>OV839568.1:131176058-133797208 GCA_929447395.1 Epistrophe grossulariae | reverse complement strand
CTGAGATATCAGCAATCCCAATTACATTTTTTGTCAGAAAAATTTCTGTCACTTGAGTGCAAAATATGGAAAACTATTGCACAATTTCATAGTGTAAACTTTTCGGAATAAGTGACACTTAAGTCTCCCATGTTGGTCACTTAAGTTCCACTTACTGTAAAACTGCGGCTAAAGCGCGAAAATGGAAAAATAAATTGCCACTTATCTTGTTAAGTGTGCACTGTGAAACTGGCCCTAAGATTTGTCAACCCGTGCGAAGCCGGGGCGGGCCAGCTAGTTCTCGAATAACATAAAAAAAAATTTAAGAAGTCTTTTAATTTATTCTTTATTTTTGTTTTTAAAAATTGTAGGCTTAATAGGTGTTGCTTCGTATAAAATTTGAACAAAATCGGCAAAGCCATTGACATAATTATTCCAAAATTAACATCAACAGATATATTTTAGTTTTTTGGAATTTTCATCCAAGAAACTTAAACGTAGTTTTTGTACTAAAACAATTATACATGTCGCTTCCACTGGATTTACAAACGATTTCCAATATAACAACCTACCTTAAACTAATTAACTGTTTTCAAAAAATGTTATTGAAAAATGTCGCCAATTAACTTTACAAAAAAAACTTTGTTAAATAATCAAATATTTCGTAGAATGAAAATTTGTATATTGAATGAAGTTTGTAACTATTAGGACCTTCATATTTTATAAAGTAAAAAACTTTGCACGCTTCAAAAATTGATTTTGTTATAGCAAGCTTTCGTACTCGTTTATCTTCAATAAATTTGCAAATGAATTCATATCTTTTGCCTCTGGCACCAATTCAATATATTCAATACGGTTCGTAAAATTATTAAAATGAAAAATTTAAATCGATAGTACTATAGGGCTTGAGGGCTTTATCATCGTTATACTCGTTGTCCTTGATAAACTGCATTGCCTAGGAATAATTTTACCTTCTGCATTGACTGTGATTTATACAGAAAAAAAAAAATGTAAATCCACATCCTCAAGGATTTAAAAAAAAAAACCTTCCTTCATTTTTATTCCTCTTTTTGATTTTCGATTACAAATCATTTGGTTTATTTTTCTTTTGAGAATTACATAATTTATTTCGCAAAATATTAAAGAATTGACAGATCGTTAACATTTGTCAATGTCGAAACTTTATGAATAAAATTCTTTTGACTCGTGTTGAATTAACAATGTTTGTCAAGCATATTACAAATTATACAAGTTAATCCGCATTTAATTTATTCTAATTTAAACCGCAAAATTTAATAAAAAATAATCTTTTATGCTTGATAAAATTTTCGAATATACCTAACTTTCTAAAGAAGTTAATCATCTGTGTATGTATATATATTGATTGAAACAGCGCAAAAAACTCCAATCTCTTTTACCTACCTACATAAAATACAAAACAACGAATTTCCATAAAATCAACTGTGACAAAAAAAAAACTTCTATATACAAAAATTGCATAATCAATGTTTAGATACAAAGGGCAATTCCGCGCGATCGATAGATGGAATTTATTCGTTAGTTCTTGAATCACCTTGATTAATCCATTCACATCCCGTGTTTTTTTTTTTATTCTAAATAAAGCTTTTAGAGAATTCCCATTCAATTTAAAAAACTGCCAAGTGCGAACAGTGTTGCCAACTTTTTTACATGCGGAATATTTTATTTTCACTTGAAATGGAAAACTTATCTACATAAAAGTAAAATAATATTTAATAATTTAATATATTTCACATTTACGTAAATTCACTTGCAGTGAAATAAAAGGAGACCTTATCGTAAATTTCGAGAGAAATGTTGGTTCCCTCTAAAAAAAATAATTCCCATGATGTTGTGAACTTTTTCTAGTTTCACCAGAAAAAATAAATTGAAATAAAATGACAAATTCCTTCGAAAATTAAGTTGCAATAGTATTAAATTCCGAGGAAGACTTTAAATGTGTTGGTGTCTCTCTCATTTATCGCCCTATGAATATATTTTAACAGGAAAAAGTTTCGTCGTCGGTCGTTCTGAATGTTTCGTGTATGTTTGGGAGAACATTAAAGCGTTATTCAGGTTCCCCAATTTTCCAATACCGGAAACATTTTCTGTGAAATTTCATTCGTGATAAGATAACTTACAATAAATATACGTTCCATTATTTTGTTCGAGCAATATTTTATCAACTGCGACTCCAAGATAAAATATTGAACAGAGAAATTTCCAAATCTGTCAACTGTCAGAGTGACAGCCATCATTTTGTGGAAACTGGCAGAAGCTAAAACACGAAATGATCTTTAAATAAGTTTGTGCTTAATTTTGGCACTTAGGGCTTTTTTCACAATGTCTAAGTAAAGTTCTGATTAGTTACTCGATACATAAATATTGGAACAGGGTCATAAGTCCACAAACCAAAAAATAATAATTTTGCATTTATAACCTATTCAAGTCGTTAAAAAACAATTGTAAAATTTTCTCCTGTGGACTTATGACCCTATGCCAATATTAATGTGTCGAGTAACTAATCAGAACTTTACTCAGACACTGTTAAACAGGCCCTTAAAGTGTTATTTTAAGTTCAATAATCTTACTTTTAATATTAAATAAATATATATCACAAAATGTCAGGATTCATTTTCAAAAATAGATAAAGAAATGTCATTTTCCACAAAGTGATGATATTGACGTTTGTGGATGAATGAAAGAGGAATATATTGCTATTGCTGATGAAGATCTCTATTTAACAGTAATTTTTAACATTTTTATTTGAACGATTTTTATAAAAAAAAGGAGATACTGGTATCGGTTGTGTATTCCTTTCACGTGCTGCCATTTTTGTTTTTTATTTTCACTATGTTTAAAGAAAACATAATCACAAACTAACATAGGTAAACTGGGCTATTTTTAGTTCCAACATTTTTAAAAATTGATATCCACATTGATATCTTAAAAAAAAAAATTGGCAACCCTAACAAGCATTTACTATTCGTGCTAGATTTATCATATACTAGAAATATCTATGGCAATATATGTGCACACCTGTTGCACATTGGCCGCCAAGTTACAGTAGCTTAGTTATCATTTCCCTAAAATCTACATTCAAATAATTCTATCTGTCTGTCTGTCTGTCTCTTTTTATATCTTTTCGAATGAAAATGCTTGATATAAAAAAAAATATATAGTTACAATCCGTGTCATTACGTGAAGTGAGGCAGGAAAAACACCACCAAAACGAGCACCAATGTGAAATCAACCTCAAAAACGATAACCGGAAAGTGAGTACGCTCGTTTAGTTAAGTTTTGTTTTAGATTCTGTTTTATTTTATTTTTCTCTGTCTCTATTTTATGCCTTCAGTAGTAATTTGTTATGAAAATGACGACAAGATTATCATCATCATCCAGTGTTGTCTGTTGACATCTGTTACTACCTACATTTGTATTGAATTTGACAAGGTTAATGTTTAATAGACATAGGTATAGAAAATAAAAGTATGTATTAAATTTCCACCAAGATTGTTATTAATTTAGAAAATTTTTCCTTCGACTTAATTTTAAAGTTTAAATTAAATTAATTTTAAAATAAATTATTTTTAAATGAAATATATTTTAAATTAAATTGATTTTAAATTAAATTGATTTTAAATGAAATTGATTTTAAATTAAATTAATTTTAAAATAAATTATTTATAAATGAAATAGATTTAAAATAAAATTGATTTTAAATTATGTAAATTAATTTTAAATTAAAATGAAAATAATGAGCTAAAAAAGTAACAAATTTCTGAAATTTTAAATAAACTTTAAACTTAGTTTGATATGAATAAACCGGAGCATATGCCCAGAGTAGATGCTCAGTATAAAAATTCGAGCAGGAACTATAAAAATATTAATATGTATACATATTTAAAAATTTTACTCATAACAAATAAACGCCTATTCCTACACCGCCCTTAGTGCTCTATCATTCCGTGAAAAATTAATACGTTCCAAAATCTGTCTCTTTGTTTAGGATAATATATTTTTAGTTTGCTCCGTGTGACGTGACTAGAAAGAAAAAAGCAAAAGTAATAAAATCACATTTCACTTGTCTTGATTTGTGAAAATGCAAATAGGTATGTTTCTTTACTTCCCAAAACTGCTAATTTCTGTCTATGAAAGTGCAATATAAAAATAAAATTATACTAGAATTGAGCAAAGTTGACAGTTTTGGCAAGTAAAGAAACAGACCTAATATGACGTGAAAAAATTTTGTTAGGTATTCATTTTTCATTTCCTGGTAATGCATATTTATTTGGTACTATATTTTTTGTAAATCCAGATGGCAGCACTGATTATATTATCATTTTAAAATGTGGAATGTGCACCACCTTTTTTAAAAGGGTGTGCAAGGGAAGCTTACATAAAATATGCGAATTTGTTTCGCACCTGGGAAGTGAAGTGAATCTGCAACTGAATAAGCCAGTGGCAGTGATTTGGTTTTCATTTCATTAAATTCTCTTTTGCTATGTTCTAGTTAGATATTTTTCCTCTTTTTTTTTTAATTTTCTTGCACAGCTTGGCAAATAATGAAATTCTTTTGTAATTCTTATTTTAAGAATTCTATAGATAGATATAGGTAGGTTAGATATGTTTTGTATGTACCTATACCACAATTGCGACTATGCATATACATATGTATACAAATGCGACGATGACATGACCCGAAATACTTGTTCATCTTGTTTGTTTTATGTGTAGCTTTAAGTTTTTTTTTTTGTTGTATATGATTGTACGTGAAGTATGCAAATTCTTGGGCTGGGCTGGTTTTGAATTTAGTTAAAGTATGAGTACTCGTCTCTTCGCATAACATCTCGTACATTTAAAGAAATCTTCGAGTACGTATTCACCATAACTTTAGAATACAAACGTTGTTTAATGAATTGTTGTATATATGACTGACGGTGCGGCGCGCCGGTTGGCGGTGGCATGTAGTTATGGAAAAGACATATGTATGTACACTCAGACATGCTGTTATGGAACATTACCTATTGAGTTCGTTTATTGAAATTCTATTTAACACTATGGATTAAAAGTTAGGTATCAGTTGCAAAAACTCGTGGAGAATTAATTTTAAAAACTATAATAAGAAGAAAATTATTTAAAAAATGAAGTTTTATATATTTTCTATTACAAAAAAAAATGTTTAATCGAACCTCACATTGGGAAAATGGTTCCAAAAACAGTTATTTTCGGCATTATGTCCAACGCACAGTGGTGAACTTTATAAGTGAGAGTGGAAAGAATTGCATAAAAACTGAACAACTCGGCTGATTAAGGTATTATTTTCAGGAATGATAATAAATAAGATAAGACATCACAACAGTTTCCGCCCACTGCCATTTTTCCCAAAAATGTAAAAATGTCTTCGAAATTAACAAAAAAAAATAATGAAAAATATCTTTTTCGGAACTTCGACCACACAAATTTGTTTGTCACGCCTACTTTCGTAATCGTCTTGGTTGTTTAAAACTACATAGTGTTGTGTTATTAGAAAAAAACATATTTCCTCGAAAAACAGCAAATAAATTTTTTTTCAAAATTCAATGGTTCAATATTTTTTGCAGACTATGGAATCAAAAGAAACGGACCTACATGTTAATATAGCCAATCCAGATTAAAATAAGCTAGATTTTGCATTTTATTGTTCCTCAAGTCGAAAGCATTTATGCGTTTTCCCCTCCCAGCGCTTCACCCCCCTTTTAACTACTTTTATTTGTATAAAATCGATTTATTTTAATTCATTTTCAAAATCACTGAAGTCACACACAAATTTGATAATCCAACTAAATTACGGAAAAACTGGATTTTTCTTTTAAATTATTAATTTTAAAAGAACAAAATTGTACTCACTCAAATTTCTGATAGCTAATCCCTAAAGTTTTTCTAAAATTATTATTATATTATACTTGTAAAATTTCGCTGAACTGGCTAAACACTTTCACAGAAACAAGGCTCTTTTGTAAGTTGTTATCATAATAATCATTCAATCTTTAGCGTTATTCTTGTTTTATTTAAATTTGAAGTTCATTTTAAACTGCAAAACAAACAAAATTCTATATTTTTTCCAAAACATTTCATGATAAAAGAAAAAAACGTACCTATACTTTCGACCTCTACTGTTGCTCATTTCACTACCGCTCACTCTACCTCACCTTTACGTCTCGCTAACCTGAGTTTCTGCTATTTGAAAGGTTTTCTTCAGGTTAGTATTTTTTGTCGTTTTCCAGTTTGGTTTTTTTTTTAATTTAATTTTTTCGGTGATTTCTCATTATTATGCTGCTTAGTTGTGTTTTTTCGCATTTCTTTCGTTTTTTCTCATTGTCCTCTTTCGTCGTTTATTGGCAATTTGGCATGCGGTTGCCATCGTCGCAGCTAAGCGCCTTACCCAGCTATCCACTCTTAAGTATTCACTCACTTACGAACCGCCAAAGAAGATAGATTATCTACTTTTCGATAGTTGAAAACTTCTTTGCAAAAAAAATTAAAAAAAAAAAAACAGAAAATCCATTGAGAGTGTTTCCAATATCCGCTTCCTTAAGGTTTCTTCCTTTTTAATCTACCATCGATATTATATATTTTATCGAATCATATAAAAAGAATGATATTTATCTCTATCTACTCGTATCTTATTCTTGTATATATATTTTTATTTTAGATACATAACTCGTTCGAATCGAACACCATCAGGAGGCGGTGGAGGTAGCAATAATAGCGACTCATCACCGTCACCGATACCATCTGCAGCAGCATCACAGAATCGATTGACACCCAGTTCACCTAGCACCAACTCTTCGAATCGCCTGAGATCACCACTCAAGTCGCCTTTAATAAATCGCCCATACCATCACCATCATTACTCAGCTCCATCAGCATCCGCCTTCGTTGCTCCGCTACCACTACCATCATCATCATCGTCGTCAACATCAGGGTCAGGAATTATCAATGGTAACGGCAACAATCTTCATCAGCAGCAGCATCATCACTTCCAACACCAGCCAGCGGACCCTTACCGATCTGTGATGACCAATTCTGTGGGCGCTGTGGCTACTGCTGCTGGTGCACCAATTCAAAGTGCTGCAGCATCATCAGCATCTCCATTGAGCGATATTTGTGGTGAGTACGTCCGGATATGATGGAGATACTTTTTTTTTGTGTTGTGTTGTTTATTTTTCTTATTTGACTCACTTCTTGTTTCTCTCTGCCTCATCATTATTTTGGGTGCACTTGTGTTGTCATTTTGTTGTTGTCATATTTATTTGCACTTATCCAGCACTTAATTTTTTTTTGTTTCTGTTTGCTCATCATATCATTTTTATTTTGAATTTTTTAGTTGATAATTTTGCATGACACGAGGACTTATCTAATTCAGAGTGTGTGTTTGCTTTAATTTGACGTCTCTTACCGCATCGACTCAAAGCAAAGTGTTTGAATTTTTTTTTTTGATATTTTATCGTAGCTTTAGTGAATGAATGAATTGTCCACAAGGAGCCTTAAGTTGTGTCAAGAGATTGTTGTGCCATCTACACGAGCTTAATAATATTAAAATGATTAATTTTTATTAATGAGTGTTATGATTAAATTATGCGAAAAGTCAAGCAGATTTGTTGACTTATTTTTTTAAATGAACAAATTAATGTGGAAAAGTATTTGAGTTAAATCAGATTAGATGTATGTGGTCAAAAGGCTTCTGTTGTTCATTTATCAAGCCATTGAATTTGTCTTTATAGTCAAGGTAGTAGAGTTGTATATTTAATCGTGATGTGAAATAGTGAAGAAATGTTACCATCTTAGAATGATGTTGTTCTTTTTGGGATACCTCAATACCTATAAGAATTTTGAAAAAGTTAAAACGTTTTATAAAACATTGTACCAAAAAAAAAATCGAAAATCTAGATTTTTACGAGTTTTTCGGAGATTTTTAGAAACTTCGTTCTTTTTTCATATTTTGCCTCATTGTGACAATTTACCACAACAAAAGCCAGTCTTATTATGATTATGAAAAACAGTGGTTAAATATTCCCAAAAATTATGGCAATTTATCAGCCCAACAAATTCATCATAACAACCATGAAATTCTTCAAATTCTTAGTGACTTACCTAAAATAAACTTCTACTCGGATATCAAAGTACTTCATTAAGCGGAAAAGGAAGTGATATGCCAGCGATATGAGGAGAACTTGCCTCTTTATTAAAACCTCACCACGCTACAAAAATAAATATCAATGCGGCAAAAATTTCTTACTTAACTAACATCGGGAGCAGCGTTTCAAAATTGGCACGATCGTGCTTTTTTGACACGAACATTTGAACACAATTTTTTCTATTTTTTTTTGTTGTATTTCCTATATTTATATTTTTTTTTAATATAAGAATTTGCGATTTTCTCATGAGGCACGAAAATGGCATGGTCTTTTAAAAAACGTGGCCAGAAAAATTTTTCATGGGGGGCAACTCCGATCAGCCTCATCTGGAATTTGGATGGTTATTTTTTTAAAAGAATTCTTTTGGAAGGAATTACCTCAGCTGGATCTTACATCAGGGGTAAGCCGCCTGCGATACCGCACCTACTTTAAAATTACTCCTCAAAATACTTTGGAGCTAGCAAGGTTCAATCAAAGATGGAAGACGGCAAATCAACACTGAAATGGCTATATAAATCTCGTCTTTATGTTTGCTGCCAAAAATCAATTTATGTGTGTTTTATTTCTAAGGGTTTTAAGGAGCTGAAATCTTGAAATTCTATTTAAAACTTAACCAGTAAAATAAATCAAATTTATTGATGGAAATATCTCTATTTCAATTTCTTTACGGTTTGCAACTCTAACTCAATGACTATTTTAATAAGACCTATATTTGTTTGTTATATTCTTCAATCATATTTGCTTCTTTCAATAAAATCCACATAAAACTTGAAGCAATAGTTTCTTTTTTTTTTGGAAAGATTTTTTTTTATTTAATTCCGCATTCATTAGAAATTCTCGAATATTTTCGTTTTATCAAAGATCGATTTATCGTGACTTCCGTGTTCAGTTGAAACTTTTAAACAAAGCCATAACCTTCATTTATTAAAGTTCTATTTCCATTTTTGTTGAGCTTATTTTTAGGTAGTCAATTCTTTTTATAGGAAGTGTCTTGTTTTTAGAATCGTGACTTTTTTTATAAAGAGATAAATGCAATCTATTTAAAGTTTTAAACTCTATTCCGACAATTAAGATATAAATAAATTTAGTTACCAGAATTCACATTCATTGTATAAATTATCATAGGAAAGGCTTGCCTACAAAAAAAGGAGTATTCCTTTCTTTTCACCTTGAAGCTAATTACTTCATAATTGACTCAAAAAAATAAAACAATCTTCATTAATTGAATAAAATTTTGCAATTAATTTTTAAACAAACTATAAATCTTTTAAAAAAACCCGTAAAATCTTTATAACATGCAATAAATCTTCTTTTATTGTAAAACAATCTTTAAAAGTCTTATTTAATTTATTTTCCATTTTCGCTTCATTGGCTCGATGCGGCATTATTATTTATGCTCGTGCCATATTCATGTAACCAATCCAAAAGCGGATTGGTCACACTTTTTGAAGCTTAAACCTAAAAGAGAAAAAGTCTTAAAATGTTTAACCAAGTAGTATAACAAAGTCTCAGTCGTCAGTTGATTTGCAAATTCAAAACAAGTTTTAAACTTTTTTGTTCACTTTTTTGTGTCAAATGTTTATGTGAAGAAAAAAAAAATCTTGCTCGTATTTATCTTCAAACCTTTAAATAGCTTAATTCTCAACAATAAACCGTCAAGTTTGCTCTTAAAAATCCCTTCAGGGAATCATTTATATGTGGTTCATTGATCTCATAATCGGCAAAGAGCTTCTGATTGGTATATGTATGGATGGTCTTCTCCTCTCTTGCAGCATTTTAAAACGTATCCGTATGAACGAATCACTAATTAAGTATATCTATGAAAATTTGCATAAATAAGTCGGTTAAAAAATTGTTGAACGGTTTGTGGGGGGGAAGCGAGTGTTACTGAAGAAGAAGAAAAAGTATACACAGAGAGACTTGGCATCCAATTTATTGTTTACGATATCTATTATTTGATTTGATTCCATTGAACTATAAAAGACCAAAGCTAAAGAGCAAAGTGCAAGACGAAAGGAACTATGCAAATTGATTGCCTCATCATCGGCTTATTTGCAAATTTCACGTGATTTTGTCTGTTTATTTTGTTTTTTCTTTTTATCTTTCTCTTACGTAATAAAAAAATAAAATACAAAGTGTTTTCGTAATTATTTTGAGTAGCGAGACACTCTTTGATGTGAAAATAAATGAAACCTTTATAATAGGCTGGACAATAAACTGCGATAGAATCTTATTTGACACGGAAGAGATCGATTTTATTTTAGTTATTTTTTTTTTAATATGCAAATAAGTTGATTGATATTAATCGAAAAGCTGTTATGGTTGAAGGAAGTTAACACTTGTTGTTGTTATGAATTCTCATAAGGAAATAACAATTTACTTCTCTCTATTTTAACGTCAATTTAAAGCAAGTCGACTCAAAATATGAGTGGAAGTTTTTATCCCAGGCAAAGTGTATAGTTCAGATTAAATCTAATTTAATTTTGTAGACCCAATTAACTTAATTTTGGCATAAGAAATACAGTCTAAAAAGTCCAATGCGAACTCGTGTGCGTCTAAAAATGTATTCAAGTTCAAATGTCGTAAATATCGAGTTTTTGCCTGCTTCGTATTATGTCAGAAGTAGTTTTTCAGTGTTGGATTAACTTTAACTTTCAGTTGTCAAAAATTTATCTAAATCAAAGTCCGAAGCTATGGAAATCTGATTACCCTATCAAACCAGAGAGGGTGACACTAAACGGAATTTTGGAAGGGGCCATTTTCAATAGTGTCGCCCTCTACATTTCGATAGTGATTTAACATGCATCTGTCAGAAATGTCTATTCAGTTAATTAAGACTTAATTCACCGAATCCGATGAGTTAACTAAATTGGCTGAAAAATATATTTCAGGAGGAAACTCGGGGTTAACTCCGAAAATAATGTCGCACTGAAAAACCGAGACATTATGTTGATATTTAGGGATCGAGCAATTCAATTTTCTATTTTTGTATATAAAACTTATACAGACAAAAACATTTTGACATCAAAGGTTCTTTAAAAAATTAATCAAATCAAAGTAAGGTTTTTGCCATCCTTTTCTAATTGATAAGAAAATACATAGTCAGAGGCTTCCTCTTGAAATTAACATTAATATGGAAATGAGCTGAAGAAGAACGCATATGCGAGATGAGAACATGATACAACACAGCTTTTTATCCCCGTTGAAACACATCAAAATTATCAGAAAAAAAAACTCGTACCTAAAATATAACACCTCAAGGCAGCTCCAAAGTACTGTCAATTTAACAAAAAAGTGCAGTCAGAAATGTACAAATTGACCAAATTTTCATAAGATGTCTTTATTGCTCAAAAACTTCGGCCTTAAGTATATTCCACTGCCTACTTTTAGAATGCATTTTAGTATAAATCATTGCATATTTCGAAATGTTTTCATCATCCCATTTAAATTATATAGCTTCATCATACTCGTCATTTCCTTATTTTAAATCAAAAAGAAAAAAAAAACCACATTATTTGCACTCAATTCCTTTCTACCCCAGGCCAATCTATAAGTCCTACAAACAAACATAGTGAGTTCTATACAAATGGTCGTATTATGACGAAATCCTCGTCATCGTCAGTAGGTCAACCAAATAATAATAATAATAACAATCAACATCGTAGTCCTGTTGGCTTGCTAAATCAGCCCAATCAACAACAACTTACTGCACCAGCAAAAATCGTAAGAACCACAAAAACATCTCGTTTGCGTGCAGCTGCATTAGGTAAGTATTTTTCAATATAAATTTCTATATGAAGCAAAAGGATACTTGTACTATTTTTTTCTATCCCATTTTTCCAAATTTTAATTTTTTTATTTTTGTAAAAATTTGTGATGTAAATTTTGCTGTACATAACACTAACACGCCAAAAAATTTCTCTCTCAAAATTCTCAAAAACAAAAATTTAATTTCATACAAAATTATACATCAACAGATAAGAAGAAGGATTCAGATGAGCAACATCCCTCGGGAATACCAACTGCAATTGGTTTACGTCAAACTTCACCACGGCAAAGTCCTCGCAACAAATCGACTAACAATAATAGCCCCGATGTAACTCGTACAACTTCAACTTTACGTTCGGGATTAAGTGCTTCACCACCTGCTGGCAGCAAGAAACTAGTTCCTTCGGTTTCCATAACTATGCGGCAGAATCTCAATGAATTGCGTTACAATGGAAATCGTGGAATTTCACGTAGGGAACAAAGACCCCACACAACAGAATGTACAGTTAAAATAGCTCCTCCATCAGGCCGTGCACTGAGTCATGATGATGAGCAATTTTTGAATGGTAACGATGATGGCGAAGATGCTGATGGTGAATTTTCAACAAGACCACGCTCATCGACCATGAATTCAGAAATAAATCATTTGGCTAATCCAGCACGCAATGGTCGTGATATGGAGTTGAGTCCAGTAAGAAATAATCGAACAGTGAGTTAATGAGATTGAATTACCTACATAGTGGGAGTATTTTATTCTAAATTGTTTTTTTCTTTTTTTGTATTTTAGCCGGAAGCACAGAAAATTGAAGATCGAGACAAGTCATCGAAAAGAAAATCGAATTTGAATCGTTCATTGAATGAGGAAGCAACTGGAGATGGTAGGTTTCTATTATTAAGTTAGGTATATGTATACTATGTAGTTCGAATTTTTAAAATCGCTTTCTATCTACATGAGATATGTATCTATATAAATTTGTCTTAGAATATGCATTTTCTAAAATTATTTATTTATTTTAATTCACTTTGATATCCAAAGTTAACAATTATACTTAGGATCCAACGGCGTTTAATTTAACAAATTGGTTAAAATATTGTGTAATCCGTTAAATGCTAAAGATTATTTTTAAGTTTTTACAAATTCATAACAACATTAAAAAACAAATAATCCAGAGGTGCCAAAAATAAGTAGCAACAGAAATGTGTATTCCTTTCAATTCAATTCACAGTTTTTATCGCCAACTAATCTCGATGCGATAGTAACAGAAAATAGGAACATGTTTTTTATTTTTCTGAGATATTTTATATTTAAGGTCTGTTTCACAATGTCTGAGTAAGTTCTGATTAGTTACTCGACACATTTAATATTGACACAGGGTCATAATTTCACAAAAGAAAAACTAACAAATTGTCTTTTGACGACTTGAATAGGTTATAAATTCAAAAGTAATTTTATTTGATTTGTGGACTTATGACCCTGTTCTGATATTTATGTGTCAAGTAACTAATCAGAGCTTTACTCAGACATTGTGAAACAAGTCCTTAATATTTTTGAAAACGCCTAAAACTTGAAGTCACAATGACGTTTGATGTTTACTAGATCTTGCGAATTTGCACAAATTTTCACAATTTGCAGTCGAAACCTATAGGAAAAAAACTTAGTTTTGTGAAATTTGTTGAATAAAAGTTAACAAACATGCATTGTATAAATCATTTCCAATACAAATTTTGACAGTTTTCAGTCGTTACAAGTAGAATTTCAAAAGATACAAAAAAAAAAAACTAAAAATAAAGGGTGATTCATTTTTCTGTTTCAAAAGTAAAGCTGAATAAAGCCTCTCCCAAACCAACGCGAAATCGTAGCGAATCATTCACAATAACACAAAATATGACAAATACACAACGCTAAACAACAACAAAAATCTGGCGTCGGCGAATGTTTCGCGTTGGCTTGGGAGAGCCTTAAAACACACATAGCGATACATTTTTTATGAAAATTTTATTTCACTATAAAGTTTGGACTTTGCCATTAAGTGTGATAAACAACACCATTCAAATGGCCGCATCGGAAGATTCGCAGCATGCGATTCTTTTGAGGTAATTTTTAACCACTTTTTCGCACATTTCGGGCGGTATCTCGGCCATAACTTGAGTAATGTTGTTTTTAATGCGTCTAGAGTTCGGGGATTATTCGCGTAAACACGATCTTTTGCGTAGCCCTACGGAAAAAAATCTAACGGTGTCAAATCGCATGATCTTGGTGGCCAATTGACGTCGCCAAAATGTGAAATTACGCAACCAGGAAACTTCTCACGCAATAAAGCCAAAATTGGTCGTGTTTTGTGGCTTGTTGCCCCGTCTGTTGGAACCACATATCGTCCAAGTGCAAAATACGCCATACCGAGATGTATGACAGGTTCAATTATTGCGAACGCCGGGAAATCGATAAACTCGGATTATCAGCAACACTTGTAATTGCGTGCATTACGATGATGCACAGGCCTTAAGAGGCTTCCACTCTCTTCAAATTTCTTCCCAACTTTACCAATTGTTTGCGTAGTCGGTCGATTATGACGACCATAATCATCGCGTAATGCACGAAAAGTGGCTACGTTTGAATCACCACTTTTGTAGTAAATTTTAATAATTTTAACGCGTTGTTCGATTGCTAAACGATCCATTATCGTATAAATGGCAAACATTCAACTAATATTATGACACTTCAAATGACAGCTGAGTTTGACAAGTTTCAAATGCCAGCGCTACCAACTTGAAACCACGAAATGAATGACCCTGTACTGTACTGTCATTTACCTACATTCATTTATGCAACAATTTTTTAAATAGGATTTAATTTTCACTCCAAGGTAAAATGGAAATTCGGACGAAATTTAGGAAAATCGTAAAACCCCGAAATTGCATACTTTCAGGGCGGAATTTTATTTTTCAAATTTTGTACGCAACTTACGAAATATTTAGGGTTTATAACTAGAAATAAACGCCAGTCTCGTTTCTTCTTTACACCAAAGAGTAGCAGATACTTATGTGTAGTGTATCTACATGTGAGGATGACACGTCTTCTATACACCTCTGTCTTAATTGGAACGATTCTTAAATGCCCAATGTCAACACATAATAAAAATAATAATTTTAACCATATGCCTGTAAGACCTAATGGCGCAAAATTTTAAACGATTAAGTGCGATTCAAAATAGCTTTTAACGTCCTTAAAGTCCTACAAAAATTGGCGTTTCGACCCGGCGATCATCTCACTTGAACTCATCAGTTTACTAGTGAGGGCCTTTGTCAATACGCAATTTTTGCTAAGTTCAGTTCATCTTACGATGATAAAGCATTTTTATCATTCTAAAAATGCTTTAAATCGTACTAAATCGTTTAAAATTTTGCGCCAATGTCTTTTAATTGCAACCTAAATTGCACGGCACAGTTAAAAGGAATAGAAAAATAGGAAAGAATTACTTTCACAAAAGGGAACAACTTATCTATTTATTCCAACTCGCTATTTATACCTTGAGAAAACCAACCAAAGTATTTAAGAATGCAAAATTTCGAATTTGAAGATCTCATGACCAAAGTCAATTTTCAAAAAAGTTTTGTCTAATAAGACCAATCTATGGTTATTTAACAAAGGTCGTTTAAAGCAATTTCCAATATTCTGTTTTACAAATCAACAGATTTTAAAAATTTCAAGTATTTTTTTATTCTTATTTTTATTTGTTTAAATAGTTATAAAAATTGCACGAATATCAAGTTAAGTTTTTTTTTTAAATACACTTTTTAAAGACATCATAACAAACAGAAGAACTTACACTTCGTTTACACTGACTATGGCCTATGTAATGTATAGCATATTTGTTGCATACAGTGTGAGCTAAATAATCATTTTGAAATAACGTTTTTAACCCTTTAATTCAGTAAGATTTCAGTTTATTATACAAAACTCAGCGAAAAGCTTGACACAATCAGTTAAACGCAGTGTTTAATCTCTCGAACTCAAATATTTATTATTTGTTTCTGAATGTGTGTCTTGAATACCTGTTGAATGCTTATTTTATATCTGTTTTTTTTTTTTTTTAATAAAAAGTCTATAAATAAGTTAATAAAATAAAACAGAAATCTCTTTTTCCTAAAGTCTCAGTTTTATTGTGTTTACGACCTACTGATTATAAAAAATTAGTTTTTCAAAATTGT
Organism: Epistrophe grossulariae; assembly: GCA_929447395.1. Taxonomy (NCBI): domain Eukaryota; kingdom Metazoa; phylum Arthropoda; class Insecta; order Diptera; family Syrphidae; genus Epistrophe; species Epistrophe grossulariae. The sequence goes on along the minus strand of OV839568.1, from coordinate 133,781,054 downwards.
AAAAAACAGATTCTTAAGTTGATAGATTGAAGAAAAAAATAACTTATTAATCTTATTAAATTATAGTTTAGTATTACACTAAGACTTCTATTTGTATTTAATAGATAAATCTTTACTGTTTGTGTGTTTGTTTAAGATTCTAATAAACTTCGTTTGCTAAATTGAAATAGAACTTTTAGATTTTTATTAAATAAACGAATCACCCCATATGCGACAGTCATTTTAGCAATTTTAAACTTGAGTTTAAATTTGGTGAAAATATAGATAACAATTGAAAAAGGTTTTTAATAAAACAACAAAGACTTCTGTGAGCAAGCAATTGCGCAATTTTATATTCCCTCTGTTAATGAAATTCAGGTTGGTGATTGGATAGCCTTTTGTTCTTTTTTATGAGAAAAAAAAGAACGAAAAATAAAAAGAAAACAATTAATATCAATCAAAACCCGATAGGGGGTGGTTGTATACAAATAGATCTTGAATCGAAATCTAAACATGTTTTTAATAATTTATATCAACAAAATAGATCTCGAGTCTAAATCTAAACACGTTAGTAATTTATATCAGCGAAAAACAAATTTAAATAAAATCTAACAGCAATATTGAAGATTTAATTAAAAGATTTAAGCCAAAAAAGTAAACATATAAATCATTTATCTACGAAATTTTGTATAACATTCCTTATTGACACATTTATAATTTTTCCAGATGAAGCTGCCTTGCGTCGTCGTCGCCGTCGTGAACTTGGTATGGCACGTCAATTGATTCCAACTGATGAAACCTCAACAGCTCTGCGTGATTTATTCCCTAAAAAAACATCAGTCTCACCTACATCACCGAAAAATAATTTAGCATTTCACATGGAAAATGCACGTCGTGGTATTGGACTGATAAGTCCATCGGCTGTAGAACGTCGTCGAGCTTCAACAGCAAGTCCAAAAATCGGTGGTGATAGTCCTGTATCACCAGCTAAATTGGCTGAAACAAAAATTCCACGACGACCAATCGAGATTAGAGATAACATATCTTTGTCGTTGGGTGGAAGAACCTCATCGGAGTATACTCGACGAAATCGATTTCGGTTTGCGGATGTTGGTTCAAAAGTTGATGCAATGCGTGAAAGGACCAAGAGTGAACTTGCTGACATAATCAAAATCACTGAAATGTGTAATGATATTAATGTTAGTAGCGAGCGACAACAGAAAGTTGAGCTCGGATTTAAGCCCCCACTTAACAAGGTGCCAAATGCAATTGATGATTTTGCTAGTTCATTGGATCGCATTTCAGCGAAGGAAGATTTGCCATCAATGGAACCGAAGGAATTGAATTCTTCCAACTCATCCGCTTCGCCTAGGTCGTTTGTAAAGAAGGATCGTATTAGCTTTGACGATAGTGAAGACTTCCATTCAGATGGGGCTTCATCGTTAGGTTTCCTACGTAGGCGAATGCTCAAGGCGCGTAGCGTCGAACGTGAAATAAGCCTTGATCAGCCTAAATTGTCACCGATTTTAAGACGTAAAAGCTCCGACGAACCTACCAATCATATTGTTTCGATTTTGAAGAAGAAAGATCAGGCAGAATCGAGTTCTACTTCGAGTAATGCTTCTCCGGTGACATTTGCATCGACGACTATGGACACTCCAACACGAGCCAAACGACAGGGAATTCTCAAGAAACGAAGCAGTCTTGATGAAAGTCGTTATTACAGTCGTAGTCATTCACCTGATGAACGAAGCATCCTTGTTAAAAGTGCACGCCGAAATAGCCTGGAAGAAACCCAACACGGTATACTCAAGCAGAGCAGCTATGAAAGCAAAAGTGATGGTTGTCCCTCAGCAGAACCTCATCATGGTATCTTAAAAAAGAAAGACTCGACATCGACACCCTCAGAGAGTAGTCATCCCTCGAAACATGTATCGATCTCACAAGCTGTGATACTAGCTGCGGCAGAATTATGTAAAGACATTGTCACATCATCGTCATCGCCACCAACTAGCAATGACAGTGAATACGACAACATTCGACCAATTCTCAAAGTCGACAGTCAAGAAATTCGTGCCCCTAAACCGATACTTAAGAAAAAATCCTCCTCAGAGACTGAAGAAATTCGGCCGATACTTAAGACTTCTCGCAAGAGTAGTCGTGAAGAGTCCTCTGATCAATCTGATGATCAGGGTAAAAGATCGATTAGAAAGACTGATTCGCCTGCTAAACGAAGATCATTTGCTGAATCATCTGACATTGCTAATACGGCTAATGCCACTTTGCAGCGAAGTAAATCATTAGAACCATCTTCGGATGAAGGAGCCGTAGGAGGTATTCAACCTGTAATGGTTGAAGAGAAACCTTCTATGTCAGTGGCAGAACGGGTGAGGAATATGGAAAGGTTCTTAAATTCAAATGCCGGTCGAAGTTGTGATGAAAATGGCCTAGCCAATTGTTCGGCTGGGGCCATTCCAAAGATTCAACGGCCAAGTGCTATCAAACGGGAAATGTACAAGGAACGTTTCCGTACCCAGCCAGTAACTAATGATGAGATACAGTGGTAAGTAATTGTTATCGGTTAAATTATTATCATACACACACACATATTTGGTTATTTTGAATTTCGAAACTGAGTTGAACTTGAAAATTAAAAAAAAAATTAAGAATTCTTATTTCATTTTAAAAACATTAAAATCAAGAATCTTTATAAATGACGAAGAATGTCTAGTTAGAGAGTTCTAGCTTCAACTTATTTGTTGATTTATGTTTCATAGGTCTTAAAACAACCATAAAGCCATTTTAACTTAACCAAAACACCCGGAGTTACCAAATCTTTGTCAAATCAATTTTGTGTTTGCCTCCCAATGAACCCAACTTTCTGCTGGATTTTCATTGCATTTTCTACTCTATTGGCTTCTGGCCAAGGGAAATGAATTTTCCAACTCAAACACCATTAAATTATATAAAAATAGAAACACCCTGCTGCTGGTTGCTGCAGTGCATTGGACGAAAATATTGTCTTCCCGTTATTTTCTAGGCTAATGCATTTGTTTTTGGATTTTATTTTAAAATTCCATTCCATCACTATGGTTTAAGAAAACAAAAAAAATTGTTTTTCAAAACTTCTGGGATTTGTTGGGTGGTGCAGCAGCACAGATCAGAGAACAGCCCAGCAACAAAATTTAATTTAAGATTTTAGCACTTGGAATGATGGAATTTGCCTGTAGGTTGTCCTTTTTTTATGTGGTTTTGGTTTGTGGTGAAGATAGAGTGAATATAATGGAATACTAATTATTTAATGAGAATTCTGTCGTTGAACGTTTTCAACCTCTATATAAAAAGACATCATGTCTTTCCTGACCCAAATTAAACTATTTTTTGATTGCTTCGACGTGAAATTGAATAAAAAGGCAATATTGTTAATTTGGAAATTGTGTGATGAGGTCATTTGAGGGTAATTTTAGATTGAAATGAATTTTTTTTGAGAGAATTATGAGATTGCAAGGCAAAAATGTTTAGAATGTAATCGTTGGTTTCTTGTTTTTGTAGGTATATGAAATAAATATTTTGAGGGAAGTGTCTGTGTATAAATATGGCCTAGGTTAATTATAAACATTTAACGAAAGCACTATTTGTCTATAAAATTTGAAGTGATCCTGAGTTTAAACTTAATATTATATGCGACATTCAGAAAATCAAGGTCGAGGTTGTGATAGAAAAAACAACTCACCCTCAAACTAAAGGCCGATAATCCTTTTTTCAGTTGCGAGTTGTTGTAGTCAGTGAACTAAAATAAGAATTAAAAAGTAGCACTTCTCGTGGAAATTCCTTAAGGTAAACTGAAAACATTTGCAATTGGCTCGCATTCCAATTGTCGATTGAATAACTAATATAATCGGCTTAAAGTCTATTATTTATTAAACAATTTTTATTGTGTAAAAAAAAAAAACAATAAAAAAATAATTTCTAACAAAGTTTATTTTTTTGTTTGTTTGTTCTGAAAACCTTTTAACGACCTATGACAAACACACTGCAATCCAATTCATTAAAAAAAAAACTGTCTTTTTTTATGAATTATTTTTCAACCCTTCTTTCTTATATGTACCTAATGAATTGATGTCTCTGTCACTACCCTACGCAAGCTAGGTAGGTAGTTAAATAGATATATAGGAACCATAAAACAAAACAAAAATCTAAGAGGAAGAATAATTGAAACTAAGTTGGTTGAATTGCAATAAATAATTTTATGTTATGTGATTTTAGTAGTTTAGTTTTGAAAAGTGTGTGATGTGGTTATCTATGGCATTTATAAAATTTTCATTTAATGTTATCGATAGATAAATTATAAAAAGTGAATTAAAAGATATAGAATGCGATAGGAAGCAATAATCGATATGGTAATTTAGATTTCATAATAAATACAAAAAATTCAAGAAAACTTATATTGAAGACTTTCTTTCTTGTTTCGAATTAAAACTTGAGTTTTCGAAAAAAAAAAAAAAAAACTTTTTTGTCAAATCATGTTTTTGAAATTCATAAGCTTTTAAAAAAGTGATTAATCGAGTGATTATAAATACAAAAACGTTGAAGTTTGTCAAAATCTTGATAAGTAAATGTTTCAAATTGATTTTAATTCTTGTAAAGGGCATTTATTGTTTTTTTTTTTTTGGAAAAAAGTGGTTTTCGTCTAAAATGTTCGTAAGTTTGTGCTTCAATTTGTGCGTCTATTTTGACTCGAAAATTATATGATTCTAAAAACATTTTTTACTGAGATTTTTTATCTAATCTAAAGAAGATGAAATAAAAAAAAATCGATTTATCTGTTTGTCTTTTCATTTAAATTTTTCTCAAAAAGGAACCCAGTGATTAAAATTAAACTTTAATTTAATAACATACATATAATCATCATAATTTAATCCTCAAATTAAATTGAATAAACTTACGTTTCAAGTTTTTAGCTAAAAACTCAAATATGTATGTACCTATGTATCTGTACCTAATGGAAATGAGTTGTTTACAAAAACTGCCTTATTTTTATTCTACATATTTGTGTCCTCTCGTTAATAGCCAAACCGAATTTGTTCAGATTTTGCAAACAGTTACTTTCTAGTAGTTTAAATAGTATTGCATACAAGACAACATTTTTCCAAACGCATATTTTTAATTAAAATAAAAATTTAAAAAGAAACAATTCTTTTCGAAAAGAGCTGAAAATTTTTAATATTTTTCCTTAAGCAATTTAACTGAATAAAAAAAAAAATAATGATACATTGCTTAAGTACATACTTACTTACCTTCATCTTGAGTATGCCGCATTATTTATTACTTATACCGCAAGTAGCATAGTTTAACTACTAAAAAAAAATGGACCAAATAAGAGCAAATACATACGTGCGATCTCATCGTGGATTTTATTTAATTAAAATATTTATAAATTATACATATTTGTCATAATTGACAAAAAAATAATCAACAATCGTTATCATGTTTCTGAGTAAATTTCATTTTGCAAAAAATATTTTTTTCATAATAAAATTTTGTTAAAAAAATATTTAGTTTACCAAAAGTATTATTAAATCAATCTACATATTTTCTTTTGTGAGGAAAGTGGTGTTCAAGTTTATTTATTTTAAAGAATTTGAAATGTATAATATTTAAAGTTTTGTTAATTAAACAAAAAATACTCGGATTTTCTTAAAAATTTTAAATGCCGAATACTTTTTGATTTAGAGTTTTAAACAAAGTTAGTCGATGAATATGCTACTAATGTTTCTTAGATTAATTTATAAATTAAAAAATTGTATACGTATGTATGTACCTACTCATGAACTAAATTAAAAAAAAATAAAATTTCTTAAAAAAATACTCGAGGAATGAAGTAATTATTAATTACAATTGTCACTAATTATGTATTTACTAATACAATTGTCCCTACTTATGTATGTACTACATAGACACTGATTAGCCACCATAAAACATTTTTACTTGCGATATAAACATAAATGAGTAAGGTTCTATTCAAGTTATGCATTCGAAAAATAAAATTCGTACTAAAAATTTGATAAAAGTTAACATTTTGCGGTTATATGGAAGTCTAAAACAAGTGGTCTCTCGATTCGGTCAGTGTTTTCGGCTAGAGGCTAAACGAGTGACTTAAAATTTAACACATAGCTTCTTGTCTAAGCCGTTTGTATTCGGCAGAAAATTGTAGGTCCCCTCTATTCCTCCCAACAACAAGCACACGGGAATGATTAAGAGTTCTAAGTCACTAGGTCCTGGTTCTACACGAGCTGTGTAGTGGGTAAAACACGAGCTGTGTAGAACCAGCGCCTCCCAATTTATTTATATTTTTAGTGGACTTAACCATACAATTTGTTTTCACTTTATCGAAAAGGGTTACACGGATGTTAATACAGAAACTAGCTAACAGATTTTCATACCATAGTCGAAATATAAGCCTGTTGATAAACGTCTCTTGAATTAATGTTTAAACTAAACAAACTTTTTTTTCATAACTTGTTTAAAATTTAAATTTCACTTAGATCTTTTTCACATTTTGTTTGTCAAATTTTCTTGAAAACTTCTCATACGATTTTGACAAAATATTTATATCAGTAATTTTAAAGGTAAAACTTTGTTTTTTGCTTTGAAATTAATGTAGATGACGTATTTTTTATGAGTGACCGATACTGCTTAAACTTTAAAGACTAAAATTACAAAATTCGAATTTCAAATCATTTAAACTGGTTTTCATTAGAATTGTTTAAAATCTAATCTTAAGAAAAGCATAACTTTCAAAAATTGAAAATATCAATATATCGTCGAATGCGTCGGTCTAACAATAAATTTTGAAGAGTAACGCAAGAAAATTCAATAAAACCTTGAATTTCTATTAATAGCTTAAAATTTTAAAATCAAACAAGTGTTCCGTTTGTCCCTTTGTTTACTCAAAAAATTAATTTTTTATTTTTTGAGTTGTGACTGTTTTTTTTTTCAGACCGTGATGATATATACATATGTAGATATTACAAACGCGCATTAATTTTTGTTGATCATAACTGCGTTGTTATATTATACAAACAGACTGGGTTGCAGAAACCAGATTATACTTTCTTTTTTTTAAATTTTACAATTGAGGATCAAAAATAATGCAAGATATTTTTATTAGATTTGTTCGCTTCTTTATACTCCTGACGATATTTTTGTATATTAGAATTTTTCCGCAAGCAAACTTTGAAATAAGATTTCCGGAAAAACACATTTGTTTCTTTTCGCTTGAATTCATTTTCAAATTATTTTTTTTTAAGAAAGTCTATTTGCTTTTATTGATTTCGTGGTCTTGATTTCTTTGAATCCATATAGAAAGCTAAGAAAACGTCTATCGGTTCTGGGTTGATAATAATGTTTAACCAATTGTTTGCGCATGTCAATGGTTTTATTTTTATGTAAAACCGGGATTTTTTTGATCACTTATTTCCTTATGTATGTAAATGATAACAAACGGTATTTCATACGTTTACCCTACGTTTAAAAGAAATTCATAAAACTATACTCGTTGCAATTTATTCCATTTTCTTATAGAAGGTCTTAAGCCATTTAAAATTACAGCAAACTGCTCCCACTTTCTTTGTGTTAACATTTTTGACCACAGTCCCTTTGAAACGTTCAAATTTTCTTCCATCAGCGTCAAAAGTTTTCCAGTTGCACTTTGCACAACAAAATAAATTAATTGACAACGATTGACACTCGCAATACGGATGTTAATTTAAAATGGTTAGTTGATGCTCATTCACAATAGGTTCATAAAAAATATGTTGACAATTCACAATCGCAATAGCGTTTAAAAAAAAAAGTTTGATAAATGTCAAATTTAAATTTTTAATTGACAATAGCAATAAGGGTGACAGACTCTACAGTTCACCAAATTTTTAAAAGTTACCAACTATATTGGTGACTGGAAAATTGAATTATTGAATAGTTCGACAAAAATAATATCTACTATAATATCCCTAAACGTGTATCATATATGTACGCATAATTTCTTGTTTTGTTTAAAAACAGCTCTCTTCTCTCATTTTTTTAAATGTAATTACCTACGAGTATTTGTATATTTTCAAACTAACTCAATGAATATCTTTAGATATACAAAGCAAATTGTTGTTCTCGTTAAATAAAAACTTTACTGAAAAAAAAAATAATTTAACAACGAAAACATTAATTTCAACAAAACAAAATTATAAAATAAAAACTATTTTTGTTCTTCATCATGGCGACGACAACGGCGTGCGACATGCCACACGATCATTTCAAAGCGCTACCACAAATCGCCACAAACCAATCAGCTTTGAAATGTTTTGATTTTATTTTAGAAACTATTTTCATTTTCCCAAAAAGATTCTCTGAGAGTGGGATATCAGTTTTTTACCATTGCGCCAACTCAGTATAACCGAAATGTTCTATACCAAATCTGATAAATAGAACTTTTCTCAAAAACTAAATCTCTAGTATTTAACGGTCGTTTGATTTTATGCGTTGCGTTAATTAAAAAATTTGCAAAAAAAAAAACAAAAAACCAAACATTTAAGACTTAATAATAATTAATTGAAAAAGAAAAACAATACGTTGTTATTTGCCGGTTTAATCATATCGTCTCACATAAGTGTATGATAAACACAAAACAATTGATAAACTCAAAGAAAATAAAAAAAAACTCGATCATATCAGTAATTTTATTGTTAATCGACTAAAAAAAATATAAAAAAAATTTGATTAGTTACGTAAAAACTATGTATCATTGCCATTAAAACATAATTTTAACAAAAAAGAAAGAAAACTTTAAAGCAATCGACGGCGACGACGACGAGCGACGGTGGCGTGGCGGCAGCGAAATATCAAACAAAAAAAGATATCACGCCGCATTTTCGTAGTTCCAACTTCCAAGTAATTTTTAACGGTTAGTCTGAGTTTGGTCGGCATGATTCGCGAACGTTAAGGCGTGCTCTTTCAAATTACCGTTGTACATAACAAAACGCCGCCATTGGCCTTTATCCGTTAATCAATTTTTATCGATCTATTCGTTATATATGTAGATATACCTACATAATTTACCAACAAGTGCATTTTAAAATACCGCTAAATGCAGAAAAAGAATAAAATAAAATAGAAAATATTCTAAAAATAGTTGAAAATGTGCAAACTGTGTTGAAAATTTCTCCCCATTTCACCTTGTCCATCGATAAATAGTCTTCGTGTTTTGTTCTCTCTGTCTAAAGAGGAAATTGCTTTTCGTTCGTTTTTTTTTTATTATTATTATTTTTAATTTCTTTCTGGTTCAGAAATAGAAAATTCAAAATAACCAGTGTGTTGTGTATTATTTATTTTTTCCCACGCGAGGCAATTCATAAACAGAGCAAAAATATAGGCACCAACAAACAAACAAATAAACAAAAAAAAAAATAATTACCATCAAAAATTATAGAGCTCTAACTGTTTATTAACGAGTTTTTTGTTTTGTCTTTCTCTTCCTTTTTAACCTACATCTGTTTAACTGTTGATCTACTCTTTTCGGTTCTCTACCAGCTTACAAGCAGCCATTTCTGGATCACTGGACACTTTTAAGTCGGCATTTTCACTTGATTCGCTGAAGTATCCAGAAGGAGAAACCACAGCAGCAGCAGCAGTAGTTTTCGACACTGCCGCTGCAGTCATCACCACTGGAACAATTACCAATTCATCATCAGCAACAAAAATCTCACCACGCAGTTTATCATCGATATCACCGTCACCGCGCGAAGTGTCCGATTTATTTTCCCCACGTTCGGTAACCGATTTTAATTGTGTTTCGATAAGTAGTGATAGCGGTTTGCAAACGGGTAAACATTTCGAAATGTCGTCGGGTTTGGATGACAGTTCGTCGAAGGCCGATAATTCTTTATCGATGAGTGATGGTGTGAATGGCAGCAGTATCCAACGATTGCCACGTGATGATTCGTTGACATTGTGTGAAGATGAAAGTGGAATGGATACAGCACCGGGAAATCCTAAAAGCTTGGGACGTTCGGCTAGTGTTAAAGCACGTGCCAATATGTTCCAGCAATTAGAAGAGAAGACAAAAGCAAATAGAGTGATGGATGAAAAGGTTCCAGCGTCACCGATTACAAGAAGAAGTGAGTTTAATATTTTTTTTTTGTTTTATTTTTTTTTTTACAGGAGAAGAAGTGGTTACTGTTTGGTGTTTATTGTGTGGAACATTTAAACGAGAAAAGAACTGTCATTATTATTTGTTATGTAATTAGAAAATCGTTATGTGGTAGTCTGGTAGAAGTTATAAGAACTTGATTTATAGTTAACCAAGGTATATATACAATTTATAGCTATGTAGTTAAAAAGAACAAAAGATAAGTGGGAATTTTTGTGTCAATGGTTTTGGGAAAGCACAGAAAAACAAGTAAAATGTTTCTTGTGTGACATAAAAATCACATTGCACAGAAATTTTATTGACAGAATTGGGTTTTGATAAAATTTTTAGGTATGTGGTTTATCAATATATTTACAAATTTCACAGTAAATAAGTCACTACATATGAATGTTTTTCTAAACAATTTGCATTGGTTACAACTCACAGGAAAATGTTGTGTTATTTACGTTTCATGTCTACTCCTTTTGACAGCTAAACTTAAAACTAATAGTAAATGTCATTATTTTTAACAAACAAACATTCAAAATATTACAAATTTGTCGCACTTGTCTGACAAATTTTTAATTCAGAAAATATTGTTAGGGCTTGTTTCATAATGTCTAAGTAAAGTTCTGAGTAGTTACGTGACACATAAATATCGGAACAGGGTCATAAGTCCACAAACCAAATAAAATTACTTTGCATTTATAACCTAAAAGACAACATAAAAGACAAAGACAAAAGACAGACAATTCGTTATTATTTCTCTTGTGAATTAATTATGACCCTGTGTCAATTTTTAATGTGCTGAGTAACTTTTCAGAACTTACTCAGACATTGTGAAACAGACCCTTAAAGTGACAAATTTAACTGTCATTTTTTTACAATTGTCAGATTTAGACACATTTTTCATGATTCAAGTCACTATCAAAACTTCACCTTAACTCAATCGCCTGTCAACATTGTGTATCAAATATTGAACATAATTTTAATTTTTAGGTACCTACATATAGTTTTTTTTTGCTCATAAAACAATTTTGTCAGTACCAATTTGCCTGAAAATTGTGAACAATTCTTGACAATTTAGCTGTCGTACGATCGAAGCTTTGACAATCTATAGTTTCATTTTTTTTTCTGAAAATTTTACAAAATTATCAAATAATTATTTTTACAGAAGTCTAATAATTCTTTTGTTGTCAATTTTTAAATTGTCACTTGTTTTTTTATGAGTGATCATTTTATTTCCTGTATAGGACTAAAGTATTGGTTTCGTGTCGTTTTTCAAAAAAAAGGTCACTTATGACCCTGTTTCAATATTTATGTGTCGAGTAATTAATCAGAACTTTACTCAGACATTGTGAAACAAGCCCTTAAAGTAATAGTAATAGATCTAAGTTAATCAGACTTTAAAACCTCAGTGTGGTCGCACATAAGAGCAAGTTTGTGAGATCCAGTTGTGGATTTTATTGTTTAAATACTTACGAAATTAAATATCTTTTACGAATTTTATTTATTTATTTAATTTTTTTTGCAGCTTTCCTTCGCTTGTCCTCCTCACCACCAACACCAGCAGAAGAACCTAAAACTCCCAACAATACTTCTACGAATGCCGATGAAGAATTTGGTAAGTTAATCAAAACGAAAAACAATAATTGCCAATTGCCATTTTTTCTGCACTTTTTAAATGTTGTTTGTTTGTTTTTTTTGTGTTTCTTTAATTTGGTTTTTTTACTAACTTTTTTTTTATAATTTTTGAAATTTTAAAAAAAGCTTTTTCTTCATTGAAATGTTTATAAAATGTTTTTTTTTTTGCTGCTTGTGAATTATGAGACTGAAAAAAAAATAAAACCAAATGTGAGTGGAGTTTTCAATGTGTGTTTTTTCTTTTATTTGTTCAAAAATGAATTACTTAATCTATTTTGTTTTTTAATTATTAAAGCCGTTTAATGATTTTTTGAAAAATATTTTTAAAGAGGAAATATAAATGTAAGGACAGAGAACTTTCGATAATTTATTTCTTTAGAAAAATCTTCTTTTTCAAACTAAAAATTAAATATTTCTGAAATTAATTTTACATAACAAACATTTTGTGAACACACTTCTGAAGAAAAAAATATAATTTAAAATAAGCAATGTAATTTAATTGGAAAAATAATAAAAAAAAAAAATACTATTCATCACCTCATTAAAATTTTAAGACAAAATATAATAATCGATATGAAAATATGAGTTTAATATTGTGAGATTGCACGTATTTTTTGTAAACGCATTTCAAAAATTATGAAACAACAGCGCATATAATAAAAACAAAAAAATTCGAACCTCCCTGCTAATTTTTATATATACTTTTTTTTTATTTATTGTTTGCACTGTGCACGATGCCTTTATTATTTTTTTTTTGTTGTATTGATATAAATTTCAAGAAAAATATGATTAGCATGAAATTAAAACATACAAAAAAACAACTCTCCTATAATATCGAGACATAATCAGTAAAAGTGTTTGTTAAGTTGCAATTATTATGATATTATTATCAAAAGACTGAACATCATTTTAATCCCCGCGAAAATCAATTACGTATACGCCATAGTTGCCTAACATCTTTTGTTTATATTTTTTTTGTTTCAGACTTAGTTTTGAATTTTTTACTTAATAACCTGTCTTGTAGGTGGTTTTGATATAAAATGGCATGCTCTTTTCCATCAATGTTTTTAAAATCCAAGGGAGTGTGACTAATTTATTCATGAAATGTTTTTATGTTTATTGAGAAATAAAGAAAATGCATTCATTCAATGAACAATGATCTGTGTAGTTAAAACTACAATGTGTTTTTGCTTTTAATTATACTGACACTTATTGAAATCTTAAGTTGGATGAGGAAATTAAAAGAATGAAAGTTATTACCGTCTTTCAAAATTATTTTTTTTTTTTATAAATAGTTTCCCTTTTCTTGGTCGAATTGAATTTAAGATAAAAAGATTTCCTCTTGGTACAGATTGATACTGAATTTTTCGATCGACTTATTCTGTTTTGATTTTTTTTTTGCTCGATCGGTTGAATTTGAATGTTTGTGCGAGATGACCTGAGTTCCCACTCTTTAGAATAATGATTTCGATTGTTCACCCATGAAAGCTGTTACTAAATTGTTCCTCCATGTATAAATTGAAAGAAAATAGATTTTAAAATGATTTGTTTTTATGGTGAATTCAAATTTTGTAACAGCACAAAATTATTGAATGAAGATAAAATCTTATGGGTGGAATCGGCTAAGGTGAAAAGTGATTGTCACATCAACCATAATCACATGCGATTGTCATTGAGTTTTCCGTTTGGATATAAAGTGATTCAACTCAATTCAATTTGAATTTTCAAATTTTTGTAATGAGTTATTAAAATTAAACGAAAATGCAATTTAATTCATATATTTTCTTAATTTTCTGGAATGTAGTAAACTTTTTTGGTCACAGGAAAGTTTATTTTTGTTTGTATGAATGGTTAAAAAATACATAACTCAGAAAAAGTTGTACAATTTTCGTAGGTTGGAGGTAACTCTAGTTGTACTTTAGAAGACACGTCAAGTTTGTTGTTAAAAGACAATAGCATTTTTGCTGTTATAGATCTTTAGCTAGAAAATGTGATATCATCTTATACAGACTGAATTGGTTAATTGTGACTGTCATTTATCGTGAATCACCTTACACGATTCCACTCAGATTACTTTTGTGTATAGAAATTATTAGGGTTTCAAAAAATTTCATATCGAGAGGACTTTGAGTGAAACAGCAAGCACCTAGATGAAGAATTTTAGAGTTCAGAAGAAGCAATACTTTTTCTGCTTATTATTTCAACTGTTCCTTTAAAATACATCAACAGTTATTTTGGATTTAATAAAAAAAAAAGCTGGCATTAAGGAGATTTTACAAGAAAAACTGATTTTAATTGAAAAAAATCAGTCAAATTTATTCTGAGAGCTATAGTTTCACAATAGTTGCGTTTCTTTACTTTTCAACTCTGTGATTTTCTTTCCAAAGCTTTGAATTTCTACACATTAAATTATTTTTTTAAATATGAACTCTGACAGAATTTTGATTAAAATTCGTAGAAATTCGCAGTTTTGGACAGTACGGGAACAGACATATACAGTTCTATTCTGCTATCCTATCTGATCGAATTTTTCTATTTAGGTGAATTATTCACTTAAATTATTCTTTAAACTCTTCAATTTTTCGAGTTCAAAGCTCTTTCAATAATTATTTTTTAAGTTCTTGATGGAATCTAATTGTTAAAATTTTATTTTTATCGGAATTTATATGCTTTTTGCAACGTTATCGTTTTCCTCCAACGTATAGCAGAATTCGAAAATTCACGCGAACGTTTCTAGCAGAATAGGGCTGATAGTCTGAGTTATGTTCAGATTTTATTTACTCGACACATAAATATTGCCACAGGTTCATAAGCCCAAAATTAAACAAAATTAAAAATTTGAAGTACATAATGTAAGTATGTAGATAAGATATGATTTTTTCTCCTGTTAGACTTTTGACCCTATGCCAGTTTGTACGTACATTGGGGATGACACAGAGATTCTATTATTCAAATTTTATATCTTACTTCCGTTATGACGAACAATTGTTCTGACACACACTGATTATGTTTAAAAATTTTGTGATAATTGATGTACAATGTCAAATTAATTGATCCGTGAATTTAAAAAAAAAGATTTTATTTTAACGCATTGACTTTAACCACCCAATTCTGGCGAACAGTTCTGAAGAAAAAATGTCAGAACATTTATTTGTCAGATTACGCATCCATTAAATTAATTTTTGTCTGTTACTTTTCATACTTCCACACTTTTATTTTTCTGGACACGTCATTGGGTGTTTTTTTTTTTGGAAGCCCGGGGAAAACGGATGAAAAAAACGACGCCGGTGAACAATTTAGGTGTTTAATGCAACAAAAAGTAATCTCCTGCAGGGTTAGCGAAACCCAGAGAATTCTAGTGACTTAACTTGAGCGCGCAGAAAAACTGTATTACCAACTTGAATTACATACTTGTTATCAATAGTTTGTATGGAAACTCCACTTTGTTTCTGTGATGGCATCTAATCTTATCCTCGTTGTCGTTTTTTTCAACCAATTGTACCCGGATTGGATAAAAAACACAACTGTTGAAAAGTACTTTCTTTTAAGTTTTTTTTTGCTCACAGTAGTGGCTTAATTAAAGTCTTTAAGAAACAATTGTATTTAATGGAAAATCCAACAAAATTCTTAAAGGAAATGAACACAGTAGTGGATTTAAAAAAAAATTACTTAGCAATTTGGGACTTCGATTAATATTCGACTTTTTGAAACTTTTAGTAAGTCCAAACAAAACTTATTTAATGTCGCAAAAAAATTCTTCGTTTTCGTGACAAAACTAGCTCAAAAAATTTGTTAAAAAATTCTTTTTCAAAATAGCTTTTAACTTTTTTTGTCAAAATTGTTTCCTGCTAAATTGTACCAATTTCAGCACATAGAAAAAGTTTATCAAATTCGAAGAACTCGTTTTCCACTAAAAACAAATTTTACTTAACATTACAATACGTTGTTAAAAACCGTACCTAAATAATAAAATTGATCAAAATATTATATTAAGCCGGTTTTGAGAATTTGAGAATTTGAAAAAAAAAAAAAAAAAAATAGTGTGAGTGCCGGGACTCATGGTTCAGGTGTGTAATTATACGAAACTTAACGTGAGGCTTAGAATCACAAGATACGTCACGTTTTTTTTCACTCTACCGCCAGTAGGTATAGGTACACATCAAAAAAATAACTAATTGATTTTTTGTTATCTGTTGAACCATTTTTGAGACAAATAAGACTTTCATAAACGACTTAGAAATATTTGATATTTTAATAAAAACACTAAAGAAGCCGAATATCTTCAATAATTCAAAACCTTGGTCGAATAACTTTTCAGTAAATAAAACCCTAATATTAATTTTTTTAATTTTTGACCTCTAGATATTATGTATCAATTTTTTCGCCAATCGTTGTTGAATAGAATCTCTTTTTCCCCATTCAAATATTTTTCTTCAGCAAAGAATGCAGGAAATAATTGTTTGTATATAAACCACTTAGGGAACTGAAGATAAATATTAAAGAAATAGGTGCAACTTATCAAAATGGTTACTATTTCTAAAATATAAATAATAATCAAATAATAATTGCAACTAAATAAACACTCAAACTTTGGTGGAGGGCTATCGCCTCTCTATAAATATATATCTTCTCTGCACTTTGGAGTCAAGCTTTATATGGTCTTATTAATATCAACCTGACGTATTATTTTTTTATAACTAGCACCAATATTATCTTATCAATTAAACAAAACAAAATATTAAAAAAGTATATCAAACAATTACAAAAAAAATATCACTAAGACTTCTAATAACAACTTTAGCTAATCAAGTTTTTTTTCTTATCTCAGCCGATATTTAATAAAAAAAAAATTATAAAATAATTTATATGTCTTAAGATTTAAATAAATAAGTCACAAAATGATTTTAATGATTTTAGTGCACTATAATATGCAATGATTTAAGTGCTTTATACATGCATAGTGAAATTCACCAATTACACCTGCAGGCATTGTGTTTCATAATTTTCTTAAAAAATTCAATTACAAAAAAAAATGAAATGCGATTACAATATTTTATGATAATTTGAAACAAAAAAGTAGTTTCACATATTATATAAGTTCTCATAACATTCATACCTATTCTAACTCTAAAGTCTTAATAACACAGTTTGAGTGAAAAACTAAAATTTTAAACAAAAAACCTTCGACGTGAAATTTACAATTTTACAAATTTTCAATTTTTTTTAAACAATAACAAAAACAATACCTTTTCTACTGTTTTGTTCTTCTTGTTCGATTTTTTTAACTTTACGTTAGCATTTTTTAAGATCGAAACTAGGAAAGTTGAAAATATTACATGAAAAAAATATTTTGGATCCTATTCTACTTCTACATTCCACAGCTTCTATTTTCAATTTAGATATTAATTTATTAATATACATACTTTCTAAATTTGTACACACTTCTTGAATTGTTGATTAAAGCCTTTAGAAGTTGGAATATATAATATCGTCAGCTAAATATACGTAAAACTGCTAAGTCCACTTTTGGAAATTTTACAGGAGAGCAAAAAAAAACTTAATTTTATCCAAAAGTGGACTTGGCGGCAGCTTTACATATGTAGCCGACGATATGTGGATGATAAACATCGTGAAATGTAAACATTTGTCACGATATTTGTTTTAATCAATATTTTTAATGGAATAAGAAATTTTAAGTTTCACGCCGAAAAATGTATTCTAAAATTTCAATTTCACTTGAACTGTAGTTTATTAGGATTTGGGTTTGATACGAAACACACAAAAAAAAAAAAACAAAACAAACAAACAAAATAAAGAGACAAACATAAAAAACAAACAAAACAATATTAGAAAAACAAAACAAAACATTTTCCAGAACCTTCATCACTGCCTGTTTCGGAACGATTGCGTTTTTTCTCGAGCTTAGGTCAGGAATCAAGAAACCACCGCTGTACGTCTTTGCCTTACACACGTAGTGTCACTACTGCCAAGGAACGCCGTGGATCTTCGAATAGTGTGATCCTAAATCAATCAATGTCACCATCACAGACAACACCAAGAAGCAGTATAGTTGTTCCAATGGACTTCGAAGATATCACTCCAACTAGTACACTTGTCGAAGAAGCTCCATTGTCTTTTGAAGATAATCCATTCTTTACAACACCAACTTCGAGGGTAGCGCCAAAGACACGACTTAAGTTGAAGACGATCGGTAAAATCGTCATGCCAAACATCTTCAAGGATAACAACAACAACAATGGTAACTCCATTGACAACAATACAATTATTGGTGAGCCGGTTAAAAAAATCAACAAGATTAAGTCACCGTTTATTGAGAATAGTCAGAGGGATATCTTTGGTTCGTTGATTAGTAACAAATGCATGAAGTACGATCTGAAGTCCATGCCGACGTCAAATACAAGCAAAGATGACGAAAATAGTGATGTTCTGAATGACTCGGGCAAAGAGAACTATGACAATTTAACGCAAGGTGTCGAATTGCGAAAGAAAAAGACCAGTACGAGCAGCAGCAGTGGTGTCTCGAGTGCTCCGGCTTCACAACGCAACAGCTTCAGGCATTCGATGCGTTCTCCACAAGTCGACGAGAAATATGCAAAATACTTTGGTATTTCGACCAATCATAACTGTGACAGTCGCCATAGCACACCATCGACGCCGCATAAGAGCTTTGACCATAGTAACATGCCTGACGTCATTTGCGTAACGCCAAAGCCTTTTCTGCATCAGCAAAACTTCAGCTACAGTATCGATGAAGTGGGATTCGTGCAAAAGTCTTGCTCTGCAAAAGAAGTCCACATAATTCCCCCCTCTCCTGTGACACCATCAGCCCTGTCACCTGTTCATGCATCCGATGGCAATGAAATTTTTGATGACTGTGTCTTCGGTATGTCGAATTCAAACCTTGGTATGCCGCCTTTGATGGTGAGACGACGTGACGCTTCGAAGAGAGTTCGTGCCATGACAGTTTTTGTAAACACCCCACAGAGTACACCGGAACGTTATGTTCCTCCAAAACTTCATCCATCGCGTAATCGTTCAATGACAATTACACACATGAAATTCTTGCCGCATGAACCCCAAGACCCAATATCTAAATTTGAAGATCTTAAAGTAACAAAAGAGGATCTATTGATGGCTCACAAGGAGTTTGAAAGAATATTTTTAGGTGTGGTATAACAAAAAAAAAACGAACTATAATCTTTTTTTTTTAATAAATTATCTACTATTAAGTTTAAGAAATTTATATCCCCAAGAGAACAAGAGACAGGGTTTTGAAAAATAGTTACATATACTTCTTTATAATTTTTTTTTCTTCTTCCTAATGTTAACTTATTTAAGATTGTCGATCTAGTGATGCGCTTTTATAATTATTGTAATAATATTGTTATCTACCTTTATTAATTATTATTTAAATCTATTACAATAAAAAAAAAAAACAAAAATTATTATAAAAAAAAATTTAAAAAAGTGTTAAAATAAATCTTAAAAATTTAAAAATATTATAAATGTTAAAAAAAAATGTGATTTGTTTTGCCTTTTTGTTTCGTCCATGCATGTGGCTAGCTATTGGGTTTGTTTTTTGCATAGCGATGTATAATTGAACGCTGGTAAAAATCATAACTAAGCTTTGCTTGATGGAAACTTGTGCGTTGGGATGGGATAATAAACTTGTTCGTTTACATCTCAAACCTACCCATTTCTACCATTTTTAGCCCGAAAGACTGTTAAAGTTCATAAAAAAAGGTAAAACTGGTAGAATCTGGCAGTTTCAGACAAGTGCGCAAACAGACCTAACATGAATCGGAAGAGGTGGTTTGACACCTGTCAAGATGTTGTTAATAATAGGTCTGTTCGCGTACTTGCCCGAAACTGCCCGATTCTACCAGATTATTTTTTTTATATGATTTTTGACAGCTTTCGGGCTAAAAATGGTAGAAATGGGTAGGTTTGGGGAGTAAACGAACAAGGTTAATAAGTCTAGTGTTTTGCAACTAAAGTGTCAAACCATCATATGAGTGTAAGAGTTTAAGTGTATAGTTCCGACTAGATAATTTTTTTTCCGCACACGAATTTAAAATCGGATGACGACGCCTTATGTGCTGTCCTGAAGACAAACTGTGAAAATTTTTATACAGTACGGTGGTATACAGTACACTGGGGTATATGTGAACACTTGTTAACTTGAACACTTTTTTTGATTACAATAAGTACTCTAAAGGGTGAAAAAGATATTGTTCAATTTTTTAGCGTTCATGTGGAGTATCCATGTATCTTATTTAAAGTTCTCGCTAACTTTTAGATTAGATGCAACGCTGTCTGCTATTACACTTTTTGTGTCGTGAGACTTCTTCTTTTTTAGAATTAATTCTTTGAGTCGCGTCCTATTTCACGATAATTTTTGAGCATTGCGTACAAATTTGTTATTCTCCTTCAGAATTTTGTTTGGGAATTTCTTTCTGTATCCGAAATGAAATAAATGAAGCGATTTGCTGAAATAATAAAAAAAGAAAAACAACAATTCATATTTCGGTATACTCATTACTCACGCCGTCAGACAAGTCTAAAATATAAGATTTTTCTCGCAAATTGTTCGGTAAATTTTTTTCTTTAGAGTTCCGCTTTCTTTTTTTCGCCAATAATAATGAATCTATTTTCATCTGGATTGTAATTTCACTTTGAAAAACAATTAAAAATGGATGCACCTTGAATTTGCGAAGTTTTCGAAAACGTGAAATTGAAATTCGATTTCGTTCGAAATGCAGAACATGGGCGATAATGTCAAAAATAAGTCACCAACATTTGGCACACGACAAACAAGTTTTCCGTTTCATCTTACTTTCAATATCTATTTTGGAAAAAAGTCATAACTCAAAATTCTACGTCATTCTACGTTCATTCACGTTCATATCATGTTAACTAATTATTCCAAGCTTTAGAGAGCAGCTGTCAAACTTCAAAACTAAATTTACAAACATTTCTCATCCGCTTTTCAAAGTTGGACTGCGAAATTGGCTGTCTTAACCTTTTTCAAAGTGGAAATTTACTTAAATTCATTAATTAATTCATTCGACATTAACGCCATACCATGTCGTACATATTTTGAAAACTGTTGAAATTCGTGTATAAATACGTAAATGACTTAAGCATGCCCAAATTTAATACAGACAGGAACAAGCTTCCTGATTGTTTCTTTGTTTAATTTTAAAATTCCATGACAATCTCCCAACAGCAAGCCTTGATTGTCCACATAATCGCAAGTGTACTGTACGCTACCTATTTGTAAAAAAAAAACCGCAAACAAGTGCTTTGCTTTTTCGTTACGTTACTACGTTGCTGCTTTTATTTTTAAAGACATTTGATCACAACACTGCATGTTATTACATTCTGAACTGAATACGTCCATTAGGAGTAGATTTAAGTTCATTAGGCATGTTCAGAAAAATGAAATCTCGGAGATCTCAGCAATCTCAGTTACCTGAACAGGATTCCTCAGCAAAATTTCTCACCTTTGCTGTCAAAACACTGAGGAACTAAATCTTGGATTCGCTTGCTCACTTTTTGAGTGAGAAAAATCTCTGAGATCTCATTTTTCTGAACTCGCCAATTTTAATTGATAAGATGTCATTTCAGTTTTGAACGTGTTCTCCAATGAGTTTCTTGTAGTTTTTATTTTCATTGCTGTTTGCTTCATTTTTCATTAAAGTGCTCTCACATCATCAAAAAACCGCGACATCAAATCACACAAAAAATTGGAAAGAAGGTGAAAGAAAATAAAAAAAAAGATTGGAAATTTCTTTTGACTTTCAAGAACAAAAAATTCATAGTACACAAATCTAAGGTAATATATTGCGCAGGTTGTCAAAGTTGAAAGTGTCAAAAAGATAAAAATAGCTGTTCGAGTGCCCACAGGAACTCAACACGCATTGTTAGAAACAACAACAAAATATTGAAATTAGACAAGTAAAGGGGCACTGGATCTATATCATTTTCCCAACATAATATCTCGATTTTGACAGATTAATATTGTGTATACTGTGAAAACAATTTGCTACTTCACATTTCACGTACATTACCAACGACCAAAAGATCGGCATTAGAAAAATAGGGCAATGTAAATTCAGACTTTTAGAAAGACGTCGACAATTTTTCGTTTCAAATGTGATAATTGCACAAATATTATGTAGGAATTCCAAAATGAGATATCGAATTGAAGACGATTATTGCTTCGAAATCTATAAAATGTCTTGTATTTTCGCCAGAAGGTTTTGTATGTAGGTGTATATTTCTCAGTGAAACACACCAAGATTAGGGATTGAGGGCTGCAATCTAGCTGGATATAAAAACAAACGAAGTTAAGCCTTCTGCACACAAATCCTCTAGTCATAGATGCGTTCTGCTACTGCTAGCCTTCTACACACGAAGCATGAAGTCATATCTATTTCACATTTGACATTGACAATTCACTAAAATATTAAGTAAATACTTTAAACTGCAGGCTTGTAAAAGAATGCAATTTTTTGTGAATGCAATCGTTAATGACTCCAATAATATGATTGCAATCATTGACTTCACTTTGAAACTTCAGACTTCAAATTATGCAATCACTATTAGATTGGATCAAAAAGATTGAAATCATTTGTTTTCTCATTTATTTTACAGCAATCAATTGAATGCAAATGCATACAAAGATGAAAGAATGCAACAGAAAGTAAGAATTCAAAAGAATGCATGTATTCCCAAAAGATTGCATTCAATTGATTGCTGTAAAATGAATGGGAAAAAAAATGATTGCAATATTTTTGATACAAATGAATGGTGATTGCATAATATGAAGTTTGTCTTAAAGTGAAGTCAATGAATGCAATCTTTTAATTGAATTCAATAAATGATTTTTAAAGACTGCATTAAAAAAAGAATGGATTCTTTTACAAGTCAGCCTGACGACTGACAGTGGCTGTAAGACCGGTGATTTGCAGCTTCTGTGATGTCTATTGAAACACACGTGAGCTACATTCAAATTGCATACAAGCTGTAAATATAATCGAAGTACGCGTCTATGATAAGACCTTTCGTGTGCAGAAGGCCTTATATAAGTAAATTTAATACCCAATCACTATACAGATTATATTATTTACAATTTTCTAAAAATATTTGTCCATAAAAATTTAAGCCTGAGCAACTTACATAAATGTATATATTTCATTTCCCTTCATAATATGTACATGCAAAATGTCAAACCCATATTTGAAATCCATCTCACGAAAAAGATTATCCCAACCATTGCGGATTCATCAAATGAATACAAATATTAATTCATCTCCACTCCACTGTAGCACCGTGTTTCATTCAGTTATTTTATGAATTTCGATTCTGTGCTTTTTCATAATTCAAATCTATTCCTTTGAATGTCCTTCCACTTCAAGATGTCTTCTACTTTTCCAAAATACAATGTGAGTACATTTTTTGTTTTATTATTATTTTTTTGTTTATTAAATCTGTTGCACACTTTTTTTAATTTTCTCTAACGCCTTGCATAAATGCTTGCACGCTTTTTTCTTTAAAAATCTTCGTTTTTATTTATTTTAAATATTTTTTACTAATTATTTTCTGAATTTCCCAAATCTAACCAGTACATTTATAGCTGCTTTGAATTTGAGTCTTCATTTTAAAACAGTTTCTAATTATTTTTTTTTACATTTCTATACTCACAGAATCAACTAAACCTGCACCAGCAATTCTATCACCACCTTTCGCTGGATTGGGTGGATCAAAAGGAATTCTCAAATCAAAATCTGGCTGTGTTGGTTTTATGCCAATGGATCTTAATTCAGAGCTCAAAAATCGTCTCAAACGTTCAACTCATGCCACTGTCTCAAATCTTCGTAAGTCAGCAACTGTTGAAAATGCCCCACATGTCCTTGACACTGGATCATCACCTAAAAATCCCGAAGATCCAACAAATTCCTCATCATCCGAGGAAGATGGTGTTGATCCTCAGAAAAATCTTGCAAAAATACTTCGAAGTGTATCGAAAGAGAGTATGCCACGACAACAATCGAAAGAACATATCACACACCAACAATATTCGGTTCCAGTTCCTGGAACTAGACCCACTATGGTGCCACAACATGACGACACTATGAGTCTTGTTCGAAATTTAACTAGTCTGGAAAAACGTATCCCCGAAGTGGCTAATGCCACTGGTTCCTGTATAACATCGACTTCTGAAGGTGAAAGTTCCGGTGGCCGAGAAGTCTCGGAAATCATCAAGAATAGCGCAGTGGCGCGGCGGCGTAAACTTAATGATGGGTGAGTTTGTTCTGAGTGTGCTGTAACTCCTACACCACTACCACCACCACCACCAACACCTGCCAGCTACTTAAAACTATCCGTTCTAATATCAAATCAAAGCCACAAGAAAATAATAAAATTTAAAATCTCTGTTTTGCAATATAGTGTGTTTGAAATAACATTTAAATTAATATTTAAAATAGATAAAAGAACACATCATTATGCCCGTTAAATATAGATTTGTCTGTGTACTTCTTGATTGCCTAGTCATTTAAGCTAACTCTCGGGCCTGCACATGGAATTTTAAGCGAGATGTATTATTTGGCAGCGTATTCAGCATTTTTTGGTTTAATAAATTTCGCTTTCGCTTCAAGTCGAATCGTATCTACCTTGACTCAAAATATTGGAAATATGCTTCCAAGTTGGTAAAAAAGACAATTAAAAAAATAGAAATGAGTCGGAAATGATATAGCTACATATTGTCATTTCATGCTTTTACATAATTTAATTCGAAAAAATTGTTTAAAATTTGTCGCAGAAATTTACAAAAAATCGATATTGAAAAGAAAACGATTAACTTAGAATTCCATAATCAGGCCGCTGCATTCATGTGAATCAAACTTAATCAAAAACAGCTCTACTAATACCGTTAATCCCCTTTAATTAATACAAAAAAAATTAAAGAAACTCTTTAAAGACTGCTCAACTAATTTTTTTGTCACGTGTGCTTATCGTGTCAATTTTTTTACATTCAATTTTAACAATAATTATAATAAAAAAAATTAAATAAAATATTAATGTAATGTATGTAATAATATGCATTTCCTGTGAAAAAAAACGCATTTTAATTGAAAAAAAAACAATGTTTTCTTTTACAAAATTAGTGTTTCTTATCATTAAAATTGTAGAACTAAAAACAAATATTTTTATAAATGTATGTATGACAAAAAAAAAAATAAATTAGAAACTTAATAAATAAAATCTACAATTGATTATTATGTGTGTGAAATTTTGTTTTTGTTTTATCTTTATGTGATTTATTTTGTTCGTTGTGCTTATCATAAAAATTAAAACTAAAAATTGAAAGAATGAAACATATTTTGTCATTATAAATAAACAACAACAAAAAAACATTAAATATTATGTAATCCTTGATAGTAACAAAAAACCTTTAAAAAAAAAATTATAGTTATGTAGGTACTTTTGTAATATCGATTTGTTGGTAAAATTATTAACAGAAAATTGTTTTAAGGTTTCAATAAATTTGTTTTGCTCTAGTTATACTATTGATTCGATCTTCAAAAAACAAAAAAAAAATCTAGAAATGACAAATTATATGGTCTGGTATTTTGTAGATAAAATAAATTTGACAAATAAAAATTAGTTAGAAATAGAAATGTTCATATAGTTAGATTAATATTATGACAATCAGTCATCAGATAGTCAAATATTTGTGAAATGATGCAGATGATTTTAATTAATTTTTTATTTTTTTAATCATTGGCTCATATCCATACTCGATGTTAGACCCCAATTTATCTTAGCCTGGAGTTTATGCAATGTAAATTAGATAGGATACACCCAGTATTTTTTAGAAACAACTTAAACAGTGACTATGAATATGCCCCGTTGTGTTTAATATGATGTCAGAACGTGGCTTGGCACTACTGCTAATATCTGTTTTAATTGATATTATTTCTAAGTTTCGCAAAAAAAAAAACATTCAGAGTCCCCGTCGACTATACATATTATACGAGGCGAGGAGTGCAAATAAAGTAATGAGATTGATTTAAAAATTTTAGTTTTATGAAGATAACTATTTTTTTCAATCCTGGAGATAATTGGTTGAAAAAAAAACAACATAGGAGATTACCGACTCCAACACAAAAAAAAAATTGAGTTTTCATACAAACTATCGATAAAAAACATGTTTTTCATGTCGATAATACAGTTTTTCTGCGCGCTTAAGTTAAGTCCCGAAAATTATCTGGGTTTAGCTAAGCCTGAAGGAGATTAGTTGTTGCATTTAACATTTAAATTGTTTTATTCCGCATCGTTTTTTTCATCCAATTCTCTCTGGGCATGGACACAAAAAACACGCTTTTGTCTTCTACAAACTTGGTTTTTGCCTTGGTTAGAATCCCCATAGTGCTTGAGGCGATGTTTCTATTGTTCATATTGCCTTTAATTGGTCGGTAACGGCCGTTTCAGTCTCAAAACTGAAGTCCATTGAGTCGAATTGTGGAAGGTGAAACACGTTCCAAAAAAAAAAACTTAATTTTCTATCTGCTCCAAAAAAATCATGTTTTCTTTTTGAACTTGCAAAAGATTTTTCGAAATCATTTTTGCGCTGAGATTTCTATCATCTACAAATGATTGGACAAAATCTGATTAACATTGGTGCGTGAGTTAATCGCAGCTATTCTTCGATCATTTTGATTGTCAACCGACAATTAGAAACGTAGAGATCCCTCTATCTGGTGATGTTTTCGTTATTTACTTCCCATTGGAAGTTATTGTAATTGTTCCGATTTGTCGAATCGAAAATTTTGACTTTCCTCTACGTTCCGAGGTCCCAAGAATCCAAATCCATCTTTTTTAGGTGTTCATAGGTGTGTGTACATACGTTCGTACGTTCCTGATACATTATTTCGTTCACCGTATTTCGAGAACGAATAGAGATATTAACTCAAGATACATTTTTATTTTACAGATAATAACGCCGTGACGTGCAGAAAGAAATCTCAAAAAAATTCAATAAGCCGTTTTCTAACTATAGCAATTTAAAAAAAAATTGGAATATGTCAATATAGCCTCGAATATCTCAACAACATAATGACGTAATGAAAAATTGGAAAGAATTTAAAAAAAAATCACCAGACATGCAAAAATTTGTAGAACATCGTTTTTCGGCTCGAATAGTAGAAACAAAGATATTGACTTAAAACAAACAATTTTCTAATTACAAAATAACGGTGGGTCTCTAGTTTCCAAGGGCACCAATGGGAAGTTAGCATTGTGGGTCGCACCCAGCCTCTTTTTTTTTTTTGTTTCGCCAAATTGTTTTCACTCATTTTTTTTCAATTTTGCACTAAAATTTAATTAATTTTTATGAAAATATCGAATTCGTAATTATTCAACCTTATTGTGAGATTCGCCCGAAAAACATTCCACCCGGAAAATTTGACATTTCACTTTTCACCTATTGTGAGTTTCACCTGAAATTTTGCGTTAAAAAAGTTCCCCTTATTGTGAATTTTCATTTCGGGCGCAATGAAATGCCATTTACAGTCTAAATGTTCACTTATTTTTAGCAGGTGAACGAAATTTCGTTCGGGCAAAACTCACAATAGCATTTAAAATTGGGCGAACAAAAATTTTTAAGTTGAAATATTTCTTGAGTGAAACTCACAATAAGGCTGATTAACCACTTCACATAATATTGTCTATGACCATTAACATCCGATTCTATTGTAGCCTAATTTTAGATTTTTGTAGTCCTAAATTTTTTTTTTGAATTCGGAATGTTCAAAATACTCAGAATAAGCAATTTGTTTTTCTTTATTCATCAGAATATTCCGGATAAACCATTCTTTTGTTTTTTTTTTTATTGATTTTACCTAGAATATTTGAAATGAATTAATTTAATTTCATGTAAAGAGTGCTTTGAAAGGAATATTTGGTGCGTTCACAGCATATAACGTACCTATTCTATTATATTGCAGATTCATATTGACCATTTTAAACTTTAGGAAAACATAATTATGCCGAAAAAGAAATATACCGAGTTAATTAATTTTTTATATTGTCGTTGTACGAATAGTGTTAATACATCATAACCCAGAAAAGTAAATTTTTCAGGAGACACAAAAAATGTTTAAGCGGTTAGTTAGGACCTTAACATTTAAGCATTTCTAAATGTTGATTCATTTATTTATGTTCTGCTTATTGTGTCTATGAATTGTTTTTAAAAATGGAGTTTAAAAAAATTTTTGTTGCGAGGGATAAGACTTCTATTTATAAACATTGTCTAACTTTGATCAGCCGTCCAAGTTATAGACAAACATTTTTATTTGATGTTTAAGAGCTATCTAACTTAGACAAGGTACTCGGTTGCCTGAACTTTGGCTAATGTAACATTTGATTTAATCAAATAAAGCATAGGTATTTCCAATTGTTTTGAACTATGTAGATACTGTTTAAGTAGTATTCTAATAAATACGCCTGCTTGTTTTCTTTCGTTATGGCTAACGATGCATTGTAATTTGTCAGCTGACAAAATAGCTGTGAGGTGTTAGAACCTGCCGTAGTTCTAGCACCTCACAACTTAAAAACCTAAAACTAAACTTAAAAAAAAAGTTATTAGGTTTCCCAATTTTAAATATTTAAACAAACAAACCAAAAGATCCATTTGCGAGGTTTTCCTACAATAAGTATCTCTTGTCAAAATTTTCTTTTAGTCAAGTAAAACCTTACTGAAAATCAAGTGTGAAATTTTTCTATGGGAACTTGGCTGTCATTCCATTGAATTTTTGTTCGATGGAAATTTGTTCCAGGGGAGCTTTAAGAACAAATTTCGACGGAATAAAATATTCCGAGGGAAATAAAATTTCCATCGAGAATCGAGACTCCCTATAAGGCCTCTTAAGCATGTTTAGAAAAATGAGATCTCAGTTACATAAACAGGATTTTTAGCCAACTTCCCAGTTTTGCTGTCAAATACTGAGGATATTTTGAATTAACTTGCTCACTTTTTGCCGGAACGAAATCTTATGTTTGGTTTTGCATATTTGATAGTCTGAACTACAAAGTCGTAAATTATTAAAAAATAAATTAACTCATATGTTTTTATTTACTTCCGTTCAAAATTAGCGAAATAACCCCTTTCATTTTCCATACAAATTT
This sequence comes from Epistrophe grossulariae, assembly GCA_929447395.1. Taxonomy (NCBI): domain Eukaryota; kingdom Metazoa; phylum Arthropoda; class Insecta; order Diptera; family Syrphidae; genus Epistrophe; species Epistrophe grossulariae. The sequence goes on along the minus strand of OV839568.1, from coordinate 133,752,034 downwards.
ACATTTCGAAATGAGTTAAATTCAAATTAATTTGCACGAAATTCGATAGACAATTACGTGAATACCTTACGAACACACCCAAGAACAATCCATTAAAGAACTCAAAAATGTATATGTATACTAAAGAAGGAAACAGCAAAAACAATCGATTAACGGTGATAAACGATTAGATTTTTGAACACGAAAAGTCTGGCCCAACAAAATTATCTAAAAATGAAAGTTTTAATTATACCTCAAACAAATAAATTTCAAAATTTGACCTTTTTAAAAAAATATATTCGATTTTCGTTTCATATACAGCTATTATTTTGTGAGCTTCTAAATTTAATGACAAAATTTGTATACCGCCAGAATTAGAAAACGAAAATCTGTAGACATTGAATTGACCAAAATAAAAAAAACATTAGATAATTATTAAAACAAAAAATGTATCCACGCTTTATTGAAACCGTTTATGTGTTAAATAAAATGTATTGGTCTGTGTATTAAAAAAATTTGTAATCATTATTAACATTTCTAAATATATATTTATGTTCTCTACCTTTGGACCACTTTTATACAAATTAACAAAACATAAATACCAAATTGTTGAGATAAAAAAATTAACAATACCTAAAATTAGACGAAACATTTTGGAAAATTACAAAAACACAAAAAAACAAACACTTATCAAAATCAAAACTATTAAAACTAACATTTACACAAGTGAACATGCCAAAAAAAGAACAAACACAAATAAAAAATTTAATGTTAAATTAAAAATGAAAATATTTCATAACAACATCAAAAAAAATATTTATTTTTCTTATATTTTCTAACAGAGTTTTTCCCAAAAAGAAACATTTTCACTTTTGGCAGTACCCTTACAATGGCCGCTAAAAATTAATTTGCTATTTATTTTTTAATATATAAATAAATAATAAATAAATATACATACATACCTATTTAATATTATTTTAACCTTTTTATTAATAATATGATTGTTTTTCGTATTTGAAATTTTATTTATTTTATTATAATGTTTTTCTTATAAAACAAAAAAAAAACAAATTAAATATAATAACTTTGTTGTTATCATAAAATCTTTAATAAAAAAAATTATCAATAAAATGGAATTTAAAATTTTTTTTACCATAACAGTTAATGTTATAAAAAAAAAGTTGTTTTTATTCAAGTACGGATGAGCTTTGTATCCCTGTTTTCTTTATGCTTTTAACCTTGGAATGGCTTATGTGGAAAAACTATTTATCTCGTACATGTATCTATTTATAGAACTTCCTATTCGTTGTTTATTCTTCTAAAGGACTAATCGAAAAAAAGCAAAAACTTTAAAACCCACTCTTCCTATTCTGACAAGTTACAAAATATTTTTTTTTTTTTTAAGTTTAAACTACCTAAAAAATTTTATTCATGTGAGACCTCTTACTCGTCAAACTTATTACAAAATATCAAAAACATCATTGCATGAAAAATGTTACTTTTTTCCTGAGCATTGATTTTAATCACGTCTAAATTATGTTAAACCATCGCCAATGAGTTCCTCCGTCCCCAATTCTCGGAATATAGTAACCCAAATTAGCGAATTCGACTACAGGTGTTATGCCATGTTTCCAACGAAGGCTTATCTTAGTTAAGATAAAATAACACTATGTCTAAGAGTAAGAAGATAAGGAAAAGTTGTATATCACTGACCTTTAAAATCGAAATGAACTCAAAAACTAGGTTTTAAAAAGGATGCCAAATTTTTTATTTAGGTCACTTTCATTCTAAGGGTGCGACATATACAGTGTGTGTGAGTGAAGCACCAAATTAAAAAAAAAATAAAAGAACCTGTGCCTACGTTCTGCATCGTTAAAATTGGTAGAGAAACGTTGAAAAATGGAACAAAATTCATACGATTTGTTTCAATTTTCATCGTTTCTCGATTGATTTTGTCGATGCGAGAGTTACAGAACGTGGGCAATAATCTGTCATTTGGCCGAGATATAGGAAAGTGTTTTGAGATTTTAAAAGGTTAAAATAGTGAAAATGCTAAATAAAAAAGTGAAATAAAAGTAAACACAGTGAATACTTGCATTAATTTATTAAAAAAATATAAAACAACATACAATGCTGCGTTAAATCGTCTAAAAACACATATACAATTACAATTTTTTCTTTAGAATACTTTTCAATTGATATTTCGTAGTATTTTGCAATAAAAAAGCAAATTAGTTGAAAATAAAAATATACTTCAATCACCTGAATTATCTGAACCCGATCTGTCAAAATTGAAATTCTCGTCCAGGGTCGAATTAGTTTTTGTTGATGTTGGCAAGGCGCTCAAATCCATTGAGCGTAGTGCAGAGTAATTTTACTTAGTTTATGTGGAACATAAGAAACAGCTTACCTGTGAAATTAACAAAAAAATATACTGCTTATTATAGCTGTTTTTACAGGATTTAACGCAGGACCGCATGTAGTTTTATATTTTTTTGTCAATGAAGTATGGCATATACACTTCTTACTTTTATCTCACTTGTTTGTTTAATTTACTGACCTTTTTTTAACGATTTAAAATCTCAAAACACATTCCTCAAAAAAAAGCTTAAAATTCCTCAGGACTTAGCTGTCTAACTGCACGCCTTCCCTGTGTGAATGCATTTGTGTTTGTGTAACTCACACTATTTTCAAAAATGCTTCACTTTTTGCTCGATGTGCTCGTTCCTCTATTTCTTCTTCTAAGCTCTATGTAGTGTTTCCATCGCATATTCAAATTTACAAGTGCGTCAATTTTGACAGTACATATCTTTCAAACTGCAAATGGTGTTATGAAGTGTAAGTGAGACAGAATGTCAAACGAAGCAAACAAATTCGGTTTTACAATGAATGCGTTCAGCGCGTTGTGGATAAAGGTTAGTTAGATTTGTAAAAAAAAAACTTTTGGCCATATAAAGATTTAATAAGACCAATTTCAAATCGATTGGATTAACGAAGCAAATGAATATTTAAGGCCATAATATTCACTCGATACATCCAGATTAAAACTTAAATACGGATGTTAACTACACAAATTCAATGTATATACATCCACATTTAATTTCTAATGTTAATTGGATGTATTCAGTGAATAATATGACGGTAACGCCCATATTATTCACTCGATACATCCAGATTAAAATGTAAATCCAGATGTAAAGTATACAAATTCAATGTAAATACATCCGGATTTAAGTTTAAATCTGGATGTATGTAGTGAATAATATGGGCGTAAGACTAAATCTTATTAAATCTGGCTTTAATACTCGGTATAAAACTACTTATTACGAAGAAGTTTATGAATGATGTTTACATACAAATTTTTCTAAGTTTTGTCGTCCTGTTGATTACAGACTGAAGGAAAATGATAAATTTGTGGGTAATATCTTTCATCTGTCAATAACTGTGGATAACTACATCAGCCGCGTACACTGGGTTTAATTGATGAAAATGGCAAAAATAGGGTTCAAAGCCCGATCTGTTATCAAAACACGTCGAAATCTTCTTAAACCGTCATATTATTCACTCAATACATCCAGATTAAAACTTAAATCCGGATATATTTACGTTGAATTTATATAATTTAAATCCGGATTTAAGTTTTAAACTGGATTAATCAAGTGAATAATATGGCGGTAAGACTAAATCTAAATAAATCTCGGTTAAGTGCTCGGTATAAAACTACTTATTACAAAGAGGAAGTCTTAGAACTATGTTTAGGTACATGAAAATTGTTCTATGTTCTAAAATGAGAAATTTTGTGGGAAATATCTTTTATCTATCAATTTGTATTTTTGTATTGGTATTTGCATATATTAATGTTTATTACAGGATACAGTAAGAATCAATTTTTAATTAGCATCAAAATAAGCTTACCAAGTGTCTTAAATTAACAGTGCTATGATTAATATATGTATTAACGCATATAGATGTTTAATAATAAAAAAATAATGTAAACATAATTAAATAACTATGTAGAATTACATCAGCAGCGTCTTATTAGGCTTAATTGATGAAAAACGAAAAAATAGGTTTAGTGAGAAAAGGCCATGAAGTTGTTTCTGTTCGTATTCAGTAACTCACATGAATTTCTATAAAAAAAAGTGTTGACAAACTAAAGTTTCTTATCTGGTGATCTCTCATATTAATCAGCCTTATCGCCAACTTATGTAATGAAAATCTACGAATTGATTATAATGTACAGAGGAGTCAAAAAATACCATTTTTGTATGCGAGAACGAGTAAATAGGTACCTAGATACCGGTGAAACATGAAAACTGTGTAGATCTATTTTTGAAGGCATTTTCTTGAGGTAGGTATAAATAAAACAAGAACCTTCCGACAACAACTGCTACTATTATATTTTTGAAACTTAAGATAGGTACTTTTAAACATGTTTGCTTTCGTCTTTTTTTTAGTAAAAACTCTAGGCGTGTTCTGTGAGCACATTAAGAAATTCTCCACATTAAACAAAATTTTCACATCCAAACTTTACCAACAACAAGTTACCAGCAATAATTGCTATTTGGGTAACTAGCTCAAGAAAATACACCTTACGAACAAACACCATTTTCAAATTAAATCTAAATAGTCGTCACATTTATTGGGATATACTGTAGTGTACCATTCAAGCCCCAAAATATGCAATGTATTTGAATGCATTCCAATTTTCCAGTCTGCATGATTTCCATCCAAATACAATCCACATCAAGCTTAACTGGAAAATGTTGCTCAACATGAATTGCCTGGAGATTTTCCAAACAAAAAAAATAAACACGAAAGAAATACAGCAAAACTGCACCTAAACAAATTCCACACACTCCCTTTTCATAGCAACATAGCAACGAAAACACATAAAATGTCAAAATTCCATTTGACAACAAAACAAACTTCCACCAACCTCAACAGAAACAGACAGCGAAACAGAAAAACAGACAACCAGCAACCACGGACACGGTCGGTAGTGTTGTTAAAAGTCTTCGTAAATTCAATCAATCCATCTCGAATTAAACACGAAATTATCAAAAACTCGTAGAGAATTATTTATTATTAAATAGGTATTTAGAATTATTTGAAGTGCAAGTGTTATTTTATGTGTGCAGGTGTACCTATCAATTGTGCAATAGTAATTTGTATTGTTTTGTTGATAAAATAAACCGAATTTTAAGTGCAAGTGTTTTATATCAAAGAAGTTAGAAAAAGTGAAAGAGTAGATCGAAATATATTCATCATCGAAAACAACAAGAATAAAAGAAGGGGAAAATATTTTGTTATTTAAGGTTTGTTTTGATATTTCTTTTTTTGTGTTTTTGTTAAATTTTGTGCAAATATTTTGAGATGAATAAATTGAAATGCATTTCTTTACAATCTTTAACTACTTTTTCGTTGCATCGATTCCAGTTTTTTTTCGCCTGTTCTTTTGATTTATTTATCTGTTCTGTTCGGCGGGGTGCGGCGGCTATGGCAATGGGAACTGCGATGGATTCTCTTCTCATTTTTCTTGTTTGTTTTTGTTTTCAACACTTTTACTTCATCTTATTCCATATAAACCTTTCCATCTATTCCATTCATCTGTCATCTGTCTGTGTTTGGTCTTTTGTTTCTTTTATTTTTCTATTGAATTTCTGTTCATTTCTGTTGTCAATATTTAAAATATACATATATAAAAAAAACCTAGACATTTGGGCGGAGTGCAGAAAAGAAAACGAACAAAAACGTGTCCAAAAATTTCGTGTTTTCGTTCGTCTTTCACTTTCTTTTACACAAACTCTCGAACGGATTGATTTCATTTTGAAAAGGGACTGATGAAATGACAGACGGAACAAATGCACGAAATTGTTGCTTATCGCTGCATAAAGTTTATAAACACGGAGCGATCAAGCAAAAAATCGGATCAGTTGCATTGTTGATATTTTTATGTTTGTTTGTTTTTTTTTTTTTGTTGCCATCCAAAGATCTTTTTTTCAGTTATCTTTTGTTTTGCTTCATTTCGTTTGGGTTTTTCTTTCTTTTATATTTTTTTGCGCTTAATCAAGTAACGCAGCTGTTTAGAAGACGGATAAAGACGAAGAGCAACAAAATTGCCTCATTTTTGCACATTTCCGTGGGAGATCGAAAAAAAATAAAAACGGCGGGAGAAAAGTTGTTTCTGTAGGTTTTTTTTGTTTGTTTGTAGATCAGTCAGGTCAGGTGTGGATTATTTAAAAAAAAAGGTTTCATGTAGGTACTCGTTTCTAATTTAATATGTAGGTATATCAGTAAATCTCGTATTTTTTTTATAGATATTTACGTAATTTTTTTTGATACCATCCTACTTCACATCTGTATCAAATGACACCGGTTTGATTAGTTAGTTCTTTGCTTAATTGAATTCGAATTTAAATGATCTTGATTTCTTTATAATATAATCATTAAAAGGAATTTTGAAACAAAAGTTAAAAAAAGTAATAATTTAACTTAAGATCACAAATTCTGACTTAATGAATTCGTTATCTGTTGTGATCCCCATTAGATACTTAGCCTCTTCTTTTTATTAATGTTCTCAAATTTGAACAATTCAGGTTTCTGAGATCAAATTAAGGAGTTCTAGATTTCTGTAGGTTTTCTCAGAAAATTGAACACAAGTTACCCAAAAAATTCTTCATATCTACCTACAAATATTTGTTTACAAAAATAAAGTGATAATAAATTTTGTAAGGTATTTACATTTTATTTGAATATTCTAGCCGATCTACAATATTATCTTAATAATACTTTACTTCTCAATAAATATTTCAGCATATTTTGGTGTCGAAAACTGAACACAAGTTTTTATGTGTAGAGTTTTTGCCCATCATTTTAAATTGTATGCACCGTATTCGTGTAGAAAATGAAATTTTGTATTAATGAGTCATAGAAATGATCATTGAAGAAGATAGAAGGCAGCTTCCAAGTTCTCACAATGCAATTACAACAAATGTCCATATCTCAACAATTTCGAAAACTTTCTTGAAGATAGGCACGCAAGCTTTCAGCGCAAAGTTATATGGATGTCGGAATTCAAGAAAGACTTCTTCGAAACGGAGGAATAGAAAGAAAGTTGCAGATAAAATCAATTGTATAATCTGAACAAGGGGCGACTAGATTCAAGAAATCTGAATAAACAAGCTCTAACGGACACAACATTGTTCGCATTATCACGGAAATCTATAGAGGTATCTATTCTAAGAAAATTGAAAACGATTTCTTTAGAAAATGACTGAATCGCATGGACTAGCTCTTGTGGTTCAAGTGGTTACGAAACTTTTTTGTATTATAAAACATGCATTTATAATAAAAACAAAATAAATTTGTTTTGTTTAGTTTTACATGATTTTTTTGGTCACACTTCTATTTTATGCAAATAAAACTCAAAAATCATTTAAAATCCAAAGAATTAGTCAATCAAAAACTATTGAAATAAATTTCATAAAGTGGTAAATGGTTCAATTGCTAAAAAAGAGATCCTAAGAATGTTTTGAGCTTACCCGTGGCAGACCCATCTGGATTCTTGAAAAAATATGAATTCATGAATTAAAACTCTGATAGAATATTAATTTTAATAGATTCCTGTACGGAAGAGCCAACTCGTAAAGTACTCAATACATACGCTATAAAATATAAACTGGTATGGGAGTTTAGTTGCGTGGACAGCTTAAATGAGCTGGGCAAAAATAATAATTTAAAACTTCATTGGGAACCAGGCCATGTTATTCCCAGGGGAAGTAGAAGCAACAACACTCTTAAAGGGCCCAGCTCCAGAGGCCAATTTCGGAATAAGAGAAAACGTGATTAAATACAAAATTAAAACAGAAGACTAAAAGACCAACATCCTGGAATGAATTAGCTGAAGGCTCGCCAAACCACTACTTGGGAATTATAACCAAGAACATACATACATCCTGTATAAGCTTAAGTAGAATTAATCTATGAATAATAACGGGTATCCTCACTAGCTTCTGTGGCTCAGAAGACACCTCAACGACACAGATATATATCTGGGATGAGACCAGATAGGAGGGAGCGAATTATCCTCACTTAAAATATCCCAAATAATGAAGTTTCTCAAAGAAATAATAAGAACTGTAAAATGAGCAACTTCATACAGCTCTTAATGGGTCACAATAGACCTTAAGGTCGCAGTACAATTAAACCCCCAAACTATTCATTTATTCATTCATGTATACGGAAGTGACAAACTATAATGCATGAAGCCAACAAACTGATCCAAAATTTGTTTCAGGTGTTTAAATTCTGCACTGACTGGTTCACTTAACAAAAAAAAAGTAAATATTTTTGTCGTTACATTTACCATCTTCATGTATAAAATCCTATTTGTTGCATTTAAATGCACTTCCGTGACACGTGTATGGTGTATCTTTCACTTTTTTATCTGCACTCCTGCAGGCACCAGCTCAAGTATACATAGTGCCATAAGTGATTCTTCTTCATCATATATATTTTGGTTGAATGTTCTGCAGTAGCAACAACATACTCCTTCACTTGTGTTTTTTAAAATATCTTTTTGAAGTGAAAACACTTTACATATACCTATCTTCAGTGAATTGGTAGCAATTATGAGGGAGTAACACTTCTTTAAATATTTACTTTTTAATTAAATTCAAGCACATATAAAGATTTATCGTAGTTATCTTCTTTTTTAATGATTACTAAGTGGAATAATTATTTGTTTTTTGTGATAAAAAATGTAAACAAACTGCACTATAAATAAATTAAGAGATTAATGGAGAATCTCTTGGTTGAACGTTTTAATGGCAAACAAAAAAAAATTCACTTATTCAAGTTCCAATGACCAAAGAAGTGTACCTACAGGCTACATACAGGAATGGAATAGGTTTATAAGTTATTTCAACTTACTTAGGTTTTCAAACGGGTGTAAAACCGTAAGTACTTTTAAATCAGTTCATAAGCTTCAAATAAAAACTCTACGGAGCTACCAAACAATTTTCAAAAGAAATTTTCAACTGAAAAAAATAATTCCATTACCTTCATTATTTTCAAATTTCAACATTATTCATTTTCTATTCAACACTTAATAATCATAACTAGGAAAATAACAACAAGTGACCTAGATTGAAAAACTATCAAAAAAAAGCAGTTCCGTGGGAAATTATTTAATCTCTCGAAATGGTCAACATTCGATTAGTTTTTCCTAACCGTAATAGAAACTTAATACGTACCTGATCAGAACTACATAATATATTATCTTTGTGTTCTATTTAAATTCCTAAGCATTTCTTAGTAATTATCTAATCGAAGCCTCTTGAAATTGATTAAAGCTTGTCCTAAAAGTAATGTTGCTGATAAGTTGAATACAAATATTGAAGTTGATAATTTATTCAAATTGAAAAGGTCTGAGGGGACAAGAGGCATTGACACAAATAAACATTAGCTATACACGAAAAATTATTACTAATTTAACAAAAGCCCGATTGACCTAGACTCTAAATATAAAGACGATAAGACGACGACGACAGAGACGCATTACTTTTCCTCTATAAGACAGCTGATCAAACCAATGTTGATTGCCGTGTTCCGTCCCTCCTCACTCCACAGTCGGTTGAACATCGTGACTTGTATGTTTTCTTTGTATCTGATGATTCCGAAAAGAGTCTCTTAGATATGATGATTCACTCTGGCGATCATTTCCAAAAACATCAGATACAGCTTTAGGTATAGAGTAGTAGATATATTATGTCAAAGAGCAACACAGAAGAACCCATTATGGCAGATACTTAGCTTATACCTCCTATAGTTTGTGTTCGTGATTTGAATAAATAATACAAATTTAAAAAAATATACCGATAACCGACTTGGAAATATGTTAATTAATCTTAAAATTCTCTTCATACATTTTACAATATTATAGTAGGTACGTTACTACTAATTCTATGCTGTTTGCAATTCAAAGTGATGATGAGAATGGAGTTTAAATAAACAAAAAGCTCCTCTGACTGTATTTGGTGATATGAATTCGTTAGTATTCAATATAACGATGCAATGGAAATGCATTTTTTGTCTACGACTGAGTATAATTTGATGATAAAGTTGTTGTTACCGTATTTTAAACCTTATAGAGAAAGGTGATTAACCCTTTCCGTTATATGGCAAACGCATTTTCTCTAGATTCATAAAAAGGTTAATCATTTCGTAGTACCGTGCATAGCACGATGACGGTGCTCGGGTTTTTTTAATATAACAAAGGGAAATGAATATAGGTAGATTTTTTGCTTAGAAGAGGTTTAGAAATAAGCAAATTTTCAGTTTTTCATTTAAAAAAAACTTACAAATACTCAGCTAAATCAGCTTTCTTCGCTTGACATAATGAAATGCAGCTATAACTTTAGTAGAATTTAATATGACACCAATTTAACAAACTACTGAAATCAGATTGAATCAGCTGACAACCTTCTTAATTTGAACTTTTAAAATCTGAGTTCGATTGCATAAATATCAAATAATCCATTAATTATAAAATAAATGATATCGTAAATAAAGACAGTAAAAAGGAGTGGGCCTAAGTCGCTTCCTTGAGAAACACCTGATTAAACTACGTAGGTAAGCAAATTAAGGGATCAAACATTTTTAAGTTTTTTTTGAAGAGATGTACATTTTACATTTATAAACTGATGTATATACTTGACGTCACTAAACTTTCTTGCATAGATGACAACTGAATACAGTACAAAACAAGCCGACAAACTGCAAAGCCAAATTTTAATGCTGTTATTTATTATTTAATTTTGTATTATTTAAATTTCTTCTTTTCTATTTTGTGTAATATTAATTTTCTGAATTAAAATAAATATTTGGCAATAATTAAATCGATTGGTTCCTACATTTGAAAAGTTGTCGTATTGAGCTTTGTGTTTTTTGTGTTGAAATCTTTTAGCAATTGAGTTTGTTTTACTTTTTTGAAAATTTAATTGGAACCAATCTTTTTTATCTCCATTTTATTCAACTTTAATTTAATTTTTTTCATGTTCTTGACCTGAACTAACAAACTCTCCAGAACTGTAGGTTCTTGATATCTAAAAAAAAACTCCCATCAGACTTTTGTATTCCATCGCAATACTGAAGAATTAATACCTTGTAATGAAACTTAAATGGGTATCATAACTTTTTCATTTTAAGAGTTGAACTGCAAAAGTGCAGTTTCAAAATACTTACATTTTATAGCTTAATTAATTTTTCTTCTTGAAATAGGATTATATAATCTTATTTAGACTTATAAGAATCCTTTTGTGAACATTCGAATAGCAAGACTTAGCCGAGCTAAAAACCTCTCATAACTAGGTCGTTAAAAGCTGTTAACAGTGTTATAACAATCTAGTAGTATTATTTGAGATAATTTTTAGGTCATTAGTTTGGTTAAGCTCTTGGAGCATCTTATAAGAGTAAAAATGTTAATTCGGACTCTTCACCGTTAGTTTAAATAACTTACAGTTTGTTGATAGAACTGATGAATTCCCATCATTCATGTTCCGAAACAAGATATCAAACAAAAAAGTAAATGCCAACTTAAACCTTCTAAAAACTCTGATATATATAAGTAATGCATGTCTTAAGCTCAAATATATGTACCACATCATCGGAAAATTAAAGAAGTCATTGTTATTCCTAAGCAAGGTAAGCCACCAACAGAAGTAACTTCTAACAGGCCAATATCGTTTATAACAATTATAGCAGAAGCTTTCGAAAAACTGCTCTCGAAAAGTCTTAAAGAAAAAAAAGGAAGAAAATTAATGCTAAGCCATCAGTTTGGATCCAGAGATAAATATTCCGTCCTCTACACCCTAAAGGTGTCTGAGGCCAATTGTGGTTTAGGAGAGAATTTTAAACGATTTAGTACAATGTTGAAGAATTTTTATCATACCAACCATAACATCGTACCAAATCATTTAAATTGCGCCAAGGTGATTAAAAAGTAAATCAAAAAAAAGAAAAGAAGACAAATGGATAAAAATTTTGAAATAACTCCCAGATCCCAAGCTAAAGCAAGCCATAATACTTCTTGGGAACTATAACCAAGAACTTTTCAAGGACTGGATATTCTAATCCTTGTAAGTAGTGTCACATGCAGATTCTGCAATGTTCATGAGGAAACACCGAACCACATATAAGGCAGTTTGGTGTAATGCACACCAAATAAATAAATAACTGCGACCATACCAGGTGGTCGAAAGCAATTTATCCTCGCTGAGAATACCGCAAATACTCAAGTTCTTCAGAGAAATAAGTTTGGGGGTAGAGCTGTAAGATGAGATACCTCATCTAGTTTTTGATGGGAGCACAATAGATCTATAGGTCGCAGTGCAATAAACACCACATTAATTCATTGAAGCCTTTGATAAGGTTTGGTATTTGTGACTTGTGTACAAACTGCATAGGGATTTTTCAATGCAGTTCTACGAAATACTGAAATCCTATATTACCGATCGAATCTTATAAGAGTACGGTACGACCAAGAGTATCCAAGAGTAGAACTTACAAAAATTATAGCCGGTGTACCACAAGGAAGTGTCCTAAGACCAACACTTTATTTTTAATATACTAGAAATATTCCAGTGAACAACAATGCTCTCATGTCTATCTTTGCCTATGATACTGCCATTTTAGTGCCTGATAAATTCGTTCTGAATTGCAAAATGCAACCGATAAAGTAAGAGATTGGTCACAACAGTGGTGTATCAAACTCAATGAAACTAAATAAATTCATATAAACTTTACAAATAAAAAGATTGTTAATATTGCTGTTTTTATCAAACGTTGCGCCTATAATGCCAAATACCACAGAATAACTTTGGAATGTTTTGAACGGTACAATCGAATTCAAAGTCCATACTGTTCAAATTTTATGTGATATATTGCTAACCTCTATTTTCTTACAGAATAATTAATATACGAGTCCATACGACGTATTTCCAGATTAAAGATTTGTTGACAATATAAATTTTCAGATGTGGTCAGAAATAATAAACAAATAAAAGTTCAGTGGGCGGATTGCGGTTTTGTACTCTTCACTTCCGTTTCCTCGTCAATTTAATTTTCGTAAATCTCATATATACATATAAATTTAAAAAAAAGAATCATTCTAAGAAAAGATAAGGTTCATAAAAATCTTTGCAAATCAGAACGTAACTAAAAACGCAGTTAAATTTCCAGAAAAATACACTTATTTATGCACGTATACATAATTTGTGGAATGGAATTCAGTCGCATTTTTGATAAAACGATGATGATGCGATTGTTTTTGTATAATGTTGAAGGAAAGCTATACCTACAAAGTTGAAACCTTATACATATGACCTGAAACCTATATGGCACGTAAAAGTATTTGGTTAAAACCACATCCATAAAAATAACCCAAATCTTCTTCCAACCGCCGAAATCTTTAATCACAAAGTCGTTAAAATAAAAAATATATTTTTACATCGATTCCTATCTTTTATGTTCACTTTATTGGACCTCAAACAGAAAAAAGTTTTATGAATTTCCTCAAGATGAGTCATTCATCATGCTGTCTTAGTGACTTTGTTTTGAGTTGGTTTGGAAAGATATCTAACTTTTTGACGAATTATGATTAAGAAAAAAACAAAAAATTTTTTTTTATTAAATAAATTCAAATATCATGAATCATTTAAGAATAGATATTCCCAATGTCAATGACTTTGCTTAAAACATGACTGTATACTGTAAAGTGATCCAAACCACAAAAATAATTGTGTTATTCCAGCAATAACTAGAATTTCATCAGCACACCTGTCCGGCATTTAGACATCCATCCTCTCGGCGAACAAAAATTATAGTTTGACTTTTTTCTTTCTCCTCTATCCATAAACCGATGACGGTAAATTGTCCACCATAACTCAATTTAAATTGAATCCCTCAGGATATTATCTGCAATGTTGCAGATAAACCCAAAAACCTCTGACATTAAACAAATCACTGACACAGAGACACACAGCCAAATAATACAACTCAACTAGGCTTCGGCAAAAATATACGAGTCAGTCAATGAACTTTTAGCACACCCATCATCACTATAGAACTGTTAGTGGCGGACGTCAGAGACGGTGGAGGAGGTGTATTGTTGATAAGGAGTGTAACACCCTGATCGGTGTTAGTGTGAAATCAACTATTTCCTTTCCTATGAATCACTTGAAATTCATTCCATGCCAATACGCATATGCCTTCCAGCAGCTCCTGCTTTAGTTGCCAGTACCTATATCGAAATGAAAATTCAATATCTCTCTGGCCAACTGGAGCAAAAGCAGAAGAGGTGCAAGAACAGGAAGCAGAAGAGCAATGAATGGGTTACGAGTTTACTAAATTATGCTGTGTGAAGTTCGAAGGAGTAGGAGTACATATATGAAGTTACTGAAGTCGATAGTCCCTGGAATGATATATTTTTTTTTTAATGTTTGCCATTGAGTTTCTGTGCCTTCCTGGATCGGTTTTCGGTGTAAAGTTCATCGATTCATATGTGTGCTGTAGAAAAAAAGCAGGAGGTATAAACATAGTGTGGCGAACAAGAAAGTGGACACTTTTTTGAAAAAATATTAAAAAATAGTTTTGATATTTCACGATTTTGTTTTTGAAGTATTTTTGGAATTAAAATTTTTTGGAATTTTGATATTTTTAATAAATATTTTTGGGTTTTTATTTTTGGATTACTTTCTGGAATTTTTAATTTGTTAATTTTTATTTAACGTGCTAATTTGTTGTTGATTTTTTTTTCGATCTAAGATAAGAATATTTTAATTTTTCGGCATTTTGAGAATTTTGATATTTATTTTCAAGAAACATATTACATATATGCTTTTTTGAATTTTCTGATATTTATTTTCAAGAAACATCTCATATATGCTTTTTTGAATTTTCTAAAATCTTTTATGTGTTAAAAAACATTGGTTAAAATTTTTCAAGCTGTTTAGGAGAATAGCAAAACTTTCTATGACGGCTTTCTGTGTATGTAGACGATTTTTATAAACATTTTTACCAAAAAGGTATGACCATACCTTCCATAGTAGACAGAATTTTTTTCTTTTTTTTTAAATCGTTACTTCTATAAACAATTAGCAACGAATTAGCATAGTTGCAATCTTCTCCAGAATCATTTTAACCTCATTACTCACCCTTCTAGGTATGCCCATCAGTTTACCCTTGAGCTAAACTTCGGACGTAGTGTCAAGTGCAGAAATTCTCGCTTCTCTCGAATGTGGAATGCTTTACCTTACTCAATTTTTTCCTTTTATTATACATATTCATAAATTCAAAACAAGTGTGGATCGGCATCTCATTTAAAACCCTATCCTATTTTACTAACTCTTGTACTGTGCTCTTTCATGTTCAGGGTAGTCTTGAATGCTCGTAAATATAAAAAAAAATCTATTTTCGAAAAAAATAAACCCTTAATATTTAAAGCAAAATATTTAAATTTCTGTGGTTTCTGTCGAATTTTAAAAAATCTTTAATAAAATTTGATAGTTTTTTATTTTGGAAATTTCTGCTGGACACACTGTAGATACTGTAGCAGTTAATTAAAGGTTTTTTTTTATTTTTGCATTGGTTCATATTCTGCTATAGTCACAATTCCGAATGGAATGTCCTAATTGAAGCAGATGGGCATAGTAACGCCCCAAATGCCATATTGAAATGCAAACTCACTGGTTAAGTCATTCATTTATTCACATTAATTAATTATCATCCGATAAAATTGTTGAAATCAAAAAAGTTTATTTGTAACTGGCACACTTGATTACAAGCACAATTTGCATTGCATTTAATGCAATGTTGATTAAATTAGATTCGATTCTCTGATTTATCCCCATGTGGTTGGTTTGGTTGTGATAGGATATTTGATTATTTATTATTGGGTGTGGCCATAGGCAGTGGGTAAAACTATATACGTGCCATATTTATCATCAACATTTAAAAAAAAAAGAGGAAAATACAAATTTACAAAATGAAGGTAAATAGTTTATTTTTTAAAGCTTAATTCATTCTCTTGTTTAAATTTGATAATTGGTTTTTGGTTAGGTCTAGAATTTAATATTTAAAAATTGAATTAAGCGGTTAAGTTTATAATTATTAAAATAATTATTTTTAAAATTAAATTTATAAATATATTTTGTTTTCTCTTTTATTTTCAGGTAAGTTTGCACATAGTTGAAATATTTTTTTAATTTCTATCGATATGGGTAAGTTTCAGAGAATCGAAAAAAAATATAAACTTAAACACTTATAGTCAACAAAAGTATATAATTAAGTTTAAATATATTAATTATGTATCTATATATCAATATTTTTGAAATGTATAATATAATCGTAAATAAATCAAGAGTGGTACGATATCCCGCAAACCAAAATCTTGAACTAGAAAATCTCGCATTTTATTTTTATTTCGAAATCTCCTAAATTAATAATCCTGGTTTTTATAATTTCGCAATTAGAGAATCCCGCTTTTAATAATCACGTGTTTACATAATATATTGCAGCTAAGTTCTGGTGCCCATGCCAAGTTCTGGGCGAAGACTTGACAAACCCTATAAGGGTATTTCTATGTCATGAAATAGTGCCTCTTACCTTAGCCGTTCGGATTCAGCAGGAAAAGTTAAGAGTTGTAAGTCACTAGGCCCTGGTTTTAAATGAGTTGTCGCGCAGACAAATTTTTTTTTTTTTTTTAATGTTCGTTCGAAGAAGACTCTTGGAAGCAAAATTATTAAGAAAAATGCGTTTTCTAACAAAAAAACATAAAGACACACGTTTGGAATTCACTACAAAATTTTCTTCGTTTTCTGTGGAGAAATTGCGAAAAATTTTATGTAGGGATTAGTCTACAATTGTTTGTATGGTGGCACTGGTTCCCATCAGTTTGTTCAGAAAACCGAACACCAAATAGCAACCAGCGTACACAAAGAAAACCGTCAAACACGGTGTTTCACCGCTTTTGATATGGGTATGTTTTTCGTATTACGGTTTTGATCCAATACAGAAAATCGATGGAATTATGGACCAAAATGTTTATGCAGACATAGACCTATTTTATGCGATTCCCTAGATTGGAAATAAGAATTTTTGTTCAAGCTCATCTAAATTGGATTCCGGTTTTTTTTCAAATAATATCGAAAACGAAAAAAATGCGTTTCGGGTTAGGTATTACCAAAACTTCGAATGTTTAAGGTTTTAAAATTAAAAAAAAATATTTTCTTTTTTGAAGTGTTAATATGTATAGGTTTTTTTAAAAGGTTGGCCGATTTTATTATAATTGTGCATTTCAAATTGTTTTTCAGTTCATAAATTATTTATTCACTATTAGAAATACAAACCGAGTTTATGTGTAGTTGATTTATATGGAATGTGTCACATACGTAACAAAAATATGCCTTTGAATGACTGCTACAAAAACAAAATGTTAATCAAATTGATAATTTGGGAACAGTGAAAAGATACAGATCGTAAGATACAGTTTAGATTAGTTTAAAAAGCTCGAATTTGTAGTTTAAAGATTATGTCACATCCGTAAATTACATCTAAATCTTTCTGTTTTCCAACTTATTTTGAATTTTGTTGTTTTTAAGATATCTATGTATATAGATTTTGGTTTAAGGATAATTCATCTCCAATTTTGTTTGATATCTTCATGAAATTGAAACAAAAAGAATAAATTCCCATAAGAGTGGTAATTTATTTCAATTTTAAGTAAACCTGCAGTCAGATTGTTTTTTTACTTTGTAAAAGAAATGAAAACACGTATGATGACAATAATTTCCCATTCGAATTAATTCTGTTAATGCATAAAAATCATAATTGTGTCACATCCGTAACAATTTCAATTTAAAATTTTGAACAAATTTTCATACTTTTATTTCTTTTTATTCTAAGCTAAAACTGAAGATCAACTTTCAGCAAAAAAATTGATAATGTATGAGGATTCATGCAATATTTTTTGTATACCCTAAAAAATTAGATTACTCATTTAAAAAACAACAGTTTTCTAAGGTCACACCCTTAACGCAACTGAAATACCAATTTTTTTTTAAACAAATGTTAACTTTCAGCTCCATGAACCTTTTTGTTTTTAATTAAAAGATTCCTTTATTTATATCCATGAAATTAAATTATTTCATGCTGTTCTACCTATGTACCTTTATAAACTTAAAAACAAAATATCTAAAGTTACTGACTCCTGAAAAGCATCAGTTAAACATAAAGCAAACAAAAAAAAACCTTCATTTATTTCCAAGCGAGTCGTTTTACAAAACCGATTTCCATGAACCTCCACGATGATGATGATCCATCTACCTAATTAGAAAAAAAAAAAAAAAGCTATAAAGATTTTTCTTCATATTATAAAACATCAGCAGAAGCAGCAGGAGCTATCATCCGTTTCTATATCACCATTAACTACACCAAGGAATGCTCTCAAGCTCATTCAGAGTAAATAGTTCTTATAGGTAGTCTCTTCTTAAATGCATTTCCAACCGCACTATAAAAACGGGCACATTGCCCTTTAATTTTTATTCCAATTCCCATTCCCATTTCCCAGCATGGACATACATACATAGCAGTGATGAGATGACACGGTGGGTCGGTCGCCTCGGTGCGGTGGTTGGTTGGTTACATTACATTTTCAAAAGGTGTACGTACTTAAAAGCCCATAATTTCTGGATTTGCAACGGACGGCAATCCAACCAGTATTCGTCGCCACCGAGTATCTTCGTCGTCGTGCCATTCGGACCATGCAATACAATCCCGATGTGGTGCTCTGCTCTCTGCTCCTGATGCAGGCCACTGATACGCCTTCGCGCATTCATCCTCGAACTGGAGATGTATCTTTCATCCTTCTTCCTGATGCTGCTGATGGGACCTCGGTGTTCTGATGGCCATGCAATCTCTACATAACTAGTTGCATTCAATATGGGCGTCGTCGGTAGTCGTCATCATCGTCGTCGTCGTCGTTGTCGACTTTTATGAAAGATGTGTGAGGAAGGTATTTCTTCTTTTCCGTTTTTATAGATAAAAGTCATAAATTGGAGCGTTGGCTTGGTTAATGGAATTATAGGTCGTTGGGCTTGATACAAACAAAAAAATAAATAAACAAACAAACACTACCATAGTTAGTTGTTCCAAAACCGAACACAAAAAGTTTTGATGAGTCCTCCCATATTGCTATCCACAATATCATCATCCTTCCTCCTTGTTGATTGCGGTTGAAATACAAAGATAAAGTTGGAACAATGATATCCAAGTGTAAATGGGAAACTTAAAAGGGTTTCACCTGTTCCTCGCACCACCATCATCATCACCATCATCGTTATCATGCCTGATGTCTTGTCATCACCAACTAAAACAAGGATATCTTGATGTATCATCTCCTTGTGGGCTCTTCATTCATTATATGTAGGTACAGTGCAGCACCGTTGTGTCTGTCCACCAACTCCATGTGGAATGCATGAATGGGGCTCTGGAGCAGCAGTCTATACCTATGTGTCTTCGATGTCAGTGAGGGAGAACAGCGAGTGCTCTTGATGGGGCACAGCACATATATAATCAAGGTGGCGGTGGCGAACGGTGTGCGGTGTGCGGTGTGGTGATGGCATGGAGTGCGGATCTACTCACTATTTATGCATTCATGCACATTACCAACATTACCCATCACACATGAAGATATATGAAGAGCTATGTCGAAGCACCAGAAGCTCTATGAGCAAACAAGTCAGATGTTAGATGTCACTACCTTGATGAGGGTATCCCCTCTACCCGCACCATGTTGATCGTCTTCGTCGTCGGGTGTTGCTTCTCTTCTATGGGGCAAGTGTGTGCATTCAACTCAAGGAGGTGTGTTTTCTTCATTTATGTCTTGTAATTTTTTTTTATGGCAACCGTATTTATATGGTTACCCATAGTGATTGCGATAGGTTCTTTATAGTCTATACCATCTGTTGAAGAAAAAAAGAAGATAAACGAGATTCAGGTGGTATGTTTAAGCTACTGGTATAGGTTTATAAAGTTTTATGTGACTTTGAAGTTGATAGATTAGCTATAGTTGAGGTAGAAAATGAGTTTAATTTCCAAGGTAAACCAATATCTATATATGATACATATGAGTTGGATGAATATTTTTGATTGACATGGCATAAAATGGATTCTATATAGGAAGATTAAGAAACACTCCCATGAGATATAAAATGTACTATATGCTGCATGCAAGAGACTTTCATGGGTAAGGTAAATAATTCTCAAGTTATTATACAAAGTCAATGAATCAGAACAAATGATGGATTACGTGTGAAGTTGTCAATATCTATAAGGATCTTCCATTGGGGATTTCCGGAGCTTATAAATAATGACATATTATGTATCTTTATGTAAAAATGATTCATGGGAATTTGTGAAAAAGGCTTATAAACTTACATATATCTTCAGTGCATTGGAGGAAAAGTAATTTGAAAAAAAAAGATTATCCGCCTGAATATCTTTTTGTATCTGGAAATAAAATTAAACTCCTAAATGTCAAACTTCTCGACTTTGGTTGCACGCTGCGAAATTAAAAAAGGGTTGTAGAAAATTCATTATTTTACAATGATTCAAAGCTAGACTTGAAATTGATGACGTGGAATTCACAGCTTCAACTTCATATTCATATTCATTTTTTTTTCTTTCCAAAGCCTTAAAAGTGAAAAAAGAATGCATTCCACAATCTTTCGTTGGCAATATTTTCAAATTTTGATTCTGAGACAACAAAGGAACATACTATTGCAGTCTCAGAACTTTGTGCATTTTTTAATCAAATGACCTTTTTTCCAAATAGAAGCTGTGGAACGTAATTTAAAAAATCTTTTGACTTGTGATGTTCTTTAAATATTTCATTTCAGCTAAAAATTGTTCCTATCATGCAAAAAAATTTAAAAAAATTCAACTAACAAAATTTTCCACTTCATAAGCCTTTTTTGGCGTGAAAAATAACTTTGTGGAACGTAATTATTTTTAATTCTTGTCAGGTGAGTGCAGTTAATTTTACAACCTACAGATTTCATATGAAAATAATTCAATAAGTTTGTTCTATTTCGTTAAACCTAAAGCTTAACTTACCTATTGTGAAAAATGAATGCGTTCCACAATTTGTTGCAGCTCAATGTTTCACAATTTCTGAATATCTACATAACATTTATGTGACAATTCTTTAAAGTAACCGAAAAGTTTGAAATTTCTGTCAGTCAAATAATTTTTGTTTTCAAATAGAAGTTGTGGAATGAAAATTAGTAAATTTGACGATTTTCTATGAAGAAACAAAACCAACCAAATAATGAAATGAAGCCATCACAAAATTCAAGCATTAATATAACTAAACGAAAAAATTAAAAAATTTACTAAGCGAAGTTTTTAAAATTAAAAATAAATACGTTCCACAATTTGTATCAGGTCATTGTTTTAATTTCTGAATGCCTAGGTACATATGTATGTAATATAAATGTTACCACAAGGGACAAATATCAAGGTGTACCGAAAATTTTGACAATTTTGCCAATGAAGTAATTTTGTTTTGTAAATAAAAATTGTGGAATGTAAAATTGGAAAGATTATATTGACGATTTTCTATAATTTTTTTTTTTGGCACAAAACACAATATTAAAATAAAACCATAACTAATTTCAAGCTTTCATCACTAAGCAAAAAAAAAACACGAAACATATAGTAGCTACCTACTCACTGCTCCTTAGATTAAAAATGAATACGTTCCACAATTTGTATCAGGTCAGTGTTATAATTTCTGAATACCTCCTTAATACGTTTGTGACAAGGAACAAATTTCAAGTTGTAACCAAAAGTTTGACAATTTTGTCAATCAAATTATTACAGTTTTGAAATAGAAATTGTGGAATGTAAAGTTGAAAAGTTCATATCGACGAGGTAGATATATTTTGTTTTGCACAAAGAAAAACCAACACAACATTAAGGTGGAGTCAAAACAACATTTCAAGCTTAAATTAAGCGAAAAAAAGGCAAAACCTACAAATCCTGCTCTCTGTCTGTTGAATTTAAAATGAATACGTTCCACAATTGTTTTTTTTGTTGGAAATGCGTGAATTATAAAATTTAAAAAGGAACAAATTTCGCACTAATGTTGCGAATAAAATGTAAGTTTCACTGGTAGATTCTAGACGTTCCACATCTCGGAGAATTACAATGACAGAGATTTCATCAAATTCTAATTTTTTCTTTGTCTACTAAGCTATAGTCTCTGTTTAACTTAATGTCAGGAAAATAGAGGAACCATGACAATAATTATACCACCATGACAATTTACCTTCCCCTTAAAATTGCAAAATTTGGTAATAAAACTAAGTACCTAAATAAAATTCCCTCTAAAATTGTATTTATAATTAACCATAGCAGATGCCCTTGCTTTGATTCCATAAACTTCACTATAATTCACCGTATAAAACAAAGTGAATACTTAACAAGTTTAACATAATAAAACACCTTTTTTATACCACTCTAATCATTTAATTTTCTATCGTTTTTTTTTTTTTTTTTAATTAGCCCACCATAAAGACTGTCATAACGACCTTCGCATTTAAACAAGTTCCACGCAATTTAACCTGCGTGTGCAAGTTGCTCTTAAAAAACCTTTGCGTGTGCGTTTTGAAAAATTTAAAAAATAAATAAAAATATATTGCGCAATAACCTGGCACTAAACATATAATTCTCAAACTCCAACGTATTACCCTTGGTTTCTTGAAGCTCTGTATATCTTAGACCACCACTATTGGACCGGTATCTGAAGACCAGCAGCCCACAATCGAATCAAAATCCAAAAAAAAATAAAACTCCATTTATTACAACCGCACACACTAGAATCCATTAAAATTGGCATCTTGCTTGCTTGTTTGTCGAGAATGAATGAGCAAATAAAAAATACATGTCTGCAAATTTCGATCCTTGAGGCTTGATTTGTTGATAATGGAAGACCACATCAGCCACGAAGTCATTCAAGGGGAACAAGCTAGAATTCTAAAGTTACCAGAAATCTTATATGCATATTCATCTATACCTATATAGTATAAATGAAACTTAAGCAACACCAAACTAGAATTAACTTAACTCTTAGAGGTAACACGCATCATTGCCTCTTACATGATCAAACGAGGTAAAGGGTTCGACGGGGGAACAATTTCAAGTTAAGTCAAGTCAAGTCAGACACAGTCATAGTAACACCTGTGACGCAGGTATATAAGAGTTGCAATGTTTGCTCAATGGCCGTATAGAACTAGCTTGCTGGAGGTTCTTCCATTATAGACAAAACTCGACTCTATATTATAAAGCAATCGTGCAACTATAATCTTTGTATTCGCCCCTCGTATAACCAAACAAGTGAGACGAAGACGGTAGACCATCATTATTGTGTGTGTTCTCTTTTGCATATACATATATAGAGATTGAAAAGAACGTTGACAATATTTATCGTGAATGATAAAATCTAATGAATGCTTGTAAAGAGACCTTAATTGAGAAGCAGGTAATTACATTGGCATTCATTTGATTTAACTGTCATTATTGTTGCCACTATTATAAGAAAACATTTAATAAATGGAATGGAAGCTGCTTGGATTTGAGAAAAGGTACATATAGATAGATAAGGAAGGTATACGGAGATGGGGGTAAAGCAAAGCTAATTTGTAATTATTATTGTTTTGAGAGTTGGTTTTGTTTGTATGTATAGGTATAGCTATAGAGGTTTAAATTTAATATTTTTTTTTTTATAAATTACCAAGATGGTTGTATCATTTATAATTATTTGGCAGTATTGAGTTTTTGAATGTCTTACACAAAGATCAAAGGTTAATTAAAGCTATTCAAGGAGAAAATGTTTGTTTTTACAAATGTTGAACAGATCAATAATGTATTATCTTCGTAAATTGTGTCTTATTCAAAAAATTCTTTATTTAAACATTGAGATTCACACGTATATTTTAAAACATACCAATTTTGTGACGTCTCATTGAATTTCATTGTTTAAGCAATACGCTTACCTGTTGAAAAAATATTGACATAACTGAAACAGCCAAATCTATTATTTCTTCAGGTCTACTCAACCTCGAGACAAACAATGAAATCGAAAGTATAATTCATAAATCCTAATAAAACAATAATAAATCAGAAAAATGAAATCCCAAAATGTATATAGCTTCGAGGGTCCTGTGTACCTGTGGAAAAATTTAAAGGTGACAGGTATTTTTATTAACAAAAACAAGCAATTAAATTCCAGCCAAAAAAGGTCAAAACATTTTGCATTAATGGAACCTTTGCATTTGGAAATTCCAAAAAAGAAATTGTTTTGAACAATAATGCATTGCATGTTGAATATAAAGTGTTTACCTGAAATGCTTCCGAAGGTAAAAAATGTGAAAAGTTAAATGCAATCCAGTTTTTTAACGAAATATTCAACAGATATGTAAAAATTACTATGTAAACGATCATATTAATAAAAACAAATTGCAAGAACTGTCAAATTTGGATTCATATTCAGGAATGTCAAGAGTTAAACCTAGAACACAGATCGCCCTTAATTAAAGTTCCCATACAAAATTCTATCCAAAATTTAGCCAAGCTAAAATTAAGCTAAACATTTCAGAGGTATACGCAGCTCCAGCTAAAAAATCAACAGTCTTATTTATAAACCCATTCCAAATTTTGTCTAACTTTGGACAGCTGTTCAACTCCAAAACCTTATTTACATATAAACATGTTCCATCAATTTTCTAACTTAGACTTAGCTTTCTTAACCTATTCTTAAGTGGGTATGTTCAATGAACAAACAATTGAAAAGTTATCTTGAATTTAATTAAATTTTAATTGAACGTATCCAAATATTCACGAAATTGACAAATTACAGAGATGCTAGTGAGTATATTATGAGAACATGTTTAGACAACTGTATGGAATGCATTTATAAACAAGGATGTGTCCAACTATTTAGACAGTGGCTAATTGGCTGCTGGACAACTATCCAAGAGTGTTCTAAGGAAATCTAATAAATACAACTGTAAATGTTTTTTTCTTATTATAAAGGGTGTGGTTTTCAAGAAGAAATAAAACGCATATAATTTAATGTTATGGCCAAGAATTTAGCTTTATTATAAAGATAAGGGTTGGCTATATGTTTTAAAAATGATTTCGGGCAAGTGGCTGCCGCGGCTGGCTCGAATAAATTCCAGCCGAAAGGCCTAAGAGGCCCCAGCTCCGATTGTTGCGTGCGATGGCGGATGGACTCATTCGGGTCTTCTTCGATAATCTGCTCCACAGCAGCAATAGCGTCTTCGGTGTGCACTGTACGGCGCGGCGTCTCTGCGAGGATGCGCATTATCCACTAGAGTAATTGGGTGCGAAACCGATCCATATATACCGAACCATTATTTCGGTAATAAATTTGCACGATTTGCAAACGTTGTTTAGGAGTTAGTATATTCATTATGAAATGGCAAATCAAACTGAGCATAAATCAAGTGACAGCTGTCAGAAAGACCAACTCCGAAAAAAGTATTGCAAGTTTGAAAACCACACGTCTAAAAAAAACACCACTTACTTGTAAAATAATTGTTCACGAAATATATGTTCAGCACATTAATTCTCAAGCAAAATATGAACGGATTCCGTAATTTTTTAATTTTTTGTGAATTATGTTTTGTGAAAATAAAAATCGAAATGGAGGAATATTTGGGAATAAACGATTTATCTCAGCCGAATAAAAGAATCCATGTGATTAAATTAATTTTAAATAGTAAAAACAAATTCTTTTAAATGGATTTAAATGAATCAATGTTTGGTGTCATTTTGTTTCTATAGGATTTTACAGCGAATTGTGCTCTGTCGTACGACGACCGCCACGTCGTACAACGTTTCAAGTTACCAAACAGATAAATAATTTCTTTTCAGAGAGCAGCTGCTGTTTTTTCTGAAATATTCTCCACAACACTCTTATGGGGCAAAATTGATGCACAGCAGCCATTTACAAAATACAATTTTTAAAATTAATTTAAGTTTTAATATTGCTGAAATGTAAAAAAAACTTGCCACTATTTATTTCTTCAAATATTCCAAAGAATTTTACAAATTTTTTTATACGTTTGAAACACACATACTAACAGTCGTATTTATTAGATCTTTGTCTACTTATAGACACTGTCTATAAACTATAAAAAAAAATGGATTAAAAAAATTATTTAAAAATTAAGATGTAAAAAGGATAACTGCTGTTAAAAAAATTATTTTCGGAAGAGCAAATTGTAGACAATTTTTATAAAAACCCTGGGGGGAGTTGCATTGCAGGAATTTGAAAAGATAGGTGATTCTTAATCGTACAAGTTGAAATAAATATGAAAAATTACTTCATATTACCTATCAATCTCAACTACAAATGCAATCATTGGCAACGTGACTAAGATTAAGGGCCAGTTTCACAGTGTATGTCTAAAAAATAAGTGGAGCTTAATTTTATAATTTTGGCAAATTAGGCGCAGTTTTATTGAGTGAGTAGGTGGCATTTAAGTAGCCAATATGGCAGACTTAAGTATCACTTATTCCGATAAGTTAACACTGTGAAATTGGGAATCACTTTTCCGTAAAGTGACACTAACTTTGACTGTGAAACTGGGCCTAAGTATCTGATTATATAATCTTTGATTAGTTGCGAATGACGATGTTCACATATGGACTACCTCCTTTTAATTTTTTTGACGTATCTGAACTTTATTTCATTCCTAATTTATGGTGAGAAAGAGTGGAAATTTTAACATTTTTTTCTCAGGCAAGGCTTTTGCAAGTCTTATCCTATATTTTAGTTTGTTCAATTTGCTATGTTTGGTATTCTATCGGCTCCTGGGGTTTGCTATATTTCAATTGATTTTGAGCCCTTTATTTTTTTTACGTGTTGGCATTCTTTCAAGTCAATTTATTATCTCTACAAAATTCCTAAAGTCATCAAGCAAACTAAAAAAAAATTGGTAGCGTGAAATTTCTTGGAAATAAACGCATTAGAAATTTAAAACTCTCAACCTTTTCCTATATGTACGTGTTATCAGTAGAAACGGAGGGGACCTACAATTTTCTGCGGAATCCGAGCTAAGATGCAATTTTCATGCCAATAGATCTCTTGGAGAATTTATCAATTAATCCATTAATTCTTAACGTGTAAAAAATTATTTTTGTTTTTAGGTGGTATATTAAATAGTATTTAGGATTCAATCGCCAGACTTAAGAGTTCTATGCACAAACCATTACGCCATGAGCTAATACATTATTGCGTTGTTTGGTACCTATACAAAATTCTTACATTATTTGATGTTCAGTAGGTATGTGTTGCATTCATAATTAATAGGTACAGTATTTGCCTTTAAGGGAATAAGTAGTTATAATTGATAGCTTACCTACATAATATGTAGTTTAAAGCATGTGAATTTCTCTTCTCTACTCTGCATCCTTACCCCTGAATCAACTCCACATTTAAACAACGTTCCTTGCAATTTTTTGATCATATAAATTCATACCATTGTATAGATATTTCATCTTCACTGTGGATTATAATGCACTTGTGGCCAATAAAAATTTACAAACAAGTTCCATTACGATCACAATTTCATTGGAAAGTTAAAATTTCTTACACGCGACTTAAAAAATCTGTTGTTATCACTGTAAAATTGAAACCTACCACCTTGCATGCACATTGCACTTTTGTCCCATTAAAATTTATAGACGGGATCTATTTATCAAAGTATAATCATAGTGAAATCTTTGATGACATTTTTCTTCGCTAACAAAAAATATTGCACTGTCATTAGAAACAAAAAAAAATCCACTTTCGCCAACACCACCACCTATCTATCTGATAAAAAATAAACAAAAAAAAATCTTTTAGTATATTTCCCACGATTGCCCACAAAAACCCCAAACGCATGTTTTTCCATTCGAAGATACTTTCCATATTTAATAGCCGCATATTTATTACAAGCATCATCGGGAACATCATCTAATCGCTTAATAGACATACACAAAACTTATATTCCAATCCAATGGTACGGTAGTTGTGTCTTGAAAGTAAAATGACTGAGCTCTCTCACGATCGACGATCAACGATCAATGCGACGATAGTCTAGCACCAATACCCAGTTATAACACACACACATACCAACAAATCGATTAACAGTAATTGCTTTCGATCGATCAAGCGTACGAAACTAATTGACAGTCGATGCCAAGTCAGCATCAGAAGCATAGTGTATGTGTGTTGCCTTCGCCTGGTTGCCCACATTATTTGCATCTGTGCATGCGTTGACCTGGTTTACACATTTGCATCGTAAGCGAGTGAAGTTGTATGTGTAATGTATGTATGCACCCGGTCCGCTTGATTGTTTCACCCATATGTATGCGGTTTCCGGTGATGATGATCATGGAAACAGCTACAAAAGAAAAAATTGTCATCACCAAAGCTAAACTTATGTCGTCGGTCGTGCCTTGCCCCCGCCTTTTCCTCAATGATCCCAAAAAGGCCTGAATCTCTAAAACCAGTCTTTTGTTGATGTTTTGGGCGCGAGCGTGATCATTAACACATTTCCCCAGAAACTTGCAATTTTCTTGTTTTCCCGCCTCTCGCAAAGATTTATCAGGTTGATATGCAGCACGAGCAGGCTTTACCAAACAAGTCAGTCGACCACTTATAAAAAAAAACGATGGCGTGGCGGCGACGACACAACGGACAACGAGTTCCGTTGGACCGCGGCGATTGTCCATCTATATATGAACGTGAGGAAATGTGTATAAATTTGCGCCTGCAGGTGCACCGGTACTCTCCAACTGGAATTTTATCCCAAACCGTATAAGGTTATGTAATTGAGATTCTGGTTTTTTGTTTTTTTTTCGGAACAAAAAATGCAGGACAACTCCCTGTTGTACTTTTTTTAAGCACAAAAAAAATGTGGCAAAAATTGGAACTAAAATTCCTACCGACATACATGCATTTCATCGCTACCAATCTACGTATATGGTGATTATATAGTCAACAAGTTTCAACTATAAGGAACTGGCCACCGCAGAGTTGTTCTCCTTACAACAAATCTATGGTTACACCAAGTTTAGGTTTTGTGGTATTTCTGTATGTACATATGTAGGTTTGTTGGATTTATATATTATCGTTGCGGTTATGATCACACAGCCTCCAGCTTGATTATTTTTTTTTCTGCCGCATGCCTTGACTATATTGCAATTTATTGCGGAACGTGTTTCCAATTGACGACACGGAAAACAATTTGACAAAGCCACAGAATACATTAATTTAGATTACGGCAATAAAACGGTAGGTATATATGTATACAGATGCAATGATGACTTATTTATATTTATGTGTAGTTTTGTTGAAGTCCGCAAGCGACATCAGGTGTCGAGCTACAGACCCACTTGTCCGTTCGACCTCATAACGCATCTTTTCCGGTAAGAAATTTATAGGTGTAGCGAATCTCTTCCTACACTATAGACAACTGCACATTAACACCATAGATGTCACACATCAGATGCCTATGTTGCTGTTAAACTTCCATACACTACACTGCGTATGCGTAACCTTTTTTTGTATGAAACTGATGATTTTTCAAGCGAAAAGTTAAAAACTCTAAATTTTATACTTCACTTGGCTAGTTTTTGGAGTTTTTTTTTCTCGTGTATAATTTATTCAATATAACGAAAGTATTAAACAGTGCTGCCACTTTACTAACATTTTTCGAAATATATTCTTTTAAACATAAAAACTTTGAAATCCAATAGATATTCTTGCAGTAGATTTTAATTTGTTTTTAACTTAACCATAAGAAGTAAATTTAATAATATTTACGTTAAAAAGGGCGTATATTGGATTTGCAAGGAATCGATATTTTATAAGAAAAAAAAACATGAAATCAATATGAATACTGGAAGAGTTAATTTATCTGAATAAGCACGGTTATTTAAAAAAAAAACTAACGCGTCATGTAAAAAAGAAAAGATTCAATATCAGAAGAGGTGTGACCTCTAAATTAAAATGTTTAAATAATTATTCTTGAACATTTAATTACATCAAACAACAACGCTTTTGTAATAACAGAAACATGCCCCTTTATGTTTTAGTTTTGCCCTCAGTTCTTAAATTTAAAAAAATTGTAAAAACAGTAAAGTGTCAACCCTGGTATCGTTTGTATTGCATTGCTTCAACAATGGCGATTTATGGCAATCTATAATCGGATACGAAAAAAAAAATATAGGTACACATACAAAGATGCAGATATGTATCATGCTGAGTTGAGTATTAGATTTCGCGGTGACAAACAACTACGTTGCGCTTATAAGCTGATGATGTCGATGTTTTATGATGATGATATTGTCCACTCAGTTGTTTTAGAGAAACATTGCAAATTATTTACTTTTTATGGCAAAAAGATAAAATTTATTACTCAAATTGTATTTATTACGAGTAGAAACTTGATTTGGAATTATTGTTTTAAAAATCTGTGTAGAATGTAGATATATGTACAACGACCGCAACAGTAGAATCTTATTTGAGGTGAATGGAATATAGATTTATTAGAATGTTTTTTGTTTTTTTTTAAGTAAACATTTAATTGAAAAGAATTTAGAGGAATTAATTTTAAAGCGGTTTGTTTTCGTTTCGTTATTGCTCGTTGTTATTTGATTAATGTTATGAGAATTGTTATTACGTATTAAATTTTGCTGAAAAAAAAAACAAAAAATAATGAAATAATGACATTGGGGGTTATTTTTCATCAATTTAAGTGAAGTTGAATGCGTAGTAATATTATAGGTAAGGAAGATGTGATATGATATGAAGTGCATAATTATCTCATACCTTTTCTGATATTTTTGACGAGATGATCCTCGCCAAATGCCAGATCTTAAGCAGTTATTTGTACATTTTCCCGACATATTTGCATTTAAAAATTTTCCAAAAAAGTATGTTGTATCTTTTGAAAATTCGATTTTAAAAGTGGGTTTTTTCAAATTCATTTTTTTAACTTTTTAACAGATCTTAATAAAGAATGTGTTTATATTGTATTTATAAAGAAATATTTTAAAATAAATATATCATGGAAAACATTAAGAATCTCAACTGGTTGACTGTGTACCAAGGGTGGAAAATAATGAACGAAACAAATAAAAGATTTTCAGTTAGTTTAAATGCCTTGTCTCATACAAGAGAAACACAAGTAACTGTATGACAAAAAAACAAACCAAAATAATAAAATGAAAAAGTGGCTGGCCCCGATGTTATTTTTTTATAAGAAAATTTAAAATTCAAAATTAAAGACCTTATCAGAGGCCTATTTCACCAAACACTTTTCACTTTGCAACTTTGCAAAAAAATAATTTCCTGTAAATTAAAATTGCAAAGTGTTTCACAAAATTTGCAAAGTGCAAAGACTTTTCACTTCTCAATTTTTCAGACTATTTTTGAAAAGTGTTAAAAAAAAGGGTTTCACCAACTTTCAATAGAACTTTGCATTTGAATTCGTATTTTGCAAAGTTGCAAGTAAATCTGAGATTGTATCTATTAAGATTAAATATGCATTGAAAAAAAAATCATTGACAGTAGCTACCAAATTAGTGTAAATGATTCAAAATTAATCTTTTTATTTATTTTCTTGCAAAAGGATTTCTTCCAAGGATTTTAACCAACTTTTTATTTTTTTAAATGCGTTTTGGTAGAAGAACTGAGTTAAATTCAAATAAAAAAAAAAAAAGATTTTTTTCCAAAACTTTCAAAAAATCATTTTTAGATTTGCGGCTAAACTAACCGTCCTAGCGACTCAAAAAATGCATATTCGTAATCTAGGAAGTGCCACCTTTCAATTGATTCATCGCATAATATGAAAAATCGACTTTTATCTTTAAACACGATTTTCGGCTAAACTAGACGTGCTAAAGGCATCAAAGTTGACACCTTTAAACTTGACTTGCGGCTAAACTAAGCGACTTAGCGACTTCAAAAATTCATATTTGTGATCTAGGAACTGCCAGTTCTAAAAAATCAAAAACAAGTTGGTAAAAAAATTTTTTTTCCAAAACTTTCAAAAAAATAAACTCAAAAAATGCATATTATTCGTAATCTAGGAAGTAACTAGACTAACTCCCACCAAAATTTCTCAGGGACTAAGTTCCTAAATTTGGGAGTTAGTTTATTATGAAATAAGTCCCCACGATTTGAATAAACAGTGAGGTATGGTATTTTGGTCACTATTATTTACTTCTTCATTTTCAAAATATTATTCAAAACAGTTCATTTTTTAATTATTTTAAGTCAACTTTTCCAAAGAAACACCTTTTTGCAAATGAAAATTTCTCTTTGCATATTACTTCAAAATTCTTAATAAAATTTGCAAAGTTTATTTGTTTGGTGAAACAAAAAGAATAAAATACTTTGCAAATAAATAAATCTTTTCACTTTGAAAAAAGAACTTTGCACTTTGCAAATTTGTGTTTGGTGAAACCTAATTTGCTAAGAGGAAAACTTTTCAATTCAATAATTTCCTCTTTGCAAATTTGCGTTTGGTGAAACAAAATTTGCAAAATAAAAGTGCAAAGTTGCAAAGTGAAAAGTGTTTGGTGAAATAGGTCCCAGGTGTTTAATATGCAACATAAAAACCAAAGTTGGGTGGTATTATATTTTTCAACTACCTACTTTTAGTAGTATTTTTGGCAGTAGGTACTTTTGCTTAAAAAAATTTCCAATTGAATTTTTTTTACAAAACTTATTAATTCTTAATTATAACATTTCGTAAAGAATAAAATTATCCCAGAGTCGATAACATTATTTGTTTTCGAGATATTCGAAACGAAAAACATTTTTTAACAATTTTTAGTAGTTTTGTTTTGCAATAAAAAAAAAATAAACTGTCAGTTGAATTTTTTTAAAAACCATAGCAGTAAACAAATATGGCATCGTGTATAGAATAAAATTAGCCCGAAGTCCATATTATTTTTTTTTTCTAAAATATTAGAACCGAAAAAGGTTTTTTTAACAAATTTCTTGTTCTCGAAATATTCGAGACGAAAATTTTGCACAACTTTTTTTTTTTTAGTTGATGTAGTAAGAGATTTTCGGAAACTTCCAATGGAAAGTTAATAAATATCAATAACTATTAAGGTGAAATTTGGTGTAGAAGTTCATCAAAACACGGCTTAAAATATAAAAAAAAAATAAATTCAAGTATAGATTTCCTTGGTTTATTGTGCAGTTTTCAGAATTGGTTCACTGTTGAACATAGTGAATTTTGAATTTTTGGAGAAAATTACTTTTAAAGAAAATTGTTTTGCATTACAACACGGAGTTCAAGTTACAAGATCTAACAAAATATCCTAGGGTGGAATCGGCTAAAGTGAAAGTTGACTGTCACTTTTTTGATTGTCGTTTTTGATTATCAACTATTCGTTGCTCTGTGTAAATCGATCGCTATAATTTTTTTGTTTTTTGGCATTACTTACAATTCTGTTAAGAATTAAATGTTATTTTTGGTTCTAAGAACTGTTCTCAAGGATATCCATAAACTGATTCGTAGTTCCAAAATGTTTTCTTTTTTTTTCTCAGATTTTTTCTGATCAGTCGGACCTTTTTATAATTATTTTCACTCTTTACTCTCAGTGCGGTTTGGAAAATTGCAAATGATGTAAACATTGCAATTGAACTAATTTGCTATTTTGTATTCTTAAAACACACTTTTTACTCTAGATATTAATTATAATATTAAAAAAACCAACCAATTTTAAGAAAATTACATAAATGTATGAAAACAACACCTAAAAAGCTGTCACTTAATATCAGTACAAAAAAAAAGATTGTCGATTTGATAATCACCTTACATAGAGCAAAATTGTCGATTTATACTTTCAACTATCAACTATCGCGTTAGCCGATTCCACCCCTGTATTTAAGAGTGAACTTATAGAATTCTCTGGTACCAGAAAGAAAGGGGTTAAGTCAAAAAATGGCTCTACAAAGAGAAGTCATCAGAAAGAAGATATAAGAACTTACATTATTTGGTCAGCAGTCTAATTTTATTACAGATGACGGTTCTTATAATTGTTTTGCATCATTAATTCTTCGAAAAAGGAATAGCTGGATTTACAAAAAAAAAATTTCTCCACTTTTATTTGCGAAAATAACTGACTTAGGCGCCAGTTATAGCTTTCATTGAAACTCATCATTGGAAATTTTAATTGTTAATTTTGAGGCACTTAAAAAAGGAAATCAGTGATTATTTTAATGCAAATAAAAAGCTGATAACTCAAATATTATTTCTAGTCAACAAAATATTTCATTTTGTCCCTGCCTATCGCAGAAAATGAATTTCTTTACTTCAATGATTGAACTACCTTATCATTGATCACTGAAATCTTAGAAATCGTTAATCTTAGAAATCGTAAGGCCAAAATGGAATATTTCTTTGACTAGAAATAATAATCGAGTCATCAGCTTTTTATTTGCATCAAAATAGTCACTGATATCGCTGTTTTAGGGCCTCAAAATTGAAAATTAAAATTTTCAATTATGAGTTTCAATGAAAGCTCTAACTGGCCCCTTATTCCTTTCTAACTGACACAGAGAATTTATCAGTGAATTTCAAACGATTCAAAGAATAAGTTTTCATAAAATAAATTTATTTAAATTGCAAATTTCATAAATTAAATTAATTTTACTTTTAATTTAGCAGTTTATATTTAAAATTAATTTATTTATGAGCACGGTCTTGTTTGTTTTAACTAAATCTTAATTTTGCGTTACTGATTTTTAAAAACTAATTTAATTTAACTTTAATGCAATGCGCATTAAAATTCACTAACATGACTTTATTTTTTATTTGAATTTAAATTTTAAATTTCCAAATAAAAATACTAAAATGTTTAATTTTATTTTTTTATTTTCAGGTAAGTTCTCAAAATGTCTTTTTTGAAAAAAAAAGTTCCCTGGTGAGTTTTCATTTCCTAAAAAAAGTCTTGAAATAATCCTCTATTATAAAAGAACTCGCCTTCATATATAAATCATCATTATCTCTTCTTTTATATTTTATCACCAATCGAGAACCAAATAATTTTATGCTTGATGGTTAGACAACATGCACTTCCTCGCTGGGTAAGAAAACAGTGCAGACATTGATAATAAAATATATAGGAATATCTATAGGTACTTCTAGCACTCAAGTACTGCAGATGAATTCCATAAATTGTAGACATAAACATAGACATAGACATAACATTTCTCATTTGGAATTTCAGACTTTTTAACACATCTTCATCGTTTTACTTATACGTACTAGACAAGGTTATGCAATCCGACAGAAACAAAAAAACAACCAACTTCCCTTGAGCAATTACAACACGAAAGATATATGTACATATGTATGTACTGTAATTCCATGACTTTCATAATAGCGAGCGAACGAACCAACAGCAAAACTCCCACCTTCGCATCAACATCATCATCTTATCTCCCCCATTTTTGGATGAATTTCCGTAAACATCATAATATTATACAGAAATGCGTAGGGTAGATAGCGGAACTCTCTGGCCATTAGATTCCAGCCTCTAGCCAGACGCCACACAGACCACAAAAACAACTGTTCAGGGCTCCTAAATATACACTTTCACAACGGAAGTGTACAAAAATGCATACAAGTTCATAAAAAAGTCTCGAGTCATTCCATTCGTATGTAGGTATGTTGTTCCTCCTGACCCAAGGCCCAGGGCTTAGATTTAATTTCTACATTACGCAACGGATTAAATGATTTTCCGGCAGGGTGGTGTTAGAGTTTGAGTATGTATTGTAAGCAAGCAGACAGCTTTCTGACTAAATACTTTATAAAAAGGCTGATTCGGGTGGGGGCTGATGTATTTATGTAGGTATCATTTTCAACCAATTCGCATATGGTCTCCCCTATATATTAAAAGCTTTCTAAAAGGGTTACGATCTTTTGCGCCCCGTTGCCGTTGCCACAATCGCAGACACGAATTCAGGCTGAAACACAGACTTTGTTGTTATAGCTCTTTGGTTTTTGTTTACATGCGCTGCTACTGCTACTGTACCTATGTATATCGGGTTTGGGTTAAGTTGTTTTTGTTTTGCCAATATAGACAATGAAATTTATTCGATTTTTAGGGGGAGGATCCCTTTCAATAAATGGATGAAATCATTGCCAAGTTCAGTCTGTTAAATGCTGTTTGTATAGAATTTGAGAAGATAAAACAGATGGGGGGCGAGTTTATGTGATATTCAATATGTAAACGAAAAGGGAAAGTTAATTAATATTTCGCGATTATGGAATGAGAAAACATGAGATCAAAGTACAATTTTTTTTTTGTTCATATAGATATTTGCTGAAAACGTTTTTTTCTTGTCTCGGGGCTGGTTGCCTATGTTTGGTGATATTTAAGGGCTGATGACAAATAAAGGTATTAATAGCTATATAATCAAATGTTAATTTCGTATTTAGCATATACATCATGGTCTGTCAACAGAAAATAAGCCCTTGGGGAAATTGTTTCCATATTTCACATAAATAGTAATGAATTACTTGGAAAATAGAATTGAACTTTGGTGCAGTGGTTCCTGGTTATTTGAGTTCGACATGAAAGTTCAAAGAATTTGCATTCCCTTCGCGTTGCTCCTTTTAGGCTGTGTTCAATAGCCAGGCAAGTGCCAAGATCAACAATTTTCTTGGATAACAGTACTTTGGAGAGCCCGCTTCGTGGGTGAAAAGAATTTTTCAAAGATTATATTCCCCTCAGCATTAGAAACTGACCACCGGCCAAACTGTCATTATCATCCAACACACATAATTAAGCAACATCATACCAAAACCGAACGACATCGCAATATATGATATCAACAATTTAAAGAAGTCGACGTCAGCATTCAAAATAACTTATTTATTTCATCGCCTTTATAGTTCACACCATGTCGGAGCAGAAAGTATAATAAAAGGACTTACACAATTTCAACAATTCGAAGCTTATCGACTCATGATTTTCTTGTTAACGAATTTGAGGAGCAGAGAATATGAATTAGAAACAGATTCTGATGATTGGGTCGGGTCGTGATGATACTCGTAAAATAGTTTAACACCACCCAGGGCTCAGCCTATTTACTTGATGAGACAGCACATTCGAGTTGCTGGTTGCAGAAAATATAAGAAGAGGAAGTTAGAAATTTCGACAATTCGAAGCTTATCTGTTCATGATTTTCTTGTTAAAAAAATTGAGGAGCAAGGAATATAAACATGAAAAGGATTCTGATGATCGGGTCAGGATGACACTCGTGAGGTAGTTAGGTATACTCCCAGCCTATTAACTTGGTGGCAGCACATCAAGTGGTTGTTGCCTCATATCTTCGAGGTAATTGACCCATAACACTGGTTCCAATTTTTCTACTGACAAGTGGCAAGAAATATTCTGTGACATTGCCATTCGTTAAAGGGCAACGATACTCTACTTTTTTGCATTAATTCTTAAATAATGTAAGACTTTTTTTTTAAAATCCCTTATATTGTATTTATCCAGAATTTACATACCTTTTCTATAATTTTATTAATAGTTGTGATATATTTTATGAAAATCGATATAGGTAACTCACAAATCACTTTCCGAATGCAATTTAAAATTTTAATATAAATTTACATTTTTGTTTTGTTTTGTCTCATCATCATCATCATCATAACATTGCCCATCGGATTCAAAAATTCAATATAAGAATTTTTGCAATCACTTCCATTTGAGTTCATCATACCACGATGATGATAAATATTGCAATTGAATAAAGAATTTCATTTCCAATTGTCCATCATCATCCCTCTCAACGGTTGTCAGTGATACAAGTTCAATATACCATACATACTTGAATGTATAGGTAGTTGCAATCAAAATTCAAATCAATATATTCCTTAGTCTATTTACTGTAGAGGAAGTACGAGTGGTTTTGTATTTTATATGTTGTCTCATCGTCATCAAAAAAAAACAAACAAAAGAACGAACGGTCTGTTCGATGACTTGATTTTATCGCGCCTCCTTTGTCTCTCTATCTCTCTTGACACTACTTCTGACCTTTTCTTCAACTTCTGTAGAAGAAAAACAATAAACAACATTTTCTATTTGTCAATAAAGAAGGACAAACAAGGAATACCTATATATATAAAAAGGGAATATTGAACTTTTGTAATTTGATTGAAGGCTCTTCCCATTCCCACTCTGAGAAACTTTTTTCAATTTTTTTTTTTGTCACAAGAGCTCCAGGGAACTGCATTACGTTTTGTGAGTTGCCAATGTGCTTTTTTCTTATTGAAATTTGAGAATTAATCAAAAAAATAAATTTTAAATTGACTTTATAAATGGGAACAGCGTGTGAATGCCGTTTAGTTTAGTCTGTTTTCGATTTTTTTCACAGAAGGTCATTAAAGTAGTAGTCCCATTCCAACATAACAGGATGATAAGATAGCCCTTGTTGCTTTATCTTAACTTTTTGGAATATTCACAGTTTCATCTTATCTTAAACACTGTTTGATAGTGTATCTACTGCCTGAACTCCAATTTTCACTTTGTCTCATGTTAATGTAATTTAAGACAAAGTTAACAGGTGAAATGGAGTTAAGACAGTTTACCAAGCAGCACCTTAGCTAAAATTAAATACTGAGTGCTCCGAAAAGCAAGGTGCTACCGATGTGTTTTATGTCTCGTAATTTAACAAAGGGTGAGAAATTATGTTATTTTTCTGTTGAGGCCTATAGATGCCAGTGCCACCCTAACTTAATTTGCAGTTTTATCTTAACTTTTTGAAGAAGTCACTGTTTTATCTTATCTTAAACACTGCCTAAACTCTAGCTCTTCTTTTCCATTTTGTCTTAATTTAATGCCGTTTCCTATAAAGTTAAAAAAGAGTTAAATGGCATTTTGTAGTTAAGATAGTTTACCAAGCAGAGTTCAAAAGTTTAAAATTAAATGAAAAAATGAATTCTCCGAAAAGCAGGGAACCACCGATGTGTTTGACGTTTCGAATGCTGACTCAATTACAAAAGATAATAATGCATGAGTGAACTATGGGTCAGCAACTGTCTAAAGTTTAAGGATTATTTCAATAAGAAGGAAGTCTATATAGTATGAGGGTAGGTACTACAGGAAGAAAGGAGAGTATAACACTTTCGTTTGATGTTGAATTCGTTGTGGCAGACTTTAGACGACACTGCGGGAAGCTATAAATTTTGTTGGATTTTATTGCTTCTAATGGAATTATTTTTAGCTCAATCCATCTCTTGCCAACAAAGCTAAGCTTTTTTAGAAATGTTTAAAACTCCCTATGGCAACACTTTTTTTTAAATCAGGGCTTTTTACTTTGGTTGTTGGTCGTTTTGTTGAGTGAGTCGGCTTCCTTATCCTTCTCTTTAATTTCATTTTCTTATTTTTTTTTTGTTACTGCTTACTCAATTATGTATACAATTTGTGTCCTCGTTTCTTTATAGAAATTTATATTTTTTTGTTGTTGTTGTTGTTGTTGTTGTTGTTGAAAATGCCATTCGAACTTTCATTTCCGATAATTGATGCAGCTGCACTGATAACAAGACGCGACTGCTGCTACACTCACTAACCAAGTTTAGGGCGCAAAACAGAATACATCATTTAAGCTCATCACTTAGTTCCTCCCTATACCTATATACTGTTGCAGTTGCAAGACACCAAACCAACTGCACTCGATATTCTGAAAGATAAGCCTGTCCAGTGTCCATATTGAACTTTAGACATTCAAACCAATACCAGCAAAATGGTGAAGAAATCGATGTGGAAATTGAATTTTTCTCTGAACAGTCAGTTGTTGATGGGAGATTTTGTGGTCTCTGGATGGAACATTTTCATAGAATGAACGATTCCTTTTTGGATGGCAACCGGATTACTATATGCGGGGAACACATCATGCAAGATTCAACAAAACTATATGTTTGACTTTGCTTTAAATTAAGTCGTGGCAGAATGGCTATCATATGGTGATGGTGTTGATGTGGGCAGAGGAAATGGATGGTATAGTGTTCTTTGCAACTGTCATATATTTTTATTCAACACTTATAAGGACCTACATACATACATATACTAATGTTCATTATTAAGAAAGATGAAAAAACTCTTTTGTTTGTGTGAATATTTTAAATTGGACGTCAGAATGACTGGATGATATGTCGTTGTTGCTATAAAGAGGTGAAGTTGAAATGAGATTGACATTCTAAATGAGATCTGTTATTTCTTTGAGCAGGCACATAAGAATGAAGAATAGATGATATAAATGTACATGTGAATTTTTATTTTCTGAGGAAAATATTGTTGTTTTTTTAAAACACTTTCAGAAGAAAAACAAATAGTTCGTAATGGATGCTTCTATTTCTAATGATTAGATACGAAAGATTTGAAGTTTTAAAGCTAGTTGATTGACATCTCTCAAGTATTTCTCGATTTTAGAAAAGAATCTGTTTTTCAAGGTTCAGTTTTCGACAACTCTACTCGCATAATGAACTTTAGAATACATAATCAGCCAAAAAATAGCTCAAATTAATTTCAAAAGTAAATTTAAAATTCATTTTTTCTACGTTTCTGAAAATTCCTAATTTTTTTGTTTTTGACTATATTTGAAGAGTTTATCAGGCAGAATTTTCCGAAATTTTATTTAATTCATGATCTGGGTAAGACGTCAAAATTTAAAATGTCGCAACTAACTAGTCAACTGTTCGAAAACCCAAAACGAAATTCGTATGCAAAAGCATTGTTTTCGGTAACGCAGTTTGCTAGGGTCATATGTTCAACACAAAATCGAGTTGACGACAAATATATTGAAAAGCCAGAGATTCGTAATTACTCACCTTTATACTACGTTTCCACCGAAACTTAATCTCGTTGACATTTCGAAAATCCTATATAGTGTTTTCACCGCATAAAAAGATTATAAAGTAGATTACCTTTGGCAGTTCCTTTCAAAATGCAAAGGCTATTTCATGCTTTCTTCTTAAGTGGAAGTGAGATAGATAGTTAAACGATGAAAAAAAAAAATAGATTCTCGAAAATGTTCTCTCGATTCTCGAATAATGCAAGAGAGGAATAGGTTTGTTCGATTTGTTCAACTATTGGCCCTATGAAGATTTAACAACATTAATTTCTAATCTACTAGATTTAAAGATTAAATTTGTATGGTAAATCTTTGAGATTTGAAGAGGATTTAGGGTAAATCTACTTAAATCTCGGATTAGCGGTCGGTGGAAACATAGTATTAGAATATTAGGGGTGAAACTTCGGAATTTTAACAAAACTGGTCTTCATTTTATTCTTTAAAAATAATTTTCTTTTGTTAAAATATCTTAAATTGCGACAACAATTTTAAACCGTAACTTTTTCAAATTTATTTTTCATTTTATTATTTTTGAGCAAGAAAATTGACTGACGTGATCAAACAGATTTTGTGCAAGCAGGACGAATGTATGTTTTTCGATAACAATATCTGCATCAAAAAATTACGATCATTTGCCGGTTGAAATTGACGTTTATTTTACGTTTTCGAAAACGGCCTTCTACAGAGAGTTTGACGTGTAACTCGAAATGTTCAGAATTTCAAGATGAACATTTTTTTCTGTTCTCAAATACGCAAAGTGATTCGCACAAGATGCGATACAATTCTAGAGCATTTTACGGTGGGCTGAAATAAGTAAAAAAAAAAACAAATTGATGTATTTATCCCCGTAAAGGCAGGAGGGGAAATTTCCTAAAAAAACATAACTTGAATTAGAAGAAAAAATATTAAACAACAACGGTAACACTTATAATGCCATGCTATAGCTGTTTTTAAAGCAAGAAATCCATTATCTTATTTTATTTTAATCAAGTTATTTTAATTAATAACTGATTTTTGATAAATTAGTTTTAAAACTCAAAATTATCAAAAAAAGCTATAGCACAACATTGTTAGTGTTGCCAATGTTGCTTAATATTTTTTTTTTTCTAATTCAAGTGGATTATATAGAAAATTTTACAAAGTCTCACCCAGAATCATCTGTTTGGAATCTAGAGGATGGAACTAACTATCGATAAATTTATAATCGATAATTTTTCAACTATCGAAAAAATTCGATTTTTTTTGTTCTATGTCGTTTATTTTCGATAGATCTTGGAAAAATATATATTGCTCTTAGTGGAAGATAAAGTAAACAATTAATAAAAAAATTGTGAGTGCTGGCTGAAGGCTCACGTTTTAAATTTACGTTACCGTAGCGCCGAAATAGATTTTTGCAAATAAAAAATAATTCATTATTTGCTTGATTGTAACGTTTTAAAAAGATTTAAACAATATGTAATATGTACAACAAGATAAAAATTATTAACTAACAATTATTAACACGAAACGAAACTATCGAAATATATTGAAAATTATCGATAGTTTACAATCAACTTTTTATTATTAGCTGTGGTGGAGACTATCGATAGTTCTCTTCTTCTATTGGATTCAGAAACAATCATTACACTTTAGATGAACTTCATTAATAATAGTAATGACAACAATCTACTTGACGACATTCTTAGACATTGCATAAATTAGTTAGTAAATCTCTATGATAATATGGACAAAATATTAAATTTAGTAATCAATTTGTCTGACATAATGAGAACGAATATTTTTTTTTAGAATTTGTATGAAAACTAATGTAAGACACGGTATAAGTCGTACATCCAACTACTCGTATGTATAATGTAAAGTAGTTACATGTACTTTTGGTAACTCAACGGTTTCTGGCTAAATCATCATAGGACTACTCTCGCTATTTGGTCGATTTTTACATACAAATTGCATGTTAACGTTTGTATCCTTTAACATTTATTTTCACTTAAACCACTCCTTGATTCAATAAAAATTTGTATTCATTTATTAATAGCTTGTGTAAGGTACCTATATACTATAGGTAGGTACCTATCTAATTTGTAAAATACATAAACTGAAGGTTAATTCTCTGAGAGGTAGGTATAGCTTTTTTTTATGAAAATTACATCGTTTCTGCACAAACTAAGGTTTGTCTATTTATTTTATCTACAAATCGATTTTTTTTTTCATTCTAACATTCCCTTTACCATGACATTATCCTTATTAAGTCACTCATTGTCTGCCTCCACCCATCACTTGGAACCCATTACAAGAATATTTTCACCCATCTCAAACCACAAATCCCCACCATTCGTCATTCTTATCAACATGTATCTGACAGACAAAATCCACACTGGTCTGTAGGTATATTGTATACGGCAACAAATCTTTCTTTCTTTCTTTCTTTCCTTCTTTTAAACCAAAACCACCCTCGTCTACATATAACCTCAAACTTTGCCAACAATATTCATAAATTCCTTGAATATCGACCCGTGATGTGTTTGTTGTGTCTGAGTAGGGTCGACGTCGTCGTTGTCGTCATTTTGACTTTTCCCATCGTCAAGTTGTGCGCAGGGGGTAAATATGAATGAATGAATGTCTGC
Organism: Epistrophe grossulariae; assembly: GCA_929447395.1. Classification (NCBI taxonomy): domain Eukaryota; kingdom Metazoa; phylum Arthropoda; class Insecta; order Diptera; family Syrphidae; genus Epistrophe; species Epistrophe grossulariae. Next base: position 133,708,405 of record OV839568.1, on the reverse strand, counting down.
CACTTGACACAAGTATGATACACCCATAGACGTCATTTCCGTCCTTCTCCACCCACAACCACACCCTTCCCCTATACCGCACCCCGTCGTCATTGTTTCCAGTGGCAACCATGTGCTCTCTATAATAAATAGTCTTCTTCTCCTTATAAGAAGATCAAAAACATCCCCAATGTATAGGTAGGTAGAATAGCACAGAAAAGCAATCCCCATCTACAGACACATCATATCAGGGGTTGTTTGCCTCATAAAGCCGGTTCTTACCTTACGCCGAATGTTTTGAATATACAAAAGCCGGTGTTTTTGTGTTTCACGAAATTAATGTTGGAATGAAATATATACACAAAAATATAAGCAAAAGCACCTCACCCACCCAACTGAATAGCAACCCTAACCAACACCCTTCATCTGGCAACATCCTGTAATTTGTTTTCATTTTCTGAAAATTTACTATAGATTCTGTGTATTGGTCCCCCAGTTTTAATCTTTTGTTCCGAAATTTAGCATTGTTTGTTTACATTCGTTATCCTTCGTCCTGTCACCGCCATTTTTCCCGCCTTCACCGAACGCATTTGTCTTGAGATTTTTGTATTAAAAAATATTCACTGAAGGACATTGAACGCGTGCAACCCGTTATTCTTGCTCATTGTGTCCTTTCTCTCTATAGATACATACATATACATTATCAGCCAATACACCGCGCTCGTGCGGACTAATTAGCAAAAAAGTCCTTAAGACTTTACGTGCTTTAGTCTTTATTTTCTTTCGAGTATATTTTATTTTTGGCTGGTTTTAAGCACGAAGCAGCTAAATGTTTACATAAAATACAAAGTTTGGCCAAAAAGGATGACAAAAAAAAATTAAAAAAAAAAAAACCAAGGTAGGTAAATCCTTTTTGCACTCGATTCGCAAGCGAATAAATATTTGCATGAAGCTCGGTTTGTTGGTTAAGAGTTCAAATCCGTTCATTTCACTATTTTTTCTCTCTCTCCTTTTTTAGTTGATTTTTTTTCGAATTCACCTTTTAGGTTGTTCTTGTTCCTTTTTTTGTTTCTTTTTCGGCAAATCCTTTCAGTAGAGCATCTCTGTTATTTGTTGTTTTTATTTTAAGAAGAAATAACTTTAAGGGTGCATTAAACTCGGGAACTGTGCTCAGCTTATGGATTAGAATTTCACTTATATATTGTTAGATTTTATGTCCTTGTATTATTTTTGGTCGTTTGTTAGAATTTGGAATTGTGCAAAAAGAAATTGTCAAGATAAATGCTTCCATAGATTAAATGACCGAAATATAATGTGGATTTTACTAAAGCTTAGAATGAATTACATTTGATTCAGTTGAATGAATAAAAAGGGAGTCGTAATCTGAAAATTGATGGGACAAAGGATGCCATAGGTATAAGTACACTTACATACAAGGGAGATAGATACACTCGTATACCTACATATATATTTCATCCACATTTTTGTAGAATTTCTTCTGATGTTTCTAAGCAATCCGCTCAAAGAGGGATCATCACAGAAGATGTCAACAACCTTATTAGTAGAATTTTTATGGAGTATAGATAGAATGAATAGCTTTAGGGATTGGCTTTTAGAGTGAACTTCATTAGGGTAGTTAATGCTTTGGCAAATGGAAGTGGGATCCTTTGTGGTGATGTGGAATTGTTTTTTATGAGCAATGTTACTTTCTTATTTTATTTTGAGAAATGAAAAATATTACAACAATGTTCGTTTAGTCAATAAAAACAATGTGACCAAGAAAGAGCTCTGAGTTTGCCAATTTAAAAAAATTCACCGTTCGTTTTCGTTTCATTTAATCATCAGAACGTAAAAGTTAGTTGGTAGGTATATTTTTATTTAATTTGTTGAACTCAAAATTTAGGATAACAGCGAGAAAATCAGTCAATCAAGTATACAACCTTTATCAATTATTTGAATGATATAAATTTGGGAGTGCTCAACTCGAATTTTCCACCCAGAAGGCAAGCATTAAAAATCTTAGTAAAGAAATTCTTTTATTTTTTTTTAACAGAAACTGACAAGAAGACAAACTTTGAAGAGTGAGGATGAAATAATCTTAAAAATATTAAAACAGAGAGAAAAAAATAGGAAAAGATTGTGATTTGATACATATACAGTGTATTTTATTAGGTATTTATTTCGTCGCCTTTATAAAAGCTTTGAAACTCACACTATATCGAAGCAGAAAATATATCAAGGGGACGAAAGAGATTTCAACAATTCGGAGTTTTATTGCATAACAAAAGCAACAATTCGGCGCTTATCGACTCATGATTTTCTTGTGAACGAATTTGAAGGGCAGAGAATATGTTTTCAACTGATTTCAGTTAGTTGAAATTTTAATAGGTTTAGGATTTTTTTCTTGGTGCATTCGCGTACCAGGAGGAAAGTAAAACCTTTGGGTTCTAAAAATACCCAAAGCCGCCAATATTGTTACTCTCTTCTTGCTGTAGTGAGGTGTGGGCTGGAATAAGATTCCTACCGTAACTCTGTTTTAGCAGTAAGCTCACCTGTTTTTCCATTGGATAACTCCTGGGCTGGAATCAGATTCCTACCGATTTCACCGGTTCACTTCTTGTAAATTATGATTGAATTGTCATTTCCGTGAAAAAAAAATCATTACTACACAACCTTCTTCATTAAATGACTTTTACTATTTTAGTGATTGAATTATTATCTATAATCATTTAAAAATTAAAATTCATTTTATGTGGAAGTGGCCGGAATGATTTTTTTTCGACTTAAATAATAATTCAAGTAATATCTTTATTTTGGCATCAAAATAGTCACTGATTTTGCTTTTTAAACTTCTGAAAATTAACAATTACAAATTTTAATCATTGATTTCAATTATATCTTTACCTGGCGCCAAGTAAAAATTAATAAAGCATTTTCGAAATAAATACGAATAAAATAACAATTCTTAAGCAAATAAAACAATTTGTTAATTTTTCGTGTTTTTTTTTTTTTTCTTTTTTTTTACAAAGAACTTATAACCGCAATCTGTACTCAAACGTCAATTGCACGGAAATATAATTCCTCGTTTGCAACAACGCAAAAAGTATAAAATATACAAAATTAAATTCAAGTCAAGCTGAGTCAACGATTTTAATCCAATTTATGAGTAAATGCAAAAAAAAAACAAAAAAATCAAAAGAAGCCACAACGTCATTTTATAATGGAAGGCAAACGTCTCCTACAATTAACTGTCATAAGAATAAGGTTTAAAAAAAAATACCTTTTTTTACGTTACGTTGTGACATGAACATTAAAGTACCGCAAAAAGCAATGACCTAACCATAAACAGTGAGTTCGCTTCAAAAGCACCACACCACCACACATGAACAAACAACAACATCAGACAATACAAAAATTATATGACTGAGAAAAAAAATTAAAAAAAAAAAAAATACTGCCCTGCACGTCAAATGGCGTGGCGCGGCATGGCGGAATATAGACAAGACGAACACATTATAATGACAACACTCAAAAGCGGACATCAGCAGCTCAGGGGAATTGCAACTTGAGTTGAGTAGTAGATATTCAATGTCTTCCTCAGAATTTTTTTATATTTTTAAAGTTAACCTAAACCAGAACTATACAGCAAGCTTCAGTTCTATAAAGCTGAATAAATTTTTGTTCACCCTAACATCCTCTCTCCCCAAAAGTATAATGGTGATTGTAAGTTCCCTCTTGTTTGGATATTCAAACGAGTGATACTGTTGTTGATTCACCTGTTAAGTGGATTACGACTTTTTTGCAGAATGAACCAATAAAAAAACTTAGACTTGCAGAATATTTAAACTGCACACAAAGTTGTTATTTTGAATGTAAGGCCAATTAATTAAAAACCTTACATTTACAGGGTGTATCTTAATTTAATTTTTTTCTTTTCGTTGGGCGCCATTTAAGTGTATACATTGTTTTTAATTTATTAAAATCATGATGCAAACAAGATTTCTCAAGGTTTGAACCTAAAAAGTTATGAAATAAATCATTTTTCCGATGCCAAAATACAAAATTAATGGAAATGTGTCCAATTATATGTTCGAAAGAAAGCAGTTAAGAAACCTCTCGAAATTAGTAACAAATTAAGAATATTCCATTTCTTTTTTGTCAAATCTGCATATCGTAAGATTTCGACTGTGGTGCGGAAAAAAAACACCCTGTATGACAGCTACATTATTATATTGTGGGTGAATAAGTGTTGCAATAATGTATTTAACCACCTATAGAACCTTTGATGTTATGTGTCGGTAATGTCTTAAGTTGGTAATACCACTTCAAAGTGATACCGCCAAATGACCTAAATTAATTCGATGGGCTTGATATTATTTTGCGGTTTCATAAAGAAAAAAGAATAAATCGGAAAACAATGCATAAAAGATTGCAAATTTGTTTGTAGAATTGTAACTTTATTTCCAAAGAGGTCAATATAATCTGTGTCAGGATGTAAGAATATTATTATTTGGTATTTAATGGAAAACATTTTCGCTGTCAAAATAGAAACAAGGAAATATAGTAGCATCTGTTGCGGAAAATGTTGACAGCAAAGAGGAAGGAAGTTTGGATCGATAAATAAAAGTCGTCTTCCGTCGGTTTTGCAAATTGTCGTTAAATACATTTATCATTGGGAAGACAATAAATAAACCAGTTTCCGTTTAAATTATAATTTTACAAACTTGTACCTACATGGAAATTAAATCAAGCACTTCAACCTAAGTAATTAAGGAATTAAAGCTATCGAATGAATAAGAAGTTGGTTGTTTATTTTTTTGGAAACTTCATTATGTTTGATGAAACGATTAAAAAAAAAGATGGGACCACTGCATTGTTGGCTTTCCTTAAAAGATGAATTTCTGGCAATAAAATAAATAAATTTGGTTGCACGTCAATTCTTGGAGAACCCAAGCTCAATGAATCACAACTCTCAACTATTCCTGTTTCCGTGTTATCAGGAATGAAATGGAGGGGTCTACAATTTTGTACACCGAATCCGAACGTCTAAGTTGAGAAGCACCTTTTTATGACAAGAGATAACTTTCCAGTAATTTTCAATTTCTCGCATCTACTATAGTACCTGTGAAAAAAAAGGTTGCCCAGGTAATACTTCGGGCATATGGGCGCCGAAGTTGACTCGAATTCGCATTCTAGATGTCCAATTTTCGACCACTTTATCGCGCAGCTTAAAGGCTTATATTGGCAAATTAAAATTTGCAAGCGTTGTTAAATGTCGAAAACATACTGAACTCAAATCATTTGACAGCTGTAAAATTAAGTGTCACTAAAAACAATGTTGCCAATTTACCAAATTAAAATTCAAATCTCTGTTTATAAATAAAACGCATATTTGGATTGGATTTCAAAATTCTAACAAAATTTGCTATGCGAGTGTTTTTAGGCAAAACGTAAAATATAACACTTCAATTGCGAAAGTAATGACATTTCGGTACGAAAGTTAATTTAGATAGTTACAACTGTTTTCAAGAAAATTTGAAAAAAGAAACAAAACCGTTGTATAGCAGCTATCCCTATTTTGAACCAAACTTTAGAACTTTAGAAATCCTACATCAAAACTTTTAATATCACGTAGAGTTTCTTCTGAAGGCTTTTTTATTAATTTTGCAAATCATATTGAACACCACGTAAACAGTAATGTCAAAGTCCAAGCATATAACTGCAAAGTAGACTTAAAATTCAAATGTCAAACTCAAAACAAAAATTCCAGAATATTTTCAAAAACTAAATTAAAAAAAAACGGACGAAGTTTTCCAATGGAGCAATTATTCTTTTCATAAGTAAGTAGATCAAACTTCGTTTTCAATTGTCAAAAAGAGCTCTGTATCTTTTTAATAAGTGTAAATAAATTTTTCCAAATTTGTATTTCAATCGAAATTCGCTTATAAATGAAATTAAAATAACTAATGTCAGTTGAAGTTTGTGGTTTTTGCAAAAGAATTGTAGCAGACAGAAATATTTTTTTTTTTCAATCGGGAACCCAACACTTACTTTCATACAAAATGTTCGTTTGATACAATTTCCACGAATGTCAAACGAACGCAAATCAAAATGTTCTATACGACGCATGCAAAATAACAGTAGTCAACTCATGTACAATGGTACTATGTGTACTCATGACACATATTGTGTACGGAAAAAGCAGTGCAGGGTCATAAGTCTTAGAGACAAAATTCCGAGTTACACTTTTAATTAAACTAAATAATTTATTTCTTAACCTTTTACCTTTTCTTCCTGTCCATTTCTCATTTAAAAAAACAATAAACTTAAAATAAATTACCTACCATATTAATTGGCAATAAATCACACATAATATACCAGATACACTTCAACTTGACACATTTTTTTCATTATCATCAAATTCAGGTTCAACGAAAGATCGACTATCATATTGTTGGTCACATAATAAATACATTACTCTTCGTTACGTAATAATAAGACGTGAACGTGAGCCCATAAATTAAATTCATCACAAATATTAAACAAAATTAAAATTGATTTATTTTAATTTAATTTCTACCTTGAACTTGGAATTTAGATTCCATTGTTTACATTTTTTTTGTGAATCTTCTTCGTCTATTAATGACTTTTTTTTTTTCTTTTTTTTAATATAATTTACTTATCTATATAAATTAGCTTTCTTGGCGATGCATTGCAATTAGTTTAATGTCTGTCATTGTTATTAAATGTTTATCTCTTAAGGTCACATAACATCTAAAATAGCATGAGACTGTCGTCTGTCTGCGTGCGTGGGTTGTAGGTATGTACATACTGGAAGGAATGGTAATGGTAGATAAGTGCACTTATGCAACAAAGAGTAACTGTTTGTAATGAGTAATTCCGTGTTTCATTGTCTTGTATCTTTTCATTGTTATAATGAGTTTCACTATCCTCGAGTCTTCTTTTTTGTTATGTTTAGCTGAAAATGAAGTAGGTATCCGTAATTATAGAGTGGTAAAGTCGAGTTAATTCTTAACATTGACTAAAGACAATAAAACCGTATTATGTTGTCTTTGTATATTTTTTGTTTTGTGATGACCATTTGTTTCATTAATTGAGTAAAACAAATGAAAAAATATATGAAGTCTATAGAATAGTTGGGAAGGTTTATGTAGGAACGCTTGTTTTAGAATTGTGTTTTGAGGTTGATCGATATTAAAAGGTCTTTAAACGATCAACATTAAAATACGTGTAGTTTTTCACATCAGATATATTTTGAGTATTTCAATGAAAAAAAATACCACTACAAGAGTTTCAAAATAATTTGAATTTATAGACGAATTTTCTTTCAATACCATAGAAACGGCCCTATTCCTTAGTGCTGCATATAGTGCCACCCTCTCTGTTTCGATAGTGAAAGCGTATTTCGATAGATTTTTTACAAAAAAAAGTTTACCTAAGTTAATCCTACACTGATTACACTTCTGAGTCAACTCGAATTCAATTCATTTGCAGAATTAACTAAGGGGTTATAGCTTTCATTGAAACTCATCATTGAAAGTTTTAATTGTTAATTTTGAGGCACTTAACAAGTGAAATCAGTGATTATTTTAATGCAAATAAAAAGCTGATAACTCAATTATTATTTCTAGTCAAAAAAAATATTTCATTTCGGTCCAGCCTATCGCAGGAAATGAATTTCTTTATTTCAATGATTGAACTACCTTATCATTGATCATTGAAATCTTAGAAATCGTTTTATGTAAAAGATTGGGCCAAAATGAAATATTTTTTTGACTGAAAATAGTTAATAATTGAGTCAAGAGCTTTTTATTGGCATCAAAATAATTACTGATTTCGCTTTTTAAGTGTCTCAAAATAAGAAATGAAAATTTTCAATGATGAGTTTCAATGAAAGCTATAACTGGCACCTAACTCAGGTTTAACTCAAAAGACCTTTTTGGAATAACTAAACTCATTAACTTTTCGAAAATGGAACTTAATTCGCATATTTATACATTTCGATTTTTTTAAAACTTCTCTTGTAAACTAAGTGTACTTATGTATATCGTGTTAGGGGCCAGTTATTACTTTCATTGAAAACGATCATTGAAAATTTTAATTTTAGATTTTGAGTCACAAAAATAATTTTCAGCATCAAAATAATCACTGATTTTGCTTTTAAGTGGCTCAAAATTTAAATTAAATTTTTCCATGATGAGTTTCAGTGAATATAACTATAACTGTCGCCTTATTGTAGACGCCAAATTAACAATTTACCAGTATCTCTAAGTTTTTCCACTCTAACAACGTCTAATAGTTTCTCTTAAACTACTGAAACTAAAGGTACAACAAAACTTGCAAAAAGTCTTTATAGTTGTTTCTGTAAATTGTTAAATTAAAATTCCATTTTGTATGCGAATTTCAATAGTTTACTTCAAACTATTAATTTAATCGCTATTTAATAGACTATCATTTAAAAAGTAATTAAAGATATTTAAGAATTCATACATAATCATAAGGTAAAGTTAAAGTTAAATAATAAATTATTCATCTATTTTCTATACCTACCTTTAATGACTATAACTAATATCCCTGACTAACAACAAAATAAATGAAATTAAATTCCACAAAAGAGCCACTCCCAGAATAGATTTATAAACAAAACATTTCTTGATGTAAATTTTCCATCAAATAAGTTTAAAATTAAATTGACTTTTCAAGTCAAAATTTTGCATAATTTATTAATATGGCCAAAGTGGTGTTGTATCCGCACAATCGCAGACAAAAAAAATAATAATAATAAAACAATAGAGTGTCACTGCCCGCGGCAAAAATCATTTGTTTTCACTTTTTAACTTGAGAAATGCCCAACAAGCATCAGACCATCAGAGCAAAAAAAAAGGCTGGACCAATGCCACACCGAGTCTATGACGACGACACGACGCGACGGTCAATAGCAGTTCTTATTTCATTTTTGAATTATTTATGAGTTATCTTTATTATAAAAAAAAAAAAACATCTCCATCTGTGGCTTTTGGTGTATAAGAGGCTGAAAAAAAGGCTTCCGAACGAAGGCCATTCTTTACCACAAAACAAACACAAAAACCTTTATAAGAATTCAATACTTCGGCCAATCTTATATATTGTTGATGGCACGTTTGATACTATACTCACGTGTCCCAATCGCATATCGCAGGATATAAATCAAGAACTCTTGGTTGGACGAATAAACTTTTTTTTCTTTTTTCTTTGTTTGATGTCGATATCCAAAGGTTAATATACCTACTCGAATCAAATTACAACCAAGCATCAAGATTCCAAAAGGAACTCACTTCCAAAGAAACGTTTATACATCATAATATCTCCATCTCGATTACACAATCAGAAAACTTATTACTTTTAGATTTTATCTGAAAGATTATTTCATTGCATTGCACTACAAAAAAGTTGTGTAACTCTTTGTGTTGTATTGTTTTATACATACTGCTTGTTTGTTTGTTTGTTTGAGTTTGATGTAGGTATGCGTCTGTTCCTAGAATTGATATTTTGCAGGTGCGTCATCCTGTTTTAGGAGAAGAAGAAATGACTTGGTATGAGTAAAGTTAATTTTATGATTCAACTGTATGTCTTTGTTTAAAATCGACTTCGGTAAAAATTAATTTCTGCAGGTGGTCAATAAAATAAGAAAATACAATCAAATTAAACCTTGGCACCTTTCCGAAGGATAATCTCGATAATTGGTTTATAATATTGATGAAATAATTTTTTTGTGAGCCACTAGTTTCCTGAAGAACTCTTCTTCATCAAATTCATATTTAAATAATTAAACATGCTAACTTTAAGAATTTATCAGAAAGATAGATTCTACTTGCAAATCTTAGATTTTGATCTATAGTTAGTGGCGACCGAAGTGCGTATGCTCTGAATCACACTGTGCTCTTCTTAACTTTCCTAACCAGAAGTTCATTATTTTTTTTATTTTTTCATCACGTACCTAGCATCTCGAAATCACTTGAAATGCACGATCCCTGGAGAGGTTTTTCCTGTGAATTTATAAATCTACTTTTGAATGGACCAACATCATCAACACTCTTTAACTGATTCTCTCATCCAAACACTTATGTTCCAGCTTTGCAAAAAGTAATAAGCCACCCGCACTCGAAATGACTGCTATACCTACCTAAATTGCTTTGTTTTCACATCTCTACTTCATCATCAACATCATCATTTCCGGACCATGCTTTGACAATTCGGTCTGCTGCCGTTGAATTTGGTCTCTAAACCCATTTCATCATCACCCGTACAATTTACCCTAATAACTCAAACAACCATAAAACCATTCACAAAAACACGGCCATTCTTAATTTAGCCTACTGATGGTGTTTGGTATAACTTTTGACTTGAGAACACAACACAACGACGAAGAAGGCGATAACCCTATATACTTTGCCTCAGGAGACGTGTTATTTTTTTTCATATAAACACGAGTATTTTGGTGTTGTTCATAATTTGCACTTAACGCCAACCATCAAAAGAAGCTCCTTATTCTACTCTCATTCATTGCGTCTAACGTGTTGAAAGAAAAATATAAAAAAAAAAAATTCCACAAAATTTGTCTTTGGAAACTGCGACTTCGAGCTCGAACGATACGAAAAGATTCTGCATTTTCTGCGATTTGGTGATTTTCAACTTCTCATAAATGTTTAACGAAGGAATGGAATGACAAAGACCCTTGTTCCGTTATTTATGTGATTTTTATATTTTTTTTTTTTGAAGTATTTTGGGGTTGAAGACCCTATCACCACATAACCAGCCCCAGCAGTCTACACCAAGTGACACGTAAAGCTTTTTATGTCTCGCAAATGTTTTTTTCCTCCATTGCCGCCACTCCACCACACCGTCGAACCACCACAGCAAGTATAGTAACAAACTTTTGTTCACGAATACTCATCCTTTTTTTCCTGTGCACAATTCCTGTGTGCAACAGCACCCCGCGCATTCAACACACAAAGAACACACAGCAAAACTCTCGCTCGTTGAAATTCAGTTTCCGTTGTTCGAAATGGCGGCACACCTACAATTCAAAATGGCCTCGGAATGGTTTTTGGAATGGTCGGGGGAGGGTAAGGGTAAATATAGTCATCATTGGTTTTACTCATTTGGCGAGGGGGCGGGGGGCGAGGTTTTGTTGGAGAAACATGCAATTTATGAGGAAGAAATTTCTTCATTTCCTTTATATTGTCCTTTGTGAGGATTCTTCACAAAAAACCAAAAACACAAAGAAAGATAAAACTCGTCCGCTGAGCGCTGATTAGGACAGCTCATTACTTCTGATGTGAAAATAATTTTACATCATTTTTTTTGTTGTTTTTGTTTTGTATGTATTTCTGTGTGTTTGTGTTTTTTTTTAGTGCAATTTGTTTCAGTGTCAGGGTGAATCCTGTGGACTGACATTATACCAAACCAACCCAACCGGTATTTGATGAATGGCTAGGTTCAAGGATGCAGAAGAGAGAACACAGAAACAGGCATACAGTAGGTACTTATGTATAGGAGGACAGTCACATTTGTTATTTTGTTTGAAATGAATAGCAAGGACAACAACTGCAAACTTTTGCTGCGCTCTTGGTTTTGCTACTACTTATGCTAAATGAGATTTTGAAAATGTGAATTGTTTGAAGAAGCTGGAAACTCACTCAGTCTCTGATGGTGAAAGGACTATATTAGGTGATTTATTGTCTTGGAAAGAAATGAATTTTTATGCAAGTTTTGTCTAATTTTAATTTAAGTAGAGGCGAGGCAGTTTTATTGCTCTCCTGACATTTAAGTTTTCATGCAGCGTGTTAAGTTAGTACAAAATCTGTGACGGAAAATTAGATATTGTATATCTGAAACCGGATCTGGGTATTGATATTGTCAGATTCTGACTCAATTTTCAATATCGAGCCACAATATAATTTTGTACCACCTACAGCAAGTTCGCATTGTCGTGCATATTTTTCAATAAAAAAAAACTGAGTAGGTTGTGGTAGTTTTTCCAGTTCTTAATAAAAATAGCTAAAATTTAAAATTTTCAAAATATCATATTTTTTTTAACGTCAGCGTATAAGAGAAGTAACTTGACTTTCTTATGCTGTATAAAGCATCTAATTTACTTCTCTTACAATAAAGGAACTTTTGAAAAAAAAAATATTTTTTGGATTCTTTAGAAAATAGTTTCTAACAAGTTCATTGCATTTGTTTATCTGCATTCTAAAGGTGGCTAGTAAGGATAAAATATGTTAATGAACATTTGTACACTCAGGCGTATACGTGCTTTAGTTTAATGGAAATACACAGACCTTTCTATCGATGTACGGTCTTTTCGTTTACTAAACAAATCTGTCGATTTTAACCAACTTACACCTACAAAGTTTTGGACAAAAATATTTTTCAAACTCAAAATTTTGAAAAAAATGATGGAATTATTGGTTAATTTTTCAAACATTTAGTTATTTATAAGGTAATTTTGTTCTGTGAATTTTATGAGGTGTATTCATAGTCGGTTGTAAAAGTCATATTTTCCTACTCAAAAGTTCATTTTTTTACAAATTATTTTTAGAAAATTATGTTTTCTTAGATATAAAATTGACGGTACTAATCTTTTAAATAACTTTTTTTTTAAAACTGTCCAGAAAAATTATATTTTTCCCAAAAAATACTTTAACACCGGTTTTGATAAAATTTTTCTGGACACGAAACGATTTTACCAAAGACCGTTAATCACAGTAACCTTAACAAAAACGATTTTATCTTCGATTTTTTTCTTTTAATGGATTTGAATAAAATTTTATATGCCAAGTTTCTATAGTTTTAATAACTTTACATATTTTCTTTTATATATTTTTTTGAAAATTCTGTAGGTATGTACATATTTCGGAAACGGCTCAATGATTTTCTTTTTTGAAAATAAAATTTAAATGTATATAAATTAATTTATACTGAAGTTGGTATCCAACACAAAGAAATTGATATGAATTTATAGTCCAGTCAAAATAGACAAACAAAATTTGCAAACCTGGACCTAAAGCAGCATAGTAGAGCTGGAAACTGGTACAAATCTCTTTGACTTATCATTAAAAATTTATTTTAAAAAGTTTCCACAAAGCCGAAATTTCGAAAAAAATTTTATTCGTGGTAAAATGTCAAAAATCTTGGTTTTTCGTATGTAACTTTCAAACAGAGGATACTACCAAAAAATTCTTCGTAAAAAGTTTGAAGGTAATGTGATTCTCTACAAAAAATATTTTAACGTTTTTTTTTTAAGTACGAGCAATTGTTTATAACGAAGATAGATATTGCAATTTGTAAAAATAGCAAAGGAACAACTCGAGATTTTCATTAAACGAAAAAAGTGGGTCTCACAATTCTGTCTGTCTGTCTGTCCTTTGAGCCTATTTGGGTAAGTCGATTTTCTTTAAACTTGGTATATAGCGTTTTTTTTGGCATTCCAACGACAAGTTTTTTGTAGCTGAAGTAAAAATTTTTTTTGCAAAAAAATTAAATTCTTATTTTTCTCAAAAACGTGCCTAACTTAAAAAAAATTAAGTAATTTTTTATACAAAACGCCTACCATTTTATAAAAAAAATTCCGAAAAATGGTTTATAAATGGTACCTCCCATAGACCCATTTTTTTATTTCTGATTTTCTCAAAAAACGGTTCAGCTGATTTTGGATCAATTTTTTAGTGAAAAGTGTTTAAGAAAGTGTAAAAAGTATTGTATAGGTACCAAAATTTTCAAAATTTTTTTTGTTTTTAAAAAAAGGTTCAAAATATTTTTTGAGAAATTAATTATTCGAAAACAGCTTTATCGATTTTTATTAAACTTAGCACCCAGAAGTTTTTTAATATAATTATCTGATTTTCTATATAGATTATTCTTATATCCAAGAATAACGGTATCTCCCATTGTAAGTGTTTAAAATCTCATTTTTCTCAAAAACGAATCCTTCAAAGTTGATAAAATTTTGTTTGCCAATTTGAATTTGAAGCCAATACCGCAGTACGATCTACTATATTATTGGACAAAATTTTGTATCTATTGTTTAGAAACGGTATCTTTCACGGAACAATTTTTTTGGTTTTCTAACGTCTTGTTGGACCGATTTTAATGACTTTCTAATAAGTTTAAAAAATATTGAACATCAAAATTTTCAAAAAAAAACAAATTTTCGATTTAAAAAAAAAATCCAAATTATTTTTTTGAAAATTCAATATTTCGAAAATGGGTAGATGATTTTTTTAACGCTGTATTAATAAACTCTTAAAAGTGGCAAACCAATATTCGTTCTTAAAAAGGTTTTCATAAAAAAAAAATTATTTTTTTAATATAAACCGCTTTAACGATTTATGAAATTTTTTTCTCATAAATTAAGATTTATTTTAGAAATCAGATGGCACACATAGCGTTGGTGCAAAACAATTTCTAATATGTTTAATTAATATACAGTCGACTCTCCTTAAGTCGAATTTTCACGGAATACCAAGATTTGTTCGAGTTAGAGAGAGTTTTGGAAAAACTAGCGTTATAGAGAGAAACCGTTTTTTGTTTTAAAAGGTTAATTTAATAAATAGAAGTTGATATTATGCAACCAACAACACAAACAAAAGGATAAAAATGTTTTTTTTTTGTTTTTGCGTTTCAACTTTTTAAAACTGTATCTTTGTGTAGAGGTACCAGGGATATGAATAGGAAGAAACACGAGGAGCTGACGATGATGTTACACGCGATGCTACACATACACATATATTAAGGTTTTGATGGTTCGTAGTTTTACTATACCCAAATACTAATTCCGAAGGGGTAATGTATTTTTATTTTGTTTTGTGCTAAAAAAAAGTTCGACTTAAGGGGTGAAAAAAGATGCCAATAAGATAACGAGTAAGATAGAGTTCGACTAAGAGAATGGTTTTTTTATGCAAAATTAAAGGGAAAGATAAAATATGGCGAACAAATTCAAGTTAGAGAGAAATTTGACTTATAGAGACTACGACTTAGGGAGAGTCGACTGTATTTCTAATTATACATTAATTTTTTACCAATTTTTCAGTTCAAAATTGTATAAGTTTTATGCATGTATAATGTATATGATGCACCGCGGTGCTATATTCTTAAATTTTGTATTCTCATATTATACTACTACGTTTTTAGCATAGGTGACATTAAATATAGGCTCCCGTAACTAATTTATTTCTTTTAAAATCAGACTATTAGATCTTAATTATTCAGACTTAAAAACGCAGTGTAATCGCACGTCTAATATGTAAGAGCAATATGACATCAAATGACATCAATAGATATTTCCAACAATTTAAAATTTATTTTAATATTTATTTATTATATTCAGTTTTGTTCTACAATTCAATTTTATCATGCATCGTATAGTTTGCACTTGACAGCTTGAATATAAATCATATTTTTTTTAACGCTTATGGCATTTTAAGAGATGAATTATACGGCGCTGTTAGTTATATTTTCTATTCATTACATTGAAATTCTCTTTTGCGTGTGTACATCAATGTCAGTTAAATAATCAGTATTTTTATAAGTTTGTTAAATTTTTAAATAATATAATGTGTGTTTTTTTTTTATTACAAATTAACATCAACTGTTATCTAATATGAAACTCAGCGCGGTTTTTAAAACTTGCAAAGAAAACAAAACATTTTAAAACACAGCTGAGCCAACACAAATCACCACTCAATGCAAACAATATTGTTATTGACGTCTTGTTTTCGATGTTTAAGCCACTTAATAAAATTATATAACACAAAATGTGTTACTTATTTAATTTTTCAGCTTTTAGACGCTAGACAAGTTTATCTTTAAAAGAAACACATTTATTTATAATTTTGTATTTATAGTTTTATATTGATATAGAAATGTTGTGCATTTGATTGACTTATCCCCAATTTCTAAAAACACCATTAATGTTCTAATTTCTACTGTTACAATATAATTATATCCTATTAAAAAAAACTAGGTACCTATTAACAACTTTAATCTATAATATTTTTTTTTTCAATTTCAGGTAAGATTACTGCACAGTAGCTAAAAAGAAAATCTTAATAACACAACCGCAACATTGTGTGCTCGCTGCGATGGTAATGTATCTCAATTAAAAACTAATAATATAATCTCCTCTTTCACTCTTGCAAATGTAAACTAACTGTTCTACATTCGATAATGACATTAATATCTAATGTGAAGGTCAATTATGAGAGAACAAAAAAAATAAAAAAAAAAACAAATCTCACACTAATCAATTTCTCCCCTCAAAAGCCATGTTAAACCACAATTCATGCGAAGCCAAGCGATTCTCTATACAAAGCTTGTTCGACTATCTACTATAGAATGTACCGACTCTCCCTGCAACATCCATAGCCTATAGATGTTGTTCTTATTTTTTATAAATTATCATCACAGCTTCATCATGGCAGCCATATCGTCGTCGTCGTTGTCGTTATATAGATAGAGTCTCGATCGACATCTTCTAAGTCTTCCATTTACCTTAACACCTTTTATATTATTATTAAGCCATGATGTGTGTGTTATGTGTGGTTCACACTTCCAATTCAATTAACTTAACGTTCACCACATTCATAGCACACGCGTGTTCTTTACAAGTTCATCAGCATATTGCGCTTGTTGATGATGTTGCTTCATTCTATGCCACAACGTATACATCATCATCAAACGGACAAAATCCATTATCACATATCGAAGTGATGACTGTGGACGATTGCAAAGCATCACAGAACAGTGCGGTACACTATGAGTATCTACGGAATCAAGACCGTGTGGTTTAGCCTTCAATTCTATCCGTGCACCTGATTCTTTCAACACCATGCGGCAGCACGCATTTAATTGAAGTGCACAACCGCAAGGTATATAATATGTTCATTAGAACCGAGAGACAGTGAGGGAGAAGCAGGAAAATATATATAGTTGGTGTTCGTTATATAGAGCTGAGGCTGGGGGTAGGAGCTTGAGGCTTTTATAAATGAGTTTTACAAAGGTACAAAGATTAAACCGGCGCGGCGGCGGCGCTTAATGTGCAGTCTCTTAGCTCGCTTAATCCTGATACAATCGCATAAGGTACGTATAAGTATATAGGAACGAAAGATTAGACCATTAGCAAGAGATGATTAGGTGCCAATCTTAAAAAAAAGAGGGCTGCACCATATGTCTTGAATCTTTCAGCCATTAATCTGATAAAGCATTTATAGCTTGTTCTTTGCACATACCATGAAGAAATGAAGAAACATAATTATACAAAGGAACAAAGTGTTCATTCAAGGTTCAAATAATATACACCTTGTATTTCTGAATCTTTTTGTTTATATGTGCCGCATTGCAGCGTGGCTTGGCGTGGCAGCACCAAGCGGTATAACAAAGCGGCATTGGCAATGGAAATGGAATGGATTGTGTGTGTGCGGTGAAAACTTTTTCATGGATGAAGTACACTGAAATGGAATATACACGACGAATGTCATGGATGCGTTGCGCCATCATCATAGTAGGTTGTTGTTTTGTTGCTATATATGATGCAAGATGTAAGGAGCAATGGCAGTTTGAGTATGTGAATATGCAACGTATACATATGTGCATAGGTACTTCAAGGTTTGAGTTCTTTGCGTGTTAAAATGGTACGGTACCTTAACTATCTATGTACCTCTATATATGCAGATATAGAAGGTGAGATCTCTTCGCTTTCAGGAAATGAAAGGGAAAAGGCAATGAACACTTCATTGGGATGACTGACTTACTCAAGTAAAAGTGCAAATTTTTTAATGACTTCTTTTTGTGATTTCTTGTAAAGAAAGGTGTAAAAAAAATCTTGACTAATAGAGGTTTTGTTCTGATGATTTTTCTTGGTTCTAAATTCTGTAAAGTTTATTAAAAAAATTAATTGTGGAATTTCGTTTTGGCACGAAAGTGGAATGTTTCTAAAATTTTTCTTCCATGAAAGGATAGTTTATAGCAAAGAATTTTTGTGTGGAGACATACAGTGGTGTGAAAAACATTCCGGATTTTTTTTGGTAAACTGCATTGATTGTTGGTTTGTGATATAAAAATGAAAAAATCAATTGTTTGCAATTTTTTCCCATTTTTATTGAACAATTTTATTGTTTGAAACGAAAACCATGGAACTTTAACCATCAAAACAAAAATAAAATTCAAAAAATTAAAGTTAATTCAAAATTTTAATGTGACAAACTATATAACTGGATTTTATTTTTTTGCAATTAACTTTTATTATTTATTTAATATTTTGTCCAGTAACCCCTGTTTTTATCACAGCTCGGCATCGACGAGGCATTGACTGAATTAAATTCTCGAAAACAGAAGCAGGAATATTCTCCAATTCATTTTTCAAAGCTGCAAAAAGAGAAGTTGTTGACGTGTGCTTTTTTTTCCCAACCCACCTTTTTAAAATGGCCCACAAGTTTTCTATTAGGTTTAAATCGGGTGATTGAGATTACCATTCTAAGACACGAATATTTTTAGTTGCAAACCACTCTTTTATCAGCTTTGAAGAATGTTTGGGGTCATTATCCTGCTGAAAAACCCAACGCAGAGGCATTTCTTCCTCTGCGTATGGAAGCATTACTAACTCCAAAATGTCCCTATATTAGAAACGGTCCATAATTCTTGTGATTTGGTGTATAGGACCGCAGCCTGCTCCTGAAAAACAGCCCCAAACCATCACCGAAGCTCCACCGTGCTTAACTGTAGGGAGTACATTTGCAGGCTTTAATCGCGTACCTTTTGAGCGCCTCACTATCCTTGCACCATGCTTTCATCACTGAAAAGCACACTCCTCCATTTGCTTAAAGACCGGTTAAGATGATTTTTTGCAAATTCAACCCTGGGTTAAATGTTTTGATTAGGAATTTTAAGTCTTTCTCAAATACCTTTTACGGATTACCTTTTTTTACGATGTTTAGCAGTAAGAAGAAGTTTTTTATTAAAATAATTAAATCTGTGGTATTTTTGGGGAAACACTTAAAAATAAAATAACTAAATTGGGTGGCGCGACAGCTCATATAGAACTAGGGCCTGTGACATACAACTCTCAACCATTCCTGTGTGCGTGTTATTCGCAGGAATGTGTCGAATTCATTGACTAAAGCCTAGTACGCTGCTGATGCGAAACGAAATTTTTCTGTGATCTCCAAACAGACAACGAAACGCTTGCGGAAACACAATGGAAAATATCCTTGGAGAGTTTCAATAATTCCAAAAGCCAAATCAAACAAAAACGCAAAAAATCAGAGAAACTCATGATGTAAGAAAATGATACCTAAAAAAAAAAAATACTAATAAAACTCAAATGTCATTTTTCCGCACACAATAAATAGTCTGTATAATTTATTCAGTGCGAAAAAGGAGCGGAGACTTCTCCAAATAATCTGCTACAATTATAAATTTCGTTCTTCGAACAGCGTACTGCAAAACGAAAAGCAGAACGAAATTTTCAGTTTATGATTTCGTTGTGTCATTTTTTAATGGGATTTTTCGTTTCGCATCAGCAGCGTACTAGGCTTAAGCGCAGGAAAATTGCCAATGCCCCAGTGGACCAGCACTCTTGAGCCTTTCGTCAGCTGCCGCTATTCCTATCCATATAGCTATTATATTACCCATCTGAATTCATTTAACTACCCAGGGTTCATATAGCGTGTTACTAAGAGTTAGAGTTCCATGTGTTACACACTTTATGCCGTCTGCCAATTTGAACACCGTAACTTCATTTTTGTTTGTGTAAAAACGTTCAAAAGTGAAATATTTCTTTTCAGCTTTATAGTTTTCAAAAAAAAAAAATTCCAAAGACCTACCTTTATATCAAGTCATCTCAAACTCTTCCTGAAAACTATACAACAAGAAATCAAGATTAAAACAAGGAAATACAAGTATAGGTACATAAATATTTTCATCTCAATCTTACATGTTATATCATAAAAATTAAATTTAAACGTTATCGCATCATCGAGTATAAGATAAAAGTTCATCGTCCGATACACCTTACCATTTCATCAGTAGATATGTACCTACTTGGGGAACTATATAGAGATACACTTAGAAACATAACAATTTCAGTCGATTTCGTATCGAACACGACTTCAAAGATCCCACCTATATAGCCCACGAAGACATAAGAAACACAAATGCACTTCGCTCTGACTCTCTGGGCTTTGGGGTCTGGGCCCTAACCTCTACCTACATGGACTTCAATGTTAAAACGTCGTAAATTACATTCGAGTGAGGATGTTATCTTTAATCGCGGGGCTATCTTTTTAAAGTGAGAGATAGTTGTGTCGGGATATTCTGCTGCTGCTGGCATAACGAAGTCAACCGAAACAACGATGTCGACAGGGATGTCGGTTTTGGTTGCGGAGGATGATGATGCACTCTGCCTGGCTGGGCTGAAATCTATTGGATCACGGACCAGTTTAATGCGGATGCCTTGCAAAGAAGGAGCATTTAATTTTATTTTTCCTTTTTATTTTACATGGACACGCAACAACGAACGAACCGAACGCCACAAAGCAAATTTAAGAGAGTGTGGCTATACAAAATCAAGGAGTCGAGTATTATATACATGAAGTTGAAGATGCATATCGCATATCGGTTCTGCGTTCTTTTCTGGGAAGAGGATGATGCTACATGGCCAAGTGCACGAAAAAGGAATCAATATAGAACTTGATAAGGTGTTTTGTTCTTTGTTATTGACTATTACAGCAGCAGCCGGCCGGCCGGAGTACTTTATTTGAAGGGATTGGATTGTATTGCAGCAGCAGGTTGAGATGGCACAGGTTGCTTAAACTTTATATATGCATGCGGTCGGTGGCAGCAGTCAATGCCACATTCACTATACAACAACTCCAAACCAAAGTCCAAATTCACTACTGCAGCCGTGCAGTGCCGCCGCAGCCGTTGTAGCCGCCGCGCCGCCTTATGCTACAGGCTATATTATATGAATGGGATGCAATAAATTGTTATAGCCGGACAAAGGAAAGAAGAAAGATAGGAAATCTTGTATTTTGGTTCTATGAGATTTTAATAGATCTGATAAATTTCAAGTATAGGTATACCTAAAGCCGGCAAATCCTAATGCGGTAAGCTGTTTTGTTGAATGAAGACTTACAGTGAGTGCAGCGGCGGCAAGTTGGATCAGCATTTTATAGGTTGAGATTTTCTTTTGTTTTTATATGTTTCTTTCGATTTCTTATAGGTATGTTATTGATTTGAAGGTTACGGACCTGTAAGGCATCTCTTCAACACAAATAAGGACTTGTTTAGAGGAACAAAGTATGTAGTATATATTTTTGTGAAAGGAAGTAATAAAATATTTAGATATGTATGTACTCGAAAAGCAATTTCCTTCTATGAAGCAACACTTTTTAAATTCTTGGATTGCATGTCTGAATGTTTACCCTTTTAAGGGACAAACGACTTAACTACATAATATGACTGAGAAGAATTCCTATTTGTGCCCTTGTAAGGGGGATATCCATCCATTGTTCGATTCTAAAATTGTTTAAAGCTCAAATTTATAAAGTGTTCTAGAACATACAATTATTCTATTGAACTTAACTTATGGCATGTGTAATTTTGTTTGTAAATCCGCCCTCCACCACCCTTTATTTTCTAATATGAATTTCCTAGAAAATTTTATTTTTGTTCTTAAGTTGTCATTAAAACGAGGCGCCCATCGTATACTGAAGCCACTCACTCAGAGAAAATATCAGGTAAAATTAACTAATTATCATGTTATTTTTTAATAAATTTAGTCATGTTAAATATTTGACTAAATACAAGTAGTTTTCTAATTTTCTTCACCTTCGTTACAAGATTATAACGACGGTTCGTGTTGAATCAATACTAAATAATTGTTAAATCTACATGTCACCTTGTTATCTTTACAATACCTTTCGTTGTTTCCTTTTTGGCTAGCACAAGACTATACCGATTGATTAAATTTCCTTCGTCAAAGATTCCAGAATGGTAAACATTTGCACTCCTATGTTGAATACAGATAAAAACAATTGATACATTATGTTCATCAACAAGTTTATCTGGTTGTTTAATTTGATATAAGCTGATATATACTGAAAAATGAACACTGCTCTCGGGAAGGATGAAAATTAAAACAACAGTTAATTTTTTAACTTGAAAGGATTATGAGAAGACTTGCTGTTAAATCAACACAGTTTCCGGGTTAGTGGTGAATTTTCATTTCAATTACTTAATTTTTTTTTTTTGTTATATTAGTTGGGTACCTACATACAATTTTGGAACATAACACCGGTGTTATGTTTAAATTAACAGGCTCAGTGTTAAATTTAACCAAAACCTAGTTAAGTTCATCAGGTATAAAATTGTAAAAATAACTATATGAAAAGTTAAACCAACAGGCTATGTAGTAAAATTGAAATTTTCAAGAGACCACAATAAATTAGCACAAACTTCATATAAATTAACAATTGGGCCATGTTAAAATCTTATCAATTTTTATTTTTTTTTTTAACATGAATTTCATGTTGAATTAACATGATGTCTTCTTAAATCAACTATACCTACAATTTCAGCAGAATAATTATTTCATGTGAATTAAATAATAAATATAATGTTATTGAAATCGTGCACCTTGGAAATTTCTTTTGATCTTAAGATTGACGAATTACAAAAACTTAAGGTATTTCCAAAAACTTAAAATTTCTCACTTCCTCGCAGAAGCATTTACCCCGAAAAAATTAGTTTCTTTAAGGTGCGAAAGAGTCTATAGGATCCTATATTTATACCTCTGATTGTGTGATATATTCAATGCACTAACCATATTACGCCAAGAAGTACTCAAATCAACTCCAAAATGGCCCTGTATAATCCCGCAACAATATTTTCAAGAAAGTGAAAGTAGACAAGAATGAATATTCAATTTTTATGTCTACTTATTTTTTCATAGGGTTTCTAAAAAGCTAATAATTTATAATTCATTAAATAAAAACTTTGATTGCCATGAAAAATTAAAAAATAAAATAAAATATTTGTGTCTAATTGTTACATCATTAAATTTTTTTTATTGTTTTTTACCCGCCGCGCGACGCCGCTCCGCATCAACATTTATTTATCCACCTAGTATATTGGCAATTGTATTCATTTATTGGCTTCATCGTTTTATAATTACATCATTCGCCAACTCAGACACAAGCTCGTTAAAAAGATTCATTCAGCCGATTACGGATGCGAAATGAATTGCAATAATCGCGCCCCCAGGTGGTAGGTAGGTATATTGTATGTATGTAAGTAGGTATTGGTATAGGAAGAATGTTAAATAGAAGGCCTACTATATAATAGCTACAAACCAGACTTAATTTTTAACAACAAAATCCTATAAAACATTGTAAAAGAAAATCCCAACTTATGCTTTGTATTTTTTGTTGTTTGATTTTTTATGGTGTGTTATATCTTTTATAACAACAGTGGAAAAATGAGTGTCTTATAAAGTTTGCAATTAACACGCGATTCATGGTTGAGTTCTTCGTTTTTATGCCATTAAGGTAAACTTACTTTGTACATCTTACACATAGATATAGGTATGTATATGTATGTACTCTTATATCAGCACCTCCTTTCTTTAGATCTTATACCAAGCATAAGACGTTTTGTTTGTAACGCGCAGCCGCAGCAGATTGTCTTTATAAACGTGGGGGAGCAGAACACTAAATATTTATGTATGTACCTATTCAAAATGTACAAAATTAAGTGCACAGAATGGAGTTGGACGAATTCGTGCTTGCTCGTCTACATAAATAAAATGACAAAAGTCAGTAGATGGACAAATTTAAAGTAAAAACTATTTTGCTAACCAATATCACACTAAACAGTTTTTCTTAATAGACTCCAACTGAACACGCCTAAAAAAGTGACAGTTCTTACAAAAACAGTAATCAAACATACCATTTTTACATTTTTAATTGTCAAAGTGACATTTGGTGTTAGTTTGATGTACTAAAAAGATAAAACAAGTATTTGGTGATTTTAACTCTCCGATTTAATTATGAAACACACTTGAATCACTGAACTGTCATTATGTATGATTAGTAATCTGTCAAAATATATTTGAAAATTGTACGTAAAGCTGCTAAGTCCACTTTGAATAATTTTACAGGAGAACGAAAAAACAAACAAAAGTTACATAATACTACGTTTCCACCGAAAGTTAATCTCGTTGAGATTTCGTAAATCCTATATAGTGTTTTCACCGCATAAAAAGATTATAAAGTAGGTTAACTTTGACAGTTCCTTTCAAAATGCAAATGCTGTTTCATGTTTTCTTCTAAAGTGGAAGTGAGATAGATAGTTAAACGATGCAAAAAAAAAATAGATTCTCGAAAATGTTCTCTCCATTCTCGAATAATGTACTCAGCGCAAGAGAGGAATAGGTTTGTTCGATTTGTTCAACTATTGGCCCTATATGAAGATTTAACAAGATTAATTTCTAATCTACTAGGTTTGAAGATTTAATTTGTATGATAAATCTTTGAGATTTGAAGAGGATTTAGGCCAAATCTACTTAAATCTCGGATTAGCGGTTGGTCGGTGGAAACATTGTATAAGGCTCCATATAAAAACTGATTTTCTCTTTAGGATTCTGCAAAAACTACGCTACATTTGACAAAAGTGATTATTGATATATGTTTCTTAAGAAAATGGTATCAAAATATCAATTTTGGCCAAAAGTGGACTTAGCAGTATTACGTATTTAGCCGACGATTGTGGTTTTTCCACCACACAAAAAAATTAACTTTGAAAGTTACTATCAAAATGTAATCGCTGTGACATTTGTTCCTATGAAATGAAAGTGAGATAGGAAGTTTCATTTTATGTTGAAATATGAACAAATCGATTTAAGAATGAGTATGTTCAGCGCGCTATGGGTGTATGGTTTGATTTTTTAAAAACTATGTGTTTACACAGTCAAATATTGTCCGCTAGAATAATTTTTTTTTCTACTTTTTCTAGAGAATCGATGTTTCCTCTTAACAATAACAATAAATTTTGCATAAAATATACAAGAATGGTATCGTTTGTTTACAATATTATATTTTGTAGTGATGCAGTTTTTCTAGATTTACTAGATAAGCGAAATAAATTTCTACGTATATCAAATCTTCAAGATAAGATGAAGATTAAGGGTAAATCTACCAGAGCCCTCCATTTTAAGCGTGTATTTAATTAAACGTATATTTGTGGCACTTGTACACGTGTAGTAAAAAAAAAATTAAATATGTGTACACGTGTAGAATCTAAATACACGTGTAAATAAAAAAAAACACGTGCAAATATAAAATTGGTGTTTTTTTTGTTGAAGTAATTAGAGTGAAGCGATGTCTGGATATTTTTACAGTGCAACAGAATGGTTTTAAAATATGTTACAAAAAAAATATATTTTTCAAAAAACTGTTTACGGCATTTTATCTATTTTCCAACGTTTTTTTTGGACCACAAAACATCAAAAGTACGATTTAAAAGTAATTACATGTGTACTGACTGTACTGTAAATATTAATACACGTTTATAGTTTAATTACACGTGTAATACTATAATGAGGGTATACGTGTACACATGCAATAGGGGGCTCTAAAATCTACTTTAATCTTGATTAAGTTATACTCGGTGGGAACGTAGTATTAGGCATTGTTTTTCAGTATGACATAATAAAACTTGAGATCGTTAAATTCCAACATTTTTTTCAGTCAATTTAAATCCATGAAATTTGGCAAGTTTCCTATATGTATAAACATAACAATATATTTTTGGCATAGCGTTATGAGCTGCAATTAATAATATAAGAATTTAATTCACACTTCCAGCTAAAACTGAACTTTTTCAACGTATATAACCAATTTTTGATCTACCTTTCTTAATTAAGGTTTATTCTGTCTAAGTTCAAAAGACTTTTGATTTTTATAGTCTTCTGTAATGCTTGTCTAAGTTATTTTTGACAGGGTTAGAACCTATAATTTGCCAATATTATTGAATTTTTACAATCCATGATACTTACAAAGTAAATAGTGGTGTGCCCCAAGGCTCCGTTTTATCTCCGACTATCTTTTTTTTTTAATGACATCTCAGACCATTGTATCTACTCTACTATTTTTATATTTATTTCTAGATTTACATTATGCATTTACATTTTTGATTTATTATTATTTTTTTTTACAAATCTGTAATTAAACCTCATATTACTAAATTGCAAGTTGTGCGAATTTCTCTGCTTTTCGCATTTGTTATTAATTAATTAGTATTTTTTTATTATGTCAGAGTCTCAGCTGATGTGATGTTTGCATAATTTTAATTTAATGATGAAAAAAGAGGTGGCGCAAGGAGGGCATTCACAGTGATGTGGTCTTATCATCATGTGGAACACGTTCACAGTAGAGCAGTGAAGTATTTTTTTATTTTTGCAATTAATGTTTATAGGTCGGTTTTATTTTCAAATAGCTACAGTCATTGAACGAAGCTGTTGCCATTTTAAAATTTATCTATAAAGATATACATACTTAAGAAATAGTTATGGTCTTAAAAGTGAAGTGTTATTTAGTTGAAATCGAAAGTCTAAAATAAAGCTAATTAGCATATAAAGTGCGTACATACATTTGAATAGTTTAAAAATTGAGAGATAAAATAAATTGAAGGTTAAGTTATAATTGAATCTAAAGTAGCAAAATGATTCAGAAATAACGTTGAATATAGGTGTACCATATGATGTGGTAGATACTTCTGTCTTAAAGATACTTGAAGAAGAAGAAAAAAAAAGAGATAAGTGCTAATTGTTTAAGACAAATTTGCTGAAATGAAATTTATATACATTAAAATGATTATATGAGAATAAATGTTGGAGGAAAATGTAGCACTTTTTAATGTTAAGTTAAACTTAAAGACTCAAATTTTGTAAAAAACCTTTCAGATATGTCTTCCGTACGCGTCACCTTTTCAATTGACGTTTAAGATTTTAAAATTGATTTAAGAAATGTCAAATAAGTGCTTAATTTCTCTTTTTCGTCCTGCCTTTTTTTTGGAGGATTGCCGGACTTATTTGTGGATAAGAAGCAATTTGTCAAGAACAAATTAATTTTCTACATTATTTTCCTAACGGCATTCTATAATCATATCACAATTCTATATTAATTCACCCACAATAATACCACCACTTTATAACAACGAACTCATTACCAGATTATAGCTGGCTCTCCATAAATCAATTTAATCAACCGAGTTATATAAAAAAAAAATAATAATTTAATGAAATTTTTCATTTTTCAATTTTCTTACTTGACTCCATGACATTTCAATTTTGCGAGCCTTTGTGTGTGCTCATAAAAGCTCATAGTCAGGAGGTCACTAGAGCAGCATTTAAAACACCTCCAAGCCGCACCGCACCGCGCCGACTGTCTGTCATTTTTAAATAAAACTATTTTCCTATTTCCACTCGAACTGCTATATAAATTTATATGAAAATCGTTGAATGAATGAAAAGAGCGTTTTATCTTCGTATTTTTTTTTTTCTTTCATCCATAATCGCTTTTTCATATAAAAGAGATGAAGCAACGCGTTCCATTTAATAGATGAATATAGCATCGAAATTCAGTTGAAGCAAAAATAGATGCATTTTTGTAGTTTTTTCTCTACGATATCTCGATAATTTTTTTTTTTTTTTTTAAACGATGTGATGGGTTAAAATTTTGACGTTTATGTTAAATAATTTTAAAAGAAATTGCATGCGCTTTTCGGAAATTATGATTTAAACTCGAATTTCAGTCAAAAAAAGTGTTGAACGAAAACCCTAATGTCATCTGTCAAGTTAAACGTCAGTAATGTCATTATTTTGTTATTTCTTTTAAAAATTATATATTTTTTTTAGTTTTGAAACATCTGAATAGTATCTATACAGTCAAACTAAGGAAAAAGGGGAAAATAAATCACACAAAATTGTGTAACATGCTTGACATTGCATTTTATTGTCCCTCAAAGTCTAAAACATAAAATAACAAAAACAAATTGGTGTACTCCTAGTTGACTCTCTTGACATTGCTAAAAAAAAAACACACACACATTTTTATCTGTCACAAATCGCGACGCATAAATAATGCATTATCTTGTCAGAAAACTCACAACTGTATAAAATGTCAAAATATCCAGGAAGCCAGTTGTAAAGATGAATTCCACTTTAGGTCTCATAATTTAAAAGAAATCTTCTGTGTATATAATTTTCTTCGTCACGTGACAAGTTTATTTGCGTGTTTTTTTTTTTTTGTTCCTAGGCCAACAATATGAGATAATATGCCTCGCCTTTCCACACAGATTGTGATTTTATTGAATTATCACACTGAAACACGCGAATATACACGCTTTTGATTTTGATGCTCTATCAACTAATTGAACTTTAAGCGATTATTTGATGATGGGCTTGTTTAAATTTCAAAACAATTAAATTAGTGTATATAGTTTGGGTACACATTTAAGTGCGCGATTCCGTTTGCTATGTCGATGCCGATGTAAGTCTGATTCGAATCAATGATGACCTTTAAGCCCAGAGGTGTGTTCATACATGCTCACCAATTATAGTTAAGCGGGTCAGTGATTCTATATAATAATGACGAGTTAAACTTCTTTTTTTTCTAAAAGAAATAAAAAAAAACAATTCATAAAAAAAGAGAAAAAAAAATAAATGGAAAGTTGTCATTGTTTTTGACAGGTCATTAGTTTAATATGTCATTGGGTTGCTTGCGTATATATTACGTTGCGTCATATACCTAGCTTAAAAGGCTTGGCCATATCACTCTTTTTGTTTGTGGTTATATTATATGTATAAATTTTCACTTTCAATTGTTCCATCAGTAGCATAAAAGAATTTACAGACTCATATGAGCTTCGACTAATGGATAAAGGTATACATATATGCACCTATCTACTCGTAAAGAATAAAGCATATTATACAATTTCATGTTTTGATGAAAGTTGAGACATTAATAATGGGTTTTGTTAACTATACGTTACGTATATTCATAATGATTTAACTATTTGGAGCAAATAATAATAAATTAACTGGCGGCAGCTCGTGGAGAACCAGGATTTTGTGATTTACAACTTGGAACCCTAATGTGTTTATGTTGTTATAGTTTAAAGGAATGGAAGGGACCTACAATTTTCTGCTGAATCTAAACGGCGAAGATAACATGAGATAAACTTTGAATATATATTAGAAGTGGTTCTTGAGAAGAAAAAAAAATTGTCTGAGTGCCGGGATTACAACGTTAAGTGTGACACGAAACGTATGACACGTGAGGCTCACGTTTAAAGTTAACCCTACCACCGGCATAGATGTTTACACAAGAAAAAAAGAGATGCTCACTAAATGGAGAGCTTTTTTGTGTTAATATTTTGACTAGTTCTTTTCATTTTATCGTTGATAGGGGTATTCAATGTAAATTGTTGGAAAACTATCAAGTTTTTTGGCAGATATAACTGGTGTTTTTTTTTAGATGTGTGGTTTTCAATATAGTAATACTTTTTTTCGGAGTTGGTCTTTTTGACAGCTGTCACTTGATTTATGCTCAGTTTGGTTTGCCACTTCATAATGAATAGGGGAATGTTGATGTCCTTTGGTTCCAACAAGACGGCGCTACATGCAATACAGCCAACGAAACAATGAATTTATTGAAGGAAACTTTTTGTGAGCGCATTATCTCGCATCGTGGGCCTGTGGCGTGGCCTCCAAGATCGTGCGATTTAACGCATGTCTGCGCAGATAAGCCCGAGACAATTGACGCCTTGAGTGAGAATATTCAGCGCGTTATTGCTTACATACGGCCCCAATTGCTGAAAAAGTGGTGTAAAATTGGGCCTCTCGTCTGGAATTTATTCGAGTCAGCCGCGGCGGCCACTTTCCCGAAATCATTTTTAAAACATAATGACAAACCTTTATCTTTATAATAAATAAGGTAAATTCTTGGCCATAACATTTAATTATATGCGTTTTATTTCTTCTTGAAAACCACACGTCTAAGAAAACACCCTTTATTAGGCAAAAATTGTAGATTATAAAATTCACACATTAAAGCCAATGAAGCTTCTTTTTATAAGAGCATTAGATTTTGAGGAAAACATATTATGTGCAAACGCACTCAGTAAATTACAATTCGGAGATGTGAAAAGAAGAACATTAAGACAAAGAATTGATATTGTTACGTTTACCAACGTTTTTCTTAAAAGCTATTGGTCTTACAGAAAATGTGTTAAAAAAATATTTTTTTTTGTAGAATTTTTTAAAGTTGCATTACATTTTCACAAAACTGAATTTTTCCCCAAGTTACCCTACAAAATCAAAAGCAGTAGATATATTTTAGTAGACTTTTAAGAATGCGCCAAAGGAATCCACCAAAATTAAGATTTTTCGGAATCAGTGTTAGAATGAATGCATTTTGTTTGTCATGGGATTAGGCTTACTGGAGAAACCACAAAAAAAAACACATCCAATATTTTTATCCCAGTGTGAGTTGGTGTTAAAGATTGCTATATTCATTAAAACACAAAACGCTGGTATATTAGGTCTTTTTCTGTACTTCCCAAAACTGTCACTTTCTACTCATTTAGCCCAAAGTCCATATAAAAAAATGAAATTGGACTAGCATTAGTCAAAACTGGCAATTTCAGGAAATAAAGAAACAGACCTATTTTAAGGTTTGGGTAAATTTTTCTCGAAATCTATTGCTTCTACGAATATGTAGGATCGCTTAAGCTATAACTAATTTTTATCTTCACACTTTTTCAAAAACAATTGATAGTTATCAAGATACTTATACATAAGACTGAATTTCATTCACTTTAGGCCTGGTCCAAATTTAAAAACTTGCCATTACCACCTTCTTTTTTGACCAAATATAACTTTGGTGTAGCTCAGAAATTTCCACATGAAGTTCTTAAGAAGAATGCAATCAAAAAAATTTGGTGCTTTGGTTTCCCAAAATATAATTATGGTTTTTGTGAAGCTTAGTGATGGTATACGGTGGCGTATGTGGAACATTTTTTCTAGATAATTTTGCTAAATAAAAATTGCTTAAAATATTTTTTTTATAAACCTCAAGTGTTAAGAGAACTGTTTTTGTAAAATTTTTGAGTAGTTTCATTAAAAATAAATAATGTATACACTAGACAAAAAAAATTAAGAACAAATTTGTTGAAGGTAATTTTAGTGTTTTTTTGTTTTTTTTTTTTGAAGAGCTGTGATCTATGAAAATTGGTCGTATACAGATGAAAAATTCTAAAGCTTTATTTTGTGTTCAGATATTTAGCTATTGTGCAACTATAAGGAACAAAAATTATAATTTTTTTTATTTTTTGTTGAAGATTGTCAATTACTTAAAATTTTTTTTTTTTTGAGTCAATCAAATGTTTTGGTGAGATTACTTTCTTGTTAAGCTTTATATTTTTTTTTTAATTCGTTAAACGATTTTTGCCTGAGATATATGACTTTAAATAGAAAAAAAAACCTTTGACATTTGGTCACTAATATCACAGCAAATAATGCCACTGAGAATTTCAATTTTAATATTTAACCAATATCACAGCAAATAGTGCCACAGAGAATTAAAGGGCAGTTTTGAAAACTTAAATAAAATTCCTACAAGACCGTTTTAAAACTTTACAACGATTAATTTGTTACTCTTCACCGTCAGTATAAAAATAAAAATAAGTACAAAAAACGAATTTTGGTAAATGTTTCCCTTCTTTATAAATGTTGATCGCAATATTTAATGTTTGTGTGAGTTTACTAATATACTAATGGACCACCAATAGTCTGGGTACGCATTCTAATTTTGTTTGTTTATTTATCAGTAGGAACTGTTAAAGTTTGTTTTTTAAAAAAACCATTAACTTGTTCTCGGGATATTGTATTTAAAAAAAATTAATATTTTTAAAAATTCCATACAAAATTTTCTTTGCAATAATCTGTCAAGCTTAAAGGAAGTCTTTTACACCAATTTTAATGGAAATTGTTGAAGACATTGATGAAAATGTGGAAAAACAAAAATCGTTAATGAAGGTTTGAATGAAACGACAGCACTTGGGTCATAGCTACCACCAATAGCTATTACTCCACCCTATAAAAACTTGGTGGTAGCTCACCCAAGTGTTGTTACTTCATTTAAACCTTTAATAACTATTAATATGATGGTGCGAAAGTTTGGCAGCCTAACTGCAAGTGTGTTATCACAAGAAATCCCCTTCTAAAAATCTTTTATATTTGTACGTATATTTTATAAATGTAGACCAGTAGAACATCAAGATCCTTATAGCCGTTTTCGAATCATGTAAATAATTAAGCTTTTTACTAACGTTTGTATGGCAGTATTTGAAGTAACTTTGAAGTAAATCGTTATACAGTCAGACAGACATAATACATAGAAAAAACATTTTTTTCGTATTCTCAACCTTAGTAATGTCAAGATTGTTTAAATCTCGAAATCGATTTTATACGAATCTTTTTATGAAATTTAAAAATTAGACCAGTTCATAAAAAAGATGCGAATTTTTTAGCAAAAACGTGAAACAATGTTTTATTGCAACTTTTTGAAAAATTAAAGGTACGAAGTTTAATCAAGATCGATGCAGCCGTTTTCGAGAAATTTCATTTGGAATTATCAAAAAAGTTTATCCATCGAGGGATTTAGATAAAAAGATAAAAAATCTTGA
This sequence comes from Epistrophe grossulariae, assembly GCA_929447395.1. Lineage (NCBI taxonomy): Eukaryota > Metazoa > Arthropoda > Insecta > Diptera > Syrphidae > Epistrophe > Epistrophe grossulariae. The sequence goes on along the minus strand of OV839568.1, from coordinate 133,675,621 downwards.
TTGAAAAACGGCGACAGTCGTCCTCTTTCTCCAAATGAAAAAATGTGTTCCAAACTACATACAAACAGATATACAATACACGTGCCTGAAAGCTACAGATACTTCAAAGTTATCGTTTTCTATTCAATAGATACATTTTCTAGATTTTTACGATTTTTTTCCCATATGATGGAACAGTTCTTTTCTAAATCCTTTTCAAACATTGAAATTTATCATCACATATTTGTGATTCCATAATCTCTCATCCTGATGATCCCTATATTCATTTCATAAATCCCTATAAGAGTTATGAGAATCAATTTGCTCTCATATTCGCATTATGAATAGCATATAAAAACCCTTGTACCTACCATCATAATGTAGGTTCATTCAACAGAAACTTTTGACCTAGTGACTGGGAAAACTCAGTTTTACCTTCTTTTTTTTTACACACACAATGCATACTTTACTCACATATGATGCTTGCTTAACATTAACGTTCACTTTACAATTCAAACATTATACCTTCCTATACTGGTATAAAAAGATGCGAGTAGACTCAACTTCACTAAAATATGAGCTCATATTATTCTTTTTTTATTAAAAAAAAAAGAAAAGAAAAAAAAAGGAAAAACCAGGATATACTCGTTCGTACCTATTAAAAACCCCTTAAGGCATAAAATGCATCATCACATCCTTTCTACCTGTTGTCGAGCATGAAATTATATTTCTCTACTAATTAAGTGCTCTCTCTTTACAATGAGAACTCTCATTTCTATGGTTTTATGTGTGAATGAGTACGAAGGATAATATTTCAAATTCAACGTTTTTTTTTGTTTTTGTAAACGAACTTTGGAGTTTTTATCATTTTATTTCTTTCCGTTTGAGTGGTTCTGATGGTAATCCTTTAAAAAAAAAAAACTTCTCTGAAAAGAGTTTGATTCAGAGAAATTGTGGTTTAAACTCCCAACTTGTTCTTTTTTTTTTTTGTGGTGGTTGTTGTTATTCCTTTAAAAAAAAGTCATAAAAGTGCACTATATAAATAATAAGCAAGGACTGATGTTCTTCTACCTGTTGTATTTTTTGAACAATGTATGATAGTTGAAGTATAGGAATGGAATTATTAACTTAACAATATTTGAGGACTATTAGTTAAATTTGAGTTATTGTACCTGCAATGTGCGCACTGCCTAAAAGCAATTATTTGTGAATACAATTTTGAAAGTAAATAACAAAATAGTGAATACAATTTTGAGAGTAAGTAACAAAGTTTGCAGAAAGTTTTTAAATCTATTGTGTGGTTGCAGCAATTTTATTTTATTATATAAAAATAGGTAGACCATAAAAAGTCAGTAAGTTATTAAATTTTTCTAAAATATTTTAATATTCAAAAAGACTGTACAAATTGTCATTAATATAATCCAGTAAGTCCAATTAATTGGCGATGCTAAATCTTCTACTTGGCTCATTTCAGTATAGTACTTAGTGTGGTTGCAGCAATTTTATTTTATTATATAAAAATAGGTAGACCATAAAAAGTCAGTAAGTTATTAAATTTTTCTAAAATATTTTAATATTCAAAAAGACTGTACAAATTGTCATTAATATAATCCAGTAAGTCCAATTAATTGGCGATGCTAAATCTTCTACTTGGCTCATTTCAGTATAGTACTTATACATATTTGGAATTTTTATTATAAAAGTCTTCTCTTTTAAGATATCTTATTTAAGAAGTCTTGAATTTATATCCAGCAGTAAAATATAACCTTGCAACTAAAAAAACCTAAATTAAATTTAACTCACAATTTAATTATGTCACACTTGAAAATATCTGCAGTGATAAAAAAATTGCAAATTCAAATCATGCAATAAAAAAATCACGCTATCAAAAAGTATCACAGACTATATAAAATATCGGAACATTAAAAACTTCGGGGCTTTTAAGTCAAAATTTAAAATATAAACTTTGAGTTAGTTGCTCTATAAAGAACCCGATATTTCAAGGCTGCTTGAAAAAAATATTTATTATCTAATAAAAAACGTTTAATGATATTTTTTTTTATTTTTGTTTTATCTTTATAATTTTTATTTTATTCTGATATATTTAATATGTTTTTTTCAGAAAGATTTTTGTAGCATTTCAGTCGCATTTCTAATGCGATATTTATTTATTTTTTTTTTTCAATGCAAAGTTATGAATCAAAACCGGGGAATACACTATACGACCGACGCACGACTGTTGTACCAACAATTTGTCAAAATTACTACTGTATGCAACGATTTCATTTTTTGGTCACAAAACCACTAAATTTTTCCTACGCCAATTCTAGATTAAAATCAATGAAATTTGATACACTCAATAATTTGAAAATGCTGAAATTTTTAGTGTTGCTGCCTAATTTTTTATCATATTCAATATAAGGGCTTCATAATTTAGGTCAAAATATAGTACCTACGAAATTTTAAAATAAAAAATTCTAATTAAGTCAAATTTATGTTATGAAATTTCTTAAAACATTTGCTTCAACATGTAATGTCATATAAAAATTGAATAATACAGATTTCTACATACATGTATGTTTGTACCAAATTTAGAAAAGGATGTACAAATCTATAAGAATAGTTTTAAAAATATTTTTATTTTTTGTAGCTACTGTGAAAAGTCAAAAAAAAAGAATTCTGACAGTAATGCTGAGCGATGTTTCCAAGGGATAAAAACTATTTTTTTGATATTTTTATACATTTAACATAGTTTTCTAGACCAAATTTGATAATTTCAGGCCAACTACAAATTAAAGGTTAACTATACCTACTCAAAAAATAGAAATAATCTAAAAGAATAATTTTAAAAATCTTGTTATTTTATTGGGCTTTGGGATTCAAATACAATCTTAAGTCAGAAAATTAATTCTGCCAGTTGAAAGTAAAATTTCTTAAAACTCATAAATTTTTTGGTCCCTGAATTCAACTATTTGAAAGCTACCACAAACCAGTTCTTACTTAGAATTTGGATTAACATCTGTTTTACAATTGTGAATTGTCAGAATTTTAAATCTGAATGTCCGATTCAAATACAACAAGCTGACAAAATTATAAGATTTTTAAAGTTATTAATTTAGATTAAAGAGTTTTTGAGTAATTGACCTAAATTTTGTTGTTAACTTTAAATGTGTTGGTCTTAAAATCATGCTTAATAATCAAATGTCAAAGCAATATAGCAAAAATTAGTTCTTATCCCTTGAGAAGGTTCAGAGAAATTTTGGATTTCCTTTTATAAATTTGGTACATATATTGGAATCACAGTGCACATATTTTAAAGTATTTATTTAAAATTTGACTCAATTCCTGCCCTTGACAATGGTTTTTTTTTAATTTTCTAATTTCATACCATAATATCCTGACCATAATTTTGAAGCTACCTTTTTGAATACAAATAAACAAAAAAATAAAGTAGGTACTGATCGTTTAATTTTCGAGAAAAATACATTTTTTGATAGTTATGAGAGGTACTAAGTATGCAGTATACCGTTATTTTCATTTCTAACAAACAAAAACAAAAAAACGGCATCAACAATTAAGCGCCAAACTCCCATTTCATTATCAAAGCTCAATGAACTTTGTGTAATTTAACCCACTTCTATGTGTCAATTGAGCTGAACTTTAAAAAAAAAGAAACTTCAAACTCCTCCACCAAACGTCATCTCAAAGAAAAACAAAAAATTCCGTTTTGTATTTTTTTTTGCTGTGCCAGACGTGACCACCACAATTTAGCCACTTCTATTTTTATAACTTATAAATATTCTCCAGTCAGAGATTTAAAAAATATCAACGGCGCGGATAAAAGTCATTCAAATGCCAGATAAAAGGGTAATCTTTCCTTCATAGTCGTTGTTGGTCGTCGTCGTTCGTCAGTCGTTGTCTTTTCATGGATAGATATATAGAAATGGCAACCAGAAGTGAATTAAATTAAAGAAGAAGAGCTCCTCAGCATCATCGCTATTCGCTGGCCGTACCGTGTCGCCGACCAACGACGGAATCTACAGATGATAAGTGCATTCATCCGTTCAAGTATATAATATAGGCGATCTTTCCCATCATGAAGTTAGAAGAAGCTTTAGGTATATGTATCTCGTCATAGTCAAACACGGCCTCTCTTCTCAATGACCTTTTGCTTTTTTAAGTTTTTGCATTTCGCTACCAAAAATCGTGACCATGCCTTAATTTTAAATGACAACGACATTGCATATAAAATATAAAAAGTTTTTTTTTATTATTTTGTATGTGAATCTCTGGCATTGCTATATTATTCGTAGGCATCTACTTTGGGAGAATGAGAATCTTTAACGAAACACGGATTTGTTTTATTAAAAACAAAAAAGAAATTAAATACAAAAATCATATTGTTTTCGAAGTAGGTACGTGATATGAGAAATGGAAATTCCTTAATGCTTTTGCCTTTTAAACTAATTAAGAAGAGAATTTTTTAAATATTTTATTTAAAAAGTATTTTTCCAATTGAAAACAATAGTTTCTGTAGTATTTAAGTGCCAGACAAAAAGTACAGACAGAGCAAACAAATGTCACAAAAGAAAACGTCAAAAAAATTCACAAATAAAAAAAAAAAATAATAAAAAATATTGCCTTTCTTGGCAATCTCTTTCTCGTCATAGAGTGGGAGTGAGAGAAAGTACAGAGACGTCTAAAAAGTCGGAGGAGGAAGTCCAATGTAAACATCGTACATCGTATTTCCATAAACCAAAACTGTCAGCTTTCAAAATCGAGGTAATATGGTAGGAAAATGGTGGAACCAGTGCCCCTTTACCTGTCAATTTCAATATTTTTTTGTTGTTTCTAATGATGCTAGGCACTCGAACAACCATTTTTAATTTAAATTTTTTGACACTTCCAACTTTGACAACCTGCGCAATATATTACCTTAAATTTGTAATATTAAGCGACGGAAACGATAATTTTAAAAGCCCAGTTTTTGCAGTGGGAGTTCATCCCGGATTCAGAAATCAGAGTTAACTTATGAAAAAATGTAGTAAATATCAGTAAATTTGTATCCCGAGCTAACTCATCGAATTTAGTGAGTTAACTCTGGATTAACTGAATAAATATTTCTGACAGATGTGTGTCATAACACTATCACAATAGAGAGGGCGACACCACTATATGAAAATAGTACTTCCAATACTGTCGCATTGTGTTGCCCTCTCTGTTTCGACGATAATGAAAGAACATTTCCATAGTGTCGCACTTTGATTTCGATAGATTTTTGACACCATCTAAGTTAAAGTTAATTCTACACTGAAAATTTGCTTCTGAGTTAACTGGGCCTTAAAGTTCTTAATTATCTGAAATCAATCTTTTACTTAGGTAGACAGTAAAATATATAAGAAGCTCTAGAAAAAGTAATTGTTTCTGAAGAAACAGCTTTGTAACTGCTCTTACAATACATCCTACCCATGTTCCTGCACAAATTTATTATGTTCAAAGATTTTAATGACAGAACACTTAACAGACCTTCACCAATTGATTTTCTCTGGACTCTGGTTCGTCTATTAATTTAATCTGACACTGTACAACTTTACGGCGCATAACTCAAAGAGATTTAATGTTCCTCATTATATTCTGCTTGACATTAACCATCTAATGAACCAAAATCTCTCTCTATCTCTTGACACTTTCTTAACATCGGGCTTTTCTAATCCATTAAATCGCCGCAAAACCATAAAGCAGGTGTGTTTTCGTTTTCAAAAAACACAAAACAAAAAACTAAAACAAGTTTTTGCCTGCGCACTAATCCTCCATCAACATACATAAATTGATGATCTGTCAAACGACCAACAATATCTACCAATCGAAAATGACTTTGCTTTCTGTCATCAATTGCAACATTCCAATTCTTACAATTACTGCATTTTCTTCATTTCTGCAAACAGAATATTAAGAAAATTACTCAACTATTTGTTCATCATATAACCTAACCGCTCAATTGGTCTTGAAAGTGCATTTGTTTAGCTTGATTGAATATAGAAGAATATCACTCTATCGCGCTCTTGTGTATCTGTTGGTAGATAATGAAGACGCTAGTTACGATTTTGCACGCTTGATGGCGCGAATTGTGGAACTTTCTTCTTCGTTATACCCTCTGTTGAGTTGCAATTATTGAAGCAGCTATAACCACATCAACCATGACATTGTCATCATCATTATCATCTTGTCATCGTCATCTTCGAGCGTTCTCGTAGACGTTTGTTTGTCGTTTAGTTGACTTTTTGTGGCATGGAGTTGAGCGGCTCATGGGAAAGCAAATTAAATGGCACCACAAAAGTCAACTCAACAGTAATAATGACTACGATGGCTGTGTAGTCTGTACGAGTAATATAAGACTCGGAGGAATGATTCCAATAAATTGTAAAGACTCTTTTTTTGATCTTTTGCCTTTCGATGTGTGTCTTCATTTATTTTCATTTATTTTTTTTTTTTTTGTCTACTTACAGAAACCTCATCGCAAAAAGTAAAAGCCACTCTTCCTTGCCACCAACTGGCGCGCCATCAGATCCAACAGCATCATCATCTTATACTGGTCTAGGACCACAACAATTACCAGCGTTAAGTGGTGGTTTTGTCAAGCTACGCAATGTTGCTGGCGGCCAGAGTCTAAAACCGACTACCTCGTCGTTGTCGTTGTCGCCTTCGTCTGGCAAAGATGCTCTAGAGAAACCGAAAGCAAACGAATACAGCAGCAGCAGCAGTAGATCATATCAGCAGAAGCACCAAGAGACACAACAACCACAGCCAGAGAAACAGGCTCAACAAGAAAATCCATCAGCTTTACCGGATTTTTTACGTGGCGGCTTAAAACGCAGCTTAACCCAGGTTGGTACACGTAAACGATGTATGATACGTAATTTTTAGTGGGTATAACTAACACCTTTCAAACGAATATACCTCCTATAAACATTTAGATAAACTTTTTTTTTATCTTGGTCATGGTATCTACTAAATGGGGTTTATTTTGGTTTTAGGTCATGGGTCCAGATCAGAGGACTATTACAATAACGAAGACCGGTTCGATTGCCGATCGATTGGCAGCATTGCAAAAAAGTGGAGAGGACGATTGGCGTAAGCGTATATCGAAACACGATGAAGTCAACGAGATACGACGAGAGAATTTGGTCAATGTAAGTATTATAGGTTTACCTATTTTAGTAAATACAAATCCAATTAAGGCTTATTATTAAATATTTAAGTTCAACATAAGATCTTATGTGACAGTTTAAGCTGATAAAAAGTAGGTAGATTATAAACGTAAAAGTTGGACATAAATATATTTAAGTTTCGTATCAGCAAACGGCTCTAACAGCTTAGAAGTACCTACTTATAAGATTATTAAACCCTGGTGGATATTTAAGTTCTCAGTTAATTATATTTCCAATTAAATTTTCTTGGAATTTTAAAACTTCGAAATCCAAGATCTTTTCAATGTTTATTTTTCTTCTTAGCATATTTTGTTATGAGCTTCGTTTTTGCAAAATATACATGAGTATATTATGATTATTTTTAAGTAAAATTCACTTCAATAATCAATTTGCCGACTTTAATTGTAAAAGCAAATATATAGGTACGAGAAAAATATTTCTTGACTCCTAGTTCGTATAACGCTTAGCACAAATCTTGAAAATGCATTATACTTAAGCCTTAGATCTAAGTTCCTAATTTGGAAAGTTCAAGTGTTAATGAAATATATTTAAAAAATTTGTGTGTTACTATTTTACTGATTAGAAAATGTCAAATTTTAACACTTATGTTCAGATATTAAAAGTTATACAGTGAAATCCGCTTAAGAGAAACCCGCTTATCTAAAATAATTTTTTCATCCCCGAGTATTTGCCAACCAATTTCATATAAAACACTCCGCTTAAGTGAAAAAATAGATTGTGAAAAACCCGCTTAAGTGAAAGAAAGACTGAAATATTGACGTTTCTCTCAAGCGGGTTTTACTTTACCTGTAAAAGATTGATGAACGTATTTTATTTCACATAAAAGCCATTTTGTACTTGAATTAACTTCATTTTAATCCTGGTGAAATAAAATTAAAATTCACGTGAAAAGTTTTAATGGAAAAACGACTAATTTTTTTTTACGTTAGCTTTTGATTTTTTAACTCGAAATTTGATATACACGTCCGTCGTCCATGTTTTGCATTCCTCTTATTGTGAATTCACATGATGAAAATTAATTCGTGTGTTCTACAATTCGTCCGCAATGCAAATTGTGAATTTCGAAAATAAAAATTGATGTTCTGCATTTCGAAAATGGAATCTGAACGAATTCCATTTATTAATGTTTTGTGAAATTGCTGCAGTTGCGGTTAGTTTTGTATTTCTTGGCGTAAAATCAATCTTTATATTTTTGTTCTTTTTAGTATTTTTTTTGTTAATTTAGAAGAAAACATAAGAACATACGAATATACGAATAAACAATTCATAATAAAGTACTTACGCTGTATATCAGGCAATTATTAGATTTTTCTTGCAAAATTGTTCGTCTAATTTTTTCTCTGATTTTCGCTTCCTTTTTTCCCTTAAAATGACAATAATTCTGCATCCAATTTCATCCGCAGTGTAATTTCACTCATCCAAACAATTGAAACCGGATCCATTTTGACAGTTCGAAGTAATTGCGAAATTTTCAAAAACGAACGAATTATAAAATATGAAACTTCATTTCGAGTGAAAATGAAAATCGATTTCAATTCGATTTCGTTCCAAATACAGAACATGCTTGAAAATCATTGAATTAAGAAAATAAAATAAAATAAAAAAAAAAACATATCTATATCAAAACTAAAAGTTAAACTTAGGCAATCCATATTATTCACTCGATTAATCTAGTTAAAAACTTAAATCCAGATGTAATTACATTCAATTTATTTTAATTTACGTCCGGATTTAAGTTTTAAACTCGATTAATCGAGTGAATAATATGGCGATTAGATAACAGTTTAATTTGAATTTTTTGTTAATTATTTGACCTTTAACTGACATTTTTGACAGAATTCATATCTTCCGAATTTTGCTCAAAAAATTTCTTAGGAAGAAATTGGCAGAAATGTTTTACTCTCTCTCTCTCTCTCTGTCTCTCTCTCTGTCCCTCTCTCTTCCTCTGCCTCTCTCTTTCTCTCTCTATCTCTCTCTCTCTCTTTTGAAGATAAATTAAGCATTATTTATTAAGAAAAGTGTGTATTAATTCATCTGTGTGTGCTCGAAATACTTGGCCTAATGTACACCAACTTTTTCTTCATTTGTTAAAAAAGAAAAACATTAGGAAACATATGTTGGATGACCATATATTCAATGATTAAATAGCATGGAACCTTCCGCAATATAAATATAGTACCTATATAAGAAAATGTTTCATGGTTCTCGAACTTTTGATTAATACATTTTTCTTTTGTCTTCTAAACAAAACAAAGCGCATTATATCTATAAAAGAAAAGGTGTTAAATTATTATTCTCAATTGTCTGAATCATGTTTCTTTAAAAAAATCTCTGAGGCAGAAAATATTAATATCAATCTACCGCTCGACTCGCATTATTATTCATCTCTCCTCATAACCCTTTTAAAATTTAACGAACAAAGAAAAACTATATAATATGAAAATGTAGATACATACATACATATGTTAAAAGAAATTTAACTAAATTCAACGAACCTTGCATGGCTATTATTTTTCAATTTAAAAAAAATTGTTGATACTAAATAAAGATAATCCAAGATCCAACCAGAACAGAACCTCATATGAGGCAACAATCATGTCGTTCAATTAATTGACACGCTTATGAAGATGACTGTCAATTCAAGTAGATATAGGTACACCTGTCTTATTTTCATCCAATTAGTTACGCCCACAAATTAAAATAAATTATTTTGGATTTTGATTTGAAGCCAATTTTGTTTGTTATTAAAGATTCACATAGCCCCAAGTTCTGTTTGTAAATACGCACGTCCTTATAATTGCATGAAAAAAAAATAACAATTTAAAATGGAAAAACACAAGTCCTTAAAGCAATTTCTATATAAAGTTTATTTTTAGAATTTAATATATTATTTTAAATAATAAATAAACGAAAATAGATTTATCACAAAAGCAATTTGGTATCAGCTCAAAAATTTTATGGTGACGGAAAATTTAATTTTAAACGCTGAACTTTTTATTTTGTGATTCACTTGAATTCTTTTGGCATTCAAATATAAACAAGAAAGAAAAAGAATTTATATAAAGCATATATAAGAGCAATTTATTGAATTAAATAGCTAGAAACTAATCATTTCTTATTATTTTTATGAGTGTCTACGTTAAATTCTCGTAAAGAAAAAACAGTTCTACAGGGTGTTTTAATTGGGAGTAGTACAATTGACCAAAAACTCAATTAAATCTTTGATGTAAGGAAATCTCAATTTTCTTTTATTTATCCGCCTTAGCAAAATATTGCATTATTAAATTTTCCTATTGTCAAATTCTCCCGTTTTAAAAATTTATATTTATAAATTTATAAATTAAAAATCTCCGTTGTCATATTGAAAACTATATTTAATAATTCCTTCTTCGTGACCTTTTTAAATTTAAATAAAATTGAATCCCACAAAAATAGGATACAATTTTATTTGAAAACTATATTTTATTAAAATACGAGATTAAATTAAATTTCGTGTATTAAGTTTTAAGGATTTTAATATTGCGAGTTTTACAAACGTGGTTCATTCTCAGATTAAGATTTGAACTAAGTTTATTGGAAGAAAATATGTCAAAAAAAAAAACATTTCGAATAAAAATTAATAAATAGCCAATATAAACAATAAACTACAAATAACTCTCGTTAAGCCCAGTTGATGCGACGATTCAGTTGGTTATAATCTTGGTTATAAACTTGAGCTAATTGAGCGATTCTAAGAGAGATTCAAGTGCAGGACATTGACAACCTTTTTCTGCTTAGGAGTAGTTTTTCAGTGTTGAGTTAAACCAGAGTTAATTAACTCAGAACACTTTTTTATTAATAGATACCTATAGTTAACTCAAGAAGCAATTTTTCGGTAGAGAGTTCGTAGTAATCGGCCTTACAAACTCGGAAGATAAAACGTCAAAAGTATATTTTTAGTAAATATCAGGATTAATTTACCAAATTTGGTGAGTTAACTCGGGTTTAGCTTTAATCTTGCACTGAAAAAATATTCCTTAGGACACCAAAATTGTAAAGTTTTTCGTCACTTGTGCTAGTTGTTAAAAGCAGTAACAAAAAAAACATTTTGACAGCTCCGTTCAAAAATTGTATAAGCTATATTTACAAAACTGACAGCTTTTTTTCATTCTCATTTCACTAAAGGATTATTGACATGAGAGTAACCAACGATCGACGAATGAACGAACATTCGTCCATTTTGACATTTCGTTCACATAGCATTTTTATTTTCGTCGCGAATGCCGTTTTCAATGTTTGTTTCAGCCATGAACAATCCTCAAGTAAACAAAAACAAGAATGGTTTTGAGGTTATTCGCGCACAATTCATTCGTTGTGGTCAGTTTGAGGAATTCGTTTTCTCAAATTTCTCTTATTTTAGTGATTAAAACGCAAATTTTAGTATCTAAACTTTGATTTAAATTAGTTTTCTATTTTTGTCTAGTATTTGTAAAGAATTTAGGCTTATTAAATGTTTTAAATCCCAATTTGTTCTTTTATTCGTCGGTCGTTGGTCGCTTTCATGTGAATAGTCCTTAGGTAAGTATCACTTAAGAAATTACTTAAGAAAAATTACTTAAAAAGAAAAGTCAACGGAAACTGGACGAAAATTATCAATTCCCAATTATGGTATCATTCAAGTATTTACTTATATTTTTTTAAGGTTTCGATAACCTCTTTCATGCCCATTCCACAATTAAAGTTCAACCTTTGTAGGATATTCCTTAATGATGATTAATACGAACTTCTGATCTTATACAAAGTTTCAGTCATTTAACTTTTGTCTGTTGATGACCCTGGAAATTATTACTGCGGAGGGGACCTGATTCTGCAGGGGCTACATAAATGTTAACTGTATAAACTACTATAAACAGTCCCTAAAACTTAAACTAAAACCGCAATTTTTATTTTGACATTCGTTGATTTTCCTCAAAATAATTAATTGTCAAATCTATCATTGTTTGTTTCTCCGATTTGAAGTTGGCTGTTTTGTATTTACATTATGTCTGTTTGGTTAGTGCAACTTCTTGCTACAAGTTGCTATTTTTTTTCTGTTGGATTCGACAACAAATTGGTCGTACGACCTCGCACAGTGATTCGAGACATGTTTTAAATACCTTAATAGGGAATAGTCTCTTCTCTTCAATAATATGCAATTCTTTTCAATCACAAACAATTCAAAGAAATATTTTTCCCAAAAGATTTGGTTATTTATTGCATACGTTTAGGCTTTATAAAAAAAATCATCGTATCTAATGATCAGCATTGAAGCTTTCACACAATAACTCAAATGAATAAATGATTATTATCGGTGTCTCATTTCTATTTGTAGTTGTATAGTTGCATTTTGCACAGCTATAATACCTACTTCCCATCCGTGTAGTGTAACTATACTTTCCATGAATTTTCGCTTTTATTTGCTGATTTATTATTCAAGACTGCAGTTAGCTACATTTTTTTTCGAAATCAGAACAATTTTTGCTTGGACGTGACTGAATTTACATTTCACCTAAAGTTTTCGCTTCTTCTTTATAAACCTTCGGGGAGGTCTTGGAAAGTGACAATGATTTTCTTATAAATATCAACCTACTTTAACCCTCTTTTTAATCTTTTCTTAAAACTATATTGTTCCTACAACAACAACAAAAATAAAAAACAACTCACCTGATCTCAATCAAATGGCTTATTAAGTTAATGACCCACCAAAGTTGGCAAGAAGATAAACCGTTTGTGGCTGTAGGCGGTGGCGATGGTGGCGGTACGACATCGACGGCAGCTCAATTGACTTTGGCCTTCATTTGTTGGTGTAAATTAACGTCTTGTTGTGCCGGGCCGGCTTGACAAAAAAAAAATAAATGCAGAGCATAAAGACTCACATGAAGTCTGAGAGACATCGTTGTGTCGCGTCGCGTCGTCCGTCGTCGTCTCAGAGAAGAATTGATAATATAAATTTTAGAGAAACGTGTTTTAAAGAAGTAGTCCAAGTGGCTAGCGACTTATTAGGAAGCTTAGGCGAGACAATTAAATTCGCTGAATTGACATAAATTGCTGATCGTCGTCGCTGGAGAGATTTGTTTTGTATTTTGCGATGACGGCACAACGTCTTCTATTTAATTTGTCTGTCATGTGTCAATATGTTTGCGAAAAAAAAAAATGTATTTTTTTTTTTGTATTTGTAGTAACGTGTGTCGGACATTGTAATTAGTGGGAAGAAGTGTTGATGATGAGTAGTGCATGCAGTGATTGTTTTTTATTTGAATTTATGTAAACAAATTGATGAATAAATTTATTAGCACGTTTATGATAGTAATTTATTTTAATTGATCAATATGAAAAAGTGTTAGTGAGTTTTGCATATATTATATAAGTACCTACCTACTGAGATAGGTATACATTAACACGTTTTAAGAAATGCTGTAGATATTGCAGGGATTGGAGAATAACGATATTAGATGAATCTTGAGATTTTTAAGAAAGCGCTTGATTTTTCGTGAATAAGATTAAGTTTAAGTTAAGCTATTGGGGAAAGGGTTTTTATTAAGTTTTAAAAGCCATGTTGCGTGAGAATTATATCTTTATAGCATATATGTACTTATGTATATACCTTTTCAATAAAACAATGCGGAACAAATTGCGCTATAAAAGTCTTTTTATTATTGCTGTTGCATTTACGTCTAAGATTTTAATTAACTGGGTTGGGCGGTTTCATGAAATCACGACTAAGTAAAAGCTTTCTTCTATCGAGTTCAACTTTGATTAATATACCTATAATGTTGGTATGTACAAAAAATGAATAAACACCATCAGGGTCCAAATCAAATAAAAATAACACAATCGTCAATTAAACGATCTTCAATTTGATGATTGTTGCCTCTATCATATCTATCGGAAAATATATAGAGAGCAATCGTTTAAACGACTATATCGTTAAATATCGTTTAAGTTTTACGAGCCAATGGGTCCAGAGGATCTTGTGTTGACGTTGTATTACATATTTTATTGAATGTTCTATCAAATCTTTATTTTCATAACATTGTTTATTAAATACTTTTGGGTAAAAAGATGAAAACAAATATAAATTTTTGTCATTTATAATTACATAATAATATGTACATATGTATGTATGTATATAAATTTAAAAAAAGAATTTTTTTTTTCGAATTAAGCAATAGTTGCTTAATTATATACATTTGTATGTACTTACGTACGTATGAAAAAGTCAAATTTATTCGCATTTATCCGACATTCGTTGATGGTTCTTATGTCTTCTTATCATGGTATCGAAAGTGTATTTGTTGACACACACAGGTTTAAAGGCTTCGAACAAAATCGCAAACGAACAACAAATTTAAATTTGTTAAGTAGGTAGGTACACATAATAAAAAACTGATAAAAATATGTTTAAACAAAAATAAACTCCGATAAAATTCTCTACGCAATTTGTTTTGTAAATAAAAATCTTGTCAATTATAGCTGTGTTTCCTTTACTTTGAAACTCTGTGCCTTTGTGTGAATTTCTACATGGTTTTTTTTATATGAACTTTGACAGACTTTTGTGTAGAAATTCATTAAAAGTAAAGGAACACACCTTATATATTTATGAATTTCAGTTCAAACTCGTTGTCGAATTCCTTTGAATCTTGTTTTTGACGGAAAAAGAACGCTCACTTTTTATCAAAAATTTAGATTTGACATTTCTATTCTAAAAATTTTTTAAATTAATTTTTAAAAATTTTACGTTATTAAATAGCGTTTTTGTTTTAGTATTAAATAAAAAAAACAGATGCTCTAATCAATTTTTAATCAAACGCTTAATTTGTTAGATGCTAAAATGTTTTCTAGCTTTTGAGAAATATAATTAATAAGGGCCAGTTTCACAGTGAAGTAAGTGTCACTTAAGTGCCAAAATTGGAAAACTAATTCCCAATTTCAGAGTGTAAACTTATCGGAATAAGTGACACTTAAGTCTCCCATGTTGGCCACTTAAGTTTCACATACTCAGATAGTAAAACTGTAAAAGTGCAAAAATGGGAAAATTAAGTGCCACTTATTTAGTTAAGTGTGCACTGTAAAACTGGACCTAAGTCTCTATTAATTTGGCTTCAATCCTTGGTTTAAATTGAAAAATCCTATTTCCATTAAATAAATAGTAGTATAGTAAATTAGTAGTATACCCACCTAAATTTTGTTATTTTCAATTTTCTCAAAAACAAAGACATTTTAGCATCTAAGCGTTTGATTAAAAATTGATTAGAGCATTTAATACTAAAATCAAAAATACTACTTAATAATGAAAAATTTTGAAAAAATTAGTTTTCAATTTTTGTTTTCATTATTTTTTTTTCAAAATTTTGAGTTTGAAAATTAATTTTCAAAAAGTATTCACTCAACTATAATTAGATTTAGAAATAAATTTAAAGAACGGATTTCTGACTTTAACAAAAGATACTGTAAGTGTTGCCGTTGTTTTTTAAATTTTTGTTTTGTATTTAAAGTCAATTTTTTAAGAAAATTCCAAGATGGCTGCTTAAGCTCCAGCCCGATTTTCCCGAAAAACTACTCATATGCTCCTTATAACTACCTTTAACAACTTTTGAAACAATATTGTAAAATCAAATTTTTTCCAGGTCAAATGTTTTGTTCGACTAGGCTATCTATTTAGGTATCTACCTATGAAAATCTAGCGATGCCAAAAAACTAAGACCGGAACGTAACGGATGTAGATATTATTATTTAAGTAGTATTTTTTTAAATTCTTTTATACATTTATTCTTAATTATATTAGCATAAAACTTTGCGACTGCGTAGGAGTTATTGTGAATGGCTTTTTTATTTGACATTTCAGTTTTCAATTTTCATTTCTGTTTGATACTTTTGTATGCTTTTGTTTAAATTTCATTATAATTTAAATTTGTATTGTTAAAAATTTGCATTTAAATTAAATTAAGAATGAAACAGTAGCTGATTAATCGATTTATTTTGCTAAAATCGTTAAACAACCTGAGGGTCAAGCACAAAATATGATACACAATCAAGAATTGGGAGTTTCTAAATTGTGTCAATAGCGATTGTTTTCGATTCGATTGCATTAGAAATTAGAAACTTCCTATGTGCTCGATTTTATCGAATAAATTCGACTGTATGAAGTAACTTGTTAGAATATCTAAATGAGAAATGCTTATGCAACAACATAAACTACAATAGTTTTCTATTAATAAATTGTATTCTTTTCTCGAAGAAGAATTTCTATTGCGATGTGATTAAATTCGAAATTTTGGGTTTTATGGGTATGAGAATTTTTTTTAATTGAAATTGTCGGAAAAATTTATAAATAACAATATTTTTGACAGAGTTTGACATACATAAAAACAATTCACAATATTATGCCCGTTAATAACTTTTTTTAACAAACTTACCAAAATTTAGTTTTTGACCATTGTGAATTTTGTTGTGAAATTTTATATTATCAAACAGACTTTATACAGCTCAAATACCATTCACATCAGTGTGTCAAAAAAATGTTGTTTGATAACGATAAATAGCGATCCGTCAATTTTCTTGATAAACGTCAAATATCGTATTTATTATTGATCTGCGTCTATGACAAGATGATTCGTGTACAGAGGACCTTATAACCAATCTGTTATACCTAGTTTGACATTTTATTGTATTTTTTTCACAAAACTAAAATAAAGGGTAGTTTTTCAAATCTGTAAGTCAGGCATAAATAAAACTATTTAAAAGTTTGCCAAAAAGAACAACAAAACAATAAACATTCCAAATGTTGACAATAACAAAATCCATAAAATTAAACTGTAATCTAGGTATGATCCACCAACTTCCTCATTATTTTTTTTTTTTTCAAACAAACAAAATAGCAAAATTATAAAAAAAAAAAAAAATAATAAAACGGGACTTGGTGACATTTGCCTTTTGCGGACGTCAAACACTACTTTAGGTGTAGACTATACCATAAACATCATGCGGTATATGTATATACAGGTAAACATTACAAAATAAGGAAATTAAAATAATAAAAATCTCTCATCCATAGCAATGGTAAGAGCGCAAATACAAAAACTATTATTTGTATATTTATTTAGGTAGGTATATATCTATGTAAACATATATGTAAATATATAAATAGAAAACTATCATCATTGTAGCAACAATTTGTACATTATGCATAAACATGTAGGTATGCAGGTACGTATTTTTATTTTTACGTTTGGCTCTCCCGCTAAAAATACCGTCAATCTATATCTATACCTACATTAAACCACACATACACCCATGACCTAATAATATATACAAACATATTCTCAATTCATCTTTTAATTTATGTGTCACACAGAAAGACGCCACTAGCTTAAAACGAAAAAAAAATAGATAATCAGCCTCAATACAAAAATAAAAGCAATTAAAGAGTTGGTGAACTACTGTAATGCAACTGAACAGTTTGCTCCCTTTCCTATGCTGATTAAAGTATACAATCGTAATTTAAATGATAAAGAAAACAAAATTAACCACTGCAATATGCAGGCAACCCATTATAGTGTTGACAAATAACAACTTCAAAAAACAAACAAATTAGCTGAGGTTCTATATTAATTGACAAATGGTTAAAATATCTATATCTATCACCACACCCCTTTTTGTTATTATTCAAATTGAAAAATCGGAGAAGTAAATATAGTTAGTTAGGGGTTGTTTAAGATCTAATCTAATGCAGTGTTGCCAGGTTACAAAAAAAAGTCATAAAATTACCTAGGTACATTCTTTGCCGTCTCGTCCATCAAAGAATTTTTCATTGTACCATAAGACTTATTCGTAGGTAGGTAGATATAATATTCTTTAAAATTATCAAGATTTCGTCTTGTCTAATTTCTGTTAAATTGCATATCTATGTAATTCTAAACTAAACTAAAATAAAATTTTTAATCTGTTTTTTTTTAATTGCGTTTCAATAAAAAAAAAACTGAGAAAATTAAATATGTAGATATTAAATTATTTATTTTTTTAATTTTGTTCCCTAACCGGGCGCCAATTACAAGATTAATGATATTAAATTTATTTCAATATATGTATTGTAAGTTATAATATAATTTTCATAGCCATTAAATATTTAAAACAAAAAAATTGAATTATATTAAAAATACTTATACAAAAGAAACTTTAAAAAAGTCTGTGTTTGGGAGTACCTAGTTAATGGGTGTTATAAATAGCTCAAAACTTCACATTCCGGAGCAGGTTCTCCATTTGCTAATTTGGTATGAATACAATTTTTTGAATACCTTCTAGCATTTTCATATCTCCTCCTCATAGCTTTTTATATTAAACACCTGCTCTGAACACGTGCTCCGTTTAACTCATATCAACCAATATATAATTGATCTTTTTCAGTCTGTATGTAGGTACTCAGTATTCTGAAAAATTAAAAAACTCAGGAATTAAATTAACAAAAATATAGTCCTTGCCCGGGCGCCATTTAATAAAAGTTCCTTTCCACAGCTTTGATTTAAATTTTGTTTTATTTAAACAAACAAAGCACTCACTACTAAAACTATATAAATTTATACGGATTTCTTTTCGTTAACGCGTTACCAATAATTTTTTTTTAGCATTGTTTGATTTTTTTTAATGGAAATTTTAATTTTGTATTTTGGTAATTGTTAATTGATTCGTTTTTTTCCAAAAGCCGAATATATATTCATATATGTTGAATCATTTTAAATCTCCCAAAAAATGATATAAGCTAAAATGGAATGGAAGTCACTCCATAATGGCAACACTTCTAGGAACTGATCTGAATTTTACTTTGAACACAATTACTCATCCAGTATAATATAGTCGAGGTATATTATTCTCGTTGGAGTCGTCCGGCAACTTTATTTTCTTTCAAACCTTGATGAATCATTTTAGTATTCTGTGTTTTCCTTGTCTTGTTGTTTTTGTTTTTATTTTTGTGTGTTTTTATATTCTTTACGATAATAATATACACAAGTATCTCAGGCTGAAAAGTAAGCTTAAAAGAAACGAAATTCCAAACAGAGAAACGTGTGTGTAGATCTTCTTCTCAATCCGGCATTTTGACTCTTTAAGTCTGAGTAAGAATGTAGTGTACAGAAAGTACCTATAGTATATAGACTCAATAACATGCGGGAGATTCATCATCATCGTCATGATGATCATATCGCGCGTTCTCATCCTCATCGTCGTCAATTCTTGTTCCTACAACAAACAGCCCCAGCTGCAGCCACAGCCACAGCACAGTATACAGCGATAGCACAAGCCAGCCAGAAACCATGAAATTTCATGGCGCAGTACAGTATTTGTTGGATTCGTTCAGCTCGCGATTCAGTTGAGTGTGATCGTTTAACCCGTTGACAACGTTTGGCTATTTTTAAATGTTTTTTTTTCGATTTTTTCGTGTTTCAAGTTTTATTTATTTTGTTTGTTTGTCTCTCTGATAAGACGAAATTCCAATCGATTCTTTGTGGTGGTAATTTTGTTGTTCAACGCCCCCTGTTCCTATACCTAGTCCCTCTTAAAGCCCACTGAATTTTCATACACCGCACAACATCATTGCATTGGTACAAAATAAGTGGAGGTACCCCTCTTGCTGTAACAAGTGGATACTAAACACAAACTGCAAAATTAAATTTTCGCAAATGCACTAGCAGCAAAGCAACTGGACAGAGGACGGTAGCTGCTAAGGTAGTCATTCACAGAGTTACACCGACCGCCCCGAGAGACTACGCAACACCCGGTACGGAGCAGCAGAGTACCTACTACAGTGCTACATTGAATAGTTTGGCTTAGTCAGTGTAGATTCTGAACACGACGAACGACAACGACACGACACCATAGCGCGCAGTGGAATTATATTTTTTTTTTTTCTTAATTTATTTTTATTTGCAAACGAGATATAAAAGATAAACAAAAAAAAAACTCAACCAAGGAAAATTTTGCATAAAAAAGCAACAAAAAAAAAGAAAAGAAAAGACATTTCGAAACATCGATCGGTAATATTTTTTGAGTGAGATTATTTCTATAAATAATAATAATAAATATCTAAAATCAATATTGACAGTTCGATGATGGAATATTTAGAATACCTTGAAGTTGTTTGGGACTATGTGCTCCTTTTTTGGGTGTACTCGCCATGGATCGCGTATATTTTGGCTTTCGTCACACTTGTTCCGAAAGTTTGGAACCGAACTGTAACCGGTGCAGAAACAGAACTGCGAAGTGTCAAATTTCATCGATGCTACGGAGCCGAACGGTGCTGTCATCCCTTAGAGGCCGACGATGTAGTTCGACCTCGAAAAAAAGTTCTTCGCCGATTTCCTCCTAAACGTGAAGCTAGCGTCGAAGATAGTTTAGAGTCTGCAACTAATTCACAAACTGCACCACCATCATCATCCGCAGCAGCAGCAGCAGCAGCTCTACTCCCCACGCAACCAAATCATGTCAATCAAATTGCAAAAATGTTCGAGGGCAATGCCCGCAAAGTCAACAGAGTGACGCCAATTATAACAAACGAACAGAGCTCTGGTTTGCAGCAATCAGACGAAGCCGTGACAAAGAAAATTTCAAACGATGATCTGAAGTACGAGAAAATGACATTGCGAAACTTGGAAGAACGTTACTTCAAACCCTCGCCCGTGGGCAAACCGGAAAATATCCCAGAAAACGATGAAAACTCAGCCGATTTACTAAATCGTCCTTTGTCGTCATCGAGTATTGTTATCCAGCGACGGCGCTACCCATCGACATCCCCATCACCCCCGCCGCCTAGGCAGCTGTCGCGACCAAACTCACTTAAGGCCAGCATAGAGAACATATTCGCTTTGGCTGGCAAAGGCAGTCTCAGTCCCAACGGACCGGTTACATCGATCGAAGAAATCCTGTCACAGCGTCGACTCTCCAGACCATTGTCAGCGTATTCGATAAGTGACCTCTTGGGTGACAGCTTGCCAGATGAGAGTTACATTGAGAGCTTCTTCGTGAATCTTAACAAATAGTTTTGAATATGTGTGTGTGTGTATATATGAAAACTTAGTACATATATGTATACCTATGTTTGTGCGATCAATATAAATTGTGCCATTAGTTATATTGCAATGCAAGCATCAGAAAAAAAAACAATGGAGGAAATTAATAACTCTAAGTCGGTTGTGATAAGAACAAAGTAGTAGTTATAAGTGTCTTCGATGTAAACATGACCTTAATTTTTGTTATACATATAGACTAGACACACATACATAAATTAGTAGTTAATTGCCATTTTTAATTTTTTTTTTAAATTAAGGGCTGAAATTCTTGTGATATTTTCCATTGTCCTTTGTTGGTACTTTAGATAGAGAAATATTTTAAGGGTGATGTCACACTGACATTAGACTCTTATCTTGTATTGTTTTAAGATTATTTTATTATTTTTTCATTATTGCTAACAACTGATTGTGTGAAAATCAATCAATAAATAAAGTGTTTATCTTTGGCATGTGTGGAAAGAAATAAATTGACAATCATGCAATTTATAAAAAACATGGAAAAAAATTTATAAAAAATGAAATTAAGTGAAAGGGAATGAGATTAAACAGGTGTGATGAGAAGAAAGAGAATTAGTGAGACAAAGTAAATTACAAAACAGATCATTATTTAAATTTATTTGTTATTTTTTTTATTATTTTCTTTTCTTTTATTATTAACCTCAACTTCCTTTACATTTTTGCAGACTAAAGGAATAAATTGATGGAAATAATAATATAATTAAACGTGAGATAACACTTTTTTAATTAAAAGGCTTTTTTTTTGCGTGTATAGGTAGATAATTTAACAAATATTTGAGCAGCTTGCGTTTTTTATGAGTTTGTTTTTGATAATCATGTGATCAATCAGCGGTAATTTGTCGTGATAATTATTAAATGGGGAGCGGTCATTAAATATTATATGCTCCTTTTCGTGTTACCGTTTCTCTTTCTCTCATTTGTTAAAAGTATTATAAATTTTGTATTTAAATTTTGAATAAAAAAAAAATAATTTTAAATAAGAAAACTGTACTTTTGCTTGTGCAAGATACCTATTAAGCTGAAAACTAATAACTTTATGATAGTTCTAAGTTTTTTATGCGCAATATTATGATATAGAAAAATAAAAAACAAAAAAAAAAATAAATAAATTGTGTTTATTTTGTTAAAAATTATATCTATTTGCACTAGTTTTTTTCTTCACGCAGTGGCTCCATTGAAAATTTGATTTAATTTGACATGACAAATCAGTGTTGGATTGGCAAGCAAACAAAACAAGCCCCTTTCTATAAGGCCCGGAGGCAGATTGACAATATAAAAAATGATGCTAAAATGGAACTGACAGCTTAGACATGTTAATTTGTAGCAGTTTTGTTTTTGAAATTAGGTACTATTTATGCGGCCCAAGAGGACATATATGTACATATGTATGGACTTCGATTTTTTTTTCAATTATTTATGGTTAGATATGTACTTTGTATTTTATTGTCAAAGCAGTTAAGACACATTCACAAGCAGTCTGATTTTTTTTTAGAGATTTCTTAATCCTTCTACATTGTAGCCGGTGCATTCAATATAATTTGACAGTTTATAGCTTGATAGATAGGCAACGAATTATATTTTGACATATATATATATTGAACTGTTCAATATCAATATCGGAATGTCACCAGCTTTAAAAACGTTTTTTTTCCGAAACTAAAAAGTAATAAAAAAATTGATCAAGAGCGATCCAATGGTCGCAGTTGTGATTTTGTTTCTTTTTTCAAACTTAAATTATCTACGAATCGAACTCAAGAAATTATTTCTATTTATCATGCCTTGTTCATTCGCAAGAAATGCGTTCGAAATTTATTCGTATACTAGTCATGCGCATGTTTTTGTATTCTCCATGATGTGTCAGACTCCCGTTTTATTTTGTTTATGGAATAGAAAATGAAAAGAAATCTCAAATCTAATTAATGGATTTCTTAATTTGAAGCAAGCATCAGTTAAAGCTTATGAGATGCCAATATTATAAAGACTCAAATTTATCGATTCAAAAGACCTTTCAAAATAAAAAAAAAATTCTATTTGTGTTTTCAATTACATTATTCATACGCCCAAAAGAAAGTATGTATGTAGATTGTGTATAGATATGTATCTATTTATTTTATGAAAAATTAAGTTTTTTTTACATTTATCTTAGATTGGTCACATTGTATAAGCTTGTGTCGCTTTATAAACAGGTTCATGAGTCACAGATTTCTTTTAATAAGAGGTCTTTCAAAGATCAATTAAAAAAAGAAGGAAACAATGACCCAGATGTAAGGAAATTAAAATGATCATGTTCATTGTTCAGTGAGTTTGTCAACAAACAAAATAGAAGGTTTGGCTGAAAGTTCATTAAAATAAAAAAACACAATTTCAAGTGCATATCATTTTTGTTATGTATACCATATGAAGTTGTTATCGTTTAATTTTAATCAAATACTTGGATACCTAACCTACCTAGTAGGTAGGTACCATATTATACCTACCTCGTAGGTAAGGTACATGTTATCTTAACTTTGATTTAATGATATTAAATGCTTTTTTTCAGTACGGTTTTATTTTAAAACTACATACATATAACAATTTATAAATAGGTACTATTTGGAAGAAATAGAAATTTTCTGTGAAGTCTTCTGTTAATGAAGGCAACTATGTACTTACTATACATAGTTGCCTTCGGATGACTGAATTTGTACTTTCTCTGCTAAACCTTTAGATAAGTGAATTATTAGATTAAAGTGAAACACCCTTAAAAGATGTTTTTAATTTTATCTTAAATTGTCAGTTCTATATAACTCCAAAGATACTATGTAATTATTTTATTGTAAAAATGTTTGTAAATATGAACTGGTCCTAAATAATATTGTATGAGATTTCTTTAAAGATATGCAAAACCGCATATCATAGGGGCGCATATAAACAAATAAAACCGCAGAATTTTGACGGTTAATATAAAATCATATCTTCAAAAATTAATCTTCATATTTGGTTGTGGACGTAAAAAAATTACTGTTGTTTTTGTGTTTTTTACTTTTTTATTTGCTCTCGCAAGGAAAAGTACCTACCTATTGGTTTTTTGTATAAACAAAAAAAATCGATGTTGAAATCACAATTTTAACACTACGATGATGAAGAATTCCGAAAAACTAGATTACGAGATACCGTCCGTCGCACAGTGGGGCGACCTGTATGGTAATGTTGGAATTAATGCAAAAAATAAAACAAATAAGATGCGCATGTTTTGTTATACATATTTCCGTTACAAAATATTCGAATGCATCTAAACCTTAGTCATTTTACTTTGTTACATGATTTCTCACTCCAAAACGTGCACTCGAAGTGATAGTTCTCTTTCAAGTGTGATTTAAAAAAGTTGATAAAAAGGCTTGGGGCAAGAGTACGAGAACTTAGGAGCCAAGAAATGATAACGGTTTTTCGTAGAACTGTTCAATACAAGCATTTTTTACTACGGAAGGAGGGTAGGAACAATTTCATAAAAAAAAGTACTAAAATGGGAGAAAAAAAAAAGTATTTAAAAATAACGGTAATACTTACAATAAAATATTATATCATTCTTTAAAGCCAATACTCTGTTCTATTATAGTTAATTTTTAAATCAAATGAAATCTATGCAGTTTTAAAAAAAGAAAAAACTGATTTTAAACTCAAAATTTGGGAAAAATAAAAACATAAAAAAAGTTCAAAGTGTAATTTTTCAAAACTGTGAAATTATATACTATTTTTTTTTCTGAAACTCGTTGCTCAAATTAATTCTCAATTGAAAACCGAAAACTAGATGATTTTATGTCTTCTACTTTTTGAAAAAATTGAAAATTATTAAAACTGCTTTTTTATGATATTTTTGTTTGTTTGTTTGCTTACATAAATACAGTGCTAGCACCCAGCATAACGGCGTATAAACATAGGCGGTACAAACATAAAAACGTAGTTTTAGTAATTTTCAATTTTCTCAAAAACTAGAATAGGGGAGAGAGGGGCAAGAAGTACCACTTAAGCTTTATACACTTCTAACTTTTTTGCTTTTCCTAAAAACCAAACAGAATTCCTTGCAAATGAGAGTGTAATCTTTAAACTGCACCATACTAAAGAATCAAAACAATTTAATGAGGATATTATATAAAGCTATAACCAAATATACAACCTCATTTCAAAAGTCTGTTTTGCCCCACTAGCGGGGCAAAAAGGACTTTTGAATGGGGCAAAATAAACCACTATATTCCCATCTTCCTGCCTTTTTTTGTTTTTCCACTAAAAGACAAAAAAAGTATACAATCGTTTCTTATAAATATATTTTATTGGAAGTATAAAATAATATTGCATCAAAAACAACTTAAGTATTAAAAAGAATTAATAAAATCAAAGAAAACGTTACAACAGTAACAAAACAAAAAATGAAAATAAACTACAACAATAACAAAAACAATACTTCACTAAACTTAAAATAATAAAAATACATTATCAAAAACTTATGATCATTGAAAATAAAGACAGTTTTGTATTGCAACCAATTTTTGCCAGAACGTCGTTGTCCAGAACGTCGTGGGGCAAAACGGACTGGTAGTCCTTTTTGCCCCATAGCGTTCTGGTTCATTTTATCCCACAAGCAGTTTTTTTTTATAATTTTTGTTTCTTTATTTTACTAGGATGTCCTTACATTTATATCCGTTTAATCTAGTTGAAGAGAATGATCATAAACAGTGCACAAGGAACTAAATTGAAATTGGATGCAAACTTTATCACTGGTTTCGTTTCGCGAAGAGGACGTTTTTTTTTATTAAAACGGTTGTTTTCATGGTTTCATGATTTAAACTGAAACTAACTTCACTCTTTCAACGAAACTAAAGAATGTGTTCGAGAAAAGTAGGTTTTTATAAGTTCTTATCACTCGACTTCAGGTGGAGTTAAAAATAAAGCTAAAAATCGATTTATTCCTGATCACTGATTTTGCTTTTTACATGCTTCAAAACAAAATTTTAATTTTCAATGATCAGTTTCAATGAAAGCTATAACTAGCCCCTAGTTTTAAGCGCCTCATTTAAAAAGGGTTACTTTTTGATGCAAATTTATATTCGAATGACTTTTTTTTTAACACGGATGGAGTTATGTATTTGGAATTATGAATGAGAAAGGTAACATTCGAATTTTTTTTTTTTTTTTTTCAAATTACACCTTCAAGAATGAACTATGTAGGTAATGTACCTACTGCACTGCAACAAAGTATTTATAACGAGCATACAATTTCAAAATTTTCGTTTGAAAAATGGGCACAATATGATCGCAACGAAAGAGTTGTTAGCATACAAATACAAAATGTTTTTTTTTTTTTTTAAAGTTCGTCTATCTTTAGTCATAACTTTTTTATTTATGATTTTTGGTAAAAGTTTGTACATACCTATGCAAAATTGTAGAGGATTCAAAACTGAATGGAACTGGTGGAATTTTGTTTGGGTGATTTATGGTTCTCTAGAGGATTGATTGTATGTAAAATCGCATTTCATATTGTGTTGTTTAATTTTTTTAGAAAATTTTTAAATTTAAATAATATATAATTTAAGAAAAATTATAAAAGTCATAGCTGCATTTTAAAAGTGCGAAGTAAAAACCTTTCCGACTTTTTAACACGACTACATATTTCAATTTAATAGAAAAATTCAAAATTTAAAATTCAGCTGACTGATGATTAAATGATAACATACCTTTTAACACACTAAAAATATTTACATATATTATAGGATTAAGGAAGAAATTGAATTTTCAAAAAAAAAATTTATAAACTTTGAAAAACATACCTACCTACTCTTTTTCCAAATATTTAATTTACTAAAATAGGTTTACAAATTTTGATAAATATGTTAATCAGCTAACCTAATTGTATTTGTCGAAATTCAATTAATTGTTTAAATCGAAATATAATAAAGAATAAACAGGAGCACTCGTACTATAATACTAAAGATCCATAAATAATATAAAAATATGTATGTACCTATGTACATAGGGGTATACTTATTTTTATTTGTTTTTATATTTTTTGCCTTCAATGCCAGTCCAAAACAAATCGACAATTTATTATTTGCTTGCATAACACATTAATTTGCACCGTACCAGATTTCAGGTAGGTATAATATCCTCATCTTTTTACTTCATAGTTTTGGGCGCAAAAGAAAACAGGTACATTATATTATTAAAATACGAGTCTATGTTTATGTATCTTTTCTACCTTCAAGACCTTGATTGATGATAATATGAATAGTCATACTACCATACGAGTACCTACATATGTATATAAATATAACAAAAAGGTAATTCCCAATTTATTGTACCACACTGACAACTCTCGTGACTCACCACAGTCCACAAATATTTTCGTGTGAAATGCTTTAGCACAAAACAAAAAAATACCAACACCTTCGATTTGCACCTCCACATTTGAAACTAGTGGTTGGTTCTCCCTTTTAGTAAATGGATCCTCTCTTTACGGTTAACACCATTATTTGTATGGTCGAAAGCGGACGGATAGATAGAAAGATAGAAGTATACCTATCATAGTTAGCTAGTAGAAGTAGTAGTACCTATAATAGCTTGATTAAAGTATATCTTTCATTTCAACACCTTGTAATCTTATCTAATAAACTTATCTTTTATTCCGGTGTATTAGTTACTTATGTGACTTGTGCTTGTGGCGCGATGCTTGTTTGTTAAAGTGCTATTTTAACTTGTTTTGTATTCAATATTTGTTTATACGCCAGAATTATTATTATTTTTTTTTTAATTCGTGCTGAGAGTTCAATCGATCGCTAGCAATCATTTAAATTTTAATTATTGATTTTATTTTTTTTTTTTGAAAATTTATCTAACCGGTATTTATCAATGGTTGGGCTTTGCTGCAGGTGGGAGTAAACGATCAATACAATATATTCCACGTCTTATTTAATCACTATAAGTTTATTAATATTCACAAATGACTAGTTATGGAAAGTGTTCGAAAAATGGTAAATATGATTTTTGTTATGTTTTTGTTTGGTTGTTTTAAGCCCAAAAAGGATATCACAGTGACCTTCAAGTTATATAGTTTTGTTGTTACTCCTACTTAAATAGTGATACCATATCTACAAATAAATATTATTCCAAATTAACTCAACTAAATAATAAAATGCGCATTACTTCAGACTAATAATTTCCAAATAAATCGATAATGACAGCTTTAATATCAAACTTCAAATAAAAAGGCAGGTTGATATATGTGTAAAATATGTAATACAAAATTTAAAACAAACTTAGATGAAAGGTCAGTGAAGTAGGTACATACATACATAGGTGTGTACCTATAATATTTTTAAATTTTTTTTTATACAATTTTTGCATTTCGTCTATCATCGAACAAAACCCATAAACGGACAATATCAATATACCGAGATAAATAATAACACAGGCCTTACAATCTTTCGAAATAATATATTGGTGCCTTTTCTGAATACGAAACTGAACTCAAATTTTACCTAGCACGTCAATTTTTTAGATATCGGAATCGAAAATCGTTTGAAAATTGTAACCTGATGTGTTTCTACAATATGGAATTATATTTTTACTTGGTCTGTGAAGGCATTTCTATTGATTCCAATAAGCAAAGCTTATTTATCATAAAAACGGTTCTAACGATTTTGATGAAAGTTTTCTATAATATGTAGGTACTACTGGAGAATTGTTCTACCTTCCAAAGAACCGTTTCTTTTATTTCCTACTTTCATATTTATGTTAAAGAAGTTTCTTTAAGCTTGTACGTCTTACTAATCTACAGCCAGACCAGAAATAAAAAACAAATTTCGTGCATCGAACGATATTTTATAAAAAGTTGTTAGAACAAAGGAGTTCTTGTCCACATCTTGACCGTTATGATTTTTTGTATAACTAACCCGTAATTAAAAACTAAACACCCACCAAAAGCTCAACATTCAATCGGAAAATGGCTACTTTGATTGAATATTATTCCAATCCTTTCAATGAATGAGTTCTTAATTTTAAGCTAAGACTTTACTCTTACCAAAGCTATCTGTGGTCGAAGAGGCTCTTGTTATTTATTAACACGTGTCTAACCACTTTTTTAAAAAATAAGTGTTTTTTTTTATGACATGTCAAAAACTATCTAAAAGTGGTAAAAACTATTTTCTATATTTTCATTTGTCTATCCTTACTTTGATGTTTTACTGCTTGATGACTAATATTACAAAATAAAAACAAACAATCAATCAATTTATAAAAGTTATGTACTGTATGTATTTTTTTTATGTTTTGTTTTGTTTTGTTTGGAAATTGTATCAAATGGATAATTTTATCTTTAAATCGTACTTCCTTTAAAAAATAAATAAATATCCATTATGCCAGTAGGTATATTAACAAACCAAATTTATTTTATCTGCTTCGATAAGATTCTCAAGAAATTATTCTAAATTTCTTATCAAATTAATTGAAATCTATTTTAAGCGATTTCATATATAGCAAACCGCAATTTTTAATATTCGCCCTTACATACATATGTAGGTACATACTTGCTTTGGTGATTTGAAAGAAATAAGAAAGTTCTTTAAGTTTGAATCTAGAATTTATATCAGCATCAGACGTAGTTGGTTGTTGTTCTTTTTATCAACCGTTTCTTTTATTCTGATCAGGATCATAAAGTATCTGTTATCAGTCACTTAACAAAGGTTCTTTGTGTTAAAGACCCCACCTTTAACCACCGAACACTTGAAAAACTATACACTAGAAGCAAACAAAGCTGGTTGCTCTTCTTGAAATTATTTGAAAATTTATAAATCTCATACATCATGGTACAAAGCTGATTTTTTAATAAAGACGAATTTTGTTTGTATACCTATGAATGCTTATACTTATCAATACACTTACCGCCATATTATTCTCTCGATACATTTAGATTGTATTTACATTGAATTTGTATAGTTTACATCCGGATTTAATTTTTAATCTGGATGAACCGAGTGAATAATATGGCCGTTAACATAAAGATGGAATTAAAATGTAGGTACATCACCTATAAAAATAAATTAAAAGTCCTTAACGTTCACTTTTTTTCTTTCCCTGAGCTTCTTTTAAGGCCTTTTCGTTTTGAAAAAATAAAACTCCGTCAATTCAACGTAACCAATGTTATTATTCCGAGTTCTTTAACATTGTTTTTTTTTTTTTTATTTCAGGAATCTCTTTCTCTAGCACACACTCTCTCAGATAAGCCTCCGCCATCATCTCACATAATTCCAACGGGTATCGAAGGAGGAAAAGTATCAGATCGTTTGGGTAAACTGCGTAACTCATCTGAAAATTGGAAGAATCGAATTGGTAAACCATTTAGTGATAAAATTTAAATTTTTATTCCTGATAAATCATTGTGAATTTGTTACTTTTTTTTAGAACAATCAGATGCTTCCAAATTCACAGTCGCTGGTCGCTTGCAGAAAAAATCCCAATCCCCGGTTGAGCTTCAATTCGAACGGCATGGTGATACAACAAAACAATGTCCACCAATGAAAGTAGTCCGCAGTGCAAATCAACCACAATTGGGATTGGCTAAGAGCCCTTCAATGATGGTAACATCCATGACAGCACCAAAACCAACATCAGAGACGAATGGTCAACACCGAATGCAACTAAAGAGGAGTCTAAGTGTAAATGCTGAAGCTCAAAGTGCCAGTAGCAGTGATTCAGATTCTGAAGGACATAGTGAGAAAGAGAACTGTAAACAGGTCAATAAGATCACAACCAATACCGGAGCAAAAGTAATCGTCCCAAGAGTGGATGATGAGGAGACATTCGAAAAGTTTTTCACAACTTCGAGGTCGGTTGAGAAAATCGATGAGGGTGTTGAGATATCTGATTTTGATAACATAAAGTCAAGTGAAAGGTAAATTAAATAGTGGTGACAAAATTAATTTCTAGGAAATGGTTATAACCTTCTTTTCTTTGTAGATTGGTAACCAAAAGAACAATTCAAGGTCCAAAAGGACGGCGTGCTGCTAAGAACCCTCTCAAGAGCCTTGCTGCTCGAATAGATCTTCAGAATGAGTACACAGAAGTGAAGACTGGCATTGCCGAAAAAGAAATGCGTCGCATCAAGCTTG
This sequence comes from Epistrophe grossulariae, assembly GCA_929447395.1. Lineage (NCBI taxonomy): Eukaryota > Metazoa > Arthropoda > Insecta > Diptera > Syrphidae > Epistrophe > Epistrophe grossulariae. The sequence goes on along the minus strand of OV839568.1, from coordinate 133,644,184 downwards.
AATCTTGTAAGTCATTAAACAATGCTTTAACTTTCGGTTTTATTATATTTTCTTATTTTATCATTAACAGTTGCTAAATCAAATAATCTTGCTGCAGAAGCTCTAGCTGGCTTAGCTAGTGTCGAAGATTTCAAATCGGTTAGCCTGAAGTCCTCCTCCCTGCCTTTGAACCAAATGTGGCTGCCATTCAAGCCTATCATGTTGCTTCACATCAAAGGACGCACACATGTTCAAACCCGCCTTGTCGAACCCATCTACACATCACTAAATCGTGGTGATTGCTTTATTCTTATAGCCGGCGATGTTCTTTACCGTTACATTGGCTCTTTTGCCAATGTCATAGAGATTTCGCGAAGCAAAAAAATCTGTGGCTATATTCTGGAGAACAAAGATCTCGGCTGTACAGCCCTCACTGAAACTATTCTTACCGATGGCAAGTTCTTGAACGAACGCCACTGGAAGACTTTCTGGGAGATACTAAAAAAACCCGATGACTATCAAATACCAGATTGTGGTCATGCTGATGAAGATGATCTTTTCGAGACAAGCCTGATCGAGACCAATATGATCTATGAATTTGCCGATGATTCATTGGTTCCCATGGAGAAGTACTGGGGAGCAATTCCAAAAGTGGAGATGTTAGATCGCAAAAAAGTTCTAGTCTTCGATTTCGGTAGCGAGTTGTATGTGTGGAATGGCAAAAATGCCTCATCTGATGCAAAACGAGCTGCGATCAGGCTAGCCCAGGAACATTTTGACATCAAGAAAGTCGAATATGAAAAGTGTTATGTTAATCCTTTGAATTTCTCCTCGGTTGTCGGCCAAAGAAGCAGCTATAAATTTATGAAATCTTCAGAACGAGAAGATTGGTGTTTGCTGGGTAAGATCACCCAACACATGGAAACCTGCCTGTTTAAGGAAAAATTCTCCGACTGGCCTGAGACTGAACGCGAGGATTTGGAAAAGGATTACCTAGCCAATGGAGTGCATTCTGTTAAATCACTAGATGGCGTTACTATCTTTAAGGGAGAACCTTATGTTGAACCAAATCTTGTGCTCGAGCATTCAAATCTCGGTCGTGGTAATTTCTACTACGACACAAACACAATGCGTCACTTTGACGTGATTACAACAGCGAGTGACAAATGGAAGATTAATGAATTCAACTTCGAAGAAACCGAGTCTCGAGACTCCTTAGGACATTTCTACTCCGCCGAAAGTTATATCGTTCGGTGGGTGTACCAGATTTCGGTGACAGTTCGAGAGCTGAGTGGAAAAGTCTCTAATCGAAGCACTATAGTCGGACGTGATCGATGTGTATACTTTTGCTGGCAAGGAAATGACTCCAGTGCAAATGAAAAAGGGGCTGCAGCTCTTTTAACTGTCGAATTAGACAAAGAGAAAGGTGCCCAAATGCGTGTAGCTCAAGGAGATGAAACAACAGCTTTCATAAGGCTATTTAAACTTTTCCTACAACATCGTGGCCGCAGGGAAGAGTGTCAAGAACGTCGTCGTCAGTGGAGATTATACATCGCCACCGGGAATGATGTTGAAGAAACCATACTCAAAGAGGTTAACTGTGATTCAAGTCAGCTACGCTCGAGGGCATCAATGCTGCTTATAAATGGAGAGAAAGGTCTGATTTACGTTTGGCATGGATCTAAAAGCTTGCCACATACACGAGAGATTTCCGAGAAGGCTGCCGAAAAGATACGCGAAAAGAAGTACGATGATTTGTTTTTGTCGAGTGTTAGCGGAGTGCAAGTTGAGATGTTTGAGGAGACCAAAGAATCAGAAGGATTTAAAGCGGCACTAGGTGGTGTCGATCCAGAATCGTACGGATCGTTAAAAACGACCGTAAAAGATTTCGCCTTTACACCGAGAATGTTTCATTTCTCCAGCACACAGGGTGTCTTCAGTGCAAATGAGATCTTGTACAATTTACGATGCAAGGATTTAATCAGCCCATATCCGTTTACACAAGCACAGCTCTACAATGCTAGACAACCTACAATATTTATGATTGATGATGGTGATGTTCTCTGGATGTGGATGGGATGGTGGCCATTAGAAGATGTTAAGAGTGAGTTTTTTTAAGAATCAAACTTTAGAGACTTATGAGTAAAATTGGTGTATTTTTTTTTATCTAGTTACCATAGAAGATCGCGCGAGTCCCACAAATGAGAATCGTGCTGGAGTCAATCGATGGATATCAGAAAGACGTGCAGCGCTAGAAACTGCTGTATCGTACTGGAGAGCTAAGTTTGGTAAGGTGGTTTCAAACGAAAGCTATAGATATATTCTCAATGAGGTATAATTTGTTAGGTGAAAAATCTGAAGGGGATTTCTATGGAATAAAAGGTTTCGTAGTATGGGCTGGACTGGAGCCAGTCGCATTTAAGGCCCTATTTCCCGATTGGCAAGATCACGAAGATGTTAAGGAGATAAATATGGAGGTATTTTTTTAAAAGAGTTTTCAATTTAAATAAATGTTAACTAATGGTATTTTTTTTTCCACAGGACGGTCGCACAAATACAGCAACACCCATCACAGATGTTCTAACTCAACTCACACAAACCGAATACCCGCTATCCATAATCAAAGAACGCCCTCTTCCTGAAGGTGTTGATCCAACTCGTCTGGAATTGTATCTCAATGATTTGGACTTTCAAGAAGCACTTGGAATTTCTCGTGAGGAGTTCGATCAACTGCCGCTCTGGAAGCAAACCAATCTCAAGAAAGAACGTGGTCTCTTCTAAAATAATTATAATCAAAATGAGATCACAGCACACACACACACACCACTGAGGATTTTGTCCCATTGTACCTTCAGCAGCACATATTTTATATACAATTTTTCTTTTTAAAAATATGTATTTGTGTAATACCTACCCAACTTATCTATTATAAGATAACCATGTATATTTATTAACGGGATTTTTTTATACAATTTTGTAACTCACTTTTTACGCGCATTAACATTTAATCAAAGATTTATAAAAAATATATGTACCAACAACAATTAAAAAAAGAATAATACCACACACAAAAACAAGCATCTTAACACGACACAAATTTTTTATAGGTGAGGGTTTGTAATTATGAATGAATCCTTTTGAATATAGGCTTATACTTTTAGATTTGTTGAGAGTTTTGTAAAAGAAACAAATCCATGTTTTTAAAAATTATTTTTTAAGTTTGTTTTAATTTTTTTTCTTCTAAATAAATGTAAATATAAAGTTTTAAGTATAGCATTTATTTATTTCATAATAATTTTCTTTATAATTTTGTTTGTTTAATTATATTAATTAAAAAATTATAGAAATCATAATGTATTGGAAATTTATTGAAATCAAAATACTATTTGATGCAAAAGTATACAAGTATAAACGTATTTTCTTTTTAATGTTATTTGTAATTATTTGTTTTTTTTTCTTGTATTTAGTTTTGTTTTAAATAATCAACTTGTTTTGTGTGATTTGAAATTTTAATTTAAATAATTATTGTAGCGAAATAAAATCAAATGAGGTTTTTAACAAGGTTTTCAATTTTAAATTGATATTTTTGTTTTTTTTTTATTTACTGGTTGTATTTTTGTTTGTGTTAATTTTGGTTAAGTTTTCTGATAAGGGGAGATAACATCTAAAAGAAAAATTAAATATTTGTCTTGTGTGATTTCTTGGCAGGAAAGGTTTATTTGATAAGCAATTAGAGTTTATTTAAACCTCTGCCATAGGCCATCTGTCGTTGAATTTTTTTGAGTTTTTGGTTTTGTTTTTAAATACAGTAAGACAACCCAACGAAAAAGTTAGTATGAGATTTTCAACTGAAGTAACGCTTTTAAGACGCTTTTTACTTTCTGTTTAAAGAGAACATTCTTTTTTCTTTAATTTCGAATTTAATTCAATTTAAGTTATAGTTATTTTGCTTAGATCCTACATGCCTATCACAAATTTAATACATTTAAGTGATAATCTTAATACACACCATACAAATAAAAATAAACGTTTTTAAACACATACATATAAACAACAATATATAACAAAAATAAATGATATAAATTACAATGAATAAATTATTTTATTTGTCGTATACAAACAGTTTATGGCACAAACGGTAATGATGATGATTTGTATATTTTTTTTTATAAAAAATGAAGGTATGCACATAGTTATTTGCTTTACGATCAGTGATGGGTATATAATAAGGAGCTGTATGTGGACTCCAAAACCTATTGGGAACAGATAATGTGATCTAGAATTCTCGACAAAAATTCATCCATAGAATAGAACCACGATTTTTCCCTGTCCTGTATCACTAAAGAGCTATGCAGCCTCTGCGATGGACATGCCTTTAATATGTCTACATTCATTCGAATTAAGACTTTAACTATCTAATTTCCCAATTATTATATAACTAGACGACACTTAGTAATGCAGTAAAACAACAGCTGAGCATTAATATTTAATGAATTTTATGTTGTGGGGCTAAGCCAAAATCCAAAGTTTTTCAGGCAACGATGCTCTATGCTAACCGGTTTACTGCAAATAGTATTTTTTTATCACACAAACTATGTACTAGGCTTTAAGCCAAAAACTCATAAGATATTTAGGAATACATACAAAAAGTTTTTAAAAATTCTCAACTATTCACTTGTATCTTGGAGGAAAATCAAAAAAATATTTGTTTGACATATCGAGTCATCTTTAAAACATTTCAATCATTTCCCATATACAAGGCAATATATTAACTGTGTTCTTTTACTTTGTGTGAATATCTATCTATACATTTCATTTTTTTATATTATTATGAACTTTGACAAACTTGTAGAAATTCAAGCAAATGCACAGAGTAAAAAAATACACCTAATGGAAAGGACATTTTTCTTATAAATTTAAAGTGTATTCGTATAACGCCCGTTCAACAATGTGATTCTAATTGGTTAAATATTACAGAAATAAGTGATTTATTTTTTTGAACCAGATTTGTAAATAAAAAATACGAATTTGAATTTACCTTATATTTAACGGTATATTTATTTTCATCTGACAGCACCATCAAAACAATGCAATAACAATGGACTCACAACATTCGATGTGAATTTCGCCGGATCTGTTAATACTAAATCGCTCTTAACTTTAATTTTATTTCTAGGTTGCTGGTTATTATCAGTCTCTATAGTTGAACTTTCAATGGTTTTGTAGTTTTCTTGTTCTGTATTTGTTGTGACAGCATGAAGAAGAATTGCACTTGTAGCTGATGTAGTCGAAGCGATTGAATTCGAACTACTAACATTATTACTATCGGAATTATAGAAATATTCTTCAGCCATCGTCAATGATGATTCAGCATTGATTGTAGTTGGTGTTTTTGTTTTTTCCTTTTGTCCTTCGTGTTCATCTCTAAGCTTGTGCTTGGCTAAATGAACTGTCAATAGTCCAATATTGATTGTGGCAAATGGACAAAATTTACACGTATGTACAATAGAATCGGCCGATTCTGGATGCTTCAGTTTTATGTGTTTCTAAAAATATGAATGCAGAAGATTTGAAAAAATTCTCTACCAATCTTAAAAGTAGGTATAGCTTTTCTTACCTGAAATGCGACACTTTGAATTGACTTGTAGTCACACAGTGGGCAAATGTACATTTTGCTCTTGTCATGAGTCATACGATGCCTCCGAAAGGCATTATGATCATTCGCCATGTAATCACATGAATTGCACTTGAACTTCTTTGCCGATTCATGAGTCAGCATATGCAGCTTTAGGGATGACTTTGAAGATAACGTCTTGCCGCATATTTCACAACAAAACAAATCACCTCCCTTGCAAAAGTGTTCTCGCAAAGATTTCAAATGTGAAAATGCTGAGCCACATTCTTCGCACCGGTGCACATCCGGAGGTGGCGCTATGGCAATTGTTCGATGCCACCTTCGGTGGTTCTTCAACTGTTTGCTATTTTTGAACGCTTTTTCACATTGATCGCATTTGTAATTGCGTTCTTCGGAATGTATCTTGCTGTGAGTATTCACTAATCTCGAATAAATGGGCGTTTTAAAGTTACACAGCTCACAGCTATGCAATTCCATATCGATTGTGTGAGTACGCCAGAGATGTGTGTGCAGAGTGTTCCAGTTGGAAAAATTTGTAGATTTACACTCGGGACAAACCATGGGACGAGAACCTTCCCTGTTAAAAAATCACATAAGATTATAAATATTAATTAGAAGTACGTATGTAGGTATGTTTTTTTTACTTACATATTATGACATCGTTTGTGGTAGTCTGAGATATCTGGCTTTTTAAAACGAAACGAACAACCTTCGAAATTACATTTCATACCGGTTTCCGCTAACGGGATATTGCCATATATCTTTCGCAGTTTTGTTATCCCCGTTCGATTCGATCCAAACGGCCGTCCACGTGGTTTTGGTTTGGCTATATTTATTTCATCGACTATTTCATTTGGTTCTTCACAAACACCATCCTTGTCGACTTCCATCAAATTATCCGAAACATAGATTCTGCCTTTTTCATGCGCCACAACCACCGAATCTACGTCTACCGCTGGAACATCTCCTTCCTTATCATCTACTGCTGATTCTGTTGAATTTGAAACAACCGGTTCTGGCTGCGACTCTCGACTGGGTTGATCTCGCTCCAGGTCATCCATGATCTCAACGATTTCAAAAGACCTTTGTTCTCTTTCTTTGGGATCAGTGTTGCTACCATCTTCTTGGTCACGGTTGTCATTTATTAGCTCCTCAGCACAAACGAACAAGATTTCCGGATCATGCGCATCAGCAGCCACATCATTAACCTCATCTATGATGGATATCTGTGGAGTATTCAGATCGTAGTGCCGGTTTTTCTGTTCACTACACGAATTCGAATCAATGATGGCGTCCAGTCCATCCAACACATAACCGCTTGTCCAACTAATAGTCGGTTGTGTCTGAAAATCTGTGGGTTTGTTAAAAGAATTCGAATCCTGATTCATCATTCGAAAGCCACACACTTCTTCCGAGTTTTTCGAATTTTCCGACGAATTTGTTACCAAATGTTGTGCGTTGGTCAAGTTTTGCTCGAGGTTTGGAGCTATGAGATTCTCAACTTCATTTTTATTCATCAAATTCAACTCGTCTACAGTACGGAGATGAAGAAAATTTGTCGATCTTCGCGGATGCTCTTGAAATTGCGGCTGCTTCAAGATATCTACATTTTTTATATAAATTTTACTTTTCGGCAGTTCTTGCTGCATAAAGCTTGAATCTTCGGATGGAAGTAGAAAGTTAGCGCAATCGACAAAATTATTACCACCACAGTCAAAGGAATACTCATTATTGATGCCTTCTATGAATTTTGTTCCTTCGAATTCATCTTCATCTGTGTGCAGCAAATTAAAATGAAGATCGTCGTGTACATTGAGAACATTCGTTAGGTTATCTGGTGGTAGGAATATTGGTTCCTTTAGGATATCAACATTTTTTATATAAATTTTGGGTCGGCGGGGTTTTTCTGAAGGTTGAATTTCTTGCTGCTGCGGCTGTTCCTGCTGTTCTTGGTGTTGCTGTTCTTCTTGGCAGAAATCTGCTAAATCCGATTGGGGAACAAAGCTGGGATAGCGATTGATGCCTCCGTCATCCAAACAGAGAATATCACTTTGATTATTCGTTGCTGGAGGCAGGAAATCGAAACTATTTTGTTCATCTCTTCGCACTAATGCTGGTTCCCTTAGTACATCAACACTTTTGATAGAGATCTTTTGTTTATCTGATTGTGTTTCTGCAATTGGTAGAGGATTCTCGGGCATCACATTATTTTCATCGCAAATTAGGTTCATCAAATTAGTGTCGATGCTATTTTGGAAGGCATTGCAAAAGCCCTGCTCGTCTAGACTCAGAACTGTTTCTTGCTGTCGTTGTGGCTCACGCAAAAATTCGACATTTTTCAAGTAGATTCTGCTTTTTCTTGGTTGATCTGCTGACAGATCTGGTAGCAATTGTTTTGCTTCTTCTTTGCACATTAAATGGTCACTGATCAAGTGAACTTCCAATGATTCCTTAGCATAGAATATATTATCACAACCTGGGCAGGTGATTTTTCTACTTTGAAAATCTGATGGTTCCTCGATTCTAAAATGAACCGATCCAATATGTTTTTCTAAAGTCTCTGCCTGCAGGCACAAATAAGGGCACTGTGTGCATCTTAGCACCAAAGGAGTTATTTGCGATATAGACTGGGGTTGTTGCGATTGTGCAGCCGGAATGGTTGGTGATGTCACGTGCCCTGTACTAGCTGGGCAATCAGGTGCTGTGCTGTTGGTTGGATTTTGTTGTTGTGCAGCACTAATTGTTGCTGCAGCGTCTGATTGTTCTGATTTGATGGGCTCTTCGGATTTGATTTCTTCATGATTCTGCTGTCGGCGGAAAATATTTCCGAAATTATTGTTTGTTGGTTGGGCATTTGTGGTATGAATTTGTACAAAGGGAAGTAGATTATTGGAATGTAAATTTATTACAGGAGCTGGGGTAGTATGTTCCACTGACGATACAGGTACGAATGGTTGAGGTGATGATAATCCTTCTGCTATTGAACTAAAGTAGTGATTCGAAGAGTGCACATCCAATGGTGTTGTTAAATCTGTAAACTAAAAGGATAGCAGAGACGATTACTTAACATATTTTCGAAAAAGTAAGTACCTACAATTTTGGCTATATAACCACTCAAATGGGAATTAAATGTATACCAAGGATATTAAAAATTTAAATGTAGGATGGAGTTGGCCAAACGGTTTTTTTTTTAATACGAAGAAGAGAAATATCGGTACCAAATGCAAGTATTTTTAATTAGAGAACTTGAAGCCAAACCTTATCCATCGATTTAGAAAAATCAAGAGCAATATTTTTACTTTTTTTGATAAAGATCTAAAGATTGATTTGGAATTTCCAATAAGATAAGTATGCTATCAAATTGACTATGAATCAAAAAACATTTTTATACAAAAGGTCACCCAAATAGAAATAATATTTACAAAAAGCAATATGAACCCGTAAGCAATTAAATTTCAAAAATAAATAAATAATCCTACAATGATATCCTCAATCTACCTACGAAGCTTATTAATTGATTTGCTGATGTCGGAGCGGTGAATTAAAAATTATTATTGACTCCTTGCAAATGGATCTGCTTTATTTTGTTCATCAATTAACGACGCCACATAAATGTACTCGTATTTCTAAAAATTAAACAAATTAAATAATAAACGTAAGTGGACACACAGTCGGTTTCAATCCCCCACCATTCGACGTCATTGGACACAGATGGTCGTGTATATTGGGCTCTGGACTGCTTAATCGTCTATTTACTACGCGCGCCATGGATTTTGAAAAAATAAAAAATTATTTGCATAAACGCTCACCCCCTAATTGAAGCACTGGAATTTGTCTACTTCCCGATTCACCGCTGCTGTTTGTCAACCAACTAACTATAAGCAACCAAACCAAATGGGGACTTAAAATCAGCTTAATTGCTTCACGCTGAGCACGCGAGCTGTAGTGATGGCTTGATGGCTATCTTCCAGAGGACAGTGCTCGGAAACGCTGACCTGAAAAGTGGAGGGAGAGCCACTTAGTTACTCGTGTCTCCGGTTCATAGAGTAAAATATTTAATTGGTTTATTTCCTGCAGTTATTTATATTTATGTTAATATTTTTGTCTTCGCTGAAATGATTTGATTCTTTTGAGGAGCAATTTTTGGGACAATTTAAATGTTTGTAAGAAAAATTGTTTTGGAACTATTTCAATACAATATTTTTCTTTAACAAATCATTATACATATTAAATATTTCCCTTAATCAAAATTGAATTACCTGAAAGTTATTATTGCAGTAGTAACCATCATAGCTTGAAAAACTATTGTTGTTTTCGTTCATTTCCGGACGTATTGTTTGTTCATTTAGACAATTTGTTTATTGAATACGCTTGTGTTAGGGACATCTTTGTATACTCTGATAAATATGGACTCACAAAATTCAATTAATCCAAACAGCCAACACAAAACTTTATAATTTTTACACAAAAATAACAACCAAACGCGATAACAACTTAAATCGAATGACATGAAGCATAATAAAAATACGAATTGTCAAAAGAGAAAATAACAAAATCAGCTGTGAGCCATTCCAAACAGGGATGGTTTTAAGTCTCAAGAGTGAATGCGTTCAGTGAGAAAATAAATTAATCTAGTTTTTCATTGGATGACATCCTTTAGACGACAGCTATTTTTACGATTTGTTTCTCTTTTGGTTGGAGAGATTCTTTTAAACACTCATACAATTTCCTAAAAATAAGGCCGCTGAAGTTCAAAGTTCAGTTCTGCCGAATGCGGTCTTACCTTAATAACAACGTGTTGTTTCCGTCCACAGCCACTTGTTGTTACTATTATTTTCGTGGTCGCCGCCGCGACAGTTTCACGTTGTCTTGGGGGAACCCTATGTATATGTAAAACAATAACAAAAAGCACAAAGAAGAAAAAGCGATAAATGTGCAATTTTTCCAACCTCTGCAATTTTGTTTACCTGGCTACCACATGCGTCACCCTCCAATGGGTTTAAAAATCGTAAGGAGTAATCAACCAATCCGACACATCGTTGCAACCGAAAGGAAACCAAAAGAGAAAAGAAGCCTATTAACCCAGATTAAAACTTAAATTCGGATGGATTTACATTGAATTTATATAATTTACATCCGGATTTAAGTTTTAATCTGGTGAATGGAGTGAATAATTGCAGTAAGCAAATAGAATTCAGTTATCTTATTTCTTACTCACATCCTCTGAATACTTCCCTTTTATCTTTCTAGATTCTTATTCAGCAACAGAAATGACATCTCCTACTGACGTTTCTTCGTTTCTTTAACCACCAATCCAAAGAAACGTAAAAACTAGAAACGCTTTTTCACTGAACTTTTCTTTTTCTAAATCTGAACGGGATTTAAAGTCGAGTCGATTATTTATTTTATTAACAAATAATTAAAAACCGTGCATTAATTCACATACAAAAATAATAACTTTCTCAAAATGCCGCGTATAATGATAAAAGGTGGTGTTTGGCGAAACACCGAGGTAAGCATCCACAAAATGTAAAATAAGTATCCTTTTCTATGCCTAACAAGAAAAAATCCATTTTCAGGATGAAATCCTCAAAGCGGCCGTAATGAAATATGGAAAAAACCAATGGTCTCGAATTGCATCACTTCTACACAGAAAATCTGCCAAGCAATGCAAAGCTCGATGGTATGAGTGGTTAGATCCGAGCATCAAAAAGACCGAATGGTCGCGTGAAGAAGATGAAAAACTTCTGCATTTGGCCAAACTAATGCCAACTCAATGGAGGACAATAGCTCCGATTATTGGACGCACTGCCGCCCAATGCTTGGAGAGATATGAATTTTTACTGTAAGTTTTGTGTTAATTTCAAAGTTTGTCGTTTTAAAAGTTTTTGTTGCTCTCCAGGGACCAGGCACAGAGGAAAGAAGATGGGGAAGACACTGTTGACGATCCTAGGAAATTAAAACCTGGTGAGATTGATCCAAATCCAGAGACGAAGCCCGCTCGTCCCGATCCGAAGGACATGGACGAAGATGGTAAAGTATATAGGCGATGGCTAAAACTTCTTTTACTCATTTGACTTAATTTTAGAATTGGAAATGTTATCAGAAGCTCGTGCTCGTTTGGCAAACACTCAAGGCAAGAAGGCTAAACGAAAGGCCCGTGAAAAACAGCTCGAAGAAGCACGACGATTGGCCGCTCTCCAGAAGCGCAGAGAACTTCGTGCTGCAGGCATTGGTTGTGGCAACCGACGACGCATCAAGGGCATTGACTACAACTCCGAGATTCCATTCGAGAAACGACCAGCCATTGGATTCTATGACATCTCGAATGAGAACGTCGAAAAACTGGAATCAGACTTCAATAAGATGCGACAGCAGGATCTGGACGGAGAACTTCGCTCCGAAAGGGAAGAACGTGAGCGAAAAAAAGATAAGAGCAAGTTGAAACAACGCAAAGACGGCGAAATGCCAATGGCAATGCTCCAGAACCAGGAGCCCGAAAGAAAACGTTCCAAGTTGGTTCTACCCGAACCACAAATATCCGATCAGGAGTTGCAACAAGTTGTGAAGTTAGGTCGAGCGAGTGAGATTGCCAAGGAAGTCGCTGCCGAGAGTGGTGTGGAAACTACAGACGCCTTACTCTCAGACTACACTATCACTCCGCAGATTGCTGCCACCCCGCGGACTCCGGCGCCATACACGGACAGAATAATGCAGGAAGCGCAGAATATGATGGCTCTGACACACGTGGAGACACCACTCAAGGGTGGTGTGAATACTCCGCTTCATGAATCGGATTTCTCGGGATCTCTGCCCAAGGCAGGATCGGTAGCAACGCCTAATACCGTCATTGCAACTCCGTTCAGGTGAGTGTTCCTATCTTTAAATTTAGAATAAAAACTGAAATCATTTAATTTTCAGAACTATTCGTGGAGAAAACGCAGCTACTCCTGGAGGATTTGCCACTCCTATGTCCACAGCATTAGTCCCGATGGGAGGCAAGACTCCTGGTACTGCCGGCGGAGCTCAGACACCGAATCTTGTTCGAGATAAGCTCAATATAAATCCAGAAGAGAGTATGGGGGTCACCGACACTCCAGCTATCTATAAAAACTATCAAAAGCAAATAAAGCAGTCACTCAAGGATGGACTCGCCACGCTGCCTGCTCCCCGAAACGACTATGAGATCGTTGTTCCCGACCAGGATGAAGAAATGCCAGATGGAGGTGCAGATGAAGGCACAATCGAAGACCAAGCCGATGTGGACGCGAGAGCAATAGCTCAAGCTGAGGAGGAACGTGTTCGACTATTGGCTAAACGTTCTCAAACCATTCAACGAGAACTACCCCGTCCCACTGAAGTTAATACGAAAATTCTACGGCCACCCTCAGAGAAGCAAGGTTTGACAGAACTGCAGAAAGCCGAGGAGTTAATCAAGCATGAAATGATTACAATGCAATTGTACGATTCTGTTAAGGACCCAATACCTGGACAGTCACAGAATAAAATGGAACAGTTGCAGAATTTCTTCAAATCAAATCCCTACGATGACATCTCTAAGGAAAGCTTGGAGGCATCCAAGAAACTCATTGAAGAGGAAATGCAAGTCGTTAAACAGGGAATGGGTCATGGAGAGTTGTCACTCGAGAGTTATTCCCAAGTTTGGGAAGAGTGTTTGAGCCAGGTTTTGTATTTACCCAGTCAGAATCGATATACCAGAGCAAATTTGGCAAGCAAAAAGGATCGTTTGGAATCGGCAGAGAAGCGCCTAGAGTTGAATCGTCGTCATATGGCTAAGGAGGCTAAACGATGTGGAAAGATTGAGAAAAAGTTGAAAATTCTCACTGGAGGTTATCAAGCTCGGGCACAAGCTTTGATCAAACAACTAATGGACACACAGGAGCATATCGAACAAAATGCTTTGGCTTTATCTACATTTAAGTTTCTGGCTGGGCAAGAGGCTATTGCTATTCCAAAACGTTTAGCGGTAAGTTTGAAAAAAGATAAATATTGAATTTTATTTATGTAATTCTGACGTTTTTCTATTTTAGTCACTTCAAGAGGACACTCGTCGCCAGATGGATCGTGAGAAAGAATTACAAATGAAATATGCTAAACTACGGGATGAATTGCAAGAGTTAAAAGCTGAGTTAGCAAGCAACCAAGCGGGGTAGAGTCTAAGCTAGTGTCTAGTTTTTTGAAAAATATATTACTTTATGTGTACTTGACTATGTCAAACTATTTGTTTTCTTTTTGGAAGTAAGAAAACATCAATGATATCAGCCTTATCACGAAAGAAATTTCCCCGGAGTTTTTTTTTTTTTCAATTTGGCGAAATTTGCTGTCACAAATCTTCATGGAAAAATATTCATTTAGCAAAAAAGGTATTGTGAATAACTTTTCCAGGGAACTTATGTCAATGCAAAAATTTCCCCAAGTAAGTTCTTGGGGAAATTTTTATTTCGTGGGAGATTCACGATTGGAAATATTCTTTCCCCGGTATTTTTTGTTTTTTTTTTCCCCGAAAAAAAGTTCCCATTAAGTTGGCGATAAGGTTGAATAGCAAAGTATTTCCTCCTTCGGGTGAAAGATTTTCCTTGTTTGTCTGAGAGAGGACTTTAATGTTTTTTTAATCGATTTTCAAGAATGATTCTTTATTTGATCTGCACCCATCTCAAATTTTCTTAAAGCTTTACTTAACCATTTTCGACTTTTAAACGTTCACATATCAATTCTTAGATTTTTTCAAATTTGTTGGCAGTCTAGTTTACGGTTCTCTTGCGAAAAGTAAGTTTTTTTTGCCCATGTAAACAGTTTTAATTTCTACTCTCGTCCTTCAGTTTATTTGATCAAGGTAAATTAAGAATGTCCTCCTCTGCTTTTACCGGGGACTATGAGTTAAAACTCTTGAACATCTAAAAGACACCATCAAGATTTCACCCATGAATCACCAGACAACTATTTTGTATAATTTTATTTCTCCTTTGCATAGTGTAATGACTGACTATATTAATATGTAAACCCCTTTAAGAAAAATCTGGCTTTAAATTATATCAAAACGCTTTACAACGTATCGATGTTGGAAATAAAACAATAGACAATTTATTAAACTACTACTAAATTAGCTTTTATTTCATTTCATACCAGAGGGAAAAATATTGTTTTTTTTTACAAAAAAATTCTTTGTAGATAAGAGACTTCAAGTTTCTATTTGTCTTTTATTTTTCAAAAAGTTTCTTTGAGGTTATTGTGTACACATATTTTATTTATTATTAAGAGAGCGAAAAGTTTATAAAAATTGTATAGTTTATTTAATATATATTTTTTGTTCAATTTATTCAGCACTTGAGTTAAATTCTAAATCTGTAGTGATTCCCGTAAAAATTAATTAAAATGATTCCCATAAAGAAATTAACTTGAAGTATACTTCAAAAGCTTGCATTTGAGACTGTTTTGTTTTATAGTTTTTTGTTTATTATATGTTTTTCATTATGTTAATTTTAACCATTACATATTATATAAATTATATCATAATAATAATTATACAGTTTACACAGGGTGAGCGATAGAGATAAAAATACTTAAATGGTAAACAGTTTTACACCAAAAATGGTAGGTATCTGTAATCTGTTTTTGTTTTTTAATACATAATATTTTTTCATTACATTTTTTACTATAAGAATAATAACTAAATTCAAATAATAACAAATAAATAAAGTCATAGTTATAGACAGTTTAAAGAATATAATAATTCCATTTTATTATTCTAAGGATATTCACGAATATAATTATTTTACATAATTGTATTTTCTTAACAAAATGCTACACAAACTTATTTACTTTGTATACAAAATACATACAACACAAGGAGGATTAAAAGCTAACATAACGATATTTTACTTTATGAGTTTTTCTTTTAATTTAACTGCTAATATTGAGTCTATTCAAGGTACAAGACCATGCGCTGTTTACTTATCAGAAAGAACAAAATTAATAACAATTATTTAATTTTTCGTTGAATAAAAAAATTTAAAACAAAAAAAATCTATTAAATGGAAGCTCTTTGCCTGGATAATTTTATTTATTGATATTATGATGAAGAAAGTGTGCAGTCCTGTTAAGTGATTAAACTCAAGTTTAACAGTTTTATTTATTTATTTATTTTTTTTTAAGTCAAATAACATAAATCTAGTTCACTTGTTTGTGTAAATGCTTATTTTTTGTAAGCTGCAGATAGGTACTAGGCAGACATGATCCCAGATATGGGTTAACTTAATTAAATTACGTGATTTGGTCATTAGAAGTCGGAATTGATATAATTACAAATAGTTTAGGATTAAATGTCTATAATGGGGGGTTGTGTGTTGTTTTGATTACTTTTACTTATGATGATTTAAATATAATACTAGTTAAGAAGTACAAATGGATTTAGTTTAAAACAAAAATTAAATAAAATTATTTATCACTCTTCGTTAGCAGCACTCTTTGACATTTTCATATAAGCTGCACAAATACATTCACATACAAATCTGTACTGGCTCTGTAAAAAAAAATATGAATAGCTAAACTTGAATATAAAAGATAATATTTTTGAATACACTTACGACATTCTGAACCATGCACGCACGTTGATCTCGCATTGTCCGGACAATATCCAATGGATAAACTGGTTCTTTTGATTCCATTAACGCTAATGCAGTGTCCATTAGAATAAGCACACCGGTGCGACCTATTCCGGCTGAGCAATGAACTATCACAGGTGGATTGGCAGCGCTTATGCACCTAAGGAAGGAAAAATAGGTTAGAAAACTGAAATACTCATATTCAAATATAATTCCAAAACAATAAACAAAAAGACGACCTATTGAATTGAAATGAGGCGAGAGAAGGAAAAGTGGATGCAATCATTTGCAATAAGTGTACAATTCCATCCGGGTAATCATCTTCGCGGGTACCCGTTACCCGGGTTGCTTGTATCCGTATAGTAAATTATTCGGGTTTAATGGGTATTACCCGGGTAACTGGGGAACCGGGTAGTTAAAATTACCCGGGTACCCGTGCAGATAATTATCCGAGTGGAATCATCAGCCCTAATTCAATGTCTCCAACATCTTTTATTTGTACCCGGGTAATCGGGTAGTCGTGTACCCGGGTATCACCAGCCCTAATGTAAATGACTATATTTTAAATAATCATATGGTAATATTATTTATCTTTTTATCTCAACAAACTTCGAAGATATTAGTTAAAAAATTTACCTCCATAGTTTATTTTCTTAACAATATAAGCTAATCGAACTATGTAGGTAGTTTCAATTTCAAACAATACGTGCGATGCGGAAAGTCCCAAACTTCTTTTATTGTTTTCAATAAAATCTTTAACCGACTTGTCAAAAATATTAGAATGTTGTCCCATAATGTAACTAAGTTCTAACAGTCGATTATGTATTATCGGTGTCTTGGAAACTTTTATGTTGTTAAAAAATTAGTTAGCACAAAACCGACTAAAGATAAGGTAAACTTACTGATGAACACTTGTCGAAACTGGTATCTCATCTTCGGGTGTGACTCCATTACTCGCCATGCATTTTCTCTCACCCGATAACCCATTCTCAGCGTCTGCATCCGCATCCAAAAGACGAACTTGCTTAAGACTTTCTTCGATTTCCTGCAGTAATGTTTTATTCCGTGCCGAACGCACTCTTTCAGTAAATTCTAAAAATAAATTCGGATCGGACGGTACACAATGGTCAGGCCATGCTAAATATTGCATATGCTGAATTGAACGTCGTTCGGCTGTTTTCTTGTCAATCAAAATGAATTCTCGAAATACAAAACTTCCAGTTTCGTCGGCTTTTTCGCTTAAGCATTTCACCGAGAATCCATCGGCTAACATCAATTCATCGCCGGTAACTGGCCAGTATTGGTAGCATTTTTGTCGTCCGGCTTCCATAACTGTGGTCAACATCACTACTAAATGACTCGACTCTTGTTGGACCATTCGCCAGAAATCGGTTGTCGTACTATTTAAAGGACCCTGAGTTGCTATGTAACGATTTACCGCCCCACCAGGAATTTCCATGTTAACATAGTTGGCGTTGATATAATCTCCTGAATTACTGTTTATAAGGACCACACGTGTACAGTCATCTAAAATATATTAAAATATAAACTTTTTTCATTAAAAACAAATTTGTGGCTTTATCTTACACGGTGAAATGTCTCTGTAACGATTTTTTGAAATGTTCTCAGGTTTCTTCGCCTCACTAATGGCCAAATCTGGATTCTTCCGATACATTTGCTCATATTGAGCCAACAGAGCTCCTGAAGCGAGTCCATCGCTAAGGAGTAAAAGACTCTGTGTGAATAACGCATCACCATCTAACATATTCTGGGATCCACCAATTTCATCGTTTTCCGGGACGTATTGATAGAGCGGTTCTTCTTCGGACATAGTAACCAGCGAATTTGGTCGCACAGTGAGCGAGAGTTCTCCATTTCGATACTCTCGAGATTCTCGAATCAAGTTCACTACTTGTTCGTGCTTCAAACCGAGAACATCTTGTCCATTGATCATTACAACTTCATCGCCTTCACAAACGCGTGGTGTACACCGATCGGCAGGTGTATGTGGCACAACTTTAGAAACCTGTACCGGCAGACTAAGATCAACACCACCCTTCACATTAAAACCGAAACGACCTTGATCGTCGGAGTGCAGACGAATTGTTATTAAATTATCAGCATCACCACCACCGGACGGAATTGGACTGTGGTTTTCTGAGCTATATGCTGGAGGGATTGGGGATTCGTATCGACGGGTGCATTGCTCTATAAAGCCACCCTCACTAAAAAAAATGAAAATGATAAAAAATACAAAAGTTATAAAATATTTAAAAAAGGACTATCAGTAAAGGCATGTATATGCTGCCAAGCAAAGTGACACAACTGATATTTTAAATGTTTGGTTAATTTTTTTAAAAAGCAGACTCTTATTATAATAAATATTAAAACAAATGAAAAAATCAGTTAAGCCACTAGGCATCTCTTGATCCCATATAAATATCAAAATTCTACATAATAAAGTATGGTAATTTTCTAAATACATAGGTAATTAGGTTAATTGAATTGAATATTTCAACAAATCTAGTTCATATAGTACAAACATAGTGATAACAGTGATAAAAGAAAATGTGAGATTAAGAATATTTCTAGCAATAAGAGTCATCAACTAACATTTGAATATCGTACTCATCGCTTTGTTGTTCCCAGGCCTTTCTGGGCATCGAGTCCGTTTGCTTTGAGGTCACCTTATTGTCATGCGGACGGCTTGTTTTTGTTATTGTTAATATCGATGTGGCATTCTTTCCATTAATGGAAGTGCCGTTACTATCGGATGTACCATTTGCTGGCGAGGACGTATGTTGAATCAGTCGTTTGCTTGGCGATCGAACAAAGGCCTTGTGGATCTTCCCCCGTTGTCTACTCTCTTGCACAGCCTGCAACTCTGTTCGGCCGGAATAATAGAATCTAAAAAGCAGAACACAAAACACATATAATAGAGTTTTTTTTGTCGATAATATTAATATTGAGCGAACTTTGATCCCAAGCTTATATTAAGGAAGCGCGAAAGTCGATGAGGACGTTTCAGTCTAAAGAAAGAATGATGTTCTACACAGGATTTCCATAAGGCTTTGGCATGTTTGTGAGAACCCACACAGAAGCCCAACAGTGTGTCATAATGTTCCGACTGAAATATAAAAAAAAGAATATAAATTTCTAATCATTTCTTCAAAATTAATTCCACCAACCGGTTCCCGTCTTAGTTGAATAAAAAAATCCTTTCGTTTAAATGACACTTTAACCATTTTTGACCATGAGAATGTATTAACTCGATTGCTATTTTGAAATACCAATAGCCCAATAGAGGCTACTCCCAGTTGCATTTCCTTGCCACTTGAATCCTGAAACACAAACAAAAAAAAATATAACTTTACAAAATATATTCGAAGCTTTGTTCATGCAAATTTTGTTGAACTTAAGTCAACTTTAAAGTGGAATGTAGCAAATTAACATTTTTAATTGGTTGTTAGGAGAAGAAGAGGTACATGGTTTTTTGTTTATTGTTTTAATTTCTTTTGTGATTTTATGAGTATTTTATTTTTATTGCATGAAGTTTTTCTTTCTGACAAGAAAGTTTTTGACCTTTTTCATAAGTCTTTGGACTAAATGGTTGAACTTGTTTTTAGCAAGTCGTAATTTCTGCAGACAAACTTATTCTCGGAAGATGTGGCCTTATGGTTGTGATGGAAGTTTTGGGGTTAACTTTTTTGTTTTATTTCATTTTTTGTTTGCGTTTATTGTAATTTTTGTGAGGTAACTTTCTTATGAAGATATTTTGCAAGGCAATAAAACTTATGTTTGCTATTTAAAACAAACATATAAAGAATTTTAGTTTAAGAGTATGAGCAATCATCAAAAGGAGGGAACATTTCAAATTGTAACTTCGAATGATGCAAGCAAATAAAGCTTAAGACTGCAGATCATTTTATTTAATTATTAGTAATTTTCTGAGATATTTTTAGGAATTCCAGATTTTTTTTTGTTTTTTGGAAGAAAACTAGATCAAAGAGAACAGTGAGTTAACAATTTAACTTTAGATTAAGTGATATGTTCCATTTGAACATTTAGTAAGACTTAAATAAACGAAAGCTTGAGAAAAGCTTATTGAACGATGGATCAAAATCTTTATAAAATATTATAAGCTTATGTCATTATACAGGCTTGAGGAAGGCAACACATTTTTATGTTCAATCGAAGGAGTTGCAATCGGCAATAGCAAGAGAATTCATAACAATAAAAAAAATTAAATAATAAAAATAGTAAACAGTAAATAACAACAAACCGTCGCTTTGTGTAAATCAATTCCATAGAAATCCAAACGTTTCGACTGCTCTAAATAGTTATATTCTGCATCGGCAGGCAATTGTCCACGATGCAGTTTATGTAATTCGGATATTCGACGTTCGGAGTCATCATTTTGGTCCACTAGTAATTGCAGACAGCTCAAGTAACCTGGTTGATGTTCGGCAGGATTAAAATCACCTAATTCAGCTGTACATGAATATAATAAATCAATAAAAAAAACTATTCTGACAAAAAAAACATTTAAACATGAATACTTACATTGCACAGTATAACTTGCCAAGAGGCATTGCGTGCCCAAAGAACACTGCAGTTTACCCAGAAATATATTCCTCTTGATTTGTAAATAAAATTGATATCTTGTATACTCTTCCTGTAGTCGACTTGGATCACTCACATAAAACTGTAAAATAAATTTAAATGATTAAAAGAAATTCCATAATTTAAAGAAACCAAAACTACCTTAACTCTAAATTCTAATATTGGAACGGCATCCGGATCCATTGAGCTGCTGTTCCATTGTTTCTTGAATTGCTTATGTGCATCGACCCACCGCTAATCAGAATCAAACAAACAAAAGAAAAAGGTCATCTTTCTTATCTAGTTCAAGAAATTTGAATATGGTTCATTGAAAACTTACAACAACATCACCAGGTTTCTGTGGAAACAGCAGGCCAAAATAATCCCTTTCGGATAGCTCCAGAAACTGAAAAACTTGATCGAGTAATTCAGAGCCCTTCGCGCGTTTCTGTAAGACAATTTAAATGAAAGTGATAGTTTTATTTGTATCAGTTTGTTTTTATTATCAAGAATATTATAGATATATACGTTAATGGGTGTGTTTTGGTTGTTTTTATGATTATGGGTCTAGTGTTGTGAGGTTGTGTGTGATTAAGTAAAATAGGGTTGAGTCACGTTCAATTTCTTTATCTGGTTATGTCGTAAAAGGAATATTATCTTTCCCCCTTTTGTTTTATTACTTAAACTGCATTAGGAAATAAGCTATCGAACATTCACTGATATACGATTGCCATTCCAATATTAATGTCATATTTATTTTCAGTTTTTATTATCGCGGGGAGAATGTGTTATCAATTGAATATAGAATAATAGTTTTGTTTTCAAAACTTGTCTAGTTTTTTTTTTGCGTTGTACATATTTTGGAATTAGGGAAATATATTTTGTTTTATTACATTAATTAATTAAGAAACAATTTTCTTGTAGAAGTATACCTTTAACAAGGAAGTTGTTTTTCTTGAGTAGGTAATTCTTTAAATGAATATATATTTGAGAAAAACAAGACGTTATTGTTGAATTTGAAGGCAATTTATGATATTAATGCAATAAATTCTGATTGATTCGGATTTTAGATACGTTTTTATTTCGAACGACCAATGTTTTATATATAATTCGTTTGTGATTGGTTATCTATACAAAATTTATTTATTTAAGTATCAATTTTATAAGTGGTGAAGAGACTTAGAGATCATAAATCATTCAAAATTGAAAGAAAGGACATGATGCAAAATTCTTAAATTGTTTCATCATTTATAAGAACAAATTCTTAAGATTGTTAAAGTAATAATTTATTATGTACATCAAAATCTGTAGAAAACGATGATGAATTTAATCAACTACCTAGATGGTTTAGATCATGGGTCAACAACTTTAAATATTTCTGTTCCCGTGCTCTCCAAAACTGACAATTTCTACGAATTTTAATCAAAAGTCTGTCAAAGTTCATATAAAAAAATATAAAATTTATTGTTTTGGACAGAAATCACACAGTTTAAAAGTAAAAGAACGCACTTATTGTGTTTTCATGTTTTTTGAAAAGTTATTTCAGCTCAGATCATACGAAAATTACATAATATTGGTACCAAATGGGGAATCGGAGATAGAAACTATTTCTCATCTTTTAGGATTCATTAAATATGTACCTTGGTTAGAAAAAGACTGCTAGTTTAATAAATTGTAATTTTGTTATATCTGAGAACACAAAACGGTTCGATTCAAAAAGCCTTTAACGGCGTTATTGTTTGTTTGAGTGTAAAAATTTGCAGCTGATAAAAAGTTTTTTCTATAAATTTTGAAGACGACATGCAAAAGGTCAGGAGTATATTTTCAGAATGAGTTGTCAAAAAAGAGTTTCTTTTTACGTTTAAAGCATATTACGGAGAAATTAGCTGAGGAAAATTAACGAGGGGGAAAAACAAAACTAAAACCGAAAAGTTAAAAAAAAAAAAAAATAATTATACATTGATGGAGATCGTGAAGAACCAGGACACAATCAACCATTTTTATAATATGTATATGTGGAGATGAAAGCAATTTATCCAATTATTATATCAGTGATACTTGTAACCACTTCTCTATTCTGATTCGCTGTTCTAATGTTTGTCTGGTTTTTGATTTACTTATAGTTTTTCTCTTTCCTATTTCTATATTTATACCTCTATTTAAATAATGTACATGTTTTGTTTTGCTTTTGTTCTATTCAGTGTGAATAGATTTTATATATTTACTCCATTAATCCAGTTTAAAATTTTAAACTTTAATAATCAATGTAATTACATTCGGATTTAAGTTACAGCTTTTCTTGAAACTTTTCATTGAAAATTTAAATTTTAAGTTTTGAGGCGCTTAAAACGCAAAATCAGTGATTATTTTGGTGCCAATATAAAGCTAATGACTTATTATTAATTTATGTAAAAAAAAATAAATTTTGGCAAAACATTCCACATTAAATTCAGTGCTACCATTGATCATTGAAATTTGAGAAATCATTTTATGTGAAAGATTGGACCAAAAAAATATTTGTTTGACTAGAAATATTAATTGTGTGAAAATATTTATATTGGCATCAAAATAATCACAGATTTTGCTTTTTAAGTGCCGCAAATCTTAAAATTAAAATGTTCAATGGCGGTTTATAAGTTCTCTTTTGTTCAGACTCTTTCAGTTTTTCTGAGTAAAATATTTCTGTTAATTCATGTCTGCTTAAGGTTTGAATTGATCTGAGAAAATTTGTCTTGGCAAAGCTTTGTCTTATGAGGATAATTTGTTGTACTTAATACATAGAATTTACTTAATGGACTTATCTAAAATCTATATTAGAACAAAAAATAGAGATGGATATTTTTGTACAAGGTAAAATACCTTACTTCATTTCTTATACCTATAGTCAACAATAAATTAAATACATTTGTACCTATAACGACCAAGCCAAACTTGGTTAAATATCTTGAATTCAAACCAAAAGACCCTGTCCTAAAAGCAAACTATTTTAAAAATTAATTTACGTAAATCCAACCATCATCGTTTTCGAATATTGACCTTCTCCCAATTTTTATTTATGTACATACATATTTAAAAGAATTTGAACTTGAAAAACAAAACCGAATTTACATCGCAAATAAATTTAAAATGTTTATGTCAAAATCCATATCAGATGTTGGTATTTTCAGAGCCCTTGATATCAAAATTTATTTTATTTTTTCTGCTGCCACATTTTTTTTTCTTGAGATCTTGTGTTGTGCGCACGTCAAACAAATGACTCACAAGGCATTATAAGCACACAAAAAAAAAAAAAAAAACAACAACAAAACTGGGCGGAATCCCAAGAAAACTACATCCGCTGTGCATGGTAATTTTTTGCTGCTACCGCACCTCGCCGGCCGGCCGGCTAACGAAAAAATCGTCGCCGTCGTAACCATAGAAAAACATACCCAGGGAAAACAAAACAAAAAAAACACTACAAAACATTAGTTTGTCGTCGTCGTAATAGACTTCAATTGTTATTTTGAAATTATTACCGATGGAAATGTTTGTATGTCACCCCACTCCACCAAAACTAATGTTTCCCTGATGTGTTCAAAGACGTTAATGTGATAATTAAATGCTGGAAAAAAAACAACATGAAACTAGACAAGTTTATACCAGTCAGTGAATAACAAAAAAATTATTTCAATTTCTTTATGTCAAACAATCACTTATAGACAAATAAAAATCAAATCCAGCGGTTTACAGAAGTATTAACAATTTTGGCTTCGAAGGTAATTTTTTTTATACCAGTGAAACTCATAGTTCAGATAATATACAATCAAGATTTATAAATTTGATATAGTGTACGTATGACCCAAAGCTGGATTTACCTTAGCCTATTTTTCAAAAGTATATGTTTTTTGCTAAATAAGGTGTATGTAGATAATTGGTATAAAAAGAAAACTGACAGCTAACGAATCCAACAAAAAATGGCCTAGAGAAAAAATATACCTTTGCAATAGATATTTGGATAATTTTCATTCCAATCGTTTCAGGTAAAGGATTTTTATAGATTTTTATCTGTCAAGTGATTGGTATAATCAGTTTCTACGAATCAGCTGATAAATAAATGATAGAAAAGCCAATTGTTTTATTTATTTCGTCGTATGTAACTTGGCGGTATAAGAGAAAGAATCACAAAGATTTTCATTTATTTTCCTGACTGGTATAAACTTGACAGAAGAACACTGCCATACTTTGGTAACAATAGTTTTAATTTAAACTTTTATAAAATTTAAAAAACCGGTAAAATTGAAAACTTAAGGTGGTTAGCCAGAACTCTAACGGTATCTCTCCAAGGAGTTTTATTAAATTTCTGTATTTTGTTTTGTAAGAAAATATTATGTAACACGGTTAGGTTTACCCTATTTTCAAAGGGTTAAAAAAACAAATAAATATATTCTTACATCAATCCGAAAGGTGTGTGTACTGTCATCTAGGAATAGTACAGTGACACATTGTTGTCGTTGTTTCTTATCGCGCGCCAGCTCTGCACTACGAATGCGATAGGTCCCACTCAATCCACCTAGACGAAACCGTTCAAGCATTGCAGTCCATAATTTGAACTTGTTGGAGTTTCTTTTTCTTGTTGTTGTTGATGATTTTGTTTATATGCGATGTTTAGTTGTAATTTTCGATAGAAGTAATGGTGGCGGTGTTAAGGGGCTTTTCATCAATCGAAGAACCTGCTGTAAGAAAAATATGAAAAAAAAGAGAAAGCGTTTAATAAACTTAATATGTTTTTAATTATATTTTTTATAATGAGAAGTTAAATTGCCTATGGGGATTGGGGATGGGTTGGGTTTGGATCGCTAATTGATATTCCTTCGGAATCGGAATCAAACTTCATAACTTCCGGTTATGGTTCCCCTTTTCTTGATAATAATACATAATAATATAAATGTTGAAACGACAAAAATTGCATTTCTGACAACTTGGTTGATTGATGTTCACCGCCGCGCGCCTGCCAAACGGAAAGCCAGACATTAATATTGTACGCTGAAAAATTTTGAGTTCTCGGATTGTGCTGCAGTTACGTCATTTTGTTTTATTCTTTTTCTTGTAGATATAGATACTTTTGATTAAACTGTCTTGATTGGTCAGTCAGTGGCACTTATTTAACGGTCCAATTAAAATGCAACATATCTTGACAGAAAGCAATGAAAGATAACTCTTATGCTTGTCACGCGATGACAAATTCGGTTTGAGTTTTTTCCTGCTAAACAACAGGGACAAATTGCAGTAATTTCCGTTTAACATTTTGTAATATGTAGGTACACACACGTAAGTAAGCAAATATAAAGCAGGTAGAATAGTAGTTGATTGACTTACAACATTATACCTAGGTATCTGTATTTTAAAATGTTTTCTTTCATAATTTGTGGTTTAAGAAAATTTATTAAGAAGTAAAAATAATGAAATATTCACATGAGATACACCTATAAGAACAAAAATTTGAACCATTTTTTTTTCAAATTTTAATCTCAATTATCGGTCTTTTTTTTCAAGACTATTCGATAGATCTTACTCGGTGCTATTTAACAGTTGCGAATCGAATAAGTTTAAAATCAACTCTGGAATCCCACAGGGTAGTCATTTAGGCCCTATTCTTTTTATTTTGTGTATAAACGACTTACCATCTGTGTTAAAATACTCTAAGTGTCTCATTTACGTCGATGGTGTGACAATTTTCAAAGCAATTTCAAATACTCGGGATTGCGAAGAATTACAATGTGACCTTAATTCGTTTTTTAACTGGTGTACTCGTAACTGTTTTTTTCTCAATATCGATAAATGTAAAACTATGTGTTTTACCAGAAAATTTTCTTTTACTTCGTTCAGCTATTTGTTTAATGATAAATCAATACCTCGTGAAATCAATGTATCTATTCTTGGTGTCATATTCGATCGCAAACTCGAATTTATTGAACATATTAACTGCATTTCTAATAAGGCCAATCAATTCTTGGTTGGATAAAAAGAGAGTCGAAACAATTTTCTGACCCTTTCGTGACAAAGCAGGTTTTTATATCTTTTGTACGACCCATTTTAGAATACGCTTGTCAGGTTTGGTCACCTCACTACGAATGCCATAAAAATAGAACAGGTGCAAAAAATATTTCTTAGATTTGCTCTCAGAGGACTGGGATGGGTAAATCCTTATGATCTTCCACCTTACAACAACAGACTAAGACTTATTGATTTACCCAGTCTCGAGGACAGACGTTCCTATTTATGTTTTGTTTTCATTGTAAAATTAATCAACGGTAACATAGACTCCTTGCACCTTCTGTCTCGTATTAACTTTAATATTCCACAAAGAAACTTGAGGAACATACCGGATAGTATACTTATAACTATCGTACCAATTACGAAAAATATTCTCCTTTAAATAATATGTTTAAAATATTTAATTTTTACAATAATAAATATAACAATCTGTTTCATAAAACAATAATTAATTCATGTAAATTAAAATCAACATTTTTTTTTTGCAATTAATTAAAATCTTAATATACACTTTGGTAAGAATTTTGTAAAACTTTTTTTGTAAACTAGCAATTTAGTTATGTTAAATAAATAAAGACTGTATAAAGCAGAATTATAAATTTAACTAATAAAACTATTTCTGTACGTTTTTAATTAATTGGAGAATAATTCAACTATAAAATTCGCCATCGCCTAATCTTTAGAAGCCCATAAATTCAGCACTTGGCCTCAATCATATTATACAAATTTGATTTTATGTATGTATCAGATAAAACACTGTTTTGGCTGGCGGATATCATATGTGTTTTTTCTCGAGAAATTAGTGTTTTCAGAGTCTTTTCCATTACATATTTTCTTTTTGACGCCACTAGAATAAAATAAGAATAGGTACA
The DNA here is from genome assembly GCA_929447395.1 of Epistrophe grossulariae. Taxonomy (NCBI): domain Eukaryota; kingdom Metazoa; phylum Arthropoda; class Insecta; order Diptera; family Syrphidae; genus Epistrophe; species Epistrophe grossulariae. The sequence goes on along the minus strand of OV839568.1, from coordinate 133,616,441 downwards.
TCAAACAAACTTTACTGACCAAGCTTTTTTTTCAGTTATTTTTTTAGCACACACGTTTTTTTATGATCGAATAAAATGACGATCACTCAATACATTATCATATCAGTGGAATTCAAATTCCTCACACTTCCTACTTATTTTTAAAATATATTTCAATTATTATATAATAACAAATTTTATTTATAGCCGGCTGCGGCGGCAGTGTGGCAAACTCGAAAACGGTTCATTCTTAAAAATTTTCAGCAAAAAGATTGCAAATGTATTTTTATTTTTAGTATATTTATGTACATATACCTTTTGTTTTTCAAAAAAGCTCTCATTTTAGTAGAACATTTCCTTATGGAATGAAAAATCTGTATGAATTTGTGCAACTCTTTGGAAGTGATATCTGGAAATCGTTGCTTAATTTGTATTTACTTTTTTTTTTCTTATAATTTTTTAATTTAATTTGAGAAGAAAAAAATACTAATAGGTATGTAGGTATAAGAATATTTATTACAGTGCAGTTAAAAAGTCTGAAACTAATTTTGGAGAGGCATTTATCAATTTTGACAGCGCTGATTTCACAGATAACGATATCGAAAGTTCTATTTAACTCTTAAGAAAATACCGCCACGTGACAGTTTTATTAAAAACTCACGGGGACGCAACAGAGCGTATAGAGGAGAATGTTGCACTGACTTGTCAGCAAAGAATAATGCTTATCGACGGTTAAAGTACAAAACCTCGTAAGTCATGTTTTTCAGAAATAAAAAAAACCTGCTAAATTTTGTATGGCGATCTATAGTGTGAGGTTTTGAATTCTGCCTTTTTCTGTAACATGTTCAGAACAACATTGTTATCCTGAATTTGCTAATAATTTGCTGATGTTTCTGATTTTTCTACATTAATAATATTTTTGTTCAATTTTCGACTTACGAAGTCTTAGACTTTAACCGTCGGTATTTTTTTTTAAAGATTTGAGTGAACAGTACGGTATTGCAGTTCAACGCTCTATAGTACCTTTGAAAAATTGTTATATAAGCGTACGTGGTTAACAAGATAATGATTTCGATTTCCATGGTGTCTTAAGGAAATAGAAAAATAAAAGCAAAAAAGGAGGATTATACCTATCTTACTGGAACTTTTTCAGCTTTCGGCGGCACTCATATTGTTTTATCCAAACCCATATGATTTCCGATAAAGATATGTATATTTACATGCCAGGCAGCTGAAGAATTCAGAAGTGTGGACGCCGAATGACCAGAGTTAGTTCACGACACGCTGAATCGAATTATTATGACCCTGTCGGCATACCATTCATATAGCTCATGACTTGTTTTATGATTATTTTGGCCAAACGATCTTAATTTCGTACAAAATTTGAAAATTCGGCTCCAAATTATTTTACTTATTACACAAAGTCATAGGTATTTCTGAATAGGATAACTTCAAACAAATTTGCAAAAAAAAAAAATTATTTGAAACAAATCGGGCAACATAAATTGAATATTTGAATATCATTGAAACTTTTTGAACAAAAAATTAAAAAATTGAGATATGATGGCGGTAGATGTCACCCAATATTCACTCAATACTTTTTCACAGATCAATTTTCTGCTTTAACCATTTTTTTTTTGAAAATAAAAAGATACTTAACTTTCATTAAAATAAAACACCTACTCTTTCTTACAAAACAAAAAATGACTCCTTTCTTTCGTTCTCCATTGTTCTAGTGTGTTGTCTGTAGTTTGCTACTATAATTTGCTACTATAATAAAACAAATCATTTTGCAAATTTTCAAGTACAAAAACTTTCATAAAAAAAAAACAACAATTTGGATATATAAAAGCATATGGTATAAGTTTGCAAAAATATCGAGAACATGAATTTATGATAATTTGTTTATTTTTTTTTGTTGTGCTTCTCTCGCTCGACTCTTTAAATATTCGAATGGGGAACATTTGCAAGGTATTCACATTAACATGCGTATATTATATAAATTCAACGAAAATTCTATATTTATACAACAAACAAATTTATTATATTTTTGTTCTGTTTTACTTTATACGTGGCAGTGAATGAAGAAGAGAGGGTATAAACGCCCTTGTGAAACAACCAGATTGTCGTATATATAAATGTGTATATGTAAAATAAACATGATATTTCATTCTATTTTATAAACAAAATGTAGATTTTATATATATACCTACATATGTATGTAGGGACATAATTTTGAAGACTAATTATATTCATTTTTATATTGACAATAGTAGATACCTCTTCATAAGAAAAACAAACAAATCATTTGATTAACTATCCGATATCAATATCTATATACCATCAATTTGTCCATCGATGACAGTTCTATCTATTCGATTTATATTTATTTTCTTGGAATTAATTTCTAGCTATATAGGTACAATGTACATATAAGCAAGAAAGCAACCAAGCAAATATCAGGGTATATTGATGGAATTGATCTTGACAACTAAAATTGGAAATACCCGCATAACGGCTGAATAATGGACTATGCCCTATGGGAGACGAAAAAACTATTAAAAAAAAAAGATGAAGTTCTTCATTTTTCATTAAACTGAACCCAAAACATTTGTGTCAAGAGTTAATTTATATTTCTAGTGTTTTTTTTTTTAGAAATATAGAACAATTAAGTTCTCAATAAATATAACGAGACGTAGAAAGATTTTTGTATGTCAAAATCACAAATATAAATAATTGTTCCTTATTAACTTTGTCTGCAGAAACTTTTAGGTCTTTGAATTGTTATTTATAAGAATTCCTTCTAACGATTTTTTAAATAATTTTTGGTTGATAGAACTCAATGTAATTGACGGTAAAATATCACTAAGAAAACACAAAAGTTTCGCGTCAACAAATTTCCCAAAATTGAGTTTTTTTCCTATGCAAGATATTTCACGTTACAAAACAGACCTATTTTGTCTGTTTGTTAACTGCAACTTCTTGCTACAGTTTAGTACTTGTCAAACATTTCTATGGGATTTGACAGCAAATTGTGCAACGTCATACAACGTCATATCATACATACTAAACAGACATATTAACTTTGTTCGTTTACTTGCCAAACCTACCCATTTCTACCATTTTTAGCCCGAAATACTGTCAAAGTTCATATAAAAAAAATAAATCTGGTAGAATCTGGCAGTTTCGGGCAAGTACGCGAACAGACCTATTATATCGATCAAACACACTTGGCGTGTTCAGAGAAACGAGATCCAATTTTTTTTTCTCAGTTTTGTCAGCAAAGCTGAGAAATTTTGCCAAGGAGTCCTGTTCATGAAACTGAGATTGTTGAGATCTCAGAGATGTCTTTTTCCTGAACATGCCTACTACAGTAGGCATGCAACCCACCATTTAAAAGCCTTCAAATAAAATATTTCTAGAAAAAAATATGACTTAAGGTGATTTTTTTTCTTCAACGTCTATTTTTTAATTTTGACTTTCAAAAATTTTTATCTCCAGTTATAGATTTTCTGAAATTTCCTTTTATATTTATTTTTAAAAAATTTAAAAAATCAACTTTCTATCATTTTCTGTTTAGAAAATAAATTCTTTGTCTTTGTCTCTGTCTCTGTCTCTGTCTCTGTCTCTGTCTCTGTTTATCTTAATTTACCCTATTAACACTCTGAATTTAAAAAAAATCCAGCTTAATGTTTAAATGAAATCTCCTTTACCATGATATTTTGTTTCCCTTTAAAAAATACCTAAAATTTGTATACCTCCGATCTGGTCACTCGATGAGGGTAGGTCTTAGAGTTTAGACTATATCAGTCGCATTTGTGAATTGTCTAACTTTGGACAGCTGTCCAAGTTATAAATAAACATATTTATTGATGTTTAACAGCTGTCTAATTTTGATAAAGTGTCTCAAAATAAGAAAATAAATTTTTCAATGATGAGTTTCAATGAAAGCTATCTCCCAGTTCTAAAAAATGACACCGAGTTGCAGGACTACTAAAGCTAAGTACAGACGATTGTCAGATCTTACAATATTGTCTGAACTGTCAATGGTCTGACAATACCTAACAATTAGCTGACAATTGATATATTTCTTACAATGGAAAATTGTCCGTTCACACGGTTGGTAGGATTCTTCCCAAAGTCTGACAATTTGATTGTCAGCTCTTTTTTCTACCTCTCTTTAACAAACTCATTGACATTTCGGACAATGAAGAAATTGTCAGGAATTGTAAGATGTTTTCAATGAAATGATTGTAAGATATTTGGAACAGTTTTTTCACTGACAGATTTGACAATATTGTAAGATCTGACAAACGTCTGTACTTAGCTTAACAGTCTGACTTCTATTAGTAAGAGAATCAGTTTTGACTGATAGGTGACAGATGTAAACACTAGGTCGCTTACTTGCCCGAAACGGCCAGATTCTACTAGTTTTATTTTTTTTTTATAAGAATTTTTAAACTTTAACAGTCTTTCAGGTAGAAATGGGTAGGTTTGGGAAGTAAACAAACAAGGTTACTATCAGTCGTGGGCAAAACTGTCCTCATTTTCGAAAATGTGAATGAAAAAAACTATATAATATATTCAATTTCTATGGAAACATATCACTACTTCAGTAAAAGTCCTAAAAACATAATCTTATGGTTTTTTGAAAAATCAAATTCGAAGTTACACAATAATTCTACCAAATTTTTTGTTTAAAAATAGAAACGATTATTTAAACAACGTTAAATTGTAACTCGATGTCAGTCATTAAGTTTTTCATTACTTAAAAGTTCAATCAACCCACTTACATTCTAATATGATTTACATAAAAATGAAAAAAAAAACAAAAATTAGAAAGGCTTCCGCAGTTTCAACATTGAGAGCATTTTTTTAATACATAAATTATATTTTAAGAGTCTAGACTTCAATTTATGTCACGTGGCATGTCAGTAGGTACATAATAATACCATATTTGTATGTCAATGCAGAAGCCATGCAGCGAAAGACAGATTTTTTTTTTGTTCTGCAATTGAAAATAATAAAAGCCTTGTACACGTTAAAATGAGACAACTAAGCCGCTTGTGACAAACTCCGACAGTAATATAAGGTCTTTGGCTAACTATCATTCTCATAGCTGAATGGTGGGATGTGAGAAACCTTTTTTGGTATTTATATGCATTTGTTGTGATATTATATGATATTCACATACATATTTCTGTATAGAAATAATAACTACTGGTTAATAAAACAAAATGCTGTAGTTAATGTATTTACTTACATTTATTATGGAAAATAATTGATGGTCCAATAATTCTTAACCTAAGGATAACTTTCAAGTTCTTATAGAGGTCTTTCCCTTCACATTATTTTTAACTGTTAAAATATTAAGTATGGTTCCCAAAAAAATACCAAGAACCAAGAAAAAAATTAAGAATTTCTAGAAAATAAAAATATACCAGGTGACCTATTCGCTGATGTCATTTTGTGCCAACCCATGTGTTTACCCAAGAAATTGTGCTCCTTAATTCCCCGAGTCCCATACAATATACATAACTTACGGTTAGTTTCATTTCATAATGTTGTGATTACACAGCAAATAATAGTCTCTTCTGCGGTAGCCTGTGGTTGATAGACCGCTGACCCCTTCTCCCTAGGTAGGTATATTATTGTTTAAATGTAGAACAAAAATTCCAGATAAAAACCTCTTCCAAAAGGCTCAACTGAACAATATATAGTTTTAATAATAAAAGGTATATAAAGAGAATAAAAACGAAGAAGAAAATTGTCAATGACGACGGGCGGATTAAAAGATTCCCATCTCTCTTATTCTGCTGCTGCACACAATGCAATGAAAAGATTTCCACAGATTCAATCCACCCGTTTGCCACAGACCGCCCGAGATCTGGAAGCCTGGGGAGACTTTATACAGACGATAAAGTAGTATCAAGGCAGGGCTGGGCAGGGTAGTTCCACCAGTAGCACAGCACAGCGCACAATGTACACTATTGAAGCTACAAATGTATTATAATAGGAGAGTAGCACTTGTGCCATCATCATAGCTGGAGAGGTCGGTTGCCTTCTTCGAAGGCTGTAATCTGAACTTTTAAGCGGTGGCACTGCAGTCAAGTGGATTAGGGTATTATATAGTATAGAGACAATGAGAAAGTGCACGGAGAAGGGCATCATTTTCTATACATTATTATTTTTTTTTTTTTTGTAATAGTTATATGTACCTAGCTAGAAATCGCTAGATCCGCTCCCCTTCGCATGAGTCTCTAAAAATGGAAAACGTTTAAATAAAAGTTGAGAAATTATTTGATTGTGCTTTTTTCCATTGATGTCACGCGGGGTTCATTGCTGCCTTATTCATATATACATATGCTAGCTATAAGGCTAAGGCAAGTGCTTGCGATTGCAATATCGACAGCAAATTGCGATATATTTCACAATTGGTTTGAGGTTTCGATTATTGAAATTGAAAATGCAGACTCTAATCGGGTATTAGCTGTGTGTTCCCAATTTGTTAGTAACTTAATACGAACGTACCTTATACCCAACTGTACTGAGATTGAATGGTGCTAGTGGTTGTGGAAGTGTCAGTCTGAAGAAGATAACGATAATACACAGCAGGAAAATTTGGACCGAAAGGTTATTAATGGCATTTGTCATGGTTAAAGTAGACGAATGTGGTTCGAATTCACTTTGCATATCTCCATAAGTTATTTATACTGGTGATAAATCATTTAGATTATTATTCGAATCAACGGATGTACATATGTATACCTCCAACGATGAACTTTGAAATGTATTTATATGGAAACTTGATACACGCACAGTAGGTATAAGATGTTTTAAAGTGTTTTTTGAGGTTCGGAAGGTGTTAAATAAATTGTTCATTGTTCAACATTCAAGTGGCTATTAATTTATAGTTTCACTTTATACAGGTGTTTAGTTTTTAAATTTATCCTAGCGATGGCTGCTCGCATTCTTCATTGTTGCTGCATTTTAATTGAAAAGAAGAATAATGAGTTAGATTTGATAGTTGTTCTTTCTTAATTAACATTTAGGAATGACATTATAGTGATGCCTTCAGAAAACAAATTTTTAGGCTCTGCTTACTTGAAGCACATAAGATTATGTTATTCTTAACAACTTAACATTAAGCTGGCAAAACACGATACCACTACTGGGAAGAACTAAAAGTACTTTGCAAGAACTAATGAACACAAGAACACGCTTAGTATTTACAAAGAAACTGCACATCATAGATGTATATACATTTAATGTGCAAGTTCTCCCATCTACAAATATATAGAAAAACGGTAGAACTTCTCATTTATACTAATGTTTATTTTTTATTTTCAAATTTAAGTTAAACAATTCCCAGGAGTTTTGTTAAACCTAATTTGGAACATTTTAGTGAAAACATTCTACTTGTTTTTGTTTTTACTGACAGGTTATCCATAAAGTTTTGATAAACTACTTAATTTATTTTTTATTGCTTGATTTATGTTTTTAAAAAAAGATTAAATTTTGTACGTGTGGACTGTAATTTGCTTCCATTAGTTTCATTCTCCCTATGAATGATATCGTAAAATCCCATTGTAAAATAAAAATACACATCAATCACTATAGACGAGAACAAAAAAATCAATCAATGCATTAAAACCAAACATTAACTGAAAAAAAAATCAACAGACCAGTACACAGTGGTGCAATTGGTTAGAACATTGCCTAAAAATAATTTCTTCATTTAACTTTTATGGTTAACAAATTATTGTTGCTTATGAATATCATATTGTGTTTTTCAATTATAATTTTAAACAAACACTTACTGGAAATGAAGATAAGGCAACTTTTGAAACGTAAAGGTACCTAATTCATTATAGAAATGTTCCAATAAATTATAAAAACTATATTTAACATTATTTAAATCTACTATAGAAATAGATACAAAAAAAATATTAAAATATATTTCAGGTTGGGGTATGAATTCCGTAAGACCCAAAAGCGGAACACCCCAAATCCCGAAAACTAAAAATCTTGGAAACCCGAAATCAAGAAAAAACGCCAAATCCAATATCCAGAAAATCTAAAATCCCTAAAAACCCATTATCCCAAAAAATGTTTTTCGAAATCCCGACAAATTATATAAAATGAAAAATTTGCGTACATTTTGGATTTTGGGATTTCTGAATTTAGCTTTTCGAGATTCTGTCCGACTCCCATATATTCCACTTGGCAGCTTTACAAGCTCCAAGGTTTAAATAAATTATAAAACCTTTTGTTTGAGAATATATGATCTAATCAATTGCACTGCTGTGTACCATGTACAATCGTTAATGAAAAGAAAGTGATAACAATATTATTGAAGAGCTCATTAAATTCGATGTGTATTTACCCCATTTTTGGAACAGTTTCTTCTTCCAAGCTGAATTCCTACTTGAGTATTGAGTGTAGACAAATCACTTTAAGTGTGCTTGCACAATTGATGATAACATAATACTTTAGTTGAAAGTGTACACAATGCATTCGATATAGCCATGAAAGAAAAAAAAAAGTTTCTAGGTTTGTTTTGCTTTAGACAATGCGATTGAGTCACCAAGTTCGATTCTGACAATTTGATAAATTAAAAACGTAACTTAGAAACACTTGGATGAAACAAAAGAAATAAATAAAACTGAGGATGGCAGTTATCAATTTCTAGATAAATTTCAGAATAAACAACACACCGAAAACAAAATATTTATTAAAATTAAACAAATTTAACGCGTTGGATTTCTCGTTAGTAGAAATTTAATAAAGCTGTTGATAAGGTACTGAAGAAAAATAAAAATATTTTTAGATGTTGCTCAAGCATTCGACAAATGAGCAAAAAATGAATAGGATCTTAGGCATTACCACAAGATACTGATATCATATCTGTTGACTTTCAACATAAATAAAAAGAAACACTTATGTTTAGAAATAACAAACAAGCTTAGAAAAAAATGTTGTTTTGAAAATTAATATTATTATTTCTAAATTCTTGTATTGTTGATATCATATCGATTTGAATGTATATCTAAAAATATTTTATAACGTTAAACAATCTTTTCACCTTTGCATTTCAACTTAGTACAAGAATTAAATTATTAACAAGAAAGAATAATTTTGATGTACTTCACCGAAGTACATTACAAACAACAAATAATTTCTGGGTTCATCTCTGCCTAGAGCAATATCAGTTCGGAATTCGAGGAAATTTTTATAAAAAAAAAACTCTTCACATAAAATGTCCAAGTGGGTCACTGGGACAAGAATATTTTGTATTTGTAATTTAGCTATAATTTCATGTAGTTCTTAAAAACACTCCGAAGCTTAATATATTCTTTAAAAATTACAAAACTTCATAAATATATGTATCTCCAGGTCAATCACTAGAAAAAAAAAACACCATTTGTTGTATGTTATCCATTTGATTTAACGAAAATTGTATTTCAAAGATTCTACACTTCTTGACGACAATGCGACGTCCTTCGATTTAATACCAAAAGCGACATATTATTTACGCATATTTTCTTTTGTATAGTATTTCCTCTCTTTTTTTTTGGTTCATCATAATTTAATACTTGAAATAAAAGGCTAACAATAAACGATCCAACAACTCATCGCAATAACAGGATTACTAATATATTTTTCTTGTATTTCTTCTTTTATTCTGTTTTTTTTTTTTTTTTAAGAAATTACCTTCGTGTTTTGAATTATTCAAGTGATGACGATGATGGTGGTGGAGCTGCGGTGGCTTAACTATGGTAATTTAACACCTGAAGGGGAAAAGTACCAAGGTACAATAGTATACCTTTGAAAGATATGTGCCCATCACGAGTGTTGGTAATTCGGAGAAATACCCGCACGATCGCGGCATGTTTTTTTTATCATATTTTTTTTTCTCTCAAAGGTTTAATAGTAGCCTATCGATTCAGGTTGGAGGGAGGGGGGAACTTCGAATTCTATGGTTTATATTTTAAAAATGAATCATTGCAAGTTCCGTTTGGAACAAATGACATTTCTGTTGAAAATGATAGATAAAACTAAAGTATTTCATGTAAAATTTAACCAGCTGAGGATTTCAGATAGTTTTTTTTTTACACTCAAATGACTAATAGCTATGGCAGTGAAAGTTTGAATAAAGCTATTTCTATTGCATTCATATATAGAATAGTAAGAAATTCCAAAAAAAACCCATCCGCAGTAGCCTACCCATCCGCAGTAGGATTCTACTTCTGCTTTTATTAGCAGTAATTCTACTGTGGATGTTGTTTTTGTAAGTCGTGTAGAATCCTATTGTACTGTGAATAGCTTTCCCAAAAAAACACGACTGTTGATTCTGAAACCTTTAGATTTTAATTTTTCAAAAATTGTCAAGCGAATAAATTTTCCAACCTATTATTACTAAAATCATGGAAGAATTACAAATATTTTTGTTACCCGCTTGGAAAGTGGCAAGTTTTTGGCAAGGAATGTTTTCAGTTGAAACAATTTCTAATAATTATTGTATTCAACAAACCACATTCATTGAAGAACCAATTAATTTAATTTTTAGTCATACTAAAGAATATAAACAACAAAAAATTGATTTCTCTTTATTTATACTCTTTGTCAATTCACAGGGCTAAATTCACCCATGAACAAAATGAATTCCAGTAAATGATTAATTTAATCGACCTAATAAACCAAAATCGACTGATTAACAATTCCTTGAATCAATTACTAAAATCATGGAATTCTCTGATTAAAATTTTAGCTAGCAATAAAATCCAATGATTATCCTAGCTAGAATAGAATAATCGACAATTGAAGATGATGATATTTTAAACAGACTGTTCTTAAATCCCACGGGTTTCATCCAGTTGAAGCGAGGAATATTGAGAGTGGGGGCTCTAACCCATACATAAATTAACATTCAAGCACTTTATCCACTCAACTATATTACCACCCGCAATGGTTTGGGCAAACCAAACATAAAAGTATTTGTTTTTTTCTAACATACATATTACATAATTAAATTTATTTATAGGTGGCCATTAATTTTAATTTGTCCAATTTTAGGTTTGCCACCCAAAAAAAAACAAAAATAACTGGATCTATAGAACTTATAATGTATGGCATAACTAATTACCACAAACGGATTAATTTGTGGTCGATGAATAGCAAAAGACTATGTGAGTAAAATTGATGCGGCCCTGGCACGGATAACCCATTTACGTGATGCGAGTTTTGAAATAGAATTGCGTTCATATGGATGTACATATATGCTGGTATTATACATCAAAATGTCACTACCACCCCATCACCGCATGACACAAACCACACCGGTCGGTCGATATAATGCTATCAACCTCCCTTAGCCTCAGCCCTTTATACGTAGTGTGTGCCATTAACTTTTTTTTATTTTTAAAAGGGTAACATAGCTAGTTAAAAGTAAATTCTCTCAGTAGATAACATCACACCAGTATGTTATAATCTAATTAAGAACAAACTTGCAACAACTACTTAAATAAACTTTGCGGTTGATTAGACAGCCTTGCTGGCTTAGTTGTAGGTAAGTCAATCCGAATCTCTCGTCTCATATCTCATATACATAATATATCCCTCATTTCTTGAAGCATTTTAAAATTGATTGCATCTCACAAATTAATTGAAGCCTTTGGTGTTAATCACTTTTTTACACCTTAACAATTTGCAAATTTACTGTGAAAGAAGGAAGGTGTGCTTAAACGAGAAAATCCGAATACCTTAGAGAAGCCAAAAGACTTTAATAAAGATTAATTAGGAATTAATCTAGTTAATGTGTATAAATTTTAAATTTATAGGGTAAAACTATGATGTTGATAATGAGAATATTAATATTTAATATGATATGAAATTAAGAATGTATTATGGTTTTGAGACAGGTGGTTTTAAAATCCAATTATTGAATACTGTTATGTTCAAATTAATTTTTTTTTGATTCTGTTCATAGTACATACCTACATATTATGTACAATGAAGATACATACGTATGAGCCAACGCATAAAACTTTTCAATGATTTTTGTTTTCAAATTAATTACAATATGAAAGCTTAGTGAAAATAAGTATTATCACTTCTGGTAAATTTATGTTAATTGAAATTAATGTTTCTTGTCATTTTGGCATTTAACTTATTAAAAAATCTTATAACCTGAGTTTCGTTGTACAAGATCACTCAATTTTTTGATGAAATATGTTTTTTTTTAAGGCAAAGATAACAAAAAAAAATCCGCTACGTTGACTCTTAATTAGAAAACCGCAAAACCAAACAACTGCAAGAACATACAAAATTACTTTTTGGAGCTCAATATGCCTATATTATGTTCCTTCTTCCAAGAAAAAAAGTTTTTACAAATATTTATTTTTATATAAATTTTAAAACAAATTTTTTGGCCAATTACTTACGTTTTCTGGTTCTCGCAGCGGATGCTTCAGTTGTTATATCCGTTTGCGGTAGTACCAGGACCAAAACACCTTATCACTTTTACGGTTGGATAGTCATTAGTCACTCTGCCCAATCAGTTTCTTAACATTCTGAGAATACTACTACTCGTTAATCTGAAGATTTAGTGACAGAGCTAATTTTGGAATATTTGTTGAAAAGTATAAAGTATTGTATAAGGTTATAATTGTATTTTTATTTTTTGTTTAAACTAAATTTCTAAAATTCAAACCATCAAGATCTTTCGCATTCAAATTACGATGTTATTTTTTTGTAATTTTAATAACAAGTTCGTAGTGCTGACAAGATGAGAATATTTAAAGCTATTAAAAACAATTAAGCCGCTTGAGCATTTAATCATTCCGTTAAGAGTTTAATTTTATCCACACAAGAAAAAAGAAACTGACATAATATAGAGTGATTTAATTTCATGTATGTAGTATGTATTTCGTCGAAATAAAGAGTCGCTAGCATTCTTTTTTTTTGCTGGGTACCTAACCTACACAAAAAAGTATTGTGGGCACGTAGGTATATGTACATATGTACATATGTATATTATGTTTCGGACTAAGTTTATAATAAGTTTAACTTTAAATAAGTGATTGTATGGAATTCTTTTAGGAATGATTTCAACAACAGCGGAAAATAAGGGAATACCTACCTATGTTAAACAAATATATTTTTCACAATTTTCAGCTACCATTGAAATGCGTCAAATAAATGCAAATCATTCGATGATTGAAATTTACTTTGTCAAACTCGGTATAAAACAAATCAGTGAATTAGGTAATAAGATTCAAATTTTGAAAAGTGAAAATAAAATTTTTTCAAAAATTTTATACGAGTAGGTATATGGCAGTAACGGACATCGGATTTAATAAAAATATAATAAATTAATTGAATTAATAAATTCAACAACGTACATAGGTATTTATTCAATGTTTAGCCACTAATGACCACAAACCGCAACAGCCAAGTAAAATCCAGTCGTAAAGTATATTTTCCTATAAAATTAAAAGAAAGTCATCGACCTTATTATTATAATTTTAAAAAATACACAAACAAGGTAGGTATTGCTTTAACGAAAAAATTCACAGTTTCGCTTTTTTAAACACCCACATTATTATTCTCATTCAAATGCCATTTTTGTTCCACCTCCATTCAAAGAAGTCTCACTTAATGTAATTTGTACAGCGATTTAGAGACGACCATAAACAAGTCTTAAATTGGTAACATACACACACAAATACAAACAAATTTATAGGACAACTTTTAAAAGTCCTATGTTGTTTTCTATCTACCCTAAAGACGAACACAAATGTTTGCGGCGTTTCTAAGCTACTTGTGATTTTAAACAAAAAAGAAGAAGTATCCAAACGTGGGACTTAAGCTTTAAATAGGTTTAATGAATAACATTGCTGGCTGGAATTATGGACCCATAGTACCTTTCTGTGTTAAAGGATTTAGGTTTCGAAACTACATTAAAGAGGTAGGTATTTAGAAATCCTCAACAGTAATTGAAAGTTTTAAGAATAATGAAAATAATTTAGCGGAAATGTTTTTTTGTTTGTCATTCCTAAAAAATTAATAAAACAAAAACATTATGTACGTACCTCCGCCGATCGAATAAATAATTTGTCCAAGAATGAGAATGTATATGTACGTTTGTATGTATTTTGTGGTTGAACTATTTATTAATGCCATCCAACACAGAAACTTCACTATTTGTATTTGAACGATCAATATGTTTAGATGAAATACGATATTTGCATAACACTTTTGACGCCATGTGCTTCTAGTTATGTGAATGTGTGATAGCGTTTGTAGTGGAATTTATCAATGGAAATAAAAATATTAAAAAAAAAAACAAGACGCAATTTGGCGTTGTTTATCTCTCAAGAAAAATACGCATTTACGAGAATGTTTTGTTTTAGGTATATTTGATAATAAGGTTGAGGTGGAGAATTTAGATTTAGTACTTAGGTACTTATAAAAGAATGTTTTTGTTTTTTTAGGAAATAACAAATAAGACGTAGGAAATAAACAAGACGATTAGAAAACACATGCGAAATTATATTTATGTTTTAAAACTTGGCGTAAGACAATTGCGTTCTTGTAATTTGGAATCTTAAAGATTTTTTTAGAGAAAGAGATAACAGCTAAAAATTGCTGTCAATATGATAGCTTAGTTTGATATTAATATTGGGTAAAATCGCTAAATCATCTCAAAATTACCTACATATGTAATTTTAAATCAATAATCGAATTATTTATATGCGAGAAATGTCTATTTTTATGGCGGTCATAATGTAGTTTAACGAGTTTGTTAAAAAGCTAAATTGTCTCATACGTGAATGGAAACTTTAGCACGTTCCATTTAAATATGCGTGAAATACATAATCTTCAAAAATTATCGACAAAAAACTGATTTTTCCTAGAAATAATAACGTTTTATTGAAATATATAGATTTTATTTTTATTTTTTGCAAATTTTTCTTCAGCCAACTGAAAATAAAAAACAACGATTTATAACAAAAACGTCACGTTTAAAAATATGTACATATACATACTTACAATAGCTGCGCTTTATTTTCCTCCGGATCCAATCCAAATCAGATAATGAAAATTAAACAACCCAGGATCTCAGTGACAACTTGCCAACTCTTTTCACAATTGTTTTTTTTTTTATTTTTTGTATAGGTGCACCCGTTGTCTTTTTCTTTACACTACTGACGACATTTAAAAATTAAGGGTGTGTGCTCAAATGGATTTGGAAATCCAAATTCAAAACAGTTCGATCTTGTGTTGTTTTTGTAATACATGTATTTTCGTAAGCAAATCCAATCTGGTTTGGATCTGGGGGAAAATAAAACAACTAATATCAATTATTTACTGAGAATAAGAGTTGTTTAACTTCAACATTTTGATGTGTTTACATATATATATTATTAGGTTAGCAGAATAATTAGTGAATACCTTCTTGTAGTTTGTGATAAATTCCAAGGATTGCATTTTTTTTAATGTGTCATAACTCATAAGAAATTCATTCCGGGGTGATTCACGATAGCAGACGAATGAGATAAAATATTCCTTGGAAAACAAAATTCTTCTAGAAGAATTCAACGTTCAACGTGAAATAATACCTATAAATCAGGTGTGTTAATTTATGTTTCATTTGATTCTCATAGTCCCTCTCTTCCTCCAAAAACTGTTAATGTTGATGATGAAAGAAGCGATTTTATTAATTTGTTTCTAAATATCCAAAAATTGTCCTAAACATTTTTTTGAAAAAGACTGGGTATACCTACTATATGTAGGTATACGTTTTAAGAAAATTGGGAAAATTATTTAATGAAAACTTAAGATAGTACAGAATGTAAAAAGGCGTAAAAGTTGTGTTTAGATTCGTTTGAATCCCGCCAATGACTAGATGACTAGATACAAAAATTCCCCCAATTTAGTTTATGAAAAACTTTTTCTGACTAGACAATTACTAACAACAAGTGCGTTTTTTAAATTTGTCAATAGGGAATATGTACCTACATATTCTGGCCATTCGGAAGAAAACCATCACAAATCATGCTTTGTTCGAATTAATGACGCAATATAGCATGTTCTTTGGTCTATCTTGAAAATTTAGAATTGTTGAGTTGTGGAATTTCTTTCGAAAATGGCACACTTATGAAAGTATAGGTATTCAAAATCTCAGTCCAATCAACAATTTGACTTGTTTTTTATTTATATGTCGCTGGATAGACAGGACATGGAGTTTTGTGCATCGATTTGTTTTTTTTATTATAGGTACCTACATTTTTTGTGAGTCGTCTGCTAAAAAATATGTAGGTATTCGAGATTTCGGTCTTTAGTGGGCTTGTTAACGTGTATTGAAACTTTCGGTCTGTTAGAGTTAAGTATTTTATTTTTTGTTTGAAAATCTGAGCCAGCATCATTTCCCTTGACGTTTCATTTGTTTTTTGCCAATATCTTCTGAGGTAAATTTATTTCTAAAACTTTTTTTGAATAATGAATCTACAAGTTTTAAATAAATAATTTTACATGCATTTTGAATAGGTAGGTATTCATATATAGGTATGTATTTATATATAGGTATATATATTATATAGGTATATTTATTAATTTGTTTACAATTTTTAACTGGGCTAGGTAAGTCACTGTATAAAAAAAATCCGAATGAAAGAGTTTACTAAAAGAAGTTATAAATAAGTAAGTAAACGTAGGTACACATGATGTGAATGAAGCTTTAGTTAACAGCATTTCCAATCGAGATTTTTGTTATAGGTACCTAGGTACCTATGTATGTACATATTTTTTAAAAAAATCGATCGACAAAATTACATAGGTAGGTACTTATTTTTAAAACATGTTTTCGAACTGAGCTTTAGGACTCCTATAGCTAAGTGTAACAATCTACAAGTTACTTTCTATAGCGTAAATGCAAATGTCTAGATCGAGTCCAGTCATATTATTATTGGGTTCTCTTTAGTGCAATACCATAATGGTAGGTAGGCAAGATTCTGTCTGTCGATGTTTCATGATCTATCATGTTATCATTCAAACCAGGAGATATTGAACAAACTAAGACTAAAAGAAGTAGCTGGTAAGAGGTAAAGAAACTGCAATCAAAATTTTTTTTATGTGGCTGGACCAACCTCGTATCTTTCAGTACGTAGTTCATGTGCGTAAAGTAAATGACTCGCACATAGCAAGTTGAGTAGAACTTAAAAAGAAATAAAATACATAAATGTATAGATTCCCTCATGCATATCCAATCTTAGAGGGTCTATCCATTGACCATACCATAACCAGCAGTGCGTAAATGAGGAGGCGTTGACGTCGACTAGCAATTAGTAATAGCAAGTATTTGCTATGATATGAATGTTTTTTTTCTTATAATAAAAAAATAACAACAAAAAAAACGAAAGTAGGCAAAAAAAAAGTGCGCGTAGGTAGGTTTTTCCGCCCGCTGAGCTGTTTTCATTTGCTGCTCCACTTCCTCTTCGTCTTCGCCTCTCTCCTCATAGAAAACCTAGATGTGTTCTTTGCTGGTTGCGTGTCAGACGTCGTTGTAGCTGTTTCAATCGCGGGTCTCATAGGTAGAAAGCTGCTTGTAAAGCGAAGCATCCCCAAGTCCCAGCCCTTGTGTTTCTGAATAATAGTTCAACCCCAATTCATATTATTCACGTTGCATGGACAAGGGACGGTTGGATGAGGGACTGGAGCATGTTAAATGGAAAAGAAGTACGAGACTTTTTCATGCAATTGTTTGGGGATTCTTTTATTTATTGATTCATATGGGGAGCAGGGTCGGTCGTATACATCGTCGTTCATGTTGATGTTGCTTTTACCCTCAACGATTTCACGAAAAGGCGACGAGGCAGACAGACAGACAGAACAGACACACACAACTTGAGTGAATTATTTCCTTCACACAAATTTCCCGTCATCATCACAAATGGAATTACCCTAGAAACAAACGGGGAGTGAGGCCAAAAATCACTAGTAATTTTTCTCGTTGAAAAAAGAAAAAAAAGCAACATTTTACTTTTTCTTACCTTGATATGGATTGTTTTTTTCTCAGCGCAGAACTTGTTCTTTTATTTTTTCACTTTAAATTTTTATGAGAATTTTTATTTGCTTTGTCGGTTTTCACTTTACAAAAAAGGTATTTTTTTTCACTTTTAAAACAATCAAACTTTAATAAGAAAAAAATAATAAAAAAAACACTCACTCGGGAAAGAAAAATTGTTGAAATACGAGTTTTGTTTAAAAAGGATCGTCGCCAATTTTTTTTTTCAGTTTGTTTTCTTCTTTCTTTTTCACGTCGAAAAATACCGACGATAAGTTAAATAAAAGCAAAAAAACTTAAGTGGTGAAAGGAAGTTTTTTTCGTTTTGAAGCGATTGGAAAAAGTTTATGTAAATTGGATAAAATAGAGAAAATTCGAAATTAAATTCTATGTGAGAAAAACCGAAAGCGATTCCTTTTCTTTGTCTACAATCTGCACGCCGCCATAATTAAACTAAAGTTGATGGAAATGAAAGAAAATGGACAAAAGTTGAATAGCTTACAAAGTTGAATAAGATTGATAAGAATTGATTAGAAATTGAACAAGGCTGTGGTTGTCTCATTTTCAAAATGGTTAAACTCAAATTGAAAAAAAGAGACAGCATCAGAAATTTGTTTTGACAATTTGACAGATTACTTTTTAGTGCCACCTAGTGCTAATTTTGTATGCCTCTACAGAGACATCTATTAAGAAGTAGAAAGGAAATGTATATTGAATAAACAGGGTGCTTGTAAATAATTATATATTTTTTTAATTTTGTATGGTGGATTTCCATTTCCATTTTTATTTCTGTGAAAAAATTAAAAAAAAATTTGATTTGTGATATATATTGTTGTACCTCTTTCAAAATGCATAATTATGAAGGACATTGTCGAAGCATAGTTTATAGGTCATAAAGGTTAAAAAAAACAGTAGTTCGAACTCTGATTTACGGAGTCCTGCGAATAAGGTATAAATAGGCGTGTTTTTTTGCAAGGATGAAAAAAACGACGTCGGTGCTAAAAAATTTACATGCAAAATGCAACAACAACTAATCCTCTGCGGGCTTAGCTAATTCCAGAAAATTCTCGGGGCTTAACTTAAGCGCACAGAAAAACTGTGTTATGGGCAGTAGGTAATTACATACATGTTATCGATAGTTTGTATGAAAACTCCATGTTTTTTTCTGTGATGGCGTCACTAATCCCCGTTGTCGTTTTTTTCAAGCAATTGCCCCCGGAATTGCAAAAAACACATCCGCTCTAGTTTTCTTGATATTTGCAGATGAAGATGGACGCTGTTTAGATAGGGAAGATTGAGGCCGGTATCACGGCAGTTGGTAGACAAGAGAAGTGTGGGGTGAGGAATCTGGTGAGGCACGAACAAAACATAATAACCGGACTTATGAGTCTACATTGTTGTTGTTTCAATGTGTGAAATGTTGAAATTGTTGTTGTTTCAATGTATTTTGAGGCGCCCTTAAAAGTTTCAAATGTAAACACGATGGCACTCACCAGTCCGGACTCAATCTTCCCAATCTAAACAGGGTCATGAATGTAAATCCACCATTACATACACTTACGCCAAGACAATTATTCGGTTTATTCAAATTTTGTATCGTATCTGTTAAGCCTATGTACGTACGAGAAAAAAACAATATTTAAAAAAAAATATCTCGAAAATAAATGGATATTTTGTTGTATATGCCAAAATCTGGCGTTTACGACAAAACAAAACTATAGAGATGAGTTATTTTGTGGATATACGACAAAATGCATACAGATTTTCTCAGTAAAGGTAAATGATAGGTCAAGTCTGATTTCAGAAATGGAAAGAGGACCTTTGAAAACATAGGACTGCATACGGTGCGGAGTCATAAATTACCAAAGTGGCAACCGTGGTTCGTTTATACATTTAGGGCTCAGCTCGATGTCCATCTACTCGCTCAAACAAACTAAAGTATCTTCCTAAAGTAAGTAAAGTAAATAAAATATCTATAGGTGCATCACGAAACCATTATTCATATTAACGAGCTCATTATATGTCTGTAGGTATATACATAATGTCCATTTAACAACTAAAACAATACCTACTTACTTTTTCAATTCCGAACAGAATTACGTTATATGTACCTATATGTATATATTTTGATTGTAAAAATGTTGACTCTGAAATCCTCTAGAGTCATATATTAACTATTATCCAGTTAACCAGGAGGTTAATTAATTTAAGTGTACAATAAATAAGAAAAGTGATTTATTAATTCCGATTCAATACTAACAATAATTACAAGTTGTTTTTTATCCCGTAGAGTCTTCTTACTATAAGCTTAGGGTTTATCAAGGATTTAAAGTCCATGAATTTTTTCGTAATTATGAATGTTTGTATAAAGAGATTCAAATTGACTTAACACTGTTGGCAAAACATAGAGTGCTAAGTGTTCAAACTATTAAAAATTATTTATTTATAAGGTTATGAATTAAAAAGTCATTTTATGAGCTGGAATGATTTTAATATTTCACTAGTAACATGGCAGGTGTCAAATTGATAATGAGACTTAAATTATAGACTCAACAGATTCGTTTAAAGGAATTCTTAAAAAATTATTATATAAAAAGCAAACACCAAACACAATTTTATGATTGTAAATTAGTGTGCGAAATTAAGAACGGATTTTTTTACTTGAAATATTAAAAATTTATTAAAAAAAAAAAAATTAAATCAAAAGGTGTTGGCTATCAAAATTTAGAAACAAAATATAGATTGCTAAATTTGATATTAAAATACCGAATGATATTCGATATCGATATTTTAATTTCGATTCGAAATAATCGTCTAAAGAAATCTCTAAAAATTGTCGGTTCGAAATAGGTTTTGCTTTGAAAATATGCCAACTCTCCCATTCTGCTCATTGTCAAAGACTCGGAAAGCACGTTCATTTAACGCATGAAAAGTCTCAAAAACATTAGGTTTTGAGACTTGAGCGTAGTTGTTTTGTGAAGAAAGAGTATAAAAATTGTTTTTTAAACCAAAATTTAAGCTTTCTGCGTAATTTTTTGTAAGTTTTCCAGTCGGAAAAACTATCACAAAATCAGTTTGAAAATGTTCACCTTTTTGGCCAATGTAGTTAAGACTTAATTCTTTGTGTGTCATTCTTATGTGGGAGAAATTATGCACCAAAATGAATAAATACTATCAATATTCATTTAAAAGTTTGCTTTTGTAATAGTTACTACAAAAAACGTTTTGATGATTTTTACCTTTAAATTAGTGTATTAGCCCAGGAGAAATAAACATTTGACCTGGAAAAAATTGTTTGTTCTTTTTTCTTTCACAATTCGTTACAGGGTGTTACTAGGAGAACATGGGTAGTGTTTTGGGAAAATCGGATGGAAGCTTAATCCACCATTTTGGAATTTTCTTAAAAAGTTGACTTGAAATAGAAAAACAAATATAATAACAATGCTTACAGTGTCAAGTTATATCTTTTTTAAAAGCCAGCTGAAATCCATTCTTTAATTCTGTTTTTAAATAAAATTATTTTAGTAAACTCAACATCTTGAAAAAAAAAATAAATAAATAAATTTGTTTTCAAAATTTTGCATTATTAAGTAATATTTTTGTTCAATAACAATTTTATTTCAATAAAATCCACTATCCCGTTGAGTATTAACACATGCCAAAAAAGTGGAAAACAAATCATGTATAATAGTGTGGAAACAAAATATGACAGCCCATCTTACACAGCATAATATTTCAGCCTACACGATTTGATATGTGTTAATACATGAGAATTTTTAGAAATGGTTCTAATTCTATCAAACATTTCATCACATTTTTATTGAGGTTAAATTAAACTCTTGTAAAAAAATGAAAAGGCATTTCTCTCTCACAAATTTGGCAGTAGCATGGAATTCTTTCCCACTTTCATTTTGACTTGTATTAATACTCAGTGGGATAGTGCGGAAGTGCTTTAAATGAACATATCTGTATAAGCACGACGCGCCGCTGGGCATACTTCCGGCTGTGATGTTTTTTTTTTTCAAGTCACGCAAAGCGCGTTAAATATTGCATACTTTTAATGGTGAAAAACTTTTATAACTGTTATAATTGCTGTGAAAAACTTTTATAACTGTTATAAACTGACATATCTCTCTCTAGTTTCGTCCTAAATTCCAATTATCAAAGAATAAGAAAATTTGCCATTTTGATTAATTAGACATCTTCAGAAGAATGAGACCTCAGAGAACACAGCAATCTCAGTTACCTGAATAGGATTCCTCAGCAAAATTATCAGCTTTGCTGTCAAAATTCTGAGGAAAAAAAATCTTGCATTCGCTTGCTCATTTTTTGAGTGAGGAAAATTTATGAGATCTAGTTTTTCTGAACGCGCCAATTTTTTTAATTTAGCTCCACTCACTAGTCAGTATCAAATGGAAAAATTCACTAAAAACTTTTCAAAATACGTTTTCCCCTCTGACCCAGCACTTGGTAGACTTGGTTCGATTGATTTGAATCTCAGCTTGCTGCAATGGTTCGGCCTGCCATTATTTGGATCTCAAGGTGAATTCAAACGCCCACTTTACATCTATGGATTATTATTTTCGGTCTTCGTAAGAATACCCTATCATATTTTTGAGATTTACGATTTAGTCACGTGTTGGAGGAACTTCAATGACATGATTCAAAATGTATGCATGTCATTTTTGCATTTAGGAATGTGTCTAAAAGTATGCAATGATTTATAAATGTTGCACAATTATAATAATATCGGTTGTAAAAATCTGTTATCCCTTTTTTAGATGATTATGATCTTCGGAAGACTTCAGGATTTTTACAAAATCATTGACAAATTTCGTAAAATGGCTAAGAAATATGTCAAGTCTGATAAGCAAAAAGAAATGTTTTCTTGGATGGAGTTTGAGAGCAAAATTTCGCTTACAATTTATGCCTGCATTCCTACGATTGCATCTAGTTATGGATTTTTTTTAGCCATGAGGAGTAATTTTATCAATTTATCTTTCTTTTGATTATATGTGATTTTATTTCATGTCGAATTCTTTAATAGATCCATCAGGAGTGGTTGGACACACCTTACCATACAGAGCTAAGATGCCTGACTTTACACCTTATAATTTAAAATTTTATTATATTCCCATATCGAATGCAATAATTGGATTTCAAATTGTCGGAATTGACTATCTCAATGTTGCATTTATTAACTTGACACGTTGTCAGCTTCGGGTGTTGAATATTTCCTTCGATGAACTTAATGAGGCGAAAGTCCGAGTGACTGTGGATCCATTTAACCATCTCAAAGGACTTATAGAGCATCATACGCATATTTTAGAGTATATAAGTTCAATGGTTTTTTTTTTTTCAAAATTCAGATACCTACGTTAACAAGGTTTCCATTTCAGCATTCGAAACCAAATAGAAAGCATTTTTAAATTTCCCATGCTTGTTCAATTTTGTGGTTCTTTATTGGTTATTGCTGTGACAGGCTTTCAAGCTTTGATTCAATCGGATACCTCAGGATTGGTTATGGTCTACTTATATGTTGGATGTATTATGGCAGAGCTTTTGGTTTATTGCTGGTTTGGAACTCAAGTGTCAGAGCAGGTATACATAATTTCCCTATTTGTAAATTTATTGCAATTTTTAATATTTTTAAATTTGTATTTATTTGTGTCATTTCAGAATGAAACATTGGCATTGCAAGGCTATGCGACTTCGTGGTATAACTTTGATTTGAAATATAGAAAATCTTTGGTAATTTTTTTGATGAATGCACAGAAGCCATTTTGTTTTACAGCTGGTGGATATCTTACACTCAGTTTAATGACTTTTAACAGAGTAAGGGTTGAAGGAATTTGTACCATTTGTATAGGAATGTAATAAAAATTATTTTATTTTAAGGTTGTGAGCAAAGCTTTCTCAATTATGGCCGTTCTTCTGCAACATTACAGTGATGGTTGATTCTAAAAGTGTTTTTTGTTTATAAATCAATACATAACTATATGTACCATAAGAAGATTTGTATTTAAATCGTTCACAAATGTTGTTAAACTCACAAACTTAAGAATTTGCAATCAGTTTGAAAAGTTAACGAATATGCACCAAAAAAATAAATATGCTGAAATAATTAAATAACGAGTTTCAATATGTTAACTTGGAAATAGTTATATCATATGACGTCATTTTCCGCAATTTTCGAAAGTGAAGACGAAAAGGAAGTGAGTTTGTCCGATAAAAATTTACATCGGAAAATCCAGATTTCTGAATTTTGCGGGCTTCTGATTGCGGCTAGCTGTCATAAAAAAACAAAAATTACTTTTTTAGAGTCGTTTGACAGCTGCCCAATAAGAATCTCGAATAATTCAGAAATATGAATTGTCAGATGTAAGTTTTCATATCTTGAACCCGGCCATTAACATTCTGTTAGTCCCCTTTCACACGAGGGAACTCAGCTGCCGGAGATTTTTTTTGAAATTTTCTTTAAATTTCCATAAAAATCTTTAGAAATTGTAGAAATTTTCTGCAGTTTCCTGTTAATGTAGATTGGTTGAACTCACACTACAGACTGTGGATGTGAAGAGGAATGTCAAAAAAAATCTCCTCAAATCGTTGACCGGGGAGATTTCATTGTCCTTACTTCGTGTCCTATACTCGCCTAAAAAATTGAAAGTTGCTGGAAAGTGGAAACTCAGTTCTCTCGTATGAAAGGCGATTTATTAGGCGTGTTTTTTTGCAAGCCCGGGGGGAATTGGTTGAAAAAAACGACAGCGGGGATTAGCGACGCCATGACAGTAAAAAACATGGAGTTTTCATACAAACTATCGATAACATGTATGCAATTCATGCCGGTAACACAGTTTTTCGGTGCGCTTAAGTTAAACCCCGAGATTTCTCCGGGATTAGTTGTTGTTGCATTTAACATGTTAATTGTTTAGCACCGACGTCGTTTTTTTCATCCAATTCCCCCCGGGCTTGCAAAAAAACACGGCTATTGTAACAAGACTGTTAATTACATAGCTGACAGCTGACAGGACTGTAATACGATCTGTCAAAGACGGTGCGGTTCACATTGGACTGCCTCCTTTCACTGTTTTTTGACGTGATTTACAATTCTATTGTTCAGACATAAACACCAGCGAGTAGCGACTCACTCTGATGTTTAATATTCTTTAAAATAAAACACAAATCTGAGGCCGTTGAAGTATTAATGATCCCCCACACCAACGCGAATCTATCGCGGCGACGACGAAAACAATAATAACAACGTGTTGTTTTCATTGACAACCACGTGTTGTTATTATTGTTTTCGTCGTCGCCACGAAAGATTCGCGTTGGTGTGGGGGATCCTTTATATAGAAATCTTTTAATCACATAATAAATATTTAATTAAAAAACTTTGCTTCTAAATGAAAAAGACAGAAACAGATGTCACAAAAGAAAAGTCGAAAAAAATACACAAATTTAAAAAAAAATTTAAATAATCCTGCCTTTCTCACCATGATGGTTTTCACATTGGACTTTCTCCTCCGCCTTTTTTTGATATCTCTGTATACTTATCTCACTCCCATTTCATGGCGAGAAAGAGGTGACCAAGATCTCTTTCTCGCCATGAATTGGAATTGAGAAAAAGTACAGAGACGTCAAAAAAAAGTCAGCGGAGGCAGTCCAATGTGTAAACCGTCCATGAAGTGGGGGCGAGATAAGTACAAAGACATTAAAAAAAAATCGGAGGAGGTAGTCCAATGTGAACAGCGTCATATGATTTTTCAATAGGTTTGTTCTATGTTTTTTGATGCAGGGCAACCTGTAGAGAATATCATGTTAATTGTCAAAAAACTCAGGACTTCCCGAGCTTTTAATTTACATTGAACGCCTCAGTACTTCAAGTTTCATCTGTTCATCCTGTGTTTTTGATATTTCTCTCGTTAATTTATTTTTTTTGCATAGACTAGTGTAGGTATACTATTTTAATCTAGGAATCTAGGCAAATAGGCACGTTCGCAGAGATTTTGCTCCGTCAAAAAGTGAGAAAAGCGAATCTATAATTTTTTTCCTCAGTAATTTGACACCAAAACTGACAAAATTTTGTTTGTTAAATCTAAAAATATTTCTTGAAACTGGCACATCGGTGGATGTGGAATGGGTGGAATCTATAACTCTTCCCCATTTTACGCACATAAAACCTACTTGTCTCATTGGATGCGCCTTTCAATAAAACGACCGTGTAATCAGGCACTTAGAAACTATACAGATCGATAATAAGTTGTGTATAATCAAGCTGAAAAAACACCCTAATTTGCTATAGCGGAAGAAGTTCAACATATTTATTATCTAATGAAACATAACCTTTAATTTATATATACCATTTAATATTTATATGACAGCTTTATACTAATTTGATATTCTGATACTTCTGATAATGAATAAGTGCGCGTAATCGAATACACCCACAAAACTTTGTGGATATAAATCATTTAACCTTTATTTTTTGAATTATTAAATTCTTCTAGATTATGACATCTTTTTCTATTGAAGGTAATGTTATGGTAATGTTATGGAATCAAAGCTTAGAAATAAGAAAGGCAAAGTTGATTTACGTCCTGTCAAGTAAGTATCAAAATTAAAGATAAAATGTCCTCGATTATATAAGGTAACTTTTGGATAAGACTTTTGGTAAAAACAGTCTAATTAACAGTGAGCCAAAGATTTTCTGAAAAATTAAATTAATTTACTTAAACAATTATTTTTTTTAATAGAAAGCACTACCCTAAAATGTCAAAATTGATGCTCTTTTTCACAAAATATATTTTCCCATCGAATCCCACTACTGGAAGACTTGGATGCATTGATTATAATTTATCTCTATTACATTTATCTGGAATGCCTTTGTTCGGCGCCCAACGTGAGGTCAAAGTATCAATACTGCTCTACGGGATTATTATATGGACAGTTATGCGAATACCTTATCAATTTTTCGAAATCTACGACATTTTTCTTATCTATGACAATATGGAGGATTTAACTCAAAATTTGTGCATGTCCTTGTTACATTTTGGAGCAAGTTTAAAAGTTAGAAAATACATGCATAAATTCATTTTTCTTGGTGATTATAGTTAACGAATATCTATTTTTTTCAGACAATCATGATATTTGGTCGACTTGAAGATTTTTATAGAATTGTTAGACAATTAAGAAATATGTCAATTAAATATGTCAGAACTAAGGAACAGAAGAGTGCCTTTTTTCAAATGGAATATGTAAATAAGTTAACACTTACAGTTTATGCTTTAATTGTCGAGTTTTCGTCGTGTTTTGGGATGCTAATGGTATTGACAGGTGTGTATATTGTGGATGTTTTGATTGATTCACATTTTTTAATTGTCAAATAAATTTATTTTAAATTTGAAAATTATACTTTCTTTTTTACACTGTGTGAATGTATTTGGGTATGATTTGGGTATTTAAGATTTTTTTTTGTACCTTCTAGGTCCAGGCAATTTAGTTGGGCATATCTTCCCATATAGAGTCAAAATGCCAGATTTTATTTCCATGGATTTGCAATTGGTTTACGTACCTCTGGGAATTATAGTCATTGGATTACAGATGGTTGCAATCGATTATTTGAATGTTGCTTTTATCAACTTAACTAGATCTCAGCTCCAGATGTTGAATATGTCATTTGATGAACTAAATGAAAACAAGTTGGGACAAATTACTGTAGACCCTGTGAAGTATCTGAATAGCTTAATCGAACACCACACGTACATTCTTGAGTAAGTAAAAAAAAAACAATTTTAAATATTATAAAGTATACTTTATAATATTTTCAATTATTTTTTTATTAATAAAAATATAAATATAAATGGACTTAAGCTGAAATTAAAGTTGTTTTAGAATTTTGAAAAAATATGCACAAACTAGATCTTTTGTTTAAAAACTTTAATGAAGCTTAAGGTCTTAAAAAGTCAACAAATTAATTTTTTTTAATTGATTTTAGTTTTGTTTAAAAAAATAATTTTTTTTAATTTTAAATGCAATTTTGTTTGAATTATTTGAAAGCGAAATTATAAAATTATAACAAAATCGGTCAAGCAATTAAAAAGCTATTTGGGAATTACCCAAAAATACGTCAATTTTCCCCAAAAAAGTATTTTTTTTTAAAGTCTAAATTTTTCAATTTTAAAAATATTTAATTTCAGAGTACGCAATCAAATTGAAAGTATCTTCAAAAATCCAATGCTTGTTCAATTTATAGTTTCCTTACTGATTATTGCACTAACAGGATTTCAAGCCTTAGTTCAATCGGATACTTCAGGTCTTGTTATGATCTACTTATATGTTGGATGTATTTTAGCGGAGCTTTTGGTTTATTGTTGGTTTGGTACTGAAGTGTCTGAGCAGGTTAATATGTTTATAATATTTTAACAACATAAATTTATGACAATTCATATTTTTGTATTTAAACTATTCTCAGAATAAAACTCTAGCCATGCGAGGTTATGATAGTTCGTGGTATAATTTTGATTTGAAATATCGAAAATCACTGGTTATATTTTTAATGAATGCTCAGCAACCATTTTGTTTTACAGCTGGAGGTTATTTAGAATTAAATTTATCAACATTTAGTCGGGTGAGTTTTTTTTTTTTTTTTTTTTTATTTTATTTTGTTATCATTTTTTAAACCTTTTTCTTCTTAGATTCTTAGCAAATCGTATTCTTTTCTGGCCTTGCTACGTCAACAATACAGTGGATGAAGTATATTCCAGTTTTCTATAAGCAAACTAACAGTATACGAACACTTTTTTCAATAAAGAATTCGACTTTTTTTTGATTAAATAAGACTCCACGATCAATGAATGGCAGTAATTTTTTTTTAATGGCAAGATTACATAACTGACTAAAATGGATTCGGTTCGTTAGTCGTGACTGAATGTAGAGGTCTGGGGTTTCGGTTGATGAAATTTCGGTGTAGAAATTCACAGAAATGCACAGAAAATCACAGAGTTTTAAAGTAAAGGAACGCAGCTAAAATTGAACTAGAATTGGTCAAAATTTGCAGTTTTTAGAAATAAAGAAAGAGACCTAACATACAGTCTCGGATTTCAGTCCGGTTTGACGTATGTGATCCAAACAGTGATGTCAAATCCGGACCCCGAATTGGATGACTATTTATATGTACATATTTATACTCCCATTGTAGATTTTTATGAGGTAAAACAATATCCTAATGTTCGATCCACTGTTACAGTAAAATTTCTGTGATAAATAACAGCGTGACAGAAGTTTTTCTCAAAATATTTGACAATTCAGAAGAAAAGAAGAAAAAATTTCAATTAATCTCTTCTTTTGAAGGAATCGAACAATTGAGACTAAAGCTAGGTACTGCCATTGCCGGTGCAATGCAAGTTGCATTAAAAAGGCCACCTATAGTTTTACATAGGTCCTACAAGAAGTAAGTATTACTCCAAAAAAATAAGCGTGTCCTCTCCTCTTTAGGATACAATGACTTAATCTTCCCCAATCCTACGTAACTGTTTGACCGAAATACAAGTATTGTAATAATGACACGGAATGCTACACCTTTCTGGGAAAATCAACCCCAAATACCTATGTATCTATGTTTATTGTTTAGTCTGGTGAATGAAAAACTCCTGGTTCGACATAAACTCGAATCCAGAATAAAAAATACCAAAATGCCTTCAACGTTCATTCAATTGCCTTGCTAAGTTTTCTGCTTTCCTGCTGGTTTGACTGTTTTGATGGGTTTATGAGCGCATTAACTCCGACAGTTTTATAGGTTGTTAAACTTGAGGCACGTATTATTATGTAGTTATATTAGATATCTCGTTTCCC
This sequence comes from Epistrophe grossulariae, assembly GCA_929447395.1. Lineage (NCBI taxonomy): Eukaryota > Metazoa > Arthropoda > Insecta > Diptera > Syrphidae > Epistrophe > Epistrophe grossulariae. The sequence continues at coordinate 133,586,545 of OV839568.1, read as the reverse complement.
TCAAGCCAAAATTGTACCACGTGCATTGTACGTGTATCCCTGCATTATGTCTAACGTGTTATATTAAGGTCTGGTTACATTAAATTTTTATAATTATATCATTGATATTGTATCAGTATAATTTGTATGACTTTCTAGGAAGTTTTATTTTCTTTTTCGGGCATGGTCGTGTGGATATCTGTTGCTTCGTGTGATGTGCATGAAGGCATTTCCAAAGTGATGACAATGTTTGGCTTAAAGAATGTGCGAATACTTCCTTAAAATCATGAGCCCTTAGTTATAAAAAATTCAAAACAAATTCAATGTGCTTTGTTTCTGGTCGTGTTTGTGGATTATTTTTGTATGTTTCTTTGGGTAAAGTCGTATAGTTGGAATTGAAAATAAAGTGAAATAATATAGGGGTTGCATATCAACAAACTACATTCATTTAATTTTCTACCCCCACATAAAATTTTGTTTGTAAAATAAAAGATATTTTTTAGCTAAGAATTTGGTTCTCCCTGCTGAAAGTACTGAATGCCTGGTAAAAGATTGGTTTTGTTTGCGGTTTTTTATAGATTTGAAACCAAAAGAGGGAAATTTAATCAAATTTTGGTTATGTCAGGATATATACCTGCTGGTAATAGCAACTGAGCTGAAGCTGTCAGGTCTCAGGTTTGATGAATTTCATTACAAACCAATGTGAAAATAATGTAGGTATCTATAGTGTAGGTATGTACATTGTACAATGTACATATCGGATTTATTTTTATAAAAACGAGACTCGACATATCAGTTTATGAGGGCTTTAGTAATCTGTAAAAAGACATTTCTTTGGTGAATTTAACAGATTGAAAATTTCAAAGGAACACAACAAGAATTTTTTTTTATATTTATACCGTCTTATTTTATTATTCACTCGATACATCCAGATTAAAAATTAAATCCGGATGTAAATTATACAAATTCAATGTTGGTAAATACATCCACCATTAACATAATATGTTTACATCTTTAATATTTAGCTACATTTTAATTGTTGAAGACTAGAGGAATTTTATGCGATCCAGTCGTGCATATATTTTTTTGTATTATAATTATGTCAAACGAGTTTTAAAAAGACTAATTTCAAGTATGTATAGGTATTACCATTATAAAAACAATCTACAGGATGAATTTCAATAGTTTTTAAAATAAATTGTACTTAGAAACCATAAAAAAAAGATAATTTACTCCTAACTTACCTTACCTACATTACTCAACATTTTTGGAACAAGAAGCAAAAGATGTCGCTGCCACCTTGAACTACTTATATTTAGATCTATAGGTAGGTATTGCCTGTTAATAAAAATATAATCGCGAGCAACAAGAATCACTCAAAAGCCACTCATTATAATATCTCATTAATGCTCATCTTAATTTTATGTTTAGTTAAAGAAGAGTTATCTAAAGCTTTTATGCTTCATTAAATTTAAACAAAAAAAAACTCCTTTTACTCTAAGCTTTCGATTAAATACAATGCCTGCCCTGAGCAAATAGGCAGAGAGAGGTATAAACATTATTATGCTATCGAAATCGAGGGGAATTTCACACATCCACAGACCACAATTGTCTTGCAGCTTTATCTGCCTGTCAATCCACTTAACTTATAAGTGAATTGAAAATGAACTTAAGTTGGTTGTTTTGTTATAAGCGTAAACTTTGCTGCTGTAAAATACTTTTCGATGTAGATTTTCGTTTTAGTTTATTCGAAGACGGCCAATGAAATAGAAGTGTTGGCGGGAAAGTATTTATTTTTTGTTTCTTCACCGAAGAGTTCTTCTATAAGTTTTTTTTTGAATTAAAATCATAACCGTCCATTTAAACAAATACATAAAAACGTTCAAAGATACGATCACTGTTGTTGTGAAGTGGTTAATGAAATCCATTTGATTTTTTGTGTAAACAATAAATAAAAAAAAATAAATAATTGTATTAACCTACCTACAATAATTTCATTATATTGTTTAACAGTGTAGGCTGACAAAATTTTTAATTCGTGCCTTTAACCAAATAATTACGTCTGGGACTTTCCGGTTTAGGTATAGGTAGGTACATGATTTCGATATCGCATCTTTTAAAGTTGTCTCGTGGCTTGAAGTGTTTGTTATATTGACTGAGTTGGTAAATAAATAGCTTACAGAGATTACCTACATTCAAACCATCATACATATAAATACTTGTTTGATGACGCGGAAATTCTCAACCTAAACTGGCTTAACTAAACATACCGGCTTTTTTTGAGATTCCTGTAGAATTTGAGATTTTTGTAATTGCTTTTGCGTCGCAGTGATCATTAATAATTAAATTATTTTTTCAGATTAAAAAAAAAGCATTTGATTGATAGAACACACGCGATTTACAATAATTGTTTATCTCTACCTATATTATATTGTTTGTAACGAAAGTCGATACCTCGCAAGTCACAGTCCTCATTATAATATTAAATTAAATCCTGATAAGCGCTGATTCACTGTATATGTAGTTGATTTTTGCATGATCGGCCTTTACTGTGGAGGGCGTCTTATTTTTGGTGAGTAATTTGCAAGATTATAATAAACCGCATGTACATGATTACATTTAACTTATTATTACGAAAATAAAACTGGGATAAGAATTAAGGCTAGCGATTATTATGTTGTTTATCATTGTTTTTGTAAAGTGACTTATTTCCTATGGACATAGATTAGTTAAAAGTTGTTTCTTGGTATCTTACCTCAAGCAATTAGATACATATATTGTGAATCTAAAATATGTAATTTTTATTTAAGACATGATTATAAGGACTTATACCTAATATAACAAATAACTTTTAAATCCATTAAAGATTTATATGAACTTATTTTTGAAATTATAGGTGTGTTCGTTCGCTTTAAAACTCTGTGCATTTGTGTGAATTTCTACGTCATTTTATTTTTTTTTATATGAACTTTGACAGACTTTGGTGTATAGATATGCACAGAGTTTCAAAGTAAAGGAACTAGGCTTATTAGAAAAAAAAATTGATTTGTGTTTGATTCATAATTATAAATATCTATACTCAGCCCTAACATACTGTCATCGCAAAATGACATTATTTCGCAAATTGATAAATAATTTATCTACATAGCTATACCTATCTACATATATACCGAATATGCTTAATGAATATAGATTTCCTTTATTTGCTTTGAAAGTGTGAATTGATAAGATAAAAATGATTTTGACAAATTTATAGATAAAAATATCAAATCGAAAAGGTTATTATACCTACCTATATAAGTATGTGCATTATATGACTTCCTAATCAAAAAAGGCATTTTGAAATAATAATAATGAAATTAACTTTGGAAAAACTAATAGATAAATAATTCGATTTTACTTTTCATTGCTCTTTGTGTGTTATTTAAGCTTAAAACAAGTGCGTCCCGATTATCAGTTTTGATCTTTCTATCCTATGCAACTACAGTATACTCTCTGCGAACGGATACCTCCCATTAGCGGACACCTATCATAACCGGACAGATTTAAAAAAACGGAATTAAGTTCATGATTTTTAATAGTAATAACTAATAACTCTCCCATAAGCGGACTCTCTAATTACCGGATGCGGACGCCGGACACCAAATTTAATAACCGCAATAGAGTTTGGCTCTCTCATAAGTGGACAAAGTGCATGTGGAGTACTATTTTTCAATTTTTATAAGGTCCATTTCGGTATTTTTGGATGGTAAATTACATAACTTGTAGAAATATAAAGATTATAGGGGTGAAATCCTTGCAAGAAAAAAAATTACAAACACTTTTCCTGAGCCGAAATTCATTCATAGGTGAAATTTTGTTGTATCTCGCAAGCTATATTCTGTTTTTAAAGTTCATTCCAATTTTTAAAATACGAGAACGCACTCGGATTAGAATAGGAAAATTCTAGAATATGAATATGCGTAGGTATGTCTTTTTTAAAAGGTTTTCAATTTATAAGCGGACACCTCCAATAATTGGGCAAATTTCTGGGTACCATCAGTGTCCGGTTATGAGAGAGTTCACTGTATATGTAACTCAAGAAACAATTTTTCTGTAGAAGAAGCAAACGAAAGGACCTACAAAATTCGAAGGATAACACATCTAAAGTAATTTTGTTTATATTATACTTCAAATTTAACTCACCAAATTAGATGAGAGTTAATTTTAATCTCGCACTGAAAAACAAAGTCTATGGCATTTTTGATTGAGTTTTCATGATTTCAACTTTTCCATCTTAGTATATTCTCTATTTTCTTGTCAAAATTGTTCACTTCTCCTATAATTCAGCTACCATAGTGAAAGCTTTTCCAACTACGTGTTATAAATCTCAGATATGTACATAGATATAATTTTTTTACAAGATTCTTTAAACAAGTGTTTTACACAAATAAATGTCTGAAATATATTAACATGTCTAAGTCATTAAGAGTCAGAAAGTGATATTTTATGAATTAATGTGACATACTAACAATATGACATCTTTGCTATATATATCAAAAAATAACTGTGCGATGAATGTTTGATAGTTTTGCTATAAATATCTACCTATATTATTATATCGTAAAAAAAAGCTCATAACTTATGATGAATTACCCAAGCGATGTTTGACATAATTGGCATTTTTTTATGAGATAGATAGTTACATTATTCGAATAATTATTTTTATTATAGGTACCTATATAATAATAATAATATTATTTATATACCTAGTATTAATATTGCTAAAACAAGTTTATAGGGGTTCATAGAACTTTTGACAAAAAAAATCTACAAGTCAAAAACCATTTGTAGAATTATGTAAGATTGACAAGTAGGTATATAGGAATAAAGATTGTAGGATTTCAGTTCCTTTGAGCTTAAGGAATCCTTTGCTAAAAAAATCAAACGATTTGCCATTCTATATAGCATAATATTAGTATTTTTTTAACACGTGATACAACAACAACTTGGGATTCTGCTCTGTATATCTTGATCTATTTTAAAAATGCGAAAATAAGTTCTTACTTTGGAGGGGTGGATGGATTTTCAGTTTTGCAAATGGTTGCAAATGGTAAGGTAGTGCAAATTGTAGTGTGAAGGAAACAGATAGGATTTACATGAAAAATAAACAAACATAAGAAAAAAAGAGATTAGAATACAACACTGTTGTCATTACACCCTTTTTAGATTTAGACTTTTCAATACGCCAAGACTATGGTTTTGTAAATGAGATCGGTGCGTGAACTTAGAAAATGCATAAATTTAAAAAAATTTTAAATTTACGCCCACTCATATGGCGGCTTTTTTACGTCACATACATTTCTGTGATGTATGTGATAGATGTTCTATGAAATAGGCCCCAGATCTCTGTGAAAAAATATCAGTATTCACCGGGCGCTGATATCTAAACGGCTCTTATAGCCAAACCACGATAGTAGGAATGGCCATTCCTACACGGTTAAAAATTCTGGCATTAATTTTAATATTTTCAGGGTTGTATATATGACAACACCAAAAATGTATTAAAGTTTAATACATCGCAAATATTACATTTTTACTTTTAATACAAAAATTATTACATTTTTTAATAGAACTTTATTAGAAAAGAGAGGAAATAAATTGAGGAAATTTCTCACAAAGAAATTTCTCACAAGAAAATTTTCTCTCAAAAGGATATTTCTTTTGAGAATTAATGCAACACAGAAAATATTATGAATACATACTCGTAATTCGTAATAGCTATAATAATGAATGTGTATTTTTGCAAGAGTACCTATTTATCTTTGTATGTCAATTTATTTCCATTTGGGAATAATTATTCTTATTACATATTTTTATTAGAAAAATAACATTCTTTTCTCCATCGTTTTTCAGAAATGAGAATAGAAATCTTATTGCGATTGAAATTTTGTCTACTAATTAACATTAGCCTCGAAAAACTGCAAAGTGCCTTCAAAATAATGCATATTTAAATTTTTTTATTTTTATTATTCTTGCTTTTTAATACAATATTAATAAATTTTAATCTCGGGTGTATTAAAAAGTGACGCAGTCTGTTCAAAATGTTCATATTCAATAAGGCTGACAAAAAAGAGCATCGAAGCAAAAAAAGGGCGAGGAGGTATTAGAATGTAATCAAAAATTATTAGAAAAATTCTCATATTTGAAATGTCAACTGAGAGAGAAATTTTCCCTCTCTACAAGGGATATGTTTTATTCTTTTGGGTTAAAATCGACTCTTTTTTGTATTACAAATGATATTTTAATACAAAAATATTAGAATGTAATAAGAATTGATTAGAATTTTTTTTAATATTTCCCTAGTATTAAAATGTAATATTTGCTGTATTGCATACGGCTGTAATACAAGAGCTGTATTAAAAAATACCCCAGAATTTTTAACCGTGTATACTCACGATCTCGCGTTCAGGCGCCGCAACTTTTACATTAATTTATGTATTTAATAAAATCATTGGACTCTTTTGAGACAATCTGAAATATTACCTCAGACGTTGTGACTACTTTAGATCGTAAATATTATGATTTAAATTCCATACGTCCGAAAAGATCTATTTTCTAATTAGATGCGGCTTTGAAAGCTCAGTTTTCTTTTGTTTATTCCATTTCTCTAGAATGTGAAAGTTTTTATTCAAACACAAAATTCATATTTTAAAGAAACCATTATGGTTATTTAATAAATTAATAAACAAAAACTAAGAACATTTATTTTATGTGAGTGAAATTAATAAGTAAAAATAAATGGTTTTGTTGATGGTTAAAAATTATAATATACGAAGGTGTGGAATTTAATCAATTTCTTTTGAAATCTGCTGTTTATTTGTGTTATTAAGATATTTATTTGGTTTCGGAGAGTGCAGATTTACTCCGCTCTTCGTTCCTCTTAAACCAAATTCACACTTGTGGCCAAGTTAGGTTAATGGAAGAACCACATTTTGTCGTTGATATACTGCATAATTACACGTTATTTTCACAAGTTATTTTTCTGGGAATTATGAAAAAAAAAACTATTTTCTATTTAAGAAATAAGAAATTGTAATTTTTTTACTTTCGAATCTTAGAACACAAATAAATTAAAATCCGAAATTTTTGAATAACGACTTTAGGTAAATTAATGCTTGTGCATAAAAAGCAGAGACATTTTTGTTTCCCTATATTATCTGCGAAAAATTTGTATACACTTATATGTTCTGTCATATTCGTATCTTTTCAAAAGATTGAAGCTGAATTTTATTTTGCAAATTCTAAACGGTCGAGCTTAGTCACAAATGATATCGTTCAGTCGGTAATAAGTCTATCAACGCTTGACCAAACGAACGAGGGATTGTAACTATAACCCCAGTGTGACCGTACATAAGAGCAAGTATTATATTTTTCATTCAATTGAATTGTATGGGCACTTGCAACTTAGTTTCAACAAAAAAAAAAAAACGTAATTTACAAGACAACCCATCCATCATATAATATGGGTTCCCATACAAATTTTGACAGTTCGTACAATAAATCTCTTATCCTATGGTTGAAAGGAATATCAAAAATTTCCTCAAATCGTTGACCGTTGATCTTTGTGCTTTTCTAACCTATACAAATTGAAATTTGTTTTAGCAACTCAGTTTCCTCGTATGAAAAGGGGACTTTCGATTGATGAAATTCAGTGCGTTATCGATATTTCGAGGAAAAAAAAATTCTCAAAAAAAATTGGGCGTTTTTCTTTTTTAGTTCAGAGAACCTAAACTAAAAACTGTCAAAAAATAAAAAAAAATAATTGTGTTTCTTTCTTAGCTCCGATCATTCAGAGCTTAAAATTTGTGTTTCATCAAAATCATCGTCAAAACAATAAAAAAGGCCAGAAGATATTGGTTGCTCACTAGAGCACTCCACTCCTCTCTCCACTAGGAAAAGGTACAAAAACTAATAGTATATACATATGTCATTTTTATGGATTAAATTTATTTCAGGCGTCAAATGGACTAATAACATGACTGTTTTTTTAATGAGTTAAATTAAAGAAGATTTTGAACACCTCCAAAGTGATTTAAAAAAAACCATTCACAAAAAAAAATGCCCACCAAATAAATAATGAATGACAGTTCAGTGCTCAAATGTTTCATAATTAAATCAGAGAGCTCTAATTTCTAACCATACTCTGCTCAGAATTTTAATCTGTAATCTCAGACTCTGCTCAGTACTCAGCTCTTAATTAAAAAAGAGAACCGCCTATTAAAGCTATGTAAGTACAGACGATTGTCAGATCTTACAATATTGACGGATCTGTCAGTAGAAAAATTGTCCCAAATGTCTTACAATCATGTGAACTGACAATTTTGTGTGACAATATTGCCAGAAACGTCATTGTTATCCAGTGTCAGACGACAATCTGAAAATGTAATTGTCAGTTATGTGACAACAGTCTGAACACAAAATTTGTTATTATTAGGCATGTTCAGGAAAATGAGATCTCGGAGATCTCAGCAATCTCAGTTATCTGAACAGGATTCCTCAGCAAAATTTCTCAGCTTTGCTGTCAAAACTCTGAGGAAAACAAATCTTGGATTCGCTTGCTCACTTTTTGAGTGATAAAATTCTTTGAGATCTCATTTTTCTGAACACACCAATCGTCAGACAATTAGGACATTGTCAGACTTGTTTGAAATTGTCAGGTGTCGTTGTTTAAGACATCTGACAATAATTGCTGACAATTTCTTTATTGTCATATTATAATAAATCTATCTACGCAGACACAAAATCAAAGTCGTTTTAAGTTTTTGGATATTATATTCGTGTTTTTTGTTATACCTACCGAATTATGATAATGGAAAATCAGAATCGTCTAAAAATGTTCTGAAGTCCAAACTTTTTTGTGTGACAATTCCTTTTCCTCGCTGTCTTCCAACACGTACATATAGGTCGTTAAAATAGTTGAAATTGCAATATTTTTCAATTTTTACCTATTAAAAATTATTTTCACAAAAATTTCTGCACTGACCACTACGAACAAAGCTTTTAATTTGTCTGACAATGTCTGTCAACGGATCGATGAATTTTTCGTAAAGAAATATATCTGCCAACTGTGTGTTGGCACTGACATATCTGACAATATTGTAAGATCTGATAATCGTCTGTACTTAGCTTGTTTAAATGTTATGCATTTACACATATTTTTAGATTGTTTCTATGTCTGGATTTTTTTTTATACATATATTCAGTCACATACTTTATGATCAATTGAGTCATTGTTTGTTCGTATACCACTATTAAATAATTAATGATATAGCTTTATGTTTCTAAACTACTGGGGTGGAAATTAATTCTATCAAGGCTATATATCTTCTGTATAGCGGAGATAAATTAATTGCGTTTTACTTTAATTTCAGTTCTTTGCATTGGGGCTTAATGCATATTATGCAAATGCAATGATAATAATCTGAACTATTTTCTATAAGTACCTACATATTTAACAAAATGCGGGCTATATAAAACTATATAATTTCAATAGACATAATATTAATGGGAAGGAAAGCTTATCAACAAGCTTAACTTTAACTTAAGAGTTAACTCTTATACCACTTAAGTTAGCTGCACGCTGAGATATATAGGTTATTGGTTATTTAAAAATAAAAAAATAAAATAAAATAAAATAAAATAAAATAACAATCCAATTGTTGTTTGGATAACTTTTTTTCAATTAGGTATGGTATGACTAAAACAATAAATTTGAAATGCATGGAACGTTCTTGATGTTTATGAATTATGACATTAAAACTCTCTATAAAATTATTTTGATCAACAATTTTTATCTCTTTTCAATTTATATTTGCAGTACAGGGAAGATAGGCTATTTGCCTATCAGTCTCACCATTATGGAATTAAATAAGCTATCTCCATTTTAAAGCTCTTACAGGGTTGCAGTAGTGAGCATTTAAAATTGCCGCAAATCTCACAAAAATTTCGACAGAGTTACCAACTATTTATTAATATACGCACATTTTATAACCAAAACCAATGATATCCTAAATAAATTTAATCTATCCTTTTCCACACCTCTCTGAAAGACAAAGTCTCCTTAGTCCTTTCACCCGGGGAGCAGACAGGTCGTGGAGGGATGTACGTGAGCTCAAAGAAGATTACACAAACAATTTAAATGTAACTCAGTGATTCTGTTTCTTATTTCAGTGGCAATTTCTTAAGTTAAGGTGCCGTGCAAGCAGCAGCAGGCACCAGTGTTTTTGAAAAAGCTCTCCCATAAGGCCTGTACTGCAAATATAAATTGAACAGAGTTATAGATATCTATACAATTTGTATCTACATATTATATCACTTACGAAACGTTATGTATTCTAATCATTAACAGAACAAAAATAAAGATTTTTAATTCATCTTTTTCTAACGAAAATGTCGTTAGAATAAAATTGAATTTTTATTAATAAATTGATTCTTTATAATGTAAATATGTATAAAAAAGTTATCAGTCTTTTACAAGAGCGTAATTTCTAAATTTTTGTGTTGATTAATTAAAGAATGAAAAGGTATTTATTTCAATAATTTTTTTTCAACGATAAAATACGTTACAAACAAAATTTTTAGATGTGATGTGGTGCCAGCACCTGGCCATGATGTCAGATTTTGTGTACGTGTTGTGCATTTTTTGTACCATCAAAAACAACAGAATCATCATCATATTATAATGCCATATCAGTTTTGATTTAAATCTATGTACAACAGATTTTTCTATACGAATGAAAAACTTCTCATACCTATATATGAAATTTTATAGTTTATGGATTGAGAGTAAAACGGCCACATTTAACATTTTCAACAAGTCCTTTGTCATCCATAAGACTATAAATTCATAATTGAGTAATATAATGTTTGTTATTATTATATGTAATTTTATTTTCTGGGTAGCCAACACAATAAAATGCGTAACCTTCTTTTACAATGAAAACTATATAGATCCCTATATAGTACTCATTAATTAATATTACCCAAAGGACACATGTACTGCAAGAAAAGCAATGGTATTGCTCATAAAATTAGCATTTATTGCATTATTATGAAAGCATTATAAGGTTTTTGAATACTTATTGGAGTAGACAGAAATAAAAAGTACCTCAAAAATAAAAAATAATAAAAACAAAGTACACCTACAATAAAAAGTAATTTGATTAGTGGTTTAGCATTTGGGATGAATTTCGTATATACGTATAAGTAAAATAATGGTTTAATTATACAATGATATAAATTTAAAAAATGTATGAATAAATTGAAATTTAAGACAACATTTTGTGCAATCACTTACTTTCAATATTATAGAAATATTTGAAAAAGCTTAATGATCATTTAATTTATTTATTTAAGCCCCCTCTCACACGCGGAAACTGAGTTTCCAGCAACTTTCAGTTCTTAGGTGTGAAGTGAACGGTGCAGTACGATTGATGGAGATTGGAAATAAGAAGAAATCGTCAAAAAGGTGTGAAAAGGGACTAAGTTGGTCTCACATTGCGATTTTTAAAAGATGTTCGTGGATCGATTTTGAAACCCGCAATACTGGATCCGCTGCAGTGATTCGCAGTGCATTGCTATCTTTTCTCCTTTTAGCTTGTATAGCCGGTTTAGACTAACGTGACAATTTTTCAATTCGAACTGCTTGAAGAAATAAGTCGTAGTTGGATAAAAAAAAATATGCATTATATACCTACTTAGGTGTTGTTTAGGGAATACCTATGATCACATAAGTAATTATGTGCATCGAGTTTATAGTTACTAGCCAAATTTCAGGTTCTCTCCTGTATATAATATTTTTTTAACTTTTTCCATTCAAAAAAAAGGTTGACACTTGAGAAATGACAAAAGTGTGACTTAAAGGGCCAGTTTCACAGTGCACACTAAACAAAATTAGTGGCACTTAATTTTTCTGTTTTTGCATTTAAGCCGCAGTTTTACTGGTCTGAGTAAGTTGAACTTAAGTGGCCAACATGGGAGATTTAAGAGTCACTTATTCCGATAGGTTAACACTGTAAAATTGTGCATTAGTTTTCCATATTTGGCACTTAAGTGACATAGACTAGTTACTGGTCTCCTCACTAGCCACTGCAAACTAAGACAAACATGTACTAGGACGATGGGATGCACTTTTTCATCAAAGAATAAAACATCTCGGAACATACCAGGTCGAAGAGAGCAAGAGGGTAGCCTCTCTTTTAAGATACTCCAAATACTCCGATTTCTCAAAGGAATAAATTTGGAGGAGGAGCTTTAAGATGAGCAACATCTTCCAGCTCTGGGGGCACAATAGATCTTCAGGTCGCAGTGCACTATACCTACGGTGACCATATTTTAGAATTTCAAATAATGAACATATGAAAAAGGCAACAAAATTCAATTCAATTTTAAATTATTCCATTTAAATAATAAAATATCTACTTAAAACTTAAGGTAAAGAAATCCGAAATTCAGTCTTTGTTTGCATAGAACTTAAATTCTAAAACAAAATAACTTTAAAACAAAAAAGACTTACAACCAAAAAGAAAATAAATCCATATTAACATAGTTCATTTTTACGGATTTTTTTTTATTTTTTTGAACCCGCGAAGCGGGTCATTCAAGGTATCTATAAAACTATTGACAAAGTCAAAAAAATTTTCGTTTTAAAATCATTAATTGAAAAATATTTAAAAGCAAAGTATGAATAGGTACTTTAAGGGCCAGTTTCACAGTGCACACTTAACAAAATAAGTGGCACTTAATTTTCCCATTTTGGCAATTAAGCCGCAGTTTTATTACCTGAGTAAGTGGAACTTAAGTGGCCAACATCGGAGACTTAAGTGTCACTTATTTCGATAAGTTTACACTGTGAAATTGGGAATTAGTTTTCAGTATTTGGCACTTAAGTGACACTAACTTCACTGTGAAACTGGCCCTAAGTGTGGGTCTTAATGCCAATTCAGAAAGGCAAAAAATATAGCGGGTTTTAATTTAATGCTTTTTTGTTGTTGGTCTTATTGCCACTCCAAAAAGGAAAAATAGCCTGCAGGTGTTATTTCCATTTTTTTGAGAAATATGACCCATGGGCTTTATTTCCGTGGGCCTTATTGAACTGTACCTAGAAAAAGCTCTTTCTGCACGAGCATTTGACAGTATAAAATTGTACTAGATGTCTTGTTCGTTCTTTCAAGCGGTTAGGATACGTTAGCATCTTTATTTTATATTTTATTTTCCATTGAATTTTGCTTTAATATTTATGTTATTGTTTTTATGAATTTGTACTAAATACAGACAAAATAATGAAATACTTCTGTAATACTGAACATTTATGTGTTATTGTTCAACAAATAATTCATAATGAACATTGTCTTCAAATACTGAACTGTTCATTATTATAATGAACGGATGGTCACCGTAACTATACCCCAATATACTATTCATTCCTAAGTGACACTTAATCGAGTGTGAAACTGGGCCTAAGTGTGACAATGAGACATTTCCTTACTTAAATAAAGGTAAAAATCACAGAAGAATAAGCATTAAAATAAACATAAAAAGTCCAAATATATTAAGATATTTGTTATCTTGGTTCTTTTAAGTTTTAAACTAGATCCGAGTTAATCCAGATTTAGATAATCCTGCAGATAAATTGAACCGGATTAAACTAGGAAGCAGTTTTCAGTGTAAGATTAAGTTCAACTTTCAGCCGTCAAAAATCTATATAAGGCAGATTGCAATACTATGTAAATGTACTTTTACTATCAAAACAATGAGGGCGACACTATACCGCACTATGAAAAGCCCGATAATGTCACCCTATCTATTTCGATAGTTTTTTGACATAAGTCTTCGCAAAATATCTTTTCAGTTATTCCAGAGTTAACTAACGAAATTCATTGAATGAACTCGAGATCTTAATTGACCGACAAACATTTTTCAGAAGTTAAGTCAGTTTTTATTCCGAAAAACTGGGCCTTAGATTAAACAATTGGATTACTTCGTTCATCAGTTACACAAGAATTGTTTCTTTTTCATATTATAACTGAGAAAGGTCCAATTTTTATATTGAGTGACTTGACATTTCTATATGTTTTGAATTAAAAAAAATTAAAATTTGGCCGGTATTTCCCATTTCAAATCAAACCGAAAATTCTTATTTAATGGGTTTTATTTTCTGAAAACATTTTCTGTGTTAATTTTTGCAGGGGTAATTTTCCGCACAAACCCGTCTTTCTGAATTAATAACAATATTTAAGTTTGAAAATAAAGTCTTAAAAATTCAGTTGACAAATAATTGTTTGGATATATGTATATTTATGTATTTTCCACATTCATAGTAACTTTATACTTAAAGCCAGATTTGAATTTATTAAGATAATGTATAGAACATCTGTGAAAACATTGCTTGACTGCCTCAGCTGTCATTAATATTAAGTTAGAACTAAAAGTTTAAAATACCTTTTACAGGTACAATCTATATACATAGGTATTGAAATTTTTGTTCTTCTGCCTTCAATAATTCTACAAACACTTCGAATCTATATATTTTCGTAGAATTTATATAAACAGTCATCGTTCCTATGTACATATGTATATTTTTTTTTTAAGAAATATGTCTGCTTCCCTGTGAATTTTGTACATTTATATGAAAGTTTTATTTCTACAACAATGGCACGCTGAATCGATTCATAAAATAAACAAAATCTTTCAAAAATAACACAAAAACAACCAGACACTATACAAAAATATGTGCACGACTGGGTCGCACGAACTTGCTCTTATGTGCGATCACACTGTGTTTTTAAAGTTTTAACATTTCAAAAACTATATTTTATCTCATAAAAGAAATAAATTAGTTATGGGAGCCTATATTGTATACCACCTGCTTAAAACCTATGTTAAGTTTAAGGTTGTAATATGCGATTAGGTACATTTATTTATGAATAAAATAGCACCGTGTTGCAAATATGCATGGAACTTACAGTTTAGACTGAAGAATTGTAAACAAAAAATATATAATTAAACATTAATTGATTAAAAGACCTCTGAAATTGTTTTGCCCCCAATGCGATTTCTTAAGCAAATCTCAATTTTGAGAAAAAAAAAATTGAAAATTTTTAGAGCGGTTGTTTTTTTTTAAATAGTTTTTATATACCTATATTATATTATCGTGGAATTAATTAAAAAAATATCATCTACCCATTTTCGAAATATAGAATTTTCAAAAAATAATTTTGAATTTTTTTTAAAAAATCAATAATTTGTTTTTTTGAAAATTTTGATATTATTAGAACTTATTTGAAGCTTTTGTGCAAAAAAAATTCATTAAAATCAGTTCAACTGATAATGAGATATCCGAAACGAAAATAAAAAAAAAATGGTTCCATGAGAGATACCATTTTTAAACCGTAGAAAAATTTTTTTTCATTAATATGGTAGGTCGTATAAATATTAGATCACACAAAAATTTTAATCAAAATCGGAGGAGCCGTTTTTGAGAAATATGAGATTTTCAATACCGGTTTTTAGACATTGGTATGGGAGGTACCGTTATTTTTAATTATAAGTATAATTTTAATTAAAAATTTGCTAGATTAAGCTAAAAAACTTCTGGGTACCAATTTTAATAAAAATTGACTGAGTCGTTTTAAAATTATTAAGTTCTCAAAAAAAATTTTGAAACTTTTTTTAAAAATCCAAAAAAATTTTTTTGGAAAATTTTGGTTTACAGAACTTTTAAAACTTTTTTTCACATTCTCAAAAAAAAAGGTGAATATGAGTTCAATAGTTTTCGAGAAAATCGAAAATCAATAAAATGGTTCCACGGGAGGTACCATTTCTAACCATTTTTCGGATTTTTTTTTTACAAAATGGTTGTCTTTTTGTAAAAAAATTACTGAATTTTTTTTTCAAAAGTTGTTGGCACGTTTTTGAAAAAAATAAGATTTTCATTTTTTGGTAAAAAAATGTGTATGGCAGGTACCGTTGTTTTTGGTCTAAAAAAAAATGAAAAAAAACTTCTCGTAATGTCAACTTTGATCAAAATCCCGAGTTCGATTTTTTTACGAATCCATAACTTGCCATATATGTAGTTCCATATATATCGCAAGTAAAAAAAAACTCTCACATCCAGCTGTTTTATATTACCCATACTTACGTCACGAAAAAGATCATTGTCGAATAAATCACCAATCACGCAATCTTTTCTGATATCAATAAACAAACCATTCGCACTCTTTCTGGAATATACCATAGATACTTGTATAGAAATTCTCGAAAAAAATCTTCGAACATTTTTGACAATCATGTGCCTATATTATTCCTTCAAGGTATTCTGAGAAATTGACATTTTGGACAGATTAAAGTGAAAATTATTATCCGCTCGTTGAAAAATATTGGTGCCCTGATTCTGATTCTACTGAATTAATTTGGAATTTTAAATAGATGAGGGAATTAAAATAATTTTATCATTTTATGCCGGAGCAGAAATATGCATATAAATTGGTTTGTTTTTAAGAGATGACAAGAAATCTTCCATGCAGAACAAAATATGCGACGTATGTTCCAGATTTATATAAATATTATTATTAAATACATAAATCACATTGACCATTATATAGGCATATAGTATAAACGTTTGATTAATTATTCAATTTTGATTGCATCATTTTTTCATGAAATCCATTAAGAAAGTAAATTATTTTACAGTCAAGTAGCTATGTAGGTCCTATATTATATACATAACATACATAATATGTGTCGAAAAAATCTTAAATTAATAATTTGGCAATAAAAAAACGGATATGAGAATATAAAAATTCAAATTATCAGGACATAAAAACTACTCAGATTGTTTATGAGGGGGACATGTTGTTTTAAAGGAGGCGTGGGTTTTTGAGTAGCAATTGTTCATGTACTCGAACAAAGCTTTGAAGATGTGATGTCGTGGAGTGATTCGCAGTTAAAAAAAAAGAAATTTAATTGATTTATTAAATCAATTAAATTTCTTTTTTTATTTACTCACAAATATAATATATGGTAGAAGAATTATTTGATTTTCAGGCAGAAAGTCTTGTTTATTAAAAACATGTGTAAATAAAGGGTGTACCAAAATCTACGCAAGATTTTAATTAAATATAAGAAAACAGTTTTTTAAATTGTAAATTATTTATTTAATCATAGAAGTATCTACACAGGAGAGGGTAATTTATGGAATAGCACATTGGAAAAAATGGCCTTCACGGCCTTGCTGGCATATACGCTATGATGATATAGTGTTGAATTTCCTCCTATAAAAAAAATAAACAAAAAACTGTGGAAAATGTCCAAAAACGGTAAAGATACCATAGATTCAAGAAAATCGACGTTTCCGTTTAAACATCAGACAGACAGAGGAATAAAATTATGCAACTTAATTTTGTAGCCTTCCTTTCCCTATCATCGTGATGTCAAGTTTTACCTGAATATGAGGGTAAAAATAAAAAGAACATTAAAAAATACACTACACAAATCAAACGTACCTAATATATCGCGCAGGTTGTCGAAGTTAAAAGTGTAAAAAGTGCCAGGAACAGGAACTTAAAACGCATCATTAGAAACAACAAAAAATATTGAAATTATGACAAGTAAAGGGGGATCTACCATTTCCCTCCAATTTGACAGATGCGTAGAACCTTAAATGTGTACTGGTGGAATTGATTGCAAGTGTACATATTTTTCGCAGTCAGTAGGTACAGTTATACTGTTTACTGTACCTATACATGTTATTAATCATAATATGTACAAAATTTTATTTATATTTTAAGTTGGTTACAGAAAATAATGAAGAAAATGGAAAAATTAATTAAAAGCCTAAAATACAGTTCATCAAAATTAAAGCGAAGCCCCCCAACATTAAAATCTTGCACGTACGCTACTGAATGTATGAAGATTGTTTTTTTTTTTTATAAAAAATTATTAATTTATGGACCGTTGACATTTATTTAAAATTGTTTCTTCTGAGATATTATTATTTTTTTAAAAGTGGAAACATCAACAACATCAATAATAATTTTATTAATTAACGATTTTAATTGAACATGTATGTACAATGTACATATTATGTACGTAGATATTTATATAAATTCTATTTTTATTTAAAAATTCTGCAAGGAATATTTAGCAAAATAGCTATTATCAGAGAAATTATTTAAAAGTTAAAATTATTTAAAAGAATTTCTGTTGTAAGATTAAAAGTTCTTGAACCGACCGATGACCATGGCCACTAAAAGATTAAATTTTTCTTCAAAATAGCATGTACCAACCACATATAAGGTTCTATTACTTAAAGCTATACACTGCGGTTTTTAGCTCAGGGTTTTCATTTCGCACAAACTGATTTTATATTTTATTCTTAAAAGTCTGCCATTTAACTAAAAAAAAAAAATGTCTGTTTATCACGAATTTTATTAATAATTATTTTTTCTGCCTCTCTTCAAGGTCACTTAAAATACTTATACATATGTACAATGTACATACCACATTTGGAGTAAATCAAATTTTTTCGTTTAGGTATTTATTAGATGGACTCACTTACTAGATGAATGTTTTTTTTTCTTTGAAAATATAATTACTACCGTAAAACCCGCTTAAGAGAAACTGCAAAATGTCACAGTCTTTCTTTCACTTAAGCGGGTTTTTCACTTAAACGAACCCCGCTTAAGTGAACAAAAATTTCACTTCAGCGGAGTCCGGATAAGTGAAAAAAAAATTGCACCTAAGCGGATTTAAAAATTCCGAAAAGGGTTCTGACATATCAGAAATTCAAATGTCATTTTCGTGATGAAAATCTAGTGGAGGTGAAAAATAAAAAAAGAAGTAAAAACGTTCAGCAAATTTTCTGTTCTGTTCTATTAAATTTTTTTCACTTAAGAGAGTTTTTTTCAATGAAAAATATTAAATTTAACTGAAAATATGTTTCAGGTATCCGGGTTTTTCACTTAAGCGAGTTTCGCTTAAAAAAATGTTTCAGATAAGCGGGTTTCTCTTAAGCTGGTTGTACTGTAACAGGGTTCTGCGATTTTAATATTAATAGAAAAGAAAACCAAAACAAAATTGCTTAACTTCTAAAATCAATTTGCAAGACTGATATAATCAAAGTAAAATCAGTGATCCCCTTACTTTAAAGGCCTGTTTATCAGTGCTGGATTTAACTCTGAGTTAAACCAGATATAGTTAATCCCACAAACAAATTAAAACCGAGTGCACTCAGAAGGAGTTTTAAAGCTCAGATTTTCAGCTAGTTTCGGAGTTACACCCAGCCAACTTTTGAAAAATGTCTCTCGATCAATTAAGACGCCGATTTAATTTATATACAATTTGATATTTGAATATCAAACAGATGTTTGTGAAAATACTATCAAAACATGGAGGTTGTTACGAAATTGTCACGTTTAATACTACCACATATTGTCGCCCTCTTTCGATAATGAAAGCGGATTTCCATAATAGTCGCGTTTTATTATCTACGGGTCTGGGTCGGGGACCGGGGTTATCTTTTAACACGTAATACAAAAACAAATTTGGATCAAGAGCCGCGTTTTATTATCTACGGATCTAGATCGGGATCATCTTTTAACACGTAATACAACAACAACTTTGGATCCTGCTCTGTATCTGGATCTATTTTAAAGATCCGAAAATAAGTTTTTACTCTTGCGAGTAGACGGCTCTTTAGTCGGTAGGGAGTACAAACTATTGTGCAAGGAAAAAAGACAGAACCTATATACATGAAAAATAAACAAACATAAGAAAAAAAGAGATGAGCATACAACACTGTTGTCATTATGGATACGTATCGTTTTATTTTCATGGGATGATCCTGATCCAGATCTGTAGATAATAAAACACGGCTTTAGGTTTCTATCGGGGTTTGCTTTATGGAACCAGAAATAAGTTCTTACTCTGGCGAGTTTTATTATATCGGGGAGAACCATATGGGTTATTGGCGATATTAAAACGCGGCTAATGTCGAACATTGATTTCCATAGATTTTTGACAATTGAAAGATAAAGTTTATCTTTAACTGAAAAAACTTCTTCTGAGCTGAATCAGGTTCAATTTATTTGCAGGATTAAGGGCCAGTTTGTTCACAGTGGGTTAAATCTGACCGATGACTTTCACAGCTTCTAACTAAATGGCGCTAATCAACCAAAATCGGCTGATTAGCGATTTCCATGATTAACAACTTCAATTATGGATTCCTGATTGATTAGCATGCTCATTCCATGATTTACCAGTTGAAATAATCCTTTGATTAAAGATGATCAGCTGTGAACAAACTGGCCCTAAGTCAGAGTTAACTGGCTTTCAGTGCATAGGATAAAATCTAACATTTCAGTTATCAAAAATCTATCGAAATCAACGTGAAACTTTATGGAAATTTTCACTATCGAAACAGAGACACTATTTAGTAAACTATCGATAGTGTTTTGACTTGAATCTGTCAGAAATAGCTATTTAATCAATCCAGGGTTAACTAACCAAAGATTTTGTTAAACGTATGTGATAAATTAAATTCCTTCAACCAGTGGATCGATTAGCAATATTTGAGAAAATATATAATGGAAATGGCAATGATTCCTCGGCAGATGAAACGCAATTATTGATTTCCATCGCAGAGACAATAAATTTTGACGGTTCACCTTTTTCAAAATGCTTTCTCTGCGATGTGCATGACTTTTGTTTCGTTTTGAAATTAGATAAAGTTGAAAATATGAGAAATTAAGTAAATAAAAGTTTTGTATTATCAATAATAGTGATTTAAAAGAGCAAATAAAAAATTGGACAGATGGTCAAAATTTCTATCTTGACATTTGACAACTCAAATTAAAAGGCAATAGAAGGCCCACCCAGTCAATAAATAGTTATAACCATTGCCTCAAATATTGCCAATGGAGCTACAGCGTTACAGCAAGATTTTTCTTCGATTTTATATTATTGAAAATATGTTCCCTCATTAGTGTTAATATAAAAAATTTAAGAAGAATTAAGAAAACAATTTTATTTATTTATTTTAATTTTTTTAAGTATTAAATGTCATTTGTATTAAAAAAATCATAGCAATTATTCTTAAATATTTAGCCACGTTATAAAGCTTCACAAGAACAAGTTTGTGTAATCCGGTGGTGAATGTTAGTTAAGTAAAGAGTAATAAAGTAAGCTGACTATATCTATGTATTTATATTGTATATATTATGCAGGTAGTACCGAATCAATTATATTTTATCAAAACCTCTTTAACTGGTAAGTGTTTAGGTTCAGACATCAGAATGACGTAAATACCTTTATATAATATACTTATTTCTACTTTTTGTATCAACGATCTTCATAACTTGATTAAAAATCTAATGTTATTTTATTTTATTAGTTTAGTTTATCTTTTTAAAAACAAAAAAATAATGTGTTTTATTAATTATTATACTTAATTATTTTAATCTTTTATTGTATGTATAAAAGTATGCATCGTCTTTCTCTAAAAATTTCTAAGTCACATGTTATATTATGTATAGTAGGTAATTTAAGTAATTTTTGTTAATAATGATACAATTATTTTATACTTTTGTTTGCCTTAATTTAAGTTAATAGCAATTTATTTACCTGCACTATAACGTATGCCTAATGCCTATATAGCCTTACCTACTCGTAAATGATACATCGATTTGTAGCTTCAGTCACGCTAAGCCGCAACTTTCTGAATAAATGTTTGCATAACATAAAGAATCCCCAACCAGTTCACTATAATATACATATTACATACCTATACCATAATACATAATACAAAGATACACGTTGTTCATGTTTAAAGTCGACATGGGCAATGGGCATTTCCCAACAAAAAAATGATAAGCTTTGTATTTTATGAAGTGTGAATGAATTTACATAGAATTATACATTGAGGTGGGTATAGAATGTATACTAAGTGCTTGGTATAATGCACATATTGGTATTGCCGCGGTGTAGCGCCCATTCTAGGAATCAATTAAGACAAAGTTTAAATTGTTTTACTAGATACATATTGCTAAACATTGAAGTGTTACTGTTTATGTCATCATAGGTATAGGTAGGCACACTGCGAATGTTGTTTAACTTTTTGTACTTCCGGGTATAAGTGGGGCGGCTTAGTTAAATAATTGTGCACTTTGTGATAAAAGCATCAAATTTTGTTCGTTGTTGGTACATTGTATGAATATGGTTTTAAGATATTGGGCCACTTCAAAATCCCGCCAAATTTAAAACAAAAATTACGTATGATTGAAAAAAAATATTAAAAAACAACAACAACACTTACAATATCATGCTATACCTTTTTTTAAAGCCAAGAACCCATTTTTCAATTCTGTTTTCAAATTAAGTTATTTTAATGCTTAGTTTTTGAAAAAATTATTTTCAAACTCAAATTTTGAAAAAAAATTTAAAAAAAAATTTACTATGATTTTTTTTGCAAAATTTTATGTTATTAAGTACTAATTTACATTGAGTTACCAAAACTACTTTTTTTTTAGAAACATTTAAACCGTCATTTTTGAACATAAACAATGGATTTTGACTTCTTTGTTTAAATTATAAAATTGGCAGTCAATAGTTTGGGTAGTTTTGAACTTCTAATATGTTGTTTAATATGGTTGTATGATGAGAAAACAAATTACGACAACCACTTGACAATTCTGAAAAACCCACATTTTTTTCAGTCTTTTGCATTTAACTTAATTCTGGCGTTTATTTAATCAAACAAAAATTATTTTGCGACAAATGCAATCAGGTGAGAATTATTAGAATGTGATATTTTAAACGATTTAATATACCTACAATGGCTCCATTAAGCTACGCGCAAACCGACGCGATGGCGGTGGCGATCGCGATAGCAATGTGGATGCCGCACACGGAAATCAATGGAGGGGCACACATCGATGCGATATGTGGATTGCGTTCACATTCCACTGCTACGTTTAGTTACGCGACTTTTCTTAAACGCAACAAGCACCGTTTGAGCGCTATACCGCCTGAAGAAAAATTACAGTCTAAAAAAGAAAATTTGAAAAACTGAAAAATTAATAGAAAAAATTAGGGGAAATTCCATTTTATATGTTTTTTTTTATTAACCTTCAAAAATTAAACGTCTGTATTGTCGCTGACAACTTAGCCCGCTACACAATATATCGCGTTGATGTGAGCAGGTTTTTGAACGCATCTTTATCGCGCGATTAAAGTTATCGCAATTGCCACCGCCATCGTGTCGGTTTTCGCATAGCTTTATATAGGCAAAATTTATATTTATTTCGTAGATATAACTTTTTAGGTTTGTTTAAATAGATTAAGGAACATAGGAAAACTTTGATTGAGTATGTTAGTAGCTTTATAGGTAGTGCAAAATTTAAGTGTTCTTTTCTCAATTTTTTTTAGATTGCATTAATACACATTTGCAAATTTCAAGAAACACTCAACAGTTAACTCGGGATCTAAATTGGTTGATAAACGTTTTTCTAGACTTAATACGGGTTTAACTCCGAAACTGGGATTTACTCGCACTGAAAAATTGAGCCTTAATTTATTTTATAAAAATTTTATAGATACTCGAATGTTTCTATATTGAATTTTTCTTTAATAGTTCAGTGACCATATAAAGATACATTTTAATATCTTTAAGTGCTTAGTCGAGGTGTTGGAAAGTACCTAAGTCTATACTTATACATAAAAGTAAATTTCTAGTGAATTAATTTTTTACCCTTCCCTTTAATTTAACAATAGGTATCTCCTTTCTCATAATGATAATAAGTTAATTGAGGTGGACAAACTGTTGCAAAACTTGTTTCTTTCTGGGAAAAACATACTATAGGTATAGGTTAGGTACATCCTTATGTATATTAACCATGGGCATGCAAGGGAGGTTTAACACTGTATAGGTATATCTAATGGTCTTCGGCTAAATGAATAACTTAATATCGCTTACAACAGGGAACGGGTAATTGCAGTTTTGGCGACATAATGCCGATAATAATAATTGCTATAAACAAGCAACAATAAATTAAGTTTTATGCTCCTTAGGGCTAGTTGCCGATAGAAAATATAAATAAAATAGTTATTATTGGAATTGGTTTTATTTTTTATAGCCATTGAAGCTTTTCTGTTTATTTTCTTATTTTTTCAACGTTGAATTGTCTTTTAATGGGGCAATTATATTCAAAGAATGATATATTAATGACTTTTATCAATTTCTCGTTATTTTATTCGATGCCTCCTAAACATGGAAAATTAGTTGAAGTTTTTTCACTATTGAGTTAACTCTGAGTTAAACCAGAGTAAGTTAAACCTTTAAATAAATAATACACTATAGCTAACTCAGAAAAAGTGTTTCCATGTAAGATTATCTTGTAACTTTCAGTTATTCAAAATCTATCGAAATCAAATAGTGTTTTGATCTGTCAAAAAAGTAATCTAGGTATATTTGCATTTGATTAGTACAAAATGACAAATTTTTGCATGTATGTAGACATGTATATCATAACATCAATTATTACTCACATTAAATATTACAAAAGTTAATTTTAAAAAACCATTAATGCTTAAAAAAAAAAAGTTAAAAATACATTTATTCAATAAATCCTATCTAAAACATTCTAGTAGCAATATTCTGTAGTTCAATGTCAATGATCATATACCTACATATATACAAAGGCATTTAAGTACATGTGTATTGTTATTAATTTTTTTTATAAACACAAAAAATTATCTGTTTATCTGTGATATTTTTATCATTATAATATATCTTTTTAAGTGTATTGGAATCCATCCGCCCATTTATTACTCAAAATCAATTAACAACTGGAGAATAAAAAAAAAAACCAAGTACCAAATCTACCATTCCTTATAAAATTTGAATTGTTTTTGTTTACTTTTAGCTTCTAACGCAGACTATGTAGGTACAATCATAGACAAAACCATTGATTATTTCTATTTTATAAATGTTTGAGAGTATAGAGATAGAGAATTATCCAAGAAAATGGTAGGTCTAGGTAGGTTAGGTATACTTTAAAACTTAAATCGATTTTTTTTTCAATTGAGTAATTATTGTTATTGCTCAAACACAGGCATTGCTAGCCACAGGGTGTTAAGCTTACGCTCATCAAAAATATTTTTATAACCTAGAAAATGGTAGTGTGTGTGTGTGTTATTATTAATACTTGTACACTATTTACGAACAACGGTATATCTTTTATTCACAATAGAAAATGGAATCACATTTGCAGTGAAGAGGTGTTGTTTTTTTTTAATATTTTCTAAATAACGGAAGATAAAATAATTATCTGCTACTTAATGTTTGAAGGGTGGTGCTGACTGCTGGGGTTGTGATCACGGTTGCCACTTTGGTCATTTGTGACCAAATTTGGTCATTATTTTTTCACGTGGTCGCATGGTCATTTTTTATTCCATTTGGTCATTTTTTTTACGAAATGAAAAAAGAAACTCGACTTTGATTTGTAAGCTACCTAAAGCTTATAGGTATACTGTGATCTAATTTTAAAATGCTGTGAGAAGTTAGTATTTTTTATGTTTCGTTACTTTTATTTATTTATGTTTATCTAATTTAATTAAGTTAATTACATAGGTACTTTATGAATTTTTTTGTACACGTTTTTTATTGTTTTTGTTTATTATTATTAATTAAAAAAATAATATATCATCTGTGTGATATGAACAATATGTTTAAATAAATGTTATGAATTCATTGTTCTGTGTTCACAAATATTTCTGACTTAAATTATTTTGGTCATTTTTAGCTAAAGTTGGTCATTTTTATTTTCAATTTTGGACACGAACTCTATTTTCAAGTGGCAACCGTGGTTGTGATATGGAATCAAAAACGTTTATACCTTATACCTGTGTAGGTATACCTATACGAATTTTATTTATAGAGTCGTACATTCCCACGATAAAATATGACCATAACTTTTTGGTTTATCTGCAAATTTTGAATTGAATTTTGTAGATTAATTGATATTGAGTGATTTAAAATCGTTTTAGGATTTTTTTTTGTTTGTTTTTGAAAATAAACAGAATACTTACAGGTAGTTTGTTTAAAGTATATAGTTTAGTCGATGCAGTAAAATTACGTTGCACTTTTCAGCAAAATTTTAAAATAAGTTAAAAATTATAGCTTTTTTAGATGTGTTGGTTGGGCCAAAGCAATGTTTTGTAAAACAAAAAATCAGAGAACGATTCAATACCTATGTATGACAAACGTTCTAGAAATTGGATTTGTAAAAAAATTGAACAAGAAATTTTTATCACATGTTACGAAGATGATAGACACTGTTTAGATTGGGAAAATTTGGTCTAGTCGGCAGTTCGTATATAGGCAAGAGAAGTGTTGAGTGAGTGAATCTCTTCGTGCCTCAGAAAACCTAAAAACGGACTCATGAGTCTACTTTGTTGTTGTTTCAATGTGTGGAATGTTAGATTTATTGTTTTTTTTTTTTTAATTTTTATTAAACTTGATACCATGCATTTTCCTTTAATATTATCTAGCAGATTTAAAAAAATAATTTTCGTTTGAAAAAATTCATGTTTTTTTCTAAAACAACTGCAACGACTTTATAAACAAATTTCTGTGACCTACTGTTTAAATGATCTCAACTAACTCATAGAACCTTTTTTTTCAATTTTGGACTATCTAATTATCTGTTTTACCGATTTTAAGTAAATTTTGTATGCAAAAGCTTATTAATAAGTTTAAATAATATTAAATGAAAATTTTCAAAAATAAAAAAATAAAAGTTCAAAGTTATTTTTTTGTGAATTCGATATTTCAAAACTAAGGTTGATGATTTTTTTTTAAAGGAATTTTTAAACAAAAACTTTATCAATTCTTAATTATGCAGGAATACCTACGTCATTGTATTAATAAACCAATGCCTTTCATTTTCTCTGTTCAATAACTATAAGAGCATATTCTCGTAATCTATAAGTATTGTCGTACCTGATTTTAAGTCTACTTCTTCCAACTTACTGCATTTCGTTTTTGATTCATCCAATCAATTCATTCCGCCATTATTTTCCTCTAATAAATTTCGTTTTCTATATTTTTTTAATCCATCGAAAAATTCTGTTATGCGTATAGGTAGGTATGTTATGTATATTGTAGGTATGTGGTATCTGCATAAATTCAGTTTGTTGTTACGTGTTTGATAGATACGAAATGAAGAATACCTAGGTATATTATACAAAATATATGTAAGTTAGGTACCATAGGTATTAGGTACACCTATCCATACAAATCTTCTTTTATTTTCATCTTAAAAAAGGATACAGAAGATGTCGTTACCTGTTCTGCTTCTCATATTGCATCTTTAGATGGTATAGGTATATATGATCAAAAACCAGTGGCGTAGCGTGGAAGGGGCAAGGAGTGCACAGGCCCCGGGCGGCATTTTGCTTGGGGGCGGCAGTTTTCCAAAATATCTGGGCGGCAAATTTCCAAAATATAAAGGAGGCAGTTTGTTAGGGGGTGGGAATTTTATAATATTTATCAAAACAGTTAAAAGAATTTTGAATATTCTGTTTTTATATTTTCTTTTCATTTGGATCCATTTTTCTTCACACAGCAATTTTCCTTCAATTGTAATTCCCTTCCAAACAATTCAACTAAGTAAAAAAAATCTCTGTTACGCTAAATGTCACATGAAAGCATTGAAAAAAGAATTAAAACTAAATTTGACCTTTTATTTTTGACAGGAAGATTTTTTGATGTGTAGAGGGATCAGTTTGAGTGTAAAAACCGGTTTTTCAGGCATCTGATTTTTTTTAAACAACAAACAAAAAATAAAGGCCTCATAAAAAAAGTTGCTAAGGGCGGCAAAAATTTACTCTGCCCCGGGCGGCAAAAACCTACGCTACGCCACTATCAAAAACAATTATATCCAATGCCTCTAAGGCTAGGCGCTCACATCACACATGCAATTTTTAGTTTCAGAACAGTTTTTGTTTTGACTTCTAAAGTGAATCCAATAGGATTATATATGAGAGTCTATACACATGCATGTGAGAAGTTTAAGGGGAGTTTCGAGTAAATGGGGGCATAACGTTTTTACTTTTTTATAGGTAAATTTTGTATACCGATCTGACAATCTGATCCTTAGGCTTGTTTCACATTTAATTGGTTCCATTTGGTACAGCTAAAATTTAAGTCCAGATATACATATAGGCAACATAAAATCAATTTGACGTTATACATTATACCTAGAGGGTACTTCATCATACGGTTCAATTTTTGTTCCTTCTGGGAGTATTAAATGACTGGTTTTCGGTCGTAGGATTTCTGAATATAAACCTGATATGAACCGAATGTGTGTGAATATATGTATCTCACGAGATTTAGGCGGCAAAGAAATTTTTGCTCCATCGGTATACCTAAACAAATGGAAAATGTATGTTTCCATAAAACTCTTTTATACCTTTACTTAACTATAGGCGCATTTTATTGGTAAATTTATAGCTAGCACAATAAAATTTCTCTCAGTAAACAAAAACCAAAAAGTGCTGATAAATAAGCTAGCAAAATAGTGAATATAAAGGTGGACAAATATTCATGACAATGAACCTCAATGTTTTTTTTTTCACTCACAAAAGGGATGTGTTCCATGATATTTGTACTTTAGAAAAGCCCATATCTTCACTAAACATTGAAATGTCCGATTACAAATCGGGAAATTATTTTTACTCGAGAAAAAACTAATTTGGGTATGCTTACGTTGCCAGGTAGGGAAGCAATAAACTGCATCGTGGGATTGCTGAATTGTCATAGTCGCACCAAATATTTGATGACCTACGTAATCAAGACATAAAATTATGCATAGTGGAGACATGGAAACAAAAATACTTACGAACACAACCACAGAAATAAAGAGTCTACATAAAAGTGGCTAAATCGTTTTATTGGTAATTGTATTGCTGGGCTAAATATAAATTCAAAATAAAACGCAGCTTATACAAAAATGCTCCTTTTTGCCCTACATCACCTAATGTACCTATATCTATTTATTATTAAAAATAGAGTGGGAAACCTGAATAAAGGATTTATAGGAGTTTAAAGGAACATATTTAGGGAAGATGACCTTATTGTATACATATACATATATATGTATTTACCTTTCATTTCAGTTTCTATTGAAAGGTGGAAGATAAAGGTTCAGCTACAGGCTCACAAAAACGAAAGAATAGTGTGTAGTTGCGATAACTTCTTGGGACACAGTTTATAATTCTAAAACAACTGATCTTTTTTTTTCTTTAATAAAATTGTTGATTTTGTATTTTGTTTGATTTAGTTAAAAATTATCGTGTGTTATAGTTTTTTGTCTTTTTTTTAATTTTTAGTTTAATAATTCAATAAATTAAAGCAAACACCTACCCGCCTTTTTTCATTTTATCAACGATTGTTAATATTAACGAGTTTACTATTAATCGAATAACTCATTTTAAAAATAGAAACTAATATCGCTTGTTAGCAATGCGTCAAAAGAAGGAATTTCCTAAAATTACAAATTTTACATATGAAAAATATTGATTTAACAATCGACGGGTCAATAATATAGTTTTAAAAATGATTGTTGATTCTTATTGAGAAATTGCTGAAAATATTTACAATGGTAAGTTATTTCTGAGACCGTAAATATATGTACATATAATTAAACAATAATATACAAAATAATATAATATAATATTTTTTTTTTGAGTCCCACAACTCCTTCATAAATAAATTTTTCGGTTTTTGGACTTATAGAAATTATCAAAATAGTAATGTATTTATTTAATTTACATATAGAAAAAATGTTCAAAAAATGAAATAATTTGATACAATAACTTCAGTTTACGTTCATATTATACATTTCAAAAAATAAGTACCTCTACCTACATTCATTACATTCAGTAAATTGTTATTATCAAACATTCTGTTGTCATTTAAAAATAAAATTATAACTCATTAAAAGGCAAACAAATGCCTACCTATATAAACAGCCATACCTACCTATTTAAAACACAAAAAATACAGATCGAGTTAAAACAGGGAGCGACATATTAATCAAATAGAAGGTTAGATTTTTCTCAAGTTTTTAGTAAAATCACTAAATGTTTGCAAAATAGGGTTGCATTTCTCTCGTAACTTTATCGAAAATATAACTGTGATGCAATGTATATTTGAACGATAGTATAAAGTTTTGGTGACACCCCTTATTATACGATTGCATTAAAAAATCAAATAAAATAAATTATTATATGTACATACCTACCTACACATGTACATAGATTGATTTTTTTAATTTGTATCGATTTTTATTTTGTTTTAGATCCGAATTCCAGTTATCTTTGAACACTCATAAATATAGCACTTTTATTGTCAACAAAAATTTGGTTGTTTTTTTTTTTTGTTGAGTGAATGAATAAATGATTCATACCTATTTGGATTTTAATTACAAAGTTATATTAAGTTAAGATCTATATTGTGTCCCCATTTAAAGCTTGATGAGAAGATTGCTCATCTACCCGCAGCTCTTCTTCTAATCTAATGTCGAATTCCTTTCAACAAAAGAACCGAATTTTTTTTTAAAAAGAATCGATTTTTTTCTGTCGTTGAAAAGAATACGAAAAAACGAAAAGAATCGATTTTTTGTTTGTGATTGTGTGTGTGGCACTTGACAGCAGCAATTTTGAAGTAAAATGTCCAGAAAATATTCAATTTGGAAATTATTATTATTATTAATTGAAAAACAACGCTCGAATATTTACTATAAAATTCACCGAAAATTCATTGCAACCATGAAACACAATTTGTTTTCATAAAAAAATTTGTTTTATTAAAACACCGCGACATTCAATTTGACATTTTAGAAATTTCAAATCTTGCAAGACGTGTGTGTGCAAATCGGTGTAAAATCTGTCTTGAATCTTGCAAAATTAGCAAGATTTGTTTTGACAGAAAAAATTCGAATTGTTCAGAATTCAGAAAAAAAATCGATTCTTTTAGAAAAAAATTCAATTCTTTTGTTGATGGGAATTCGACATAAATGTGGAACTTTAATATTTCAAGTACCTTACCTAACTAGTTGAAGAACTAACAATATGCTCTCTTGTTATCAGGTGATTTTAAGATAGTTTCAGAATCTCTAAGACCCACTCTTACAGGAAATTAAATTCATAAAAAAAGAGAAATAAATATGTAAATAGTTGGACATCTCTTTAATTTATAAAATCATTCCAACATATTATCAATTTCGAATGAATTAATAAATTTGAAGTGAAGTTTTAGATACATTCAATGAGATTTCATTAGTTTGAAGATAACAATTCGTAACTAGAATGTATAGATTTACCTTGTTTATTGAACGTATATCCACATATTCTAATGTTTGAACAACAAACCAACGCGAAATATTCGGAACGATACACGACAAAACTTTCGGCAGACCAAGAAAGGCATATTTTTCTTGCCATGAAGTATGAGTGAGAAAAAGTACAGAGTCGTCAAACAAAATCGGCGGAGGCAGTCCAATGTGAACACCGTCTATGACCATGGATATTATTCTAAAAGTAAT
Organism: Epistrophe grossulariae; assembly: GCA_929447395.1. Taxonomy (NCBI): domain Eukaryota; kingdom Metazoa; phylum Arthropoda; class Insecta; order Diptera; family Syrphidae; genus Epistrophe; species Epistrophe grossulariae. The sequence goes on along the minus strand of OV839568.1, from coordinate 133,554,920 downwards.
TTTTCTGCGCTAAAAATATTTTATTTTATAATTTTAAATTGGCCCCACTGTTTACGGGTACTTATACATAATTTATGTTCCCAATCCTGATGCTTAAAATATATCTCTGATTGATTGATCAATAAAAAAAAATTATGCCTTCTATTTGACACATATTTGTTCGACAAACGTCACAAAATATTTTACCCCAAAAATCTTTATAATAACAAAAATAACATATATGTACATAATTGATTGATGTTTCAAGCAAAAGATGAAGCCATAAGCGTTAATAATTAATATTCGATAATTAACTCTGCGTTAAATTACTAAACTTCTTTTTCGGTAGCTATATAAATCATATTTAAATTGGATACAACTATTTTTGATACATATTGTTTAGTTAATAAGATACTTGGACTTGATAAGTAAACACAAATTAAATAAATGACAACCTATAGTCTAAAACATAATGTTCGTTAATCTATTTACATAGTTTAATTGCTTCAGTCTCAGTATATGTAAATATTTTATTTGAGTCCTTTTAATTTCCATCACAGTCCAAAGTGGAATAAAAATTAATTTATATGAGAAAAAAAATACCTATCCCGAGTTTAACCTTAAAATAAGAAGGCTTCTGGTAAACGATAGAAATAAAATTTCCAAACCGTTCAGAGTTAGTTAATCTTGCTAATAAATTGAACAGTAGTAAACTTATAGATGAAGTTTATTAGGTCAGGATTAATTCATATTTTTCAACTGTCAAAAATCTATCGAAAATAAAGTGGAAACGAAACAGAGAAGGAGATACAATGCTGCACTAAGGAAAAGTGTCGCCATCTCTATTTTGATAATGTTCAAAAAAAAAAATCACAAATATCTCTTAAATTCAGTTTAATAAAAACAAATATTATCAACGAAAAAAAACTTTGACTTTTTCATCAAAATCATCATTTTTTTTACTTCTTTCAGGTCACTTACCTAAATGGCGTTTTGGAATTGAAAAAGTATATAAGGAATTGTTTTTATATACCTGTAATTGTGTTGAAAACGTTTAATCGAACTTAAAGTCAAAGCTGCTCAAAGAGAATCTGTTTTCTATCAATATGACTGAACTTAGAATCATACCATTAATAGCAGGGACTCTGCTATTATTTACTTTACTTAACTTATCCAGTAGCACTCCTTTAGACAGCATACACGTTCCATGTCCGTTTATCGATACTGTTGACTTAACTGGTTATAAAAAATTTCCCAATGGATCTTATTCATATGAAAACCTTATTATTCCGCCACATCTATTGGGTGTTTTCGAATACACATCGGATGATATTTCGGTACGAATTCCTGCCAAGCCTCATGTTAGAGGTTGTATCTGCAAGATAAGACCATGTGTGAAATTTTGCTGTCCTACTACAGCAAAATCCAATGGATCATTTTGTGAGGAGTTCGAAGAAAATACCAATAGATCTACGATTCTTATGAACATAACAACAAGTCAAGGTGATGTCAGAGAAGTAAATCTTGCCAAGAGTTTCTCTTTTCAATATGGTCGAACATGCGCCTCAATGTACCATTTAATACCGCATTTATATGAATACGATGCTTTCCAATTGTTTGAGGTAAGAATTGTCCATTAATTATTTTCCTATACATAATATTAACAACAGGTTTTTTTATTTATTCAGAACGGCACATTGAAGAGATTGGAAGACAGTAGTTACTTGTCGAAAGATGAATTCTGTTTAACTTCATATAGTGATAATCTAACAACAGGCGTCATTTTACCAATGAACTGTTTTCAACCTGTTGTTGGTACTACAAAGAACTTAGTTTATGGGTGCAGTAAGTTGGAATATTTGACTATAAATTCATTAGAAGTTTTTTTTTTAAAGTTTTCTTTTATTTTTTTTACAGCGATGGTGTTTTCTGTGCCATTTATGATTATAACAATTATTGTTTATTTGGTAATACCAGAACTAAGGACATTGCATGGCAAATCCCTTTGCTGCTATTTGTTTGGACTATGCTGTGGGTATTCAATATTGAGTATGTTTCTTCTTATGTCAATGGAAAACGTCTCACAACTTCAATGTAGAGCATTTGGTGAGATATTATTTTTTTTTAATTATTTTTCATTTGTAAAAAAAAGTGAAAAATCTACTATTCTCCTAACGCTCGCACTGTGCACAGCACACATATTAAAGGTTAACAGCCCTATTAATAAAAATACACCATCCGCTCGTAAATACACGTTTTACCTAACACATGGATAGTGGACTTATCCGTTTGATAGAATAAAATATTAAGGGTATTCACGCAATGATGTAAAACACCGGATAAGTTTACCATTTGGTTAAGTTTACCATTTGGTTAATGAATTGTCAAATTTTGTATGAGAAATGATTTACACAATTTGATTAAAATTCTCCAAGGATTTTGCTGGATAAAATTTACCAAATTCTTCTGGTAAACTTAACCAAACGTCATTTTGACTTTTAGAATAAAGCGTGTTCAGAAATATGATAATTAGGTATCTCAGAGAACTAAAAAAAACTCTGTGCCGTGTTCTGCCACTATCGCATTGAGATTAGTTGAAGATGAAAGTTGTGAATAAAAACGTTTATACAAAAAAAAAAATAATTAGGACATCCACATTTTCTGAATATTAATCAGCATTGTTTATTTACACAAATCCATATAATGGGCCATATGGATATACAAAAGTAAATGCTTTTACTTGTATTTGTTATGGTTTCCGAATTGCCATCGAAGTGAAAGGAACCATTTATTCTTTTTATTCTTCTTTCATCAAATTTCAGTTGAGTTGAGCTCAGGAGAACTTTTACTGCTGAAAACGAAAGTGAACTAAACTGAAGGAAAAGTAGATTTCCTGCACCATTATGGGCGTGTCATATGATTTTTCTTGTATTCGCTCATTTTCGTTCGATCAGTGCCATGAGTTAGCGACTGTTACAGTTCTACATTTAACCCCGAAATCGTTTTCTCATAAATTCCCGTCAGGCTTAAAAAAAACCTGTTTTTTTCGTGTACCGTACATTTTTTTCCGTTCCGAGTCATTCTGCTCCGATTTCAAATTAGGTAGTTTGGGACAGGTTCTATATTTAAAAATAATTTCGTAATCTGAACACGCTTATTTGTATAATTATTTTAGAGTTTCATATTTGACGTTTAACGAACAGCTGATTCAATTACACCGCATTTAAGCAAATGAATTAAAAGGGCGTTCACGAAAACTTTTGTGTAATCTTATCATTTTACACAATTGGTAAACTTACGACGTTGCGTGAATACCCTTATTAATAAACTTATTCGGTCTTCATTTTATCTATTCACTGAATAACACCGAAAAGTAGGCAGCACTTCCCTCAATTGTACTAAATATTCAAGTACATACTTCTTTCATTTTTGAAAGCTAACTGTCATATCAGTCAGCTTTGAATTGAATTGTGACCGGAAAGTTATCCGCTCGTTGAACACCAAAATTGGTGAGATAAGTTATCCGCTCATTGTCAAATGTCATTTAAGGCTAAAACACGTTTATTATTAAGAATTATAAGTTAAAACATGTGTTAGTGTTGTTCCATATCTATTTTGTGATTATTAATAGGGCTGTAAATCATTAGCCTGTCTCTGCATTACCCTGCTGCCTGCATCTGTCAAAATCGAGGAATATGGTGGGGAAAATGGTGAATTAAGTGCCCCTTTACTTGCCTAATTTCAATATTTTGTTATTTTTCTAATGATGTGTTCCTGTGGGCACTCGAACAGTAATTTTTAATTTTTTGACACTTTCAACTCTGACAACCTGCGCAATAAAATAACTTAGATTTGTCTAGGTAGTTACTGTGAGCACTGTGATTTTACATTGTAAAAATAGTCATAAACCCTTGGATGAATTATATAAAAAAAATGCATACACATAATTTTTTATGAATGTATTTTTTTTCATTTTGGCAAGAACTTCAACAGCATATTTTCATTAGGTTTGTTCAAAATTACAAGTGTTCGATTTATCAAAATCGTTATACCCGTTTTTTAGAAAATTTAAATACAATTAAAACCGTTCTATGGAGGTACATTATTTATGTAATAGGTGTGCTTATTTCCAATCCAAGAGGGAACTGGTTAAAAAAAACGATATCGGGGATTAGCGACGACATTACAGAAAAAAATTAATAATACAGTTTTTCTCCGTGCTAAAGTTAGGCCCTGAAAATTATCTGGGTTTTAGCTAAGCCCATTGGGGATTAGTTGTTGTTTCATTAAACATGTAAATTATTTATCCCCGAATCGTTTTTTTTTCATCCAATTTCATTCAGGCTTGGAAAAAACACGCCTTATACACCTATTCTAAACTGATTTTGAAGAAGATAGTTAGGTATACACACAACACCAGCTATCAGCTCAAGCACTTTTGAGTTTTGACCACCAGTAGCTGTGATCCCCATCATACCTTTAACCTTACAATGGAAAAACAGGACTAGGATCACTATTCACTTCCAGCTTTATATAGAAGTCAGTTCTGTTTTGATGACTGATATATAGACCACGGAAGATTACTTATCTCAAAGCGGCTGTTGAAATACAGGAAACTGATATAGTTATTTAGTACCTACAAACATTAACAAAGGCGCCGCGCTGTTCGGACAAGTTTTTGTCAGACTGGCAAGGGTGACTTCCACAAAATGACTTGTGACTTCTTTAACTTTTATAAGCTTCTAACTGGTCTACTCGGTTTCACACGGAATTTTTCATCAATATTAGAATTTGAAAAAATGAAAATAAAATTTATACAGAATCGACCAACCCTTGGCTTGGCAGTTGGCACGCTCCAATAATTTCTATAGTCTATACACAAATGTAGCAGTCTGAGAGCTTAGTGCCAAAAATTAGCCGGTCTTCTTAGTTAATTCTATAGTGACACAGGCATTTTACTGACAGGTGTATCCAGTGACACAGGTAGATTTTATATCTGCAAAAGCGAGAAGGATTTTTTCTTTATGACACGCTATCAGTGAAACGACTTTCAGTAAAACCATTGCGTAAACAGGCACATAGTGTTTCTTATTCCTAACCCCCCGGCTCCACTAGAAATGAACCATTGCAAAATATGTGTTATGTAGTCAAAATTTCTTGTGGAGGCTACTTACATATGTCAAGAAGATTTTTATTTTCTGACATAAATATCTTCATTTATATCTTGTCTTCGCAGAAGAAATAAATGTGGACATAAATAAACTTTTAGTGCGGTAATAGTGCGAATAATGCGGTGCTTGCTCGGCGGGGACATGATTCCAATTAAAATTTTATGAAATAATTTGCCCACTAAACGAAGAAATAAATACTTCTGAAATTATTTCTGAAATAAAATTAGAAATAAAAATTGCTTGTGGAGCCAGGGGGTTACGCCCTTATTATTCGATCGGTTAATCCAGATTAAAACTTAAATGACTCAATGTAAATACATCCGGTTTTAAATTTTAATCTGGATATATCGATATCGAGTGAATGAATAATATGGCGGTCGACATTAATGCTATAATTATTTATAGTAAATAAACTTAAAAAATAAAAAAAACTGTAGTAGGGCGATAGTCTGTAGTCTGTACCTTTTAAACAAAAAACAAAACAAAAAATATGAATATATGCTGCCATTAGTTAAAAAGGATGCACAGAATTCATATTCACATAATGATGATGGTAATATTAGCTGCATTTTATTATCCATATGATCTGATCAGGATCAAATTTTTACACGCGTGAATAAAAAAACAACATGTAATCCTGCTTTTTTTTCTGGATCTATTTCATGATTCACAATCTAGTACTTTTTTTTTATTATTATTATGGTAAGGTAGTGTAAACTGTAGTGCAAAGAAAAAAGCCAACAAAAACATGAAAAATATACAAACCAGTGATGGAAATCGACTTTTTTCGATTGTACTGAACGCTGAAACAAAATAGTACTGAAAAAGAACAAATAGTACCGGGCTCTTTTAAATGGATAAAAACTAGCAAACACACAAATTCAAAAATAAAATTGATTTATTAACAAGAACAAAAAAAAATTAATTTCTTATAAATATTAAGGTAACATTATAGTAAAGGAACTTCATTATTATAGCTAAATAAATAACGGACGGATCCCGTATCACAGTAAGGAGCCAGGTTGTAGGTTTCATTGAATCTCATCATTGAATATTTAAATTTTTAGTTTTGAGGTTTTTAAAATCCTAAATCATTTAGTGTGTTCAGAAAAATGATATCTCAGAGATTAAAAAATAATAGTAAGTTAGGTAATTTAAAATTTTTTTTACTCTAAAAGTTCTTCTTTTTGAAGAGGATTTTTTGTCACGTTTTTATGCACAAGATCCTTATTAATTACAAAACTGTGACAACATTCCTTTTTTAAAAGATTTTTGGTTTCTATCAGCATTCACTTTCCAAAAACCAAATTTTTGCCCAACATTTCTCATTTTCTTAATATATTCGCAGTCAGCTAGAGCTCTATATTTGTTGCTTATAGCTTTAATAATTGTGTGTTCATTAGGAAAAAACTTTAAAACAAATTGAACGATGGAGTCGATGGAACGATGGAGTCCATCCAATACTGCGCTTTGTGAGAAATTTTGAAGTGCGTTTAAGAAAACGTCATCGAAATCCAATCTTTTTCTAATATCTTAGCAGAAATGTTATGTAAAACATTTTAGCATGATTTTTGAAGCCCTGTATAACTTTTTCACTGAACTTTTTAAAAGTGTATAAGATTTCACATTCGGTGACGCAATATATCTCCATAACTGGTAGGGTTCATCAAGAGATTCAGTTACCATAAAATTTCTACATAATTGTTTGAAAATTAATTTCATTGTTGGAAGCAAAATAATAACGTGAATGAAGATAATTATCCCAACTGTCGTACCTGGGCGAAACGCAACTTTTGGAGTTGAGGTCACTTGAACTTAAAAATTAGAAGCTAAATATGTACCTTCTCTTACGTATTCAGTTCAGTATTTAAAAGCAAATTAGCGCCTTCAGCCCAAGTGGGGATGGTTTTGATATTGGGTAATTGGGCTTTGAGTATTTCCGCATCGCACATAGATTTTAATGAAGATACGAGAAAATTATCAATTTTGTACAAACAATTCAAAATTGTACTGAAAATGGCAAAGATGTACTTACGTACTGAGAAAAGCAAATTGTACTGAATTCAGTACAATAGTAAGGCTTTTTCCATCATTGATACAAACGCAATGCAAAAAGAGACGGACATACATATACCCTGGCTGTCGCTGTGATCCAGCGTTGCCATAAATGCAGATTTGTCTGCATTTCGCAGACTTTTTTGCTTTTCTCAGACTTCCAAAATTCCACTTAAAAAAAAAAAAAAACAAATTGACAAACTTTTGGCATTTATGTAAATAGAAAAAAAGATTTTAAGATGCTTATGCTAACTACATCAGTAAGTAAGTACCTACCTAATAATAGTTTACGAACATAGAACAAATTATGAATTATAAAGATAGGAATTTTTCGTACGTTCCTACCTCCAAAACCCTTTTGTTTACATTGTTGTTTTGTTGTTTAAAGTATAAATACAAATATTTATGAAATACTTTAATTTTGTGTCCTACAAATTTGCAATGCAGACTGTTTTTCATCGGATTTGCAGATTTCGTGAATATTTTCATGGCAACACTGCTGGGATCCTGTTTGTTTTATTATGGGGATCTGATCCTGATCAGATCATGTTAATAATATGATAATAGGCGTGTTTTTTTGCAAGCCCGGGGGGAATTGGTTGAAAAAAACGACAGCGGGGATTATCGACGCCATGACAGTAAAAAACATGGAGTTTTCATACAAACTATCGATAACATGTATGCAATTCATGCCGGTAACACAGTTTTTCGGTGCGCTTAAGTTAAGCCCCGAGAATTCTCCGGGATTAGTTGTTGTTGCATTTAACATGTTAATTGTTTAGCATGCACGTCGTTTTTTTCATCCAATTCCCCCCGGGCTTGCAAAAAAACACAGCTAATAATAATATTTTATAATTTTTTTTTTCAGGATTCTTTGCTTACTTTTCATTTATGGGCAGCTTTTTCTGGCTCAGCGTTATAAGTTTCGACCTATTCTATAACATTCGTGCACCACGTGGAAGATACAATGAAAAGAAACGATTTATATTGTATTCCATCTACGCTTGGGGTTTGGCTTTGGTCTCTCTTTGTTTAACATACGCAGCACAACAATCGTCCATTATTCCTCATGAATGGAAGCCAGCAATTGGCAGTGATGAATGGTGCTGGTTGAACGGTAGGTTTTAAATTTTTTTTTATAACTATCAACTGAAAATATTTTTATGTTTTTTTTTGTTTTGTGCTTACAGTGAAATCTGGATGGTCAGCAATGATATACTTCTTCGGTCCTATCATCATTATTATTTGCTTCAATATAACTATGTTCATTCTGACAGCACTTCAAATCCATGGTGTTCAAAAGGAAATGAGCCGAATGATGGAACGTAATGACAGCCAAAAGAATCTTCGTACTGAAAGAGATAGGTATATTTTTGACAAGTGGAGCATAATTTTCTTAATTCTCACATCAAATATCTTCTAAATTTTGTATAGATTTGGAATTTTTCTTCGTCTTTTCATTGTTATGGGTGTAACTTGGTCCATGGAAATCATTTCGTACTTGATTGGAGATAAATCTGCTTGGAGTAAACTGTTCTATATCACCGATATCGGTAATGCTATTCAAGGATTTTTGATCTTTACGCTCTTTGTCTTGAAAAAGAAAGTCAAACAATACATCACTAACAGGTATGGTATATTTTTAAAAATTGTTCTCAATAATTTGTAGGTCTACAATGAAAGCCAACATGAATTTTGGTAATTTTGTTTTTTTGTTTTTGTTTGATGTTTTGAAATATGCGTTTGAAAGGCAATGCATACATAGGTATGTGTTTTGACAGAAGATTATTTCGTGACTGTATTTGAAGCGATTTTTTCTTTGATTTTTGTCGAATTTTGAAATGATTTATATTTTTGTTGCCTCTTCATAAACATTGACTCGATGAAAGATTAATTTTACTCATTCCAATAAATTTTATTCGTGTGTTGTTTTGCATCTTTATATACAGAGCCAACCGAAAGCTTAAAAAGGACCGACGAACTGACACAAACACGAACTTTTTCGATTCAGCATCAGTCAAGCGACAATTTCAAACTGTTTCAACGCATTTTCGAAATTTTGTTGAAATTCGAAATAGCACTGTGTAGAAATCAAAGGGAAGGTATGAGCGATTTATTAGGTTCGTTTGATCAAAATTTGCATGAAAATTAAGGTCGATGTTGTAATTTTAACTAAACTAGATGAACTGCCATAGATTTTTAGTTTTTTTTTATAGTTGAAATTTAATGACAACCAATTAGCAATTTGTTGCGGCAACTTCTTTTTTCCTCCGAATTAGAAGTAGGTACATAGGTTATTTTATGTTTTTTTTTAATTGCTCTGGTTTTGTGTGAAATAAAATGTTTCGAATTCTTGTTTTACATAATCTAAAACGGGTAGCTGCCATACAATAATTTTGTTTTTTTCCAAATTTTGTTGAAATCAGCTGTAACAAATTTGAATAAACTTCGTGAATGTAAGGACGAAAGTAATTGTAAGAAATAGCGTTACAGGTTTTTCTCAAAAAATTTCGCATAACGGAAATGGAATTTTAGCGTTATTTTTGAGATTTCCCTATTTTTCAGTTATAGGCCTTTAGCTTCTTGATAGTTAATCAAACAGTGGGTATTGCATTTAAAAAATTAAAAAAAAAAAAACAAATTTAAACGAAGAAAAAATCAAACAAAACATAATTATATGTGTTCCTAGTTCTTATTCGTTTTCGAAGAAAAACTGTTGTAGTATTGGCAAGTCAAAAGTTGGTTGAATGTGTTTCTATAAGCTAAATAAAATAGGCATATTGTCGTCTTAAAAACTTAACTAGTCATATAGTGTTTTTATTTTAAGGTAATACAATATTGTTTTTGTATTACAAATAGGTTGTATTTAATGAGTTTATAAGGGTCAATATTTCAAAATATTAATATTTTGCAAATCGAAATAAATATTAACTAAAATAAACATATTTAATAATTTTTTTGTTACTGCGCAGTCAAAACGTATTATTAAACAGTGAGCAACTTATTTTTATTATTTTTAACTGTTTTTCTATATCATCTATATGACAGAATTGATACTGAAATGACAAAATTCGACCACAGAAATGATGACACGGAAATGAGGCCGAAAGGTATTTTCTTTTTTTTTAATAAAATCGAGCTTTACTGAATATTTTGTTAGAAACTCATGTTATTATTTAATGCCTAAAGAAAGACATGCGTTGGAAAACAAGTTAAAATCTATTATCATAGCTATTATAATAATATAAAACACACACCACGGTAGTGACCGATTACTGCTATGTTACTGATATTTTTTGTGCTTTTTGCAAATTGTTCCGAAAACTTCAATTGGGTCCCCTTATTGATGTGATCTCTGCAACTTATTCTGCGACCGTTAGTTAAATTTTTTTAAGGATTTCTTTTTTGTAAGGGAAATGACAATTTTGCTGGGGACAGCCATTTAAATTCATTTAACTCAGCTTTTTAAGCATCCAAAAATAAGCTGCTTAGGCATTAGTTATCATTGTTCTTTTTTTCTTCAAAGCTACTTCAATACATTTTACATACCTATTTACAAACTAAAAATAATATACATTTGATGAGGGAAGGTACAACTTGGGACATGCCACGGTAATGAAATTTTTGGTGTTTAAGTTAAAATTTCGGAATAAATATAAATTTTGATTTCAATTTATTTATTTACGAGTTCACGTAAAAGAGTTTTGCCAGAAGCTTTTCTTGATAAAAAAAACAAAAAAAACAATATGCTTTTTAAGCTTTAGACATTGGACTGCAGAATATTAAAATTTTGAAATATTGACCCATAAACACAAAACATAAACCAAAAACACATAAAACAATTAAGCTTAAGTCTACTTCCTTTGATAATCCCTTAAAAAATAATCATAGTCTTCCTATTCGTTTTCGTAAAACTGAATCAAACACAAAATAGGCTCAAAAAGGAAAAACATTCATCAAAAAGATCAAGTTCAACAATATCTGATGAAATTTCGGAACGACTTTAATAGGACAACATGGTTCTCCATAAAGGTAAACCAACAAATCAAACTGGAAAAGAAACTTGTTTAAACATTTAACTAACAATCAATCAAAAAAAAGGTTTTGGGTTTTTAAATACATACCTACTGCATATATTATGAAAATTTTGCACCACAACATAATTTTTTTATCTTAACTTTATGTGTTGGAATGAAAATAGACTCTTTTTCCTTATAACAATTGGTTTACAGCTCTGTATCTCTTAAATAAATAAGCTGACAAGAAACATCACTAACAGCTATATATACCTTAACTTCTGCAATGTGCTTTATTTTGTTTAATTTTTATCAACTAAAATAAATTATACAATTTTTTTTAAATTTAATTTACTATAATTTTTATTTTTTCATCAAACAGATACAAGTCAACTAGTCGCGCCGAACGTCAAAGCCAGTACTCAAATAAGACGACATCCAGTAGTATTAATCTACCAATGAATGGCATCGGAGCTGATAAGCCTTTAATGGATAAAATCGTTAAAATAAAAAACTAAAAATAACAGTTAAACAAAAAAAAAAATTGTATCGAATAAGTACCTTTTTTAAGCATTTTTAATTTAAGGATCATTAAGTTGAAAAAAAAAGTAGAAACAAAATTCAGGAATTTAAAAGACCACCAGATTTTTTTACATTTTATACACAACATTCTATTGTAGCTTTAATAAAAAATCTTTTGTTTTTGAATTAAGTTTAAAATAAAAAAAAATTATATATACAAAGTTAGGAGATAAACAAATTATTTTGTTATTTTGTTGATAGATTTCATGTTAAGTGTGAAAATTAAATTAATATCTCAAGGAGCAACCAAAGACTATGATGTAAGAAGAAGAAATACAAACAATGAGTAAAAATATATAGTCCATAATAATTATTTGTTCAGTGTATGTGCCGTTATACCAATAAAAACACAACCACAAAATGCAACTTATATGTTTTTATTACCATCATGAGAGCCAAATTATCATACCTGTGTATTTATTGCGCTTTTCAAAACATCAACAGGACCATCGTTTTCAACCGTCAGCAAAGAACTAAGAGTTTTTGCACTCCCCAAAATTGTAGTCGGGGAAAGGGCGAGTCTATCTCGCCCCGTTTAGGAGGTAAGGGGAGTTTTAGAATAAAATGACTTAAAAAGGAAAATGTCCCCATACATACCTCACTGTTTATACGCCGTAATGACGGGTGCTAGCACTGTATTTATGTAAGTAAGCAAAAAAAAGAAAAATCTCTTTAAAAAGTAGTTTTAGTAATTTTAAATTTTCTCAAAAACTAGAAGACAAAACCATTCGGTTTTTTATGTTCGACTCAGAATTAATATAAGCGGCTCCTGGAGATTACTAGAAGAAATTACGCCAGATTTTTGTTCGGAAAAAACGCCAGACGCATTTCAGTACAAATTTGTGGCTCTTTTTCCTAGGAAAAAAGCCAACCTTTTCTTAGAGACTTTCCAGACTTTCTGATCATTTTTCCAAATTTTTTTTTCATTTCTTAAAATGGAAAAAGGGCCTGAAAAAAAAATTGGAAAAAAAGCCAGAAACAAAATTTCTGGTGTTTTTCTTATGTATAGGGGGCATGCTATCCCCCTACTTGGGCACATTATAGGTTTTGGTGTAGGTGCGAGGCTGGGTGTATGCATAAGTTTCTTTGAATCCATATTCTTTAAATGCAACTTGCAAGAGACTTTGCATACACCCAGCCTCGCACCTATCCCAAATCCTATAATGTGCCCAGTAGGGGGATTGCTTTACTGTTTATGCGCCGTAATTTTTTTTCTAAGATTATCTTATCATTGAAATGTCACTTTGGAAATATGTATCGCTCAAAATTGAAGAAATAACTCCCAAATTTTGCAAATTTATGGCTTATTTTCCAAAAAAATCTGGCTTTTTTCCAATTTTAAGTCAGAAAAAATTCTAGCGTTTCTCCCAAAAAAAATTCAATTCCGATATAAGCATTGACCACAAAAAGCCAATTTATCACTTAATTTCACAATTTGAAAAAAAAATTGTTATAAACTTTTTTTATTTTTGTTATCAAAATTTTGAGTTAGCATGCGAATTTTTCAAAAACTATTGACATAAATAATTTAATTTAAATTTAGGTTTAAATAACAGATTTCTGGCTTTCAAAACCACCATAGTACTTCATTGTAGGTGTTGCCGTTGTTTAAAAAAAAAAAATTAATTTTAAGTAATTTTTTTTTATAAAGTTGGCACTACCTCCTAAACTAAACTCCTAGAGATCGAATAGTAAAAAAAAAAAGTACCTACCTGTTAAAAAAAGTTATATAAAATTATTGAAAATTTTTCAGAATTTTTTCTGTATTCCGGGGCAAAATGTGAACGCGTTTTTTTTTTTTTTTTGACACTATCAGATCTTTGTCGCAGAGAGCTTAAAGCAAGCAACAACTTCAACAACTTGCGACTAAAGATTTGCCAACACGAAAATTGTGTACACTAGCTCATCACTTAGTGCCGTGTTAGTAATTAATAAGCAACAAACTACTACAAAGCGAACACTAAGGAATACATTTATTTAAAACACTTTGAAACATACAAATCATATTAATATTAATCCAAAAAATACAAACTGATACAACGAAGACTATTAAAATAAGAACAAACATTTAAATTTATAAAACATTTATGAGCGTGGTGCACTGGTCTTCAACACATTTTTAAGTTTAATTTTATTAAAATTGAAATCAAAAATATTTATGTACATTCAAATTCAGTAACTTGCACATGCGAGTTAAAGGTTCATGCAATCCGTAATTAGAACGATGGTGGGGTAAATTCATTAAATTCAAACTCCGAAGGCTGTGAGCACCCCCACGATAGTTGAAATTCAAACAATTTAACAAATCAGTACTATCAATGACACCACTAATTAGTTGGTGAATAAACACAATATCTTTATTAACCCTCCTCTGAGCCAAAGTTTGAATCTAAAGAAGATTTATCCGATGTTCATACGGTGGGAGATTAAAAGGATCGGACCACTGTAACCCTCTTAAAGCAAAACGAATAAATTTACGCTGAACTGCATTTAACCTATTTTTATGGACTTCGTAAAAAGGAGACCATACCTGAGGGCTGAGATGCGTATTTAAGATGGGGACGAACTAAGCAGTTGTAAAGAGCGAGACTAACGTAAGGATCCTGAAATTCTTTAGCCCATGCGCTTCACAAACCCTAACATAGAGTTGGCCTTATTGACGATTATATTAATGTGCTCCGTGAAATTAAGGCTAGACGTAACCAGAACTCCAAGGTCTTTCAAACTATTAACGCGAAGTAAAGTATGTTCTCATAATAGGTTCATAGTGCACCAAAAGAAGGAACCGATTAAAAAATGGAAAAGTTAATTTCAATAGTGGATTACAATTTGAAGGATTTAAACTGTCAAAAGTTTTACAATATATTTTTAAATGGCAATAAATACCTAATATGAAACTTCAGATGAAGAAGAGGAATAATAATATATTGGTTTTGAAGTAATTAATTATGTCTTTTATAAACTGTTTTCAATCAAAGCCCTTCTGTCTTTTATATCTGAACCTAACAGTGTTAATAAATTAATAAATTATTTTGTAAACAAGTTTTTATTTTATTCGTTTTTGGTTGAGGTTTTTTTGAAGAGGGGTAGTATTTGAACATTGAAAATGTTGACCGACTTGTCAAAAAAATTCTACCGTTCGACTGATTTATTGGGCTTTATTTCTGCGGGTCTTATTGCACTGAACCTCGGCCAAATACGTCAAGCTTGAGTTAGTGTATCATCAATTTAATATGCATATAACGATTTTTTGCTAATTTACCCATTCCTAGTGCCGATGCGCAGCCCGATGACATACTGATCGTGGTCGTGGGACGTGGTCTCGTCTTCTACTCTCGCTGTGTTTGTTGATTGTTGAAAAAAGTGCGGAACGAAACATATAGGTACCGTTCCCATTATTCCCAACTGAAAGCAAATTATTAGAGCTTTTTTAGTAGTACCTACTACCTTTCGGGTAGATATATTGCAGAGTTACCACTGGGATACAAATATATCCCGGGGGATTCTTTTTTTCGGTGGGATTCGGGGATACTTTTATTTTAAACATTTTTCCACAATAATTTTAATAACTAAAGGAATGTAAAGCATATTTTGAAAAGTAAAACTTTATTGTAATTTATTACAATATTAAATTTTAACAATGAATTAATCTATTTAATTTTTGTTCAACATATACAATTAAAAAAACGCTTTGACAATTCTTTAAGCCTGACATTTTTTAAATTTTGCATTTACATATTTTCAGATATACCTTTTTTTTTATTCGGAGGAATTCATAAATTATTTTTGCTGCGGGAACACTCATTATAAATTGGGAAAGGTTTTATGCATATTTCAGATTTTTAGGGAGCAGTTTGTTTATTAATTTATTTTAGCACAAAAATAAAATATTTTCAAAAAAAAAATTGTTTTAGGTACATTTCATCCAGCATTCATTTTTGTGTCGACATTTTTCTGTCGACTGAGCGAATTTTAATTTTTAAATGGTCTTATTTTATATTAAAAATTTTTACACTAAGTCATCTGTGACGATTACTTTAAGGTACATACATCACTTACAATGTTTGTGAAGTAATTCCGTGAAATAGGCCCTAGCCCCAGGTACCTATACCTTCATGGAGTTCATATAAAAAAAATAATTTGGGTGGCGCGACAGCTCGTTTAGAACCAGGGCCTGGTAATTTACAACTCTCAACCATTCCTGTATTGTCAGGAATGGAGGGGACCTAAAATTTTCTGCTGAATCCGAACGACTAAGGTGAGAAGCACTTTTTCATGACAAGAGATACTCTTGGAGATTGTATCAATTCCTCGCAAGAGGCAGTAGCCCGTGAAAAATTGCTGCTTTTTTTAGGTGGCATAAGCTTGGAATCGAACCCAAGACCTTCGGCGTAACAGTCCCATCGCAGTAACTTCTACGCCACGCAGTACTAGGTATACTACTTGGCTTATTTTGAGTTATAACTTTTTTATTTTTAATTTCACGGCGAAACCGAAATTATACAATTGCTTGCTGTTCTGAACAAAAATAGATATTTTAATGTAAGGTTGAAATTTTCTTTTTCTTAAAAAATGCTATTTTCTAAGATGGGGTCAGAAAAGTCAGTTTTTTTAAGAGTAAAAAAGAGCCAGTTTTTTTGTAAGCCATCTAATGGTTACACGAAGCAAAAAAAAGGAGTCAAAATGTGACTAAAGTCGCAAACCGGCATCCCTGTCGCAAACATTTTCACAAGAATAACAGCTGCTCCAATATGAAGCAATGAAGCGTTTACATATTTTGAAGCTTTAAAATGGTTTTCAGGAAATTTAAGCCCAAACTTGGAAGGAATAAGTTTAATAGTTTCTTCGCAGACGCCCAACGAATTGGAAGCGTTGTGGGAAAAGTTTTTTTTTCCGAATATAGTGCTTCTAAAAGTTTTTGAATTGAATTCATAACAGTTCATTTGAACAAAGCGACATTTTCGTTCTTATAAAGTCACTAGTTACATAAATCGATTTGGATTTTTGTGCAAATAAAAATAGGTAGGTATCAGTGTTACCGCAGCCAAAATTATTAACGAATCCCTCCGAATGAAAAAATCAAATTTAAAAATGTTCAATTTTAAGTATTAGCAAAGCTTTTTTATTTTATTTATACCCAATACATTTAATAAACACAAATATTTTAATAGAATATCATCTTTAGTTTTGCTTTTCATACTAACACTTAGTTTTCTTTGAATTGAAATGCAATGTTAAAAAATGTAGCCGACTAATATTAATCTCCTAGATTACAATTGTATCCAATTGGCAACTCATAAAAGAAACTACACATAACTCTTGCGACTTGCAGTATAGGCTGGTATTTCATACCAAAAAGTGGTCTTACATAGGATGTCTTCATTTTATGGAAAACCATTTCTATAACGGTTTTTATACAATACATTTTGTATGTATTCAATTTTAAAGAGCTTAATATTAATGATAATTAATTTGGGTCCAAAAAAAAATGAACTAGGTGTCAACGCGAATTAGGTGGTCCTAAAATTTAATTAGTCGAGTTAGATTTGTTTTTGATGTGTAAACATCTCTTCATTGGTTCAAGATTTTAACCCATCTATTTCGGCGTTTTAACTGAGGTTCAACGCTGCCTGGTACAAACATATAATTGGGTTTTAGCACATACCTTGAACCATAGTTGAATCCCACTTTATCCACCGAAAACAATGGGTCAATATTTTTTAAATGAATTTTCTGACATTAATTTAAATTTGTATGGTTTATCATGGCAATTAATTGAAATGCGATAAATCAATAAACTTTAATTTTAAATTTTGGGCTAAAACTATAGCTTGGTGGAAATGAAAAATGCTTCTTTGTGTATAAATATAATGGTGATGTAAATGTGGATTTCATCCCATATCTTTTTAACACTTTTCTAACTCTATCCGTCACACCCTTAGATTAATGGTAAGAAAGCTTAACTAAATTACTTAATGCTAGTACATGTTCTTATGTTTAGAAATAGAAACGTTATTTATGAAGAGAGGTGCAGTTAGTTTTGACTTTGGAAATAATTATAGGGTGCAATACGCACTTACAGTCAACACTAATTCTTACAATGGCTACGTCAATAAGCGAAATTTCGTTATTTGGACTGAAGAACAACCTAAGGAGCTGTCTTTACATCCAGTCAAAACAAATATTTTGCGCGACTTATGGGCTGTATAGAATTATCAGTCAATTTTTTTTTTCAAAACATATAGGTACCCAGTATCGACCAGAAAAGTAGTAGTACTGTGAATGGTGCCCGTTATCACACCATACTAACGGCTTATTTGCTGCCTGAAATTGAAGCCTATGATCTAGGCGAAATTTTTGTCCAGCAAAACTGTGACCAGCCACTGACACAATGTCTTTATTGCGAAAACAATTCACGTTTTGAACCGGTGAATTGGCCGCTTAGATAATGCGATATCACTGTTCAGTATTCATATATACTTTTTCCTTTAGGTCTATGTATAAATTCAAAAGTCACATGTATAAACCGGCTACAATTGAGGAATTGAAAGTCAAAATAACTCGCGCCATTTCCCGAATAGCACTCGAGGTGCTAGAATGCGTCATTGAAATATGTTAGCCGCAATTATATGTAGTCACAATTTAGAAGAAATAGGCGCAACATTTTTAAAAGCATTATGTTGACGTATTAGAATGATACTACAGGCTGAACAATTTACATACTAACTTTATATCTCTTTTGTCAAAGTGACTATTATTTAAAACCTAATGCGATGCTAATGTTTAAAATTTCGAATATTCTGTGCATGCTAGAAATGCTTTAACATCGTAATAAATTTTGCGCCATTTTCTTTAAGAAATAAATGCCAAAAATATGGATGAAAGTATTTTTTTATTTTTTTTTTTAAATTCCTTCTTTATAAATCACCGCTTATCTTAAATTTAAATAATATGTTAAGGTACACATTGTTTATATATATCTACCTGCAAATATACAAAGAATTTTGATTCTTAGATCACGAAATGATGATAAACGGACTTTTTGGTTCACGAAATATATTTCATTTTCGTATTTTTTTAATTAGAAAAAAGCCTGATAAATAAAATATAAAACAAAAAAAGAAGTTTTTTTATAATTTCTCCGTTCTTAAAGTAAAGTTCACATTTGTAGTTGGGTTTCTCTGGTTTTGAATTATTGCTGCTGTCAAAACTACTCAGAATAATTTAACCATTGGAATGTTATTATGCACCAAGGTTTTATCTTTAGGTGTGCTTTTTTAGCTTTAAAAAAATTCTTCTCTTATTTTCTGAGTAAATTTTCTTTTCAACATTTTACCACTGAACCCGGCGCATACGTTGCGTTAACTTCGACTCATACCTATAAATTGGTTAACATGATAATGATAAAGCTCTTTCCTAAAATGCTTTTATAGTTTTAAAAATTTTGTATCTAGTATTATACTAAACCTAATTTTTTTATAAAATTCAGCTGAAATCGCGTAAAAAAGTGACAGTTCATGCAAACAAGTGAGCAAACAAACCATTTTTAATTGTCAAAGGCGTTTTTTTTCCAAGCCCGAAGGCAATTAGTTGAACAAAACGATTCGGGGCTAAATAATTTACATGTTAAATGCAACAAATACAACAACTAATCCCCAATGGGCTTAGTTAAACCCAGATAATTTTCAGGGCTTACATACTTCTTATCGATAGTTTGCATAGAAACACCTTTTTTTTTCCGTAATGGAGTCGACGCGTCGTTTATCTGCTATATCGTTTTTATCAACCGATTCCCTCCGGGATTGGGGAAAAAACACACCTAAAGTGACATTACGTCGCTTGAAAAGCAAAGTGACATAATTCGAAATCTTGCGGTTATGAGTAAAGTATACCTACAGAACGAATTGCTATAAAAAATTACTGTTTTTCTATCTCACCGACTTATGTAACTATAGCTCTTAAATTGACAGTTTAAGGGCGTGAGTGTCGTTTTGCAGATCCTTGGCCTTTTTTCCAGCAAAACGACATTTTTTCACTTACCTTTTACTTTTTACTCCACGACTTTTTGATTTGCATTTAAATTATGAATGAAAATTAATTTTCTAAGTGACTTCAAATCGATTTTCTGAAAAACTACGTTTTTCGACTTATGACACGTTGTTTTTCAAGCGACAATTTGGAATTAGCACGATACTAAAAAGTTGAAATAGGCATTTTGTGATTTTACCTTTAGTAAAATGTTAAAAACGTAGTACGATGCTCTTTCCTGTTTTTATCCTATAATACTTTATCCTATATACTATAAAAATGCATCATACTATAAAAATGCTTCCATCTCTGTTGAATTTTTTGACTTACGGGGTCCTACAATTTAACCGTCGATATATAGAAAAAGCTAAATCACTCGTTTTATTATGGTGAAAGTTTTTGATTTTAAGATTTTTTTTGGCTGCTAAAAATCACGAAAGGAAATTTATTGAAGTACCTATGCATAGGAATCTTTTATTTTTTTAATGTCTATAAATAAAGATCTTTGTGTTTATTTAAGCTTTGTAATGGATATATAAAGAAACTTTATCAAATTCGGAAAATGATATGTAGATTGTAGGTAGGTAGGTATGTACATACATAGATGTTTTGTTTTGTGGTAAGTGATTATTTTACATTTTCAATTCAACTTGAAACACAAATGCTACAATAATCAATAACAAAAAACTAAAAGAATTTTGTGTGAAAATAACTGCTTTTTGATAAAAATGCATTTCTTTATATTTCTGATCCAAATTAATCAAGTAAATAAATTAAATATGTATCTTAATATGGACCTAAATTTTCAGCAAAAAATAATTGATCAAGCGAAAGGACAAACGAAGTCTGGCGTTATTTTTTAGTTGCTACCAACGAATGCCGAAAAAGTAGTTTTTATTCACCACAACTTACCATTAGTAGATTTTAAATAGATACTAAAATAAAATTTTTTGAATAAAATAAAACATTTTATTCTCCATTTGTTATTCGGTATTCGGCCGAATGTTGTGAACTATTCGGCCGAATACCGAATATCAAAAATATAAGCCGAATAGGCCAAATACCGAATAGTGGCCGAATATTCGCGGCATCTCTAATTTTAACCCAAGCTGTGCTGTGATAAAATAAAATAACTGTGTTTAGTCATCGTCAACTAGCACAACTAAAAATCACAAGTGGGCCCAGAAAAATAAATCATAATCATTCAAGATTTTTGTGCTTTCGAGATTTTTCACTCTAGATAAAAAAAATGGTTTTTTCGAGATTTTTTGCATTCTAGATTTTTGTCGTTCGAGATAACGTCATGATTCCATCACAAATACATGTATATGTCACCTACCTACAGAATAACTCAGTTGGTAAGGGAGGGGTGAACAGAAAAGCGTATAATGCATACCTATATAACCTGTATCTTTAATGTTTCATTATATTTACAAATTATATTTTTAAACTAAAACCTTATCATAAAATGCGTTTCAGTCAAATTATGTTATCAAAATTAAGTAGAATTTTACAGTCACTTTAACTGGGGTTTAATTCCTACTAGGTACTACTACTCATGAGAATGAAAGAGATCTCTTACTAATACCTATTGTAAACTGTTACTTCAGGTTAGTTCTCTTAACCAAAGTGCTAAATCATTCCATTGTTTGGAGATATATTTTATAGATTCATAGTCTAAGTATAACTATGGGAAATATTTTACCTTTATATAAATTTTACCGATAAATGAAAAGTATTTTTGGAACTCTGTTTACGGGACCATGAAGCCAAGAGGTAAATGAAACAAATTGTTCATACATATCATGCAAAGCTCAATCGCAAATATTTTTTATCACGTTAATATAATTTGAACTTATAGCATGTAGTAAACAAAGTAGCCATGCATTTATGAGAGCCACTAATATTTTGGAATACCTAATATTGAATAGTATTTTAATATGTTGCTTTGGAAAGCTATATGATAGGAAATATAGCTCGCAGAGAAACAAATATTTAATGAACAAATTAACTTATATAAAAAAAATTTATTTAAATGCTCATAATTCATATTATATACCAATTGAAGTTCCTAAACCGTAAAACGTTTATAGATATATGTACATAAGGGTGTCCCTTATTTTTAAATTTTTTAACGCATACGGCTCATTTTTTTTTTAGTTTAAAACAGTTGCAAAAAAAATTTGGCGTCATTTGAACTTCATTTACTAGACCCAACTTTCATTCAAAGTATGCCATGCAATTTATATAGGAAAAATACCTCATGTCCCAAATAATTGTTAGTATATTGTCATTTTTAGCATCGATATCAAGTATACTTACTTTTTGAAGATGTCATTACAAATTAGAAGAAGTTCTAAATCTACTTTTCTAGTGGGAAATATAAACCACCAAATAACAGAGGCGTAACTTCCTTCAAAACGGCAAGTTTTCGAATCTTTATTTTATAATATTCTTAAAGCTTGAAAAAAAACGACATAGAAAAGAATTTTTCGCTGCTAAGTTAGTACCTAGGTAGTCTAGATAGATGTCAGTTAAGGATTTGAGATTCTACTGTTGAATTTAAACAATATTCTTTAGGCTACAGTAGAAGCACTCAAACTAAAAACTGGCGATTTTGCAATCAATAAATTCAATGTGTTCGGACGCGATGAAAAAAATAGGTTTTCAAAATGATGTTCCTAAAGTCGTGACTGTTCACTGCGATGGAAAATCACTAACTGGACTTCCAAAGAAGAACGACTTCCTCTCGTCTTAACGCTTGGTAGTTAAGAAACAACTTCTTTCTGTGTGCAAGCTCGAAAACTCTTCATTTATTTATTATTTATTTTAAACAAAATTTTAATATTATTCTAGACAAAATTCTAGATGAATTCGTGGCCGTCAAGTAAAATAGAAATTCTCAAGAAACCCATCTAGAGTAGCCTACTCATCCGCAGTAGGAATCTACTTCTGCTTTTATTCATTATTGGCCGTAATTCTATTGTGGAAGTTGTATTTGTAACTCGTGTCGTCTAAAAACACCTTAAATATGGAGTTTACATTTTTTTTTCATTTCACGGGCTGATTGTGTCTAATATTACTCATATAGTAATGTTAAGTGAAGTTTTTTTTGGGTAAATACATTATCCTAGAATACTTTTCTATTGATATTTCATAGCAAAATGCATATAAAAAAAGCAAATTGGTAGAAAATAAAAATATTTCTCAATCACGTGAATTAGCAGAGACTCATTTTGTCAAAAGTAGAAATTCTCAGCCAGGTTAGCATTAGTTTCTGTTGTTGATGGTAAGGCGCTCAAATCCGTTGAGCGCCTGTGGTGCAGAGTAATTTTCCAACGTTTTAAATTTTCTTCACATTACTTTGTATAATACTATAGGCGTTTTTACACGATTTTACGCAGCACCTTATTTAGTTTTATTGCATGCATTAAATATATTTCCTTTTACTTCACCTTTATATTTATTTTAATAAACTTTATTCACTATTTAAATGATTTGAAATCTCAAAACACATTACTCAAATGTCCAGCTAAAAATTGTTTTTTGCGCCCCAGCATTTAGCTATCTAATTGCACTCCGACCATGTGTCAATGCATTTGTATTTGTGTAACTCCAACCAACATTCGTTTTTAAGTTTTGAAAAGTGTTTGGGAGCGTTCGAAGGTGCCTTATTTCATATGGTTTACACGGGACATATTTAATGTCCAGTGAATATCAATTCCTTACGTGTGAACGCTTTTGGTTCAAATTGAATTCAGAAGAATAGTTTCTTTTTTAGAACAATAATTTCGACACCAATCGAAAAATAACGTCAAGCAATAAACGTTAAAATTTCATAAAAGGTAGCTGTCGATTGATTAAAAAACCTTTAAAAATTCGTGATTTTTGAGATTTAATTTTTTGCTCCGGAAAACTGCAATTTTAGAGCTTGCGGATGACTTGAAACGAAATATTCTAAAGACATCAAAATACAGTTTGTTGCATATAGTCATGTCAAATTTTGTAGGAGGATGGCTAGGATGTCGATGGATTAAAAAACACTTAAAAAATTCGAAATTTTTTAAAATTTTATTTTTTGCTCCTGAAAAATGTACGCCATCTATCATCTCAACATTTTAAAAATTAATATTCACTCTATGTTCACTCTCATTACTGACCTAAACTATATTCACTCTTTGAAATGTTGTTGTTTGCGTGTAAAAATTTGCAAACTTGGCTATTCACTTTTTCAAAAAACACGCCTATGTATCGTTTTACTTCAACAATTAATTTTTTCCCATCTTACAATTGAAAATATTCACTCGCGATGACATGACGTCACCCTGAGTTGTCAAACATACCTTGTTATTCTTATACCATGCAACACTAAGCGTGTTTTTTTTTCAAGCCTGAAGGAAATTGGATGAATAAAACTATTCGGAGCTAAATAATTTACATGTTACATGGCTTAACTTAAGCTCGGGGAAAAATTGTATTACCGGCGGGAAACTGCATTTTTTTTTGTAATGGCGTCGCAATTCCCGATAATCGATATCGTTTTTTTTCAACCAGTTCCGTCCGGAATAGCTGAAAAGGTGAGCAATGAGCATACAAAATAAAAACTTATCAACCACGCCACATTAAAATAAAAAGAAAACTTTTAACTTATAATTTAATAAGAAAATTATTTCCCTTCATAAAATAAAATTAAATAAACACATAAATCTTAATTTCAAGTCATTTATCTATAGGAAACAAAATAAATTTCAGAGAGTGATCGTCATTGTTTTTTGTCGTTTTCCATTGGTTTCACACAGGGATTAACTCACTCTGAAATCCAATGGAACAAAGTTAGCATTCTTCTATACTCAACTTAGAAATTATTTCATTGTATTGGTGAATCATCGGTGAGTGAGTTTGTTTTGAAGTTATAGCTTAAATGTAGTAGTGCTTCTTGAGTGGATTCTGACTTCAAATCGAGAAGCGAAATTTCCTTCTGAGAAGCGTCGGTTGACCGTTTTTTTTGCCAATGGAATGGTTTCAGAAGAGTTCTTTTTGATTCTGGACGCTTCCAAACGTCCAATGGAAAACGACATTTGTTTCTTTTCTTAAAAAAATTGTTTCATTCGATGACTGGAATAATTTTACGTTTCCGTACAAACTATCGATACCAAAATGATAATTATCGCCGGTGATACAGTTTTTATCGAGACTTAAATTAAGTCCCGAAAATTACCTAGACTTAGCTAAGTCCATATTCTAAGTTCCGATGTCGTTCTTTTTCGGCGCAGGCACATAAGGCCCAGGCGTAGGCGTCTTCAGGTATTTGGGGCCCTTGGCACAAACCGATATGGGGCCCCCTGCACTTTAAACATTTTTTTTAAGGTTGTGATCCATTTCAAAACTTAAATACACAACACCAAAAAATTATTTTTTATTCGCGATATGTAGACAAGGAAGATGTTTACGAGTTTTTCTATCCACAACTATGATGATTGATGACTCGTGATTCACCACACAAATCAAACGAATACGAACGAGAATACCTTGCAGCCGATTTAATTTTGTTCTAATGAAAACGAGTCAAGCGCTTGTGAACAAAGTGTCCACGATCGATATGCTCGATATGATGTGTACTACATTGGATAGACAGGTAAAACTTTTTACGACAGATATTTAGAACAAAACAGTAAACGACATCTACATACGCACAACACTTGATGGACAGCAGGGATGAAAAATCGTCTTTCAACAATGTATCAAAAGTTAAAAAAAAAGTGTATCGAATTGTACTTTTTAATTTTTTTTTTTTCAAAAATCATTTTTGTTTGAAGAATAGCAACAAGACAAGAATGTCTTTTGATATCAGAAAAAATTAAATAATCGTATACAACCACTGAAAACGTAGTATCATTGGGGCAAATGAGGTAATTTTGCTGAACATATCCAAATTCGACTCCAAATTGTCTCATTCCCCATACAAATTCACATTTCGAAATGAGTAATTTCAACCGACTGCATCCATAGTAGAAACTAGAAACCCATTTTAAATGGCTAAATTTGATGTATAGAAAATAGAAACAGAAAGAGAACACAACAAATAGAAGCTATTAACTGCCGAATATAATTCAAAATTAAATAAGATGTCAAACGAAATTAACAAATTTGCAATGAAAACACTTTTTCTGTTATTTACGGAATTACCTCATTTCGGCTCCAAAGAAAACGTAGAAAAGTATATTTACCCTTAATCTTCTTAAAATATCAAAGACTTACCATTCACAATTATTTCGTTTCCAAAATACCAATAGCTTATTTTGCAATTCGAAATATATTGCGACCGTTTGACACAAGTGAAACTTTTTATCTCACTTTTACTTCCTAAGAAAAAATGAAACAGTAATTGAATTTTGGAAGGTGGTGTCAAAATGAATACTCTTGTAAATCTCTGTACGGTGGAAATTTATATTTAAACGAGTTTATTTTTCGATGGAAAAATAATATAATAAACAATGATGATCATTAAAATATTATAAAAACTTAAACATAGTAAGGATTATTATAAAAATAACATAGGTTAAAATAAATGAATATTACCTACATTGACACAGTGGCAAAATTGTATCGAATTTCATAAAAATGTATTTGTGTACTTAAGTCAAGTTAAATGTATCGAAAAAAGTACAATTGTATCGACTTTTGCAACCCTGAGGGACAGTAACTATAACGATGTTTAGATTGGGAAGATTGAGGCCGGTATCACGGCAGTTCGTAGGCAAGAGAAGTGTGGGGTGAGCAATCTCGTGAGGCAGGAAGAAAATATAAAAACCGGACTCATGAGTCTACTTTGTTGTTGTTTCAATGTGTGAAATGTTGAAATTGTTACTGTTTCAATGTATTTTGAGGCGCCTGACTCAATCCTCCCAATCTAAACAGGGTCCATAAATACACCGACTTTGCGACAAATTTAGAACCACTACACATATTATGTAAAAAAGGGACAAAACTAGACGCTTTAGAGGAGATCGAAATTTATAAAGCATACAAGACTGAAGATGACAAAATATCAAATGACAAATTAACATTTAAAAAAAATACACTATATAATACAGCTATCAATTACCAAAACACCCACCACCAAGAACAACAACACCAACATGCACCGCACCGCAATTAATTAGTACTGCGTGAAGTAAATTGTGTTTTTAATGTAAAAAATTTAGTGAAATCACTTAAGGTGTTCGATTTAATTCATTATTTATTAATTCGATTTCACGTCGCTCAAGAACAATATTTTTATTTAATAAATACAACATTAATCAGTACATTATCGGTTAAGTTTTAGTCAAAATATATGTCAGTGTATTATTAATTTGTTACATTATCTATACGAAAAAATTGATTTTTTACACATTGCCCCGAACACCTTCAAAATGGTATTTATATATTTGGCCATAATGGCCAAACCACAACCACTCTTCGGGCGCTCGGGCTTTTGACAGGCTTTTCACCGACTTTACGATGTTTTACGATATCATGTGTCATAAAGCGCCACAGTACACATATTAAAGGTATTATATTGCGCAGGTTGTCAAAGTTGGAAATGTCAAAAAATTAAAAATGGCTGTTCGAGTGCCCACAAGAACTCAACGCGCATCATTAGAAACAACAACAAAATATTGAAATTAGACAAGGAAAGGGGCACTGAATCCACCATTTTACCACCATAATACCTCGATTTTGACAGATGCGCAGAACTGAACAAAAATGAAAACGCTAATGATATTACCTTTAATATGTGTACTGTGATAAAGCGCGACCTTAGGAATTTGCAAAACGTAATGTAGCTTCAAACCTCGGGCGCTGAGATATGAGAGAATAAAAGTTCTGTTTCCTTAAAATAACACTGCGCAAATTCTTCGCAGATAATAGGGAACCAAAAATGTCCCTGTTTTTATGGTTTCAATTAGGTACTAACAATAATTGAAATAAATTGCTTTTCCAATGAAAGTATTTACTAATGTCGATGTTTTCTTTTTGATTTCAATGAAATATGAAACAACCGTCTTACCACATTGACACAATGCTAGTTTACAAAAACAAAAAAATTAAAGCATATTGAACTTTGACAAGTAATTCGAAGAATGACTTTATATTTGCAATCGGGATGTGAAAAATATTTAATTATTATTTCTATTATTATTATTACTAGTTGTATTTTATTTTCCCAGATCAAATCCAGTGCCTATAATACAATTTGTAACTCTTGCATCGATTAAATTGGTCAAGAAACGTTGAAAAATGGAACAAAACTCATGCGAGATGTTTCAATTTTTGAAGATGAACATGTTGGTCCCTTCTCTCTATTCAACAAATGTAAATTTTAATCTTACATCCTTTTTTTGCAGTACTCGCATGATGATGAATGTAAATTCACCATTATATGGTTTTCACAAAATCTCGGATTTCGGCAACAAGATCATGAAATCCGTTCACACAACACATAAAATAGATTTTGTTTGACATTTCGAAAAAATTTCATTATTAAAGAAAACTATCGAAAAATGTATGTATTGTAGTTAGGTAAAAGTCCCAGAACAATTACCTACACACATTTAATTTTTTTTTTTCGTTTCCTATTGAAAAATTCACAAAACCGAATAAAATGCCTATGCCTGTGAACAATTCACTCAAAACTGTAATACGAAGAGATAAAACAACGATCCCAGTGACAACGTTGTTATATACCTCTCTCTTTTTTCCATTTGTTTGTTTTATTTGTATCTACTCGCATCTGTTTCTTTACACTACTGGCGCCATTTTGCAAATTAAAACAGTCATCTACCTGTAAAAGTCGGATCTTGTGTTGTTTTTCCTAAAACACAAAATCAGACAAGTGAGAAGTCGGCATTACAGGTACAAAAACCAGAGAAAATTCACTCTCCGGAACCAGACAAAAATTGCCTAAATCAAACAAGTCCAACCAAACAAGGGTACTTCCAAAACAGCTGTTGGGCAGCAAAACATTTTTTTTTTTTAATTTTAGAATGAAATGAATAAAACACAAACAGATTTCACTTTAAATATGATTTATTTCTTATGTTTTTATTCTATCCAATTAATTAAACCTTATCTACATGGATGTGTGTATCTTTTAGAATAATAAAATCATTCAAATTTATTTCCAAGAGTCCATAATATTCAATTGAATCTGGATCCTTGAACCACAATTCAACAAACCACACGTAGGTACATAGGAATAATTTAATTTTTAATACAGCAATTTTTGCATTTAACACTTATTTTAGTCACTCACACACAAATATTCCAATGGTTTTACTGAAATAACATATTTTTGTATATTTATTTCAATAAAAACTTTCACATCCAAAAGAAATGGAGTAGGAAATTAAAAAAAACATTGATTGTTGTTTGCTGAGCTGTCAAAGCCAGAATAGAAAATAGATCTATTCGGGCGTTGCGCTCCGGCTTACGATATTTACGATCTAAAGCGAACGCGAAGCGTGAGGTAACATTTCAGATTGCTTCATAAGAGCCCATTGTTTCTATTCAATATGTCAAAGTCAGAGCGACCTGACGCGTGGTTGTGGTTTGGCTATAGATAAAATCAAATCGACGCACGACTATCCCAACCTGCCAGAAAACCATGTGATGTGGCTATTGAAAAGTCGAATCCAGTAACGACATGTCAGAGGTCAGACTTATTATACTTATGTCCTGGTAGATCCTATTCGCCAAGGAAAAGACTGTATCGTAGAGCACTATTGGACTCGTTTGACAGGGAGACGCACAATAGGTACTTGTGCGCATATAATTATATCCATTTTGTGATACCTTGGGAATGGCAGGCATCGACCGTTTAATGCTTCTGCCATGTTTTTAAACTCAGCTTTCGAGCAATGATTTTAGAAATGAATTTATGAATACGTACGTCGTTCTTGGAGCTGGGCCAGTGCTCCATACATTTCTGCCCATTGTCCTTAACATGTTCATGGATGTGAATATTATCTTTGATTTCAATTTGTATATCCTTTTCTTAAACACTTAGAAAAAAATACGAGGTACAACACCCATACAATTAAGTGGAGATCATATAAAATATAGGTTATACATTATGTATATACTATATTTACAAAATTTTGATTAAATTTGTAACCACAATGTTAAGCACTTGAAATGAATTCAATCGCAATATTGCAAATCTTTACTATCAAAATCGGATGGAAGGTCAACAAATTTTTGGGGCTGGTATTGTATGTACATATGCCTGTATTTGATAACAAAATGAGTAATCCACATTACCCGAACTTACTCAAGCATTTTTCTTCGACAGTAGTAAGAATTATGAATAACATCTTCTGCAATGTGAAACACTGAACATAGGTACATATACATATTTTTAAGTTCGGTAATGGTTTTCGAAAGATGTTTAGCCTTTAGTTTCTTCGCAGACGGCCACCGAAACAGAAGTGTGGGGAAAGATTTTTTTTTCGAACAGTTTGTCTAAGAGCTTCTGAACTGAATTCATAACAGTTCATTTCTTATAAAGTGGCTTTAGTTAAATCAATTTGGATTTTTGTGTAAATTAAAATAGGTAGGTATCAGTGTTCCCAAAATTTTATTTACGAATCCCTATGAATAGAAAAATAAAATTTAAAAAATTTCAATTTTTTGTATTATCCAAGCTTTTTTATTTTTTTAAATACATATTTAACATTAATATCCAACAAAATACAGATATTGTTATAAAATAAAAGGTTTGCTTTTTATAGTTAAACTTAATTTTCTTTTTAGTTTACTTAACTATTTAATTTTTTTTGGTAAAAAGTATTTTCACTAAAATTGTGGTAAAATTTGGTTTTGGTAAATCTAAAATCTAGACATATTTTTATAATGTGATTAAAAAAGTTTGTATGTATCTTCATAAAAAGCCAACTAAAATTGAAGCTCTTGATATCGGCGTTTTTTTTTACAGCAAGACTTTGGCTCACCAGCCACTGACATTATTGCGACAAGAAATCACGTTTTGGACCGGTCATGGGATAGACTTCTTCCTTTTGTTCTACGTATATTACGTAAAAATAGTCTACAATTGAGGATTTGAAATCAAAAATTACTCGGGCACTTTCCCAAATACCACTCGAAATGCTAGAATGCGTCATCGAAATACGTTGCCGCAATTATAGTCAATAGCAATTATATTCACAGGAAATAGGCGCAAAATTTTAAACTGCTTGACGTACCTTAACAGCATATGATACCTACCTACTACTCAACAATTTACTAACATTTAAGTTCTTCACTAAAGCATTTTTAAACTTGTATCATACTAAACCCTTTTTTCTTAATAAATTTCAGCTGCATGGACTCGCCTGAAAAAAGTTAAAATAGGCATTTAATGATTTTAACAAAAAATATTTTTAATTTTTTTTCGATAATTTTTGTTAAACTTATTTTCATGAATCACACCTTATCTTAAATTTTAAATAATGAACAGATTTTTTTCTTAAATCACAAATTTGAACAGATTTGATAAACGGACTTCTTGGTTCACGTTAAATGTTTTTTTTTTTTTTTTCTTAAATTCTAAATTTAAATAAATGGAAGATAAAATTAAAAAAAAAATTGTTTTTATCAAAGTAAAGTTAACATTTGTAGTTGGGTATTGGAATATTTCCGCTGCCTCAAATCAATTTTACTAACTTTATTTTGATCACTATTAAGATTTGCTTTTCGCTTCAAAAAAAATTCTTCTTTAATTTTTTGAGTAAATTTTCTTTTCGACGTTTTATATTTCTTGTATACAATTTATAATACGTACAAAAAATTATAAAAAAAACAATTCCAAAAAACCAAATGAAAAATTTCGTTAGGGGGGGTTATTGGGAGTACCATATATGTGTACAGTTTTTCGGTAAAATCAGGCTGGAACTTAAGACGCCATCTCGGATTTAACCAATATTTAGGGTTTAGTGAATAACTCGGCCGTTTCTAACTTTTGGCAAAAAAGGCTAAAATGGAAGTTAATTTGATTCTATTCTACTTTAACTAATGTTTCCGCAAGTTGGTGGCAAGAGGGGCACTTGCCAAACCCTCGTTGATTCATAGGTACTACATTTTAATACTATATAAAGTGTTTTACTACCTCGCTATAGTCTTACCCTAAAAATTTGGATCGTTCTTTATTAAATGCAAGTTGGACCCAGTAAAGCTTTACAGTGACACGTATTAAAAATTTCTCAGACTTGTCGAACATAAACAAATTTTCAAAAAGCCGGAATCACACATATCTCGTGTGGTGTGTTGTGGAGTAGTGTGCCGCTATCGCTTCAACTTATTTCATATGCGTAGATCTATATTTGTCTCGTGTGATGTATTGCGGTCCGGTGTGTTGGGTCGGAATCAATCTTCTTCCGATCGCGCCATACTATAGCTTTGTCGGAGGGAGATATATTTTTATGTGGTGATAGTGAGACTGTGCACAGTCAGCGACACAACAAAACACACCACACGATATATAGGTGTGCCGGCCTAATACGCACTATAATAACGTATGGACTTTCACTGAAATTCAACTTGAATTAATTACCATGTATCGTATTTACTTTATTTTTACTTTTCTGAGAAATCATGATTACAGCAATTGCTTGTGGTTTTGTTTTTCCAAGTCGTCATGGTTGTGAGCAATGGCGTAGCGTGGGTTTTTGCCGCTGCGCCCGGGGCAGAGCCAATTTTTGCCGCCCCTAGCATTTTTTTTTCTGACACCATTAATTTTGTTTCCTGTTTTAAAAAAATTCAAAGATGCCTTCCGATTTCCATTTTTCTTGATTTAAAATGAAGAATCAGAAATGTTGGTCAAAACTTTTTTAACTAAAACATATTTTAAAGCAACCCATACAAATTTAAGTATTGAAAACTGGTGTTACCTTTTAATAAAAGTTTGCATATTTTTTTACAGTTCAATAAAAGGTGATAAATTTACTACAGCTCATCTTGGATAAGATCGAAACTTCTCATTATTTATAACAATTATTTAGTTCAAAAATCCGACGGTATAAAATAAAAAAAGTAACATAATATGCAGTGATAGAGCAGCATTTTAAGTAGGTACTTTTAGGTAGTTAGGTAATGTTAAACACATAAACACTTTATTGACTGTGAAGCAGTGTTAACTTTTAAATAATTTATTTGTAATGATAAAATGTATCAATTTGAAGAAAAATTAATCCAAATGAAAAGAAAATATAAAAACAACACACAAAAATCTTTTACAATAACGTCTAAAAAATACACTCATGTTTATGTATATAGAACTAAGGCCTAATGACTTACAACACTCAACGTGAATGCTATTGGCAGGAATGGAAGGGACCTACAATTTTCTGCTGAGTCCGGAAGGTAAGGTGCATGGAGGAGCATTTTTTCATGACAATTGAGATACTTTTGTAGGATTTGTCAATTCCTCGCAAAAGGCAGTAAACCGTGAAAAACATTTCTGTTTTTAGGTGGCAAAGAAATCGAACTCAAAAACTTCGGCATAACAGTACTAATTATTATGCCGCGGGCTACTACACTACTACACTATAAACGTCTGCTTTGATAAATATTAAAAAAAAAAACTGCCACCTCCTAGCAATCTGCCTCCTGGATATTTTGGAAATTTACTGCCCCTAAAATAAATTCAAATGAAAAGGAAATAATATAAAAACAGAACAGGGACCTATTTCACCAATAACTTTTCACTTTGCAACTTTGCACTTTTACTTTGCAAATTTTGTTTCACCAAACCCAAATTTGCAAAGAGAAAATTATTGAATTGAAAAGTTTTCCTCTTTGCAAATTACGTTTCACCAAACAAAAATTTGCAAAGTGCAAAGTTCTTTTTGCAAAGTGAAAAGTTTTGTTTATTTGCAAAGTATTTGTTCTTTTTGTTTCACCAAACAAATAAACTTTGCAAATTATATTAAGAATTTTGAAAAGTTTTTCAGAAATATGCAAAGAGAAGCTTTCATTTGCAAATAAGTGTTTCTTTGTAAAAGTTGTCTTAAAATAATAATAATAATAATCTTAATAATAATTCAACAGTCAAAGGAATATGTGTTTAAGTCCCTTGCAACAACTTTTGCGTACACTACATTGAGTTGGGAATGGAGCCTAATATCACGGTGTTGCATCTATGCACGGAATAAGCATAAAGCAACCGTCTGCAGAGTAGTTCATCGAGTGTCGAATATAATCATTGATGAATTTCTCCCAAACACCACTTGCTGGCCACAAAATTCTTCAGACATAGTTTTGCAATTTTTTTCTCAAATCTTTACGCAACAAAATAATATTCAAAAATTACCTTTTTATTTTTACCACCTCCAATACTGCTAACTTTCTATTATTTTTGTCTGTTCGACTCATTTTGAATCATTTACACTAATTTGGTACCTACTGTCAATGATTTTTTTTTCAATGCATATTTGACCTTAATAGATACAATATCCGATTTACTTTGCAACTTTGCAAAATACGAATTCACCTGCAAAGTTCTATTAAAAGTTGGTGAAACACTTTTACTTTACACTTTTCAAAAATAGTCTGAAAAATTGAAAAGTGAAAAGTCTTTGCAAATTTTGTGAAACACTTTGCACTTTTACTTTGCAGGAAATTTTTTTTTTTGCAAAGTTGCAAAGTGAAAAGTGTTTGGTGAAACAGGCCCCAGATCTTACGTCTGTTTTGATTAATATTTTGAAAAATTGCCGCCCCAAGCAAATTGACTCCAGGATTTATTTAAAATTTGCCGCCCGGATGTAATGGAAAATTGCAGCCCCCAAGTTAAGTGCCACCCTTGCCCCTGCCACGCTACGCTACTAGTTGTGAGTTTCCTCGCAAATATGTAATATCAGTTGAAACTGATTTAAAAAAAAAAATTGTTGCAAAATTCAAAATATATTTGTCAGATCTAAAAATAAGTGTGATAACAAAAATGTTTGTATGTATAGGATTCATAATTATGTATACTTAGGTAGGTACATAGTTATTCACAAGTCACAACACAATGAAGACTTTGAATAATATTTGGATTTTAAATAAAACGACAAAATCTTGAGTTTATGTAGGTACATATATCTACCTAAAACCAGGTTACCCAAATCCAAAATCCCAGCAATTTAAAAATCCGATAATTTATAATCCCTCAGCACAAAATCCTCAAATTTATAAAACCAAAACCTCCAATCACACCCATGTCACTGCTTATTTGGTACTAAGAGTTACCTTGCTATACATGCTGGGCCCTACCAATAATCAAATTTAGTGACGACTTAAATATTTCAATAAAATGGACCATAATAGAATGGGCTCTAGCTAATAAACCATATATAGTATGACCTAAATATTTAAGTGGACTCTTAATAATGAATCATATATGGAATGGACTTCAAAAAATTAAACATTCCATGAATGGTACATTATTTGGAATCACCAGAATTAAGGTTAATTTTACTGAAATATTTTAAGTCGTCGTTAAATTTGATTATTGGTAGGGCCCGCTGTCTATTCTACCAATATATTACAGTAATTGCTTATGGTTCTTGTCTTCCGGTCTCCGAACAGTACTTTTCCCGGTCACATTATTTTATCAAAGCCCGACATCCCAAAAATTGTGCGATCGCGATGCTGTACCCAAAATAAGAAAAAACAAGAACTATGTGCATAAAAAAAGAATAAAAAAAAAACAAGCACACAAGATAATATGAAATAAATATTCCACCCCCTAGAATAAGAAGATAAGGAAGAGGTATATATATCACATATTATACAGTGTATGTGAGTGAAGCACCAAATTCCAAAAAAAAAGGTGCCTATCTGTCAGTTCGCCGATCTAAAGGAAAGTGTTTCGAGATTTTCAATCGTTAAAATAGTGAAAAAAGATAATTAAACTAAATAAAAAAATGAAATAAAAGTGAGAATAGTGAAAACTTGCAATACTTTATTAAAAAAAAATATAAAACAACTTGCGGTGCTGTGTTAAATTGTGTAAAAACACCTATAATCAGTGTTATTCAAATCCGTGTTAAAAACTATTTGTTACCTTTTCTACGTTAAAGTATGGTAAAAAACGCGTAAATAAAGGTAAAAAACGTAAAAATTCCGTTAAAAACTCGTAAAAAATGTAAAGAACAGGTGAAAAAGTAAATAACTGAGAAAATGAGAGAAAATGAGAGGCATCTGCCAAAATTTAAATAAATACATAATTGAAACATTCTTTAATGAAAAACTTGGACTGAAATAGATTACCTACAGTATCTGTTTTTTAATCATTTTGTCGAAAATAAAATAAAAACCCAATAGTTTTTTATCCAACTATCATCTTCAATCTTGAAAGTTGAAGGTAACCAATTTTGATTATTTTTCGTGTTTTTTTTTTTTACTTTTTTACCTTTTTTACGTCTTTTACATAAGCATAATTAAAAAAGTCGAACAACCCTGCCTATATAATATGGAGTTAACAGTGTTTTCATTTCACGGGTTGATTGGGTCTCAGATTCCACATAAATTAATGTGAAGTGATGTTTTTTATGTAAATACATTATCGTAGAATCCTTTAAAATTGATATTTCGTAACGTGATATGTCGGGTGCCTTTCTGTCAAAATTGAAATTCTCACCCAGGGTCGAATTAGCTTTTATTGGTGATGGCATTGAGCGCCCGCAGTGCTGAATAATTTTACTTACTTTATGTAGAATATGGGACACAGCAATCGCAATCGCACTGCTTATTATAGGTGTTTGTACAGGATTTAACGGAGCACTGCATGTAGTTTTATATTTTTATTTCAATGAAGAATAGCATATATTTACTTTATTTACTTTTATTTACTTTTATTTCACTTGTTTATTTAATTTGCTAAGCTTTTTTTCTATTTTGACGATTTAATTATGAAGTTCAGCTTTGTTTTAAATAACCGTTCTATTTCTCTCCGAAATATTACAGAGAATTAGAAATGATAGAGAAAAAGTTTATTGCATCACGTGATCTACTGGAGAACGTCACAATTGAAGAGTAAGTTCACGTTTTGCGTCGAGTGTAGCCCTCTTTTTTTTAGTAAATTGTGTACTATTTTTTTTTATTTATTACGTGTATTAAATTAAATCTTTTTGCAATGGAATCAGTAAGCTCAGGTGCGTTTTTATATGTTAAGTTTTTTGAGAAAAATATATTCTTGTTATTTTAATTTTTAGTTAAAAATGAAAAAAAAAAAAAAGGAAAAATGTGTGTTTTTTTTTGCATTTTTCTGAAATCCTTTTGCGATTAGTTGTGTTTCCCGTGGAATCCCAATATCTTTTATACATCATTTTGTTCAGTGGTTTGTCTTCTTTCAGAATATGTCAAGTTTTCTTGCTACAATTTGCTCCCCTGTGTGTAGCGTACATTTTTGTTGGTGATGTCATTTTCTTAAAATACATGTTTTTGGCCAGAGTTATAGTATTTTTGAAACTTCTTAGGCCGAACAACATTCAAAACTTTGTCAGTAACCAGACAAGACCTTTACAATATAATGAAGACGTCAGGTTGTCAAGGACTGGATAGCCAGATAAAGTTTTTGAAGGAAGAGGTTGTTAGGCGGACTAAATGCTCTGGTACCTTTGAAAACGATATAAATATAAAAATTTACAAATTCAAATGGCAATTCAAAGCGCGTTGGGAAAAGGCTAGTCATATAAAATTATTCTGAAAGTAATTTTATTCGTAATTTAGTTCGTAAAATCTTCGAACTGACAAATTTTTTGTTTCAGTTTTTTTGATTAATAAAAAAATCGCTGCGTACACACGCACACACAAACATTTCTTTAAAAACCATGAATTTAGATTCTAGGGACCTTGAAACGTCGAGAAATATCACAATTTTCAATTCGAAAAGTCGGTCCGATTACAATAACTTCCTATGGGAAGTTAATAACAATAATGATAATACAAATCAAAAATGAAAAAAAACTCAAAAGTGGCAACCCTTTTTTTAATTTTTTTATCATTTATGATGCACAATGTTTTATTAACATTTTGAGAAATTTCGAAATCTTATAAATTTTTGTACGGGTAGTAACCCTAAAAATGGGCGTGGCCATTAGAAACTTTGACTATTAACATTGGTATCAGTAGAATTTGTGCCAAATTTCAGGTTCCTAGCCTTATTGGTTGATTTAATGCCAACTTTTCGTGATTCTGCCCCACTGTGCGTCGTCTCCATGTTAGGTTTGAAGTTTGGAAAGAAGAAGAAAAAAAATTAAGAATTTTTAAAAATTATAATTTTAAAAAATAATTTAAATTTATTTAGTTATTAAATATATTCACAACATTTATTTTTATTTAAGATACAGCGACGCGTTTCGATCTAAAATTTCATCTGCGGTTTTTAATTCGTTGACTTGTGTTGTAGTTTAGCCGATACTCAATTTTTGTTTGGCTGTTGTTTGTCTCATTTTTTGCATATATATGCAGTGGTGTTAAATTCGTGTCAAAACTGTGTAATTGTGGTTGTTTTCCATTAAGTGGTGTGCGAATGTGGATTTCGTAAAGAATTG
The DNA here is from genome assembly GCA_929447395.1 of Epistrophe grossulariae. Taxonomy (NCBI): domain Eukaryota; kingdom Metazoa; phylum Arthropoda; class Insecta; order Diptera; family Syrphidae; genus Epistrophe; species Epistrophe grossulariae. The sequence continues at coordinate 133,516,514 of OV839568.1, read as the reverse complement.
GTGCAATTCGGCGTCGATTCCTCCATTTTGCTCTTAGGGGACTTCCGTGGGTTGTCAACCACAACTTGCTCCATATCAAGATACCCCATCACTTGACTTCCGATGATACTCGTGTCGTCCATTGAAAAATTAGTTTTTGGATTACAAAATATCTGATAACATCAATAACTTACATAAATAAGTTCTGATACGACTTGCAATCGAACTTGCCGTCGCGGTTGTACTCTGTGAAAATGGATCCCAGGGCTTGCGATATCTGGGGGAAGGTGTGGGATAATTTAATTTTAATTTATTACCTATGTTTATTAATTTATATACATAATTTATAATTTTGTCTCCAAAAAAAATCACAAAATATATCAAATATTTGATAAAAAAGAAATAAAATTTCAATATAGAGGATACGATTTAAAATTAAAATCGGAGTGTTCATATGGGGGACTGTTGTTCAGAAATGCTTGGGTCTGTGAATTTGATGCATCTATTAAACTTTTTATAAAAATAACTGATTTATATAAACAGAATTCCCAAAACCGAATGGACAAATGAACAAAAATAGCATCGAGAGATATATCGATATATGTAAAATTAAATGTTTTCAAAAAATCAATAAATTTGTTTCTATAGTCTTAATCAATTTTACTATTTCTTTCAGGTTTTCACCTTAGTGACGATTTCGAAATTAAAATAATTTTAAATTATTATTAATATTTGTTTGTTTCTTAAAACTACGTACAACTTTAAAAGAAAAATCGAAGTCAATGGTCCTTAAGATAATTTTTGCTCAAAATGAATAAACTGAAAACCTATCTATTGTTAGCAGGAGCTCTGCTGTTATTTATTTTAGCTTTCGTATTTTTAAGCGTATTCTTAGAAAGCAACAACGACAACGAACCATGTCCTTTGAGCTATACTGTAGACTTAACTGGCTACGAAAAATTGGTCAACGGATCATATTTATATGAAGGACTTATTATTGACCCAGAACTGTGGGGAGTTTACGAATACAAAATTGATGAATTTTCGAATCGAATTTCTGCAAAACCTCATGACAGAGGTTGTGCCTGCTTGCTGAGACCATGTGTGAAATTTTGCTGTCCAATCGCAAAATACTACCAACGTGGTGAATGCATGGACTTCGCAGCAAATCAGAAACATACAACCAAAATGAACATAGTAACAAAAAGTGGTGAACTCAACGTAGATCTTACCGTAAATTTCACAATTCAAAATGGCACCTCATGCTTTGACAAGTATTATTTAACGCCGGATAAGGAAGTCGATGATGCTTTTAGTTTATTTGAGGTAAGGCTTGGATACTAATTTACCTATATTTTTTAAAATATATTTTATTTAGAATGGCACGTTACTAGTGAACAATCGTCATATCTTCACTAAAGATCAATACTGTTTAAGTTATGTGAAAATAAACTCAACATATCGAGTTCCTAGACCAATGGTGTGCTCTTATGGTATTATTGAAGCTAGTATAAGTGAAGAAAAGGTAGATGAAACTAACGCAATCATTTCTGCCATAAGTAAGTCGAAGTTTTGACTAATATAATATCGAATTATATAATTTATTAACCAGGGTATTCATAATTTTCGTTGTTTCTTCATATCTATTTGTCAGCGATGATATGTTCTGTGCCGTTTTTCATTTTGACCATAATCGTTTACCTGGCTATACCAGAACTGAGAACGCTGCATGGCATATCACTTTGCTGCCATTTGTTGGGACTAAGCTTTTCGTATTCATTACTGGCTAAAATTATTCTAACACCCCTAGAACACCATTCGAATTTTATATGTAAAACAATCGGTAAGACTTTACAATATCTATCCTAATCTTATGTTATTTAATTAAATATTTTCATTAAAAAATCTTATAAATATTACAAAAAAAATTCAACGGCGGTTTTACATATTATTATTTTTATTATTTTTAGTATGTTTTTCCTTTTTTTTTTTCAATTTACATGTACACATTTTTTTCCTTGACAATATACTATGTATGTAGCTATGTAGGTAATAGGTATATTTCAAAACAAAATATTGAAGTATTATCGTCAATTCCAATTCCAAAAGGAACAAATAAATTTATTAAAGTCCCTTTCTTTTTCTGAGTCACTCTCTTAATTCTTTCCAAACTGGGACGTATTTGTACCAGCGTTACACTTCCGGAAAAAAAGTTGAAGTAGATTTCAAGAAAAAAGTAAAGTAGATTTCAAAATGAAAAATCGAAATAGATTTAAAAATGAACTTTTTTATATGAATTTAATCTAAGTAATCGAAAAATAACTACAAACAAAAACTGACTCTCAGACTTTATTTATTTATTTATTTATTAACAGAACTAAATTGCTAGTTATTCAATTACAATTTTATAAACATACATAGGTGTGAAAAGATATTATTTAATTAATTAATTGCAAATTAAAAAATGTTGATTTAAATATACAAGAATTAGTTATTGATTTATCAAACAAATTGTTAAACTTATTATACTTCATATAAACATAGGTATATTGTTTATATAAGATTATAAGATTTCCATATTTTGGTGATGATGCGAAGTAGGAAGTAGATTTTAATTTTTTTCGAAAAAAAAAAGAAGTAGGTAGATCTACTTCAATTGAAGTAAAGTGGTACGTTCCCGGGACATACAAATTAGGCGTTTTTCTTTTTGAGTTTAGAGCAGAGCCTGAACTTTCAAACAAAAAATTGTGTTTATTTTTTACCACTGAACGTTCAGAGCTTCAGAGCTAATAAAATAACTGAGCAGACCGAGTTGAATACTGAACACAAGCATTTGACAGGTGAAATTGAAAAAAAAGCTAAGTGTTCAGGTGTGTTTTAAAAGTAGTTCAGAGCGCTCAGAACACGCTTTATTCAGAGGATGTTCAGAGCATGCTCGATATGCTCGGACTCTGTTCAGAACTCTATTCTGACCTAAAACAGAAAAACGCCTATTGGTAATTTTTGTTTGCTCTGTGTGCAATATCACTATGAAACTATACCTAGTATCTGTGATACCTATTACCGTGATGCTGCTGATGCGAAACGAAATTTTGTGCACTGCAAAAAGAAAACGAAAAATCTTGGGAGAAAAATGGGACAATCTATATCCATTACGAACAGCCTACTGCAGAACGAAATCTTTCGTTAAGAATTTTGTTGATTTTTCTTACATGTTTGTTATTAAAATTATTACCACTGAATGGACATTTTTTTATATGTATAATTTATTGGAATATTGTAAGTATGTCAATGTTTGATAGAGTAATTATGTAAATGAATAGCTACTTCAGATATACGTATATTTGATTTCATTTCGTCATTTCAGCGGCAACATATTACAATTAATATCATTTTTTAATTTTACTTTCAGGATACTCTACATACTTTTCGTTGATGTCCAGTTGGAGTTGGATCAGCGTTATATGTTTTGACTTATACTATAACATTCATGCACCACGTGTAAAAGACAATCAGATTAAACGTTTTATATTGTATTCCATCTTCGCTTGGGGCTTGGCTTCGGTATTGCTTTCTTTGACAATTTTAGCAGATCATTCTGAGCTTATTCCAGAATATTGGAAGCCAGGAATTTCAAATGATAATCGGTGCTGGTTTAATGGTTTGTAAATATTTTTTTTTTAACTTTAAATTAATTTACTTCTTAAAGATGGATAAAAGATTTTCCTTTTAATGGTTTATGTGCACTTATGTGTATACTCAGAGGGGTTCTTCCAGCAGCGTATGCCAGATTTTTTTGTGTTGGTGGGGGTTGGGGGCTCAGTCTTAATTTTATTATTTTTGAATTTGGTAAAATTCGATTCTCTTTTTTTTTTAGATTTGCAAATGGATTCATTACATCTTCAGGGATTAAATCGATTTCTTTGTGAATATTCAATAAGCTAATCCGTTAAGTCTGGTATCAGGTGTTGTGGCCCTGGAGCCACGTTTTGAACCTTACTCAAAGTGGAAAACGAACGTTCTGGTTCTGCTTGTTATCGATAGTTTGTATGAAAACTCCACTTTGTTTCTGTGATGACTTCGCTAAGCCTCGTTGTCCTTTTTTTTCAACCAATTTGTCACTGATATTGCAAAAAAAAAACACATATTGTACAAAATTGTTTGGAAAAGCCTATATGTACAAGAAATAGACATTAATGGTTACATGTTTGAATTTAGGTTTTAAGATTTGGAACTGTTGTATATAATTCAATATTTAATATAATTTATATTTAATTATTTATTTTGTATTTCTCCAACCTTTTTAATTCTAAAAAAGAGAAGGCAATAGGCGTGTTTTTCCACATATTATGGTGTTGGACTTCGGGGATTATCAAAGTTATTACAGAAAACAAACCCACCACTGTTATAAAATGCCTTTTTATCTTTCTAACAAGCATGCAAAACAAAAACTTTTCAGCCATTTAAAATAAAAAGAAAACTCATATTAAAATTATTCCTTTTAATGAAATAAAATTAAATAATAATGTAAAAATTTATTTCAAGTCATTGATAAACAAACAAACTAAATAGGTACCATGAAAATGATCGCGCCCTTTTGTTTTTATAAAACAAATTACTTCATTCGATGACTCAGATATTTGGTTCTTTCCGTACAAACAATCGATAGAAAAATGAAAATAAGTGCCGGTAATACAGTTTTATCGGGACTATAGTAAAGTCCCGAAAATTATCTGGACTTAGTTAGGTCCATATGGACATAAGTTGTTGTATTTTGATTTTTGACGTATAAATCGCTTAGTTCCGATGTCGTTTTTTTCGTCCAATTCTATGTGGACTTGCAAAAAAAAAAACGCCTAATAAGAGAGTTTATTGGTTTTATGAGTGCGGGTTTCTTTTCAAATGGAAAGACAAAATGAAAAGAAATGTGTGAAATTGTTTTGGGACTTTTGTCTGATTGCAAAGGAACTTTTTTTTGAGTTGCTACGAATACTGATATTCGTTTGAAATGTCAAATGAAATCAAGGTGACGTGTGGTATGAAGTAGTTATTTCTTAACGATATCCATACCTATAGTTTTTGGTGGGAAAGACTAGGATTCGATCTCAAGATCTTCGGCGTGAGACTCAAACGCTAAACATACATACTTAATTTCGTCAATTCCTTTATTTCCACTGATGATCGATCGTATTTAAATTTATTTTCATTGCACTGGATAACTTTGAAATGCCATGATCTCCAGCGTGAACAGCTTGCTGCAGCTTACTGTTTCTTTGATTTTTTGTCTTGTTATTTGGAATTTGGAACCAAACTAAATACAGTTTTTATTTTGTATATATATTTTTTCGTATAGGTGTTAGTGGATGGACACAATTGATATACATTTATACCCCTATGGTCATCATCATTGTCTTTTGTGTAATTATGTTCACTCTGACATCTTCGAAAATATATGGCATTCAAAAGGAAATCAATCGAATGGTGGAAAATAACGACAGTCAGAAGAATATTCGTAACCACAGAGAAAGGTAACTTTCACAAGTGGAACAATATTAATTTCCTCCTCCCACATAAAAAATCTTCTACTTTATAGATTTGGAATTTTTATCCGTCTCTTCTTTATCATGGGTGCACCTTGGACGTTGGAAATTGTTAATAACCTCTTACCAAAAAATTCAGTATCGACTCTTATCTTAGATGTCATTCTTGGTTTGCAAGGACTTGCTATCTTCTCACTTTTTGTCTTGAAAAAAAAAGTCAGGAAATGCATCATTAAAAGGTAAGGTACATACACATAGTACATAAACATATCTACTACCTATATCGTATTATATACAGGGTGTCTAGAATTCACCGCCACCAGAAGAAAACAAAGAGTTTCTGAGGTCATTTCATGTGGAAAAACTTATTAGGTAATTTTCTCGTTTTCGACTAATAACGGTTTTTATGATTTTTATTCTTTTTTTCCTTTGACTGGCTCTTACTTTGAAAAACTACAACCGATTTTTGAAATTGTGTATCTAATAAAACAAAAATATATACTTAATAACGTGTTTTTGTGAAAAAAAATAACAACCTAAAAATGCGTTAAAAATTGTGTTTGATAATAAATTGCGGGAAAACCTTTATCCACTGAGAAAAAAGTTTTATAGCTGATACCAATTTCTAATTGTTCTTTTTTAAATAAAAATAAAAAAAAAATTCAAAAATCGGTTGTAGTTTGCCAGTCAATGGAAAAAAGAAAAAAAATCATAAAAACGATATATGTTGAAAACGAAGCGAAAACGAGAAAATTACATCTTAAGTTTTTCGACTTGAAATGACTCAGGTACTCGTGGTTTTCTTCTGTGGCGGTGATTTCTGGACACCCTGTATATGTGTAAGTATTGCATTTATCATCTTTCAAGCCGTTAACTACATCTAATTGATTACGTTTCATCAACTTTCAAGTCGATCGCTCATTGTCATACCTATACATTGTCATCGTTTGTTAAAGAGTAATGCAGATATACATTTTGATAAAATTTTCAGAGTTTATTGCGATGAACGAGAAAAAAATGTACATATACATCTATGATCAAAAACATTAACTTCAACCTAGATGCACTCTTATTGTTGTCCACAAGTGTTTATTCGAATCAGTTTGAATTTAAAAGTGATTTCGTTGAAGTTTAAAATTTCCTCATTTTAAGTTCAAAGAAAAGTACCTATTCCTTTTAAATTCAAAGTAAACACCTTAAATTTAATGACTAACGCTTTAAAAAACATCAAAAGTGTTTGTATTAAGACTTAATGGAACACTTTTAATTTGAAACGCACATTTTTAAGTAATTTGAGAGCATTAAATGATGTAAAATTTAAAGTGTATTTAAAACTAATATTTTCAAATTTTTAATTTTTCATTTCTCAAAAATTAGCTGAAACATAATATACTAAATTTTAATCTTAATAATTGCTACATATATGTATCTATATCTTCATAAGCTTGAAAGGCAAACATTTAAATTAATGTCCACAAAAATTGGCGTTTCAATACGCAATTTTTGTTTAGTTCAGTTCATCTTACATAGATTTCATGACGAATATATAATGTGAACTATATCCAAACAATGCTTAGAGATTGAAAATGTATAAGTTCTACATGAGCTCTCACGCCACACAATTTATTTATTTATATACCACTTTTCTCATTGTCGTATATCTTCAAAGTCTAATAGCGATTCTAGCGCCGCGTATATGCTCCTTACAAAACTAAAAATACTAGCCATGATAATACTACAGTTTCAAGGTGAGATTTACCACGTTTATTTGTACAATCATACTCTAAGGAGTTTGTGGTAAATTAGTAGGAGCCCCAAAAAGCGTTTCTATACAAGGAATAGGTGTGTTTTATTCATTGCTGCATAGCCAGCGCAGCACAAGTCTGAATAAAACGAAAGCTCACTCTATACGTTAATTTCAATAATTGAAAGCTCTATCGCCAGCACAGCCATCTTTATTTTTACTGACTTCTTTTTCGCCAGCAATCAAATTGTTTTTGTTTGCCAAGGGAAATTTTGCTGCCCTGGCTATGCAGCAATGAATAAAACACACCTAATATAATATGTAAGTAGGTACAACCTTAAAAAAAAGACAACATCTGCGTCAGTTGACGTGAAAGTCCAGACGTTTTTTTCAAAATTCTATTTGTTAATAACTGTTTTATAAAATTATGCAATTAATAAAAGAAAAAGATCGATAAATGCAAAAATAAAGGCTTTTTAATATTTTTCAAGCAACTCTATATCCTTTAAGTTATTCTACAAAAATAATTATTGCGATTATATAAATCATATGTTTTATTAGAATCCAACTAGTCGTTCACGGGTAAATAATTTGACAATAAAACAAAACTTAAGTGTTCCTTTAAATTTGCAATGTGCTTTTAGCTTAAGAGCCACCAGCAAATTTTGGGAGTGCAAGTCTGACCAAAATATTTATCTGTTCAAATTTGAAGGATTTAGAAAAATGTTCATTAATTTTTATTTCCAAACAGATTTTTACCAGCCCGTTATTCGGAACCTCAAAGCCAGGAGTCAAGTAAGTCGCAAGTCAGCAATACCTGTGTACCATTGACCGAAATTGGACCTTATAAACGATAGAGAAAATTTATTCATAAAGCAAATATCGTCGCTACAATGCAGAACTAGTCAGTCACATTTAAAACATTTTAAAAAAAGAACCTCGGTCCGTAAAATGCTGACTTTCGACGTTAAGATTATATTCTATTATTGAAATTCGGAAGGAACCACTGTACGATGGAATATTTGAAATATGTAGAAAATGCGCGGAACACAACAAATTTCCTTATGAAGTAAGAAAAAACTGATTTTGAAATTTTGGACTTAGACTAGTTCTGCATTGTAGCGACGATATAATGTATTGAATCAGATAAAGTATTTTTTTTGATTTAAGAAAAATTAATTTGACAAAAAAAAAAAAACAGAAAAAGAATCAAAACTCAAGAATCTAAAAGATCAAACAATTTGTATTAATTTTTTGTTATACATTATAAACTACATTGTTGTTAGCTTTAAGACTGTTTATTTTTAATTTTAAAACCAATATGCATTATTGCATTTGCTCTCGTATCGAATCGTTGAACCTTAAAGCTAATATGTATACCTATTGTTTCTCTGTGCTAACCCAGCGGCTCCATTAGCAATACTTGAGGAAATAAATTGCTTGGCTCATTGCCATTGCTTTTAATATTGCTGATGGAGACGCTTTGGCAATGACAATGACAATATTGCTCGGCTCATGGAAGAATTATGGAATTATTGATTTCCATCGCTGAGGCAATAAATTTTGACGTTTCACCTTTTTCAAAATGGTTTCTCCGCGATTTTGAACGAATTGTGCTTCGTTTTAAAATTAAATTTGAAAATATGAGAAATTAAATGAATTAAAGTTTTTTTATTATCAAAAATTATGATTTTAAAGAGGAAAACACACTTGACTGTGGTCGTTATTTCTACACTGACATTTGACAACTGAAATTAGCTGACAATAGAAGGCCCAACCAGGCAATAAATTTTCATTGCCATTGAAATTGACATTACCTCAAATATCGCTAATGGAGCCACAGCGTAAGCTGTGACAATGTCTAATGAATGCTTTATTTGCGAAAACGTAACGACCGAAAGTGAATATGTGTCTTGCGTTATCTGTCGATTGATTTTTCATATTAATTGCTTAAAACTAAAAGATAATGTGATCGATTTGATAAATAATTAATGTGATAATATTTGCTGGAGGTGTGAATTATGCAAAAATTACTTTACCGCAAGTTGTGATGCTAAATTGAATACTTTAACCAAAAAGGTTAATATAGTTTGTACAGCGAATTTAAGTAGTTCCGCGATTCCCTTGATGAAAGCACAAACAAAGCTGCGGATTGGTGAATACTCGCTCAAAAGCTATATTAAAATACCACAGTCAATGTAGCAAACAAAAGCTTCTCATCGCCTGCATTGCCTTGCAAAATATCAAAGCCCATAAACGTAACCCACATACCCCTCCGCAATACTAAATCATTGTTGATAACAAATTAAAAAAACTGAAATCAAATAATAATAAGCCGCTTTACTCCGCCGCCGCGCCGTGGTCCGTTCTTTTTCTATAAAATATTAAAAGAAAAAATGTTAAAGAAATTTCTTGATTGTATAAAATTTTATTAGACAAAATATTATGACCACTTAAATCCTTAAATGCATATATACAATATTCAAAATAAATTCACATCAACTTTATTTTCGTACAAAATAAAATCATTAACGAAATGGACAAAATTTTTTTTTCATTCATAATGGACACAAATTCCTTTGTAAAAAATCTACCAACTACCAATTTGAAAGATTAAATATCCTAAAAAAACAAAATTTATCAGTAAATAAACGAAAACAATTGCAAAACTCAAATTCCAGAAATAAATAAATTATGTTGAAAAGAAATACAAAAATTAAAATAATTCCAGATCGAAAGAACGAAATGTAAAAAAAGATATAAACACATTTCCAAATTCAGCTGCTTTTGACAGATCAACACGTCAATTCATATCAAGGAGGTGAGTTGAAAATTGTTAGAAAGTGTAACACTCTGACACTTCAAAACTGAATAAAGGAACGATTTAATGACGTCATAATGTTACACAGTTGGCCAGTTTATATTTCAGAGCGCTCAGTAATTTTCCTCCGTCTCTTTGACAGAGCAGGAGAATGAAATATAAACATATTGCATTGCAATTGCAATTTCAGTCTCACTTTTTGACAGCTAAAGTGAGGAATTTTTGTAAGGAATCGTGTTTATATTTGAGAGGAAACGGAGATCTCTGAAATATAAACTGGCCAAGTGTTACACTTTTCCATTTAGGAACGACCAAAGTTAACAATAGTGTAACAATAGGCGTGTTTTTTTGCAAGCCCGGGGGGAATTGGTTGAAAAAACGACAGCGGGGATTTTCGACGCCATGACAGTAAAAAACATGGAGTTTTCATACAAACTATCTATAACATGTATGCAATTCATGCCGGTAACACAGTTTTGTACGCTGAAGTTAAACCCCGAGAATTCTGCGGGATTAGTTGTTGTTGCATTTAACATGTTAATTGTTTAGCACCGACGTCGTTTTTTTCATCCAATTCCCCCGGGGCTTTCAAAAAAACACGGCTAATAGTTAACATTTTGTATAGAAGAAGAACGCACCACCGTTGTTACAAGCAAAAACAATAATGCAACGGTCAATGTACACGACGATTCTTGCTCACTAGTTGATGCTGTGGGTGAATCTACTACCAGTGCTGCCACTGAAAATGTCACAAACAATGTTGCCACTGTAAATTTTGGCGATTGTACTAATAGTACTGATATTACTGATGGTAGTGTGGTGTTGATTTCAGATGATGCTGATGCTGGCGTCATAGATGTTGCTGGTGTTGGTGATGTTGGTGGTGTTTCTGATGATGTGGGTGATTTTCATCCTGTTATTTTCGCTAATGATGTTGTTGTTCCTGCTAAAAATGTCGGCCAAAATGATGTAGTGCGTAGACTAAAGTGGTTTCACCTTTTTAGTTTTCGACCCTTTGTCACTTCTGAATCAATTGTTAGCTACTAAGCTGTGTATGAACCCTGGTGTAATTTCTTGCTTTAAGTTAAATAAACGAGGTAAACTTGAACAAAATATAAAATTTATTAACTTTAAAGTCTCATATTGTTCCTGACATTCAACTTACTAACGTTCTAAATTCAACTAAATGCTAGCCACTTATATCCAACTCATCTTGTTCCCTCTTCTATTACAGTGCGGGGGGAATGAGAACAAAAGTAAGTGAATTTTTTTGTTGCTGTTACTGGTTGCCCTTATACTAGTATTGCTTTAACTGAAACTTGGTTGATTGAAAATACAAACTCATCTGAACAACACTGATTTTGAAGTCTTCAGAAAAGATCGCTGTCCCGTTGAAACTAGATTGAATAGAGGAGGAGGCGTCTTACTTGCCGTTTGATCATTTATTTAACTCAGCTAAGTACTAGCTTTACAAAGAATTTAGAAAGAGTTTATATACAGATTATGAATAGTTGGCAAAAAAAGTTAACTTGAATTTACTCGATAAATTTATTCTTTGATCAAACAAATTGATATATTTATCATTGAAATAATTAAATAATTTAAACATTCTATTTAAAGGAGAAAATTGTTCATAGTTGGTCCGATAGTTTGAGATATGTATGCAATCGGTCAAATTCCTCAGGTTTCTTTGGGGAACATTAAAGTTTATACGAGACAGAAGGTGCAAAGAGTCTATATTTCCATTTATTAATTTAAAAATGAAGACAAAACACAAATAAGAACGTCTGCTCTCAAGACTCGGCATATCAATAAGTTTAAGTCTATGGTGGTAAGGTGGAAGATCGTAGGGATTATCCCATCCTAACCCCCTAAGTGCAAATCTTAGGAACCTTTTTTGGACCAGCTCTAGCCTGGCTTTATGGCAGGCATAATTAGGTGCCCAGACCTGACATGCGTATTCTAGAATTGGTCGAACAAATGTTATGAAAAGTTGCTTTATAACAAAAGGATCAGAAAATTGTTTTGACTCTCTCTTAATCCAACCAAGAATTGAATTGGCCTTATTAGTTATAGAGTTTATGTGTTGTATGAACTTAAGTTTGCCATCAAATGACACACCAAGGACAGACATATAGTTTACACGAGATAATGATACACCATTAAACAAATAATTGAAAGAAATTAAAGAAAGCTTTCTCGTAAAGTTCAAAGTTTTACATTTATCAATGTTAAGAAGTAAACAGTTACGAGCACACCAATCAAAAGACGAATTAAGATCACATTGCAACTCTTCACAATCACGAGTATTTGATATAGTTTTAAAGATTGTTAATGTTAAAAAAGCAAACAAATTCAACTTCAATTTTCTTCTGGTTTGATAGAACTATTGTATTTGTGTTGAATTTTTCACATCTGACTTTAAAAATATATTCCATTAAATTCAAATACTCAAATTTATGACAGTCATGTCAATAATGTACCTACAATTTATTGATAATACTTTAAAATCGAATTCTTTTATTGTAGTTCTAGGTGACTTTAACTTGCCTTATATTAAATGGACTTATTTCGAAGAAGATAAATGTATTTTTCCTTTTTATTTTAGTAATGATGTTGAATATAATGTAACTGACACTATGTCTGCTATGAATCTAAATCAATCGAATTATATTTATAATTCAATTTCACTTTTGATCAGTAGTATTCATCACAAAGCTTTAGATGTATCTTTTAGTTTTGGTATTTCAAACCAATTATCTGTTTCAAATTTTTTTAAAGCCGATTACGTGTCGTTAGATAACATTATTTACTCAGTAGACTGTGAAAATATTTTTTTTATGTTCAGTCTTGAACATACGTACAATGTTTTCTGTGAGGTGATAGAAACCGCTTTTTCTAGGTTTGTTCCAGTACAGGTAATAAGAAAGCGAAATCGACCAATTTGGTTTAATAAAAACTTGTCAAATTTAAAACAAGTTATGAGAAATATGTACAAAAAGAACAAAACTATAGTATTTCACTTCAAATCAGCTTTTGTCAAGAATATGTGTCCTTGAAAAGATTTCAATTTCAAGACAATATCTTCGGTCTCTTGAATCCAAAATTGAGCACGATTGTAAAGCGTTTTGGACATCATTAACACGACTTACCTTCTGAAGACTGAAATGGAGTTTAAGGGTGTCGTTACTGATAAATTGAATGTTTTATGTAATATATTTGCTTCTTTTTTTCAGTCCAATTGAGTTAACCTTGATATAAGTTGTACAGAGAATGATATTTTGGAGGAACTATCTTCCCTTGAATCGAGTACTTCTCTTGCCCCAAATAATGTTCCTCCAATCTTTTTAAAAATGTGTAAGCTTGGCCTTCTGAAGCCACTGCATGTAATTTTTAATAAATCCTTATAGGCTATGGTGAGTTTCTTGAAACTTGCAGGAAATGGTCTTTTATTACACCTATACATAAGTCTGGTTCTGAGAAAGCTGTGATTAATTATAGGCCGATTGCTAAGCTTCAAATTCCCAACTATTCCCAAAATCTTTGAAGCTGTAATTGTCAAAAAAAATTGTATAATGCTATATGTAATAACATTTCTGACGTTCAACATGGTTTTGTGAGAGGTAGATATACATTTACAAATTTAGCTATCTTTACGAATGCCTGCTTACGTGTCTTAGAAAATAGAAGTAAAACTGATTTAATATTTACTGATTTCTCTAAAGATTTTGACAGCGTTCAACAAAATATTCTTGTAAAAAAGCTGGAAATTTTTAGATGTTGTTTTAAAGATGTTGTTGTTGGGTTGGGTAGTTACTTAACTGGAAGAGAGCAGTTTATAAAAATTGGATCCGAAATTTCCCTGGAAATCACAAATTTTTCAGGTGTTCCACAAGGTAGCCATCTTGGTACACTTTTATTTCTATTATTTATTAATAATGATTTACCAACACATGTAGTTCACTCTCAATGCTTATTATATGCAGGAAATAGAATTCAGGAATTTAAAAGACTGAACAATATGTATGTGCTTTCAATATTTTAACTATACATTGGATTACTTACAGTGTTACTTATAAAAAAGTCCGATGTTAAGTATTTACATACAAACCTTTTTTATTTTATAAAATATAAATTAAATTCATCAGCTCAATAATAAACAAAAAAATATTGTAATAGAATACATAAAAACTTATTATTCTTTGAATTAAAATGGTTATTAAAAAATATGTCCTTTTTTAAAAAATGTATACCCGAATCCCACCGAAAAAAAAAATAATCCTCCGGGGTATAATTGTATTCCAGTAGTAACTCTGATTAATTGTAACTTGTAAGCTTTATGAAAAAATAAAATATATATGTACATTGTACATTAAGTATTAAATTTGTATACAAAATAAAATACAAATATACAAATAAAATTGTATATACAAAATAAAATTTAAACAAATAAAACTGTTTGTTTAATTTCGAATTAATTCGATTTACAAATTATAATGATTGTTTTCATTTTGTTTACTATCCCGGACGAGCCCCCAAATTCTATGGAAATATTTTGAGAAAGGAGTTAGGAAGTTTATGAAGATTACTGAACTTAACGGGTTTCGGACCAGTGAAGGCTCTCGCCTTGAGATATAGCAGCTATCCTATTCCTCCTCGATCTCGAGCCCTCTGTTTCCAGTCATCCGAACCAAGTTCTATGGTATCCGAGATAGCGTGGTCTATTATGAGTAATTCTTCATAGGATCTCCACTAAGGTGTCATTTGTGAAGCTAAGGTTTGCTCCAAGGTATATAAACCCCCTTAACTACCTTTAAGTATCAATATAGCGACGTTTTGTCATTGGCTTAAAGAGTGGTTCAATCTCATACAAGAACAGAATTCTAACTAATGATGAATATAAGGCGCGTTTTATTGGTAAATTTTTAGCCAGCGCAGCAGAATTTCCCTCGGTGCCAAAAAATGCCGATAAATAAGCTAGCAAACTTCGGGCGTTGAGAAGTAACTTATTTCATAGAATAAAAGTTCTGATTCCTTTAAATAACACTCCGCAAATTCCCTGTTTTTTTATGGTGTCACTTATTCTTTCTGAAAAATAAATCGACTGCCTTTAAATAAAATCTTCTGCACTTTTGCATGGACAATTAAAAAAAACAATGAAAATCTAGTTTTTGAAAAAATGTTAAGACTGATTATGAATATAAATGTATGAATTTTTGTTTTGTTTTGTTGTGTTTTTGTTATGTTTTTAAAGAGAAATGAATATTTATTTTATTATTTTAAATTATTTATGTTATTTTTTATTTATATTTTGAAAGCATAAAAATCTTCTGCGAAAAAGTTTAATCTACTGCGTTTAGTTTCCGAATCTACTTCGGAAATTTTTTCAAAAAGTCCCATCCCTGCAGACGATTGTCAGATCTGTCAATGAAAAACCTGTTCCAAATGTCTTACAATCGTCTGAACACACAATTTTGTGTGACAATATTGTCAGAAACGTCATTGTCAGACGACAATCCGACAAAAATTATCAGGTATCTTACAATCGTCTGAACACACAATTTTTATCATTGTCAGTCGATTAGGACATTATCAGACTCATTGGTCATTGTCAGATATTTTCATTGAAAACATCTTACAATTGCTGACAATTTCTACACTGTCCGAAATGTCAATGAGTATGGTTAAAGAGAGATAAAAAAAGAGCTGACAATCAAATTGTCAGACTTTGGGAAGAAATCTACCAACCGTGTGAACGGACAATTTTTCATTGTAAGAAATATGTCAATTGTCAGCTAATTGTTAGCTATTGTCAGACCATTGACAATTCTGAGAATATTGTAAGATCTGACAATCGTCTGTACTTATAGCTTTACACAATAAATAAATAATTGTTAATACTCACATTTAAAAACATCTGCGGTATGTAAAAAATGCATGAAAATTATTTGATTTGAGATTGATAAAATAATAAAAAAAAAACTATCTCGAGTTCGATTTTTTTAACGAATCAATAACTTGCCATATTATATAGTAGTATAAATATGTACACACATAATAACCCTGTTCGTTTACTTCCCAAAACTACCCATTCAGCCCGAAAGACTGTCAAAGTTCATATAAAAAAAATAAATCTGGTAGAATGTGGCAGTTTCGAGTAAGTACGCGAACAGACTTAATATGTACATCGCAATTAAAAATTGACATTAATTTTTGATTATTATTATATATATGTATATAGGGAAGAAAAATATAAACGCGAAATATTAATAATTAGTAGAATTTATTTTAGAATTTTATAATCACAGAATTGTGGATTTGGTGCAGTAGCACCAAGGTCTTTCAACGGGGCAGCCTTGGCGCAGAGCGCGTTATTCGGTTTTATATCCATATAGAAATACTTTGTTTTCATGGTACCTAATTGAAAAATAAGAATTTAGAATCTATAGAAATAGAAACCACTTACATATACAGTTATGTTAATTAAAATACCATGAGATATAGGTACATAATAAAGCGGATAGCTATGCTGGTGCGCCTTCATCATGAGCTTCGCAGTTTATATATTATGGGTACGTGTTTCTCTGCTATTTGGAAATTCGTCCTTATAAGACTGTCCTTAGAAAATTTTATTAAATATTAAAAATGTTTGTTAGTAAAATGAAGGGCAATAGTAAATTAAATATGTATCTTAAAAAAGCCCAACACATTTTCCTCTTGGTGATGATTTTATAGAAAACATCCAGGGGAATGTTTTTATGGACAAAAACAATTTTTTTGTGTATTAAATTAAGTCTTTAAATTATACCTACGAAAGATAAAACTGTTAATGGTCATAGATTCGCAATCTGACATGTCAGACTTGACAATGCACAGTCCCCTGAGCTATGAAATGACAGGGGACTGGTTTTTTTACATGAATTACTTAATAAAACAAAATCGTTTAAATACATATATCAGATTAGCAAAACAGATATGGTTATACATACTTATAGATAATCAATTATTTTAAACAGGGGACTGTTTTTTTTGCCGGGGACTTACCAGGGGACTGTTTTCACTAACGACCGAGACGCGTAGTTGATAAGCACGCAGTCGTAGAACTAACAAAATGGCGGCTGTTGGCTTGCCTTCACAACCGAACCAACTTCACACCTTAATATTTTGTGCCAAAACGAAATTTGACTTTAGCGCGGGTTTTACATTTTGATAGGGGACTGTTTTAATAATTTGAGGACAACCATTCGCACATAGATATTTTGATTAAATTTCTGTTGTAAAATTATAATTATGATATATAAAGATGCTTACAGTTTTTTTTATGTACCTATTTAGATATTTTTTTTATTCAGTTATCAATGTAAAAAAATAAAATATTGGTAACAAAGTTTGTAATTCTGGAAAAGGGACACACCAGGGGACTGTTTTTTGAGGTGTTTGATGTTCATTTATTCAAATATTATAGATTATTAAATTTCTAAAAAAGCTGTGGCCTGTCAAGAATACCTGATACGTTATAGTGATACAAAAGAATGAGAAATATTAAGTTTTATTACATAAAAATAGCTTGGGACAGCGATTTTCCATTTAGTGCACAAACACCCATACATAGAAGACATAAAATCATCTATAGTTTTCAGTTTTTGATTAATAATTAATTAGAGCAAAGAATTTCAGAAAAAAATAACATATATCTATAATTTTATAGTTTTTAAAAATTAATCTTTAAACTTTTTTTTAATTATAATAATAAATTTTAACTATATGCCCGTAAGACCTAAGGTCTTTTTAATTGCAACCTGAGTTGCACGGCACTAGTTAGAAGGAATAGAATAATAGGAAGGAATTTTTTTCGCACAGTGGACTGAGAAATTAGGTGTTAATTTATCTCATTAAATCCCACGGGTGGCGTTCAGTTGAAACTGTGTGAAAAAATAAAATAATACTGCCTAGAATGGGGCTCGAACCCACACCTCTAAGTTAGCAATCAAGCCCTTAATCCACTGCGACATTGCACCCGCATATTTTTATGTTTTTTTTTTTTCCAAATTTTGAGTTCAAAACCCGTTTTTTCAAAGAATATGCATAGATTACATACACATGATTTAAAAACCAGCTAAAAGAACAGAGTATTGGCTTTAAATCTCGATTAAAATCAATTGTTTCAAATAAAATTCTAAAAAGGTTATATTGATGGGGAAACTTGGTTATAGGATCGCAATCTTCAAGATCGTTTATGTTAAACCAGTAGCTCGCTTAAGTCAAATAAATATATTTAATTGATTTCACAAATCTCTGAGCGGATTGGTTACTATTAGCGATTTAATATGTATATTTTGACCAACTTAATTGGTTATTAAAGCCGAATAAACTTACCCAGAACTCAAAAGTATGTATGGTTTAATAAAATTTAATACACTTTAACCCAATCAGTGTGTAGATTTAAATAACTTTTGTTAATCGAATTGAATCGTACAATTTAACCTAGTGTGTTTAATTATCTATAACTAGATATCTAGTGGCAAAATTAAACCACATTAACGCACATTATTGAATTTGATACGAAAAAATATTTTCTCTCACAAGTTTAAAATGTGGCAAATGTTAAAGTGTAGGTACCAAATTTTTTGTTGGGTGAGCTCAAGTATTTTATGGGTCAGTTGAGCTCACCCTAGCTGGCTACGGCCGTGCAAGCGATCGATGATTGGCCAGAGCGTTTTAGGTCGTGTATTAAGGCAAATGGCGGCCATTTTGAATGATTTCTTTTATGATTAGTGGCTTTTAATCTTCCCATATACCTACATATGAACAATAAACAAAAGTTTTTAAAAATATCAGCGCATGATCATTTTTCCTTGTATCAGTATTTATGACTTTCGTATAGGTACATACATATGTGTATAGTTATAAAACGAATAATTTTAGTATATGCAATGCGTCGATTGTTGTTGGGCTTCCAGCGTAAACATTTCCGTCTTAACCCTATTTATGGGCTCTTGGGCACCATCGCAAGGTGGTTTTTGTTTTTTTGCTCTTCTGTAAAATGTTCCGAAGTGAACTTATCTGCAGTTGTTCGTATATTTAACCGCTGATATGGAGTCTATAAATGTAACATGGGTTTGGTTATTTTGTTGTTCTGTAAAATTTGTCACTGTGGACTTAGCTGTTTGTACGTATTTAGCTGACGATAATGTGATGATCATTATGTATCCTATAGCGAATTAACGTTTTTTCAGAGAAAATAACCGAGAGGCATCAAATCACAAGATCCTGGAATCCAATTAACAGGTCTATTACTCAAAACTATATACGTTCAGTGAATGTTTCCTTCAATAAATTGATTGTTTCGTTCCCTGTTAGCTGTTTACCATGTCAGACGTGATCTTGTTGGAACCACATATCTTTCATATATTCATGCCATTTATATGTTATCATGCGACTCTAGCGAATACATACCGAATATTTTCAAACCAAACTATGCATTTTTCCGTTATTTAATGGCGATTGCATATCTCATGTGAATTATCTTTGATCTAAATAGTAAATACACAAGTCCCGGACCTAGTTTGAAGTATATTCTATATAAGAAAAAAATCCCTCTACAGTAAAGGTCTATCTCCAATTTTGACATCATTTATCGTTGATTTAAGAAAACCCTTACTTTGGTGTACCTTAACCAATGTTCACAAGAAAAAAAAATAGTAAAAGTTTATGTTTATTACACATTTTCTCGAGAAAATCGACCTCAAAGTCAAAAAATTAGCATGGGCAGGAAAAATGGAACAGGCTAGAAACTGGATATCTTATGACTGAAACAAGATATTAATATTATTCAAACGCAGAATTTCAGGCTAGTATTTCTTCAAAACTATAAAATAAAGTTTCTACCACTAGAATTAGCAGAGCAATTTTTGTTAACATGGGTCAGGGTACACCAAAGCAAGCGTTTTCTTATATCCACGATAATGATGTCGAAATTCGAGATAGACCTTTACTGTTTAACGAATTTTTTCTTAGAATATACCCAAGAACCACACTCTAAAATACTTCAAACCAGTTCCGGGACACCCTATATACGACAATTTTGCATAGGTGAAATTGAACCATATGAGCATTGAGCATCCTCGCAACTCTTATAGATAAATCAGCTCCATCTTATTGGCGCACAGAATTGTGGACCAAATTTATAAAATGTGGTAAAGTTGTTGACTCTGACGACTGACAGTATGCAATCTGACAATTATTGGTTTGACAGATATTATTATCTCAAGTTATTATTGGGTTAAAAATATAGCCTTTATTTGGGTATATGTATGTATATGTATTTGATGTTATCCATAAGAAACTAATCAAATCATTATTTTATTTAGCAAGGTTGGTCTGACTAATTTATAAATTTAGGTCATAAACTTTATTTTAGTAAACAAAATTTAAAGGGCATACAGAAAATAAAAACTTTAACTTTAGTATGCACCTATTAAATGTGTAGGTGTGTACATTGAAATCTAAAAAAATCACACCGTTGTGATTAAAATGCAAGTGTAAGTTTCACTTTCCAATCATACTTACATATATAAGATATTCTTAAAACATATAGGTATTTTTGTTCCAATTTTTGTTTTCTGCATTCATTTTGTCTTAGTCATATTTTTATATGTTGTGATATGAAAAACAGTGGTAAAACTAAATTCGATATAAAAGTTAATTAGTATTCATCGTCAGTTGAAGAGCGACATAGAATTTTAAGTTTTTAAAAACCCGGAATTTTGGAAAAAAGTTTCAACACCGTTTTGGTTAAAAAAAATACAATTTGTGGTAAAGTTTTTTAATGTTTTTGTTGTTCTTATTTCGGTTTCTGATGTTTTTCGATTTCTTTTAAATTTGATAGAAAAAGTAAAAATAAAAACCTATACGTTTCAACACACTTAATTGTAAAAAAATATTAGTGGTATAATGATAAATTATTAAGGCCCTGTTTCACACTCGAATAAGTGTCACTTAAGTGCCAAATATGGAAATATGCATAAGCCCAATTTCACAATAAACACTTATCGGAATAAGTGAAACAATTAAGTTTTCATATTGGCCACTTAAGTGTCACTTGATCAGACAGTAAAACTGCACATAAAGTGCCAAAATGGGAAATTAAGTGCCACTTATTTTGTTAAGTGAAACTGGCCCTAAAATTAAACAAAAGCAACACTTAAAATGTCAAGCTAAAGCTATTTTGAATGTGAAATTTGTGAATTTAAATGAAATTTCTTTAATTTTGCTATAAATTATTGATTTAATTTATAGCGAAATAAAAGTTAGCTAAACGATAATTTCCAAACTATTATATGCGAAATGACTAAATTGTGGAATGATGAAAAACACCCTACCCAAACTTTTCAAAAATAAAAATTAAAGAATTATCTTTCCTGTATAATACTTAATAAAGTGAAACAAAGAGTTATGCAAGTGAGCAAGGCTTACTAACGTTTATGTCTCCAGTTGCGTGCACTGGTTTCTATATAATTCTTAAATTGAAAATTAAAACAAAACAAGTTTTTTTTAACAATTAATTTAATTACGAAGTGGGTTTCCTTTATTTTTTTATTTTAGATTAAAGTCAGTCACAAAATGATTTCGGCACGAATTTTAATAAATGTTACGAGATTCCTTTTACTATTGCGAATATTTACTGTAAAAGCTGAACCGCCTCTTAAAGATGCCCCATGTAATTACAAGGACACAGTCCGTCTCGATCCGATTTTTAAATTAAAAGACGGATCCTATCGTTATGATGACATCATAGTGCCACTAAATGAAACCGGAACATATAACTACGAGATTGCAGTGGGAAACGTAAGAAAAACCACAGAAGTGCATGTGCGAGGATGCATTTGTAAATTTCGAAATTGTATATCGATTTGTTGTCCAAATGACAAAGAAATCAGCGGCGAAACTTGTTTGGCCAATAGTTTTGAAGTGATAAAAATTCTTAATATTACAACAAAGCTAGGCACAACTGTTTCTGTAAATGTCAGCAACCATTTCGTAAATCAAATTTATAAACCTTGTGCGGATATGTATAGTTATGTACAGGGCCAGGAACTGAAGTATAACTACTCATTACTTGAGGCAAGTATATATGAAAAAAGAAAAAAATTTACATATTTATAATAATTGATATCTGTTGATCTAATATACTTTAAGAATGGTTCAATCTACGTCAATAAAACAATTAAGACTAAAGATGAATATTGTATGAATCCAGTACCGGTAAGGTCCATGTTAAGTTATTATCCTTCGGAATGCTACGCGCCTAATCCTCCTGATTCCGACACAATAATTGCAAATGGTATAGGTAAGTGCATTTTTAAAAACTAATTGGTTCGCTAATTAAAAAATCATAACATAACATAATTGTTGATTTTGTTAAATGTTAAGGACTAATTTGTAGCTTAGAAAATTTCCTACAAAAAAAACATTGACATACTTTTTTTCATAAAAATAACTGTTTTCAAAATTAACCTATCAGAAGAGTAAAGGGTTTTACTTTTCTATATATAAGGTGTGTTTATTCATTGCTGCATAGCCAGCGCAGCACAAGTCTGAATAAAACGAAAGCTCACTCTATACGTTCATTTCAATAATTGAAAGCTCTATCGCCAGCACAGCCATATTTTTTTTTACTGACTTCTTTTTCGCCAGCAATCAAATTGTTTTAGTTTGTCAAGGGAAATTTTGCTGCGCTGGCTATGCAGCAATGAATAAAACACATCTATAGTGGAGCGGCTTAGTTAAAAAATTGTGCATTTTGTGATAAAAGCATCAATTTTTTTTATTGTTGGTACATTATTTTATGAAAATTTCTTTAGAACCCCATGAGGAGGCTATATATACCAAAATCCAGCTTTTTGTCGATTTTTTTCGAGTCGAATGCTTTTTTGACTAGACTATAAGTTTTATACCAAAAATTCAATATGTACAAAGTTTAATATATGGTTTGGCATAAGGCCGTCTACCAGAAAGACATTATTACAACCTAATCAGTATTGCCATACTTAGTATCATACAATGCACTTTTTTCAATCATACCAGAAGGAAAATTATCATACGCAAAACAAAAAAATGTTTTTTTTTATTAAATGAAAATAATTTTCATAAAAAATTTTGAAACCTTTAATATTTATTTCTAAATTTTTGTTTTATACATATTATGTAATCACCATTTGAAAACTTTTCTTGTTTATTAAAAAAAAAAATCGTAATTTAAACGCCTTTCGAAGGAAGATGGATTTGGTATTTTTTTTAACAAAGCTCCTGAAGAGTCGTTAAAAAAAATAGTACAAACTCTAATAAGAGTCAGCCGAAGGCAGCTTTCAGGAGTAAAATTACTCATCTTACATGAAAACGTTCAGAATGCATGCAAATATCCTCAGAATTTGGCTTGAAATGATGATAATTGGAATAAGTATTTGACTTTCTAAGCAACGAAGAACTAGACTTTCAATTTACTCATGTTTTTTTTGTGTAACTTCTCATAAATTACGAAAATACTAAGTTATAAATTAAAGAACAGATTTTAGTTTAGTTTATTTTATTTTATTTAATTTAATTTTATTTTATTGTATTGTATTTTATTTTATTTTATTTTATTTTATTTTATTTTATTTTATTTTATTTTATTTTATTTTATTTTATTTTATTCTATTATTTTTTATTTTATTTTATTGTATTTTATTTTATTGTATTTTATTTTATTGTATTTTATTTTATTTTTTTTTATTTTATTTTATTTTATTTTATTTTATTTTATTTTATTTTATTTTATTTTATTTTATTTTATTTTATTTTATTGTATTTTATTTTATTTTATTTTATTTTATTTTATTTTATTTTTTTTTATTTTATTTTATTTTATTTTATTTTATTTTATTTTATTGTATTTTATTTTATTTTATTTTATTTTATTTTATTTTATTTTATTTTATTTTATTGTATTTTATATTATTTTATTTTAATTTAAGCTGCTCTTTAGTTTTTCTTCCATACATTCTAAAATACACAATGTAACTCAACCATAGTCACTCGTGATTGCCATTGAGTTTTCCGTTTGGGTAAGATGATTCAACTCAATTTAATTCAATTGAATACCATCCAATGACATAAATTGGCAAAAACATTGTTCTGATAGTGAATGTTACAAATGTTTGTAATGAGATTTCAAAAATATAGAACGAAAATGATGTCTTTGTGATATAATTCCTATATTTCGGATTGTAGTTAACTTTTTTGGTCACAAGAATGGTTATTTTTGTTTTGTGTGAATGGTTTTAAGAAAAAGAACTCAGAAAAGGTTGTATAATGTTTGTAGGCTGGTGGTAACTCTAGTCGCACTTTGGCAGATAAGTCAAAATTGTTGGAAAATGACAATCACATTTTTGATGTGATAGCTCTTTAGCTATCAAATGTTATATAATCTTACACAGACTCAATTGATTGGCTGTGACTCACTTTTCGCAATTCACCTACACGATTCCAAAAAGCAGTCGGTTGTCAAGGAAAAATATTTTGTATGAGCTGTCTCATGTCTGATAGATCGAGTGAGTGATATTTTTGGATAATGTTAAATTTAACTTCTTCAATTCTGTAATAAATGATTTGTTTGGCTTCTGAAGACCTCCTTCGTTGATTATATGTCAATTTTAAACCTAAAATAAGATGATAACATAAGCTGCGTTTAATTTTCCCCCAGATCCAATCCAGATCAGATCAGGAAAATAAAACAACCCAGGATCTCTGTGACATACGTTATATACCCAACTCTTTTTTTCCTTTGTTTTTTTTATTCATATACACCCTTTGTCTTTTTTCTTTACACTACTGACGACATTTACAAATTAAGGGTGTATGTTCAAAATGGATTTGGAAATCCAAATTCAAAACAAAGTTGGATCTTGTGTTGTTTTTGTAATACATGTATTTTTGTAAGCAAATCCAATCTGGTTCGGATCTTGGGGAAAATAAAACACAGCTATAGATGATAACGTATATAGGTAAACAAAAGATTTTTGTTTGGTACTTTTTATCTATAATGCTCTAAAAGGTATCGCACTATCCAGAAAGGTACTCTTATGCTTTATACTTTATAACCAACATTTCTTCTTCATTAGGTGGAGACAGTTATGCCTTTTTTCATTTGTATATAGTTCGTTACTTTATTTTATTGATTTAATATTATCTTTCATTCATCGACTTTTTATGTTACTTATTTTAAGTATACATAAATAGCCTTTTCATTTAAAAGAAAAATTAGTTCTTATTAAGAATTCAAATTAAAAACGTTTCCTTTAAATTTTGGATTCTTACAATTAAAAAAATTAAAAAACTTAAAACTAAGTGAAAATATAATAATTTGATTGCCATATAGATTTTTTAAGTTCAACAGCAGTTTTTTCAGGCCTAGAAATTTAAAAATTGAATTTAGTTGAAAAAAACATAATGCTTCTGGGTTCCAGATATACTTTTGATAATCTTCTTCGGGAACAATGAGATCAATTGGTAGTTCTTCTTCAACAACAAGACTTTCAACAAAGCTTCTATCTTTAAACGACTATATGTAGTTTTTCCAAACGATCCATCTATTCACTCCACTTTTTGTTCTGGTCGATATTTTCTTTAATTGACAAACTAGAGAAGGGTAGGTTTTTGTGTGAGAAAACCGTCATCTTTAAGTTTTTTGCAACTTTTTGGTGAAGTGTTCGTGTTGAAAATTTACGAATATAGGTAGTTGTCGTTGTTTAAAATTAATTTTTCTCTTCTGCTGCATTTAAATCCAATTTGAATTTACAAATGCTAAATAAATACTAATTTAATTTCATTCTACAAAATATCTTCCTTAAATAATATTTTTAAAAGGGTGGTTATTTACATAAATTTTTACAATGTATATAATATAGATATTGTCTACTTTTCTTATTATTGTTAGTATTAGTATCACTAAATAAGCTGCCATTAACCATTTATAAATTAATATTTTACAAAGACAATGCACGCGGTATAATTCAATCAGAACAAAAACATAATTGTTAAAAAGTGAGCCGTTATTCTATATATAAACCTGTATATGTAACAAATCAGCCGGTTTATACTTAATTTGAAAAACATAAAAAGTTAGAAATATTTTTATTAAGTGGAAACCAAAAGCTTTTGAAGTATTAATTTATTTATAGTTTAGAACTATCCAAACTTTCGAAATCAGTCTTCATTACAAAATATTAGTTTTCAAAAGAATATGGACTTCCAAGTATTTAATATTGCTGAAATGATAATAATAATAAAATAAGAATTGAAAAAGGGGTTAAAATATACAAATGTAGATACCTATTTCATATACTCTTAATTTAAAAGAAAAAGAAAAAAAAATTCTTAAATATTCAAATTTATTTGATTTTCAATATTAATATAATTATTTTCTTTCAGTTATGCTCATATCGGTGCCATTTATGCTAATAACAATATGGGTTTACATGCTCCAGTCCATAACAATGTTGATGATTAAATCAACTTGTTTTTATTTAATTTCCTTATCTGTGGGCTTTACAACCTTGGCGATGATAAACTTTTTGAAAGACCCAAGTAATGAAGTTTGTTCGGTTTTAGGTAAGAAAATTGTGTATGTATTTGTTTTTTATGATTGTAATTTAAAATTATAATTTTAAGTTATAAACACTTTAAAAGATTTTACGAGTTTCTCATTTTCGATTTAAGCCTCAACTACATAAGCCAAAAAAGTGAAAAGTGCAAAAGTGAAAATTTTTAAATTGATTTTGTGATAGTTTTTCTGACTAGAAAACTTATAAAAATGATGCAGAAAGCTTAAATTTTGGTTTAAAAACAAATTTGTGTATTCTTTTTCACAAAACAACGGCGCTAGCGGTAAAAAAAATATTTTTACTTTTGTACTTCAGTACTTTTTGGCTTATGTAGTTAAGCCTTTATTCTTTGTTTTTTTTTTTTTTGTTACTAATTAAATTAATTTACATAAATACATAAATAATTAGTGTCGAAATTATAATCGTTTTGAAATATACATATAGTTTGTAGTAAAGTCTTACTAAACAAAATATGAAGGGTTCCTAATAACAATTTTTTATTGGTCCTCAATTATATTTAACATAATATAACATTGACATTTTAATTTGTTTTGAAACATAAGGGCCTAATTTTATACAAAGTCTCATCGCATACAATAAAATTAAATTCTTTTATTGACAGGATACACCACATATTTTGCGTTCATTGCAAGTTATTCGTGGGTTACTGTTAGCAGTTACGACTTATTTAAGAATATTTGTGAAAATCGTGACACTTACAACGAGGCTAAGAAGTTCACATTTTACTCATTATTTGCCTGGGGGCTGCCAATTTCGCTGTTAGGGTTCACATTATTTGCCCAGAAACAGAATTGGGATTCAAAATATAAACCGAACATTGGAGGCAGAAACAATTGTTTTTTTGAACGTAAATATCATTTCTTTTAAATTTTTATTTGTAGGAATATACATATAATAAATTTTGAAATGCATCTTTAGAACATGGAAATAATAAGATGATCTATTTATATGGACCCGGCATAATCCTTACATCGCTGAATTTTATAATGTATTTACTGACTGTTACGAAAATTAAAAATGGTTCGATACCAAATGCAATGAAGCGTAATAAATCTAAGGATTTTTGGGAGAAGTATGTATTAACTAAAGTTTTATTTTTTGAATTATTTGTAACATATATACAAAACTTTTGTTTTCTTTTAAGGTGTGCACTTTTTGTTCGATTATACCTTTTAACCGGTGTCGCTTGGATTCTTGATTTTTTGTCATATTGCTTTCCTAAAACAAAAACTTTACAAATCCTTTTATTTATATTAGTTGAATGCCAAGGCTACTTAATATTTTGTTTAGTGGTTTTCAAAGAGTCAAGCAGAAATAAATTAAAAGAGAAGTACGCACGTGTATTTAAACTTTAAATCTAAGTACATTATAAACGTTTTTATTATGTAATTGGATACAACTCTGTAAAAATAACAAATGAAGTTTTATTGTTTTTTTTTTATAAAAATGGATCGTACCTAGTTAAAATTTGCATCTTTCTGAAAAATATGAAAGGCATCGCTTCTTGTACAAATTATGTGGTGCTATATAGACTTGTTTTGAAGATTTTCGTTCATGTTCATACGATCTAAATAATTTAAATTTTGATATGTGATTAAATATTTATGTCGTTTATTTAGAATTACAAAAAAAAGAATGCCATCAAACCTCTATAACAATATTATTATATGATAGCCCATAACTTTTATAATGTTGCCTCATTAAATGTTTGTTTTTAGATTACATTTAAATATTTACATTTATAATATTTCTTATTACAGGTATCCGAAGTTATTTGGTCGACAATCAAAACAACCAAATTCATCCTCTCAACAAAATACAATTGAAACTACAAATTTTCTTAATACAAATTAGGTCCCTAGGTTACTTATTTTTGTAACATCATTAAATGCTAAATGCAACAAAAAATTTATTAAAGAAACAAAATTTGCTTAAATTATAACATTAAATGATTTTAACTTCATGTATATTTTTATTTTATTTTATTTTGAATCATATATGAGTACGTCGTTTGAATAAAAAAATTTCGAACATAATATATCAAATTTTATGAAAATGAGATTTTAATACTTTCTGTTAGTTCAGTCGCATATCTACAAGTTCTTAAATCCTCATTTTAAATTACAGTATAAATTGCAGTTTAGAGAAATGGAAAATAATACCACTTAATCAGAAAATAAGAAGTTTTAATGGTCTTCTGTAAAATTTGTTAAAATGGAGTTACACACTTTACAGGTTTCACCGACCGATCGCGACGCACGATATGTATTTCTTGCGAAGGAACTTGGTAGAGTTTTTTTTGCGTTTTGTTTATATACATCCTTGAAATTTTAAAATATCGGTTTGGCCAGAAAAATTATTTTACCTTGAACTGCCCTCTAACGAAAATATCGGTTAAATTTTTTAAAAATTATTTCCCAAATATTATGTTGCTTCACTTTTCATAATCATACTTTTTTTCACAAAAAAATTGTGTAAAAATTCTTCCAGAGATTTCTATATCAAACAATAGGTGTGTTTTATTCATTGCTGCGTAGCCAGCGCAGCAAAATTTCCCTTGGCAAACAAAAACAATTTCATTGCTGGCGAAAAACGAGTCAGTAAAAAAATAGATGGCTGTGCTGGCGATAGAGCTTTCAATTATTGAAATGAACGTATAAAGAGTGAGTGATCGTTTTATTCAGACTTGTACTGCGCTAGCTATGCAGCAATGAACAAAACACACCTAATAAAAGTCTAGATTCGTAAAGACGGCAGTCATAAGCTTTCATTTTTGTATCCCATCATTTATAGCAATTTCTATAAATGGCATAGATAGGTTTACTTAGACTAAACTGAAACCGGAAACGTGCATTATCAATTATCGAAGCAATTTTAAGAAGCTCTTCCGACCGCAGCGTTTTTTTTTTTAATAAAGCTATCTCTGTAGCGTGTACGCGCGCCGCCGCCGCGCCGGCCGTCGCGTCGGAAGTTCAAACTATATTCGAGGTATAGATCCGTCTTCAGAAACGAATAATAAAGCAATGTGACGACTCATCCTCCATAGAAAGTTCACCAGAAGCTCGTTATTATTGTTGCTTGTTTTTTTGTTACTGTTGCCGTGTAAACAAAAAACTACAAACAATAATTACAAAAAATTGCTTTAACATTATAGGTGTGTTTTTTTGCAATCCCGATTCCCGGGGGCAATCGGCTGAAAAGAAAACGACAACGGGGATTAGCGACGCCATCACAGGAAAAAAACATAGAGTTTTCAAAAAAACTATCGATAACATGTATGTAATTCATGCCGGTAACGCAGTTTTCATGTGCGCTTAAGTCAAGCCCCGGGAATTCTCTGGGATTAGTTAAGCCCGCAGGGGATTAGTTGTTGTTGGATTTTACATGTTAATTTTGTAGCACTGACGTCGTTTTTTTCATCCAATTCCCCCCGGGCTTGCAAAAAAACACGATGACCCCCGAACCACCTTGACTTCTGAATGAAATTCAGGATGTTCTTTATTGTGGTTCTTTGCGTATCACTGAACTCTGATGGAATATCTTGGAATTGAAACATTTGATTATGAGCACAATGAACCCTGAGTTTATATATTTTTTATAAGTAATTAAATTCTTGGGGTTATCAAGAAAACCTGGGTCGAACCTAAAAAAAAAAATCACAAAAATCACTTAGAAGTTTATTATCCAGGTTATTCACTAGCAAGACGTTAAAATTTAATACATATTAAAGCCCTTCTACACTATCCTACTGAGTATTAACACAATATGTCAAAAAAGTGGGAAACAAATCATGTATAATAGAGTGGAAACAAAGTATGACATCCCGTTGCATGTTGGTTGTGTTGTTTTGTGTGCAATCCCAGTGGTAAATTTCTAAAAATTCAATGGTGAATAACTTGCTTTTTTGTGGGAAATTGATAGTAGATACATCAGTATAACAGTTTATGGGATTTGAATTTAATGGTAGTTTATAGATAATGAAAATAGATAGAATACTTTTAGGCGTTTTAGGTTTTTGGTTTCCCAATCGGTTCACTTATGAGTAATGAAAAAGCCTATTTAATTTTTCTTAATTCAAGCTATTGGATATACAGGGTGTCCCGAAATCACCGCCTCAGAAGAAAACCATGAGTTCCTGAGGTCATTTCAAGTTGAAAAACTTATGAGGTAATTTTCTCGTTTTCGCTTCGTTTTCGACTTATAACGGCTTTTATGATTTGTATTCTTTTTTCCTTTGACTGGCTCTAACTTTGCAAAACTACAACCGATTTTTGATATTTTTGTTTTGTTGAAACAAGAATAGTTAGGGGTTTGTATCTACCAGACAAGTTTTTTCTGTGTGGATAACGGTTTTCCCGCAATTTATTATCAAACACCCTTTTTAAGCATTTTTAGGTTGTTTTTTTAACTTCGATATGATTTTTTTCACAAAAACACGTTATTAAGTATAATTTTTTTTTATTATTATGAAAAAGAAATTATGAAAGAAATATACATTTCTCTTGTCTGTGGTTAGACAAAGCAAAAAAGAGAGAGTCGTGAAAGAATTATTTTTTCTTCCCCCTCAAAGTATACTTTACAAAGCAGATCTAGACAACGAACTGCTGAACTTACGCATTACTTTTCAACGATTGAATCATCGCATAATTTTACCTAATAAAATACAATATTTTAATTCCGCATTGAACTCACTTGAATTTTTTGTACGAGGTAAAAGACGGGAGTGTTCTGACATTTTTCCCATGTACAAAGCAGACAATATGCTTAAAACCATGAACTGGTGAACTATGCATTACTTTACAGTAACTAAATCAGTTCTTGCTGTTTCTTCGAAGAAGTGGCCTTTAAATTCAATGTTGATTTCAGCTAAATTTTTCAGTGAGGATGAAATTTCCTACTGGGATTGTTTAGTTATAAGTAAGGCCCAATAACAATACTCGTATATTGTAACTTGTAAGGTGTTTTCACAAAAAATACCAAAGTAATTACTCAAAAACCTTGAAACTCATATTGATTGCCTTACTCGGAAAAATAAATCAATCTCGAACAACGTTATCACTAAAACTCAAACTTTTATCAACAATTGAACCTATATGAACTTAATTTGAAAGTTTCAGTCATACCTACTTAACAGTCATATTTTTGGTAGTAACTTACATATGAATATGTACATACATACATAGTACATATATGCTTTTCTTCAAAATGTGTTCTCTGAATTCATTCTGGCTTACTCATAGTTTTATATCATATATAATATTTGATGATATGAGGAACAGGGGTTAAACTAATTTCGACAAAAAGGTCCATTAGTATTCAACGATAGTTGAAGAGAGATGTAGAATTTAAAATTATTTAAAAACTATAACATTGGTAAAAGTTTATCATTTTAAGAAATATTTTCAACACCTCTCTGGACAAAAAGATTACAATTGTTATAAGATTTTTTTCTACCCTAATATTAATCAGAGCTAAATGTTAAAATAATGAGTTTTCTTTCTATATATTTCGGTTTCGGTTTCTGTTTTATTTTTTATTCGATTGATTAATTATTATATTGCCTTTGGAAAATAAAAACAAATTTTACACTTTTTAACGCTCTAAATATCACTAAGTTTTATTTTGCGTCTATACCTATTGTGATTTACCCAAGCCTGTCAAAGTACTCATGTACCTTATATATATATTTATAAATAAAATAAATTGGGTGGCGCGACAGCTCATGTATAACCAGGACCTAGTGACTTACAATTCTCAACCATTCCTGTGTGCGTTTTATTGTATTGCGTGTTATATATTTATTATCTATAATTTGAATCAGTGAAAAATTTACGCCGTCGAAATGGAATTTAGTTTTTTTTAAATTTGTTTGCAGTGTTAAAAACAAAAACATTTGTTTAATATTTTGAATTATTGTTATATACCTACATAAGTTACTTAAGCTACTTGAAAGTAAATAACTACTTGCAAATTTAATTGGTCGACCTACCAGGGGACACCCATATAATAAGGTGCCAGTTAGAACTTTCAATGAAATTTCAAGTTTTGAGGCACTTAAATGAGGATAATCATTGAATTTTTGATGCCAATTAAAAGCGTATGGCTCAATTAATATTTATCAAAAAAAAAATATTTCGACCCCATTCTTAACATCCAATAACTTTTTAGATTTTAACTCAAGAGTTCAATCATTGAAATAAAAAAAAATTCATCTCATGTGTAAATTTGAGCCAAAATTAAAAATTTGGCAAGAATTAATAATTAAATCAATAACTTCATACTGGCATCAAAATAATCACTGATTTTGCTATTATAAGTGCCTCAAATGATGGTTTTCAATGAAATCCATGTACAACTGGCCCCTAAGGCAATAACCCAAAATTACTTCTATAGAAATAAACAAAAATCCAAAATTGTAATAAAAAATTTTCAATATAATGTACCCATTAAAGAATAACCCCTGAGTAAGTCGTGAAAATCGACGAAACGTTGAGAAAGATGTAGTAAATTGGTTGTATTTGTATCCGAAGTAATCCGACCAAAAAAGCCCACTTCAACACCATTAATTAAAAAAAAAAAAATCAATGTTATCGGGTACCTAATCATTATTATAGTACAATGGATGACGGATTATATTCCGTTGTTTTGTCCGTTGTTTTGTCTGGTTTAAGTGCAGCCCTCCGTCAGCTCCGTTCGTCAGTTTCATTTTTTTTTTCAAATTTTATTTTGTCCGCAATTCTTTTCAAAAAACAAAACATCTAGCTATTTGTTTTTTTTTTTTTTTTTTAGGAACTGATTTAGTTTACATCTGATAATATATGAACATTTTAACATTTTTCGTCTATTTATTTTTCAGAGAGGAATCACTCATTATAGTCTATGAAGCCATACTTCGTAAAATGGTCTTCGCAATAAGTTTTTATTTTTTATTTTTACGAATATTGACTGTAACAACCGCCCTTAAGGAAGCCCCATGTGACTACATGAACACGGGTCGTCTTACTTTTGAAGATGGAATATATCTGTATGATGGGGATGAAGTGCAAAAAACTCAAACCGGAGTTTATGATTATGAAATTCAAGTGGGAAACAAAAAAATACGAAAAGAACCACATTCTCGAGGATGCATTTGTAAAACAATCCCTTGTATATCGCTTTGCTGTCCATTGGGAAAAGAATTCACTAATAATAATACATGTAGTACTACTACTAAAGAGCCTGATCTTCAAATTAATTTAAAAAATGATACATCAGGGGAAACTTTACGTCATCGTATAGGAAACATGTTCATTATGCAATATTATAGACCTAATTGTGAAGGGAATTTGACTAGTATTGAAGCGAGAGATAAACCGTTAAAACATTTAATATATACTGTGGGAAGTCGATGATTTTTTTTGTTGTAAAGTAAGAACTGTTATTATAGTAATTGTTTGATGATCACTTTTAGAATGGTTCTATGTTATACCGGGGCAAACTTTACAATAAAAACGAATATTGTTTGAATCCGCTAATAATGAGTGCTACATCATATTTGTATATGCCTTATATTTGCGCAGATAAAGATCCAGAACTAATCAGAAATGCTAAAGGTAAGTGCATTTTGAAAAATTAAATTTATCATTTTTTTTATATTTTGAAGTAAGCCTGCTTTATTTTTCCTTACAATTAGGCTGACCAGACGCGTCTATAGACGTCCTCTTTAAGGAGGACAATTCTTCTTTTGCAACTAATAAACTTTTTGCCTCTCCTTTTTTTTAATTTTTGTTTATTTTCAAATGTTTACAATGAAAGAAGACGACAATAAAAATTTATTTTGGTGTGAACACGGTCTTAAAACTAAAAATTGAACTTATAGAATTTACTCATTCCTATATAAATTACAATAAAAATATTATGTCTTCTATTGAGTTTTACAACTATAAGAAGCTCCAATATTTTTATAAAAATAGAATCCAATGACAAATAAAGGGTGTCCCCCAAAAATTCACGAAATAAGTTATTTTGATAGAAAACGTGGGCTTTTATTAAATTATGATTTTTCATGACCGTTTCGCATAAATTTGATTGAATACAGTTGATATAGAGCTCAATTTCCAAAATCCGCACCATATACAGTGAAATATTGTGGAAGCATTTGTATCTCAACAATCACTCGTGTATTTTCTGAACGAGAAATGCGACAACTTTGAAGGTTAACGAAGCCATCAAAATGAAAATGATCTGAAAATAATCGGCAAACTTTTCAAACTGCTGCTTAAAGCCTAGTACATAAATGTACTTGTAAATAATGTCGTGAATCCATACAAATTTGCATTTTTGTTCAGCCGTGAACGTGCTCGTGAAACTATGTGTAGTCAAAAAGTGGAAGGTTTGCGTTAACGAGCGGTAAACCAATTCCCGCGCAAATGTACGTGAACTCTTTAATTTTTGGTGTAGCTTTGATAATTTGACCATAAAAGCTGCAAAAGTCTCAAGCAAATTGTGCTGAGAAGTAAAACCGAAGTTGCAGCGATAGTTATATGGTTTCGTTTTTCATTTTAATAAATTGATGAACAACAAATATTTATTTTGTATTAGACATTTGAGGCGATGTGGTTGCAAACGTAAAACATTCACAACGCACTCACAAATCTTTACCAGCGACAAATGTCAAAAATTCACTTTCTCCACTGCTGTTTGTTCACTTTACGAGGAAGTATGTACTAAGCTTGATAATGAAAACATGTTGTTCTTTCGTGTAGCGCTCCATTCCCTCAACCCTCAAATGGCAGTTGTCAAGCTGTTATTTTTTTTGCTGAATTTTGAGACAATCTTTACAATAAAAACTAACACGGTTCAATAGAATAGTATTTGAAAAAAAAAACATTTTTGTGATATGATAAATTGTTATACCTAACTTAAATAGTATTCTACTTGGCTGATGTATTTCAGCAGTATAGTAGGTACCTACATAGAATTTGTATTATTAAAAAAACCTTCTATAACTTAAAGCCATTTTCATTTTAAGTAACTAAAATAGATTTTATGAAGTTTATTTGGGTTGGGTTAGTGAGTGCCATAAAGCCATAGTTCCAAAAATAAATCCCCAAACAAAAACCAGGTAAAGACAAAACCCACAAGATAAAATCTCTTGAAGACAAATTCCCCAACATAAAATCCCAAAAAGAAGAAACTGTGCAAGTAGTGAATAAATCAACTAAATCGCGCGATTTTATTGCTTAATTCACTACTTGAACATCTTTTTTGGCAAATATAAATAGGTTTGTCCTTTATATGCATTCTTGGACATTCTAGATTTCAAATAAAATAAAAACAAATTGTTCGGCAATGTCCTCTTAACTTCATAGTAATTTGTATTTGTACAGATAAATGAAAATAAGACAAATCCAGTTCATCCAAAAAAATTAAACAATAATTCTAAATATTTTTACAGAAACATAAAAGGTGATCATTAAAAAAAAAAAGATTTAAGAGTAAAATTTTAAAGCAATAGCCTCGTTTTATTATCTACGGATCTGATCTGGATCGTTGTTATTTAAAAAAAAAAATTATTTTGTGAACCTATAATGTATGTACATATTTTACTTAATATGTTGGGGATTTTTAGAGATTTGGAGATTTTTGTAACAGAAAATATTTATTGGGGATTTTGTCTTGTTGGAATGCATTTTCTTTTAGGATGTCCTCTTTTCATTGAGGATAGTTCTGGTCACCCACTTCACAAAAAAAAAAAAAAAACAAATACAAAAATATGGAAAGTATGTTTGATTTTCAATATAATAATTTATTTTCTTTCAGTTTTGATCATTTCGGTGCCATTTATGCTAGTAACAATATTACTGTACATGCTCCCACGCAGCCTCACGTTGATGGTTAAATCAACTTGTTTTTATTTACTGACCTTATCCGTGGCCTTTACAACTTTGCCGTTGTTGAGTTTGTTACCAGATTCAATTGTAGAAAATAATGTTTGTTCTATTTTAGGTAAGAATTTTGAATGTATTATGTATATTTGTTGTTTAAGTTAGTAAAAAAATTTGCAAGTATTTAGGGAGTTACTTTTTTTTGGAATGCACTTGTTTAAACTTTTTTTTATATAAAAATCTTATTTGCTATAGTATATTGAAATGAAATTAAAATTAATATGGAATTGCCTATAAAATTTTCGATGTTATATTAAAAAAATTAATTTTCTTGTATTCTTGCAATTCTTGTATTCTTGCAATTCTTTGCTTTTAAATATGTATCAAGAAAAAAATTTTAATTCATTGATTAAAAGAAAATTTGGATTCAAGAGAAGTTTTGTTTAAATCAAGTTTGAAAATTATGATAATTTTTGCTTATTTAAAGCATTTTTAATCTGAGTTTAAGATTTATTAAAATAGCTTCTTTAATTAAAAAAAAATATAACTGCATTTGGTTAAAATCTTTCACCATGATCTATATAATATAACAGTTTCTCCTTACAAACTCATACAAGAGCATCCAATCCATTCCATCCACCATTAGTTTGGTATCTTAAATTTTAATAAATTTTCTTTCTTTTTTCCCCTGGGTTTTAACAGCAAATTGTGAAAATGTGTACAAATTCACAAATAATTTATTTTTACAGAGCTAATGGTGTTCGGAAAAGTGACATTTGAGTTTAATTCGTTTTTTTTCTTCCAGAACTGTTTCATAAATGATTGATGTAAGTGAACAAACCTTCGAATCTGAATTCATTTTTAAATCGATTTGGGTCCAAACTCTTGGCTAACGATACACACATATATGAATCTTTTAAATGATTCATAAATGACGAAAAAATCCTGGACATAAGTGAATGTACATAGAACGCTATACGGGTGTCCCGGACCTAGTTTGAAGTATTTTAGGGTGTGATTCTTGGGTATATTCTAAGAAAACAATCGTTCACCAGTAAAGATCTATCTCCAATTTGGACATCA
This sequence comes from Epistrophe grossulariae, assembly GCA_929447395.1. Lineage (NCBI taxonomy): Eukaryota > Metazoa > Arthropoda > Insecta > Diptera > Syrphidae > Epistrophe > Epistrophe grossulariae. The sequence continues at coordinate 133,478,817 of OV839568.1, read as the reverse complement.
TTTATCGTGAATTTTAGAAATCGCTTACTTTGGTGTACCCTGACCCATGTTAACAAAAATTGCTCTGCTAATTTTAGTGATAGAAACTTCGTTTAGGACTTTGTTTTTGCCTTTAAAACTGTGTTTAAATCTCGTCTCAGTCTTAAGATATCCAGTTTCTAGCCAGTAGCTGCGGAGGAAATCAGACTCAATTCTGACAATTTGTTAATAAGTCGTTCATCGGATTCTGTAATCGGGGTGTATATGTCAGAAAGTTTGAGACTGAGATGAACTGTTAAGTCGGGTTAAATTGACTGTCAAAGTCGTGTGGGATGAAATTTCAAATTTTGTGTCCATTGAAGTCCTCAACTCTCAAGGCTTCAAAAATAATTTACTACGCCCATTTTTGACGAAAATAAATGCAATTTGGTTTACTTTATGGTTTGGGACGCTGAATTCAGTCCATCTGCCTACTTTAACCTACGAAAAGACAAAACATAGTAAGAAATTTAATCAAATTGATATCTGATATTATCTTACGGGCAGACAACATTTATATGTCGTCTTAAAAATTATTCAAGGTTATTCAGGGTTACAAGTCTCCCACCTCCTCTTCTCCCATCCCTCTCACCTTACGCCTTCTCGAAACCTATAGTGCCTTCATCCACTCTTCCCCTCCCTCCTTCGTCCATTATATCCCTCATTTTTTCCCCTATTGATCTTCCTTCATCTCCGCCTGACCTGCATCTTTCTATCACATGTTCCCACGTCTCTTGCTCACCTTCACAGTTCACACACTGCACATTTTCTCTTCTTTTTGTTTCCAGTACGCATCTTTCTCCCACATCATTCCCTAGTCTGACTCTTGCTATTCTCTTTATTCTGTTTGCCTTCCATCTCGCTTCCAAATATTGCGGGGTCCCCTCGGTCATTACTTCTTTATACCACCTATTATATCTGGATTCCCTTATTAGTTCTCGTCTTTCCTTCTCCTGCTCTCTTCTGTCTTCCCATTCTACTCTCTCGTATCCTGCCATACTGTTCTCTCTACCTTCCCTTCATCTCGTTCCCTTTCTCCATTGCTCCCATCGTGATTCGTGATCCTCTATCACTACCATCCCTCTCTCTCTCACATTCCCTCGCTATCCCACTTCCTTTTCCACCTGTTAATTTCTCTTCATAATTCCACGCTCTTCTCCCTGCTCTTATCGTTATCTTATCTCTTCTTGTTTCCTCTCTCACCATGTATCCTGGAGTTTGCCATTTTACCCCTAGTGTCCATTTGAGGTACCTCTCTTGTAGTTTTCCATTTCTTGTTTCTCCTCCCATCCCTATACTTCCGCCCCTTATCCCATCACACCGTCCACACCAGGGGACCTGGACATATTTTAAAGAAAAAAAAAAACAGCAACGAGTTTAGGTATTATTCACTTTTTTCATTTCCAGTATTTTTCTTTTAATTAATTATTTTTTTCTTGACACAAATAAGCACTAAACGCTCCAATATAGCTTTCCTAACTTGGTTCAGGGTGATCCGGAAGAAGTAGAAATGGAGTGGAGAATGTTTAGATTTTCAAAAAATCATAATCTTAACGATAAAATGGACATAGGTATGCGAATTTTAGGAAAAAATTAGTTTTATCAAAATGGTTTAAATACTTTTATTTACAATTTGATGTCTCTTCCACACAGCTAAGAAAATTTTATGAATTCAGTTTGATCACAACAAAATTAAGGAATAGACTTAATTTTGACACTATTAATAATATAATAGGCGTTTTTCTTTTTGAGTTCAGAGCTGAGCACTGAGCAGAGTCTGAGCGAACAGAGTAAGTTCTGAGCAGAGTATGTTCAGAGCTCTCTGATTTAATTATGAAACAATTTGAGCACTGAACTGTCATGATTAGAAATTATTTAATTATTATTATTATTTTACCTTCTCCACTAGAGCAACCAACCTCTTCCGCCATTTTTATTGTTTTGACGATGATTTTTTTTTCAATTTCCCTCCTTTCAAATGTCATCTCGTTTGTGTTCAGCATTTTACTCCGTTTACTCTACTATTTTATTCTGAGCTCACAGAGCGTGCTCTGAACATGCTCAGAACTAAAAAAGAAACGCAAATTTGAAGCTCTGAACGATCAGAGCTAAAAAAGAAAAACAAATATTTTTTTGACAGTTCAGGCTCTGCTCTGAACTCAAAAAGAAAAACGCCTAATGCTGTTCAAAGAGCTTCAAGATGAAAAAAATTAGCCGTAGCATTTGGACTGCATAACATTTTTTTAAATAGCGATTTTATAAACATAAGCGTATTTGTATTTATTAAGCTTATACTGTGATTTCATTTTAAAATGCTGTGAAAAATTAATATTTTTATATATCCTTATTTATGATTCGTCACTTTTATTTATTTACATAATATTATGTTAATCTAAATTAATTAAATTTGTTAGGTATTTTGTGAATTGGTTTGTATGTTTTTTATTTTTTTTTTGTAATTATTAATAACTAAAAAAATAATATGTCATCTGTGTAATATGAGAATATGTTGAAATAAATTGAATTCATTGTTCTGTGTTTACAAATATTTCGGACTTCATAAATATAAATAATATATATACTTACTAATTTCTACTATAACGCTGTAGCGTCGAGTCCTTGTAAAGCTGATTTTTGCTTATTCTATGTACCTAGGCAAATTTTGGTACAGTGCAAAAAAATACATTCCGAAAATGTTTGCTTCGTCCGTCAGTTTTTGATTGAATTGTCAAAGAAGTAACAGATTGAAGATGAGTGACACATTCCTCTCTTCGTAACTGCCCGCTTAATTTTGTTTACATATTGAATATAGGTACATACAGGGTGTCCCGTAACTCAAAGTCAAGCGGGTAACGGGTGATAGGGTAGGTTGTACCTGTTCTGGAAAAAATAAGAACAAAAATCTATCTCGCTTGGTTAAGTAATAATAGCAATATTTAGAAAAATAGTGAAAATCGATACCCTAGACCACATTTTTAGGTACTGTGGTCACAAATTTCCGAATTTTGACGTGTTTATTTTTTTAACGTAATCCTAAATAACCATGCTATTGATTTCAATCACAAATTTAAAAATAAATATTGTAAGTTTCGTAAGAAAAATAAAGTTTGACTGAGTCATGTTTAAAAAAAAATTTTTAAGCGAACTTTGACACTTCATATTTAAAAAAAAATTTACTACACTACCTTGGCAAGTTTTTTAAAAAATTGGCGCGTTTCGTCAAGATTTCAAAATGGTACAACACTTGCTACTTATTCATTCGTAAAAAATATTTTTCATTTTTTATTTGCAAAAAACACCTCAGTTCACTTCAATCACTTTTACCAGAATAATGCTTTTTTGTACTCAAAAATCCATTTTACCAAGGTGTACGTGACATAAACAGAGGCACTAGAATCAGACACTGTTTGCCGTCAATAAGAGTGAGACAGATCTACATTACACAATATGGTACGCTACGATATACGTTCGGTACGGTACGTTCTTTGTTTTACTCGCAACTTCTCACAATCGTGCGTTTTTGTGATACCCTGGACTCGATTATTGTTGTAAAAATTTTGTCAGTTATTATCTAGAAATAGGAACTAAAAACTTCCATATTTTTCGCCAACATTGTTCTGCAGATATCGACTCTGGGAGCGTTTAGTCACGAGGTAGCAAACTTTGTACACGTTGCACATAGTACGGGCTGAAGTAGTTCTGTTTTAAAATTCGATGAGCAATGCTTTTCGGTATTCCAGTGGATCGAAAGGTACCCAAATGTGGGGCATCACCCATGACCACCGGGTGTTCATCTATGCACACCTATCATACTCGCAAGGACGATTGCCTATAGTACTCGTATGGCGGCGCTGCAGAAGGGAGACTCCAAGGACATAACAACGAAGTAGTTTTAAATTAAATTGAATTGAATGTGATTCCAGCGCTTGATCAGTGCGATTGAAAGATCTACTGGAATACCGAAAAGCATTGCTCATCGAATTTTAAATCAAAACAACTACCACCCGTGACCCGAACCATATGCAACGTGTATACGAAGTTTGCTCTCTCGTAACTATACGCTCCCAGTGTTGATATTTGCTGAACAATGTTGGCAAAAATTTGTGAAGTTTTTAGTACCTATTACTAGATAATAACTGACATAATTTCCACAACACTATTCAAGTCCAGGGTAACAAAAGCGCACGATTGTGAGATGTTGCGACTAAAACAAGGAACGTAGCGTACCGAACGTAGATTGTAGCGTACCATATTGTATAATGTCGATCTGTCTCACTCTTATTGACGGCAAACAGTGTCTGATTCTAGTGCCTCTGTTTATGTCACGTACACCTTGGTAAAATGGATTTTTGAGTACAAAAAAGCATTATTCTGGTAAAAGTGATTGAAGTGAACTGAGGTGTTTTTTGCAAATAAAAAATGAAAATTTTTTTTTACGAATGAATAAGCAGCAAGTGTTGTACCATTTTGAAATCTTGACGAAACGCGCCAATTTTTTAAAAAACTTGCCAAGGTAGTGTAGTACATTTTTTTTTAAATATGAAGTGTCAAAGTTCGCTTAAAAATTTTTTTTGAAACATGACTCAGTCAAACTTTATTTTTCTTACGAAACTTACAATATTTATTTTTAAATTTGTGATTGAAATCAATAGCATGGTTATTTAGGATTACATAAAAAAAATAAACACGTCAAAATTCGGAAATTTGTGACCACAGTAGCTAAAAATGTGGTCTAGGGTATCGATTTTCACTATTTTTCTAAATATTACTATTATTACTTAACCAAGCAAGACAGATTTTTTCTCTTATTTTTTTCAGAACAGGTACAACCTACCCTATCACCCGTTACCCGCTTGACTTTGAGTAACGGGACACCCTGTATACTTATAATGACCAAAACGATTGTAAGAAAATTGAGTTTCAAGTTTATACACAAAAAAAATTGCATTACAGAAATAGAGTTTTGATGTTGTTAGATAAAATTGTCTTGTATTTGTTGCGAGTTATTGTAAATACTACTAAAATAAATTATACAAGGAAAAGTTTTAAAGCTCTTTTAATTATCTTTTATATTTTTATTTATTTTTATTATATACCTATGTATATATTATTTTTTATTTATTATTTTTTTATATTTATATATTTTATCAACAGGATACACCACATATTTTGCGTTCATTGCAAGCTATTCTTGGGTCACCGTTGTCAGTTATGAATTATTTAAGAATCTTTGTAAAGAACGTAACTCTTACACCGAGTGTAAGAAGTTTACATATTACTCATTATTTGCCTGGGGGCTGCCTACTTTACTGTTAGGGTTAACATTATTTGCCGAAGAACAGGATTGGAATCCAGAATATAAACCGAACATCGCAGACGAAAAAAATTGTTTTTTTGGAAGTGAATATGATATATTTATTGATTTAATTTTTATAATTATTTTGATGTTTCTTTAGACCATACAAATAGTAAGATGATCTACTTCTATGGACCCGGAATAGTACTTATATCGTTGAATATTATAATGTTTCTTCTGACTATTAGGGATCTTAGTGTTAGACACCTTCGAAATGCAATGGTCCGTAGTAAACTTCAGCTCTATTTGGAGAAGTATGTATACCTATTGATTTGATTGTTTTTTTTTTTTTTTTGTTATCACTAGTACCTACATACGTACATATGTGTGTAGGTAGTAGATATTTATAAAAAAAAACTTTATTTTTTTCTTTCAAGGTGTGGACTGTTTGCTCGATTATCCCTGGTAACTGGTGTTTCTTGGATTTTTGAATTTTTGGCAAACTGCTTCCCTAATGTACCAATTTTAAATCACCTACTTATATTAGTTATGAGTCAAGGATATTTTATATTTCTTTTAACGATTCTTTCAAAATCAGTAAGAGGATATTTAAAAGAGAGGTACGTTATACTATAGTTATATAAGATTCTTATAGATAATTTTGTATAGCGCGCAGGCTTGTCAGATTAGTGCGATTTATCTCCAAATTGCCGATTTGGTGAGAGAAAAAAAGAAAATCTTTAAATGTCAACTTTACTTCGAAAACATAAAATCATGTGCCTTATGTTTATATTTTTAGGGTTGCCAAAATTTCGTCGCACTCATGATAGTAAAAAAAAACATGTATGAGCACCGGGACTCGCGGTGAAGAAGTGCGAAAACATCCGCTTTTGTCTCAGAGGATGGGTAAATATCTGGGTTGTAAAAATTAGGAATCCCGACCGACCCCAAAAACCTTGTTACCCTATAAGCACCTGCCATTGCATTTTCCCTTAACCGAGAGATAAAATGTTTACATAAAATTAAATTCAAACGGTTTTATTGATTTTTGTGTCGACCTACGCCACTCAATGCGCAGTGGAAAGTATTTTTCAGAGACACACTTTTTTGTGGGTCAAGTTTTCGATAGCTTTTTTTTATATTACAGTAGAATATCAGTGAGACGAACGGTTCTATAAGATGAACAGCTCGGAAAAATGAACGAAATGTTTCCACTTTGAAGTGTTCAAAAAGGGAGCGTATCGGAATCCCGCTTTTTAAAATCCCGTTTTTCGAAAATCCCGAAAAAAAAGTTTTAAAATCCCGTCTACTAAAATACCGTTTTTTTAAAATCCTGTCTTCTAAAATCCCGCTTATTCATAATCCCAATGTATTAAAAACCCGCTTTTTAAAATCCCGCCAAATCCCGCCAATCCCGTTTTTCACAATTAATTTGGGTATTAAACTTGGTTAATTATGAACTCATTCCCATCATTTTAGGAACTAACTGCCAACTACCAAAATGATAAAAAGAAATTTTGCATACACCCAACCTCGCACCTACCCCAAATCCTATAGTGTGCCCAAGCAGGGGGGTTGCAGGGGGGCAGCATGCCCCCCCCATACATACCTCACTGATTATTAAAATCGTTGGGACCTATCATAATGAAATAAGTCACAAATGAATTAACTCCCAAATTTATGAACTAAGTCCCAACGAAATTTTGGTGGGAGTTAAAACAAGTAGTTTTAATTGATAAAGCGGGATAATAAGAAACGGGATTATAAAAAACGGGATTATAAGAGACGGGATTATAAAAAGCGGGATCTTGAAAAAACGGGATTTTAAAAAACAGTATTATAAAAAGCGGGATTGTATAACCGGGATTTTAAAAAACGGGATTATAAAAAGCGGGATATCGAACCCAACCCGTTCAAAAATATGAACGGGCTGAAATTTTGTACGCGAAAAGATGAACACTTTTTTCCCAACATAATTTTTTTACTTTTTATTTACCATTTGTTCCTCGTTTACTTTGGGGCTTGTTTTTACTTATTATGTAAATAATATTTAATGTTTTTATTTATAACTATATCCTCTTCCTCAACCAAATGTTGATGCTCGAAAAAATGAACAATTTGAAAAGATGAATAGGCCATGTTTTATATCTGTTCATCTTTTCGAGATTCTAGGTAGGCCCCCAAATTACTTTTGGCATATAAACTTTATTTCCTAAAGGTTTTTACAGTACTTATTTTCAATTCATTTAAAGGAAAGCTTTCACACAGTATTTAAGGGCCGCAGAAACAGAATAGAAAAGAACAAAAACTATATTTTGATTCGTATTTTCGAAGTTTTTTCTTTATCGTTGTTTTCGCAACTAATTATTTTTCACTCCTTCTAACTATTTTTGGGCCTTTTTCTTAAAGTACCGGGAGACCCTTTGATTCCCATACTGAGTTTACAAAAAAAAACAACCCTTATAGTGATGTGTAGGTATGTAATGTACATAATATGTATTTACAAAAAAATATTTATTTAGAAATTAGTAGGAAAGGTACCTAATGCCTATGCAGTTATACCTACTTAGGTTACCAATGAGTCCAAAATAGCTAAACATAACTTAGTGTGGGAGCCTCAACTGTAGTTCCGTTTAAAGTATCTGAGAGTACTGTGGAGGCTTGGGGCCTACAACAGATAAAGTAAAGTTAGTGTAGGGCCCAATTAGCTAAACTATTGTTTTCGTTAAAATAATCTTGTAGGTATTAAAAATGCATATAAACAATTATTTAAAAAATTTTAGTTTATTTATTTATTTATTTCTTAAGAAATTTAAATTTACACAACATAAGTTTTTATTTTTAATTTTGCGACGCGTTTCGGTTTAGATAACCATCTCGTTGTTGTTTCAATGTTGTTGTTGGTTGGGATTGTATCGCTCTCTTTTGTTCTCATGCGTTATTATTGTATTTTATTGCTGTGTTGTATAATGTATTTGTTTTAATAGTTAATTTGTCATTTAGTATTCTGTCTTGTTCTGTTTTGTAAGCTTTGTAAATTTCGTATTCTTCTAGTGCGTCTAGTTTTGTCCCTTTTTTGCATGTATGTAAAGGTATTAAGTTTGTCGCGAAGTCAGTGTAGTTATGTTTTTTTTCCATTAGGTGTTGGGCGAAATTAGATTTTGTATTTTGTTTTGGTCTGTGTTCTGTAAATCTGTCATAAAATGTTCTACCTGTTTGTCCTATGTAGTACTTGTCACAATCATCACAAATTATCTTATAAACGCCTGATGATGTGGTGGGGTCATTTTTCGATTTTTGTTGTAAAATTTTTTGTATATTATTTGTTGTTTTAAAAGATATGTTTATGTTAATTTTTGAATTCATGTTGTATTATATTTGGTAGTAAATTAGTGTAGTCTATAGATATGTATTTATTGTTATTGGTTGTGTTGTTGTCATCTTTGGTTTTGTTATTTTTCATTTTCTTTTTCTTTTTGTTAATTAGTTTGTCTATTAATTCTGGTGTGTATCCGTTTGTTGTTGCTATTTGTTTAATAATTTTTATTTCGTCATCATAATCTGTTTTCTTCATGGGGATGTTTAAAAGTCGGTTGATGAATGCATGATACGCTGCCATTTTTTGTGTTTGTGGGTCGTGGGAGTCCTTGTGTATTGTAATATCTGTAGTTGTTGGTTTTCTGTAAATTTTGTAATTTAGTTTGTTGTTGTTTTTATATAGGTATGTTTAAATCTAAGAATGTGATCGAATTGTTGTTTTCTATTTCTGCTGTGAATTGTATGTTTTTATTTATGCTGTTCATGTATTTTTGTAATAAGTCCAATTGTCTTGTTGTGCCATCAAATATAACGAAGGTATCGTCAACATATCTTGCGTAGAATATTATTTTTGGTTGTAGTTTATTTAGGTTAGAAAGTATGTGTTTATTTTCGAAGTAATTTAAGTATATATCTGCCATCAATCCACTTAATGGGGAGCCCATTGCGAGGCCTTCCTCTTGTATGTAGTATTTGTTGTTAAATGTGAAGTAATTTTGTTTGAGTGTTATTTTTAAAAGTATTATGATTTCGTCTATTTGTTGCTTATTTAATTTTGCTGTTGTTATTAAATTGTCTTTTAATATTTTAATTGTTTCGTCGATTGGTATGTTAGTGTACATGTTTGTGACGTCAAATGAAATAAGTTTATAATTTGGTAATATATTTAAGTTTTTAGTTTTTTCAATAAAATCTGTGTAATTTTAATCTTGTAGGGACCAAACAGCTTTATCCTCATTACGGGGGCCCCTATAACAGCTGTGTGGGCTTCCTGAGATTTTTTCGGGGCCACAATATAACTATGTAAGTAGGTATATTGTGTATTTACTTTAAGGGCCTTATAAATCAAATTTTATAAGAAGGTTTTCTTTTAAAAAAACAGAAAGTATAGGTGCTGCAGAGTCCTTCATGTACTTTTTGTTCTCCCAGGGGCCCACTGGGCAAAATCTCGGTTGCCCAGTCCACCTCTGTCCTTCAGCAACGTTAATTAAATTGTATTCCATTATTCATGATTCTGTTATAATTGCGCCAAACTTACTTAGGTATCTACATACATATATAGAAATGTTTTATCAAAATGAATTTTTTACTTTAGGCAATGTTCGTACACTAAAATATTTGATTCAACATTTTTAATTAAACTTTAAGTAGGTACATAATATTTTTATAATCATTAATCTGCGTATAAAAACGATTTATCTTATTTACAGATATCAGAAGTTATATGGTCGAACAAATGCGCTTGGTGTGACACAAAGAGAAACGATGTCATCCACTCGACAAACTACATTTTAAACTACAAACCTGGATTTTGTATAAATTAAAAAACAGCTACCTCTATTTTTCTTTACATCAATTTCCGAATAAGCACAATTAAAGCACTTAATTTTTATTAATGAATTTTAAATAAACATGTTATTGGTATAGTAGTTACCTACATTTATATTGAAATGTTAACTTATTAATTTTGGCATTGTATATTTTGTTCCATAACATTGTGATTAATTATATTCGGAATTGTATAATGTAATAAAGTTCACCCTGAAGAAGACAGCAACCCCTGTCGAAACGTCGAGAATTTTGTTTCATTGCTAAAATTATTGTGACCAAAACAGCGGACGGAGAACATATTTTCCACTTAACATAATACAAATCAAATTGATCAAAAAATCTACATCTTAATATTTTTAATAATCTGGTAATAATAAAATATCGCTTTAGGCAATCACCCTTATTCCGGTTGTCGACGATAGTATCGTTATACTGAAACACCAATTGCCACTTCTAGAGCCTTATCCAGCCGAAATAAGGGTGAATCTCTAATTCGCATTGTTGTATAATCTTTTTTTTTTTTTTTTTCTTTCTCTTTAACAATGGATTAACTGAAAGAGAATGGCTCATACTAGGTCATCGAAAAAAAGGGCCTACATCGCGGTGAATTCCAGTTTTTTTTTAGCAGTCCCTGGTAGCCCACGCCTCTACTTATAGCCTTTAGACATACTGGGGAGTTCAAAGGAACCCCTGTGTTCTTTTCCTGGAAGAAAGATTTTTATAAGTAAGATTTTTATATTACCTTTTTTGATCTGCTGGTTTTCCAAATAAAAACTCGTAATCTGGTATTCTGGTAGTCTTGGTGACTGAATCATAACTTGATGTTTATTTAATTTTGCTTAACTATTTATACCTTAAGAATCTTACATTTATTTTCCCTATACTAATAACTAGTGCAAGGATTTCCATGCAAATGCATATTTTTTTTGACAAACTTTAGAAGCAAGAGAATAAATTATCTTTACGAATCATTAATTTTTCTTTAAAATGGCAATCAATCGTTAGTGCATATTTTTGCATATTTGACTATAAATGCATATTTTACATATTTTTGCATATATTTATAATAAATGCATATTTTCCTATATATTTTTTAAAAAATTACCATAAAATTGAAATACATCGGTTTCAAAGAAATGCCGAATTACGGCATCAGTGTCTGAACGACACGTGAGGGAAATTTCATACGAAATATCGAATATCATCGATATTTTGTATGAAATTTCCTTCACGTGTCGTCCAGTCACTGCAGATGCCGTAATTCGGCCCCAGGTTGAAATTTTGTACTCGAAAAGATGAAAACTTTATTCCAAACATTATAATGTTCTTTTTCTTTGCATTTAGTTCCTCCTGAACAGTGTTTTGGGGCTTATTTTAACTTGTTATGTAAATAATTTTTAATGTTATTATTACACTGAAAATAAATTCCTAGGTAATATTGATAAGAAAATTTTTGTACACTTCAACAAAACAATTTTATCGTTTTGATAAAATTTTATCAATATAATCGAATAATTTTATCTATTTCACAAAATTTTAATAATTTTTATCAGTTTGATAAAAAATGCACAACAAATAATATTTTCAGTTTAACAAAACACCTTTTGTTACTATAACAAAGTAAAACAGAGATTTTTTTCATATCCACAACTTTTTTTGTGGAGCAAACAAAATGTTTGTTGCATCGACAGGAATTCAGTTTTGTAAATATTTGTCAATACTACAAAGTTTTTGTTAATTTTTTTTTATCAATTTGACAGAAAATCAAAGCATTTAAACAATATTTTTGTTATAATGAAAAAATTTTGTAGGATGTTTGGTTATTTTGTAGTACTGATAGAATAAAATTGTGATATAGATAAAACTATTTTGTAAGTAATTTATGTTGTCAGTTTTACAGAAAAAATTTATCAATAAGATAAATCATCAACAAAAAATTTTGTTGTACCTATGTGCAAAATTGTAATTTATCTATTCTACAAAACATTTTGTTGGTATGACTGAAAATTTGTGTTGCATACATTAATATTAGTTTTTCCGTAAAATTAAAGTTCACACTCGGTTTGTAATGAAATTTATATAACAGACCGATAAACGCACACAAGAAAACCGTGGGGTCCCCACGAATAATTTTTTGAAGCTCACAAATAATTTTTTTGGATTCAACAAAAGAAATTTGTTATTTTAACAAAATATTTGGTTAATCTGACAAATTATTTTTGTAGATTCAACAGAAATAAATTTGTTGTGCTGAAAAATTAATTTTGTGGTTTCAACAAATCAAAATTATTGAATTGAAAATTATCTTATCAATACAATAAATTAAATTGTAAATATGACAAAAACATTTTATAAAATTAAAAATGTTTTTGTTTATTCAACCAAATATTGTCATGTTATTTTGTAAATATGACAATAATTTTGTTAATATGACAATATAATGTTTGTCACCGCAACAATTTTTTTGTCACATCAACAAAAGACACACACTTTTTGTTACTTTTATCTATTTGATAAAACATTTTATTGGGCGTATGTTGACAAAAATTTCGTTGCATCAACAAAATTTTTTTGTTGTAACGACAAATTAAAATTTTGGTTTGTTACTTTTATCAATTTTATAAACCATTTTTGTTGGACGTATATTGACAGAAGTTTTATCAGCTCAACCTACATTTTTATCATATATACCTACATTTTATTTTCAGTGTATAAATAAATAACCATATCTTTTTCCTCAACCAAATGTTGATGCTCGAAGAGATGAACGGGCCCTGTTTTATATCTGTTCATCATTTTGAGATTCTTATTTGTATTTCATTTCGTCATCGGCCACTTTCATTAACCATGTGCGTTTGTTTTGTAAACAAAACGATCGCGTTCCATTTTTGCTGAGTACGTCAAATCGAATTGTTTATTTGGCTTAGCTTTGTGGTAGCTTTTGACCTCGATATTAATATCGTTTTGTTGTTATTTGGTTGGAAGGTTTATGTCGGGTATGGTGAGAGTTAACACTTTATTATAGTGTGTTAGAAATCTCACACAACAGCATATCGCACCAAAAAAACTCGAATATATCAAACCAAATCTAGCATTCCGACTACCGTTGACATAGACGCCAGCCTTAACATTGTTCAATTGAAAACTAAATACCTAGTCGAATAGCCCAGCTAATGCAGATATACATTATACAGCCAGTGCTGGCAAGGCAACTCTGGCCCCATTAAATTTTTCCACAGCGTAACACTTGAAAAGATACAAATCAGCTAATTTGTATAGTTCTCCTGAAGTCTGAACCCATTAACATGTATCTATAGTTTGAATTAGGAATTAGAAAAATTCTTCATTGGAAAAGTGGTGCACAAAAATCACTTGAGATTTGACCCCTTAAAATTATCATTAGGTATAATTGAACAAAAAAAGATTAAAGCGAAACAAAATTGTTGTTTGAGAAATAAATTTGAAATACTAGTATGTAAAAATAAAAAAGAGCATTCGTGCCCCAATGAACGTATAGCATGCTACCCCGAGTTTATTTTAATTTGTTCTTAGAACAAATTCCCAAGACGATAAATGGCGTAGGTACTTAATCCAGCAATTTTTATTGATCCGACATTGAATATTTATAAACAAAATTAAATTTTTGGAAATGATATTAAAAACAATTTTATGATTTCAAGATGCCATATGTTAAGTTATGTCGTCATTGGCTAAATTAAATGAAAACAAATAAATTCTTGAGTGTAAGAGTTGCCATGCATCTGAAAAAATTGACAGTAGATAATTTTCCGGTTTGTATGAATTTTATGGTAAAATAAATCTGTGACAAAATCCGATGTGCCAAAAGAATGATTTATTCGTTTTTTTTTTTACGAAGTTGCTGAAATTTTTTTTGACGTTTTCTTTTAATTTCTTTAAAAATATCTTGTACCTTTTACACGAAGAAACTAAATCTCAAAAATTTTCTGTAGTTTTCTTTTCACTGCAGTGGTCACATTTGACTTTCTCCTCTGACTTTTTTTGACGTGAATCTGACTTCTATTGTTCAGACACAAACTAATGTGAACACCAGCAACTCACGTTGATGTTCCGCATTCAGCAAAAAAATCCGGAGGAGGCAGTCCAATGTGAACACCGTCTTACTGGCTGAACACAATGCCCTGCTGCAACTGCTTTCAAAAAATGCCTACAATGAGCTGTACAGCTTTTTGTATGTATTAAAAAAAAAAAAAAGGAAGCCACGAGTTTATTATTGACTTTTTTTATTTCCAATATTTTTCTTTTAATTAATAATTTTTTTCACGACACAAGTAAGCAATAATAACTTCAATATTTTTTCTTCACATAAATTGAAACGTCAAAAGTTAAAAAGAAAAGTTAAAAGTTCGCGAACAAATTCGGCTCCGACTGCAGTTGCGTTCCATTCTGCTCGTAAGTCGTAGCATTGATTTTGTGAGTATTAAATATTTTCACAGGTGTTCCAGATCCAACTCCGGCTGCCGCTCCGTCGCATTGTGTTCAGTCCGTTAAGAGTAGCTTGGTTAAACACAAACTACTGTGTGTGTTAAGAGGAATGTCAAAAAATATCCTCTTATCTATGACCAGGAAAATTTCGTTCACTCCTCTTACTTCGTGCCCTTCTCAATCTCACCAAGTAAAAACTGAAAGTTGCTGGACACTGATGGCCAGTTGCACCAAACGCTTTTAAATGTTTAGGTACTACTTCGTTAAATTTTAAAATGACATTTATCGGTTGCACCAACCTCATTTTAGTTTTAAAAGGCCGATAAACAAGCCAATAAACTAAAATGCCATTTTCCTCCAGTTAAATTTTAAAAGCGAGTTTTAACGAAAATATCTTCAAAAAAAATATTTCACTTTTCATAGGACATTTGAAAGTTACAATTAAAAACAAATATTCAACATCATAGATTGTTGAAGGTTAAAAATAAATAAAAACAAAAATGCACAGGTAAAATCCATTATTTTTCTTTTCAATTATTTCCTATTCGAGCCTAGTACATACATATACCTACATCAATTCTTTTCAACAAAAAAAATGGTGAAAAAAAATTTTTTTTCCGCAAGAAAAATGTGTGTGGTAAAACAAAAAAGGATAGGACTCTTCTTCAGCTACAATACAAGTTTCAAAAGGGAGTCACTAGTCACTCACTTCCATTTTAAACTAGGTGTCATCTCTCATATCGCTATCTTACTTACACTAATGAAACTTTTTCGTTCAGTTCAAAAATTAGCTGACAAAATTCAGGGATGGTTCGCAAACAGCATTTTAGCTAAAAAATCAGAGAAATACATTCGTGCAACCCAAAAAATTTATCAAGTCGATAAATTTTATAAGAATTTTAGCAAAAACTGGTTTTAGTGGAGTTTGGTGCAACTGGCCATAAGTCTTCAAAATTTAACATACCTTAAGTCCTAATAAAACTGTTACGCAATCTAATGTAAGTAGGTATACTCCTTTTCCACTAACATGCATTTAAAGTTTTTGAGGTATACCTATTCGTTACACTTGAAGAAATTTTTAGTGGCAAAAATTGAAAAAATCTGTCGGGGGAATCCCGAAAAAATGCAATGTACCAAGTTTAAAGAAAATCGACACACTAGTTTAGGCTGCAGCCAAAAGGACATACAAGACAGAATTCGCTATATCATCGTAATGTAAAGGTTTATCAAAATTTCGAGTCCGATTTTTCTTACGAATTCATAACTTGATATTAGAGATACCGCGAATATTCGGCCACTATTCGGTATTCGGCCGAATAGTTCACAAATGTTCGGCCGAATACCGAATAACAAATGGAGAATAAAAAAGGCTAATTATCTTACAATAAATGTTTTCTTTTATTCAAAAATTTGTATTTTAGTATTTAAAAACTTGTAATGGTAAGTTGTGGTGAACAAAAACTAATTTTTCGGCATTCGTTGGTAGCAAACGATTACGTCTATTTTCGTAAACAATTCCACCTTCTGAAAATATGTCAAAAGTCAAAAGTCACGCAGGAGATAGATACACATCGTTGGTCGAATGTTCGGCTGCCGAATATTCGGTATTCGGCCGACGAGTGTGGCCGAATATTCGGTATTCGGTATTCGGCCGAGTCACTAGTCGCGGCATCTCTACTTGATACAGAATACAAGTTAACACCAAACATATTGATTCTCCTCGTATCCAAATCCCATTGACATAAATAAGCCACATTCATCCATAGCCAATAAATAAACATAAACAGACATAAAGAGATGTCCAAAATGCTACTCAGCCTACGTGACTTAAACTGCAAGTCAGCAAACATCCCCCACGAAGCGATCTTCAATTTGATCATCTCATAGCCACGCCATCAAATTATTAGTATTTAAGTTTTAGAAATTAAGAAAAATGAATCAATTGTATTTTGAATTTTAAATAAAGCAGAACCTCTGCCAAAATAAATTTTTTTTAAATAAATTAGTAAAAACTAATTTAATTTACATAATGTAATACCTATAGGCTATATCGCAAGTAAACAGACGCAACTTAACCACGGAAATGATTTAATACGTAGAAGGTACCTATTAGATATTTCATGTTTTCTAATTGTTTTTTTTTAGAGATAAATATTGCGAATCTCATCACGCTATGCATTTATTCAAATTGCTTTATACCTACTTCCATTATATTTAACGTAATAAATAATTAAAAATTAAAAATTATAAATAAAAAATCCATTCAGAAAATGCAGTTTGACAAATCAATTAAGCATGTGGTTTTCTTACCTTTTTGCATATCAAAGTGAGAATTGTCTCATGCCCAGGTAAACGATATGAAATTGATCTCAACTTGGTGTGTACCTAGATATAGTTGTTATGCATACCAATTACCATATCATGAAAGTTCTCAGAAAATTGAGTAAAGACCATGAAATCATCTTCTTGCATTAGACCCAGTGTATATTAGAATTTCAGCATCACTTCATAGAAATGCCAAAATTATGTACTGACTCATTTTCAACCAAAAAAATTTTAACTAAGTAGGTATACAATATACCTTATTAAGTAGGTATGGGGTAGAGTCGCCTATTGCTGGCCACCTTACAAGAAAATAATTTTAATTTAATTTAACTAACAAACAATTTTTAAACTAGTACTTCTACGTGTTACAAAGAGAACGGTTGTGTTTTTTACTTTTGTCTGATAAGAAAAAGTTAAAATTAAATTAAAAAATATTAAATACTATTAAAAGAGTGTTAAATAAAATAATTTTTAATTATAAATAATTAAAATTATTAAAAAAAATGGATTCGTCGTGCATTAAATGCTCAAAAGGGACTCGAAATGAGCCACTTGTGCGGTGCGGCGGTCTTTGTGGCAAAGGAATACCTACATGAAAAGTGCAGTGGTTTGGCTAAATATGATATTGACAAGTTGCAAAGTAATGTAAACATTAAATTTGTGTGTGATCACTGCATTGGATCTATGGCTGTGTTAAAAGAAAATTATTCCAACATTTTAGCATCAATTAATTCTACAAAAGATTTATTTAAGCAAATTTTTGAACAAAGTGTAGAAAAAATGGAAAAGAGTGTTAGTGAAATCATAAATAAAAATAACGTTAATAATTTAAAGAAGTGTGTGAAAGAAGCTGTTAGTGAGGTTAAAGAGAGTGAGAGCAAAAAAGAAGAAAAATCATACGCATCAATGTTAAGAGCGCCTATTTACATAAAACCAAAAAAGCATCAAGAAAGTGAAAAAACAATAAAAGAAGTAAAGGACAAAATTAATCCATCAAAATTATCGGTAAAAGTGAACAAAATTACGAATAAAAGAGATGGTGCGGTTACAATTCAATGTGAAAATGAAAAAGAGAGAAGCATTATATCAAAAGAAATAATCGAAAAATTAAATGACAATTATGATATTAAAGTGAGTGATATGAGAAATCCGAAAGTATTGATTCATGGAATGAGAGAACAATTAAAAGAAGAACAAGTGGAAATGGCTCTTAAAGCGCAAAATAAAGCTATAAATTTTAAAGAAATTAAATGTCTGAAAGTTTTTCAATCAGCAAAAAATAAAAATATTTATAATGCTATTGTGGATGTTGATGGTGAAGCATTTGCAAATTTAATGAAAATAAAAAACGTGTATATAGAATGGGATGAGTGTATTTGTTATGAAAACATTAATGTTAAGAGATGCTTCAAATGTTGCGGTTTTAATCACAGTGCGGCTAATTGTAAGAGTGAAAAAGAAATTTGTGCAAAGTGTGGAGAGAATCATATAACAAAGGAATGTAAGAGTGAATGTCTCCGTTGTATAAACTGTGTTTTGATGAAAGAGAGGCTTAACAACATTGAAAACAATATAGATGTGAATCATGATTCCAGGGATGCCAATTGTCCAGTTTTGCAAAGAAAACTGAAGATTGAAAGGGAAAAAATTAAATATTAGCAGCTAAGTATAATGAAGTGTGTGTATTTGAATGTTCAAGGCCTTGTTAATAATTTTGATGAAATTGAAATGTTGGCTAGTGATGAAAAACCGCATTTAATATGCTTAAGTGAAACACATGTGACGGATAATATAAACGATTCTGAATTAATGTTGAATGATTATAACTTAGCTCAAATTAAAAGTGTGTCTTCCTATACTGGCGGTGTATTAATTTATATAAATAAAGAATTGAATTTTGAAATTATTAACGAGGTCAAAAACAATGTTGGATCGGATTGCCTAGAAATAAATATTGGAGATCAATACACTATGGTTAAAATACTTCTAGTTTATAGATCACCAAGTTTTTCAAAATCCGAATTTTGTACAATGTTTTCCAACTTATTAGAACAAGTGAATGTCGATAGAGATTTTATTATCGTTGGTGATGTTACTATCGATTGGTTTAGTGACAGAACTTACAGAAGCAGAATGCATTCTATATGTGTTGAAAATAATTTGTGCGTTATTAATGATCAACCGACCAGAATAACGGACAGTTCTTCGACACTTATAGATTATGTTATATCAAATTCAAAGCAAATTACGGCAAGAACTAATTCTAAACTAAAAATAAGTGATCACGAAACCATTCGATTTGACATTACTTTAAAAAACAATTTTCAATCAAATAAAAATGCAAAATACAACACGTTGAGCTATAATAAAGATATTTTTTTCTCAAAGCTTTTAAACAGTGATCTTGTTGGAATTGATGTTGTGGATGATTTAGCAGAAATGTTATGCGATGTCTTGAATGGAATTGTAGAAGAAATGGTTGTTGAGAAAAGTGTGAATGTTGGTAAATGTGAGTGGTTTAATGGGAAATTATCAAAATTAAAAAGAAATAAAATTATGAAATATGAAGAATACAAATTTGGAAACCAAATTTCGGTGTGAAATGAATATATTTCTGCCAGAAATTTGTACAAAAAAGAACTTAGATTCGCGAAAGACAGTTTCATTCAAAAACAAATAGACACATCATCAAATTCACAAAAACTCTGGAAAAATATTAAAAAACTAGTTTTAAATACAAATCATTGTGAAATCAAAAATGTAGAATTCAGCGGCAATATGATTTTTGATGATCAAGCAATGGCAAGTGAGTTTAATAAATATTTCGTAAAAAGTGTGGAAGACATTATTGCAGAAATACCTAAAAAAACATATGTTGATGAAATTATTGAAACTAATACTGTTTTAAATTTTCAGACTATTAATAATAGAGACATAATCGAAATTTTAAAAACTATGGGTAAAAAGAAAGACTATAAATTTATGAGTGCGAATATGATTTTAGACGGTTTTGAAATCCTTGGTCCGATATTAAAGGAAATTTTCAATAAATCCATGTTAACTGGCTGTTTTCCAAGTAAATGGAAGGAGACTTTAGTAATACCAATCCAAAAAATTCAAAATACAAAGTTATGTGAAGAATACAGACCGGTCAATATGCTACCTATTTATGAAAAAGTGCTGGAAAAACTTGTGGAAAAACAATTTAGGAACTATTTGGAAAATAATAATTTAATAATGGAACAACAGTCGGGTTTTCGAAAGGGTTATTCGTGTGAAACGGCTTTGAATTTTGTGATAGAGAGTTGGAAGAATGAAATGGACAGCAAAAATTTTGTTATTGCCGTTTTCCTTGATTTCAAGAGAGCTTTTGAGACTGTAGACCGCGGGATACTTCTTAAAAAGCTCTCCAAATATGGAATCAAAAATAATGAATTGAAATGGTTTGAGTCATATTTAAATGCTCGAACACAACGTACCTCAGTAAACAATAATGTATCTAGTGCGAATGAAGTTAAAACAGGTGTGCCTCAGGGTTCGGTGATGGGAGTTTTACTGTTCTTATTATACATCAATGACATAAATTTGGCTGTTAAAAATTGTAGATTGTGTATGTTTGCGGATGATGCCCTTCTTTTTATTTCGGGAAAATGTATGAGAGAATGTACTGAAAAAATCAATTTGGACTTACAATCCATAAGTGAATGGCTCGTTATTAATAAATTAAAACTTAATATAAAGAAAACCAAGTATATGTGTATAAATAGTACGGAACAGAATGTTGTGCAAATAAATGGAGAGAATATTGAACGTGTGAATGAGTTTAAGTATTTGGGAGTAGTTATTGATGATAAAATTTCCTTAAAAGCTAATACAGACTATGTGTGCAAGAAATTGTCGAAAAAAATATATTTTCTAGGACGGATTAGGAAAAAACTATCAATTACTACAGCGATCAAAATATATAATGCCATTGTGAAGCCTCATTTTCAATATTGTTCCACCATTTTATTTTTAACTTCCCAAGGAGATATAGCTCGTCTACAAAAACTACAAAATAAGGCAATGAGGATTATTTTAAAATGTGCACGGCTTACTCACATAAAAGATATGTTAGAAAGGCTTAACTGGCTAAATATTACGCAGCTTATTAAATTAAATGTCTTATTATTTGTGTTTAAAATGAAAAATGATATGCTTCAAGCTATTTATGCAATAACTTAAAATATATCAGTGATTCTCAACCCTATAATCTAAGAAGCGCTCAAAATTTTAGACTACAATATAAAGCAACTTCGCGCGCGCAGAACACAATGATGTTTAAAGGACTACAGTTATATAATAATCTACCAAGTAAAATTAAATCATTAAATACTTTACAAAATTTTAAAAGAGAAGTGATAAAATATTTAAAACCAGACAACGTATGAGAACTAATAAATCATTAATGAACAAAATGGCTTTTTAGCCAAAACAAAGCTCTTACACTCTTAAACCTCTTATTTATTTTTTTACCAAAAAACTCAATTCAATACTCATATAATACATACAAAGCTAAAACAAAATCAGATTATAATAGTACAATTATTTATTATAATAAAAAAATAATTAAAAGGTCCTCCTCGCGCGTCGGTTGGGAGGGGAAAGTGGGCGGGGCATAATATAATATGAAAACCTTTGGCAATAGTGAAACTGTAGTCGTACTTCTCCGTTTATAGTCTCAAAAAAAACTGTCATAAATGCTCAATGATCTGTCAAAAGTTTCCTCAATTTTGCCCAATACTTTCCGAGTTATGAGTTAATAAAGTGCGCAAGCTTGTCTTTGAATTTTTTCGCGTACTATAACTTTTGATTACAACAGTGAAAACGGTTTCAGGATTGGTGATTTAAAAGGACAGTTTTTGGGTTATTAGTCTTAAATGCGGTTTTTATATTGAAAAACATTATATTTCTATTAAATATGCTTTTAAATGTTAAAAAAATTTATAATTATGGTTGTTTTTAAGGGGGCCGGAGATAGGAAACTGAATTTATGGGTGTTTCCTATTGTCGGCCCCCCGGCTGAACGGCTGAAGATAGGAAAAAATACTTTTTTTGAGAAAATTGCAAAAAATGAATACATGAGCTATAACAACAACACTAGGTCAAAAACACGCATTAAAAATCTATAAAATCCCGTCTTCGTCGTGAAGAAACTAGGGGGCCGAACACTGGAAATGTGTGTAATAACTACGGCCATCACATATAAAAACAAAATTCTTGTTGCGATTGGGGTGGCCGAGCTCAGTAGCATCGGTGGCCGGTCTTAAGCAACTAGGGGTCGGCCACTGGAAAAATTGCCTTTTTCATTAAAACTAATCAAAACAATTGATTTATATTAATAATCTTAAATTTCGTAAATGTAGATGAATAAAGAAAACCATACGGAACATTTTGTTTTAAAAATTAATTGAAAATGTCAAAAATTGCAGATTTTACGATATATTTTCTAGAAAAATTGTCTTAAGGCCGGCCACTCGCGACTCTACCCTGTATACCTTTCAAAAAGAATAATTAAAGTTTCACATGAGTTTTACTAATTCATTCGCATGTATGTTTGTCTTATCTTTTTGTTGTATTGTTATCACAGTTTCAATTAATGTAGGGGAAGATGTCCCTTTTTGTTTTGCAGGTATAGAATTTAGAAAAATTGTTTTATTACTGGTATCGATACGGAAAGTTACGTTTTATTTTAATATATCAGATGCTTATAATGATGAATCAGCTATTTCATCAGAATACAATCAACAAAAATCATCTTGCCCATCTGGTTGTGTATAAGATGGAAAGGTTGCATACGGTACGTTAAAAAATCCGCAAAACTATAGTTTTACCTATTGTTATGTACCTACATATATTTAAGTTAAAAAAGATAAGAAACAGAATTTATAAAAAAAAACTTAACAATGCTTTCCTAAAGCTTTAACAAAAATAAAAAACTTTAATGTGCTTTTCTAAAGCTTTAACTAATAAAAAAAAATAGTTTTAAAATATTTGAAAATTTCAAAAATGTAAATAATAGAGTTTTTCTCGAGGCCCGCATATTCATCCATCCTGATTCTTGCGCGAGTCATAAAGTCCCTGATGACGCTCCATCAAGCAATTCTGCCTTAAAATTAATACGTTTTAAAATACGAGTGAAGGTATAAATGACGGTGCAGGGAACTAGGTCCACGGGTACCAAGTCCACTGAGGGACTTAGTTCCCATTCAGTGGGAAGCTTTTGTCATAAGCTTATGTTTGCTTATGCCTATTATTGTATAACCAGAAGACTCTTGCGAAAATTTCGCACATTCAATAAGGTTTTGCAATTAAATTTTCAAATAGAATGTTTAAACAAAATAAATAAATTCTTTATTGATATGAACATATTATTAGTTTTACAAAACTTCTTTGTAAACAATATTTGACGTAAGAATGAATTAAAAGTGACAAATGTATATGTTTCTACCCCACTCACTCAAGGTGCAGCGTAAAAAAAAGAATTTTAAATTACAGAAATAATATACATATTTTTTTGTCTTTCACTCATTCAATGGGTTAAAAGTGAGGCATTCTTTATGTCAAATTATTCATTTATTGAATTATTTGAAACTGCCGAAATTTATAGAAAATATGTATTGTGGTGTAACAAAGTTTTTGTGCAATGTCATCGCTACGTGTAAATTCCTATCCAGTGATACCTTTAGTAGATTTGACTATTTTATAAATGAGAAAAAAGGAGTTTGATATACCTATGATTATTTTTATGTAGCTCTATTTATCGGAAACTGGCTATATTTTCCCCAAATTTCAGACAATCATTTCAGTATAATAGCCCAATCAATATTGGAGTATAAATCGTGATTAACCTTAGGCAATACTTTATTTTTTTATTTCGTTAAAACTTTTAAATAACACTTTTCTCTCACTGAAAATACCATTTACTTATACCAATTTACAAACTAGCACTTTTTTTTGTCAATCTTGTAGGCTCCCCCAATCCAACGCGAAACTGTCGAGGCGACGCACGACGAAAACGATAATAACAACACTTGGTTTTGAATGAAAAGAACACGTTGTTATTATTGTTTTCTTGTTTGGCAAATCTACATTCTTTGTTCTTTAATTCAAACAACAATAATATTATATCGAGGATCCATCTATCATTTTCATAACAAACAACAGTAGTTTAAGTTTACAACTAACATTCTCAGAAGACAAAGAATAAAGAGAATCATATATTTAACATAATTATGTAGAATTTAGATATGTATGAAAGTACAAACGAAAGTCGATTTTAAATGCATATAATAGAGTCGTTTGGTATAAGTGTGCGCAGAGGGGAAGTGTATACCGCGCTGTAACGAAGTTACATAAAATACCCACAAAACACACTTCATGCACTAACATAACATACATCAAGGCGCCCACAACAGCATTCGACAACATTGCATACCTCAAGGCGTCCACTAAATTGATGAAGTCGACGAGTAGCACATCAACACACAAAGTATGTAAATGAGTCAACACCCAGCAAACATTTTCATTCAGAACTGTATCATAAATGATTGACATAAGTGAACAAAACCTCCAAACTCCTGGGTAACGAAACACACATTATGAATCTTTTAAATGATTCATATATGATGAATAGATATACGAATAAAAGTGAATCCACCCAATTTACTTCTTTGAGGAATTACTTGTTGTAGGTACGTTCACTTTTATTCACCTACAATGAAAAAGAATCGAATCTTAATAATTTTTATCCTGCATGAATTTCCACACAAATCCCATCTTCCCTTCATAACGTATTAATGATAGGCTTTTGAAACATTTTCAGATTTCATTCACTGAAAATGAACATTTATCGCATGATATTTTCATTTTTGCTGAATGTTAAGTGAACATTCACCTAAATGTTTGCTGGGCAGTGGCTGCTTACAAAAATCTAATAATGTTGTTTTTCCGCATTTATGAAATTTGCATAAATACATAAGGGAGAGTGAAATTATCAACAAAAATTAGAATTATTTCCTCAGCGGTGCTGCCTTATTATGTTTTCCCCTTGGGGAAATTAAGTTCTAATTTCTATACAACGCTCTGGGCAATTTTGTCTGGGCAGCAGCACACTCTCTCGATGAGCTGGGAAAAAATGACGGAGTACATCAAACAAAAAGCTGAGCGCGGCTTACTTCATTCATTTTTTTTGTAATGGATGACAGTGAAATTAATTAAAAAGAAAAAATTCTTGAAAACAAATACCAATTTCACAAACAAAGCGGAAAATTTTGACAGTTTATTAAAAAAAACTGTACAATGATAGTCCAGTGCTTAATCGTGTTTCTTAGAAAGATCGAAAGTCACGGCTCACGCTCGGTTTGGAGCGAGCTCTATTTGCTCAGGCCCTGGCTCTCTGCCTTACTCGGGGATAAAAACCCCTATTGATGAACTTCGTATAGCGTCTATTCTCAGAAGGTCTCTAAAATGATGACTTGTTTTTGAATTGTGTTTGTATATTTTTCATATTTTTGTTGTTGGCTTTTTTCTTTGCACTACAGTTATAATATAATAATAAAAAAAACTTATATAATAATAACAAAAAAGTATTAGATTTTGCATCATGAAATAGATCCAGAAAAAAAGTAGGATTACATATTATTTTTGTATTTAACTGTAAAAATTTGATACTGATCAGATCATGTGGCTAATAAAATGCAGCTATTGTGTTCAGTCAGTGAATTATACGGTCAAATGGAACGAACATATTATGTGCTATTAATACCTTTATGGTTTGATACTTTAAAAACAAGGTTATGTAATAGAAAATAATAACAACGACAATATTTTAAACATAGACAATCATATAGGTAGTATGGGATCAAAAAAGTAAAAAGATTTTCAAAAAGAATCATACAAAAATTAACAAAATTAAAATGAATTTTAAAGTAATCTGGAATTTGCAAAATCACACGATGGCAACCATGGTTATTCGCAAAAAAAAACTTGAGGTTGCCGAAATTGAAAGGCCAACAAGATAAAAAAAATTGTGATTTGCGAATTTGGTTTTAGTGTAAATACGGCATTCCGCCATGCAGTTCGTTAGTGTATACACGAATATTTACTGGTAGCAGCGGAGAGATTGACGCTTGTTTGCCTTAATTAAGGTATTTAAACAATTCTATCAAAATACTTAAATTCAAAATAATAAATTGAAAGTGACAAAAGTTGATAGTGGTAGAAATATCTTGTATTTGATTGTTGATGATTTTGTCTAAACTCTGAAATGAGATAAAGTTGACATACATGTAAACGTACATATGTATGTACCTATACATTAAAGTGCTTTTTTTAGAACAAAACAAATTGAAAAAGTGAATAATTATGGTTTGTAGGTACCTACTACATACTTATGTGGGTATAATGATTCATGATACATGTATATAGATGATAATTTTCTTAAAATTACTTTACTAATTTGTTTTGAATTTGTTTTTGTTTATCACTTTATTTTCAGCAAACAAAAAACTGTTCCTACCTAGGTACCTACACAAAGAACTTTATATACCTAACTCTGAAAGTGAGTACCTATATAAATCCAATAAATGATTCAAAATAACAAAATAACTTTTTCACTATAAATGATCTATGTTTAATTTAATGAAGGAAATTGGGCTTAATGATCATTGAAATCGAAGCAATTAATTAAAAAAAAACAACTAATTCATTCTTTTCCCAACGTTTCTCCGGTTTTTTCCGGCTTCTTCAGGGGTATAAGTTTATTTAATCTTGAAAACAAAATACAAATTTGAATAAATCCTTAAGTTTATGTGTTAATTTAGTCAAGTGTTTCTTTAAATATATTTGTTTACTTTGTTACTTTTTCAACTTACTGTTTTGTAAATGCTTTACATAATTGTTTTAATTTTACTTTTTAAACAAAAATAAAATCACAGTGAAAATAGATTAAAATTTTAAACATTTTAACAAAAAAATAATAAATAAATAAATTAACATTGAACACACAAACAAACAAAATTTATTATTATTGGGAAAAGAATGAATTAGTTGTTTTTTTTTTTAATTAATTGCTTCGATTTCAATGATCATTAAACTCAATTTCCTTCATTAAATAACATACAATACATGATCAGTACCATCACAAGTAATAGATCTAAATTTAATTTTATTTTATGAAGGGGAATAATTGTTATCACCTAAAATAACCATAAAACAACAATTTATTCCGTCTAAACTGCTATTTATGTCTACCTATACCTTGGTCCTTTTTTTTAAATGGATTTTTTATGAAAAATGTAATCTTTGTTGTACATATATGTAGGTATATATGAAAAAGTCGTTACTTTTGTTAAAACCGGATAGGTACCTATGTTTTTTTTTCAAGCAAAACCGCTATGTACGACACGGAGACGTAGGTACAACGCTAAAAAAATGTACAAAACTTAACCTTAAGACTTAAATACATATATATATTTGTATATACATATTTATATTAAAAATATAATCAGAATACCCAGAAAAACAAATTCCAAAAAAAAAACAGAACTGCTCTTACTTAACATGCTATAGATATATGGACATTAGAGTGGTCGTTAAAAGTTCGTCTTGGATGGATCTAAATCACCTTCAAATGAAGAAAAAGTAATTCCCTCTATATTTTTTTAGATTTTTATTTTCATCCCCTTAGTCGCTGTAAGGTGCCAGTTATAGCTTTCATTGAATCTCATCATTGAAAATTTTAATTTCTTATTTTGAGACACTTAAAAAGCAAAATCAGTAATTATTTTGATGCCAATAAAAAGCTCTTGACTCAATTATTATTTCCAGTCAAAAAAATATTTCATTTGGCCCAATCTTTCACATAAAACGATTTCTAAGATTTCAATGATCAATGATAAGGTAGTTCAATCATTGAAATAAAGAAATTCATTTCCTGCGATAGGCTGTGCCAAAATGAAATATTTTTTTGACTAGAAATAATAATTGAGTTATCAGCTTTTTATTTGCATTAAAAAAATCACTTATTTCACTTTTTAAGTGCCTCAAAATTAACAATTCAAATTTTCAATGATGAGTTTCAATGAAAGCTATAACTGGCCCCTAAGCGCTTAATTAATTAAGATATATTTTAACTAAACTGATAAACGTAGAATTTGACAAAAAGCTAAAATGGACGCCGTCATTTGTCAAGAATCTAAATACTTCCAACATTATTTTGTAGCTTTTTGTAAAAGCCAAGAAACCATTTTTATATATTTTTTTAATAAACTTATTTGGATAATAAAGCCTAGTATCAGTATGCTGCTGATGCGAAACGAAATTTTTATGTGATCTCCAAACACACAACGAAACGCTTGCGAAAACACAACGGAATATATCCTTGGAGAGTTTCACTAATTCCAAAAACAAAATCAAACATAAACGGAAAAAATCAGAGAAACCCATTACGTAAAAAAAAACACAAGTCATTTTTCCACACACAATAAATAGTTTGTATGATTAATTCAGTGCGAAATAGGAGCGGAGACTTCTCCAAATAATCTGCTGCAATTATAAATTTCACGTATAGTGTACTGCAAAACGAAAAGCAATACGAAATTTTCCGTTTATGATTTCGTTGTGCCATTTTTGTAAGCTTAAGGTTTTACAGCGAGGTTAAAATTCTCCATTTGACGACCACCCTAATGTGCATATACATAGGTATGTATGTACATTGTATTCTAAGAATTAATATTTCTGTTGGAGACACCACCATGTTATATAAGGAGGTGCCCACATTCCAGAACCCATAATATTTTTATCCTTTTCGGACATCTTCATACCATACCATGGTTGCAAAAGTCGATACAGTTGTACTTTTTTCGATACATTCAGCTTGACTAAAGTACACAAATACATTTTTATAAAATTTCACACAATTTTACCAATTGACAATACAGTTTAAATAAGTAATAATTAGTATTTATTTATTTTAACCGAAATATGTTATTTTTATTATAATCTTACATTTAAGTTTGGTTTTTATTGCTTTATCTATATGCTATACCAACAACCGTTATTGTTAGTTAGGCTAATGGCTATAAACTTTATACAGAAAGTTAACTCAGATTAAAGGTAGAACCGCACTAGGCGGAACTGCACTTCAGCGACACTGTGCGCACTTTCGCACGAAACTGAACGAAACTTCACGTCGCGACACAGTTGGTCAGATTACCAACTTTGTCGCAAAGTGTCGCGCAGTGAAGTGCAGTTGTCGCTTAGTGCGATATAGCTCATACAATTTCCTACAAAAAAGTCGTGAAGTTCAGTTCCGCTGAAGTGCAGTTCCGCCAAGTGCGGTCCTAGCTTAAAACATTGTTTTTACGGCACAAAGAGATTAAAAGACGATTCATTTTTCACACTACCTTTCAAGTACTGTTTCATTTGATCTCATGATTTAAAAGTGAGAGAAATTTTCATTTCTGCCAAACGAGGATACAATTTTGATTCTCGACTGAATGTGTTCAGCGCAATATGGGTATAGATTAGTTCAAATTGGAAAAAAAAGCTATTGGTGTTTTGAAATAAAATAATTTTGTATGGTAAATCTTTTATATTAAAAGAAGGTTAAGTGTAAATCTACTTAAATCTTGGTTTAATGGGGGAGATAGGTAAACGTTGTATTAGTTAATATGGTTATTTTATTGTTTTTTCATACTAAAAGATGTCCTTATTTTGGTATCATTCTTCAGACAAAATTGATGTGTTAAAAAAAATCAAAAAGTCCAAGTCCAAACGTTTGGTACATTTCAGAAAGACGATTTGTCATCCCTGCTTCCTACCATTCTGTGTTTGTGTAGACATTTGCGTCTGTATCATTAATTTCCCTTTTTTTTGAGGATCGAGTGACCTACGGCTTGGCAAAGACGCAGTTTATGTTTTGTTAAAGCCTAGTAGGTATATACAGTTCCTCCTCGAAAAAAAAATACATGTACTTCTTATATGGAAGTGATTTTATCGCAAAAAAAATTTTTTACGTTTAAAATTTTATTATCTTTTAACTGTGAGCCAACCTGTTGCAAAAAATGTATATTCACCACGGAAACTTTTTCGCACAAAACAATATTGGTGACATTGTTTTGTGGAAAAAAAGAGGACAAAGAATACAAATATTTTATTTATTTTTGTTCAAAAGAACTGTAGGTACCTATATTCGGCTTAAGCCAAAAAAAGATGCGATACGACTCAATACATAAATCAAATAGGTAGGTACGTGTTAAAAGAACAAACAGAGAACCTCGGCACTGTAGAATAACTTGTGATTCTATTGGGCCAAAAGTTGTAGGTAGGTAGGTAGGTATATTGTTTTTATTCAAATTGATGGTAATTACTAATGAATAATGATCAATACAATTTTAATTTGTTTGTGATACATTGCGATACAAATGCATAATTTTAGATTTATTTATCTTATGACCGTTTATAGTCCCTTTTTGATATAATAGGGGTTTTTTTTTTTCCAATCTATAAAGTTTTAGAAAAGAAATACCTACCTACCTAGTTCAATGAATCAAAATTATAATGACACATCATACCAACAAGACTATACCAGCTTATATGAAAATAGAGTCGCGTCGCGTCTATAATTAGGTAATTGATTTGAGAAAAAAAAATACGACTAATATGTACATACCTATATTCTACACCAATTCATCGAATATGTATCAAATTTTACTGTAGTGTGTACCTACCGAAATGTTTACGATTCATTAACTTTGAACAATCTCATGCTAAAATTATACATAAAAACCACTTGAAAATAAAAAAAGAATGAGTTCACTCATACATGGTGGAATATTAATAAAATTAAAGTCCAAATTTCAGTTTTTTTTTTAGAAATTTTAGAAATTTTTTTTTTTTTGGGCGTGACTGTTTTGTTGATGATCTCAGTCTTCTTATGATCAGTCATCAGATACAACTGAAAAAAGCCAAGTAGGTACAGTGGAAGATTCTGGCGCGCCAAAAGTAGATATGTTTGAGATGGTTAATTTAATTTTTAGCATCTGATCTTAAGCGTTTGACTTTTATTGATAAGAGCATTGAATATTAAAAAAAAATTCACATAAATAACATACAATTTTGAAAAAAAAAATTTCAAATTTTTTTTGTTTCCAAAATTTTCAGTTTGAAAATTAATTTTCCAAAAAAAATTTGATTTAAGAACAGAATTTAAAAATGGATTTTCCTGGGTTCA
Organism: Epistrophe grossulariae; assembly: GCA_929447395.1. Lineage (NCBI taxonomy): Eukaryota > Metazoa > Arthropoda > Insecta > Diptera > Syrphidae > Epistrophe > Epistrophe grossulariae. The sequence goes on along the minus strand of OV839568.1, from coordinate 133,447,570 downwards.
GAAAAAGAGATAACACATGAAATTGTAAGTGTTGCCGTGGCAAATGTTTTTGTTTCTATTTTAAATCAATTTTTATGAAAATCTAAGATGGTGGCGCTTCAGCTCGATTTTCCAGAAAAACCACAAATATTATGCCCTCTAAACGAGTTGTGAAAGAGAAGTGCAGGTACGTTTCCATTTATTTGACTTCAATCCTTGGTTTCAATTGCTTTTAAAATACTATTTCCAATAAATAATTAGTAAAGCACATTTTGTTATTTTCAATTTTCTTAAAAACCAGAAGACATTATAATGTCTGGTTTTTAGAATTCGACTTAAAATTGATAAGCATTTTTTTGACCAGTGGCACGTCTCTGTACAGCTCGTATAGTTTGTGGTTGTATCTTCTTCGCCAAATGTTATTTTGCCTATCGACACAAATTGGACCATACATCGTGCGTAGTACCTTTCTCGCGAAGATACCAAGGGATCTTTCATCCGCCTGGGAGAGTGTCCTTGCTTCTGCACCATAGAGCAGGACCAGAATGATAAGCGTTTTGTACAAGGTCTCCATGGTACTTCTCGATAGGGCTTCATTCCTCAATTGCTTACTTAGTCCAAAGAAACAGCGATTAGCAAGAGTTATTCTGTGCTTGATTTCAGCGCTGATGTCATTTGCAGAGTTCACAGCAGTGCCAAGGTAGACAAATTCACTGACCACCTCAAAGTTACACCTATCAATAGTCACGTTCTGACCAAGTCTGCGATGGGAATCGACACTATTCGATGACAGCATATACTTCGTCTTCTCCTCATTGATAAAACAAGATCCATTTTGTTCGCATCTGGAAGCTGAAAAAGGCTCCCGTAACTAATCGTTTGGTTCTTCCCATGATGTTGAAGTCATCTGCATATCCAAGATATTGAGTGGAGTTTCGAAATATAATGCCATTTGTGTTGGCCTGGGAGTAACGCACCACTCTTTCAAGAACAATATTGAAGCAGCTGCATGGAAGCGCGTCGCCTTGTAGTAGTCCTCTGGTGCTTTCGAAGGTTTCGGCAGAGTCTCTTTCAATTTGAACGGAGCATCGAATATTCTCCAACGTCATCCTAATAAGGCAGGGATACCAAAACTCGACATGGCACGGTTTAGCTCATCCCTGTTAACACTGTCATAAGCAGTGACGCCAGATCGTGGGATTTATCCCTTTTTGTGGGAATTTCACGTCTAAAATAAGCTAAAAGCGAAAAAGGGACTTTAAGAATCTCATAGTACAAAAAAAGGGATTTTAGGGTTTGCTCAATTTTTTGTTCTTAAATTGCTCATTTTATTAAGAAACAAAAGTTGTATTCAGGTATGGTCGAATAAAACGATGTCATGCATATAACGAACTCATTCTAAATATCTGAATCTGTTCATTTAGATTTTTGCATTTGATTGATTTTAGTAAATCTAGTACACTACAGATGCGAAACGAAATTTATTTTATCACAAACGAAAACTGTCGTTCTAGTTTTTGTTCTGCAAAACTATGCTCGATGAGCGAAATTGATAATACAAGCACCACAATATTTGGAAAAGTTTGTTCTCTTTTTTTGAGCATGAATAATAACATGACACTTGAGTTTTATTGCTTTTTTCGTTGTTCATATTAATTTCTGTGATTTTATTTTTGTTTTTTTTTTGTTGCAAAAGGTTAAGCTCATGCATTCAATGTAAATTTTTAACGTTTCTGCCAATGCGGAATGAAAATTTGTTCATAAATTACAAAGAAATATAGATTTTTTTTAAATTTTTCGACAAGGGATAATTGTGGGATATTTATCAAAAAGACGTGGGATAAAAGGGAATTCTTGAGTATCAATGTGGGAAAACCTGCTCCCAAAGTCTGGCATCACTGGTCATAAGCTGTTTTGAAATCGATGAAAAGGTGCAATGAGTATCGATATTAAATTCTTGGTACTTCTCCAGGATTTGGCGTAATGTCAAAATTTGGTCGATGGTAGACTTTCCAGGTCTGAAACCACTCTGGTAGGGTCCAATCAGTTCAGGCTTTAGTCGGTAACATAACACACTTGACAAGATCAATGTTCGTCAACATTAACAGTCCGTTCATCCAAAGCTATTACTTGTATTTTCATCACAAGCGTTTTCCTTTCATGGCCAGCTTGTGAGGCCTGGTGATATCTGTTCTTTTGCTCTTACTCCTTGAGAACATAGCTCAGGTGACACAGCTCTGGATCCGATGGATCCAACGTTCCTAGTACTTAAGATGTGTGCGAAATTTGGAGATTTTGCATAACTTACAGGGGAGAACGTAGAATAATTATTTCAGACATTGCGCAAATAAGAGCCACCTTAATAGATATGTATATCTTCTCAATAAAAACACAAAGTGAGTGAATGGAATACACAATTCTTTTAATTAATCAATAAACATGTAGATATTTTTTGTTCAAAAATATTTTACTATATTTTCAAACAACACAAAAAACAATAATCAGAATAATAATAAAAGAAGCTATAAAGAATCCAATCGGAGCGACGAAGCAGAATTGCTTTTTTATTTATAATCATACCTGAGATTGATTTTGTCAATTTTGGAAGTAAAACGTAATAGTTTTCCTCTTTTTGGAACTTTATTTGATTTTATTCAATATTTATTACAAGACGTTGAACATTTAACATGAGGTTTGACTTACTGAACAGGGTAGGGAAATGTTTTATAAATGGTAGTTTATGCAACTTTACAAAGAGACTACAAAAATTATTCATCTGTTTAGTTTATTGTAAAAGAAATGTTTTTGTTTAAATTCACAAAACTAAAAGAAAACTTTTTCCAATTTTATAAAATAAATAAATTAATACCTACCTATACCTATGTACATATTATTATATCGACGCGTCGGCTAAATACGTAAAACTGCTTAGTCAGCTTTCGCAAATTTTACAGGAGAGCAAAGACAAGGCTCCAACAACTGCAACAACTACGAATTACGATACATTGGACAAAAGTGATTAAAGCAATTTGTGCAGAATGTGTTTCTTAATAAAATGGCATCAAAATCTCAATTTCGGCCAAAAGTGGACTTAGTAGCTTTACGCATTTAGCCGACGATATATAAATTTATATTTCGGAAAAAAACTTATTTTAATTAATTAATTTTATCAGGACGTGTGTAAAGTTTATTTTAACATTTAAATAAATTAATTTTCTTTAAATACATACCTAAAATACTTACCTAGAAAAAATACGCGATTCAATTAGGTACTACACAAGTTTTATAAATTACGCAATAAATTAAAAAACTTCTTATTCTTGTGTAAAAATGTATTTACTATTTACACCTGCATGGGACTCCTTTAGTGGTGTTTATCGACAGTTCAATTCTGGCAAACCTCACTAATACTTATAATAAGTCACAACAACCTCAAAAGGAGAGATGAACTTGATTTTGGTATAAGGTTTTTGTATTCTGGCAGCTGCTATCTCCTCACAAATTGTGAACTCACTTTTGAGGAGCTCCGAACTCTCAAGTTTGACATTTGAAACACAAATTGTTAAGGAACTTTAGTTTTGTCTTGTCTAAAAAAAAAAATTAAAACCAAATACCTACAAAATATGGTCGTAATTCGTAAATCAAAAGATATTTATTTCTCCATAAAAGAAAATTATTGTTGAAAAAACAACTCGACGAGTAGATACGATCGTCCATACAACAGCTAGAATTGTGTACATATTATGTATGTACATGTGGTTCACAATTATTTTCGCCTTCGATGAGTTCAATCGGTATACGTTCAACAAAAATTCAAAACCATAATAAAACCATAATAAAAAATTCACTTTGCTGTTGTTGAGGTTTTTTGTGAGGGTTATCTGAAAATTATCTAATCACAACAACCTCACAAGAAAACAACCTAACAAAAGTTTGTGACTTTGAGCTCTCACACCACGCACCACCAGAATCGCCCTGTTAATCTATTTGTGTTGATTTTAATTTGAAAAAAAATTTTTTGCTTCAACTGAATATTAGGGGTAGGTATTCTCGATCTGGTGCAACGAGTCTAGTAAAAATGCGAAATTTTATTTTTTTTAAGTAGATCGTGAACGCACTTTTTCTAATCTGTTTGCAACACTGAAGAAAATGTTGAAATGAGCTTCTAGGGGTTTCTGCTCAAGACGTTTTCTATAATATATCTGTGCTGCAGGCTTCTGTAATATTAATAAATGGTTTGTGTTACTAAATTAAGTCTTAATATGAAACAAATCTCACAATTACCTCACAGTTTTCTGTTTCATGAATGAAATCGAGAATCATTTAATTTTCTTCTCACTCCACTTTTTAACAGGGTTTTCCCTCCGACGCACAGTGTTGCGAGCCCATACAAATGTTGATAAAAAATACTTGCGCTGAAAGTATTCGAATTTTTGTTGTGTTTTGTTTTGGAAAGTGTGAAGTAACTATAGAAAAGAGGTTCTAATCATATAAAATGAAAATATTAACAATTATTTAAAAAAAAATTTAAAAACGTATATTGAAAATTCATATCAACATTTAGATGAAAATACAAAAATATATACAATTATCACTTAAGATATTATTTCCAAATATGGTATTATGTCTTCATCTATTGACTTTGGATGTAAGTTTCTCATCTTGTTTCGAATAGCTGATAGTAAAGGATCCGAAGTTAAAAGCAACATATTCATTAAATCCGTGTTTGTATTGATTCTGGAAGATTTTCTTGTGTGATGTTCCCGTAACTTTCTTGAATCTTTATGTCTACCCTCTAAAGCATCTTCGGATAATTGGCCAATAGGCAATATGAATGACTCGATAACATCCGGTCCATGAATAAGAACTTTATGTATAGACATGGGCATGTAATACCATGAGTATAAACTCAAGTTTAAAGTTTTAGTAACAGTAAGCAACTCTCTGAATTTCACTAAGTTGATTTTCATGCCACTGGACAATATTCTGTTGATCATATAGAACTTTTCAATCAAATCTTTGTCTACACCAGTAATTTCAGAACTAAGACCCGAATGCCGAAAGAATGTACGTGCCGTATTACCATCATTTGTCGACCCATAACCGGGCTTAGGTTTATCAACAAGAAGACTCAGTTTCTCTTTAAATTCTCTTTGAATTTTTTTTTTATTTTCTTCAAATATTTCCTTTTTGTCAGGGCCACGTACTTGCCAACACTTTAAGGGCAATCTGTACCCAATATGTAGAATACATTCAAAACTTCTAATCCAGTTGTGTAAAGTTGATAATCCATATGCCTGAACAAAGAAATGGTAGTAACTCACCCATATTTTTTGTAAACTTCCAATTTTTATTTTTAACGTACACACAAAAACCCAACTTAAGCTGACAATAAATTAAAAATAATAAAATGTTGACCAAAGGTCAAATAAATACTCTCTCAATATTCGCATAAATCCGTTAAAATTTTCTCTTTGTCCGATGTACTCATGTTGAAGAGCAAATGTTATGTACATAATTGAGGTTACCTCTAAAAAACTACCGTTTTGATATGAGTTGACATGTTATCTATATGGTTCCATACCAAAATTTGCAAAACTAAAAAAAAAAAAATTGATTTTTCATAAAGGGACAAAACACTGTGCGACGCGGCGGCGCTTCTTTTTTTCAATAAACTCGATTTTGGGAATAAAAAGAACACGAATTTTTGATTTATAATACGAATTTTTGTTTGTTTCGTCTTCCAAAGACTTTTAACGGACCAATAAATTTCAAGAGTGGCATTTGGTGAGCTGTCAAAAACTCAATTACAAATTTTACACTGTTGTATTTTTCTGTTGCAATAGGTTTCGGGTATAGCTAAAGTGCGAAACTGTTGTAAAATTGCACTTCGTATATTCTGTTGTTGTAGTGTTGTAAAATTTTACATTTCTGCATTTTTACAATAGGGGTATTCCCGATCCGATGCAAATGGTCTTGTATCATTGCAAAAATGCAAAAGTGTAAAATTGCTATACCCTAGCCCCATTGTAAAAAAAAACTTTGCACTTTTGCAATGATGCAAGACCAGTTTGCATCGGATCGGGAATACCCCTAATCTAGACCAAGCGATTTTTGTTGACTCACTTAAGATACATTTTGATTACATCATTAAAATACTTCAAATGGATTCGTCGAGGCTAGTCAACAAAATATTAAGATATCTGGTTTCAAATAAGCTTAACTTTGTTGGATCGTGGAGGAGGAAGAATACATTGAAAAAAATAAATAAATATTAATAAATGACGATTTTTCTAAGGAATACATAAATTATTATTTAAATTCCTATCGTTAAGATCGCAAACAGTCAGCAATTTACTGCAAAAGAGATTATAAGAAAGCAAATGGATATGGGAGGGGTGGGAGAGGAGAGGATGCAAAAGAGCCGAAATAATTTGAAATAAATTTATTAATGCCCAGTTGTACAATAGTGGCTCAGCCTCGGTTCAAGATTTTAATTCACCGATTTCGGCGGATTAACTAAAGTTCAACGCTGGTTCAAGTATATATGTAATTCGTTATTATCACACACTTAAACAGTAAACCACTGTTGAAACTCAATTAATCCGCCGAAATCGATGGTTAAAAATTGCTGAACCACGGTTTAAATATTTATACAACTGGCTCTGAACAAATCAGCTATCCATCCATGATTCGAAATATACAAACAAAATTATTGAATTTTGTTTACATTTAATTCTCTACTTGCGAATGTATGTATTATGTACATATGGAGGTATATCCACATACGATGTGTTAATGTTGGAACTTGGACCTGTGAAATACGGTTCGACACACGGTTGCCACTTTGGTCATTTGTTCGGTCATCATTTTTAACATTATGTAGAATTATGGTCTTATTTATAAAAGTTGTCTAACTTTGGACAACTGTCCAACTTTGGAAAATGTGTTTAAAAACCTTATTTATTGTTGTTTTATAGCTGCCTAACTAAGACACAAGAGTAGATTATCTTAACCGTGAATAATGTGATATTTATTTTTATTAAATAAAGCATATTTCCACCAATTTGAAAATAGTTAGACAGCGTCTAAGTAGACAAAAATTTTATAAATACGACTGTTAATGTTTAAGCGGAGGCATACCTACTAACAATGTAAAAAAATCAACAGAATTTCAAAAAAGTGTAACGCCGCGCCGAGTAGAGAAAGAGGGCGAATCGTCAAGGGAATAGACAAAATTATTGCGTTCGTCCTTTGTTCTTACTGGTCTGAGGAAACAGAATACGAAGAAGATGATAAAACGGACAACAAAAAAAATAGAAGTGTTCGTAGGCAGGGATGGCCACTACATTTTTTTTACATTTGCTACGTAGTTAATGCAGTTAAACGTACTTAAATGTAGTTAATGAATCAAATTGTAACAAACTTAAATTATATCAAATGATCTGTCAGTTGTAACTTTGAAGGTTGAATTTTGAGTTAAAATGTTCAAATTTTTATTGAAATTTTATTATTTCTCTAAATTTACTATGTATGTGTATGAAAACGTAACAATTTGTAGTAAATTATTGCCTAACGCCCTTTAGGAATCGAATTTTATAGGACAGTTTTCTTTTAAAAGAAATGGAAGTATAAGTGCTGCAGGGTCTTTCATGCACTTTTTGTTCTCCCAGGGGTCCAGCGGGCAAAATCCCGGTTACCCGCTGTGATCTCATTTTGAAATGCCGTAAGAAATTAATATTTTTATGTTTCGTTATTTATGATTTGCAACTTTTATTTATTTATGTTAATCTAATTTAATTAAGTTCGTTAGGTACTTTGTTAACTTTTTTGTACCTGCTTTTTTTTTATTGTTTTCATTTATCATTAATGATTAAAGAAATAATATGTCATCTGTGTAATATGAAGAATATGTTGCCATAAATGTAATGAATCCATTTTTCTGTGTTTACAAATATTTCGGATTGTTTTGGTCATTTTTAGCTACAATTTCAAGTGGCAACCGTGTTCGAGCAGCGATGTCTTAAGATATAAGAAATATTTATACGAAAAAAACAGATGTCAGCGTGACGCGATCTCATTCGTATCGTAGTTGTCCTCTCTTAGAAACCAGTTTCAAAAAATTAAAATACACACAATAAGGCAATTTCTCATCGTCTCTTCACGTAATAAGTTCGAAAAAAAAGGTAACGCGACGATATAAAGCCCATGTGTCATTAAATTTGTTCGTCATTTTTAATTAATTGAAAAAGATACTAGGTGTATACAAAGAGTAGTAAAAAGAATTCATTACTTAAAATTCTGATATAAGTGAGTGTGTACACATTTATGTAAAAATGTCATAAAAAAACGTATAAAAATTTTTATTCGATTTATATGTACATTTTCATTGAAAATTAAAACATTATTTCAAAGAAATAATTCAAAAAAAACATTACGGAATCGAAACAATTACTGCGAAGAAATCTCGTCACGCTGACGAATCGTTTTCTCATCCCAATGTGAATCAGGTACCCAGCTACAGTTTCATAAAATTCGCATAAATTTTAAATATAAAAACAAATTATGTAGGTATGTAGGTATGTTTTTGCTTAAATGATTTCACTCCTTTAAAATGTTTGTTTATTCGATATTTATTTTATCGTTTTATTTTATTTATCTGCAAATTTTGTCGAGTGAAAAAAATAACGTGATGATGTATTTTCTGCAAAATTTGACAAGCATTTATAATAACATTTTTGAGAAATCATTTTTAAAACTATTGAATAATATTTTGTATGGCAATATCAGAAACGGAAATATTTTTGAAATCAGTTTAGAATTAATTCATTGCGTTTATTTAATTACAGTTTAAAAGATAAGATCCAAAAATAAATTTCTAAGAGTGCTCTCCAATTACAAATTAGGTATTTTAATTATTTTAAAAATACACAATATTGTAGGTGTCAATTTAAAGACATCTATTTATAGAATTAATAATAAAGAAAATTAAGATAGTTTGAAGCTTTTACTTTTGTGTAAATTTAATATAAATTTTTTAAGAAATAATGTTTTGTTTTAAGATGAAAAAAAATAACAATGAATTCTTTTCTTGGAAAAGAGGTCCAAAAAAAATGAAATACCCCGCGACATTATTTTTTATTTCAACACTGCTTATGGCACAAACTATGGTAACCCTGTGAGAGCTGCGCCAATGCCGAAATTTTAGAAGAAACAAATTGATGCTTTTCATGCCGAGACGTTTAAAAGCCGTTTAATAAAAGCAAAAAGCGAGGTACAAAATATACATTTCTTTTGATGCTTTTTTTGTGGTTATAATTTCTTCTTTTATTTATTTCTACAAGTTTTGAAAAGTGTTTTTTCTGTCAATTAAAATTTTAAGAATTAAAATGATACCTACTATTCTCTGTTCAATTTATATTTGCAGTACAGGGAAGATAGGTTATTTGCATTTCAGTCTGACCATTATGGATTTTAATAAGATATTATCTTTATTTTAAAGCTCTTACAGGGTAACCGTAGTGAGCATTTAAAATTGCCGCAAATCTCACTAAAATATCGATAGAGTTACCAACTATTTATTAATATTCGCATATTTTATAATCAAAAACAATAATGACCTAATTATGAATTGAATCTATCTTTTTCCACACCTATCTAAATAGTCCAGTTAATAAAGCCAAAAAAAACAGCCCAATTAGGAAATAATCACCGGAAGGCTGAATTTTAGTATATAGCCTCCGCATGGTGCTCTTAAGAAACTGTCAAAAGTCCCCATCGATATGAGCGCCGCTTAAAATTTTACGGGGGGTTGAAGGCCCACCAAAATGTTTTTTTTATAAATTACTCCCAAATGGTAAATTGTAAAAAAAAAAAATGTCAAAGACAAATTTTATTTGAATTTTCTTCGAAAAATTAACGAGTTTAAAAATCATTTATTTAAAAACTAAGCACTAAAATAACTTAATTTAAGAACATAGAGAATAGATTTCTAGCTTTAAAAAAGTTATAACATAATATTGTAGCTGTTGCCGTTGTGTTTTAATATTCATTTTCCCCCTCCCTTTCCCAAATATCTTAAAATTATGTTCAGATAATGTACCGACAATATAAAAAAATGAATGCATTTATCACAAAATGCACATTTTTTTAAATTGTTAGCGAAGCTCATATCGATGGGGACTTTTGACAGTTTCTTAATAACGCTATGAGGAGGCTATATACCAAAATCCAGTTTTCCGGCGATAGTTTCTGAGTCAAATGCTTTATTGACTGGACTAAAAAGACAATATGCCAACAACTGTATAACTGCACTTTAATGTTTAACTGTTTTTCCATACATAAAAGGAAAACCTAAAACATGAAAACAGAAAAGCACCAAGCGTCAACACCTTTTTCTCTAAAGTAGAAATATTTGCTAGCTAAAGCTCTAAAAAAGCTTAAATCATGGAAGTTACCAACGATAATGCCATATGAATTTCCATCAACTGGGCAATGGTATAGGTGGTAACTCTGATTCAGTGTTTTTTTTTTAATAAACACAATGTCAATCAGGGTTCGGACTTTACTTCGATCGAAGTAGATCTTCTTCGATTTTGAGAAAAAAATTTAATCTACTTCTCTACTCCTCTTTTTTAGGATTTGCTTCTCTTTGAAAAAATTCTTAACCAACAAATTTAAGGACAGCCCTGGTCAACAAAACATTTTAAAATATTATATTGCTTTGTGTACTCAAAACAAATCAAGATTTGAATTTGAAGACAGTAAACTTTGCTTAATATAATATTTAAACCCAACTAAAATTCAAGGTGCTGATTTAATATCTATGTTTAATTTGTTTCTATTGAAGTCTGAAGTTTGTGTTACAGTTATATTTTTTTTTATTTTAAGTTTGACTTTCTTGTACCAATTAATTATTTATTTATTAATGAAAAATAATCAAATAATACTGAATAAACTTTTGTTAAGAATAAGTTTTTTTTTAATCTCCTAAAACTACTTCGAAAATTTTGGATCTACTTCAGTTTTTTTCCGTATTTACTTCGAAAATTCAAAACCTTAGTCCGAACCCTGATGTCAATTGTCAATAAGGGTTGGTTGAAAATTGGCGTTCAGTCTCCTTCGATCTTTCACACGGGGAGCAGATAGGTCATGGTGGGATGTACGTGAGTCAAAGAAGACTACACAATCAATTTAAATGTAACTCAGTCATTCTGTTTCTTATTTCAGTGGCAACTGGCAATTTCCGTGCAAGCAGCAGCAGGCACCAGTGTTTCTGAAAAAGCTCTCCCATAAGGCCTGTACTGCAAATATAAATTAAACAGAGTATAGGTACTTAACGATTTTCTAACGCTAAAGCTCTTTAGTAAAATGTTCTAATGACGCTTTAGCAAAGTGACATAAGGCCATATTCGAACAAATGACCTTTTGTCGCTTTGACGAAGTGTCATAGTGCCATATTTTTTTGCGACTTAAGGCCATATCTAACTTTGGCCTCATAATACCTTCGTTAAGTGAAAATTTGATTTGTTTTTTTTTTTTGTTAATCCAGAATCTTTAAATGCAAAAGAAACTTTTCATACACCCAACATCGCACCTACCCCAAATCCTATAGTGTGCCCAAGCAGGGTGGTTGCATACATATACATACATCACTGTTTATATACCGTAACCGAATTACAGTTCAAGTGTTGGACAAAAACATTTGGCCAGATTTATTTATCAAACAAGAAAAGACGGTTGAAAGTGACATAAGGCCATATGGCCCTATATCACTTTATTAAGTGATATAGCCATTAGTTGGAATATGGCCTTATGCCTTATGGAAAGCGTCATACGGCCATATTTCAAAATATGGCCTTATGACGCATGGCCTTATGACGCATGGCCTTATGACGCATGGCCTTATGACGCATGGCCTTATGACGGCACCGAATTGAATTCGTGTCATTTTTGCTTGTAAATCCTTAGTTTTATCGGCCAAACCTTGGTTATGGACTAATTTGAGGATTTACAAAATAATAAAAAACTTTTTGATAAAAAGTTATTTTTTTAATGATTTATAAAAACTCAGTTTTTATTTTATAGATAAAGCAAAAGCTTGAAAATTGGGGTTATATTGCAGAAATCACTTTCAAATTCAATGATTGTGGCAATCGATTCTATTATATTCGATAATCTAGTTTAAGATTTAGAAATTTTCTTCAGAATTTAATTTAACTTTATTTAATTTTATTGCTTTTCCAGATTGCTTCCTGTATTTCAGGAATCATAGAATCAAAAAAACTTCAAATAATTGAAAATGACCTCAATAAGGAGCTCAATTATTTTTTATATTCTTCTATTTTTACGAAAATTGATTGCAGCAGAGCAATTGACTCTTAAAGATGCCCCATGTGACTACATGGACACGGGTCCTGTTACTTTTAAAAACGGAAAATATATGTATAATATGAATGAAGTGCCAGAGAATGAAACCGGAGTCTATGATTATGAAATTCAAGTGGGAAACATAAAAATAAAAAAAGAACCACATTTACGAGGATGTATTTGTAAAGAATCCTATTGTATATCGGTTTGCTGTCCAGATTCTGGAGAATTCAGTAAAGGAAAATGTTTACCCAGAATGTACGAAATACAACCTTTTAGTTATATAAACGATATAGGTGATAGCCCTACTGTTGGATTATTAGCAGTCGAATTCGTAGTGCAATTTTATAGACCCTGCGACGGTCTATATTATTTACAACCGGAACATAGTAAACATCTCAATTATTCAATACTTGGAGTAAGAAACTTATGATTTATTGTTTAACAATTCATTCATGGATTACCAATGCTTTTAGAATGGTTCACTTTATAAAATTGAAGAAAATCGTCTTTACGATAAAAATTCATATTGTTTGAGTCCGAAAGTAAATGGTCCTGCTGAACTTGTTTATACGCCCCTTCAATGTTTTGCGCAAAATCCCGATTTGGGTGGTATTAAAGTGAATGCTGTTGGCAAGTACAATCTGAAAAGTATAGAAGAAAAAGAACATTGCACTTATTAAGTTTTTTTTTTTTGTTTAATTCTTTTATAGCATTAATGATCTCTGTGCCATTCATGATTTTGACAATCGTTGTGTATTTAACAAATTCGAAATTGAGAACCATCCATGGATCATCTCTCTGTTGCTATTTGGGAGGACTGATTGTTGGATATTCACTCATGGCATATTTGATATTTTACGAAAATGATGAGTTTACAAGTCGCAAGTGCGCAGTATTGGGTAAGTACAAGATATTTTTTTTTATTTTGGACGAGATTGGAGAAATGTCAATTTTAACAATGATAACAGTTAATCGTTATTAAAAAGTTTGTGTATACCCGATCGTATGGCCACCATAGTTGGGGTCGCATAAAAAATACCCTTATAAACAAAAACTTTTATAAATTGGCATTTCTTTAGTCATTTTTATCATATCTGAATTAAATACATATCTAAATATTACTTTTTTCTCGTCTGATTATTCACCTATAATCCATATAAGCACACAAAATTATAAGCATAACAGGCGTGTTTTTTTGCAAGCCCCGGGGTAATTGGTTTAAAAAAAGGGACAACGAGGATTAGCGACGCCATCACAGAAAACAATATGGAGTTTTCATACAAAATATAAGCTAAGCCCGCAGGGGATTAGTTGTTGTTGCATTTTACATGTAAATTTTTTAGCACCGACGTCGTTTTTTTCATCCAATTCCCCCCAGGCTTGCAAAAAATCACGCCTAACATTGCATGTAGATATATTCTGCACGTAAGTAATTGAACAACAATAGGCGTGTTTTTTCCAATGGTGCAGTGGCGTAGATAGGACGAAGTAAAAATTTTGTGGAACCCTTTTTAAAACTTAAACACATGCGCATCAGCTTATTAAATTAGATAAGATATCATCTAGTACCAATACGTATACATGTACATATACATATATACATTACATCCCATGTAATATTTTTCCTCTCATAAGATGCTCCAAGAGCTTAACTAGACTATATTAAGGGCCAGTTTCACAGTGCACACTTAAAAAAATAAGTGGCACTTAATTTTAACATTTTGGCACTTTAGCCGCAGTTTTACTACCTGAGTAAGTGGAACTTAAGTGGCCAACATGGGAGACTTAAGTGTCACTTATTCCAATAAGTTTACACTATGAAATTGGGAATTAGTTTTCCATATGTGGCACTTAAGTGTCACTTACTTCACTGTGAAACTGGCCCTAAGGGAGCTAAAAGTAATCGAAGAGTACTATTACATTGTTATAACACTTTTTATAACACTGTTAAAAGCGTTAAATGGTCTAGCCACCACGGCTACATCTTTCTATGAGAATCCGTCTTTTCCAATGAGATTCACTCAAAAGAGAATTTGTAAACTTTAGAAAGTTGTATTTTATCCTTCTCATGTAGTATTTTCTCAGAGAGAAACAAACTATTTTTTTTTATTTATGTGTGTATGTCATTTGTCGAAAAACTGAAAGGCTTGTGTGAGAATATTTATTTTTTAAGTCAATCAAATACTATTATGCATTATAATGACAATACTTTATATTTATTGTTTTTCACATATGTGAACCAAAAAACAAATGCGGTTGAAAATATATCTACTAGTTTGAACTTTTAGCTCGAAAAACAACAACTCGCCTTCAAAATAATGCATATTTTAATTATTTATGAATTATCTCATAAGCCTACTATTGTAATACTTTTGTTATTTGGACTTCAGATACTCTTGATATTGGAGGATTACACTCAGATCCTGTAAGGGTTTTCATAGAAGTATAAAAAGACTAAAACTCTAATATGAGTGTTGTTATGGGATTAGAAAGACTACGAACATCTGTTTAGAGCTGAATTTTCACAAAAAGATTCTTATAAGACTGTAAGTTTATATAATCCATAATATTCCAAGAAGAAATAATATTACAGTCACACTGTATGTACTAATGTGAAATGCTTCTATCTCTATCCTATAAACCCCCCCCCCCTCCCCAACCCCCTCTAGCACATTCTAATGTTCACAAATTCCAAACCAATATACATATTATGATACTAATAGAGACATATACAAATTATATACATATTTAACAACTTTTCAGGATACACAACGTACTTTGCATTTATGTCGGCATTCTTTTGGCTAAGTGTAATAAGCTTTGATTTGTACTCCAATATTCATGGATCTGAAACATCTAAAAGAAAAATATTCCGTTTATATTGCCTTTATGCCTGGGGATTGGCTTTAATTTGTCTAATATGTACATACATCGCACAAGAGTCAAATTTACCGAATTCCTGGAAACCGGGAATTGGAAGCAAAGATTCTTGCTTTTTAAATGGTAAAACAGAACGTTGATAAAAAGCTATTTTTAATTGTATTTTTTTATAATTTTTATCGTAAACCCCTGCAGCAACACACGGATGGAGTGCATTTATATACTTTTATGCTCCGATCTTGCTTATTGTTATTTTCAATACCATAATGTTTGTATTGACATTTATTCAGATTAGGAAGGGAATCCGAAGTTCACCTACTACACATAGTAAACAACATAGAGCTTTGTAAGTATTCTTTTTAGTGAATATAATAATATGTGAATATAATTTACCTTTGCATTAATTTTGATTTTATTTAATATATATTTTTTTTTGTAGATTTATGACTTTCCTTCGGTTGTTCGTAATAATGGGCATAACTTGGGTAGCAGAGATATTAGCATACCTTACGCCACGTGATTCTTGGCTATTGAATATCTTCCAGATAACGGATTTTTTTAATGGGATTCAAGGAGTCATTATATTCTTTGTTTTTGTTATTTTTAGAAAGTCAGTGAGGAGAGAACTCTTAAACAAGTAAGTACCTGACATCCTACACATTAAAAAAAAAAAATAAAAAAATTCTTGTTCCTGCGTCCAAAATGAAAGTCTCGGGCAAAATTTTGTGACATTTCAATGGATTATTTATATGTAAAAATTTTATACAGCTTAACAGTATTTTTTTGCTATTTTTTTTTTCATTTTGCAATTTATTGTCGAATTCAATTGTTTGGCAAATTTTTATTTCGCAATATTTTTTATCTCCCTTTTTTTTATTTCGCATTATACTTATTTAAAAATTTTCTTCTTATTATTATTTCGTTTATAAATAGGTATAATGATTATTTAGCTTTTAAATTGTTTTCCCTTTTGATACATGTTGATATACATTTCCGTCAAAATTAACTTATTTAGTATATTTAATAGATACGTTTTCTAAATAAAATGAGTGCCAATATGTCATTTTCTTTTCAAATATTTAAACGGCGCGGCGCGGCGCGGCGCGGAGCGGCAATGCAATAACAAAACGATTAATTAATAAGCAAAATATAATCTTGTAAAACAACTAATTGGTATATGGTCGGTTTGCGGTTTAAAGCAAATACTTAAAGAATACTTGCGGAAACAACTATTACGATTCGATGAAAATTTTTAAATTTGATAATTGCGAAAAAAATAAAAATGGACAATCGGACAAAGTAAATCATTAATGTACTTTAAATAGGAAAAATTGTGAGTGCCAGGATTAACTGCTAAGATGTGTAAACATTAACGTTCGTCCAATTGTCGTAGTTTTTTTTATTGAACGTATACCCAATTGTAACGCAATTTGTGACACGTAATGTATTAAACGTAGATGTTTACACATCAATAATGTTGGACTTTTTGATTTTAGTCGATGTATCTTTTCAATTTGTTATTAAACAAACTTCTTATTATTCACTAGGTACTTTTATTTATTCGTATTTTTTGTAATACCTTATAGATATACATGCATACAAATTATAATTTAAATAATATAAGCCATTTGAGACGTTTTCTTTTATTCCAATTTCATTTATAATTATGTAAATAATTTACTAACACTATGTACATATTTATAGGTAATCAGTGAATTATTTGATTACAAATTAAATTGAAATGAAATGAAAGAAAACGTGATAATGGCATTCGTCTCGAAT
Source organism: Epistrophe grossulariae (assembly GCA_929447395.1). Taxonomy (NCBI): domain Eukaryota; kingdom Metazoa; phylum Arthropoda; class Insecta; order Diptera; family Syrphidae; genus Epistrophe; species Epistrophe grossulariae. Next base: position 133,430,557 of record OV839568.1, on the reverse strand, counting down.
GGCTGACCATAATAAATTATAAGTGCGAGTGCTTGCTTTATCTATAGCTGTCGCTGGTTTGGCGGCAGATTTTTTTGGATTGTTTTCTCTTCATGGATTGTCAATTAATTATTTTACTATAACTTAACTTATAAATAAGATTCTTATAATGGAGCTGATCTAAATTTTAAATCTATTTTATTGAAAACTATCAAAATGGGAAAACTCTTGTTAAATATTAATCTTTTTAATTTAAGATATAATGTATGTGTTTTGTTTTTTTTTAAATTTAAAAATTGCAAAATTTCAATTACATTTAAAAATAGCTTCAAATTGTTTAATACCTTATTAAAATATAACTATATTTCAATCATTAATGCTGATTCATATTTCTATACTTCGCTTAGCTTTGAAACTATACATACATTATTATGTACATTCTTATTTATAAAGATTTTATTTTGACGATTTATTATAACAGATTTGGAAAAAAGGATGAAATACCATGCGAACAATCTCAGGAAATGACTCAATGCCTTTAAATATATACCTATACCCTCTCAGCAAACTCCTCGAAAATGTATTTAAAAAAAAAAGGTCTCAAGATTTGTTTTTAACTTAAAGAAATCGCTTTGCGGTGTTGGTATTTATATTAAGAAACAAACAAACTGATTACTAACCTAATCTTTATACAATTTTCAATTTTTATATTAAAATCAATCATATCAAATGTTTATGTTATTATTTTTTGAGTTTTTATCTGCTGATTCATTTAGAGGTGCTTTTTTCAAAAATACAAAATTCAAATACCTATAATCATAAAATGAACCATTCTTTATATTTATTTCGTATTAAATTATTTATTTCAAATATTAACCGTGTGTACGTGCGGCTTATACATGCGGTTCATTCTGAAGATCCAATATTCGATGACGCATGTTCGAGCGTTTCGAGTGGAATTTGGCTAATGACGCGAGTAATTTTAGCTTACATTTCGGCAATTGTAGTCATTTTATTCATGTTATAGACTTTTGAATTTACGTAGCCCCATCAAAGGAAAAGAATCTAATCTTAAATGATAATCTAAGCGTCCAATTCATAGGTTGGAATCAAACGTGCGTCGTCGGGATAACGGGCTTAAATTTCAGGCACTATAAAATCTGTTACAATGGTTCGATAACTTCGATAAATTCTGTTTGGTCTCATTTAAAAAAAAAATATTCATCGATGATTCCACCGGGCAGGCCCATAAATCACACTATGTTTTCGTCTGAATCTAAGACTGAACAAAATTTTAGTCGAAATCACAACGACTGAAGGTCGGTCGATGAAATATCACACAAAAAAAAATATTTGTCGTCAATTTGTTTTTAAAAATGTTACCTCAAAATGAATCACACTTTATAAACTGGCAAAAGAATCCAAAATCATATAACAGAACATATTTTAAAAAATTTACTTTTTTACTTTTAATTTGCGTTTTAAAAAATATAAGTTAAAAGTTATGATCTATGATTAAAATCTTCGGAGTAAAAACATTTGTTTAACATTTTAACTATATAGTTTCTTATACTTACATATAAATAATACACTGCATTCTTAAAATATATTAACTTGCAAATTTTGTATGATCTCTTTTTCTAATATTATATGTAAACTTAAAAAAAAACACATATTTCTACCTCATTTTTGTTTCTAATATAATTAATAATATTAATAAAAAAAATGTAAGCAATGAAATACTTTTTTATTGAATTTTTAAAATTAAGATTTTTATCTTATAACTAAAAGATCAATTTTTTTTCCTTGCAAGTTATGCATTCGTAAGCAATTTTAACTCGAAATTTTGATCAAACTTTACATAGCGGCAAAAAAATTGTCAAACCAAACATTATAGTCCAGTAATTTTATACATCAGATCTTGCGTCAGATCCGGAAGTTCTGATTTTTTGGTGAGTTGTCTATGATATTGACGTAATGATTAAGCCAAGTTTTTGACCTCGAGCGACGAACGGAACATTGGTAAACATCCAAAAAAATAGCGAATTTTTCGTGCTTTTTTCAGTTATTGGAGATTTGAACTCTATAAGGAACTAGTTTTCGGTTATAAATTTGTTCTAAGATTTTAAGATAGCTATACATTTTCTTTAATTTGTCCCCAAAACCATCAATGTATAATCATATAGCTTTCCAAAATTTAGCAAGATATCTAAAATATTTTTCACAATTTTTTGTTGATGTTAAAAGAAACGAGATGGTGAACATACGTCATTATCCATGACTAATTTATTTATTTTAAAATCATGTGAATAGGTTTATACTCAAGGCTGTGTTTGACAATGCGACAAAAAAAACAAGACGTGCGTCAGCGTGACGAGATCTCTTAGCAGTTTTTATCACATTAAAACGAAATTTAAACAAAATGATACATATGTAAAGCATTTCTCGTCGTCACTACGCGTCTATTTTTTTTTTTTTTTCATTTTCACGAAACTTATGACTTGATGTGACCCCGAGAAATGCTTTATTATTATATATTACCTACATATTTCACAGTTTAAAATTTTTTTTTCAAGAGGAGAACAACTGTGATAAGGGATTCTCGTTGCATTGTGAAACAGATTTAAGTCTTTAAAACCACTGTGTAATCGTACATATAGAAGCATGTATGCGCGACCTATATAAATTGTGCAATACTTATAGGTAAATTTAATAACGAGAGCATACAAAGTTCACGGCCTAACAATAGTTTAACAATTACTGAAAACTTACAATGCAATGTTCGTAATAAGTTTTTCTTAAGATGTAGCCGGGCAGTACAAATAGGGTTGACAAAGTTTCACAGGATTAGAAGAAGAGTCTTATTTAGATTCTCAAACAACATTCTGATTTTTTTCTCGGAGCAGTAGCTATATACGAAACAACATGACTGAGGAATTACCTCGCTCTGAAGCTGATGTTCCCCAAGGATCAGTGCTAGGGCCTTTGCTCTTTCTGGTCAATGTTAATTCAATTTTTAATTTTAGTGAAACAAAAATTGTTGAACTTGCGGATGTCTTGGCCATTGCATATGCTGCAGCTGACATAATCAACTTAAAGCAACAATTAAATTTGAACCTAACTTTATTGAACCATTCCTATAAAAACATGGTTCTAAGTAGCAAGTCCAAAGCTATGTCATTTTCGTTTTCAGGATAATATAGAGAACCACTTAGAAAACTGTTATCGTTTAAACTGCAGTACAGAGTGTCCACATATTAAATCTGTTAAAGAATACAAGGTATGTAGTTAGGAGTTACTCTGGACAACAAATTAAACTGGAAACGCCACATTGCTGGACTAAAAACAAAAAAAAACAATCTATACATAAGCTTAAACAAAATTTATCATATTCGTAAATTTGTTCCATCAAATCTTTTCCCTATCACTTGTATGCTCTTGGAAATTCCCGACTTGAGTATTGGATCACTAGGTGGGCAAGCGTATTTATAACCAATATTCAACCACTTATAGCCGTACTAAGAACAATGCTTTTCAAACCAAGATTTGAGCCTTCGCTAACATTGTTTAAGACTAGACATATTGTCTCTTCCATATTTTTGATTTGATTATTTTTTATTCTTCTCTCAATTACAATACCTACTTTTTCTGTTCTGAGCGGTTATATTCAATATATTCCATTTTAATATATTCCATACTAATTAATATTTATTTTTTTTATTGATTTAATTTTTTCATTTGATTTTTACAAAATAAGAAAATTGTAAATATTGTAAAACTTTATGAAATATTGTTACTTGAAATGAAATACATAATCATAGAAATCTAAATTTTCCATGCTTCCATTTTTAATTCATTTAAATTATTAATTGAATGTAATATTGAATGTTTGAATGAAACAACAACACTTGGGTCCATGAATGCAATTTCTCAAAATCATGTTCTTATTTATATTTCAATGTTTTGCTTAGCTTTGCAACAACTTAATTATTAATTCAAATATAACTTATGTACTTAACATAGATTATAATTATAACAATTTTAAAATTTATCACAACAGATTTGGAAGAATCGATGAAATGGCAAACGATAAAAGTTACGAAGAAAGTTCACAACACAAATCTCTCAGCAATGTTTTAGAGAAAGGTATGTGTATTCACAATTATATGTTATGTACTCTTAAGTCTTAATACTCGTAATTAGGTATTTTCAGCTTAAACTATTCGCTTTGATATAAACAAAAACTAACTTCGTAACATTCTCAACAACTGCCAGAATGTAGAATTGGTTACTTTTCTGTTCATTCTGCATTTCTGCAGAGCAAACCTATTGACTGTGTTTCTTTATTCATTCGGAATAATTATTTTGGGTTGGAAATATTCTTGATAAACAATTTATTTTTTTATTTACTCAGAGAATATTTCGAATGCACTGTTTCTATTTCATGTGAGAAATCGGATTTCAAGAATATTAGTACGTTCAGTGTATTTTAAAAATTTTCTTCAATTTTGCAATCTGGTAATATTATAATTATAAAAAAATAAAAATATAATAAATGTTTATTGAATTGTTTTGATATATTATATTACTGCACAATTATTGCTGATGTGCATGTTATCAACAAAAAGTTCTGATTTTGCTTCTTGGTTTATTCCATTCTTATTATTGATATAAGGCATAATTTATTGTGAACCTTTAGCTAGCACAGCAATGCAAGTCCGAATAAAACGTATAATCCATTTTAGGTCTTTTTCTTTACTTCCCAAAACTGCCAATTTTGACCAGTTCTAGTCCAATTTTATTTTTTTTATATTGAATTTGACAGATTTTTGGTTTAAAATGGGTATAGAAAGTGGCAGTTTTTGAAGTAAAGAAACAAACCTATATTATATCCGCTCAAATCGTCGCAACGTTGGTATGTGTGTCAAAATCAGCTGTCACCCAATTGAAAAATTATTTGGAAAACAAATACATAATTGAAAATAAAAGCGGTTAAAATCGTCATTTATTTAGACTAGCATTTTTGCGTCTATATATTCACCTTTATTGCATTGTATTTTTTTTAACTTGGAAATTATTCTGCATATTTTATGATGTACTTTATTAAAACATATTTTTTTATTTTATTAAATTTTTTTTTTTTAAATTTATTATGACAGATTTGGAGAAAAGAAGTAAAATGATATGCGACCAACCTCAGGAAATGGAAAAATTTTTTAACACAGATTTGGAAAAAAACCGTGGAATTAAATACTATCAAACTCAGTAACTGGAAAATCCCATCTAAAAACCATCTCATCGAAATGTCAAGAATATACTTACAAAAAATATTATCAGGATACAGTGAAAGCTCTAATAAGAGGACACTCATGGTCCTCCAATTTTTGTCCGGTTATGAGAACTGTCCGGTTAAAGGAAATATATTGAAAAACTTTTTTCTTTAACTTCATACTAAATTTTTATTAATCAAAATTGACATCACTTAAGATATTTCAATTTGAGAGGTTTCTGGCTATTGGAAACCATTCCATACACACGTGGGCAATTTTGTAACCTTCAGTTCTGAGAAAAGTTTTTTTTTTATTTAAATTGGATCCACCTTGCCATTTTCCAATATCTTTTTTAATTTTTTTAATTTCTCTGGCTTGTGTCTTTCCAATATTAAATCTAAAAAAACATCTATACAAGATAAAATAAAAAATTTAATAAAATCTTTTATGTCGTGGCTGAAACAAACAAACCTTTTCGATGAAGCGCGAACCTCCCTTTGTATCACGAAATGAAATTACTGCAAAAATTACAGAAAGAAAGGAAATGACGACCCTGTTTAGATTGTGACTGCTCACTACGTAGTGACGGCATTTTGTAGGTGAAATCGGTGAGGTAGAAAGGGAGGCGACAGTCAGGAAGAAAACATAAAGATTGTAGTGAGCAGTCATGTTTCATATCCGACATGTTCCATTTAATGCCATTTTTTTATTTTTGGCATGTTCGTTGAAGGGTAAGGTAGATGAGAATAAAAATTAAAAATGTGTAATTAGTCAAGCTTAGACGCAAAAAATGCTTATTAAATTGGTGGATTGATAACAGCAAAGATGCTGAAGCAGATTTAATTATTAAAATTGCAATTTCTGCTATATTTTGCAACTACTTATTTATTTAATATTAAACTCATGGTTCATGGTGCTCAGAATCAAATGTTTCAATTCAGAGATATTCCATCAGATATCGGCGATACTCATGACTGAGAAATTTCGAGTGTAGACACGACATGACTATTCACTACGTAGTGAGCATGTCACAATCTAAACAGGGTCTGTGCAATAACGGAACGCGATGAACTTAAAATGACACCAACTTAGTTACTCGGGAAATCCCCTAATAAGCTTTCAACATAACATCGCTCTGTCCGTTATAAGAGCATCGAGTCAGGTTATCGGAGATTTTCTATGAATTTGCTTTATACGTATTCGAAATAAAACAGAAACCATACTGCGAATGGACCTTCTGTTTTTTTTTCTGTTTCATTTGTTGATACAAAATAATACCTACATAAAACAATGTCTCCGCATATATTGGAGGTTTTCTATCTTAAATGAGCAAGAAAAAGTGGCCGCGTCCGTTTATAAGAAAGTAATTTGTATGAAAAATTTGAAAAATAAGTTTGTCCCCGAAAATGTATCCGTTTAAAAGAATTGTCTGCTTATTGGAGCTGTCCGCAATTAGAGCTTTCACTGTATTTTCAAACTAAAACTATTAACTAAACGTGGGGCTGGTTACCCATCCTAAAGTTTTCGAAAGTAAAAATGCATTTATTATTTAATAATTAAAGTTAACATGTCAAGTGTAGACAAAAACATTAATACCTACCTCAACTATTATCAAAAACAATTTATTACTTTTTTTTAAAGATAAGCTACCTAGATATAGCATAAGATATAATATTAAACTCTTCAGTCGTGCATATAGAGTGGAAAAATTACGATCAATCATTTATTATTTTTAAACATTATTAGGTATATATTTTATAGAATTTACATTAGTCATATTTTATTAACACTATTTTTTTTTTTTTTTAAATACAGATAATATTTATGTACAACAGCTTAGTTATATAATGCATTACAAATAACAAGGAAGTGTCTCTTTTTTCCTTGTGTTTGTTCATTTTTCATGCATTTACAAAACATGTTATGTATGTATAATTTATATGGTTCTTTTCTTTACAAAACTAACCACGATTACTGTTTCGTAACGCAAACGAATCAAAAAATTGCATACTTCTCGGCTGTTTTTTTTTTTTTTTTTTTAAACAAGAGAAATTAAACTATGTATACCTACTCCATTTTGCTTTATGATGTTTTATTTTGGTTTTCATAAATTTATTTAATTTATTTTTTCAGCCTTCCTAATGATAAAAATATAAACAAAAATGAAGCGAAACAATTTATTTTACAATTTGTTGAAAAAAATCACAAATAATTTTATATTACGTATACTTTTGGATTGGAAACGTGATCCCAATAAAGAGCAAGATCTCATACCTATTGTTTTTGTAATATGGATCGACAAATTCTAATAATAAAAACTATCATTATTCCAATCTAGGTATTAGGTATTAAAATAATCTCATACTACCTCATTTTTGCCTCTTATAATAAAATAAATAAAAACATTTTAAAACAGTGAAGTACTTATTTATTTAGTTTGTTAATTTTAATTTTAATTTGGGGAAAAAAGTGAGAACTGTACCTTAGCTTTAAGAATACTTTCTGATACATATGCTTCAAATTGAAACGAGACTTGACAGCTATGTGTGTGCGGTTCTTAAATAAATTCTGAACGGCATTTTTCGAAACTATATGAACCCCAAAAATGGCAGCCATTACTTATTGTTAAGACTGAGAGATGCAAAATTAAATAGCAGAAATAAAATGCGGTTTTTAAACTTTTATGAATTATTAAGTTTCCAATAGGTATACTCAAATTTGATTTAAAAAAATGCAGTTTTATAGAAAATAAACATTTTTTCAAAGAAATATATCACATAATACCAATATAAATAAACAGAATGTCAGTCAAAACAAAGTGTGCATTTTGACGTTTGTGAATAAACTGGAGAGCACGAAAAAAGAAAAAACTCCTTTCCATGAAAACGGTTCTTAAATTGAATTTAAGTTCTTTTTTTCTATTTTTCCTTGGCCAACAAGTTATTATTTAATAGAAGGTAGGTAGGTACATGTATCATTTTTTATTGGTTATAAGTTTTTTTTTATAATTTTTTTTTGTTAAAAACAAAACTAAACTAGATATGTAACTAAAGCTTACATACCTATTCTTTATAACAAAAAAAAACGAATTTCATGCACGACCGATCACGAAAATTTATTCACAAACATCAATCTCAAACAAACAAAATCTCCTTATTTATAAACGCATTCCAAAGGTCTAACTATGTTCTCATACACTCACTTAAGGCTTAACTACATAAGCCAAAAAGTACTGAAGTACAAAAGTAAAAATATTTTTTTTACCGCTAGCGCCGTTGTTTTGTGAAAAAGAATACACAAATTTGTTTTTAAACCAAAATTTAAGCTTTCTGCATCATTTTTATAAGTTTTCTAGTCAGAAAAACTATCACAAAATCAATTTAAAAATTTTCACTTTTGCACTTTTTCACTTTTTGGCTTATGTAGTTGAGGCTTTACATTGCTGTAATCAGTCGCGTAGCGTGGGTTTTTGCCGCCCGGGGCAGGGTCCTTTTTTTCCGCCGCTATAGCAACTTTTTTTCTGATGCCTTTAATTTTTTTTTTTTTTCAATCAAGAAAAAGCTATACTTTACTTACCTTGTTTTAATTTATTTTTTTATTAATAGATTGATTCTTTATTTATATATGGATATTAAATATAGAAGTGTCTATAATTGGGTGATGATTGCTGAAAAACAACGCCTGTTTTAAAAAAAATAAACCTGCACTGCCCTTAGTTACTATTATTATTATTTATTTTTATTACTGCTATACATAATATATAACCCATAGTTGTTTTGCAGATGACTAAGATTATCTGATTACCATTTTCCTTGAAGTAAATGAAGAATTAGAAAAGTTGGTCAAAGTTTAGTTTTAACTTAAACATATTTCACAATAGCCCATTAAAATTGAAGTATTCAACACAAGTTTTATCTTTTAAAAACTGTTCGCATGTTTTTTACAGTTCAATAAAAGGTGTTAAATTCACCACAGCTAGCTAATTTTAGATGAAATCGAAACTTCTTATTTATTTATTTTAATGATTCAGATATTACTGAGCAAAACTGTTTCACCTATTTTAACATTTTTCAAAACCGACTAATAAAAAAGTTATTACTACATATTTTAATTTTGAGTTTGGGGTCAACACATGTAAACAAAATAATTTTCAAGCCAATAATATATTTTTAACAAACAAAACTGCCTTTTAAAAAACATTCCTCGAAAGGAAATTTCGAGTTTTCAAAAACCGTATTTTTAACAAAAAAATATTTTAAATACACATCACATAAATTCTATTCGTTTCACAACTGAATAGGATTCAGATTCAAACATTCAATTCAGAATTATAAATGCAAAATATGTATAATAACACAGTGCATTTTTACTTTTATATTTTGGTTTGGCTAAAGAAATTTTGAATTTTTCAGTGCAGACAAAAAAATTAGTACCTACCTATGTATATCTCAAAAGTGACAAAGTAGATTTATTGAAGGAAAATTGCAATTATTGACTGTGAAGCTGTGTCACCGCTTGAAAACTGTTAATTTTGATGAAAAAATGGACCCAAATCAAAATAAAATACATAAACAATATTCAGAAATCTTTTAACACTAACGCCTGTTTTGATAAATACATGTTTTGAAAAATTGCCGCCCCCTTTGCAAACTCTCTTCCGGAAATTTTGGAAATTTGCCAGCTGCAAAAATAAAACTGATTCACATAATTTAAAAAATCCAAATATTGAATTTAAAAGTCTGGCAACCCTAAGATTCATGTCTTTTTTTCTGATTTTTAGACACTTATACACAAAAATGATTATGTATACGGTATAGCTATACCTACATAATAACTACCGCTCGTTAAAAATAGAGATGGGAATCCGGATAATTTTTGCACACGAAATAAAAAACAAACGACAACGCATAATGGGGCAGAATGCCTTTAAAGTTGGCATTTAATCAATCGGCAATGTTAGTACAAAAAAGTATAACATACTCTGAAAATAGACAAAACACTTTACAGCACCTCACAGTTATCGGAACTAATAGTTCAATGATTTTTTCGATAAACGCAAACACAACACTTTGTTTAACACTTTTTCTATCTTCGAGCACAAATTAAGAGAACAGAACATTATTTTATTTGTTGACTTAAAACTAAATTAAATGTGTTTTTTAAAGTCAGGCTTACAGATAAGTATTTTCCGAATGCAAATAAAACCATTTATATTCTTTTGCTACGTTTCGCTGTTTTTTTTTATAAATAGTCACGCTTACTGATTATTTTGATCCAAACAACGCACAGATAATAATTAGCACAAAATTTACAAGTCAAAACTCAAAACACACTTCTTCTCGCGATGCAAAAAGTGAACAAATACTCCATATATGACGATCTGCTGAACATCACGTGATCCAAATAACTCTTCTTTCTCATTTCTAATTCTCTATCATATTTGGTAAGAGAAATAAAACGTTAGTTAAGACAAAGCTCAATTTCAAAATATGATTTTCTGCCAGCTAAACACGTAGGTATTGCGCTCCATTGTGTGGGAATTGTTTTTTTTTTTAATTTTCGACTTAAAATATGTACATAATATGTACCTACATATGTGCTCAACAAGCACGCACATATGTACCTACATAGGTATAAGTTTGCTTTTTATTTGGGTGAATTTTTGTTTTTATTGAATTTGGACAGAAAGAAAAAGAAAACAGCTCCAACCATTTTTGAATTTTATTTGCATAGATTTAGATATTTTTTTTAAGAATTCAGACGGTGTATTCTTTATTTTTATTTTGAAACATATTAAAGGCCAGTTTCACAGTGCACACTTAACAAAATAAGTGGCACTTAATTTTCCCATTTTGGCACTTAAGCCGCAGTTTTACTACCTGAGTAAGTGGAACTTAAGTGGCCAACATGGGAGACTTAAGTGTCACTTATTCCAATAAGTTTACACTGTGAAATTGGGAATTAGTTTTCCATATTTGGCACTTAAGTGACACATACTTCACTGTGAAACTGGCCCTAAGGAGTTGTTTAACCATTTAAGCAAACGAGTTTCATGCTTCTTTTCTATTTTATCTTATTTAATATATTATAAATGTTGGCTCATAAGTCATAGGTATATTTATTTTATTTTACCAACCAAATGCATCGAGGTACCTATTTAGTGAACAAAAATTCAATTGAAAGTTTTTGCGACCTTTGATTCAAAGCGTTTCCCCCATCGCGAATCATCATCATCATAATTGATGAACTATTTATAGTAAACCGTATTTCAGTATGACCACATAAAAACATACAAGCCATTCCAATTGCGGGTAAACCATTCACTTAGGCCCGGTGCACACATGCGTTTTTTTGACGAGTAAAAGAAACGAGTAATGTTCGCTTAACTAGTGGATAAAAACTATGATCTTAAAAAGAAAGGACGTGATTGGGTACATCCTTTTGTTAATCATTGGCTAACAAAAGGCGTATTTTATATAACTATCTTTTCTTTTGCCGGTCATGGTATGGCTCGGAAGCAATATTCTATATTTCTGGACACTTTTTTATTTCACCGATAAATAATTCGATATCAAATTCTTCCATGTTTGAAATCTTTCTTCCAAATTTAATTTGCGTCAAAATGACGCATGTGTGCACTGCTCCATAACAAACAATGTACTGAAAGACGCAAAAGCGTCTGCGGTGACGCAGCGGTCTCGCGAAGACCTGCGAGTGTTCTTTCCCGCAAGAATGACGCGCGATGACGCAGCGTCACCGCACGTGTGTGTGCACTACTCAATTTATTTGTGAGTACTGTAAGACGCAAAGGCGGTGACGCTGCGTCGCGACGCGGCGTCAAAAAACGCATGTGTGCACCGGGCCTTAAACCACAGAAATTCAGCCATCACAACAAAAACCACCATATTGGTCGTGTACGTGTGACTTTTTATTAGATATTAGACCGACTGTTCATGTTTTTTTTTTTTTTTTAAACCCACATACATTCTTAAATATTTGAGTGAACAAATTGTGCGTTAGTAAGTTTGTATGTATGTATGTCATACATCTACTGTCTTAAAATTTAATGCCTTAAGCCTAACCTATCCAACGTTATCGTAAGTAGTCTCAACAACAGTTTCGTCATACAATTGTCTAGGTAGTTGATATTGTAAATGTTTACAAATCTGTACTCTATAAGTCTTTATGTAAGTACCTGCTCTCCTGGTATTTTCGCTCTTTTGATGGGTTTACGAGTGCATTTTCCTCGACAGTTTAATAGGGCATAAAACTAACTGTTAAACGGATACAAAATAATACTTTCCCAGATGATGACAACGTGCAGTGGCGGTGCGGGTCATTCTCATGATGGGGTAGGTATGGGGTGACCAGATCTATCCTCAATCAAAAGAGGACATCCGAAAAAATCTGAAACGAAAAATAAAAAAAAAAAAAAAATACCTAATTTTTTTATTTATTGGATCAACGTAGTGTCATTTAACAAAAAGAAAACAATAACAATAAACAAAAAAAAAACTACATAAAATCTCTTAGTTACTTAACATGAAAATAACTTTATGTAATAACATTTGTTCATAGACAGTGGGTTCTGAAATTCACGCATGGTGGTGCCAATAAAAAAAGCTTGATAGCTGACAGTTGAAATTTTTTTTAAAAATGGAGCACTACACAAAAGAACGACGCGTTCTCATTATTAAGCAGTACATAGTTTGAAATAATAGGCATGTTCAGGAAAATGAAATCTCAGAGATCTCACTCAGCAATCTCAGTCACTTGAATAGGATTCCTCAGCAAAATTTCTCAGTTTTGCTGTCAAAACTCTGTGGAAAAAAAATCTTGGATTCGCTTGCTCACTTTTTGAGTTAGAAAAATCTCTGAGACCTCATTTTTGTGAACGCGCCAAATAATTAAGGTTTGCCGGTGTTTTTTCGAACAAAATCATTTTTAGTGATGAAGTCCATTTTCGTCTTAATGGCTACGTTAACCCTAAAAGTTGTCGTATTTGGCGTTCAGAAAATACACGGATGATTGTTGAGATATAAAATTACAAATTATTCTATTCCATACATAACATTGGTGTTTTGTTTCAACAAAAAATTTAAATATTGAAGAACCTAAAAAAGAGGACAAATCGCTTATTTTTTTAAAAAGATATCGGACAAAAGAGGACTTGTTCTCTTTAAAAAGGACGTCTGATCAGCAAATGTTATAGGCTTATTATCATTTTTTATAAGATAAGTTCCTTTTCCTTCTGTTACTGGGGTGCAGGAAAGAAAAGATTTATTGAAATACATACATAAGTGTGACCATTCTTAAACTTTAGGTTTGCGAGTTCCCACATAATTTTCTTCGTTTCCTTGTGCCAAAGAAATTTAATCATAATTCACACATGGTATCTTAATCACTAATCTCTATATAATGTTCATTTACACGAGCGTAATTTTCTTCCAATTATTTTTCCTCATTATATTTTAATTGTCATAAATATATTTTATGACATTAGAGGTATAAAAGTTAGAAATAATGACATTTTGTCAAAAATGTACCTAAATGTGGGATAAATCTCTTGATAGATGTATTCCTTAAAATATATAGTAGTTTTATTTCTAAAGGTGGATAACTGTTTATGCGGCTTCGCAGGGCCAGGGTCCTCCACTTGGAGGCTGAGAATATATGCATTTCGGGCTCTCAGAGTTATTTTTCAAGTCCGGTGTTAGGCAATGCAGAACCAATTATATTGCTTGGCAATTTTATATGTTATAGTTATACTGTTGTGATCAGCTTCATAATATTATATAAAATAACCTGCCTTATTGTGAGTTTCACCGAAATAACATTTTACCCGCAAAATTTGAGACTTCACCTTTCGCCTATTGTGAGTTTCACCCGAAATTTCATGTTACAAAAATTCCCTTTATTTTGAAAATTAATCTCGGGCGGAATGTAATGCCATTGAAAACCTAAATTTTCACTTATTTTTTTTTAAGGCGAACGAAATTTCATTGGGGCGAAACTCAAAATAGCTTTTGGGGCGAGCATACAATTTTTCGGGTGTAACAATAAGGCTGAATATGTCTGTTTATTGACTGCAATTTATTGGTACCTACAATTTACTACTTCTCAAAAATTTGTATAGGATTTCACAGAAAATTGTGTTTTGCAATCCCAGAAACATTTGGTTAAAAAAAACGACAACAGGGATTAGCGACGCCATCACAGAAACAAAATGGAGTTTTCATACAAACTATCTATAAAAAGTACCTATGTAATTCACGCCTGTAACATAGTTTTTCTGAACGCTTAAGTTAAGCCCCAAGAATTATTCTCTGAGTTTAGCAAATCCAACTGGGGATTGCATGTTGAAATTAACATGTAACTAACAATTCAATTCCCCCCGAGCTTTGCAAAAAAACACGATTAATAATAAATATAAAATATAATTTGTGTTTTTTGTTCTACCAAATAGTAGTATTATCAATGGTCTGGTCACACTAATGGTTAAAATATGAACTTGAAGCATAATATTGAATGGGTTAGGTTCCCAATTTAATATTATGCTTCAAGTGGTGTGGTGGAATCTTTTTTCATGGTTTGCCTCTCATGAAATCTGAAAGGGAGTGTTTTTTTCCCTGATAATGCCTTTTAGTTTCCTGAACGCTTGGTTGGAAAAAATTCAAGGCGAATCATTTTTCTGTTTGTGAGTGTGTTAGGTACACACTCGCAAACAGAAAAATGCGCGCAGGGATGTAATTTGGCTTCTATAATATCATACAGCCAACCTCCCCTTAAATTTTGTGATGACAACGAGTTCGTGAATCTAGGTAGGTAGTTATATAATTCTATAAAAAAATTCGTTTCAGAGGAATCCTTACGAGTATAATGCTGATGTCATTGGTAGGAAAGAAGAATGTCGTTTAGTTTTTTTCTGTTCGCCTGTTAGAAGGTTGTAATTGTTTATTTTATTGATGTTTCGGCGAGATAATGAGGAGTTTCCAAAACCTATTAGGTATCTTAAATCTTACAGAGAAGATTATACCGACCTACTTTGGTTTTTATTGCATATTATTGCTTTTAGGTGATCGATCAATTCAGTTCAAAACACGGTTGGTCTGGGCCCAGTGGATGATTCAGGGTTGCTGCCCTGAATTATTACAAACAAACAATTATTACTATATTACAATTATGCCGTTATAAAGGGTGTGGTTTTCAATCTGGCAATACTTCTTTCGGAGTTGGTCTTTTTGACAGCTGTCACTTGATTTATGCTCACTCCTGAACAACGTTTGCAAATCGTGCAAATTTATTACCAACATAATGGTTCGGTTCGCGCGACGAGTCGCGCGTTGCGTCCAATATTCGGTCGACATAATCGCCCAGCAGAGTAATTCGAGCAACCGTGGATCGGTTTTGCACCTCGTTTACTCTAGTGGATAATGCGCATCCTCAGAAACGCCGTACAGTGCGCACCGAAGACGCTATTGCTACTGTGGAGCAGGGTATCGAAGAAGACCCGAATGAGTCCATCCGCCATCGCGCGCAACAATTTGAGCTGGGACCTCTTGGCCCTCTCGGCTGGAATTTATTCGTACCAGCCGCGGCGGCCACTTGCCCGAAATCATTTTTAAAACATAATGGCAAACACTTATCTTTATAATAAAGCTAAATTCTTGGCGTTATAACATTAAATTATATGCGTTTTATTTCTTCTTGAAAACCACACGTCTAAAAAAAACACAATTTAGTTAAATGCACCTCATGCAGTAAAAATTGTTTACTAGTTTTTAGTTCGGTTTTTTATTAGAGCGTATTTTTTTAAAGTTTTTTTTAAACTATAATTTATTCTCGGCCAGTTTCTGGCTACCCAAACAAAAAGAATATAACATTTTTCTCCTGTACTTTTTCGTCGCCAAGACGAGAATTTATTTTTGAAATAAATATTTTTATATTTTTGTATTTTTTTTTAGAAAAAATGACTTAAAAGTAAAAAATATTTAAAAACAACGGCAACACTTACTAACGAAGTACTATACCGGTTTTAAAAGCCAGAAATATATTCTTTAATTCCAAATGAGATTATGAGATTTTTGTTGTTTTGCTTGTTTACAATATAAAAACAGTGCTAGCACCCAGCATTATGGCGTATAACCAGTGAGGTAAGTATTGAGGGTCAAAAACAAACATTTTTTGCTATGGAAGGGGGGTCTATCTCGCCCTGTTTAGAAGGTAGGCGCAATTTTAGAAAAACAATACTTAAAATGAAAAAAAAAATTATTAAAAAACAACGGCAACACTTACAATGAAGTACTATACTGGTTTTGAAAAACAGAAATCTTTTTTTTTATTAAAAATTTAAATTAAATTATTTATGTCAATCGTTTTTTAAAAATTCGCATGCAAACTCAAAATTTTGATTAAAAAATGGAAAAAAAAAGAAGTTTAAACCGACTTTTTTCAAAATTGTGAAAATAAGTGCTAGGTCGGCTTTTTTTGGTTAATGCTAATATCAATTCTGAATGGAACACAAAAAACCGAATGGTTTTATGTCTTCTAGTTCTTGAGAAAATTTAAGATTACTAAAACTACTTTTTAATGAGATTTTACCGCTGTTTTTTAATAATTTTTTTTTCATTTTAAGTCATTTTGTTTTCTAAAATTGCCCTTACCTCCTAAACGGGGCGAGATAGCCCCTCCCCTCACAGTAAAAAATATTTTTTTTTATCCCGGGGGGGGGGGGGGGTTCTTGCCACTTCAGCACTAAAGAGTTGGGTTCATTTGAGATATGAGACCCAAATTCGTCCTGAATAGAGGGGTGTGATTCCTATACGGGGGGAGGGACACCATGTAGTTGCCCTCCGGAGTTTAAGCCCACCCTATGTGTCTTCAGGACACCACCATGGCTACTGCATCCTTCAATATTGTGCAGTAGCCCCTAAAGTAAGATTACCCATTCTTCTTGTCTAATCTTGTCATCACCTTCCAATTAAGTTTCCATGTTATCTAGATATAAAAGATTTCAGAATACAATACAAAAAAACTTACCATACAAAAAAAATGTACTTCCCGTCACCGTTGAGGCTGAAGAGACATCGGAGAAAAAAAACGATAAGTAGAAAAAAATTAACTTCGTTAACAGAAAATTAGTTAACAATTTATTAGACCGATTAATTATTTTAAATTAAAATTAATATTTAAAAATTTTAATATTGTATTGTAGGTATTGTATTGGTTCCCCTAAGGGTTACAACTCTCCTATCCCTCTCGCCTAACTCCATCTCGCAACCTCTAGTGACTTTAAATTAAATTTTAATAATAATCTTTATAAAAATCTAAAAAAAAAATTCAATTTAAAACTAAATTAAAAAATAATTTATAGATATTAATAATATCTATATATTAATAATATACCAGGGATGGAAAATGACATTTTTTTAATGTACTGAAAACTTCTTTAAAATTGTACTGAAATGAAGTCAATTGTACTGATTTTTTTTTTGGTGAAAGAAAAAATATTTTATATGTAACGAAAATTTTTATTCTTTAAAACATAAACAAAAACAATTCATAAAAATACATATGTATGTACATGAATTTTTTAACAAGTTTTTTGTTGCTATCGAGGTAGAACACATTTGAATTTGCATTTTGTTTCGACATTTCGACTTTACAATATTCTGGTATGAAAAAATTCGTTCGACATTTGCGGACGAATGGGGAACGGAAAGAACGGCTTGTGCAAGGTGAATTTTATATAAAATATTTGTGCGCTGTTTTTCAATTAATAATAAGAAATAAATCACAGACAATAATAAATTTAGTTTCATTTAACAAATAAGGTAAATAATTACTTTTTCCAGTGTATTTTTAAGCCATTCTCCATGAGGTGAAATTCAAAAATGCAATAAAAGATAGTGGAAATAACTTTCTCGAAATTCAATCAACGTGAATGATTCTGCTGTTCATGGGCAAAGAATATTGTTTTGGAATAGAACTCCATTTCATAGGAAGTCTCTCGTCGCGATGTAGACAAATAGGCCAACCGATTTTGTAAAAAATATTAAAATATTAATATTTCCATTTGTCCTCCACAAAGTCTTGCAATTAATCGTCTATTGCGGGAAATTCACGTCGCAAAATACCTACCAGTCAAAGCACTACCCTTGATATTTTGTTGATGGAATTATTAATTTCGATTTTGTTGCTTTTAGTTATTTTGTTTTATTAAGTTTATTAAGTGATTAGTGAAATTTCAACACTGGTAAGTTGATTTTTAAACAACTTCCTCATAATTTCCAAACTGAATATTTTTTTGAGGTTTTACTTCAAAATTGCTGCTGTCAAGTGTCACACACATAAACACAGAAAAAAATCGCTTCTTTTGGCAATCCTTTCAACGACAAAAAAATCGATTCTTGTTAGAAAAAAATTCGATTCTTTTGTTGAAAGGAATTCGACATAATTAAAGATTTAGAAAATTTGCAAATTTAAAGAAAACAGGTTTCATAAAATTGTACTGAAATAAGGCAAATTGTACTTTTGTACTTGACCAAACTCAATTGTATCGAATTCGATACAAATGTACAGAATTTTCCATCCCTGATAAGTACAGGTTGGTAAACCTATTTAAATGTAAGAATAAGCATACAAAAATTATCATAATAACAAAAAAATCCTAGGTTGCTTACAAAAATAAACCTTTTTTCATTCTTTTTATTTTGTTTTGTTTTGTTCGTACGTAGATATATATCCTTGTAATATTTTTTGTTTGTATATTGTTTTAGTTTTGATTTTTAGGGAATTAAATATTTATTCCTCAATATTTCAATCAAAAATAAAGCAGTTGTATACGCCGAAAGATAAACAAAAATTAATAATAAAAACAAATTTATTTTATTTAAGTATTTTTTTTGGAAAAAATGTTTGACTTACTTTGAAATACTTCTGCTCCCAAGGTCCTCTTTGAGGACTGTAGATGTTGTGTGGAAAAGGATAGATTCAATTTATTTATCGTTGTTTTTGATTATTTCTACCATACTTGTTTTTGATTAGTAGGGATGCAACGTTATGTTACTTAGTATGATATAAGAAAAGCCTATAGTTAATACTCACTTTTCAAAAGTGTTTCCAACTTCATAAAAAAAGAAAACACTTTATATTGGTTTAAAAAATTAACATTTATTTTTCATCTGCATTGTTGCACCTATGTTTTATGATTTTTTTTTTCTTATTCACTTTTTATAGGGAAAATAGTGGGAACAAATTAAAAGCTTTTCACAAAAATCAAGCAAATTAATTTGTAAAAAAGGGAATTTCACTGTTTTGTTTTCGCTTCTTTTTTTATTTAAGGAAATAGCATTTATATTTTTGATAAAAGCACAAAAATCTCTTTTTATATATATATATATATCTATATATATACTTTGGTTTCATTTCATATTTTTTTAGGTTTGTTTTTTTTGTTTACTTATTAATTATTTAAATGTCGTCTCTCATGTCTTTCTTAGAATTTCATTGAAATTTCACTTAAATTTTTAAACCTAACTACTTAGTGCTACTGTTTTTTTTTTTTTAATTTCTTGTTTGTTATCATTACTTTTACTCTTCTATTTCAGCTTGTAGCTGTTTTGAATACTAACTTTCTAAATACCTTTTCGATGATCATTTGGGTCTGCTTACTGCTTCTGACTTCTTATTTGCTTTTTTCAGATATTCCTTGCTAGTCTTTAAGAATTCAGCTTCAGCTTCAGCTTAATACACCAAACAATCCTACTGATATATGTTCTAAACTCAAAACTTGTCAATCAATTCAAAGCACTACTCATAATCTACGTGTTTTTGTTTTTAATTTTATCTTAAGTTTTGCTACTTTTCAAATATATATTTATGAATATACATTCACTTCGTGGTATTTTCTTTAAAAAGAAATCTTTTTTTTTTATTTGGTTTTTAGTTTAAGAAAATATCCCAACTTGAAAACACAAAAAGTCTTTCTATGTAAGTTTCTCTAAAATCCATGGAAACTTCTACGTCTAAAGTATCTGCTTTTTTTTATTCTCCTTGCTAATGTAAAAAACTACATTTCAGTTTTTTTTGTTTTTTTTTTTGGTTTGAATTTATAATACTATATTTTTTTAAAATTTTTTTTGTTCACCTACATTAAGAATCTAGCTTATCTATAAGTATAATCTTCTCAAAAAAAATTCTAATAGTTAATTTTCCTAAAAAAATTTATAGAAAATTATTTGTTTATTTTTAATTTTTCTTTTGTTGTAGATGCATACATTTTTTATTTTTGTTATTTTATTCGCCTTGAGTTTGACTCTTCCAGATTTGTTTTTATATTATTTTTGTTTAATAACATTATTTACAAAAAATCTCACACAGTTTTTTTTTTAATTTTTAATTTATTTTTTTTTTTATTTATAAAAAAATATAAATATTCTTTTCTGTACGTGCATTTTTGTCGTATATGAATGTTGTTTTGTTGCTTCTTGCAAAATGTATATAAGTTTTCGTATTAAACGTGCGTTTTCTTTTTTATTCGTATTTTGTCGCAATAAAATATATAAATATATATTTGTTGTTTTGTTTTTATTTTTGGAAGTATTCAGTGTCAATTACATTTATGAAAATACTTTTTGTTTTTTTTAATACAGAAGAAGAAATACATATTAATAAGAAATAAATTCAATCAACACATAATAAGGAAATTGCAAAAACTTTTCCAATATTATAATGAAATAATGATTGAATAAACAATTTATGAATGATTCAAAAAGCAAAGTGAAAAAATTTTTGTCGGGAGTTTTATTTTTGTATATCTAATAATTTGTTCTGTTCTGATTTTAAGTTCAAGACAAAAGTTTTGAGAATATTTTCTAAAGTTCTGGTCCAGGGAAAATAATGTTTTTAGAATCAGAGGAAAACATCTACTGCCACTGTTGATTTCTCAGAATAAAGCATCGTATTTTAATATATTTGGGAAAATTAATGAATTGAAATAATTCAAAATTGTGAAGACAATAAGTACCTTCATAGTTTTCACACGCCATTACAACTTTTGTATAAGTTTTTTGTTTCTCTTTTAGATTGAAATATCTGTAAAATCTGAACCGATGGAGTTTTCTACGGAGTAGGGTTTGAATTTAGCGAATGGAAATTCTTAAAAAAATTATATTCTGATTACTGTTATAGAAAAACTGTTAATTTTTGTTCAATTGTATTATTAGGAATCCTATAAACTGACGAACCTTAAACCTAAGAGGAAACATTTTAAAATTCATGGTTGAATTAGGTAATCTGGCTAAGAAAATCAAAATTAAATAAATATCAGCTTCTGATCAAAACTCTTCCCAATTCTTATGATTCTGAGTCGAAGATATAAAATTGGTGTTAAAAGCCTCCTATTTAATCGTTAAAATGTGACGTTTTTGTTTTCTCAGGTGAAAAGAAAAATATTTTGAAGAATAAAATCATCCTGGTGATTCGGTGACACATCATGTTTTTGCTTCAGGTGGATGCTGGCTTGTGCCTTCACAAAAGTATTTTAAGCTTTACAAATTTTAAAAATTTCTTTTTTATATAAAATCAATCCTCTTTGACCAGAATCTTCTTAATTAAAGCTGCCTATGACAAAGCGTCAAAAGTAAACAAAATATCAGGCTTTCTAAATAAAATATCTGAAATAATTGGAAATAGGTACCTACATTATGTATTCAAAATTCTTGGACATTTATTTATATGTATGTGTTAAAGCAATACTGAACTAACTCGTATGTATAATTATTGGATCTACACCAGAACTTAAATAAAAACTAATTGTAAACAAAAAAAAAAAAAATGTCAAAATAGCAATAATAGCAGTAGTGGGTAAGGATAATTATTGGAACGATAAGAATTTGAATTTCAAACAATTTATGTTTACGAAAATAAAGTCAAGTGAAATATCCTTAAAAACTCTCATCCTGATAATATATTATGTAGGTATATAAACAATATTTAAAAATAAATCCATTCATTATACTTTTTTTAATGATGCCATGGAAATCACCAAAGGCACTGTTTCGAAATGAAAATATTTATAAAAACAAACTTATGGTTAAAGTATAAATATTTTTTTAAGTTTAACAATTTAATTCATGTATGATTTTTTTGTTTTTTTTTTTTTTGGAATAAATGGAATACAATATTCCTGAGAATTTACACTTTTCGAAATTATATTTTCAATTAAGTTTGTTTTTCATGTAACAACAGTTCTTTTTTTTTCATTTTAATTTTTATTTTTTAAGTAAAATCTGGAAGATGTTTTAAATTTTTTTGTTTGTTATTAAAAACCGTTCGCACACAGAAAAAAGTTTCTTTTTATTTTTTGTTTTGTTTTCTGTTTTGTAAACTAAACGAACACATTCTTACACTTTTTTTTTGTAAATTGTCCTGGTAAAAGATGTTTTTTTATTTCAAAATTTTCTTAATAATAAATATTCTCCTAACATCTAAAATAGAAGAAAGATAGAGAGAGAGAAAAATATCTCTTTGAGCTAAACTTAAAATCTAAGCGAACTATAACTTATAGCGCACTATGTAAATTTTTTTTTCAATCTTAGTCATTCGTCTACGTTTTTGTTTTTTTGTTTTTTAATTCTCACTTAGAAAATATGTTTATTTTTTTTTGTTTTTCTTTAGAAATTCTTTTAAAAAAAATATATAAATAAGAAAACTTAATGCTTTTGTAGTGAAATAAATTATTTTAATTTAAAACAAATATATTCTTAATCTATAAACTTAATTACTATAATATTGAAATCTAATCTCCTTGTTTCTACTTGTTTTACTTAAGTCTACGTATTTTCTTTTAATCTTAAAATCTATATAGGTAAACTAAAAATTAGATGCTTTCACGACATTTACATAATTAGCGATCAATTTGACTAAATAAATATTTACTTTTTTCTTTAGTTTAAATTAAAGTAACAAAAATATGGAATTACAGCTTTTTGCGTAGATTTGTAAAAATAATTTTTTTATTTTTATTTTTTATTAATTTTATGTAAGCCATTTTTGTAATTAATTATTTCATTGTTTTTCCTTTTAAAAACTTTTATTTTATTTAATTAAAACATTAATTTTTTTGTTTTTATTTTATACTACTTTTATTTTCTTTCGTATTACTTTTTCGCATATGAAAATAAAAATTTTCCCTCATTTTCTTATATTTGTGTTATTTTTTTCCGTCTGTATTGTTAAACATTTCATTTTTTGATAATTTCATTTTCAATGGAAAAATATGCATTCTTTTTTAATGCCTTTTTTTTTGTTTTCTTTAAATTTTATAACTTGTTTTTGGTATTTTTGTTTAGGTTACTGGTCTCTTCCATTTTAAAAGCGATATCTGAAGAATAATACATTTTGAACATATTATATACAAAATTTGTTTTTAACTACTCGTATATTCATTGTATTGTTTCTTTTTTAACTGTGGTTTTGTGTTATTTCTGTCTCTCTCTGTGTTTCTGATTGTTTCGGAGTAATTTTTGTATAAAAAAAATACTTTATGTAATCTTAACTTTTGTTTTTTTTTTTCTTAAAATTGTAATATTAGACAAGATGGATCAGATGGGTACCTATACCTTTTTTGGCACATGTGTTTTTGTTTTTTTTTTCGGAAATATTATTTATCTATTGCAAAATTAAATTGCGCTGAATTAAGATATTTTAAAGAAAAATATTTTGTATTTGTTATTTAGGTATAAATAACTCGGTAAAGTTGTACGAGCAAAAACAATCGTTTTCCAAGGTTTCCATTTCCAGTGTTGTAGAAGAACGGATGTCTAAAATAAAACAAAAAATAAATAATAAAAATAAATTTGACAAAAATTTGAAAAAAGCAGTTGTATTTTTGTGTTCAACTTACATTGCCAATTATTTCAAGAGTTCGCAAAATTATATGTTTTCAATAAAATTGTTCTTCAAATTTGTCGTCCAGTCCATGGAAAAATAATACGTATAGATAAATGTGTTTTAATGTAGGTAATATTTTATTTTAATTAATATTGTAAAGAGTATTTAGGGTCATATTTTGTCAGTTTCAAGTTTTACAACAACTTGAGTGTGCTACCAATAAGTTAAAAGGCTCAAGTTTTATCTAACTAACTCACGGTGTCATCGTGTTCATCAGACACTGCACAAAGGACTCCCATGATTGGTATGACTAGCCTATAAACTTTATGGATACACACACAATTCGTTTTTGTTTTATTCAAAACTTCAATATCCATAAAAAATATAAATATAGATCAGAATCTTTAGTAAGCCCATGACTATGAAGCAATCATGTCTTACTGCACTGATGATAAGTTAAGGAATTGATCAGATGATGCTTGACAAAAAAAAATCTATTAAACAATATATAGGTATTCAAAAAAGATGCCATTTAGTTGAGTGGAACAGCATTCATATTCCAACTAATTCTTCGTTAATATCTATTTGAATTCTGCTTTCGAACAAAGGGAAACAATTTTTCCAAAACCCAATAAACTTTTAGCAAACAGATGTGTTACCTCACTTTACTTCAAAAATAGACGATTTAAAAAAAAAGAACGTAAAAATACATTGTATGAAATAATCATCGTTAATCGAGACTCGTTTGCTGATATGAAAGTTAAATATTTATGTTCAACCTAAACGCATATCTGCTCTACTTTCTTCCGCATTGTTTTATATCAAAAAAGAATCTATCATTTTATTTATTCGTTAAAATATAAAATATTGAAATAATACAAATTTTCTTTTTCGCAACTTAGTCAATGCCCGGAATGTTTTCAGTAAGGAAAATTTGTCGAATACTCGTAAGGCTCTTACAAGTAAAAACTTGTTTGGCAAGTTTTGCTATCCTATCAGATATACGATGTACGCTCTAAAATAACCAAACCAAAGTATGAGATATGAAAGTAAGTACATATTATGAAGGTATTCATTTTCAGCATTTTAGTTTTGTTTTGCAAATTAGCCAATTAAGTAAGCAAAAGGTCCCAGGATCGAATTTAAAATATATCAACTTTTTAAAAAATTGTTTCTCTCGAGGAAAAATTGTAAATAAGTGGCGAGGGTCAGGTCAGCTAATTACACTAGGCTCATGTTAGTATCTAATTATGTTAAACTTTCTAAATTCTCATTAAAAATTAGAGTGCTTTTCCAGGTGGGTGCTTCTATTTCATGCAAGTGGGCGACTTTTGAACTTGCTCTGGATAAAAGCGAAGCTCTTAAAACAAAGCGGTGAACTAACGTTCTTATGAATGTAGGTATGTAAGTGCTGCAAATGCAGAATTTCCTAGATAAACTAAAATTTGATTATGATGTTTGTTGAAACTAATCATGACAAGCATAATTTACTTCCCCTCTATCTACCGCTCTCTCTTTAAACGAGGCGCCATCGACGATACGCACGACAGAGACGTGCAAAACGAAAATAATAAATAAAAGTGTTTCATTTTGTTTTTTTTTGTTTTCTTAGAGAAAATCAATTTTTTATTGATTCAGAAAAAATGTTTTGTTTTATTTTTTTATTTTTTTTATGTTTTTATTACTTTTTTAATTTTTTTTATTCCTATCCACTACAACACTAGAATTTTAGGATCTTAAAGGACACAGAGAAAAAAGAGTTATGAAATTTAGCTTCACATTTCATCATAGTCTTAAGAGAAGAAAAAAGAGCACAACAAAAGGCTTCATCTTTTTTCTTAAATATTTTCTTCAAAAAATCTTTTTTTTTCTCAATTTGTGTGTGTGTGTGTCACTCTACCTATTAAACAATTTTTTTTTTATTTCTATTTTTTCTTTGAAAAAAAGAATTTTAATATTTAACAACTAAATTAAGAAAAGAATATAATTTTCTTGTCTCACTGTCATCGTTTTCATCCAAAAGCAAGTTGTTTTATGTTTTTACAAAATTTTCAATTTGCTTTATTTCTATATAAATTGATTTTTAAAAATTATTTTTGCTGCAAAAAATATGGTTTCATTTTTAAAATTTTTCATCATTGTTAAATAGCAACAAGCGCAAATGTACAGTATTATTGTTTCTCATTTCATTTCAATTTAGTTCTTTTCTGCTTCTTTTTTGTAATATTTATGTTTTTATTTTTAATTACATAATGAGCTTTCAATATAGTTTTATTTTTTTTTTGTTCACAACATTTAAGCTTTGATTTAAATCAATTTATAATTTGTTTTTTTTTATTTTTTTAATTTTTGTTATCATCATTTTACTCTTAAAAAATTCTTCAAAAAAATATATTCTCTTCTTCAATCTTCAATTTTTTACTTATAATATTAAAAAAATGTGTTTTGTTTCTTCTTTTGACTACAAAGAATAAAACCTTATCTTAGAATCTATAAAAATATAACATAAGAAAGAAAACAATCCTAAAGCAAAAAATAAAGAAAATAAAATAAAAAAAAAATAAAACAAAATCAAATATGCTATATACTACTTTTATTTTTAACAAAAAACCACTAAATCTTATGAACTATTTTCACTTTTCTTATTTATTTCTTGAAAGCATTGTTTTCTGTTTTGTTTTATTATTTTTAACATTAAAACTAATTCTTCTTCTCTTATCATCTCATAAAGGTTGTTTCTGATTTTGTTTTTTTTTTTTTTAATTTCTAAAAACCCTTTATGGAGAAGAAAAAAATCTTATTTACAGTCTGATTTTATGTTTTTCTTTTTTTTTTAATTATTTAAACCTATTTCTCGCAATCAAATAGCAAAAAATACGATAATAACTAACAGTACTTCTTAGATGTAAAGGAAAAAAAGAAAACCATTTTCATTTTGTGTTTTCTGTTTCAACACACATTCTAAAAATGATAAAACAAAATAAATTAACTACTTAGAATTACAAAAAAAAGAAAAAAAAAGAAGACATATAGACATATAGAAAAATTAGCAACTACTCTATTTTTTGCTGTTCTTTTTCAAATTACTTAAAAGCTATAAAAGATCTTATGAACTAAGTTTTTCATTTTTTTTAATCTTCATTTTCACCGATTTCTACGGGTTTAATTTTTTTCTTTCTGCATAGCTTTTCTTCTCGCTTCAAAAATTCCTCCGTATCTTTACCAATACTACAAATATTTAATTCTAAGCTACTATTTTCCAACTTCTTTTGTCAGTTCCTTTTCTTTTTTTGTAGTTTATTTCCATTTCTATCAACTACTACCTTTTCTGTTCATTTCTTTAATTTATTACATACTTTTTTTTTTCTTAAACACTAAAAACAACAACACATTAAAAAACAATTTTTAAATAAAATAAAATAAAAAAACAAAAAAAATTAAAGTTATAAACAAAAAAGTTTGAGGAACTTAAAATAAAGAAATAGATCAAACACATTTTCTGCAAATTTTCAAAAATACATTTTGATTTTTATTAATGATATTGCAGACCCATTTTAGATAAGATGTTGAATTTTTGTTTTGAGGGGGGTGGGGAAGAATAAAGGAATGTTGGAATAAAAATATTTACTATAATCATGACTAGGGTTTTGTGATTTTTTTGGAACAAAAAGCTTTTTTTTATTTTTAATAAGCTTTACAATACAATTTTGATATAAAAAGAATGCGAAATTCGTTAACATCAGCAAAATGTGTGATAACTAACTGTGTTATTAACGTTGAAAACCTACCGTTCATTCATTTGAATTTGAATAAAATTAGGTTAAGGTCATTTTTTGAAGGTTTATAAAAAAACAAATAATTAATCTCAGGCCTTTTGGATTCTCATTTTAAGAATTATGAAATATTATGTGAAGAAAAAGTTTGTGAATTTTTCAAAAAATCACATTCACAGCCCTGAGTGTTTGGGGATGATACATTTAAAAATTCAATACATACGGCTTACAATGAGATTCTTTTCGATTTTTAACTTATGTGATGTTATAGTTTTATCTTTCGTTTGTTTTTCTGTTATTTAAATAGCTTTTACAATAAAATTATATCTTTGCATAATACACTTCGTGGTATATGAGTAATATTTGTGGAACCTATTCTAAATCATTATACAACCCAATTCCTATAGATTTTAATTTTAATTTATTTTGCATTTGACCCTACTTTAATACAAATGAATTTAATAATTTTATTTTTTGTGTTAAATTTAGAGTTGTAAGGTATTTACTCAAAATTGGATCTAATTTCGTTCCTAGGTTCTACTAAAGGTAGAAGTTTTAAAATAAAAGAAAACATAAAAGAATATAGGTAGTCCCGCAAATAAAATAAAGGAATATAAATAAATATATTTAAAATAGTATTTGATGAGATACTTTAAAAAATCAACGACAGATCAAATAAAATAAACATTAAAAAACAAAACACCTTTCTCGAGCATGTACATTTTAATCAACTAACACTATATCTGTATTCTACACTCTATCTTCAATTTCAAGTCTTTCCTACTACATACTACTTTCTACATTCTTGTTTTGTTTTTTTTTTTTTAATTTTCTTTTCCTATCCCTTAACTTTCCTCAAAACAATTTGTTTTTATTTTTTTTTTAATTCTTAAATAAAAATTTATTCTAGAAAACAGAAAAAATTGTTTTTTTTTTTGTTAAATAAAAAAAATCAAATCTTAAAGTTTAACAAAACTTATAAACAAATTTTAATTTAAACTAAATTCCTCATAATTTTTGTTTCTTTACACTTTTTTTTAAATTCTTTTGTGAATTTGAAAAAAGAAACTATTTTTTTCTTATAGCATTTTTTAATGTTAAAAAAATATATTACCTCATTTTTCCATTAGAAATTATTATTTTTTTTTTTGTTTTTTTTTTTGGAATTTTACTTGCAAAGGCAGCGAAATAAGAAATAATATTTTAATGTTTTTATTCATTTAGTTTTTTTCTTTTCTTTTTTTTTATATACTACTCGCACACAACTGCATTTTACTGCAATAGATTTTTCTTTTGGTAAAATTACAAAAATTTTAATACATTTTCAATAATAGAGTTTGTTTTGTTTTTTTTTTTTTGGTAACAAAGATTTTTTTGTGTACACAAATGTTTTACTTTTATTTAAAGTAAAAAATAAATTCTTATACAACGAAAAAAGTAGAGTTAATTTAGAAAAAAAATATTTTTTTTTTAACATAACAAGTTTTTGTTGATAAATAACAATAAATAGATTTGTTTTTTTGTTTTTTTTTTTCGTTCGATTTATCTTTTATCTTTAAGTTGTGTTTCCTTGTTGAAAAAAGTCTTCTTGTCTTCTTATTTATATCAAATGTATGTGCATTCAAAAAACAAAAATTGTTCATAATTATTTTCATAATTACGTTTGCTCTGATTTCCATTTAATTCATTAAATTTGTTGCCTTACTTATCACCTTCTTTCTGGTTTTTATTATATTTCTTCTTTTTTTAATTTTTGAATAGTTGTTAGTGTGTGTTTTGGTTGAGTCTTTCATTTGTTTTGTTTTTTTTTTTGTTAATTTATATTCATATAAATTATTTTTCAATGGAAAAAATCGCTTTTTTTTGTTTTTTTACTTTATTTTTTTGTTTGTTTAAGAAGTCCGTTTACACAATCACCTTTATTGGATGTAGTTTATGAGGTATTTGGTGATTAGATCTGTAAGAAAAAGGAAATTATAAAGCATTAACACAAATTTTCAAAAAAGAAGAGAATAAATTAAATTAAATATATAAAATGTATATTTTTTATTTTAAAGCGGTATATAGGTATATTGTAGGTAGATTGTGCGTCGCACAGTAGAGCACTTTGTATGGGAGAGTGGACAAAATTTCATTAAAACTAAACCAGTAAACCAATTTTGATGAACATTACAGGCGAGATAATAAATGTGGTGAAAAATAAAAAAAATAATTTCCGCCCACTGTCACGCCCACTTTATAATGAAATGTTAAATCATCATCGACTAGAAAAATGTTTTTTCCCATGCACGGTCGTTTTTTGATTTTTTTAGTTTTTTTTGCATACAGGCAGTCTTATTTCGACAAAATCTGAATAACGAAATTTAAAACATATATAATGATAAAAGAGAGTATGTTGAGGAATTACCTCAGACTAATGACACGCCTACGGCCTACACACATTTATACAAGTTCATTTAGTAGTTTTCGCTCTTTGGATCTTATATATAGTTAAAAGCTGTGTTAAGACCAGAGGAATAAGTAGAAAAGAAGAAAAAACCTTCTTTTTCCCAGACGAAAAGAAAAGCAGAAGTTTTTTTTTTGAAGAGAACCACGGCTTTTCAGTACAAAGCAAAAACTCAAGTTCTCATACCCCAACTTCCTTAATATTCTGTCGACTTTTTGTCTAAAACTTACTTGACTACTTTTTTTCAAGTTCTCGAGACTTTTTTTTTTGTTTTTTTTTATGTTACTTGTAGTTTCTTAGTTTATGATAAACATACAATAAACATTCAAGATTTATCTACTAATTAAATCCCTCAAATCAAAAACATTCATCTTTCCATATAGATGTCCATATACATACAAACATATAAATTTAACAAGAATCAAAATGCATATCTTAAAACATTCAAAGTAGGAAAGGTATGTACATAATATTATGTATGTATGTTTTTGATATGATCAAAAATGACTACCTATTCTCAATAAAGCATCTCTAACCAAGCCTTAAACATTTGAAAGCATTAATAACTCTTGTTGCCACCATACCGACCGGGCACCGGCCGTCCGTCCTGTCGATTCATTATTTTCTCTTGCCAAATGTTTCCATATAAGAATGTGCAAATGCCATAACTTTACAAAATTTCCATTTAAATGCCATTTGCTATTCTGAAATTTTCTTTTTGTTTTTTTTCTTTTTCTTTTTTCTAAGCTACGTCATCTATGCACATTATTCATCAATTCCCGGACGAGTATAAAATGGAAGAAATAAATTTTCACTAAATTTAAATTCTTTCATCGGTTCACACATTTTTTTTTTCATTCAAAAATTCAAAGATGAAAATGAAATTTGAATTCCATTGCGGGAAGAAGAAATAGAACTCGATCGTTGTTAAAAAACATTGAACTTTGCCATCAGTCACACACCGGAAAGATAAAAAAAAAAGCCCCACCAATCCGATAGAAATGAGAATAGAATTCTTTTCCAATAACATTTTTTCTTTCAACAAGAAGTCAAGGAAATGAAAAGGACTCAGGGTTTTGAAAACAAAGAACAAAAAAACTGTTCCCTGTGCAGTTATTACAGGAGTCGAGGGCATACCATCTAGCTTCACCTTGAGCTCACAATAATAAAAAAAAAACAAATGTATTCTTTGCTAGTAAGTAATATTGCTAGCTAGGTATATTGTTAATATTATTTTTTTTTAAACTTACCTCTCGATGACCTATTTCGGTCCAGCTTGATGCGCATATTGTGTATATGCCTCGTCGGGTGATGCAGCCGTGCTAGCTTGTTCCGAATCAGCCATTGGCATTGTTGGAATTATCGTTGGTGGTGGATAATATGGATACGTTGGACTAATATACTGTAATGATGGAGAGAAATTCTATAAAAATCACACACGTACACACAGGCACCGATTTAGAGCAGGGAGTGTATAATATGTGGATTTAAACAATTGAGGGTTTTTTTTGTTTGGGAAGAGAAAAAGAGAAGAGAAAAAAAATATTTACCTTAATATATTGTTATAAACAAATTACATAATGTATGTGGATGATAATTATAAAAAATAAATTTATATATACATATTAAATCTACAAAAAAAAAATAAATCTAAATATTGTTAAGAATGTAAAAATAAGTAAATAAATAAAGTTTATTTAAAGATTGGTTAAATATTCTTGACTAAAGTTTAAGACAAATAAATTAATTGGACACTTTACGATGATAAAACAAAGCTTAGTGAATGAATAAAAATTAAAATTAAATTTATCAAGGCTTTAAAATAAGAACTAAATGAATAAATGTAGGTATGGTTATCCAAAAAAGTTAAGGTACCTACCTACTTTGTTTAAGCAAAAAGTTTATCAAGAAATTTGAGTCTGGTTTTCTTTTTTTTAACTTAAATTTAAAAAAAAAAAATTTGTAATCGAAAAACACAAACAATTTAGGATTTAAAAACGAAGCAGTGACTTAAAAATGTCTTCAATCTTGAAGTAAAACAATTTAATTCTATAGTTTTAAATTTATGTATGTGACCACCAAAATTATACCCTTTTTTATATACAGCCCAAATCTACATGAATATGGTTGAATACTGCAATTTATTGTATTTCGGAAACATGTCACATTAATTTGTTTGTATCGTTTTGTTTCTCACGTCGATTATGAAATCCGTAATACTGTATCTGCAGTGATTCACAGTGCAGTGCTATTTTCTCTTTCCCTATTTATCGTGGAAAGAAAAGAGAACACTGTACTGAGAAGTGAGAATCACTGCGAATCCAGTATTGCGTATTCTATAATCGACATGTTCTCCGGGAATAAATAATTTAGTTTCTATAATTTGGTTTGTATTTAGAATACAGTATAACCAACTTAAGAGAAACATCAAAATGTCAAAACCTTTCCTTCACTAAAACGAGTTTTTCTCTTAAACGAACCCGGCTTTCACTTAATTCCGGAGTCCGAATAAGTGAAAAAAAATAACTAAAGCGGAGGTCCGGATTGAATATAAAATTTCACTTAAGCGGATTTAAAAATTCCATTAATCGGAAATTTAAAGCTAGAAAAAATTTAATTTATCTTTTGGAGTTGCCTATAGAAAGAATTTAAATAAAATAATTTGAATATCCAACAACGATTTAATAACGCAAAACCAAAAATCAATTTGTTTACAAAACGAAAATAAACGATTGTGATATCATGAAATTCAAATGTCATTTTCGTGGTGAAAATTTAGTGGAGGTGAAAAATAAAAAAAAAGTGATAATTTCAGAAAATTTTTTGTTCTGTTCTGTTTAATTTAATTTTTTTTTCACTAAAGAGAGTTTTTTTTCAATGAAAAATATAAAATTTAACTAAAAATATGTTTCAAATATACGGGTTTTTCTTTAAGCGGAGTGTTTTATAGGTAAAATTGATCGAAAAATACTATGGGAATGAACAAAAAGTTTCAGATAAGCGGGTTTTTCTTAAACGGGTTTTGCTACACTGCAAAACAGCTGTTTCGAACATTCAGAACTCTCATTCCAGATTTCGAAAGGACAAATATTCTACCGGGAAATCGAACTAGTTACTAGGAGTATTCTACTCCCGACAAAACACGTCTTTCAGCGAGTTTTTTCGCTAAAAATTTTTGGTATTGGGCTGATAGTCTAGAAAATAGTGATTATCTATGTTTATTGAATCATTGATATTGTTTTTCATTTAACGTTGTTTTTGTTTCAAACTTAGTTATTTTAAAATAATTAAAGCGAGAACTTATACAACTCTCAACTATTCCTGTGTGTGTGTTATTGGGATTAATGGAGGAGACCCACAATAGTCTGCCGAAAGGTCATAGAGAAAGAGATAATTTATTTTCGAAATTAAAATTTGTGAAAAAAAATATTTTTTTGACTGCTATTGTCTGAATTTTTTAATTTTGACAGCTGACTGACGAACATTCTCGTTCGTTTTGACGTTCTGTAAATACCTATACCTAGTTGAATAACATTAGGAAGGAAATGGAAAAAATAATAAAATCGACTAGCATATTTTGGAAAACCGTGAACTTATTATTATTCGTCAATGGATGAATAGAATAACTTTTCGAAATACATAATTAAGAAAAAAATAATACCCATTTTTCAAATTTCGTATTTTTAATAAAAAAAAATATTTAAAAATCTAATTAAATGTCAAATTTTAAAGCCTTGTAAAACTTAAAATTCTAACTTATGTAAAACAATTTTTAATTTAGTCGTATACAAACTTATTAATACGAGTAGTATATCTAATTTTTTTAAAAATTAAATCAAACTTACCGAATTGCCAATTTGTAATGTAGCCAATTGTGGCATCATTGTTCCATATGGCACTGTATCACCGCTAACCATCATTGAAATGCCACGTGGTTGAACCTGGTTAACACCATCTGTCTTATATGGAGTAACACCTAATTGAGGTGCCATTTGCATGTACTGTATACGGACAAAAAAAATTATAATTTAATTTAAAAAAAAAATGAAAAGAACCATACCTGATCTTCTACCTGAGTAATCGGTTGTGTCATCATATAACTTGGAATCCATTGTGAACCAGCCATTGGATAGGCACCAACTTGGGGTGCACCAAAACGTGTATATGGCACACCAATTGGCGTGCCGACATTAACACTCACACCATTTTGTTGCATTGATGGATCATAAGCAACCGGTATACCTTCGGCAGCAACATCACGCCACGTTCTAGCATTCTGATCGGGACTCTTGAAAGGATTCTTCTTTTTGGGTCCACCATCGGCAAATTTAACGAGTAGTGGATCTTTGGCACCCGGTATTTGATTTCCATTGAACATTTGAATAATTTGTTCACATTTTTCACGGCTTTCCATACGTGCAAAGCCTACGCCTAGAAAAAAAAGATGATTTTAAAAATTTTTTTAGTGTTTTTTGTTTTGTATTTTTATCTAATAAAAAACATAATTTAAGTTCATATAATATAGCTTAAAACATTCTCAAGATATTTAAAAATGTTATAAAATTGGTTTTACTTAAATCAACTAAGGATCATCTGAGATTATTAAGGACAAACATACACTTAAGCACAAAAATTATTTTTTTAAAACCATTTAAATTTGTTCGAACTTACCTTTAGAATTACACTGCTGATCACGAAGGATACGTGTGGACACCACTTGGCCATATTTCGATAGCATATTTTCCAAATCTGTCTCCTTAAAGTGTGGTGGCAAATTTGCAATGTACAAATTTGTAGGATCCTGTTCTTGTTGCTGCGCGTGTTTTTGTCCATCATTTCATCAATGTGCAATTTGAATTTCCATTTTAATTGTTGATTATTTTTTATTTTAGATATGATATATATTTTTGTCATATTTTGCATTTCCATACAAAAATTATATAAAAGAACACGCATAGAAGGCATTGAAGAGATTATATTTTGTTATCGGTTTTTTTTTTTTTTTGTGTGTGTGGTTTTTCATGAATGGAAACATAGAGAGGGAGAAAAAAGATTTATATTAGTTTTATGTTTTTATTTTTAAAACAATTGCGGTTTTATGTGGTGTACTGTACTGTATGTGTGTGTGTGAGAGTATTTTTTTTTCTTTTTTGTGTGGTATGTGTGTAGCGTGTTTTGTTAAGCTAAGCCTATCCCTACGACAATATAGATACTAATCCTACGTTTAAATGTGTGATTATGTTTATGTTGTATATTTTTTGTTTGCTGATTTTTTTTTGTACAATTTTATATTTTCTAGTTGATGTCGTTGTAAATTTTGATAATAGAACAATCGTTCGTGACATAAATAAGAAATAAGGATTTATTTATTGTCAAAATGAGCAGTATTTTATATAGGTTCCTATAAATAAAAAAAAAAAGACTTGGGAATTTAATGTTGTCAGCAGAAATAAAATCTGAATTGAGCCAGTGAGGATTTAGAAAAAAAAGTCTATAAGCTTAAATAACATTAAATGTTGCTCAATTGAAAATGAAGGTTTAATACTTTAATCTTATACATGTGGTTTTAAAATCAGAAAAAGTAAGCTGTCCTAAGTTTGAAAAGAATATATTAAGGCTGAAAGTTATACATATTGGAATTGAGCCATTTTTCAAAGTAAGAAACTTGTAACCCTGGTATGGAATCAGCTAATAAGTTCATCAGTGAAATTTTTCTTTCTGAGTAAGATCATTCAACTCGATTCAATGTAATCACTTTCAAATGACATTTGTCAAAATCATCAATTTATTTGAACTTTTTTCAATGACATTTGCCAAAATCATGGTTGCCATAGTGAAATTTTGAAATGTTTTCAATGAGCTATCGAAATTAGGGAACCAAAATGTCGCCTTTGAGATATAATTTTTTTTATTTTCTGGATGTAGTAAATTTTTTTGGTCACAAAAATGTATGTTTTTATTTAATTTGACTAGTTAAAAAAAAAAATTCTGAAAAGGCTGTGAACTCACACCGGACGTTACAACCTGGAATGGAAGTGGAATCGGCTAAGGTGATAAGCGATTGTTACATCAACCATAATCACATGTGATTGTCATCTAGTTTTCCGTCTGGGTAAGGTGATTCAACTCAATTTAAGCAATTGAATACTTTCGTATGACATTTGTCAAAAACATGATTGCCATAGTGATTTTTTCAATTGTTTGTAATGAACTATCAAAATTATAGAACGAAAATGACATCTTTGCGATGTTATTCTTATATGTCTTCATCTGGAATATAGTAAGCTTTTTTGGGCACAAAAATGTTTAAGTTTGTTTATATAAATGCTCCAAAAAAAAGTTGTACAATTTTTGTAGACTGGTGGTAACTCTAGCCGCGGAAACGTCAACTTCGTTAGAAAATAACAATCATATTTTTGCTTTGATAGCTCTTAAGCTATCAAATGTGATATCATCTTACACAGACTGAATTGATTGATTGTGACTCTCACTTATCGCAAATCACCTTATACACGATTCCACCCGAGGGGACTTGGTTCCGAAATAAATTATTTTGTGCCTTTTCATAATTTGTTGTCTCTAACCTTTTGAGTTGTTTTATTTAGTAAATTTGAATTGTGAACTCATTTTCCTGGTCATATACTAGGGACATTTGTAACAACTTTTACATGAGTTACGTTCGTGTCATGAGATTTTCAAAATGGGATAAAAAATATGAGAGAACCAACTTATTTAAAAAAAAATTTACTGCACCACATATTAGGCTGTCGTTAAGAGACATGGAAACCAGGATTCGTTTAATAAATTCTACGTTTTTTAAATATACCTAATTGATGAAAAATTATCTAAAAAAATTAAACAAAATTCGACAAAATTGACTGCTGTCGAGGATTATGCCGCCTTAAGCACATCCTTAAAAGTACTCTAAGATTGAACCACTGTTTGTTTTTTTTTATTTTGTGGGGTAGAAAGGACAAAACTCACTTGTTTTTTTTTTTTTTTGCAAAAGTCAAGACAAAAATTCTAGCTTATAGAATTTCCAAAAAAAATGATTATAACTTTTTTTAAGTAAGAGCAGTAAATTTTAATAAAGACGGCCATTTTGAAAATTTTAAGTCTCTTCTTTGTTCACGATCACGTCCTTGTTTCTTTAAGATAACAAATCAGGTATGTATACAATATGGATCATATATACATATTTATAAAAATTTACAACGTTATCAACCAACAAAATTATAAATATGTACAAATGTATTATTATATTGATATTTAAAAATAGTGTATTTTTGTTGTCTCAAAAGATTAAGCCTACAAAAATATAATCCTACCAAGGAAAAGCTGTATATAAGATATTTATTATTATTTGTTTTATTATTTACGAATAAATCTCAATTTACAACAACACACATAAAGCAATTCCCTGCACTCTTTTGAGAAACACATCTAAAGTTTTTACTTAAAAAACTTTAAAAGAAACAAATCCTAAGGAACTATTTTTTTTTTTTTATTTTTTCTACTAAAAGTTCTAAAAAAATTTCCAACTAATTTATATGAAAACAGTTTTGATAGATTTTTAATATAATAGTTTTTAAGAAAAAAGTTAAACAGTATATTTATGGCCGGCTCACTATTTTTTGTGTAAAATATATTTATATATTTATAAAACATTATAATTTATATAATATTAAGGAATAAAATTATGAAATAAAAAATAAAATTAAAATTGGAAAAAATAGTATAGTTAAATTATCTAGATGATTTTTTTTAACAAAATACAAATAGGTTTTGTATTTGTAATATAGAAACAAAAAATATTTTGTTTATAATTCAATTACTTTTTGTACAAAAAAAAAAAACATATATATATATGAGTTAAGTTTTACAGTAAAATTTTAAACAGCGTATACAATGAGCTATATTAACGGGGCTAAGTTTTAATTTTTACTATACGGGGGGTAAACGGGTAAAAAGATTTAACTCTTACTTTTTTTATTTGAATATAATTTTGTTTTGTTAATTTTAATAAAAAAAAATTAAAAAAAGAAACTGTTTTTAAAAGTTGTGAAATGTGTGGATCATGTTTTTTTTTTTTGTTTTAATCGTTTATTTTTTAATAGGACTTTTATTATAATACAATTTTAAAGCATATTTATTGGAGAGCAGATTAGTAAAAAAGAGAATTGCATACTTCTTTTCGTTAGACATACATTTGGTGAAGAGGATGTTAACTATGTTAATATATTTACATAAATGACTGAACAAAAAGATTTAATTGTAAAAAAAGTGACAACATTTCAAATTGTTCAATTTTTTAAAAGTAATAAAACAGAAGAGACTTGAAGAGACTGAATAATTAAACACTTCAATTTTCGTAAAATCGTAAAAGCCACCTGGTAAATTTCTTGCTTAAATGCGGCTAGCTGGTTCAAAGTTGTGCTTAACATTTTGTCAGTAAACGATAAGATAAATATGGATTATTTGTTTGTTACCACAAATTTTAGAGTTGGTTTTCATGATTTTTAAACTGAAAATCTTTTAGAAAAGACGAACGTAATTGTTTTGATTTTGTGTAGTTTTATTTTTATTTATTTACATGTATATTGACAGTAAACGGAAGATTATATAGATTAGAAAGGGTTGTTGTCTTTTGAAAATACTGGTTATCGAATGCACGATTCAGATACTGAACATCTAGAAATATGCAATGGTTTTTTACCATTTCGTTCGAAGGAAATATTTGAAATATTTCCGTTGAAATTTGATTTTTTTTATATTTGTACGTTTTTTCAAGTTAAGTGAAACACAAACCATGAAGTATTTAAGTCGTTTGTCAACACATATGTTTACACATCTTCACCTTGGGTCCTGGAACCCACCCCTTTTTTTTAATATTTAATTTTCTCTTGAAAAAAAGAATTATTTTTTTTTAGAAATGTTTCAATTGCTTTTTTTTTGTTAAATTGTGTAAATTATCATGTAAATTTGAAAAAAATAAAAAAATAATAATATTTTATTTTTAAAAACTGTTTTTGAAAAAATGTTCCTGATTTCGTGTTTCTCAACATAAATGATTTATTAGCTTGGTTTGTATTTACACTGGATTTATAATAAACTTTTCAACAATATTTGATTAAATTGGAACGTTCTACTTGTTTTTACAATTTTTTGTTAGTAAAACGGGGACGATAAAGATATATGAATATACTTCGACTGAATAATAACTACCTAAGTATACAATTAACAAAAAATATAAAATTTCTCTTACAAAATATTACATTGAAAACGGTAAAGCTATCTATGTATATATAAGTTCGATTGGGTCTACCAAAAACTATAAAAAATATTTGTTATATTAAAAAATATATAGTAAATAACACTAATCATTAATATTATATTTAAATTTAATGATTCTAATCTATTGGAAATTAAATCTGTCTAGAGTATGTAAATGTAATGTTTCTAATATCTAAGGGTAGGAATGGGATGGAAAGGAAATATACTTGTAAGAAGTACTAAGAAAAAAAAATTAAATATTTTTAAATAATAAAGTTTAAGAAAAAAATTTTAAGAAAAATAAAAAACAAAGTATATATTTAACTAAAAAAATCTCAATATAATAATATAATTTTTTTTTACCTGACATCCAACGACTTTTTTTTACTTTAAATTAAAAATATGTTTTTCTTTTTATATTTATTTAGTAATATTTTTTTTAATGAGTATCATGTCAACATCCTTTTAGGGATGAAATCTAAGAATGCAAAGTTATATATTCCCAATAATTTACTGGTCAAGCATATTTTGTTTTGCTAACCGGAATACGTTTTATTTTTCGACACCAAATTACTTTGTATATATTATGTATATATATATATATAAGTTTTATATCAAAATGTAAAAACTAAAATACATAAAAATATACAAAAAGTAATTGAACTTAGAAAAATTAATTAAATTAACCATTAAAATTTGTACAAAATAAACGTAAAGAAAAAATAAAACTTTTGCTGTTGAATTACAATTCACTTTCGTAGAAAAAAAATAATAATAAAATAAAATAACATTTAAAAATATATATAAAAATTAAAATTAAATAAATACATAATAGAGAAAGAAAGAATAGATGTATATAGAAAAAAGATAGAGAGAGATAGACAGATAGACAGACAGGGGTGAGTATTACTTGCATGCAAACAAACGTACAATGGCCGGCCTATGAAGCACCCAGATACCCACTTTGGCCATCTGAGCTTGAACGCCCTTCGCTTGGAGACCTTTAACAGCGCCCTCTGCATATGTTGGCAGCTCGAAATCTACAAATCCATAGCCTGTAAATAGATAAATTTGTGTTGTTTCCACGACAAATACAAAAATAAAAATAAATAAAAAAATACGGATATCCGGATATACATATATATTAAACGGAAAACAAACCACAAACAAAACAAATCAAAAATGGGAAGAGAAGAAAGAGAAAAAAAAACAAATTGCAATCATTTTCGGAATTTGGTTTGTAATTTTTGTTTTT
This sequence comes from Epistrophe grossulariae, assembly GCA_929447395.1. Lineage (NCBI taxonomy): Eukaryota > Metazoa > Arthropoda > Insecta > Diptera > Syrphidae > Epistrophe > Epistrophe grossulariae. Next base: position 133,389,667 of record OV839568.1, on the reverse strand, counting down.
TTTTAATCTTTAACAGTATAAGTATATTTTTGTGTAAGATTAATCCTCAAACATCAAAGGTATCAAGGTTTTGCTTAATTTATTCATAATATTAAGGTAAAGGTATCATTATTTTCATTTCAATGGTTTGTTTTCTATAAATAAAATATCAACATTACTAAATCTACTTAGGTTTATGTGCTTTAAAATTAACAAAAAGTTTAAAGGTAACTAAAATTTTAAAAGAAATTAATATAAATTTTTTTTTGAAAATAAATAAAATAATAATGAAAATTTTATTTACCAAAAAAAAAAAAAACAAATTTTGAAATTAAACAAAAAATTAGAAATCATTAAATTAGGCAAACATTTAAAAAACTTTAATTTTTTTTTTAAATAAATTCAATTTTTCAAAAAAAAAAAAAAAAAAAAAAATATAAACATAAAATAAATAAATGACAAAAAGGTGAAGAAAAAAATACCTTTACATTTGTTTGTTGTTTTATCTAGGATCGCCTTTGTTGATATTATAGTTCCATATCTGTAAAACGAAAAAGAAACAGTTTATGTTAAAATTTTTTTACTTTCAGTTAAAAAACTCCTATAGAAATTATATAGGGTGTTCCGGAGTTTAGTATCAATAATTTGGGAAAAAAAAAAGTTTCTGTGGGTATAGCTCTGTTCTTTTATGCGAGATAAGTTATTTTCTAAAACATATTAAGACTTAAAATGGGAAAAAATTGTTAAAAGCAACTGTAAAATTTTTGTAAAAGTCAAAAACCTATTCTTTCATTTTATCATCAAACTATTGCAATTGTTAGATTTTGAAAATAAAATTTCCAACTCAAAATTTTAAAGAAAACAAATCCAAAAAATTTATAGGTACCTGCAATGGTTTTTTTTTAAATAGTATGTGGTGATTTTTTTAATATTTACTGCTCTTATTAATTTTTAGTCAAAGTTTAAATGTATAATTATCACTTTATCACTTTTTTGCGTGATTTTTGATCAAAGTATAAATTTTTAATATACAGGAATTTGGATTATTTGTTTTTCTAAAGTCTAAAGCATAAAATAATCTTTTGGAGAAACCCATCCCTTTACCATTCCCATATTTCAACCCTTTTAACAGAAAAGCAATTTTTTCTTTCGATTCCTACTGGTGAAAAAATGTTCAGTAGAGAGTATGTGTAGTAGGTATTAAAGGGGTAGAATTTTTATAAGCCACTAACCGTTGAGCTTAAATGAAATTAATTTCAACATCTATATATATAGAATTATTTGTGCAGTTCAACCACCGTCAAGAGTCACTTTGTAAGGCATATTTAATCAAGAAGGACTCTCAACAATTATTATACCTATGCCAAAGACTATAGAAACCGTAGACAAATCAGCGATATATGTGTGTATAACCTTTCAACAATCAGAAATGTCAACGAACATTTAATTTTTCTGTTCCATTTTTAAGCCGGAATCCATTGGATATTTTTTTTGTATACAAAAGTATATTGAGATAGCTTTAATCTTATTTCAGTATTGAAAAAAAAAAAAAAACAAATTGAATACAAAAAAGTCGGTATACTTCCTGGGACCACTATATAGCCCATCGTTGTCGTTAAACACGCATCACAGTTTTATATTATATTTAAATATCAATAAACCCACGCGCGAGAAGTGAAGTTCCATTCGTGTTTGACTTTAATTAAAAAATACCTCGGAACCATCGTTTTAAATCAATTTCCTTTCCGATATTTGTATCTCTCTCTCTCTCTGTATCTCTCTTTATGTCCCTCTCATTCTCACCGTATACGTCCTTTGCTGTTTCCAATTGAATTTAAATTGAATCGAAGCGATGTACGAACGCCAGCCAAAGTATTGTAGGTAGACCGTGCTCCAAATACCATCATATCATATACCCCCTACAGATATCAACACCCCCTCCCCAAAGCCACCATCCCACCCAACATATACTTGCTTTCTCTGCTTTCTATCATTTGTTGCAAGAGCCTAGCCTCTGGCTATCGTTTTTCATCATCGAACAAATCATTGAATATCGATGGAGGAATGAAAGGATTGTCGCATCTACACATATATATAGACACAAACACACACACACATATACAACACAAGTGCATGAGTTCACAGGATGTTCTGCTGCTATATTGCTACTGCTGCTGCAGGATGTTCTACAAATTCTACAAATTCTGGCAAAGAGCCAAAAGACAGCTAAAACATGAGATAGAGAGTAAAAAAAAAAATATCCAACCAATGAGACAATAAATCAAGAGTCGGGGTCATTTTCAACCCCAGCCCCACCCCTCCCCACTCTTTAACCTCCTCATCATAGAATTCGATATCCATTTCTTCTCCCTTTTTCTTTAGCCTCCTCCCTTCCCGGATAATTGAAAATTATTTGGAATGAGTATTAACTTTGATTTTCTTTTGTTCATTTAATTAATGACTGGGTTTAATGGTGTTCGAACATTGGGTGATTTAGGGTAAGCCTCCTGTGGTGGGGTTATAAAGAAGCTTCAACAAGCATTACCCAGCTAACAATTCTGATTATAGACTATGATAATAAGTACATACATATAAACGAAAGAGCTATTTATATTCAATTTATATATCAACAGAAGAATAAAATAATTAAAAAAAAAAAATTATATATAAAAAAGGACGAAACAAAACAAAAAAATATATGCAATGAACAAAATCAATAAATATACACTTACTGTGCACACATGCTAACTAAGTCCTTATCAGTTGTGCCTTGTTGCAGGCCCCGAATGTATAAATTTGTTTTCGATAGCTGCTCGCCCTGTTGCTGTGTGTTATTAGGACCCATTGTTGTATTAGTATTGGTATTACTCAGACTAGTACTTATGGTTCCGCTCTGTGAGCCGGTGTTTGATGAACTGCTTGAGTTTGTATTGCTAGGTGATGCGGCTGTTGGGACTCTTTGTCCGTACTGAAAGCAAAAAATAAAAACGAATAATTATTAAATAATTTACGAAATATTTTATTTTTTTATATAATTTACAACTTTTAAATTTTATAACTTATTAGGTGAATCCTTTCACGCTTCGCAGCGCCACCTTGTGAATATTTTTAAAACTACCAAAAAAACCCTTCTAACCAAATTGAAATTTTCAAATAAAACTTTATAATATTTTTAAGGAAAAAACTGAAATATAAGAAAACTTGGTGTCGCAGTAGGCGGATTTTGAAAAAATTACATATGTGACGCTTTAAGTTAAGTGGATTTTTATTACAAAATTTCAACTTCTTAGATGTAAAATAAGATGGTTATCTGAGATGAAGAAAAGTGGGCGTGGTAGCTTTCGAATTTTTAAAAAACAAACTACATATATCATGATTTTGGATCAAAAGAGATTTATTATAAATTTTCAGTCTTCAAAGAAGAAGTGGGCGTGGTATTGGGCGGGACAAATATTAAATATCATGCTTTAAATTAAAGAGAGCTTAGTTACAAAATTTTAACATTATAACGACACGACGTTCAATAAGGAGAAAACTAAAAAAAAGATAAATGTGGGTGTGGCAGTAGGCGGACTTCAAAAAAATTTACACATGCAATGCTTTAGGTTCAAGAGTAATTATTTACAAAATTTCAACTTTCTAGGGATGATAAATAAAGGGGTTAGAGAAAAATGGGCTTAGTTGGATTTCCAAAAAGTTACATATTATGGTAATGGTTTTGGCTCAATTTATTATCAATTTTCAACCTTCGAAGGTTGAAAGTATAAGAATACCTATAATGGGCGTGTAAGTGAGCGGGTGTAATAACAGAATATGTCATATACTTTAGATTAAAGAGAGCTTTGTAACACAAATATTAAGGTTTTAAGGACGTTGAATAAGAAGAAAAGATGAAAGTGGGCGTGGCACTGATAGGATTTTACTCCAATCACTTTTTTTTAACTTGAGTTTATACATAATTTACCTTTAACATATTTCATTCATTAAACAAATATTTTTTTAGCCTCGACAGCCTTTTTTTAATCAAGTTAGTTGTTCATTAATTTGTCTAACCAAAGCTTCATAAAACAAAAATTCTCTTTTCTATCTTGCGAAATACCATTATAAAAAAAAATTAAAAGTATATCGCTTTAATAATGCGCTACTTTCAACACCAAAGGGTACATTTTAATTCCCCCAAACTAATAATAACAAAAAAAAAAAAAATAAAAGAAGAACGAACGAACGAAAAATATATAAAATTTTAAAATCCCGGACGCAAGTTTCATAATTGGGAAATTATCAGAGAAAATTCCTTTTCACGTCGTTTAATCGTTCATTAAAATGATAACGCCCGTGAAAGAATGAAAATGAGCAAAAATGAAGATGAGGAGATGCAAAAAAAAAAAAAACATTAAAAATAAAACCAATTGAATTACAAAAGAAAATAGTTTCCTTTTCACTGTAAAAAAAAAAAAAAAAAAAAAACAACAGACACCTTTGATATCCTTGCTGGCTTCGAGTTGCCTCTGCCTGGTGCTCCGAATCCGAATAGCTCTTTGAATAGGTATACCTATAGAAGCGCACTCTTTAGCGCATTTGGATAACTGCCAACAAATATTTTTTATATTAAAGCAAATGGGATAGCTGATATATACATCCACACATAAAGATACCACCTACATATATTTAATGTTTATCTTAAAAGTTTTAATCTCCGACGGAAGTTCTATACTATTATCAACACGATTTTTTTTTTGTAAATTAATTTTTTTTTTTGCTTCTTCTTCTTGTTTTTTGTATTTTCTTTTTAATAAACCTATACCTACCTAGCTATCTACACACACAATTTTCGAGGACACCTCCAGATGGTAAGAGTTTTTAAAAATGTTTTCTGGAATAAATCTCTAAAAACTATAAATGAAAAGAATCTTCCCGGTAATTTGGGAAGGGGCGGGGGGGGGGGGGGGGGGGGGTAGAGGTTTGGCGAAATAAGAAGAAGAAAAAAAAAACATACAAATTTATCTCCGGTGACACTTTCTACGATGCAGCACCTTTTATTGGAATATAAACCTTCATGATGGAGATACTTATAGTGTCTGGACTAATAATTTGTGTCCAGGATTCATATAAATTCAAGTATGTGTGTAAGGTGGGTATACTATATGTACGTAAATTTTTCTATAGGTACCCCAAAAATCTGCAATGGCGAACTCATTCAAGTTCAGCAGAGAAACTTTTTTTTATGTTTTTTTTTTTGCTTTAATTGTGTCTGGTTGGTTGGAAGGATTGCTGCTGGCACTATATTCGCTGAAGAAAAATCGATTCAATTCGAAATTAATGTCCTCGATAGAGAAGGAGTTTGGGAGATACCAATCGTGTTTATCTATTTCTATACGGTATACGGGGAGTTTATTCAATTGAATGTGATTTTCTGCCTCAGGTAAAGACGGTATAGGGGTTTTCCGTTTTCCTTGCATTGAATGAAATGGGAATTTTTGGCAAATAATTTTGGAAAATAATTGGGAAACACATAAAGTTTATAATAATGATAGGGGATAAGATATGCATTTTCATTGTTTTGGAGAAATGAACGTTTTTGTGAGAAGACAAAATGTTTTAACATTCCTAAATGGGAAGATTATTTTTAATGAAATATTCAGAACATAAAATTCAAATCTTTTAAAGCTGCGAATTGGTTTTCTCTTAAATTTACGTTGATTTTTTATTTTTCTAAAATTACGTTTTGGAAATTGTTTAGAAATTAAAACTTTTGTAAGAAAGTAGAAGAAGATGTATTACTTATACGTACATAAGGAGCTTGGAATTAAATCCGACCTGAAGGAAAAATTGGAAAAATTAATTTGGCTTTCAGTTAAAAAAATTAACGTTCTGGTCTAGGATGCTTTGGAAGTACATAGTAACATTTCTCTGAAGAAAGCTTTTGTTTTTATAAAATTTAAATTATAAGAGACTTCAAAACACCTAATAATATTTAATTCTAAATTTATGAAAATATAAGAAATACGAAAATAACTATATTTTTACTTTTATTTTTAAAGAACTTGTTTTTACAATTAAAGACATTTTGTATAGTGTACATATAATGGTTTCTTTGATGAGTTTTGGATAGGATTTAATTTGCGCAAGTGAAACAAAAAATTTGTTTCTATAAAGTTTTGGTTAAGAAGGTGTACCGAAACCTTATGCAATATATTTTGGAGAAAGAATGAAATTCTGTCAAAAACACTTCTAATTGCGAAAAGAAAACTCGAACTTTGTTGCGAAAAATTGTGAGTGATTCATCGATAAGGTGTATTCACATATGCATATGTACATAAATCTTTCAGAAATATCCACAAAACTTTTTATGAAAAATCTTTTTTTTCGTAAATTTATTTAAAATAAAAAAAAAATCAGATTATAAAGTTTTTTTCAGAAATTGTGAAACAATTTTTTTTTAAGTTAAAATTAAGTTATTATTAAAAGTTGTTCGAAATTTCGATTTTGATGTTCTGAATGTCAAAATGAAGTGTTTTTTCTCTATCAAAATTTCAATTAAAAGTTTTTCGAAATTCTCCTCTTTATCTTCTGAATGTCAATTTTTTGTTTATTTTTACCAAAAAGAAATATTTGACAGAAATTCTGAAGCTACATTTTTTTTCGGTCACAATGACAATTAAAAGTTGGTCGAAATTCGCTGTTTTATATTTTGATTTTCGAAAATTTGTTTCCATGTTTTCACAAAACAAAATATTTGACAGAAGCGAAATTTTTTTCTCGGTCCAAATTTTCATTTTTATGCTCTAAAAGTAAAATTTTTGTTTTTCATTTTGTGACCAAAAACCGATATAGAAAAATGTGAAAGAAATTGTGTAGGAATTTTTCTCGGTAAAAGTCACATTTAAAAAGTTGGTCGAAATTCTCGTTTTTATATTCTAAAATGTTATATTTTTGTTTTTCAATTTTTACAAAAAATTTCAAATATTAATTAACAGAAATTGTGAACCGAAATTTCTTTCTCGGTCAAAATTTAAAAGTTGGTCCTAGTTTTAATTTGTAGATATGTTCTGAATGTACAAATTTTGTATTTCATTTTTTACTAAATAGAAAAATAGTATGTAAATATTTGACAGAAATTGTGAAGCCATATATTTTTGTCGTTAAAATGACAATTTAAAATTATTCCAAATTTTTGGTTTTATGTTCTGAATTTAAAATTTTTGTTTTTCATTTTGTACCCAGAAAAAAATATCTTTTGAAATATTTGAGAGAAGCGAAATTTTTTTCCTGGTCAAAACTGCAATAAAAAGTTGCTCCAACTTTAAAAAATAGTATGTACCTGTACATACATATTTGAAAGAAATTGTGAAGCCAAATGTTTTTTCCGTTAAAATGACAATTTAAAATTATTCGAAATTTTCGGTTTTATGTTCTGAATGTGAAATTTTTTTTTTTTATTTTCTACTAAAAAAATTAGTATCTATATATTTGACAGAAATTGTGAAGCCAAATATTGTTCCCGTTAAAATGGCAATTAAAAATTATTCGAAATTTTTGGTTTTCTGTTCTAAGTTTAAAATTTTCTGTGTTTCATTTTTTTTTACCACGAAAAAAATATCGAAAAAAAATATACCTAAGCGAAATTTTTTCGGTCAAAATTAGAATTTAAAGTTGGTCAAATTTTCATGTTTATGTTCTGAATGCCAAATTTTTGTTTTTTTAAATTTTGACCATAAAGCCAGTATTGAAATATTAGATAGAGACTGCGAAGCAAAGCAAATTTTTTGTCTCTGTCAAAATTAAAATTGGTCAAAATTCTCGGTTTTATTTTCTGAATGCCAATTTTTCATCATTTTTTGTAGTATTTTTTGAATTTATATTCTATAGAGATAGATGGAATTGTGGTACCTTTTTGTTTTGAGTATTGTGATCCATCATTGTTATGTCAGGTTTGAACTAGATCTTAGGTAGTTTTTTTTTTAACGAATCCAAAACTTGTACCAACAAATTGAGCTCACTTAGGTTATATCGTGCGATTTTTCCAATAATATCTAAAAGCTGTGTCAGAGAGTTTTATTTGCGAACAAATAGATAATAATATTTTTTTTCGACCCATACCTAACCTACCTACCTATACCTACATATGTATATACGCAGCTGAAACGAAATTTTTGCTGTGTGCTCTCCAACAGGACAACTGCTTACGAAAAAACAACAACGGAAATTATTTATAAAGAATTTCATTGATTGCAAAAAAAAAAAAAAAAAAAAAATATAGGTACAGATAGAAATAAAAACAAACACAAATAAAACTAAAATTGTGAGCTTTTCGCACACAATTAAGGCTCAGTCAAACAGAACACGGACTGAAGCGTTGATGCGGTCAAAACGTAAACAGGGGTTCTGTTATGTGAAACAGAAATCTTATAGAATTTGTCGTTATAATTTTAAAACAAACAATTTTTTGTTTTTGTGAACTTATGGCTTTTCTTCTGCAACAAAACTGTACAGACGAAGAACTTAAATGTTTCATTAAGGATGGAACTTATCTCTTGTGAGGTCATTCATTTTCTTGGTAGTTATTGAAATTTCAGTTTCACCGTCCAGAATTTTCCGCGTTTCGCCATTGAGTTCTATCTATACAATTTGAATTTGCACGCCACATTCTTTTCTGTCCCCCTTAATTTGTCCATTTTCAAATTTGAATAGAACACAGAGAACGCAACGAACTTAATTTTTGCCCGAACTGACAACTCACGCTCTGTTTGATCAATTAATCTTGTACAAAAGATTTTGGATACTCTACCTAGTAATCTGGTACAGTTTTCACATAAAATGCAGAACGAAAAGCAGAACGAAGTTATTCGTTTATAATTTTATTCTGTCATCTTTCTGTAGGATATTTCGCTCCGCATCAGCTGCGTAATAAGCTTCGTTGAAATTGATTCTAGTAAAAATAAATTTTAGCTGTGAATGACGTAATTATTTTAAATTGCAAATTAATTCTGGACCCAACTACGAATATTCATAATTTTGCAAAAAAAAAATAAAATAAAATAAAATAAATAAACGAATTTGACATACGTTTCCGTTTACCATCAAGCTTATTTATGGACTTCACTGAAGAAAAAATTATGACATGCATTTCCTTTTATTTTCTAATTAATATTTCTGCTTAAAACTTTTACTTAAGCAAAATAATCTTTTTTCCTATAAATGACAAATCGTATAACTTCCATTTAAGTTGAAAAAAATTTCAAAAGAAATTCCAATATACGACTGACCGATACTAAAAAGTTACTTAGTCGTATACATATTAATGTGATGTTGTCACAATTTGCGTGAAAATTAAGTGAGTAGGTTATTCATTAAATTCACATAATAATATTTATCTTTCAAATACTTTCAGTACCTATATTACTCGTATATATGTATATCCAAGTCCAAGTCAAAGCAAAATTAAATAAATTATCCAAGATTGTTATTTCTCTGCCGCTTTCTTTGTTTTCTTTGCATATTTCTTTGCTGTTCTTCTCTTCTCCTTCCTTTAATATTTTTTTTTTGTTTATCATAATTTCTTATGACAGAAACCAACTTAAAGAAGAAATTTTATATAATTGGCATACTTTTGTTTCTTTGACTATACTTCTGGTTTTGTGTATTTGAAGGTTGTTTTTTTTTCTAAGCAGGTATATAGGGTGTCCTGGAATTTGCGATAAGTTTATGGAAGCTGAAGGATAAGTACATAACTTGCACACATATCGTATTAAGACATTTATTTTTTTTTATCGATGAGTAACTACTTTTTAAGATTTTAATTTGTTAAATTAAACAAAATATTAACTTTTTTTCTGCGAAATAGGTATTCCTTCTATATGTGTAGATGCAAAACAAACACAATTCAAATCATGAGTAATCTGAATTATTTTGCGTTTAACAAAAGAAAATGAGTTAGTAACACGAACAAAATTTAGTCCTAAATATTTCAAATACAATTTTCGAATTCTGAATGTCAAAAATAATAATTTTTAAACACTGAGTTTCGAAAAATATAATTATCGAATACTGCAAATTTCGAAAAATATAGTTGCCGAATACAGAATTTCGAAATATATAATATTCGAATTCTGAATTTCGAAAAATAAAAATTTCGAATACTGATTTTCGTAAAATATATTTTTCAAACACTGTATTTCGAAAAATACAATACTGAATATCGAAAAGTATTCTTATTATATTGTCAGAACTGTCAATGGTCTGACAAAAGCTAAAAATTAGCTGACAATTGACATATTTCTTACAATTAAAAATTGTCCGTTCACACGGTTGGTAGATTTCTTCCCAAAGTCTGACAATTTGATTGTCAGCTCTTTTTTTATCTCTCTTTAAACAATTCATTGACATTTCGCACAATGAAGAAATTGTCAGCAATTGTAAGATGTTTTCAATGACCAATGAGTCTGACAATGTCCTAATCGACTGAAAATGATACAAATTATGTGTTCAGACGATTGGAAGATACCTGACAATTTTTTGTCAGATTGTCATCTGATAATGACGTGTCTGACAAAATTGTCAGACAAAATTGTGGGTTCAGACGATTGTAAGACATTTGGAACAGTTTTTTCACTGACAGATCTGACAATATTGTAATGTATTGTCTGTACTTAACTTTACTGGTTAATCTAGACTCTAGCTACACAAAATTTAATTTATAGCGAACCATTTAATTTAAAATAAATTTAGCTTGGGTATTCCATACACTGAATTTTCATATAATCACTTTCGTGTACACCCTGTATGTATTTATCCAGCAGCTTATCTTGTATTTTCGTTTCTCCTTGTGCTGAATTCTTTAATAAAAATAATAATCTTCTCGATTTAAATAATTTATTCACTTACGACTGGCTCTCAGCAAACCTCAAACAAATTATATGCTTAAAAAATTATATTCCAACTTTGCGTCTTTCAGTCCAGGTCACTTTTTCTAAACAAATTCAATGAATGTTTCTGTAAAAACTTTTTTATCGGAATTTTTGTTAAGATCTGTCATCGTAATTAGGTGTGACTTTGTCACTTTTCTCTTATTTCTCATCAGAGAGTGAGAGATGCCAAGTATTATAATACTGGACTGGAATGTGTGTGCAAAATAATTTAAACCAAGAGAATAAATAAAGAGCAAAACAATGTTTGTTTGTATATAAAAGTCATAATTTTTTCTTTGTATAATAAAAACTATTTGCTTAGAATTCATTGTGATTCTTTTTTTTTCTATTTAAACGTTAATTTATCATCTGTGATGTGACGTGCGACCGTTGTTGTTAGGTTATATATTTTAAATTTTATGTTGAATGATTTTCCAACCCAAGAATAAAGTTTAAATAAGATATTTTTGCTTGATTGATGGTGATTTAAGTTTATATGTATGAACAGGCTTGACGAGTTCATTGATCTAATAACGGTATCTAATTTTTTTAAACTGTTTTTGAAATAATACGTAGGTATTTGGCATGTGAAGAAATTATTTTCTGGGTCAAAATCACAATTCAAAGTTGTTCGAAATTCTAGTTACTTATAGTTCTGAATATCGAATTTTTGTTTTCCATCCAAATATACTAAAATGTTTGTCAAAATCACAAAAGTTGGTCGAAATTCTCGTTTTAATATTCTATTATGGCAAATTTTTGATTTTCATTTTTTACGAAAAAATAAAATAGTGATTAATGTATGTTATATTTGGTGAAGTTTATTCTCCGTCAGAATCAAAATTCAAAGTTGGTCAAAATTATCGTTTTAATGTTCTGTATTTCTACTTTTTGTTTTTTTTTAATTTCTTACCAACAAACAAAAATAAACAAATTTTCCACAAAAATGAAGAGGCGTTTTTTTATTAAACAAAATCACACACATTTAAAACAAACCTACAAAAATTAAAATATTGAAATTTTTCACAGAAATTGTGAAGACATTTTTTTCTCAGTCCAAATCAAAATCAAAATTTAACAAGTTGGTCAAAATTTTGGTTTATATTATAACAAGGTACTTACTGAATGTACTGTTTTATTTACATTTTTTATCGTTTTTATTGGTCAAAATCAAAATTCTCGTTTTAATGTTCTGAATGTACAATGTTTGGGTTTTAATTTTTCTCAAAAAAAATAAAAAAAATATCAATATAGGTATTTGACAAAAAATGTGAATCGAAATTTTTCACAGTCAAATTCACAATTAAAAGAAGGTCTAAACTGTCGTTTTCATTTTTTGAAAGTCAAATTTGTCGTTGTTGTTGCTGCCATTTAAATATAAAAAATACTTAAATTAGTCGGAAACTAACAAATTAAATAGCAAATTTGTTTCACTGTTGGTGGCGAAAACTCATCGTAATATCCAAAAAATTGATAGGTGAGTGCGGGTAAGGAGGTAAATTAAAGTTGCTGTTAAATTATGTACTTGTTTGTTGGGCGCTTTTTCTTATAAATTTAGTAACTCTAAGTTGCAAATTGAATACGTACACAAAATATTATGTTCATTATCTTTGTTTTGGTTTTATTGATAAAATTTCGCATTTACTTCACTGAATGAAGATAATTAATGGTTAATTTGAGTTTATTAATAGGGGTGTAAAAATTTAAATCCTTAAATTAGTGCAATATTTTAAACTCAACGTAATCAACATACGATTTTAAAGTTGACCTGTCCAAATTCTTTTTCTTTATTGAAAAATAAAAAAGTTTATTTAAATTTATTATATGAAGCTTACAAAAGAATTTAGTGATACAAAAATTATTTCGAGCAACGTGATGACATAGAACCTAATTGTATTACCGATATACCTACTACCCATCCTCATCAAGGTCACTGGTCAGTCTCAACGAACTATAAACTTCGACACAAAAAAACACACACACACACAACTTGATAATATTAAACGACGACACAAAAAACTTATAGAATTTTTTATTTTATTTTTTTTTGTGGAGCTGTATCTGCAAAACAGATAATTGTGTTCGTTTTATTCAACTTAACATTTGCGATTTTCCAAACCCTTAAAACCCATTTCATTTTATATGATCACACCATGATATGATTGGATTTTTAGACATATGTATGTATAGAGTTATGTGAAATAGCAGCAAAGAATACGAAAAAAAAAAATGAAATCCACTCAGTTAGGGATTCGACTTAATCTACCGTACAATGCCTTACAGCAGGGTTATACGATATAGTAAAATGACCAGCAGCGGGAAACAATCAAATCAATACAACAAGTCTGCGAGTGTATTTGACAATAAAAAAAAAACGAAATTATAACCAGAAGGGGTCAAGTGGATTTGCATATGTATACGCTATGCGATGATGGGAATTCCATATTGAAATGTTTAGCACATACGTAGGTACACATATTATATATTCATGAACCCACATCGACCAATTTGTGCGCATCAATGGTGCCATTGAAGTATTAGACGTTATAAGACTTTACAGCCAAAAGCGAATTGAACTTTCTGATAATAAGATAATATAAAGCTGCCTATAGGGCTACATGTTTTGGGGGGGGCCTCAAAGAGATTAGATATTTTTGTAAGATCGAAAAAAAATTAACTTTCTTCTTTAGTGAATCAATATTTATTTAACAATAAATAGTTTTAACATAATTTAAAGAATATACTTATAAAAACAAATTGAGTTATAGTTTTGTTTGAAAACTACCAAAATTCTGCGAAATTCCAAACTTAATTTTTTAAAATTCTAGAAATTTATAATTTGTATTTTTATTTATAATTTGTAAAAAATTTCAAAAATTGAATTTCTTATTGAAAAATTAAGTTTTTTTTTAAATTTATTATTCGAAAAATTAGTATAAATCCCAAATTGTGTATCACTCAGAAAAATGATCGGTTAAAAACAACGTAAAACTCGTTTAAGTCGTTTAAGTTAAATAACAAATCTTAGTTAATTTTACAGCCTGCCAACTAGGTTGAATTATACAAGTCAACTCGATTAAACAAAATTATTAAAATCTACACACTGATTCGGTTAAAGTGTACAATTTTATTAAATTACTTCTGGGTTAGTTTGATCGGTTTCAATAGCCAATTATGTTAGTTAATGAAACACATAGAAACCAATCTACTCAGAGATGTGTGGAATTAACTAAATATTTGATTTGAGCAAGCTGTTAACAAAAAGATCTTCCAAATTGCGAATCTCAACCAAGTTGCTCCATTAGTATAGGCTTCTTAGGTTTTTATTTTAAACAATTTATTTTAATCGAGTCCACTACATTATAATTAACAAAGTGAACTATGTAATTTTTATCCTTGACTACGTAATATTTAAGACATTTTTTTAACCCATAAAATAATCTGTGTGTATTTTAAAATTCGACACACCTTAAATTCTGTCAAATTTGTTTCCCAAAATTCTATAGGTAATAGGTATTAATGAATTTGTAAAACAATTTATGCAAGTTTTAATTTTTTGAAACAAACAAATTTTTAAAGCTTTTGGAAAAGGAGTAAGGAATAATTTTTGAATAGAAACCCAACATATATTTTTATATCAATGGTTTAACAGAATTTTTGAGCTGAATTTTGGATTAAAACAATTTTGAAATGCAAAATAAATCAATAACTTGTTGTGTATGCACTTGAAAATTTTGAGCATGTGACTTTTTAATAATTTTTTGATATTTTTTTTCATATACATACACTTCTGGGGCCTTGTGCCTTTAAGTTCTGTTTTGTATTTGTCAGGATCCCAAATTTTTAAAATTAATTTAAGAGATTATTCACGAAATGGATACCTCGAAATTGCTCTTTTTGCTTTGCCTTGCTTTTTTTTTAATTCTGAAGGGTCATCAAGATCGAGATCTTAAAATACTGTCATTAAGATTTGTGGGTTTAATATAATAGACTTGATAAATAAATAATCAACAAAAATATTCAAAAGTACACAAGAACTGCCCTCGAATCGGGAGCAACAGGCGCCTGGTCTTAAACAACAACAAATCTACAACAATGATATTAATAATGAACATTGTTTGACATTTCTCTTTCTCGTCCTTCTATACTAATACCTACTCATATACGCATCCTGGATAACGGACACGAATTTTTGCATATGTTAATGCCAAATGCGTATCTCGTTCATCAGTTGACTGAAAAACGTACTAAAATGATTCCTTGTATATGTCATTTCGGTCGGTTGGTTTGACGTTTTGTGTGTTTTTGTTGCCACCCCATATTGTTCATGTGTCAAATCTATTGTAATCGTAATGGGATCACGAAGAATCGTGACTGGAAAATTCAAATTGTTAGTGCGATACACTTTTGTGTGTGTGTTTGTTTTTTTTTTCTTTTTTTTGTTTCTCGTTCGATACCTTTCTTAGACTACCTTATACTCTACCTTACTATACTTGATGAGATAGAGATTGAGGGTGGTTTTTGTATATTTGAATGTAAAATTTGCAACCCCCTCATATACCTATTCTGTTTGCAACAATAAAAAAGAAGAAGAAACAAAAAACAACAAAGAACAATTGTATTTGTAATTTAAATTAACGACAGTCACGTCTCAATTTGTTTATTTGAATAAAGGAATGTACTTTTTATGTGACCAAGGACAATGCAAGGCGAAAATTATATTGTAAAGAGAGGGATAAGGTGTGAGGGTTTCAGTTTTTAAGGAAGCTTTTCTCAACCAAAAACACACACACACACACATTCATACATCCATATACAATTCCAGAAATATTTACAAACCTTCAATGACTTGAGCAAAATTTTTGACAAATGTATGTGGTATTGATTTTGTGTTGCTATTCATCTTCTGGTATAGGTATAAGGTACCTATACCTATCAACCTACTACTATATGAAGGAGGACGCAAAATAAAATAAGACACGAAAATTCGATTTATTTTGGAATACCTACTGGAATTTTGTTTAGGGAAAGATGTCACGAATAAGAGAAAAAATTCTAAAAACTTATTAGCATTTTAATGTATACGAGTCTCTTTTATTTATTATTCGCATTTTATTTTTATTTTTTTGCAAATGTGACGTAACGTTTCTATAAAGGTATACCTATAGTCATAGCATTATAATGATTTTCAAAATACACTTAGTGGTAAATTTAAAAGGGGACAATTGAATAGGCGCTTTTCCGCATTGTCATTGTTGTGGTAATATATATAGAAGAGAATTTATACCTTTAGTATGTAGTTACATATAAGTAAAAGAAATTTTTGAGGATATTTTTCATAAAATATATTACGACGTGACGCCTTAATCAACCAAACATACAAACACACATATTATATAAAAGATGAATTCAGAAATTTGTTATAGAAATAGCTTGGAGGTACATACTCGTATTTTATAGAATATCAAGCAACTTTTGATAAATGACAAGAGCGTTTAAAAGTTTTTTTTTTTTTTACGTATATTTATATATTTTTTTTTTATCGTGGAAATTTAAAAAAATGTTGATGGATGGCTAAACTTTAAGAAAAAATATGTGTAGGTGAATATATTTCTTTCTAATATTTTTTTTTTTTTAAGTTACAATAATAAATGATGGATGTTAAGATAGAACATCGCGAAACATAAAAACAAAATAATCTTATAGCTCCGAAAATACTATAAATTTTTTTTTTTTTTCTTGAAGTTGAAAAAAAACCAAACATTATTGTATGGGAAGTGAAATCATTAGAGTGATGTTTTTTTTTAAAAGCCGGATTGAAATACTTATGCGCTAAGAATAAGGTTATATAGCAAGGAGCCTATGCATATCAACAAGTTGTTAATTAGTAATAACTAATAACACAAATCATCGGTTAAATATTATTAATGAAACAAAAAAAGGCAGAATCAGAGCCACCTTTAGGCAATTTCAGCGTAACAATTTTACAGAAAAAGACAGAATTCAAAACCTCCTTACCATACAATGAGGGAAAAGTGCACTTTAATCATCAATAGTTCGCATTTTTAAATTTAAATTGTGCGAATCTAAAGAGTTTCATGGGAAACAAAAAATTGCCAAAGTTAAAAGAAAATGTTTTCGTTTTAAAACTTTTAGCTTTGAAATTAAGAGAAATTGCTTTTAATATGTATTTAAACAACACAATTTCGAATATAATAGGTATTTAAATATTAGATTTAAAATTAATATGATATCATTTAACTTAAACAATAAATTTAATTTGAAAAGGTTCATTCAAAATTGGCATGCAAATATAAATTCGTGCCGCATTAAATTGAAAATTTTGACAATCAATTTTAAATTGTTTACTTATAATTGTTAATGAGTTAAGTTTCAATTTAAATGTCTATTGATACAAAAACTTATTACCGTGATTTAAAAATGAGTGTTTTGATTTAGAGGAGAAACATTTTGAATCTCTGAACATTAATTATATCTACTTATAAACAATGCCAGGCCATGGGCAAAATCGAAAAATAATAACTTCGAGCTTTAATGATTATTGGGAATTCTAATCTCGTTCGATATATGTATGTTAACACTTGATATTCGTCATGATATCTATGTAAAACTTAACAGAAATTGAAAAAGCCCTCATCTTATCAACATATATGTAAGTGCAAGTGCGATCGCTGCGCTCGCCGCGCGCCGGGACAAAACGCCAATTTTTGTGGACATTAAGTGAAATTTTACCTTTCAGCTTATTAAGAGAGAGAGACATGTAATAATGACTTAAATAAATTTGACCAAATGAAAATAAAATAAAAAACAAAAAAAGAAAAAAATATTAGCTTTGAATACACTTTAAATTTAACAGTGAACGTTTTCAAATGAATTTTAAAAATGTAACATTTTAAATTTTAATGTTAGTAATTTTACAAGTTTTTTATTTAAAAACACTTCAAATTTTACATTGAATCCTTTGATTGGACTGTTTAAAATGTCATTTTAAAATTAAAAGTTCTTTCTTTTAGTCTTAATGCGAACACTTTTAATGTTTTTTAAAGTGCTAACTTTGAATTTAAAAGTAAAATTTTTCTTTACACCTTAAAATTGAGAAACTTTAAATTTAAACAGTTTCATTTTTTAATTCAAAATGTTTCGCGTTAAAGTTAAAAAAAAAATTAAATTTCAAATTGAATACGTTTCAATACGGTTGTCTTTCATACATGTTGACTTTTGATTTTAAAGTGGTATATTCAGGAGGTTAAAGATGTTTTTTTCTCTGTAGATCGATCGCCATACAATATTTGGCAGACTTTTTTCGACTGCAAAAACGGCTTACGAGGTTCTGCACTTTAAGCGTCGAAATATAGGCTTCTAAGTCCTAACTAATTAATTTGTTTCTTTTAAAATCACATCAAATAGGTTCACTATATTCAGATTTTAAAATGACAGTGTGATCGTAGATATAAGAGCAAATCGTATATTTTTTTTAATTCTTGTCAATTCTTCATTATTACTTTTATATGTGTATATACTATATAAAATATTTGTTTTCGAGTTATTCGAGATAAATGACATTGAAAAATTTTTTAAATTATTAATATTTTAGCTGTAGTCCTACCCAAGAAAACTGCTAATTAAATTTCTTGACAAATTGGACCAATTTCTATAACTTTATTTTTTTGGTGTTTGATTCGCAAACCAAAGTTGGATCACCCTGTATTTAAAAAAAAATATATTTTATTGAATTAAAAAAAAAGAAATTGTTTAGTAAAAAAAAAATCAATTATTTCATCAAAAAAATTATACATAGGACAAAAATAATTCCTTCCAATAATATAGCGATAAATGTGTAATGATTTGGATAATTTAGTCAAATTTATTTAACTTTTATTTGCTTTTCCATTTGATGAATAAACAAAACGAAACCAAGGTTATCGCCTTATGTACATATATCAGCTATTAAATTTCAAAGCAGTTTTTTCCACCAAAAATAAACGGAAAATTAAAAAAAAAAACGAAAAGAAATCAGTGATTTTATTGACTTAATTTTGATCAAAAAAAAATTAGAGAATAACAAATTTTCAGAAGAAAAATTGAAAAAATATCTCCCAAAGCAGTCATCGCCATGCATCATAGTTATTTTTATTATTAAAACATTAGTTTTGACTTTTTGAAATAATTAGAACAAAGGTTATGTAAGTATGATATGATTGTAGAGGTACATACATACATATATTTCATTAATTTCATTTGAATGAAAAATGTTTGCAATCAGACCTTGGACAATATTATAACGCAACTTGGGTTCAAAATACAAAAAAATCATCACACACGAAGAAGCTGTTAGCTGACTTTTGGTCAACAACAAAAATAAAAAAACAAACAAACAGATCCAAGTTCGGGACACTAAACAACCGTAATTTAGCAAGAAATTAAACGAATTAACGAAATTTTATTTGTGAAATAAATCAGCATGACGTAAACGCAGAAAATTGAATTTTTTTTATATAAGATTGTAAATTTTACATTTCACAGTTAAATATATATAAATTTGATTTATTTGCACAGATAAGCAAGTTAATGCATTGGTCTTTTGTTTAATATGACCGATTAGGCAAAATAAAATAATAAATTTAAAAGAACAAAGAAAAGAACTTAACAGATAAACTGATACCTACCTAAAATAAAGAACTCTCAAGTTGAGTTGTAACGTTTAAATTTCGATTTTATAGAAAACAGTTGAGTCTATGTGTAAACATATAGATGAATTTTTATATAATTTTGTTTTTTTTTTTACGTGCCACTTAACAGTTCATCGAAATAATTGAAGGTGATTCATTGTTGCACATGCATGACTGACTGGCTTGATTGTTGTCATAAAGTCATGGCCATTTTTTATATATATATATTTGCATGAACGATAAGAATTTTTGATATTTGTTTTAAGTAAGTAGGAATAGGCATAACTTTCAATATTAAAATAAATTTGAATGTTAAAAATATATAAGTAAGTGTTTGAAGAACGAAACAGTAGTTACTACGCCATTTTAGCACATGTTTTCATATGGTTTGTTATTCACCTTTATTACAGTTTTCTTTTTAAACTAAAACGTGTAAAATGCATTCCGAAATGTCAGATTGATGCAAAATAAAATGTGTAATGTTACCGCATCAAAACTATTTGTTTGACGTTTTAGAACTTTGCAAAACATAAATACATCCATTTTGTGGTTGAGCTGATTTGTGAAATGTATTTTTATGTCGTTGATTGCTAATTTACTTCTGACACTTCACAGAAGATAAAATGTTGTGCTGAACTTAGAAAATATTAAAATACAAAATTTTAAACTTGTTAATTGGAACATTTATATACTTTGTCGAAAATTAAAAAAAAAAAAATATTTGCTCTAGAAATTATTTAAAAAAATATATTCGATTAGCACGTCACAATATCATTTGTAAATATATGGCACTTTACGAACAAAATATATGGCACTTAACAACAAAAAAGTTTTTTTTACAATTAAGACTAGGAGCATGGCTAATTTTTTTTTTTAATCAAATTTAATTAAAAAAAGTTTTTAAATTATTTGCTACTTATAATAGGTATTTAACAATTTTTTAATTCAGGTAGGAAGGTACTTATTTTAACGGGCATAGAATTTCCAAACCACAAGATAATAAAAAAAATAATTTTTGAAGAATGAAAAAAAAAAAAAACATTTGATGGGATTTTTTTCTAAAAAAAATGCGCTTGCTGCTTCGTTCAAAGTTTATTATCATCGACAAATTCAATTTTTTTGTATTGTCAATATATCTCAATAGACTTGAGATTGTGAATATTGAATTTTCTTATTGTGAATAAATTCTAATATTTATTAGTGTGTCGCAGTGATGGTAGATGTACATATATAGGGAAAAAGTTCTTTTGTAGGAAAAATTACAATGTCGGATTTTTTAGATGTTTAAATTTTCTTTGGAATATAGCGGTATAGCAAAATGTTTTGCTTTTGACCTTACCACAAACGCTTTAGTAATTCAGTTTTCTAATATATATTTTGTTCATTCTATAAACTCTATTAGAATCAGTAGGTATATTAAAGTGGTATTTTGTCTTTGTTTTTATATTCATTAACGAAAAATATTAGGTAAAGCATTTCTGCTTTGTTTCTGTCAATGATGGCTTTTTGAAACTATGGTAATAAAATACATAAGAACAATGTCTAACGCATCATTTTTTATTTTAGTTTTTTTTTTTTTTTAATTTAAATTATCTGAATATAAATGTATATAGGTTAATATATGTGTACAATCACTACTGGTATAAGTGTTTTTTTATTTTTTATTTTTCTTTTGAATAAAACAAATGATAATTATAATTTTTAACAATTAAATTTCTTAGAATATTAATAATACAGCAGACGCTCGATATAGTGAAGTAATTAAAACCAGGCCTTTTCACTATTTCGAGATTGTTCACTATTTCGAGAGAGAAACTAAAAAGCCTTTCCTGTGTGATTTTGATACAAAATGATTTTTTTTATATATTAAAGCGTAAAATTGGGTAAAAAATATAAATATTTAATCATATTATAAATAACCGTTATTTTTTATAAAAACAAAAAAACTTCATAGCTCCCGGTACAAATAAGTTTTTTTTTTTAATAAGAATGAAATCAATAATTCTGTTTGTTTGTTTATCAACTTTAAATTATTTGCACTGCTTTTTCTTGTAAATGTCTCATAAATATCATAAAAAAAAGATCCACAATGCTGTAAGCGCATTGTTGCTGGTATAATCTTGTTAAATATTGAGAAAAAAAAATGTGAGTTCACTATATCGAGATACCTTTTGTTCACTATTTAGAGTTATCTGTATAAAATTGAGTGTGTTCACTATACTGGATAGTTCACTCTACCGAGATTCACTATATCCAGCGTCTACTGTATAATATAATTTATTTAAACAGAGTTAAGTGAATTACATACTGAAAGAAGTGGAAAATAGAACAATTATTATTAACTTATTCACTTAAAGAAAGTACCAACGACTAGAGACAAAAAAAAAAAAAAAACTATAATATGTTATTTACGAGTTGGAATGAGGAGGTATTTATGCAAAAGTTCATACTTTGTGAGAAAATGTATGTTATCAAATAAGTTATTTTGTTATAGATAAAAGAAATTAATTAAATAATTTTTATTTATGGAATTTAAATTGTTTCACAAACGATCAGGAAATTTGTACACGACAAAAATTGAAATTCAAAACGAAATTAGTGAACGGTAAAAATTGTAATTCAAAGCTTTTTTTTCAAACTAGACAAATTTTTTTTTTTTAAATATTTATGGAAAGAACTTGGTTTGAATTAAAAAATAATAAGATAACACGTAAAATTTTCTATTGTTTTTGTATTAAATTTTTTTTTTTTTATTTTAATTACATTTTAAAGAAAATTACATCTCCATTCTAAAAGGAAGTATTGTGAATCCGCCTTTAATAGCTTTTATCTTATTCGAAATTTCTAGGAAAATACTATTACTTTTGTTCATAGAATTTTAAATTATGGATACATATTTTGAAAAATAATAGTTGCGAGCCCCCTTAATGACATTTCAATTCAATTCAGATAATAAAAAGAAATTTAGGCTTAAAAAATAACCATCATCGGAATTTCACTTAAAGAGTTCGAAGAAAAAACATATAACTCATTTGAAAAAGTAAAATAATTAATGAAATCACTTTCATGTTACCGTAGGTATGTATTTTTGTTTTATACTGATGCTTTGATAACAAATAAAAACACTTTTCTGATAAGTAAAAATATTTTTCTAATTAATAACAATTCTAATTGAACGAAATTGCTCTAGGGTTAGCTATATAATTACTAATTAGGTACCGAGAAAAAAATTTTGTGTTCATATGTATATTGCCATAAATGTTTGTTTTTTTTTTTACTATTTCTTCACTATATATACATAGATGGTGTGATTATTATCAACTATTATATAAAATTATCTTCCTCATAATTTGTCGCCGTGATTGTTTTTTTTTTTTTTGTTATTGTTATTGTAGGTATTTTTTTTTTTTTGTATTTTTAATTACACGAGAACTTTGTGTGTAGTGATTTTTGTTTTTTTTTTTTCAAGAGTGTCGTTTAAATGTATGTTAAAATGTGAGCTTGTTGCTGTTAATGTTTAGACTCTTCCAATCAAATAGAGACATTAAATTATTGTCCAAGGAATGTAGACATTTAATACTCCGTTTTGGTATTTTCTATAATATTAGAATCAGAATAAATTATGAATTAATTTACAAAACCCTTAGAAATAAAAAGTTTGAAAGAACAGACCATTTAACAAAAAAATACATATATAAAACAGGAATTGATGATAAAAATTGGAGTAAATATATAGTCGGCTAAATACGTAAAACGTAAATACGCCTACAATATGTGAAATTAATTGAAAGAGATTAAGCTATAAATTAAATTAAAATTAATTATAAATTCATACCTAAAAATTTATAATTTTTTTTTTGTAAAACTATTAATGCAAAATTTTAGTCGATTTTAGTAAAAAGAGGATTTTACAAATTTTAATCGAGTTTAGCATCGACCAAAAAATTTTATTAAAATTTAAATAATTGAAAAACCCTTTTTTATCTGTCATTTTGCCATTCTGTGGGATTTTTTCACTTAAATTAAAAGCAATTAAAGGATATTTTTAAAATAATAAACTTTTATTAAAAACATATAGCCTAAGTATTGTTACACGAGAAAACAAGTAGCCATTTTTTTATTTCCAATCTCACACACCAATCGTTGACCGTTCACTCCCTTTACTTAGTGCCTTTCTCATCTTAAAACTGAAAGTTACTGAAAACTCAGTTTTCCCGTGTGAAAGGGAACCATAAGTGCTTAACAAAATTGTATAATTGCCTTAAAACTAAATAAAGTAAGATCTGTCAAAAGGTAGAGAATTATATTTAATAGTATTAAGAACCTGAGCATTTCTTCACTTCATATCTTTGATCTCTAAAATCATCACCTACTGAGTTTTAAGAGTTTGTGATATTACCTACTGTTGGTGTTTTTAATGATATAATGATCCTATCCGCAGTTTTCAGTTATAAAATTATTATTAACCTTTAAACGAAAAAAATCGAATTTTATATTAAAAAATTGATTCTTATTAATTTAAAATTTTTTTTTTAATTTCTTGGACTGCCACTTTGTTACTATGAATTGTAAACATGTAGTGAATTCTTCACTTTACTCAAGTCAGTCAGTTTAAAAAAAAAGTGGTTCAGTTTGTTTATTATACATTTTAGTCAAGTTGTTTTTTTATCATCCGGAAGTGCTTGCACTCGAAAATTTACCATCATAAAATTTACACCCATAATATAATATAGAATATAAAAGATTTCATATAATGAAAAAAAACCCGCATTTCCCAAAACAATTGTCCCTCACATTATCACTTGTCATAGAATTTAAGTGAATATTATTTCCTTGGTGTACGGAAACCATTTCAAAATGCCTGCATTTCCGAAAAATCAAAAAAAAAAAAAAACAAACGCCAGCCACTTACATTAACTCACAGATCCAGACACATAAAAAAATAAAAATCTGTGACAAGAAAAGAAAGTAAAATCTGTGAAATTGTAATTTCCTTTTGAATATGAGAGACAGACAATCGGAAAATATAGCCCATCGTCACTCAATGAAAATGAATGAATGAATAGCCTTAGCCCATTCCTCTCTGCAATTTTCGTTCAACGAACTGTGTAACATTAATCCGCATTCTCTTAAAATTTCTCACTCAAATTCATAGAGGTATAGCATTGGAAATTGGTTGTCAAAAATTTAACGAAGTAAAAAATAAAATGCAGCAATGGATTTTTAAAATCCGGATAATCGTCATTCAATTTTGATTAAAAATAATTTTATATTATAAATTAATGAATAATTTTTTAATATACACTATACAGTCTAGTGATTTTTTGAACTTTTGAATTTTAATAAATAAAAGTACAGAAGGATATCTTATTTCTTTTAATTATAAAAAAGTTATTGTAGGTCCCTAAGTACAGCAGAACCACGAAAAGAGGTTCTATTAGTTCGGAAATATTAACGAAATATATTCACCCTTCAATGCTCAAAAAGATGAACTATGATTGAAATTTTGTACTTGAAAAAATGAACACTCAATTTTTTAACTTTTCTTTGCTTTTAGTTCCTCTTTTTATATTCACGTGACATTTTTAACTCTTGTGAATTGTACTTTCGGACTTGTTTTAACTTGTTATGTAAACCATATTTACTGTTTTATTTATATTCATATCATTTTCTTCAAGCTCGAAAAGATGAACCGGTCTTGTTTTATATGTGTTCATCTTTCTGAGATTCTATTGTATTACGAAAAGACATGAATTCCTAATTTTGTACGATTTTAAAATCGATTTATTTAAATTAAAAAAGAAATTTAATTTTTATTGGTCGAAGAGAAATAGTGTGGAACATGTCAAAGATGATTAGTATTAGTTTTGAAAATTTATTGTATTATAGATCTTTATAATGTATTTAATGCCTAAAAAGTTATATACGGAGCGGAAAATTTTCCAAACTTTGGTTTCCTCATGTTTTGAACTGAGATATTTTTGGAAACTTTGCTTCTTTGGGTAATAATAAAAGAGATACAGTTGAACAGAAAGGAACAAATGATTCTCACACTATTTCCACATAGCAAAAATCAATCAATTTTGATTTCATTTTGTCTGAGTGAAAAACTTTATAGTCAGAAAATTTTCAGCCTAATATTTGAAACTATCTCAATCAAACTCTCACTCCTTTGCCCATAGAGAATATTTGGATTGAAATTTTGAACATTTCTCAAAACTCCTTATAGTTAGTGCCCAAAAAAATAGATGGCAGCAGAGTTTCAAATTTTTTATTAAGTTAAACCATGAAAAAATTATTTTTATGCTCTCAATATTTTTGGTCCCAACTAGAGATATAGAGAAAAGACAGGAAATATTCGATTCAAAATTTGCTCAAACTTTTTTTTTAAATTAAAAATGTCAAAAATTGTATAGCGATCTATGGTAAGAGGTTTTGAAGTCTGTTTCTTTACTGTAAAATGTTCAGAACAACATTATTACGCTGAAATTGCCAAAAGGTGGCTCTGATTTTGCTTATTTTTTTGCATTAATCATATTTTTTGTGAATTTTTCGATTTAAGAGTTCCTACACTTTATAACCATCGATATGTTTTGGTATTAAATATAGTTTAATGAATTCAATAATTTTCAATAATGCTGTTCAATGATATAGCTTCATGTAAAACTGGTCCCTAAAACTTTTCTTTAATTAAAATTTGTATGTCCAGAAATACCTGCATCAAAAGCTGTGTTTAGTCAGTGTTTTCGACTGCCACGTCGAAGGTCTGGGGATAAATCCCAGCCATAAAAACAAATAAAAACAATTTTTATTTGTTCAGGGCTCCTGCGAGGAAGTGACAGATCCTCTAAGTTCCAAGAGTATTTCTTGTCTTCTTCTTCTCATCTTTACCGAACTCCTTCGGCAGAAAATTGTATGTGACCTTAAATCCTGCCGACTTATACAATCTCACACAGGAAAGATTGGGAGTTGTAAGTCACTAGGCCCACGAGCTGCAGTGGAGAAACAGAATTCTACGGTCTAATGATCGGGTTGACCCCCAGAAAATACATATAAATTCAGGCTAAACTAATTATTAGAACATTTTAAGCTATACTGGTTTAATTCAAAAATGCATGTATCATCATACAAAAAACAAAAAAAAACCCACTTGAATATAAAAACCCGAAAT
Source organism: Epistrophe grossulariae (assembly GCA_929447395.1). Taxonomy (NCBI): domain Eukaryota; kingdom Metazoa; phylum Arthropoda; class Insecta; order Diptera; family Syrphidae; genus Epistrophe; species Epistrophe grossulariae. Next base: position 133,362,920 of record OV839568.1, on the reverse strand, counting down.
ATTTTCTTTTTTTTCCTCTGAAGAATTTTAATAGTGTAATTTTGGGGAAGAATAACTTATTTCTGTCATAATCGTCTTTATATAACCACTCAGAGACTGTTTTAATGCCATATTTAGTTCTAAGGTCACGTTTTATGGCACTTATTATAGTGGTTAATGCGGTACATGAGTCTAGCAATTCATGCGCGACCGCATACAAATCTGTGGCTTAGTAATTTGAAACATTAGGTGCATTTTTATGAGCAAAAAATTATTGTTAGAGATGATTAGGAAAACCCAATTTTTGTGGACTTAAGACCGTTAAAAATTATTTTTAATTGATTAAGTAGTTTAAAGTTCAAATTATTAAAAAAACAATGAGATGAATCAATTTGAAGTAGAAATAAAATCACTGACTCTATAATCATTTTCCTATATATACCACACCGAAGGGACAGAATCCTTTAAATTTGGTCGACCTTGAGGAGGCATTTTATTTAAAAAAAACCACCATGTGTTCACTTTTTTTTTCAATACAAAAATTCTACTAGATATTTTTTGATAAAGCTAACTTTTACTTTAAAAAGACAGCTAGGCAGGGTATCTTTAACAATTTAACTCCACAAAAACTGCTTCATCTTTAACTTTCAAAACAATCAAATTCCACAGATTTTTTTAAAAGTCACAATAAACAACTAAATATAGGTATATTACTCACCAAAAACAAACAACTGTATGACATGAACTTAGGTACAAATAAAAGAAATAATGAAGTAATCCAAATCAGCACCAAATCGTGATCGGGAAAAAATTAATTCCAGCAGATTTTTGGGTATAAGTATATATTTTTTTTTTGTTTTTTCTTTATAATTTCACTTTTAAGCTATTCAATTCGAACTTCAGTTTTTTTTTTTTGATTTTTTTTTAATAAAATTTTCTGTAAAGAGAAAAATACATTTGATTCGAACACTTTCTTTTTACTTTTGTGAAAAATTTTCTTTTTTTTTTTAAATAAATTTTGTAGGTATTCACAATTTTTTTTTAACAATAACACATTAGCAACAAATTAATTGATTTTTTTGAGAGCGAAATAAATTCGGTATTAAGTAAAAATTTAACACACAGAAATTGCCTCTTGTTCTCTTTATATTTTTTTGTTTAAATATAATATCTTTTCTTTTATTTGAACTTGCAGTCTTGATTATAAACAAAAGAATAGGTAGATAGGTGTAAAACTGCTTTTCGTACTTGTATACCTATAAATGATTAATCACACTGATATCAACAAGTATAAGTGTTGACAGAAATGACGTCCGAAATCGCGACAAAATAATGATAAATATCTGGATACACCAACAAAAAAAAAAAAATTTAAACAAATTTGCCACTCTCTATTTTATATACGATCAATTCTTGTTGTTTAAACAATTAAATTAAACAAATATTTAGAAAAAAAAAATTCTTTTATTCGCCATGCAAAAAATGCACTACAACAATTGCAATCAAATATAATTCAACTGAGAAAAGATACACAAAAGGCACAGAAGATAGGAGAGCGCGAGAGAGTGTATCTGCAATATTTTATTTTATCATTATTTTTTTTGTTTGTTAAAGCAATATAATGCGAGTGATATATCTATACTCTATAAAGCTATAGCTACACTCTTGGGATTTTGGATTGAAATTTATATCGTTGAAACTGCGTGTATATATGTGTGCTTTCTCGAGCAAGTCACAAGTCGCAACCGCCGGTTTGACTGTGTATCTGTTGGATAAAAATGAAGGTTAACTATTTCTATGATGATTGTGGTATAAAAGTAGCAGTTAGCGAGTGCGAAAAATAAGTGAAGAAAATCCAAAAAAATGTGTTGATAAAATGGCAGAAAAAAAGAATAAAAAAACCTACAACAGAAACGGAAAAAAAAACAAGTTGTCAGAATGACTTCACCGATAAAGTATTTGAAGGGTAGACGAATAATATCTTATTGCAATTTTGAAATATCTACACGACTTAAATTGAATAAATTCTTCTTTTTATTTTTTTTTTTTTTCTTGTTCAAGTATTTCTTTGTGATATTTTGATTGAAGTTGATTTTGGTGTAGGTAAGGATGGAATATAGAAAGAGAGGGTGGGTGGGCGTAGTCGCTGACAGAGTAGAATATCTCTAAGGCTAAGTGAATTGATATGGTGACAAAGCAATGAAGATGACTAACTAATAAGTAAATAAAAATGATAGTTAACATAATAGCATTAAATCCATAAAATTTTGTATCGATTTTTTGATATTATTATATTTATTTTGGTAGGGATAGGTAGGTAGGGTATCATCTAAAAGTCACCACCAAATTAGAAGAACGAACAAAGAGAAACAAAAATTAATAAATAACGTGACTTTTACCGGATGTGTGACAAGAATATGGATAAGTATCTATACCTATATACATATATTGTACATACATATATGTAATTTCTTTTTGTTTTACTCTTTTCCACCACCACCACCAACTGGGGACAAGGGTGTTTGGTCTGGGGCCCTGCTGCTGGTTGATTCTACCAAGCAGGGAGTCTGATGATAATTTGCAATTATGTGTCACTTAACCGATAGGAAACGGATGTGACACGCATATCAGTTTATGCGGGTATAGAGGGTGTATATATGTAGTTGATATAGACAAAAATATCCAGAAACAGCTGGATACGAATTGAAATAAAATGAAAAAAAAAACAAAAAAAACAAAAATCAACTAGGTATCACCATATTTTAAATTAATGTTTTACGTTATTGGTATCTATCTATTACTTTTTTTCTATATGATTTTTATTTATTTTTTATGTAAATACACCCAGAGTCGAAACAAAATTCAAAATTAAAAAAAAAATCTAACAGCGCACGTAATCGATCGCCGGCAGTGATTTTGTTTCAGATATCACACCACCACCGCAGGCTGGCCGCCATATCTGTGTCTCATAACGGATGAGATGCAGCGAGTTCAGCAACATTCATAACATAAAAACAAAGTTGAGGGTGGGAAAAGGAAGAGGTATTAGGAATATAGGGGTGCGTTTTTTTATTCGCCCAACCACAAGGGTGCAGCAGCAGCAGCAAGAAACAGTGAAACACAGAAGCAAATTTAAGGGAAACCGATTGAGGAAAAAAAAAAACTAGGTATATAAAAACACTACCACCCCCATATTATTATAAAATACCAGACAGTGGCATACAACTACTACATTCTGACAAGCCGGTAAAAAGTGAAAATGAAATCGCAACAACGACTATACAGTTACAATCCTCGAAACGCGACGACAAAAAGGAAGTAGGTATTGTGTCGTTGTCGCAGCAAAAGAGATATAGAGCGAGAGAGAGAGAGATACAGTGATGCAGGTTTTAGATTATTATCGAAGAATACGAGAGAACTTTCTCCCTTTCTCAGCTGTTTTTTCCATACGACTTAACAACAACAACAAAGAAAAAAGTAGACATAGCAAAAGTTACATACAAATTTATAACTAACCGTACAACGACCGACAGAAAATAAACTGATATAACTGTACAATAAAAATAATTATATGTATAGAGCGCAGTGAAAAACAACACACGACCCCACCGCAGCTGATTCTAAAAGCAGACTGACATTCGCCGAACGAACGGTTTTTGCCGATACCAAATCGACTACCGAGACCGAGAGAAGAGATATACATATAGATGCCGGTTTGCTGATGAGGGCGGTGGCGGTGACGTTGACGTTGGCTTGGCGCTGGCTGGCTGGTGGCGAATGGCGATATGGCGAGAATAGAGTATCTAACGGAGAGTGTTTTATGTAAGTGTAGTGGAGTATCTATGATCAAATTTTTTGAGAGGGTGTATTTGTTTAGTAGGAAATGCTTTGTGATAGTCCCAACAGGGATGGCAAAAATATTTATCACACAAAAAAAAATAGTACCTACATAGTAGGTAGGTGGGCAGGTACATAGACTGCCTATATTTTTATTTGTGACATACAAAAAAAAAAACACTGAAAAGAAATACCCACGTAACCAATCTAATAGGTCGTTAGATAAACAAATTTCCATTTAATACAAAATGTTATTAAAATTATTAGATAGGGTAAAGTCGGGTGATATGTCACCCTTTATCTTCCACTTAATGATTTTTTTTTGTTTAAACAAATAGATTAAAACGTAGTTCAGTATTACGTAAGCTCTAAGTGGATCCAGTAAAAATCGCAGTACCACCCTTGAAATTTACTATTTACAACCGTAGAAAAAAGTAGTGAGTATATATGAAGCAAAAAGTATCTACTTGAAGCCGGTGTTAATGTTATGGTGTGTTTTTGTATTTGCTTCTCATAACACTAATCAAACGTGTTTATTCGTGTTATATTTGGTAAGGTAGAAGTAATATCATAACCTCGGCATATATGGCACCGGTGACATTTCACCCGCTCCTACTTTTGTACTTACTTTTTTCTCATCATATATATATTTTACTATAACCAACGTTATTTCGTGGCTTTTATAATTTTCTGTTAGAAATTTCAGTACGTCAAAATCTGACTGCATGATGAATCAGATGGACCGGAAGACTTCGAGGAAAATATTTGTGTAGGCTGTTGACAGGATTATAAAAAAAAAACAACACAAACATATTATATATGCCGGTAAGACCTAGGGTTAGAAGGAATAGAAGGATAGCATAGATTTTTTGTTGGCACAGTGGATTGAGAAATTAGGTTTTGATTATCTCATTTAATCCCAGAGGTGGTGTTCAGTTGAGGGAATATAAAAAAGAATGCTGCCTAGACTGGGGATCGAACCCACATATCCAAGTTAGCAGTCCAGCACTACTTCCACCGAGCCGGGGCCACCCCCGATTATGCTCTTATTAAAAACCGGATAAATGGATTAGGTGCATAATATGTCACTTTTGGTCTCATGACATACACCTCATGTCTCATGACATGCAACAAATGTGGCGAAAAAAACATAGACAAAAATAGAATGTCATATCATCCTGCAGCAGGTGCTATATCACCCTCCATTTTTGTAATCCTTTTTTTAAATGTTTTTTTATTTTTGAGCAAACAAAAATATGAAATTAGCTGTGTATGCTCCCTGTGTTCCTATTTTTGTTTATAAAATACATAGTTTTAAAATAAAGTTAACTATTTCGGTTTAAAATAACTTTATTTTTCAAGAAATAAAGAGAAACAAAAATGGGTGCCATTTCCACCGACTTTACCCTATGTACATATTTAAATATTAAAAGAATTTTGTATTTAATAAAAATTCAAAATCAACAAAATATGAGTATCAGAACCTAGGAACTTGGGCCTAGCAAATTTATCTATAAGAAAAACTTTCATTACCTACAAGAAATTAAATGTGTTTATTCACTTTAAAGATTCGTTCTATTGAAATTAGGTTCTTAGGACTTATCGTCACCTTCGGGACTCTTTAGAGTCACATTGACTCCTTTTTTAACGCTGGGATTCCAGGAATCATCTTTTTGAAATTTTTTAAGCAGTAGTTCTGAGCCTGTAAACTGAAAAAAATCCCAAAAACTATGAAGATGAACTTCTTCATTTAAAACCCGACCAACCTCCACCTGAAAATACACCGAACCTCCCTTTCTTCATGACGATTCCCTTACGAACGCAAAATCACTATCAATAATTTTATATCCACCGTCGACTACTTTTTATTTATGTATTTATAAATGTAGGTACATATTTTCTTTTGAATCATCCGGAAATACTTCTCGTTATATTTCACCAGGACAAATTAGCAGCTGCTGAAATATCGCAGCACTTTCGATAGTGTACCTATCTACTCTTTTATTTGCACCTAAATCTTGCATAAGTCAAAATCTTTAAACACAAAAAAAGGTGCACAGTATCATCACACTTGACTATACCAACATAACTCTACTACTTTTTCGCTTCACTACATTTTATTTTTATTGACAATTAGGTACTATAAATGCAACCCTGATTTGTGTTTTTCATTACTTTTTCCCCAAAGCTGCTATTCTTATGGAACAAAACCAAACGTCTCCACTTTACACAGTTTATACCATACGATACCATACCTTCCCCATATCTATATTGCTTGTTTTGTACTTTTTCTCTCTCTTTGCAATTTCTCTATCGCACAACTACTAAGCTAAACCTTCAAATTTGCAACCACCTTTTTCTCCAGTTTTCGCATTCTAAGTTCTAACAAGAAAATAATAATATGTGTATAGAACTTTCTTCTCAGCTTAGTTCAGTCAGACAGAGTTTGTTTTTAATTCGATTCTCTTTTGTTTAAGAACTTTAGCCATGTTTTTTTTTTGCATACGTACGTTTTCCACCTTTCGCCTGTTTTTAACAATTTGTTTTTTTTTTTTAATGTTTTGCGATAAACAAAATAGAAAGATGTGTATAGTTGTATATATGTACATTATACAGATTGATTGCAGTTGTGTTGGTATAAAAGAGCAATCACATCCCATCACACATTGACACCGGCAGCAACGACGACGGACGACACTATATCGTCAACAGCGCCACCACACCATACAGCTATCACATCACTCCCATGCCATGCCACTTCCACCCCCATATTGATAGAGAGAATGTTTCCTGTGTGTGTTGCTTTTTTCTATACTTTCGTCGTGTCGTCTGCTCTGCTGGTAGCTGGCTAGGGGGTTGATTGCTTTTATTTTATTATTAATAAAAATTTATACTTATTGTATAAATAAATTTTTATATCAATCGTTTTTTTTTTTTTTCTGAAGAAAAAGAATAGAATGAAACAAGGCAATCCAATGATGGTTTTAAAAGAAAATAGACAAAAAAAAAAAGGAAAAACCCTTGGGCTCATAATATTCGTTATATAGCAAAAGATGCGCACATAATTAGAAGTTAGATCAATCGAGGGAGGAATTTTATTTATAGTCATCCGACATATTTATCGCAGATGTTTTTTATTTCATAGCCAAGTTGAACCATATCGTCCATATAATAATATAATGCAGAGAGAAAGTGGGAAGCAAAACACAGAGACATAATGGAAAATTGTCTATATCGAAGTTAATAAGGAATTTTATGGTTCAGTTCTACCTACTAGCGTTGCTATATCTAGCTAGCTAGCTAGCCAACCCAACCCAACTAAAAACCAAATCAGCCATCATTGAGCCAGCCAGCCAGCCAGCCAAGCCAGTGCCATATATATACCTAATACATATAAGAGAAATTTAATGTTAAGTGTTTTTCTGTGTTGATATGGTTGTTGTATATTTTTTTTCCCCACAATGGTATATTTTTTTCTTTGGTGGAAAGGTCGTAGACTATGAGTCGCTTCTTCCATATGGAAACTATGTATGTTTATAAGAGATGAACAATTATTATAACATTGTGTGGTTTGGGAAGGAAATTCTAGATTTTGGCAAGCACCAACCTCCTATCAGGGTGATTTAGTTTTGAATCGTTTTATAAAGGGTGATCAATTTTATAAAAGCAGACATACATACATAATGTATACCTACTCAGAAGCAGAATGCAGTAGTTTTTCACAGATGGCTGAAAAGATGCATTTTGCTTTTAGGAATTTTATGTAGCTATGTAGTTATAATGTGAAAAACAAACTAGAAAATATGTAGTGTTATTTTTGACAACATTTTGGAACAAAACTTATAACTTAGTATAGGCCACTGTAAAATATTTGGTTCTAATTAATAAGTCTTACAATTTTCAATAAAAAAACGTCCCTAGAAAGCTACAAACTGTATAGTACCTATGAATATGTAAATCTCTCGACAAAAAACCATGTTTTTTTTTTTTTTTAATCCGCCTACTACCACGCCCATTTTTCTTATATCTCTGATTCTTCCTTTGGATGCTTTACATTATCTACCTTGAAAGATACAATTTTGTAATTAAAATCTCTTGAACATAAAGCAGGTCAGGAACCCATAAACTATACGAAGACGCAAGACAGAAGTGAATTGGCCATACGCTTCGAGGTGAAGAGTCCATTGCGAGTAAAGCGATGAAATGAAACTCGCTCACAGTCAACTAAAAAAAAACTTTATCAAATAAAAATGGATTTATGGCTTTAAAAATGATATAGCATGACATTAGCATAATGTTTTAAAAATAATTATGTTCACTTTTCTAGAAAACTGCCCCTCCTGCTTTTTCTTTAAAGAAAATTGACCATCCTACTTAAACCAGGGTCAGTGTAGAGATCGATTGAAAAATCACTCTTGCCAAACGCTGTTTCTTCGGGCTATGGAGGCATTTAAGCAGTACAACCCTCTCTCAAAGAACCAAAGAGACTGCTGTATGGGGCAGAAGAATGGACTTTGTCAAAAACGTCTTGGATGCATTGAAAGGAAGATTCTTCGGGTGATTTTTGGAGTATGAAGGAGAAGATTCAACAACGAACTTTACGGGCTTTACAGCGATGTCGATCTAGTCAAAAAGCTGAAAATACAGCGGCTGAGATGGTTGGGACACTATGGAGCGTATGGACACTGACGGACCGAATCTACCAATGACGGTCTGCGCAGCAAACGAAGAACCCACTTAAGGTGGTACGCACAAGTGGAGAATGACTTCAACCAACTTGGTGTGCGCAACTGGAGGCAGCTAGCCGACTGAACGGGCTTGTTGGTTCAGGCCATAGTTCATCTTGGATTGTAAGCGCCAGCTTAAGTAAAGTAAGTAAGATTTAAACGGGGGAATATGACTCCTTCTTTTACGATTTTATTCAATTGTTTTGACGAATGTTTTATTCACGCTTTTTGTCGTGTTTAAAAATGTAATACCTAGCACCAACACGAGGGCAGCAAGTGCCCCTCCTATGTCCTCTACTTGAAGACGCATATATGCTTAAGTTGAACGAATGAAAAAAAAAAACAAAAAATGGTGATAAAAGAAGGTGTTCTAAGGCACGATTTCATAAATATAAAATGATTTTATTCAATCCATCCCCAAAAAGTAGGAGGGGCAAAAAATTTAAGAATTGTTAAAAAGACATTTCCTCTGTTTTTTGTATATTATTTTTATTTTCTTATGAAACAGTAGAATTAATTGGTCTTTAGTCAAAAACGCCCATAAAGAGTGGGTGTGGCGAAGCATTTTGAACTACTATTTTGTGCCTTACATTTTGTTGTTATGACAATTAATATTTTTGTGTTTTACAAATCGATCGCAAAAACAAGATTTAAGAATACAAAAGTTTCCAACCAAAAAGTGGGCATGGCAAGAAACACTTTGTGGAATATTTTTAAGAAATCATATTCTGCCCTAGCGAGGTATCCGTCGGAGCGGAATCGGAGGATTTTTGCTTCGAGGTATTCTTCCGAAGAGCGTTCGGACCGTTTTTCCGACATTATGGAACGTGCATTGTTGTTTTGCGTTGCAGTGCGATCAAGTGTGTTTTGAAGTGACATTTTTGGAATCTCTAATGAACTTTGAACCTCCGACGTCGTATGCGTTTCGGAGAGTTTTCCGCTCCGAACGGATACCTCGCTAGGGCAGATTTATTGCCAACTAATATGAAGATATAAAAAGTATCATTAAAGAGTTTTTTGATTGACCAATTCAATAAATATAACAAAATATTTCATGTAAGTTCAAATTAATTATTTAATTATGTCAAAATTTGTTTCTTTTTTAACATCAATATAAATTGTATTTGTCCAGATTTAATAAACTATCCCTGAAGAAGTTGGGAAAATCCAACGAAACTTAGGGAAAATTATGAAATAAAGTTTTTTATTTGCATAAATGAGAAGTATGACCAAAAAAGCCTGATTAAACTAAAAAATCATTTAAAATTGTATCATATTTATCAACTTTCCGGATTAGATGACGTTTTCTGAAAAGTGGGCGTGTCATTGGGCGAAATTTTACGATAATGATACTAAATATTCTAAATATTTATTTATAATTTCTGAAAATTTCATCAAATTTGGTGCATTGGTTCAGATGTTATAAACACAAAACCGCCTCTACATACATATACAACTTAAACCGCACAGTGCTAAAGTATAGTACTTTAAGGAAATCAAAGTTTTATCAAGATATCCGTCAGCATGTTCCAAAAAAATTATAAAAAAGTAGGGACTTAAATGGTACGCCAGATCGCACTTCCTTTTTTTATTTTATACTTTAACGGAAAAGATTAAATCATCAGGAATCAATGCGCCCTGCTGAGAGGCTTCCGAAAAATCTTAATCCACCACTGATAAGAAACCATTTATCAGCAGTGCATCGCAGGCGCACACAAATTTCATTTCACTTCTTACAACATAACAGTATTATTTTTCTTCGAGGAAATTCAAAGAATAAAAATGTGATAATGGAATAATCAGAAAGTCAGGGATTTTACAAGAGATTTTTTTGCCAAATAACAGTTGGGGACATTCTGAATGGAATTTCCATAAACGACTGTGTAGTTTGTATATGGTCATCTGGTTTTACTTTATTCATTTGGTCTGCTTTCTGCTTTCGGGGGTTTGTATACCTAATAATGATAAAATAATGTAAATGTAAAATTTGTTTTTGTGTTTTAATATATAAGAGCTGCGGCGATAAGAACGAACAGACGCCCATTAATTTATTATAACATACTAATGAAACCCTATGTTTGGTCAGTGACAGGGTATATACGAAAGATTGTGCTTGCATGCGTATGAGGGGTGTTAAATTATATTATACCGAATGTTGAAAGCAAAAATTAGTTTAGTAAATTAAATGGCGATGAAAACTATATACATACATATGCATAAATATGCACAGATACAAAAATACCAACAAATTCATTGGAGTGTTAATAATTTGGTGACTAAGGTTCGAGAAACTATACCTACAGGCTACACTACCTATATATTATGTATACAAAACTGATTCATCTTTAACGTTATCTGTTATTTGGAAAAAAATTTGCAGTCAAATGAATATTTAAGGCGTTGTTGTTTGTAATAGAAACAAAACCAACAACAAAACATAATATGACGGGAAATATAAGTGATACTGAAATTTAAGAATAATGAGGATGTTATCAGTTATAGTTTTTGAAGGCAGAAAATAAAAAAAAATAAACAACTTGTTGTTTTCGGAAAATAGAAAGTGATGATGATTTGTAGGCTTAATAGTGAGTGATGAGTTTTAACAACAACTGATAAGCTTTTATCATTGTTATTGAAAAAAAGCAAAACAATTAATTTTAAAATACAAATACGCAAATAATTTGTTATCTATTTGTCACCATTGCGAATGCGCAACCGATAATATTGAGAACAGACATTTTGTGTACAAATCGCTTGTATATGGCAGTAAACCATCACAATTAAAAAATCAATTTTGAAGGGATTTTGGTCATAATTCTGTTTGTGTCAAATTTCGGCCCCCAAAATTCTGTATTTAAAAATATTTTGTACTTCAAAAGTCTGTATTCCAAAATTCCGAAAATCCAAATTTCTGTTATAAAAATGCATGTAGGTACTAAATAGAAATATAATTCTATTTATTTAATAATTCTGTAAATTTTATAAAAGAACAATTGTTTTGATAATTAGAAAAATTTCGCATTATACAGGGTGATTTGTATAAGGTGCACCAAAAAGCTAGAGTGAGTAGGTTGGGTTAAGACAAGAAAAAAATCGTATAGGAGGGGGCTCTATTTCCCCCAGTTTAGGAGGGAGATGCAAATTTCTAACAAAATTTACTTAAAACGGAAAAAAAATTGTTTAAAAACAATGGTAAAATGTACAATGCCATGCTATACCAGAAATTTCTTCTTTAATTTTCATTTTAAATTAAGTTGTGTTAGTGAATAGTTTTTGAAAAATTAATTTTCAAACTCGAAATTTTGAAAAAAAAATTAAAAAAAAAAATTTCAAACTAATTTTTTTAAAAATTTTATGTAATTAAGTATAATTTTTGTTTTCAAAATTCAATGCTCTTATTAATTTTCAATAAAAAAACAGAAAATCGGATGCTTAAATATATGTACATAATATGTATCTAAGTTTTTGAGAAATTAAGAAAATGAAAAGTATCTACCTACTTTTTTCCAAAAAAAAATACTTTTTTTAACAAATTTTTCTAGCAAACAATGAAAATCTTATTTATCTCAAAAACGTGCCCACAACTTTTTTTAAGTATTTTTTTATTCCAGTAATTTTTTTTATAAGACGGCTACTATTTTATAAAAAAAAATTCCGAAAAATGTTTATACATAAATGGCACCATTCAATAAATCATTTTTTGACTATCGATTTTCTCAAAAGCCTCTCAACTAATTTTGATCATTATTTTTTATGGAGAATGTTTCGAAAAGTTTTAAAAGGTATACTTCTTTTTTGAATTTTTAAAAAAGTAAATTTTTTTTCAGAATATAATAAAGCGAATCGATTTGATCGAATTTTTATCAAAATTGGCACCAATAGTTTTTTAACATTATCTAGCAGATTTTCAATAAAAATTAATTTTCTAATAAATAATAACGGTACCTATGTACCTCCTATACAAGTGTTTAAAACCGGTAAGGAAAATTTCATTTTTCTCACAAACGACTCCTACAATTTTAATAAAGTTTTTACGTCAGCTATACCATATTTAAAAAAAATGTATCTATAAGATTAAAAAATGGTATCTCCCATAGAACGATTTTTTTTTTTTTTTCGAAAATCTCATTGTCCGTTGAACCGATTTCAATGAAATTTTGTACACAAAAGCTTCTAATAAGTTTGAATAATAATAATAAATAATATAATATTATAATATATTATTATAATAATAATATAATATAAATTTTGGATTTTTGGAATTTAAAAAAAAATTCAAAATTATTTTATGAAAATTCGATATTTTGAAAATGGGTTGTGATTTTTTTTCAAAATTATTTTTTTAAATCTGCATTACTAAATACTAAAAATTGGCGTACCATTTTTTTTTCCTAAAAAATGTTTACAAAATTTTATAGGTAGGTACATACATAAAAATTATTTTTTCTAAAAACAGCTCCAACGATTCGATAAAGGCACTTAGAAAAATGCTGATGCTCCAAATGCATTTGATAAACAAACAATACACATCTCGACCTTTGACGTCAGTGGTCTAAAGTATCTAGTGGAATGCGTAGTGCATACGACTTCTAAGACTGAGCCTTCCTCTTAAAATCAGATGAATAGATCTAAATTATTTAGACTTTTAAACCACAGAGTGATCGCACATAAGAGTGAGTTCGTACGACCCAGTCTTGCATTTTATTTTATATTCGTTCGTTTCGCTTAAGTACGAAAGTTGTTCTCATCAGTAAGATGCTGCCGTACCCATTTCTAAGACTCTTATACAAATCACGCATGAACCTTATTTTTTATTTTAAATTCCGATTTCTGAATAGTGAAATAACACCAAAAAGTACTTTGACGTTTGAAATTAAACAATGCTGAGCAAAAGTCAAATAAAAAAACAATAAAATAGCAAATAAATTAAGGTACGTTCAGAAATGCAGGTATTTGTGAAATGTCGTTTAATTGTCATCTTATTGTCTAATTAGATTGGCCATTGGCCTAGGTATATCGTGGTTTAATCGTTCAAATATACCTACATTCTGTGCTTTGTTTGCAAAGCAATTCTATATAGGTAAGAGCTTAAACAATAACGACTCACCATAAATATTCAAGAAATATAGATACTTTTGAACATCACATCACTTACCTGAAAGAAAAAAAATATTTAGAGTTTTAGTAAAATAGAAAAAAAATTATAAGAAAAAAAATATTTTGTAATACCTAATAAAATATTTGTCATTATTAAAATTTAAGCTTAACAAATGCAATTTATCCGAATTGAACTTTTAAGTCTAAGCGGAATATAGTCTGGATTCTAACCCAGATTCTATAAGATTTCGTTAAACATTTTAAAAATTTAAGTAAGATAGAATAAAAACTCAATCTGTATTTTCTTAAGCCTCTTGATGATGTCATATTTATCCTTAGTAGCTTCATCATTCAAATATTATGTGACATTACTTTATTTGATGTTTAAGATAAAAAAAAATGTCCTCTATATTTGTACATTTTTCTTATTTCACTAAGCTCAATTTGAAAAGCAAAAAAAAAAATTATAATAAGAAAATTAGTTTCGCCTTGGAGTCTTAAACGAATTTGTTTATTTATATTTATAAAAAAAAAAAAAAAAACTCCACAGGCTGGGCTATTAATGTTATCTCACTCGTATAATCCCATATTTCCTATTATACGAGTAGTTAGGTAGGTATATATTTTTTTTTTCTTATTATTTTTATAAATAACTTCTTTTTGTATAATTTAGCTTTACAATATCTTTAAGTACATCCCACGGAAGAAACATTATCACATATTGCATTATCATCGCAAAAGCAATTTCTAAACAACCCCGATGTCGACGCAGATAACTATTATATGTATGTATGTAGGTACATGAGGTGTAATTTAGTTAGGATGACTCAAAAAGCCAGAGATAATTGACACTTGTGTGTACCCGCACATAAAAACCACATTTACTTTTATCCTATATACCTATTTTGGCCTGGCGAAGGAAAGAGAGAGAAAGAATATGAAGAACACCCATACCTACGGACTTATACACTATCATGCTGCGGGTAAATAACAGTAAATATAGTCAGTAGTACAATAGTCAAAGTCATTGAATTTCCGGACAGAAGAAAGTACTTATATTATTATATCCAAAGGAACTAAAGTACCCGATAAAAGTATCTATCTATCAACGAGTTGTAAAAACAGTCCCAGCAGTCTTACTAAAGATTTTTTTGTTTGCAAAAAAAAAAAAAAAAACACAATGATAACAAACGAAGCAACGAAATGGAATGAGAGGAGGTTGAAAAGCGGAACTGCTTCTTTGCTGCTGCGATGCGAAAATAAACGAAACCGGAGGCGTTTCCATCGGACATTGCTCATAAACGATATCAAGCAAAATGTGGTGTTGATCATTATGCTACCGAGCCGAGACCAAGCCAAGCGGATATTCAATTTCTGTGGTAATGGCGGCGACAGTTGGGGCACGCCACGCTGTATTCCATATACCACAACATAGCCAGCCTCTCCGTATCCTACCCGTCACGTCGTCCGTCGTCATCGTAATCTCGTCTGTTTCAACTATCACATCAACCCTTATCACTCAGCTCAGCAGCGGCCTAATCAATTTCAAAGACAAACGGGTGAAATGAGTTGACACAGTTACAACAACAAACACAAACAACAACAATAACAAAAATTAATGAACGTCAAGTCGGCCATATTGTGACCAAATTGTAACTGTTCCATTTCAGAAATATAGTTGTTCTTCCATTTACATTTCCATCTGTACTCCCTAGCTCTAGCCCTAACCTATATATAGTGCCTATGCCTACCTACGGCTTTTTGTCCTTTTATTATTTTGTTTCTTTTGTTTCACACGAGTTTTACGATTATTTTCTTCCTTTTTGTGTGTTTTTGTTTGTTGTTTTAACGGTATACGGATATTATAAGAGTGTACATATACTGTACTGAGCGATGTGGGTGTATCATGCATGCTGCTTATCGCGAATGATGAGTATTTTTGGGTTAGCAACTAGTGCCATTTGCCATTAAGGCATTTTATCTGCCTACCCATCCATATGTTAATCGCAGTGGTGAATATATCTACGAGTATCTTCTGTTTGGCTGGGTTGTCGTTCGTTTGATAGTTGTAATATTTGCCTTTGTTGTTTTCCGTATATTGTTTGTAATGTTATCGTCCTTTTTGGCACAAAGCATGTGACATTAACAATTAGGTATATAAATGTATAAAAAGTTGTTGTTTGTTATTTTCGGTTGTCAACAGGAGCATCAGGCGCGGCAGAAGCATCATGACAAACATGTAGTGGGTTATCAAACTGTTGATCTTTTTGGTATATACACATTATGACATGTTGAACATATTACCATTATAAACATAAAAGTGAGAGGGAGAGAGAGATAGCAAGAGCGTTTTTTAGTGTGGTTTTGCGGGAATATAAAATTTTCTAAACTAAACAGAAGTAGGTATACAAAATAAATGGACTTTATCAAATGTATATACAAATGGGAGGAATTTTGGAATTAAGAGGTTAAAAACGAAGTTTTAAAATACATATAAGTAATAGAATAAAGTTTGAACACTGCACACATACAAGTTTAACCACAACACGTTTAGTTCATTCATTCAAGCTCTAGGGGTTTATGTTCAACAAAAGGAATCATTTCAATGTCAACATTAATGTCAAAATTTAGACCGCAAACGAAGAAACAATTCAGATTTTTAATGACAAATCTTTTTTAAAACTCATTTAGAGTAGAATTTCTGCAAATAGAACAAATAATTCCGTATCTGTAGTATCGTTTTTTTTTTTTTTATTTTTTCATTTTTGGTTGGGGAGTTTAATTCAGTTTCCGTTGCAAAAAGTGGTTCTTTGAGCAACGCGTTGAACCGTTTTTGAGAAAATCGAAAAAAAAAATTGTTTCAAAGAGGTATTAAATTACAATTTAAAAAAAATTTCCGGAAATTTTCTGAACGATTCTTTTTAATAAAAAAAATTTTGAATTGTTTGTTTAAAGTTGTGGGCACATTTTTCAGAAAAATAAGATTTTCAATTTTTGCTAAGAAAACTTTTTACGGCAGGTACAGTTTTTGGTTCTAAAAAAAGAAAAAAAAAAGTGTCGAGGGAATGCCCAAAAAACGTTAGGTACAAAGTTTGAAAAAAATTGAAAAAAAGATCCAGTCGAAAGGACAGGACAGACAGGCGAACAGAATTGCGGCAACCATTTTTTTCGACTTCGATATAATATCATAGTACAGTCGACTCTCCCTAAGTCGAATTTTCGCGGGATACCAAGATTTGTTCGAGTTAGATAGAGTTTTGGAAAAATTCAAGTTATAGAGGGAAACATTTTTTTATTTTAAGAAGGTTTTTTAATAATACAAATTCTATATACTATACTACTGAAATACATGAGCTAAGTAGAAGACTTAGCACTATTTTTATTTTTAAGGGTTTATTAAATAAATAAAGGTTAATATATTACACAGAGAAAAGGATAACAATCCTTTTTTTGTTTTTGCGTTGTAACTTTTTAAAAACTGTGTCTTTTTATAGAGGTATGATGGTACACGCGATGCTACACATATATACATATGTATTAAGGTATTGATAGTTCGTAGTTATACCTACTATACCCAAATACGAATTCCGAAGGGGTAATGTTTTTTTATTTTGTTTTGTTCTAAACAAAATTCGACTTAGGGGGTGAAAAAAAGATGCCAAATATCGAGAAAATGTGTTCGAGTTAGAAAGAGTTCGACTTAGGGGGAGTTCGACTTAGAGAATGGTTTTTGTTTGGAAAATTAAAGGGAATGATAAAATATCGCGAAAAAGTTCCAATTAGAGAGAAATTCGACTTAGAGAGAGTACGATTTAGGAAGAGTCGACTGTAATGTCAAGTTTAATCAAAATCTCGAGTTCGATTTTTGTATGAATGCATAACATATTATATCAGAAGTAAAAATTGCTGCTACTATTTCTTACCAGAAATTTTTTTTGATGTGTAAACATCTATACTGGCGGTAGGGTGAAAAAATAACGTAACGTATCTTGTGATCGTTATTGTGATTCTGTGATTGTGATTCACGTTACGTTCCGTATGTTTACACATCTTAACCGTAAGTCCCAGCACTCATACTTTTTTGAGATATTGCAATTTAGTTTTTCGTATGACAAAAAAAGCACTCATACGCCATACATCATTTTTTGAAAGAAAACATTTTTGAAGTAAAATTTCTCTGGTCGATTCTCCCGATCACCAAGGTAATTCGCATAAGATGGAAAAAAAGCTAAAACATTAGATTGGGTCCAAACAAGACAAAAATGGGATGAGAGGCGATCTGTTCCCCTCCGTTTAGGCAGGAAGGCGCAATTTCACTAAAAAACTAACTTAAAATAAAAAAAAAGTAAAAAAACATCGGAAACATTTAAAATATTATGTTAAAGTTTTTTTTAAGCCAGTTATCTATTGTTTTATTTCCTTTTAAAATCAATTAGTGAATAGTTTTTGAAAATTAATTTTCAAACGTTCAAAATTAAAAAAAAAACCTTTTTATAATATATTTTTTTTTTAAATTTTACTTTAGTAAGCAGGTACTATTGTTGTTTTAAATTTTCAGTCGTCTTATCAGTGTTTATTTGAACTCTTAAAACCAGATAACAGTTTTTGAAGAAATTCAAAGTAAACATATATTTTTCTAAGAAAAAAATTTTACATATTACATTCTAAAAAAGAAAAAATCAATTTTTATAGGTTGAAATAAAAACTGATAAGATAGTCGAATATAAAAAATAGTAAAAATGGGAATTTTTTTAATTTCAAGAGAAGAAACATAAATGTTCAGTGCCCTGAACGCACTAACATTTAACGGATGAACCAATTAAAATGTTTTTTTGCAGGTTTTGCTTTTGATGGCTGCAACCTTGTTACCTAGATTTTTTGCAAAAATAAGAAGAATATAATATGATGTCCCAAAACTAACTTTAATTTTATTTATTTTTTGCTTGTTTTTCTAGCCTAAGCTTGAATTTGTGTGAATAAAAATAGCTTAAACTAGAATATCGTAGTAAAAGCTACAAAAATATCAATATTTTCTGTCTAGAAATATTTGATCTTATTTTTAGTATTCTCTTTACTTATATGGTGTGAATATGGACTGGAATATGGATATACTCATAATAGTATAGGATAAATATTAGGGAAAACCCCAAAATAAGACATATTAGCGCAAAATTTCAAACGATTCAATAAGATGTTAACGCAGTTTAAGTTTAATAAAAAGGCGTTAACATCGTACAAAATCATTTAAAATTTTGAGCCACTTTCATTAAAAAAAAAATCAACACTTTCGGCTATGTAATTTTTTTGTCACTAACCATAATCGAGTAGTTATAGCTTTAACTTCCTCCAAAAAACCTTTTACTTTTTTACTTTTCTTTTTACAAAAAACCTTTTACTTTTTTTATTTTTTTTATTTACAGGACCCGTAATTGTATTTTTTTTTTGTTTAGTTTCTGAGTTTCTGAGAATTGATAAAGATTCAATTCAATTCCTGAAAAATTTTAGTCTGACAAAATACTTTGATGACTCATTTATTTTTAAATTCATAAACTATAATAATTAAATATTCATAACTAAATTTAAAATGAAAACGAAAAAATATACTCCGAAGCGGTAGGTATGTCTACTTGAGAGAGTGGTTTCGATGTTATCATACACAATACATTTATGATTGATGAATCATTGCACATGCACATCACCCACAAATGTAACTATATCAACCAAATTCGAATACGTGACCACCTCAATTTAAAATAAAATAAACTTTTATAGTATAGTCCGAAGGGTAGTGTTGCAAGTGAAGCAGACATTATTTTTTGCATTCGGTATTCAACGATGGTTGGTCAAAGATAAAAAAAACATTGTAAGGTTTAAAAATAACCGAAAGTGCTTACTTCAACAGGTCATGGCAATTATTTAAAGAGTGTATTTTAAGTGACTACACGAGTTAATAGTGGAATATATTATAGATTCATTATAGTGTTGTCTACCAGCCTTATTTATTAGAATTCGCTAAACACCTCTTAACGGCTGAATAGTTATGTAATGCATAAGCATTTATGTAGCCACTGTATAGTTATAATAGTTATAATACGCTTGTGTGAAATAAAGTACCAAAAAGAGGAAATCTATTACGTTTTACTTCCAAAACTGACAAACCAACCTCAGCAGTTGATAAAAAAAAAACAATTCTGTTGCGCAGCCGATTGGTTTCTTTTATTTTCTCCTAACATTATTATTCAGATTATTATTATTTGTGTGGTTTTTGTGTTGTTTGTCAATAAAATAATATATTTTGGAATAAAAAATCATTTTAATTGATTCATTAAAAGATTTGTGTTTTCTTCACTCTACACGGTGGTGTTTTTATTGAAAAGAAAATATGTATATTAGGGTGGCTCTTTTGTTCGCAATGTCTGAAATTATTCTCAGTTCTTTCCTGGAAGTGATCAAAAATCTCCAAATTTGAAGTGAATTTGGCACACATTTGAAGTTCTATTAAGAGTGCAAAAATTTAATTCCTCGGAAGAGTACTACCTCTTCCCAATAAAAAAACATTTCTATTTTTAATTTTAAGGCACACAGAGGCTGGGATTCAATCCATATAAATATTTGTCGGTGTTACTACGTTAACCTTAACAAAAATGCACAACGTGTTTGTATGTCCCTTGTACAGGTTCATAATAATCATTTTTAGGGTGGACACCCTACCTACCTACCCATAATATCTATATTGTATTATGTTGTTGTGTGTGTCAAATTGACATTTCGATACTAAAATATCCTTATACAGACACTATTCAACCCTCAAACGCGTTTAGCTTATATAATGCCTCTATTCAACGATGCAAAGTTTTATAAATACGTTTTTCGCGTTTAGAGGCATTATAAGAAGTGTATAACTTTATGTACTCGCTATAATGCGTTTATAAATTCGGCTGTACATGTATAAACGGCAAAGAAAAAGGAATTCATAGAAAACAGTGTCCATGATTTTCTAAATTAATAAAAATGAAATACTTCTATATTACATCATTAAGAGTGCAATCCTATACCAAATATTGCTGTTTTCCGTATAGAAGAGATATATTCGAATTTTAGTTTTATTTCATTTAAATCGGTTTTTTTTCAAGTTTTCTCAAAAAAAAGCATGTAACTTCGTATACTTTAAATGACCAAATGATATTTGTATTATGTATTTATATTTGTAAGATATTTGCGTTTTAGATTTTTGCCAACAAATTAGAGTTAAAGAAAATAGGCTTTTAACGTTTTGTAAGCCAATCGCTTGAGTTATTCAGGTTCGTATAGCTTTTTAATGGCTTAACAATTTTTGTTATAATTTTAGAATTTACTGCTTAGTGATTTAAACAATCTTGCATTTAAACATTTTAACAATTATTTTTTTTAACGAAAATTTTTTTAGTACTTCTGACATTTTTTTATACCATTTTTTCATTAAAATGTAACTACATTAAAGTTGATGACTAAAGGGGCATATTTTTTTAAAACAAAGGATACTTCTTTCATCTTTCTACTTTTTAAGTTAAAATTTACGATTGATAAAATATGTATTCAAAGAAAGTGCAACAATATATTTCATACCACATTATCTTTACTAAGAAAAGTGTTATATATTTTTTTTAAATGTTTGTATACTTTTTATTTCACAATCTCTATTTATATTTTGGTATAGAGATTTATCGTTTGATTTGAATGTATAAGATAACAATATTGACCTTGTGCATAATCAGCGTCATACAATTCTGCGCAAAAATTCCGAATTAACAAAAAAAAAACAAACCTGTTGCTGACACACTTAATATTCAAAAACATAACGATTTGTAATTTCATTTGAACTTTTTGTATTCATTTTCATTTTTAATATATACATACCTACCTATGTATATGTATAAGAAAGTGCGCCTATAATTAAATTAATTTGTCTTTCTTTTATTCTATTCTATTCTATTCTTTTTTTTTTATTGTCATTTTGGTCTTAATAAATGAGTGAAATTATACTAAAGTTTGTTTTTCTTGGTTGTGATTTTCTTAGAAATACCACGTTAAATGAACCATTTTTCTCTTATACTATCTATATCTATACTTGCGGCGAAAGAAAAAAAAGGTCGAACAAAAAAAGTAATCCTTCGTCTCTTATAGTACTTGAAAAAAAGAAGAAATTAAGAAGAAAAAACCCTGGAGATAAAATCATGACAACGTCAAGGCTTAGCATAACCACATACTTCACATAACAGTAATACCGCCCTATGGCTATACTACACCCCTTAGCAATCATACAAAAAAAAAAGAAGCAGCAAATGAGAATGAGTACGTATAGAAATAAAAAAAAAGTTAAAGGCCTTGCGGCAGGAAATCACAAATATTTATGAAGGACCCTAATATTCAGAAGGCATTTCCTAGAAATACTAAAAGCTTCTTTTTTTTTTTCTTTATATTTATACACTTCAGGTCAGATGATTGTGGTCGGTTTTTTTTTTTTTTAATGATGGTAATGAGAGATATCACCTGTAAGCAGTTTTTAAGCGAACAGGCATTTTTTTTTTTAAATATTTGTTTTCCTAAAACAAAATGTTTGATTTATTAAATTATTTGCACTTGTTAGTTTTTTTAATATGCTTTCTGTACGTCTTCACTTTTCTGTACATAGAACTAGAGCTGATGAAGTCGATGGAATGATTTGCTTCAAATTGAAATAATTTTATTTTATCCCCTAAAAGAAGAAATTCGAATTTTTGATTTAGCTCATCTAGAACGGGTAGCTCCCATACAATGATTTTGATTTTTATCAATTTTTCTCAGAAACAGCTTTAACGGTTTTAATTAAACTTCACATCTGTTATTATTAAAGTGATTGCAGGAAAACTGCTTTTCTGCAGGTTTTTGCCAAAAAAAATGCTATAACGGAAATAGGGTATTCATTTTATTTTTCTGGAAGAAATTGCCTTATTTTTGGGTTACTGCCACATATATCTCATTACTGACTAGACGGATTTTGTTAAAATTTAAAATTTTGCAATCTGGAATTTTTAAAAGTATGAATAATATTGCATTTAAACGTTTTTGTTTTTTTTTTTGTTTATTACATATAAACAAAATTAAAGAAAAAAATCCTTTTTTTTGTAATTTTGACGTTTTCCAATTGTTCCCAAAATAAATATGTAATCCTACCACATTCTAATGTTGAAACACTAGAGCGAGTTCGTGATATCCTACTGTGCATATTTGTTTACTTAAATTGTTAGAATTTTAGGTAGTTCTAATTTTTAATTTTCAAAATCTAAATCAATCTTTTCAAGGTTGCCCATTGTTAAACGATTTATTTTAAAAACCTGTAAGTGAATTTCACACTTCCTTTATGAAGGTTTATATACATATCTCTCTATTTTGTCATAAAAAATAAGTACTTTTGCCAATTTTGATTGCAGATACGGTCAATATCTTGAAACATGTAAACAAAATTGACCTCAATTAAATGATGATTAGTGTAGATACATTATAGTATAGACATGTATAGATACATTTTTGTTGTTGTTGTTTAGAACGAAAAGGAAGTTAATTTTTATATGCTATTTTTACTGCTTGGCCATCGGTGCTTAATTCTTTGATGATAACATCTCAATTCTAACGTTGTCGTCGTGTTGGTTGCCATCATATAAATTCTTTTGGGTTAAACGGAATATCAGCACAAAATTAAAGTTATTATATGATGGCAAAAAAAAGGAAGAAAATAAAAAGAACTTATAGAGCTCCACATTTTCTTCTCTTCGTTTGGCAGGAAGTATAATATACATGTTAGGTATGCAACATAATGTGTGTAGGTATACCTAAGTTGTTAGCACTTAATTTTTTCCATTGTTGCTTGTATATGTTATAGATATTACATAAATGAAGGACCTTTTTGATAAAAGACAGGAAATTTTTGTTCATATATGTACCTATACTTCTTCGTGTGCGGTTTGAAAAGATAAATTATGTCAGTGAAACTCTTTCCATGTCAATTATTATATCTTCTTTGGTTAAGATATCATGTGGATGGAACCTATATACATATATGATGATGAACTGGGAATAAAGGAAAAAAAGCATTCACTCTTGTTCTTGCACTCATCTTAAACATCCTTGAAAATATTAACTCTTCTGTAGCTATATACATATTTTTGTGTCTTCATTTTGTTCTGTGGGAAGTCAAAAGCTTTTTGATCTTTTTTTTGTGGGTGCTTTTCTTACTTTAATAATGTAAATCTTTAATCTTTAGAATGAGAACATTATATTTGTTGACAAACAAAATTACGAAAAATAAATTGAGCAATTTGAAATAAGGTGCATAACTGTCAATCAACAATGCTGTTCTTCAATTGTTTCCATTTTTTTAAGAAGTCCTCAAAACTAAAGTTATTTAAAAAAAAATAAATACCTTTTCATAGAATTACATTCATAAAATCACTTCTTATGGAGGAGAAAAGCACTTACATATTTCTTTAAAATATTCTCGTTCTTTTTTTATAAAACTTAGGTAAATTGAAAACAAAGCCCAGACAAGAATGACAAAAAATAAACAATTCTATCAGTGAATAAGGATAAAACATTCATACACATATAAAGGTGAGACACTTTATATAAGTTAAAATACTCTCACAGCTTAAAAACAACTTTTCCAAGAACTCCTTTTGTGTGCATCATGATTTTCCTTTTATACACCTCGACAAAAAAAAAAAAAAAAAAATAGTATAGTAAAGCAGCTTCAATGTTGCCGCACGTCGCGTACCGTATGCTGACTCCTGATCTTCATAGTAATTTGCTACTATATATACATAGTTTATTTTCATTTTGTTATATCCTTGTAGCTTGTAGGTTATTTCAAATGAAACTGAAAGGTTTTCGCTTAAGGGAAGATTAGGACACAAGACATTTTATAAAAATGAATAAATCCCCAACATTGCATGTAGAATAAAATGAAGGACTATTATAGTTGTTTAAATTGTATATATGAAAAGGAGTTATCCTGAATTCTGTCCTCACGTTGCTTGTTTAGTTTAATTTATAAAATTTTTTGAATTCAATATTAAAAGTTGTTGAGAAACTTTTGACAAGTTTTCACTTCGAGGAAAATATACATTTCTGGTTTATTTTTTTATTTTTTTAAAGTTTTCTGTACTTTTTGGAAATAATTAAGAGAAATTATTTAATTTGTTTGAAAAGGCTTTTCGAACAATCGAAAATTGGATTTTAATTACAGAAGGACGGTTTTTTTTTTCAATTTTATGAATAGTTTTCGAACAAATTGAGGTGAAAATATCATAACAAGCTTGACATCTTGGGAAGTTCACAAAACGTCAACATTTAAACTTGGAAGAGTAGGTACCTTTACTCTGTTCAACAAAATTGTCAGAATACAGGGCTTATGCGAGAGAGCTTTTTACAAAACAGTGGTGCCTGTGTATACCAACATGATGCTGAGTTGTAAAAAATTGTCCCTGAAAAACATACCAACCCACTGAATTATTTGCATGAATTGTTGTTGTAATTCTACATAAAATTGCGTACACTCTATCACGACCGTTATGCTATTGTGAGTTTCACCCGAACGAAATTTCTTCCGAATACTAAAAATAAGTGCAGATTAAGGCTGAAAATGGCATTTAAATCCGCCCGAAATTGATGTTTACATAAAATTTCGGGCGAAACTAACATTAGGCAACATGTGAAATGTCAAAATAAGACTGATTCACAACATGTTCTGATTTTTCGTGAATTAATTTGTTTTTAATTTAAGTTTGGAGAAGCGTAACCTTTGAAATACAAAGTGTATTGTGTCGGCTGAAGAATGTGGAGCGAGAAGATTTCAAGCTATCGTCATGGCCCAGTTTAAGTTTTGCAAATTTTTTTTTTAGAATTCTGCTTTGTCGTTTATAATTCTGTCATTTAAGAATATTCGCTTTGTATGATTCGAAATTTTAAGTACGTAGGTATAAGTCTAAAAAAAAATATTTAATTTCTTGTTATGTTTTTTAAGAAAAAATCAGGAAGTTTTCAATGAATTCATGAGATGGGTGAAAAATGAAGAAAATTATGAGATTTGGCAACACTGGATGGCACACTAATCGCTGTCTGTGTTAAAAATATACACATCCAAATAGAGTTACCATTCCTTATTGGTAGTAAATTAATAGAGCTTTTCCAATGGTTTTGTAGCTTTTATATAAGCTTTAGAGGAATTACCAATTTGCACCCATTTATGATACAAACTACAGAAACCGTGTGATAGCTTTAAATAGGGTAAGGTTTATGCAGGTGAATGCAACCAGAGTGAGAGGCAAACGTCTTATCTTCCCTGTACTGAAAATTTTTATTTAACAGAGTATAAAACATTATATTCTTTTTTTTTCTAATGAAAAATAAATAAATAAATCACAAGTCTTCTTATGATAAATGCAATTTTATATGCTTAGTTTGGACTCATATTTATCATTTACGCCAGTTCAGATTTCTCCAAGTTTTTCCGCATAAATTGCCTTATCCCGAAGACCATTTATTAATAAATATAAATTTAATGACCGCTATATTTTACCCTGTATAAACAAAATTATTTTTAATTGAGCTATTTCAGTATAATGCTTAAAGAAGATCTTCAGTTAAACCAGGGTGTCACGAAATTGTGTTGGTTTAGGACAGAACCCCGAAAACTAAAATCTCGAAAATTTCAAAATCCTCATAACCAAAAATCCTAAACACCACAATTAAAAAAATATCAAAATCACGAAAATCCCAAAATGCGGAAAATTGTACCTAAAATCGAAATCCCGAAAATTTATATAAAATGAAAAATTTGCGAAAATTTTTATTTTTTTATAATTTTTGAAGACATGTACCTACATATTTATTTAACAATTTTAAGTATTTTTTTTTTTTCTTTCAACAACGGGATTTTGGAATTTTGGGTTTTCTGGATTCCGGGATTCTGTCCAACTTCGAATTTTATGGGTTAATTGCGAGATAACATGAGATTTATATTGACTAAAAAACATGTTTCAGGAGTTTAATCAAGTTAGAACCAAACAAATTTGAGCCGAAAACTTTGCAATATTTTTTTCAGAAGTCGGACAAAATCCCGAAATCCATAATCCATAAAATCAAAAATCCATAAAACTCTTTATTCAAAAAAAATCCACAATTAAAAAATCGTAAAGCAAGAAAATCCCAAAATGCGGAAAATTTGTCCGCAAAGATAAATTTCAAATTTTTGAAGACTTTGAACAATCTAAGTATTTTTTTTAACAACGGGATTTTAGGATTTGGGGGATTTTGGGTTTCGGGGATTTCGGGTTTTCTGGATTAAGGATTTCGGGATTCTGTCCGACTTCGAATTTCATGGGCTAGTTGCGAGTAAATACGAGTTTATATTGACTAAAAAACACGTTTCAGGAGTTTAATTTAAAGTTAAGACCTCAAATCTGAGCTGAACACTTTGCATTTTTTTTAGAAAGAAAACAACCTGAACTTTTATAACATTTTGTTTCAGAAGAAAAGCGCACTTTTCCTAAATATAAGCAATCGTTTTTGGAGAACAAATTTAATTTAATCTATAATTTTTATTTAATTATTTAATTCTTACTCAAAAACTTGGTTATTTAATGAAAACATAGAATTTTGTCGCCATCATTCTGTGATACTTGAATTAACATTCTAAAATATAAAATAAAAACCAACTATGTAACTGTTTTACTTCCTCTTAAATTTAATCCAAATTTTGATTAATCTCAACAAATATTATTTAACAACCCAATATTATTAATATCAAACTACGTACATACGCAATACAATTATAATTAATTCAAGAAAATAAAGGACCATAACAATCATCATTTATTCCGAACAGCCCCAGAGTATAGGCTTAACTCAATGAATATTGATCACCTCGATTGTGACTGTCAAAAAATTAATTACCAATCAAATCTGCAGACGAGCCAGCCAAAAACTCAAGGCGTCAGTATAATCTATCCACCACCAAACCAAACCACACTTTTGGAGCGAACAATAAATCTTTATCCAATCTCAATAAATATCATTTAACTACCTCAGAGCAAAAAAAAAAAAAAAAATGAATCAAGAAATTGGTAGAACAAAAAAAAAAAAACAAGAAAACAACAACAACAACAACAACAATTTACTGCGTTCTTTACCGAAAAAAAGTAAGAAAAAAAAAAAAAAAAAACCAGAAGAGGAACAGATCTGCCTAGCCAGGATAAGTCATCCTTTTTGAACTCAACCCACTTAACCCACAAAAAAGTCATCCTCAAGCAATTTCCAGCACGACATCCAGAGTATGGTGTATATGGACAAGACACGTTAAAATAAAAGGACGACATTCCACATCATATCCTTGCATTAAGCATAACATTGATTCCTGAACGAGTGGCAGTGGCGAAAGAGGGGGAGAAACACACGAGCACATCATTTTTTACGCACAGCTTTGCTTTCTCTTGCACGTCCTTATACAGAGCGATAAGACATAAAACATTTATATACATACCTACTATTTTTTTTTTTATATCCGAGTGGGTTTTTGATTGTAACTCTACATGGCCGTGGGCGGGTGATTTTGTTTTTTTCGTGGTGGAGAAATGGGCTCAAGGATTCGAAGTGAATGATTCGGCAATATTTCATTTTGGGGTTTTTATTATTATTTCAGGGTTTTGTGTTCCGTTAATTTAATGATTGGTATCTTATTATGTATTTGAGTGTTGGGTTGGCGTTGGTTTGAGTTTGAGTTGGGGGGTGGGGGGGGAAGGGGTGTTTAAGTGGTGGTGATGTGTTGCAAGCTGAAGACAAGCCAACTTGTTCACACACTGTCTATAATTGGAAAATAGCAAAGTGGCACATCTATCACTTTGCCTTTGTTGCGAAAACGATAACACAATTCGAATCATGTCGATGATTATTAGTTGAAGTAATGATAATAATAATAAATATATTAAATTATTTGAATATAGGGTGTTTCGTATTTGATAATATGTATTAATTAATTTATGTTTGGAAGTTATATTTTAAGATAGCATCTAAAGGGAAATTTTACGTAGATACACATGATTTTGTTCAGTTATTAATTATTTATGTCACTTTTATTGGCTCATATTTGGTGTGTTTTCCAAATTAACCTAGGTTATGATTATGAAGAATTTCAAAAAAGTCGTTTTAGTCATACTTTCGTGATACCTTGGATCAATGTACGATGTATGCACGTCTTTTGTGTGCCACTGTACGTTCATTTTAGCCTAAAGCCTCTATAACTCTATACCTTGATTTGCTTAAAATTTGGAACACAGCAGTTTTATGTGATTATCTAAAGGGGAAATTTGAATTTTTGTTTAAGCTCATACAGAACGAGTAGCTCTCATATAACAACTTTGTCTTTTTCTTCAAATTTTCTCAAGAACCCTAATGGCTTTGATTTTAATTCGGACCTGCTTCGTCAAAGGTAATTGCAATAAAAATGTGTTTTAGGTTGATAGTTTTAATTAATGTTTCCAAAAATAAGGTTTTTTTTGTTGATGATGTTGATATTTTTAATAAATGTTTACAAAAAGTACCTAAAGACACCCTCCAGTAAATAAATAAAATACAAAAAATTAAATCTCTGAAATCAATAAAGAAATTTCTAAAATTATAAAGGACAAACTTTTGGAAATTTTTTGAAAAGCAAGTACGTGTGTGTCACCCAATGTTGTATTTTTATTATTAAATTTCTAATTTGATATGTCATACTATGTGCACAAGGGGATGCATATGAACATTTAAGTTTAGAGTTACTACAAGAAAAACTTAATTTGGACCTTTTTTGTTGATTTGTATAATTTTAATAAATGTGTACAAAAATAAGCCAAAAAAAAACAAACAAGACGTTAAATTTGATTTTTTGTCACTCTCCGAAAAATAAATAAAATAAAATAAAAATTTTATATTAATATTGAGAATTTTAGAAAATTATGAGGGACAAACTTTGGCAAACTTTTTTTTATAATAGATAATTATCATAAATTATTGTTCATTAAAAAAAATATTTAAAGTTGCGTTAGGTTAAGTTTAACACTGATTCCTTTTTTTTTTAATTTGAATAATAATTTTGCATTTAAATTTTGTTTTCAATTGCAAGTATATTAGTTATTTTTTATTTAAGTCTTTAAAGGATCGCAGAAGGAAGAAGTCAGGAAACGATATTCCTGCATAATATTCATTGATACTGAATTTAATCCATTAATATACACACCATATAAAGTGTTTTCTTTTGATAGAGAGATAGAGAGAGAGAAGGAAATAGATGCTATACTTTCAAGTTGATTTAATTTAATTTATTTCATATATCCTTTCTACCTATATACCTATGTGTTTTCTTTCATTGGCAATAAACTGATGTGTCTGCAGGCATGCCTATAAATTTACCAAAAGAAGATGATAGACTATACGAGTAAAATCGGTTTCCGTAACAAAAAACACAAAGTAAGATATCGATTGCGGTTGTCTCTTCTTTTCATCATCACTGGTTACTGGTTAGTTCTATATGAGCTTTATTGCAAAAGGACACTCTGTTGCACTATACTTATATGTATAATGTCTATTGCTATTCTGGAAAGGATGTTTACAATAATCCAGTTCGTCTGTATGTTGGGCTGGTCCATTCTATGTGGTTTCGTTGAAATTGAAGCTTACATCGTGTAAAGTGGTTTAATGAAGGAAGACACACTGTATAGGAACTGCAATCACAAATCGAATTCAGGACGACTTACATGCATGCGGAAAAGGACTCACATACAAAAATACATACATTCATTTGAGTTGACATATCTTTCAGAATATTGGTGTTGACTGGAAATCAGTGTTATATAGTAAAGAGGGTTCCGAAAGAGTAAAGAAGTTGTGTATAGTTTACCCTGTCTCGACAGTCGCCAATATAGTGTGACTGGACGGAAAATTATCCGATTCCATTACGAAAGGATAATTACCATTCGCAACTAACTGTTGGCGACAGAATACCGATCAATGAAGAACGACATCGAATACACATGTATATAGAACGAACTTGGGGATTATCGGATACATCTATTATATACCCCACATAAAACCATCATCCCCATCTCCATACCATCACATTCCATTTACATGGTGATGCGGAAGACTATCTATAACTCTATATACCTATACATAGGATGCGTTGAATTTTGTTGTTCAACGAAGTAAATGAATGACAGCCAAAGTGCGATTGAAGGGAAAACAGAATTTCAATTGGATGTACCGCGAAAAGTGGAAAGTAAAATGGACTTAACTGACTCTGGATGCAGTTAACACAGAACTGCTGATGGGGTTGATGAAAAAAGAAAAAAAAAAAAACAGATGACATGAATTTTCCAACGAAAACCAATTTAAAGGATTTCAAGCGTAAACGAAGTTGAATGGCTAAATATATAAAATACACATAGATATGTTGAAGAAGCCAATTAATAACTTTTTTTTTTTATTTTTTAAACTATAAATTGTTGTATAGATTGATTTTGTTAAATACAAGTGAAATGCGCATTGCACATATTGTTCATGGGGAATTTTTCAAGTGTAGTATTGGCTTTAGGATCGGGAGTGGTTAATAGTTTTATTTTGGATTTTTTTTTTTAATGGAGTCAAGTACTTTTCAATTTATTTAATTTTATTTCACTTCAATTGAAAATTGAGTGCATCAAATATACTATATTTAGGGCTGTCGTGTTGACGAGATCTATATATACAGCAATAAAAGAGCTAAAAGAAAACCTGAACCACTTTGTTTCCGTTGGTGCAAAACTATGTGGTATTTTCACTTTTTATAAAACTCCGAACGCGAAGTGCAATAAAAATAATTTATGGGCTTCAAAATTTCAAAACCATTTTACCAAATTTACTTAGCAGCTTTTTAAATAAGTAATCGGGGTCAATTAATAAAAATGTGTTTCTGTAGATATTCACTATACGAGAGGGAAATGATTATGCTCAAACTTGTTATGGAAGAAAATAGTGTTTTTGAAGAAAATAGTGTTTTTGAAGAAAATAGTCCATCTTTTGGGGACTAAAGTCCATAGTGAATCAACTGAAGTACTCAGTTAAACCTACCTTGAACTGCCTGAATGCTGCCGGTTACGCACTCATTCACTCGGAATTTTTATTTCTCAAAAACATATTTTAATTAGATAGACTTCAATTTATTCGAAGAATCTAATGTTGCAGTTCTGATTTGATTGTCTTCTATACGTAAAGCATCTATTGAAGTCGCTGAATATGCGTATTCTCCAGCTCCAGTACAGATAAATTAGTTGTTGATATGTCCTTTTGCATAAACTGCATCTTTTAATTGTCGATCTTTCTTTTAAAACGATCAAGCACCTCTACTTCTATTTTGCATATCGTCGGAGAAACCTGAAAATGTGTCTCTCCAAATTTTATGAAAATGAAATTTTAATGCCATCCTTTAGTTTAGGCGCATATCAACAAGTTCTTAAACCGAAAATTCCCATTTCACTTAAAATCATCGTATAAATAGCAGTTTAGTAAATGGAAACTAATACCACTAAATCAGAAAATAAGAAAATGGTCTCCAGTAAAATTTGTTAAAATGGAGTTACACACTTTTTAGGTTTCACCGACGATATGCAATAAAGAAAATGAAATGCTTTCAAACAGGAGTAGGTAATATGAATAAAACATAGAATGTGCTCGGAACACGTTCTCCACATAAAAATCTAAGCAGTTGCTGATAAAAATGCATACAAATCTAAGCAGTTGCTGATAAAAATGGAAGTAGGTATGTACTAAAGTTTTTTATTTATATAATAAACGGAGCAGTTTGGAAAATTGAACATTGAACAGTGTCTCATTTTATTCATACCACTAAGAGAAGTGACTTCCTTTAAATTATTAACCCATATTCGTTTTTTTTTCGAAAAATAAGTAAAATTTAAAAACATGTTTTTAAAAAAATTTTTAAATTTTTTTTAATTTACATATTATTTTTATTCAATTAATTATGTTTGTAGTTGGTAAGTTTTTTTTTTTTAATTTTAAAAGACACTATAAGAGTGGTACACAAATTTTTCTTTTTATTGTTTCTTAGTATTTTTTTTGAATTATGTTCTTCTGGGCCATGACAACAATATTTTTACAATTTTTTTAAAAATTCAAATTAGATTAAGCATTGATTTTATAAAAAAACTTAAGCTGGTCCGCCCGGCTTCGCACGTTTAAAAAGTGAAAATAAAATTTATATGATTACAATGATTTTTTTGGTACGCTCAAACAATTATTAAACACAAATGTAGCAGTCTGAAAACGTAACGCCATCTATTGGAGATCCCATTTTCGTGAGGGATAAAATTAAACGATTGCATATTCCGTAGTGTTGGTCATTCCTTGGAATTAAGGTTTTCTTCTTCACAAACAAAATGGAATTTACAGAAATTGCTCCTGGAAGTATGCAATTTCGGGTTTTAAAGATTTTTCGAAATTTCCAATTTTGGTATTTCAACATGGTTTATTACGAATTCACCAAATAGTAATTAGGGTTGCTGAAAAATTTCATAACTTAATAATGAATGAATAATCAGATCTTTAAAGATAAAAATATGAAATGAAGGCTAAAAGTCAAAAGTTATAGGTTACATTTGTGGACATAAAAATTATTAAAATTTTTAAAAAAATATTATATAAGAAGCATGTTGGAATGAAATATAAATTCGCTTCATGGAATTCTTAATTTAAAATTTTATGAAAAAATGTCAGAATTTTTAATAATAATATACTACCTACACATTATATTGAATTAACTTCTTTTGAAATTGTAGTTTTTATCAGCTCGAGAGGCCACCACTTATTAACTACATACATCCATTCAAAATAAAAATCAATTAGGTGCTATAAAGTTGTTCAAACATAAAAGTTATCGACACACTAGTTTTTAGTATTTATTAATAAGAAGTTAAAAAATTAATTTTGAATTTGAATGATTTGATTTACCCATTTTTGAAATACCAATTTTCAAAAAAAAAAAATAAGACATTTTTTTTTAATCTAAAATTGATTTTTTTGAAAATTTTGAATGCATAACATATAAACTTATTTATAGAAGCTCTTGTATAAAAAAATGTCATTTAAATCGGTTGAAACTTTTTAAAGGATTCTCTGTAACAAAATAAAAAAAAAATGGTGCTATGGGATGTCTACAGTAATACCTAACCATTTTCCGAAATTTTTTGTTTGCAGAAAAATAGCCTATATGTATCAAAATTTACTGATTTTTGTTTAAGAAAAGTTGTGGGCTTATTCTTGAGAAAAATTAAGATTTTCATTAAAAATTTTGTACGGTAGGTTATTTTGGTTCTAAAAAAATGTGTCGGGAGAATGCTCAAAAAAAAAAAAAAAACAAACCAATCTACGTACCAATTTTAAAGAAAATTGACCCATACGTTTAGGCTGCAGGCAGACAGACAGACGGACAGAATTGCAAGACACACCTTTTTCGACTTAGTTATCATCGTAATGTCAAGTTTGATCAAAATCTCGAGTTCGATTTTTTTTTACGAATCCATAACTTGCCTTATAGTACCCTCATGTCGACGGTTAAAATGCAAAACCTCTTAAGTCGTCTTTGCAAGTTTTTGAGAAATAAAAAAAGCCTGCCAAATTTTTAAATTTGTAGAACAATTTTGAAAATCCATCTCGTTTTTCTTTGTATGTTTTTTTTTTTTTTTTTTATTTAATGCGTTAAAGACTAACGTTAAATTAACGTTAATATTTCTTAGATACGTTTGTTTTTAAAATTACTGAAATATTTAAACACGTATAGGTAACCTCTTAATCTGCCATCAGAGAGTCTTTATACATATTACATAATATATATATTCATTAAATTGAAATATATATCCGCTATTAAAAAGAGTTAATTTGATATTAACTATAATGCCAGAGCTAATTAAAAATATCATTTTTCTTGCAGATAAGAAATATTATATATCCTCTTAAAGACTTTAATCCAATTTCTGAACTTTCCCATCTAAATGTACACGCAGATGAAATGAATTTCAGTTATTTGTGTATAAATAAATAAAACAAAGTAAATTGTATCTCATACTTTTATTTAATTAAACCAACATCCATGCAGTGGCTGATGATTCTTAACCTTTTTTGATATTCAACAGGATGTATGTAAAGACTCCTTTTTTTTCCTTTCAACACATACAATTTATTGTTTCAGCTCGAGAAGAAAAAAAAAATATTTCAACAGAAACTCGAAGATCTAAAACTCTAAACCCCTTCCTTATATGTTAACATCCTTTATATACCTATACACCTTCGTTCTTTAAAACTTCTAAACACTCTTTTCATCTTTCAACATCTCTCATCCTTCACACAATGATGTAGGTATAGGTATATAGGTACATATTATATACAATATTTATCAAAGTTTAGTCTTGAAAACTTTTTCCTTACCTATAAATCCTTTTATAAGCAATTTGAGATTTTCTGTATAGTCGCTGATTTATTGTGTCGCAAAAGGATGTTTGGTTAAATTTAAAGCCCTCTCTATATGTGTGTATATGGGTGTGTGTCTGGCCGGAAAAACATTCAATTATGCCTGTCAAAGCCCAACAATTTTCTTCTGAATAATATCCTTGTCGACCTATAACCCGGAAACCATAAAACCTATTTTCTATATATCTATGTATATTTTGAACACAAAAATTGTATAAAAAAAAATAAAATAAGATTTAAAATCCTTTCGAATTAAATTCCAAAAAAAGGACACAAATTTTATGATCATCAAATATATACCTCATATATACATATGTATGTATGTGGGAAAGGAAAATACCTACTACCTTATGGAACATTCATTGTCATCTTCCGGGAGGAATGCAAGGGTTTACATATAGTTATATATAATTTTGTATGTATATGTAAGAGTATAGAATTTTAATTCCCTGTAATCACAATTCACCAGACCTAAACCAAAAAAAAAAAGACAAAAATCGCACCAACATCCTCGATTGTCTAGAAGTTATACCCATCGACACGCCTTGCATGCACAGCTTTAAAAAGATACCCATGGCAGCGAAGGCACAGGGAATACACCTCCTATATCTTGTCTCAACATTATAATTTGCACTTCACTTTTCAAAAGCTGGTTAATTTAAGGGGTTTTCCCTTTGCCGAAGAAGAAGAATACGAGACCCAGGATGTTATCAGAACCACTCCACACACAAATATAAGTAACGTTGTAGTAAATTGTGTAACTGTAGGTAAGATATAGGTGGTATAGTAAGTTATAGATGGTGGTGCAACTTTTTTTACAAATAACTTTCTTAGACAAAATTCTTCTCTCTGCCAGTGCGCTGCACATAAATTTTATTGTACAGCCAAAAAATAAGGACGAAAAAGGAGTTTTAACAAATACCCACCCACGAAAACGACATTAAATTAAAAATTGAGAAGTGGTTAGCCTCCTTGGAAGAGAGGTCCTATATAAACTCCAATTTCTTACACAACTCAACACAATCACTGCAAGAACATATACATATATATATACCATTCTATATACATATAAGAACTTGTATTTTGTATCTTTGTGAAGTAAACTAATTGAAAGTTTTTCTTTATATTTATTAGGATTTTCTCCATCAGGTACAATTCGAAACAGGACCACAAGTTAAAAAAAAAAAAAAAAAAAAAAACTAACTGCTACAAAATAAACGTAAAATAAATAAACACAAACAAAATAACAAAAACAAAAAATAAAAGGACGAAAGGATCTTTACTTTTAATAGGATTCAACTGTGAATCCTGGTCTGAGATTTGATTTTTCTATTTTACTTTTGTTCTTTTTACTTTAGGCAAAGGACGATGGAGGTAGGTGATGTTGGGGGAGGGGGGGGGCTAACTGTTTATAATGCATTGCAAGTTTTCGTCTTTTACTTACAACAAAACAAAATACAGTTCGAATGTTGTTTAATTGATGTACATGATGAAGAGAAGACGATGACGAAGGTATATCCTTCTGTTTTTCTATGAAGACAGAATAAGACTGTTGGTGGTTCAATTAAGTCTTTATTTTAGATACAAGATATACCTTATTGTTGTTTCGGAGGTAAATTTTTTTTTTTTCATTTTTTCTCAATAAACAAAAAATCGATAGAACTTAATCAAAGCTGAGAGCGAACAACTAAATTTAAAGAGAGGAGATGGCGGAAATCTTGTAGATTTAACTTCAAATTTACAGAAATTTGTATTATAATCTTTTTTGATTCATACGAATTTAAGATTATTCTCATCGCATTTTCTTTGCATATATTTTGTTTAAGAAAAAAAGAAAGAAATACAAATTGCTGAAATATTTAAAAGTTAAACTGAAATATGAGAAATCGGTAGCTTTCATTTTGAAAAATTGAAGATAAAATAAAATCTAAAGACGAAAGTACAAAAATCTCTAAAAATTTTATATCACTATAAAGCTGAGTTTTGAAGACTGCAGTCTTTTAAGTAATGCAGTAAATTGAATAAAAAGACTTATTTTCTAAGTCTTTAAAGATTTAGCTCTAATCTGGCATTTGCAGTCAATACTAATGCTTTGTAGTTAATTGACTAAAATTTCATTAACTGCAGTACTTTTGCACTGATTTTAGTCGGTTGATAGTCTTCATATAGGTACTGCCCAGGTTCTGGTTTCAGTCAATAAGTCTTTTAACTGCAATAAATTAACTTTTAATCAATTAACTGCTTTTGTAAATGCACAATGAGAATATCAAAACTGACTACTGACTGTTAATTTTGCAGTGTCCTGTAAAAGTATTAACTGCAGTTAATTTACTTTTGGTCAATCAACTGGTTTTGTTTATTATTTTGCAGAGCCTTGTCACAATATTAACTTGCATTCAATTATTAAGATAAATAACTGCAACTTAACTGAATGCATTACCAAAGTACATTCTTTTAGAACTCTGCTAAAAAAGTCTGTGTGAAATGAAAAAATATGTCTTTCAAAGTATTTGACATGATATGTATTTAAAATTTGGAAAGAAAAAAATGAGCTCAAAATTTGAGGAATTGAAATTTTAAGTTTAAAATTTCACGTCAACGATTTTTTTTTGTATTTTCATGCGAAATTCAAAATATAAAATTGTACACCTTAGATTTCAGAACAAATCAAGTTGTATATCTCTTGCTATGCCATGAAAAAGTGTCTCTCATCTTAGTCGTTCGAATAAGGCAGAAAATTGTAGGTCCCCTTCATTTCTGTTGGCTACAAAACGCTCACAGAACTATTTGATAGTTGTAAGTGAATTGAAGCTCTTTAATGCGGGCTCTAGGTCAATTAAAAGATGTTGTTGCGTTACGACGTTTCGAACATGTATATGTTCTTCATCAGGTCTTTATTTCACAAATCAGAATAAAAAGAACAGAAAAATATATATGTATTAGTTACTCATATAAACAATTAACAACAACGATAGTAATTGTAAGTCACTTTAGCTCTGGTTCTCCTCGAGATTTCCCTCTACAAAATTTAATGAATTTTATTTTAAGTTTTAACCTTTGGTGAAATGAAAAGTGAATTCGGTCACAATTTTTCGTAGATGAATTTTATGAAATTTCAGAGCATGTTTGTTCTAAGCGCTCTGTAATGGAAAGTTAAAATTTCACTCCAAATATTCACAATGAATATTTATTTCATTTTCACTTGATCTTTGGTGAACTTGGACTTTTGGAAAAAGTTAAAATATCAAACAATTTCTTGTTTTTTTTTTATATTTTTTTCCATTTATTCACATTAGACTACTTCCCCCGACTTTTTTTTGACGTTTCTGTAATTTTTCTCACTCCCATTTAATGGCGAGGAAGAGATGCCACCTCTTTCTCGCCATATAAAGTGGGAGTGAGATAAGTTTACAGAGACGTCAAAAAAAGTCGGAGGAGAAAGTCCGAATGTGAGCACCGTCATATAGGTACAAAGTGAAATTTAGAAAAATAAAGAATTATGTGAAAAAGATTGTGAAATAAAGTAGGTATTCACAAGATTTGAATATACACTATTAGTTTCTACAGCTTCTATAAATTTCATTCAATATTTCATTCATCAGACACATAATATTAGAATTAGAATTTTCTACACAAACATCTGTGACATCCAATTTCCAGGACATTATAATAGATTGATGATGGGATTCCGCCCGCAAGGGCTTGAATATTATATTCCGAAACCAATACTTGTCATCATATAGCGGTAAATTGAAAAAAAACATATATAGAAGAAAAGAAACAATATGAAGAGAAATTCAATCAAAACCTAGAAAAGAAGACAGAAAAAAAATCCCCATAATTCCACAAGGACATGTCATGTCCTCATACCTATATAACTATATACATCCATTATTCTAACGACAACTTTTGCAATCATATGTGAAGGTATGTATGTTAGCAGATAGGTATAACAAAAATAAATTCCCACATGATGGCATATCATTTGTCGAAGGAGCTGCATTTCACCATCATGAGAGAAAGGACACTCGTATACCTATATGTACCTATATAAGAGTTGGGAGACTTTGATGACGGCGGTACAACTGACGATGAAGTAACGCAACGCAACGCGACGCGATAGCTTTGTAAGAAAAATAATAAATCGGAGAAAGTCCTTTTACCCATATCCGTTTTAAATTGGCAATTTGTGTGCGAAAATAGATTCAGGCAGAAAACCGACGCTAATCCTCTGTGTTTTTTTTCTAGATTCCTCTAGTCATATAGTCTTTATATATGCTAACTACCGCGCCACACCACCGGTATTATTATTTTTTTTTTTCGTTGATTTTCGTTTACGGTGAATGACGATGACGTTTTTCAGGCCACCGCCTGCGCTGCCTGATGATGAACATGATGCCACTTAAAAAGGATTTTTCATGAATTTTTTTCTTTCCTTTTCTTTTTTTTGGGTTGATGTTCTCTCCCTTTCTGGGCTTTAAACGGATGCGCTGAGTGATGCTTGATGGCTTAAAAGGCTTCGCGCCGTCACAAGGATTCTTTATACGGTTATTTTTTTTTTTTTCTTTTTGTTTCTATTTTACTGCTGCTATATGGAATGGTGTTTCTATCTAGATAGGTGTCCTTTTTTTGTATTTAATAGTCGAAGCAAAGAAACGGAGCACCATTATTTCAGTAGTGGGTTCACCAATTAAAATGAAACGCCTACATGGATCGGACAAAGGATTGTTCTAAAATTGGATCAACATATTATAAAATATAGTTACACGTGCAAAAGGGATTTGTCTTTGTGTATTTTGTTGTTGAATTGTTGTTTTTTTTTTTTTGAATTTTTATATATTTTCACAAGGACTCAAGGATGCGTAACTCCCAAATCATTATTCATTTCATTGTTTCAAAGAATAAAATACACACAAGGAATACTGATGACACATAATGAAAAAGGTAATGAAATTAGATGCCATAGAAAATGGCAGGCTTCTTCTTCCGTTTCAAAAATTGAATTAATTATAATGCGCGCGTGATGTGTAGGTATATATATGTATAGGTTTGTGTATGATGTCAATAGATACATGTGAACAACAAAGATAACTATATCTTAAATTAAAACTAAAGTGTGTATATATTTATGAACGCTTTTTTGAAACAAAAACCTAAAAGATAAGAGGTATCTATATTTATTTTGGCAATGAAAACAGGCCTTTTTGGGCACAAAATTTGACTGTATAACGGTAGTTATTTTCTACCTCAGATTTTATTTTAAATATTTTTGTTGAAATTCTAGGACATTTCGATATTTTTTAAATGTAGGTAGGTGAGAAAATAATTTGGAGTTTAAAGAAAGTTTTTTTTTTAATCTATTTCTCTTATATAGAGAAAGCTTGAATATAGCTTGAGAGGGAGAGGGCTTGAGATCTTCTTCACTTGTCAATTTCTATAAGAGAAAAAGAATGATCCTCACGTATCATGACCCCCAAAAAAAGTGAAGCTTTTTGGGGATATCATAAGACCTCGCGAGGTTTTGGGGTTAGGTTAAGCTTTTTTGGACAGCAATTTGAAGCTCAAAGTTAAAGATTGGTACTTAATTGGAACAGTTCTTCTTATTCCAAAAATTTCAAAAAATTTAAGTTTTCTTATGTTTGTAAATTTTGTAGGTACCTAATTCAAAATACTTTCAATATTTTTGTTTGTTTTTACCTAATTTTACCCTATTTAAAGGTAAATTTTGAAAATATGTCTGACCCTTAAATGGTCATCAAAATTCGCTAGATATTTATTTTCAAACAAAAAAGAATTTTTTTGCTGATTTCCCTCCATTTTTTCACCCTATAAATAGCTAAATTTTAAAAATTAGAAAACCACTACTACTGCATAAGCAGAATAGATAAATGTAAGAAAATCTAAAAAAATCCATTCTTTAAAGATAAACTTCAAAAATTTATTTTTAAAATCACATGGTTTTTTGTTCTTTTAACCCCATTTTACGCTATGAAAAGAAAAAATATTTGAAAACTGATCCCCAAGTCCATCCCCAAAATATGTTTAAACTTTCAAAAACTAAAATAATGCTTAAATCCAAAGTTACCCATTTTTTTATTTAACCCCATATCACCCTATAATTGAAAATTAAAAAAAAAATAAAGTCATAATAATATACCTTGTCTAATAAAAACCTTTCAAACATAAATAGAATTTTAAAATTGAACTCTATTTTTTTGTTTTTGCCCCATTTTGCACTACAAATATTTAAATTTTGAGCAGCTCCTTGAAACAGCTTAACTTGATCGACAAGGATTAGATCAGTCGTCGTTTCCATATGCATTGTAAATTTCTAGTCCATACATAAAACGTAGGTACTAAACTAGAAAATGGGATATAATTTAAAAATTACGATTGCCCTCTACTGTTTTCAAATTATGATCTCATAATCTCAACAGTTTCTTGGATCTAAAGTAAAGTTATGTAAAAATAACTTTAACCTAATTTTAATATTATTAAAAAAGTACAAACAAAATCAATTACATATTTACATAAATTTAAAAAATAATAATTTTTAAGAGACATTTTTAAAACAATTATTATTTTTGAAAGATTTAAGCTTATTTAACATCCTGACACTCACCATAAGCAGATTACCATTAAACTCAATTGGTCTTACCTGAAAATATAAAAGAGAAAAGAAATGTTAAAGTAAACAATTTATTCATGTATATTAGCTTGTATTTTTTTTTTTTAATTTTTAAAAGAAATTTTAGGTTCGAAAACATTATTTTTTAAGATGTTAACTTAATTAATTTAATTAGGAATTAAAAATTGTTTGGATAAGTAACATTCTCTAAAAAAATTGCACATTTTTTTGTTATTAAAATAGTGCCATAAATTTGTATGAATTAGGAATTATTAATGAAGTGTTACTCATATATGTATGAGTTACTTAAAGTACCATACACAGCAGGAATGTGCGTTTTTAATATAAATTTTATAAAGTTCAGTAACTCACAGTTAAAAATACCTACGAACTTTACAATTAAATAAAATGCTACCCTTGCACTTTACCACAAAACTATTAATACCTTAAGCTAAAATTCAACCAACAGAATTCTAGTGTTAATGTCTAAAATTGAACAATAATTGTGTGAGCTATTCATTTTCTATTGTATGAGCTAACACTTATTCATTATCATACAAACATTTTTTTTATTTTTCTGCCAAATATGCAGTTATATCTGTTTTTCTTAACAGCATAATTTGGCGCTTGAATTGTTTTGTCACACAGCAAATCAATTATTCATCATTCATTCAAATACTATATACTTTGCGATCACGAGTGTCATGTGTGACAGTATATTAAAAACAGTGATAGGAAAAACAAATATAATTAAAAATCCCTCTCCAGTCGGGAGCCTTGCGCTTCCATTCATGACGACATTTCGAGATTCACTATGAGAATGTACCAACAGGAAGAGTTGTAACTCATTTTAAATTATGTCTTATATCGTAAGAACTACACAATTTACTAATAATTGAGGTGGATATTGTCCAGAGCGATTTGATTTTATTTGATACAAAAAGAGTTACTGACTGGGTTATAACTGCGACAATGTGACAAACAAGAACGATTATAACTTCAGTTGTCTTTGCTTTTTGTATCAACTAATTTTCCAAAAAGAACATCTCACTCCTCATTTTGAAATCACGTATTATCCAATATAATAACAAATTAAAAATTGAATATTCTTATAACCCCTCTTATTTTATTTTTATTTGTATCTTTAATATGGAATCAGTTGTCTTAAAGATTTTTAACTTAAATAGTGATTCCGCATGGGTGTATCATTAACAACTTAGTCACGTATAAAAAACGTGTGATACTTGTCAACTTGCTATTCAAGACGATATGACAAAAAAAAAGAACAAAAATATGAGTATATAAATAGAGAGAGACATCTAGGCCAGCAAAAATTATTATTTATCCGCCTTCTGAATGAAATCACCATTATTTATGAGACTGACTTGACTGGAATGAGATGGACCCTTCTTTTCGTTAAGATAAAAGCTGATCAGCGAACATTATCCAGTTGAGTGAATTGTTTTTTTTTTTTTTTTTTTTTTGAAATATCCTTGGCAAGGAAATTCTTTTTCTTCTCGATTTTTCTTCTTCATCATATACATTTATAACAAATGATGAAATAGGAAAAACAAGAAAAATTAGGAAAATCAATCTGTCCTCGAATGTTGTTGTCGTCGTCTTATAGACGTCATTTCTAAAAATATATGTAGAAGAAAAAAAAATAACAACAACTTAAGACTTTGTAGTCTGAGAATGCCGTGGTGATATGTGATGAAGTATGTGGGTAAATTAATTTTAAAAACAGACATACCTAACCTGCAGATGGGTATACTCGTAGATATTAACAATATTCTGATCAATGTCATAAAATTGTTATGATGAGATGCTTTTCAATGTGAATCTTGAGGGAAGATAAATCAATGTTGGTATTTTTACAAAAATAATATACATAACTTAGGCTATGTATCAAAATAAAATGAAGCTTAAAAGATGTCCATATATGTATAAGAACCAAAATGATACCGAGACCAGATTAAGTTAAACAAGACCGATACACGACTTATACAAAAATTTTGGTTTGTGGTGCATCAAAGCTCTAGGTAGATAATGTTGAAAAATATTTTTGTA
Source organism: Epistrophe grossulariae (assembly GCA_929447395.1). Taxonomy (NCBI): domain Eukaryota; kingdom Metazoa; phylum Arthropoda; class Insecta; order Diptera; family Syrphidae; genus Epistrophe; species Epistrophe grossulariae. The sequence continues at coordinate 133,319,015 of OV839568.1, read as the reverse complement.
GAATTGAAATTTAATCAAACTCCCTAATCTAGATTTAAAAGGAAAAACTTACAAAAAGGAATTGTGAAATTTTGTTAAAGGAGACACAAATCTTACTTTTCTAAGAGCGAATTTGAAACAAAATACAGTAGAATCTCGAAAAGATGAACAGATATAAAACAGGGCCCGTTCATCTTTTCAAATTGTTCATCTTTTCGAGCATCAGCGTATGTTTGAGGAAGAAGATATAGTAAACATTAAAAATTATTTACATAACAAATTAAAACAAGCTCAAAAGTATTGTTAAGGAGGAACTAAAAGCAAAGAAGAAGTAAAAACTATTGTTGAGAATAAAGTATTCATCTTTTCGAGTACAAAATTTTAACCCGTTCATCTTTTTGAACACTGAAAAGTGAACATTTTCCGTTCATCTTTCCGAGCTGTTCATCCTTTAGAAACGTTCATCTTTCTGAGATTCTACTGTATATTGATTTTCATTTCTCCGCATGATTTTAATCTTGAAGAGCTGACAAGTAGAACTTAAGAAAAAAGCTCGCAAATGGAGCCGTATCTTCTATTTTCCAAGATAACAAAGTAACTGCGAAATATCCATATTCAATATTTTTATTAAATTGGAACTAAGGTATACCTACTTAAGTTTGCTAAGCTCGTTTTTTATCAGTTTTGCATAAAACTCAGTCAAAAATTCAAAGATTTAAAAAGAAAAATTTACTGATTTTGAAAGGCTGTTACTTTGTGAATATTAAAAAGCATAAATCTTTTTTTTCCAATTTTTGAGATAAACCAATTGGAACAGTTAAGATAAATAACGCGATTCCAAAATTTTTCTTTTTTTTTTTAATTTCTTCTTGGGCTCAAGAAAATTCAAGCATATACGAAAAGAAAAATTCAATTAGGAAAAAAAATTAAATTTTTGAATATTTTGTTCAAAATTTGATTTTTTCTTTCCATTTATCCATATATTATGTAGATACCTACTATGTATGGCAAGCTATGGAAAAATCGAACTCCAGATTTTGATCAAACTTGACATTACGATGATAGCTTAGACAAAACGGATAGATCGATTTTCTTGAAATTTGGTACACAATATTTTTTGAAGTAAAACTTCTTTTGCGGCATGGGGGTAAAAAATTTGTCTATGGAGCTGTCAGTGACATGTCAAACCGACATACAAATTCCCGTCACGAATTACAAAATTCAGCGTCACGATATTATATTTTCGTTAAATGCAATGGTTCGTGCATTTAATATATTCGTTAAGATGGTTAGTGAATTCGAGTAAGGGTTTTTTGTGGGAAGAATTTTATTTCTGAGGATTTATTTCTGTTGTGTTGGATTTTCGGCCATTGGTCGATTTAATGCGAGGAAGCATAAATTATGTATAGTTGTAGGTTTATTGGTTTTGCATGGAAATATTCTGCAATCTATTGTGTCTCTCGCTCATTGGGTGTTGTTGAAGTAAAACTTCTTTTGCGGCGTGGGGGTAAACAATTTTTCTATGGAGCTGTCAGTGACATGTCAAACCGACATACAAATTCCCGTCACGAATTACAAAATTCAGCGTCACGATTTTGCAACTGTTCTGAGTTTCAAATCGGGTGCTCTGAGTGGTAGGACTTGAAAAATACTTGCCCTGTTGTCGTGAAAGAAGTTTTACTTCTAGCGCGTGTACATAAGTACGCACACTCTTTTTTTTGGGTATTTCCTCGACACGTTTTTTTTTGGTACGAGGCATACAAAATAATTTAGCAATTAATGAACATTTTATTTGAAAACTAGATAATTCGAAAACGACTCAGTCTATTTTTATTAAACTATATAGGCACCAAGCTTTTTTTTAACTTTGTCTTACCGAATTTAAATAAAAAAAAAACATTTTTATGATAAAAAAAAAATGGTAGGTACCCACCACACACTTTTTTTAAGGAAAATATTATTTTTCTCGGAAACGAATCCTTCGATTTATATGTAGATACATTATATTACAATTTTTCTATCAGCTAATATTTAAACGATCTCCATATACCAATGGAACAAATTTTACATTAAACAACATTAATTATAATAACCCTTCGTAGAACCATTGTTTTGATTATCTCATTATCTGATAAACGGATTTTGATTAATATTTTTATGAAAAGTTTTTTTTATAATTTTTTTTATGAAAAGTAATTTAGTTTAAAATAATATCAATATTTTCAAAAAAAAAAAACAAGTTTCGGATTTAAATTCAAAATGATTTTTTAAAAATTTGGTATTTGCCTAAACCTAATTTTTTTTTTCAAAATTACATATTTTGTAATTATACATATAATTTATTTAACATAGTTTTTTTTTTTTATTATTGTATATCTTAATATGTAAAAATGTTAAGATTTTTCAAAGAAATCAGATAGTGTACATTAGGCTGATTCAAAAAACACCTTTCTCGAAATTCAACTGTGACCGGGCGAAATTATGAAGATTAGATGAGACCAAAAAATACTAAATCGAACAATACTTAGAGGTCGCTAGTATAGTTTTTTGTATAACATTGCTTGAAAATCGGAATTATTCTCAAATGTTAAAAGCTGCATAATTTTTGGAGCAAAATAAAGGTTCCTTGAACATGGGACAATTTTTATTCTATTTTTTTTTTCAATTTTGTTCCAATAAAAAACCCTGATTTATACAAAATAATTGATCAATTGTCTATTTCAAGATTTAAAAAATTTAAACCCTCAGTCATATACTGAATTTTTTTAAATTTTAACTTTAAGTAGGTATTAAAACTTTGAGCAATTATAAGTCTTATGTTGAATAATAATATAAAACCTTTTGAACCGCTAAAAGCTAACTGTCTAACTGTTAAGTACACATTTAAAACAAAATCCCACAGGTAAATCATAGAAGTTGACAAGTAATGAACAAAAAGATTCATTTGGATTCGAAATTTTAAATATGTGAATACTGAATAAAATATAAGATAACATCATTCTTTCATTAGATTTTCCACAGGTTTTACAAACATTTTCGAAGGCATATATGTTTTCTTTTATATTTTTCAAATGTTTCATTGCATATCTTCATTTAGGATAGATATCTATTATGATGTGATATTATGTGTGGACTGCAACCGTCGAACAAATAAACGGATATCCTTTCCAAAAAACCAAAGCAACGATAACGCATTCAAATAATGCATCAACACTATATATACACAGATATAGTGTTGTTCCTTTGTCCATGGATTTTCTTTATGAATTAATTATTGACATATTCTCTCATCCACATTCAGATCAGTATTATAATATATACAGTCATTTTGGAACTAATAAATAAGAGAAAACAAAATAAAAAAAAAACCAAAAAAGATAGTCCTTTGTGCTCGGGCAAATTCATATTCAAAAGTTTAACTCAATTATTTTCTGTCAACTATATAATATGTATGTATGAATGTATAAATTTTAGGACGTGAAGATGTGGCCGAGGAAAGAATAATCCATCTATAGATATCAGATATACTCATATATATGTATATACTCATATAGTATCTAGGTTTTGAATCCAAATTCAACATATAGTGTCGAACGTGACCAACATTTTAAACAGCAGGCGCTGAAACTATACGTCGTCGTCGTAGGTACCTACATACATATTATATACATACATAAATATATATATATAATATTCATTTGAGATTTATTAATGCTCTCTTTAAGTCTAAAATAGCATTATGCATTGTATACGAGTATTTAAGATACTCGTACAAGGGACATGATGATGATGATGATGATGGTCATTGTGCATGCACATATACGAACAATGGCTAATTGGGGCGGGATAGGAGTCAATTATTGACATATTGCGGATATCATTTTCTGTGCATCGACGAGAGAAGATGGGGAGCCAAAGTACCAACATATACCTACTGAATCCAAGACCAACCAAGAATGCCTTTTGAGGCTGACCCAATATATAGGCGACAAGGAAGAAGACAACAAGCATATCAAGCTGCCATATACATATAACTAAATAGTTATATCTATAGCATCATCAATATACACAACCATCGCATTGAATGTTGCACAGAGGATGGTGGTAGTGGCGATGGGGGAGTTCTATTTTTAAAATTTTTATAATGCAGGATGTGGATGGATAATGGAAAAATTACGGAGACAATTTTTCAAAGAGAAACACAATTTGAAGAGTAATGATTTTCTCATTTATCTTGATGGGTGTCAGATCGATAAGTTTATCATCAGAAGTATGTATATATATTGGAGGGGCCAGAGAGCTGGAGGCATGCAAATTGGAAAAAAAAAAAACTCGGATTGAGTTGAAGATTATAATATGTAGGAAGGACTTAACTTCGATATATATACAGTAATTTCCTGGTGAAATTAATTCTGTCTTGAAAAAAAAAAACATCATCCCTTAAAATCAAAAACGCAAACAAGTTGCTAAAATAATTCATCTTAATTTGAATAATCTTTTACCTCTAGGTGTTATCAATAACACTTGTAGAAAATATGTCAAATTAGACAACCAATTTTAATAATTTAGTAGAGGTGAATAAATTTACGTAGGTACATATTTTGGGGATATATTGACAATAGGTATATTAAGTCCTTTTTTTACAATTAAGCTTAATAAATAAGGGTTTAATTAGGTACCTAAGCAAACCTTCTGAAAAATAATGTGTGACACAAGATCGTATAGAGTATACAGCATTATAGTGATTTAAAGATGAGTTAGTCTTTGCACGGAATTTTGCATCAATTTTAGATTTTTAAAAGTGAAATTAAAATTTATAGGGATTTCAAACAACCCTTTACAACAGACATTTTTCGTTTTTAGCCCCGAGCGTGGCACTGAGCTGTCAAAAAAAGAACTATGAACTTTTTTGACTAGCAGAGCTCCAAGGACCAGTTTGTACACAGTTGATTATACTTAATCAAGGAAAACTGCAATTGGTGAATCATCGAAGGTGCGTGTTAAACAAAATTTTAATTAAGACCTGGTCAAACAGAACGCAGTCCGGCGGGACGGGAAACAATTTTGCCCGTCGCGTTCCCTGTCTTCTAGAGAATTATACGTTGCTGTACAAACAGAACGCGGTCAAATTCAGCGGGAAAAAATGGAACGCGACGGTAAAATTGAAGTTGTAGATTTTTACAAAGAATGCGACGGTCAAAAGACAAAACAGTGAAGATAAAAAAAAACAAACAAAATCGCTAGCTCTTTGCACTTTGTTGTATGTGTTTATTTCTTGGAGCTAGTTCCAGACTGAAAAGAATACAATATACAGACCGCGTTCTGTTTGACCAGGCCTTTAGGGAATCCAAAATTTGAGTTATTTATCATGTCACGAAAAATAAAAATAATCGAGTCACTAATAAGCTGATTTTCATTGATTAGCACCAATTAACTAAAGCCTTTTAAAGTGATAGTGTAGATTTAACACACTGTAAAAAAAAACTGGCCCTAAGCTCTCAACTTGCATTTCTTTTTTAGCCCAGAGCTAGATCGCGGGGTTTACTCGATGAGATCGGAAAAAATTACCATGCACATCGAGTAAAAAGCTAAGCTCGGCTGACTTCATAAAATTTTCATGTAATTTGACAGATTGCTAAGCATGTTCAGTGCTCAATTGTGTTTGTTAAACAGATCGCTCAGGTCCAGTTCGGTTCGGCAATGCTCTGTGCTCAGGTCGGGGCTAAAAAAGAAGAACGTCTAAGGAATCTTTTGGCACGGTCCATTAATTTTTATTCACACATGTACCCATAGCAAGTCCGATAGTGTTACGCCATCTGTTGGCGATCCCATTTTAGTGAGGGGGAACATTTTTTTCCCGATTGTCAATTTCGTAAAAATATCAAAATATCGCAACCATCCACCCCTGAAGGTATGCAATTTCAGGTCTTCACAATTTTTTAACTTTTCCGGTCGAACTTTCCAATAACAAAAAAAATACTTAGGTATGCAAATCGGATGATGTTCAAGCAAGTTATGCGTATACAAAAAAAATCAACTCAATTTTTGCCAGTTTCTTCCAAAACCTATAGTAGTTTGAGTGAAAATGAAACATTCATAGAAAAATAGAAAAATGCCGGCTGAATATTTACAATTTTTCATTCCACAGCTTTTATTTTCATATTAAATTAGTTTATTAAACTTGTAAAATTTTCCCTCGCTCAATCACCATTTTCCCTGAAGAAATGCTCTGAAGAATCGTTAGGTTAGAATCGGTTATTTTGCATTGATATAACAGACTGTCAGAATGAGTAGGTATATGATTTTAAAGAAAAGGTGGGAATGTACAGAAATGTTAAGTTCTTCCAATTTTATGCACATTTGTCTAAAAATCATTTACATATCAACAATACACCAAGACTCGCTGCGTAGCTGCCTATAAAACAGTATCCGATTATGACATCTATATCGCAGGGGTAATTTTAAATGTTCAGTTTAAAAATATCAAACATTTGTAGCTTTTCATGTTTACCTACTATTGCCCAAATTTACATTATGTATATCTTACAAGTATGCTAGACGATCAGCCATATCAGCTTAGTTTTCGTAGAGTTCGTAGAATGATATTAGAAATTATTTATAAGCAAGCAGCCTGGCTTTCGGAAGGAGAGTGGCTTGTTGTAGTTTTTGGTTGTTGAATTTGCAATCGATAAAATTGATATATCGAAATTTGGCAAAATAAAATGTCCAAAATTTAAAGAAAAATTTAAAAAAAATCGGTTTTTGAAAATTTACTCGAAACGGTTTTTTAAGAATATTTTTTTTTTTTAATTTAGAATCAAAATTAAAGGTAGGTACACACATATCTACCATTGAGTCTAGTACGCAGGTGGTGCTAAGTTTAAACTTATCCGTATAAAAGTCTTTCAAAAATTTAGCAAAGTATTTTAGCTGAATGTTACATTTAAAATTCAATTTGGTGTTTGTGACATCACTTATTTGTCAATATTTAGCGCACGGAATAAATGTTTGGAACATTAATTCTCCAGCTAAATTTATGACAGATTTTGTAATAATTATTATACTTTTTGTGTGAATTTTGCCTTGTAAAAATGAAATTAGAAATTGAGGAATATTTGCGAACAAACGACTTATGTTATTTTAAATAATGAAATGAATCCATTTCGTTTAGTTAAATTCACTTGCATATTTTTTCTCAAAAAACAGCTATTCTCTGTGACATAATTTGTTTTGTCAAAATTTATCTAGGGAGCTGATATTTAGTGAGAAAAGTGGGACCTACACTTGTACGATCTATGTACAAGGCTTTACAGCTCTACAATAACTTGAAGGAAAATCTTATTTGAACAAAAAAGGGGTGGGTGCTGAAATTTTGAAATTGGTACGAACTTCCATTTAGTATGAAACAATTTGACCAAAATCGTTATATTAACAAATCAAAATTTTTAACAACTCTCTTTTGGTTTAAAAATATGTATATCAACACAATATTTCGAAAATTCGATAGTTTAAAAATAAGTTATGCCATATTCAAAATTTGATTTTTAACTTAAAAATTTAAATTCAATTAAATTAAAAATTGGAGTAGGTACCAACAATTTTTATTAAAAATGTTTGATACATTTTATTTCTTAAAAAAAAACTAAGGTAGTTATGTACCTACTTGCACTTTATTTTAAATTGTATATTCCATTTATTCCTTCTTTTAATTTAAAGTGAAATATTTATGTTGTGAAATTAAATTTATTATACTTGGTTCAAAAAGAATTCAAAACCTAGAAACCACTAAAAATGGCATCTTAATGAAATCTTAATTATTTTCTTAAACAAAAAAAAAACTATTTAAAGACTCAATGAAAATTTTCAAAAATATTCTTTTCAAAGTTTACACCACCTGGAATGCTGTGCTTAAGAATAAAATTTTAATTTATTAGCAAAGTTTTACAAATCGTTTCACCAAAAAGATATACTCATCCATACCATCTTTCCCAACTATACTACCCCCTCCTCCATGTCTCATTAACAAAATCCTCCTACCATAATTTTTTTTTCTTCCAAAAAAAAAAAAAAAAAAAAACTATAGGTACATTCCTTCTAATCTCCATTGCACGACTTAAACAATAATGAATAACTTAAGACTCGCAGCATAAAATAAAATATAATAAAAAAAAAAAATAAAAGAGAATGAGGAAACTTTAATTTAAATGAATGTTAAAACACTCTATACCCTACCTCCTCTATCTCATTTAACCCTATATACCGCACATAGCCCAGGTTAATTCAATAGGAAAACCTCCATAACACCTTTTCAAAACCCCTTGCGTTTTAATCCATTCTGAGTGCGACCGCGTCACCTAATGAAATTCCACTTAACACTCAAAATGACGTTTGCCTGCAACCCCCCCCCCCTTAACCCCATACAAAAAGCACCTTTATATATCTTTGAGAAGAAAAAAAGACTCATGATAGGGTTGAAGGAATTTTTCGACTGGGGAGTTTGAGAAAAGAGTGAATAAGAATGATTCTTCGAACTAAGTTTTGCGTCGACAAAAAAAAATAATAATAATATTGCAAAACTTGAAGTTTTTGCTGAATAATTTTCTGGTTAAAACTATTTCTGACTATAAGGATTTGAGTTGGTGGAAGGGGAGGGGGAAGTGGAAGGTGGTAGGGGTTGAATCGTAGACCGACCGTTGCGAATCCCTTCTATTCTGCTATAGTATAGTACACTGGATCGATAGTGTGTGTATCACACCGAAGCACAATGCACAAATACTCTCCGACTAAATATTGTGATGATGGAGGTACAAATAGAGGAAATTGCCGCATGCTACACAAGGGTTGCTGTCTAGGGTTGAAGAAGAGTTGAATGGTGTACGAAAAACTTTTCCGGCACATGAACATGTTAGCAACGAACGAACCAACCAACCAACAAACGAACGAAGCAGAATATTTTTATGTGTCCGTTACGTAGTTTGAATTTCAAATGTGTTGTGAAAAACACAGAGGGCTTGGGGCGAATCATTAAAACTCTTCATAAACCCCCCCCTCCACCTCTTACCATGCCTCCACCAGAACTGAATTACTCCACAAAAAAAGAGACAAAATAAAATTGTTCATCCACCCCCACATTTGGCCTTTGGGATAGACGATGAGTAAATTTACACATGAAACATGTGTGTTGCCCTCTAGGTCCACTTTTCGTGTATACGTGCAAAACGATTTTTATTAAATGATAGAAAAATGGGTTGGGGTGGGGGGGGATGGGATGGAGAATTCCACCTCTTCCATTCTAGAACCCCTTGAAAACAAATTCATATTCTTACTCGTGTGTCTTGTATTTCTGCTTCTTCTTTTATTTTTAAGTGCTTGGTCGAGAACCAGAGGATTTTTTTGTTGCTTGTCTCTTATCCTGCGTTTGTCTCTTGAAAGTTTATGAGGGTTTCCTCTCAGAAGAAGACACTTTTTTGTACCTTATACTTCTTCTGAGTCGTGTATATAGTCTTGGTCTTCTTCGTTATGTCGTGCTTCTGCTTCTTATATGAGTATAACTTTATACATAATTTTTTTTATTTTTTTTTTTACAAGAAGAAAAAAGGAATATCCGGCTCCTGCACCATGAAGCGGAAGTGAGAGGTATACAGAACGAAACAGCCACTTTTACAGAAAATGCTTATAAAAATAAAACTTATCTTGAAGAACGCTCTCACTTGCAAGAATATTGAGGATGTGGTATAGGTTAGATAGATAGGTATAGGTGTTGGGGAATGTGTGTGCGGTCACAGAAAGATGGACGAGAAATAAAGAAGGGCTTAGAATTTCTTATACCTACTTTTTTTTTTTTCAAAAATTTTTCCTTATACTTTTTTTCCTTTTTTTTCTTCTTATTTTAATATTTTTAGAGCACTTAAGAGCCAAAGCATCTAAGTTATTTCATTTCAAGTGGGACAAGTGAAAAAAACTATTTTTTTTGTCATCTTTATTTCTTTATAGTTGCCCATTGCCCCACGTTTAAATATTCAAAGAATTTTCAACCGCTAAAAACTAAACTTTTTAAAAATGCGGGAAAATAAATCGACATTACGCTTTAATTTCAGAAGAGGAAGAGAAACCAAGAGACTTTGAAAAATAAATTGCTTGACAGGTCCTCGACAATGAACGACGGTATACCTATATATCTATAGCGATGCTGCATGAAAAATCGTAAATTAATTTTTCCACTATGGCTCGTTGTTAAAGGTCAGAGATTAGTCTTTGTCGGGAGGGGCAGAAAAAAAAAGTGAGCTGAAAATATGTTGATTTTTTTTATGGTGGATGAAATGAATGAGATTATTTAGCTTAAAAATTAAAGGAAAATAAAAAAGGAGAAGCAACAAGATTGTGCAAAAATAAAATTACAAAAGCTTTTCGAAAGTAACGTTGATATAGGCCAGGTAGCTACCCGAAGTTTTAATACTTAAAATATTGTTACATGCAGCTCGTAAGTCTGAAATTACTGCTTTCTCAAATTTTGCTTAAGAGCTAACCAAGTAGCTTAATAAAAGTTACCCCTCTATTTAGGGAATTGCGAAGGTTAGGTACACAGTACACACCACATTCCCACCAAGACCTTGTTTGATTACTGACGTATCAAAACTGAATCCGAATATTTTAGATGACTCCCCTTATACTAACATAAACGTCGACTTTCCACACCGCGAACATTAAAGAAAAGACCATTTATATCTTTTTGATGGTGAGACTGAAAATCTTTTAAAAACAAGCGCCTAAAATCAATATTTTATGAATAAAACTGCAGCATGGTTGATGTCAGAATCCAAAATCCCAAAAGCAAGAAACGAGAAACCAGAAAACCAAAAATCCCTAATCATTATCCCGAAAAAAAACCCAAAATCCTTAAAACCCGAAAAAAAAAACCCAAAATCCCTTAAGCTGAATATCCCAAAAAATTTCAATTTATATAATTTTTCTAGGTTTTGCAAAGAACTAAATAAGAAGATGATGTTTTAAGTTATTTAAAATAATATCTTTAATTTAAGAAGATGACATCAATATTTGTCCATTTACGTTAACGCTAATGATTTTTTTTAGTATGATCTACATTTATTTATATTGTGCATTCAATTTTGCTGTGATTTCATAAAGAATGAAAGAAAATACTTTATTTAACTAAAATTTATAACAACATTGCAATTTAATTTAAATATTATTTTACACTATAATTATTCATTTAGCAATTTGAAGAATTTTTATTTCAATTTTAATTACAGAATTTTGGGCTTTCGGGATATTGGGTTTTGGGATTTTCAGTTTTCCGAATTTTAGGTTTCCTGGAAGTTGGGTTTTCTAGTTTTTGGACTCTATTTCTGATTTTCGGGTAATGAGTTTTCAGGATTTTGGATTTTCGTTATAATTGGTTTTTGGGATTTTGGGTTTTCCGAATTTTGGATTTTATGGATTTGGAATTTTAAGATTATGCCAGACTTTAACTTATAAAATTCACATACAAATTTCGTTAATGTTTGATATACATAATTTTTTTAATCCGTTTTCGAGCTCGCAGTAATGGTACAAAAATAGCCAATAGGTTCATACTAACTGTCTTAATTTTATATTGCGGGATTTTGGGTTTTGGATATTGGGATTTAACGAAGAAGAAGAACAAAACAATAGAAAATGTATTGTTTTTGTTATTGTTATTTTTGATATGGGGTTTTCTGGATTTTGGGTTTTTAGGATAATGGGTTTTCCGGATTTTGGGATTTTGCCTTTTCTGGATTTTGGAGTTTCTGGAATTGGGATTTCGAAATTTTGTTTGACTCCCGTAAGTATCTCATAAACGGTTGGTGAAGGCAAAACAGATCCAATAATAACTTCTGAAATTCAATAAAATTGACAAAACATTTATAAAATACCTTATTTTAGGTTGAAAACTCAGTATAATCTTTTGTAATTGCTAGCTTAGGCGAAATTAAAAAAATCTACAGAATCCGATCTTAATTGTCCAAAATTCAGATGAGAGTAACTGCGCTTTAATATTTTGATAAGACGGGAAATACGCTATTTACAAACTGGTTGTTGATGAGAAGATACATATACTCAGACCTTAATTATATACACTAATGCTATGACAATTTTTGAAAGCCAGTCGACACAATATGGCATCTTATTTTGTTATTTAATGGATGTTGTTTTGTATTTTAATGAGAATATTTTAAAGGACAATAACATAGGGAGTTTTATCAACACTCAGGCGATACTTAAAAATTAGCTGATGGTAAAAGAAATTGAGGCAATTATATTATGTTTTAAAATTTCTTATCTATGTATATACAAAAGAAGTCTTTGTATAAATAAGTATATATCTGCAAGGTCGAATAATAAAAATTTAAGATATTTAAAATTTTATGTAATGGTTTTATTTTATATTATATTTTATGGAAAATACAAGTATAAGTTATTACCTAATTTGAAGACAAAAATAATTCATCTTTTTATTGCTCAAAAATTATCTTAAGTACCTATACATAGCATAAGTCTTTTCATTTTATCACTTTTTGAGAAGTAACCCGCATGTACTTGTTTAAATTTGCATTGTCATAAAAGGCGTAAAATAGAAAATATATGAATGTATATAAAAGTGCGGTATAATCTATTTTTTCTACAATAAAGTCTTCTTGATATTTTCAAAGCGATTATAAAGTTTTTTTTAAGCCTTTTTAAAACGTTTTAGGGAGTCAATTAAACAAGTCTTTATGTCTTATAAGAAAACAACAATTCTTACTAATCTTTTCATATTTTTAATTTATTCAGGAGGTTAAAATTATATAAAGAACATTAAAAATTGAACTTTTACTCTTTGATGAATTGCAAACAATAATTACTGGCGCTGTTGTTTTAAATATAGACAGATATTTTGTATATAAAGCTGCTTTTGGTATTCACGAGATCTATTAAAATTAACTACTGGGAGAACCTGTTCTTATATTTAATGAAAAACAAATTATCCTAAAAGAAAATCCCTAAACTCAACTCTGTGCTAATTCCTTTTTTTTGGAAGAACGTGAAAGTTGTTTAAGACTCCCAAGCTTATACAAAAGGTTTTTTCAAACACTCCCTCCAAAGTTTAAGTTAAAAGACTGTAATTTATTCCAAATTAAATATATGTATTAACATGAGGTTAATTGCAGTTTTTAATTTTCAATACAATTTGCATATGAAAAAAAAAATGTGGCCGTACTTGACATTTAATAACTCAAATACAACTTAACAATTTTTGTATAAAAAATTAACGTGTCTGCTAAAAAGGTGAAAGATGTAAAAAAAAATTGATTATCGTTTACGACTCCACCAGCTTGTCAACATTAAATTAACATAAAATTTGACCTTTTTATGTTAATTATATGGTCAAACTATTACTAGGTATGATTAAAAAATTGTTTAAGACTTTTTTGTAAGGTAATTTATTTGTCTATCAAATGTCATTTTACACATTTTCGCTTTTATGAATGGAAAAATATATTATACCTTTCAAATAAAGTAGAAAATGACTTTTTATGAGGAAAGATCCTTTTTTTTGACGTACCTACTTTAAATTTTTTACAGAAAAAAATGTTAAGCTTTTAGTTATGCGACTTTTTTTTGATGAGTCATAAAATTTTAATTATGGTCACATGTTTTTAAATTACAAATCTAATAAAAATAAAAATTTACCATGACAAGATATGTATATAATTTTAAGAGATATCTTTTTTCACTAAACTTAAAGGTCTAAAATTTTAAACAACCAGATGTTAAGGTAATAGCATGATACTACTAAATAATTTTCTAATTTTAAAGCTCTTTGGTAAAATTTTCTTAGGTTTAGAATTTTTGTAACTAGTTTCATATACTAAACAACACGCCTTGAACTTTGACTGTTGATGCAAACAAATTTCAAGCAAACATACTACACTTGTTAAAGTGACTATTCTTAGTGTCAAAGTGTCATTTTGAAATTTTAAAGTGACCTTTTGAATTGTCAAAGTGACATTTGGAGTTATTATGGTACCAACTTAAAAGATGAAAAAGATATTTGGCGATTTTAACTAAAAAAAAAAGCTTACAAATATGGTATGATGCTAACTTCTTTAGAATATGTTTTTAACCTTGCTTCATACTAAAAATGCTTTAACATATAAAATACGTAGAAAATACATCGTCATTAATTTTTATTAAAAAACGTAACGTAAGCTTAAAAACAAGTAGGACATATGGGCAAAAAAACACATAATGGGTTGGGTATGACATATTTCAACTTTAACTTTCATTTACATTGAAATGCAAAATAAATATGAGATATTGATAGAAGATCATAAATAAAAACAAAAAATTCATAGATATACAATTTAGATATACAATCTTGAAAGGTTTGAGCCGGATCTTGTCGCAATTTTTATTTATTTATTTTATTATTTTTATATAATTTTATATACTAAACTATATGGGCACTATATGTATTCATAAAAATTGACAATTAAATACTGTCACCTGTCAATATTTCATTAACTTAAAAATTTAGCCAGTTTAAGTTTCTTAAGATCTCTGAGATCTGAGCAATCTCAGAAATCTGAACGTAATACGTCACTTTTGCTGTTAAAAAGCTGAGATTGTTATTTTTTTGAATTCGCTTGCTCAATTATTTTTTGTCGCACTTGATCAATTAATAAAAAAAAATGGAGAGTACTTTTGACTTCTAAAAGAGTTAATCTTGTCCAGGTTTCTCCTGCTGCTCAATGAAGTTGACAGACGTTTGCTCATTGAGATTTCAGAAATATGAACCAATGGTTAATTGTTAATAAAATATGTACAATGATAAATTTGTCATGACAATTTTGTCATTTTTGGATTATGACAAATTTGTCATTTTCAGATTTTAACAATTTTATCGTGATATTTTTGTCATTGTAAGATTTTGATTATCAACCAATTTTCGAAAGAATACATTTTCTTTGAATTTAAAAGTCACTCAACACATTAAAACTTGTGAGCTTACAAATCATCATACTGCCACACTTGTCTATTTTTATGACAAAGGGCCGAGACATTTATTTTGAATTTTCTACTAAAAATATACGTACTCTAAAAGCTTATCTTCCGTGAACTGCAAAGAGGAAGTCAAGGTTGCTACAGTTTTATTTTTTAAATAAATTAATTATTTCTGAATGAGATGAAATTCCGATTCATTCCATTTTGTAGAAGCAATATTTTTACCAAACTAATTATTTTTATAATTTTTGGTAAGTTTTTCTGAAAAATTAACGATTGAGATATTTTTTCTTTACGCTATTTTAATTAGCATATATTTACAAAATGATGCTCAGTTAGCTTTGATGGCATTTTTAATTATTGTTCTTCAATAATTTAAATTATTTAAATTATTTTACTTAACAAAGAAAAAGTCCATTCCATTCTTTGGGAATATTTTTTCTTGTCCAATTAAACATAAAATTACATCGTTCCCCTCGCAAATTTTGTAGGTATTCCTTTTTAGAACAACATTTTTTAAGAATTCTAACCTATTGAGTTTAATTTATAAAAAAGGATTATAAGTACATACATTTAACATAATTTAATAATATTTTCACTTGGATACATTTTTTGCGTATCAAATTTAAGTTTTACACGTAAATTCCTTTGGATTTCATTAATTTATCTAGAAAAAAAAACAAAACATTTTTAACGCCAAATACATTTTCATGCCTACATAAAATTAATTCTCATATAGCAAATGAAGAAAAAATGTAAAATAAAAACCAAAAGCATTTAGTCAGAAATGTTAAAATAAATGCTTCCATATGGATTCATGCCATGCGTCATTCTCCACATATAAAACATCGAACAAAAAATAAAATAGAAATATAAACGCCTTTCTCACTTTTAAACTCGTTTATTTAATAAAGAATTTTTCACCCACAAAATAAAACCATTTCTCATTCTATCCATTTCTCATCAATTTTTTTAAATTAATTTTAAATTAAAATCCAATAAAAAATAAAAGCAAATATTTCCACAATCAAAATGTTGACAGACGCATACCTACAATCAACACAAACAAACACAAAAAATATTATATTGGTATCTGAAATAAAAAAAAAACATCATTACCTCCATAAGGTTTTAATTAAGTTCGCATACCCAAAGCGAAGGGTTATACAAAAAAAAAATATGGAAGAACGAAACGACAAACCAAACCAAAAAAAAAAAATTTATAAAAATAAAAATACGGAACTCAATATTATATATTGGAACGATTTCGCAACCTGTTGAACGTCGTCGGCGTCGACGTCATTGGAAGCCGCCACCATTATATCTGTTACTACCACCCATCTCCCACCTCCCCCTCCCTACCATCACAAAAACAAAAAAAAAGGAATAAGATGAAAAAGGAAAAAATGTAAGTATAGGTACTATGCGAAGTTAATTGAGTGACAACGATATAAAATATATCTATAATGTCCTTCTTATAAGAAAGAAAAATGTTCCTACACATAAATAGACTCTTTTTTGACGCACCCTTTCTTTCTTAAGACATTAAAATGACGCCAATTCTGTGCATTGTAAGTCTTAAAAAAGTGGGCGGGTGATGTTTTTGCTCGAAAATGAAAAATGGTTCGCATGCAACCATATGGTGGCAAATTCTGTTCCAGGAAAAGGACATTTCACACACTTTATGTGTGTCATTCTAAGTGTCATTATTTGGTGGGTTTAATTTGTAATAAAATGATTTATCATGCTTTTCGACCCTTTTTTTTTGGACTCTTTATATACATGTGTATGTGTGTGTGTGTGGTCGTGAAGTTTACAGGTTTCCAAAACAAAATGAAAGCCATGCAGTAAAGGATGGAATTTAATCATTGTCACAAGCACAGAACATAAAAATTCAGCAGGACAAAATAAAAAAAGGCAAAAAAAAAAAGAAAAAAAGGATTAAACACTCACCATATGGCAATAGACGAGTTTTCCACAATAGCACATCGTTTGCAGTACGAATATGTGTCCCCCTGAGCCGTTTCCTGGTACTTTTTGACTCTTTTTTTTTAATAAATTTTTTTTGTCAACTTTTTTTTTTGTTTAAAATTTTAGGTTTTTTATTTTTAAAAGAAAAATACACACATCCAGACATGCATTATACATTAAACAAAACAATTTTTTTATTCTTCCTACTCCATATCAAAGGACATGCTCTGGTTCTTTTTTTTTTAATTTTAAATTTTTTTTATGTCAAGAGTTGTCCTTGTTAAAAAGAGTAAAATCTTGTCAAGCACATTTAAACATATACTATGTACTTCAGATTATTTATTTTTTTTTTCAATTTATTTAAATCTATTATACACCAACACAGAGAGAATTATAAGCACATGGATCACACTAACCTTTATAAATTTCAGGATGCTTTAACACGGATTCAATTCAATTCAAGCCCGTTCGGTCGTTGGTAGGCAGTAGGCACCTATATAGTCCTTTAAAATGTTGTATCCTTTTTTTTTGATTAAATGTTTTTCTGATATTTTGCCGAAACACACAAATATGGATAAGGGATAGCAATGAAGTCGCCTTTTTAACTGTTTTAATTATTTAATGTTTTCTCGAAGACCGTTATTTTGTTATAAGAAATTTCATAGAAACCAATGTCTACAAAAGGTCTAAGGATACACCGCGCCCGTTATGTTTCGTAGCCACTTGATTTCTGGTGTTCACATTGTTCACGGCTGTTGCTGATGACGGCAACGGAAGATTTTCAAAGCAACGAAGAAAACCCCAACAACAAATACAAAAAAAAAAAAACAGCTAGAATCTACGCAAAACTCCTTGGATACGACTGAGAGAGAGTGGAGTATAAAAGAGACAGTTAAAAAAAAAGCACAACAACCTACCCCCAAAAGCACTATATAGGTCTTAAGCATAGCTCCAACCTTTTCAATTCAATTCAAAGGAAGAAAACTTTTCCACCCTCCATATTTTCGAAATCTGAGAATGGGAAAGATAGAGAGAGAGAGAGAGTCTGAGAGATACCATTTCCAGAGAAAATTTTGTTTTCTATACCTACGTTGAAACTTGGAAAAGAGAAAATTGACACACACACACACACGCATTCCCATATCCCGTTGGGAAAATCGACGCAATCAAGTTTAATCAACTATTTCATTCTTCAAAAAATGTTCCGAGTTCCGAAAGAGTTTTGTTATTCGTATAAGGGTGTGTTTGTATATACATAGATATATATGTTTGTATGTACATGTACCATATCCGGTTGGTATAGTTTGTTGGAAAAGCTTTTATTTTTATATGGTTTATGCCATTTGTACATCTTTAATCGTGCAACGCCGGCATTTTGGTTTCGGGTACTTGAATGAAAACAAATTTTATGTGGGTGCTGCTTGCTTTATACATATATATGTCATTTATTGTGGGTTTATTTTTAAGATCAAGTGTTTCTCTCATTTCTGTTCCGAGAGTGGGTTGGGATAAATGTTAAAGGGGGCAAAAGGCATAGCAGATGAAATACATACAATTTTTTGGGTAAATTCCATGAACTCACTGACTTTGAAAGTACATTAATTTATTTTGATTTACAAGGCATCCGCAGGGATGGCCGATGGGATAAAATTTTCTTCGATTTGTTCAAATTTGAGATGAACACAAATTTTGTGTTGTTTCTTAATGGTATATTGTCTGCGAATCGTCTTGAACATCTTATAAAGTTTTGTCATGATATGTGTATATTTGGCATGATACCTTATACTTGTTAACAACGAAACACAGTTTGTTAAACTTAGAAGTCGTATAAACTTTCTTGAAATAATACATTTGATGGAAAAGTCTGGCATTTCGATATAGGGAATTTTGGGTTACAAGTTATAAAGTTGGATGTTGATTTAATTTATAGGTACAATACATGTATACATTCTTGGGCAACAATATCTTAGATTCGAAAAAAAAGATTAAATATTTAAACAAAATATATAAAGCGTATCAAAAATAAGGAAGGATATGCATTCTTATATCTAAAAACCTTGATCATTATTAATTATAGACAATTTTCCAAAATGATATATTGAATTGTATAAGAAAGCTTCACACTAAAATTGGTGACTTAAAATTAAGAATTTGTGTACTCTACGAATGTATAAAAAATCTCTCGAATATCTCTCTTATATCTCGGTTAAATTTTTAAATTGAAAAATACCAAATTTTTTTCTTAATTAGCTTAAGTAATATTTTAATGTTTAATTTTCAGAAGATGGAACAAACAATACAAAACACACACATTTTTGTTTTTCTAATTAATAAAAACATATACATGAAGATTTTGATAATGACTACTTACCTACAATATATTTTAAGAAAATAAAAAAAAATTTGCAAAATTATTCGTCATACAAAATCGTTGGAACTAAGGCAGGGTTATAACACAGATGACCCGATGACAAAAATCCGCTCGTTAATCAACCATCTGAATTGCGAAAACAACCTCTTTTATGACACATTCTACCGAAAATTAACCACACGTCTTGTTAAAAAGTGATTTAATTTTTTTTTTAAGAAATAATTCTTATAGGTCCAAAAAAAATACGTAAAAGGTTTTTATCTTATTTTCAGAATCGACTTTTTTTTATCAATGGGTATTTCCCTACATAAATATAAACTGACTCTCAATGAATAAAAACCAAATACATGACCCTAAATTGAAAAAAGTAGAAATTATTAAAAAAAAACTTCAACCTTAAATTAAAAAAAATAATAAATAAATGTCATTAATTTTGTTTGTTTTAGTAGATACCTACGAGGTGAGGTAAAAATGATCTCATAATGTCATTAATTGTTGTCTCAAAATCTCTATCTTTGCACGATCTGTGTGAGAAGAAAAGTTGCTCCGTCCTGCTAGAACCATCGCGAAGTCGATTCCCATTTTATATATACTGGGTGATTCATATTCAGCCTTATTGTGAGTTTCACCTAAAAAATATTTCGCCTTAAAATTTTTTGTTCCCCCGGAATTTTGAAAGCTATTGTGAGTTTCACCCGAACGAAATTTCGTTCGCCTACTAAACTTTTAGGCTGTCAATAACATTACATTCCGCCCGAAATGAATAATCACAATAAGGGGAATTTTTTTAACATAAGATTTCGGGTGAAACTCACAATAGGCGAAAATTGAAATATCAAATTTTCCAGGTGGAATGTTATTCGAGCGAAACTCACAATAAGTGCTATTATGATGCGAAAAAAAGCTAGAACGGGTAAGTTGGGTCGAGATAAGGATGAAATCGTGTCGCAGAGGTATACTTTTTCTCTTCGTTAAGGCGAGAAGGACAATTTTCTAAAAGAATGACTTAAAATAAAAATAAATTAAAAAAACTGGCGTTTTTTGAAAAAATATTTTTTTTATGTATAAAACTTTTTAAAACATTTTTAAGGAAGAAAAATTGGTAAGTCATTTTTCAGCATTTATTTAATGTGGAGTTAAAATATTAATTAAAAAAAAAGTCATAAATACCCATTTTCGAAATGTCAAAGGTACCTGCGCTATTTTTGGTTTTATGAATAATTTTTATTTCAAATCAGCTAAATAATATTAAAAAACTAGTTGGTGCTAAGGTTTATGAAAATCTAATTACCTAGTAGTTTTCAGTTCGTAAAAAATTTTTTTTTAAACTTTTTACAAAAATTTTGTTAATACTTTTAAAAACATTTAAAAAAATTGATCAAAATCAATTCAACAGTTTTTGAGAAAATCAAAAAATTGTTCTATGGCAGGTAGGTAGGTACTACCATTTCTAACCATTTTCGATGGTAGCAGCTTTAAAAGATGGTGTGGGCCTGTTTTCGAGAAAAATAAGATTTTCATTAGTAGCTAAAAAAATTTGTACACCAGGTACCTACTGTTTTGTTTCTACAAAAAATTAAAAAAAATGTGTCGGGTGAATGACCAAAAACGGTAGGTACCAAGTTTAAAGAAAATCGAACCATCCGTTTAGGGAGGTTCACATTCAACGACGTGTCGTTCGACCCGAGTCGTTTTGCTAGCGTTCACATTTAACGACTTCCGTGCCGACATCATTTGAAAATAATTTTTCAAAGAGCAAACATGGCGAGAATTTCATTATTCTCACCAATACTAGCGCATTAATTTTATTTGTTTCTACTTTTGTTTTATTATTTTACTTTCATTTCAATCTATTCTCTTTTTATCTTACGAAAAAAAAAATAGAAATAAGATATAAAATTAAATTTTCGGTCGTCCGACTGGAGTTCACATTTACTACACCGGTCGTTCGACAGGGCAAATTATCAAAAAATTTGAACTACAGAGCTTGCTTGATCGACAGTTGTTCGACTGGTGTTCACATTACAAAAATCTGACGACACGACACGTGTTGATGAACATGTCGTTGTATGTGAACGCCCCTTTTAGGCTACAGCCGAAGGACAGACAGAGAGAATTGTAATATCTTCTTTTTTCGACCTCTTAATGCATGTATATTATTTACTTATTTCGCAGTCTCTCCATATCTTTTGAGCTATCATAAGATTGTTTTGGTAACCAATAAGTTTGCGATTTTATAGTGATCTACCGCGGTTTAGCAAAATTTCTTTGAATTTTAAAACTATAACGAACCGGAATTTAAAAGTTTGAAAGTCGTGTCACACATGTAACATTTCAAAACTTGATTTTTCTTTCTTGTTTTTTTGCTTGATTTAAATTTTGTTGTTTTTAGATATACAAATTTGACCACTTTAAATAAGAAATAAATTCTCACTTCAGTGAAATTTAAGTGAGAAAAGCTTCAATTTTTAAAGGGAGGAATTTTTGAATTCATGTGAAAAATGATAACATGAATATAATGAAAACAATTTCCGATAACCATTTCGATTATTTTACTCTGTTCATATGCAAAAATCACACTTAGTCAAATCTGTAACATTTATTTGTCATACCCGTACCTTTTTTTTTCACATTTTTGGTTTTCACTTTTCGAGGATTTTTTTTGCTCTTACCAAGAGGTAGTATAGATACCCGTGAAAAACTTATTGTCTAGAATTCGATTCTCAAAAAACTTTGGCGCGGCATAACAGTAACAGTCTTATACGTACTGGTATATAAGTGCATAATACTGTTACACCTTCAACTGTACAAAGTACATACATAGCCAAAGTATATTTAAAATATCGCTTAAAAAACCTATCGAAAATAATTTGCAAAAAAATTAAAATTAAAATATTTTTCGAATTCTAATTAAGTTATAAATTTAAATTACATATTTAAAATTAATTTTTATTCAAACACGCTTTTAAGAGAAAAACACTTAAAATTCCTCTCAAATCCCACTAACTTTTCATTAAAAACACAGAAATTCTAACACGTCCATCGTCATCTTTGCTGCCGTTGTCGGTTGATCTCAATTCATAAAAGACTTCCTTGTAAAAAAAGGCCATGTCCATCTATACAATTTCATTTGTTGTATACCTTTTCAAATTTTTGTTCTTTTTTTTTTTTTCTTTGTTAAATCGAGGACAATTCCTGGCTAGCCATTTCCATACTCTCTCTTTTTATGTCACCATCACCATTTTTGTATCTGTCCCAGAGAGTGAGCAAAATTAATGGTCCCAAGTCCGCTAGGGTGGTGGCGGTGGTGGTGCGGCCGGCGTTGACGTTGGCGCCGATGACATTGCCTTAAAATATTTTAATCTACATTCTTACGAATAAAATCAACAATTGGTAGCCCAAGATGAAAGTCCTTTTTATAAAATCCTTACCATCATCATCTTCTCCCTATAGTATAGCTCCCCACTTATACATATATACCGATAAAGTGAGGGTCTAAAAATCCGTGTCTTGAATTCCAAAGTGGACAAGAGGAATTCCCTCACGTATTTTCACATTTAAATGAGGGTTTCCTTTTCTACTTCTACTCTTCTCCTTCCGTATGAAAATAAGGTTCTCAAAGATTGTGGTGAAGAATGCGTGAAAAGAAACACCTTTCCTCTCAACGTAGAGGTATAAGACTTAGCACAATTCTGCGGTAATGGTTCCTTCCTGGAGGAAAACTGAGTGACGACCGTGTCGACGACAATGAATAGACTTAACAACAACAATAAACAACAAAAAACTAAAAAGAAGGTACAAAAAATTCTCCGAAAAACTTATTCTGTTGTGTGGTATTTGTTCTTTTCTTCAAAATTGAAAAATCGCACAGCAGACTTAATTAAGATATTCGACTTGTTCACCATGACTAACATATACAACACTATACTACTACACTGACATCATCTTTCATCATCTTATTTTTTTTCTGTTGTTCATGGTATGAGTATATGAACTATACGGAACAACTTTGAATAGAAAAATTTATTTCTTTGTTGTTGGGCTGTAAAAGGTTAAAAATATTTTAATAGAATAAAATGAAAAAGGATGTGTATTCGAGCAGCATATAAAGAAAAGAGGAAGAAAATAACAACAACAAAAAAAGAACAACGATGCATTTTTCTATTTTTCCGTGAAAAGCTTCGAATCCTTTCACGTTTCTCTGTCTGAGTCCTGTCGGTTGGTTGGATGCATTCTGTCTTGAACAGATTTTCTTCTCAAGATTTTCCAAAAAAAAAAAAAAGAAAAACAAATGAAAAAGCACGTGCTACCTATGATGACGAAAAGAATCTGAATGATGGGATATGCACATTCTTGGTACATAGTGTCATCGGATCGTTGTCAAAATAATGGATTCACGCTAGTGGGGCAAATAAAATGTGCTCGCGGCAAAATTCAAACTGACTTGACTTGACTTGTTTGACTGACTGATGATATATGGCTGAATGATCAGAGAATCATTTGCTTTGCAAAAACGGCTTCTGATTTCGGAGGTAAAAGTCCCAAAGTTGATTTAAGTGAATGCTAAAGAGAATGAAACGATTGTCAACTAACGATTTTTTGAACTAAATCAACCCAATCTTTGTCATTGACAGTTCTGGATAAAAAATGAATTTGCAATGGAAGGGTTCATTATTTCAAAATCCAACCAAGTTAATCTGTGTTTTCTTAATTCTACTCGTCGTAAGAAAAGATGTTATTTACTCTTTGAGATATCGATGTTGACGAGCTAGTGCACATTGCACAAGGTTCCGTTATAAGAACATAAGATATCCGCACTGGATGTGGAAATGAAAGCACCAATAGGTGATTTAGATTCACAACTAAAAATGTTGGAATATAAGACTCATTTTGATGATAGTTTATGTCGAGTGCAGCAAACAAAAATGTACAATATATTCACTTATTATTTCAGTGACTGTGTTCGTAAAGTATTCTTGTTTTCTTATTTCCACAAGACTTAATTTTATCATTTTTAACTGTGACATATTTGTGTTTGATTTTCACAAATTGAAAAGTATTCAAATTAATAAAACATATTTTCACATAAGTCGAAATCAATGGTACTTTAAAACGGCCTCTTACTAAACAGCAATTAATATCTCTCTTTCTCTCCCTCTCATTTATTCACAAACGTCAAATTCTTAATTTTTTTTTAAATTATAATTAAAACTCATCAAAGGCTTACTGAAAGATAAAAATAACACCCTTTATTTTCACTTTGCAGTTTTGTATCAAGAAATTAATGGCTGTCACTTTTCAGATTGATAGTATTGTTTAATGTCCTACTGATAATCCAGAAGGTGTATGTACCCATCAGAATGACAGTTCTTCTTCTGAAAAAAACCAATATACAAAATTCCTTGGGTGTCGATTTGAGAATCGAAAACAGATTGAATAACCAATTGAAAGCTAAGCCCTCAATTGTTTTTTCCGACCCAAAATAAATTTATTTTAAATTAATTTGTTTTAAGTTTTTTAACCTAGCCATCCTCCGATATGAGTTGTATGTTGAAAAAGATAAGAAACAAACTATATTTAAACGTTTCGATAGTGATTTAATGGAAACTGACCTGATAAAGCTCTGTCTAAATGCTTTTGGTTTCTTTTATTATAAACAAAATTAAAAGTCTCAACATTTACGGATTTATGGTCGGACAGTGACACGAATAATTCGAAGAAAAACACACGTAGATACGGAAAAAAGAAATTGGGTACGAAACCTTGCAAACTAAAATCTCACAATAAGAAAATATTGCTGCAATTAAATTACAAAAGTAAAATTTCGCAAAATGTTATTTCGCATTTGAAAATGGGAGATATCAGTAATTTATAATTGTGAGAATTGTTGGTGCGAGATGTAAACGAGAGATTGTTAAAATTGAGATTTTTTTAACTGTGAGATATTGAAAAGCACGATGCCGGAACTTTTGAATTGAAAACCACAAATCCTATTTTTTTTATTTCATTTTCTCTTAATATGAAATTTATTCTGACACTTTATGAGGTGAAATACCATGTAATAGTATTTCACTTCGATGAGTCACTAATGAGGGCCACTAATAAAATACAAAAATTGTTTTTTTTATTTATTCCAATTAAGTGTCAAACATAAAATAATTGTCTAGGCTAAATATCTCGAAATCTACGTAGAATTTTCATTTTTTTTCTCTTAACATTTTCTTTTTCATTTGCCGAATTCTACAAGAATCTGCTTTAAAATTTCAAAAAAGAGAAGTTTAAAAAAAAGAAGCATTTTCGTGAAAATTTCAAGTCAACAAAACCTGAAGTACTCAGTAGGATACTTATTTAATTAATGTAGGATTTTCTTCGTTGGTTTTATCAGTTCTAAACAAACCGGAAGCATTTTTCTTGTTTAAAATCTAATGCCTAAAGTCGGAAGAATACTTTAAATCTAGTAGATTTCGCTCTCATAATTAGAATTTAGATAAAACTAAATAGTTGCCCAGATGTCACTTTGACAATTAAAAATGTGAAAATGGTATGTTTGATTACTTCTTTGTGTGAACTGTCAATTTTTTAAGCGAGTTGCCTGAATTTTATTAAAAAAATAGGTTAAACATTTTTTAAAATTAAGAATATTTTAATGAAATTTAGAGCTCAAGTTATTATTTTCAGGCAGTTTAAAATTGTACACCACTATTTGATTTAAGACCCGTTTGCTGACTCGTAACTTAAATATTGAGGTTCTATTAAACGCAATCTGTGCTACTTTCCTCTGCTTGAACTAAAATATAAACGCTTATCTTAAACTTAAATTTTAAAGTCATGTTTCGGCAAATGGGCCAAAGTGTTTTTGGCATCTTTTCTCACAGCTTCGACTTGTGTTTTCTTTTCTTCCTCAGAGCACGGATTAATTAACACTTAATCTTGTGATTGAAAATGGGAAAATTATCGATTTAAAATATATAATTCTTACACCCCGCTTTTTTAACTAATTAATGAAATTCTAGAAATTAGGAAAGTTTCAACCTGTTGTTTGCGTTGGGTACCTTTGGGGACTTTAAGTTGAAATTATGGGGATCCTTTAAAAAAACGAAAGGCACTTCATTCGTTTAGCCCAAATTTTAGAGTGTAAAAGATATTTATCCAGGTCAACGAGATGCCAATTTTACAAGAAAAGGTTGAACTCATAAAAATTTGAAAACGCTTCGAGGTGACAAGAAAAACTTGAACAGCAAAACAAAAATTTGTATTTTACATAATTCTTCATTATTTTTTCAATCAAGCTATTTATTTCTTTCTGCATTCTTCATTAAAATATTAAATTTCTTTAACCCAACCTTACACCTTAAGCTTTTGGAAAATATTCAACAAGAAATTAAATTTTACTCGAATTTACAATTTTTGTATTATGTTATATTAGAATAGGTGATGGTGGCGTATACTTACTTTTTATACAGATTTTCTGTAAAAGATAAGTCTGCCCTAAAATGTGACTCCAATAATTTTAACATTTCAACTGAACTGAAAACATCAGATCAAATTAATAGTTTTTGAATTCATAAGAAAATTTCAAAATATCCTCTTACATAAAGGTACAACGGTATGGCTATGATAAATGGTAATTTTATATATTATTTTTCTAAAATTTCCCATTGCAAATTCAATTTAAATTCTTCAAAGTCACAACTAGTCAAAGTCCCATGTCCGTTGCCTTCTCATCTGTCAAATAAATTAAATTCAATAATGTAAGACATTCCCCGGTCCAAAACCCTCCTATGAAAAGTGGTAGTATTTTTTTTATATTTTTTCTTTTATTTTTCGGAGCTAATGTAACTGTCAACTTAGGCTATTTGCCATTCCAAACAACGCGTCATTAACCAAAGAGGGGGAGCGCAATAATAACAACAAAAACAACAACATTCATGAGCGAAAAAAAAGGTCTACACAAAATTTGATCTTAAATTTTTTTTTTGTCATAAATACAAAAATCCGTAATTTGTTTCATTCTTGTGCTCATTTTAACCTTTAAAGAAGGACTTTTTATAAAATCCTCAAACAGGACAATTAATTACATTCATCTCTCAGTCAAGTGCGATACTGCTAATTTTGTTCTATATCCTTCGGGCGGGCGGTGCTTCGTTGGGTTTTAGCTTTCTCTATAAAAGTCCTTGAGAGTATAAAGGAAGCTGAAGTGATGGTATAAAGTCTTCTCATTTGGCTTGCGTGTGTTTGGCCATCATCATCATCAGGATTCGGATCAAAGGAAGCAGTAGTGCACAGAAAAAGAAAAAAAAAAAGGAGAAGGCGGAAAAAGTAAAAGTAAACACATTTCAACCGGCATTTTGTATTTCTCATTTCCGTTCTCGTCAGTCGAAAGGCCACAAAACCGGTTCATATAGCAGTGATGAGGACAGAATGGGGGAAACTTGGGGTATGGATAGAAATCATGAACATAAACAGCTGGAATTTAAATCCCGCTCATTCTCTTTCGAATTCGAGAATAAGAGAATATTATTTTTCAACTTTGACATTTGCATGACATTTGCTAGTGCGTTTAAAATTGCAGCGCCGCACCAGTCGCCTACACACTCTCGTAAAATATTTCTATAGAAAAAGCTTTCATAGGGCGTTTTACGCAAAATCGCATGCGCGTTCTTAAGTCTTTTGTTTGTGTTTTTTTTTTTTGTTCTTTCTTTTAATCTTTCTTTCTTGCTTACTTTTTTTAATATAAGTTTGTTATACGAGGCCTTTCACAATCGTATGGTTTTGCCTGGAAATCAATGAATGGAAATTGCGGCGTGGCAAAATGTTAAAACTTAGATACACACACTTATACACACACACAACAAACACAGAGTCTCATATCATCATAGATACAAACAAACATGGAATAAATAATAAAGAAGAGCAAGAGGAATGTCACATGCGAAGGATGTGTAATTATTTGAACTGCATGCTTTGCACGTATATATATATGTATGTACGAATATGTACGCAAATATGTCGCTTGGCATTTTTCCGGATGCTTTTGTATACCTACCTCTTTAGGGTTCAGCTTTATAGAGCGGAGGCAGAATGACTCGAAATGAAAAATTATACCACACATGCCAGAGATATTCATATATATAGAATATGTACACTAAATATGTACATATGTATATATATTCCTTCACATATTATATATGTAGGTATGTACATCTTCCATTGTGTAAAAGCGCGGAGCAGGCCCTTTGCCCTTTGGAGCTATGGGGTGGCAAGTGCCAGGGACTAGGGATTTATACTCTCTGAGCTAGGCATTTTCATACAAATCGACTAGGATCCCATGTCAGGATTTAATGTAGATTTTCATTGTCAGATAAGTAGTTTTTGTTTTTTTTTTTTTATTCTTTCCGAGCTTCTTTCTTTATTCTTTGCGCGTATATATGGGAATCCTAACATTTGGTCGAATCGAAGAAAAAAGAATAAAAGGTCGGAATTTTTGGCCAACAAACATACCATACACTGCTTGGGTGTCAAAACGATTGTTTTCGTTTTAATTGTATTGCATGCTAAAGGCTATAAATAACATCATTCTAATGTGGGTGCGCGAAAAAGTTCATCCGCATATACTCATATGAACATATATGTTCTGTTCCTATGTAGAAACCCTCGCTGAAGGTTCAATAGTCCTATAATATGTCGTATCGTTTATTGGGGGATCTGTGATTATGTGCCTACGCTTGTGTCGAATTAATCGAGCAGCTTATTTATGTGAACTTAACCGAGATTAAATTGCAATCTACCCAAAAGCCTATACTTGATAGGAATTTGCTTGAATTTTATAGACAAAGAAAAATCACATATATGTATGTACCTACTTTGTTTTCGAGGAAGAAAAATCGCTTAGGAACACACATATACCTAGCTTAAATAAGTACACATATCTAAGTGAATATAAGGTTTTTGAAAACATTTTTGTTGTTGTTCATTCTGAGAACTAACTGTAATGGAAGTATGGGAATTATTTAGTGTGAACTGAATTATCTGCTCAATTACACATTTGTTTTTATTTTAATTGAGTGGAAATTTTGATGTGTTTCCATATATTTATTTTGTTTACTTTTGGTTTATGAATATACATTTTTAGAGTGTATATACGACGACTTAGTTATAGAAGTGATGTGCTTTTATTTCTAATGGCATTTATGGAAAATGGAACCAAGAAGTATAATCAAGTGGCGTAAAATAACACGTTTGCGGTGAAGCTTTTGTAATTTCCAATATTTAATAAAATATTAAATGTTAATACTCTAACCAAGTGCTTAAAAAATAATCTTTTTTGTGCAATATCACGACACAAAACACTTAACCCTCGTTCTCATATACATACCTTTGTGTTATACATATTTACAAAATTTGGTATCGACTCTTGGACTTTTTCGATGAAATTGAAGGTCAAATGGACGATCCACAATCTCTTGATGCAAGCCACGATCTCTTAGCTTTTAAAGCAGCAATATCTGGATCTTAAAGCGTGTTGATCGCAAGCTATCAGTATAACAAAACGTTGCTGATAATTTGACCAACTTTCAACAGATAGCACGCAGAAAAATGATCGGTTGAAAACAACGTTGAACTCGGTTAAGTTAGATAACAAACATTATTAATATACAACCTGTAAACTCACCAGGTTAAATTATAAGAGTCAACTCGATTAAACAAAATTATTTAGATTCGGTTAAAGTGTACTAAATTTTATTACACTTCTTCTAGGTTAGTTTGTTCGGTTTCAATAACCAATTAAGTTGGTTAATGAAATATTTTAAATCGCTTCTAGTAACCAATCTACTCATGAGATGTGCGAAATTTACTAAATAGATATAATTATTTGATTAAAGCAAGCTACTCGTTTAACATAAGCGATCTTCAAAATTAAATATATTTTTTTGCGTGCAGATAGTGCCATCAACTTTTGTGTGTTTAAATTGAACAAAAAAAAAATATTCTGATTTATAATTTGTTCGATTGTAAAAATCATAAGGCTTTTAAGCTTTATTGAGCTCCCATGAAGTTCTCGAAAAAAATTCAGCCGTTGCATTTCAAGTTCATTTGAAAAAAAATATACCCCTGCCTAAATCCTTGATGGGCAGTCTAACTCAAAAATCCAAAAGCAATCTGCAGGAAAAATGCATGCATCACTGCAAACAGGACTGTATTTTTAAAATTTGTGAGATTTCGAATGGTCACAGTATGCTTATATGTATACCGAAAGTCTAGAATTATTTAATTAAAAATGGATGGGATAAAACAAAGTTCCACCATGTCACCGGTATTATTTCTTTGCATTTTTCGATGCAATTAGTTAGAAAAATCTGCGGAAAAAATATAGGGATAAGGTTAAACCAATTCTAACCAAAGTATAAATCCTGTGCTGTAAGGCTCATTATTATGCGCCACAACATAAATATATAGAAAATCCTCAAAAAATAATCAACGGGTACTATATCTTAAAGTTGACTTACAAATGGTACCTACTAGTTTTTCTGCTTGGCTTTACACGGAATTTTTTCGGTTTTTCACGATTTTTCGACTTTTTCAGTCAATATCACAAATTTTCCAATAGTGTAGTTTTTATGAGCTCCATGAGCTAATCTCATGATTTGCTAGTTTTGCCTTTGAAAAAATTCTCCTAAGGGCTGCTTGTAGTATTTTTATTTCAAATGAAAACGCCCTTTAAAAGGCTGAAGTTAATTATTTTAAATCGTTATTCTATATTTGATGTATTATATGATTCGTCTATTTTTTTCTTTTCTTTTTAATAGTTCAGCAGTCATAATAGGAAGTATTTTTGTGGAGCACTTCAAAAGAAAAGTAATCATATATAAACATAATGAATAGAAAGGAAAAATACTATCTGTCTCTTAGCAAAGATTTTTTTTTTTTGAAAAATTAAGCGAAGCAACGATAGAACGGGTTGACTCATTAACTAGTAGAATGTTATGACATTTAAACCCTCAACTATTATAATTTGCTTATAAAAAAGGAAAGGAAAAATACTGCTTCTCTCTATGCAAAGTTAAAGTCATCAGATTTTCAACTTTGAAAATTAACCAAAACAACGCAAGCAGGGGTTAACCAGTTTTTTGTATAAAAAGATTTTTAAAATTCAAATTCTTCTTATATAAACTAGTCAAGTGGAAGAAGCTGGTGCCATTCAATTGGAAATGTTGAATGATTGATTTAAAACAAAGACAGGAGGTTCCCATTTTCAGCTTACCAATCCCAGCGACATCATCGAGATGAGACACCAATTTTTGTGGACTTAAGGTTGTTAAGAGATATTTTGAATTAATACAATTTGTATTCTTCAAACAAAAATCAGTAATTAAAAAACAAATATTTTTCTTTTTTTAATTAGTTTCATCAAGACCATTCCATACAAATACGGTACTTTTAAACACATTTTCCAAAAAAAAGCCAATAGAGGGCGTGGTACAACCTCATTCAAATTAAAAATATTTTTTTGTGACATACCTCCTTAATATTAACAGTAAAAGTACATCTGTTAAGAATTGGACCTAAAAAATACAGTTAACCATGAAGAAGATTCCAGATGACCCATAATAGTTGGTTGAATTTTTCATAAAACGTTTCCAATTTATTTCTGGATTATAATCAGCACCTTGTTGAATTAAAAAAAAAATCAAATCATAAAATAACTTGCATCCCGAACAGTTAAAAAATAAAAAAAAAAACCTGGATGCTAAATCAAGAGAGCCACAAATATTGTGTGTGTAGTGTGTACGACGACAACGATGACGACGAGTACTTGTATAGGTACTACTATCTACATGAAAACACTCCCAATGCGAACCACATTAGTTGCATTGCAAACTATAGGTACTGATACTCGTACTATTCTGGAACTGCAGTAATAAATTGAAAATGCTAGAGTGGAAAATATATATTATTACAGATAGCTACAATACAAAATATATATATCCGCTAGATACATTCTATTTTATTTTATTTTATTTTTTTGTTTGCATTCGTTTTTTTTTTCAGTCTAGTTTTTGCCTCTATTCCACTTTACTCTCAAGAGAGTATTGTATTTCCGGTGTTCAGCCACCACATTATTATTTTGGCAGAGAGTACATATACAATTCAATTGTATCTGTTTAAAATGTTGTTCTATATTTTGTCTTTTTTTAGTTTTTAGATATATTTATTATGGAATTGTGGTTTGGAGTGCTTAATGGGTTTTCATTTAATGTGCAATGACACGTAACAAATGAAGAAGTCCATTTTGTGTGTGCGGTTTTTTCATTATTGAATTTATTTCAAAATAAAATGTTCTAGACTAATATATACCTTTTATTCGATATAATAGGTACCTACATACATATATGCATTGCATATGTTATACATATACCAACAAATCTATTTTAGTACTTAAAATAAAGTGCTTTTCTATTGTTGTTTAGTTGAATTTGATGCAAAAATGTTGGCAATAAGGGTATACTGACAATGTTTTTTGCGAAATTGATTTAGTTATTTCTGCATTTTTCGTTAATTACTTTAACCGATTTTATTAACTTTTAAGTTATTTAAATAATATTTTCATAACAAAAATTTGCTTAGAAAATTCATGTTGCTTCCCAGATAGTTTTCATATAGATACAAAACAAAAATATGAAATTTATAGGAAAATACGAAGAAACTCGATGGTTTAATTGAAACAACAAATTCTTACAGTTTTGAAGTAAAATTGGATATCCTGTGCAGTAAGGTTCATTACTATGCACTACAAAATAAATACATATATAGAAAATACCAAAAGAAACAGAATATTTTTTACTTTTAAAATTAATCGAACAAAGAAAGTTGTTTTTATTTAATTACAAAAATTTCTTAAACACTCTTGATCGAAAATGAAGTAAGTATACCTATACGACACACCTATAATGGTAAAAATTAATTTATGGATACAAAATTGTATAATATACATTGAGGGTAAATATTCTTTAAACTTGGTACGTAGCGTTTTTTTTTAAATTATTTTTTAACACCAAAAATAACGGTTCTTGTCATACAAAATATTTTAGTCGTTAAGGAAAAACTTATTTATCTCAGAAACGTGCTTACAGAGAGTTAAAAAAAAATCAATATATGTATAAATTATAATCGTAAGGTCAGCAAAAAAAAAAATTCAAAAGAATTGTTATTGATGGCACCTCCCATAGAATCAATTTTTTTTAATTTTAAGATATTAAGAAGAAAATAAAAAGAAGAAAATAGTTCAGCTGAATTTTGCATTCTTTTTAAATTTTGAATAATTTAAAAAGAATTATAAAAGTTTAAATTTTTTTTCTGAGAAATCAATTTTTCAAAAACAAAAAAAAATTTTAAAATTAATTTTTGAAAATTTCATAATTCAAAAACGGAGGGTCTATCGCACGTAACTTGAAAAAATTTAGTTCATTTGATATAATCGAGCACAGGAAGTTTTTAATTTTATTTTCAATTCTATTGAACCAAATGAAGAACTACCTATGCTTAATTGTATCGACTGAACTTGATTCACGATTGTATCAAGTCACTGCTGTCATCTTCGGCTTACTGCATTTTTAAAATATGTATTTAAAATTGGCATACTAATTTGAAATTTCGATCTGAAGAGTCGATAAATCGTGAAAACTCAAAATTGCATACTTTCGGGAGTGTATGGTGACGATATTCTATTTAGTCTAAAAAGGAAATAATATTGATTCTAAGGAATTAAAATTGACTAATTTTGTTCCTAACGAAAATGAGATCGTCAACAGATGGCGTCACGCTCTCAGACAAATTGTTGGAGCGTGCTTAAAACATTAATTGTAAAGGTTTGTAATGTTTGATGACCCTATAAATTTTTTTTTTCATTTTTTGAAATGCTAAAATTGATGAAAAATGCCGTGTTAAGACTGGCGGAACAGCTAGTTTGTATATGAAAAATAATATTTTTTAGAAAATCGCTCGAACAAAATTTTTTTTAAAAATTATCTTAATTTATGAAAACAAAATTTTTAAAATCTGTTTCACATAAATTAAGATTATGTTAAAGAAATCAACCAACCTTTTTGTGTTAAAAATCAAAAAAGTTACAAAAAAATTGTTGAAAAATGTTTTTCGTCTCAAACGGTTCAATTTTTTGTCTCCATCTTCATTTCATATTGAACATCTGATAGAATTTTTACATTAGGTCTCCATTTATCAAAGGCACCTATGACATGTTATCAGTGTGGGTTGCACAAGCCTATTTTAAAATCATATGAATAGGTTTACATTCAGTCTTTAGCTAATTTCACTCTTGATTGTGATTCTATACGAAATTAACTTTGTTAGGTTAATTTAATTATCTATTTATTTTTTTATTCTTATAAATATGATTAAAAGTTGGTTTTTATCAGATTGACTGTGTCATTTGATATAGTAAATTAATTGTCATGAACAAAGCATTATTATTGAAACGAGCAGGTTTTAAGTAATTTGAATTAATTTATACATTGAAACGATTAATAAAACAAAAAAAAAAACAATGGTTTTAGTTTTGTTGCTTCGTCAATCAATTTCATTGATTGCATCTGAATGAATTTTCAGTCTGTATACAATATGCATAGCTACATTTCTACACAAAATGCATTCAATTAAAAAAAAATTTACTGACAATACAAATTATACATTGGTTTGTTTTGTTTTTATATTAATCATTGTCTTTAATGTAGTGTTGTTAATTTTTTTTTGCAACTACTATGTATTTGATATTTATTAATATAACGTGACTACAAGCTTAAAAGTTAAAGCATTTTAATTTTCCCAACTACAAATTAATGATAGTTAAAACAAAAATGTATTAAATAAAAAAGGTTTATCTACAATGCTTTTTGTAACAACTTTTTAATATTGTATTTAAACTTAAATGAAATGAGTACAGGTTCTATAATTTTAATTTGTTTATTTCATTAATGAAATAAAAAATAATTTACGCCCATGTTCTGCATTCCACTTATTGTGAATTCACATGGCTAAATTGAAATTAGGTGTTCCACAATTCGTTCGAAATGCTAATAGTGAATTCTAATTTCGAACATGAAAATTGATGTTCTGCATTTCGGTTCATTCCGTTTTCTAAACATTTTCAATCCACATTTTTATGCGTTGTGAAATCGGTGCATTTGCAGATAGTTTTGTATTTCTTGGTACAAAATGTAAGCAAACTTTATGTTTTTGTTTATTTATTTATTATTATTTTCGTAGGAAACATAAGAACATACGAATAAAAAAAATACAAAAATCATCAGAACCATTCATATTTAAGTAGGTATATTCACGCCGTCGCTTCGGGCAGGTTTTTTCTTACAAAATAGTTCGGCTAATTTTTTTCTTTCGAGTTCCGCTTTCTTTTTTCCCTTATAAATGCCAATAATATAGAATTAATTTTCATCTTCAGTGTAATTTCACTTTAAAACACAATTATACATTGAGGCACCTTGCATTTTGACATTTCGAACTAATTGCGAAATTTTCGAAAACGAACGAATTGTAGAACATGGAATTTCAATTCATGTGAAATTGAAATGCGATTTCAATTCGATTTCATTCGAAATGCAGAACATGGGCGTTAATGTTAATATTTAATCCCATCCATCAATAGAACATTTTTTTTCCAAAAAAAATGGTGTTTCTAGTTAATTCAGATGATATGGCTTTCAATGAACTAATTTCTAGCATTCTTAGTCAAAAGAATTCAAACTCAAACCTTTTTAACTTATAAATCTGCAGCCGTATCTCTCTATAAAAGACTTCCTTATATTACGTATACCATCAATATAGTGCAGCTAATTTCTTAGACTGATATTGCTATTGATTAAAAAAAATGTATTAATACATTTGAGTTGGTACAATGTACCATAACGACCACCTTACTCATACTCATTTCGAAATTATTTGTTTTTAATATCAAACTTAAGAAAAACTCATTTAACTAGTTTTTTCTGTATTCGAATCCATCGAAAACTCTTCTCTTATAATTTTAAACGTATTTTTATATTTTTTTGTTTTTTCATCAAGAGAAATAAAATATGTAAGGTCAAAATAAATTCTTGTAATTTTTAATATTTTATTTACAGTGATTGCCACCAAAAAGAAAGAATTTAAATATTGAAAATTTTATTTTAAAGAACTGTGAAAAAAACTAAATGCAAATGTCAAGTATTCAATGGGTGATAACACAAACAAAATAAATAAAAAGATTTAGTTTAAGAATAAAAAACTTTTCTCTTAAAAAAAATAAAATTCAAGAAAAGCTGTGATGATTTTTTTTTTCTTCTTATTATATTATTCTGATTTTCTATTTGCAAGAAGTCTGCATGGACGGTCCCCAACAAAAGGATTAAGGTTTCAACGTTTTGTGAGTTTTCATGTTTTTTTTTTTTTATTTTTTATTTTAGTTGTCGTCTTTTATTCATATTCTTTGTGTGGCGAGAACAAACACGAGAAAAATGTTAAATTTTCTTTTTCAATGAACCTCCCAACAAGTCTGACAAACTTAAAAGTACGCTCGCTCTATCTATATATAGAGACACACTACTTTTTCTAGAAGAGAAATTATGTAAAGAAAAAAAGGAATAAAGAGATTAAATGGCAAAAATCTGCGGATAAGAATAAAAATTCTATTAAGCAAAAGTGTAAAGGTAACCGGAGAACTGTACAAGAGATTAAAAGTATATAAATGAAAAAGGATTTGACAGGAAGTTATATTTAATGTTTAAAATACGATTAAGAGAAGGTTTATTTTAAAAATTATTTAAAAATAAAAGAACTATACCAATAAGATTCTTGTTTAAAAGTTAAAATGTTTTGAGGAAGAAATTCACTTCTCAAAAATACGGGAATTGTATTGAAATAACTTTTGGCTCAAAAAAAGGAGTGCAGTATTTTTAGAAAATAAAACAAAACTATTTATTTTATGATTTATTTGGAATAGTTTTGATAAAGACCGTGACAAATATGGCATTTCACCAAATAGAGCTTTGACAGTGAGTTAGGGTTTTAGTGAGTTAAACTTCAGATAGAGCCCCACCGGTAAATGTACGTGAATTTCTGGTATTCCAATAAACCCACATGAACCCACATTCGTTACTAGAAATCGACAGGAAGTTCTTGATATAACTCTTGTCACCGACATCATTCATCATAGGATTAAGGATTGGAAAGTATCGTAGGAGCATTCGTTCTCTGGTCACAGATACATTCAATCTAAATGATGAACCCCCTGGCCATTCCACTTTCCGTAATTATAGGAAAAAACTTACTGGTCCAAGTATAGGAAATCACTTGAAAGTTTAGTTAAATCTAATCTTCTAAGGCCTCCTCCCTCGAACATAAATGATCTTGATAGCAAAGTAAAGGATCTCACTCTAGCCCTAAACAGTTCCATGACAATCTCATGCCCTCTTACTCCGGTAGGTGGAAAAAAGAAACCCTACTGGTGGAGCTCAGGGCTCGGGCCGATAAGATAAAGTTGTAGGAAACTATACAATCAAACTAAAAGCACTAGATTAACTTTAGACTGGGACTCTTACAAGGAATCCCCAAAAATGTATACGAAAGAATTGAGGAAATGATAAAGATTTTCTTGGAGGACCTTCTGTACTAAAATGGAAGAAAACCTGTAAAGCGTCGTGATTAAGAAAAATTCTTTCAACTAATCCAGTTATGCCTAGCTTCATAAAAAATGTTGATGACACATGCACCAACTCTGTAGAAGAATCGCTCAATCTGCTACTAGACACTCACTTCCTATGTGGCTCCCAAACTGTGAATAACACTGACCACATTAGGTCCAAAAAAAATCAACTTATCCACAAGGTCTGATTACAAGAGACAAGCTTAAATGGACAATCAATAGCTTTGAACAATACAAGTCAGCTGAACTAAACGGCATAATACCAGCCGAACTCCAAATGACTTCAAATATTAATCTACCAATCCTGGAAATGCTACTCATTAGTTGTTTGGAACTGGTCCAAATTCCCTTGTCATGGAGAGAAGTAAGGGCTGTATTTATTCCCAAAGCTGGCAAATGCTCACAAAAAAACAACACGTTGTATAACTTCGTTAAAAATAAATTGCTAGATAAGTTTCAACATAGTTTCAATCGGGAGGAGGAGGTGGTTTTAGTGAATTAAAAATCTCACACTCCTATGAGCATGCATTTTTCGGTCCTCATAGAGCCTTTTGAAGGTTTTAACACCTACCCAGGGGAAAAAAATCATTCCTTCTGAAAATTTTCGAACGACTGATAAATATTCATTTAAGAACAAGCATTGACCCAAGACTTTCTGTGTTCGGAAAATCAGTATAGAACACTCCCTCCATCATAAAGAGTTTACTATGGTTGCATTTCTAAAAGTAGAGGGCGCTCTTAATAACATCGACCCATCTGCAATCGCATCTGCACTGTCACCTCTGAAAGTATATGGTTCGCTTGGTAAATTGATTAATCAAATGCTGACTAACAGGATTATTAATTCAAAACTGGACAGCTTTTCTGCTAGAAGATATAGAGGTACGACGACGCAAGGCGGTGTTCTGTCTCGTCTTTTTCGGAACTTGGCGCTCCAATAGTTTGATATTTCTGAGCAGATGGCACAATATTAGCTCCCTTATAGGAGTCATTACTGGAAACTGTCTAAAAGGCATACAAGCAACAACGTTTGCATTATTTTGTAACGATTTCTGCAGAAGTTGTATGGATGAAAAAGAGGAAGAATCGATTTCTCACATTCTCCGTATGCATGCCCTGCTCTATTTCAAAGGTGTAGACTCCATATAGGAGAATTTTACTACAGTGATCCTAGGGGTCCGGCAAACCATGGCATTAATAATCTAGCACGCTTCGTAAGAAGCTCTAAGTGGTTCAACAAGTAGGAAGAAAGTTTCCTGGTGTAAGCGTGTCTATCGATTGAATTATTTTGAAAGCGGTTATTTTTATGGAGAAAAGTAGCAAGATATTTTGCATAGGAAATTTTCTTAGCTACAAATTTGTTCTTAATATTTTTTTTCTTTACAAGTGACTATTAGGGAGGTATTCCTGAAAAACCAGCATGGGGCCTTCGCCCCCGTAAAATTGTTACGAGTGCTCTCATTCTCCATTCTCTAAAAACACCAAGACGATATTGTATCCCAAAATCCAAGTTTCCGACGAATTTTCCGGAGTCAAATGCTTTTAATTATTGGACTTTATATAAAGAGAAATAATTTTTCACTCTAATGGGAACTGATAATTCATTAATTTTTTAACGACATTTTTAAGAAACACTTTACTTTAAAATAATTCTGTTTACTAAGAATTTTCATTTTTGTGTTTGCTATTAAAAGTGTTTTTTCTTGTGGTTTTTAAAAGCAAATTCATAGTTGCCATTCCTGGAAAAAAAAAATCACCATAAAGATGCATTATGTTTCTAAATTCAGAATTATTTTTATTAGTCAGCGCAGTTTGAGCACTTATTTACCTATGATTTATTCCATATGAATCACATAGTTTTTTGACTCATTTCCCCATTTACAGAGACTTAATTTACTTATTAACTTTTGAACAAAAATAAAAAAAATATTTTTATTTATTAAATCTCTGATTCATTGCACATACATAATATATCAAATAAAGTAATTTAATTTTTGATTACTTCATTAGTATTAGAAATATTTTGATTTCTATATGTCACTGCATGTTATCCCTCTAAAATATCAACAATTTATAATATCACCACAAATTGCAAAGGTTCACACACGCTATCATCGGCCTTTCACTTAAATATATCGTGAACAACTTGTATCTAAGTATAAATATAAGTTAGTTCTAAAACATGCAACAGATTCATATTGTATGATATCCATATCCGTATTTTGCTTCAGATGTTTCCCTGAATTTGACCACATTTATACAATTTGTAACATTAATAATAAAATAAAAAAAAAATATTTTGATAGAATTGGATAATGAATTAACTATATTAAATATTAACCATCTTAATGACGTCATATAGTTCAGTCCATTAAAGGTCATTGATGTGTATGATATTATGACTCAATTTAAATTAATGATGGTGCTTTATATTATACAAGTATACGTAGTATATACGTACACTGTATAGTCTTTGGAAATGATCCTACATTTATTTGAATATTAAATTTAATATGTCAAAGCAAGATGTTTAGCTCCTTGATTATATATTGACTTCGATATAGATTAGAGTTTTTGGTCAGAATTATTGAGATTAGGAGAAGGAAAATGTGGTCAGTTAATATTAATTAGGGTTACGTTGAACATGATAATTTGTTAAGATTTTCAGTGGACTCAAAGAAAGGGCTGCATCTTCTTCAATTTGGAAGTGGAGAAAGCTAACTCTGACTCTGGCTCGTCAATAGAGTACTCTCGTCACCAAGTTTACGGAAATACTATATCTAGTGGTTGCGGGACGATTTTAAATGAAATTGATTATGAAGTAGAACAATTTATTGCTGATGTGCAACAGGCTGCAGAAGAAAGTACATAAAGGAGCTGATATTGGAAAAAAGAAGGGCTCGAAGAAAATGGCGAAATACGAGATTCCATGACGACAAGGCAGTATTTAACCGTCTAAACAATGAACTCAAAAAATTAGTCCGTGAATTCAACAAAGGAAGTTGCTACTGAATACTGCTTATGGAAAGTAGCTAAATGCATTGTAGAAGTCATTGTTATACCTAAGCAAGATAATCCACCAACCACC
The DNA here is from genome assembly GCA_929447395.1 of Epistrophe grossulariae. Classification (NCBI taxonomy): domain Eukaryota; kingdom Metazoa; phylum Arthropoda; class Insecta; order Diptera; family Syrphidae; genus Epistrophe; species Epistrophe grossulariae. The sequence goes on along the minus strand of OV839568.1, from coordinate 133,277,867 downwards.
AACAGAAGTAACTTCTTACATGCAAATATCGCTTATAGCAATTATGGCAAAAGTCTGCTCCTGAAAAGGCTTAACAAAATAATAGAAGAAAGAAAACTATTCCCAAACTATCAGTTTGTATTCAGAAATAAACGATAGACGATAACTAAGTGCATCGAATTACGAACAGGCACAAGTTCTAGAAAAACAAGTATGTTCCGCTCTATTTCTAGCCCTTGATAAGGTTTAGAATTTTTAACTTCTCCCAAGGCAGTTCTACTGAATTCCTATGTTACCAACCGACTCCTTTGAGTACGGTATGAGCCGACTCTTTAGAGTACGGTACGAGCAAGAGAGCTCGGAACTTAATAAAATTGAAGATGGTGTACCACAAAGAAGTGTCCAAGGACCAACACTGTATTTGTTACATACTAGGGATATTCCAGTGCATAACAATGTTATCATGGCCACATTTGCAGAGGATAGAGCCATTTTAGTGCCTGATAACTGCATTGTGAAGACTACAGAAAATGCAACCGATAATTTAAGAGAGTGGACGAAACAATAGCGTATCAAACTATAAATGAAACAAAATCAAGTCATATATAATTTACAAAAATATTATTAATGTTTCAATTTTTATCAACATTGTACCTTACGCTAATACTGCCAAAAATACCTTGTAATGCCAAACTAAAGAGCACATCAAAAAGAAAAGAGAAGAACTAAACCTGATGTATGAAAAAATGTATTGGGTAAAAACTCTGACTTGTTTATCCAGAAATTTTCGGAGACTAAGAAGAACCAAGCCTCATGAGCTGATGATCTAAAAGCAATGGGAAAGTATTCAAACTTTAAACTTCTCCCAATGCGATTTTGTAGAAATAGAAATCTTTTGTCGATCTTTCATAGATTGGTCCTGATTTCCCGAAAGTTTAAGTGCGGTCCCACATTACTTGGCTTCTAATATTACCAAGTGTCTTTTTAAGATTTCCACCTGTAGAGAAAAAAAAATCTGAAGAAAGAGTTAAGCAGCGAAGTTAAGAAAGAGATTACTCAGAAAGTTATGAGTAACAGTGTACAGTACATTTAATTCTTTCTGTTGAATTTTAGCAATAAAAAGCTATTTTCACTTAAAGGAACTTCAAATTTTTATATGTAATCAAATACTGGTGATTCAGATAACAGGAAAATAAAAACCGAAAATTCCACTAACCATAGCACATAATCAGCCTTATCACCAACTTATAGGGAACTTTTTTCCTCGGAAAAATAAAAATTATTTGGGAAAGAATTTTTTCCAATCGCGAATCTCCCACGAAATAATTTTGTCCCCAAGAACTTTTTTGGGGAAATTTTTGCATTGACATAAGGAAAAAGATTTATTCACGATAGCTTTTTTGCTGAAAGGAATATTTTCCAGATATAATTCGTGATAGCAAATGAGGAAAACAACTCCGGGGAAATTTCTTTCGTAATAGGGCTGAATAACTAGAAATCACCGGAAAACAACCTTTACCTAAATCGTGCTACAGTAAAAGCGAATATAGACAACTAAAGAGGGAAGTGTCAAGTTAAGTAAGAAGTGTTTAGTTAAAGAAGTAAATTTAGTGGTCGGATTCAAATTTTTTATTTAAGTTTTTCGGACCTTTTGAGCATGATTTTAATCGAAATTATTTTTTTAGTTAACAGATATTTCAGTTAAATGGAGTTATTTGAATTAGAATTAAAATTTAAAAAAATATTCGTGGTAAATTTAAATAACAGATTTTTTTTCTACAGTTCATTTAAGCGGATTTGACTATGAGGCTAAAAAAATTCCCTTTTTTGTTTATGTTTATTTTAGAATTGCGTTAGCCCATAAAGATGGAGTTTTGTTTTTTGTTAAATTACAACCGCATATAAAAAGCAATTAAACTTCATTTTATTAAAATGTTCGACATTTACACGAACCTATACATAGTATAGATAAATATCACCATCACATAAAATATCCTTAATTTCTCTTATAAAATGTAAATTCCATTAAAAGCTCGAACATACATTCAAAACCAAACATTTTCAAATAATATACCCCACACCCGATCACCCTTCCTTTGTAACTTCTCTCATAAAACTTGCTTTTAAAAACCTAATACATTACCGACTTTTTTCAAGCTATATATATATATTATATCCTTTTTCCCTGGGTTGCCGCAATTATTCAATTAAATTGAGCGTTAGCGTGTACCTACTATTTCCACAGTATACCTACTTGAAAGCTTGGTTATACTAAAATCACATATATATACTGACATAATGCTTACGCTTTGACGATAGAACGAACATACATTAACATATAACCAAAAACCAAACCATATATAGCAGCTAACAATTATCAATTTTGCACGAAAGCGATTATAATTACTCGCAATCGATTAAACCAAAATAATAGCGCAGAGAACTATATATATACATACAGCCCCCCCTTACCATAATGCTACTTTCATTATCATCACCACACTCTGGCTGAAATTTTTATTGGACAGATAAAAAAAGAACAAAAAAAAAAAACAACACAGATACTATAGTAGGTACAATCTGCCACCACCTCAAATACATTTCGTTCATGCTGCTCTTAAAATCGAAACTCACCACAGATTACCGCGAGTATGGGATAGGATATTGCAAGCAAGCAAGTGCACTATTCGAACCTCTGAATACCTTCATATATGGCGAGGTATTCGTTTTGTACATGTACAACGTGCAGGAGAAGTGGACAGGCCGAGAATTAACCACAGCCAGGCTTAAATGATGTTATCGAATCTGTGAGCAGCAGCAAGTAGGTCTAGGTCCTTGGTGTTACCATGAGCTTGTCGTCAACAACCATCGAATCGAACTTCATCCTCTATATACGAGAGGGTACACATATATAGATGAAGTGCGTTGGCAAACGTAAACTTATAGATAAATGATGTGAAATATGCATGTGGTGATTTGCGATATCACGGCCGGACGCGTGTACTTAAAACTCATTTTGTCCTTCTTTTTAATGAAATGGCTGCCTAAGGTGAAGCATTATTATTACCAACCACAACTCCAATTATAGTTTTATGTTAATTTTCTGTGGAATATATTAATAAACACAATTAGCTTGAAGGACTTCTCATCACAAAACTCAAACAAAACTAACGGCTATATAATGACTGGATGTTTGAGCGAGCGTGATTTGAATTTTTCACCTTTGCCCTATTAACTCAGAATTGGGCTTATTCAATATGCATACCTTTGCGTCACGTTAAAAATTATTGCAATTGAAAGTCTTAATAAGCTTTCGAAAAAAAGGGGTTTGTTGTGGGTATATATTATATGGCATGTCTAATAGAGCTGTTGTTTATACCTCTCACCATTTTTTTTTTTTTTTTTGAAGGTAAACTGGTACAATCCCTTACCTGAATACAATGTGGCAATTTACATAGCACAAAAGGGTTAAAATTTGTGTTTCTTATACATAGGTACTGTCGCTTCCACGTGACCACAAATCAGTTCTTGTTGCGGTTATATTATGTTTGCTGTACTGTTCTGCATTAGTTGAAACCAAAGCGATGAAATTAGTTTAACAAAAAGTCACGTATACGCCATCGCGAGGTTAGGTGCATTTGTGCAATGCTTTCGGGTTGGATGGTGAATTTGTTGATGATCAAATGCAAATTCTATGAAATAACAATGAACGTTGCTATATTTCCAAGGACGAATTGGATTTGAAATTCTGAGAAATCTACTTGTCGTTTGCAATACAATTACTTCCTACACCTAGTTTCATAGTAGAAACTATTTCATGTTGTACATACCTAGATGTTTCTGCATACCTGGAATTTTTCTGTCATTTTAGAATGTCTTCAAATTTTATATTGCACTTGGAGAAATGTAGGGATTTGCACAATACAAGTGATTGGGTATTCGGGAATTATTAAGTCAATCGAAGAATGACAACTTACTAGCACCTTTTCGTAGAAGACAGAATTTTTTTGAAAAGATTCAAAGTGAACTTTCAAGGTGAATAGATTATGTTCTTTCAGATTTCGTAATGACTTTTTTGAAAAACAAAAAAAATTTGTTGAGTAACATAACCTCAAATTTGTAGAAATGAGAAGACTTCTGATTTTTTCATCATACATTTTTTTTTTTGTCCTACAAAAATGTAGAAGGTACCAAGTTTAAAGATAATGAACCACCAGGTTTAGGCTGCAGCCGAAAGGCGAGGACAGGAGAGACAGCATTGCGAGACCCACTTTTTTTTCGACTTCGCCATCATCGTAATGTAAGCTTTGATCAAAATCTCGTTCGATATTTTTACGAAATCATTCTGGAAAAAATGAAACTTGTTTTTTAAACATAAAAAATCTTCTTGTTTTTGAAAATTTTTAAATAAAATACTTTAGAAAATATTCTCGGTAAAAAGATTAATCAAAATCAGTTGAAATATTTTTAAGAAAAGTGAAAATAAAAAAAAAATTTTCTATTAAAAGAAAATTATAAAACCATTTTTCGTTTTTTTTTTACTTGAAGGTAGCTTAGACCTTTTATAATTAATTAATTGAATTAAACAGGGGCGAAAATATTTCTGAATTAATTTAAATATTATGACGAAAATATTTATATTTTATGTATTTTAAGTTTTTTTTTTGGAAAAATTCACAAACGGAGTTATAGAAGGATTTCACATTTATTTGAGGATACATTTCCATTGCAAATGTAGTGTTGGTTTTTTAATTCAGTAAATAAAATTGATGTATAGGTAATGCTGTGTCCCGTGTGATTAAACCCTATAATCGTATGTTTATTAACATTACAAAAAAAATATTAACTTGTAACTTATACGTGATTTAAAAGAAAAAAACTCGAAATGTCAAACACCAATTTTTGATATAATTTAACATACCTTATGTATGTATAATTTATATTTAAAACATTATTATTTTTTTTTTTATAAATTAATTCTCAAGTAAAACCATAATTATCATCATGTGCAATTGAACATTTAATTTTTAATGAACACAAGTGCACAACAGCAATGCGACATCAGTTGCAGAAAAACAAAAAAAAAAAAAACAAAACAACGTCACAGTGACCAAAACACACAAGCACAAATGCAAACATATTACATATATTATATCGAAGAGGCAACTTATTGAAATGCGAATATAGGTATGTATATGTATGAATGTATTAATGTCCAATTTTTTTTTGTTCCAACGGATATCCGTTGAACTGTTTTTAAATAAGGGAAAATTGTATTTAAATAACATGTTTAAAAGTAAACATAGTTAATTACAGGAGTTTTTTTTTTTAATTCCAAATTAATCGAGAAAGATAAATATGAGAATAATGTTGGTGTAAAGGATCAGGTGAATTAATGTGAATATATGTAATGTATGTATGTAATTAAAACACTTTAAAAATCCCCAAAAAAAACGTCAATGGATTTAAATGACCATAGACTGTTTCATACATTCAAGGCTTTTAATATTTAAACTATAGATATGTGTTATCTTGTCATTGTAAACAATAGGTACTGTCGTAGTTCATAAATTTAAATTGAAATTAGATTTCGTACCACCTGTTTGACGAAAATATATTTTTTTCATTTTGGCTGAATTGATTTTGTTACATTTTCGCAAATTCTAATTATTTTTGAATGCTAAAAAAAAAACGTATGAATTATTTCCCACGTATTATCATATAGATTATTTGAGATCAATGAATGATAAAATTAAAATCCAAAATAAACTTCTTTGGCATAATTCTATATAGATATTACTTAAAGCTATCCAACTTACCAAATCAGTTATATTTTTTTTTTATAAATTCAAGTTTGAACTTACCTGAAAAAAAGAAGAAAAATAAGTTGTTTAAATTAATTTTTTTTTTAAGGAAATATATAAATATGTTACTTAAAATGGCAATTAAAAAACTTTCAAAACTTGATTCGCAGTTATTTTGTAATCATTTGTAGTGAAAAAAGAATGCACTGGGAGCCATTTCTTCGAGTTCTATAATCGGCATAAATATAGGTATTTCTAGGAAAACAGTTTTGCCTAGCTACGATACCTTTTTGAAATTTATTCAACAAAGGCAAATTAAATGATATACATAGTATATGTATAATGCTTAAATTTTCAGTGACTCTTTTACATATAAAACAAATCTATACATAAAAAATTACCTGCTCGTTAATGCTCTTACGAACTAAAATATATTTAAATCACAATCACTGTATTTTGCGTTTTTAAAAGAAAATGATAGTTAGCATTGGTAACTACCGGAAATAAAAAGAGATGACAAACTATAACATTCAATAATATTATAACCAATATATTTATTTTTGTATTTCAACAAAATTGAAAGAAAATTTAAAATTATTTACATAAAATATAAACATCTTGGAAACACTTATTTATTTATTCCTTACATTTACAGAAATGATGTGGAGACTTACAACAAACAAAAAATAATAGCATAACTAATCACCAAATAAATTCTGCAATACTTTGGAAAATAAACATTATGGTGAACGTGATTTTATTTGGAGTACATGCTTACATAAATGAGTACATACTCCAAGTAAAAAAAACAAGGGTTTACTAAAATAATGTAAGAAAACTTCAACTGAATTTTTTAAAACTTTTATATAGAAGCAGCCCCAAATTTGGAGTACATGCTTTACATACATGAGTACATACTCCAAGTAAAAAAACAAGGGTTTGCTAAAATCATGTAAGAAAACTTTAGCTGACTTTTATATAGAAGCCGCACTTAACTTGGAGGACATGCTTTACATATGTACGTAAGTACAAACTCCAAGTGAAAGAAGCAAGGGTTTGTTTAAATAATGTAAGGAAACTTTTGCTGATTTTTTAAATTTTTTATTAAAAGCCGCACCAAATTTGGAGTACATGCTTTAAATACATGATCAGTACATACTCCAAGTAAAAAAAAAACAAGGGTTTGCTAAAATAATCTGCCCTAGCGAGGTATCCGTTCGGAGCGGAAAACTCTCCGAAACGCATACGACGTCGGAGGTTCAAAGTTCATTAGAGATGTCAAAAATGTCACTTCAAAACACGCTTGATCGCACTGCAACGCAAAACAACAATGCACGTTCCATAATGTCGGAAAACGATCCGAACGCTGTTCGGAAGAAGACATCGAAGCAAAAATCCTCCGATTTCGCTCCGACGGATACCTCGGGCAGAATGTTAGAAGACTTCAATGGAGCAGGAACTTTTAAACCAGTTTTGACCTTAATTTTTTCAATAATATCTCATGCAGAAAAATTGATCTGTCTTTAAACAAATAAAAATCAAAAAAACGATTCATTAAACCACACAGGAATTAAGGTAACCAAAACCATTCCTAATTAAGCTAAACTTTTCCAAATATTTTGAGGTTACTGTAATCATTATTAAGGGAAAAAATAATAAAAAGAACTAAAAGAATGAACAAAATAAATAAAAAAAAAAACAAGGTTTAGGGAGAAAGCACAAATTAATGAACAAATTTCAAAGGTCAATCTCACAGCAACAACAAAATCAAGCTGAAAAACTTGAACTAAAAGGAAAGGAAAGAAAAGAGAAAAAAAACGGAAGTCATCAGCATCAGCATCAAGAAATAAATTTGACACAAAACAAATTCATACAATTAAAAGAAATCGATTTGACAACACTTTCGAGTCCCAAACTCAGTTTTCGGATCAAATGACATAAAAATTTCGACCCTTGCCCTATCCATCCAGCAGTGGTGCTGGTGTATAGCTTTTAGCAAATCTAACAAAAACGCCACTCAAAAAAAAAAAAAAAATTGTGCAAAATCTGATGGTGGTGTGAAGTCGTTATGCACAGCAAAAGAAAAAAATGACGACAAAAATAACAAAAAAAAAAAAACTTCAAAAAAACTCTCAACGGAATTCATTTAACATTGCGCCAAGTGACACTTTTCTGGCATTTTGTGTCTTCTAATGAGCTCCTCAATTAAAATCACAGTTTTTCGGGTTGGTTCATTAAAAATCACAAAAAAGATGCATGATGCTGTTCCGTGTGAAGTGTGTGTTCAGCATCCGAATCCGAATTCGAATCGAAAGGACATTCATATCCTTTTTTGTTTTTTTTTGTTGAGAATATTGTCGGTTTGAGTATGTGGGTGGGTGGTTGACGGGGGAAAAACTATTGTTTAACCTATCAGCGGTTCATTAGTGACGCAATCTGTGTTAAGGAAGGAAACGAACAAAAGAAGTTTCATGATGTTCGCAAATGGCAAGACTTGAAGATGTTCCATTCGCTGCTGGTAGGTAGGTACTTCAGAACGAGAGCTACAAGTTTTCCTTGTTCATATATATACGGTTCGGTTATATATATATATGTATAAGGGGAAAACTTATTTTCATAATTAAATTAGTTGAAGACATCTACGATCCACCATCACCATTCTCAAGAACATCCAGCAGGAGTATAGAACCAGACTTACGTATACTAGTAGTACAAAAAGATATGAGGGCGGCGGGGGCGTTGAAAGCGCTTTGCTGCGGAAGAAGAAGCTGATGTTGGTATTGTTAGATTCGTACTTTTAATGAGCGGCAAAATTAGATGGTGGAAAATTTATAGACATCACCACTTGTCCACTTGTTCTTCTTCTATAAGTTTCTTCTCTGCGACACCACGACTGACGACCGAATAAGACAACGGCCTGAGCAGTGAGCATGGAGCACTGAGCAGGGGGGGTTTGCAATGATTCTGGGAGAGGAATTAGGCTTTTTGCCGCATTGCTGTCACAAATTGAGTTTATTATCTTTGGAGGGTAATTTCAGCTCTTAATGTGATTACTAGATGATTTGGAAGGACTTAGGGGGGTTAAATGTAATTGGATTTGTGTGGAAGTAATTGAAAAGGACGAAGGTGTCTGTGCGCAAAAAAAAAAAAAAAAAAAAACAGAAGTTCAAGTGCGAACAATATTGTGTGGGACTTGAGTTAGGGTAATAACTTAATAAGAATTATTTATTCTTCTTCTATATAAATTTAAGTTGCTTTTGGTTTATTGTTTTGCAAAAGCCTTTTGACTTAACTGAAAATATAAGCATTGAAAAAAAGGTAATTTTGCGTTTGATTTTATGATTGAAACGAGATAAAAAAGATTATGAGAATTTAAAATTCTGTTTTGGGGCGAGAATTATGATAGCTATGAATTTATTATGAAAAGTCTTAATTCTGAGCTTAGATTTTTCTTGAGTTTATTTTTCACCTGATTAAATTATTTGATATGAGAGGAGGCTTTATGTATTTGGGAAGTCTGGGAAAAAAAAAACATTACCAATTTTTCAACAAACTCACAGATATTATTTAACTTTTCGTGAAATGAAAAATTAATGCATTTATCATTAATTGTTGAATAAATTCTTCAAAGAATTTGGATCTACTTTCTAGAAGTTCATGTCTTCCCGAGAAAGGTTAGGGAGTAATTAACTGAAAACTAGCCGAAACCATGTATCGGGGCTCGCCTTACCATTCGTTCTCTGTTCACCCCGGAACTCATGCATACATACCGAACGACAGAGCAAGGTTGTCTGCACATAAACCTCAATATTTTACAAATTTTGCCTTATTGTTTCACTTGTTGCGGCTTTGAATTTGGGACAAATTTCAGCTCAATATGTTTTCTGTAATTGAACTGTAATTATTTTGAGTGCCATTGCTCCGAACATAGAAAAGACACGATCGTGATTGATATCTCATTACAAAGGGCTACATTGGGCTCATTAATAGAAGGGAAAAGTTCGTCGAAATAAAGTTGCTTCTAAACATCATCTGTGTCCTATGTATATTGTATATGTCCACCGAAGCATGTAAACAACAACACGAAAGCAGATTTAAATTGATGATCATACAAAAAAGTATTGGACTAAAAACTGAACCCTATGGGACTCTTTCCACGACAGATTCAGCATTTCCACACCAGAAAATTCTTTGCAATCGATCTTTCCAGATTATAAGTTTTGCGTTTTAAGTCCCTGTTTCCACTTATAAATATTGTGATTCTCCTTATTAAAAAAATTTTGAAAAATTAAGACAATGGAGATTGAAAATATTAAATGGGTCACTTACAAAAATTACACTTTGATTAAATCTGAATTTATATATCGGTTAAGGGCACTCAGAGCAACAAAGAAATTGTTCAAGTAGAATAAAGTTAGAAATTAAAGCCGAAATGGTCAAATAAAGTTTTAACAGGCTGGGTACGTTTGACCGCATTTCGAAATTCTATTTTCGCATAACAAAATCCCGCCTTATCAAAAATTCAGATAATAAAAAAAACTGCCATATCGAAATTTCGCAAATTTTGCGAAACATCTTACAATCTAAAATTTATTATCTCGCATTTTACTAAAATATTTACGAGCTATTCAAATTTAAAAGCAATTTAATAAATATATTTAATTGATAACGAGATAATTTTAAACTTTTGAAAGATTTTCGCATTTGAAAGCGCAATTTTTAAAATACGAGAGTTTTTAATGAAATGCGAAATTAATTATTTTTTATAAAATTTTGATTAACAGTACATCGTGCCGCTGCCTCTTAAAGAAATCTTATTTTTGTAGGCGATGCGAAAAGCATTTTTTTGCGAGAACAATGTTCACGTGTTTTTCCTTCAAACAAAATCAAAACAAAACAACATCAAGATAAGGTTCTCAAACATGCGCGAAACATTTGGAGCGAATATGCGACGACCGAAGAATTTATGAAGATTCGCATAGCGCCGGTGTTAGTTCTCTCATATTAATCTCTATGTAAATTAATTTCGACAGGTGAAAGTTTCGTTGTCGTTTCCAATTATTTGTATTGGTTTGGGAGCGCCTAAAATCGCATTTGTCCCACCAAATATCTCTTCAATCTGCACGCTACATAAAAAACATGAAAACACTTTCTTCGCATGCAAACGCTTCTTGCATCGCATACGTTTCTCGCATCGCAAACGCTTTTCGGATCGCGAAGCTTTTCGAACTACTGTACGCCGCGCCGCCTTAGACTAAAAAGCAAGATACAAAGTATACACAAATAAAATATGACATGGCTAGCTAATATAGCTCAAAAGACCGGGAAGACTGGGAGAAATAATGAAGAAGACCGGAGCACAAATATTGGGTCTCATGGTTCAAGGCTGTAGAGTTGCTTAGCAAAAAATTAATATTAATACAGACGCGGAGACTTATGAGCAGGATACTGAAAATGTTTATATGTACATACATCTAAGCTTTAAATCAAATTTGAAAAAAAAAAATATGCGAGTATCAAGACCTGCGGACTGCGGTGAAGATATTTAAACATACGCGTTGAAAAAAGTTTATAACGAGTTTCCCATGAATAAAATGATACAAAAAAACCATTGCATATTTTGTGGATGCACATTATTTGGATCGTGTATTCGATAATAATTCTCTGCTTTTGTGTTCCCGCTATCGGAGACAAGAACCCATCATACGTCTATGGAAGTTTATTGAAACATCAGTATCCCCGTATCCATTTTCATACAAAAAAAAATGGCGTTTTAAGAATCTGTGCTGAAAAGATCTGATTTAGGAACCTTCCAGTCGCACTTAAAAAAGTTTTACTTCAAAAAGAAAGATTTAAGTAAGTAAAAAAGATTAAGGTATTTCAAAAGAAAATTCTTATGTAATAAATCTTTAACAAATCCTTGAACTTTAGTGCTCCTTATGAAAATAACCCCAAAGTTAAATCTTCGCATCCGCTGCGATGTTGTTAAGGATTGCTGATTTCGTTTAGTCCTAAAAATAATTACAAGATCAAAACCGACGACAAAAGGCTAAGTCCTACCGACCAAAAGATTACCTAAAACACTGATTTTTTTTTTGGTCCAACAACTAGGTATACTTATATCTAAATTCTATCAGTTCACAAAAGCTTTATATATAAACGAATCACAAAAACGCGAACAAGATTCTAATTGAATTCTTATTTTTATCTCTCTAAATATTTTTTCTTCTGCAAATGACATCATCCTGGCAAAAAAAAAAAACACAAAATCTTAAGATCCCTTTTAAGGACTTCTTTAATAGCATTTTCACAAAAATCCATCAGTATGTACTGTATATACGTTATACGTAGTATAAAACTCGAACATCTTTTATTCGTTTCTGGTTGAAACGAAAACCATCCGCCCCCTTGTCTACACCGCCCAGAATAATCTTTCAATTTTAACCATATTCTCTGTGTGGTGTGCTGATTGTGTGTGTGTGTGTTTGTTGTGTGGATCGTCTTGTCATTTGGCGTGTGCGTTTCGCATTCACAAAAAAAAAAAAACAGCAAAAAAATCCAGCCATAGCAAAAAATATAAAGCCCAGCATTGTCGTACAAGCTAATCTTCTCTCCAAATAGATTGTTCCCAACTTTTCACAATATTATCGTTTTATTAAAAAATAAATGTATTTTTTTTTTTACTTTGAAATCCGTTAAATCCTATTCTCTATACAGGCATATCTTTATGTATATCCTTATGTTCTGTGATGCTCTTTGGGTATATGGTGTGTATAGTGCTTTCTTCCTATTATCAGTGGCATTCTCATATACTTCCACAAAATCCTGTACTAACATTTGATTTAGCCGCATAGCAAGGCAAAAGAAAAAAAAAGAACCAATCCTCAATATTCGCTTGGGATATATATTGCAAAGCATCAAGGATAAAAATCAAATGAAACGTGCGGTAGAATGGCTTGTTGAGCGGAAGAAGCAGTTGGAGGGGGGGGATTGTCTCTCTCTCTTATAAAGAGAAATCGTCTGAAATTAAAACATAACAAAGGGATAGAAGCACAGTCGACTTTTTTGTTGTTGTTATTGTTGTTGCTGATGTGCTGTCTTCGACCACGCCTGATGTCGTTGAAGTATAGAAACAGATGTTTTTTTTTTTTTTGTCTCGAAGAATAAGGATATAGTATGAAATTGCGGAAGGATCCTTATCACTTTTGTTCTTATCAATAAGATGTTTTGGATAAAGATTGTTTGTGAGCAAAATATTTCACATGTAAGTAACATTAAAAATTTAAATAAAGAAATTATCATCCATTTTGTTGGTTTCAGCGCTTTTCTTCTGATTTTTTACCGAATTCAATCGTTTTTTAAAGGAAATATGTTTTTTTTTTTACTAAATAAAATGTTGCATTAGCCAAGGTTTAGACAACCGAGTACCTAAGTGGTCTTAGTTATAGATAACTCTTAAACATCAACTAAAAATACTTATATATAACTTGGACTGCCATCCAAAGCTAGACAACGTTTATAAATACGACCTTAAGAGTCTAGAATGAAGGATGTAGATAAACATACACTCGCTGCAAGAACGACGACGTGAAAGAGGTTGCATGATAACGTGCTGCCTTGTCTTAGACCTTTCTCGTCAACAAAGGATTCCACAAAGTTTTTTCCGACTTTGACGGAGCAGCGAGATCGTCATCCTGTACAAACTAAAGAGTTTGGCAGTCTAGAAAAGTGTTATTTTCAAACCTTCTGCCCCAACTATATTCATTATTTAAAATAAATAAATAAAATGAGTTCTGCGATATAGCTCCTCTACAAGGAGCTATAGTGACTTACAACTCTCAATCATTCCTATGTACGTGTTTTTTAAAGGGGAATGGAGGGTTCCTGCAATTTTCTGCCCAATCCAAACGGCTAAGTTCAGGCCAGTGATGCTAGATGAGATTTACAAAAATCCCACCGGATTCGAAAAAAATCCCACCATTTTTTGTTTTTAACGGAAAAAAAAATAACCGTAATGACCGCTCGTGATACCAAAATATGGTGACGCTTAAGAGATTAAGAGTCAGACTTTAGAAAAAAAAAAATATTTATTCTGTGGGGTAAGTAAATTTTTTTTTAATTAAATTTTGCCAAGAAGGAAGATTCCTGTTGCAATTTAGTAAACAGAAAACAGAAAAAAATGGTGGGAAATAAGTAGGTTGGTACTAAAGTATGTATTAGGTCCGTTCGCTTACACGCCAGAAACTACCCAAAACTACCATTTTTTACCAGATTTAGTCCGAATACGTTCGCGTACGCAAATTTTGGGTAGTTTCTGGCAGGAGAGAGCGCTCATGAGAGAGAAAATAATTTCCCCTTCTTGCCAGTTTTTGCCCGAGAAATTTCTTCGGGCAAAAACTGGTAAGTGCTGTGTTGTGTCAGAAGCCAGTTTGAAAGACAAAGAACAACACAAAATTTACAAAATGGCTGTTGTTTACTTTTTGTTTTGTCTTAGTAAAAATGTAGTTTTTAATTCGTTAACTTACAAAAATTAATTATTTTAATAAAAGAAGTGACTTTTTAATAAAAAAATTAATAAATTTTTAAGAAACTTTGTTTGTGAAGTGTACTTTAATTCAGTGTTTTTTTTTTAATTCTGTCTTATGTAGTTCTGAATTCTTAATAGAATTCGGGATTAATAAAAAAAAATTACGTGATGTTCCTGTTTAGTGTCGTATTTTGTATTTGTAAATACTTACAACGTTAATTTCAATTTGTTCATCATCAAATTTAATAAAGAATGTGAAATTATCATTTTGTTGCTTTGTTTACATTTTTGCTTTTGTTTACTTTTTGTTGACGTTTAAAAACTGGCAAATATTTTGGTTTAAGGCGTTCGTGTATTCTCGGACAGTTTTGCTTCTCTTTGAGAGAATTTCAGCCCCACTCCTCCAATTTTGACAGTTTGCCAGATTTAGTCCGAGAAGTACACGAACAAACTTAATATAAGTTGCAATTAATGTAAAAATATTATTTTCCCCCATAAAAAGCATTTGGAATATTTTCCAACTATGAATTTTTTCACCATTAATCTCACCAAACTTATTTATTTATCACCATTTAGGTTGGAAAAGCCACCAATCTGTGAACACTGAATGAGACGCACTTTTTCATAACAATATAATAAATTGACGGATTTGTCAATTCCTCGCAAGAGGCAGTAAGCCGTGAAAAATTCTGTTTTTTTTTAGGCGGTGTAGAACTGGGAAACGATTCAAATCTTTATTATTATTTGAAATCACATTTTAAACCATTTTTGGTTTCTTAATAGGTTTCTCTGTATAAAACCAATGGAATAGCAATTTTATAATAAATTGCATGCTGATGCAATTTTATAATAAATTGCATGCTGATGCAATTTTAGATTTTCAAATCTTTTTAACACACTCGATCCTAATCGTGAAGGAGGTGTAAATATTTCGAGGACGCATATACCAGAAATACTGAAAAGAACAAAAAAGCTGAGGCAATTTAGAAATGTGCCTTCTGTTGCTTCGTCTGAAATACAAATCTTCTAATATTTCCAGCCCAAATGTAAAAAAATGCACCTTAACGAAAATTTGAAAACAATATTTCTCAACTAGTATTTAGTGTAGCATTTACTTACTTACGACCGCGACGGGGCTATCGTTCGAAGTGGACATGGTCCTCAACCAACAGGCTTCTGCCAGCCAGTTCGGTCTATAGATAGCTTTTTGCATTTTTGTACGCCAAGTGAAGTCTTTTTCCGCTTTCGTGTTCTACCTGAGTCGCAGAGAATATTTTCCGATATATTGGTGTCAATTCGATCGAAAGAGTCGTTGAATTTTTAATTCTTCTGCAGATGCGACCACAAATCAATCGGAGAATATTCATCTCAAAACAGCTTTACGCGTTCTTCCTCAACTTTTGACAAGTTTTATGTCTTTGAACTATATGGCAAAACCAGAATAATTAGTGTTTCATACAGGGATATTTTAGTTGCTCGAAAGAGGCTACCAATATTGCTTACTTAGCCCGAAGAAGCTTTGATAAGCAAGTGTTATTCTTCGTTTGATATCAACGCTGGTATCTTGTTATCTAAGTTTAAGATAATAGCAGAGCATATGGTATAGAAAAAGTCCCTATAAATACCTTAAATTTATAATAGCTGTCTATGCTCTATATTGTAACATTCTGTCGAAGTCATTGGTGTTGCGGGTATTCTTTCTTGATGTTTTGCTCTTACCCTCATTGACTGTTAAACTCATTTTTTCGCTTTTCTGTCTTTTTCCACAAAAAAAAACAGCACCGACAGGCATCAAGTTTTGCTCTTCTGATTTAGCCGATATCGTCGGCACGGCCATCAGACATTAGATAGACATTTGAAAGATTGTGAATCTAGTGTTGGCGCCAGATTTGTTCACTATATATTCCTTCAAGAACATGTTAAAGAATTCGCTTGACAGCGCATCACCTTGTCTATAACTTATTTTGACAGCAAATTCGATATATTTGTCTAAAACTACAAAATTTATGAAATACAAGAAGAAACTTGTCATAGTCATCAATATTTAGAATAGAACACGTTACAAGAAAAATATATTTTCTAAAAAGTCATAAGTTATCATGTAATTCCAATACGCTTTGAGCATCATCTGACAAATGGAAACCACAAAGATTGTGTTAAGCTCCATTTCTTCTTCAAAATCACAAAAAACTTTAAAATTAATTAATTTTTCTTTGATTTTTATATGAAATTTATATAAATCCCCATCAGCGAACGCACTGCAAACAAACATCTTAGATCTTCGCATATTCTTATTTATACTTATACCAAAAAAGTAAGACATTTATTTTCATCTCAATTCTCATGCTATCAATGAAGACAATCTTGTATTCAAATATATATTTCTATTTGTCAGAAGAGAGATAAATTACACAACTGTGGAAACTCAATTAAATATAAGATACTTTGTATCTACCTACCTATATCTGGTTTCAAAACCTCAAAATCAAACATAACTCTGTGATGTGTCCGATCTAATTCCTTTGAAACGGTCATTTGAGAATTGAGACGACAGAACGACTACGTCCTTCAATTATCAAAGTGTTTGCTTGAGGTAAAAACCAAAAAAAAAAAAAAAAAAAACAAAACAAAACACGACCAAAGAGTATCTAATATAATTCAGGAGATACAAAAACCATAAACCACCAAAAAGGATCGAATCCATATATACCTACATATACCTATAGGGCAGCCAAGTAAAGCTTCAAAGTCTCTATATATATATTTCTCTCTCTTTCTCTATTTCTGTGTCTCTGATGGTGAAAATTCAAAACACAGGAATTCCATTTCCATCAAACCTATATTCGAAACCATAATAAATAGCGGTTAGATATTGAAATACATGTATAACAGGCCAATCTTTGATATCCTTTTTGGTTTTAAAATTGATATCCTTTTAACTCAAAGTGGAGTTGTTTTCCTTAAAATTGAATGTTTGCAAAGTAATTCCGAACCATATATACCTAGAAAATAGAGTATAAAATCACATAAAGGCTCAAATCCCCCGCATCCCCAATAATAGTCTTAATGGTTTTCTCTATAAACACATATATCTTCTGTTTAGATGTGAATTTGAGTACATATTTACGATTGCACTATACATTTACTTTGATTAATAACTATACTACGCAAATATATAGTGTAATATAAGGACTTCACAAAGTATCTTTACTCTCTCTGAGATGCATCCATCTCAACGGTAATGGGGTGGAAATGTGCTGAAACGAGAGATGCATTTTGATTGAATTATCATCATTTACAAAACTCGTCAGCAGCAGCAGCAGTGTCATCTCATTTCAATTTGAATTTGAGTATATGGGCTTTATTGAGAGGGGGCGCGGCAAAGAACTTAAATTTTAGATTTAGTTCTGATGTCACACAATTAAAGGTATCTATCTATCTTATATAAGCGAAGGGAAGAAGCAATGATCCACACCACACTTATAGCAGTTACAGGGCAACCATAAATATTCACAATTGACTGCGCACCGCGACTTAGATCATAGCTGATACATTCATGCATATTATTTGCAAAATTTATTGCAACACCTTTCTCAATATAAACCAACATAGATATAGAGATTCTATACACCACTACCATAACCATAACCATCATCCATCCATATACTCTAACGCTCATCATATTCCTCTGATGACATAATAGCTCTTTGGTGTCAACGGTAATGATTTTAATGATGGAGGAAGAACAGAGTAAAGGCATATTATAGAGGCGCTTTGCCTCTTCTGCACGGTAAAACCTATTTTCGTGATTATGCGATAATTGAGGGAATTTTCTGGTGCGCGTACTCAACACTCAAAGATATACCTATATAATTTTATTCAATGACATAGCTCTGTGGAGTGCTTGTTGCGAATTTAAGATAAAATACCATCAGATACAATATCTATACCTACACATACATACATATAAATTTATTTTAAACGAAGGGAATATTTTATTTATAATTTTAATGAAAGAATTATTGTGATGTAATTTGGGCACACAAAATAAGGTAGGTAGGTGCTAACATTTTTAATATCCAAATTTAATTTTTTGCTCGCAGTTAATATGTATATAGGTACATATGAATCTGTATAGGGTCTTGTGTAGAAACAATTTACTACTATAGGTCCTTCGTATAGGTACCGACATTACAATAGTTCTTATATATGGATTACTTTCGACGCTTCATAGTTTTTATTTTTTTTTTAAATTTGTATCCCTATTGGTATACCTTACACGATTCCATGGCCCTCTTTGAACAATAATTTATTTACTTGCCCTATCCTATAGGGCCTAATTTTCGGGATATTCCTGTCTATCTTTTAAAAAGCTGAACCTATTTCGTTTGAATTTTAAAAATATGTATTTGCTTTCTCAAATTAATTTTGTAAATTTAATGAAAATAAGAGAAATAAATTAAAGCAAAAAAAAATTATTTTATTTAAATTGACAAGGAATGATGTTTGTTGGTAAGCGAAGTCATATATCGAATAAAATTTGAAGATTTGTATCGACGAATTATTTAAAAATTGGAAAAGTTTCCCGGATATAGTTGTAAAATCAGGGAGTTCTTTTTTCCATAAGATTTTTTTAAGAACTGGCGATTCGAACGATGAATTTGCTTCAAGGTTTTTTTTTCCGATCCATTTTGCACTGTCGTTAAAGTGGTTTTAGTAAAATTCGCCCACTATCACGCCCTTTTTTATTATATTTAAGTTGTATCCTTATAATTATTATATTTTAAAAACTTTTAAGCTATAGAAAGCTGAAATTTTATAATTGATCTCGTTTAAATCTAAAACATAGTAATTGTATTTTTTTTTGGAAATTCACCATTTGCCACGCCCACTTTTTTGACATTTGAATTTTCTTAACAATGTCAAGTCGAAACATAAAATTCTGTTACTGCTCTTAAGAACCTAAGATGTAATAATTATAATTTATCCCACCCACTGCCACGCCCATCTAAGCACATAAGAAAGAAATTATTTTCGAAACCATTTGACCGATTTGTATGAAAGTTTAAGAATTTGTTTTAAGAACTGATGTTTTAAATTTGAATTTAATTAAATTCGCCTACAACCACACCTACTTTTATTTTATTTGAGGTTTCTGTTCACTAAATATTCTTACAAAATAAAAAAAATAATTTAAAGTCAACTAAACTTAAGATATACTAAATAAAATTTGGTCCAATCACTTCCACGCCCACTTTTGTAATATTTTAATATAATTAAATTCGCCTACAACTACGACTAATTTTTTTAAGTTTTAGTCTTTTTATACTTCTATGAAAACCCTTACAGGATAGATATAATTTTTTAAAGTTAACAAATATGTACACTCTTCTCTTTTGAGCGAATCTCATTGGAAGTGCCACATTCTCATAACAAGACTTATCGCCTCCCGTAACTAGGCGATTTAACGCTTTTAGCAGTGTTATAACAATCTAGTAGTATTCTTCAAGATTAGTTTTATAACTCGCTTACATTAGTCTTTTTAAGCTCTTGGAGCATCTTATAAGATGTTACTAGAAATTTCCACTATGAATTGAAAACAAGGATCTCCTCTTGTGAGTAAATTTGACATAAGTACTCTATCCATAGTTGCCACTATTTTTCAGAATAAATTTCCCTGACTTTCCCTGACCCTCCCTGACCGATTTTAAAGTTTTCCCTGACCAAATTAAAAAAAAACTAAAATAGTAACTCTTTGAGAAACATAACTTAATTTTTGTGACGTCATCATTATGCGCTTATCAAGTGCTAATTAAGTACCCAACAAAAAAATTTAGTGCTCGAGTACTTGTAAATTAATGCAGTTAGCAGAGCAATCACCGGAAAAAGTTTAAAACGTAAGGAAAACAGTTTTAGTCTAGTATTTTGGAGCTATTTAAGAGCTCTAGGAATCCGAACAAAAATTTCAAAAAAAAATTCTTAAAAATAGAAGACATGTAACCAGCTAAAGTTTTTAGTGATCGAATAAAAATGGATGATAGTATTATATACTAAAAGATAAACAGGAATTTAATAACATGTGTACCTACATTTTTTTAAGAAAACAAAAATTTACAAAAATTAATCAAAAATATTTGCAATCTGAAAAAAATAATCCATAAGTGAATGAAGTATTAAATACTATTGTTTGCCCTTCGAAAGTTTTACAAAGTTCCAATTCAAAAGCGGGACGAAAAATCACTTTCGAATACAACTGACTTTCGGAACAAAATACAGAGTAGGGTCCCTGAGTTCAACGAAATATTCAATTTTTTTCATTGTACAAAAAAATTCAGTGCTCAAAAAATTTTCCCTGACCACTTTCGAAATTCCCTGACTATCCCTGACTTTCCCTGACCAAATTCGCGTTCCCTGACTTTCCCTGATTTTCCCTGACTTTCCAGTCGGGTGGCAACTATGTCTATCGCCACTTGTATAAAAAGGCGTAGAGTTTAATTATTACTTTTGCTTTTGAAGCAGATAGATATATGTACCTTTTACTATAAGAAATAAATAAATATTCAACACGAAATTAACAAATTAATTATTCATATTTTCAAAAAAATTTTATTGGCATAGAACACAAAGCTTTTTATTAAATTACTCTCTTTGCCGTAATTTGAATTTTATTTTTTTTCCTTATATAAAAACAGTAATGCCAATTCAATTTTTAAATGATTATTTTTTTTTCCTATACTTAGTCTGCCAAGTGTCCTGTCCATCCATGTATAAAATGCTCACCACCGATATGAAATAAATATATAAGTGGTTTGAGAATAGGCCGGAGACGGAGAGCTCTGAATTTTTAAAATAATAAATCGAAATGTTTCCATTAAAATGTGTCGCACAATGAAAAACATTTTTTTGAATCCTGTCCAAAAAAAATAAGAAAAAAAAAAATATATGATAAAACAAACAAGCCAAGGATCATCCTATATCTCTATGGAATCTGAACGCAAAAGCAAATCTCACCCAAATTAATATGATAAATGTGGGTAAATATTTGACACATTTATGGAGAAAAATGTCAGTACAGTAGACTTCCTTTTTTTTTTCTTTCTTTTTTTTAGTTGTGCCCACAAACACGCACACATACACATACACATACAGACACTTAGCCCATACTCAAATTCAAATATCACAAGGACTGTCAATATCATTCATTTAACATTCATCGTCATGGCCAAAAAGTTCGTCCTTTTGCTACACAAAAGCAAACATATGGTCTATCTAGGAGAAAACCCCGGTTAGGGTTTTGGTAGAAGCGGGCTCTGATGGCGCTGCCTCTGCTTTATGCATTCATCCCCATAATTGAATATTTTCATGCATTAGCCTCATGATTGAAAGGGAAGGTGGTTTTGCAGAGGTGCTGATTCAATTCGGTGGAGAGTGTGATGTGATGACCGAACCGACCGACCGACCTACGATGCTGAGATGTAGATGATGCGGCACAACTACCTACGATGATGTTGATGATGATGATCTCAATAGAGTGATGGTCATGGTGATGGTGGTAAGGGAGTCTAGAACCATCAGCTAAACCTATCTGACGGTCTATGATGCTTCGTAAAATCTATCCTGTCCTGCCACGGCGCGATGGACACCAATTTTTGATATGGATCCTACAGCCTAGGTGTAATGACTTTTCACTTTGTTCTCACACATATGGATCTACCTACCTATCTACCAACCTACAATTCTATAATGGCAGGTTCTGAATATATAGGATGCCACATCACCAAAATGATGAATAAAGGTGCCAGTCAGCTTTTGAAAGCGTTTTGCTGTGCCATGTCGATCCGGACTGCCTATACATATATGAACGTTGACCGGCGCCGGCGTTCGAGTTAATTGATGACATATAGGTATGAGGAAAATCACGTGTGTTCGTTCGGAGTTTTTTTTTTTTTCATTTTCTTTTTGACAGAAAAAATCAAAATCAAAACGTTTTTGTTTGGGTTTTTTTTGTTTACATTTGAGCTTCATTTTTTTTTCATTTTTTTTTGAGAACGACATCATAAACCCTTCGAAGGCATAGCTTTTGGTGGTGAAATTATGGGTACAAATTGACCCGGAGTGGTTGGAAATGAATTTTTTATGCGGTGTCGTCGAGGGAGGAAATAAGAGTTTTTTTTATATATATTTTTTTTTTCCTTTTTTTTTGTTAGTCTGTTTGAGATGGGAAAATATGGACACAGAAGGCATTCCAAAGTGGATCAATCATGGGAATATTCTCAGTTGATTGACATGCTGGCTGACGTTGGGTGGCAGGAAGTTGAGGTTTGTCTTTAAATTAGTTTGGGGCCAGCGAGTTTGTTTAGTTAGTCAGTTTGCAGAACTTTTTTTCTTTTTTAGGTAGGTAGTTAGGTATGCGATGCATGGAGGGAATTTTTTTTTTAAACTTCTTTTTTTAAGCAGAAAATATTTTTAAATTCAATTCGTGTTCGTGAGGGTACCTAACCTACTAGGTATACAGATTGTTGAAAGTTTCGAAATATTTTCAACTATAGCTACCATATAGGTATACCTACCTGCCTATTATATCTACCTAATTGGTAGGTAATTAGAAGAAGTCTTATAGGTATATAGAAAAATATTAACAGAGCAATTTTAAGAATCTTAAATAATTTTTAATTTAAACCTACATAGGTACCTACATACCTACCTATATTTTGTTGAAAAGTTTGATCACAACATGTACCTATGTAGGCACCTAACATACTTATTTCTGGTTTATATAATTTAGAAAACGTATGTACCTAAGTACCTATCTATTTTCAAACATTAAAAAATTAATAAAAGTGTCTTTGGATGTGTTTTTCCGGACGCTCTCGGCTCTAAACATTGCTGAGGTCATTCCTCTTTTCAAAAAAGCGAACCACAAAAATATGAATAATTATAGGCCAATATCCCTACTGCCAGCTTGTTCAAACATTAAAACTATTAAAAGAAGAATTTTACAGTTTTTAAATAAAAATAGATTTTTCTATTGCAGTCAATTCGGTTTCTTAGCTGATACCTATGTCGACTAAAGACGCACTTATTAATTTTTGTGGTGAAATTTATGAATATATATTTATGAAATATTCACTGG
Source organism: Epistrophe grossulariae (assembly GCA_929447395.1). NCBI lineage: Eukaryota > Metazoa > Arthropoda > Insecta > Diptera > Syrphidae > Epistrophe > Epistrophe grossulariae. The sequence goes on along the minus strand of OV839568.1, from coordinate 133,254,424 downwards.
AGTAGGTAGGTACTACAAGGTTCTGTCTTTGGACCTTCATTATTTTTAATTTTTTGTTCAACTCAATCATCAAACAGAATTGGTATAAGGTTAGCTCATTGCATTTGCGTACCTACCTACTTTTTATTCTTATAGCAGCATCATACCTACCTGAACCTAGTGTCTGATACCTATCTTCTATGATCTTGATGTCCTTAGACGGCGGTTTTTGTCCACAAAATGATAGGTATTAAGTAACAACACCAAATTAATGTTTTACAGTTTAGTAGATAATTCAGCTAGGTATTGTTGATTGTATTTTTGTCTATTATGCACTCGATTGTTGATGCCATTGTTTATGATAAAAACTGTTATTCTTGTTCATTCAATTCTAACGAACAATAGGTGTGTTTTATTCATTGCTGCATAGCCAGCGCAGCAAAATTTCCCTTGGCAAACAAAAACAATTTGATTGCTGGCGAAAAAGAAGTCAGTAAAAATAAAGATGGCTGTGCTGGCGATAGAACTTTCAATTATTGAAATGAACGCATAGAGTGAGCTTTCGTTTTATTCAGACTTGTGCTGCGCTGGCTATGCAGCAATGAATAAAACACACCTTATGCTCTATGAATTGTTTTAAAATCAATATTGTTCAATCCTTAAGTATCTTGGAGTTGTTTTGGAAACCTAGTAAAATAAATTGGCAGGATCATTTTCGAATCAAACATAATAAATTGATTTGTACTCGGGAGGTTAAGGTAGGTATACATAATTTAAGCAGTTTTTGCTCTCAAAAAGTTCTCATAATTTAATCGCACTAAAGTGTTGTCATTATTATTAAATATGCTTGACAAACATGTTTTGATTGACTCGAATTTGAAAATGTGAACGCTCCATCAAACGGCTTGTCAAGCATGTTTGATGGATATATCAAAATATTTTGATATTTTGCTTGCTTGACAAACATATTTGAGAATATGAACGCATTCTTGTCAAACCAGGACGAAATTTCATTTTAAAAAGTTTCATTCTAAAGAACAGTCAGTAAGGGGAAATTGTGAATTTTGTAGGGAATTTTTTGAAATACATATATCGAAGTTTACCAGAGACATGGCAAATTAAAAGTGAAGACTATAAAAACAAAACGAAAAAAAAATTTGGACGCTTTTTAAGCCATTCATTAAGCCGAGTACCTATACCTACAGTTCTTTTGAACAAAAAAAAAAAAAACATAAGTGGTAAGAATTTTTTTTTTTCGGAAGAAAAAAATCTGAGTTGAAATAAAAAATTTGTAGGTAGGTATTCGTTGTCCTCTTTTTTTTCACAAAACAATATCACCAACATTGTTTTGCCTGAAAAAGTTTCCGTGGTGAATATAAATTTTGTTTCAACAGGTTTGATTCACAGTTCGATAGTAAAATTTTAAACGTCAAATATTTTTTTTTGGCGATAAAATTACTCTCATAAGAAGTAGGTACATGTATTTTTTTTTCGAGGAGTAACTGTATACAAGGCTTTAGTCCAAATTCGTTTCCTCTTATTTTGTTGACTTTTTTGTTCTTGGTCTTCTAAAATTTGATTATTACAAGAGATCAAAACGTCCGCCATGGTTAAAATTCTAAAGAGAAATGATGTTTGACAGCCTCTTTGACAATTAATGCGAACGCAAAATAGCTTCAATCCGTCAAACATCATCAAGCTAAATTTGAGAATGTGAACCCCCCTGATAGTACACATCATTTTAAAAAACAACTCACAAAATCTAATTCAACTTATAGGTATTTACGTCCTACTTTGTAATCTCCAAATGGTCAAATAAACAACAAAGCGAAAAAAAAAAACAATTGATCTTGATTTCATTATAATGTGTACTAAAAAAATACGTAGGTACATGTGTCTTTTTATTCTTTACATTCATTTTCATTGCTTGGGATTTTTATAAACAAATTATAATCAATCAACGACCTAATTAGATCTTCGGTTCCAGAATCCAGACAGTTAGTTTACATTAAAAAAGCTTTAAAGAAAAGTTGAAACCCATGTATGTAGATTGTAGAGAGTGTCTGCACGTTCGTCGTTCACCTACTAATGATACTAATGGCAAATTTACAAATTCTTTAAATAATGGAAGTTTTAGTTTACTAGTCAAGGTTTTATTATCGGCCCAGCTAACGCCAGGCCTTGACAAAAATTTATTTTAGACTCATTAGAGTGCCCCTCTCCACGGAAATCTTTAGTAAAAGGCGAAAGATTTATTCGACATTGAAGAGAAGCCAGAGTGAAGATTGCAACTATCCGTAGTAATACAAGTAAAGTATTGCGAAAGAAGTAAGTGTGAACTGTATGAAAATAAATTTTAAAAAATGATCGTATTGCTTGTTGTTGTTGTAAAATAAATACAACAAAATGATCGTGATGTTGGTATCGCTGTGCCGATCGTACTGCTAAAAAGCCGACAGACTTGTTGTTGTACTCAAATAAATACAAAACTAAAATGATTGTGACGTAGGTATGTATGAATCGCCGCACCGATCGTATAGTTCAGTGTTGAATTGAAGCTGATGATAGACTTGTTGTTGGATAGTGAATATTTTTTTTTTTTTTGTATACAATAATTGGGTGTATGTTTAGTTTGTATACTGGCGATCGAATAAGTAGGTTGTTTTTTTTTCATTTAATTTTGATTGAAGATACCGCAGCTATAGGTATAGGTACATAGGTAGGTAGGTGTTTTGTGTACATTTTTATTTTATTTGTGTTGTTGTAGACTTGATCGAGCTAGCGATCGATTTGATTTTGTGAAATAATTTTTTTTATTTTATTGATTGATAAAATGACAGATGATTGATGAATTGGAAATTCAAATTTTCAGCATTTCTGATGAAAACATTCTGTTAGCACCTTCTTAATTTATCAATAAAAAAATTTAGTTATATCTATAGGTAGGTATACCCATACCTACCTAATTAATTTATGCAATAAGGTTAAAGAACTTAATTTATAAACAATAAATAGCTTATATATCATATTATGGCTGAATATTAGGTAGATAGGTAAGGTAGATATGCAGATACCTATATACAGTGAACTCTCTCATAACCGGACACTGATGGTACCCAGAAATTTTTCCGGTTATTAGAGGTACCCGCTTGAGAAAACGAAAAAAATTAAATTGAAAACCTTTTAAAAAAGACAGAAGGTATTCATATCCAGAATTTTCCTATTCTAATCCAAGTGCCTTCTCGTATTGTAAAAATTGGAATGCACTTTAAAAACAGAATGTAGCTTTCGAGAAACAACAAAATTGCACCTATGAATGAATTTCTGTCCAAGAAAAAAATTTGTGATTTTTTTTCTTGTGAGGATTAGGTACACCACTTTATATCTTCATTTTTCTACAAGTTATTAATTTACTATCCAAAAATACCGAATGGACCTTATAAAAATTGAAAAATAGTACTCCACATGCACTTTGTCCGCTTATGAGAGATCCAAACTCTATTGCGGTTATTAGGTAGGGTACCTATATGGTATTTAGCTTTACTAATAGGCACCTACCTATTAGTGCTTCGCACAGAATTTTTCATCAATTTTAGCATTTTAAAAAGTGAAAATAAAATTTAACCTTTAACAATAAGTTTTTTGGCATTCTCCAATATGTTTTTATACACAAATCTAGCATTCTTAGACCGTAACGCCATCTATTGCCGATTTTTCATTTTTGTGAGGGATAAAATTACCCGATAGTCAATTCCATAGATGTTTTTTGTCATTCCTTATAATCAATATTTTCTCCTTCTCATACAAAATGGAATTTTCAGATATTGCCATCATACACCCCGAAAGTATGCAATTTCGAGTTTTCACAATTTTGCAACTTTTCCGTTATTCGCTTCACATTACTCGGCCACTATCGTATCGTCTATCGTTCGCAGTTTGAGAGCGTTTGGTGTATTTCAGAAACAAAGCTGTAGTTGAAAAGTCAAATAGGCTGTCATAGTTGTCAATAAAATGCATTTTTAGTGTTTGTTGTTTTGTGTTTGGTGCCGATTGAAAAATATAAGGAGAGATCATTGTAAACTGTAATTTTTTTTGTTATACTTTTACAAATAAAAATAAATGCAAATACTTAATATAGGGCAAGAGCATTAGCAAATGGGGAAAAGTTTAGACTGAATAGACATATCGCTCGAAAATAGCTTGGCCGAAACATTTTAAATTCAATTTTTCATTGCAACAGTTAACACACAAACTGGCAAATTACAGTGACAACTCAATCACACAACTGCAGTCACCTAAAAACTTCAAAATAAATGCAAGACGATACCAATTTAGCTATCGTCCAAACGCTATCGTTTTGACGATAATCGAGTTACAGAATGACCCCCCTGGATTAATACAAATCCAACACAAAAATCTTCATGCAATTCGGATGATGATCATCTGAGTTATGCGTATAGGTATACATAAACAAACAAGAAACCAATTTATTTGTTGTACCCATTTAGATACGATAAAGCTATTGAAGCGCTTAGGTACCTACAAAAAAAAATCAAAATTATTGAACGCAGTAGGTAGGTACCTATTTCGAATTGTCACCTTTTTTCGACGAATGAATAGAAAACTGTCTTAAATCATCGCAATTATATGTACCTACATAGGTACCCACCTAGTTAAATACCTATTTTTTATAGGTACCTACTAACAGCGGCGCCGGCCGCGGCGCCACTGGGACGTCAGTGTTGGTATAAATCAAGATTTATCAACATAATTACACAAACTCCAATATACAAATAACGAATAAACGAAAACAAAAGAAAACATTAAAATTAATTTCAACAAAATGAAAGTTTATCGAAGCGCATATTTTTCATATCGTGCGCTGCACTTATTACATCCATAGATAATAATATAGGTATAGGTACCTATAGCTGTCTCTGTTGCTGGTTTTTCTATATAGCTTGGAAAATATTTTTTCATATCTCATATATGTAGGTATACGAATTGAAATAATGCACATATAAAACAAAACTAGTAAAAAACAAACAAATAACAAAACAGAAATAAATAAAATGAGAAAACACTCCACATTGTCATAATATATGTATGTAGGTACCTATAGTACAGTCAGAGTCAGTTGCAAGCACATAGGTATATCAAACTTCAGATATGGTCGAAGGGGTTTTTATTTTTTGCCCCACATACCCCCATACGTCAACTTATTGCCCTTTTATATCATTGGAACCTCCGAACATACACATATTTACATATAAATTCAAACGTCCTTCCACAAATATCCTGATCCTGACTGATGGGGAAAGAGATTGGCCCATCAGCCACCTACTGATTAGAGAACAGGAGCAAATAATATCCTGCTACGGAGTATTTGCGGATGGTTTCTCTATAAAGGTATACACAACTATACGGGCATGGCATAAGCAAAGCACAGGAGTGCAAAACTGCATTCATTCATCCGCAGCGCCAGTCATAGTCATAGTCACACATGAGTGTGTATAAACCTATGTATATTATACAGTGTAGGCACAGCATTCCATCAATCGCAGAGTGGTGTGCAATTTCATTTGGCAAACAATATTGAAGGGAATATGAATAGTTCAGATTCGACGATAATTGTTTCGTTGGTAAATTCGCCCATCGATTTCTTTGAGCATTTGAATTGAACTACAAAATGCCTTGTCATTAGCCAGCCAGCCGTCCGTTGCCATTCATATCCATCGCTCGCTCGGTCGGTCGAATTGGTATATAGGTATCATTGTCAATTGTAATCAACGTTGCCACACCACATCGTTTACCTAGGGACAGATTTTCCTATGGAATTCGTGTCTAATGATCCTTTTTTTTTGTGTATGTGGAGACTATGGTGGCGGTTTTTTGTGTCCTCTGTTTTTGTCATTTTTGTACTTTTCATAGAAAAACAGCCAACCTAGCTTCCACACGCCCCGAACCGCGATTTAAGTAGGTTCATACCAATACCTACATATATACCTAGTTGTTATGATCTGGGTATGCCTGGCAGCGAGTGCCATTATAGAAGAGAGGGTCTGATGTGAACTAATTTTGTTTATGATTATTTTGGTTTAATTGGTCGAGTACCGTAGACGTGTACCTACGAGCTATTTATCGTAACCAATTTGGATAAAGCAGCGATTTAGAGGATATAGAACAAATGATGAAAAAAACAAAAATAACCTTTTTGAAAGGAAATGGGTTTTTGAGGAAAATTAGCATGAAATATGCATTTTGAGTTCTATGTATAAATAGGTATAGGTATATAACCAATGGGTGTATAGGAGGGCGAAATATAAACATTTCCTTGATGAACGCTTTTTTGAAATTGAGTGCGTAATTAGTTAGGGCGGAAATTATAGTGGACTCTGTATAGATGCGTATTATAGGTAGCTACAGTTATAAGGATGACGTATACGGATGACGTGCATGAAGCTATGAGTTTGATATGAAAACACCCAAAGCGCTCTAAAAGTTTATAGCATGATTGAAAACACAACTTCGCCGGATGGTGATGAAGGCATTTCTAATAAAGTTGATGCAGAGGAAGGTAGGTATATGTAGATAACATGCATGCATATACATATATGATAAATTTATCAATAAAGTTTATAATTAAACACTTCAGGTAGGTATCTACATAGATTATAATTAGTTTAATGTTCTTTTGTTAGTAACTGTGTACATAAAATCTAGGTATGTTCATATACTCACGATATTTTTTTTAGAAAACTTCATTTAATTTGATAACACTCACCTGAAAAAAAAGAGAAAAAAACAGTTCTTTAAAAATGTAAATTATGCAAAATGGATTTAAGGTTAAAAGTTAAGGTAGGTACCTACTTATAAGTTATTATTTTATATTCCTAAACTTTGTCACGCATAATCTCAGAAACTATTTAACTGATTTACGTGAATTTTTAATTCACGTAATATTCTTCATTTTTAGAAGAATGTTTTGGGCTATTTTTAATTTGTTAAAACATAATAGGTATTATGTATTTAAAGAATTTATTTTTTATGGAAAGAAAAAGATAATTGCGTTTAAAAAATTAAACTCTAACCCCCAATTTCACAGTGTAAAGTTTAAACTTAAGTTCAGCTGAACCTGAACTTGAGTTTAAATTTAAAGTTCAACTCGTCCGGTTTCACAGCGTAATCTGAACTTAAGTTCAATAGAACGTTGTTTAAAGAAATTGTATGAATATGAGTTGCCAGCATTTTACGTCGTTCTTATGTCATCTGACGTAATGTAAACAGAACGTAGTTTTTTTTGCATCTTTTCCAAAATCTTTCCTTGTTTTCTCTTTCTGTCTTTGAAACAAAAAACACGCGAAACAGCAAATATTTTGTGTTGTTGACAATCGGGACGTTTTTTTTGTTTACAAGTAGGTACACCCTTGTGACCTGTGACTTGGAGATGAAAATTTATTAAAATGGAGAAAGTAATATCAAGAAAACGATATGTGCAAAGAAAAAAGAAGCAAAAACTTTTCAAAAGCAGACATATAAATTTGCTTACGGAATTGGTGATGAAAAAAAAGCTCATTATTGAAAACAAAACAAAACTGGTAAAGTTCAAGTTAATTTGACCAAATACGAAAATTTAACCGTGCTTTCAGGTGGTTATAAACGTTGGGCTGAGGGTTAAACGGCAAAATACTGTCGTTCAATTTAAACTACAAAATTAACTCAGTTCAAGGTTTAAACAAAACTGTGAAACTGAATTAATTGTTGAACTGAAGTTTAAACCAAAAGTGAAGTTTAAACTTTCACTGTGAAACTGGGGGTAATAGTTATAGCTATGAACTATTGTAGAAATGACGATAAGACCTATGGAGCACCGATTTGTTGTGTTAATATATTAATATGTATGTGTGTAGTTATAAACATTTTTCTTAAAAATTTTGGAAGCAAAACAAACACTGGAGTCATGCATAGTATTTAACTGAAATGTGGTTTTAAATATTTTTTTATTGACCCTAGAAGAGAGAAATTGAAAAATTCAAAGAAACTGGATCAATTGGTGATGGTTATATTGGAACCCAAATGTCTATACCAACAAGCCTATATAACCATCCGTGCATTGAAGGAGCTAATTCAACGCTTCATCAACGAAATTCAGTCACATTTCTAGGTATGTACGTCTAGGAAAATTTCGACAAAAGGGTTCGTATGTGTTAGCAGAGTCGTGGGGGTCATTTGTCCGATTTGCTATTCCGTACATAACCCTTTTTTGTGTATTTAGATTCAGTAAAAAATAATAAAAAAAAAACTGTTTAATTAATTCTATTTAATTCAAGTAAATTTTGGGACACCCTTTACTTCTGTGAATTTTAACTCAGTAAAAAGTCCGGTTAGTTCATGTTTAACCGGAAAACACTTTTATCACTAAAATTATCATCGGAAGCAAAAAAAGTTACATAAGAAAATGGGAAATTAAATTTAATAATTTTCTAATCAATTTAAAATTTTATAAAATCAATAAAAATGCGAGTATATCTTATAGTAGGTTCCTATATGTGGTATGTAGGTATATTTTAACGTTTTCTCTTTTACTTAATAAGATGAAAATAAATTTTGAAAAATCATTGACCAATCATTTCGTGTAATTAAAAGTATTAAGTATACGTTTTAGGTATTCCGCACAAGGATGATAGTTTGTTTGTTTTTTCTTCATTAAACTTTTTAACAGAGTTATTTCCGTTCATTTTGATCGTACCTATTTCTTTTTTTTGCTTAATCAAATCGAATCCTTATAAGAACCAATATGAACTTTAGATGAATCATATCAAACCACCTATACATAGAACTTAAAGTCCGTATAAGAACAACAACATAGGTAGATATAGCTTTCTAAAACATTAAATGAAAAACTTTACCTGTTAACCAATAAAGTATAAAGGTTTTTGTATAGAATATGTCTAACTAAATAGAAAAAAAAAACAAAAGAAATTATACGAAGTTTGTTTCGAAAAATTCTAAATTCACTCTCGAATTTAAACTGTTGAGTCATCATCCAGAAAGAAAATCATGTCGGAGGAGATGTAAGAATTTAATCTTTTTTATGTGTGTCATTTGAAAAAAGTTAAAGAAAAAAAAAAAAGCTTAGCAAAAGGTTTTCAGTTCTTTTTAACAAAAGTTATAGTTTGGAGAATCTCTTTAAGAATTTAAACTTTCTATTTATAACTTAAATAACATTTTTATTCTTGTGGTTTTTTTGATTTTTGTTTAAAGCCTATAGTTTACACTTACCGCTTGCGAAAAATAAAATTCGATGCAAAAATTCATCAATTTATAAAGTATATTTTGTGAGACGTTATTCCTCTCAAGATATGATGAAAACCCTTTAACACTCCCTTTCTCAAAATGGCTGACAAATGGTGGGCTTTTGACACCGAAAGTGATATGTATATATACTCACACCGAACGATGTATGAATTCCATGCAATTAGATAAAAGTTAAAAACAATAATACAGGGTGTTCCGAAGTTAAATGTCAATATGCTCCGGGAAATGAAATCGAGGTAGGTACCTATATACAATCTATAAGCTATAATTATTTTAGGAGGGGTTTATCTCCCCTTTTTATACATTGACTTAAGATATATGGATAAACATAAGGCAAGCAATCATACAGTAATATGCTTAAAAAAAAAAATTAAATAGGAGTAAGGGTAGAGGGTATGAGTTACCCCAATTGAGTATTTTTTGTTAAAAAAAGTGAAGTTCATAATTGTCAATGTTCTCAAAAAAAGAAATGACATAAAATCGACTGGTTCTTTAATTTTTGACAAAAATTAAAAACTGTTTTCAAATTTTTGAGCAAAAAAAACATAGAATATTAAAAGTGAAATCAATACTTTATTTTTTTAAATAAAACAATAACTATATAGTTTTGATCGCGGGATAATAAATCATCGGAATTTTTAACAAGCGGAATTTTAGAAAACAGCTGGATTTAAAAAAAACAGTATTTTAGTATATACCTAGGTACCTACGGGATTTTTAAACTTTTTTTTCTGGATTTTCTTATAAAACGGGATTTTAAATACCGGGATTTAATACGCTACCTGATGATTTGAATAACTATATTTGATGAAAAATATATGAAATAAAAAATTATCAAAGTAATATCAGGAATTTTTTAATCCATTTTAACTAAATTTTTTTAGTAATTTTTTAATCCATTTTAAGCCAAGTTTTTAGAAAACCCTTCCTCCACAAATGATGGGAGGTTAGCGGCTGCCTCAAATGATTTTTTTTTTCTTAGAATATACTCACAGGAATCATTTCCCATAAAGGATATAAATTTTCCTTTGGAACCTGTACCTATATGAACATGGATGTAAGATTATAATGAAGGAGTTCTAAAGAAGATTGCTCAGTGGGTAGATATATGAGACTGAATCAAAAATGGCTTTCATTACAATTTTATTTTCAGACAAATTTTAGTTAAAGCTTAAGTTAAGCTGTTTTGTCGACTATAACATTGGTAGTTTCAATTATATGGGTTCCTTTATAGACATTTTCCGAGAAGAATTAGTGCCATAGAAAAAATTAATCTCTGTCACAACTCAAGCCTAAATACTTCCCTCATATAAGGACACAACGGAGAGCTTTAACTTAAATCAAACATTCAAAGATTCACATCCTGCAAATAGTGTCAATTTTTCTAAATTAAATAACACCAACCTGCCTTTTACTCCATAGAACACTTTATTGTAGGTGGAATAGGTAGGTATAGTCAAACTTAACTGATGTTCTCTATTAACAGGTAGATATACCCGCACCTTTATATGAAAAAGAATAGAACTTGAATTATTCATGAATCAGAGGCCTATTAAAATATCGAAACGACAACCCGTGCGGGTAATGATGCGGACAAAAGCATAATGGGCCAAAATAGGTAGCATATGCATGAAGCATTATACTTGTTGTTGTTCATATGTGTTGGTAGTATATATAATATACAACAATACATTATTGGAATATATGTACATATATGGAGAGCAGTGAGACGAAACAGGATGTATGGAAGACAATATTTGACTTAGCTATTAGCGCTGAATGTATAAGTTGATTGCCCTGGAAAGTTTACCCATGTCGCTGCGCACAACCAAGCACAAACTCTATATTTTCCATGTCATATACGAGTATGCGATGATGGTGAATTATCCTTAATGATTTTTCTTTCTTATTATTATTTTTTTTATTTTTATTTTTTTTTTTGTAATACTTCGGTCCTTTGTTGGCCCCGAACTATGGCCCATACCCATACGTAGATATACTCCTCTTGCACCGCCAACTTATTTATTTATTTTTTTTTTTTTTTGAAAACGCCAACTCAACGTTAAAAAAAACTTTTTTCATTTTGTTGTGTTTTGTAAAGTGCTTTGTTCTCGGCGTGAGCTGCATCAGCATCATCATCAGGATATTTCATATCCTGGGCGATAAGAGTGTGGGAGAAATTTATTGTTCTCGTCTGGATTATTATTGTGTAGGTATTGTATATATGTATTTTTTTTAATCCATCCTCTTTTGCTCATCCCGTAAAATAATAAATATAAGTAAATATATTTGTGCTTGCAATTTTTTTTCCGTTTTAAAGGATGAATGCACTTCTGCATACGTCCGTCCGTCATGATTTCCTATAGGTATTACTTTTCTCGGTTTTTTTTTCGTTGTTGTTTGTATTTTTATTTTTTTTTGTAGCTGCTGCCGCTTTCGCAATAAACTAAAAATTTATTTGAAGTGGTTACAAAATGAGGTTCACACAAACACACATACACACATACACACTGGGTAGCTTGAAGTTTCATATATATTTACGAATATCCTTTTTACTTGATGAAAGTTCGCATCAGTACCTCACCTACCAATAGTATAAGAGGTTGAGTGTTGCACCATGACACCTACATCCAATTTGCACACCCCACCCATCCAACACCACCATCGTTGGTTCATTTCTGTGAATGACACTAAAGGGACGATTTATGTGTGCTATAGAGCAACCAAACTATGTCCTTTTTTTTCGGACTTGATATTTTATCTGTCATTTTGGAATGCAAGGCAAGTGTAGGTATAGTGGGTTGATATTGTTGGGATGCGGCATATACTACAATACAAAATGGGTCATTGAAAATACCAAGTTAGTTGTAACTCTGGCGGGCATAAATACATACAACATATAAAGGGTATAAGGATGAGTTGATGGAGATGGTGTTGGGTATTTAATGAAATGTCATTCATTTAGTTTGTGCGGTGGCCCTGAATCTACTTAAACGAATCAAGAGAGCGCGTGTGGAACATAATTTTTATTTTACTTTGTTTTGTTGTTGTTATATATATGAAAAGCTTTCTCGGTCGATTGCATATAATACATAGTCGTTTTGCATGGGAGATTTTGATTTTTTTTGTTTTTATTTTATAAATGAAGGATAAAGTTAGTGGGTTAAGGAAATACAAAAGCAAACAAAACAAAAAAACAGGATATTATTCAGTCGCATTTGGTTAATAAAGTTGAAGTGACATATTGACCGATATAAGAGAGCACAGCAAGAGATGAGTGCAGATTAATTAAGGGCTTGGAAGATTACACAGTTGAATGGTTAACGCAAAGGCAACTGAATAACGCACTGAATAAATGAAATTCAAAATTATAAGCTTAGATATAATTTTAAATCCAAAATTTAAACCAAATTTTTCATTGAAAATAAAATTTATTATAGAAAATAAAATTACCTCGAGAATGCGACAGCAATCAAGAAAAATCAAGAAGGCAGCAGAGGAGTGTATTAGGTACAAGTGGAAATTTTATGAAAACTGACTTAAAATAATCATATTTTAAACTTTTTTAAAACCAGAAATCCGTCTCCGTGATATTAGAACCCCACATGTGAGATATTCGAAAAAAAAATCTGCGATCTTAGAGATCTATAGGTATGTGGGATATTCACACAAAATTATGCCTTGTATAAGGTCAGTAATTGGTGAAAAGGGGTCAATTAATTTCAGAAATTGGTCAATGGTTAAAAGTTTTTAAGGTCATTAGAGAAAAGATGCTAAGCACCTCATTTCAGGGATATTCGTAAAAAAAAGTACGATTATACCCTTAAAAAGGTCACCAAATCGACAAACAAAGGTCCGGGATTTTAAAGATCCATATGTGGGATATTTGGAAAAAAAATATGCCATCTTAAAGGTCGGTCGTAATTGGGCTAAAAAAAATCAACTAAATTCAGAAAATTGGTCAGCCATAGAATATTTTAAATCAATGGTTAAAATTTGTTTAAGATCAAAAGAGAAGAGATGTTTAGCATCTCGTTTCTGGGATATTCGCAAAAAAAGATACTTCGAAAAAGATAACCAAATCAACACACAAGGTTCCATAGATCTTAGAGCTCCATATGTGGGATAATCGCAAAATAAGTATGCCATCTATAGGTCAGTAATTGGTCAGATAAGTTCAAATTATTTCAGAAATTGGTCAGCCGTTGAAAATTTTTAATCTATGATTAAAATTTTGTATGGTCATAAGAGAAGATATTTTAAGCACCAAGCCAGAAATGGGATATTCGCAAAAAAAAAATTAAAAAAAAAAAAGTACGTTTACCCTTAAAAAGGTCTCCAAATCGACAAACAAGGATCCGGGATTTTAAAGATTTAATAAGTGGGATATTTGGAAAATAAGTATGCCATCTTAAAGGTCAGTCGTGATTGGTCAAAAGAATCAACTAACTTAACAGAAATTGGTTAGCCTTAGAATATTTTGAATCAATGTTTAAAATTTTTGTAAGATCAAAAGAGAAGAGATGTTTATGACTCTCAATTCTGGTATATTCGCAAAAAAAGATACTTCTAAAAAGATAACCAAATCAACACACAAGGTTCCATAGATCTTAGAGGTCCATATGTGGGATAATCGCAAAATAAGTATGCCATCTATAAGTCAGTAATTGGTCAGATAAGTTCAAATTATTTCAGAAATTGGTCAGCCATGGAAAATTTTTAATCAATGATTAAAAGTTCTTATGGTCATAAGAGAAGATATTTTAAGCACCAAGCCAGATATCCGGCTCCAGGATCTTAGAATCCCATATGTGGGATATTCGCAAGTATGCCATCAAAAAGGTCAGTAATTGGTGAAAAAAGGTTAATTAATTTCAGAAATTTGTCATTCACAGGTTTTTTTTTTATAAAATTTAAAGTTTTTTTCAAAGTCGCAAGCATCTCATTTGTGGGATATTCGATATCCGTAAGATAACTTCTAACTCATAGTTTTCAATTTCATTTTTTGTCATCTCATTGGTTGTTCAACACATAAAAACTCCCGCAATTCTCTTGTCAAAATCTCATATTCTTTTTAAATTGCTCTTAATTATTTATCAAATCCCATGCCGTGATTAGCTAACATCTAACACTCCGTTTACAAACCCATTATCACAAATAAAATAAAAACAAAATATTTGGGGCGAAAAATTCAATCCTATCCCCTATATCCTATAGGTTGTGAGGTATGTACATATCTGAAAATAAATACAATCGAACTATAAAATTCCAATCTCATATGCGACTTAAAATGATATCACAATTATTTTGTGTGCATATCCCACATCTGAAATTTGTGACAAATAAAATTTAAAAAAATGTTGAATGTTAAAATCTCCTCTCGGAATATATAAAATTTGATATTCCATTTTGGGTTTCAAATTTCACGATAAAACCCAACCAAACACACATTCTTCAAAATAAAATGTGTAAAAACAAAATCCGTTATCTTCTCTAACCCTCCCGTTTCATTCGAAAATGAAAACAAATTGAACAATTAAATGCAACAATTTATTATTCTAAAACAAAGTATCTTTTCCCTTGTGGGCATTTGATTGGGTAAACTAAAGTTCTGAATTTTTTGCTGCCCCCTTCGATCCCCTGCACCCACTCATACATATTAGTTCAGTGAAGTGCGATTTATAACAATTTTTTGTGCAAATATACTTTTCTCTTCACATAGATGTATAGTAGGTACGTAGATATGGTTGTATTTATTTGAGTCGAATACAAAAAAATGATGAGATGCACTCGAGGGTGTGTTGGTATAGGTGGTATGAGTATAGCTAGCTATGCACGTGTTATCCTTTTCAATTGTTGTTATACATATATATATGCGCCTGTTTGCTGTCCAATGGATGATTTTTATTAATCGCCCGTTTAATTGAAATTCGGATTTTTTTTTTGTAATTTGTTTTTTTTTTATTTTATTAAAAAAAAAGAACAACTAGACCCAGTTTCGCAGTATGATGAAAAATGCAGCAGCAAATAAATCGAAATCCAACGCGCTGCCAGCGAGAATGACGGATTTATGGATGTCTGAGGCTGAGGACGAAAAAATGACCATACAAAAAAAAAACTTTAAACGCTATAGGTACAATGTTTTGCCCAAATTAAATCCCATCATCAACAGCAACAAAATTACCAGGATCTCATGATGATATATACAAACAAAAAAAGGGTGGAATACAAAAAATATCTGATGGATACACAAATCGTTTATACAATTTAATTTGTTCACATGATGCGCGTCGTTGCAATTAAACAATGGAAAAGGGTGGAAAAAAAGAGGCGTTGTTTTGTTTTTAATATATTTTTTTTTTTTAATAATAATAAAAAAAAATGTTGTTTTCCTAGAGAAGAAACGAAGCAGAGTTTTGAACAATGTATATCTACAGTTACACCCACTTAAATAAATATACAATAAACCATATCGTATCTCTGATGCGCGTCCCACTCTTGCTTTTGACTCCCATCTCGCAAGCCACACTGACATTTTTAATCGCCTCTCGTTGGAATGGAGAAAATAATGACTTTTATTGGATTTTTGTGGAGAGCAATTATAATTGAATTAAGTTTTCCGTTTCCACTGTTTTTTTGTTTTATATATATGAGTGTCTGTCTCTGTATAGTGTGTACCTATACATATATCTATACGAGGAGACTATGTTGAGAGTGTGTTTTGTGGCCCCGCGACCCACGACATGCTTTAAGGACTGAAGTGTCAAACTCTTATAGAAGGTATAAGGGTGAAAGTATATACAGTGAGATTCATCGTGTGTCCTTCTGCTTCAATTTAATTGGACTCGTTACGATTTGGTCTGTGCACTGTTATAAATGTGCTTAGCCCTTGGGGGGTTGGGGGACTTGCATGATACGACACAATATATGAGTGTGGAACGGGCGGGGTTGGATGGTATACTTACCTACATACAAACATCTCGTTGACAGAACGAATAAAATCACTGAGTAGGTATTCCATTTGACGGTATTAAGGCTAATGCCTTGGGAAGCGCGTGCATAAATCCAAAGTTTTGTGTGTTGGGCAATTAAATTTAAGTTTGTCTTAGGGGAATGAGTATATTATATAGTTAGGTAAGCTCACATAGGGCTGGTGGATTGAGGGAAGATCAAATTTAAATTGGATGATGGTTTTGCGCGTATCTACTAACCTTTAATTAGCTGCGATATTTGATATAATTCATTTACCTACCTAAAAGAATGTTTTTGAGGGATTGAAAATTGAAATATCTATACATAATATGTATATGTATGCACAAACACCGTTTAAGATGAAGGCAAATTGCAGAGGCAGCAGGGCCCCTGCTCATGGCTTATAGATGCTTTAACAAAGAGATTATATAGGTATGTTACGAAATACATATTTGCTAAACTGAATTAGGTACATACCTACAATATGTATTTACGTACTTTTATTACAACAAAATTAATAGAACTTTTAAAAGTTGGTACTAAGGCACTCAAAGAAGTGTTAGGGTGGGGTTAGGGTCAGAGTCCCGAAAACCAAAATCCCGAAAACCCAAAATCCAGAAATATAATATAATTTTTCGATTTCGAATTTAAGAAGTAAAAAAGTAAACAACAAGATTACTGTTCCGTTAAGTTCTCTTTGAACATAATCTAAAATTGTTATTGTGCTTTGAATAGTGTTGTGATTATCTACATTAGATAAGAGTGAAAAAAAATTAATTGAACTAAAATTTAAAAAATTCACTCTGAACACAAAGAACGTTCGCAAATAAATTTTTTAAAGGGTCATACCATATAGTTAAAATTATATGTTAAATATGACTGTTATTGTTATATACTTCGTTCATTTGAAGTGTTGTTATTGTTAAATTCTATTTGTTATAATATGACTAGGTATTATTATTGTTAAATTCTGTTTGTTATAATGACTATTTTTCTTCTTGTTCATTGAAAGTTTCACTTAGCAGACAATTCTGAATTTTTTTCTATTTTATTTTCGGGAATTTGGTTTCAAGCAGACAATTTTGATTTTTTTCTATTTTATTTTCGGGAATTTGGCCCTTCCGGATTTTTGTGTTTTCGGGATTCTGAGTTTTCCAGATTCTGGGTTTTCGGGATTCTGGGTTTTCTGGATTTTGTGTTTTCTGAATTTTGGGTTTTCGGGATTCTGGGTTTTCGGGATTCGGGATTCGGGATTTTTGGGATTTTGGGTATTCTGAATTCAAAATTTCGGGATTGTGTCCGTTTCCCGTTAGGATGTTATGCATAATGCTAGTTCTCAAGAAAATAACGTTTTTTCAGGTGTTCGTTGAAGATCCTGGATTTTAAGTTGGTTTTGAGGAAGAAATGTATAAGCGTAAGTCAAAGTACTGTTTTTAAAAAAGTACATTTTGTAATCCAACTGAATATTGTAGGTACAAATCTTGACTACCAATAATTTTAAATCTATATAATATTATATAAAAGTGAATCCCTACCTATTTTCCTTGATGACGCCATCCATTACTTGAGGACAACTTTACCGATTTCATTCATCTTTTTTTTAAGTTTTCTAATACCTACTTTTGTAGAAAGTTCTTACGGAATGAGATTTAAGAACTGCTCAACAGACCACGGATTACGTAAATTTGAATTTGTATCGTCCAGTGCGTGGCTTAAAAAAGTCTGTGAACTGTATAACCAGGTTAGAAGCTTTAACAAAAATATACATAGGTTTGAATAGTCAGACATCATTTTGACAGACGTCATTTTGGCAGGTGTCATGAAGACAGATGTCATTTTGACAGATATCATTTTGTCAGATGTCATTTAAACAGATGTCACTTATGAAAAATGTCACTTTTGACAGATGTTATTTTGATAGATGTTATTTTGGAAGATGTCATATTTACAGATGGCCATTTGATGGTTGTCACATTGAAACAGCGCCATCTGTTGTGCATACAAGCAACACCCGAAATAATAAACAGACAAATTATTTAAAAGAAAAAATTCTCAGTTTTGTTATCAAGAAATTGAAAAAATCAAATTCTTAATTTGTTTACCCGTTTTTTGAAAGAGAGATGAGATGTCATTCGTGTCGTTAACCATAGCGTCAGTGTTTTTTTTTGTAGGTAGGTATCTAGGTACCTACCTATAAAAAAAATGTTCCTCAGCTTTGTTGTAAAAATACCTATTGAGGAAAGCAAATTGTTCACTTGCTCAAAATTTTACTAATTACCTATACCTAAGCTAAAAATATGTTAGAAAATTCCAAGGTGCAAAATTCCATTTTGTAGGTATAGGAAGGTGAAAATATTCATTCTAAGGAATGACAAACGCTATAATCAGCAAATTATGTCCATATAATATATAATTTTTCAATTGTTTGTGATCTGTTTAGTTTAGGTAGGTAGGCACTTGGTACCTATTCTGTTTTTTATTTTTTTTTTATTTTTTTTTTTTAAGTGGAAAATTTAAATAAAAAAGGAGTGACAAAGCAGTACCAACGACATCAAATGGAAGCCATAACTTTCAAATCCACAGAAATATGTCAATTGTCAACCTCTTGTATATTTCTATTTAGTCTTCGACAATTAATACGAGTTTACACTAAGCAATTGCATTGGATATATTTCTTGTCGTTTATGGCTGATTGTCCAATGGGTAATTGCAAATGGTTTAAGAAACACAATAAATCTAGTGTTATTATTATTTTTATTCAAAAAAAATTCAATCTTATCTTACTAGACATTTTGTTTTATTAATATCAATTTGCACTTAAAACAACGTTTATTAATTTGCCGGCCATATCCAGGGTTGTCAGCCGAATCGCCAAATGTAAAAGTTAAGTCGCCAAAAAATCGCCAAATTTGTTCACCCTAACAAATCATCAAATACAAAAAATGAAATAAAATTTGTAGTTTTTACATCAAAAAACCTTTCATAAAAAAAAAAACTAAAACAAAACAATTCAAAAACTTAAAATTAAAGAAAAAAATAGGTACCTACGCCTTTGTTTACCTAGTCTTCTTTAATAAATTCAATGTATGTATCAATTGGACCTTTTTCATATCAAAATTCAAATCGCCAAGGCAAAAACTAAAAATATCGCCTTTTTGATGGTACATCGCCAATCCAATTTTCGTGTCGCCAAATGAAATTTTAAATCGCCTTGGCGATAAATTGCACAATTTGACAATCCATCATGATTGGATTGTAACTTCCCTTTTATGCATCTACAAATTTAATCTTTTTTCTTTCCTCAACACTTCACCGCAGGCAATATTTTTCTAAGAAATTAAATTAAATTCAATAAACGAAATCCCATTCAAAACCTGTTGCAAGTGTGTGCCAAACTCACAGTCACAACTCACAACTCACAACCCCTAGAAAAATACCACAAATAAAAAATGTCTGCAATTTAATTTTAAAATTTTATTTGTGGAGAAAAAAAAGAATTTACTTTCTATTTTTTTATTTATAATCCTACTTTTTGTTATTGAATAATTATTAAATTGGGCCGATCCCGGCGGTACTGCAATACCGGGCCAACCCGCGACAGAGGTGGAGCAAGCTCCTAGCACTCCGTCTATTTCCAAAAATCAGTTTAACATTTGTTGTCCCCCGATGGGGGATCTATCAGATGTTAAGCTGATAAGAACAGATACTACACTTTGATCTTAGCCATAAGGCCGAGAAGCGATAACTTTCCACCACACAATCACTATTACTTATGATCTTTTACAAGGAAACTGAGTGTGAAGTAAAATACGAAATATGAAAATATAACCTTGTATTTTGTTAGTGTTGTTTTTTCTTCAATATAATTCTGATGTTGTTTTTTTTTTTTTTTTTTTTTTTCTGTAGAAAATTTGTTTGTGCGATCAATTTGGATGATCATTTATGTGAGTCATGCATGCTATGCGAGTGAGTTGATCGTGTCGATGCCTTGCTGCCGTCCGTGGTGAATCGTAGTGGTTTGTTTTGGAATGAAAAAGAAATTAATGTTTTGTGAATTTTTTTTTTATCAAAACTTGTTGTTAGTGTGTAATGGATTGCACATGATTTTATAATGATCACGATCACAAGTAGGTATACTACCTAGGTACCTACCGATCGATGATGGGGCTTTTGGCAAAATGTAAAATAGGTAGGTAGTTTAAAAATGATTTTTTTATTTATTTTGCGTAATTTTATTTTTTTAAATAAATTTAAGACTTTAAGATTTGTGACGAAAATCTCAATCCAGTGATCGTGCACTATATAAAATAGGGACGTACCTATCTAGGTACTTTAACTTTACGTTTTTAAAATGGCAATAGGTACCTATCCTTTAAATAGTCAGTCGTACCTAGGTAGGTACTACCTAGGTACCTTGAGGAAAAGATTGTTTTAATATTTTTTGTGAAAGACTGCATGATCTACAAGTTTTGTCTGAAATGTTTTCCGATAACATTAAGATACCTACCTACCTTTTAGGTAAGTTAAAGGTACCTTGGTATTTATGTTGGTATACCTAGCTATTTAGGTAAGCTAAGCATTAACTTGGATTTTTTTAACTTGGATGAATAAATTCATTCGCCAACTAAATAGAAATATTTTTTACAACTAATGACAAGAGTTTGTTATTAATGAGTGCGCCGGTCGGCTTTGAAAAGGTTTTAAGTCGCGATATATTATTTTGTTTATTTTTGTATGGCTCTATGTAAATAACAGCTGCTGCCAGAACACATATTTTTTGAGAATTACCTATATGAACTTAATTTAATAGGTAGATATGTACACTGAAAGTAAATTCCTAAGTAATATTGGTAAACAAATTTTTGTAGACTTCAACAAAATAATTTTATCGTTTTGATAAAATTTTATCAATATAATCAAATAATTTTATCTATTTTACAAAATCTTAATAATTTTTATCAGTTTGATAAAAAATTCACAACAAATAATATTTTAAGTTTAACAAAACACGTTTTGTTACTACCTACCTATAACAAAGTAGAACAGAGATTTTTTTCATATCCACAACTTTTTTTGTGGAGCAAACAAAATGTTTGTTGCATCTACAAGAACTCAATTTTGTAAATATTTGTCAATACTACAAAGTTTTTGTTAATTTTTTTATCAATTTGACAGAAAAATCAAAGAATTTAAACAATATTGTTGTTGTTAATGAAAAATTTTTTTTGGGTGTTTGGTTATTTTGTAGTACCGATAGAATACAGAAAAAATTTATCAATAAGATAAATCATCAACAAAAAATTTTGTTTGTCCCTATGTGCAAAATCGTAATTTATCCATTCTACAAAACATTTTGTTGGTATGACTGAAAATTTTTGTTGCGTACCTTAATATAAGTTTTTCCGTAAAATTAAAGTTCACACTCGGTTTGAACCGAAATGTATATAAGCTCACAAATAAACTTTTTGGATTCAACAAAAGATATTTATTATTTTAACAAAATATTTGGTTAATCTGACAAAAATTATTTTTTTAGATTCAACAAAAATAAATTTGTTGAATTGAAAATTATTTTATCAATACAATAAATAAATTAAATGTAAATATGACAAAAACATTTTATACAATTAACAAAATTTTTGTTTATTCAACCAAATATTGTGATGTTGTTTTGGAAATATGACAAAATAATGCTTGTCAGTTCAACAATTTTTTGTTGTAACGACAAAATAAAATTTTGGTACTTTTATCAATTTGATAAACCATTTTTTTTGAACGTATATTGAGAGAAGTTTTATCAGCTCAACCTACATTTTTATCGTATGCACCTACATTTTATTTTCAGTGTAAACATAAAATTGTTACCGAAAAAAACTTGTCGTGATTTTTTCTACTATACCTAGGTAGGTAGGTACGTATATAACATTTGATCCGTATCGCACTTTGTATTTTATGTTTATTAACAACACTCTATATTCGCCCTTCTATACCTACCTACCTACCTACTCGATTAAACATTTCCCCAAGTAATTTTCTTTCTTATTATAATTTCTTTTTGCATATTTTTCATCCCTTATACATACCTTTCAAATAAACGTGCCTTTCTCTATATTCCTCGTATTTTGATGAAAAAGAAAAACAAATATATCGAAGAGACGAAGAAGAAAAAAGCAAGAAAAATGTATGTAAAATGAGCAGAAACTCAAATGACGCTGATATGACTCCCCAAATGAAAATAAAAATTAATGAAACTTTTTTTTTTTTTTTTGAATTCATAGAAGAAAAGAAAAAGACCAGAAAATGAGAGCAATTCAGTGAAGAACATCAGGAGAGTTAAATTGGAATACTTTTGGCAAAACTTGATGGGTAGAATATATATTGTTCAAGTCTTCAAAGATTGCATATATATAAAACTATAGGTAGTTAGGTAGGTAGATATAGAGGAGTTGAAAGTTGAGGGTTGAGATTCTTGGAAGACAAATGAACGAGAAGCATTATAACGCGTCTTCCTGTTCGTAATCATATTCTGGTATAGTCAAACGAATGTGGGAGGAATGCTTCCTTTTAATTCTATGTTCTTCCGTTTAATTAAAGCGGTAAAGTTTTGAATATTTGACTTTTGACATTTTTTTCGTAGCTACGCGCCCCGGAAATATACAAAAATAAAAAACAAACCAAAACGGAAATTTGCTGACAAAATAATCCTGAGATTAAACGAGTGTTTGTTTTTTATGAGAACAAAATACATTTACATATGTACATATATCTAACCTATTTCATGAGTTAGCAAGTTTTTTTTAATAAATTCTAGAGATTGAAAGAAATCAACACACAGCCTCCAATAAAAAGGAGACACAATGATACGACATCCGTATATCCGCCATCATGACATCAACGACTATAAACTCATGTCGTCATTGTCGCCATCGACAATCGACAATCGACATGCCAACGCCACCGATTTGACTTATCGATTTGTATTAAATTTTTAAATTTCAAGGTTTGTTTATTGATTTTTAATTCTTATCATCTGAAAGCTTTCATTTTTGGTGAAAAAAAATTTAATATACAAAAAAAAAGCAGGCGTTGATGTTAGAGGAGGTACCTATGCTATGTTGCATATTAATGCCAATGAACTCATAAATTACGTTACATATCTATCTTCAAATATTATGGATAGACATCTTCTACATAAATAGGTATAATCTCTCTTTCTTAGAATTTATATGAAGGAAACGCTTTCTTGAGTGTTGGACAAGTAGGAAATTTAGTTGTTGTTGTGTTGCTTTGCAATTCTCGCACAGTTGAAGATTTATTTTTTTTTCTATTTATTAATTCAAAAGAGTGATAGGGAGGAGGCTGATGGCGGGCGGAATCAGTAACTATAAAGTGACTTGATTTATATTGAAAAGAACTCGTGTGTGAGTGGAATTAGGAAGCATTGTGGATGAGTTAAAAGGGTCTGTCTGAATGATGGAAATCAAAATCATTTGAAATTTTTCATAATACACCTACAGAAATAGATTTAATTCAGTGTGATGTCACTGATTGATGCTAATTTTTAATGTATTCTTAGATGACTTGACTAAAAGCAAAACTTATTAAGAAATCGTGACTTAGATTAGGTACCTTCCTACTTACATGGTTACGGACGCTAAATAGTCAAGCAAGTCAAAGGCATACTAAAAATTTTGATCACAGGGAGGGGGGGGGGATGTGTGGGTGATTCATAGTCATTTTTAAAAAATAGTTCACTTAAATATTAAATTTAATTGTACATACCAACCTACCTACCTACAATGTATACATTTTGTAAAAATTATATAATCAGTTGATTATTCTTAGTTATAGCCCAGTCGGAATAAGAATTCGACCTTTGGAAAAAATTTAACTGTACAATTTTCTTTCACTATTTGTTCGAGGATCTAATAAGAAGCATGGGTATATGTGTAGTTCTTCAGGAAAAATTTATTTTCAAACTCACAATTTTTGAAGAAAAAAAATTGTTGTAACCAATTTCTTTCAAAATTTTACATTATTAAGTAATTTTTTTTTAAATATTCAATGCTCTTATCAATTTTAAGTCAAATGCTAAAATAATTTCTGGTTTTTGAGAAAATTGAAAATAACATAATGTACTTTACTATAGGTACTTACTTATACCTAGTGGATATAGGTAGGTACCTATATGATCTTTAGAGCAATTTAAATTAAGGATTGAAGCTAAATTAATGAAAACTTATTTCCAATAGGTATGTATTTCTCAAAAACTACCTATAAGACGTCTGACTAAAAATTGATAAGAGCGTTGAATATTAAAAAAAATATTATCTACCTACTTATAATGTAAAATTTTGAAAAAAAATAGGCTTTGTTTGTTTAATGTTTTTTTTTTTTTTGAGTTTGAAAATTAATGTTCTAAAAACTATTCCTTTAAATAATTTGATTTAAAAACAGAATTAAATAATGAATTTCTGGCCGCACAAAAATGTATAAGATGACATTGTTAGTGTTGCCGTTGTTTTTTAAATATTTTGTTTTCTATTTTAAGTTATAATTTTTTTTAGAAATGGCGCCTTAAGCTCCAGCTCGATTTTTCCGAAATACCACAAATATGCTTCTAATAACTCCCTCTAACGAATTGTGAAAGAAATCTGTACGTTTCCATAAGTTTGACTTTAATCCCTGGTTTAAATTGCTCTAAAAATCCCTTTTCCACTAAAAAAGTAGTGAAGTACCTATACCTACCTGTATTTTGTTATTTTCAATGTTCTCAAAAACTAAAGGAGACATTTTAGTGTTGGACACAATTGATAAGAGCATTGAATACCTATTAGAATCAAAAATTGTTTGAAATTTAATTAAAAAAAAAAAAGTAGGTATTTACTTAAAAACTTTGATTTAAAAACAGAATATAAGAATGGATTTCTGGCTTCTGGAATAAGGTAAAATATGATTTTGTATATGTTGCTGTTGTTTTTTAATATATATTTTTTCTATTTTAATTACATTTTTTTATAAAATTCAAGATGGCGACTTAAGCTTCAGATCGATTTTCCCGAAAAACTACATATATGCTCCTAACAACCTCCTCCAACAAATTGTGGAAGAAAAGTGTAAAATTAAATTTTTTCCAGGTCAGGCCTTTTATTTGTACATATAGGGACTAGGCTATTAGTAGATATACAGTAGAATCTCAGAAAGATGAACGGTTCTAAAAAATTAACAGCTCGGAAAGATAAACGGAAATTATTCACTTTTTAGTGTTCAAAAATATGAACGGGTTAAAATTTTGTACATAATAATGTAAATTATTTTTAATGTTTACTATATCTTCTTCCTCAAACATACGTTGATGCTCGAAAAGATGAACAATTTGAAAAGATGAACGGGCCCTGTTTTATATCTGTTCATCTTTTCGAGATTCTACTGTGTTTCATCCTAAACAAACAAAATCAAATTTCGTAAGTTGAAAAACAGAATTTGATATAATAGATACCTATATAGGTATAAGGATCCATCCATTCATGTATCCTGTAATAACTAATTATACGAATAAACCATTTCGGTTCATATTTAAATATAAAATTCATAGAAAAAACACTTCAACTATAAATATACCAAGCCTATAATTGAGAAAGTACTTCAAGCAATCCAGACAAGACTACCTACGTATAAAAAAAACTATGAAGAGAATTTTATAAATAATTTTATTTTTTACATTTTATTTTTATCTAAGAAGCTTATAATATATAGAAGATGTATACTTAAAGCTGCTTAAATGTAAACCTTTGGTGACACAAAAAAAAGACAAAACAAACTTTAATTATGTCTAAGTGAGATAAAAAAAAATAATATCTTACACAAAATTTGCGCAAGAACAAATAATAATCTAGCAAACACAGTTGAATAAAGAATTATTATATAGCCTTCACATCTTCAAGTCTGTTCTTCAAGTCATAAACATGATGCTAGGCCAAAAAAAAGATCCTTTAGATGTTTGATTGTGCGAGCAAATTGTCTTACATCTTGGTTATATACTTTTATAAAAATATAAACACGATACAAAATCCCCTTAAAATAAACAAGTATAAAACTCTTGATAGCTTTTTTTATGACCATCTAAAAAAAAAAAAAAAAAACAACAAACAGAATGAAACAAAAACGGATGTGAAAATGAACGGAAACATTCACGATTAGTGTCGGCCAGAAATAAGGTGTCAAAAGTCAGTTTTTGGGGCAATAAGCTTAACTCTCTTATATATATGTATATAAACTTATATATCACCACCACAACCACTATGACTATGAGTTCCCTTTCTCTGTGAAAAGGAAGAAAATTATATATATAAACACCAAGCATGAAACAGCACCCCCCACTCCCATCATTCCCTTAAACATTCACTTCATGTTTTCCCTTTAATGGCGAAAATAAACTTTCCCTGCTCAGCCATGTTGAAGATTTCGTTTACTTTCCTTATCGACAGTTGGCGTAAATTTATGGACAAATTCCTATAAGTCATGTTTACTTCGGCTGTTGCCGGTAAATTCCTGTTTTTTTTTTTTTTTTTTTATTTGGCCAACCCACACGAAAAAAAGTGTATAAATTCGGATATCTGAATACACTAGGATTTCTTGTTTTTTTTTTTTTTTTGTAGCCTGTCGTTTTTATTATACAACGAGGCTATGATGATAATGACGTCGATGATATCAAATTTGCGTTTGACCTTTGGGAATAAATTAAGCTTCTTCAAGGAATTCATAAAAGCAAATAAAATATAAAAAGAAAAGCTCATCATAGATACACAAACACACTCATTCCTATACCTAAGCAAATGAAAAGAAAAGAGATGTTAATCCGAAAAAGTGAAAGGGATTTATTTTTAGTATCTGTGTGTGTCTGTAAATATGTATGTATATTTCTTGCTTTATTGGATAGTTAGGATATTTTTGCTTTAAAGCCTTTTGGGGCCAAAGTATATATAAATTTAGGTAGGCACATTGAAGACAACCTTAAATTCCATAACAGAACAAAAGGGGCGAAGACCACCGACGTGGTTTGGGATTTTATGAATTTAAAACAAACAGATATAGGGTAGGTATAGATAGGTGTTTAGATTGTAAGTTTTCAAAAAGTCTTCCGGAGTATAGAGAAGAGTATAGGAAGGGTAGGTATAGATATACATAGGTATTCCCGCTTGGGGCTATCATCATGCCACAAACTTTGAAATAACTTACTCTTGATAGACCTAACGGAAAGGGAATAAAGTTCTATTTTCAGGGGACATTGTTTTATTTGTGTTGAAAAGTTACAATTATCTCCGCTGCTGCTGCTGCTGGAAAATATGAAGGGGGTCTCTTTCAAATTCATCCACACCATGAAGTTCATAATAATTGAATTTTCATCTTAAGAATTTCAAATACCTATGTAGGTACCTATATCTAATATAGTGAATCAAAAATTTTCGAAACAGATTAAATGTTTAAAGTTCAGGTATAGTAAAGCAAGTTGAGTATGATTGATGATGAAAAAGTAGCACAATTTTAATCGGCTCATCTGAGGGGCCAAAACAAAGTACATACACTGCCAAAGCTAAAGTGAAATCGGTAATAAATCAGGCTATAAAGAATTTATTACAAAAGCTTTCTGTTGTGTTGTATGTTTTTTGTTGAAAAGGTCCTTTCTATAATTGCTTAGATAAACTACCTATATACATAAATTAATTTCTTTGTGAAAGATTTGGCATCATTGATTTTTTTTTTTTTTTGTGAGAACATAATTGAAACAAATTTTACCTGACAAGTTTAAGTCGGAGCAGATTGTTTAAACAGCAAATACCTACCTCTTCGTGGCTAGGAGATTATTATTGTAATAAGGAAGTCCTTAGTTTGGAAAATTTCAATTGAGTTTGGTTGATTTATTGAAGATTAATAAAGACACTTTTGTAAATTAATAAAGACCTCGTTTTAGAGAAAAGTTTTATACCAATATATATGGAGAACTGTTGGGACAAATTTGAAAATGAGCAATTTGGAGGTAGGTACTACACAAGCAGATACAGTGACGTAAATAAAATTCGGACTTCTCGTGTGGACTGATGATGAATACTTAGCTCGTATATAAGCGACGAAAATACCTTAGTTTTTGTAAGTTCATTTGTTTGACTTTTCACAAACGTGAAAATGGTGAACTAATATAAAACGTATTTTGGTTTGTATTTTTATATTTTAATAATAATAAAAAAAGCCTGATGAAGAACGTAAACATGTTCCAAGAATAAATATCTTTTACTGACCTACAGCCCGCTTAAACTCTATTCAACTAAATTTATAGAAACAAAGGTCACATAAATTAATAACAACTATGAAGCGAAGGTAGACTTTGCCTATATATACGCTGAGACTATCCCAATGGAAATGCATAACATAACTTCCTGATCAGAACAGTTGGACAAAATTTCAGGAGGCCATTGAAATCAAATATATACACAGATAAATTGAAATTCAGCTTTAACCAGTCAACTATTGAGTCCAAGTGAGATCGTCGAGAGGAAACCTTGGACTTTAAACCATTTTAAGCTATTTTGAACCAATTAAAATATATTATCTTTTTATAAGGAATTCTCAAAAATTTGCATAGGCTTAGATTTTTAAGGTTGGCAGGTCCAAACAGGGAGTTTCTAAAAATCAACTGTGTGTAAAAATTATTGCAGTTTTGAGTTACTGTATTTAAATTAAAGAAAAAGAAAAATGGGTGTGGCGATAGAAGAAATAAAAAAAAAGAAATTATGCTTTTAGTTCAAGAGAATTAGAGCACAAAAATTCAACTTTCAAGTAAGAAGCAATATTAGATACTTTTAAGAAAAGTGGGTGTGGTAGTAGAATGATTTAAAAAAAAAAAACTAAACATGCGTGCCTACCTACATTCGGGTTTGGCTTTAGAAAAATTTATTATATAAGTTTTTAACTTTTTTATGACTTTATTTAAGGATAATTTATCTAAGAAAAGTGGGCGTGGTAGTAGGTGGGAGGATAAACAATAAATGCTATATTTTAGGTTGAAGATGAACTTAATTTTAAAATTTTAACACTCAATAACGACGTTCAATAAGTAGAACATTAAAATATTATAAAAATGAGGGTGTCAATGAACGGATTTTACTCAAACCATTTCGCTGCTAATAGAAATAAACTTTTAAAATTTCAGGGAAATAGATTCAGTAATTTTCGAATCAAGGAGGCGCAAAAGTCATCACTCTAGAAGGTGCTATAATTTTTGCAAATGGAGGCAAATGTCAATTCACGAATCACTATAGGTATGGGTATTGTTTTGATTGAAATTATATAACATCTTATGATAGGGTGGTGACTTTTGCTCCTTTTGATGACTTTTGCATCACTTTGTATAAATATATAATTTAAAAGAAGATTTAAAGATAAAATTATAAAGTTCTAACGAACTTCATGTTTTTTTTTATACAATTTATTCAAATCTTAAAATTTGTAGATAAACCAATTGAAGTATAAAAGCAAGTCATTTGATTCCTCTTTTTTTTTTTGAGAAAGAGCAAAAGATATATGACGAGTTGTCAATGCGAAGACCAAATTCATATTGTTTTTAATGAACACAATCAATATTTTCATTAAAAAAAAAACATGGTGATGTTGCCATAATTTACTTCAAATATTGATTGATATTTACGTCATTCATAAAATATTGTAGTTTTTACACAACAATTCAATTTCTCCTTCCAGGTATATCTTTTGACTAAAACGCCATAGGTTCGGAAATAGCTCGTAAATTTATAACTGCACGTGACACTTTACTCCTTATGAAACCTTTAGAGATTTTGAAACGTGATAACTTCAATCATTTCCCACAACAAAAAAAATACCTACTAACTATCTATAGTATATGTATCTTTCCAAATAAAAACAACCATTAAATATTTTTACACAGCAATACTTCCATCACAATAATAATAATAATAATTCTTGTCGACAAGAAACCCAAGCACAAATCAATCAAACATCCTTAACCTCTTTCTCTTTTTTTCCCTATCTGTGGATGTCTCTGCCCCATCAAAAAATAAACAAAACCTCAATATAATCCTCCTCCTCGATATGGACAACATAATAAACAAACAAACAAAAAAAAACTACAATAACAACAGCTCGCAACATAAAAATAAAAAAAAGAGAAGAAAATATTCCTCTATACCATCAAAGTGTCAATTAACGTCAAACTTTTGACATGTGCACCAACTTCTAAATTGGAAATATGACAGCCTGCCGGCTGTCATTGGACACGATTTCATTTTTATTTTTATTTTTTTGTTGTTTCTTCGTTTTTCGCTTTGCTATTTTTTTTTTTTTTTTTTTGTATTTTTATTTGAAAAGCGAAACATAACTTTTGGTTGGGAAAACTTGCGAAATTGCACACAGCAACTAAACTTCACCCATGTGTCACATCTTCATGATGTTAACGCCGATGGTGCTGCTGTTGCTGTTACTGTTATATTGGTGGTGGTGGCCGGGCAGAGTATAAAAGAGAGATTCCGTATACACCGAGATGATGCGGTGTTGATGGTTATGATGATTACATCACTCGGTTTTAGTGGTTTCACACTGAATCCTTATATACAACCTTTTGTGTAGGTATATAATGTCTGATGGTAATTTGATTTAAGGAGATTAACATATAGATATATAGAAATAAACAAATATATATACAAACATGAGTGCGTTATTTTTCCGCCTTTTACACAGATATTCGTATAATGCCACGGTGCACAGTGGCTCCTTATAAGATTTTAAGGTGGTTGCAAAATAAAATTTTAGGGTGAGTCTGAAATGCAAAACTTAAAAATTCTTTGAATAAGAAAAAATTTTGATTCTCTAGTATGCGCTCATTACAACAGTTCTCAGCTTATATATGGCTCACAAGTGTGTGCAGTTTTCATAGAACTCATGAGCATGAATGAGAGTAATGTAGAATAAAGAAATGCTCACTCTTGTTGCAAATTTTATAAAAGAGCATAGTAACACATATGTCTTTTAATCACGACCATGACTGAGTGGCTATTGAGTAATTTCGTGCAACTCCTGAGCAATTTTGAGCAACTCGTGTGAAATTTTGAACAACTTGTGAGCAATTTTGGAGAAAACGTAAGCAATGGTGAGCACGTAAAGAGTTTTTCCAACATAACATAAATTTATGAGCATGAGTAATTTTGAGCAACTCGGGTGCAATTTTGAGCAACTTATAAGCAATGGTGGACGTAAAGAGTTTTTTCCAACATAAGACAAATTTCTGAGCATGAACAAATTTTGAGCAACTCCTGAGCAATTTTGGGCAATTCGTGTGAAATTTTGAGCAACTCATGAGCAATTTTGAGCAACTCGTAAGCAATGGAGGGCGTAGAGTTTTTCCAACATAACTCACATATTTATGAATTGATTTCAATTTTTTTATGGAATAAGAATATTTATACCATATGCGCCTTTTGAATATATGCAAGTGTGCAAGTGTGCAGTTTCGCTATCGAGCATTATAAATCTTATTTCAGTAGAAGATTATGCAATATGCATCTCATAAAGAAATTTTCTAGATGAAGGTAGCAGTGGAGAATTCGAGCAGACAAAATCGTTTAAAAAGAAATACAGTCGACTCTCCCTAAGTCGTACTCTCTCTAACTCGAACACATTTTCTCGATTATTGGCATCTTTTTTCACCCCTTAAGTCGAATTTTGTTTAGAACAAAACAAAATAAAAAAATATTACCCCTTCGGAATTCGTATTTGGGTATAGTATAACTACGAACCATCAAAACTTTAATACATATGTATATATGTATGTGTAGCATCGCGTGTACCATCATCGTCAGCTCCTAGCGTTTCTTCCTATTCATAAGCCTGGTACCTCTATGAAAAGAT
This sequence comes from Epistrophe grossulariae, assembly GCA_929447395.1. Classification (NCBI taxonomy): domain Eukaryota; kingdom Metazoa; phylum Arthropoda; class Insecta; order Diptera; family Syrphidae; genus Epistrophe; species Epistrophe grossulariae. The sequence goes on along the minus strand of OV839568.1, from coordinate 133,222,219 downwards.
ACAGTTTTTAAAAAGTTACAACGCAGAAACAAAAAAAAGGTTTTTATCCTTTTCTTTTGTGTTGTGGTTGCTTTATATACATATATTAACCTTTATTTATTAAATAAACCTTTTAAAATAAAAAAAATGTTTCCCTCTATAACTCGAATTTTTCCAAAACTCTCTCTAACTCGAACAAATCTTGGTATCCCGTGAAAATTCGAATAAGGGAGAGTCGACTGTATTTGCAACCAAAAAAAAAAAAAATCATCTGAGCCACTGTGCGTCGTGATATCAACCATCAGGAATGTGAGATATTTCCTTGCAAGCCATTAGCGGCATTTATCAAATAATGGACTTACCTATACTCAAAGGAATGCACACATATCCTCCTTTTATCCGCACACCGTTCTTTATATAGCTTCGACTTAATATTTTACCTACCTTAATTCTTTTCTATACTCGTACTTCGAAGCATTAATTTAATATTTAAATTTATGATTGTGTCATTTTAATAAATCATCAAATCAGTTATACACAGCTTTACAGTGCACCACCCATAACTTTGTCGTTTCGCCATACCTTAAACTCCTACTACCACAATATTATTGTGTGAACTAAACACGACCGGACTAAAACCGCGCTTGGCGGATTTGCGGGTTTTTTGGGATAAGGTCTTGGGAACATATACATATCTATCCATATAGTTATGCTGGTGATGGGTAGGTACCTTAACTCTATACGGAGAAATCGTATATTGATAAATTGTCATCCATCAAATTAAATTTTAATTAAGCTTTCTTGGGGTTTTAGGAAATCGGGCGACGCCGCGGCCGCCGCCGCCGATGACGACGACGATGTTGGTGGTGATGGTGATGATGATGATGATGATGATGATGATAATGGTGACGGTGGCAACAAGAGAGAGAGACAAACAACAAAATCGTGGTTAACTATGGAATTGCAAAAGGGTGACAATTCCATCAATTCGATGTAATGGGTGATGTTTTGAGGTTAAAATATTTCCATTCTGTTGACATCGAATATAATTGGAATGGATAAGTGATGTTGGGAAATTTTGTCCATGATGACCATCGCATCAATGTTATATTGCGTTTGGATTTGTGCCAATCGATTTGCTGTGGTTGTTCATATACATATATAGGATATTCAAGAAAATTACCAAAATTTTATACTAAGCTACTTAATTTGTTTTTGGAAATTAAAGATAAAATATGCAGATCATTCAATCGATAATTGTAATAGGGATGCTTATCCAACAACTGAAATCGAACCTAGGCTTTTCAGAAGCCGCTACTTAGGGTGACCTAATAAAGCAACTTGACTCCAATTCAATTCAGATTTCATCGTTCCTTACATGTTTTTAAAACAAACGTATTGACCACACCAGCTATAGCCCATATAGAATATTTCTACTAAAATCATTAGAGACGTTTTCGAGAAAACAAAACAAAAAAAGAGAAAAAACAAAATTTTTTTGTTTGGGACACATACCCGTTCTAGATGAGCTGAAACAAACATTCGATTTTTTCGTCTATTGAGTAGGTATTCCCTGTTTTCCATTATCCTCGCATAAGGTTTGATTAAAACCTAAAGAAAACAGTACATTTGTCAAGGACTGCAGGACTCCATGTTTCTTTAAAAATTATAACAAACTTGACTTTTAAGAAAAATTAACTATCTTTAACTCAAAATAAAATAAAAATAATTATCATTGTATGTAAATTGAGGGATTTTGAAATTTCCGAATTTTGAAATTGTGGTCTTAAATGTCTTTCAACTTAAAAAGGCATACATTTTTTTTTTGTCAAAGCTTATATCTCTATAAAAGAACTTTAAAACAAATTATGGTATTTTTCTTTAAATTTTGACAAACAATGAATATACATGTATTATGTAGCTTCTTACCGTTGTAGTTGTTGTTGTATGAGGTGTATATGCGGCATATGCTGGTTGTGGCAATGGAGCTGTATATCTGTAGGCTTGTTGTGCAGCAGCGGCCGCCGGTGCGTAACCCTGTGGTGTCCAACTAGCACCTCTATATGGAGCACCAGCTAATCCACCTGCAGCTGGACTAGTCATAGCTGGCCTCTGGGCCCCTTTCAATGATACCGGGGCTGGGGGCGGAGCTCCCGGGTATGCCGAACGCGGCGCTGCTGTTGTACTTCCCTAAAACAAAACAAAAACAGAAGAAAAATATAGAAAATGATTTATTGAAAACCAAATCTATCAATTTCTTTGATTTTTTCATTTCCCTATATTATATATAAAACGGAATGAGTGTTTTGCGTCCTTTAATAAATTCATTAAATTCTCACAGACATTCTTTTTTTTTCTAAAATATGTCCTTCATTATTTTCAAATATTTGAGATTATCTTTAAGAAATTGTCATACTACTTAGTGCGTTCCTTTCCTTTGAAACTCTGTCCATTTGTGTGAAGTCTGTAAAAGTTCATATAAAAAAAATAAAAAAATTGTAGAAATTCACACAAATGAACAGAGTTTCCAAAGAACACACCTAATATTTGTAATTTTATAACTGTGAATGAATAAAGTTCATTTAAATTTAAAATAAAAAAAGGGTTGTCGTTTTTTTAAGTTAAAAAACGAATAAATAAGTCACTTTAAAAAAAATCCATGGTACCCATAAATTCAAGTTAAAGTTAAAACTTCCTTAAAAACACCTTCAACTTTATAGTTATCAACTTTAAATTTTAGCATCCTCTTTGTGTTTCCCCATCATCCCTCAACACTATACGATCCCCATTTAAGCAATTCACCCTGTGTATATAAGTGCAGTCAACATCATTTCACATAATTTTCAAATAATAAAAATAAAAAAAACTCAGTATATAAAGCCATGGAATACGTGCTTAAACTCCAGCTGTGAGGGTTTCTCTCATTCAACAAGAACACAACATAGATTCTTTATTAAACCTGCACCCTCGCCCAACTCGTCGTATATATAAACCACATACCTACCTACCGTGTCAAAGAGTATCACTGCTTCTAGCATTTTTATAATCCAATAGATCAATCATTATCGATATAACAAGGAATAAACGAAGGCGCTGTCGTTGTTTCACCACGTTTCAAAACCTAGAGAGAGAATTTTCGATGAACAATTGATTTGGTTAATGGGGGAACCAGATCCACATCCAGAAGGAAAGGTAAGGCGTCGCGTCGTCTCTGATTGCGTGAGTTTTGTACTTTGTGAAGTATACATTTATATATAAATGTATACATACATAGGTACTTGAATTATGAGTGTGATAATAAAAAACAAGAAAATGCGAATAAAGAAGAAAACGTTTGACGAGAAGTAACATTCATTAGGTGCTACATGGCGTATACGTAATAAATATATATTTTTTTTATTTTTTTCTATTTGAAGTCTTGCCGTTGAAGTTTTCATGTTTTTTTTATTTTTTGTTTAATGTTTCAATGAATTGGGTGGATTTAATATTCTTTAAAAAAAAAAACGAAACGTCAAAAGGCATAATTTTCAATTGTGTCTAATAATTAGTGATATATGAAAATTTATGATTTGTAAATTAAATCAAATAATAAAGAAAGAAATTGTTCGAGTTTATAATATTCTTGGAGACAGTTCACATTAATTTGAAGCATTTTTATTACATTTTGAGATTGTTAAGGATATCAAGGATCAAAGATATATTATTATCATGGATTCGAGCTATATATAGGCACAATAAATTGAAGACAAGAAAAATAAACATGGGACAAACAACAAAGCAATAAGCAAGCACACATTCATGAATGATAAATAGAGGTAACGCATATAAATACGTTTCAGCTATTAATTTTGTGAACCAAATAAAAAATCAACAGATGCGATCGCTATATATTGAAGGGATGGCCTGGTGATACATTGTTATATGTTTACCTTTTAAGGTTTTTTTTTTTTTATAAACCAATGAAAGCATTATTATCAACTTAACGAAATGAACAAACTTAACGGGGGGACTTGATAAAAAGAAATATGTAGCTCCTTTGGAAAAATTATTGTCATTTAATAAAGAAGTTAACATATTTTACTGTCGACTCGATAAAATATTTAAAGAGAAGGAGGGCAAATCTGTTTTTTATTGGTAAATTTGTAACGTTTAGGAACTTCTATACACACTTTCACTATACTTATTAGTTATTACAAATACATTTTATTTTGATATTTGGGTAGTTAAGATTATTTAATTTTTTTTATAAATTTATTGAAATAATCATTTCAAAGAAAAATCAAATAACATTCAGTGATTAAAAAAAAAATAACTGGAAGAATTGATTTTGTTCTCAGATGTATCTTCAATAAAACTTTTTTTAGAAAGAGGATAAGATTTCTTAAAAAATATAAAAATATACAAACTGATATGAAACTTTTGCGGACTCAAACACGAAGGCACTTACGAAAAATAGTATTATAACCCTTTTTTTGTAGAGTTTCATAAACTAACATTTTTGCTGCACGATTTTTTACAAAAGAACTGATAGTTTTTAAAATTGTTGCCCTTTTCAATCCTATAAACTTAAATTCACTGGTTAAAATATGGAGGGTATACTTTTAAAGATGTGCTTAAGAAATCAAAACGAACATGTATGTATGTTCAAACCTTTAAATAATTGATAATTGTACTTTTATTATTAAAAGAAAAAAGAAAAATTGTAATTGTAATTGTAATAGTATTGTAATTGTAATTGTAATTGTAATTGTAATTGTAATTGTAATTGTAATTGTAATTGTAATTGTAATTTTAATTGTAATTGTAATTGTAATTGTAATTGTAATTGTAATTGTAATTGTAATTGTAATTGTAATTGTAATTGTAATTGTAATTGTAATTGTAATTGTAATTGTAATTGTAATTGTAATTGTAACTGTAATTGTAATTGTAATTGAAATTTTAATTGTAATTGTAATTGTAATTGTAATTGTAATTGTAATTGTAATTGTAATTGTAATTGTAATTGCAATTGTAATTGTAATTGAAATTATTATTTTTAAAATTTTTTTGGATCTTTAAGATTTTTTGAATTACTTTTAGAAGATGATACCGTTCGAATGGACACCACTTTTTTTTATGAACATTTGGGTTCTTTTTAACAAACATCTTTTAAGCCAGAACTTCGGGCGATAAGTTTTTACAAATTCTTCTGGAATATTTTCTTAGAAATCTTGCGTAGGTGAAACAACATTTTATTATAATTCTTCTTTTTATCACCATTCTTGATTTTAATATTTATTTTAGAAAAACATTATTAAAAATCTATCTTCGCAGTTTTAATTTTACCTTTCTTCACAAATACCATTTTACGTGTTAAAAAGAATGAAGATATTTTTTCCATCACTGTAGGACGTAGGTATTATTTAAAATTATTTTCATCAGATCTTATTAAATTTTTTCCAAAAAAAATAACATTTAAAGTTTTCCCATTTTGAATCTAGATGCAATTTATCTTATAAAATCGAAACATTGATATTTTTTCTTTCAATTTGAGTGGGTAAAATATCACTATAGAACATACAACTTCTTTTCTTCTTTCAATGTTTTTTAAAATACAGCCACCTACATTTTGCATTTCTATTTAAAACGTGAAAACAATTTGTATGAAAACCGAAATACATTTTCTCCGCAAGTTTTTCTTGAAAATAAATGTTTTTATTTTTAATTTAACTTGCACCACCAACACAGCCTTCAGGTGTTTTTATAATCGAGTCATATTTCCAAAATAATCACTTTTAGCACAATATACATAGGTACCTAGATAGATATACATATCTTTAGCACGAGAAAAATAATGATTTCATCAAACCCTGACATTTTTCCAAACATTTTTTTTTTTTATTTCAACCAACCACAGTAGATATTGTGCATCATCATTCCCCCACCCAGAGGCAGTCACAATAATAATATTTTATGAATGACTGACCTTGTCCACTCGGTAGATATAGGTAATGGTCCAAATCAATTTGTTATGCTTGTAAATAGAGCTATATGAATTATACCAAACGCAAATTGATTTCAACTTCACAAAACCGAATGTCAAAACAACAAGATAGTCAGCATAAAAAATTTAATTGAATGGAAAACAAGGAATAAAAAATCGTTCAATCAAACTATCTTTTCTATTCACATACACAAAATAATATCGATGAAATGAAATGAAACGTAACGAAATTTATTCTCAGCTATTTTGAATTGATAATAATTTGAAGTGAAGTGTGCTGATAGCAAAATACCATCTGCTGTGTCTCTGCATTATTATTGCACATAGCTCTGTCTGTACAGCATCAGCAACAATTTTCTGAATGAATATACACGTGTCGTCGTTATATTGTGGAAAATATAAGGAGGACGGCAGCGGCGGTGTAGACAGCAGCGCCACCAACATCACTGTACCGAGAAACAATACAACAAAATTGAGCATCGACGAACCACTGGAATTTTATTGCATAAATTCCATTTTTGTTTTTCAGTCCAAAGTGTCCTATTTTTTATGTATTTCATATCATTTTGCCATATTTCCTTTTTTTCTGTATCTCTGGAATAATTTACATCGCGATAGTTAAAATGTATTTCAACTGCAGCTATACTCTTACTAGTTACTACACTGTGCTGCACTAGCCCAATATCCAGCTTCTACCTCTGTAACTATAATGTTATACCTACATATGTATGTGTTTGGTGCTCGAGCTGGTGTTGCAGATGATGATGGGATGCAATGGTGATTTCTGGTTGCCATGTTATGTATCTATGCAAATGAATCAATATTCAAGGGTAAAGGGGTATATGTTCCAAGCGCTCAAGAAGGTACAACCAGAGGGCGAATTATGTTCACTTCGCAGCGTAACAGAGAAAATCGAGAAAATAAAAATCGAAATTCGACGAGTATGTTAAAATACACCACGACGAAAAAAATATATAAAAAAAAACAACAACAGCAATAAGGACGCAGGAAAAAAATACGTATACGTTTAAAGGACGAAATATACATTCCTCGTTCAAATGCAAAGTTTCGCTGGTGTTTTCCTTTCCGAAGCAAACGCAAATTATTGACAATCGATGGTGGCAAGATACAAAAACATTGTCATTCGGACTCATTTTCGTTTATCACACACTAGCCACTGAGCCGCATGTATACCTATAGCACAAGCAACCTTCTCAAGCTCCCATAAGTCCTTGCACCCGAATATACCCCGGGTCTCACCAACTCCAAAACATCACATCTGGTTCAACAGTTCTCATATATCCATGCCATGTACATTGTACATTGGTATGTTCGACATACAATTTATAGCTTTTAAAAGCCATTTTATCATTCCGTTGAAGCCTTGTGGGGAAATGTGTCAATTTAAAAACAGATAGAGAGAGAGAGACAAGAGAGGAAAGACACAAAATGAACCAAATGAAGTCTCAACGCAAGAAGCAAAGTATCTGTACATATACAATATATATTTATGTATACGAGTATATTTATAATATAGCAGGGTGTAAGTATAGTTGACTTCAAACACCCTTGGTATTGACAATTTGACAAGGCGAAATCAATGGCCAAACAAAGTTTAAGTAAATATTTGAAGTAAATATAAATTTTAAATTTGGTTATTTAATGAAGACTTATTAAAGGAATTATATTAGCCAACAAAATGATTCGCATTATAGTATAAACAAAAATTGGTTTACAATTTATAAATAAGAATAAGAAAACAATTGGAAAAAATATAATTTAAAAGCAAATACATTTTCTATGGTTTTCTGGACCTAGCTATAGGTATATAGGTATATTACACATTGACAACGAAAGCGGTAGGTAGTCAAACAAAAATTGTGCTTTTTTTTTCAAATTAATGATTTCAAAAAACAAATAAACAACATTTTAAAACAGCAAAACAAATTGACTAAAAATAGCTTATTGAGTGAAGTAAACAAAAACATTCTATATTCACAAAACTACGCTTTCTTTATTATATTTACATAGGTACCACGCACATGGTGTGAAGTTCGCACTGCTATTTACGACTTTCAAAAAAGAAGGTCCTTGTACTGCCACATGTCATTGAGATTATAAATAGGTACAGCTATAGTAGCCACAGTACCTTGCCTAGCCTACACATTATATAGGAAAGTAATAAGATAAAATCTGACTAAGAGAAACGGAAAAATGTCACAGTCTTTCTTTCACTTAAGCGGATTTTTCAATTAAATGAAACCCGCTTAAGTGAAAAAAATTTCGCTTAATCGGAGTCTGGATAAAAAAACGAAAATAAACAATTGTGGTACCTATACCTACATCAGAAATTCAAAATATGTCATTTTCGTGGTGAAAATTTGGTGGAGGTGAAAAAAAAGGAGTGAACATTTTTTTGCTCTGTTCGATTCATTTTTTTTCACTTTACTTTTTCTTCTTTACTGTAAATACCTACCTAGTTTAAAATTTTGCGCTAAATCTTTTAAAAAGTTCTTACCTAGGTAGGTATTCACTAAAAAAAAATTAAACAAAGGATTGGTATCTGAATTTAAAAAAATATAGCTCATGAAACATATGTAGTATGCCTACCTATTTATAGACAGGTGCTGGCATTTTTTTCATCAATGTTTTTAAAAACATGTTACATTTTTGTTACACCTCTGTTTAGTCATTTAATAGGGATGATTTTTTGTAAGGGCTTAGCTAAACCCAGAGAATTCTCGTGGCTTAACTTAAGCGCGCAGAAAATCTGTTTTACCGGCGTGAATTACACGGGTACTTGTTATGTGATGTTATGTCCCCGGGATTACCAAAAAAACACACCTACCTAGTATTGAAATGTAATATGTAGATACTTAGAGTCTGTCAGGGGGACGGTTAGTACCCCTTTTGCGACCAACTTGTGGAAGCCGATGTTAAAGTCGAATAGAACCAAATTTGCGTTCAGTTAAGCACTAAGTTCTTTGTATAAAGTGGAAGCTAGTCGTGTTATTCACTAAAAACTAATTTTTCGTTGATGGCGTTTAAGTTCCAGTAGGTACAATTTTCCTCAAAAATGTCACATAGATTTGCTCCTAATCACGGTCAGGGTTACCAACAGGGGAATTTTTGCCCGGAGACTCCGGGAATTCGATCTAACCTCCGGGCTCCGGGCTTAGCCAAAATTTCTCCGGGCTTAATGTTTCATTTATTTTATTTCACTCTTGAACGCATTCCTTAACACAAACACAAATTGCAATTTTCCATTCCTTGCGTTCATATTAGTATCCATTGATGAAAAAAAATGTTTAAGATGATATGACGCTTCAGTGATATCGACTGTTTTCTCACAAGGGATTACAACAACACGAAGTTACTCAGATCGCTTTCGGCACGGCCAATGAAACAAGCTTTGGCAGCAAATTGTAAAAATTTTTAAGAAATTTTAACTTACGAAAAAAACCAAATATAGAGTGCCAATAAATCTGTGCCTACGTTCTGTTACCTTCGCATCGTATCGATAAAATTAATCGCGAAACGATGAAAATTTAAATAAATCATTTGAATTTTTTCCATTTTTCAACGGTTTTTGATCAATTTTATCGTTGCAAGAGATCTGTTTGGTAACGTGAAATTTCATGTGTATTTGTACAAAATTTTACCAATTTGCTGTCAAACACATAGGAAGTTTGTAGAAAAAAAAATTTACTAAACACTAAACAGGCATGTTGTTTGACAATGCGTCAAAGCGAAAGAGCAATGTCTCAAAGCATAAAAGAATCAAAGTTCAGAACGGCAAAACGGAAAAGCGAAAAAGTGCCAAAGTAACATAGCGACAAGGCATAAAATCGACAAAAACGCGGCTATTTGGGGTAAAGAAGAAGGAAAAACAATGATTTTGGAAAAAACTTCCGGTTCTGGACTTTTCCGAAGTTGGTAACCCTGATCACGGTTGGCCGAATAAACTACCTACATTTTCTTCTTATTAACTACGCATACCTAGGTAGTTAATTAATTGAATAAACTACACGCCTTTTAACTACAAATTGCTACGTCTGCTACATGCATGGTAATTGGTAGAGCTAAAAAATAATAGAATTTCAATATAAAACTTAACATTTCATTTTAAAATTTTAAAGTGACAGTTGACAAGATCGTAAAGACATTTGAAACTACAATTTGTTTCATTAACTAAATTTAACTACGTTAAACAACATAAATTACGTAGCAAATGTAAAAAAATTTAATTTATTCTAAAAAGTGATAAGTACGTGAAACAAACATTTTTACAATAATTTTTTTTAATTTCAGATATTGTCATGAAATCACATTTGATGATGATCCACCACAATCGTACTTATTCAACGATGGAATCTATGAATACCTACAAAATGAGTTTGAATTGAAAATTAATTTTTCTAACTACAGCGCGTTGTTATACAACAACAAATCATATGAAAAAGAAGTCCGTAGTATTGCTACATTTTACATTAATGATTAAACTTTAAAGATATTAATAGATTAGATACACTATACACACACAGCATGACTCAAATGATAGTGAATTAAATTAAATTATTTAAATGTCGGGGCGGCGCGAACGCCATCCCCGGCTACCAAAAATTACACGCACGAGTTATTCGCATTAGGAATAATCGCAGAGGTCAACTCAGCCGTAGTGCAATGGCCAAGCCTCGCTCCGGGGGAACCGCCTTCATAATCACGGTAGCCCCTACGCCAGGTAAGTATGCTTAACCGTTGTCATGTTGGATGTCTTATGAATTTTTCGACACAAAGTAAATGTGAATTTTAAAAAAGAGAAATAGAAAACGATCGCTCGCTCTTTATCATCCTCGTCCAATTCCAGTTTGCAAACAAAGATCGACATAGCACACACACGCATACCATTAATAATTGAATTATAAAGCAAGCAAAGTAATAAAAATAATAATGAAAAATAAAAAGGGGATTGAGTCTTTATCGTAGGTAGGTAGGTACGTATATTTTATACAATGTTTTTTATCAATGGATTCGTTTATTTATTTTGAATTTATAGGTGTGTTTTTGTGTTTTTCCTATTTTAGCTTAAAAAAAATATTCATTTTAAATACCTTGCACAACAATTAGGTAGGTATTCCGCTTAGTTATCGGCGATAAACCTCTCCGCTTATTAACTAAGCGGATATGAAAACAGATACAGAAGTATGCCTAGGTATTTTGACTGTCATACCACATGGTCCATGGAGTAAGCAGTGGTAGCGGAACGCTATTTTTAATTCCATTTAACTCATACTGAGAAGCCTGCTCATACGGTTAAGAGGGTCATGTATGCCGTTGTTATTCCTATAAAAATCTATATGTAAAAGTTCAAATCTTCGCAGGAGCGTCAATATGACCATTTGTAAGTAATGTTTGGAGCTGCAGAAGAAGAAATGAAACCGATGTTCATATGGCGGTAGGACGTAGGTTAAACGGATCGGTCAAAGGAAGACATTTCACAGCAAAGCGAATAAATTTATGTTGTATTGGTTCAATTCAACTTTTATGAATTTCATAGAAGGGAATCCATTCTTGTGAGTCGTATTCAAAATGAGGACGTACATAAAACTTGTATAAGGAAAGAGTAAGATCCGTATCTTTAAATTCTTTGTATCGACGCAGCGTCCTCGTAAAATTGGATTGCTTCGTCGTCATTCGTCGTTGACTGAAATAATTCCTTCGGCCAATACCTATTGCTGTCACATCTAGGTATCTTGGCTCGGGATGTCCCTCTTCGCTTATAATAATCCTAACCAGTGAGTTTGGATGGTTGTTCGTCAGTTTTTTTGCAGAAATTGTCACGAATTTATCCAGAGGGTTGATTCCTGATTCATCGTATAGAGCCTTTGGTTGGTAAAGTGCTTTTGTCGTTGCCGGTCAAAATGGAATCATGTGCAGATCCGCAAAATTTTCATCTCAAACACTCAAAGATTTTTTTATGCTGGTTTTGTAAATGATGAACCATTCTGGAAAACAGTATATGCTGATGGGCCTGATAAGTTGCTTGTATAGAGAAGAAGCTTTGTCTTTCGACTGAGTCTATTCCTTTTCCGCATTAAAGGGTGGATGAGATGGAAAGCGTAATTCCCCTTTTTGAGAATGGCCATTGCATGTGGATTGAAACATAGTCTCTTCTCAAAGTTGATACCCAAGGTATTTTATTTTTGGCTTCGTTGTCAGTTGCGAATCGTTGGGCAGATTGAGGGTGATGCTAATGGCAGCCTGCTGCAGAGCGTGTGTTTCAAAGTACTACGGGTCTTCTGAAACAAACCAATTCAGATTTGGCTGATTTGATTTTGATAACCCATCTTTCGCAGTATTCCCAAAGAAGCTGGCAATATCGTTTTGAAACCTGAAGAGCGGATAAAGCGTAGTATGGTTCTCTCGAAATCTGCATATATTAGGGATGATGTTGTTAGTGTTTGCAAAACGTCTTGATCCTCCGAAGAATAAGTTCTTCCAGAATTTTGCTGATGGTATTGCCTAGCCGGGAGATTGAGCCGGATATCGCTCCCTCCCTTCATTAATTTTTTTTTTGGAGACGCACAATCTTAGCTGGCTGACATCTCTTTACGAAATAGCATTTGTTGACGCAGTTGTTGAACAGCATCGAAAGGAATAGCATCATCACTTGGGGAAACTTCCTAAAGTTGTAATTAGGAATCATGTCTGGTCAAGATGAATTTTCAGGTCGTCAACTATGGAATTGTTCCAGCTACTTCCTCGGGGTTTGTAAAACTTCCAGTCGGCTCGGGTTATCAGGTAGGGTTGTCATCGTTGAAAATGGTGATTTAAGTGTCCTTTTGCTGCAGCCGCTGTATTGTTGATTCGGCTTCCTCGTGAAATGCAAAATTTCCTTCGTATTAATCCGCAAATGCCTCCGCTTTATTCCGAGCAGGCATAACTTCCCCTTTGACTGGTGCTGATTTTCTCGGGTATTTATTGTCTTTTCCCAATAATCCTGTTGATTTCCTTACATCGGAAATTATCAAGCTTGATATCTTGTGAATTTTGCTATACAAACTAAATGTGAATTTTAAAAAAGAGATCAAATCCACATTCTATCAGGCTTACTTCCAGGCCATTCTTAGGCCAAATAAATGCGGTATTAATGCTGCTATATAGGTTCATATCGACTCTCTCGGTGATACACTGACACACATAAACGCTGCAACATTGTTTAACCACCCTATATAGCTATAAGTCCGGGGTAAAGTATAATTCTAATTGAAAATATTTTCAATCACCGAACTAATCAAGTATCCTACGTCATCTACCATCATCATCATAATCCTAGCAAACAACTGGGTACAAAACGTCAAACACCAAAAAAAAAAAAAAAAAAAAAAAAAAATGAAAATGAAAACACGTCACCTCTCTTCACTTTCTTGTTGTTGATATGCCATCTCATTAATAATCACAGCTGAAAAATGAAATTAATAATAATTAGGCTTAATGACGTCATTAGCACATATCAGCAACAGCAGCGCAGGCAGAGTAGGTATATCAAAGTGATGGCAGCAACAACGACGACGTCAAATTCACTTCTTTTCCATCTCGAACGAGCTCATATACCTATATAACTCCTCTCATTTTCAACGGAGGACTCACCGACTTCCTGATGTGCCCTAAACCAACAGATGTGTTTATTTTCACAATAATCCGTTATAGAAGATGGTAAATATATTAGGTTGAAAAAGTGATTCGGCTTTTTAAACATCGCCCTCCGCCCCTCCTACTCCCCGCCTTTGTCCCATATAGATATGTTTCAGAATATTTTTTTCCAAACCCGCGCAGATTGTGTAGCATTATAAAAGCGAATATGTCGGAGGATATTAAATTCATCTAACCTCTCTGGAATATGCTTGAAGGCTTAAAAAGTAGGTAGGTACGTCAGAATAAAAGAGGTTAAGTGTGAAAAAGAGCTTGTCGCAAAAAGTTTGACGTCATTTGTGTGATTACTATAACTTTTATGTCAACCGCGAATTATTTTTTTTGTTTTAAAGATGAATTTTTTTGTTATGGTCAAACTTGACTCTTCAATTTGGATCACTTATGGAAATGAAACCATCTCAAGAGTTTTTATTTTTTTTATTATTTTAATTTGCCATCTTCTCTCGTTATATCAGCAAAACTAGAAATATCGGTACAACTGCACTTAGTTTGTAACTAATTAAAATGTCTGTTTGTCTGCAGCTTGGAGAATTAATGCGCATACTAAAATTATGCGCAGCACTTTTTAAGGGCGTTGTACACGAGCATTGTAGGTGGTAGGTAGGTATAGGTACTGTTGTTTGAAATGAAAGTCGAAACGCACAGAACATACGGGGAATGCGGTGTGTGCGGTATGTTTTGGTATGTCATTTTGAAACAGGTAATTTTACGGTTGCTATCCAAGAGATAAAATTTGTATCCATCTATCTATCTCCACGTAGGCATTAAACTAGCTACTGTTAAAGGTGGAGGAAAAGCTATATACACAATGCAACACAGCACATTCAGCATCAGGATTCAGGAGTATCAGAGGAAAGTCAGAGTACCTATTCTATACCTACCTATATAGAGCTTGGTGTTAGTCCTGCTCGTCCTAGTCGTTATAGTCGTGTCGGTCGATATACCAAAATAAAAGCTCTCCCAGTTTTGTACGTCAGTGGGTGCACAATTTTGAATTCAGGCGGAAAGAATTTATCCTTTCTTTTGGTTTCTTTCTCCCATTTTTGCTTTGTTTCTCTATATACCTAGTTTTTTGTTTTATTTTATTTCATTTTTTTTTACTGAAGGACTGTTTCATTATATTTTTGTGTGCCACAAGGGGAAATTCCTTTGGTTTTAATGGCTGCATTTCTTCTTAATTCCATGGAAATTTGAAGTCAAAAGAAAAACCCGAAACAAATGAATGAGAATAGGTATGGTGTGTGAGAAATGTTTTCAAGGTAGATATACAGAAAGAGATAGGTATATATATGTATATACAAAGTGAATGAAATAGAAAATAGAAAAAAAAAAACGGTTGGAATGTTTTGCAATTTACCAAGTGAACACCAAATGCGTTGACACTATAGCTACATATTATACAGCAAAAAAAACGAAAAAAAAAATTAGAGAAAACATATTTAAGGACACAACCATTCCTTAACAGAGTGGCAACACACACAGAGGTTAAGAGTTTAGTTCATGTTTAACTTTTGTAATTGCATTCGTGCTTGTGTCTTATGTCAAGAGTTATTTGCAGTTCCGTCATTTGAGATGTTTTTTTTTTTTAATTTAAAATTGTGAATATACCTATTTACACAACAAAGTTTAAGATTTGTAATCTTTCTTTCTATTTACCGGGAACAAAAAAAAATTGGGTGAGAGGATTATAGCATTAGTATTAAAATCATGATTAAGTTTTATAAGATTACAGCAGACATTTTATTTGGAATGCAATCTTCGATAGAAAAGAAGTAATCTAAGTAATATCCAGGTGTATCCTATCCTTCCTATATTTTCAGAGCAGAGGAAAATTAAGGTTTTAGGGCTTGGAAAGTGGACGGTATAACAGTATGTGAAATTCAATCAAAATCGTTAGAGTAGATAAAGGGTCTTCCAATATAGGGACTTCCTATAACTTTGACAGTTGATAGAGGCCATATTGTTGAAGCTACATCTGTCAAATTGGCTGTCATTTATTCAGTCTGTTTTGCCAAATCATCATGAACGGATATAGCGTTTATCAACACATGCAAATGATAAAATTAATTTATCAAAATGGGTATTCCGCGCGCTTCGCTCATTTTATGGTCGCTATAACAGTCCTACCGAGAGGACTATTCGCAGTGTGGTGGATAAATTCGAGTACACATGGTTCAGTAAACGATCAACCAACACTCTGCCGCAAACATCGCCGCTGTCCCTGAGAGTGTGCAGGAGATTCCGAGGCATTCGATTTCTTGTCGCTCACAAGAACTCGGTTTTTCGCAGACCTCAACTTGACGAGTTTTTACGTCGTGACTTGGACCTGCACCCGTACAAAATCAACTGATCCAGGAGCTGAAGGTAAATGACCATATAGATAACAATATGTGTTCACTGAAGGGCCTCTGGAGTAGTTCATCGAAAAATCATTTTCAGCGATGAGGCCGATTTCTGGATGAATGGGTACGTCAATATACAAAATTGTCGAATTTGGGACTATACCAAGCCACAAGAGATCCAAGAGCGCCCAATGCATCCTGAAAAAGTCACTGTTTGGTGTGAATTTTGGGCAGCAGCGTCATCGGTCCATATTTTTTTGAAAACGACGTTGGTCAGGCCATCATCGGCAACAGCTAGCGCTTTAGGTCGATGATTACCAACTTCTTTTGGCCTAAATTGGATGATATCGACACCAACTGCATGTGGTTTCAACACATGTGCCACACAGCTCACGCCACATTGGAAATTTTGCACGAGCAATTCGAGGGCATGGTCATCTCACGTGGAGGTTATGTGAACTGGCCACCGTGCCAGTCGTGCGATTTGACCCAGTTAGACTTTTTCTTGTGGCACGTTGAAAGCCCAGTTTACCTATACCACCAATACTAAGAAAGCAATGCAACAGTTTCCCATTTGTTGTTTCAGTTGCGTCCAGAAAAGAATTATATAATTTTACCGAGTTAGCGCGGGACTGAACTCTTGACGATGGCAAAATAGCGAAGGTTTGAATGAACAACAACACTTGAGTGAGCTACCACCAAGTTTTTATAGGCTGTTATAAATAGCATTATAACTGTTGAGTAAAATATATTTTGTAATTAAAAAAAAACTAAGTAGGTACATAGTAAAATTGTCTTTTGTCATCATTTATATTTGTTTGAAATAAGGAGTAATATAAGTTTTAACTAAGTGACATTTCATGTTAAAGTTTCACTTGTCTTTATATTCCATTCTTTCTCTTCTTCCCAGGTTTTTTTTTTAACTTTCGTACCTAATACGATGGTTTTTTTGTGTGTGATTTGGGTATGTGTAGGTAAACATGTTATTCGACACACAAATCACTTCCACTTCCACCATCCTATATGTGATCCCACTTCTCCATACTTGTAACACCTCATAAATAACCCAAGGTTGACATCAAATAAATACACAGCTATATATAGGGATGTATAGGTATTGTCTGCCTGGTTTTTCAATAATTCATAGTTTTCCTTTCAAAAAAAAAGGGCGCAAAAAAAATATTTCTCACTCATATTCTCAGGGTTTGGGTGAATTTTTTTCATAATTTATCGTCTCACAAAAACCGAAAAAGGAGAAGATTCGTGCGTGACGAAGCGGCGTCACGTTTAAAACTCAGGTATCTTGCTGTCAACAACTCGTCAAAGTAAAAAATAACATGAAAGCTTGATGCTTTATCATCCCTATCCCCCAAACAAAAACAAAAAAAAAAAACAACAACTCAGAAAACGATACTTTGTCATGTTTCCCATCAATTTAGGCTTTTATCAATTTTTGTCTTCTTCTTTTTTTGAGAATATTTTTGCTTTCGAACCTTTCGTTTTTTCTTGTTTGAAATTTAATTGAATCAAATCTAAAAATAAAAATTTTATTTTTTCTTAAAAAGTTGTGATATCAAGTTTAAAAAAAAGAAAGAAAAAGGTCCTGCGACACTTCAATTCATTTTAATGCTGATAAATTACACCCTTCTCTTACATATTCATTGTTAGCATATATTTAAAGCCACAAAGGGACATTGATGAAGAACTATGACGTCAATCAAAATCAAACATTATTCAGTTCGTTTCGTACCTCCCTTATTCGCCATCATTCTGGGACACATATGCTCATTTCTCCGCAAAAACACACGATATACTCGTATATCGTATGTATATTGTGGTGTGAAAATAAAAGGGAAAGGAAGTCTTTGGTCTGATATGATGTCTTGAATATTATCCACTTAAGAAAAAAGCACTTAAAAGTAAGAACTCGTCCTGATGATACCATATAGCGTCGTTCAAAACAGAGTTCCCACTTTATTGTAAAAAATACTTAAATTCAGAATTATCATGATACAGAATTTTCAGTCGTTTTTTTCTTTTTTTAATTATGACAGAATTTTCACTTTTTTTTAAATTAAAAAAAAATCCAAAAACGACAAAGCTTAAATGCTTAACTTCAGATTTATCAATATAAGGAATTTCCGATCAATTTTTCCTTTTTTAATAATACGGTCATGCAGAGAATTATCATCACACAGAATTTTCGATTGATTTGGCATTCTAAGTTTAGTTATCGAGAAGTTTTACTTATTTTCAAGTGTTTTACAAAAATGTACAAAACTGCAGCACAGAATGTTTGAACTCAAAATTATAATGATAAAGAATTTTCGATTGTTTTTTTTTTTTATTTTTAAAATTGTACAGAATTTTTGCAAACTTTTAAGGATTTTCTAAAAATGTAAAGTGGCAGCACTGTTTTTTTTTTTTTTTTTTTTTTAAGTAACAGTAAAACAAAACGTCAAGTCACACTAAAAGAACTGATTTTTTTTGTCCATTGATAAGCAATTATCCTTGTTGTTTGAAAGTGAACACGACACTCCATCAATCGCCTGCCGCACGGCCCACAAATATCTCGAGATGAGAGGTTTTTATTTTGTTTTTGTCTTTCATATAAAGACTTCATTATTTCCCTTCTCCATTTAAGTTAAGGATATAATAGCATATGTTTCCATTTTCATTCCATAAATTCTTTCTATGGGAATATAAATATGTTTGGTTGTCATCATCAGAGGCAGAAAGATTTTTCCTTTGACGCAATTCGCTCTTTTAAAAATAAAAATGTAATCTAAGCAGGGAGGCTGATTGCAAACAAAAGAACAAATTATTTTATCCCTCCTCGCCGTATATACATATACTTTTCCACCACTTAGACGACGATGGTTTTTCCGTTAAAACTATACTTTTTTTTATTTTTCTTAAAGCTAAAACTAATATATTATGTGTGGTGTGTCCTCAACAAAAGTCTCGACTTCGTCATAATATATACATATATATACCTATACATAGTGTTGTCCTCGTCTAGGGGACAGCTTCAGAAGTCTTTGAATGAAAAATGGAAACTTGAGTCCTTTTTAGAAAGTTTCTTTTTTTTTTTTTTTTGTATTCTTTCTTTTTTGTTCTCATTCTTTTCAGAAATTCTATAAATTACTTGAGAGTATGAAAGCAGACCCTGAATTGTAAGAGGTTTTAGATACATACCTTTTTGATCGAAGGAATTTTTTGTTTTGTTTTTGTGACTTGTCATAGAATACGCACCATCGACCGCCTAAAGTCCATTGGGGGTTTTGTTTCCATTTTATATATTTTTGAACAAGGACATTTTTTAATTCAGTTTTTTTTTTCTATGAGCACAGAATGTGGGAGGAAAACAAAAGGACATACCTAGTGAGAGAACGAGGGTGGGTATGATGGAAAAATATGTCAACAAATGTTTCAGAAAAATTGCAGGCAGTTATGTTTGAAGCGCAGCGCCGGAAGATGAGTCCTTTTATGTTCATCTATGCATAAGTGGATACTTAAGTAATCGTTTAGTTTTTTTTTGTTTTTTTTTAATGCATACTAAATTAGATAAAGTTTCAACATTTTAAGAGAACTTTTGAAGGTTTTCTGCTCCGGGTATGATCTATGATTTGAAGGATTAGGTATAGCTCTTTGAATACGCAGGGAATTAAGTAAATGGCTTGATAATTCTTCACATTCAATTCGATTTTTGTTTACAATACAACTCGTGGAGAACCAGGATCAAGTGACTTTCAACCAATCTTTTATGCGTGATGCTTGTCGGAAAAAATGCAGGGTTCAACAATTTTCTGCTTAATATGAACGACAAAGAAGAGAGACACTTCATCATGACAAGAGATAATATTGGAAAATTTTTTCAGATCCTCGCAATAGGTAGTACCCCTAAAAAAAACATTATAGGTGGAATTGCTTGGAATGGGATTCAAACCTAACGACTAAATTGCTGCACCTGATATATAGCCCAGGAAAATTAGACAAAAAAGGCAAACTTCAAAAAAAATTCTGATAAAACTGAATTTTGGTAAGGAGCAGGCTTGTCAGATTGTGCGATTTATCGCCAAACAGGCGATTTAAAATTTCATTTGGCGACACGAAAATCGGATTGGTGATGTACTATCAAAAAGGCGATATTTTTAGTCTTTGGCGATTTGAATTTTGATATGAAAAAGGTCAGATAGATAAGTACATACATTGAATTTATTCAATTTTTTTTTCTATAATTTTAAGTTTTTTAATTGTTTTATTTTAGTTTTTTAATGAAAGGTTTTTTGATGTATTTCACTTTTGAATTTGATGATTAATTGGGTGGACAATTTTGAAATTTGGCGATTTTTTGGCACCTTAACTTTTAAATTTGGCGATTCGGCTTTTTCAAACCTAAAAACCCTGGTAAGGAGCTGTATTTTTCGAAGTTAGGTCTTACCGCCTGAAACTATTACGCCCAAAAAACTCTATGAAGAGTTTGTTTTTATACAATTTGGTAACTTTGGCACCTATCTTCGGCACGCAAACTGAGTTTCGAAAAATTAATACAAAAAAAAAGAAATTTTCCCAGCGCTTAACATGAAGGGTTTTTTGAAGGATATAGATTTTGACTGTCACTAATTTGACTGAGTTAAAGGTACCTATATAAAATTAGACCTTTCTTCTCTTCTTACAATTTTGTACAATTATTATTATTATCATTTTATTATTATTTTTTTTTTTCGTTGTTTGTTTTGGCTCAGCTTTTATGTTCCGATATTGAAAATAATTTTATTTTCTTCAAAATAAATTTGGGTAACTCAAAAAAAAATTATATCATATATTCAAACGTCGCATATGTTTCTAAAAATAAACTAAAATTAAACCAAACCATAAACCAGCGTCCTCTATACATACAAAAAAAAATACCTATAAATATAAGCTTATATGTTCGATACATCATGATTTATTCTTTTTATTATATCAAATTCATATATGAACACAAATCTAAACAATAACAATTCATTTCAATTCGCTTTTCTCTTCCACTAATTCGCATTAAAAATCCCATAAACTTTATTTCACATGGGGCTTATAATATATGATGCTTGTGTGTGTGTGTGTTTGTGTCTAATGCGGTGACCATTTAACTAAAACCATATTTATTGCTTCATTGATGTCAAAAAATTTCATTGATGCTTTGTTGTATATATTTATGTATAAATAATAAACCAATTCAAAACATTTATCGCTACATGACGTCCCATTAAAATTCTCTCTTTCTGTTTTCTGCTGGCTGCTTCCAGGATAAATAAAAATATATATAAATATAAATGTTTTCAAGGACAAATATACGACAAAAATCGGTCGTTCAGAGTTTGGTCGGGGGAAGGGAGGGAGTAAAGTTTATTTTTTTTTGTGACATATGCTCTGTTGCATTAATGAGATCCCTAAATCTCCTCTTTTATTATATCTTTTTTTTTTTGTCCATCGGATCCAATTGGGGATATCCATCATCAATAACTAACAAACAGACCCTACCACCAACTCCTATACTTGCTCATTTTATTTTCTAAAAGCTAATTGTGAGATGATGGATTATGGCCTAATCGACTTATATTCCAAATTTTTATGCGATATACTTTCATTGTATCTATCTATATCCCTCCCTCCCCCCTTCCAATCTCTTTCTCTCTCTCTCTCTCTCTCTCTCTCTCTATCTCTCTCTCTCGTGGGGATACATTATACCTATTATTTATACAAAACTTTTTCGGCGATATTGGTTATGTTTTGTTGTTCGGAAACTCTCCTAGTTGGCTTATTTGGAATCTCCTTTATCAAAAACTTCGTATAACAATTCACAGTTTTGTTGTTTTTGAACAATAATTTTGGTCGTCGTTGATTTTGGCAAACATTATCGCTCGGGTGGCAGCAGTGGCGATGGCAGTAGTATATAGCAGTGGCGACGAGAACGACGACGGTTTTGGTTGACAGTGTGTTGTGCTGCTTTCGAATATAAATTCTAGCCATAAATTTGAGATTATTAGAAAAGTTTTATAGCCTCCCTTCATCTTCTAACCCCACTTCCCTCCCTGCGCCCTACCACCACCCACCCATTAACCCAACCACCCCATACCAATTTCCAAGTTGTCGGTACTTTTATACTGCACCAAGTTTTTAGCCCAAAAACTGCTGTTGCTCGGTGTGATTGCAGCTGTTTTTGTTGCCGAACTCAACTGTTGTTTTGGCCCTGTTTTTTTGGTGTTGTTGTCGCCTGCTGCACCCTCTCGAATATCCAGTTTGTGAACTAGTTATATACGAAAAGCTACCCTCATCATGTTGTTTTTTTTTTTTTTCTTAAATTTCCAATAACAAAACCCTTGCTGTTTATAGAGGGATAGGTCCCGATTTTCAACAACTATAATAATTTATATCCATGGCTTTATTCCCCCCCTCCTTCAATCTCTCACTCCTTCATCCCTCCATCCCATATCGTCGTAAATAGGACCTTTAATGTGAATAAGAAATAAATTGTTTCAATAATTTTCTCCCACAGTGTTCTAGGCTACGTACACGCGCGTTGAATATATTGCAAGGGCTGGCGTTCTTGCGGGCATATTTTCCGGGAATTGTTTTGAAAATAAGGAAAAAAAATAAATAATAATATATTACCAAAGAGTGAAAGAGAAAAAGAAAGAAAACCAGTACCGAGAATTTTCGACTCATACTTCATTAAGACAAAGAGGTATTGGTCGTATATATATAGATATTGGCTGGCTTGGCTGATATAGGGCTCTAGTTAATTTTTCTTTGGGAAAGTCTTGAACGTTACATATTCCCAATACAAACTAAGCTCATTCATCTTCATCATTTGCAGTGCTATACCTACCTATAGCTCTAGCTCTATATATAGGTACTATATTATGGGCACTTGAAAAACGTTTTGATCTGCAAATACACACACACACCTACCTATAACAAGAATAGGATACAAAAAAAAAGGTCATTCCCGGAGGTGGTTTTCGGCTAATTATTTTGCTTGTTGCCTCTTTCTTATAATATACAAGGTTCAATTGAAAGAAGTTTTTTGTAAATATTGACAAAGGTTGTTTCATGCGGATGTTCTGCGATATTTTATCAATGAAAATGAAGGTAAAGGGTGGTTTATTTTTATATATTAAAAAGAACGCTAAGGGAAGCTTTGAAAATGGTTAGAATTGTTTTTATGGCCATTTTGTGTTAGATATTGTTATTTTTTTTTTTGTAATGTAGATTGTAGGTGGCACATCTGTTCACCATCAAAATTAATGGGAAATTTTTTTGAAATGAAGTCTGACATTTATAACAGAGGTATTGTGTTTTTTTTCTTCTCAAAATTGGGTTGAAATTGACATTGTACCTATATAACTCGGGGAAATGAGGTAAGCATATCGCTTTAGAATTTTTTGGGGACTATTTCGCTCTGTGATGCGAATTTGTATTTCTTTTTTTTAACTTTAAGGTTGCTATAGGGTCACCATACTTTATCTATACAGGTATACGCAGAAAAATGATCGGTTAAAAACAATAACGTACAACTCGATTAAGTTAAATAACAAACATTTTAAATATCCAGCCTGCAAACTCATGAGGTTAAATTATACGAGTCAACTCGATTAAACAAAGTTATTTAAATATACCCACTGATTCGGTTAGAGTGTATTAAATTTTATTAAACTACCTGTACTTCTGGGTTCGTTTTTTAGGTTTCAATTTAAGAATAAGTTAGTTAATGAAACATATTTAGTCGCTCATAGTAATCAATCTACTCAGAGATGTGGGAAATTAACTATAAATATAATTATTTGATTTAAACAAGCTACTCGTTTAACATAAACAATCTTCAAAATTGCGAATCCTAAACAAGTTTCTTCATTAATGTAAATTATGTTTTTTTTTTAAACAATTTATTTTAATCGAGTCAACTACGTTAGAATTAACATCGTGAACTGCGTTATTATTATACTTTTGACTACGTGTAATATTTAATACATTTTTTTAACCCACCGAAAAACCCTCTCGGTTAGTAATTATTTTTCTTGTAACCTAAACAAAGTTTCATGATTTAATTTCATGGAAATTTTAGCAAAAAGTTAAACAGAAAAATTTTAAAAAATTTTTATTTGCTATAACCAAGTCCAGTTCTTTGTAAGAATGAAAAATATATCGACTACATTTATGTATAGCTTGTTAAAAAGAGTTTTTTCTTTCGTTTTTAAATCTACTCCAGAAATTTTCGATTTACTACACTTTTTTTTTTACAAATCTCCTCCGAAATTATTGCTGAGGTTATAACCCTGCAAACGATCTTCGTGCTCGTGTTCGTGCATTTACCAGGAACATCGTAGACAAGTATGACAAGTCGGCCGATTTTGATCATCGTGCGAAAAAATCAGCGGCACTTTGATTTTTCTTTGTTCACAGCAGCAGGTAGTGAAAAATCATTCTATAATTTGGAAGGTTTGGTCGATGTTCACGGTTCTTTCCAATTTAGCTGACAGAATTAAATCACGATTACGAGAAAGAACATAATCTACTTTGTAGCCAGATTTAGAAACATCTATTATATTAAAAAAGACCGAATTGTAACCTCAATACATTCGTATGGTTATTTAAAAAAAGAAAGTGTTTTGACATATCGACGGTTAAGTGTAAGTGTAAGTCGAAAAATTCCAAAAGAAATATTATTTGTGCAAAAAAATCAGCGGAATTAGGGCCATATTTTGACAATTTTAGCGTAACGACGTTGTTCTAAACTTTCTACAGAACAGAATTCATAACCTCGCCATACAAATTTTTTTGTGGAAGGTTTTTTTGATTTCTGAAAAAGCATTCAAAAACAACTTACAAACTTCTGCACTTTAAACGTCGATATGTAGATAGATGTTAATATATCTTCCTAGTCAAATTGAAGCTAGTAATTGTTTTGTTGTTTTAAATCGAAAAAACAAATAAAATTGTCTGTTTTCAAAATTAAATGCAAATAATCAAAATGTTAAAACTCATTTTCGACGTCGTTTTACTCGTGCGTTTATCGTGCGTTTACTCTCATTTTAAAAACCAAACTGTTTCGAAACTAAAAATTGTATGTGCGGTATAGCAAATTATTGAATTTTTTTTTGGGTAAAAGTAATGTGGCGCAATTTTTTTTGTTTTTTTTTTCATTTAGAAATTAACGCTTCGCATTTCGAAATTTCTTATTTAGAAATTTAACCATTTTGCATAATTGCAATTGTTTGGCAGTTTTGATTTCAAATGTTTTGTTTCGCAAAATAATCATTTCACATGTCATTAGGTTAACTTCGATCATTTATTTCGCAATTTGTTGTCTTGCAATTTAATAATTTCGCATGTCATTTTGTTGGTATTTTTATTTCACTTTGTTATTATTTCGCAAGCTAATCATTTCGCATATTTAAATTCGCAATTTTTATCTGACATTTCATTACATCGAATTTAGTTACTTGCTGAATTTTCATTTCGCATTTCATTATTTCGCAGTATCTATAGGTTGCTAATAATTATTTCGCAATATTTTGTCTTTTAATTTAATCATATCACATGTAATTGTTTGGTAAATTTGGTTTGGAATGTTTGTATTTCGCAAAAAAATATCATTTCGCATTTTTCCAACAGCAAAATTGTTATACCTATCTCATTTCATTATTTTATATTACATGCTTCACTAATAATTACTTCGCACGCCCTATATATTACTTCGCTATGATTTTATTATTTCACCTTATTATTTCGCATAATATTATCTAGTTTATAGTAAATACCAGTTACATTTTGCTAATAACATTAATGGCGAGATAGGAAAAAAAGAAAAAGCTTAACAGGAATTACCAATTAGCATACAAAATTATTTGCAAAACAACACATTGCTACCTAATAATAAGCGATAAGAAATCCATGAAGTTCTATATAAGATGTCTGAGGGACTTAAGAAAATATAAAAAAAAATTCACGAAGTGTTAACAAATGATTAAAAATTACGACGCACAATTTTTTAAATTAACGACGAATTCATTTGAGTGAATAACAAAGCACTTAATAAATGGGTTTTCAAAAAAGTATTATCCAAACACTAAGCAACCGTATTTTTTAATGATTGTTTAAATTTCATTCAAAACTTTTCCAACAGATTTTATTGAATTTATTTTAGTTCTTTAGTTTTTAAGACTTCTTTCAATGACGATTAAACCAGATAAATATATTCGAAACTTTATATTCAACTACTACTAAACTGATGACATATTTAGTACTTCGATAAACTTAAATGAACCAAGTCAGAGTCTATTGCAAACGATATTTCTTCCAACAAAAAAGTAATAAAAACAATCTGCATGCATCATTACACTCCAATCATTGAGTCGTTCACCTAAAATCGACTCCAATTTTTTTGCATAAAATTGCAACACATACGAATCATGCATTGAGGTGTTTCGGTAATTCGCTTCTCCTCTTACGTCACTTTATCGTCTTCCCCCCATGAATTTTTTCTTCAAAACCGACAACAATGGTATTTGGGCCATAAAGTCGCGTCAAAAACAAATTTAGCTTTGACCTAGCGATTGAACAACAAAAGAAAAGAAATAAGCAAGCAAATAAAGAGAGAAAAAGAAGATAAAAATAAAAATTAAAAAAAACAGAACTCAAAAATACCTCAAATGCAATTTCTAAAATTCTTCCACGTTTCGCCAATAAATGCGAAAATAAATTCATCGAAATTCGCCAACAAGATTTACTTTGGCTTATATCTCTCGTGGGATTTCTTCATTCTATCCGGATCCGCTTCGTAATGTTGTTGTTTTTTTGTGCTGACTTATTTTTTTCTTTCTGAAGAGGTGAAACGTCGACGACTTGTGGTTTTATATCTTAATCCCATGTTTATGTTCTCATTCTCAAGAAGAGGCATAGAGGTTGACGAAGGGGGTCGAGTCGGCCCTCGGTCGTTGCCCAAACCCATCATCACTCAACAAAGCAATATCATCATCATCATCGTCATCGTCATCTTTATAAATCTTTTGCTGATTTTTTTTTTTTTTCTTTCTATCCCAGGTAAACTTTCTCATGTCAAAAAGAAAGTATCTGCGCTGCGAGCCTCATCTTCTGTTAAAGGGGGTGACCTCTTCCAATATAATTGTACACGATATTGTGTGACTTCGCAATATACGTATGTATTTAGATACTTTTGTATCTTCGATTGGTTTTATACAAGGCAAAGAAAGATTGAATAAAATAAGGACAAAGACAAACTCAAAGTCACATTAGGCTTCAAACCTTTGGTTTGACTGAAGTCAGAGAATGGCGAAAGAAAAAGAAAATTAACTTTTATTTTTATGTCAGATGATGAGATATTTGCGGTCGACAGGTCGTGTGAAATTTATCTGTTCCGCAAAGAGAATTATTTTTCGACATTTCTATGCTGCTGCTTGTGTCATATCTCACAAAGTTATACGATGAGCTGATGTGTAGATTTCTAAAGTTCCAATTCCCAAAAGAAATTAACCGAGACATAGGTTTTTCAATTGATGAAGAATTTAAATTTAGTTGCAGGAAGGAGAAGGTTGAATTAAATAAGACACATAAGAAAAATATTCTTTAAAGTCTTCTTGCGGTGCAATTTGAATACACATTTTATAGATAAAATTTGATCCTCTTCAAAATACACAAGTTGATGGGTTATATAAACTTCAAAAGCCTTTTATCCTTCAATTGTATTAGTCAAATATCTACAGATATAGTAGGTATATTTTACCTTCAGGGATTTCTATCATGACACATTTATAATCGGTTTGACTGGATTCTGGAATGACATCTACCAACAACAACAACAACTGTCGGCAGTATAGGTATAGAGGTATGCACAAGTGATATCAAGCATACCTATAAGTCGGTTTACAGAAACATATTTAGGTATATATTACGCCTTTGGCTTCACTTTTATTTTAATTGATGATTAACCATCAGTGAGTTTCAGTTATACATTATGTAGGTACACAAATATGTATACCAACTGTAAGATGAGTATTTCTTTTGCAATTTTACTATAAGGAGGGATTAATTTACATTAAAAGAACTGAGAATTTTTGTTGTTGAATGTTTGAAGTCGGATTATATGTATAACTTAGGCTGAAAGGCTTTAAGAATATTTACTAAAAAAATTTAGAATTTAAGCAAAAATTAGAAATTATGTATCCATAATAAATTGTAGTCCAGTCAATAAAGCATTTGACTCGAGAAAAATCGCCGAAGCACCGCTAACAATTTTACGGGGGGTTAAAGGCCCCCAAAATGGTTTATCAGGAATATCTACCAAATGGTTATTTGTACAGATAAAATGTTATGGACTAATATGTAGTTTAGAAAATTTCCTACAAAAAACATCACTATACTTTTCTTTATAAAAATTACCGTTTTGCAAATAAACCAATCGGTAGAGTTAAGGGCTCAGTTAAAAAAAATTGTGCATTTTTGGATAAAAGCATATAATTTTGTTCATTGTTGATACATGATTTTAAGATATTGGGCCACATCCGCCCCTTAAAGTGGGAAGAGCAAATTAAAAAAAAACCTAAAATTGAAAATGGATATTAAAAAAAAATAACGGCAACACTTACAATATTATGTTATAGCCTTTCTTAACGCCATAAACTCCTTCTTTAATTATTTTTTAAAATGAAGTTATTTTAGTGCTAAGTTTTAGAATAAATTATTTTCAAACTCAAAATTTAAAAAATAAAACTCGAAAAGAAACTTATCCATAATTTCTTAAAATTTTACGTTTTAAGTACACTGGACGTCCAGTATAATAGGTAACAAAAGATATAATGTTCAGCCGATTCGTTTTATAGAAAGAATCGTTATATCGAAACAGTTTTTTTTACCAAACCATAGATAACATTTACTAAAAAATTTTAAAACTTTTACAAAAAAATTTGAAATTCTTATTAAAACTTATCGAAAAGCAAATTCGAACTGGATATAGGCAATAAGAAACAATAACTGTGAAAAAAATCTAAAAAAATGTGAGCAAAAAAAAACCAACGTATTTTATATACCGTTTTGTTTAGTTTTTAAGAAAATTGAAAATTACGAAAACCTCTTTTTTCGCAGAAATATTTTAACCGTCATTTTATTTGAAAACTA
Organism: Epistrophe grossulariae; assembly: GCA_929447395.1. Lineage (NCBI taxonomy): Eukaryota > Metazoa > Arthropoda > Insecta > Diptera > Syrphidae > Epistrophe > Epistrophe grossulariae. Next base: position 133,193,020 of record OV839568.1, on the reverse strand, counting down.
AACTAAATTTTGTAAACAAAATAAACAGAAATTCACAGTGTTGGGCGCCAGTTATAGATTGAATAGCAAAACCGTCATTGAATATTTATTTGTAAATTTTGAAAAATTTTTTTTTACGGAAGTAATAATTCAAGCCACCAGCTTTATTTTAATATTTAAATATTCACTAATTTGGCTTTATAAACGTCTCAAACTTAACAATTCAAATTATCAATGATTTGGTTTTCAAAAGAATAATTTTCAAAATATCCAGTCCTTACAAGTGACCCACGAACTCGTTATTCTCTAAATATGTATTAATTTTTATAAACAAAAAGAATATTAACAAAATTTTTATTCTTACCCCATTTCACATCATAAATGCATAAACTTAGAAAAATGCCGTAAGGTCATTACTTTAGAACAAATTATTAAACAAAGAATATTTTAAAAATGGAATATTATTTTTTACTTATTTTACCATATTTAATGCTAAATTTTTAGTAAGCGCAGTATTTTGACATCAAAATTGAGAAATCTTGTGCAGAGATTGTTGAATGTTGAGATCTCAGTAGATTTTAAGCCACTTTAAGCCCAATAGATATGGCGCTATTTAAAAAACACATAAATATATAAGCACGCAAATATTTGAATTTTAAAGCCCACCAAATGGCGCTGATTACAAAATATATTAAAAAATAAAAACATCACGTATTCGATGTTGTGTCAAAATTTCTTTCGGAGATTTGAGATTAAGAAAAAACGATCATTTACACAGTTTTATTTTTATATAAATTTTAATTTATCTAAACTTTTGTTTAAACTGCTGCTGTACAGGACCATGGTCCTGCCAGTACTCACATATGGATCCGAGACTTGGGTGCTTAGCAAAAGGCACTCCGACCTTTTAGCCGCGTTCGAAAGAAAAGTCTTAAGGAGAATTGTTGGCCCCATATGTGATGAAGGACGTTTCCGGCGACGGTACAATCATGAATTGTACGCAATCTACCTTGAAGCAGATATCGTGACAAAAATTAAGCTCGGTAGACTCCGGTGGGCAGGGCACCTAGCTCGCATGAGCGAAGAGGAACCTGCTCGGAAAGTTCTTTGTGGTACATTCTATGGTAGACGACAGCGTGGTAGACCATGCTTGCGCTGGAGAGATGGCGTAGACCAGGACGCCCGGAGCCTTGGGGTGCGCAACTGGATGGCGGCGGCTCGAGACCGGGATGGGTGGAGAGACTTGTTAAAGGAGGCCAGGACCGGACCCCGGTTGTCGAGCCGATGATGATGATGATGAAACTTTTGTTTAAGAAAAAAATATTAGATATTACGAAATTTCGACATAACGCATGCATCTCGCGGAGATTATTATCATTCTTTATACTGGACCACTGTATTTTCAAAAATGACTTATTCAATTTTTTATTTACCTTAGAACCAAGAGGTTTTTTAACATTATCTGGGAGATTTAATAAAAAAAATATTATTGTATTCCAAAATAACAGTAACTTCTACATAACTGTGTAAAATTTTATTTTTCTCAACAACGACTACGACGATTTTGTTTAAAATGTGTATGTGTGCTAAAATTTGTTCCATCAACAAAAAAAAAAAACATTCTTTTGGTCTCCAACTATCTCATTATCTGGAACACGAATACTTGAGAGCTGTAAGTCACTATAAGGAACTGGTTCTTTTCGGATAAATTAATTTATTTTTTGTATCATATCATATCGTCAAGTTAATGGAAACTTTTTTTTCCACAGGATAAAAATTACCGGGGAAAAATAAAAAAAAATATCCACAATAGCTACATATTTTACTGAAAGGAATATTTTCCTAAAATGATTTAAGTGTGCGTCAATTCTCACTTATCAAAAGTTAAACTCGTTCTTAATCCTCATTAGTTCGAACTACAATGTCTTCCAACAATCCAAGTGGACAATTGCTATAAATTAAAACGTCATCTGCGTGCATATGAACTGAACAGTCTTTAACAACATCAGGAAAATCATTGATAAAAAGTGAGAATAGAAGTGGTCCCAATACAGAACCCTGTGGTACTCCTTTGTTTACAAACAAAGGGAGAGATACCGCTTTCAACTTCTATCAATTGCGATCTATTTTTTTTTTTTTTTAATACTTACATACATAGTTACATAGTAGACGAAGAGATGAAAATGCTTTGAAGCTTAGAAACAAGAATAAAGTGATCAAAACAATCGAAAGCCTTTAAGAAGTCCAAGAGAACCAAAAGACCAATGTTGTCAGCATCCAAAGAAAAACGAAGAAGGTTACTTTCATAACTGCTCACTCACAGCTTTGTAAACTCCTAAAACCTGACCACCATTAAGGGAGCTTTTGGAACTTAAATCCTGCATCAAAGTTGTGTTGCTTCCCAGCTTCACAGTCCTCTGTTCGTGAAGGTTTTAAATTTAATTTTAATTTAAAGACCTATTCATGTCAAAATAATAATTTTTACCTTTAGAGTGGGATAAGTTACCAATTTTCTTGTTAATATTTCTTCAGACACCAATACCAGTACCATACTTGCAAATTTTTTCATTCTTTTCTATGGAGTTATTTCCCTAGTTGATGTCAAAAATATTACATTAAAAATAAATTCAATATGTTTCCCTGGCAGGTTAAAGACAACCTTCCCTTTTGCTGCTTCTGAAACAGTTTCTCTCTATATTTAGATTTTAAATTATGAGACTATTTTAATCATTTATAAAACTTCTTGAATAATCCTCTATGAACTTATTTAAACAGTGGTCCCTAAAGAAATTTCCCATATACATCGTCATCCCTACTCCAGTACCCGTTCTCGTTTTCGTATATTAGCTCTTTTGTTCCTCGGAATAAAAGAAAGAAAAAACTTTTACCAAAGCATGTAGTATCCTACCTACTCCTTCTTTTTCATCTTTTCATATCCAAAAAGGTAATTACACTTTAAAGAGAATATTTTCATAACAGATAATTAAAATGGACGCAAATATTATATAAAATGAACCACCTATTAGTTATCTTTTTAGTATAAAAACAGCAGAGCAACCACACTGCTATTATGTGGGTATGTGAGTGGTGGTGTTGGCCCACGCCCTCTGTTGGGCAATGAGCATATCTAATAACAATAATTATTTCTGCACCACAAAACTTTTCCCTTTGAATGTGAAATAGATATACATACATATAGGTATGCATGTACGATCTTCTCCTGCTTTGGAGCCAGCCCATTGCGCCTTTGTTTTTTAGAAAAGTTTCTCTATTGTTGTATTGTAATATACAGTGTCTTAGCTAGGTAAATATAAGTTTGCCGTTGTTGCCATTAGGCGCGAATTGGTACGGGCGAGAGGTGGTGTATCCTTATCACAAAGCTTTAACGTTCCAGAGAAAAGATGCATTTAAAAAAAAGTTCTATCTTCTCTGTTCGTATATATACAAGTAGGTATGTCTGATTTCGCCGAATGTCTGCAGTCTGCTTGTACCCTAAACACATATAATTCATTATGCAACCGCACGAGATATGACGGCGTTGATTTTAAATATACAACTATGTTTGTAGGCACGGTATGTTGACTTTTATTTGTCTCGCACGATACGCAAACACTTTTCACAGACAGACAGACACAGAGGCATAAAACGACACGCATAGAGAGAGAGGGAAGAAAAAATAAATGCTCAAAATGCTTTTGTCCCAGAAATATCGTGGCAAATGGCGGACGGGCGCGAGCGGACCGTTATTTGTGTAGTTTATTTATTTTATACCAGTCTCTTCGTAGTTTGTATAACGCAGAAATAAATGATGGCAATGCTTCTGTGCTCCGCGCCAGATGATGGAGGCAGCAGCAATGATGATGTTGATCGTAACGTAACGGTAATAATACATAAAAAACAATGAGAGTGTAAAGATGGCGATGGAATGTGGTGGTCTGAATGTGATATGATTTTTAATGATGTAATTAAGTGTGCTCTAGAACGGAGGTTGCCAGCGTGCATCATATGTCCAGATGATGACAAATTATAACCTGAAATCGAGGCAGTGACTGCAGACGAGAAGGGCGGGGGAACACAATATATATACACCAAAGAAGTAAAAAGAGAAGCGTGGAACGAACGAAAACGAAGCGATTCCACTTGGAAATAGTAATCCGATTAGTTTGTCACACAGTAAAGGTGCAGTGGTATGTATGCTGCGCTTAACGAAAAAGCAGAGTAGTTGGGGTAGGTAATGGCTCTTCTATATAAAGTGTTCTGCTGTGTTGGGTGTTTTTTGGGGTGTTCTTTGAGGACTTGTGCATATGTACTCAAGCTGATAGCAAAGCAGAGAAGCTTTATTTTTGTTCGACCAAGTTCTTTTCTGTAATTTGGATTTAATACTTATGTAAAAAGAGAGAGAGAGAAGGAGAGAATGAGGGAGCAATATCATCATCATCATCATCAGAGAAGAGACATCATCAGAGTAAAAGTTAATGACCGTCCAAGTGTCCCGGTCCCGCTTTGGCACACAGTCTATAATGTATGTGTATACATCTACTGATGCTGTCCATTTGTCGTCGTATACTTTTAGCCTGTTGACTTTGCAACTAGCTATCCCGGCTCTGTTGTGCTTTGCTGTGCTATTCGCGATGTCAATTAAGAAGAATTATTAAAATTATTATGCTTTTTGTGCAACAACAAACACACTTTGAATGAAATATAAAGAACCCCAGTGTAATGAGACTTTGTTATCTTGGCTTTTCTTATTATAAAAGCGATATGTTCGGAAATGTCATTATTTTTAGCTTATTAGTTATAGCAGCAGGGAGTATGTATTAATTTTCTTAGAAATCAAGTTATGGTGGGGTATATATACATACATATATTCCCATGGGTGAAATGGGGTTATGTGGTATCAATAATAAGTGACTGAACTTTTCGTTGATAGTCACACAATATGGTAGATATGGACAATGGACATAATTCAATATTGTCTCTGTCTAAATTTATTTCAAAGCCAAGTTACTTAAGTTAATGAATTGAAATTCATTAATTTGTCAAAATTAATTATTTTGAATTTTTTCAATGAGCAGTAATAGTCACTGCTAGTCACTTTACCAAAGGTAGTTAATTTACTTATTTTGCAATAGAAGTGATATGTTTTTATTGAAGCCATTGGTTGAATATGAATACAATTAAAAAAAAAATAATAAAGATTATGTAGGTACACACTATAAGCATCGCCTTAAAATTATCAACTTGGCCATCTTTCACTCGAAGGAAAGGTTTGAACAGACTTCCTTTCGGCTTCGACCCTTGTTTCATTAACTTTTATAGAGCTGATGAATAAAATCTGATGTAATTAGCATGTTTTTTTTTTTGTATGTATATTCCTAATAAATACAATTAACAAGCAGTTGCTTCTAATAAGACTCTGAAAGGTTTCTTTTTACAAGGAGAATATTTTTAAAGAAACGTATGTATTTTAAAAAACATCAAAAAAAATATTTTTACTTAAATAAGCTCACAAACTTTAAGAAGTTGATAAATTTCAGCTTCGATAAGATTTCTTTTATGTGTATAAGTTTCCATAAGATTTCTTTTTTTTTTAATAAGTTATTAGGAATTTATTGGACGAGGTGGGATAAGCATTAAGCTAAAGTCATATAATATACTTTTTAAAGTTTGCGAGAAGAAGCAAGAAATAGCTTACAACCATCTTTCGGCGCAGAGAAGTTTTGGTCAGCTACGACCCTTCATTCACTAACTTTACGAATTGAATTTTTGAATTGATTAATAAAATTTGTCCTAACTCTTAATTCAAAACTTTTTTTGTTGTATGTTCCTAACATACCTATATACATAAATTTAACAAGTAGGTACTTCTAATAAGACCCTGTAAGGCTTCTTTTTAAAAGAAGGACATTTTTGGAGAAACATAAAAATCAAAGTTGGATCTTGTGTTGTTTTTGTAATACATGAATTTTCGTAAGTAAATCCAATCTGGTTCGGATCACAGCTATTATCTAAGTTTGCTTTAAGAAAAAAATTATTTTGTACAGTTTTTTTGGAAGACATTGCTTTTGTAAGACTTGCGATGAAAATGCTTTACCCAATTCAATTGTAATTATAATTGTAATAATAATCATGGAATCCGCAATACTGGGTCCGCAGTGCAGTGCTCTCTTTACTCTTTATACCCATTTGTCGTGAAAAGAAAAGAGAACACTGTACTGAGAATCACATCAAATATTGCGGATTCCATAATCGACATATTTGTTCAAACGAAGATCAATCATGTGTAAAGATAACTTGACGAAGTATTACAATCCCAGTACTTCATATAAGCTAATTTAACCTCCAAATACACTGTCAAAATCTCAAAACTTTAATAATGTTATAGTTAATATACCTATAGGTATATAGATAAAGATATACCTGAAGGCGTAAATGGGTCTAGGTATAATTATTCTGTCAGTCTGTGTCCACACCTTGGTGAAAAAAAACATTAACCCATTAAATGTTTTCAATCTTCTCATATTAAAAAAAAAAAAACAAAAACAAATAAACACACACACGGAACCACCCAGTAACCCCTACGGTATGTGTCAACAGTCTTAAAATTCATAAAAAACCATGTCCACTCTAATAAAACACAATCGTAAGGAGTATGTACAACAAAGGGTAAAAAAAAAAAAAAAAAATAGCAACGAAAACATTTTTTTGCAGAATTTTCTTCTTCCAACAGTTTGGTTTGTTTTTTTTTTTTTTTCATTAACCGAATTGCTGCAAAACCAAAAAACAAAAAAAAAATATAAAATCCTCTAATTTTTTTTATTTTTGCATTTTGAATTCACATGTGAGTTCTCTCGGGCTCTTTAGGCATCACAGAAACTCAACAGTTCTACTATATAGATATACCACCCACGTGCAACATACTATGAACGACGACGCAGCATACACATGTCATTTTTCTCCACCTATATTTTGACTTATGTTCTTTCGCCTGTTTTGCCCCCCATCACGGGTTTTAACTGTCACCGCAAAAAAAAAAAAAAAAAAAGATGACAGAAGCATAAAAAACCGAACCAAATTAATGTGAATGAAGGTGGAGAGAGCAAAAATAAAAAAAGAAAAAGTCCTTCGCTTTGGGGGAGAAAACAAAAAAGTCACAAAAAAAAATATATAGAAAGCCCTAAGCGCAGTGATATGGAACACTGCAAAAGGAGCCGTGCTCAAAATTTATTTATATCCCTGCCCTTAGTTCATCTTATATATAAGTATATGTAGCTAGCTATATATATGGCATAAGCGGCAGAGGCGCAAAACCAAAAATAAAATGCCTACCCACACATATATTTATTTCTCTAACGTTATACTCGTCGTATAATATTTGCTCTGCAGCTTGAAAGCTGAATCCTATTATATTATGCGTGGTGTGACTGGTGGCGACATCTGTAGAATAATAATTATGGGTTGGATACGATTTAAGTTTAAGAAAATATGTCGACTTTGGTTGATATCTACTTTCTTGTTTTTTTTTTTTTTTTTGGGACACAATAATCGGATTTAATTGGTTGGGGGAAGAAAAAAGAGCGGATGGGGAATGGGGAATAAATCATTTTTTGCCACCTCACCGTTATTTGTATATAACGTGTGTGTGCTTATAAGTACACATGCTATTTATGGGTAGATGTTAGTTAATTTATATATCAGATGTGAGTATAAGAAATGAGATTGGGATGGAATTGTGATAATGTATTTTGGCAGTGCATCTCATTATAAGTTGGTGATAGAGTTTCAACCCAAGAAATAAAGAAGAAGATGGGTGAGTAAAATATCAAAGAGCTAAGTTTAACTGCAAGTCGAACGATGTGGTTTAGTAACTAAACGAGTTCCAAACAATCAGTAGTATCTCTTTACCTCAAAAATAAATCGAACACTTAGAAGTGACATTGAGCTTTGTTTTTGGGTAGAAAATAAGACTTTGCTCCAATAAACTCAAGAAAACAGCTCAATACAATTAAAGAGGAATTCAAGGACAATTGAATAACATTTGAGGCAATAATGAAAAGAAATTCTTGGTAACAATAGGAAATTCGAAAAAAATGGAAAGTAAATGGAACCTTGAGGGACACCAGTAAAATTTGAGAAATAATAATCAAATGATTATTGATTGGTTGTTTATTGATTAAATACAAATTCACCGAGTTTTGAAGACTTATATTTGTAAGGAAACTTCGCCTGCCAAAAGCTGGAGGACCGATTTGCTTGAAATTTGGTATAAAGCAGTTTTATATGATTCTCTTAAGGGGTAGTTTTTGTTTTAGCTTACTGAAATAAAGAGAACAATTTTGATTTAACAATAACAATTTTGATTAAACAATAACAATTTTGATTAAATTTCGTGTATGTTATGTTATGAACAACAAAAATAGGGTTTTGGCGTTTTTTCAGAAAGTTTCCTTATTTTATGTTATTTTCATCTTTCTTTTTTTGGCGTAATAGTTAGTGTGTAGGATTGTCACGCCAAAGGTCTTGGATTCGATTCCCAACCTATGCCACCTGAAAACATTTTTTTTTTTTCACGTATTACTGCCTCTTGCGAGGAGTCGACAATTTTTCAAGAGTATCTCTTTTTATAAAAAGTGCCTCTCACTTTAGGAGCTCGGACTCGGCAGAAAATTGTAGGTCATCTTCCATTCCTGCCAACAACACGCACACAGGAATAGTTGAGAGTTGTAAGTCTGTACGAGCTTTCGCTTTATTTTTATTGGTTTTTATTGAAATTTCGCAACCTCGTGATTTGAAATATTGCAAAAAATATTACACATTCAATAATTGTCTAGAAGCCGAGAAGCCCTAAAAAAAAACATGCAGACCGAAATCTTCGAAAATTTCGTCCACACTGCTCGAAAAAAAGCACGAAAACATCGTAAAAAAAAGCTTTGACAGTGTATGGAATCCGATGGAAGGCGCCATTTAACACGTTGCAACGCGTTGTTTTAAATCATTTAAACTACAATTCCTACACAATTCGTCGCTACAATGCAGAATTATTCTAAGTACAAAATTTCAAAATGAGTTTTTTTTTTTACGTCATAAGGAAACTTGTTGTGTTCCGTGAAATTCCTACATTATACCTACGTGCAGTAATTCCTTCAGAATTTTAATAATAGAATACAATCAATATGTTGAAAGTCAGCATTTTGCGGATTTAGGTTCTTCTTGAAAAAAAAATTCAAAACCAATGTATTGCTGCGTTCCACACCCTGAATTTATATATTCCTAGTAAAACTGAGTAAATTATTACTTTCTTGATTAATAGTTTCTTTTTAAATAATTTAAATGTCTTGTTAGCTATAATAACAATCTATGTATGTATATCGTGCATTCATAATTTATGAATTGTAAACTGAAAATAAAAAAAAAGAAGAAAAATCTCACATTATAATCAAGCCAATCAAAAATTCATCACAACATGTCTTATTAATCAAACTCATCTTCTTTTTTTTCTCTGTTTTTTGTTGTTTCTGTTAAACCTGTAAGCACGAATTCATTTGCAAATCTATAATTTTCTCTCATTACAAAAATATGGAATAACGCAAACATTGAATAATTACCCAAGAAAAGAAGACGTCCCTGTTTTTATTCGTTACGTATCTATAAGATACGAGTATACACGTTTACTCTCCAGTTAGGTAGGTAAGGTAAGGTACATATAACTACACTATATGGCAAAAACATCGTCGTTAAAAATAATTGCAGATATCTATCTAACAGACTATAAAGAATATCTTTTTTCAAAGATTCGTCTGCACTCCCTCTTTTTTTTTTCTATGTTAACACTCTAGCTTTTTGGGGAGGGTGAACGATGGGAGAAGAGGGGTGATGATAGAAAATTAGTGCAAGGGGAGCGACAGACTGATGGTAAATGTCATGCTTAAGTAAAATATCTATAAGGGGGGGGGGGGGGGTATAAGAAAATCCCAAGCAAGGAATATATCTACATAATATATATGTTGGATTTTCCTATCTTATATGTACCTATATATGTACGTGATAAATAGTCAAAAGCTTTGACACTTAAAACGCCCATTTGTGTTCTATGACATATGACTGAGAATTATTTATTTTAATTAACCAACTCGATAGCAAATAGGGGGTGTGTGTACTATGTATACTGTGCACAGTGTGCTTTGCTGATTTGAGTTCAGAGTTGAGTTGAGAACCTATTAACAGGCTAAATAAATCGATATAAAATTACTTTGCATTCGAGGTAATAAATAACTTAAGATAATTGCTATAAGAGCCTTAAGAGAGAGTTCTGTTTCATTTGTTATGTAAGAAAATCGGATCTAGAAGATATATAATCTGATAAGCGATATATGGCTACTTACTAATAATATCTGATTGAGATTTAGAAATTCCTTGATTGCATTTCGAACTTACCTGGAAAGAAACAAGAAAATAAATTAATTAATTTAAATAAATATTTTAAATATGTATGTATTTAATATTTTAGGAAATGCTTAAAAATTTATAAGATTTTATGTTATTCAAAATATCAAGATTTCAATAAATTTACTATCGTGGATTTGTCGGGAAAGAAAAAAAAATAAAAATGTCACGCTTGTTTTTTTTTTAACAATCTCTGGTAATGCTTCCTTGACTGTTAAATAATTAGCCATTTAAATAAATAAAAAAAAACCATACAATTTTTGTTCTTGCACAAAAATTTTACGAACAATTTACGACTATTATCTGCAAAAAAGGAACTCGAAATTTTTTTTTCTTTGGCGACAATTTTACGACAAATTTACGACAGTTATTAACAAATTCAGTTTTCTATTTTAAGTTCATTTAACGCCTTTTTGTGGGGGTGAGGGATCATTTAAAAAAAAATAAGCGCGAGAATTTTTTACTTCTAACAAAATTTTACGTTATTTGCAAATTTTTTTTTCTATTTTGAGTTAATTTTACGCTTTTTTCATGCCAGGGTTATTTAAAAAAAAAAACCTAACAATTTTTGTTCTTGAACAAAAATTTTACGAACAATTTACGACTATTATTTACAAATTTCATTTTTCTGTTTTAAGATTATTTTAACCTTTTTTGTAGGGTTTTAAAAAAAGAAGCGCAATGTTTTTTTTTTTTTTTTTGCGAAAATTTTACGACAGTTATTTACAAATTCATTTTTATATTTTGGGTTAATTTAACGCCTTTTTGTGGGGTGAGGGATCATTAAAAAAAAATAAGCGCGAGAATCTTTTACTTTCACGAAAATTTTACGAGAAATTTACGACAGTTAATTTTACGCTTTTTCCATTCCAAGGTTATTTAAAAAAAAAAACCTATGATAATTTTTTTCTAACAGGGCAATAATTTAACGACAATTATTTACAAATTCCTTTTTCGGTTTTGGGTTCATTTTACCCTTTTTTGGCGGGTTTAAAAAAAACAAGCGCGACCTTTTTTTTTTCTTGCACGACATATTTACGACAGTTATTTACAAATTCTTTTATCTGTTTTGAATTAAATTTTCCCCATTTATGGAGGGTTTAAAAAAAAAATGCTACAATTTTCCCTTTTTCTATTTCGAGTTCATTTTACCTTCTGAGGGTTTTAACAAAAGAAGTGCGACATTTTTGTTTTCTTTTACTAAAAATTATCTTTACATTAATTTTTATGTTTTGAGTTCAGTTTACTTTTTGGAGGTAGGTTTTTTCACGACAAATTCAAGACAATTAATACAATTATTAGAATTATAAAGTTTTAACGTAGTTATGCGACGGCCATTAAGATATTAGTGGAATACAGAATATTTATATAAAAAATATTTCAAGGTGTGTTGAAGGATCTTAAAGGGTGATTTTTTAGCTGGTTTGGTTTTGGCAACACTGGTTTTGACAGCTGACGTGTGTTTAGTACCTTGTGTCACTGTCAAACAGCTTCAGTTTGGTTTGCAATTTAACCATGGATCGTCTTACAAATGAACAACGCTTGCAAATTATTGAATTTTACTATCAAAATTCGTGCTCGGTTTGAAATGTTCATCGCGCGCTGCTTCCATTTTATGGTCGGCATTCTCGACCTTCTGAGCAGTCTATTCGGAAGATTGTGACCAAATTTCGCACCAAATTTACTTTGTTGGACATTAAACCACCAACACGTTTACGTACTGTGCGTAGTGAAGAAAATATTGCGGCCGTATCAGCTAGTGTGACAGAAGACCGCGAAATGTCGATTCGGCGCCGTTCCCAGCAGTTAGGCCTTTGTTACAGCACTACGTGGAAAATTTTGCGGAAGGATTTGGGCGTAAAGCCTTTTAAGATACAGCTGGTGCAAGAACTAAAGCCAGCCGACCTACCACAACGCCGAATTTTTGGTGAATGGGCTCTTGGAAAGCTGGCCGAGGATCCGCTTTTTTATCGAAAAATTGTGTTCAGCGATGAGGCTCATTTTTGGTTGAATGGGTACGTAAATAAGCACAATTGCCGCATTTGGAGTGAAGATCAGCCAGAAGCATTGCAACAGCTACCAATGCATCCCGAAAAAGCCACTGTTTGGTGCGGTTTATGGGCCGGCGGCATTATTGGGCCATATTTCTTCAAAGATGATGCGAATCGCAGCGTTACTGTCAATGGTGAACGCTACCGAGCGATGATAACAAACTTTTTTTTGCCCGAAATGGGAGTTCTTGACTTGCATGATATGTGGTTTCAACAAGACGGTGCCACATGCCACACAGCACGCGAAACAATGGCGCAATTGCGAGGCGAGTTTGGTGAACAGTTAATTTCACGTTTCGGGCCGGTCAATTGGCCGCCTAGATCGTGCGATTTGACACCATTAGACTATTTTTTGTGGGGGTATGTCAAGGCTAATGTCTATAGGGACAAGCCCGCTTCGATTGACGCACTGGAAGCCAACATCCATGCATTCATTCGTGAGATACCGGCCGATATGTGTGAAAGAGTATGCCAAAATTGGACTCAGCGGATGGGCTACCTGAGACGCAGCCGCGGTCAACATTTGCATGAAATTATCTTTAAACATTAAATTGCAAGGTTCAAACTATCGATTCAAATAAATATTTCATTCATTTTTTCGAATTTTTTGTGTTTTTTTTTTTTAAAAAGTTCTAAACCTCTTAAAAAATCACCCGTTATTAGAACCTACAAAACCATTATAACTAAGTCTTTTTCAATTCATCTTTCTATTTTTCTTTCATATCCATTTGCAATGCAACTGGTTGAGTCTGTCAAATTTTTTCAAGTAGTAAACCAACATAAAATATCATCAAAATTATTTTCAAACTCTTAAAATTAAAATTGTTCAATTGAAACTTCAATAAAATGAAGTTTTAACTCTTTAACAAAATCCACTTGTTCTTTAAATGAGCAGTTTTAAAACTTAACCATTCTTTTCACACTTCATAAGTATAGAAATTCTACATTCTTTGGAGTACCTATCTATAGGAGGTACCTCCTTTGGCCCAAACATTCTCTGACATCAACACTATCGTCTATTTTATTTTTCCCCAAGATTATCTTCTAGAAAACGAAGAAATAAATTAAAAGAAATCCAACCTCGTATCGTCTTTATTGCAGTGTCCATGATATCTATACCTATAACTGAACCACAGATCGTTACCTACTGCTATAGTCCTGCTGTTGTCATCCAAAGGATTCTAACAAACAGTCTGACAACACCAACTCCCATAAGCAGAAATTTAATTTTCTAATTTTTTTTTCTTCTGTGAAACTGTGTGCTCCCTTCTCTGTGATGCTCTTTTTTTTAATATTTTCATTCCATTTCAATTATCCCTCACAGTACCTACATATACCGTTGCTGTCTATATTTTGCTTGTAGTAGGAGTATATATGCGGTGTTGGATCTGATCCGTTAAGGAGTAGTGTTATGAAATAAATAATAAAAAAAAAATAGTACATACATATATCGAAAACAGGAAGAAGAACTTTCCAATTCTCATGTTAGAGGAGCTGAAGAATAACGACGACGAAGACGATGACGCGACGCGATTGTGGTGTTGGGAAAAGAGCATCACCAAAACGCAAAACACGGAACTAGGATGATGCTACTTAAACTATATCCAAACCAAAAAAAAAAAAAAGAAGCAAAAAAAAGAACATCATCCAAGTCGAACGCAATGCTAAGGGCACCAGGACCCATCAAGAACCAAAGAAGAAAGACATGTCTTGCACTTGTGTGTTGTTCTCTTGAGAATAATGTCAGCGACAACAGTGGTGGTAAGGACCCAAAGCGAGGAAACAAGATTTTGGGGCATAAAAGTTTTGTCACCGTGTATTTGTTTTTTCTTCTTTCTTCCTTTTTTGTTGTTGTACATGTTCTTTTCTTCCTCATTCGAATGCTTGTAGTGTCGTCTTCGTAGTGGTTTGAAGTTTTTTTTTGGGACTTCTCAAGATGCTTTCAACTTGTTTTTAAAATTAAAAAAAAAAAAAAAAACTTTTAAAGGTGAGGATGAAGAGAGTTAGCAAAAAAACTTTTTCTACATCTGATTAAAATTGGATACACAGGACAAAATATATACAAACAAAAAATTCACCAAACCCTTACTCATAAATATTCCTCCTATCTGTGGTCTGCAAAAGTAAAAGAAAAAATATCACCCTTCTTTCCCCATCATTAACATACAAAAATATATATGTTTGTATGTATGAAAAAAAAATTAACGAAAAATTCAATTCCGAAGCAAACGGACAACGACGACGATAACTACAACGACAACGACGTGATGAGAGAAGGAAATGAAGTCAGTGAAGAAAAGGATTACACCATCCATCTATTCATTCATCCACAGCAGAAGAATAAAGGAATCTCTGTATATATTCATTCGCAAAAGACTTCAATGGTAATGGTGAAGTGAGTATTATACTAAATGGAATTGTTCGATTCAAACATGATGGCAAAAAAAAAATAAAAGGGGAAAATAAAAATACTGATTTTTCACTTAGGATGTACCCTATTATATGAATTTTATCTGAGAAGGGATGAGAAAGGATATCCTGTAATAAGAACGAAATGCTTGAGAATGTCTTCAACAGGTCACGCAAAGAATAATGAAATGACGAACAAATTTATAATGATAGATAATATTTTATTTACAACTGAAGAATTTTGTATGACAAAAAAAGAGCTAGTTGGGGTATTTTGTTAAAGTGAGAAGTCTGTGAATGAAAAATTACATTAATCTTACTTCAGTTTTTATATATATTTCCTTTTGTATATATCTATTTATATACAAATATTCAATAAATTAAGGTTATATATTTTTTTTTTAACGTTAAGTAATTAAATTGCTTTCTTAATGATAGAAGCACAAAATAAAGAACCCTTTGTATACCCAAGATATTTTTGAGACATTTTATTCAAATTATCATCATCTACAGCTTTAAAAGCTAAACAAACACATACATACGTACAAGTCCAAATTACAATACTTTTTTTTTATTAAATTTTAGAGTAAACTGGTCAACAGTGAATCACTTTTTACTTCTTGTGCTGTAGATGTCACATTTTTAATATTAGACATTGAATTTTGTTTCCAAAGCTTTTTCAATGATTAGTCTTTAATGTTATCACCAAATTTTAAAGTTTTTTTAATATAAACTTTACCTTTAAATGTGATTGACTGTGTACCATGGGTGTACACAGTGAATGGTACAAAATAGATCAAGGATTTAAAATCAATTAATTGAGTAAAAAATTTTATAATTGTTACTCCAAAGGGACACATACATAAATTATTTTTCCCTTAAACTAAAAAAACAAAATCTCTGTTAGAATTAATGAAAAAGAAAATAAAAAACTTAAAAAATTCAACTTGTAAAAAATCACAAAAAGTTACTTTTTTCGTATATTTAAGGAACTTAAAGACAAATAAAACCTGTAATTCAGTTACTTATAATTGCTATAGCAAACATACATAATTCTGTGGTTCACTGTGCACCACTTTAAATTGATTCATTGTGTACCATGTTGTCATTTTGCAAACACAAATTTATATTTTATACTATTCAATGAAAACAAACAAATCGAAAAAATTTTATAAACTTAAATAAAACGGAGTACAAATATTAAATTTAAATGAAGAAACACACTTTTTCAATAAGAACGGAAGCAATAAACAATAATAAAAAAAATTAAAATGAATTAAAGAAAACTAAAAATAAACGATTTTAATATTTTAAAAGCTTTTTTTAAAAGAATAAAGTGTTTTCAAGAATGAAATTCTTTACTATTTATTTATGAATAATTCAAACAAAATAAATGCAAACAGAAAATGCCTAAAACACTGTTTATTTAATAAAAAAATGTAGAAAAATGGTTTCAAAAAAGAAAAACTAAACTATTGTGTGTTATGCACCATTATTGGGACGGACAAAATGTAGTTAAAATGAATGTCAAAAAATCGAATTGATTTCTTCATTACCTCCTGTTAAAGTAATTTTGGTACATGACATCATTCAATTATTATAAATGTATACATACGTATTACGTATGCTGTATACCTTGATTTTCGTGATACAACTTGTAGAAGTTAAAGGCTTTCCAAGGGAATCATATCGAATATTATCGAAAATTTTGTCTCTCCCACTGAAGTGGGTATTCACTCAGAAATCGACCAAGTGCTTCGAAAATGTTTTTGATATTGATTGATTTTTCAATTAAACTGCCATGGAGTTTGTGAAGCTTTTATACCACACACAAAATATCAAATTTGCCAATTTTCCTTTACTTGTTAATTATTATATCTGCAATGTGTTATTTTCTCCACTCATGCGATGTTTATTTGTAAATTCTTTTTTTTTTCTTTTTTCACAAAAAAGTTATGGCACTAATTTTCATCTTTTCTAAGAATTTAAAGTTTTTATAATATTCATCTCTACAAAAATGAAATTTAAAACCTGCACTAATAGTTTAAAAAAAAAATCAAAACCACGTATGTCAAGTTGGGACTACACTTTGTAAAATTAAAAAAACTAAGTACACAGTTAATTGTAACTTTTTTGTTGTAAATTAGTTGCGGAAAGGTAATGCTAAGTTGACATTGTGCCAACTTGGCATTGTGTTTGAATTAAAAACCTAAAAAAAATTATCCGTTTACTTTATCCTTTCAGTGTTATGCTCAGATTTGCTGATAGTCATTACAATAATCCATTTTTAACTAGATTTAAAAAAATATCAACTCAGCAAAAGATAATAAAATACCCTGTTAACTGTTTTTACTAAAAAAACAATCCAATTTTATAGCCTTGAGAATTTCCTTCCCGTAGAAAAATTTGTAGCGATATCTTTGCGAACGAAAATAGTCATTCAAGGGCAAACATGTGTTTACTGTATAAAAGCTTTATAAAATAAATAAATTATTGAAACCTTAAAATATTTTCTTCAAGAGAGAATTATAATCAACGTGATCTCTTGGCTGTTTCAATTTCTTATAAACTGCGCTATTTGAAAAAAATATTTATATACATACAACTTGGTCATGTCTTGTTTAGGTCATGGCTAAGTTAAACTGCTGCCTTATCTATATATCCTAAAACTTAATGTAAAAACTATATTACTTTTATGGCTTCCAATACATCTTCTTTTTTAAGTCTTCATAGAAAGTTCTCCACCATATATACATAAGATAGATATACTTCCTTTTATTTATTGAATTGTGTCAACATTAATTGATCTCTCTCTGTCTCTTTCTTTCTCCTTCTCTTTTACTATTTTTGTTGTTATATACATTTTGTTGTATATCGTATGGACAAGAAGTCAGTTTAAACAGACTTTTGCCTGATTTAATCCTGTCATCAATCAATCCGAAAGGAACGAAGAACAAACGGAAGATTTAATCTTATTTTATCCCACACGAACTAAGTGAGTTGAGTTTTTCTTCTTCTTCTTCGATACATACTCTCTGCACGAAGGATTCTTATAGATACTCTATCAATTTTCTTTTAACTTTCTTATCTGTTGCCGTACCCTTAGAAAAGATAAACCAACGACACGTACAACTTATATACCCATATATAAAATATACAACAAGTTTAATTCCAATACAGCATGGTGCTAGTTCTTTGCTTGCCTTTTGTCCTGTAGATCGGTTACAAGGATTAAATGTTTATTCAGACATAGGTCGTTTGTATAAGGAAACCCAATTTCTTCGATGTTTTTCTCGTTTCATATAAATTCGTACCTATAATGGTGGACACTCCCATCATCAAGAACACACTATACAATCTAAGGCAGAAAATGAAAATAAAAATCAGAAAAAATATAAAAAAAAAATTAAATAAAAATCGAAAGGAAAACATTGAAAACAGAGCACAATTTCAATTTGCAGAGGCAAATATACTGTTCGAATCGAAGGAGTTCATAGTGTTGTTGTTGTTATATTTGGGACTATAGCGATGGTCAAATCGTTTACGATAGTTCAATGTGAAGCATCGGTGAACTGTGGCGTATGAGTAACTTTTTTTTTTTCGTTCTGCGTAGAGAAATAGAGAGGCAGACAAACGACCGAACAGAACAAACGAAAACATTCCTTTGGATACAATTGTAACAGATAAAATGTATCTCTCTCTTGGTTGTACTTAACTTTGCAGTTGTGGCGCTTCATCTATTCTATATATCGTTTCGTATAAAACTATGTATGTATGTACTTTGTTTGGTGAGTGCAGATGGCATATGAACACAATGCATGATAGGGTTGTTGTGTTGTGTAACGAAATGAAGCCGACTTTCTGTATTATGTTGAACCTTTTCTTGTTGTTTTTTTTTTTTGTAATTTTATTTTTAAGTGTGGGTGTTTTTTTTTGTAAAGTTCTTATCACAAATTGTATTTCCGAAGCACAAAAGCGACAAAAAAAATATCATTTGGAAAATAATGTTTACACTAAAATTGTTTCGATAAGATAAATTACAAAAATGACAAAATCAGAATTACATATGTCACAACTGCAGGTTAGGAGAGAAGTAAATATTTTTGTTTGTTAACCTAGGGGGGTTTTCCAGTTAAATTAAATTTTTTTTATTTAATTTGGCAGAGTTTTTTAAATCGATTATTTGATAAAATTAATTAAAAACTTTTTGACAAAAATTTCCTTTAAGCGGAAAAAAATTTAAATTTTGGCAAACTTGCTTTAAAAAAAAAACACATTCAATTTATTAAATGTCAAGAAGAATGAAGATGATTTCAATCTACAGTTTTGGATGCATAATATTATCATTTTGTGCTGGGCTTTACATTTTATCGTCCATCAAAGTCCTTCCACAGCCCTTCCCCCTCATATTTGGACTGTGGGAATTTTTTAAACCAATTTTTACTCGCTCTTTATACGGTAAGTATTGGTTTCGTATAAAAATATTTTTGGAGGTTGTAATTAAAATGAACACAACGATGTTAAAAAAGTTAAAAAAAAAAAGTGGGTTTCGTCATTATCTTTTGAGCAAGAATGCCTAAACGTGTGGATCGTTTTGCTTCAAAAATTGGTACAGAGCATTAATTGTATGTGATTCCCCAGGTGGTAAATTCGAATTTTTGTTTTAGCTCACCTATAGAACGGGTAGTTGCCATACAAGGATTTTGGTTTTTATCAAATTTTCATGAAAACGAATAACTAACAATTTTTATCAAAGGTTGTAAAAAACTGGGTTCTTTGTTTTATGCCACAAAAATCCGGATTATGAAAATAGGATTTGGAGGTTTTTAAGAAAATTGCCTTATTTTTTAGTTATCCACTTATAGAATTATACGTATATATTTTTTCTATAGTCTCTAGACTGACTTTCCGACTCTCATACTACACCTATTTTGACAATCGAGGTGTTAAACGGAGCAAAATTACATGCTAATTACATTATAATTTAATTTTAAAAATGTTAATAATGATTTGTTCAAAAACTGCAAACAAACAAATGTTTTCGTGCGTCTTTTATTTTTAATCAATTGCGAGAATTCTCCCACTGGTAGGCTAGTTCTGTTATAATCTGGTGCTTTTGAATAATTATAACAATATTGCATTTAAAAAAATTGAGAGTAATTTTTTTAAACCAAAAATAAAATCAAACAAAAATTCCATTTTATAGTCCTTTTGTCATAAGACAACATTGTTCTAAATTGCAAGTTGACATTTTTTTTTTGCGTAACCACTTTTGGTCAAAAACCAAAAGAAATTGGAATAAATCGATTTAAATAATAAAATAGGCAAAATGGGGCTTTAGATTTCGAGGAACAATAAAATGTAAAATTCGTTCTGTTAAAAATTTTTGTGAAAAACCTACCACCTTATATTCGGTCTAGATTGACTGAACTATTATGGAACTATGGAACAAAATTCCATAGAAGCATTTTTAAATTAAAATTTAAATTAAAAAAAATTAGTAATTAAAAAATCCTAAAGTTGCAACAAGAAATTCCATGGTTTTTTATTTGAACCTCTCTCGTTTCTTATTCTTAACATATGTTATTTTTATGTATTTCAAATATTTCTCTACTATTTATATTTTTGAGAAACCCTGCACTCTGGTAAATAAAAGTACCAAAATACTGAAGACAGTCATCTCAACTGACATCACTTGAATAAATAAATGGATTCTCCATCATCATCATCTTTTTCACAATTCAACTTAGAGAGAACAAAAAATAAATAAATAAATAAAATAGTTTTTTTTTTTTTAGGGAAAAGTTCAACTTCATCTGCAGCAGCGTTGACATTAAACATTATGCAATAAAATGACGATAAGAATATGAGTATGAATAAAACATTCAAGCTATGTATTTGGATATCTACCTACCTACATTTTGTGTGCATCTTATTTCTGTTGATGTTGATGCTGTGGTATGTCTTAAACTTTTTTTTTTTATTTTAAGCTGACTTATTCTTCAGAGGATGCAAATAAAAAAAAAACTAAAAAAATGGCTCAGATTAAGGAGTGTACAACTATGCTGAATGCATATAGCATATATATGTTGGTACATATATAAGAGAAGCAATGCTGGTAAATTTATCATATTAATGTGACAGATTGTGTTACACCACATGCACTACTACGACAATGTTGCGGTTATAAAGTCAAAACTATTTCAAATGTATTTTTGCTTTTAGGATGAAAATGCTTTTAGATTTCTAATTCTATAAATGCATTCCTATATAACAAAAACAAAAACCTTAAGAATTATTATAAAAGCAAAATAGCCTTGATTTCTTTTGTACATAAATGTATGTGCTTGTATCTAAACAGTGAAAGTTCTCCTAGGCGGACATGTGAAGGTGAAATTTTATTTGTCCCTTCTCATAAATAGCTGAACATCTTCTTATGTTTAAACGCATTCCAAAATTTAAAAAAATACATTATGTCCTCATATACTCACTGACATCCCAGTAATCTGTCAATTTCGTGAACTTTCGGATACGTTCAATGAACATTTCATTCATTTCAAGATAACTTTTCAATTCATAGTTGATTGTTTATAAATAAGATTTTGGAGTTGGCCAGTGTACTAAAGTTAACAAAGCTCAAGAATTGGATTATAAATACAACTGGGAGTGTCCAGTCCACTGGGGAACTTCTAAAAATGTATGGTATCTAAAACAAAAAAGTTTGTGGTTAGGAAAATTGTTCAATTGTTTAAGAGAGATCTGTCCGTAATTAGAGATTTCACTGTACAACTTATGTTTTTTTTTAAAGAATATTAGTTAAAAGTATTTTAAACACGTTTTAGGAAGAAAAAAGTAAAACAATAATAAAAGAGAAAAAAGATATAATATTCTAAAGAAAGAAATTCATTATTCATTGAAATTTTACTTTTTTTGTATAGCATTTTTTTTTTGAATATTCATTTAGCATTATACTGAAGGTGTGATTTTAAAGATAACACAACGAGTATACTTGTATTTGCACTCTTAAAAGTGTTTTTCTTTTGCATGAATTTATTATTTAACTTGACTTGTATACAAATTTTAAAGATTTATTCACTTTTAGTATTAACTGTAAGAATTATTTAGTATAGGAATACGGGTAGGTATTCTAACATTCGTATCACATTAAATTCAAAAGGAAAACATACATAAATGGAGGGTCAAGCGAACGGCTCGAGTCTATTCAGGTTTATTGAAAGAAAACAGTAAGTCTACTTACTTTAAAAAAAATTTTTTTTTAGGAAAAATCTAGTATTAATTCAAATGCAATGATGATGATACTACATGTGCGTTAATGAAGTCTTGAGCCAAAGTTTTGAAAGTATTTATTTAAATTTCTTGCAAAAAACTAGACATGTTATTTAAATAGAAACTTTTTTTTTATAGTTTTTATTAATAAAATTATATTTATAAAAAATTATGTTTGAGAAATAAAAAATAATTTTCAAAATCACGGTCTTGGGCAGTCCTTGTCAATTTGTTTTGGCAAAAATATTTCGAATATCGGAATAAGTTTTTTAAAATTTATAATATATATTTTGAATTTCTGTTTTTACTGCATACAAAAATTGATCAAAATCAATTGACCCGTTTTCGAAAAATATGAAATTAATATGGAAGGCTTCATTAAAAACCATTTTTCGTTTTTCTGTTTGTTTTTAAGCCTTTCCTACCAAATTTAAAGAAAATTAACCTATCGTTTTAAGATATAGACAGCACAAAAGACAGACAGACGGACAAAATTCCGAGACTCACTTTTTTCGTCTTCCCATAAATGTCTATATTTTAGGCTTGATATACATATATACCATCTTATTTTATAAACAAATTCCAATTTATGAGAAAAAAATTTTGAAAATCATTAGAGCGTTTTTAAAAAAAAAATATTTTTTACATTTATATACAGTTTTGTAAAAATTTAAACATATGCTTATCATTTATTAATGCGGAGTTAAAAAAAATAATTTTGAAATTTTTTAAAATCAAAAATTTATTTTTTGATAGGTACGCAATATTATTCAAAATCATAAGAATCTCTTGTGTAAAAAAATTTCACAAAAATCGGTTCAACACATAGGTTGTTAAGATAGTTCAAAACCAAAAAAAAAAAATGGTTCTATGAGTGATGCCATTTTTAATAGATAGCTATACATTTTTTTTCCAAATATATGGTAGATGGTAATGATATAAGGTGACAAAAAAATGTATTCAAAATCGTAGGAGCCAGTTTTGAGAAAAATGAGATTTTCCTAACCGGTTTTTAAACACTTGTATGGGAGGTAGGTACCGTTATTTTTGGTTATAAATATCTATAATTTGTATTTAAAATTTGCTAGATATACTTTAAAAAAACGACTGGGAGCCAAATTTAATAAAAATCGACCTAGTCGTTTAGAAATTATAAAAAAATTTTAACTTTTTTAAAAATCTAAGTTCTCAAAACAAAATTTTGAAACTTTTTATAAAAATCTAACAAAAAAATTGGAAAACTTTGGTATACAATTATTTAAAAACTTTTTGAAACATTCGCTTTGAAATAACTAACCAAAATCAGTTGAACAGTTTTTGAGAAAATCGAAGATCCAAAAGAAGGGTTTT
Source organism: Epistrophe grossulariae (assembly GCA_929447395.1). NCBI lineage: Eukaryota > Metazoa > Arthropoda > Insecta > Diptera > Syrphidae > Epistrophe > Epistrophe grossulariae. Next base: position 133,169,501 of record OV839568.1, on the reverse strand, counting down.
TGGGAGGTACCATTTATTAAAATTTTTCGGAATTTTTTTTTATAAAATGGTAGCCTTAAAAAAAAACAATTACCAGATTTTTTTTTGCAAGTTATTGACACGTTTTTGAGAAAAATAAGATTTTCATTTTTTTCTTTTCAGGTACCCCTGTTATTTTTGGTCCTAACAAATGAAAAAAAAACCTGTCGGGAGAGTGTTCAAAAACGCCAGGTACTACATAAGTTTAAAGAAAATTGGCTCCAGCCGAGAGGACAGGACAAACAGACGGACATAATTGAGAGACCCACTTTTTTCTTTTCGACTTTGTTTGATCAAAATCTCGAGTTATATTTTTTTTTACGAATCCATAACTTGCCATATAGCACCTATGTATGGATGTATATATCGTAAGTAAAAATGCAATGAAATCCGGAAATTTTTTTTCTATACTTTCTAAAGACAAAACTCTTTTGAATAAAAAATGGACATAATATGTAAATACTTCAATATTACTTCCACGCTTTATTTTTTGAACACAAAGCTTGCGAACCCAAGAGAGAAAAAAACACAAATAAAGAACAACAAAATATGACTTTTTTAATCAGTTTATTCTGTTTCAAAATAAAAGCTTTGGAATGTCAAGGTATTAATTGCATAACCAGTTTTTTCCATGAATATTTTATTTTTCCTCGAATTAGTATTAAGCATTTTAGCACCTAAATAAACGTTGGAAACGAAAAATAACAAAAACCCACCTCTCCTCTACCTCGATTTTTTAACTCGATAAACATTCTTCCGGCAAATATGATTTTTGAAATATTTTTGAATGTTTCCAAGGTGTAAATTAGTTCTAACGACCTTTTTCGCTTTTCAGAAAAAAAAAACAGATTTTTCTCAGAAACAGGGTTGATATAGTACGATACAATTATTCCAGATGCTTTCCTATATGTACATATTTCCATATTATTTTTAAGTTTTCTTTTTTTTTTGTTATCTTCTTCTGATGCTGAATGAGAATTGAATATCGATTTTCACTCGATGCCCTTTGCCAATTAATACAACAAACGACTCCGGCACTTGAACAAACGAGTTTTGCATTTGATATCTAACGATGTTAGCCATTAGTTGTGTTGCTTTCAAGTGGCAGTGTTATAGAGAGCTAAAGATACCTACTGACAAAATGGTGTAGAACAAAATACAAAAATATTAAGAAAAAAAAACAGAAAAATAAATAAATTCCAAGCCAATAGGAGTGGAGAGAGATAAAAAAAAAAACAAGCTGAAGCAACAGAATCCTCGACACCATGTCATCTGGAGTAGGTACGAAAAGAACTCTTATTCTATGTTCCATACACACAAATGACATTGGTGTCATCGTCACCAAGTTGTTGGAGCAAAGAAAAACGATGGCAAAAGTCAAACCTTCCACCTCACCGATTCGATTCTGCATTGTGTGACGATGATGCAGATGTAGATGGCGATGGCAATGGCGTTGGTGGTGGGGGTGGGGGTGTTTCGGGTTTCGGTTCGGTTTGGTTTGGTTCTAGGAAGCGCTGCATGCAACTTAACAACACAGTCAGTTGTTGTCTCGTATAACCTTGGTAGACAATTAGTGTTCGACTATGTCTAGTGCTCTTAATGACAGAACTCTGGCAGTCGTCATCGCTGTGTCGGTCGTGAGGATTGCAAGCTGCAAGGTTCTGATGTTTAATTTGCGTTTTCTAAACCAATTTTTTTTTTTTAATTATTTTGCTGCGCTGCCATTCTTGTATCTTTTTTCCAATTTTTTTTTTGTATTTTTCCGGTTCTAAATGTGGGGCGTTCGTTGTATAGTTTGAGGTTATAGATGAACATAGTTTGAAAGAAAATTCCTATTTAATTGCATTTGGTTGTTTGGAAAGTTTTGCAATGGCAAAAAGAACTTAATTTAGTTTCTTGGCATTTGATGATTCTCTTACTGACGACTTTATTATAAAAATATATATATATATTTAGTAAGCAAAGTGCAATGTTTTTATAAAAACATACATAGAAGATGTGCAGCAGGGGCCATGACATCAAAGATGCGGCGATAATTGTATATATTTTCATGCGGCGAAACTATACAGTTTTACAGTTCTACAATTAGCTCTTTGATTCTGATGATGAAAGTTCTTCTTTAGGATCTTTGAGTTTAATTTATTTTAGTTTATAGTTTTCTATTAATTTGAAAATTATTTATTTTTAATTACTATGACGCTCCGGGTCTATTAAAATTTAAGGTTATTTGTATATTGAAATAATATTGAAGAAGGTTTTCAAGTTTCACGACAAGATATCGCCTAAAAGTCTTAAGAGAACATCAGTAATAAGAACATAGGATAATGTTTTGTTTGAATGCGAATTTAAGTTGAACAAAGCTAGAAAACGTTGTTTTTTTATTTCAACACACATATAAACCGAAACACAATGTTCCAAAACAAATCATTTCACTTTTTTGTTTCGTTTGGTGTGTTAGGGAAAAACATAATTCTTCGTTGAGACTTTCAAAAAATGTACATATTATGTTACTGTAAGCCCCCGGTCCGGTCAGGTTGAAATCCTAGGAATTACTGGTAAAACATATTAACAGTATTTATTTTTCAACCTTTGAAATTCCACAGAGGTATTTATGTTTTCCGGTCGATTTAAGAACTCTAATCAATCCGGGGGTTTACAGTAACACTCCGGCCATGTTGAAATTCTAAGATTGACAAGTAAACATGTTAATAGAATTTATTTTTCAACTTTTGCCATGCCTATGAGGTAGAATCTTTGTTTTACCCGTCAATCCTGGGTCTGATCAATCTGGGGGTTTACAGTAACACATACATTTAAAAGATCTAAAGTCTCACATCTATTTTGTTAAAATTATCAACAGGGTGTGAGTTCAGGAAAAAAGAAATTCTCAAAGAAGACTTTATAAAAATTAATATATTATGTGTTACTGTAAAACTCCGGCACAGGTCGCAATCCTTTGACAGGTACAAAATGTTAGTAAAATTTATTTTTCCACTTTTACCATATAGTCTTTGGTGTATCATTTATGTTTTACCGGTCAATCATATGACTGCCATCAATCCGGGGGTTTACTGTAAAACCCCGGCCATGTCGAAATCCTAAGATTGGCAGGTTAAACATGTTAATAGAATTAATTTTTCAACTTTTGCAATGTCTCTGATGTAGCATTTATGTTTTGCTCGTCAATCTTAGGAACTTGGTCAATCCGGGGGCTTACAGCAATACATGCATTTAAAAGACCTAACCTTTCACAGATCTTCTCTTAAAATTATTAACAGGGTGCATGTTGAGGAAAAACGAAATTCTCAACTAAGACTTTCAAAAAACTAACATAAAATGTGTTACTGTAAAACTCCGGACCGGACGGTTCGAAATCTAATACACAAAATGTTAAAAAATTCATTTTTCAACTTTTACTATGGCTCTGAGATAGCATTTAGGTTTTATTCATCAATCCTAGGATTCCGAAAAATCCGGGGATTTACAGTAACATATTAGGTCTTAAGGCCATCTTGGTAACTTTATTAGCATAAGTGTATTAAAAATGAAAGTCGAAATTTCCATAAAACATGCTACATATAATGATGATAGAACCTCAAATTTTGTAGTTGTTTATATGTATATATTCTTATCGGCTGCAGCCTAAGTGGATGGTTTTTTTTTTTTTTTTAACTTGATACCTAACGTTATTTTACCATGAAATAGACTGATTAAACTCATACTGCATTTGTCTAATATATATTTTATCTAATACATATATAATTATTATTCATTCGAAATATTATTCAAACAAAAAAAAATAATAACAAAATGGAATGGAATGATATCTTTCATTTCTTAGAAAATTTACCTCAGTCAAAAAACGTATTTAATTTCCAAATCGATTTTCGGACTATTTCCTTGAGGAATTGAACTATTTAATCCGATGAAATTGCATTTCATCTTATTCATTTTCTCTTTCTCTTTGTGTTAATATATATCTCTTCAGTCAGCTGTCAGAAATTTTGTCGACTTCATCATCATCATTTGAAAGCAATATCAATGCACAAGGGTATTATCAAAGAGGATAAAATTCCATTGCACTTCTACTTCTTGCCTGCCACTGCATCTCCCCAATATATACATGCATTAACCTAAATTCCCAAAACAAGTAGTAAAACGACAATACAAATAACAATACACAAACACTTAAATATGGAATGATTTATTATTATTTTAATTGCCAAATAAATCATTACATTGTTTTGTATTATTTATATGGATTTAGTATATATTTTCAAAGGAAAAGTCCACTATCAACCCCCCATAGGGCAGGAAAGAACAAAAAAGAAAAAGAATTATGTGTAGTTTAAATAAACAACAAACAAACCTATAAACAACATTTTGTGTTCAACAAATTAATATCCTAGCGTGTGACATTCCATTTCGACTTTGACTTAATTAAACCACCTGATAAAAAAATACAGGTTTTAGTCTGAAATTCATGAAAAACATGAAAATAAAGTGTTTTTTTTTAAGTCACGCAATTAACTGCATTGCTAATGCCACAAAATTGTCAGCAATAACAACACCACTAAAAAAAACTTAAATACAGACAAAAACAAATATATATGAACTAAACTTTCAGTGAGTTCAGTTGTTAAAATCCACTTTAAATGGTTTGCATTTTTTGCATATATGTATGCAATAATTATAGGAGGCAGGTATTAGTTGGTGTGGTTTGTTTTTTTTTATAACACTGGTAACACTTTTGAAGAATTTAATAACAATTTACTATCAAAATAACCCTCAGCTTAAATTACTATCTATATTTGTTTGGTTTTATGTAAATTCTGTTAGGAGTTGAATATCTATATCAATTATAATTTATGTGATAAAATAGCGTTGGAAAGTTAAATTTAGAAATTTAAAATTACAATTTAGTTCCGAAACAAGACCATACGTTTTTAATGGTTTTATGACAATTGAGTTGGAATTGTTTTATGACTTAGTTTTTAAACGATGTCACAATTACAAAAGCAAAAAGACAGTTCTTTTCTATATTCTCTGAATAAAAAATATTAAAATTGAACTTTGATTTCGAAAAAAATTCCGAAAAAATCGCATACTTCCCTTTATTTTTCTAAAAAAAACTGATACTTTTCGAGAAATTTACAAAGAACTGACAATAACAACAATTTGGTGTAGTTTTTTTTTACGTCTTAATCCGATCTTTTAAAGTATTCTTTATTCAAATCATTGGTTAAGATTTTGTTGGTTAAAATGGGCAAACTGTCAATTCTTTTGTAAATTGCTAGAGAAAAAATCAGTTTTTTTTTCGAAGAAATGGCTAGTCAGCAATCACTAGTGCCCGTGCGAGAATTTTTCTTTCAATATTCTTTTGTTTTTATGAAAGCAGGCTATACAGCTTTTGCCCTGACATTTTCTCTAAAAATACTGATAATTTTCGAGCAATTAACAAAATATCTGAATTTCGCTTTCTCTAAATGAGGATTCATGTTCCAAATTTAGGGAAACTTTTGGGAAATGCGTAACGAATAAAAATTTAGCTTTAACCAAAAATTCGGGTTATTTCGGAATTATTTTGAGCTGCAATTCAATTTGAATAAACAGTTATTCGGTAAGCGAATTAGACAGCAGTTTCTTAGACTTATGTTTCGATACTTCTATTTTCACTTCTTGTTGTATGGATGAATTTCAAGTAACTATCACCAACTGGTACTGACTCCCTAAATTTTTCAATTACTGCCTTTATAGTTGAAAAAGTCAAAGAAATACTCCAACCAAACGAACTTTTCTAAATTTGACCCCCAAATGTTCATTTTTGTTCAAATATTCAAGAGTGAAAACACCTTGTTCTCTCGTGTAATGCTCCATTTTACTAACCCTAAATTGAAAGCTATCAAATTTAATTATGCTTTTTAGGGTTGCCAACAATTTACAACACAAATCGCGGCGAATTATAAGCTTGCGTAAATTTTGGGACACTCATCATTTTGCTTTTGTACCCTTGGAAACTGTCCTCCAGCATTGATTTTAGTCTGCAGACCTCGTTCTTGAATTCATGTGACAAGCGACAGTTTTTATCGAATCAGAAGTTTTTGTTTCGCTTTAACCTAGCACATCGGCGGCTACATAGTGTTAATACTTATTTATCGGTAATCGTTGCTGGTGGTGTCCACCACCTACAAAAAGGTTTTTTGATAGTTCCTTATGCGCATACGACGCACGTCAAATCTTCTTCCATTATCGGTTCATTACTTGGTCTGATCTTACTTTTTGTCTTCGAAAGGTTCGGACAATCAACATATCATTGATGTGGAATAAATTAAGGTTTGAGAATGGAGTGCTTGCTTTGGTTACATGCCACCATTCAAAAATTCAGTCCATCTAGTGTTGAAGTGCAAACAGTAACCAAAGATTTAAGATTTTTGCGTTAGTTAAAATCGTTGGGACCTGTCGAACCAAAGATTTAAGATTTTTGCATTAGTTGGATTCCTTGGAACATGCTAACGGCCCACTCACGATAATGTTTACCAAGAAAACTGTTGACAGACGTTCAGAATGAATTATGAAAACAAAACATTTCGGACTTAACCAATGTTGCTAAAAAAAATTCTAAGTTCTATGGGTCAATTCTAGAACTTCCACATTTCGTAGTCTTACAATACCTAACCTATGTTATCCAGTAATTTTGTTAAGTTGTTTGTTTTTACTTGTAATTTCAATTTATGTACCTATGTGTGGGAGTTTAAGAAATTCCAAAAGATGATTTCATAAAACAAAATCAATAAAATCACTCTTCCACCATCACCAATTGAAAAATAAAAGTAATCAATTCGCCAACAAAACCAGAGGGAAAAAGTTTATACCAACCAATATGACGTGTATAGACTTTTTTTCCTTCATATCTCAAGGATAGCCCTTCGTTCGATACATTTATCCATCAACATCGATTTAGACAAATAAAAACAACACAAGAAATAACACATTTTAGAAACACTAGGGTGTCAGAAAGGATATCTTTCTTCTTCAACTTCACCGCCATCCTTTGCAAGTATCGAATCGAAGAAAAAAAAAATAACATCTCTCGCATATGTTGTTGTCATCAATGTCACTATTTTCTTCGTGCACTGTCATCATTGTCATTGACGTCGTCGTATCGTCATTTGTTCCAACCACATTATGGAGTAAACAAAGGGAAGAATATAAAACCAGAAAAAAAAACAAACAAACAAGAAATACCTTGCCAGCAGGACTCAGCCATATAGTACAAGGAGTGGCGAGCTTTGTGCGCACAAGAAATTGGCTTGTTCAAGATGTGTGTAAACGGTGTACAAAGGTGGAACGTTTGCAATGTATGATTTATGACAATGACTTCAGGATTGGAATTGGAAATGGAAATGGGTAAGGGGCAAGAGGGAGGCAGAAGACAACAAAAACGAACACACCATAACATTGCTCTGGCACAGGTTGCCTGTCATTCTATTCGATTCGAAGGTGTAAGCTAAGAAGCAGGTCCACTTAAGGTTCTGACGACAACGAGGGGAGAAAGACGCCAAAACATTTCTTATCGATTTTCCTTACACTAATGTGAATGTGATGCGGTGAGGAACATGAAGAAATAGAAGGAGGAGAAAAATCTAGTCCAGAGCCAAGTTTTATCGAAAAAAAAAAAAAAAAAAAAAAAAAAAAATGGTGGCAGTTGGCGGGAATGGTTTTATGTTCAAGATGTAGTAATGGTTTTGATGAGGAGAAGGTTACTTCAGAGAAACTTTTTTTTCCCAATTCGAAGAAAAAGCGGAGGAAAATAAGGTGAGTGTGTGTACACTGTACATATTACAACATTGGGCGAAAAGAAGAGAAACATAGAAAATATCATTTGTTTCAATGCATTGATTACAAGTTTACTTGCGGGTTTTGATGCTTTTATTTATTTTTTTCTTGTTGTTGTTTTTTTTATTTTTTTTTATTCTTGTATTGCAAAGTATAAGTATGACTTTTGCTTCCACATTGATGAAACATAGGACAACACTGAAGCAGAAGCAAAAGCAAAGCGGTGCAGCAGCAATAACATTAATTTCGATTGAAGTTTCCGGCTGGGTTGTTGTTAATCAGTTAAGTGCACTTTCAGCGATTGACTATAAGGTGATATCAAAAGAAAGTACATAATATGTATCTATCTGCCTATAAATGTACCTATCATTTTGTATTACGATTTAATTTGAAGTGCATGATGGAAAAGTTGATTTTGTTTGAAAGACAAACACACTTTTTTTTTTGTTTCTGTGGAACTAATCATTAATGTTTTGTGCTGAACTTTGATATAAATATAACATTGATGAAGACTGAGGTGAAATGAATCGCAGTTTTAAGGGAACATATGTATAGAAGTTAAAGAGGTGTTAAATTATATAAATGAAGTGAAACATATGGAAGTGAGATATTTAAAATTTTAAATTTTCTATTCGTGGTTGGCTGCTGTTGCTGGATATAAGGTCACGAGATCCGGCTTCTGTCAGGTGTTAATAAATCGGTCTCAATTGAATATAGCTTGAAACCGGACGTTATTTTTGACCAAACATCCATGAAGTCAAGCTTACTTTTGACTCAATTGGTTTTTCGAACAAGCAGAATTCTTATTTTTGGAGTTGGAAAAATCTATAATGGATTGAAGACCATTACCTATACTCAAAGGTAAACAGCTCAGTGCTTGAAGTGGTTTTTATTATTTTGTGTTTGGACACAAAAAACATTGAAATGAATAAAAATACTACAAATGAATCAACAAAATTCCTCTCAAAAATATGCATGTTTTATTTCTACAATCACAAAAATTTTGCACAGTATTGTGATCTACTGCTAGAAAAAATTTCTTCCCACTTAAAAACGTGTCACTATAATAAATGAAAATAAATTGGCTGAAGTGACAGCTAGTGTAGAACCAAGCCCTTATGACTTACAATTCTCAACTATTCCTGCGTGCGTGTTATTGGCAAGAATTGAAGGGACCTACAATTTTCTGCCAAATTGGAAGAGCTAAGGCTAAACTCATACTTGAGCTGCGAGCAGAACGGCGAAGCGAGAGGTGAGCAGAGCGTTAAAAACAAAGACATGCTTTCTTATGAGAACTGATACCTCGTTGCTAGAGGCCTCAGTATGAGAGCTCTCATAAGATTTATTTGTTCATTTCTCGCATTTCCGCTCTCCTCGAAGCTCCAGTATGAGTTTAGCCTAAGGTGAGAAGCACTTTTTCATGCCAAGAGATACTCTTGGAGGATTTGTCAATTCCTCCAACGAGGCAGTAGCCCGTGATTACATTACTGTTTTTTTTTTTAGGAGGCATAGGCTATGCTGGGAATCGAACCCAAGACCTTCGGCGCATAGTGGCCCGTTTATGCAATTCTAGTGACAATAATAATTTTTCGGATGGGTCTATAAGTAATGAATTAACAAATGGTTTGGACCATTAATAATAATAATAAATACATATAAATAAAATAAATAGCAGAGCCTGTCAAAGTAGAAAAATTTTTATGGTGGCAAAAAAAATGATTTCTTAATTTTTGTTTGTAGTTTTGAGTGTAAAAACTGAGGGGAGTGCGTGAAAAAACTTGAGTTACTTAGAAACCTCGAAAATTCCCGCCTTTAAATTAACGGAATATTTTATATATTTGTTCACATAATCGTAAAAATTCAGCTGCATAAAGTTACAAAAAGCTGTGCTAGAGAGATTTGATTACTTGAAGAAGTTAGTCCATTTTTGTCAAAATTTTGATTCTGAAAATGTATTTTTCCAAAACTATTCACAAACAAAATTTAATTTAAAAACAGAATTAATTGATAGCTTTAAATATTTCCTTTACATAAGTTAAAAAAAAATCGTAAACTTTATTCGTTTAAGAGTTATGCATTTTAGCACTTATCATTACGCCACGGGCTACTACCATACCACCTCCCCATGCAAGTGTTTGAAAAACGATACCTAATTAAAATATCATTTTTCTCGATTTTGAATAAAATTTTAATGTGAGCTTGTATTAGTAATTACGATTGAAAAAAATTGTATCTATCGATTAAAAATGGCATTTCTCATAGAACCATTTTTTTTTTTTTTTGGTTTCATTATCTGTTGAACTAATGAGTTTTAACAATAAAAACCAAATATTTTTAAAAATAAATTTTGGATTTTTAAAAAAATTTCAAAATTATTTTTTGAAAATTAGTTATCTCGAAAATGGGAGGATGTTTTTTTTTCAAAATTACTTTTTTAACTCTGCATTAATAAATGCTAAAAAAATGCTTAAAATATTTTTTTTAATATTTATCTACAAAATTTTATATTTAAAAAATATTTTTTTTAAAAAACCGCTCCAACGATTTTCAAAATATTGTTCTCATAAATTGAGATTTAATAAATTTATTTTTATTAAATTATTTATAATTATATGGATTTTTCAACAACTATTTAAAAATTAAAACTAAAACCACTGTGTGATCGCTCATCGCTCTGGGAGATGATAACTCGTATTTAGGAAAACTTTCAACATATCAATGATTCAACTGGTAGAGACTAATTAAAATTGGGTTCTTGGGATATCTTTTGGGATATCGGATTATTTAGATAAGTTTTTGGTAATTTTCAGAAGTATTTATTATTGTTTCAATATGTCCATACAACCATACATTTTTGATGAGAAGGGAACTTATCTAAATTTACATTCTTAATACAAAGGAAGAATTGGAAAAAAAAATTCTAGGAAGAAAGTCCTTAAAAAAACCACAAGCTGCTCATTATCTTGAATAAATTAAATATTCTTTTTTAAAAATTTTCTTTTATTAATTCTTCCAAATAAATAAGACTTTGGAAAACCTTGAAAAAAAAACTTTCTAAAATACCTATTTTTTTTATTCAAAATTATTCAAAAAGTTTGTTTTAGTTTTTTTTTTTTGGTCACTCGAAGAACATCTTGTCATTTCAAAACCACAAAGTAAACTCATTGATAAGAGTGTCAACTTCATTTACAATTTTTTTTTTAAAGCCATCCTCTTGTTCAATATTTATACCCAAAGGCAGTGAACTAAAAAAAAAAAAAAAGTAATTAGATATCGTATAGAAGAAAAACTTTAGCTACGATTCAATCGGAGGCATGCTTCTTCGTTCTGATGCTAATTATCATGTCGAAGAGATACGAAGATTACTCTTTAGAGTGGGAATAGCCTTCCGGAAGCATTTCCATATTTTCCGGGTTTTCCTTTTTCGTAATAAAGCGTAAAACTTTTGCCATAATCTCTGGTGTAAATCGAATAATTAAGAAATATAAGCCTCATTTTCATCCTTCCGACATACTCGCACATGCCTACAACCCAAATTAGTTCATATTATTATCTCTCTGGACAATCACACTGCAAATAGCAAAACATATATCTGGGTTTTGTATCTTTAAATTTTGTTGTAGATATAAGAGATTCCCCTCATCCATGCAGAAACTAATTTCTAGAAAATTTTAATTTAAAATTTTATCATAATGTATAAGAAATACGAGTACCCAGTCAGGGTGGTCAGTTTCTCGCACATTCGTAATATAAATTCAGCACTTATGTACGTTTTCTCACAACAAATGATTATTTGTTCTTTGATCCAGGGAATGAGTACACACATTTCATATAGATTTACGAATACAAACAAACAGGAAAATTATAGTGCCAAATGCTTCTTGTGTGGTGTGGTGCGGCGAGCGAACGGATAAATGGAACGTGTTTGCTTTCAACTAAAACGTTACGATCACCAACTCCAAAACGAGGGGGATGAGTAAAAAGGATTAGGAAACGAAAAAGCTTTTGAAGACCGTTTTTCGGGAAAGACTATTATAAAATGGATATGTTGTATAAGGACGTTCGTCGTCGTCCTTATAGTCCTCGTCGTCGTCGCTGACGACTTAGAAAAATAGGAAAGGATTTGTTCTGTTTCACTCGCAAATGGATGTAGGGAATGGAAATTAGAAACGAAAGATATAGACTGCGGATTTCTTTATGACAAAATGAGGAAACAAACTAAGTATGTATATATCTACTCAGGTTTGTGTGTTTGAGTTTTGTTTGTTTTTTTTTTTATTTTTACAAACAAATTTCTCCTAAATCTCAAAAAAGAAAATGGGATTCTTATGTTTTTCTCTGTGTTCTTGCAAAGATGATGATGATTTAAGGATACATCCGTTTTTCTTTTTTATTCGTATTTTTTTTTTGTCTTTTTTTTGAGATGCAAAAAGATAAGCATATGAAAGCGGATGGCAGTGATTTGAATTGCAGACATAATGTATGCGCATATATGTTTTGATTCCATCCTATCCTGTATAAGAAGGACCGATGGACTTAAGAGGGTGAGAAGAGGAGCAGAGAGAGAGAGAGAGCTGAAACGGGACGTGAAGTATAGGATTGGAATAAACCTAAACTCATTCTTAAGATGTCTCTGACGGTGAAGGACGACGACAGCGAGAAGAATGTCGACAAAAGACGATTGGCACAATATATGCATATGTGGATGTGTAGTGTATACCATGTGACTGTGTTTCTTTTTGTACATACATCTATAGACTCGCACCATGCATCACAAGATTTAGAATGAGAAAAGAAAATATTGGGAAAAAAATACATTATATTTAAAAAAAAAAAAAGAATAAAGGTTGAGAAAATCATCCAGAAGACAAGTGATTTTCTGTTCCGACTTTGTCCTTTTTATTTTATTTTTTTTTTATATCCAGGACGACGAAAAAACAAGCCTTCACAAGACGGTAATATGGAACGGAGATATGTATTTTTATACCATTTCCCTTGAGCTTTTCTGTCTTTGATTCTGTGTGTAGGTTGACTTTGATTTTTATTTTGCCTTTGCTATGAAAAAAAAATAAAATTCCAATGCACACACACACACGTACGTATGTTTGAAAGTCAGTTTGAAGATATTCATCTTCTTAAGTTTTCAATCAAAACGGCTTTTGTATGTACATACATATATATAAGCGACATATGAAGATGTTACAAAGGGAGGAAAAGGTTCACGGAATTTTAAGCTAAAAATGTTCTGTCTTTGATGTCGCGATGTCAGCCTAGTGTCACTCTAATTTAAAGGTTCTTTCGAGAAATTCTTCTTCTTTTTTTTTAATAAGATCGATATTTTTAAATAAGCTTATTTTTTAAAGAAATTCATACCGAAATGAATTCGAAATTTAAAAATGTTCAAGTTCAAATCATATCAATAAATTTTTTTTTTTCCAAAAAATTTATGAACAAAAATCACATCTTTGTACAAATCACTTTTTTTTCAAAATGTTTAACATTTTTTTAAATTTCAAGTAGATATGTAGTTATTTATTTGAATTAATAAGCCATTTTTGTAATTTTCCAAAAAAAATGCAAATTTTTGAATATTTTGGCATGCAATATACCTTTAATAAAGGCTTTTGGTAAAAAATTATAATACTAATTTGAGTTGTAAATAAGGTATATATTAACCTTTATTTTTTGTTCTATAAGAAAATGTTTTGACAAATTTTCAAGAAAGTGCTCCAAAAATGTTAAGTGTGTAATTTAAAAAAAGGCACCAAAGTAACGACTTTTTTAAATTAGACGCTTAACATTTTTTGAGCACTTTCTAGAAAATTTGTCAAAACATTTTACTTACTTATATTTGTCATTTAAAAACCATTTTCAGACACTTTACATTCTGAATTAAGATTGTGTTTCCATTGGTATCAACATTATTTTGTTATTTTTTCCGATTGATATTTTTGGTTAAAAGAAAAATCAAAAACATTGGTCCCTATACTGCCTTTACTATAGTTACACATAATACATTTCTGAATCAAAACCTATTCAGAAATGTATTATTAATACATTTCTGAATCAAAACCTATTCAGAAATGTATTATGTCCTTGCAATTGAATGGTTTTATATTGAATGGATGGTTCGAAAAAACTTCGATAGTCTTCCAGGTTGAAAATCGTCTGAGACAAACGAAATGCTGGTGTTTGCTTCTTCCTCTTAAAGCACAGAAGAAATGTATTAGTTTTAATCGCATACAAAATTTCACAAATCAATAAGCCCAATTGACAATCACAGATTTTTTTTTGTTTGTTTAACTAAAACAAATGTTTTCAAAAGTACCTACCTAATTGTCTGTCGAAAAGTGAATTCTTTTTATTTTATTTTATAATTAATCAAAATTGGTATAATCGTAAATTTAGTTTCTTTTACATCAGAAATAAAAACATACCAATTTGTACACTTGACATTCTCGCATCACAGCTACACAAAAAAGTCTTCAGCAGTCATATACAAGGACCAAAAGCATTTCTAATTTTTTTTTTTTCAATTTGATCCTCTCATTTAATAAATTAAGTCGTAAACTCTCACAGTGGACTGATTAAATTGGCGGCAACAAATTATCACAATCTGAATAGAGATTAGAGATTTGAAATCCTACAAATCTTTCTTATAATCCCACCCCTATAATATAAGAAATAGGAATTAACCAAATGCAAAAAAGATGATAAAAGAAGCAAATTTGTATATAGATACTCATAGTACAATTTTACCGGAAGCTCTGCCTAATGAACCCATTTTAACTGAATTAATTTAACTAATGACACATTTTTTTTTGCTACGTATATGTATATGTATGTGTGTATGGTATGTATACATAAATATAGATCCCCATACCACCGCAATCAGCAGAGAAAATGGGAGTTCTTCATTAATTTTCTTGGTACCTATATACGTTCACGTTCTATTGTATACATCCCCTGTATCTTATAACAACTTTTCTCTTCCTCTTCAAGTTTCCGGAGTCAATGATAGTTTTCAAAGTAATTATCTGCCCCTAATTACCATAATTGAAAATCTGTGTTGGATTCTATAGTCGGTACCCCCCCCCCACCTCCACCTCTCTCATTTCTTCGTTAGGATATTATTTTCAACGTTCGTGTATAGGCAGTGCGGTCTCCAAGAAAAGTTGATGAGATGTCCTAGAAGGTTTCATTTTTTTTTGTTGTAATTTTACCGATCTCCCCTTATTTTTCATAACTCATTAAGTTCTGAACTTTTAAAAGCATAAAATACAAAAAAAATAAAAACAAGTTTAAAAAAAAAACTTGTATTTTCTTGATAGGTACTGTAATTGAATGTTTCGCACAGTTAATTGCACTTTCAAAAAGTACAACGAGATGGTGACATCGGCGAGTGATGGGTGGCTTTAAGATCTTATCCTCATCATCTCCCTATACCTTTGATATACAAGTTAAAATTAATGGAAGAGAAAAAAGCACTGTTGCGTTCATGGTATATGTACTTAATATGCGGTTGGCATCAATATCCTTCGCGTCTTCTAATACTTAATTTAGAATTTAGACAACTATAAAGATCAAATTGCACGTGGGTGTGAACCTATACCTCTACACATCAAGGACATCGTAAGATGAAGAATTTTCATATACCAAGGTATGTACATACCTAACCTGCCTACTTTTTCTTATAAGCTCCACCTGGATTTGAGTTATACGATTAGTTTTTTTTTTTAAGAATTTTGTTTGTTGCCTCTCTTTTCAAAAGTTGGGATTATAAAAAAAATCATCGTTTTTGAGGCTAATCCTTCTTAAGTAGTCAACTTGTGGCAATAATCTGCTTAAAAATTTGTTATTCCATGAAAATAAAAAAAAAAAAAATGAAAATGAAAAGTTTCCATCCCCATTCCCTCACAATATTAGCGGCCAATTCGTCCTGCAGCTCAAAGTCAAAAAATACCTCACACTTCGATAACTTGGATAACACAATGTTTTTGATTTTGTTTTTTTTTTCATATAAAAAGGACCCTGTGGTAGCATAAAGCAAACAAACTAATATCCTTTTATTCAAAACACAACAAATTCGAGAGAAAAGAAAGGGCGATGTAAATAAAGGTGGTGATTTGGTTTGGAAAAGAAATTTCCCGAATAAAAAAATATATCGTGTGGTGTGTGAGAAAACAGTAAACCATCAGAAAAATATCCTTGGAAAATACTACCTATACTTGTATAGTGTATATACAAAATCACATAAGTACATAAATATATCCTTTTGCTGCGCGCACACTTCTTCTTCTTATAAGAGCTAAACCGTTGCCAATTTCAACGAGATTGCGGTTGCTCCCTTCTTCACTTCAAATTTACAAATTTCCCATCCATATTCCGACCGAGGCTTTTCTTTTTATAAATTTCACATACATAACTTTGCCTTCCCATATTCTTTGTTTTAGTTCAATGCCATGAAATTTCGCCCAAGTCACCATTATCCTTATGAATATTTTCCTAAGGATAAATAGCTTCAAAACAAGTGGCTTTTTTTTTTTTGATTTTGTGTGCATTTTTTTTTTTATGTACATAGGTATAGGTAGGTAGGTAGGTATATGGTAGTGCGGGATTCGCGTTATATGTATGTATATATTCCTTGTGCTCTTCCTAAAATTGCTTTATAGCTTCGGGTATTGGTCACGATGGAGAATTTCCATATCCTTTTCTCTTGAGAAGTTATTTTGTTTTTGCAGAGAATGCCGCCTGCAGGATACGTTACTCTGTGTGTATAAGCCACGCCAATGAAAATACAAAATTTGTGTTGTCCCAGCAGAAAGTTTTGTTTTTCAGTTTTTCTGTTTTTTTTTTTCTATTTTTTTTTTATTTCGACAATGTTATCCTTTGTATTATATTATATACCTTCTGCAAACAATGATCCAATGCTACTGCTTGGTAAGAAAATGAAAACGTCTGTAAAGTAAGAAAGATGAAATATATACCTACCTACCTACTTCCATACAAAAGGATGTGGTCAGCGATAACAGAAATGAATAAGCTTGCGAGGGGAAGAATTGGAAGTATAATATATAGAATGGAAGTTGAAGAAAATGTATGCAAATATTTGTTGGATAAACTAAGGCAAAGGGCTATATACAACAGATATCTACAGCTAAACTCTCCACAAAAAGATGGTGTATCTTTAATTTATTAAATTTGTATCAACATGCGGATATGCCTTCAATCTTACAAATAAAAAAAGAAGAAAGTAAAAAAAAAGGTTCACTGCGTGAGATGAGAAATTGATTTAATGGATAATCCTTGCGCGCTGCCAAATATAAGAAAATAAAGATTTCATTCACGTTTCGTAGGTGTGTCCTTTTTAGATTTCCTTATGCAAACATTTTCCTTTCTCTTTGAGTACTTTTTTTTTGTATTTTCTGAAGACCACCGACCCATTGTCCTCCTCATCAGCCGCTGTCGAATGATATCTGGATTGAGATGATGTTAAAGTAAACAGCAAATAAAAAAAAAAAAAAAACTACAAACAAAATGTGCAAAGTATCTTAAAGGACCAAAAGTATCTATATCTATCGTCCTTATGATGATGACACGAGAGTCATTATAATTGGTATAGTTGCGTCGTCGTCGTCCTATAGCTTCTGGCAATATATATATAGAAAAGGCAAAGAAAAAGCTGTTACAAATTTGTTGTTGATGGACATGAGCTGACTGTGTTATAGACGTTGTTGCCTTCTATATACATTTGAATGTGTATTAAACAATGTAAATATTGTTTGTTTGTATCAAGATTCTTTCATTGTTGCCTGGAGATATGTATATACAACATTAGAATTTCGTTTTTGGCCATTAAAACTACTAGATTATACAAGTATATCTATCTATACTTTATCTTGAAAACAAAATAAGATTGTTTTAGTTTAATTTCTCGATGTCCTTGAGATGCGAAAGTTCAGACGACTTACTGTAGATATTGTAGCCATGAAATATGTATATAGATGTAGATTGTAGGTAAGTATATAGGTATATTTGTGGATATTTTGTAAAAGGATATTCTTGAAAGGGAAATGAATTGAATTTTGAAAGAAAGAAGAGTTTGGGGTATATACCTACCAATAATATAGAAGTTTAAATAGTAGGTAAGCAAATTTTTGAAATGTTGGTTTTCATTTATACTTGGTTTTGTATATATTTCTTTGATGTTAAGAAACAAAGCTTTAGTAGGTAAGTAACTACATATATATAAGATTGTTAAATTTTATTTCTGATTATAGAGAAAGTTTTCTAAATGATAACACCTTTTTTTAATCACTTATACAGAAATATAAGGAATAAACAATGAAGTATTTTTGTCTGAAGAATAAAGTGTTTCGGAAATTTTTAAGAACAAATAAAGAATTTTTACATTAGGTATCTATTACGTAGGTAGGTACCTACTGTTTTTTAGGGTGAGTAAAATAAAATTAAATTAATTTTCTTCTTGTCCTTTAAAAAGATAGTTCCTTAAGAAAAGCAAAAATTGAAGAAATTATTGAAAAAAAAAACTTTGAAATTTTAAATAAGCTAACGGTTGAACTTGAAAAAATTCTTTTATTAAAATAATGGTTTTATACATTTTTTTTTATGCTCTCTGAACTTTGCAGACAAATTGAATATCATATTATGGACAGACCCAAAATTGGAAAAATTGTCCAATTTTAGAACAGTTTGCTTTGAAAAATTCTTTGTCATTGGCTGACGACATCAGTGTTAAATAGTTCGATTGAAACAAAAAAAAAAAAATAAATACAAATAAAGATCGACACACAAATACTTAATTTATGTTCATTTCATTTTTGTTCGTCACTTCTGACCGTAAAAAGAAGTATAGTTGTGAAGAAAACCATCACAAATTCCCTTTACGACATACAGTAGTAAAAAACAAAAAAATAAATAATTATCAAAGCAAATCTATTGCCGTATTTTTTTTTATCGTTTCATTTTTACAGCGTTGGCAGCGAGATTCAAATTTTTTTAAATTTTTTTTATTCAACATTTCCGACATTTTTCAAAAGAACTGTTTTTACGTTCGTTAAAAAAATTCAAAAAATTAAGTACATATTATAGAGATTTCGTCAAGAAATCGATTGCAAAATCAATTCATTTTTAAGGCGCTGCTGGTGAAAGTCAAAGTTTTGTTTATTTTATTTTTGTTCGGCATTTATGACTTTTTTTACGGTCAGTAAAAAAAAAAAGTGGCGAGGTTATGTTAAGGCAAGTTAAGTCTTATTGTATTTGCCGTATTTTTATTTTTTTTTACAAAATTCGATAAATTTTTACAACGTTCTTTAAACTTTGTTTGTTTTGTTTTCTTTTGTACGGAATTTCTTACTTTTTTTCACCATAACTTTTGTTGGTCAGTCAAAAAAAAATTACGCACCGAGATTTTTTCAAAGAAAATCGATTCATTTTAACGGCGGCGTTGGTCAATCTACTTTATTCAAATAAACATTTTTTACGGTCAGCCAAAAAATGTCGTGGTACCTAGATTTTGTCAAGGCCAGTGGGAAACATAATATCCATATTTATTTTAACAAAATCTATTTGTTTTTACGATACTGGTGCAGAGAGTTCAAAATTTGTATGTTTTTTTTTGTTCAGAACTTACTTGTGACTTTCCTCATAATAACTTTATTTACTGTAAAAAAAAAGAGATACAGAGATTTTGGCAAGATGTCAGTACTTTTTTTCAAAACCGATGGTAGGGGTTCAAATTTTGTTTGGTTGTTTTTTGGTCAGCATTTCTTTCTTTTTTTCGGTCAGTAAAAAAAAAATACGTACTAGATTTTGTCAAGGCAAATCGATTTCCGTATTTTATTTTGAAAACCGATAAAACAAAAAACAACTAATTATATGTATCGAAATTTTGTAAAGACAAATCGACTGCAGTACTTTTTCAAAATCGATTAATTTGTACCGCGTTTTTGAGAGTATTTTTTTCGGAATTTCTTATTTTTTTCAGTCAGTGAAAAAAAATGACATAAATGAAATGATTTTGTGAAGGAAAATAAATTAATTTTTAATGCTTTGGCGGGTCTAAAATTTTTAAAGAATTTTTTGTTGCGGGCGCTTCTGACACTTTTCATCAGAACTTTTTATTTCGGTCAGTAAAAAAAAAATTACATACCGAGATTTGGACAAGACAAACCGATTGCAGTACTTTTTAATTTTATTTTTAAGCCGCTGCTAGTGAGAGTCGATGTTTTTTTCGGAATTTCTTACTTTTTTCATCGATTTTTTTTTTTCAGGCAGTAAAAAAATTACGTACCTACCGAGATTTTGTCAATATGCCACGGCGTTGGTGGCAGTTCAAATTTTGTTAAGCTGTTTTTTTTTAGTCGGGATTTCTTACTTTCTTTCGGTTAGTAAATAAAAATTACGTAGGTACATACAAGATTTTTTCAAGGCAAATCGTTTGCCGTAATTTTTGTTTTGAAGTCTTTTATCTTGACGGCGGCGCTTGTGAGAGTCAATTTTTTTTTATTCGTCACTCCTGACTTATTTATCATATATTTCTTTCTACAGTAAATAAATTAAAAAAAAATAAGATGACATATCAAAAAAGCAATTTTACATATTTAGTGGACGATATTTAGTTTTATTGCAATCACTTTTATTGATAAGAAGTTTGATCAGAATCGTTTGAGTCATTTTCGAGAGAATTTGAGAAAACGAAAATCATTCTATCGCAGATACTCTTTCCAGATGAGCTTAAAAGAAATTCAAATTTCTCCTCTAGGAAATTATGGTTACAACAAAAATATCTGTACACCAAATTTGAATTATGTCCCTTCGTTCCTTTAGGCTCTAACTCGATGGACACCTCGACGTACAGAAAATTAGGTCGAAACAATGGACAGTATGACGGAAATCACTTTTTTTAACTTTTCCTTCATGCTTATATGTTAGATTAGGCAGATTGAATAAAACTTGACATTTTTCCCTATAAAACTGGTACAAATTATTGCATTGTAATTAAAATTTAAACCTCTTTCACCAATTTATTAAAAAAAAAAACATTATAACAGAGAACTGAATCAGATCCCATGACGGATATAACCAAAAAGGTCTGCTAGTCATCATATAGGTATACAATACATATTATATAACCGTTTGGATGATCTCATTAAATCTGAAATTTTATCATAAATAAATTAACGAAGGTTTGAATTTTGGCTTTGGGCAATATATGAATATATATTATATCTATGCATGTTTGATTATTTTTTTCC
Organism: Epistrophe grossulariae; assembly: GCA_929447395.1. NCBI lineage: Eukaryota > Metazoa > Arthropoda > Insecta > Diptera > Syrphidae > Epistrophe > Epistrophe grossulariae. The sequence goes on along the minus strand of OV839568.1, from coordinate 133,148,370 downwards.
AAAGGATTTTGAATATTCACAACATATAACCATCTGTGTTAAAAGCATTGACATGCCTTGGTTTAAAAAAAATACCTACAAATATTTTTTTTAATATAGGAAAAAATATATCCCTCTGACCACATCGAAGGCAATAATTTATCATAAATGAATTCATTTCTCTTATTTTTTTGTCGATTTTTTTTCTTTGTTGTAGTTGTTGTTGTTGCTACATATTAAATTAATATATATTATTAAAATGCAACAGCACTGTTTGTGGATTAATAAATGTAATAATCAGGAACAATTTATTTTATGTCAGACGGATAGAATGCGCGAATTAACCGACAAGTTGTGCGGTAATAACAGCAGGCTGCACTTGTGTTCCATAAAGCATTTTGTATGTTTGTTGTTGTTATTTATTATTTTTTTTTTTTTTTTTAATTTTGCATTCATATTTGCATTCTTCTTTCAAGGGTAATTATGAAAATGTGATTAATAATTCCATTCGCTTTAACATTTTGTTGAAAACTCTATACACCCGTGCCAGCCAAAGAGCAGAAGAAAAAAAAAAGTCAATTTATAATTCAACTCTATTTGTATGTATAATTTATATACATGGAGTAGAGAGACACACCCCCTTGTTTGTCATAATTTATATCAAAAGAAATTAAAATCAAAACAAAAAAAATGTCTGTACATCCGGTGTGAATTAATTTTTCGATATAAAGCTCTCTGTTTTCAAGCGAAACGGGAACCCGTGATGTACATTATTAATTGATAACAAAAACACGGTGTCAAAGGACACCCAGTTATCCACCTGTGTTGGTGGAGAAAGCGACGTGGCGGTGGTGGTGGCAGCGCGTCACAGTGGCACCACTTCATATAATATTGCGATAATAAAAAGTAAAAAAGCGATGATAAGAATATCAAATTTAAAGTCAAACCAGATTATTTTTAAAACTTTAAGAACCAGCTAAAGATTAACCACTTTTGAGGTGATCCCCCCAAAGATTGTAGTTTACGTCAAAATCTAGCACAAGCCTTGATTTGCATTCAGTTTCATCATGAAAATTATATTAGTCATGATGCCATCATTTTAAAAAATATTAAATTTAAAATCGTATAAAAACACTAACTTTGGTCCCACTGTGCAAATGGTAATCGAGGTGAAACATATAATGCGCGCTCTCCCACGCACACGAATCTACACCTACATAAAGCGCATTCGATTGAAAGTGTGAATTGTTAATTAGGATTTTCGGTCACGCATAGAGTGATTCATTTTGAATATTCCATTAAGTCCAAACCAAAGCTGCCAGAGCTTGACAAATTTACCTCATCAACTTTAACACTATATACGAGTACATAATATATTCCACCAAATTGCATGCGATTATAATTTGATTCTAACAGTTAAAATAATTATTATACGTACATAGATATTTTATTATTTTTTTTATTATTTTTATACAAATGCAATGGAAATGATTTAGATTTTCTATTAATTGACTTTTTTTTTCTGTTGGGCTCCCTCTCATTTTGTATGTACATATAATCTAAATATGCGGGTAAAATGTTTAATAAATTTTCGTAATTAAGTAGGCAATTAAAAGATTTATGTAGACAGGTAATTGTTTTTGTGTTGGGCTCTATAAAGAGAGTCTATGAGTATTTTGGTAAAATTTGGATGTTACGGAAATAATTTTAGAGAGATATGTACATTTTTTTAAATAAATTATGTTTAATTTTCAACAAACAAACATAAGTCACCTTGTTTATGGGCAACAAACCTATACAATATGGACGGAATGCAATTATCTTTTTTTTAGAGAAAATTTAGTTTTGAATGGTTTTTTTTTCGGTGATAAACCTTCGGTTTAAATTGACCGACATTTTAATGGCAAGGAAATTACAAATTAAATGTTTAGAAAATAATAGTTTCCAGATGATTTAACTAAACTTAATTTTAACGAATAATTTAGTTTAGAGAGAAAAACCTATTTTCCCGAATACAATATTTTTTGATTACATTTTCGTATAGGTATGCATAAGCTAGGCTAAGCTAAGCATTTTGTGTCTGGAAGATGACTGACTAGTTTTTCGTTATGGAAAAGATAATTAGTCCTTTTTTTTGGCTCACAAAAGTTAAATTTTCTGGGATATTTTAGGGATATTTCAGCAATCTCAGAAATCTGTATACGATATTCCTCACCGAAATTCCTCACTTTTGTTGACAAAAATCTGAGATGTACATTTTTGTAACTTTTTATTTTCGGTTGTTTTTTTGTTGCAGTTGATCAATTCATAAAAAAATGGCCGGCCACTTCTTTTTGAAAAATCTTGTTCAGGAGCAAAATCTATGAAAAAAAAAAAATAATAAATAAATAAAAAAGTGGGAGTTTAAACTAAGCCTAAGCTGCGTAGCTGTTAGTCTTAATTTAAGAAAGGAAATCTGAGCCAGGACAATCTTATATTTTATAGTAAATTATTTGACAGGGCTTATTTTTCAACTTTTGATAATCAGACCTTCATATCATAAAGTAAAAGATTTTTCGAAATTATTTTACATCAAGCTCTTTGGTGCCAAATTCTCGGGCAGTAAGGAACAAAGTCAAGCAGATTTCGACATCCTTTAACTTAAGTACCAATAAACTCAGAAACTTGAAAATTGCAATATAAGTCTCCTTTCACGCACGAAGAAACAAGTTGCTGGAGATTTTTTGACATTTTCTTTTAATTTCTGCTAAAAATCTCTTGTACCTTACACATACGAGAAAATAAAACCAGAAGATATTTTCTGTATGTTTCCTTTTAAAGTAACTTTGTAGACTACTGTGTTTGTGTGCAAAAGGAATGTCAAAAAAATCTCCTTAAATTGTTGACCGGAGAGATTTCGTTCACTCGTACACTTCTCCTCACCAAATTTCAACTCCTGAGATATGCATACTTCAAAAATCTTGAAAACATTTAGGGGGCGTGGTATCCTCCCAATTTTTTTACAATTTTTAAAGTTTATATGGAGTACTTATTTGCTTATTTGTAGACGTAGGAATGTAGTGCGAGAAAAAATAAAAACATTTAATTTTATATTCAAGGGACTTAGCATCCAATTTTTATCTGACAAAAAAAATCTTTGCAAAAAAGAGTGAAATTACACCAAAACGTAAATGTTAAAAACAGCCAAGTTCTTCTATATTCAAACTAACTTATATGAAACAAGTCAACCCTGATAGTAATGAGATCTAAAAGAACATCAAGTTCTATATTTTTAAAGGTCAATATCAATTTTTTGTAAGTAGCGTAATATCGAAACAATTCTTAAAATTATTAGAAAGATTTGTTATTTAATGATTACTGACTAAAATTTGGTAAGTTTATACTTGGAAAGTATTCTTTTTATTGCATTTAACAATAAGTTTAGTTCAGTTTTCCAATTTAAAAGATTTTTTTTTTATTTAAAAAATCATAAACAAAATTCCACAAATGCTAAAAGTCTTATACTAGTGACCTTGAATTTTTTTTTTTTTTTTTTTAATTCATAAAAAAAAATCTATAGCTGACCAATTTCCGAAACTAGCTGACCTTTTATGAGGATTGTGTTACCTTTCAAATGGTATATATTTTTTTCGAATGTACCATAAATGAGGTGCTAAAGGTACACGTGACCTTGCATGACCTTTAAAAAATTAAAAAGCTTATAAAAAAAAATCTATATATGACAAATTTCTGAAAAACCTTGAAAAAGTTCAAGCTTGGATTACAAGTTTTCTAAGCCTGACCAATTTCTGAAAATAGCTGACCTTTCATGACCAATTAGTGACCTTTTAGATGGCGTACTTTTTTTGCGAATATCCCATATATGTACATATATATGAAGTGCTAAGATCCGGAAGCCAAATTTAATTGTTTGAGAAAAATCGAATTTAAGTTAGCAGAACGTGGTTTTGTATGAGATAATAGAAAAATATTTAAAATTTTTTTTTTGATTCCTAGAGAAATTAAAAAAATTATTTTTTTTTAAATTAAAACAAACATTTCTGCTGATTTGGGTCTGCTGAGGGACATACCATTTTATACCAAAAGCTTGTGTCAAAAATTAATTATTGACCATTTAAAAAAAAAAAAACAAAATTTTGCTATACCTATATCAAATGCGAAAATATAGGTATTTTTGGAAAACTCGTATTTGACTGAAGCATGTATTGTCATGGCTCTTTCAATCGAGTCAAAAATTAACCGCCGTTTAAAAAAAATTGGAAAATATTTAGAAAAATCCGAACTAGTAAAAAATTGAAATTAAAACAACATAACCTCGAAAATATTGGCCAAGCAAAAAATTTACATGCAGATGAAAAATTATTATCTTATGTCTACAGTTCATATTTTAAAATATGGCCAAATGTCACTTTCACAAAATGACATAAGGAAATATTTGAAAATTATGGCCTTTTGTCGCTCTTCTAAATTGACATTGGGCATTTTGGAATTAGATACTTTTAAACGTGTTTCTTTTCCTGTGAAGGCCTAAATATGGTATAGCACATTCGGCATTTTATAGACTTTACCAACATTTTTGTTGGATTTGAAGGGTTCCAAAGATTTTAACTGCCTCTTTCTGTTAACGCAATTCCGTTTCTCCGGTTAGGGTATTTTCAGTCGGCAGGCAGATCCTAATGTTAACAATTACATTGGGTGGCCATATTTATAGGTATTTAAGTTGCAAATAAATATAGCATTAAAGACAATGTGCTCGAAAGTGTTCAAAAATGCGAGTAATAAATTTTAAGTACTTTTCGGTCTGTTGACTCCACGCGTTCATTAATGTTTAACAAAAATCTAAAATTCAAAACAAAACGTCAAAATAGCTGGTGCAATGTACATAACTGCATTTTTAAAATTAGACAAAAAAAATGCGTCTGGCAGTTGCAGGGTTGATGAGAATTTTGTGTGTCAGTTTTGGTTGGTATATATGATTGAGGAACTCAAAGTCCTATTTTTAAGATATACAAGTGATGTTTAACAATGTTGCCAACCAAAAGCTGGAAAGTAAAGTTGGAATTGATAAAACATTTACCATTTTTGCATTCCCTTCAATTTTATTTATTAGACATACTTTTCAAGAACAAACAAACAAAAATGTCACATCGGTACAAATAACACATGTCATGCTTTAGATTGAAGGGAGCTTAATTAAAAAAAAAATATACGTTCAAAGGAAGTTCAATAAGAGAAAAACTAAAATATGATAAGAAGGGCGTGGCAGTGGGCGTATCTTACTCAAACCACTTTTAAACCATCTCAAAACTATGAGGACAAAAACTTTTGAAATTTCAACACAATTGGCAAATATAGTAAGAAGTAAAAATTGTTTCGCCAAAAATAACTTATTATCAGTTAAATGATCGGATAAGTTTTTCGACCGTGCAACTTGAAATCTCTACGGCCTCGTAGAAAGACTTGGTTGCTTTTTACAAAATTGCAACTAGAAAAAATTAAGTAATGGCTGCGGCTTACGAACTTGAACTAAAGAAATAAAAGGCGATGTGTTCCAATATTAGTGGTTTGAATAACAATTTTAATTCAGAGCTTTTTGGTTGGATTTTTATACCCTCATATGATAACAGATTTAGTACATAATTCAATATATAAGAAAGCTTAATTTTAAACATTAATATGAAAGCCAATTTATATATTTGCCGCAAAAATTAAAATTTTATTATTAAGTTAAGTAGGTATTTTAAGTAGTAGATTTTAAGGAATATTTTATTAGGCTTCAACAATCAGTCTTATCTTAAAATTATTTTTATTGAAATACGTATATTTTTGAAATAACGACTGATGAAATTAACGGAGCTTTAGTAATTTAATTTTTTTTAAATAAATATCAGCGCAAAAAAATACAGTTGGCAACTCTTACTCGAGAAAAATAAAGATTTGAATTTACGTTAATTTTGTTTTGTTTATATTTGTATTACTTTTTTTACTGTGTCCCGCCACTGATACCGATACTGACAGTATTTATGGGATTTTTTTTGTTTGCTTAATTTATTCTAAAATTAATTTTAAAAATAGACAGCAGAACATCGCACTTCAGCCAGAGAATTAATTTATATATGTGCAAATTCATATATATAAAAATAGTATGGCAGCAGGGGAATTCCGCCTTATTTTAAATTTGAAAATGTGTGTCGATGGCTGGTGTTTTTTTTTTCGGCTGTGCGATTGTTCTCTGGCGTAAGTCGAATTTATAATAAGACATCACTGCAGAAAAGAATAAACATATAATTATGTACATTATTTTTCTGGGTATACATAGATATTTATTTATTTTTGTTTATTTTTTTTTGTTTAAGTTTCACTGTAAAGAGGGTTGATGTAGGCTGTCAGTTCAGAAATTAAATTGCTATTTATATATTTATTTTTAATTTCACAAACAATATTTAAACATATGTTATGTCATGTGTGTTTATTGAACTTAAAATGCATTTGAAATCCAATTTCCATTTTTTTTTTTTGCATGAATTCAGATATATTTCCATGAATATGTAGATATGTTCACGTGTACACGTGGTACTTTAGTGATATGATATCACAAAATCAAGTGGATGGTGGTAAATGTCAAATGCATATATAGCAATGAACAATTTAATTTAATTGCACACTCACTCTGGTGTGTGTGAAAGGAAGCTCGAAGGCGCTACGCTACATACATAGTCATTATGACCGACACATGTAATCTATATTGAAGTGGAGGCCACATGGACTAAGTTGTGTTGCGTATGTACATAAGATCATCATCATGTAATGTAGGTATGGCAGTTTCAGTTTAGAGTGCGAGCACTTATGTATGTCAATATAATCACACGCTTTGATAAATTGATGAAGATTTAATCCAACTTAAGTAATTTACAGTTGATATAAATTAAGCGGGGGGAAGAGAACTGAAGAAGTAAATGTGCGTAACTGATGCCAATATCTATACATGATTTGCTATAGAAATGTCACATGCATGCGACCGAAAAAAAAAATGTGATAACACTACAAATTCACCCAAATGAATATTACTTAACTCAAAATGCTACAGCTGCATAGACGACAAATTGAATGAAATATTATTTTTACTTTTAGCAACTTATATACAATTTTTCAATTTTTTTAGTGCCAATATTAATAGGTTAAGATGAACTGTATACAAATCTTCAAAAGATTTTTTTTTATTATCTCACTAATTGATCCACCTGCATTCGCAAGAAATTTCTCATCAAGATTAGCATTTAAAAAGGTGAAATCAAAATGTACATTTACATTGAATTTTTGGAAAGCTCCAATAATTTTTATAAACATTGTAGCAATTTGAGAGTGTAACGCCATCTCTTGGCAATCCCATATACGTCGTTCCTTACAATCAATATTTTTCCATTCCTTTCCATTCCCAAACATTAACCATCCCTTAAAGTATGCAATTCCGAGTTTTCACAATTTTCCGACTTTTCGGTTGAAATAACCAATTGTCAGCTCAGTTTAATGTTAATAGGATGATGCTCAGTCGAGTTATACGCATATACATACATTAATCTATTTTTATTTATTAAGATTATCGTCTGAACCGATTTAAATAAAAAAATATGCACCGTTTCCTAGTGCTCCTGGCTGCACAGAAATTAAATTATTTACAGTAAGATGGAGTGTTACCCAGCTAGGAAATTTTTAAATTCTAACTTGCGCAACATGAAATAGTAAAAATAAATTAAATGTTAATTAATAATAACAAGATGAAAAAATAAAAATAATTTCTATTTTCTATTTTGTTAGTAATTTTATAAATTTTATTTAAAAAAAAATTTATTGCAAAATTAAAATAAAATTAAATAAAATACGTATTCTTTTAAATAGACAACGTTTTTTGTGCGGCTGCCTGGTTCTTATACGATTAAATCTATTGGTTTGGTAAAGCGTGGGCATGCTAAATATACAACTGCCCAACGGCAAAGTATATTTTGTTGTTAAGCGCCATCTATTAGAAATAATTGTAAGTTTTAATTAATTTGAATTTCTTATTTCATATGAAATACGTTGTGCAAGTTTGACTTCAATCGGATGGTTAGTTTTTGAGTTTTAAGATATTTTTAAATGTTGCGTATCCAGTGCCATCATACCGGAAAATTTGAAAACTTTTGATTTATATGCACTTAACAATTTCATAACAAATATAATGTTTCAGCTCGATCGGAGAGTTAGTATTTATGTTTTGGCTCCCAGCGCCATCTACTGGAAAAACTTTAAAACATTTGATTTACTACATATGCACTTCTTACTTCATAACTTAATAATGTATCAGTTTCAACTAAATCAAATGCCTAGTTTTATATTTTAAAAAACTTGAAGGTTTTTTGTTTACATTTACTTCACAATTTCATAAAAAATATATTTTATCAAATTTAACCTCTCTAATGGTTATTTTTTTAATTTTAGAGCATAAACGAACAGCAAAATTTTATACAAGTTGAGTCGCAACCAGAAGCTAGAGTGTGAAAGTTGAGTCGGGACAAGACAAAAAAAATCGTATAGGGAGGGAAAGGCAATTTATTTCCCCCGTTTAGGCGTAAGGATCAATTTTCTAAAAATCTGACTTTAAATAAAAAAAATATTAAAAAAATCGGCATACTATTTTTTTTTTTTATAAATTTTAGAATCTAAAAAAATAAGTTTTGGATTTAAAAAAAAATATGTTTTGAATTTTAAACAAACATTTAAAATTTTTTTTTAAATTCGATATTCCAACAACGGGTGGATTACACAATTTTTTTTTTAAATTTAGATTTTAACTGCGTATTAATATGTATGCTTAAAATTAGGATACTGATTGTTCGTTTTTTTTAAATCTCTAACGAATTTTTTTTTTTCATAAATTTAGACATAGATGAAATCAGATTCTGTACAACCACTACTCAGTGAGTGTGAAATCTTATTAATGAGACAGAATTGAAGTTAATTCATGTTAATTAGCTAATTCAGACAAGAAACTAGTTAATCAGTAATGAAATTAAAATATCCAAGATATTTTTGCCAAATACTAGAGATAAAAAGAAAATAATTTGCTAGTTACACATATTATGTTATATTTACAAGCTCAAATGAGAAAATCTGTGTTTTCAAAGTTCACACTTTGTGAGAATGTGTATGTGTACAGACTAAATAATACACTTTGGTGACAACAGAGTTCTTGTTGTAAATTTCCTGTAAGATTCTTAACTTAATGTGTATAAAAAGTTAATTGTTTTTTAATAAATATTTAAATTCGTGAGATTTTTCATCAAAGTTTTAGTTGATTCGTAAATTAGAAGATAATTAAGGTTTTTTATTAATAGGGGTATATGTGTATTTTAGCGTAATCGTACAACTAAGGACTAAAGAGATTGTGCTGGAAGTATAAACTTTCATCAAACATCCACACAACATGCTGTGCCAGTGCTGTCAAATACAGATTATAGTTTTTAGGTACTTCTTTAAAAAAGTATTTCCAGATTTAAAATTTAAAACAAAAGTCTGATTCGGTTAACATATTACTGAAAACTGATAAAAAATATTGTGGTATAAATTTTTGTAAATGGAAATGACTTAATCCAAGATAGGTCAAGGATCCTATTAACACTGATAACCGATTTTTGTTGTAAAAAAAAAATTAAAATGGCTTTTAAACTAGATTTACTATCACCTTTATGCACAGCACTTGTAAAACAAAAATTGAAATTTAATTAAGTGTTGATTGGTTTCTTGTGTAATTTCATTTCATTATTTTTGATACCATCAACTTTTCACCTTCACTCAAAAACATTTTTACTACTTCTTTTGTTTTATTTTCTAAACTACTCCTTTAACTTTATTTACTACCTATTCAGTTGAAATATACCGGCATCGTTAATATACCCAGTGGGACTAAAAACTTTCAACTCACAAAAGGATTATTCTCCAAAAATTATTTTTATTATTATTGACCATAAAACCAAAGTTCAATGCCTTTATTATAATATCAAACTATATTATGGAAATAAATTCAACTCGTCTTCTTATACACTATCGTTTTGTTCATCATCAACAATATACTATTATTATTAAAAAAAAAAAAAAAAAAAACTTTAGGAAACATCAAAAAAAAAAGAGAAGAAAACAAATATCGGTCCCTAAGGGTTACCCCGAGGCACTCCAATTTGCATCAAACTTTTCATATACATAGCTTTTTTTCTCTCTGCTAAAAGGTTAAAATTGTTATCTTCGAACTGTGCAAAAATTCCTTTTGTTATTTTTTTTTTGTTTTTTGCTTGCTTTTTCCTCCCTTGGCTATTAAAATTCCAGAGCATTATAACATTATAGACCATTCAGTTTATCCTTTTTGCTATGCTGCACACAAAATTCTTCTCTAGCTTTTCTCTTTTCGGCTCATAAAAGTCTGATTGATGATCCCTGTGATCTGAGTATCTTCACCTTTATAAATATTTAGCTTGTATATTATGTAGAAAGTCCGAGATGAATCCCTTGTGATAAATATTATTTCGGTACTAAATAAATTGGAGGAATATCCTTTTTTTTTGGGTGTAGGTTTTTTTTGTTGTTCTTATATTTTTTACTAAATTGAATTAATTTTGATTATTTTTGTTTAATAATTTATTACTGGTGAGGTGTATTAAGGGCATCGCCACAGTTTGAAGCATATATAGGAGTGCTATTAAAAGGAAAAAAAAAACCTTTTTTTGAAAGATTTACTTGCCTATATCCTTGTTCTAGACATATTTGCTGTGCAGTTTTGTTTATGCCTCAAAGTTGTTCTTTATTTTTTTTTATATAAATAAACCCTTGAAGATATTTCCATATAATCTATTTCCACATTCTAGCTGATAAATTTATATTCCTTCGAATAATCCTTTTTTTAAGTTTTGTGCTTTGAAAAGGATAATAAGACAACGACTATAGGAGGACGACGACGTAGCCGATTAATTCCATGGGGGGGAATCTTAAGATCTTATTCTATGCTTCGATGGTATTCAACTTATTTGTATAGTATGGTTATGCGCTATTATTCCAGAGTTAAAAGAAAAAAAAAATCCTATCTACTGGTTTCGTTTCGGTGATTGGGTTGGGGTTTTCTGTATATATATTTGCCTTAAGGATGAGTGTGGGAGTATATTCCTACATTTAATACATATATACACAGAGGCACTACGCAAATGAGAAGTGAAATGAGCTAAAAGACAAAAGGATTTGCTTTTCTATATCTATATCCTTTTTTTTATTTTCCTATTTCGTGCTGTCTTATACTTATATTCTATGCTATTGGCATTATCTGCGGTTTTGTTCTTTTTACTTTTTTTCTGTGTATATCTTCTGTTCTGGTAGTCCTTGTTTAAAGAGTTCCTTGTGCAAACGCATATAGTTACTTATAGTTGGTTGTGTTTGGCGCCTTCAGGCCAAAACACTAGAATTCAATTCAAACTGCAAAGCACATCGATTAGGGACTTTTGCCAACAATGCATTTACAAAAAAAGCAAGAAAAAAAATCTCTGGAAAAAATAAACAAAAAAAAAAAGGACGAAAGACGAGAACATTGATATTCCCCCAAGTATTCCATTTGGTGTATTTCAGAGAGAATCGTCGGTAGAAGTACTATTTCCCCAAGCTCATTTCGTATTGTTCCATCTTCTATATATATTCGACGAAGTATCAACATGGGCTATATGGCGTGCCTTGGTTATTTCCTTGGGTTTGCATATTTTATACTCCAAGGATAATGATTTCCATGCGCCTGTTGTTGTTGTTGTTTTTGTTATTGTTTTTTGCCAGGCGATGATGGCGGTGATCCTTGGGATCGCTTTTATTTTTATTTTCATTAACTCTTCTGTGCTTGTGTGTGTGTGAATGGTTTTTGCATGATTTCGCTTGTGGCGAATTGATTGAAGAATATTCACGTAGTGTTGTTATTTAGACTGGTGTTGCTTGAAAAAAAAAAATAATAATAAATCAACTTCTAAGGATATATAGCTATTAATATCCAGTTGAGAATAAAATTGGCGTGTGGTCTGGTAAGTCTATGATTAGTTTGTGTTTGGACAGCAGGCGGCCGTGCATGATAGGGAGGCGGTGGCAATAAAGTAAATGCAAAATATTTTCCTACAAACTTCGTTGTTGTTGTTATTGTTGTTGCTTAAAAACAGGATATGTTATACCCCCATCAGGACGAAGGGAATTATTATCGTAATTATTCTCTCCATAAATTGTGTTATTTATAGAGTTCGGCGGGGTTGGGCGTTGACGAACGAGCACAGGAGCACCAGCATATATAAACTTTTGCCGGCACAAATAATTATTCTTAGACAGAACTTGCATCCCTTTGTTATAAAGCAAGCTAAAGGGAGGCTATATACATACATACATTCATACACATAAAGCCCTGGGTCTTTTTTTTTACACTTGCATCGTTTTTTGTGTGCGGTTTTTCGAGTATTTTTGTTCCTTTCAACGGAAAACATTTAATGAGTCCAAAGAGAGTGATGTGAGAATGATAATGATGGTGCTGTTGATGATGATAATAATGATTGTGTGCAGCGGCAACAGTAGCGCAGCAGTGCGCGGTTCGAATAGGAGATTCATTGCTTTCGAAGGCGTTAATTGTAACGATTCATATAATATGGCACGCTCGAGGAAAGCAAGCCAGTGCAATTTATTTGGTGGGTAGTATTTCTGTGGTTATTGCTATAAGTACCTTACAGGAATGGAAAGGGTAGTGCAAGGGGGGAGGGGTTGGGTATATATATGGATTGCAATGTAAACTAAACCCGCAGTCTGTTGAGCAGATTAATTAAGTGCAATTTAGTACTGTGAGTGTGAAGGAAGGATTTATGCTGGAAAGTGGTTAAATTAGTGATCAGAGTGTGGTTGAGAATTCAATGATTTGTCGGTGTCTTCTTTGAAGTTAAATTGTGCAGTTGCATTTTAACAACAACAACAAAAAGAAGACTAATATATAATATACTCACAATTATTTGTATTGCGTTTAAATGTATCTGACTCTGACATAGGTAACAACTTAAATAAATAATCAAACTAGAACTTTGCAAAAAATTTGCAACGGGTTCGTTCAGACGTCCGTCATGTTTCAAGGTTTTTCTATGACTTACTGAAAAATATCATTCCTTGAAGTTAACAATTTTTAAATTGAGTTTTAATCAGTTGTGTTTTTAAATCTTAGCTATCTTTCCTTACTCAAGAAAAAATAGTCGAAGTTTAAATCAAACCATCTTTATAGAGACGTTCAAAAGGTAGCTTTTGTCATACCGTCAAAAGTTGGTCTGTAGGTTCACTACACATCGAGATTGACAGATCTGAAATAGTTGTACAATTCTGTTTTCATTTTGGTACAGCAGATTTGTATGTGATTTTATAGATGAAAAATTTTTGTTTTAAAATTTTCTCGAAAACAGTTCTAATTTCTTTTAAACTTGATATGTGGGTGGTGGTTTAATTTTGTTTTTCTAATGAACAAGAAGAGAACATGTGAATGTTCTGGAAATTATTTTTGAAAATGGCGTCAAATGCGTTCAGACAGATGTTAAATAAATTTTTTTTGCCGCAAGATGCTGAAATGGATCTCGAGCATTGTTGGTTTAAATAAGACGAACCGTAACCCGTCACACAGCTCGAGCAACGATGAAAATTTTAAAACACCAATTTATGACTTTTGGTCGAACTTTATGAGCTTAACAAACAAATATATTTAGATTTATTAACAATTTAAAAACAAAATAGGAAATTCAAGAAATAAAAATACGTCTTAGTTATTAAGTGTTTGACAGAGCCAACAGCTGAAAACAAACAAGTAAAAAAATCGCTAAAAAATATTGATTTAAACATTAAAATTTTCTAAAAATTCCCTTTTTTCTTTTTTATTATGTTAAAAATTTAAAAATGTATTTTTATTAAAAAACAATTTATGAAAAAATTGGAATTTCATAACAAAAGAGAAAAAATAATCCTTAATAACGTGTTTTTGTAAAAAAATTGATACCAAAGTTTAAAAACTACCTAAATTTTATTGTGATGATTTGAAAGTTTCAACTACGTTACCACATTTTAGAAATTTGATTCCAAAATTAATTATGGTTCTGTGCTCTAAAATCAAATGGCATATTGGATTTACTGTTTTATTGAAAAACTGTGTTTAGCATTAAGACTAATTTCTTGAATTTGATGATTTAGGAAAAGGATTCTCTGTAATTTCGGTCAGTCGATCAAAGAAATATTTCAATAAAATTCTATTGACAAAATTTTGTATGGCGTATGAGTGTTTTTTTTTTTTTTCTCATACGGAAATGAAAAACAAATTCGTCTAAGAAAGTTCATGTAGAAAGGGCAAATACAATTTGCTGCTCTAGCTGTTTTTCGAATTTTTAAAGGCAAATTGGTTTTTCACATTCGTATATGAAAAAAAGCACTCATACGCCATACAACACTTTTTTTTTAAATATTTTTTAATTGAAGTGTGATTTCTTATTGATCGACTGGCTGGTAGAAATGAACTCACCATAAAACAAACGGCTAGAGTCGTAAGCCAAAAAATTCATCCGAAGTGAGCCAACTAGCCTATCGTATATCATGGCTCATAAGCCTCTTGAGGTTTCTTAAATAAAGTTTCTGTTTAAGATGATAAAAGAAACGGCTCGGTCTATAAAAAAATAAACTCTGATTTTGTCACTGCATGCGTTAATTTCGTACTTGAAAAGAGCACCCCTTGTTTTTAAATCTCTCTGGTTGGTTCGCCTACTCACGCAAACAATCTAGGTATAGGTATGCCTGATACCAGCTGTAACTTACCTATAGTCCCAGTATCACGCATCGCAATTGCATATTTTAGCAATTAAAAGTTATTCATTTAACGTCAATATATATATTCTCCCAAAGGGATTGAAAAAACAACAATAAAAATACAATCTCTGGTTAAGGGGGGATATACCTACCTATGCGGGCGAGCATTTCCAATTCCGACCGACCTTTTTTTTTGGTTTCCGGTAGGTAGGTAAGTATTAGATGAAAAAAAGACTGTTCTAAAGATCTAATCAGTCTTATTAAAGTTCTTTCGTGGCGTTTTCATCTCGATAAAAAGTTCATGCCGAAAGAACAACGAGGTACAATTCAAATCCCAAAACTTAAATCTATAGGTACCTTACTGAATTTTCTTATCCTTAATGCAAACACCATAAAAACTTGCCCATAAATCGTAAATTGTATACTTACTTATACCTATCTATCCCGCAATGTTAAAATGAACGCCTCAAGCTATAGACAACAAAATACCTTATACCATACACCTACCTACTCAAATAAAATAACGACCAAAAAACAGGAGGAGTAGGTAGTTATAGCACGTAGCGGTAGTATAGCACACCCTATATTTTCTTTGCTAATGCTTCGATACAAGGAACTGCCCAGGATATAAAAACCCATAAAATGTGTCTTTTGGATTTGAATTTTTGCATAGTGTGCGTGTAATTTTATGTTATCCCTTAACACAACACTATAAAGCCAAAGAAGAAAACGGATCGCTGCCTTCAAAAAACTCATTTAAATTCGAATGAATTGCCATTCGTATCTTGCCACTACAATCGACGACTGACGATGACGACAACGACAACAACGACGACCTCCTCACACGAAAACGACACGAAACGAGACAAGACGAAGGAAAAAAGCGAACAAAAAAACATTATAACACCAGGCAAACGCCAGTGTCGTCTTCGTCATCGCGTTGGTTGGTCGTTGCTATTGTTTGTGCACATAAAATTCACAATTAACAAGGATTGATATTCTATTTGGCTGACACTTTTCAGGATATCTTAAAGACAACACCCATTATGCTTGGCAAAACACAAATATACAAATACGAGAAAATATATACATATAAACTCCTTTTTTCAGGAACAGCAGAAGACCGACACCGTCGTCGTCGTTCTTTGTGTCGTTCGCTGTCGTACAATTTCATTTGACAAAAAAAAGGACGAAGACGCGACAGACAAAGCGAGAAAATGAAGTTAAAGGATAACATAACAAATGAGGAAGTTGTCGTCGTCATATAGGATAGAGCTGGTTGGGGGGGATTGTGACACAAATGCACATGTGCATATCTAATACTGATGCACATGTACACACAACAAAGATATGGGGTGAAAGACACATAGAAAACAACCATTAATGATTCTTGTCACTCAACTCGAAGGATGCAATTTTTTTGTACCTCTATCCTTCTGATGGTAGTGCACTAAGAGCGTACACCCCATCTTTGCACCACACACTATTTACCGACCTCTCATGTGCTGCTTCTAAGTTCTAATGTCGGTCGTGGTGGTAGAGGTACGAGTATAAGGTGGATGGAAATCCACAAATTTTCGCATTTCAATTTTTTTTTTTTTTTTTTTTTCACTTTCAAGAATAGTTTTGTCGAGATCGAAAGGACATTTCTTTGAAGGGGAAAAGAAGGTGTTTTTGGTTTTGTTGTTTGTATAAAGGGTGAATGGCAAAATCTTTGCGAAAAGAAATCGTTTTCCCTGCACGTTCTTCGTTTGAAGTTTTTTTTATGCCTGTCTGCCAAAAAAAGGTTTCCTTTTCGGCAGCACAGGTGTTGTTTGTCTCCAGTTTGAAGTCCTTTTTTTGTGTTCATTTTCAAAAATTACTATTTGTTTTTATGGAACGAACTATATAATGTATACATATGTACATATATTGTATGTATAGATTTTTGTTCGAAAAAAAAGTTCATCGTCAACGTCAACGATGGAAATAGAGGAATATCTACCTAGTCCGTGCCTTTGAAAGAAAAGTAAGACATCCATGCTCTTACATGTATGAACATATATAAAATGAAAGGATAATCAAGGTAGTAATTCAATAATAGAAAAGAGAAAGGATGTTAGCAAATAGTGCTGTGTGACACGTAGCTAAATGGCATTATTTTCTTGTTGTTTTTTTTTTTTTTTTTATTTTATTTTTTGTAGAAGATTCGCGTTGTATAGATTTTTTTTTTTGATGTTGTTGCAACTTACTTGTTACAGCCAAATGGAAACTTTAATTGAAAGGTAATTGGCACTCACCTGAAAAGGAAAAAAAGAGAAAAAGCAATTAATATAGGAGGAAAAATGTTATAAGAAATTATATTTTAAAGCTTTTGTTAGAAAACCGTTTACTTATGTATGTACATAATGTACAACCACGTACATAATTACATAAGTATCAACCTACTTTATATTTTACCATTAACATTCTACAACGTCATTTTTTTCAAGGTTTCAATGAAAATCGCAGAAAAATGTTAAAGAGCAATTTCTTACGTAATTAAAAGCTGTTACATCTCATATCCATAATCCAAAAATCTCCTATCCCGAAATCCCAAAAACCCAAAATCTCGAAAACCCAAAATTCACAAACCCCAAAAATTAAGAAAACCCTAAAACTGTCTGAAAATCGAAAATCTCGAAAACCCACACAAAACCCAGAATTCACAAAATCCAGAAAATCAAATATTCGGACTCAAACTCAAAATCCCGAAATGCCAAAATCCCGTAATTTTAAACTGAAGAAAAAAATGTTCAAATAGTTAAATGAATAAATCTATAAAATCGTCATCTCTGCGAAATTTTTATTACATAGAAACAAAATAATTATGTAACTAAATCAAAAACCCCTAAATTCACAAATCCCAGAATTCCCAGAAATCCAAAATCCCGAAAACCTTAAATTCACAAGTCCAGAATTCAGAAAACCCAAAACTCAGAAAACCAACTCAAATCCAAAAAGGCCCAAATCCCGCTATTTAAACTGAAGAAAAAATGGTTCAAATTTTTAAATCTTTAAAATCGTCATCTCCGCAAAACTTTTATTAAACAGAAACAAAATTATCATGTAACATAACCAAATCTTCAAATAAAGAGTGTGGATATACATATTATTAAATCATTTCGGGTTTTTTATTTTTCTGTGTTGTGAGATTTTGAGATTAAAATCCCAGAAAACCCAAAATCTCTAGGGTTTTCTGGGATTTTAATTTTTCGGGATTTCAGGTTTCTGGATTTTGATCCTAATTCAGATGAGTCAATTTTCCACGCATGAATTATTTCTCGCATTAATTTTTCTCCCATAAAATTATTCTTACATGGTATATTTTTTGCAGGGCAAAATTCTCGAATGAAATATTTCACGCATGATATTTGTTCGTCGCGTGATATTTTTCCCCATATGATAGATATATTTCACGGATGATATATTTTTTGTTTTGGGTAGATGATGATACATATATTTAAAGCATAATATGTTTCTCACATGAAAGTATTCCTCGAATAATCATCCTTATTTTGTTAGGCGTTTTTGTAAAACGCTACTTAAACGACACGGCTCCAAAAGCGACAATTACAGTTTTAATAAAACGACTATCGTTTTAATGGTTAGAAATGTGAAGAAAGAAGACAACGGTAAGGTTTTAGCTTACTTAAACGTCAATTAACGCTTCTGGAGCCCTGTCGTTTTCGTTAAACGCCTTACGGAATAAGGTTGATTTTTATTTGTCGCATGATATAGGTATTTCTCGCATGATAATTTTATCGCATGATATATTTCTCGCATGATATTATATGATAAAATAAAAAACAATTATTTTTTTGCTCACACATTTAGCTTATCTTTAAAAATAAATCTCCCATCTTTTTGCACCTGCGATGCAATTTATTCCGATCGATTGTGTAAAATCCTCAAAGCTTTAACTTTTTAACATTAAAATTATACACACATTATTACATTTTGAGCTGTCAATCTCTTTACACTCCATTATGTACAACTTATACATATACATATGTATACATGTAGATATGAAATCCTTTGAATTGTAATCGTGGCCATAAATAATATACGCACAATCGCCATATAAGCTGCTTAACATAATACGTAGGCAACTCACGACCCAAGTTTATACCTTTGTATATTTAGTCTGATTGGCATTAAAGGCCGTTTAAAGTTATATCAACCCTGATTCTGTATTGTATAGTTGCAGAAAAACCACAAACACATTCAGGAAAAAATCAAAAAAGGTACAAAATCTCGCAAAAGTTAAATAATAAAATGAAAAACTCAAAATTCTGAAAAAAAAATAATACTGTAAATAAATGAATTTTTATAGAACAATCTTGAAAATAGCGGGAATTTTTTTTTTTGCTGTTGAAAAAATTAAGGCGAACAACAAGGCAGATTAAAATATATTTTAATCGGATTTTCATTATTACTTGGCTTTTTTGTGCTCTTTTTTTTTGCTCGACTTATCTTTCTCTTTTTATATTGCCGTACGACCGACGCGATGCCAAAATTAATTCACCTTTATTTTTGCTGCAACGGATGGCACACAGTAGGACATTTTACATGGTAAACCCGGGATAAAATATTTATATACCTTATCTTTAGGTACGTAGAACGTGCTAATAAATAAAATTTCACTATTTAAATAAACGTACATCATGAGTGTAGCATAAAAAGATCAAACCATTTTATATTCTTAAATACAAAAAATTTATTGTAATATGTATGTTTCAGACTTACACAAAAAAAAAAAACTAAATTAAAAATTCAATTTCAACATAATAAAATTAAAACTTATTAAAAAAAAAGTGGGCGTATTGGTGGGCGGCTTAGTATTTAATCAAATCTTTGCAAAAAATAAAATAAAAATACATTGGTTTCTATTTAAAGTTTTTATGGAATAATTTCAACTCTTAGGCTTTCTTGTCCCACTTTGAAACCACAAAGACCACACCCAGACTCAAAGGCGAAGAATTGCACACACAAAAAAAAAAAAAAAAAATACATATGTATATAAAAAACTGATTTTCTATTTTCCTCCGTTACTCGCTGTGCAATGAGAGTTTTTTTTAGCATTTATTCATTGGGTTTCCGTTTCCTTATAGTTCATATTTATTCCGGTGTATCTTTGCTTTTTCGATATCTTTGCAAAATTACGCAGAAAAAAAAAATATAAATATGGTTAAGTGCGCAACTTGCACTGCCACTGCCACGCCATCTGTCGGATAAACAAATCTAATTATGAATAAATTAACTTCCGCCTTGACAGAGTTGAATTGAAAATAATTGTTGAGGTGGTGGAGTGGAGAGAGGGGTAAATAAGGTAACCCTACACAGAAGAACAAACAAAAGAAGATGGAGAATGAGAACACGGACGGAGACTACCGACACAGAAATATAAAAAACTGCGTGCAGAGATTTCATACTGCAAACTGCTTTGCCCGTCGAAGGTCATGATGAATACGACAACGATCATCACCATCATCATCACCATTAATATATCGTGTCGTCTCTGTTGGTGCATTATTGCGCCCCCTTGTGGGCGAGTATGGGACTTTACTTTATTTTTTCATTTTTTTTTTTTTTATTTCTTACCAACCATCCGATGAATAAGTAATAATGAACGGCAAAGATGGAGTGCACTTGGTTGGATGACCCGAAACTAGCAGTACACACTACATATACCTATACTAGCTGCTAATGCTTAACGGTATTTGTATGTAATTAAATTTTCTGTATGCAGAACAGAGTGCGCCCCAAGCGAGGCGAGTAGACGACGACGATGCACGATAAGTTTGACGACGATGACGATGGACATGGACTATGGGTCTGTCCCGAGTCCCGAGAGTATAGAAGATGAACAAAACAAAACCAAGCAAAGGGCTTTTGCTTGAGTGGAATAGTAAACCAACGAGCAGTGCAGCAGCATCACTATAGCAAACAATAGAGTTTTGAATTTTAGGGGTAGTTTTGCTTTGGCAAAAGAGTGGGGGGAGATGCACTTTTTAAGAAGGGGAGACGACTATATGACTATGAGAGGCTTTGGTTTTGATTTTTTTTTTTTTGTAAGAGATTTTCCTCCACGATGCTGCTTTTGCATTTTAACAACGACGAACGAAGGATTTGTTTTCGTTTGTTGTAGGAATTAGTTATGCAGTTTGATCTTTTACTTAAATTTGGAAAGAACAATTTTGCTGATTCTCTTAGAAAAATGCATCTACCCAGAGGAGGGTTAAGGAAATAAATATATATTTATTATGTAGACTCAATTATATTTGCACAGTTGTTTTTTTTTTTCCTAGAAGTCATAATAAAGAATAAAAAGATAAACATACAAGAGTTTTCTTGTTTCGATTTTACATCAAAAAGCATTTTTTGTCAATTGATTTAATTTCTAATAAAAAAAATATATGAATTTCATGCTTTCAAAGAAAACAGATTTAATTATAGTTAAAATTGTATCTTTCTTTGAAAGCAATTTTAACTTTACAGCTTTTAAAATAAAATTTAAATATGTACTTTATTTTGAACCCTTGGATTAGATACCTTCCCCTAATTATTTTTGAAAGTCTTAATTTTTGTTATTGCCCTAAAACACAACTGAAATTCTTGAAAACTCGATAGACAAAAATCAGGTAAGAAATGTCTGATACCTATTCTATCTATGGAGAATTCAACTTTACTTGCCGTGAGGTATAATATAATGATGGAATCACAAGTCCACTTCTCAAGCATCAAATTATGTAAATATATCGAATAATGAAGAGAAATTTGAAATGCGGCAGAAGCCAAAAATTATGTTTTTTTATAAAAAGAAAAAGAAAATTTTGCAATGAAACAAGTAGCCAATGGAGCCCTCAATTTCATTTCTTTTGAATATAATATCTTCTTATTATAGATACAATTTAAAGAAAAATTATATTTTTGGTAAGAATATACAGAACTGTGGACTTTAACGTTATAAATCTAATGCTTTTTATGTTAAGGTTATAAGGATTTACGAAAGGTTTGTATTTGCCGCCATTTGTACAGTAAAATTTTGGCAACTTTAAAAAGTTTGACAACCTTTAAAAAGTTTGGCAGACACATTTCAAAAATTTAAAGTACATATTATATGGTCGGAATATTGATAAAACTTCGTCAGCTGTGATTAGAGTATTTGAAAAATGCAGGACACTGGATCAATTGGTAAAACCAAGTGTGTTTTACCAACAGACAAAACGTTTAAATGTCAATATAGAACCAGTGTGTAAGGATGCTAGTAAAGGTTCAGGAACATGGACATTTTTTAATTGTGTCCGCCAAATTTTTCATTATTATTGTTGAAATATTGTTCACAAATGAAAAATGAAATGATAAAAAGTAAAATGGCAATGCTCCATTTTTACTAACTCTAAACTATCAGCTGTCAAATTGTTTTTTTTTTTTTTTTTGTTAAGGTTGCCAACATTTTACAATCTTTTAACTAGCCCATTTTCACTAAAACATCCTTATTCCTCAATTTTTATATTTAAAATTTAACAAAAAAAAAAAACATATTAACTTAAACAATACAAAAAATTGTAATTCCACATTAAAAATATTATTAAAAAATCAATTTACATAAATTTAAAAAAATTAATGAAATATGCATAACATCAAATTGGGTTATACATTCTTTAAATTCTCGTCGTAAATTCAAAAAAAAAAAGCGATTAAAAGACCAAACTGGCAACCCTGGCTGAATTTTTATTTTTCGTGAAATGAATTCGCAGAAAATAAAATATTAATAGACATACGTCGGCTTATCTGTCCGTTTGTCGCCTCGGTAAAACTTTTTATTTTCATCGAAAATGATTCATACGATTTCTATAAAAAAATAAAATACACACTGGGTCGCACTTGAACCTAAAAAAGCCTTTTGAGAAAATCTAATTTCTCATAAAAACAACTAAAACAATTTCCACAAAATTTTATTTCTGTGAATTACTGTGCAAAAGCTCTCGTGTTTAGTAGGAAATATTTTACTAAAGTACCGTTACTAAAAGTATTCATACTCGCATATGAAATAACTTCATAAAGTTTTAAAAATATTATATCGCTAAACTTTTATTTTTATTTTATTTTTTTTTTATTTATTTTATTTTATTTATTCTTATTTTGTATTTTATTTATTTTTTATTGCATTCTTTGTATCTTTTATTTATTTCATTTATTTTTAATTTAATTTATTTTATTTATTCTCTATTTTTTATTTATTCTGTATTTTTTATTTTATGACATCTTTACTTTATTAATTTTGGTATTTTATTTATTTTTTTTTTTTTCAGTTTTTCTTTTATTTAATTAATTTTAATTTTTTTTATTTTTCGGTCGCTTTTAAAATACATAAAAATACAGATTCTTTGACGAATTTAAAGTTAGCACAATGTAGTTTTATGATTCGATCGCAGATCATTTATATTTCACTGAGTCGACAATAATTTTCTAGCGATGTTAAAATTTTGTTAAACTTGCTTTTAACAGCGCAGGGTAAAAAGTTCCAAGGCCAAAGTGGACTTTAAAACCACTTGGGTGGGTAACAAGTCAATACAAATCAATTGTGGAACATAGTAAAGTGGTTCAGTATTACCTAATTTTATAAAAGGATGTAAGAAGTATAGGTCATAAGTCCTCAAATATTCAAACAAATGATTTTAGAGAAATCAAGTTTTGTTTTTGTTTACAAAATATACTTTAAAAATTTAATCATCTTAACATCATATTTGTCGACCATTTTCTTTTAACCAATAACGTATGCAACGAAATTATAAAAAAAAACATATTATTTCTTTGGGTATTAATATATATATTTAAAAAAAAAAATCAAAGCCAACAATTAAAAACAAAACAAAAAACTTCAACACTTTTAAATTTTTTTTGTATTCAACTTTACGGACATCATTCATCAGTCATTAGTGCTCCTTTTTATGCTGTTGACATTTTAATGTAATTTTTTTATGACAAGATAATACCAGTGAATCGCGTGCCAACAGATCAACATGTTTGAAATTTGTTTTCAGAATAAAATTAACCTTTAAATCCGTCATAATATTACATTTTTTGATGTTTAAAATTGTTTTTTTTTTTGTTTTATATTTTCAGAGAAAAAGAGAGGATTTTTTTTGTCGAATCAAAATAACCAGTCAAATTTTGAATGATAATTAACATGTTGATATGGATATAATGTAAATGTGTACGAGGATGTATTATGACAATGAAAATAAAATTTAGGCAGAGAAGGTAGGTAGGTATATGAACAGCAAATAATAATTAAAATGCTTTAAAAACGAGAATTTAATGGTTCTTTTTAAAGCCTTTTGTAAGTATATAATAATTGATATTAATTTTAAAAACCATTAATTAAACCATATTTTTATGAGCAGAGTTATTAATATTAAGGGAAAAAATATTATGTAAACGAAAAATTACAAATTTTTAATCGTTGAATGGTAAGAAGAATAGCAGACAGAAGAGAAAAAAAGAAATTGAATGTGCAACAATAGGTAACAATATTTTGGTCTGTTTGTTTAACAATTTTTTATTGATTTGATATTGGAGATTTTTAACGTGTTTTTTCATGAAATAAATAAAAGATATTATTTTAAAATAACTTAAAAACACTTATTTTATTTATTTATTAACTTAAATGCATTTCGGAAGCTATGCTTCCATCGTCAGTAAGTTTTATATAAATATACAAAAAAAACTTACTGACGATGGAAGCATAGCTTCCGAAATGCATTTAAATAAATAAATAAAAGAAGTGTTTTTAAGTTATTTAAAATAATATCTTTTATTTATTTTAATTTTTTATTAACAATTTAGGTGGAAGTGTCGCTTGGGTGCGGTGTCGTATGATGTTCATTAATTGGTTTGTGAATTCGCTTGGACTATGTTTAATTCCTGATGACAGAGTTTTTAATAAAAATTGTTAATACATAAGGAACTTATATTAACAAAAGATTCTAGGGTTGCCAACTTCAAATAGCTACATACCTGTCTCCTGTTAATATACAAAGTGGTAGCTGACTTATAAACTAATTCTAAACGAAATAATTTTTGTTTGAAAAAGTTAAACAAAAGCTTTAGGGAAACCGAAAAACTATTAAAGGGCATTCGATCTTCCATGTTTTGCCAGCTTCACTTCGATTATACTGACATAGCAATTTACAATTCGAAAAAAAATAGAAAAGTTTCCTTATTTTTTTAACAAAAAGGATGTTGTTCTATTCTGGTACTAATGTCTCGAGTTCAAAGTCCATATCTATATAAAAGTAAAGTAAAAAAAAACAACTCCAAAAATTAACTCTGACAGAAAAGAAAAAAAAAAGGCCTCAAACACATCATCACGAGTCCCACATCCTGGCCTTGTTGTTTCGTTATATTCACTTTCTCTAAGCCCCTCCGAAATCACATGTTATAGAAAAATCAACACAAAGCACATACATCTGTATATGTGGATAAATATTAAGGACGTCCACGTTCAATCGTTGGTTTTACAATTCCAATGAAGGTGAACGTGTTCTTGTTCCATTTCCAAAAAAAATGTTAACCCTTATTTTACTTTGCCTTCTTGTTTTGTTGTTGTTGTTTCTCGTGTTTGTTCACTCTATATATATACGATCCCCTTGTCCATCTCTTAATATATTATCATGATGACCAGAACGAACTCAATGCCAATGGCTCCCGAGAGATTAATAATTTTCAATGGACACGTTCTTCTCTTTCACTTCACATTTCATTTTCTTGTTTGAAAAATATACAAAACAGACAACAATAAACTTAGAAGGGAGGGAAAGGAGTTGTATATTATATGTAGTATAGTCGGAGCATGCAAACAATAATATGAAAAAAGATTTTGAACAAGAAGACAAAAGATGTGCAAAACGTGTGCAGATTCATAACAATTCACTGAGAAGGTACAGTGGGACAAGATTATTCCAAAATCGGACTGAATTCAAAAAAATAAAATATTAGGAGTGCTTAAGATGTGTAAACATCAATTTTCGCCCAAATCCTGTAGTTTTATGATTGAACGTATCTGATTACAACGTAATGTGTGAACCGTAAAATGTGACACTGAATGTGTGACACGTAACAACTTCACGTAAGGCTCACGTTTTAGATTACCCTATCACTGCCATAGATATTTACACATAAAAAAACACAAGAAACGTGAAATTTTTAACCAAAACTAACAGCAAGACCACAAAAACGCCCACTGGCACGCCCAAATAATACTCAAATTTTGTTTTTATTTTAAATATTTTTTTTTATTAAATTTAAGAGTTTTTTTTAATTTAAAATATCAAAAGTTGACAATTATAAATATCAAAATTTAAAAAAATCAGTTTTGAGATGGAACAATAAACTTCACTACTTAAATAGGTACGTCAATTTTGAGTTAGAATGAAATTGGAGACCCAATGTTAAAATTTCTAAAAAAAAAACAAAAGAATTGATAGATAATCCAATTTTATAAGTATTTATAATATTCCTACACCAAAACAAACTTTCAAAAATATTTACTAACCCATTTTCAAGATATTAATTTTTCAAAACAAAATTTTGATTTCTTATTTTTATTTTTTATTTTTAAATCCGAAAAATATGTTTAGTTTATTAATACTGCATAATTTTATGCAGTATTATTTCTTCATAAAAACTCTGAACATTTTGATTGAAATCGGATGGGACGTTAAAGATAAATTTAAAAAAAACTGTTTTTTAGCAAGTACAACGTTGAAATTATTATATATAACAATTTTTGTTTAAGAAAATGCAAATCAAAAATCTACAATAGTACACACACAAATTTTAATTAAAATCGTTAAAGTCGTTTACCAAATTTATGAAGGTTGTAAGGTAAGTATGTTATTTTTGAAGTTAAACAAATTTTTTCTTTTAAAAAAGTTATAAGAACTTTTGATACATTTGAAAAAACAATATATGTTCTTTTATTTTTTTTATTTTTTCCCAAATTGAAATATAAAGAGTACTACTGTACCACCATACCACGAAAGAAAATGACTAGGCATTAACATAGAACAAGACGCCAAGAAAAAGATGATGTAAAAGAAAAATTCTATCTGGAAGCAAGCAAACTGATGAACTTTTAGAGAACAGATATAAATACAAAGATCAGCATCAGAAGCTTGCTGTTCATGTTGGTTTTCATTAAATCAGTTTTTACTTTTTTTTTGTAAGATGGGGGAGAGAGAATTTTCTTTGAGTTCACTCACTTGACAAACATTTTAAGGTGTGAGTTTGCTTTTAAATTCATATTTTTGTTTTGTAATTTTCTTTTTTACAAATTGATTAAGATTTCGTTTTATGTTTTTTTTTTTGTAAATATGACACAAAAATGGGGGCAATGATGCCAACGATTTTATTTCAAGGATTTATTAAATTAAAAGGGCTGTACGGAGCAGAGCGGCTATGGGAATGGAGGATGTCAAAGAAAATCAAAAAAAAATTCGAATGTATGAATATGTCTCTTGGATAAGGATTTTCAATTGACGACATCATACAAAGTCTGGAAATATATATATTATGTACATTTGTATATTCATATGAAAAATTACAATTGAGAGAATATAATATTGTTCTGAATTAACATTTTTTTGATTAGTTTTTTTTATTTATTTGCAAACATGATTCTTATTTTCTAAATTTGATATTATTTTCCTTGAGCTCTCTTACTTCTTGTGTAACGTTTCACTTGAGTTGTATCTTTGAAAATAAAAAAAAAACTGGCCTAAGGCTTACACAAAATCAACTTACTTACGAATAAATATCAAATAAAGACACGACGGGATTTGCTTTTTTCAAATTTATTAACAAATATATATAAAAAAAAACGCGAAATTGGCTTTTTTGGCATTTTGTGCCCCCCAAACAAGGAACCGAATAACTAAGATTCATACTGACTGGAAGGCCTCCCACATGCCTGTATAGGCAATCCAGTATATATAACCTTTTTTAAAATGCAAACTAATTTAAAAGCATTTAAATGCATACAATAATAAATAAGCAACAAGGGCATTTCTACCTTGTTTCCTTAAATTACTACAGGTTCTTATACTCATACGACTCATAAATGTTTATTTAAATGGGTTATAATTACCATCACTTACGCCAAATTTCTTCACATAAGTACTTAGCCCACCTAGAACCTTCAATCTCTGATACTCGATTTTGACGAGGAGTTACAACCTGAGCATTTCTTCCTATCACTAGTACCTACCCGTTCTAAGTTCAGAAAGTGGTACTAGGTACTAAAACTAATTTATTTAATTCTATTCTTGACATATTTGAAATTTCAAATATTATTCGAATATAATTTTCGGTGATTTTTTAAATTTTATTTCATTTTTAGAGTAGGTAGGTACTATTGGGAATAATGTTTCCATACAAAATGACATGTTTTTGAATCGTTTTCTCAAAATGTAGCTATTTATAGGGTAAAATAAGGAAAACAAAAAGTTGCATTCGTTTAAAAAGATGCTTGCAGTGTCTAAAAGGTTTTTTTAAGGAATGGTTAAAGGCTTAACATTTTTTGTAGTTTGGCCATTTATAAGGTGAAATGAGATAAATCAAAAAATATCGTCAGATTTTCAATATTCTTTTTATTTTTGAAAGTTTATATTTAGAGGATCGACATCTAGGATATCTTTAAAATTTAGCTATTTTTAATTTACTTTCACAGCAATCTCAGTTACATGAATAGGATTCCTTAACAAAACTCAACATACTTTATTTCGAGGATCATTAAAGCGCTATACGGTGATCGGGGGTAAACACATGAAAGATCGTATCCGATTTTGAAAACTCTTATTTTTTTCGAAAGTTAATACATGTTAATTCATCATTTTAATCCTAGATATTCTTTAACATCCAGCTATTAATGTAGGGTGAATTGGGGTGAAAATGAAATTTCATATTTTAAAATACTTCTTTTGTGTTTTAAATTTTAGACTCTGAGAAAGGTTTTAATGTTGCTCAAAACGTTAGTTCAGCATACTAATACAAGGCAGGAGGTTTGAAGGAGATCAGGGAATCGGACGGGCAACAGTAAACAAAAAAATAAAATTGAATTTCGACTTAAAAGTCATTTTTATTTTATTCGTTACATAATAATGCTGTTAAATTTTTTTATATTTTCTTTGAATTAATTTTTTACGTAACTAGGATTTTTCACCCGTGCAAAGCCAAGTAGGTCAATTGTAGAATAATAAATCAACAAAAAAACTTACTTATAATCCATTAAAAAAAAAAAAAAAAAAATCATTGCGCGCAGTGGCAACGAATTATAACTTTTCATTTTTTTTTTAAATGATTTCTAGCCGCATATTTGAATGACTTTTACCTCGTTTTGAATTTAAAGTTGAAAATATGACGCTCAACTTGTGCTTCTATGTGCCGTACCTAAATGTTTTTTAAATTCGCAAATTTGCATTTTTTTTTCTTCAAAATTACGATCTTTTAAAAAGTTATACTTTCGCTGTTTTAACCTCAGTTTGTGCTTGTTTGTTTTTTTTTTTTAATCGAAAATGGCGGAAAATGACGCACATAAATAATAAATATAACACAACGCCTACGCTAGTTTTATTTATCTTTAAATTTTCTATTTGTAGTTGGACCCCCCCATGACCAAATCTTGGATCCGCCACTGGTAATAGTTCATTGGTTGAATTAAATAAATAAAGAATTAATAATATTTTAATACATAGAAGATATAGATACTTTGTTTAAAAAAAAAAATATTTTAATTTTGCTCCTAATATTTCAGAATATTTTAATATTTTGTATTATTCCATTGAGGAAAACATTGTTTTTAAATTCACTAATTTAACATATTCAAATAGGAAGCATAAATACATATTTTCGACCATCAAGCCTTTGCAGGGTTGCCACTATCTTGAATTAGTTGCTTAGGTTCGATTTTCTGGAATAACATGTTTTTAATTTTATCAATTAAACAACCTTAACCATTCTTGAGAAAAAAAAAATTTTTAAAAATTAAGGTGTATATTAAAAATATTTTTGTTTAAATTTTGCGTAATAAACAAGTAATATACAATTAAAATTTTGTCAATAGTACTATAACAAAAAAAAAATATTTCACAAAAAAAAAGTAAAAAAGTTTTATTATTAACGATCGAAACTTTATTCCCAGAAATTTTTGTTCGCAAAAAAAAACCTGTTATAAAATATTATACCTACATACATCAACTCTACCATTTATTATAAATAAAATTATAGGAATCATTGCATTAAATTGTAATTAACGCTTTTCATCTTACTTCCAATACTTTCTTTGAACAAGTAGGATAAGTAGGTATACAAAGTATATCAAGTAAAACTAATAATACGGCACCATTAAAAAAAAAATAACCAACATACCTTTAACAAGAAAGAATTCTTCAGCAACAAAGTTAATGGACACACCTTTGTTGCAAGTATATGTATATAGTCTTACTCCAATTAAAAGATTTCTTCGAAGATCCAGACGACTTCCTTTTGTTGTTTCGAATAAAAAACAAAAATCTGATTAGGTATGAGTTAAACTGGAGAGAGAAACAACTGCACAACAATAAATCACTTTTTTTTTTATTATAAAGTTCACAAGAACTTATCTTATAAAATGCAACAGTGTGTAACCACGAAGTACAATTTGCAATTCTATATATTATCTGTATATGTATTTATTTTTTTTTTTTTTTCTCTTCAACAAAAATATTTTCTTCTTTTTTTTGTTCCTTTTTTTCGCACAGAAGCCGGAAATAGGTATATTTAATATTTTATTTTTTGTTTAAAGTAATTTGTTACGGTTTGTTAACGATACAAATTAATTGTGTTGATTTTTATGATGACGAGTCACTGCACTTCTTAATTTATATTTTGTAGGTATAAAGTAAAGGTATGTGTGTTGTTGCTCTTTTATTATTTTTTCTTAAGTTGTTTTTAAACTGTAAACACAATTGTAATAATGATAAGTTAACACGCTAGATATCTACTCAAATAACAAGATAAACGATCGAAATGCGTCTGTAATTAAATGCAATTAAAAAAAACACTGGCCTAGTTAGTTAAACTTGTGGCACCCCATTTCTTTGATAGTTATTCCAAATATCTTACAGACACTTGGTCACCAATTTAATTTTCACTACGTTAACAAACCAAACACACACACAAACACACATACAGTGAAAAAAAAATACTAAAATCCCCTTTGAAACAAAAAAAACCTAAATTGAAACCCAGACCAGACAACTTCTGGTGGACGGACACAATTGGAAAGGTTGTTCTTTTGCGGTATTTCTTGTACAACATCGGTCGATTGTCCTCGTCGTCGTCGTCTGTTGTGTTCCCCTGACTTGATGATGGCTAGCTGGCCGACTGGGTATAAGGGTATCCCCTGTTATATATATATTTTCTATGCGAATTTTCCGCACGATTTCACCGGTACCAATGGCGACAATGGCCAAAAGGCATTTACAGCAATTCGCTCCAACATAACACACAGACACATTTTTTTTTTTTTATTTTACAGACGAGGTTTTTATGACTGTCTAACGTGTGTATCTCTCTGATGGTTCTGCAGATGGTGCAGCAGCAGCAGCAAAGCTAGGCCAAAGGCAGCATGTGGCGGCAATGTTCCGTTTCGCGTAGCGGATAGGTTGTTAGCTGCAGGAATGCACATTTAATTTGGTTTAGAGACCGTATACAATGCTTCTGGATGTATGCGTTTTTTTTTTTTTTTTTTAGTTGTTATTTTTTGCACACTTTTTCGTATAATCGTATGCTTTTCCTGGAGAATTGGCACGCACCTGAGGTATTGGCTGCACTTGACTCAACCGTTCTATACCTATATGTGCTATATCTACGCTTTTGAATTTGTGTGTGTGTGTTTGTTTGTGTGAGCGTTTATTGGCCGTATTTGGGACGAGCGAAGAAGATAAAGTGTTTATGGGCATAGACAGGGTGTGTGCTCTCAAGAATATTAAATTTTGCGCAATTTCCAAAGAAGCAGCATGGCACATAATATTTTTTTGTATTTCTTATAGTCTATCTAGGTATATAACGATACATATAGTATATTGCGTGCACTTGGCGTTGGTTGGCGACGAAGAAGAAGCAGAAACAGAAACCTTCTCAGTTCCGGGGGCGATATATAGCAAAGCATACGTAGTTATAAGAAGTTGCGTTGTTATGCCATATTCATATATATTATGTAGATATAATAATGCACAATAGACTATGTGATGTTTTTGAAACTTCTTAGACAGCCTTAAGAGCTTCTCGCCTTAGCTCCTTCTCATAGCTGTAGCAGTTTTGTCGGTGTATAGTGCAAAGTAAAGAAAAACTTTCTTGATAAATAATATACTGTAACGTACGAAGATGCGGTCGAGAATAAACTTTCATAATTTAAGGTTTATTTGAGGCCTTTTGACATAGAAAAATAAAATAAATTTAAAATATGTATATAAACATCATACTACATACGAGTATATGTATATGTATGGTAAGAATGGCTTCAAGAAGAAAAATAGAGTGAGCCAATAGAGAATAGAGTAGGACTAAATGAGTTTAACAAGTGCCTGGAAAAATTCCGCATGTTTGGCTACTTATGGGGCCGGTCACGGACAATATAAGACAAGAAAAGTATCGTTTTAGAAACATTTCTACCAAGACCACTTAAAATGTCGAACCTCTTTATCTATAAAATAAAATAAATTTGGTGGGGCAACAGTATGTGAAAAACCAGGGCCTAAAAACTTACAACTCCCAAACATTCCTGTGTGCGTGTTATCGGCAGGAATTAAAGGGACCTACAATTTTCTAACCCTATCCGAACGGCTAAAGTGAGAGACAATTTTTCATGAGCAAACAATATTACTGTATTTTGGTGGTAACGGCTGGAAATCGATCCCCAGTAAGTGGTTTAAGAAAAATTCACCTATTGCCACGCCCACTTTTTTCATATTTTAGTTTTCTCCCTATTGAACTACCTTACCACAGTAAAACTTTAAAATTTAAGCTCCCTTTAACCTAAACCAAGACATTTGTTATTTTTTCCACCCACTACCACGCCCATTTTTTATATTAAAATTTTATTCTTATATAACGTCCTATAAAATCTGAAAATGTATACACCCACTTTTCATATGTGTGACTTTTTTCTTCATTCCTTTGGAGTTTGACAAATGTTCAATATATATGTATGAAGATGGCGCTGTGAAGCATGGCTGCAGAGTTCAGCTAGTATTGTCATAAAAGATGCAAACTAATTTAAGTTCTTAATTGAAGAAATCTATAATCTTTATTCAAATAGACAGCTTTGTAAGACTTTATCTATACCTAGGCTTCACTATAAAATCAGCGCCGATATGAAACGAAAGAATAACTCTTCTCAATTGATACTTCTCTGGGCAACTGAAAGGCAAAACCAAAACCCCCGATTATTAAATAGACTCTAAAAGACACGAATCATCTCGGTCCAGCTTTATGGTGTTAAGGCACCATCGCAAAGTTGGATGATAAAGCTTAAGGCTAAAAAAAAATCCCCGGCTAATTTTTGGTATATGTAAAAACGGTGAGTGGAATATAAATAGATACAACAATGAACGGTAGGTATGGAATCTACGGTGACATCGACCTAGCTAAAAGAGTTTAAATTCTACGACTGTCTAAGATAACTGGTTCATATAGAGCGAGTGGAAACCACAATGCTCCGGTCCAGAAGGTCTTTAAACTTACCTCTCAAGGATGGCAGAGTAGAGAAAGATACCGGCTTAGGTAGAAGAAGCAATTGGAAGATGACTTCAACTTATACTTGGCATACGAAACTTCAGGCTGGTTGATGTAGGAAAAAGGTCTATACTAGAATTTAACGCCATCTTAAGGAAGTAAGTCAAACAAAATAGCTTAAAACATTCTCAAATTCATAAGGAACATTATAAAATTTATTTTATTTGAATCAGTTGAAAGTTTGATGAGATCATAGTGGACAATACTTCGTTTTGACTGCAGTTCTCCCAAAGGGTATGTATGTAGAAATTTAGAAACTCTCCTTTATTTTCATTCTTCTTTGTTTTATTATAGGAAAGTTACAGATCCATCGCTAAAGATCCTGGATCACTATTCACTAATCACGAATAAGTTTCCTGACCGAAGCACACTCACGAAGGCTGGTAGATGATATATCTTTCTCAGAGTTAAAACAAATATACCTACTTGATAAAATGCATTTAAAGATTAAATGTCAATGTGAGTATATTTATCTTCGGTTAGAAATGGCAGTACAGTAAGACGGGGTTGAAAGCAGAACCAGTTCGAAGTCGTATAGAAAAACTAATTGTCACTTATTGAATAATATTGAAATTTGGTACTTCAAAACTAAATTGTTATTGAACAAAAAACTTGTCAACTATTCACTGATAATTTTCAAATTTCTTGTAATTCAAAACGGTTAAGATGATTGTCAATGATTAAAATTTTTGTCCACTGGATTGATAAATATCGAACTTTAATATTTACCAATTGATTTACAATCTTGAAAGAAGTTTTTCTGTTTTAATCATCATGATTAGCCGCGTTTTATTATCAACAGATCTCGATCAGGATCATCCCAAGAAAATAAAACGACAACTGTGTTGTATGCTCATCTCTTTTTTTCTTATGTTTGTTTATTTTCATATACCTACCTAGATTCTGTCTTTTTTCTTTACACTACAGTTTGTACTCGATACCGACTGAAGAGCCCTCTACCAGAGTCTTACTCTGATCTTTAAAAAAGATCCAGTTACAGAGGATCCAAAGTTGTTACAGAGGATCCAAAGTTATTGTTGTATTACGTGTTAAAAGATGATCCCGATTTAGATCCGTAGATAATAAAACACGGCTATTAACTAACATTATAATTTAGTTGAAAACGCATATTTCCTATTAATACATATGGCAACTCTACCCAGACGCATCACAGTTAAATGTTAGAAGAAATGCAAGATAATGTAAAACACACGAAAAAAAATCCAAACCCAAAACGTATTTAAGCTTTCACGCAGACATTTACATGAACATACACTCTTCGCCTGCAACCACTTAACATTCCCGGTTAACCACATTGAGGCTTTTTCTCTGTTGGATCTGTCTGGACAACCGTGCGTCACGTCGACTTTTGAATCTCTGCACTCCTTCGATCGAAAACCAAACTAAATCAACTTTTGTGTTGAAATTTAGAAATTCAAATCCATGGAAATGCATTAGGTTTATGATTGAAATATTCCAGTCACATCACATTTGATTTCTTTTCTCTTGAACCACACGAGAAGTTTTATACAAAAACAAAATCCAAAAACAAACATCCTGAAACACCTAATTGAAGCCACTTTATATAAAAATGTTCCAAATTTGATCTCTTGAGACTGAAAATTCAATTTTAGTTTCGCTGCACTTTCCATTATACAGACAGACAGACAGACAAGCAAACAGACAGATAGACTGACATGGTAAATTTTATTTTTCCTCAAATTTTTTTAACGACGATTTATTTCCAAAAATTTCTCATATTATACACTTGCACATTTAAATTGGGGGAGAAATATATAGAAGGAAATTTTAGCAAACACACAGATAAAGATAGAAAACAACTTATATATGTATGTATATTGACTGTGTGGGGCGAAATGAAAAGATTGATGCGAGGAAAGCTCCAACAAAACACAAGCTTTTATATTCATAGTCATCGTTGTGTTGTGTGTAATAGGTATAGTCATTGTGTGTCTGGGGTGTTTTCATTTTCATTTTTGTTTTAGTTTCAATTTTTTTTTTTTTCTGTATTGTTTTCTAGGAATTTATGCTTTGTTATTGAACTGAAGGGGTGGGTAGGTAGGTAGGTTGGTGGGTGGGTAGTAGTGGTAGTGGTAGTGTTTGGTTGGTTTGTTGTTGGCGTTGGCAAGACAGACGCCCCTTGCTTGCAATTCTAATTAAGGAATCTCAGACGCATTTCGATCGATTTTATTTTTCAACAGAGCAACCAAAAAAAAATTGAGAAAGTTCTATCTATCTATCTTCTTCTTAATCTATTTTACTAAAAATACCGTTAAAATGAAAATAGAGATGACTGACGAAATGATGTTAGAGCTGGAGGCGATGATGACGATGATGTTAATGATGATGATGACGGGCGAAATGATTTTATTGGAAAACTGCAATGCAAACATTTATATACAAAAAGCACAACAACAAAAAAAAACACAAACAGACAACTCACGATTAATTTTCTCTCGAAACGCAAGAAAAAAAAGGTTATAAACAGGAATTTCCGACCACGAAATTACTACGACAACGATAAATTGCAACGGCAACAACAACAACAAAAAATTTGCAAATCTATAACTGAACTGAAGACGAAGAGTACCTATCTCGAACAACAAGAATAATAATCAAAAGCAAAGAAAATAACAAAAAAAAAACAGCAAAAATTTATTGATATACCTAGCGATACGACGAACAAAACGAGTTTTACGTGATTGCTCTTTCTTTATCACGTTTATTATTTTTTTTTTCAACTTTTTATTTTTTGTTGTCTGTGCCTTTGCAGATTTATTTTTCGCGAATTTCTGCCGAAAAAAAAAATTAAAATTTACTAACAAGTTCTAGCGTTGCCGGCAGATTGCGCTGCGTATATTTTGACAAAAACACAGAGAGAAAGAGAGAGAAGGAGAATATAGATGACAAAGAAAGAGAGGGAAAGAGGTTGTTGGGGGTTGTGTGATGCACCCTGAGATTTTAAAAACACGTAGCACGGTTAATTTGGTTAGTTTTTTCTTTTACTTTTTTTCTGTTATTCAAATTTTAAACCCAAACGAAACAGAATTGGGGTGAGTTCTAGTTATATTGTGTGTATGTTTTGAGGGAGAGAAACAAAAACTATATTGTGGGAGGGAAACAACAACTGTTTTTTTTTTATTCTTTTTTTTATTTATAGGTATAAAATAAATATTTATATCTTTGAAAAAGAACCGTTTCGCCCGAACATCGAACTTCAACTGAATTCGCATGCGGCAAATATGGGCTCTAAAACTATATACCTATACACAGAGAAATACATTGTTGTACCTCAAACCTCATAGAAACAAGTACTTCATGCCATCATCATCATCATCATCGTCAACATCATCATCATCATGGCAATGGCGGCAGCGGGTATCCGTATCCGTGTATAGTATAGTATAATTCGCTCTCTATAGAAATACCAGTACACGATGGAATGCATGTGTGTAAGTGAAGGCCGCCGCAAGGCATTTTACACTTGCAATCGCATTTTATGCTTCACCAAGACGACCAAGAAGCCCCAACGACACGACAACGACGAAACCAAGATTATATGGTAGGTACTCTTTAAACAAAGTAACAGTGCATAGACGCTTTGTGTTTAGCCCCAGTTTGGAAAGAGGAGGCTATGTGAAATGAGTCCTTCAAAAAGAAAAAATAATGCAGGGACGATGATGACAAAACTTACTATAATTCTGATGGCGGTGGGGTAGGTCGGTCGTTGGTGGGTGACTGGGTGGTGGGTGGGTTGCCGGTTGCTTGTGGAATTCACAGACAGACATGTTTTAGATTTGTATCTCTTATTATTGTGATGATTCTCTTCGATGAGTTGGGTTAGATTTCTCTTAAAAGCTTATTTTTTCATTATATTTCGTTCGTTTAGAATATTTTATTTAGTTTGGGTACCTAGGTATATTTTGGTTTGATACTTTTGCTGTCAAAATCATCAGGCACATGGCAAAGACTCAGACTGGTTTTAATAAATTGAAAACTCTGTGTAATGTATTTGAAGAATAATGGAGCTGTTATACAAAGGATAACAAAGCTAAATGGTTTTCTCTTTGTGTTCGAAGAGAATTATAAACTTGATTGCGGAAATCACGTGCTATAAAAAGCAGGTAGGTATAATTATTGTGTTAAAGTGTTTTTTTTATGGAAAATGATGCAAATAAAAAAGATCTAGTGAAAGAAAGATGGCGGCGATAAAGTTTATGGATACGATATCATATATAAAGTTTTTAATTATATCAAATTTTGGGAAAATAAAATCCAAGTCTCAGTCACACGTACTTGCTCTTAGGTATACAGTTCTCGCACTTTAAGTCCAATACCTAGGTATATTTCTTTTTTTTACTTTTTTATTATTTCACTGGAAGAAATTTTTTTATAGTGAAATCCTTATTCCTTAACCATCAAAACCTTGCAGGGTTGCCGCTGTTTTGAATTAAAGTTGAGTTCGTTCTTCTCGAATAAAATTCGTATTTTTTAGGTATAAAAAACAGTTTAAACCATTTTGACAAAACGAATGTGATCTACAAAATTGAATACCAACCTATGTAATATTTTTGTTTTGCGTAGGTAGGTATATTTAACAAGTAAAAATTCCAATTTCAATTAATGTTACTAGAAATAATATTATTTGATAAGAAAAAATGTCAATCCTTTTTTTTTATTTTAAATTGGAACTAACACGTCAAACAATACCATATTTCAAAGTTGTAGAACCAACTTTTCTTGTTAAAATAAAATGTTGAAATAAAAAACTTAAATCCAAAATTTCGACAATGAACCCCCATGCCTAAGCCGTTGAAGTCGTTTTCTTAAAACTTGGAGCTTAAGTTTTAAGGTGATTACCTACCTAGAGAGAAAATCGAATAGGTAGGTAGGTATACTAGTTTGTTTTGGTGGGTTCGGTGAGTGAAAAAAAAATAGAAACTTACCTAACTTTGTTAACGCAACGGCACACGGTCCACGGAGGCCTTGGAATTTGGAAACTCCATGAATGTTTCCTATACCGTGGTAGGTATTGACTCCCATTCCCAAGCCAGTGTCAAGTGTATTTGGTGCAGTGTGAGTGGTGACAGAGTACCAGCTTGTCGGATGGATAATTAGTATGCTCCCGCCTCCCACCCATGCGCTCCATTAAAAAATTAGGGTATCCATGTTGAAGTTAAATCTTTCATGGAATGTTATTGGGCGTCTTGATATAATATTTACACTTACCTACTTCTTTTCACCATCAGAAATAAATTCTTCGTCCTCAAAAAAAATATCCATTATTATGACAAATAAATACAAATCTTGTTTCGCGTACCTAACCTACCATAAAGTAAATTAAATGTTTAAATGTCATTTGCTGCCATGTCAACTAAAAATAATACGTTTTCAACACTACGTGAAAAAAGAATTTTGTATGCATTCATGATAATCGGTTTGTCGTCTATTAACTTAAACCGGAGTTTAGACAAAATAAAAACTTATCAAAGAACTATTGAATGCCCCATTTTATCATTCGAACTGATTGTAAGACGCTTAGTGGGGGTACTTTTTTTAATTTATGATATTATTTTATTATGAATTATGAACAAATTTAATGTCGGGGCGGCGCGAACGCCATCCCCGGCTACCAAAAATTACACGCACGAGTTATTCGCATTAGGAATAATCGCAGAGGTCAACTCAGCCGTAGTGCAATGGCCAAGCCTCGCTCCGGGGGAACCGCCTTCATGATCACGGTAGCCCCTACGCCAGGTAAGTATGCTTAATGCTGATCTTTCTTGCTCTCATATAAACAATTCTACAAAAACCAACTGTGAATTATAAAAAATATAAAATTAAAAATCTCCCTCTTGCTTACAAAAGAAAAAGAATAACGAAACATCCACATCCAATCCACAATCCACATCCACACAACAAAGTGTAGGTATACCGTCAATGTGGTTTCTGCTATCAGAAGTTATTTAGTGTTAATTATTCAACTTTTTTTATTGATCAGATAGATAGGTAAAGGTAAATACAATTGATTTTTAATTCCATGTTTCAGATAAATATTTATACATTTTGGTATTTTTAAGTTGTTTTGGCACATAAGTCCCAAGGGTCTTATTTAATACATACATTTTTTTTTTTTTTTTTAATTTAAGTTAGGTATGTATTTGGAAAATTGTCATTGGTTGGGTTATAATATAGGTACCTATAACTACATAAAAGATGATTACTCTCTCGGGTTGTTCAAATCCAGTTGTCTTTGTGATGTTGCACTATGGGGATAGTACAGGCAATGGGGAATTATCTGAGAAAAGTTTTGAAGAGATCCAAGTTTGAATGCAGTACCTATTGTATGGGGTTGATTTTGAGTATAAATCTCAATTTGCGGGAAAGTCGGGTTTGTGTGGGTCCCGTTATCTTGAAAATGAGATTTTTTTTATTTTTTGCCGTTTTTCTCCGTTTGTGATATTTTTAATGAAAAAAAGATTAAATACTTTTTTGTTGCAATTTATATTATCTACAAATCCGTATACAATATTTTTGCATAGAGCAAATAACGAAAAACCAGTAACGAGTATTGATCACCCTTATTTTCGAATTCCTCGCCAGCCGTTACATTTTCAAAAAAAAAATATTAAATAGGTAATTACTTTTTTTAGAAGATATTTTAACAAACAAAATAGTAGGTAGGTAGGTAGGTATACTGTTTATTAATTTCTGACAATTTTTAACGTCACTATGAATAGGTATATGAAGTTTAACAAAAAGGCAATTTTTTGCAAAGTCGAGAAATTTTTTATTGAATTTGATTGTGTATAGAAGGTGGTAGGTAGGTATAGGTTGCGTCAAGATAAGAGAAAAATCGTATGGGAGGGAGCCGCGCCCCGCCCGCGTACCCAAAAATGATATGGCCTCTTCGTCGTTGATTGTAATAATTCCTTCGTCCAGGAGGTAGGTATTGCTGTAAGGTAGTTCTCTAGTGCTCATTATTGTGCACTCAAACTAAAATTACCCTCGTTTATGTATACAGTAAAACACGCTTATACTAGCCACATAAAGATGACAGCTTAAAAATGTGGCTATAGGTAAAAGCGGGAAGTGCCTATATGTATCCAATATTGCAGAGAAATTGGTTTGTTTTATAAATAAAAATGATTAAATTTCAACAACGAACGAAAAATTATTAAGAGTTTGGTTTAACTTCCAGTGCAGCTTTATACGCTGTAGGTACTCTGTAGGGTTATCATGCGCATTTAAAAAAATGTTTAAAAAAATTCAACCAATAGATATACACTATACACATATTCAACTAAATAAGGTCCTGCAGAGAAAACAACCCAGAAATTGTGTGATTATAATAAGTTAAGCGATGTCATTGTAAACGGGTTTTACTGTACTTTGCACCCTACCAACTAGCTACATATATGATCTTTAGTTTTGTAAAAAGAAAAGGGGTTGAAAAAAATATTACTTATTAAAGAAAAAGGTGCTGACTAGGTATAAGATATTATTATCAACATTAAATATTAGATGATGATAAACAAAATGCCCAAATCTCATACGATTATTAAGAACTTTGTACAATGAACATTTCAGCTATGCTAATCAAGATAAAAAATAAATATACCTATATGGTCAACTGATGGAAGGTGGTAGGCAAGCCCCAAGTGGTAGGATAAAAAATCAATCAATAAAATTAAACCTAAATCGTGGACAATGAACATTCACTTCATTTAATTTTATATTAAAATACAGAGACAAATTTCTCAAAGGCGCGGCGTCCGTAAGTATTACCACCTATAACAATTTCTGGCAGTGAATGATTATGTACCTTAACATATATCTT
Source organism: Epistrophe grossulariae (assembly GCA_929447395.1). NCBI lineage: Eukaryota > Metazoa > Arthropoda > Insecta > Diptera > Syrphidae > Epistrophe > Epistrophe grossulariae. The sequence continues at coordinate 133,106,813 of OV839568.1, read as the reverse complement.
AGGGGGACCGGGGAAGACATACTTTTGAGGTTGCATTTAGTGCTGCCTACTAATCGAATTTGTTTATTAATCAAGACGAACATTATCATTGCTTCGATTATTGAACTTTTTTTCCCACCTAATCCCAGAAAAGGGTAAAACATTTTTTATCTAAAAAAGGAATTTTTGGGAAATTAATAAATAGAGACAAAAGCAAAAGACAGATTTTAAATTAATTAAATAAATTGACAAGATAGGTACCTAACTCAAAATTAAAGGACTAACCATTAATATTTCTTTAACAATAAACAAAATTAAATTCATCAAACTGCAACATTTCTTAAAGGTCTCCTCCTCACATTGCAATGTTGGCTAATTTTAATATTAATAATTCAACTTCATATGTAGGTAGGTACCTACATAAATATATGCATGTACATAATATGTTAATATACTATAATAGCTATATATGTTTCTTCCCATTCCAGATCTGTATATTGAAACAAATTTATTCTCATTTCAAAGGAAACCCCAAAGAATGTAACCTCAAAATATGTTCTTGCAACAAATTCCCTCGTACTATACTCAACCTATATATATTGTACCTTTATACAATATACATATATGTTTAGGTATATGCACAAAATTTCTAACAACCCTAATTTTCCACTCGGTTAAATCCTTAAGAACTAACAAATTTTAACTAAACACAAATTTTATTGTTATCCCTTCCTTGACCAACCACACTGAAAACAAATCTCTGGTTCGGTTCAGTTCAGTTCGGTTCTTTGCTTCCAGGTCTGAACTATAGAGTAGGTATACCTATAAGGTATACCCTACAGAATATGCCTTTACGTCTTTCCTAGATATGCGTCTATATCTGCATAAAGGGAAATCCTTCATTAATATCCTCAACTCCCAAGTGTCTGAATCCATCTAACAAAGTCATTAATCTTATGTGTCTTTCAAAATAAAGGAGCAGAAGTAGCAGTAGCAGCACATGCATTTTGAAGACACGAATTTTAGAAGCAGCATGCAATGCAAGCCTTTGCATATACATATATAGGTTACCAACAGGCAGCCATATACCGCCGCCGGCGCACGGGGACGCATGGTCACCGGCACCTGGATATTTAGTCAATGTTGGGGTAAGGCAACAACAACAACACAGAAACATTCATATAGTCAGTTTTCCAGTTAGTCTTTCGAAAAAGGTTGAAGAGAAGTTTTTTTTTTTTTTTTTTTTAAGAAACTCGACTATTTCACCCCGGTCAAGGATAATAAGTAGTGAAAAACTTTTTGAATAATCCTTATAGAAAAGCGACAAACTCCTTTTAATACTTATATACCATTAAAGCCAACAAAACCAAACCAAAACACCGAATAAGAGGCCTTTAGGTATAAGTACTATATATAACTAAACCACCAAACTTGCTTCTAAGCTCTATAAATCACCGAGTGTTTATTCCATTTCAATTCGTGCAATTCATGCAACTTCCTGTCTGTCTATCTATCTGTTCGAGGAGACCTCTGTTTCATTTCTCGTTTAAATCCTTTTGGTATTAAATTAAAACAAAACTCAAGGAGGTGTTATTATCTTCTTAAAAAAAAAAATAAAAAAAAAACAAGTGTAGAAGTATAAAAGTTTAGAACTTATCACTGGTTGAGAAAGTGCTAGTGGTGTCCTAACACTTAACTGCTAGCAAACAGGGTGTTTTATAAAAAAAAATTTTTGAAAATAAAACATCAGATTAAGTTAACATAGGTTGAGCGAACAAGAATGGTTTGAATTGTCATTTTTTTTAATTAATAAATACAGAGGCCCCTATTACGATTGCCAATTATCAGGTCTGTTTCTTTACTCGCCCAAATCCACCCAAAATATGTTTCTTTACTATTTTCTGGCACGATAATGTTTACCTAGAAACAAATTAAAAAAATCCCAAATGAGTTTCCTTACTTTAGCTTATTATCTTTAATCAAGGATTATTGCAACTGGTTAATCATCAAATGTGCATGGTAATCAATTTTTTTTTTCAATGAATCCATAATTTAAGTTGTTAATAATGAAAATCGCTAATCAGCCGATTTTGGTTGATTAGCGCCACTTCAGATTTCAGATTTAACCCACTGTGAACAAACTGGCCCTTAATCTCCATTTATTAAAAAACTGATCAACAATTCCGTAACAATTATTATTTATTTTTTTTTGTTATTTACAACGGTCTGCATCATTCTTAGTGATCGAAACTTCTTTCAATTGTTAGATATCGATTTCCAATATTAATCGACAGTCCATTGATAATTGACAATTGTAATAGGGTATGCCACATTTTTTTTTTTCAATAATACAGGGTGATACGCATAAGATAAGGAATCAATTTTGAGTTTGAAAATAGACCCACTGTTGGTGATGGTACTCTTCACCGTAAAGTGAAACAAATGCATTTAATATTTCAAAATCGTTGGATAGAGTTTAGCATCAAGCTGTTTAGCATCAAGCTGTTTAGCATCAAGCTATTTTTTAAATTCGTGCATTTTGGGTCAATGTGAATCTCTTTTGATTGGCTTTTGGACCGATCAATACAAGTTGGACGTTGCCAAGTCTGAAATTCACAAAATAAATGGTGGGGTGCCACAGGGCTCCGTTTTATGTCCGGCTCTCTTTCTTATATCCATAAACGATCTTTAAATTGAAACTTCTTATCCATTTTACTGTTTCAGATGACAGTATATGAGTAGGTACCCTCAACTTTTCATATATTCGTGTTTATATTCACATCCTTGACTTTTGGATGTGAAACTACAATGGTAGCATATCGTTCATTACAAAAAACTCCGTCATAACATAACCCAAAAAATGATATTTCGAGATAAATGCAGTTGGAAGTTTTAAAGGCATAGAGAAACAGTAGTGCACTAAATAAGACACTCGTGAATGAAATTGAGAAGAGACGTATGACATTGTACATGTATGTTTTTTTTTTTTTTTTGCAGAAATAAATCGAAAAATATTTTACACACGATGCTATTTTAAACTTTGAAACGTCATATTTTGAGTTGATATGGAGTTAAAATTTGAATTTCGAAAAAAACATCTACTCAATTTTGAAATATCATATTTTTGCAGAAAAAAAAAACAATTATAAATTAATTTTTTAAATCCAAAACTATTTTTTTTTTGAAAATTTTGATATATGCATAATATTTAAAAATTATTATAGAATTTTTCGCAAACAACATTCAGTTTGAGTCGGTTAAACAGATATAGAGATAGTCCATAATCCAAAAAAATGGTTCTATGAGAGGTACTGGATAATAGCATGGTGTAAATTTTTAAAATTAATTTATAGATCGTACTTATATTTGCTCATACAAATATTATAATCAAAATCGTAGAAATCGTTTTTTAGAAAAATAAAAATTTTCCTCAATTTTAAAAATTGTATGATAGGTAGGTACCAGTGGCGTTGCGTCCATATAACCCGATTCCTACCGGGTTACCCCTTAAATTTTCTACTAAACCACGATGTTTACTAAATAACAAACAACCTTGCCACACAACAATGTTTATTAAATAAAGAGCAACATAGAACCCACGGGCAATACTTAATATGTATCTATTCATTAAATCCTACACAAGTTGCACACTCCAGCAACTCAATTGAACTATTTTCAAGCACACACGGAAACACACACGTCAATATTATTAGTATTTCGTATACTGTCTACACACTCTACACTCCACAGTTCACACTCCCTGTGTATTATAGCCAAAGCCAAGGCAAGGCAACCCGAAATATGTCGAGTTATAAAATTTCTCGCTGATAGAACAAATTTGTTTCCTTTATCTTTCTTTACTCATGATTTTCTGAGTTTGGGTCGACTCTGTTCAACGCCCGCTTTCTTATACAAAATAATAACACGCTTTTCTTCGACTTATTTGGTGAATTTTATGTGTATCTTATCTTCAATCGCTGTGCTGTGGTGGATTGATTGAGGTCAAATATTTAAACCGAGGTTCAGCAATTTTTAACCATCGATTTCGGCGGATTAATTGAGTTTCAACTGTGGTTTACTGTTCAAGTGTGTTATAATAACCAATTACATACTTGAACCAGCGTTGAACGTTAGTTAATCCGCCGAAATCGGTGAATTAGGGCCAGTTTCACAGTGCACACTTAACAAAATAAGTGGCACTTAATTTTCCCATTTTGGCACTTAAGGCGCAGTTTTACTACCTGAGTAAGTGGAAAGCAGAACTGCAATACATTGTCTAATTTTGGCTACATTCATACATATTAATATGTTTAAGAATTTACTTTTTTTGCAGGTATGTATAATTAATCTTTTAATTATTACAACGACTTACCATTTGAAATTGTTCACACCACGCCACTGGTAGGTACTGGTTACCTATATTGGTTACCTATATTATAATAGTATTTTTTTATTAAAAATATCTTCGATAATATTTAAAATAAGCTGGGTGCCAAGTTTTAAAAAAAATCGATCAAGTGGTTTTTGAAATACTAGGTTTTCAAAAAAAAATTACTTTTTTTAAAACTCCCAAAATTTTTGATTCGAAATTTTAGAATTAAAATTTTTAAAAAATGTTCATAAAATATTTTATCAAAATCAATTGAACTGTTTTTCCAGATAATAGAAACTAAAAGAAATAGTTCTATGGTATAGGTGATATTAACATATACCAACTTTTCGGAAGATTTTTTTGCGCAAATAAAGGCTTTGCTTATGGAAATTAACTGCTTTTTTTTCTATCGCCACATTTAAGAAAAATAAGGCTTAAGTTGCTTGAAAAACTTGTATCAAAATTTGGTGAAATACCAAGGTATTTTTTTTTTCTAATTTTGTACCTGTGTGTATATCACAAGTAAAGCGGACTTAAAATTATATTACAAAATTTTTTTAAGTCCCGTATACATTTAAAACAAAAAGGGAAGGATACATGCAAAATATAATAGTAGGCAGTGAAGGGAAAAGCTGTTAATGAGAAAATTCACGCAACAATTCACAATTTTTTGCAGTAAAATAAAATTTTTAGTGACTCGGTGATTAATTATTAATTAATTATCTATTTATGTAGGTACTCCATGTTGTTCAATCTAAATGTATGAATGTGGCTAGGAAAATTTATTTTATAATTTGAAGTACTTTTTACCAAAATAGTATAGGCAGGTATTAAAAAATTTTATTTAAATAATTATTTTCTATAGGTAATTATTATTTACTTGTTCATTTTTTACTTGTTAGGTTTTAATAATATTAATCAATTTTATTTTACAAAAAACAAAAATATTAAATACAAAATATGTCAATAAAAATAAATTGATTAAGTTATATCTATATTTATGCATATCTAAGAGTAAACAGTTCTAAATTTGGAAATAAAACCTTTATATATAAAATCTAAAATCTTGTCTTCAATTTTATCATTTCTTTTACAATTATTTATTTTGGAAAATTTTTGAGGTTATTTAATTTTTTTTTATTTAAAGATACTAGTAGTAAAAGGCTTAGTATACAAATTCTCTGCAGGAATTCAAAATCTAAATTTTTTAGTCAAATATTTTTTATACATAGAATTTAAACCTGACAAATAATTTCCATTTAAAAACACAAACACCCTGCACTAACAAAATGAATTTTCAGATAACTTGTCCTATGTATGTATATGAACATGGGGTTAAGTTTAAAGATTCAAAACTACGATAGACTATAAAGAGGGCGAATTGAAAAATGATAAACATTTTTGGTAATGTCTTAAGAGTAAACTTGTGTCTTTCGGTACATATCTACATATACATATACAAATATACGAGTATCTATATTACTTCTATAGATAGGTTTCGCTCAGAGATTGGGTAAAAGGAGCTATAATAATCCCTCGACTTTCATTTCCTGTTTTTTTTGTTTTGTTTTGTTGAAGGGTTTAAAGTTCCCTCTTTGATGCGTGTTAACGTAATTTCGTTTCTTTATATATTTAATAGTTGTTATTCTTGTTCTAGTTGTTGTTTATCAATTTCTACATACTACAGATATGTACATATGTATATGCATGCATAAGAAAATAGCACGTTTTAAGGACATTACTTATATCCGTCGCTCAACAAGGATAATCCTTTGGGGGAATTAATGTCATGTTCGGCGGGTGATTTCATGATTATTGGTGACAGTTTCTCAGTGGCGCATGAACTTTTGTTTGAAGCCAAGGCCATGGGAGTTCTTGTCGTTTAGTTTTGTTGTCGTTGTTCGTCGTCGTCGTCGTTGTTGACGATGTCATACTACTATATGGTTGTTGATGAAAACTTTTCTGAATGTTTTCAAAGTATTTTGACATCCAAAGCGATCATATTATCAAGAAGGGGGTATGGCAAGTTTATTTTTAAAAATGTGTGTATGTTTTTTTTTTTTTTGTATACAGTGAGAATAACCGAAAAGAAGAAAGTAAAAAAAATAAGGACTTCTGCATGAGATTCACATAATTTCATTCCATGTAGAAAGAAACAATGAGAATAAATTTATTTATTGATTTATGGATAAAGTTAAATTTTTTTCCCCATAAACTAATTGAAAAGTTTTATAAGAACAGAACAGAACAACCATTACACACTAAAAAAAAAAACAACAAAAACTGTTAAACATTTTTGTAAATTGTTTTCTGCTATACTGGAGCACAATGAACTTCCTTTATGTAAGATTGGGGAATATTCTTATTATTGAATGGTTTTATAATATAGATTTGGATTCATGAAAATGATTGAACTTTTTGTAGAACTATTTAACCAATCAATTATGAAAAGTATTTGAACTCATAACGTTACCAGAAAACAGTCATGATTGAATATGATATTTGCAATTTAAAATGCAATGAAATATTATATGGATTTAACAAAGGATCAAAACTGAAAATTTAGATTTGACAGTATATGTAATTTAACATCAAGAAATTTTCAGTATATATACCTAATTTTCAGTATATAATTTTCGAAATCTCAGATTTAAAAAACCTGCCTCAGGATTTTTTACTTTAAAGATTTTCATTTAAAACATTTAAGTTTAAAATCGAGGTTTATTTGTATGGAAAGCTTTAGAACTATGTGAACAATTAAAAACTGCAGCATAAACTAACATTTCAAAAAAGTTTGAACTAATATTGTGAGTCTTATTTTTAAGTGTTGTCTTAATTTGTAGGTAAAGGGTTCTAACAACAATCGCGAAGGGATTTTTTTTCCCGCGGAATATTTTATTCTCCCGAAATTTTGTCTGTTATCAATTTCCCCCGAAACAAATTTCTACCAAACCAAAGATCCGATGGAATAAGAGCTAGATTTATTTTGGAGCATAAATCACAATAACAATTTTTGATGGAGGAAAAAATTTCCAGTGAAATTTTATTTGGGGGGAGATTTTATTATTCTTTCTTCTGAAATTTCCATAGAATTAATATTTGGGAGACAATTCCGAAAAAAATTATAAAACAGGTACTAAAATTTGTTTAAACAATGTGGAAAATTTTGACCGGGGCACTGGCATTACTTTTAAGTATAAGAAGTGGGATTTCAGTCCCACTGCTAGCTTTTCATCGATTTTAGATCGGTCCGTTGAAATTTTTTTCTTATAACAACGAGATGGTTTAGAAAATTGTTTGAGTAAAATCCACCCACTTCCACACCCACTTTTATCTTATTTTAATTTTCTACTAGATCGTTAATATTTTGTGATAAAGATTTGTCTAAACTAAAGCATGACATGTGTTTGTTTTTTCAAATCCGCCCACAACCGCGCCCTCGTTTCTTATATTAGAATTTTATTCTATCAAAAATGCCTTACAAGGCTGGAAATTTATAATAAAACTGTTTTCAGCTAAAACCACGACATGTGTATGTTTTTTTGATGTGTAAACATCTATACTGGCGGTAGGGTGAAAAAAAACGTAACGTATCTTGTGGTCGTGATTGTGATTCTGTGATTGTGATTCACGTTACGTTACGTATGTTTACACATCTTAACCGTGAGTCCCGGCACTCACACTTTTTTTTTTTAAATCCACCTACTTCCACACCCATTTTTCTTATATCTGAAATAACTCTTTACTTTACATCCCTAAAAAGTTCATATTTAATAATTGAAACTGCTTGAACCTTAAGCATGGTGTGTGTTATTTTTTTTTTTGAACCCGCCCACAACCACACCTTTTTTCTTATACATATAAGAATTTATTCTTTTCATAAAAGCCTAAGAAGGCAAAAAATAAATATCTTTTGAGCTAAAACGACGACATGTGTTGTTAATTTTTTTTTTTTTTTTGGAAAATCTGCTATACATATCACGCACACTTTTCTTGTATCTAAGATAACTCTTTACTTACCATTTCTAGAAAGTTGACATTTAGTAATTAAAATTTCTTGGACGTTAAGCATGACATGGTGTAATTTTTTATAAATCCCGCCTACTGCAACACCCACTTTTCTTATATTTGAGTTTTTCCTTATACATACACAAATACATTTTTCTTTGAAAGTTGAAATTTTTAAGTTTGTAAAATGCTCAATAGGTGGTGCTGCGAAGCTTTAAAAGGTTCAGCTTATAATATAAATTTACAAAATACTCAAAATATTTATTAGTTTTACATTTCATGCTTAACTCTTGCTAAAACTTAACACTAATGTTATTTAAATACAAAATTTTTTTTGTACTATGTATTTATATTTTTTTATAAAGGTGGATATCTGAATAACAAAATAGTTTTTAGATAAATATTTACCTTTGCTCACTTCTTCCTATTTTTTTTAAACTTGTTTTTAAGTGAAATTTAAGATATGATATAAGCATTTAACACCAATCCCATTTTTGACAGAAGAACCATATATAAATTTAATATATAGATGACGAAATTTATTTAAAAAAAAAAAAAATAAAAAGCTGTCAGAGAATGACATAGGAAATGCTTATACAAGTGACAAATATTTTTCCTCAATCTATCTTCCATTTTTTGCTGCTGTTGCTAGTATTACTAACCAAACAAAGAAAGAAACCAAAAAAAAAAACGCCCCCCAACATGCTTGTGACAATAAATGTCACAGAAAAATTCACATTCGTTTGAAAATGATTGGCACATCAATTAAGTTTTCTCTCTCTAGAGTTTGCTATGTGTATATAAAAAAAATTTATATATATATGTACACCTACATGTACATATGATAAAGCTATTGGTATATTTGCAAACCCTAAATATAATTTTCTATCCGAGATATACAATATCAAACAACAACCACACCTTATTTTTTAACCGAAACGGTCAATAACCCTTCGGCATCGCAGGGATGGATGATGGCTAGCAGCAAATATAAGGGTTGCAAAAAGTTTCCATCAGAGTATACCTCTATATCTGCAAGTAATTCTACCGACCGACGACGTCGATGGTCTGAAGTTTTCAAAAGCAACTAACACTAGGTATACGCTCAACGCAAAATCAGGTGTTTCAATTCACTCCACGTGATTCATGAAGTTTCGTCTAGTATAGAGTCCTTTGAAAGCATAAGACCTGAGATGCTTTATAGAACTTTAAATTCACCACCTTAACTCGAAAAATATGAAGCGAACATAAAAAAATATATATATAAGAAAAAACTATTAATATTCTCTACAAAATGGCAACAAAAAGTCCAGACTTTTAGGAGGGAAGTTTTTCCCTTGGGGGATCTGTCCAACAGAGGAACAGGTCGTTGTGAAAGAGTCGCAATTTTTTTATTTTTTCAAAGTTTTATTTCTTTTTTTTTATAAAAAGAAAAAGATTGGAGAAGCTAAATTTTACAAGAAGAAGAAGACCTCTCTCTCTCTCTCGTATATCCAGAGGGACTAAGTCCATTATTGAGTTATGCAAATTTTTGTATGTACTTAAAACTTTTATCGATTCTATTCATAAGGGGGATGGGATAGGACAGTCCATTCTAATATTGGTACATATCTATAGTATGGGTAGTGTAGACCAAAGATATTTATATGCATTTCTCATCTATAGGAAGCCATTCACAAATTACCCACATCGTTCTCAAAGAGATGATGCTATCAAACACACATAAGGGTCTGCAGATAATTATCTGCCGCTACCCGCCCCCCAAGAGATCATTGCATGCTTTATTACCCTCTGTGGAACTGGCTGCAGCTAGCGCAGCTATTGGCGATGCATTTGACCCGCAACCCAACCCGAACCCGACCTGACTTCAGTTCGCTTATGGGTTCTTTGAGGAGCAGTGTGGGATGTTTGGGGATATGGCATCACAATGATAAAGCATCCCTTTGGTCATTCATTTCAAATTGCGATGGCGGCAATGGCGGCCGGCGCCTATCAAATTATTAGTGACTATATAATATGTACGTTCGAGTATACTGGCGGCGCGGCGGAAGCCTTATTTATTCTCGAATGCAAATAAATCACGATTTTGTCATATAATTGCAGGCATATTTTGTCATTCTAATTTCCGCAATCATAGTATCGATTGATATCTATCTATATAATATAACCATATAAGTGAAAACTAAACTGGATGAATGTGTTGCTTAAAATTGCTTTAAAGCTTTAAATTGACACAACAACTGATGGAGAAATTGCGAATACCTAAGAAAATAAATAGCACATTTATATGTTCTTCAAGTTAGCATTACCACTTCAAAATATTAAAGTTTTATACAGTGTATATAACTGTCGTGAATTTGTTATAAATTTTGCGTGAAAAAGAAATTGTCTATTTTTTTTAATAAGAAGAAGAGAAACACAAATAATAAGAAAATTGTTATTTTTGTCTTTGTTTTAGTGCACTGTATTGAATGAAATTCAAAATGAAGTTTTTTTGTGACCTTTAGTCCAATGCGTTTCGCCCGCAGGCACGTTTTTTTTTATTCACAGAAAAGATATAATTACTCAAAGTATAAAATGAAAAGTCTAATTAATTTTAGTACCTAAATTTTTCGTTAAACTGTCGTGAAATCAAAAAATGTTCGTTAAATAACCTTGTCGTAAAATTGTCTTAAAATTGCTGTTAAAAAGTCATACAATTGTCGTAAAATAGTCGTAAAAATGTCCTGAAATTGTCGTTAAATTGTTGTAAAATTGTCATAAAATATTCCTAAAATTGTTATAAAAAAATAAAATTTTCGTAAAAAAGACAGAAAATGTCATTAAATTGGGCTCCGGGATCTTAGCACCTCATATATGGGATATTCGCAAAAAAAGTACGCCATCTAAAAGGTCACTAATTGGTCACAAAAGGTCAGCTATTTTAAGAAATTGGTCAGGCTTAGAAAACTTGTAATCCAAGCTTGAACTTTTTCAAGGTCATTAGCGATTTTTGGCACCTCATTTATGGGATATTCGCAAAAAAAGTATACCATTGGAAAGGCCACCGGCTCGTGATAAAAGGTCAGCTAGTTTCAGTAATTGGTCAGGCTTAGGTTTTTTTTAATGAATTTTTAAAAAAAAAATTCAAGGTCATAGTATAAGACTTTTAGCACCTCATTAGTGGAATTTATAAAAAACAAGTATGCAATTTAAAAGGTCAGTAAAAGGTCATAAAAGGTCAGGTAGTTTCAGTAATTGGTCAGGCATATATTTTTTTTAATAATTATTTTAATTTTTTTCAAGGTCATAGCGATTTTTAGCACCTCATTTGTGGGATATTCGAAAAAAGTATATACCATCTGAAAGGTTACTTAATCCTTATAAAAGGTCAGGCAGTTTCAGAAATTGGTCAGCTATAGATTTTTGTTTATAAGCTTTTTAATTTTTTAAGGTCATTCAAGGTCACGTGTACCTTTAGCACCTCATTTATGGGATATTCGAATAAAAAATATACCATCTGAAAGGTAACTCAATCCTCATAAAAGGTCAGCTAGTTTCAGAAATTGGTCAGCCTTGGATTTTTTTTTAATTAATTTTTAAAAGTTTTGTCCCAAGGTCACGTGTACCTTTAGCACCTCATTTATGGGATATTCGAAAAAAATATATATCATTTGAAAGGTAACTCAGTCCTCATAAAAGGTCAGCTAGTTTCGGAAATTGGTCAGCTATAGATTTTTTTTTATGAATTAAAAACAACAAAAAAATTCAAGGTCACTAGTATAAGACATTTAGCACCTCATTTGTGGAATTTCGCAAAAAAAAGCATACCATCTGAAAGTTTATTTTATACTTATAAAAGGTCAGCTATTTTCGGAAATTGGTCAGGCATAGATTTTTTTTTAATGATTTTTTTGCATTTTTTGCAAAAGTCTTATACTAGTGACATTGAAAAAAAAAATTTAAAAATCATAAAAAAAAACTATGCCTGACCAATTTTCGAATATAGCTGACCTTTTATAAGTACAACATAACCTTTCGATGGTATGCATTTTTTTGCGAAATTCCACTAATGAGGTGCTAAAAGTCTTATACCATGACCTTGAATTTTTTTTTTAAATTCATTAAAAAAAACCTAAGCCTGACCAATTACTGAAACTAGCTGACCTTTTATCACGAGCCGGTGGCCTTTCCAATGGTATACTTTTTTGCGAATATCCCATAAATGAGGTGCCAAAAATCGCTAATGACCTTGAAAAAGTTCAAGCTTGGATTACAAGTTTTCTAAGCCTGACCAATTTCTTAAAATAGCTGACCTTTTGTGACCAATTAGTGACCTTTTAGATGGCGTACTTTTTAACGTACAACTGTCGTAAAATTGCCGTAAAACTGTGGTAAAATTGTCGTAAAAATGTGGTAAAATAGTCGAACAAATTTGGTAAAATTGTCGAAAAAATTTGGTAAAATTGTCGAAAAAATTTGGTAAAATTGTCGAAAAAATTTGGTAAAATTGACGTAAAAATTGTAGTAAATTGTCATATACTAATTGTATTAAAATTGTCGTAAAAATATCTTAACATTGTCACAAAACTGTGGTAAAATTTCTTAAAATTGTCGTAAAACTGCCGTAAAAGAACAAAATTATAGTGATTGTTTTGTTTTTAAATAACCCTGGTAGATAATCTTAACTTGACATTCAATTTAGCATTACCACACCTACAAAAAAGGATGAAATTAACTGAAAACAAAAAAAGAAATATGTAAATTATTTAAACTATTCAAACTATTTAAATTTCCATAATTTGTCGTAAAATTAACGTGAAACAAAATTGTTGCAATTATTTTTTTTTATTCTTAAAACTCCTGACATTGCATTTGTCAATGAATTCTTGTTAGTGTTTTTTTTTTTTGTCATAGAATTTGTTTAAACAAATGTCGCTCGTAGTCTGTAAATAACTTGTCTCAATTAAACATTAGTGGTTTTTTTGTCATAGTTAAGGGATTTTTTTTAGAAAAAAGGCTAACGAAAATTCTTTCTTGACCATGGGTTATTTACAAAAAAAACAATTAAAATTTTTTTCTTTAACGACAAATTCACATTCATACTCCATTTTTTTATTTAAGTTAATTTTGAGAGGTGATAATGCTAACTTGATTGAGAAATGAACATTCCAGGAGTTATTTAAAAAACAAGGGCAACAATTTTTCTTTTATGACAAATTTACGACAGCTAATCCAATTATTAAAACCTTAAAATTTTAAAGTCGTAATGCTTGCTTGACGGAAATTGTTTATCTATATAACCAACCAAAGTCTGCCCGGCCGCACTGTTTTCGTAAAGACGACAAACAGTCTTAGCTTAAGATTTGATACCATTTATAGGAGTCTCTTATATCAAGCAAAATAATTCTGAATAAATTTTAATTAAATAGTATAGCATAGTACGAAGGTGAAGCGAAAAGAAAATTTTCATACAAAAATTGAAGCAAAGAAATCATAAACGAAAAATTTCGTTTTCACTTTTGTTCTGCAGTACGCTGTTCAACTAGTGAAATTAATAATTGTAGCAGATTATTTGGAGAAGTCTCCACTCTTTTTCGTAATGAATTATTTGCGCACGAACCATTAATTATTGTCTGTGGAAAAGTGACATTCGAGTTTTTATTTGTATTTTTATTTGTTGTTTTTTTGATTACAGCAAAGGCTTCTGTGGTTTTTTTTTGTTTTTTATTTTTTTTTTTGCAATTGGTGACATTTATTTTTTCCGTAATCGTTTCGTTTACGTTTTCGTTATCGATTTGGAGACCAGAGAAAAAATTTCGTTTCGCTTCAGCTGCGTACTAGACTTAATGTGGGAATTTTTATTTTCAAATCCTTGGCCAATTTTTAATGTGTTTTTCTTCAGGCAGAATAGAGAATGTTATAAATATTTTGATAGTCAATAATTTTATGTAATTGGAGTCTATATATAAATATGGAATACTTGTATACAAATATCAATTGCCATGAAGATGAATGTAAACACATTCGAAACGTAGAAATTTAATTAAGGATTTAAAAAGAAAAAGAACCTATACACAACCCACATTATAAAAATCAAAATTAATTCAACAATATTTAAAGGTCATGAAAATCTATTTTTATGTATTTTGTGCTTGTTTTGTAGAATGGAAATCAAAAGAATAAATTCATACATATGCATATATAATGTACTTTGAACAAATGTTTGAAAAGCATAACAAAAAAGTACCATTTTTCTTAATCATCTGTCACAACCAAAAGTTTCGAGGTGTTGTTGGAATCTGATGCAATTTTCACTAATTTGATATTCAGTGAATCGGTAGTTTTCTTGAACACTGCATGCACATTGCAAATTGCACAAAGGCTTACAGCAAAGGCTACTATGGTTTTTTTTTTGTTTTTTATTTTTTTTTGCAATTGGTGACATTTATTTTTTCCGTAATCGTTTCGTTTACGTTTTCGTTATCGATTTGGAGACCAGAGAAAAAATTTCGTTTCGTATTTATAGTTTCCTTTTACTTTAAAAATCTGCTGCAATAACTCTCGATCTAATAATATATTTTATAGGTTACCTATAACTACAATTACTATGCAAACACCAAACATTCGAAAATCAATGAAAATGTAAAATCTATCAAAAAAATGAAAATTAAAAACAACAAAAAATCAAACAAAACTGGCAAAACGAAAAATAATTTGCTATTTACAATTTATAGACAGAATGACAGATCTAATATATAGTCGCCCTTTAAGAAAACCGACATAACTCAAAAAACTTCAGAAAATGAGTTTAAAGTTTTTGAGTCATACGATGTTTCATATTTTTTTTTTTAATATTTAGAATTTTATTTCGGGATTCCGAAGTTCTACAGTTATGCCAGTTTGACAGAAAGATAGAGAATTTGTTTTTAGTCGAATGGCATCATTAAGTCAAAAATCGTGTTTTTTGAGCTATGCCAGTATTCTTAATAGGCGACGATATGTCAAAAAAGTTACCACCAAAAAAGAAACCGATAGATATTTTAAATTTTATTGACAGAATGTCAGAAATCTGTGTCAAAAAAGAAAAGCGGGAGCAACGATAATATAGAAATGCACGTTTAAAGGTTTTATTTCAGAGAACTGAATTTCTTAAACTATAAATAAATAAAAAGAAAGAAGTGATAATATCAATAAAACAAAAAAAAAAGTTTATTTATTTTAATAAGCTTATTTATGTTTATTAACTAGTTCATGTTAATTAGTAAATTCATGTCAATTAATTAATTCATTCGCGCTAAATTGAAGCTACGAAACAAAATTCTCTCCAAAATTTAGACAAGCTAAAATTTAACCAAACATTTTTGTCGAATGGTAGGTAGGTACGATAGGTACGCAGCTGCCACAGTAGCAAAAAAATAATTTTATACCTATAATTATACCTATCAAAATTTACGGCATGAAATAATTATTTGGCACATTAGTTCTCGACCTAAATTTTGACAGATTCTGTAATTCTTGAATTTTATGTAAAATTTGCTTTATGAAAATTAAAATAGAAATTGAAAAATATTTTGGAACAAACGATTTATCTCAGCGAAAGATTTGATTAAATTCCGTTGAAATAAGAAAAAAAATACTTTGAAATGGTTGAATATCATAATTTTTTACTCAGATAACTGCTGTTTTTTCTGTGGTAAAAATAGCTTGAAAGATATTTTTAAAAGAAAACTGTTCCAAAACCCAAAAGGAAATTTTTATGCAAAAGCATTATTTACGATAACGCAATTTACTTAAATCATATATTCGATAACATTATTTGTAATGCAACTCTGCAGTAGTAAAATCGAGTTGACTACAAAAAATATTGAAAGGTGAGAGAGCGCGCGATGGCGTTTGTAAACGTCAAATGCGTCGGCTAAAAAATTGACTGAAGTTGATCAAATAGATTTTGTGCAAGCAGAATAATTGAATATTTTACGATAGCAATATATCTGCGTCAAAATATATGACGATCATTTGACGATCAAATAATCGTCGTTAATTTGAAGTTTTTAAAAACGGCCTGTGCGTCTGTGCATAGGTATACGTCCACTGTAATTGAAACTAAATCCTAAACGGGTAAACCAATTTGTTTCTAATTTGGAACAGAGCATTTCTGTGTGATTCCCTAGATTGGAAATTGAATCGTTATAATGTGTGTTGTATATAGACACACTTAAGTTGTTTTAATAAAACAATTGAAACGATATACGAAAACTCTTATACATTAAAACAATATTATACAAAATAAAACACACATTAAATTGAGTTTTCAGATTTTTCTTTTTTAAAAACAAAAACTACTTAAAAACAAGAATCAAAAGTTTAAAACAAATTACAATAACTTGAATAATGTTTCTTCGAAGTTCCTATTACTATTACTTTAACTTTTTTTGTTCTATTATGTTATAATATTATGAGAAATAATGTTTCCGAAAACATTGTAAAAGTTTCTGAAAAGTTATTAATCAAATTCTTTTTAAATGTATAATAACTTTGAGATAATATAAAAAAGATAAGCTTCAAAGTATTGAAAAAAATCAATACATCTAATATTCTGATTAAAATTGCGATTTTTAGTTATTTATGAACGGAAAATCTAATGCAAATGCTACTTTTATCATAAAGATTGATGTTTTACTTCCAGAAAATTCACGCGCCACCCAAAAAACTCAAATTGGGCGAAAATTTTAAAAATAGAAAAATATTCTTGTTTGTATTTAGGCATTCAAGTTGCAAAACTATTTGTGATTTACATCAGGAAATGAATTTTTCAGCCATTTCCATTGAAATTTACTATGTAAATAGTGATACCGACTGGAAAAATTAGTTTAAAAATTTCGCATATAAGATCAAATTCTAATAAAAAGTCATTTAATTGTGAACAATATGGCGCTTGTTGCAGGAAATTTCAATATAACATTGTCTCTTAAAATTAAAACTTACATGTTATTACACCAAAGATACAACAAAGTAGAAACTTTAGGCTATAAAATCCTCATTTTAACCAATTTACACTGTTTATAAAACAGAGAAATATAGTTTTTTGTCATATTTTCTAAGCTTTGTTACTGAAACTAGAATTATAATGTTTAATAAACCATCATTTTTGTTCTGGCGCGAAAGAAACTTGCATTTAACTTTGGTCTATATCCGCCAGAGTTGCAGCAGTTCACTATATGTTTATATTTTTTAAACCAAAAATTTATAACAGAAATTACGTTAAATGTCAAAATATGATTTTTTTTTATTCGAAACCCCATTAAATGTCAAATTCTAGAAAGTAAATTTCTATTAGGGTCTTGTTTTTGTAAATGTCTACTATTACGATTGATTAAAAAACCCTGAAAACATCAACTTTTTTGCCTTTTTCTTAATGCTTCATGGATTTCTAGGCAGCCTGATGACATTTGGAACGAAATATTAACGAAACGTCAAAATGTGTTCTACATAATATGACAAGACATGCTATATAATTTTTTCATTTTTATTTTTGTTATGTTTATTATAATATGGTCATCTTAAAATCTACGGATTGTTTTATCTGACTTGGCACAATTTTTCAATCCAGCGGCAACTCTGCCGTGTATAGTAACTCTTTTCATCGCAAAGCAATAATTGTTTGTTTACTTTTCATGGTTGATTTAAATATAGTTAGTAAAAATATACCATTAACATTTATAAAACATCATTATTATGACTACCTTTCAAATATTCAATCAGCTTTAATATCGAACATTATAGACACTTAACTACAACATCACTTGAATCTAAGGAAATGTTGAAATCTTGTTTCAAATACAAACCAAATTTTTTTTTTCAATTTTAATACTTTGGTTTCCTATTTGTTTTAATGTCGTTGCAATCTTTGTTTCATGTTAACAATTAAGAAACCAAAATATAACAAAATCTTCACCCATAACAAATGCAAGCAGTTATGTATAAACTCAGTTTCAACGATGTTTATTCTAACATTTTGTTTGTTGCATTCGTGTTAAGCGAAATAAAACAAAACGACAACATAACAAAACACATTAAGAGTTTCAACTTTGTTTTGATGATGTTAATAGTAACAAGATGTTTAAAATGTAATTAAACAATAGTGAAAATTTATGCATACTTCTTTGAAAAACAAAACCATGTGCTATTCAAGGAATGATGTATGTACATAGTTCATTACAATATACATAATCTTGTTCGTATTTTGAATAGATAAAACCGATTAACTTATTGTTGTTGTTAAAATAAACATTTTAAGAGGAAAATCGTTACAAAAATGTTTTTGCTATTTGTTTCCCCCTTCTTAATTGTAAGTTATATTAAAGTTACCCAAATGTTTTTACAGATTGTCACAAGAAAGTTATTTTGACATTTATGTTAGAAGATAACGAAACAGAAATTCAATAGATGTAATAGTAACTTTTTATCAACTTTCAAATGTTTGACTTGCTTATAACCTTTTAATAACAACTTCAGTTTTTTGGAAACAAGTTCAAACCTTTGCAAAACCGATTTGTAGCATTTAAATTCACTAAGTTACAACTGTTTTTGGATGAACAATTGAGAAACTGAGTAACAACAAATAATGTTGCGGATTACTTCTACAAAACACAAATACAACCAAATTTTGTTATAAATCGAATTCTGTGCTACTCGGGAAACTTTAAAACGAAATAAAAAATAAAAGAAAAACATTGTAAAATAGGAATTTGGTCGATTTTTTGTTTCAAATGCCTTAAAATTTGGAATGTCAACTCTCATATTGACTGTACAAAAAGCAAACCCAAATTGCTTTGCAATATTTCCAAAGGATCAGAACTATTTCTTTGATTTATAGCTTTGATATTCTTTTCTTTATGAAAATTATTTTGTCGACTAAATTTAATAATCCTTATCAAATTTCATTAATTTTCGTCAAGAATTCACGTGGGAAATGATTTTTGTCGCTAAAATTTAGCAAAATGGACTACTGTAGCGTATAGCAGTCGTCTTTGATTTTTTTTATCTTTTTTCTTATATTAATTACCAATCGTGTATTAATGGAAGTTAAGGATGTTTGATTGCAGGTTAAGATAAGAGCAAAATTCAACATTATTCAATTCCATTAAAATTTTACACAAATTTATTTAAATACATTCCATACTTTTAGGAGATTTTCTTTCAAAATCTATTGCTTTTCCGAAAAAAAGGTAAAATTTCATAAGTTACAGTTTTTGATTAAACATTTCTTACAAAAACACAGTTTTCGAGCAACTGAAAAAAAAAATTAATTTTGCTATCATCACGCCACTTTTGGTATTTTTAAAGAATTTTTTGCTTGCGCTTTCTAACTAAATTCAGCTTTGTCTAATTTCCTTGCTCTATCTCTCCTGTTTTTAATACTATGTATAAAAGACAAAAATATTTGCCTCGGCGTATAAACAAGACTAAAAATTGAAGGCAATTTTGCATGCAAAAAACTTTAGCATGTTAATATAATTGAGAGGTGTACATAATTTTTCTTTGGAAATTTAACCGACCACAGACCAATAGTTTTAGTATTCATTTCACTATTCTTTCGCATACAGAACAATCGCCTATATATAAATTATGTTGTATGCAAATAAAAATATTAAGTCAAAAATATATCTTTGGATCCTAATCCACGAAAAAAGAATTATTATTAAGTCAAATGTCAATTAATATTAATGCTTTGTAAATGAAGTGCAAGCACATGTAAATAGGTACATATATAGCACATTACATATATAACACATTAAATTTCCTTGGAAATTCGACGGAATAAAAAATTTAGCATAACATTTTATTTTTCACCCGGGAACAAAAAACGTCGTATCTAATTAAAATAATTAATTATTGGATCTATGAATGAAGTACCTACGAATCGTTAGTTAAAAAAAACTTCATTCCATCCAGGTTTGTTAAAACTTCCAAAAACTTTTTTGATATACTGAATTAAAAAAAAAATAGGGCACCCGCTCATTCATATAGATCAAAACCAATTTTAAACTCTCTTATATATAGGTAATTGAAATATTTGTTAATTTGCAAAAATTGGCAAGGATCAAAACTATTTTTTCTGCATATATTATTGGCCTTTATTTTGCACTCTTTATACATAGAAGTTTGTGACACTTACTAACTTAAATATAAAACTGCAATGCAATATTTGGTAGTGATGCGTTTATAGCCTTTTTTATTGTTGGCAACGGTTCATTTTATTGGCATTAATACATCACAGCCAACACATTTGCACTGTCCATGGGATATAAAAATATACAGACAGACGATGATGATGTCGAGCGAGTGTAGTGTATATACAGAGTATGGGAGAAAGGACATTCCGAAGGATAGATGGATATATGAGTTTTTTTTTTTTTCACAACCCGTAGGTTGTTTATATGGTTTATTTTTGCAGTTTATAATCAATTTCCTACTGAATGGTACCTACATATATGTATATAGAAGGATATAGCACTAGCATCAGCATCATCAATGTAGGGCGTATCGTCGTCTGTTGGTGGGTTAGTCGTTTAATAAAATGTATAAATGTGGCAAGGATATGTACAACCATATAACACAACACTACACTGACATATAGAGGAGTTAATGGAATCCTGAAAGTGATGAAGGATTTTTTAGCTGACTGCGCCAGATCATAATTTTTGTGCGAAAAGAAATGTGCGTTTATTATATATATACGAACGAGTATATATGTACATACATATATAAATTGTGTTGAATGGAAATGGATAAATCTATACATAGGTCCTCATAATATATTTTGTATATAAAGTGAATGAAAGATTTTGACGAATAAAAGAAACTCTTGGCAATGATTGTTGGTTTGAATAAGATTGATGGTTGACATACATTTTTTGATAAAACCAAGAATTGCAATGAACATCATACAAAAAAAATACAATACCTATACACAAAGGAAAAGTTGGCATAACAATAGATGTATAGGTATATTTATATTTTTTGGGTAATCGTTTGTCGAAAAACCATTTTTACGACTATCAACCTGGTTTTGACGTATCAGAACGGAACTTCGAAAAAAAAAGTTAAGAGAAACGTTATTCTTAGGTTAGATTTTTTTGTTTCAATAACCTTTAAAGACATGGAGTTATTTTCGAGAAAAATGGTGTTCGTGATATGTATGTATAAAGGGTCTGCTTCTTTTACCCGAAAAGCTTGAATTTATCATTTACCGATTATAGACTATATGAAGCAGACTATACAAGACTGTCTAAGAGATAGATATGTTCACTGCGGAGTTAACTCTGCATTTAATCAGCAAAAAAATAAAAAACGATTTAACTCGTTGAAGCAAAATGTCAATGAACTTACTGCCGAAATTGTGGAAATTGCTCTTGTTCGGGTGTATGGAAAACGCCCTTTTCGATTTCAATAGGTACTTCTTTAAAAATCGCAATTTCAGCATCAGTCAGAAAAATTTTTTCACTCACCTCACATTTGTGAGTTGAAGCTAAGTCGACATCTAAGTTGATTGAAAAACATGATTTAGCTAGTTATAACTCGAGTTTTACCCAATCAAAGTGGAATGATCTTCCACTGAAAAATTGGGCATAAGGGCCAGTTATACAGTGCACACATATCATAATTTAGTGACATTTAAACCCAATTTTGCAGTCTAAGTAAGTGATACTTAAGTGGTCAAAATATAAAAAATTAAGTGTCACTTATTCATGAAAGTTTGCACTGTAAAATTGACCCTTTGTCTTCCACAATTCGTGACTACGTCACTTACGTGCCAGTTACTTGGACTGTGAAACTGGGCCTCAGTAAGGCGGGTGATCTTAGACGTTGAACAAATTTACAGAAACTCAGTATTATAAGTATTTTCGTGATTCAAAATAGATTGATTGATGCTTGAATAACGTTGGGAAAGTAATACTTCCGAAGTGGATGCTTTGTTGTATGAAACAGTTCAAATTTGTATTATAAATTTGAATCGAAAAAATGCACCAATTACACCTGCTGTATATTCGCAAGTTTTTAAAGAAATTTCGAGAAACTGCTTTGCTGATTGATAACCAAACATGTTGCCGTGTTCGTTCCTCCACAGCTGATGTGGTTTGGAGTTGGTATTATTGGCATTTACCTTTTTTTATTCCAAGAAAATGATGGCAGAAACGCATGATAACCAAATTTTTATGACCATAAATTACTGATTTGGACTTGGACGAGCTATACATCGAGTTCTTAAAAGTGATTACAAACAAACTAGGTACTAGTTATGTAAATTTTGGGTAAAATTTGATAAAATTGCTGAGAGCAAAATATATAAACACTTCTAAAATATTAAAGAAAATTTCAAACGGCCAGTATTTGCCTGCAGAAAATTTGTAAAAAAAATTGAGTTGATAGGATGACCTACTGCCAAGCCAATCGAAGCAGTTATGTCAACAAAATAATATCCTATAATCGGTGCCGAACCTGCCTGTAGACAAAACAGGTAATTGCCTAGGGCGGCACTTGACTAAAGGTGGCACAATCAATACAATATAATTTCAAAGCCAAAATAGGGTAACTCATCCGTCTACTTTAATAACTACTTCCCTGCACTTTCTTCTTTATTCATTATTGTCCGAAGCGCTGGGCCATTCTTAAAAAACATGCTGAGAATATTCAGAGAATTGATTTGAAAAATTTATCTGATATCCGGTGGTCAAGCAGAGCAAAAGCAATTTTGTGTATAACAGAAAATTTAACAGAAATTTATGAAAGTTCGCAATTTAAGTTTTAAAGCAACTCAACTTGGTAAACGCATACACAACTTCAAGTTTGCATTGGAAACAGTTGTTTGGAACGAGTTTTTATGCAAATAAATATCCTTTCAAAAATACTTCAATTAAAATCAATGGACTTTTTAACACGTTTGGAGCATTTAGATAAATGCGACAGTACTTTCAAATAAATCGTTCTAAGTAATCTTTTTTTCAAACATTTTACAAGAACGCTGTAAACGTTGCTACGAAAATGAACATTCAAGTGTCCAATTTGATGAGCCTTCGCAAAATTATCCAGGTTCGGCACCACCTATAATTATTCGAAAAATTGATACTTTTTAATAATGCAACAATCGTTCAAAAATATTGAACTATCTCTTTATCCTTATAAAGTGGGAATGAGATAAAATAAAGAACGAGTGATAGCAAATCAACTATTACCTAAACCAAGAATAAGCGCTGTGTATAAGTTCAGCCTCAGTTTAAGATTTTAAATCACCAATTTCAACGGATTAACTGAGGTTCAATCAGTGTTTCGAGCATGTATCTATTATACCCTGAACCACGGTTATACCCAGAAACCAGGGGGTAAATATTGCTGAAACACGGTTTAAATGTTTGTAAACAACTAACTGACTTAGGGCCAGTTTGTTCACGGTTGATTATCTTTAATCAAGGATTAATGCAATTGGTAAATCATAGAATGTGCATGTTAACCAAAATTTTTGTTAGGGAAAACAAAATTTGAGGTGTTAATCATGGAAATTGCTAATCAGACGATTTTCATTGATTAGCACCAATTAATTAGAGCCTGTTAAAGTGATGGTGCAGATTTAACCCACTGTGAACAAACTGGCCCTTAATGTGAAACATTAACAGGTGTATTTATAACATTTTTGACTAGTGTTAAACAGTGTCTGATAGTCCGAAATAGTTTGAAATATGCTTTATTTAATTTAATAAAATGTTACATTAGTCAAGGTTTAGACAATCGAGTTAGTTGTCTAAGTTAGATAACTCTTAAATATTAACTTAAAACGTACGTAAGGGTATAACAAATTTTCAATAACTTTAAACTCTGGATTCGGATTTTTGGGTATTGAATTCACTACTCAGTGAAATTTCGGGTCTTGAGTATTGTATACCTGGAATATGTCTTTCACCGGACCTGTGTGGATTAGCCCTGTTGGGGATACCACATTAAAATTTCAGCAGGTACTCAACCTCTTAGGTGATGTGGCAGAGAGAACATTTTTAATATGAAAAATAAAATCCTTAACTCTACCAATTGAATTATGTCGAAAATGGTTATATTTTTATGTAGAAAATTATTATAATATCTTTTGTAGAAAGTTTTCTAAGCTACAAATTAATTTTTAAATTATTTCTGTACAAGTGACCATTCGGAAAATATTTTTTTTTTTAAACTATGTATAGTTTGGAAGACCTTTAACCCCCGTAAAATTGTAAGCGGTGCTCATGTCGATGGGAACTTTTTACAGTTTCTTAATGCACCATGAAGAGGCTATACATCGAAATCCAGCTTTCCGTCGAATTGGTTTAATTACTGGACTAATTTAAGACTATATGTGGACTGTGTGGAGACTGTTCACACTTTCATATAAGAATTTATACAAAAAATTTTTGTTGGTTTTGACATGAATGTCAAAACAATTGTTCTCCAGAATAAAACTATGGTTACAATGAATGCTGTAACTAAACAGACTTATACTGGAAAATGTTTTGTATATTTGATGATGACAAATTAATCGAGTGTTCATGTTCATTCATTCACGTCATCTAAATATAATCATGGTATTGATATAGGTACATTCATATGATAAAGTCTTTTAAAAGTTCTTTTTGTTAAAGTTATTGAAAATATCCCAATCTTTAAGATTCAAAAATAAATGGATTTTTCTCTCATTGGCTAAAAAAAACAGCTACACAATATCTAAACAATGTTGTCACTTTCTATATACATTGCCTTGACGCGTTTGTGACGAAGTTTTTAGCAGTTTTAAAACACTTGTTTATAATATTTAGGATCTCAACATTTCCACTTTTATTGCGACATTCAATATAAGTCTTCCATTGAGCAATTATATTTTACTGTATTCACCCCAACTTTAAATATCCTCTAGGTATCGACGACGACCTTGACGATAGGGCTATGGTTCAGAGATGTCGAAACAAAACTATATATAGGCCTACAACAACGCCAGGAGCGGCGATTTAAACTATTAACTGACTCTAGGTTATTATTTTTCCTATTTCAACGAATTTATCTAGCTTCTTTACTAAAAAAAAAAATGCCATAAAATAAAAACTAATGTTTAAGAAATTATTTGTTAATAATTTATAATATAAACAATTTCATTGATAGTTTTCGCAACTTAACAAAATCATCCATTAAGGCCTATTTTCGAAGGACATAACAATTCAAAATGGAATGTTAAAAGAACCGAAAGCAAAAAAAAAAAATCTTATGGCTTGTGAATTACAGAACACAAAATTGCTCCCCAAGGACCAAAGACAACAATAACAAGAAGAACTTGAACAAGAACAACTGTGCCGTGTTCATATTTCTTACAATATTTCCCTTTATTGCTTATAATCTTTTTGTTCTTCTTTGAGGCCACAATGTCTGACATACAAATATTCATATAAATATATGTATATATCTACCACCAAGAACCCCTGAATACAAAAATAAAAATAAATAAACGGAAATGGACCAATAAAAGCACAATTTTCAAAAATGTCCCTGGAGATAGCAAGGCTCTGAGTTAAAATGTAAATTTTACCATTGTTTCATGTAAAATAGTATAAGCATGCGACGACGACCTCGACGCGACATGATTTTCACTATATATATACGCTCACTCGGCCCGATGTCGTTTACAGGACGTTAAGGATGCACAAAGGAATAAAATTGGAATAATTTATTGTTAATTATTTAGTTAATTTTTTTTTGAATTTTTTTGTAAATATAATAAGGATGCCTGACAATATGGAATACACAAAAAGGCTTCGTTTTTTTTTTTTTTTTTGAAAGACTAATTAAGACATTCAAATGGGATTAATTATCCGGGCTTGAATATTGGGCTTCATTATATGGGAATAATGTTGTATAATATGTTGAAATACTTACACGCATACCAACAATGAGAATTTGTATATGGGTGACACTTACCTAGAAAAGAAAGAAAGTCATCCTTAGCGAATCATTTTCACAATATTTTAATTATTTAGGGTGAAATTATTCATGAATTCAAAGAATTTTAATCTTGTTTAAATAATATACAATAAGATTGAGAAAAACATATACATAAAATCAGTAAAAGTTTGGAACGAAATTTGAATTTTATTCCAAGGAGGCATTTTCGGTGACCTGGCTTAAATGTGAAAGGGACATTATAGGCGTGTTTTTTTTTTGCAAGTCCATATGTATAGGTCGAAATAAAATCTTATCAGCAACGCCACATTAAAATAAAAATACAACTCATAAAGAAAATTATTTCTCTTCGTAAAATTAAATTAAATAAAAACACAGATCTTTATTTCAAGTTTTTTATAGGAAAACAAAATAAATTCCAAACAATGATCGCCATTTTTTTTTTTTTTTATGTGTAAACATCTATACTGGCGGTAGGGTGAAAAAAACGTAACGTATCTTGTTATCGTGATTGTGATTCACGTTACGTTACGTATGTTTACACATCTTAATCGTAAGTCCCGCCACTCACACTTTTTTTTTTTCATAAAAAAATTGTTTCATTCGATGACTCGGATTATTTGACGTTTCCGTAAAAATTATCGATACCAAAATGATAATTATCGCCGGTTATACAGTTTTTATTGGGACTTAAGTTAAATCCTGAAAATTATCTGGACTTAGCTAAGTCCATATGGAGTCAAGTTGTTGTTGTGTTTACGTGTAAGATCTTAGTTCCCATGTGGTTTTTTTTTTTTGACAAATCCGTACGGACTTGCAAAAAACACGCCTATTGTTTTTGTTTTTAATTTTAAGTATATTATTATAGGTTAATTAGTTAACACAACTTCTTTTTATACTCGAAATTTTAAATTCCTGAGATTTCAAAAACCTGACATTATAATTCGATGATAGAAAACAATAACAAAATACGGAAAATCTATCCGTCTGTAACTTACTTTTTTTTTAAATGATTTCGGGCATGTGGCCACTGCGACTGGCTCAAATAAATTCCAGCCGAGAGGCCCAATTTTCGACCACAATTGGGGCCGTATGTCAGCAATAATGCGCCGAATATTCTCTTCCAAGGCGTCAATCGTCTCGGGCTTATCTGCGTAGACAAGCGACTTATATACATATAACCCCACAAAAAATAGTCCAGCGGTGTTAAATCGCACGATCTTGGAGGCCACTCCACAGGCCCACGACGCGAGATAATGCGCTCACCAAAGGTTCCCTTCAATAAATTGATTGTTTCGTTGGCTGTATGGCATGTAGCACCGTCTTGTTGGAACCAAATGTCGTCACCATCAACACCCTCCAATTCAGGCACGAAAAAGTCATTAATCATGACTCTGTAGCGTTCCCCATCGACTTTAACATTATGTCCGTCTTCATTTTTGAATACCAAACAGTGACTTTTTGAGGATGAAACGGCGTCTCAACAATGGCTTGTGGATTATGATCACTCTAAATACGACAATTTTGCTTATTAATCATTATTAATCCATTCAACCAAAGGCGAGCTTCATCGCTGAACAAAATTTTCTTGTGAAAATCGGGATAGGTGGCCATCTCGTCGCGCGAACCGAATCATTTTTTTGGTAATAAATTTGCACAATTTGCAAACCTTGTTCAGGAGTAAGTCTATTCATTATTAAATGGAAAACCAAACTAAGCATAAATGAAGTGACAGCTGTCAAAAAGACCAACCCCGAAAAAAGTATTGCCAGATTGAAAACCACACGTCTAAAAAAAACACCCATTACATTACATTTGGAGCAGGGCGCCTGATAATGTAGTGTGAAGGAAATATTCTTTTTTGTAAATTACTCCAAATCTATTATTTTTTTTTTGAATTTCTATTTTGTTAGGCAAAATTTTTTAGTTTGTGAAATTCTACACAAAAAAGATTATAACAATTTTGTTTGTAAAAGGAATAGATTTTGAGAAAAACGTTCGCAAACGAGCCCAGTGCCTTACAACGCGGTTAAAAAAAATGTTAAACAAATAACTGAGATTCGATTTTTGGCGTACGTTTTTTCTCAAAAATATATTGCTCTTACGAAAAAAAAATGTGAATCTCTTTTGTGAAAAATTATGTAAACTACAATTTGCTTTGAAATTTCTACAAAGAAACTTAAATTTTTTTAGTTGAATTTGGCCAAGCTCTGAAAACAAAAGTCCTGAGCGACTAAATTCTGAATGACAAAAGTTCTGAAAAGACAAAGGAAAAAGTTCGGAAATATTACAGTTCCGAAAGAATAAAATCCAGAAATAAAATTTCCAAGACCACTGTGGATTTTTGGTGGGTCCTCCATTTCTGAACTGCGTTTTTCGTGACTTTTCCTTTTTTAGATTTTCAGAACTTTGCTTGTCAGAACTTATTCATTCAGAAGTTAGTTAAAAAACACACTCGCCATTAGTATACCATGTTGTAGATATTTGTACAAAAATCTTATAGCCTATTGTAGTTTTTCTCGAAATCTTTTTGTCCTACGAACCAAAAATATTAAATATTTGGATTGCACAAACTTTGTCTTGCTAATTATATTAATATCATTAACGGGAAAATGTTAAAAAGTCAAAAATACAAAAAAAAGATGAGTTTTTGTTTGATGTTTTTTTTAGAAAAGCAAACATAATAACATTGGATTGGCGTCTCCTAAAATTTTATTGTAATTTTGTTTGTGAAAAAGTGTTCAATGTTCAATTATTTATTTATTTCTTTTATATTTTTTTTTTAATGTTAATTTCTTCGTAACGTAAAATTTTATTTTTAATTTTTTCAGTGTTATCAAAAATTCAACAAAAAAAGTAGGTGCAGAAAAATTCAAAATTGTATTTCTTTAAATAATTGCATCATCCTCGCTTTGCCCAAATTCATAATAAATTTATTAAGATGCTTGCAGTTCAATCTTTAACAGATATAACCGTAGAATATGGCAATTTTCTCAAAAATTGTCTGAAAAATCAGTTAACTCAAAATTTACATATTAAATAATAAAAATCCTTTAACTCAATTATTCTTAACACTAGAATATACTTAACGTCAGTTACAGAATTTAAAAAAAAAAATATTTTTTGAATTTTTGAAAAAAATTAAGATTTATTTTTGAAGATTCCACATTTCGAACATGTGTAAATAATTCTTTTTTTCATTTTAAAGTTCAATTCAAATTTATATAGTTTGTATTACTTTTTAATTTTGCAATTAAAAAATCTGAGCAACTTGCAAGGAATGAAAGTGACCTAATTAAAAAATTCGGCATCGTTGTTACAACCTGTTTTTAGAGTTCATTTGGCTTTTTAAGGTCATTTCATTGAAAAATCTGAAGTTACAGAAATTTTGAGTTAAGTCACTTTCATTTTAATGGTGCGGTATGTCTCTAATTGAATTTAAGTAGAACACAATAAAGTAGGATTGTTAAGAGCTCTACTTACTATTACTTTTAAGTTTACTAAGCTGGACGATAAAGCTATGACAAAACTATAAATTGACAGACAAAAACACTGTCCTACATTTTTGTATATTAAAAATATTTGTTTCGCAAACAAGAAACTTCATTACATATTCAGTTCACAAAAAGAAAAGAAAGTCCTTTTAATCTCATTCCAGCCATCTCCACTTTCTTTATATCCATACTTTCTCCTTTTCGCCGCCTCAAATTTTATCATCTTCATACAATTATTATATATAATTTGAATGCATTATGCGTCAAATACCTATATCATACGAATCATCATATGCCAATGACATTTTTTGAAGTTCAAAGCTCGCTTGCCATTTTTTCCATTAAGCCCTTATAATATGTAAAAACCCAATTCAACTTATAGCCAGCTATAGCTTATACAATACATAAGTATATTAAAGTCAAAACCCATCTTAAATGCGGTTATTTAACTCAATGTATTTTTTATGGCTGAAATGGCGCCCAGAATCTAGTCTCTCTTGCGAATGATGGTAGCACGAGTAGGAGCGATGGAAAATATAAATTTTTCGTTTTTTTTTTGTTGTTCGTTTTTGCATGTATATCCGCAGAATGTCATCATCAACAACCGAATATAGGGAAAGGGACACATTCTAGAAATCATCATCATCATTTCCAAACTCCCAACTCACCATATCATTCCTCAGCTCTGCTCTGCTCTATACCGGGCGGCGACCGACCGCATATATAGATATTTCAGAGCAGAGCATAGTGTATGGACATCACTAAATAGATTATATATATGTTTTGCGGGTATTATGTGTGTGTGTGTGTTGGGCTGTAGGAGCAGCAGCCCTTAAAGAAAGACATTCCATACAACCCACTCATGTGTCGCAAGTTAAATAGTTTACAGAAAAACTCATGTGTGGGATGATCGAATAGGACGAGAGAAGGACCAACAACGACGACAACGACGACGTTGAAGGCAAAAAATAGAAATTGGAAGTCCTCTGTATATGCGGGGATCAAGCCAACGAACAACATTTGGGCGTCAATTAAATTTGCAAAACTTATGGGCGACGACGAAGGACATAGGACCACAATTGAGAGGAGCACCGAAGAATGAAAACGCCAACGTCAACAGCGACAGCGACTACGACAACGAGATCAGCGACAGGGACGTGGACGGCGACGGAGATGCGGAGACGACAAAGGCAACGGCGACGAAAGAAACTTAATAAACTAAAAAATGTGTGAGTGTTTTCAATTCAAGCCAAGTATAGGACTTCTGTTTTCTGTCACGTATACATCAACGCAAGACAGCAGGCGAGAAGGATAAAAGAATTTTTACGCCAAAGGACCTCGCACTACATATAATCATTTCCAGTAATACCAGAACCAGTGGGATAGTAGCAGCAGTACCATCACCAACACCACCCCCCCCCCCCCCCCCCTCCCCAGAATGCCCATTAACACCCCCGCATATGAACAACGAACGTGCTGTAAATTACAACAAGGATGAGAAGTATTCACAGTTCATTTGCAAACGGAATTCGTATATCAACCCATAAGGACATAAGAAAAGGATATGTGGCGAAATTAAAGTCGCCAACTCTGCCATGCCTTAAAATGTCACAAAAATCCTCCACAAGGCAAACCCATCAGGGATACAAAAAAAAAAACAGAGAAAAGAAAATTCCAAAATGTCGAAATGCCATTTTTATACAAATATCCCCGTCATGGTGGGAGAATTCTTTCAGGAAAATTAAAAAAACACATCAAGGAATCCTTTTTCTTTTTTCGTTTTTTTGGTGTGTAAGCCTTCTTTGCGATTCTGTTCCAGTAGTGTGTTCACCCAGTTTTCAGTGCTTTGCTCGATTATTATTGTCTTTATATAGAGAGTGAGAGCTATACTGCAAAGAAACCAAACCACATTGACAAGAAGCTCACCAGTGCGCCAATTTTCCCGAAACAAGAACACACAAAACCAAAGTCAAGTCATCCAGTTCAGTGGAAAAGAAAAATTACCAGCCTGACGAAGTCCACCATGGTGTCCTGGCAATTTTCAAAGGAATGACAAAACTCCATATCAAGTCAAGGCAAGGCATGAAAGACTGCAGAAAGAGACAACGAGAGAGAGAGAGAAAGATCACACATTTCATCCATCCGGTTCCGTCGTCGTCGTCATCGTCATTGCTTCGTCGTCGTCGTCGGAATGGCCTTAAGGCTGCAACTTAGGCCGGATTATGTTAACCTCTCTCTCCTTGTCCGTCACACATGCACACTCGGCTGAATTCCTCTGGCCTAACAACCAATTAAGATAAGAAAAGAGTTTTGTCAGGACGATTTTGTGTCAGGCAATTTGTGCGACTGACTAATTGTGTATGTGTTTATATGGATGGGCTTGCGTGTGTATATTTGGTGCATGTGGTTGATTGCGCTCACAAGAGTGGCTTTAGATTACACCAGCTTTGTGTGAAGTTGTTAAAGGATACCGGATGTGCTCCGTTTTGTGGGATATTTGTCTGTTTTTTTTTTTTTTTTTTTTTCTTTCAAGTTTTTCAGTTTTGCACAGTTTTGTTTCTTTTTTCTTTTTGTGGTTATGGTTGTTTGTTAAAAGAGATTCCTTTACAGATTCTCCATCAAACAAACATCAACAAAAATGGAAGCAAAAGTAAAAGAAAAAAAAAGAAAAATGAGGATAGTGTGTTAGAATGCTCATATTCAGATTACTACGAGTATAGAGGAGAGTCCTTTGTGTGAGAGGAGCTTCACGTTCTGTTTTTTTTATTTCCATTTTTTTCCACGGCAGAAGCAAACGAAATTACTTTTTATCTACCTCGTAGCAGTAGCCGAGGTGGAATTTTTGATGAAACGAGAATGTTGCACTATATAAAAGGACCAACCATCACATTGGCTTGGCGAAAGCTTCCAAATTGGCGCAGAGGGGTGGTTGTTTATTCCTCGCATCATTTGTAAAACCGACACACGCTATACACTATACACTCTACAACCTATACGAGTCTCGTTTATAGTTGAATGGCGATGTGAAGATATTCTACACCATCACACGTGTTACTGGAGAGATGAGAAGGAGGTAAAAATGCACATAGAGAAATATCCTTTTATTTTGTGGGAAGAGCGAGTTTTGTGGGATTGATTCCTTGTTATCTGAGATTTGCAGGTTTTCATTAACGGTTACAGGCTTTTTGGTATATCCAGCTTGATTCTAGCATGTTTTAGGATAGGAGGGAGAATTTTGTGGCACACACAAAAGAAACAAATAGCTATACTATATACGTATCTACATGCAGTTTTGAACTATCGTATTTATATATACACACATAAATATGTTGTACAGGTAGGTCATGGCATCAGAGACTCTTTGAAATGTTGGAAGATCTGACAATTAGTACCAAAGGTACCTACCTACCTACTATATAGATGTGGGTAAATTCGATGTTATGTTTCAACTATAAGGCTTGTGTGTGAGAATCAGTAAAGCTAATGGGATTTTTGTGAGAATTACAAAAGAGATATACCTGTGAGATGTTTGAGGTTATACAAGTTAAAACTGTAAGTTTTTAAGTATAAGGTGGCTTAAAGAACAACATTTGGATAACACGTTAAGCTGGGTCATATTATTGTATAAAGATTCGAAAACCCAATGTGCTTCAATGTGCTCAACTTGTGCTGCTATGTGCCGGTAATATTTTACAAAATCGCAAATTTGCAAATTTTACAAATGGAATTTTACTGAAAATGATAGTTTTCTTAAAAAATTAAGTTGTGCCGGTTTGCACTTAGATAATGCTTCTGTATTTACAACTTTTAAGGCAGAAAAAAAATTTTGCGAAGTTGTGCTGGAATGTGCTTAACTTGCTGCCAAGTCCCAGCTCTTAGCAGCAGAGCACAAAAAAGGGGCCTAATTCCCTAAAACGAAAACGATCGAATGATATCGTTTGGAAATAGCTGTACCTATATTTCTCTTAAATGTTATAGAGATGTGTATAGTCAAAACGATATCGTTTGATCGTTTTCGTTTTACGGAATTAGGCCCCAGAGCAGATTAAATTTTTAATAAAATCGTCATTTTGAAATTTTTGTTGGCCAATTTACAAATTTGCGAAATTTTTTGTTAATATTCAAGGCAAATGGAAACACAAGTTGAGGACATAACACTTCATAACAGCACAGCCAACACACCATTTTTTTTTTTTTTTATGAAAACCCAATATGGCGCCTTCGCAAAAATTAATTTTCGGCCGCAAATTTTGACAATTTTTTTTAATGTTTTATATTTTTGACCAATTTTTTCGTAAAACTTTTCCACTGTATATTAGGCTGTTTTGGTCTTCCATCATAAAGACCAAAACAGCCTAATATACAGTGGAAAATTTTTTTTTAATATTTACAGTACATGGCAGCACACAAGTTGAGCAGATTAAAGCTTTTTGTGAAAATCGAAAATAGATGGACTAACTTCACAATAAGGCGCTTCGCAAAATTTATTTTCGACCGTAAAAGTTACCCGCTCTGTATCTTTCCGGCACTTGACAGCATTAATTGAACACATACAAGCACAAATTTACTTTTTTTAGGAAATCGTCAATTTGAAAAAAAAAAAATCAGGTGTCAGCACAAACTTATTTTTTTTAGAAAATCGTCATCTTGAAAAAAAAAATTCAAATGAATAAAATTTGCAAATTTGGAATTGTGTTTTTAATATTTACAAAACATTACAATAATAACGAAGGTGAAAAAAATTAAAAAACTACTTCTGTTTTAGTGGAGCGATTGAATATAATTCAATTAATAAGTTCAAGTGACCTCAACTCCAAAGATTGCGTTTCGCCCAACTGTCGTATCATTTCATATGATAGTGCGAACCTGTTTACATATAGAGTTTCAACTTTCTCCCAATGTCCTGAATATTTTATAAATGAGATAGTAAAGTTTACTAACAGAATTGATAGTAGTTTTTAATGATAGTAAAATTTCCTAATAAAGTTGTTAATAATTTTGAATTTTTCACGAGGTACTTGCGTGAGGTTTTTAAGCATACATGTGTACAAAGCCCAGCCTTAGGATACGAACAAATGTAAGCTCCTATAGACAACATCTTATATGATTCTGAAGAGGGGTTTATAAATTCAGTACTAACGATACAAAATTCTATATATAATTTAATATTTTGTAATAAATGTTGTATAAGACTGTCGTCTGATGATATCTTTTGATTGCTTATTAAATATTTATTTCCGACTAATTAGAAAAATCAACTCCAATGTAATTCAAACCGCACACGACTTCGTCTTTTATTTTATATTATTAAGAAAACTTAAAATCTTTACTTCACATAGAAAACAGAAACAAATATATGAAAAACAATGAAAACCCTTACACAAGGACTCGTCGTCGTCCTTTTAAGTATACCTACCTATCTACTGGTCTTTCACCACCATAAGCCGCTTATGAATATACCACCATCCTTGTCAGGCTATACAAAAAGCCCGCCAGCACAAGTTGAATGTCCGGGAGCTGCAATATTTAATATTTTCAAGTTTCATCTTTTGCGGTTTTATAAAACCACAAGCAGACAGAACTCCGCACATAAAACAAAAGCTCTAAAATACGAACACAAGCTTCCTCGTTCTCGTCCTCGACGTCGCGTCAGTCGTCGTCTACTTCGTCATTGGTCTTCGTTTCTGCAGACCTGTCGAATTTTATCTTTTATTTAAAGAACATCTCGCGTTCCTTCTGTTATGTCCTCTTCCGATTTCTAAAGAGTAATAGTGTTCAAGATGGCTGTTTTCTATTTTCAAAATTGTGTTCACTGAGTATAAACGGATGATGACTGACGATGGCGATGGACTCAGGGACGGTATAGCGTCCGCCGCCACGCCGACCGCCCGCCGACTGCCCGTCGATGATAGAAGACGAAATTCTTTTGGTCATCGTTTTCATCATTAAACTTTCATTTGAAATAAAAGTGTTTTCTGAGAGGGAAAACTCTAAATAAGGATAAATCTGTGGGAAAGAATCAGAAACGAGCATAGCCAGAAAAATGTGTTTTCAAAAAAATAAAAGAAAGAAAAGTTTTTCCTTTAGTTATGTGTGTGGTGTGGTATTTTTGCGGACGTTGGTTGGTTGGTCTTGGTTTGGGTCTATCTATATATATATATTTACCTACTCGACTTTAACCCGACAATAGAATGCACAACGAACAAAATCCGGAAATTGGAGAAATGTTATATTTTTTTTTATTTCTTTGCGAAAAGACAAAGCTGACGCGGCGCACAAGGAGAGAAAGTCCTTAAAGTCTTTGCATCGGACAACAAAAGTCAAAGTGTTTTGGGTGTCGAGAGAATTTTCAACTTTGAATTTCTTCTTGTTTTAATTTTTTTTTTTGGTTTTTTTGATTTTATTTTGTCTGCAGCTAAGAATTCATGCCACATCACACAATCGTGTGTAAACAAGAGATATTTTTTTTTAAGATTTTATGTCAGAAGTGGAGTTTTATAGATAAAGAGTTTTTTTGAGATTGACAAATTTTGATTTATTAACAAAAAAACATTTCGACTTTTTAAACGAAGGCTTCATAATTGTTTCAATTCTATATAAAACTTTAAAATTTATAGTTTCAGGGTTAAGACACCA
This sequence comes from Epistrophe grossulariae, assembly GCA_929447395.1. Taxonomy (NCBI): domain Eukaryota; kingdom Metazoa; phylum Arthropoda; class Insecta; order Diptera; family Syrphidae; genus Epistrophe; species Epistrophe grossulariae. Next base: position 133,070,369 of record OV839568.1, on the reverse strand, counting down.
AAAATTGTGTTTTTTTTTTGTTTTTTTAATTTAAGAAGCCTTTTGTATTAATAACTGGAAAAAAGAACACTTTTCACTGCCTTTACTGTTTAGGTAAAAATTCGACAAAAAAAAACGTGTGAAGGCTGAGAACTTCTCGAGATATTAGGTAAAGCACATTTTCAAAATAATAGCTCGCGATCGATTTTTTCGATTGTAATAAATATTGTTCTTTTTTGGTAAAAAAAAAATTACGAACAAAAATAGAGATATACCTCCCATTAGAACCATCTTTTTTTTCATTTTCCAATCTCGAAAACGGTTCAACTAATTTGGTTTAAAAACTTAATTTTTTAAAACGATATGGGCGTAAAATTCGAAAATTTTGCGTTTATATAAATATTGTATGCTCAGGCAGCAAAAGTGTTAATCACATTGCTTAACGTTTTTTATTTGTAAATCGAAAATGGAGGTGCTTACTTAATGCTTCGCAAAATTGTATTTTCAATTTACAATTTTGTTTCTATTTGAAAATTGAAAGTGGTACCTAGTCCTAATTTCGCATACTTCACAACAATTATTTTCATTCGTAAAATTTCCAAATTTTGTATTTATATGCGGCACTTGCCAGCATGAGCACAAAACAGAAAATATTGTTTTTTTTTTTAATAAAAAAATTTAAATTTTGGAACAATAAAATTTCTTCCGTAAAAATTGCAAATTTGCATATTTGCGAATTCTTTTTTAATGTTTACGAAACAGGCAGCACAAGTTGAACACATTCAGCACAGCTTTTTTTTTTTATTTGAAAATCGAAAATGACAGTGATAGGTTGAAGCTTCGTAAAATTTAATTTCCTCGGTAAAATTTGCAAATTTACGATTAACACATGGAAAAACATTGAAAAAAATTTAGCACAATTTTTTTTTTTTTGAAAATCGAAAATTGCGGTGTTAACCTCATGCTAAGGCGCTACATGATATAATTATTTTCGGACGTAAAAGTTGGAAAAATGCGATTTTTTTTGTTAACTCTTCGACACTTTGAAGTACAAATTGCGTATGTTTAAACACAAATTGTTTTTTCGAAAATCAAAAATGGCGGTGCTAAATTTACGCTATAAAATGACTGCCGTCTAAAAATTATATCCTAAGTAGGTTTCTTTTTTAAAACAGCAGATGGCAGCACAAGTTGTGCGCTGGCACTTTGCAAAATCTTTTATATTTAAGAAAATCGAAAGTGGCCCAAAATCACGCAAATTTGTAATTTAAAAAAAATTTTTTTAGAAAGATATAAGAACTGATAAAGAGGTTTTTTCAATTTATTTCACTAATTATCGTGTCTTGCCTCTTATAGCACACATGAATTAAAGCAAATATTATTTTTCCGCTTGCGTGCGTCGGTCGTGCAGTTCCATCGAATGGAGTTTTGCTTTCTTCAAAGTTTCCACATCATCTGAAGTTTTTTGTTTCACAAAAAACTTATTCGCATATTAAGTACTAAATTTTGTTTTCGATACGTATACACAATTTTTAAAATTTGTCAGTAAAAAGCGTCAAAGATGAGAAAACAGATAAACAAATTTTTCTTCGTAAGTATGTAAACATTAAGAAGCTTGACATTGAGAAAGGATGATAAATGATCAAAAAATTTCCCGAAAACGGTCTCAATTTTCAGGTCTTTTTCTTATCGGAAATATATAAACTTCATAAAGATTTTAAGCCCTCATGGTACTCGCTACCCTAAAATGTTTTTGTGTAGACTGAGGATGAAGCCATCTTGGTAGAACAAAACTGAAGAATTGAAGTATTTTTTTATCACCTTGCACTTTTTGAGTTCTCTAAGTCTTTGACTAAAGAGTTTGATTGAATGCTTTGATTTCAAGTATATAAATCTAAGACTCCAAATAAATTCATCAAAAGAATACAGTCAACAAAATTTCTTTCATTATAGCCTCTCTAAAAGAAAATAATACTAAGGCTAAAGACTTAAAACATATTCAAAAGAATACCATGCAACTTGCAAGTTAAAAAAAAATATAGGAACCTTACGTACCTACACATAACTATGTATTAACATTTTGGAAGTCTTCATACTTCCAAAAATGGTAATATATACTTTAAAAGTCTAACATCATCATATACATACAGTCGAACTGCTTACATTCTTGTTATCTTCACTGCAAGAAAAAGAGACTATTAAAATAGTCCTGTCCTATAGGCAACCGACAATTTACTGAATTTTGTAAATTTTAAATAAATTTCTATATTCCTACACATAAATATAGGTATGTACTTTCAAATTAATTATGCCTATGCCTTTTTGTCTGCAACATGGAGCTAGTATAATATCTTGCTTGTTCAAATAAATTTGTAAGTCATCTTTAAATCTCATTTAACATTCACTGTGGTTTAATCAAATCAAACTTAATTCAGTTTAACATTCATTCAGAAGTGGTGAATAATTTGAGATAACTTCTCTTCAATTATTCCGAAAAACTTTTTTCTGAAACGAAATAAAAAAAAAATAAAAAAAACTTTTATTTTTTGTTGAATTTTGTTTTCTAACATGGAAACGAAATAAGGATTTCGTTCCCTGTATACCAACCTTTATAGGCACAGAGCGAACGAGGACTTCAGTTGAGTGCAAAATTTTATTTTATAAGTTTTTTTTTTTTTTTTGGTGAAATCAATGTTGGTGATAGGAAAATTAAGGTAAACTCATGTCACTGAAAATTTTTATTCACCTTGCCTCCGTGAAGTTTTCCTTTAATTTTTTTTTAATCGGTAATATAGCTTTTTACATAGGTATATACATATTAAAGGCATTTTTTGGTCTTGGCCTCAAATGAAATTGGAAAGAAGTGATATCCGAATATACCTCGTCCTGCTGCAGACATATACCTACCAACCAACCAATCCAAGCCAACATCAACTTTCTGATCAAAGTTTTTTCTTTGAAAAGTATCAACAACATGGGTAAAGAAAACTCCGCTTCTTCTTAAAATAGATGCCAATTATGCTCGACTTAAAAAAAAAAAAAAAGAAAGAATGAAAAGTTGGCAGAAGAAAAACTTCCTTATACAGGATGAGAATACCTTTCATTTCCTTATATACCTATATTTCTTTTTGTATTATTCTAGGGCTAGGATTCATCTGTATATACAGTATGCATGCAGATGAAACCCAAGAAGGTAGCATGGTATAGATATATGTACATGAAAATTGAGCAGGAAGAAAGTTTCAGTAGACCTGATTGCCTCTTTATTGCACATCTGGGTTGTAATACCTCATTATTGAGTTTAAGTAATAATAGTCGGCGCAGCGCCGAAGAAAAGTTATCGAAAGATGAAACTTGCGTTAGGTTTTATTAATTTTTTTTTTCTTTTTTGTTTGAAACTACGTCGAAAAAAAATATAGTAAACTCGTAAATGTGGGCTTGTTTTTGGGGAGGTAGGTTAGATATAGAATTTCCACATCTGTGACAGTGTAAACGACAAAAGTCTTTGAGAAAGTTAATTCAAAATGACTCGTGTTTTAATAAAAAGCCATATTCTTTCAAGGGCCAAAATATAATGGGAACAATTATTAAGGACATTAATTGCACTAGACATTATTTTATTCGTATATATGTATATGGGTATAGGTATAGTGAGCGCGGATATTTTGCTAAGAAGTTTAGATGAAATTTCAAGTCATAATGGATGGAAACAGCAGTTACTTACTATTTTTTTTTGCATCATTTTCTATAGCTCTAAAATGGCAAAAGTTTTTAAAATTAAATATTTTACTAAGAAGTTTCATTTATATTCTAGTACATCATTTTTTTATTTTTTTTGCGAATATTTAAATAAGTAGTTACCTATTAAGATTGAGCATATGTTCTTAATATCAATTTTTTGTCAACTTTTATCGAAAATTTAGACTTTATATACCTACTTTGTATGGACACATTGTTTAGAAAGAATGTATAGAAACATTGTTTAGAAACATTCACATTTATTAAGGCTGTTGTTTAATTTAAACGATAGTAAAACGAAACAGCTCCAGAAACGGCAGTTGGAGTTTCAGTAAAACTATAATATCGTTTAATTGATTAGAAGGGTGAAGAACAGAGATATCGGTTAAGTTTTATTTTTACTTAAACGACAACGCATTTACTCGCCGTGTCGTTTTAGTGTTCTTTTCGTAAAATGACAACTGTTATGAAGGTGATTATATAGAAACATTGTTTAGGAACATTGTTAAGAAACATTGTTTTGAAACTTTGTATAGAAACAATGTTTAGACTTTTGCTTTAAAAAAAAATGTTTTTTTTTCTAATTAAGTTTTATTAAAATCAAACCAAATTTTTTTGAAATTTATAATTTATCCATTAAAAGTGAACCTATATCGTATAGTTTTTTTTCATTCAATCCTTTTCGAACCTTTCAAGAATCAACGATAATAACCTAAATCTTCAAATTTTGTTGTTTCTCTACATCATTGGAAATAAAATCCTTTTTAAAAGCTTTTGAAATCTTCTGAATTTCAAACTGAGCTCAGAACAGTTCAATACCGTCAGATTTTCGACATTTTTCCGTTTAAAAATCAAAAATACAAAATTCGGGAACGGGTCGTTATTCTGTATTACAAAATTCTGTATGACCAAAACTCTGGAAATGGATTGAAAATTCTGTATGATCATAATTCTGTATTTCATTATTTTGTAAATCTTTAATTCTGTATTCCAAAATTCCGAAATCCAGAATTCTGTATATAAAAATTCTGCAAATACAAAATTCTGAAAATTTATAAATACTGTATATTCTGAACTCTAAAATGCTGAATTTAAAAAATTCTGTAAATTATAAAAGAAAAATTGTTTTGAAAATGAAAAAAAATGCGCACTTTATTTCATTATCAAAACAATCTTTTTTTTATAATTTACAGAATTTTGAAATACAGAATTTTGGGATACAGAATTTTAGATTTACAGAATAATGGTTTTACAGAATTTTGAAAAACAAAATTTTAGATTTCCAGAATTTTGAAATACAGAATTTTAGATTTACAGAATTTTAAATTACAGAATTTTGAAATACAGAATTTTGGACACTGAATTTTGGCACTTACAGAATAATGACCCCAACCCATAAAATTTTTTAATCATAATTTCCTGCAATGAGAATGAAAAACCGTCGAAAAACTTGACAGTGTTTTCGATTTGCTTTAAAAAAAATATGCATAACTGGGCTGCATGACTTACTCTTGTGATTAAAATAAGGCGAATTCTTAAAAAACCTAAAACGAAAAAAAAAAAAACATATCTCAAATGTGGGATATTCAAAAAAACAACGAGTCATCTTAAAGACCAGTAATTTTTTAATAAAAAAATAAGTCATAGAAAATTTCAATGAGTGATTTATGTTTTTTGAAGTCATTCAAGAATTTTAGCAACTCATTTGTGGGATATTTCCAAAAAAAGTAGGAATATCATTTGAAAAGTCACTGAATTTTAATAAATTTAAAACAAATTCAGATTTTTTGTATACATTTTTTTAAGATTTAAATGCTAACATTTAAAATGGGATATTCGAACAAAAAAATATGCACGGTTGGATAAACTTACTTTAGTGGTTAAAAACAATAATGGATCTTCATTTAAACGAATACTTTTTTTTTAAGTCAAAAATACTAAAAGATTTTCTTTTTTATTATTTTTGTTTATTAAAATTATTTTTAAAATTTTAAAATGAAATATTGTTGGTTATATGTTAGTATAGGTACCTCAAATGTGAGATATTCGAAAAAAGAATATGACCATAAAGATCAGTAAAGTTTGTCATAAGAAATACAGTCATTGAAATTTTTTAATGAATGGTTGATGTTTTTCAAAGTCATTAAAGAAATGTATCTAATCACTTGTGGGATATTCGAAAATAAAAAGTATATCATCTGGGAGGCGACTAAATTCTAACAAAACGTCAACCAGAGGAGCCATAGATTGTATATATTAATGTATATATAAATTTTTTTCAAGGTTTGAGGGAATTTTAGCATTTATGGGATATTCGAACAAAAAATATGTACGACTGGGTCACTTGCATTTGCTCTTGTGGACGGAAAGATGGGTTTGGTCCCACATTTTCGGGCTTCTGTAAAATCGTAAAGTTAATTTTGATTACAACTTTTATTTAATTTTATTTTATTTTATTTTATTTTATTTTATCTGTAACCAATACTTGCCCCATATGGAGCAAGTAAACAAAATCTTTTAAAGTTTTATTTTTGGGATTAAATTCTTCTTAAAATTTCCCATCTCATAAAAATGTAATTTATTGATGATAATTTCTCGAAGTAATGTTGATTTCGAACAATAAAACATGTGTTTTTGGTGCCATGATGTTTTCCCCCATAGACTCTCATATACCTACCCTGTAAAATGATGATGATGATGATCAAGAAAATGAAATAGCTCTCGTATATCATAGATATATGCGTAGGTAGTTATATATAGATTGAGTCTCATCGTAACAGTTAGCCGCCAGAAACATATTAGGTATTATTACGAATCTATTTTGTTTGGCATTATATTGATTTGATTTAATGCTTCAATAATAAATGATTTCTAGCATAACCAAGATTTGCCACCCTTCTCTTAAAATGTGGATACACTTATATACTCATGAGTGGAGACAACAATTCCATCACACTAAATCAACAGCTCTCCGTTGTCGTTTCCATCGTCGCGTCATCGGTCGGTCGTCCTGTGAGTCGTCTCTGAGTCCTGAATGTGCTATACTGTTGTGTATTATAATATAGCCCTAAGTGTATTGGGAGCAACACGAAGAAACAAACACACACTACACACACAAACACAGACTTTGGTATAGAACAACGAAAAACCAGTTGGGAGAGTAGCTTATAGCCACTCAAGTTTATTGCCTCTAACTGACTTATTATAAATGCATTTACTCGAGAACTTATTGCCGTTGTTGTAGGTATATTCCTATTCTGGATTTGCTGGCTTTGACTCTGGGTCTCTAGCTCTGGTTATGGCTATGGCTCTGTGGGTCTTATAGGTGCAATGTTCAGTTAGTTATTCGGTGTGCACCATACAGAGTGTGCCTTGTCTAGCATGATGTACATTTTACGATGACGATGACGATGACGTCGTCGTCGTCGTTGTAGTCCTTCTATATGGTGTGCCCCCTAAATAAACACACAGTCAGGTGATTTCTCGTTGGTTGCTCCCTCATGTCCCACTTGTCGTATCGACTCAACACGACAAGCTGTTCTGCTTCAGCCACAATCACTTTACCTCGCCCCCAACCATCAACATTATTACCAAGAATAAATATTACTGGGAATTGGAACAATATATAAGGAGTGATTTACAGGGTGTTTAGTTCGAGAATTACAAGAGATTTTTCGTCGAAATTTTTTGATGCTATATTGTTATTCCTGGCATTGAAATGCAATAAAATTAAGGGATTAATTGTATGATTTAGGGTGGTAATCATCGAACACTATTAGGTTCGTAAACCTATTCATCAACGTATATTAGTGCTGATTTGCCAGCGCTCTCAAAAGTTAATAGTGGTTCTGACCACTATCTAATCTAAATTAATGTTAAATCTTGACAGGAAAAACTTACTTATGATTATTATTTTCATTGTATGCACAGTAAAAATCTGTTTTATTTTATTTGAATTAATAGCAAAAGGAAAACAACGGAAATGAAAACCGACGTTGGCAATGACATGTTCGGAAGAGGTACGCTCACGATTCACAATCGTCTTTGGGATGTTCGAAAGGGGTACGTTCATCAGGTCCAAACACTAATATTTCGAATTATCGACTTAGCGAAACCCAAAACCTATTAGAGCTTGGTGAATAGGACCCGAAAAATTTAAAACTAATAGACTCTTAAATAATCAAGAAAAAAAGCTCAAACATTCCGCCTCTGCGAGTTAACGGCAATGTTCTTGTTACTCAAGTCGAAAAGGTAGAAGCACTGGCTGACACTTTTTCCAAAAATCATAATATATCATTTGATCTCAGTGATGCTGACACTGAAAATATTGTAAATGATAAACTTATTGAGCTAAATTCTTTACCTAGTAACGTAATTAGTAACAACTTTTTTAAAAATAGATCAGTGAAGGAGTTAATTAAACAATTAAAATCCAAAAAATCATCTGGGCTTGATGGTATGAGCAACAGATTACTGAAAGCCTTACCTTCCACGGCCACTTAATTTCTTACTATGATTTTCAATTATTGTTTGATCCTTTCGTATTTCCCTAAAGATTGGAAAATAGCTAAAGTTGTAGCTGTCTGCAAACCTGGTAAAGCTAAGGATAATCCTAATAGTTACAGGCCTATCAGTTTATTAAGTACTATAAGTAAAGTGTTTGAAAAACTTATTAAACAACGATTGTTAATCCATATAGAGGACGCGAACTTATACCCTGATGAGCAGTTTGGTTTTCGAGCTGGTCACTCCACAAGCCATCAAATATTAAGAATAAAAAATCACGTGAAAAGCAACCTTAATTCTAAGTTATCGACTGGTCTAGTACTTTTAGACATCGAAAAGGCCTTCGACACTGTGTGGCACCAGGATTTAATTTACAAACTGATAATGTTTAATTTTCCGACATATCTGATTAAGTTGGTATGGAGTTTCTTACTTAACAGAAAGTTTGCGGTATATGCAGGCACTGTAAAGTCTTCACTATGTGATATAGTTAGTGGTGTTCCACAGGGTTCTGTACTGGGTCCTATTCTTTTCAATGTGTATTTGTCTGACTTGCCATCTTTGGACGTAAACACTAAAATAGCTATGTTTGCAGACGACACAGCCCTTTTTGCGTCTAGTGTATTGCCTCAAAACGCTCTTGAAAGTTTGCAGTGCTCACTAAATATCTTACAAACTTTTTTTCATAAATGGAACATAAAGGTTAATGCTCAAAAATCACAAGCAATTTGGTTTTCTAGGCGTAGAAAACCAGATTTTCTGCCACAAACAGTGTTAAAGCTAAACTCTAGTGATATCGCTTGGTCTGAAAGCTGCAAATACCTAGGTCTTACACTTGACAAGAAACTGACTTTTGATAAACATATTGCTAATACAATAAACAAAACAAATTTACTGATAAGAATTTTATATCCTTTCATTAATCGCAAATCAGGTCTTAGCATGTATAATAAAATTTTGATATTCAAAACTATTTTCCAGCCTATACTCACTTATGGTGCTCCAGTGTGGTTTGACTGTGCTGAGACTCATTTAAGAAAGTTGCAAAGAGTTCAAAACAAAATATTAAAATTAATACTAAATCTGCCATGGCATTTTTCCACAGTTAGACTTCATGATAAAGCTAATGTTAAGCAAATTAAGCTTGTACTTTATAACTTACAAGACAACTTTTTTAAAAGATGTTCTTATTCTGATAATGAGCTTATTCTTAATCTCTTAAATTAGATATTTTTTATATCGCATTTGGGTTTATGTGCAATTTTAGTTTTTAAGTATTATATAAGGATTTTTTTCTTGTAGCTTTTCCCTTGAAACTTTGTTAAATTCATTAAACTTATATTCATTTTAGTATTAAAATTATTGAAGTTGTAAAGAATTTAATTTTCTATAACTCTTAAATGAACATATGTACATAAGTGTAAGAAATATCGAACTGCAATAAAAATAAATAAATAAATAAATAAATAATAGACTCTTAACTTTAATACCGCTATTAGTATGCTCGATGAATACCACCCTTAAAATTGAAAAATGTCTTCGGCATAAATACAAATTTCGTTTTCTTCAATTTCGAAAGGTTTTGAAACAAAACAAAACTACAAAGTATTTTATTTTTAGGTTAAGAAGGAAGGGATGCTCCACTGAGAATGTTGACACTCCATTTAGGGATATTCGAACAAAAAAGGTATAATCTGAGAAGTCACTAAATTCTTATAATAGGTTAACCTATTTCAGTAATTTTGGACAGTCATAAATCTTTTTTAATTAATTTTAATAATTTTTTCGAGGTTTAAGAGATTGATAGAATTAATGGGAAATTCGAACAAAACCATATAATCTGAAAAGTTATTAAATCCTTATAAAAGGTTAACCAGTCTCAGTTATTGATCAGTCATAAAATATTTTTAATAAAAGGTTAATGTTTCCCAACATCACTAAAGGTTTTAAGAATCTCATTTGTGGGATGTTCGCGAAAAAGTATGTTATTTGAAAGGCTGCTTAATTCTCATAAAATGTCAACTTGTTTTAGTAATTTGGTTTTAAGAATCTCATTTGTGGGATATTCGTAATAAAGTATTTATTTGAAAGGCCAGTTAATCCTCATAAAAAGTCAACTTGTTTTAGTAATTTGTCATAAATGAAATATTTTTTAATGAATGGAATGGTTCATGTTTTTCATAATCATTAAAAATGTTAAGAATTTCATTTGTGGGATATTCGCAAAAAAGTTAAAAAAATTAAAAAAAAATAACCTGGTTTTAGAAATTGATCAGGAATTAAACATTTTTTTATGAATTTTTTCAGTCAAACTATCAGTATATTAGTTAGCAAACTTTTCGAAAATAGTTTTTTTCTGTTCAAACCTTGTATTCAATAATAAAAAAAAAATAAAAAAAAAAATAAAAATTATGTATTTATTCCAGTAACTATTTCTATAAGCAGTCTTCAATCCACAACTTGAATTTCTATGTCTTTGAAGTAAAAGATAAGATTCTTAAAGCTTATGCACGGGATTATACAATAAGATTCATAAAATTAAACCGAATTATCTAAGTAATATTATAATTTATAAGCTTTCTCATTAAAAAAAATCCCTCTTAAAGATTTTCACAAAGATAAAAGCATATTTTTAGGCCGCAGTAATATTTCTCGTTGCATAGTTTTAGGCTTTGCTTTTATCCACAAAAGCCGATTACGAATCTGGCTAAAACAACAAACTATGACAATTTAGTTTTAATTTCTATGGCAACAATCGAAATAAAACCATCTCTTCATGACAGCAGTAACATTCTTATAATAATAAATATAAAAGAACACCCTCTATTGAGTAAATATACGAGAAGTTGGGAATGAAAATCTCATTCAAGCATGCCGCATGCAATGTGAGCGTTCACTTGGGCTTAATCCGTCGTCGTACTCATCTTCATCATCATTATCATCACCGTGGCGGTCGTCGAGATGGTCGTGATTGTCTCACCTGGTTTTCCATAGATCCGGATTCCAAAATTACTCGCAAGCAACTTACAACAACAACAAAAAAAATACAAAAAAAAATACAAAAAAAAATAAAGATAGCTAGTAACAAATGGATGGTATAGCTATGGGTACCTGAGCATAATTATTTATAGTTGATAATACGATGAGATATATCTTTTTCTCATTTTTATGATGATGCTGAGAGCGACGTGAGTGGTATACATATTCTCTATAGGTATTTGTAGTAAGGTGTATTATGTATGTATGTATTTTGGTATTTATGTATGTAACTATGAAATAGACCCATGTACCCGAAATGTCACAGTCGACATCACAAGGCAGTCGTTTATCATTTTTACGACTTGAAACGGAAAAGCTTTTTCCAATTCCACATGAATAATGGGCCAAGGGATGCTGCTGCTGCTGATGATGATGATGCGACTATAGTGGTGATTCTTTAAGGGATGTGTGTATTTATTGCAGCAGCAGTAATAAAATCCATAATAGACATCTAGAGACACAAAAGTTAATGTTCCGAATATACATAGGAGTTCTTCTTAACACACTGCGACATATATGCCTAACCTTTATACAGCTCCTTACTATAGTACAGTGGTATTCCTAGTAAGTAGTCACCATTTTTGCTCAATCTATTCTTCTACATCGCGTAAAAAGGACACAAAATGAAGAATAAATAACCGCGATCGATTGTTAAGTGGTTCTCTGTGGAGGAATCTTTCTTTTCTTAACTTATTTTTTTTTTTTTTTTTTTTTGTAAAGAGAGACGAGTTTAGCTTTACCAGAAGACAACGAACAACCACCCATTCAGGCCAATAAATCAATAAACAGTTTTATGTAGGTAAGAAAAAAATGCTTAACTAAAGATTGAATCACTATAAGCGACGAAGACTACGACGACAACGATGCTAAGTTGAACATTTTTACCCAAGGAGTGGTTCAATGAGATGTGAAAAAGGGGAGCGTGATTGATTAAGAAAGTATTAAAGGGTTGTGTTTCGAGGGGTGTTTTTAAGTAGTTTACTTAAGCGTTAAGTTTTTTTTCGTTGTTTTGTTTAATGGTTTGGATCAGCAATTTTTGTTTTTAAAAGTCGTAAAGGAAATGGATTAATTTATCTTCCTTTTTTTGCTCGTCATTGTGAATGATTGTTTTCATCATGTTTAAGGATATCAGGTAGAATGGATATTTACAAGTGAAAATTAAGAGGATTTTATTCAAAAGTGTCAAAAGATATTAAATATTTTTTTTTAATGTTTAAGTAGGTATCTATTTATTATAGCATTGCAAAGTAGCATATACTTTTTAATGACCCAATAAATTGAACTTCCGGTATTATGTGCTTATATTTGTTCAAATATCTGCAGCTCTTTTAACAAAAGGAAACTGATATTAAGGGTCGATTACAACGGATATGGGGGTTAAATCAACAGATGATGCGGATGTTAGTTGTCGATAAATGATATTTACTTGAATTCATCATTGATGATCTTCAGTACAGGTGTAAATTTTATAGTTCACAAGACAATAATAGGAAATGTATAGTATCCCAAGAAGGGGGGTTACAAATGAAATTGTGAATGGGCGTATCAGTGGTTGGAATTTGTCTGTGGTAATCGCTTACACTATTCTTTATCATGGTTCAAAACTTATTTTAAATGGTTCAGGTGCTTCAGATTTTATCGAACTAAAAGACTTCCTTCACACAAAAATTTAAAAAAAAAATTCAAAATATTATCCCCAAAAATGGGAGTTGAAAAAACTGAATTTGTACCGTTATCTATAAAAACATTATCATAAAAACCCTGTTTTTTTTCTATTTGATGACGATATTAACTTTTTTAAGAAATATATATAAATTGTTTTATTTCTCATATACTATTCATTATGACTACTGAAAACTTCATCAAAATCATTGTAAGTGGAAAAGTATTAATGGAATTTATCCGCTGACCTCTTTTATCCTAATTTTACCGCAAAAAATAAGTTAAACAATTATCTATACTAGATACGATTTGATAAAAAGATAAATTCACAAGGAAAATTTTCAAGACCTAATCAATGACACATTAGGGCAAAGTTCTTGTGAATCTTGAAGACAATAATTCAGAACAATGGCACATCGTTCAAAAAATTTCTTAAATTAAATTCTCAAATTTAGCTTAGTTTTCAAATAATATTGATAAATGGCCAGTGTGACCATTCTAACAGGGATGCATGATCGAATTCAGTTTTAACAAAAATATTTATCCGATCTGTCATATTAAAGTCTTAAGGATCAATTTCAAGGGAGTCTCTGTCAGTATTTCTTGCGCAAATTTTTCCTCCAAAAAAAGTTATGAGCAGTGTTTACTTGTTTTTGTTTGTTTTTTTGGCCTAACATTTATTTATAAATTTTCTTAAATCATCCATTTCGATTTAAAATCTTGTTTTCTACAAAATCTTTCTTAAGTTAAATTTTCAAAATTCCGCTTAGTTTTCTAGTTATACCAAAAATATTTAAAAAAAATAACATCACTGTGACCATTCTCTCACGAACCCATGAGAATAAAATCTTGTTTTATACAAAAAGTGTCTTAAGTTAAATTCTCAAACTCAGATTAGTTTTCGAGATATACCAAAAATATCTAAAAAATACTATCAGGGTCACCATTTTCGCAGAAACCTTTAAGTAAATGTAGTAGCAGTTGTGTTTTAAGCATATATTTTGGTCCCAGACAAATATTTTAATAAGAACCATTAATTGTTCGTCTCTTCCCCTCATTTCCAGATTTATTAAATAGATGAAATAGCAAACTACTAACATAATATGTGCTAACACTATTATTACACAACTTGAAGATTATTAAAAATCAATCTACAATCATTGCAGTCATATCATTATAATAATAAAATAAGAGCATTAATGAATAAAACATAAAATATTAAAATTTGATTTTGTTTTTTTAAATTGGCAACACTGTTTCTACTGACAGTCAGTTTGACAGCTGACAGATATATATATCACATCGGTATATTTTGTTATTTTACGCTGAAACAAGACTTCTAATTTTTTGAAAAATAATAAGATTCGTTTAAATTGGCAACACTGTTTCTATATTGACAGTCATTTTGACATCTGACAGATGTTTATTACATCGTTATATTTTGTTATTTTACGTCGGCAAAACGATTGCAATTTGTTGAAAAAGAATAAAGATTCGTTTAAATTGGCAACACTGTTTCTATTGATATTCATTTTGGCAGATGTGGTCATCGGTCGCGTCAAATACGTATCAATACCACGTTTGTATATTTAGGGCCAGTTTTTCAGTGCCTAAATTCAACCAGAGTTAGTTAATCATGCCAATAAATTGAACCCAAGTAAACTTAGAAGCATTTTTCAGTGTATAGCTATATAACTATAGCTTTCTAATGTCAAAAATCTATCGAAATCAAATTGCAACAATATGGAAATTCTCTTTCACTACCGAGCCATAGAGGGCGACACTATATGTGGTAGTATGGAAAGAGCGATTTTAAAAGTGTTGCCATCTCTATTTTGACAAACATCTGATGTAAAAAATATCCATTCAGTTAATCCAGAGTAAACTCAACAAATTCGATGAGTTAACTCAAGATTTAAACTGACAGAAAAACATTTCTTAGGAGTTTAACTTTTATAGGAAACTATCTTCAAGTGTTTGTCGAATAGTATTCTAAAGCCCAATTTTTCATTGCAAGATCAACTCAGATTCGGATTACCCAACTGTTCGATCCAAAAACGTGTATTCCCTGCCTTAGTTCGGTACCTAAAGGTGCTATTTTAGAGAAGAAATTAAATTAAATAAAAACACAGATTCAAAAAAAGGTTGATAGTTAATTTGAACTCTGATTTAAAAAAAAAAAATAATTTGCTTAAACCAGATTTAAGAAAAGTGTCTCCATTAAAACCAGGTGCAACCATCCAACACAAAGAAGATACTACATATTTCTATCCAATATAAAAAAAACACAAAAAAAAACCGTTTGATACCAAAAACCAACAACTTCAACAACGGAATGAACAACTTATGTAAGTTAGCATTTACTTCTAATCCAATCGATCTATTAAGTCAACTATAACGATCTTGTTACATCTTCTATATAACTTAGCTACCACTTGTCGCTCTAAAGCATTTTTTTTTCTGTTTGCCTTCATTTTGTACAAGGATTATTTCAGATGAGACAAAGAGATGATCACAGAGAGTAGATACACAACAGCGGTAGTACCACATTCCGAACAAAGTAGAGAAAAAGAGTCGTTTACACTATGACTATGATGTTCAAAAAAAAAAAAAAACAGAAAACAAGTGCACTATACACAAACAGCGACTATAAAAGTGGCATTTTGTTAGAAATAACGTCTTTCAGATTCATGGATTGCCATATTCTGGAGATGAAAGAGATCCCATTTGAGCAATCACGCGAACGTACCTATATACATAGATTGCACCAATTTGCAGAAAAAAAAGGTGGGCATATATAAAGGTGAAGCAAAATAAGAAAAATTATAGAGAAACTCCATACCCATCAAACCAACGCTTATACTCAGCCTTGATTGGAATTCAAAGATGAGATCCAGAAATGAGAAAGAACACATAAAGTTTATAGTTACAGCCATCTCCTCACCGCACACACACAATATACTCGCGTGCCGTGCCGACCGAAGTCAGGAATTAAGGCGCTATGGACCAAGCTATAAGATAGAGGTCTTAAAGTTGGTCTCACTTATTTCAAACTGGATTGACAGGAATAAGCCGTTAGAATACTTTTAAATACGTTTTTCACCGCGATGCCATGGTTTGGCATTTAAATATTAAAAGAGCATTTGTTTTCTTTAGTTGACAGGTATAAAGCAACAAAAAAAAAGGTTTGTTTGTGGTTCGACGCATCGGATCGCGCTGCAGCAATTGAGTAGAATTTTTATGGAGCAAGTTGTCCTAACGTCCGTTGGTCGGTCGTACTGGTGCATAGTAAATGAGCTTGGAAAAGTTGACAGTTTCGTGGGTAGTTTATGTTTTCCTTTAGATAAAACAGGATTGAATCGGGATGATTTATATATAAATTTATAAAGACAGCTGATTTTTTGCAACAGCTTGCTGCGGTCGCGGCGGCGGTAACACAATTGCGCAATTTAAACGTTTAATTTTTTTTCATGGTTTACCTACGTATATAATTTGTGTTCGATAGTTATCGGTTGAGATTATATAGCTGCAGGAAGATGTTAGGTTATGTGTTCAAAAATGATGATGATAGGTTAGGATGGATTTCAAGACCTGCAAGTCATACGGCCACGATTTCTAGCTATTTATATGAATTTATAGAAATTATTTTTTGCCGTTTTGCACACAAAATTTATCATGCGGCACAAATTGCGCTTTCATTACTGTTTTTTATAACAATCAAATTTACTGATGTGGCTATATTTTTGGGGAGCCGGTCAGAATCTAGAAATCAACTATCCAGAAACCCCTACATCCCTGAAGCCCGAAAAAACCCATCTCAATAACCCAAAATCCGAAAATCCCATTTCTGGAATTGGTACCCAAGATTTAGTAAACTATTAATCTAAAAATTCCGAAAACCCGAAAACCTAAAATTCCGAAAGCCCTTAATTAAAATTCAAGCAAAAAATATTACAAATTGTAAAATAAATAAAGATTTTCTGAATTTTGGTTTTCTGGAATTTGGGTTTTCGGGATTTTAGTTTTGTCATAAGACCCAATTTGAGACATTTATTTCCATTACAGTGTTTTATGACAATCAAACAAGCTGATTTGGCTAAATTTTCGAGGAATCAGACGGTCAGAATCCAGAAATCAATTATTCAGAAAACCTAAAAACCAGAAAACCCATAATTTCAAAAACCCATTATCTCGGTAATTACAAAATCCAGAAAGCCCATTTTAAGGAAAACCCATAATTCAGTAAACTAGAAATTCCAAAAACCCGAAAGCCCAAAATCCTTACAAAACTCCAGACAAAAATATTAAAAATTGTAAAATAAATAAGGATTTTCGGGAATTAGGATTTTCGTTTTCGGAATTCTGACCCGAATGTTATTCCGAGTTTTCACGATTTACAAAATGCCAATACTAATATTAATTGAAGACCCATGGCCTAGTGATTTAAAACTCTGAATGTGGAGAGGACTTTCAATTTTTTCCGAATCCGAACGGTTAAGATGAATCGAAATTTCTCAAGAGAATTGAGTGGAAGTGAAAACACTTCCTCGCAAAAGGCAGTAACCCTGAAAAAATATTTTTTTTTTACGATGGAAGAGACTAGGAATGGAACCCCGACTTCCGGCAGCGTGATAATCTAACGCACTAATGCGGCAGTACCAACAATACTCAAAGATTATGAAAACAAAATTGACAAAAAATTAATTGATAAAAATTCGATCTTGAAATTCTGTGAAGAAAACCTTTTGGCACACATTTTTCGTAGAATAAGGTTAACAAATTTCTATGTTTCCTTGAACAAAATAAATCTTTCGCAAATTTCACTCACTGTGTTATATTTCACAGCAAATCAAAATTCCAAGGATATTTTATTTTAAAAAATATTTCAATCACTATGTCAATCAACAATTCGCTTTACATCTACTGTACACACGGCCACTATATAGAATCTCGATTTAAACATCTCAGCAACAATTTTCATGATGTGTATCATTAAGGAAATTCCAAAGCAACCGCAACCAAAATGTCTGCGAATGAGAGAAAATCCGTTGCAAATAGTGTAAATGACATCTCAATAAATTTACCACTTCTTTAGTGTTTATATGTATGTGTGTGTGTGTGATGGCTAAATATAATATAGTTGTTGGCGTGGTTGCACCTTGGATTTCCTGATTTGATGTTGTTCACCGGCAGCAACGGGCAACATAATTGCGCACGCCACACACACACAAACCAAAATCCCCATCGCATCGCCATCATCATTCGTTATTTGCTTGAATTGATGATGGCAACGAACGGTCTCTTTCCTTGATGGTTGAACACTGCTATAGATGGATTGTTGGGGCGATGGTGGTTTGTGCAACAAAAACAGCACCCGCCCGGGCGCCAATTTATTGGTTAAAAAGTTTTGTATGTTTGCTTTTTCTCGTGTAGTGTTATTTGGTGGATCGATTGCATGCTGCAATGGACGTCAACTAGATGTTATATGTATAAAATGTATATTCAATAAGACCAAGACGTCACTCAATCAACCAAAACTATGGAGTAAAAGACATACATACAAAGATATTTAAAGGAAGAATGCTGAAATACCCTAAAAGGGTGGTCTAAATGAAGCCAAATTGAACGATTACTGTTGGTTTTTTCTTTTCTTTCTGTTGTAGCTAAGCTATATGTGCAGCAATTCAAATTTATTGGTGTTTAAAGAATTTACATGACACAGACATTTTGTTTACACGCAAACGCCATATTTATTTTACATTGTATATTTGGTTGGCAGTTGGAATTTAAAGATTGCTTGTTTTGAAGTGAGATTTTGCTGACTTAATAGGTGTAGGTATATTACAATTAGAGTTTCAGGGAACGATCATCAAGTTATTTGTCATACATATTTGTTTCGGATTTGGATAGGCATTATATATAGCTTGAAATGAATTCTTGCATTTTTATATAAGCTCGCTAATGTGACAAAAGTCCAAAACTAAATTCATATGAACTAACTGAAAAAAGTCATCAAATCGATTAAAACAATAATTCAGCATTGTAAGAAAATCATTATGTTTGGAATGTTGTCTTTTTCTATTTCTATTGAATTTTCTACTTTAACTATTTGAAGTTTCTATAAAGCTTCGGATTTTTGTTTGCTAAAAAGCTAAAATAATACAACGTTGGAAATAAGTTTGAAATTTTGTCCCAAATAAGGACGGGTTCTATATTTTATTTGAAAGTTTGAAGTATCTATAAAGCTTCGTATATTTTCCCAGAAAAGATAAACATAAATATAAAATAATTTAGAATTGCAAAAATTCATAATTTATGAAACGTTGACCTACGGTTAAAGGATTCTTTATTTGATTAAATAGTATGAAGTTTCGATAAAGCTTCTTTTATTCTTTAGTTCAGAAATTTGATGTAGAAAGTTACAACACAACATTGCAAACATATCACTATGTTTATAATGTTATTCTACCATTTAAGTATTAAGTAAATGCATACATATATGTTTTTAAAATTTTGAAATTTCTATAAAGCTTCGGATATTCATTGCCGTAAAGCTAAACATCAAAAAAAAAATAAGGCAGCATAAGTCATTATAATTGGAATGTTGTATTTCAATTAACAAACTCAAATTTAAAGTTTTAAGTTTAATGTTACTATAAAGATTCAGATATATTTCCCCGAAGAGCTTAACATTTAAATACAAAAATTTTGCATAGCAAATAAAGTACTATTTGTTGTTGAAGGACTCTATGTTATATTAAAATTTTAAAACTTCTGTAAAGCTTCGTATATTTTTTTCCCGAAAAGCTAAACATTTAAACAAAATAATTTAGCCTTTCAAACAATTCATTATTTTTTTAATGTTTTCGAACAGTTGACAGATTTTACATTTTATTTAATAGAGTTTGAAGTTTCTATTAATTTTATATACAACTTAACATCAAAATAAAATAATTTCAACATCGCAAGCATGTCATAACGTTTGGAACGTTGTTCTACAGTTCAGGGTTTCCATAAAGCTTCTATAAAGTGTCGGAAATTTTCTTGCATCTTAAAATTGAACAGGAATGTTATAGGTTTTCTCCTTAAATAAGTTTAACCAGCTTTGAATAGAAGATTGAAATATTTGATTAATTTTATGAAAGTACTTAAGTCACAGATTGTCAGATTGCGGGTATAACGGTTTTTTTTAGTACATATCTGAAGCTATTATACAATCGAAATTAATAACACACACAACAAAAAACTTTCAGATACCGCCTTTAATTTCAAATGTTAAAGACATTAAGGTTCCAGGATGTAATTTCAAGAAAAATAATTACTAAATTCGAGGACAAATCGCACAATTTGCAGTAGTTACAACAGAAATTATTGAAGCTTAAAATTGATCTAACTATGCAATATTTAATTTAACAGGAACAAATGAAAGACAAAATAGAATTTCAAAAACGAAACAGAATTCCAGAAAAGTTAATAAAGTTAGTTTCTTGTTATTTCAAGCATCTTTAAAATTCATTATAAATAAGCTATATATGAAATTCCCCAAACACATAAATGAGTTGCTATAAAATTGCATTTTAACAAAGACAAAGTGCATCTAAAAAAAATATAAAATTAAAAAAAAAAAAAAATACTAAATGCAACCTCACCTAACAAAATACATAAATCGAATTTAACAATTCCCAACATATTATCCGAATATCCTTTGCGCCACCAAAAATGAGCTCCTCTATAAAAATCCAATCATAATACATTGCTTTCGTTACAACTATTAAGTATTTTTTTTTTATTTTTTTCAAAATTTCTTCAATTTTTCAATAGAAAAACGCAAAAAGATGATAAATTTAAGAAGAAAATTCTCCCATCCTCAAACCATGCCAACGACGGATTCGTTATATTGTATCTCTATATTTTTTTTTTTTCAAACCTTCAGGCAAAGTTGCACTATCATCTTTCGGTTCAGTTCGACTTACAAAAATTCGTCGGATTCTCCGGACGAATATTTCTTCATCATTATATCGACCGTCTTCGTTATTGTAGTCGTATAGTTATATTCGTTTTTTCTTTCCTTTGGGAAGCTTCTCAAGTAAACCTATATCTTATACCGTATACCCATCTGCCGACCTATCACGAACTCTTGGCTCGTTTATGTCTGCTTCAATCTAAGAAGACTTCCAAGAAACTGCCAACGAATTGCAAACTGCTTTTTCGCATAATGCATTCGAAAGAGACAGACAGTGGAAGCTAAAATGAGAGGGGTGGGGGGTCATCATGACAGGGTAGTTAGATACCCCTTTTACAGCCAACAAGTCAGACATCTTTAGCAACTGACAAACGCTTAAGTACACCGAACGTGCATTGAATAAACTGATAACAGAAACTCACTCACCCCATAATGCTTCATCCCCGAAATTTTGTTGGACGATGAAAAAAAAAAAATTCCTATAACGAGCTGAGGAACACAGTTGGTGCATGTTCCAGCAATGATTGCAGCAGCTCAGACGGTTACTCGCCAACACCACACCGCCTCCGCTTCTATGCGAGAGCTTCAATTCGTTCCTTATTCCTTTTTCGGTTCTTTCATTTCTCTTTCCTTCAAAAATTTGATATAAATGACACTTTTATTGGCCCGATATACGGTGCGGCAGTGGCGGTATGATTGTGGGTGGTGAATCAGGATTCAAGCAAACGACTTCGATTGACTTTAACCATAAATAGAGTCTGAACCACCATCACCCCGCACCGCTGCGCTGTCCCTGCCACCACCAATCTACGAATTTTCAGCTGTCACTTATTTTTCGGTCGAACTAAAGAATGCGAAATATAAGTAAATAAATGAAATGACAATATCATTGGCATATTTCAAGTATGTCCTGGCATAGCATCCTGCAGGATTATGTTAAAGAGAAGGAAAAGTCAAGAAAATCTCGCATCGACCAACGACAAAAATAAAAAAAAAAATCTTCGGTAGTGCAGTAAGGTTCTGTTATGCTATGCAAAGGACATATAGTACCTTACACGAATACAGATGATGGAAATTCTGTTGGAAATCGATAGGATCCTTCCTTTGCGTTTCTGTGTAAAATAATTCTCGTAAAAAAAAAAAACTAGTATCCAAAATGATACGAGGAAAACCCTATCATGATTTACATGGAAAATGCATGATACTTTTCCTACGAAATGGATGGATTGCATTTGAGCATAAGAACTTTTTTTTTTTGATTTTTTTCATTTCCGCAAGATTGTGAGTTAGTGTACGACGAATAAGCTACATAGTTACAAGAAAGAAAGAGAAAATCAGATTTTCCTATAGGATAAAAGTGTTCAATAGCTAAAGCAAAAAAAAGAAAGTAAGTTGTAGTTAAGAAAAAAAAAAAAAAAAAACAAGTCTAAGAGAAAGACTTTTTGAAAATTCAAGGAATAAGTAATGACATTTGGGATTGATCCCTCCTCAGATGGAAAAGTAAGAGCTGAAAATGCACTTATTTATAGGAAGAAAAGGATTTATGGCGGAAAATAAATGTGAATATAAATTCAACGCAGAAATACATATCTACTCGTTTCGTCTCGTCTCGTACAAAAAAAAAATCAAATGTGATTCTTCTTCTCCTTCTTTGGGATCTGTGAGAAATTGACGTGGGTAGTTTTCTCTTCGCTTCTGATGAAGGTCTAAAGTACAAGTATCTAAGTAAGTAGCCCTTGGATATTTTCTTATTTTCCGGTAAATAATTGGATTGAATAGTTTTCGCATTTTTCTCATTGTGTGTGTTTGGTTTTGAAATAAAGTAGCATTTACCAAACTTCTTTTGTTAAGCTATAAATCTTTATATTCAATAGAAAAAAAAACAAAGAAGACAATGAACCTCTTGAGCCGAAAGTCACAGCTGGTTGGTTTAAGAATTTCTTTTCTTTTGAAATTGAACAGTGAAATCTTCAATAAACAGATGAGCATTGTCCTTATGGATTTTTCCGATCACTATATTACTATTATATAGAGGTGTGCACATCAAATCAATGTTTTTATACTTATTGATTGTCTAGAGATATAAAAGAGATAAGACTGTCAATTCAAGTACCGAATATTGACACAATTTATCTATAGCAGCCCGTTGCGTAATGGTAAGTCTGTGTAGGACTGTTACGCCGAAGGCCTTAAGATCAATTCCAAGCTTATACCACCTAAAAAAAAAACAAAAAAAGTTTTTTACGGGTTACTGCCTTTTTCGAGGAATTGTCAAATCCTTCAAGAGTATCTCTTGTCATGAAAAAGTGCTTCTCGCCCTAGCCATTCGGATTCAGTAGAAAATTGAAGGTCCCCTCCATTCCTGCCAATAACACATGGGAATAATTGGAAGTTGCCAGATACTAGGCCCTGGTTCTACACGAGCTGTCACGCCACACAATTTATATTTATATATAACTGGTTATTACTTCAATACATTGTTTATATTTACTTACCTATAACCATATAATTGTATACAAGCCAGAGTTCATATATTAATAGCTTAGTTTATTTAATTCAAAATTATGACTGATATTAGTGTTCACGAAATTTCAGTCTGAGATAGCAGACGTCACTCAATTACAGTCTCGAGATAGCAGCGCCACTAAATTATAGTCGGAGATAGCAGGCGCCACTAAATTACAGTCTGAGATAGCAGGCGCCACTAAATTATAGAGTCTGATATAGCAGACCCCACTAAATTACAGTCTGAGATAGCAGACGCCACTAAATTACAGTCTGAGATAGCAGACACCACTAAATTACAGTCTGAGATAGAAGACCCCACTAAATTACAGTCTGAGATCAGGGTTGTGACTTTACTGCAATTGCAGTAGATCTACTTCATTTTTTTCGAAAAATAAATCTACTGCCTTTAAATAAAATCTACTGCACTTTTGGTTTTACAAAAAAAAATCATTCATTAGACGTTTTTCTTTTTTAGTTCAGAGCTGAGCAGAGTCTGAGCGAACAGAATAAGTTTTGAGCAGCGTATGTTCAGAGCTCTCTGATTTAATTATGAAACAACTTGAGCACTGAACTGTCATGATTATAAATTATTTATTTATTATTATTATTTTACCTTCTCCACTAGAACAACCAGCCTCTTCCGCCATTTTTATTGTTTTGACGACGATTTTTTTTAATTTCCCGTCATCTCGTGTGTGTTCAGCATTTTACTCCGTTTACTCTACTATTTTATTCTGAGCTCACAGAGCGTGCCTGAACATGCTCAGAACTAAAAAAGAAACACAAATTTGAAGCTCTGAACGATCAGAGCTAAAAAAGAATCTGCCCTAGCGAGGTATCCGTCGGACCGGAATCGGAGGATTTTTGCTTCGAGTTATTCTTCCGAACAGCGTTCGGAACGTTTTTCCGACATTATGGAATGCGCAATGTTGTTTTGCGTTGAAGTGCGAGCAAGTGTGTTTTGAAGTGACATTTTTGACATCTCTAATGAACTTTGAACCTCCGACGTCGTATGCGTTTCGGAGAGTTTTCGCTCCGACGGATACCTCGGTAGGGCAGAATATATATTTTATTATTTTAAATTATTTATGTTTATTTATGTTATTTCTTGTTTATATTTTGAAAATATAAAAATCTACTGCGAAAAAGTTGGATCTACTGCGTTTTTTTTCCAAATCTACTCCGGACATTTTTTCAAAAAGTCCCATCCCTGTCTGAGATAGCAGACGCCACTAAATTACAGTCTGAGATAGCAGACGCCACTTAATTACATTCTGAGATAGCAGACGCCACTAAATTACATTCTGAGATAGCAGACACCACTAAATTACAGTCTGAGATAGCAGACGCCACTAAATTACATTCTGAGATAACAGTCATCACTAAGTTATATAGTCTAAGATAGCAGACGTCAATAAATTACAGTCTGAGATAGCAGATGCCACTAAATTCAGTCTGAGATAGCAGACGCCACTAAATTACAGTCTGATATCACTAAATTACAGTCTGAGATAGCAGACGCCACTAAATTACAGTTATACCATTAAATTACAGTCTGAGATAGCAGACTAAATTACACTATGAGATAGCAGAGTCTATTAAATTACAGTCTGTGAAAGCGGACGCCACTAAATTAGAGGTAGCAGACGTCACTAACTAACTACTTAAGCCTGGGCTTCCATTGTCACTTTTGGAATTTAATCCTTTAAAATGGGAAACTTGCCATGTACTTTCATTGAAACTAAATGTTTACAGAGCTCGATTTTTTTCTGTTCGTTGACAATCTCTTATATATATTTTGGTTTAATTTCACAGAAAAACTAATATTGATATTTTAATACACTTCGCCAGAGTTGATTGAATTGGTATGGTCAGGTGTGTTGGGAGTGTTGACGGGTATATGTTTTGAGTTTTATACCAAAAAATTGGCTCTTTTCTAGAATCATTGGGTAGCGGTAATTCGGAATTGATTTAAATGCAATTTGATAAACGCTGGATAGAGCTGTTCTCCAAAGCTTACAAAAAAGACCGAGATCTCTCATTAAAAAAAAGATTTAAAAAAATTGCATATAATAAAATTGAATTTAATGAATTTTAATATTAAGCGCTTCTGGATTATAAGTCTAGTACCATATTATTTCGTACACAAGGCACACAAAACAATACGACGACACCGAGACGAAACGATACGGATTTTTTTTTTATTTTAACACAAAAGCCTGGTCTCGTGATCAACCATTGATTTCGGCGCTAAAGGACCTTTAAAAAATTCTATAAAGACCTTTGGAATGCCAGATATTCAAATGTGAGTAATATTTAATTTTCTTTGAAAATTCTACTAAAATTCAATAAAATATGCACCACTTTGCAGTATAGTTATTCTCAACTTCAAACGAAATTTCTCCCAAGAAAAACCACACTCAACTCAAGCAACCAAAGAGTGTTCTCTATAGTTTTCTGTAAAAGTCCTTAAATTCTTTAACATTGACCATGACTATCGCATCAAAGTTATTTAAAAATGTTCATTTTACCTAAGGTTTAAATATAAATGTAGGTACATGTGTTTAAATACTTTTTCACTTAAAAACCAAAAGCCAAAATTTCCCTTTAAAAAAAAATACCCTAAGAATTATACTTTCTTCATTTGCATACGTATAGGTCTTTTACATATAAATATGTACCGATAAACATTTCCAGCCGACTAAGTGCATTCCTTGATGTTAATTTAGTGTAAAGATATGTCACGTAGGATAGATCGTGAAACACCACTTTAACAACAATAATACCTCCATATATGCACTGTCCTCGTCACCCCTCCTGGCATATTCATCGAGCTATATGCCACAATGCAACAGCACGCGAGAATGAAAAAAAAAAAAAAAACACTTAAACTACACTTACCTTCATATATATATGTGTATTATTCGTGTAGAGTCGAGAACCGTATTCCTGCACTGCTTGAAAGCTCAATAATAATAACATGGCAATATAATAGCAGCAGCAATGGGTGCCACTGATGTTAGGCACCTAATTGTGGAGGCATTTACGGCTGAAGCAACGTGACATACAAATGTACTTGATCCTAAAACCTAATAATTTCCCAGCCCGTTTGCCTGCTTCGTGTATTTGTACTACAACGAGTATGTATATGCACTGAACACTTACTTTACTTTTGTGTCCCGCTTTTCACCTGTGAATATACTCGTATACCTACATAGGTACGTTTTATTTCTTTTCGTCTCTTTTATGTTATTGTTGTTGTTTTTGTTGTTATTTTCGTTGTTGCACTTGTCGTCGTGACATGACGATGGTCCACCATACAGATATCTCCCCTTTCTGGTCCACCCCCTTCATCGTGTTTGTAAAACAATTTGTTTTGGGTTATTACTCTCGTAGTTGTCGTGTATCCTTCTGCAAGTGCAGTAGGACGAGACAAAGAGAAACCAAAAAAAAAAAAACTGACAAAAAAGAAACGAAAAAACTTTTTGAGAATAAAAGCCGTTACATGAACAGAACAGAAATTGTGGGTGGATCGGATGTGTGTCAAGCTGGTCCATGTATGTCGTTCGTTGTCTTTTCGTATGCTCGGGACAGGTATAAAGATTAACGGTGTATCGATTGACCAAGATGGATGCACTTTCCTATACGTAAAAACGACCGGCCGGCAGGACGAAAAAGCCATTAAAGGTAGGTCGGTATAGGTAGGTTACCTTATGTTTAAGAATTGTGGTGTCCCTCTGCTTTATACCATCAGCTAAGCCAATAGCACTGATATTCCACATGGGATGATGACCGACGGCTGGAAGGAAGTCGTCAGTCTGTCTGTCAGTATCTCCATACATATGTGCCGTTGGTTTGGTTGGTTGGTGAATTTGGAAGGTCATCATTAGGAATTGTCCTAATTTACTCAGGAGGATTGCTGTATATGCATTAATTAGCATGCCGAAGGATGTTTCTTATGCATATATAGCTTAGACCGGACAGGACTGTATACCGGAGCGGAGCGGACCAATCGATGTGTATAATGTAACTATACATTGTACAATGTACATTGTATATATAGGTATGTCCACCGCATGTATGGATACCTACTTGTAGGAGTAGGGCACATTATACATATTACCAAAAGGTTAAAGTTTATATTCAGGGCTTTTCTGTGTAGGTATACCATTTCGAGCGAACTTAATGTAGTTTGTGGGATTTATTATCCGATTGTGGATAGGTAAGGTATATATATCGGGTGGTTGCATATTTACCTCAAGCAATTGCACACAGAAGTTGTAATTTACAAAAAGAATATTTCATTTGCTTTGCAAAATGCAAATTGAATTGTATCGTTCGTATATACATATCTACTATAGATGATGTTGTATTTATATGTATATACGACTAAAGAGTCCTTGATGATGGCGCCACATACTACATATTATATATTGGCCATGGGGTAGTTGTTATTTATGCACAGATGCGTTAATTTTAAAAGTTATGCTTCGATTGTTGTTGATTTTAAGAATGACAAGAAAAAAAAGTCGAAAGTCTAGAGCCATAGTCTGGGGTCAGGGGTCAGCAAAAGTTCGAGTACGATAAATTCGTATGAATTTAAAATTAATCGACTTCGAAACAAAAAGAAACCGGTAATCACACATTTTTCTTCGGCCATGTTTTCAATAAGAATTTTAAAATGTACATTGGTTCTGGAATTGCTCTTAGATACATAAGTACCCAGAACCTGGTAGGTATACCTACTTCTGATGAAATCAAGTACTTTTACATGAGAAACAAAATGCACGACTGGGTCGCCCGTGCCTATATTTACTGTTATAGTTCAAGAGTCATAATAGAGCTTAAAGATTTTTTTATTTATGAAAAAAATAAGAGAACAAATTTCAAAAGCATGAAATTCGTTCATTTAATTTTGCTAAATCAACTTAGAAAATAATTTGTACTGAAACAAAAGAATGAGCTCTGATATCTTGAATAAATATGAGTTTTTGACACTAATTTTTCAAAAATTGGCGTTTTTTTAGATTTAAGGTTTTCTAAGAAATTTATTTATTACATATATAATTAAATTTCCTTTTAAAATTTCCTAAAATGCTGTACAAATTTTAACAATTTAATGATAAAAATACATACAAGCATTTTATATTCTATTTAAAAACAAAATTCATCAACAATTCATCAAAAAGACCGTTCTATGGCAGGTACCGCTGATATCAGTTTCTGTTAAACATTTCTTTACCAAAATGTTTTTTTTTTTTTTTCAAAAATCCAAAATTTGTTTTTTTTTTTTTGAAAACTTTTATATACAATATTATTTAAATTTTTTAGAAGCTGTTTAAGAGAAAAATTATATTTTCCTTAAAGGTTATTTAAAACTTGTTTTTTTAGTTATAAATATAATTTTCATTTAAAATCCAGAAGATAATGTTAAAAAAAAAACTCTTGGTGCCAAGTTTAATAAAAATCGATCCAGTCGTTTTCCCACTATTAAGTTTTCAACAAAAAAAATTGGAACTCAAAAATCCAAAAAAAAAATTTTTAAATTCTTTTAAAACTTTTTAAAAAATGTTCCATAAAAAAATTGATCACTTGGTTTTTCAGAAAATTGTTGATCAAAAAATGGTTCTATGGGAAGTGCCATTTATAACCATTTTTCGAACAAAAATTACAAAATAGTATCTTTTTTGTAAACAAAAATTACTTTTTTTTTAAAGAGTAATGAATGAGTTGTGAAAAATAAGATTTTTAATATTTATTTAAAAAATTGGTACGACAGGTACCGTTGTTTTTGGTCCTAAAAATTTTTAAAATGTATCGGGGGAATGCCCAAAAAACGCTGGTACCAAGTTTAAAGAAAATCGACCCACCCGTTAAGGCTGCAGACTCTGCAGACAGAGTTGCGAAGTCCACTCTTTTCGACCTCGTTATCAATTAAATGTCAAGTTTGATCAAAATCTCAAGATCAATTTCTTTTTCGAATCCAAAATTTGACCAATATCTAGTAGGTAGCAGGTACCTATATGTATTTATATTATGTACATACACATGTGTGTGTTTTTTTCCAAAATGTTCCAATATCTCATGATTTTTTTTTTATAGAATTAATCTCATCTATATTGGAACAAAACAAACTATTTTTTACTTTTTATTTCGCTTTATGTCAGTCAACGACTTAGATGAATTATTTGTCAATTTATCGTAGTACTCATGAATAACATTCCTGTTTGTGGCATGTTAGGCTGGAATTCGAACCCAAAATCTTCGACGTAACAGTCCTACGCACTAGCCATTATGCTACGGGCTACACCTACGTAATTCCATACCCTTAATAAGTTACATATCCCTATACCATTCTTTAATTTGAGAACTTACAAGCTATTTTGATTGAAAAGTTGTTAACACTATTCACATACAAAACTGGTCTCCTATATACCTATATACCTATATACCATCTAATTTAAATCCCAAATCCAATTTTATTGGACTTGTGGCAAAATCCTTTTTTATAGGTACTTTTCTTACTTTCTATACATTTTCACATTTAACAATAAAAAAAGCACAAAATTCGTCTAATGTTTTTTTTTTTTTTTTGACTAAAATAATCTGCCCATTGATCTAAATTTGCTTCCCTATATATTGCAAATTTTATGATATTCACACAAAAAAAAACAAGAAGAAAAGACATAAAACAGCAACCCTTTTGATTCTGTTAAGAAAAAAAAAGGTAAAATTACTTTGTTTTATTGCACTTTTGCGAAGAAATTTCTTCTTGGTCTCGTTTTGCAAAAGGCTCAGGGCGAACATTACTTGAATGAAAAGTGTATAAATCGATTTATACCCGAACCAAAAAAAAACCCCCAAGCTAAGTTTCGATGAGCGCAAAGAAAAAAAAAAAATACGAAAAAAAACGATGAATTGCAAAATGAGAAATCCACAAAAAGGTATTCTTGAGCAATTTAAACTGTGATACACTGGTGTGCACTTCCTTTAGCACCCGACCTCTATATATATAGCCCCTTTAGACCCAATACCCATGCTATTCTCGTCCTTTTTTTTTTTTTTAAATGAAGAACACTTGTCGTTTTGCACCCTTAATACACAGCAATGATACATATGACCTTATCGCACGCCAATCAAATAGAAGCCACTACAAGCAGCAATAGCAAGCAGCAGGAGCCCCCTTTATTTTTACATGTACACATACATCTAGATACACAAAGTCAGAACAAATTCCGAAGTAAATTCAGGAGCAAACGAAGAAGAAAAAAAAACACCTAAACGATTCCCTGGCGCACATTTTAAGGACTAACTTGTAACTACTGCTGCTGGTACAAAGGTATATAGTCTCGTCGTCGTCGTCGTCGTCATCGTTGGTCGGTCGATGGTTGCTTATAGTTCTTCTGCTGCTCATGTGGCATGGCCATTACAATTTTTTGCTCATTTCTGGTAAATTATATGTTCCTGATTTTGAAATAAGAACATAATTTTTCCTGCACGACCAAGTAAGGGCAGCAGCAGCGGCAGGGGGTAGATTAAGGAGGTAAGTTTGCCATCAACTATACATATATTCTGAAACACCCCTCTTCATCAGCCTAATCGACTGACAGTTTGAGCGTCCTCGGGTAATAGTTCACAATTTCCAACCCTCCATTTGGTCACTGTGCGTAGGCAGATATATACCCAGACAGAACTTGTACCTTCTGATGTACAATCTGGAACGAATGAATCTAATTTAAGTTGATATCAATAAAAAATAAAGAAAAAAGAAAGTAAAAACAAACTTCACCCACTTCCACCCATGGGATGGAGAATTTACCTAAGCAATTTTTTAAAGTACGGTCGAGTGGCAGTTAGTTGTGCAAGGAATTTAAAAAACCTTATTTCGATTTGGAGGAGTGCAAAGAGGTGAGTGTGCATATTTGAGGAACTTTTCTTTTTGTTTTTGTAATATTTTAAAAAAGCGTATCAAAATGAATTATGTTTTTTTGTGTGTTTCTTTTTTTGGGTGGAAAACGGATATACATATATGACACAGATTTAGGCTTCATATTTGTCTAAGCAGATTCTAAGCACGTGGGACCTGTGAGTTTAATGGAATTCCTGGAAATATCATTTCACATTAGGGAGAGACGTTATTTTTTTTTACGATATACCTATTTATGTACGAGGAGTATTATATCAACATGGATTTTGTATGATGAATTTCTTTTATGTTTATTTTGTTGGAATCCTTGATCCTGATTTTTTTGTATTTTTCTGTTTGAATATTTAACGAATTCATGAGAAGAAATATAAAAAAATGTTTTTGTGGGAAGAAATACATATAGGTTGGTAAATAGGTATATGTATTTTAAATCGGTGGTTTTTGACCAGAAAATTTGTAAGAAATTTCATAAATAATAATAACAATTCCACAAATTTTATTATTCAATAAATTATGCGCCTAAGGTAAAAAAAAAAACATCATCCTTCTTTGAAACATATTATTGGTTTTATTATAATATTCTGCGTAGACATTGTTATGATGTTATGTTATATGTTCTGTTTTCAATTAAGGATCTCATAGGACTCCTGCAGGCTTATTATTTATGGGTTTTCTTTTTAAAATCTTTCTTTGTTTCTTTGTATTTAATTTTGTTGTAAGAAATCTACATTTTCAGCTTCGGATACACTGAGAAGCAATGCAAACGCAGAAGAGTGAGGTGAAAAAAAATTCTTAAAATTTTATGGCAGCTAAAAGAAATTTCTAACACCTGTAACTTTTATAGGTGTTCATCTAATTTGAACAAATTTCAAAAAGGCTTAAATAAATCAAAATCTGAAATCTATGAAAGTTAGGTATATGAAATTTTGACACAACGTTACTTTCGAATTCGTAAGTGTTTTTATGAAACTGTTGAAAAACAGCGTAAAAATAATTCATGTTATACTTAGAACTCGAAGCAATCTGAGGACTGGTTTCGATTTTCAAAATACCGGGGAAAAAATTGAATCGCTTGCTCAAAATTTAAATATTTATAGGTTTTGAAATTCGTTTTTTGTTTTTAAAAGGTTTTAATTAATTACAACTTACTGAATACTTTTTTTTTAGCGTATCCATTTATAGGGTGAAATTGGGTAAAACAGGTACATATTAGATAAGATCAGCAATCTCAATTTTATGAAGAGTATTTCTCAGCAAAATTTACTCAGAACAACATTGTTTGAATTTGATTTGAGTTTTGATTCTGCTGATTTTTTTTTTCATTAACAATATTTCGACTTACGAGGTCCTGCACTTTAACCATCGATACGTATTTATATAAGTATAATATGAATTTGGGTAAATAAAAAAAAAATGTATCTATTTTTAAATATCCATAACATTAACTTATGAAGAACCGATTGTCAAATCCGGCGGTGGTGTAAGACTCACTTTTGTTGTATTCAAGTTTATCCGTTCATCCGTAATTCATACAAGTACAATTGTATGAATTTTCGCAGCAGTGGCTCAGAATTGTGCGGGAGTAAACTTTACTCACAATGCTACATATCACGAGCTGTATTTACTCACGGAAGCAAAAGTGAAAGAAAATAGACTTTTTATTGAGTTTTGAAACTGTAAAGATTATGGAGCTTTAAATCAAGAGAATTAAAAAAATAATGTGCAATTCAGGTTGCAATTAAAAGACCTTAGGTCTTTAAGGCATATAGTTAAAATAATTATTATTATAAAAAAAAATGTCCCTACTATTAAAAAACTTCTAATAATGGACATTTTTTTGGCCAAGTAGGTAGTATTAGAACTGTCAAAGCTTTTCGTTCACTTTTAATTTGAAAATGCTGTACAAATAAATTTTTATCGTTCATAAACAGGATATTGTATTAATTGCGAAAATATGTTTGCTTAAATGCTATAGAATTCTTTTTAAAATGCAGGTGGTTTGCAGGGACCAAAGAAGCCGGGTGGTAACAGTTATAAAAAAATCAATTAAAATTTCGACTTTGAAATTATTGACATTTGATGTCTGTTATATATTTATTTATTTTTCTTCAGTTAAAATTAACAAAACCTAGGCTTGTCTTCCAATGCAAAGCTACTCAGCTTTAGATTAAATAAAATTCTATATTTGTAACCAAACAGTGTTGGTTGTAGGATACAACCTTGTGAAACACTATTTTGAATTTCTTTAAGTTACGAAAATTGTTTATATTTGCGAATATTAGTTTCTAGGTGTTTCAAACAATAATTAAAATACCTATGTATTTATACCTAAAATTTAAAAAAAGGTTTTTTGGGAGGTACCTCTACATACGCATTAAGACATAATAACTAACTTTCGCTAAATCTCCTTGAAAAATAGAGCGAAACTCATATGATTTATCTCTATTTTAACCGTTTCTATAGATGAATTTTATCGATGCGCTAGTTATAGAACATGGTTGTTCCCTTAACATATTAACTTACTCTGATGTTGGTTTAGTAGTTTAAAAAAAAAACATGATGCTTACCTGAAAATAAAAAAAAAAAAACTTTATTTAGTAAATTTATACAGAAAAGTTTAGTTTTAAGAAATTTGTATCCATCATTCAAAAAACAAATCAAGTTGAATTTAATTTCTTTAAAGAACAAACAAACAACAAACGCAAAAGTCTCATGTGTCAAAAATATCTTATTTTTTAACCAACAAAAATAAAAAAAATTGTTTCGAATACGAATAACATTTCTTTTTTAACAATTCAGAAATGTAAAAAAAATGCACCAACTCTAAAGAAAATATTCACATGTACTGTACAGTGTACAATGTACATATCTATATAAAACGTACATATCTGCAAAAGTTCAAAGTGCTATTCCACTTTTAACCCTCTCTCTCTAGGGTGCACAACCAATAAAATGCCAGAACTAGTATAGAAACAAAGTCTCATTGCACCATATGTTCCCTTGCTGAAGAAGAAGAAAAAGAAAAAATGTCAAAAAGTAGACAGAGCCAAAAAGAAAGTTCAGAGAACAAGAAAAAAAAATTAAAAAAAAAAAACAAAACTTAAGAAATAGAATAACTTTTGAATTCTACTCAGCTGGAACATTGCAAGAGAGAGAACTGAACTGATTCTTTTCTTATACTCGTACATATATAGCATGTCCTCGAAAAAAAGATTTTTTTTAGTCACTGGATTTTTCTTTTTTGTATTCCTTAAAAATTATTCTATTTTTTTTTTTTTGGTCTTATTTTCTGTTCAATTCACAGTTCACAAAGCGTGACATTTGTCGTCCTCAACAGAAAAAATAATAATAATAAAAAAAAAAACGAAAATTATATTAAGAGGCGTATATAGGATATACTCTTGTATACGCGAGTATAAGCTCACGAAATCAGAACGAAAAAAGTTTTTCCATTAACATTTGATTATACGCTTCATTCATAATTCTAATAGTGTGGGTGCTGCAATCGACATCATTACCTAAGACAAAAATAAAAAAAAAAAGGTAACGCGAAATTAAATGGGAAAATAATTTTTATTTCAAAAATCAAACGTTCATTATATGTAATTCCCAAATATCGTATTCCTGCTATTAACTTGATGGTTTTTAAAGTAATTTTAATGATTCATATGGAAAATCTGAGTTCATCTATTCAAATCGTAAAGTTAAAATCTCTCAAATAAATTAAAGTCAAATTTGTTAGTGTTGAGTTTACTCTGAGTTAAATAATAGTTAACCTGGGCCAGTTGTGCCAAACATTTAAATCGTGGTTAAGCAATTTTAATCCACCATGATTTCGGCTTATTAACTGAGGTTCAAGGGTAGTTCATAGTTCAAGTAAATATTAATAGGCTTAAACCCCGAATGGACCTGAGATAATCTGCTGAAATTTTTGGGTTAAATCCGGATTAACTTTAAATTTTAGTTGTCAAAAATCTATCGGAATCGTGGAAATCTCTTTTCCACTATCGAAACCAAGAAAACCATTTCCACAGTTCTTACTTCAATTTTTTATAGATTTTTGACACAAATATGTCAGATATTTCTGACACATCAGAACTGAAATCGTTGGGTTAAAATTACTTAATCCGGATTAACTTTAACTTTTAGTTGTAAAAAATCCATTGAAATCGTGGAAATCGACAGTTTCGTACTTCGATGTCCAAGGATTTTTGACACAAATATGTCAGACATTTTTATAACACCTCAGAGCTCACTAAATTTATTAAGTTAACTCGGAATCTTAATTTACTAAAAAATATGTTTCAGGAGTGAACTCAGATTTAATCCCGATACAAGGATGACCCTAAATTAACCAAAAAAAAAAAAAAACTGGGCCTTTTTTTGAGTATAAACTTGAAAAATGCTTACATTCTTACATGTATAGAATTATGACGATTTTGGAAAGAAAAAATTAAATAATTTTATGATAAATCTTGGGCACATCAAGAGAGGAAATTCACTATTAAATTCTTCAAAACTCCCCTAAAGCAAACATCAAACTATAATATTCTATTTCTCAAATAAAAAAAAAAAAATACATATAACCGTATAGGTATATTGTTCTTAAAATCCTTAAAACAAAACTATTTTAAGCAAAAACAAACACAATGAAAATATATGAGATATTGTTAGGCCTTTTTTGTCACGAAATGTCAACATCTAACCACTAAATTCCATCATAAAACATTTTGCATATTTTTGTCATACACATTCATATCATTCAGTCCACCCCCTGTTGACAAATTCTCAAAACCTGTATACTGTTGTATACCAATCCAAGAACCGTCCCATCCCACGCACCATCATCACTCAGCTAAATACACATTCGCGTACATTTTAATTTCAAAATAACGTGAAACATTTGCTTATATGTATATATTTTTAGATCAGCAGCAAATTAATGCATATTTATGATACGGTTAAAAATAATACACTTCGTGTTGTACATGTTGTGAGTACACGTTGGGCGCCACTTAAAATTAACACAAACCATAGGCATATATAGCTTTTGCTTTTTGCTGCGATAACGATAATGGGCATGGAGGACAGCACCATCAGAGCAGCGGTGGTTGGAAATGATGATGGAACGTTAAGATGCCATCAGCCTACTTAAGTGTTAATCTGTTTTAATCTTCATAATATTTCAGTTAACACTGTATACCAGGTATATTACATATCTACTACGTGAGATTTCTTGATGGTAGGTGTCAAAGAAGAGCTTCAAGAAATTGTCCTATTCTGAAAATAACTCGAGCGTACACCTACCTATGTACATACCTACATGAAAAGTTCCATTTTAATTCCTTAAATTGGCAAAGGTATAAACATTCTCACCTCATTCCAGTCGTCTTTGTCGTTAATCCACGTCCTCTCGCACATCATTCTCACCGAAGTTTATATATCTTCCTTCATAATCAGGCTCGCCCTCAAAGAAGGGCGCTCTGCAAAGTACACACACATGGTTGAAAAAAAACAAGCAACTTTTTATGCAGATTCGAGCTGTAGAAATGGTGGTAGCGGGAGCTTCGCGGTCGAGAGGTAGGTGGATGACGATGATGTACACTAAAACTTCGGGGCTAAAGTAAATAATTTTACCTTCAACTTATTTTGTATGCAGGTGACAATTTCCAACACACACACACACACCCATATTCATAGGCATGCTAAATACCACAAAATACAAAGACGCACCTGCTGCTGGTTGCTTGTTGGTACTGGTGGTAGTGTTGTGCTTGAGGGGGTGGTGATAGGGACAGGCAACCACCGATTCAAACTTTGTTACACATGATAAGCCACAAAAATTGCAACAAAAAGTGGTAACGAAAATATACAAACGTTTGCACACAACATTATGTAGGTATAGGCTAGGCGGTAACGTAAAAGGTTTTGCTTGGCACTAATTAACAAATGCACGCAGTTATTTTTTCTGTTTTTTTGTTTCACCAGAGCTTAGGAGCAACACAATTTTTTTTTTTTTTTTTTTGGGGTTTTTGTTGAAGTGGCACTGCGCGGCGGCCTTATTTGGAAGCTTAAAAGAAGCATCAGACAATATATGCAACCGCAGAGAGGAAGAGGTTTTTGAAGAATATGGCTTTAATTGTGGTTAATTAAAATGGGTGTGTGTGACTGGTTGCTGTACCTACCTATATAAGGGGAATTTCCCGCGAGTAATTTGATATTTTTAAATTATAAGTAAACTTAAACTTTGATTAAGTTACATAATCAGTATATAGCAAGGTGAGTCAAAGTAAAATAATAATAATATGCATCTAGCTGAGGACGTGATTTGTTCGTCTAATTTTCATAATTCATTAAATTATATGGTGACGCATATGACGATAATGATTAATGACTATGGTACTGTATAATTCTTTGTTTTGTAATTAATATAAAAAGAATATGGAAAGGAGGCTCCCGGGAATATTTAGCTGATGTTGAAAAAAATAAGAAATATCTATTTATTTGTTTTTTTCTTTTTAATTTTCCATTTTTTTAGTTCTATGAAAAATACGAGATGCACTTTCGTGAGCAGAAATTTAACAACACTTTGTTTTTTTTCTTTCTTTAAAAAAAAAGACCCAACATTGACGAAATTAAAGATAGAATCTTGATATCCAAAATCCATAAAATCTTAAATCCTAAAAACCGAAAACCCCCAAAGACCCAAAATTGCTAAAACTCAATACATATTCCGATAACCCAAAATTTAGAAAGCTCAGAAATCAGAAAACCTAAAATTCTGGAAATCCAGTCAACCCAAAATACCATTGTCACTAATTTTTTCCAAAATCTCAAAGAATTATATAAAATGAAAAATTTACGCAAATTCTTCATTTTAAACCAATTTTCAGCATTTCAATTTCAGAATAATGTAGTTTCAGGATTTTGGGTTTTCTGGGTTGTCGGTTCCGAAAACCAGAAATTTAGAAATCTCAGAAACCAAAAAAACCTAAAATCTGAAATCCAAAATCCATAAAACCCAGGAATCCAAAATCTCATTTTCACCAATTTTAATCGAAATCCCGAAAAATTGTATAAAATGAAAATTTTGTGCAAATTTTTCATTCAAAATAAATTCTCGGCATTTCAATTTCAGAATAATGGAGTTTCGGGATTTTGGGTTTTCTGAGTTGTCGGTTCCGAAAACCAAAAATTTAGAAATCTCAGAAACCAAAAAACCTGAAATCTAAGAAATCCAAAATATCATTTTCACCAATTTTAATCGAAATCCCGAAAAATTGTATAAAATGAAAAATTTGTGCAAATTTTTCATTTAAAATAAATTCTCGGCATTTCAATTTCAGAATAATGGAGTTTCTGGGTTTTGGGTTTTCTGGTTTGTTGGTTCCAGGATTTTGAGTTTTTGTATTTTCAGGATTTTGGATTTTCAAGATTTTGGGATTTTGAATTTTCTTGATTTTAGGATTTGAAACTCCTTTTAATATAAACTCAAGTTTAAAGAAAATAAATACTTAAATATAAAAATAAATAAATAGGCTTTCACTTCGAAAAAATTTCGACAGTGTAAAACGCTCAAAAATCAGTGTTTTTTTTAATAAATTTCAAACAAAACTTGTATACCTTAATAAATTCTACAAAAAAACATCCTACAATTTTATTTGCAAAAGCAATAGATTTTGAGAAAAACAAGCGCGCCAACGAGCTGAAGTACTTTAACCCATAGAGGTGATGGTGTGAATATTGTAACGTTAAGCATGTTTTCTAAAAAAAATATTGTGTTTGTGTAGGTTTTAAGATACTTCATTAAAAAAACAGATTTTTTTAATTTTGGTATACTTTTTTTAGGAAATGCTCAATAATTCAAAAGAAATCTCTTTACCAAAATTCAGCTCTCCAAAA
Organism: Epistrophe grossulariae; assembly: GCA_929447395.1. Classification (NCBI taxonomy): domain Eukaryota; kingdom Metazoa; phylum Arthropoda; class Insecta; order Diptera; family Syrphidae; genus Epistrophe; species Epistrophe grossulariae. Next base: position 133,031,145 of record OV839568.1, on the reverse strand, counting down.
TTGTTTTCAAGTTTGGCAATTTTATGGTTTAATTTTTCTGAGCTAAAAAAATTTAATTTTGCATCCAAATTTTTTTTGGAAAAATCAAATGTCGAAATTTTTTTGAAACTTGACAAATTTTTTGATTTAATTTGTCTATTCTAAAAATTTGATTTTAGATTAGAAAATTTTAATTTAGAATATTTTATAAACTTGATTCAAAATATATACCTAAGTTTAACTGTTTTCGAGGAAGTTGAAAATATAAACAGAGTTCTATAGGAGTTAGGTAGGTATACGTTAAAATGAAGGTCTAAAAAATTTCCAAAAAGTAGACCACACTTACAAAAGGACATGCAATTTTTATATTAAAACTCTCAAAATATACTTTTTTGCGCTTTAACTCTGAAATGCTGTATGTACAAAAAAAAATTGATATTTAAATTTTCAAAAAATTTAAGCGGTTTAATTTTGGATTACGAAAAATTTCGTTTGTCTCTACTACCTACATATTTAAGTGAATGAAAGTTTGAAATTCTTTGAACTTTGTCATAGCAAAAAATACATATATAGGTATATAAAAAAAAAATAAAACCAAAGACTCAAAAGAAGCTTTGTTCCACATATATAACTTACCTATGTTGTGATACTTAAATTTCTGATTAAATATTTTTTGACATAAATCTAACGTCTATCATAGGTATTAAATTTAAGTTTCAAAGCATATATAGGTACATACGGTACGAGTGCTCATAAAATATGAAAAATATATATGTATATGTATATCCCTCAAATATGGTATTTTTATCCTTTAGCGTTTTCCACCATTAATGAGCACATATGTACCAACTTTTGTATTGTATGTATATCCGCTTAGAAAAAATAAGGAAAACATGGAAACCTCTTTTCTATATGGTGAAGCCAATATGACATTAAGCAGTTTAAATTTCAAGCAAGAGGAAAGCTCTTCATAATTTTTTTTTTTTTTTGAGATCAAAAACAAAACAGAAAGAAAGAAAAAGAAAATCTTCCACTCAAACTAAAGTAACAAAAATGAGCACCACTTAGCCGTGACACAACGCCCACTTCCTCGTCCTTACCTATACTCTACCCCCCGCAAGATATGCTAGGTGGTGTAGGACGTAGGTATACCAAATAGCTTTTGTGTAATACATCAAGCACATTCAAAAGTACTTAACCCAGTCAGTTAGTCCGTAAGTGTTACCCCGTGTACACTAACTCACTCTTCTTTTCTTCTCACGATGCGGTACGGTACCCTGTTTCTAATGTATATACAACCTCTATATATACGCTTAGTCCCACAGGAAGAATGAGTATAATATATACAATGCATCACAGTGCAATGTATCCCTATCCTTATGCTTCTTATTGACGAACGCATACACATGTAGCTATATACCTAAACCTACACACATATTCTTTCAAGTATTATTTTGTTTCTTCTATTTTTAACATATTTTGACATAAAAAAGGTCAAAAAATAGAGTTAGACAACATCACCGACAACAACAACAACGTCAATAAAAAAAGGACTTAATATAAAATAGAATAACATGTTTTTTTTTTTTGAGAAGAAAGAGATGATGATGCTGTATTCCATTTCAGCAGCAACATCCTGTTAACAATGGGAGTGGTAACATATTTTGATCCACTCCACTGATGTGCACACATACACACACCTTTTGTGTTTTAGATACTCTATACGCCAGTTTTGCTGATGGAACAATGCACCATACACAGTTACTCGTGTTTCACGTGTAACAAAATAATCCTTTACTAAATGTAAAAAAACAAAATAACGAAATAAAAATGTATAACAACAACAAAAAAAACAAAATTTTCAAACGGAACAACTTTGCTAAACTAAAAACGAAAAAAAAATATAGAAAAAAATATATATCTGCAGAAGCACCATCAGAAAACACCAGAACCATGACAAGCCACTTTTAATAAAAAAAAAAAAAAATAGAACAAAACAAAATGAATGGGTCGGGGCACATCCTTTATTTCAAAAAAAAAAATTATTAAAACGACAAAAGCGCCATCGTACATTTACTTTTTCGAAAAAGTTAAATCAGCGAAATGAGCTGCAGCCATTGTTGAATAAAATAGAAAAGGACATGTACGATGCTGGAGAAGAAGTACATTAATTTTTACAAACTATGTATGAATGTACACACCTGCAATTAGATGATTCAAATACTATTGCTTTTTTGTTTTGTTTTTTGAGAAACATAACATATCTATACAAAAATTGTTCATTTCGTAGTTTTGAAAACAATTTTAACCAAACCGATGCAATGCTAAAGACATCACACCATCTGTAGGAGAAGTCCTCGAAAAATTTATAAAACCATGGTCCATATTTTTGGGAATTAAACGGCTCTGAGGAATAATGGTTGTACAATGCACAATACAGTGGGGAAGAAGAAATAAAAGGCAGATAGGCTTAAAACTGTAAATGTTTCATTTTTCGAAATTTTGCCTATCATTATTATAGTCTTAACACAAATATTTAAAAAATAAAGTTTCTAGTTTTTTTACACAGTTTTAGACAAATTTTATACCTACGCCTATTTTGGGTGACAACTTAAATGTCAAAACCTTAAGTCTACATGCGAAAAAAAAATTTTTATTTTCAAAACAGTTTTCCACCAATTTTATGAATTTTATTCCACATTACAAATATGTAGGCCAAACATTTTTGCAAAAAATATACTTTTATTAAGTAAAGTAAGTATGATTACTTTAAAACGAAAAAAAAAAATTTGCAAAAGGACCATGGGCAACTTTGTATGGAGTTTGGGCCCATTTTCAACATTGCTCAACAGTGATGAAACTTATGTCATATGAAAGCGTATGGAGAGCACTTTATTTCATTATATGGTAGCTAAATTGAAAACGAACGAAAAAATTGTGTTTTGACACATTTTATAAAAAAAAGTATTTAAAATGCAAAAAAAAATATTTAAAAAAAATGGCAACACTTACTAAAAGTGTTTCACCTTTTCTGAAAGCCTGAAGTCAGTTCTTTCATTTTATTTTTAAATCAACTTATTGGTATTTTTGAAAAGATTTCTTTCAAACTCAAAAAGCTGAAAAAGAAAGTTACTACTTTTTGTATAAAAGTTAAAAACTCTTTTTTTAACTTCCCATTGGAAGTTATTTTAATTGTTTAATTATAACTCTATTATTTTTAAAAAGTTGAAAGTATTTAAACCAAAATTGTAGAAAGTTCAATTATCTATAAAAAATTTTCTGAAATTTCGTTTTGGGGACATATAGTTCTCAAGATATCGCCAATAAAAACTTTTTACACGTTCTTTTCCAAGATTTTGTATGCTCTATTTGGCTTGGCTTACATATACCAAAAAAATGATATCCTTCCCAAAAGCCCGAGGCAGTCGATGACATTTTCGTATATTTTGGGGCTCAAGCCGGATATAACCGGACATATGTGGTTTTTGGTGATCTAACGTTTAAACGCTTCAGATTTATTGACATATACGCATAAACAAACCAAATCCATAATGGCATGATCTTGGCGGCTTGTTGATATCATCAAAACGTGGTATAATGCCATTTCGGATCTTTTCAGTTTTATAGAGAACAAAATTTTCTCAGAAGATAAAATAGTTGCTTCATAAATATTGAACTTTGGTCTATACCTCAGATCCTAAAAATTTACTTGCAGGGCATTTAATTTGTTTTAAACTTAAATAAATTTTCAGATTATTTCTACACAATACTGTTGGTGCGTTCATATAGAACAACTGATGACCATGGGGCAGATTTGCAGAGCTTGGTGACACTATGTTCGCAGCCAACTCCTGATTATGCAGAAAATCCTTTTTACCGGTGAATTTATATCTCATGGCGTAAATGTAAGAATATAGGTTCTGTACGAATGTGTGTGTGTGTTGGTTTTATCTCATTAGAATTAGTTGGATCAGAAGGGTAGATGCGGATAAAGAGGTATGTATGTGCATCTACAAGTTACGTTTGATGGTCCATTTGTCCTTCTTCCCTCTATATACGAATAGGTATATCTAACACACGAGAGGATTCATGATGAAGTATCCCCAATTCTCATACATCCTTTTACATCCCAAATAAAACGAAACACTCGCTCACGTCGTCTATATATGTATTTTATTCCATTTATATATACGAAAGCAAAATGTTTCTCGTGTTCCCTGGTCGCCATTTGCAATTTAGGTAATACACTTAAACGAATTTACTTTCTTGCTTTATATGCGCGCCTCGCCTTGGTTTGTATGGCTGAAACTGAACTGTTGCTCCATCCCACGACTGATATGATGCTATATCGTGGGCTGTTGTTCCTGATGCTATACGTATACATATATCCTGTTTTATATTATGCGATGAAGGTTACTTGATTCGAGGTATTTTCCCTTTTCTTTATTGTGTGCCATACATATATGGACTGTTCTGTTTTGTAGCGGTTTTATGTGCAATTTGCATTTTGCTATAGAGCACATGGTTTTCGTTTGTGTTTTGTTTAAATAATCTCCATCGGGAAGGGAAGTTTGCAAACATTTTTGAAATATTTTTTGTTTTAATTTTTGGTATTGAGTAATCTTTTTGCTGGTTGCAGGCAAATTTGCTAGGTGTAATGAAATAATTTAATAGCTTTATATAGTTCAGGAGGTAAGAATATAAAAAGTCATTTTAATAATTTGTTTTTTTTTTTTTTTAACTTTTTTAGGTATGGTTTAAAACTTATTTTGAAATTTTGGACTTAGACTAGTTCTAGATTGTAGGGACTAACTGTGTTGACTGCGGATTCTGTATTAATATTCAAGGAAAAATATTCGCTTTTGATAATATTTTTTTTTGATTTTTAGTTGTTTTTAGTAATTAAATTCAACCATTTCAAGTTGTTATTGAAGGATTGTTTTAAAGGCATTATGTATAGATAGTTTAAATTATCATCGTTATTACGATTTTCAATTATCAATTGATAGTTGAGAAACATCAACTTCTTTTTCTTTGCACTTAAATTCAACCAATTTAAAGAATTGCTATAGTTTTAAAAGAATAACGTAGGTATGTAATAATTAAGATTGTCAATTGAAAGTTGATAAATATTGAAATTTGATCAATTAAAACAAAATTTTTTAAAAAAAAGTGATAAACTATTAATAGATAAGTATTTTTGTTTTGCTGCTGCGCACCATTCTCAATGATCAAAACTTTTACCAATCGATTTTCAATCTATCAATCAATCTATCAATAACTTGATAACTGACAAATTGTAATAGGGATTTAATTTTAATATAGAAAGTTCAATATAATATATGGTATAGATAAATTATAAATGATCTCGAGATTTCCCTTATATGATGCAATAAGCAACTTTTTCTCTTGGACTATTATATTAAGATGCATAAGTTATTTTCAACAGAAAATGAGGGATAGAAATAACTATAAAATTTTAAGGTCATAATGGGTATAAGTAACTTTAAAGTTAAAAATCAAAAATGCATTTAATTCCTTATTCCCAAAAATTTGCATTAAAATTTTAATTAAAATATTTTTGTTTTTTGTGCATAGCTTGGAAAAATATAATAAGTGGGAAAAATTGCGTTATAATTAAAACGTATACAGTTTCTGAGAAGCAATAAATTAAATAATCTTTATAAAAATCTTTCGGTTTATTAAAGTAATTAATAACACTAGTAAAACCATTGGATTAGAGAAACAAAGAATTTGAAGTACGTTTTGGAAGAAGCAACAATTAATTTTATTAATAATAATAAAAATTCTTGCTTTGAATATATTAGCGTTAAGCTTATTTTTCGATAAAAAGGATCAAACGTTTGCTTGTCTGTCTGTACGTTCACTGTACATCGAGTTAGAGCGGGTAAACATCTTTGCTTCAATTTTAGTCTACCTTGTCATTTATGTCATTATTAAAAGGGTGTTTCATCTATCTCATCAAAAATTTCAGTATTTTTTTTAAATTTTATCAATAACGGCTGCAACGATTTTGATAAAACTTTTTTTTTTAATAGTCGCCTTTACTAATGTTCAACCGTTTCCTTTTGAATTTTGATTGTCTTGCGGCAATAAACTGGCAATAAATAGAAATTAATCAAAGTTTTTTAGTCATGGTTGAAAAAATCTTGATTTTTTTTAGCTTTTGCTATAATATTGTAGTTTAAATTGTTTATTTCTATTCATAAGAATTTTTAACTGAAAAAAAATAAATTTTAGTTACCTACATGAATCTAACGTTGAATAAAAAAAAAAAACTTTTACTAGCTAAGGTTAATCTTATTTTTTTCCACGCAGAACCTACATAGCTTTTTCTTAAAAAATCCTAGTTTTTGGAAATGGCTTTTTTCTATTCATAAAAAGCCTAAACCGAATAAAAAATTTTAGCTACATGATTCTAGAGTTGGATATGTGAAAATAGCTTTTACTAATTACCTTTAGTTAATTTTGTATTAAAAATTTAGCTTTTACTTAAAAATTTTAGTTTAAGCTTTAGTTTTTTTTATTTATTTACAGTTCGCAAATATGCTCCAAAAATATATGCTTAGAAATTCAAAGCAACTTAAAATTTTTTTCTTAGCATGCAATCGAATTTGATTTCCTTTGTTTTTTACCAAGGACTGTTTGTCTATACAACGCTGCTTTTGGACAATGATTTTATTTATTATAAAATAAAACGGAAATTTAATTATACTAATGCAGGGTCGGTCTTACGCCTTGTAGCTGTTAAAGTGAGTTCTTTTTCTTTTTTATAGATCCATATATGTGCATGATTGGAAACCTGCACAAGTATCTCAAAAAGTACCATAGAAATTAATGATTGAGTTCACTAAGTTTGGTTCTTATCCATAAAACATTTATACACATATAGAAATAAGCAAGTATTAAAACAGCACACTTTAAGCTGACTTTTTTTTATAAAACAATTATAACCAAGTTTGTATTTTTTTTATCATCTTTAAATGAGGTTTGATTAAATTCGTTTTTTAGCAACCCAAAGCTTTTGGGCAAACAAGTTTAAAACAGCAAGTAAAAACCCAATTTTTTAACATAAAAAATATACATGTCAACAAATATACTGGCCATAAAGCTTGAATGTTGAAAGTAAAACAACACATCTACTCTCATAATATTCGTCTTTTCTATTAAAATTGATTAAGGATTTAAATTTTGGAAATCTTCTACTTATGTGTATCACAACATGAATTTTAAAAATTTACGAGATCCTTGTAGGTATTTATTTTTAGCTTTATTTCGTATATAACTAAATAAATTGTTTTCCTTAGTCCTTAGTTCCAAGTGTTGTTATGCATTTAAATCCTATTTAAAGACGTGGGTTAGATTTAGGGCTATATAGTAACCTTTTTCTAATCGATTTGTCTTTATGAAACCTTTTTGTATTATAATTGATGAAGGTGTATAATTTTATGGACGAATTGGGTTTTACGCAATAAACTGGTGCTTTACATTTACATTTTAATTTTGTTTCGATTGATTTTAAAAAAAATCACTCTTCCGCCATTTATATTGCAATTAAATTTTAGGAGCAATATGATGAAAAAGTCCTTTTAAAATCCTTTTTTTTTATAAGAATGTTACTTAATCTATTTAATCCTATATAACTACTATTAACGATTTACACTTCAAGCAAGTAGGGTTCAATGATACAACAACAAAAAAAATATCCAATCGACAAAGGTGACCCTTCCATCTTCCTTCTTTTTTTTTGTAAACTTTATAGCACTGAAACATTATTATCAGAAAATCACTTAAACCAACCTTGACTAGACTATCGAATATAAACGTTAGAAAATTTTATACTCGTTTTCCCGTATATATATAGGAGAATGTCTTTTTCGAGTCCAAAAGCTATTTCCGTTTCCTAAACAGCTCTTTTTTTTAAGTGCTTTAAAAGTCCTTTTCCAAGAATTTCTACCATAAAACTATGTATATTTCCCATGTCATCATCATCCTCATCGTTGTGTCTCTGAGAAGACACATTTTATAGAATATAATCGAAAAAATAAAGGGGAACAGAATAGTAAAAAAAAATAATAAAATAAAAAAGAAAACTTGTAACTTGGGTGTAAAATAGTTTTGGTTACTTTTATTGTTATATAGCAGCAGCAGCAAAACTAAACTCTCTGGATGTATAGAAATGTAGTAGATTGTGTTTTCCTCTTAAAGTCTCACGCATTTGAACCCTTTTTTTTCCTTCTTCCATCATTGCTACTTTTCAAGTTTTATATAAAAGTGTACGATATGTTTGTACATGGAAAACAACTTAAGATGTTTTTTTTTTATTTTTCTTGTCTTTAGTGCCCCAACATTTGGAACTTTTTCAACACAAATAGTGTAATTGTTGAAAGTTTTTTTTAATATTTTTTTTTTTTTCATTTGTTTTGTTCTTTTCTATTTTCTTATTTTTTGTTACTTCTATGTTTTAAGTTTAAGTTCGATTTGTATGCAAACATTTCTTTTTTTTCGTAAGTGTTGAATTGAGTGATTTATTATTTTTTTTGTTTAGTTTTAAAAATGGAAATAGCTTGACTTTTTCTTTTGAAAAGTATTAAAAAAAAAAAAACATAAATCATTGTGCTCGACGACATAATACTGAAACTTATTATTGTGATCCATATTTTCAATTTTAGATTTTTTAAGAGGTCTAGGTGATTTAAGGGTCAATTTGAAACTTTATGGTGTAATAATGTAAATAATATATTCTTGTAGGATTTATATTTTTATTTAACACCGAATGTCTACAGGACATAAAAAGTTCTATCTTAAAATTCTCAACTGTAAATATTACAAATTTTAATTAAACTGTTCTGAAGGTCACAACAAACTAGGAGATGGCTGTGTAAAATGTGCTTTGTGGTTATACTTTCATTTATATAGTGTATTGTGTATAGGATGGTACAACTGTATATATTACATGTCTACAAAATTCCAAAATTCTTTAAACTTTTAATATGAGTAGATAATATATTCCGTACTAAATTTTAAAGCCCGGCCCATTTAAAAAAAAAAAAAAACTTAGGCATCGGCACTGCATTCACTGCAGTACACTAAATGTTTTAATTTTTCAGTAATGTTCGTCAAGAATTGGACAAAATTAGAATTTTAACTAAGAAAAATTAGACTTTTACTCCGAAAAAATTCGACAAGGCTGGGATGGATTCGTGTAAGGTGATTTGCGATAAGTGAGAGTCACAATCAACCAATTCGGTCTGTGTAAGATGATATCACATTTGATAGTCAAAGAGCTGTCACATAATAAATATGATTGTCATTTCCCAACAAATTTGACGTTTCCGCCGCAGTACGACTAGAGTTACCTTGTTACCTAGAGTTAAATTTTACAACTTTTTCTGATTTATTTTTTTTTAATTTATCACCTAAGCCGATTCCACCGCTCGATTTCGTTGGAGAGCTACGAAATTTCATAAATGTTCGTCAAGGATTGGCCTTGGAAGTGATTTTTGTCGCCAAAATTCAAAATTTCAACCCAGAAAAATTGGACTCTTCACTCCGAAAAAAATTTCGACAATGCTGGATTTTGTTGGAGAGCTTTTTTTCAAGCTTTTAGTACGAAATTTCAGTAATTTTATTCAAAAATTGGGCTGGGAAGTAATTTTTGTCGCCAAAATTCAAAATTTCAACCCAGGAAAAATAAAATTTCGCTCTGAAAAAATTTCGAAGAAGCTAAATTTCGTTGGAGAGCTTTATTACATGCTTAAGTAGGAAATTTCAGTAATGTTCGTCAAGAATTGGCCTGGGAAGTGATTTTTGTTACCAAAATTGAAAATTTCAACCAAAAAAAATTTGGCTTTCACTCTGAAAAATTTTCGAAAAAGCTTAATTTTGATGGAGGGCTTTATTACGAGCTTAAAACGAAATTTCAGTAATGTTGGTCAAGAATTGACCTGTGAAGTGATTTTTGTCGCCAAAATTAAAAATTTCAACCCAGAAAAATTGGACTCTTCACCCTCTTAGAACGAAATTTCAGTAATGTTTGATAAGATTTGACCTGGTCAGTAATTTTTGGCACAATAATTAAAAAATTCAACCCGAAGAAATTGAACTTTTCACCCCGAAAAAATCTTGACAAAGTTGAATTTTGATGGAGAGCTTTATTTCTATACGAGTTAATCAATTTAATAAATTTGGCTTTTGATTTTGAAGGGTAAAACGGTCAAACATTTTATTTTCAAATCTATTTATGTAGTTTATTTATTTATTTATTTAGTTAGTTTAGTTAGTTTATTTATTTTTTATTTTATACTATAATTTTTTTGAAAGATAAGTTAAGCCAAATATTTGGACTTCTCTCAAATAAACTCAAAAAAAGAAAAAACATTGAATTTTTGACACATCATCGTGTGTTTAAGTACCTACGTACTAACTTATTATAGAAATATAATTTGACCATAATTTTAACTTTTGTTGTTTTCGATTTGATTCGAAGTGTTCCCCCCATTATTAATTCTAATCGATTACAAAAAAAACTTTTTATTTAAGTGTGTATATTCCATGTCTTTTCCTTCACAAAGATGGGAATAAAAAGACTCCGAAAACATTAGTCGGAACATCAAATTTTGGAATAGAAGGAATCAAAGAGGATTAATGAAAATTAGTACTCCAAACATTCTAATGAAAATGACTTTAATAAAAGCAGAAAATTCTTTAAAAAAAAATCATGCAAAAAATGATAGTTGAAAACTTTCATGATAGTTTTTTTTATTAAAGCTTTAAACTTTCATCAATTTGTTTGTTTTATTTAAAAAATTTAAATTGAAATCCCAATGTTTATGATATTTTTGATCTATCTCATTACCTTTGTTGTTACACTCTGTTGTCAAAAATAAGTAAACTAAACAAAGAAAAATAAATAAAATAGGGATAATTCAAAGAACAGACCTCGACCTGGAGCTATTCCGTTTTTGAACTTCAGATCACTAAAAAATATTTTAGTTAAAATTTATCCCAAAGAGAAAACTTGAACAAAATAGAAATGTTATTTTTTTTTTCAATAAATTACGAACGGAATTTTCTACAAAAAAAAACAACTTCCTTCAGGAATCCGGTCAATCCGCATTAGCTCAAAGGAATACACACCTATCTCTATAATATTTCTATAGTATACAAATATCCTTTGAACAAAGAGTGCAGCAATCTACAACAGTCCGCACCCGTTAGCTCCAGACTTTCATTATTTGTAAGTCTATTTCCGAACAAAAAAACTAGAACGTTGCTCTAACCATATCTATCTTAAGTGTGCCATCCCCCAAATTCATTTTATTGCCCTTCTTAAACACGTGCGACACAAAGAGACACAAAAGACAAGAAAAATTGCATACAAAATGCGGGAACCAGACCTGGACAAAACCCAAAGAGCGAGCTATAGCAAACTAGCGATGTAAAGATATATGCATCTGATGCAGTATATCAACCGGGCTGGTGATGTTCGAGATGGTGGCGCTGCAATAGCAGAGGGCAATTAAAATTAAGGAACTTGGTTAAAAAAAAAAAGAAATAAAAATTAAACTTCTTAAATGTCCCGTTTCGAAACCGTTTTTAGATTTTATACGTTTCATCTAGATCCTGTGTTTGCAATCACATAGATATAGGCAGCGCCGCTCTTCAAATTGCTTGTATAGAAGGTAGGGTGGATAGGTTGTTATATATAAAGAGGAATTCCTGTCCTGAGAATCTTTCAGGTCCTTCTCTTCCTTTGCCTGAGATTTATAGTCATTTGCTCCAGTGACTGTCTGTGTGTGTGTATGTTTGTGTGGGGGTTATGTGTCTCCGTAAATTCTAAAAGCGGGATTGCCATTCTTTTTTGGTCAAAGTGCACATATAAATTTCTGCATAACCAAGTTGAATCCTTTTTTCATTTCATACATCTATATTTATTTTTATTTTTTTTGTGTTCTAGTCCCGTTTAAATAATGCAGATGCAGATGAAAATGAAAATGAAGTTGTTTTCCCTGACTAAATTACTTGAGTGTGTTTGCGTGTGCTGCATGCACTAGTTTTGCGTTTATATCTGATGAGTAAACTCTTCTTCAGCGACATAGCAGTATAGTAGCAGCAGCCAGCAGAAGAAAATATAAAACCAAACTAACAAGGATAAACATTTATCCACAGAATTTACTCATAAAGAACAGAAAGCAGCAGTAAGCAGTAGCAGCAGTGGCAGCCCAGTGCCTGTAATACCTATCCCACTAAAGCAATACCAGAAATGAAAGTTACAGAAAAAAACTGTACATACATATATATTTTATAAAAGCTCCTTTTGTCTCCTCAACAATATTCTCTAAAACCATTCCCATTGTCCTGACAATGCGTTTGTTCTGCCAAAGTAGATGAAAGCAACACAAAACAGCGAACAAAAAAAAAACAAAAAAAAAACAACGATAAGAAAACAACGAATCAACTCTTGGGTTTTGTTTACGTTCAGCTTGAAATAAATATCTGTCATGTCCTTCCGTGTGCTGCCTCTTAGAGTGCAGTAGGTTGAGTTTTTTTTGTTTTTATTTACAACAATCCTATGGGAAATAAAGAAGTCGTTGTTATAAGGAGCGGTGAAGGTGTGTAACTCAGTGAACATGATGATATTGAGTAACAAAAAAAAAAAAACAAAAAAAAGAGATTCAGATTCAGAAATGATTTTTACTTAATTTATAGTCATGAAATTTAGATTCTTTGCTGAGAAATCATAAAAAGATCATAAACAAACAAATCAGAAACTTTCTTTTTTATTATTATTTCGAATGAAAGGAATGGTTGATGAAATTGTCTTTTTCAACAATTTAAGAGAATGATGTTTATTATTCGATAAACTTTGAATTAACAAAATTATGATTATATGGAAGTTACTTAGCTTAGAATTTTGAAAATTTGTTGTCTTAGTTCTGACACTCAGTTGAAAAGACCGAAAAAGATAGAAAGCCACACAATTTCCCAATATCATTTTCTTCTTCTGCCACTATCGAAATATAAAGGGGGACACTACAGAAATCGCCATTTTTCATAGTGCTGCATAGTGTCGCTCTCTCTGTTCCGATAGTGAGAGTGCATTTCCAAAATGTCGCAGTTTGATTTTGATAGATTTTTAACAACTGAAAAATTGCTTTTGAGCTAACTGAAAATTGAATTTAGTTGTTGCATTAACTACGTATTTCTGGATAAACTCAGAATTTACTCAAGCATAACAAAAATGACCCTTATGTAGCAACAGTATTAAAAATTTAATTTAATTAACTAATAAGAAATTCAAAAATCAAAATAAAATAAAAGTTCTATAGGAGATATACTCTTAATTATGGCTTATGATAAATTTAAATTAATTCAATGTTGGTTTTAACACACAAACAATTTGTTATGAAATTCGAAGTAGCAGTTTTTAAGATGATTTTTTGTTTTTTTACCAGTTGTATATAACCTGCTGATATTTTTTGGTTTTTAATTTTTTTTAATGCATAAAAAATAACAGCATCAGAGCCTTCTTTTGGAAATTTCATCGTAACAATGTTCTGAACATTTGGCAGGTTTTTGCTGATTTTTGAAAAAAAAAAAACAGAAACGACTTACGAGCTTCTGCAGTTTAACTGTCGATTTGTAGTTTTAAAAACCTGAAGTTAACGAAAAAAATATGTAGTAAGTTTTCAAAAAAAATTTAATTTTTTGAAAATCCATGAAATAGGTATTTTTCTGAAAAATATTGAATGCAATACTAATAAAACATTTTACAAAATTCTCCATAAAAATATTGATCAAAATCAGTTGAGCCATTTTCGAGAAATTTTAAAAATCAACAAAATTGGTTCTATGGAAGGAAAGTTCCACATATAAATATTTTTCCGAATATTTTTTACCAATTTCCATTTAAATTAAAAATTTTTTTTTTTATAAAAATCTGTGGAGCTATTTTTCGGAAAAAATGTTATTTTCCATAACGGATAAAACATTTTTGATGGAAGGTACCGTTATCTTTAATTATAAGATAAGACTAAAAAATTTTTAAATCTTCTAGCTTGTGATAAAAGCCATAAAGCTACCAAGTTTGAAAGAGTCGTTTTCGAACTACATATTGAATGATATGAATAAAACAAAGCAAGTACTCAGAGCAGGTACCTACTCACCACAAAAAAGCTGAGCAGATGCTATGAAATTGCTAGTATTTAAAAATTTCATTCATACCAAATGGACAACCTGCTCCGAAAGGTGTAATTTTGAGCAGGTTGATTTAAATTTTGAAAAGAAAAATATTGAAAACTTTTTCAAAAATCCAAAAAAAATATTTTTGTTTGATAATTTTATTGCCTAATAAAATAGGTACTACCTACTTTAAAAACTTTCTAAAATATTCTCAAAAAATTGTCAAAATCAGTTGAAGGGTTTTGCAGTAAAGCAAAAGTAAAAACTGAATTAGAGGTGCCATGGTAACCATTTTTCGGAAATGATAGGCAAACTTTAAAACGAAATCTGTGAGCACCGCGTTTATGAGAGAAAAACAAGATTTTTCTTATTTTTTTTTAAACATTTTTTTTTTTAAAGCGGTAGAAATGTCCAAAAACGCTAGGTAGGTGTACCAAGTTTAAAAAAAAAATCCCATCCATTTGAAACGACAGCGAAATATCCCGGGAAAAATTATTTCTTATACATACTAATAAATTATGGAAACTTTCGCATCAACGTACCTACCCAATTTTTCTATCAAGTAAAATCTTCGGAAGGGAATTTTAATGGCGATAACCCCTTATACATATGTAACCCTTATCAGGAAAAAAGTTCTATTTATAAATAATGTCCTCTTCAGGAACAACTTTAACAGGTTACAAAGATAAACCATATAGGTACACTGTGGCGTATAAGTACTTATTTTATTTCAATTTTAATGTTTCTATTTTCATTTCTTATAACAAAATTAATAAATGGAACAAATCCAATAAATCATTGCCAATATCAACTTGTTCAATTTTAATAACCTCTATAGTCCACTGGTTGGATTGGCCTGTACCATTTTAAATCTTAACAGTGCCTAAGATCTTAAAAAATCCATAAGGAATTAATTGTTAATGTTTAAAGCAACATTCGTATACTCCATTAGTTTTAAAAATTCTCACACAAATAAAAGAATAGATTGACGTTACTTCTTATGCATCAAAGGTAACCCGTTTGTGTTGTAAACCTTGAAATCAATTCTATAACATTGTCATAACTAAGCCTATATTTGAGGCCGTGAGTGCAAGTGTTGTAGGTCTTTTTTTCGAAAATTCTATACATACATACTTATATACATTTTATTTCGTTACATAAGTGATTCTTGCGAACATCTACCTAACCATTTCAAAAAGTTATATGCATGTTTTTGATTGATTTAATATCAAATATGTATATAATCCCGAAAAACCCAACAAGTCACTTTTCCACTCACAGCCTCATTTGTATTTCAAAAGAAGTAGGTACATTAATATTGCAAATCACTTATATTTGACTTCAACAAAACTTTTTTTTCATTCCATTCCGATTAAGTTCTCTATATTTCGACGACATACCCAAAGGACAACAAGTATTTCACTAATTAGTAGCCGGCAAACGCACAAAATTCTGATAAAAACCAGTCTCAAACAATTCTATACCTATAACCTTGTTAGCACGTACATATATAGTCTATATATAGCACTCACTTATCATAATTACTATAAACCTACCTTCCAACAAGACAAAAAAAAATATATATCTTTTTGAAACCTTATTCTCCAGCCTTCTACTGCGATTCCAAATTGTTCTGACTGTCCTTGTCCCAATCTCTAATTAAATCAGACAAACTTTGTCCCAAAGTAAACTCTCTCAACTCCTCCATGTACATGTATATGTACTTCTACTGCAATATACCGTATATAGCGGTGAATAATTTCGCAAAAGCAAATTACTTTTTAATTCGACTCCGTGACTAAAATTCAGTGTGCACGCATTATTATTCATTTGAACCTAAATATACATACATACATACATACATACCTACCTACAGACATTCATACGTCAGAGGAAAGGAAAATCCTTTTAAGTGCACTTAAATTTGGCTTTTTGATGTGCCAAGCTCCTGAATTTCCGGAACACTCACCTCTCCACCTCTGCAAATGCCACCACTCGACTATAAAGAACGCGCCATAAAATAGCAGCAGCAATATCTAACAACCTACTCCTTCGCTGGTTTGCTTTTCCCAGCCAGCCAAATGTATAAACATGTATAAGAGAATATGCCAAAACGAACTACCTGAAGTCGCTTTACTAACCATTTCCTGTGCGCTTTTGTGCGGTCCTGTGTTCCTTTTGTTTCTCGCACATTCAAAAACACACCGCACTCTCGTAGATACATATATAAAATCCTTCCACCTGATGCGGGTAAATTTAACGACCACGTTACGTTATACTAACAACGACAACAAATTCTGCCTCGTATTTACCGCCCCTTAACACCCCTCTCCCCCAACGAAGTTGTTATTCATTTTTATTCGGAGCAATTGAGTTTTTCCGCTACAGCGTGGGATGGCTTTATACATTTCCTTTCCTCGTACACCTAAATACATACATATAAACACACCCACGATCCTTATATTGTCCGTTCGTGTGCGGTATCCTGCTTGGCCACAAATAAATTCCGGCGCTCAAAAGATATGGTAGGGATGAGAAGGCGGACAAGGGGGGGGGTATTATTTATCCGAAAGACTGGCAAGGAACACATGCATGCTGTGAGCACATAACCCATTCGGGCAAACTAACTATTCAAAAGGATTTGCTATTGTATTTCAAGTTTTCAAGTCAACAAATGTCCTTTTTGTTTGATTTTTGAACCGCAAGTATTGGATTGGAGGAAATTTGAAAGGAGTCGTCGTCCGTCCGTCCGAGTTGATGTTTTTTTTTTTTCATTTACTTTGTTTTGACAAATAGTCAATGTACTGACTTTTGAATAGTAAAGATGGAGACAAAAATATCATTACAACGACGACGAAGCAGAGTATAATTGAGTCCAGTTTCTCGGGTAGATATGTATTTTCTTGCCATTATATGAACATCTATGGTTTTTTTTTTTGTTGATATTTGAAGTAGAAAAATACCAAACACCAAACTTGAAATACAATTAAAGCAATCATTTCAAAATGTAAACAAACTAATCTTATCTAAATTTCAAATGCACAGCAGGAAAATAAACTTTCAAATTTTAAATATTCGCAATATTCTAGTAATTTATTCAAAGTAGATTAAATCACAAATTATACCCCAAACATTGGCAATCAATAGATACATTCGAAAAATATCGATTCGATTGGTTATCGTTAATCGCCTTAAATTAGATAAATCACCTATAATTTATGATTAGATTCAAATGACTTGTTTAATCTTTATTATTTCAATTAGAACAGAAAGAAGATAAAAAACATTGCTTTGAATCAGTTATCGGACCTTACTTCCATTGGAGTATAAATCTATGCTTTAAAAGACTTAAATTCCCTTTCTTCAAGATCTACTTCTATTTTCTCACACAGAACAACACAACCGATGCCGGTGTTTAAGTAACACAGTTTTATACAACAATCATTACATTTTAAACATAAATAAAATAAATAAATTAGGTGGCGCAACAGCTCATGTAGAACCAGGGCCTATAGCTACTCTCAAACATTCTTGTGTGCGTGTTATATTGGCAGGAATAGAGGGACCTACAACTTTCTGCTGAATTCGAACAGCTAAGATGAGAAGCACTTTTTCTTGACAAGAGATGCTCTTGGAGGATTCCTCGCAAGAGGCAATGATCCGTGCGAAAAACATTTCTGTTTTTAGGTGGCATATTATAGGCTGAGAATTGAACCAAGGCTTTCGGCGTTACAGTCCTACGCACTAACCATTACGCCACTGGCTACTACATTAAATTATAGACAGTCTTCATATTTTTTACAAAATTTTAGTAGTTTTGGTCAAGAATTGGAAAATTATTTTTGGTCATCAAAATTCAACAAAGAGACCACTGTTCGACGGTTTAAATATTTATGCAACCTAATTGGATTTGGTTCAGCTTCATATACTTACCGCCATATTATTCACTCGATACATCCAGATTAAAACTTAAATCCAGATGTAAATTATACAAATTCAATGTAAATACATCCAGATTGAAATTTTAATCTAGATGTATCGAGTGAATAATATGGGCGTTAGACAAATTTTATAAATTTCTGTATGATTTTCTAAAATTATTCTTTAAATCCTGAAATTATTTTAGATAGTCTTAATTATAGTTAAGTAGGTTTTAATCAGTGTTTTAATTCATCTTCAACGATTTTCTGCCTTCTGATTTGCTGTTGTCGTATATTAATCCATCTAATCTTACTTTAGATTTCCATTTTGCAACTTCAAAAAGTGAGGAATAAATTTTTTTTATTTTATTTTTTTTTATTCACTTCAAAAAGTGAAGAATACATTTTTTTTATTTGTATAAGAACTGTGTAACTTAGACACCGAAAACGGCTGTTTAAAACTTGACTTATTTGGGACTTTTTTTAATAGATGAAGTATATTTTCATTATAACACACACTCTCTTACTTGACAACCGTCTTGGCCCAGTTTCAGACTCGATTAAGTGCCACTTGAGTGCCGAATATGGAAAACTAATGCACAATTTCACTGTTTAAACGTATGGAAATAAGTGACACTTTTCTCTCATGTTGGCCACTTAAGTTCAACTTATTCAGACAGAAAAACTAAGGATAAAGTGCCAAAAGGGGAAAATTAAGTGCCACTTATTTTGTTAAGTGTGCACTGTGAATCTGGCCCTTAGAAAATCATTTTTATTGTTTTGCAATACAAAAATGGTCCCAAATTAGAGATCGAATATTATTAATTTTATTTTTATCTTTTTTCGTGCTCCGAAATTTTCTATTTTCCATAAATTTTTAACAAAAAAAATGAAATTTAAAAATATAAAACATATTTTTAAAAATAAAACACAACCAATCAAATCGAGGACAGTTTTTTTTGGGGGAAGATTATTCATTTTTCACTTTAGACTATAAATTACAATTTTTTTGTTATGAAAAAAACACTGATTTAAAAATATCTTTTAAATTCCAAGAAAACAATAACCAACAAAACAAGTGTAAAGTTTTCAGGGTAAGAGTGTACATTTCAATTCAGACTAAAATTACTTTTTTTTTCATTTCTCATAATTTTTTATCAAAAAAATAAAATTTAAAAACGTAATAAAAAAAAACAAAACTAACAAAACCAGATAACGGTTTTCAAAGTAAGAGTGTTCATTTTTTACTCTATACGAATTTTTTGCATTTTTTGGATTTTTTCATGTGTCATCAAAAAAAAATAAACAAATTAAGTCAGCTTAAATAATAATCTTAACCCGTAGTCAGGGTAAGAGTGTTTAAATGCATGAGCTATAGTGTGCAACTTTTTTTATTACCATAAGCGATTAAATTTGTTATTTCATCAAAAAATAACTACAAATAGGAAAAAAAATTTAAAACGAACAATTTTCAGCTTCTTGTAATTTATGTACAAATAATGTAAAGTCGGTGTTAAAAAAATAAAAACCCAAGTTTCTTTAATTTTTAAAAAACTTATACAAAAACAATAAATTGTTAACTTTTGTTGTAGAAGAAAAACTTTTATAAAAGATTTATCCAACAAAAGTTTATTGTTTTTGTATAAGTTTTTAAAAATTAAAGAAACTTTCGATTTTTAATTTTTTTAACACCATTTTTGAATCATTTTTATAAGTTACCAGAAACTAAAAATATGTCGTTTTGAATTTTTATTTCCTATTTCTAGTTATTTTGTGGAGGATATTTGCTTAAAGTAAGAAAGATAGAAAATAATAGCGAAAGGTTAGTGAACACTCTTACCCCTATAAACAATTAATATCCACGTCTTCTTTACAATTTTTTCAAGCATTTCCTTTCAGAGAACTTGTAGCAGTTTGCTTATAATTGGTAAGGCATAGATTTCTGCATTTAAAGATTTCTATTAATTTGTTTAACGACAAGAAAAAACGACACTGAGTACTATTACCCGCTGGGAAATCTTAACCCAAAATGACTCTATTAATTTTGTATATACAGTGTGCATTCACCCTTAGTTTGTTTTTTTTTTCTCCCTATAGAACATGCTGCTCCACCAACAACAATAGGCTTCTTTCTATATGACAAAACGACAACATTTTCAAAATAGAAAATGTTGTCTACTCGTAAATAACTACCCAAAATCAGAGTAAACTATTATAAGAGAGAAGCAGGTGGCTTTCGTATATCCCCCCATCAGACAATCACACAAACCTCTATTATACGTATTATATATAAATACGTATATACGTATACGTGGTTCCTTCCTTCTTTAAC
Source organism: Epistrophe grossulariae (assembly GCA_929447395.1). NCBI lineage: Eukaryota > Metazoa > Arthropoda > Insecta > Diptera > Syrphidae > Epistrophe > Epistrophe grossulariae. Next base: position 133,010,709 of record OV839568.1, on the reverse strand, counting down.
GGTTCTGTTTTTGGATTAAGAATTAACGTCACTCGAAGGATGAAATTTCATTATAAGATTTGGATTTCTGTTTTAGAAAATGTTGTCCTGGAGTACGAATATATAGATTGAGAGTTTTATAGATACACATACTAGGTACCCAAATTCTTATAACTTAACCGGCTTCAAACTATTAGAAATTTTGGGATTTACTTTGGGAAGGGTAAAAATTGTAAAACATATAAACTTAACCTCCCACCAAAAAAAAAAAAATAAAGCCAAATACAAAAAAAAAAAAAAACAACGAAGCATTTTATGTGCGTGTTATGTTCATTTGCTTTTAGTCGCGAAGCGTTATAAAGTTTAATTAGTCGAAGCGTGCTAGGCAGTGATGGGTTCGCTTCAACTCCTTCTTCCTTCTTATACCCTCTGTGAAATTCGGATAATTTTATATTGCCAGTCATGAAGCTTTAGCTTCATTCAAAACCACCATAATAATATTCAAGCTTTTTGCATATATACCATCTAAGCTAAAATTTTTGGCCGTGTCTACACTTAGAAATGTGCGATAACAATAGCGCACGTATAACGACAGCGCCTATTAAGAAGCGGATAAGGATATCACATTTACAAATATAGGGATGTAAAATATTCCCGGATCGTGTGGGATTTGGGAATATGTATCTGCACCAGAAGTTGTTTTGTGTTTAGATACAAATGTATATATGTATCTTAAAAAAAAGGCACATCTATAGACACTTTTTGGTGCATGAATTTTCAAATTATAACCAAATTGAAATTTATGTTTATGTTTTCGAGTTAAGTCGAAAAGGATCTCGAAGGATATACGAAGAAAGCTATAAAATAAAAAATAAAATTATAATATATAAAAGTTAACAAGAATGTGAATTGTAAACCAAATAAGTGCAAGAAAATTGATGCAATTAAAAATTATATACATGTACAATATATAGGTACATTTCTACTCAATGAGCTTTTCTGCACAGACATTTATTGTAAGTGGTGTAATATGTACATAATATAGTAACGGCGGCGGCGGCGGTGGCAACGCGACGAGACGCATAGCAACATGCAGGAAGCCAATCTTCAATTACTGAATTAAATTGTGATTAACGAGAAAGGAGCGTGATTACTTCGTGCTGCGTATATAATACGAGTATACTACATGTAGAGGAAGTTTATTATAAACTCGTAGGTAGGTTTACATTTGATATGCTGTCGTGTCTTTTTACGTGTGTGGTGAAATGATTTGTTTGGCATATGCTATTATCCTTAATTTAATGATTTTGTTTAATAATTTTGCCTTAGTTACATACATATATTTCATCATGCAAAAGGCATTATCATATATACAAAGTTTGAAGAGAAAAATATGAGTTTGCCAAGAAATGAAATTCTAAATTTGAATTGTATACAGAACAGCTGCTGGGTACAGAAGTTTTAGAAGTAAGCTAGAAGACTTATATTATATGAGAGGTAAATAAAAATAAAAATGAAAATTCTCAAAAATAAATATTTCCATGTAGTATAAGGTTTTCAAAAATGGTTGCACGAAAGACTTTTGAAGAATCACCTACAAATTCATCTTATATTGGCTTTGGAAAATACATATTTCGATAAGTATAGGGCTGGAGAGACACGAGACAAGACGAGATTCTGATGACTTGAAAAGAACAAGAGATGGCGCTTTAAGAAGATATCAGATAAACGGAATCATCAGTTTCAAAATCAAATCACCGGAATGAAACACTAAGTTTATGTCTTCACTTAAATGAATTTATCAAGCAGCCATTTTCGACTTCGATCACTGGGTACCTCATTGGTATAGTTGACACGTGTGTAATTAACAATTTCAAATGATAATGTGTGCGTGTGCGTGTGCAAAAGTTCACACTTTGCTAGAAAGTGCATGTGTGCAGACTAAATAACACTCTTTGTCGAGAACATAATTATTGTTGATTGCAGTTGATTCTTTACTTAAATTAAATTTAAACAAATTAGAATTTATTAATAAATATCTGTATTTGTGAATTAATTTTTGAGTAATGTTGTAGTTAATCATAGACTGAAAATTTTTTAACATTATTAAGAAACAAAATTGGTAAGCCAATTTAAATGTTTATTAATCTCAAGTTAAAAATTAAAATAAAAAAAATAATCATCGCTTCATTTTTGTAATACATAGGTATCTAGATATTTAAGTCTCATAAAATTAATTTTAATTTTTTTTTTAAACCCAGTTAACAGTTTTAATGTGTCAGAAATTTTAGGATATCCTTCTTCTGAATATGTTAACAATTTTAATTATTTCTATTTTATTTAATGACATAAATATCAGTTATTCAGTATGAAAACAAATGTTTGAATAATATTAATTGGCGTGTTCAGAAAAATGAGATCTCAGAGATTTTTCTCACTCAAAAAGTGAGCAAGCGAATCCAAGATTTTTTTTCCTCAAAGTTTTGACAGCAAAGTAAGAAATTTTGCTGAGGAATCCTGTTCAGGTAACTGAGATTGCTGAGATCTCCGAGATCTCATTTTCCTGAACATGCCTATTTACATTACGATTTGACAAACTTGATTTAAAATTTTAAAGGTTACTTTTTACAAAGGAAAAGTTTTTTCCCTGTTAAATGGTAGATTAACAAAGACAAATTTTAATTAAAAATTGTAGAAGTCGTTCTCAAAATAAATAAAGGTTTTTTTTTTTTAATAATTTTAACAATAATCTTCTTGATAGTGTTAAAAAACCGCTAAGTGCCAAGCTTAATAAAAATCGATCATTTTGTTTTGGAAGTAGAAATGTTAGTAAATAGGTACCTACTGAAGTTAAAAAAAATTTTAATTTTGAAAATTTTATTTAAAGTTAAAGTCTTTGATCAAAATCGTTTGAACAGTTTTTGAGAAAAGCGAAAATAAAAAAAGGTTCTATGGGCAGTACCATTAATAACCATTTTTCGGATGATTTATTTTACCAAAAGTTAGCCAATATGTGCCTATTTGAATTAACTGATTTCTTTTGATAAAAATCCGTGAAGCCGTTTGAGATAAATAATATTTTCTATTTGCATGTCAAGTAGGGTAGAGCGGGGCTAGTTGGACCACGGGGCAAGTTGGCCCACGCGAATTATTCACAAACTGAAAGTACTACAAGAAAATGATCATTTACGAACAAAGCGTGCTCTCTTAACCCCACACACTGGGCCAACTTGCCCTGCTATAGGGGGCAACTTACACTTGATTCATTTAAGGTAGCTTTAATCTTCTGCGGTTACATATTTTCAAATTTTAAAGATTTCATTTAGAAGCCAGAAGTTTATCCTTTCTTTTGATACCAACTCCATAGTTGTACTATGAGTAGTTTGATAATTATGATACTTCAAGTAAAAAGTGGGCCAACTATCCCCGCCCTACCCTACCGTTATTTTTGGCGGTAAAAAAACCTGTTTGGGAAGTGTCCACATAAATGTTAAGTTTAAAGAAAATCGAACTATCCGTTCACACTATAGTCGAACAGACTGACAGATTGAAAATTTTGATCAAAATCTTGTATTCGATTTTTGAATATTGATAATGTCCGTCATAAAATTTTAAAGTGTTAATGTTAAAAATTTATGAGTGTAATAATTGAATAAAGTGGGTAACGGAACCGAAGGTGTAGTCGGCTGGATATTTCGATTAACAACAAGAAAACTTAAAAAGAGTGTGTGATTAATTGTCGTGAATTTTCCTGAAAGAAAAAAACAATGTCTCACCATTTGTTCTCAAAGATTCCTTTTGACAAAAAAAAACTAAAATATCATTTTTTCAATTGATTCAGTATTATACAGCTATAATTTTTCATTTAATTTTATTGGTATGGTAATTGTTTTAACAACTTGTCTTAAAATAATTTGTTTCATACAAAACTTTTCGTGCCCTTTTTTCTAAAAAAAAAAACCCTGAAATATGAAAAAAAAACTCTTCAATGGATTCATCGAAAAATGCTTTTTATGGTTTTTTTAACACATACAGTTTTTTAAAGAAAAAAAATGCGCCAGAAAATTTTGTCTTCCATACAAAATTTACGAAAAATTCAAGACTTCAACAGTCCTGCCTATTTAAACAAGCTTTATAAGAACTACAAAAATAAAACTTATTTCCTTTAATTTTATATAAAATTACTAATTTTTATTTGTTCTTGTGCCTATCAGTATAATAGTTGCCCTAAATATGGTATAATAGCTGCCTTCAGCATCGACCCTTCTTATAAGTTTTCAACATATTTTTTTTGTTTGTTACTTTTATTTTTGTATGTAATGTATCTATTCCTCGTTTCCTTGCAAATTTGTGTCTTTTGTCATGTGATAAAAGTTATTGATTACTCCCTTTCGGCAAGAGGTTTGTTTTTCACAGAACGGTCGATGGTGTTTTTTTGTGAATTTTCTTATTTTTTTTATTTTTGCATTCGTTAAAAAACTACAAAAATGGTAAAAATACAGGGCAACATAAAATATATTTTTTTTTTTTGGCAAAAACCAAAGCCGCCGTCATCACCGTCATTATCATTATCACTATATATATATATATAGTTTGTGTATCAAGAGATTGTATATACTATATGGTATATGGTACGTGTATCTGGTGGTTGTTGTTGGCTAGAAGCGAAGGTAGCCTAGATATTGCATCCACTTCTTTTTCCTCTTGTATTGTATCTATTTGTATCTTTTTTTTTTTGTGTTCAAGTCTTCCATTTTATGTATTTTTTTTTTCTTTAGGAAAACTACGACAATTTGGTGGTTTTCCAAAAGTATCCTTAAGCACAACGACGTCGACGTCGTCGACAGCGAAAAAGGCAACAACGATAGGATACAATGAATATCTCTGCCACTACTTCACACAAACAATATACAATATTATTACTTTTTTTTTTGTTTTTTTTTTTACTTCTTAAACCCGAGCAGCTGAAGAGAGAGGCGATACTTATGGTCGATGAATACCATGAATGAAATACTCAAACCACCAGAAATATCTATTTGTCCTTTAAAGGTTTTTTTTCGGTATCCAAATGCACCTTCTTCTTCCTGCTGGTCCTACCTATATTCGTATCTCCTATAGTCCTATAGTTTATGCTTCTATATCGGTTTTTTAACTTATAGGACACAACGTTATTAGTATAGTCCTACTCTTGTGAACGTGAAAAAAAAATCATATCGCTGTTCATATTGTTATTGAAATAGGCAACAAAAAATAAATGAAAAAAAAAATATCTATACCTACAAACTCGTGGTTGCTAGATACTTTTTTTTTAAATAAAGCTAGTAAATTATGGTATAGGCCAGGAAGAACTATGGACAAAAAAACACTCCAAAGCAATAGGAAGGTACCAATGGTGGCCGCTATTCTTAAAATTGTCATTTTTTTTATCTTACCATTCTCTTATTTTTCGAAAATTATTTTTATATTTTTTTTCACAGAATTTTGGCCTAATGTAGTGAACTGCAAATGTCACAACCAAAGCGAATAAAGTTTCCATGTTTTCTTTTTCTCTGTTGCTAGTTGTTTTTTTTTTTTTTATAGAATGTTGAACAATAATTGTAAATGGAATACAATCGTCCTTTAATTAATATTGACATTTCTTTGGGGTACTGGAGCGAAAGAGATAGTGTCTCGAATAATTAATTTGGCAATAGGCCAGAGGTGAATTGAAAATAGTTCAACTGTCAGTGATTGCAATAGAGAATGTGCTCAAAAAAGAAAAAAAATATAAAATATATTTAGATATATGTATATGGAAAGAGGAAATAAGTATATATTTATACAGAATCTTAAAATTAGGATTTGTTTCGAAAGGAATTATATATATTGCATCTGGAACGGAAACGTTGACATTTTCGTCCTAAAATTGTTTATTTTTTTTAATGTTTTTTATTTTCTTCTTTTAAAGTATAATTTAAATGAGATATTGAATTCAAAAAGGGTTTAAAAAAGAAATACAAATATTTACTTAAGAGCATATTTAATTTATGTACATAATTTATTGATTTAAAATATTCATTTTGTAAGGGAAAAGATTTTATAAGAAAAGGATTGTTATTTGTCGTTTTCATTGAATAATGGTTAACAGTTGGTAGAACAAAAGATGACAAAAGATTCGTCTTCTTTGAAAATGTCTGAAAATAAGGGTGCATTCTTGCTGTCAAATATAAGAATCATGCTGTCAGACGAATATTATTACTCTCTTCTTTGCCTATAGAAAGTAAACAAATTTGTTTTACAAAAGTTTAGGAAATGGTAATTTATTTGGTAGGATGTTGTATAGGATGGTAAATAATTAAAAACGATTTTTTTGCACTATTCTATTCTTTCGTGAGAAATCCACGAAAAATATATCAGATTTGCCCACCTTTAATGGTTGGGCACGAAATGAGCGACATTGCGACAGAGCAAGAAGCGACAGAGCAACAGAGCAACATAGCGACAAAGCAACATAGCGACAGATCAACAGAGCAACAGAGCAACAGAGCACCAGAGCAACAGAGCAACAGAGCAACAGAGCAACAGAGCAACAGAGCAACAGAGCAACAGAGCAACAGAGCACCAGAGCACCAGAGCACCAGAGCAACAGAGCAACAGAGCAACAGAGCAACAGAGCAACAGAGCAACAGAGCAACAGAGCAACAGAGCAACAGAGCAACAGAGCAACAGAGCAACAGAGCAACAGAGCAACAGAGCAACAGAGCAACAGAGCAACAGAGCAACAGAGCAACAGAGCAACAGAGCAACAGAGCACCAGAACAACAGTTCAGAAAAAAATTGGGTCTCCATCAAAACTCTTGATTAATTTGAATTTAAATTTTGCAAAGCTTGTTAATCCACTACTATTTTGTTCTCTGGTAGATCTTTAGGTATTCGACGAAGAAAATACTGAGCTAACTGCTAACTCGAAAATTAAAATAAGCCTGTGAAATATTTGTGTCTTTTCTGTAAAATTTGAAATTTCCGAGTTACGAGGCCATAGGTATCGCATAAATATTATGGAACTTCCGATCTATTTTCATGCAATATTTTTTACCATATTTTGAGCAATAATATTGTCTGGTGTAAGGACCACATTATGGTAAAAAAAAATTGTCTGATTGCCGGGACTAATATTTAAGATATGTTAACACAATTTCAACGTAACGTGTGACACTTATTACACGTAAGACTCATGTTTTAGTTTAACCCTAACGTCGGCATAAATATTTATATACATCAAAAATAAACAAACTGACGAGTAATCGTACATCTCTTTTCCACATAGGAATAAGGTTTTCCTATACCCAAGCTAATAATTTCAAAAATTTTACATCTTATTTGAGACTGCAGAAAAACCAGTCTTCTCTCTCAAAAAAATTATCAAAACTCAAAACTTTATCAAATTGTAAATTTCAAAGTCAATTTTGACTGGATATGCATTCTATCATTCATGAATATGTTCATATAATTAAACAAAAGTCGTATAAAAACTCAAAGTTCTTTCATATGCATATAATTTTTTTTTTTTTTTAAACTTAAACTTTTACGCAAATATTATATTATACTCATTATAAATTTCTATGAAAACCATTTAGACAAAGTGTTCAACCCTAAAATTATTTTCCATAACACTGTTTAAAGCCACATCACCCTTTTTAACTTACGTAGAATATATTCGTATATGAGTTTCGTGGGGGTGTTGAAGCCATCTACCATACCACGAGCACCATTAGATTAATATAACTGTATATGTAACAAACTCTTTAAGCACACACAAAACTTCAACATAACTAAAAAAACGAGAAAGAAAGAATACAATGAAACACCATTAGGTATAACGTTGATGACGATGGCGATGATGGTTATGGCTGATGGTGGAGAGCTGGCTGAGCTAGAGCGAAAAAGAATCCGAGGAAGGTGCACAGAGAGATATATCCTTTCTTGCCATGTATACGATAGCAGCGCCATAGGTAAAACTTCTCAAATGCATGAGAATATACCCTTAATGCATGTTCTTCTGGCACCTTTACCATCCTTATTATTTTTTTTTTTATTTTTACCTTGGAGTCGGCGAATGTCGTCCAACTAAATTAGAATTGTTTAGTGAGTTTGGTTTTTGTTTTTTTTTTTTCATTCACATGTTCATTCTTTTTCACAAAAATAAAAGGATTTTACTTATCCCCGAATGTCATGTGTCCCATTTCAGCTTTCTAACAAAAACAAAAAAAAAAATAAAACATGCCTGATGGATGGAGGTATATAGGTATCCAAGGTAGAAAATGAATGACTCTAGCCATTATTTTATTCATGCCTTGTCATTTTGCGTGCCTATGTCTGTCTGTTTGTTTCATATAGAGAACCAAAAAGATCCTAGATTCTTTCGCCAAATCTACCACCCTCACCACTACCACCATCACCAGAGAGACTCATCCTTTTATTACGATTTCTTTTTTTTTTTCTTTCGACATTGCAGTCTTTTGGATTTATTATTCGATTTCTCACAGCTTGCGGCAAGCTAGGACTATACACTACCTTCATATGTGAAGAACGCATTTAATCATCTACTTTGTATGCCATGTATGTCGCAAGCAAATAAATTTTGAGATATGGTTCGCTGGTGCCACATGCGGGATTAGAGATATATATACTCGCAAGTTATACATCGGGAATAACGTACCTATAGATAGATAGATACGATTATAGTATAGAGCATTTGATCCATTTACAAGTGAATGATGGCCAAGGACTAATAATATGTACGATTCATAATCTTGGCACTTCTGCATTTGATGATTATTGTTATGATGGTCTATTGTTTGGAGCTTCGAACTTTGGGAGTACTGTACCTTTTTATTTTGTTGATTTTTTTTTCTTCTTATAAGAAGACGACGTTGGTATGAGGACGTTCTGAGGTAGCTATAAACTTTTGTAACAGTTCAAGATGCCTGTACAAGTGTATACATCACAGAGCATGAATATATGGACATGACTTGCATAGGAATTTTGTTCATTCCCAAAGAAAATTATGTATTTTACGATTCATGTTGTATGGATGTGTTTTTTTTTTTTTTTTTTTAAGATCCCAAAACAATTTTGTAGTTTGAGATATTTTTGTTTTTATTTTACAACTCAACTCAAAGAAAAATATGAGCTTTGTGAGTATCATAAATTTGAATTCATTTGATACATTGTTCATTGACGTTCCATTCGCACACACCACAAACGTGAACTCAAACTATCAGAGGGTTTGTTGATACATATAGTCCCTCAATGTTACGAGCTTGAGTTACTGCTTTTTTCACATATTAGGGAAACACATATTTAAGCTATGGTTCTTGTTTTAACGATACCTTTAGTAATAAATTCTATATAGTACGCCAACAAATCGTGTAAACAAGCACAACCTTTAAAAAGCGTGTTTGTTAAATATTTAAAAAAAAAATTGTTACGTCAGAGATAGGGAACGATATATCGACGCTTTAAGTGATAGAACCTCGTAAGTTGAAAAATTCCAAAAAAATATTCTAACAAATCAGCGGAATCAGAGCCATCTTTAGAAAGGTTTAGCGTAATAATGTTGGCATTTTACAGAAAAGGGCAAAATTCAAAACCTCTTACTATAGATCGCCATACAAAATTTGCAATGTTTTTATTGATTTCTGAAAAACATGCAAAAACTACTTATCGAGGTTCTGCCCTTTAACCGTCGATATGTATATTTTGTCTGATCCAATCTATTATTTTTTTTAATCTACCCACTTCTTGGGTTTTTTTTAAGGAAACTTTTAATTTTAAGCTAAGTTTAAAAAAAAAGGAGAAATAATTAAAATATTAAAAAAAAGTTGCCACAACCACAGAAGGTGTGTTTATGAAAATAACATCAATATTCAGCTAAATATTTTTTATTTGAATATTATTTTTTTTTAATATGTATTTAAAATAAATACAAAAAAATGAAACACAACTAATGTGGAAACTTATCAAATATTTCAACTGAAAATTATTACAAAAATCTCGTACTAGATTGACGGGGATGTTATATACTCAGGGTGTCCCGAAATCACCTGTTGTTTTTTTATTTTTTTAATAATTTTATTATATGTATTTTTAGGTAAACAATGTTAAGTATTTTTAAGAACACATATTGGGCTTTCATAACAATGAAACAAAAATTATACTTAATTACGTGTTTTTGAGAAAAAAATCATATCGAGTAAAAAAAAAAACAACCTGCTTAAAAAATGTGCTTGAAAATAATTTGCGGGAAAACCGTTATCCAAACAGAAAAAAGTTGTATAGTAGATACAAATTTCTAACTGTTCTTATTTAAATAAAAAAATTCAAAAATCGGTTGTATTTTGGCAAAGTTAGAGCCAGTCAAAGGAAAAAAGAATAAAAATCATAAAATCCGTTATAAGTCGAAAACGAGACGAAAACAAGAAAATTACCTCTTAAGTTTTTCGACTTGAAATTACCTCAGGAACTCATGGTTTTCTTCTCAGGTGGTGATTTCGGAACACCCTGTATAGTTGATTCATTATGATGAAAGAAAGGTCTGTGCAACCAATTCTCAGCGTTGTTGGAATTTTGGTTAATTTTTCACATTTTTGAATAAATAATAAAAGAATAGATTTCTGTTTAAAAAAAAACTTTTGCATACTATTGAACATATTGCCATCTAAAAGGTGGAAAATAGAAGACCACTCTATTGAACGATTTTTCATATCTTGACAAAACCTACACAGCACAATTTCATCATATCAAACCTAAATATTTGACCGATTGTTAGATTTTTACAATTTTTGCACAAACCTTACACAATCAGTCGACGTGGTTTCCAATTCAAAATTTAAAATTACATAATGCATTCCATCACGAATGTTGTTCACGATTTGATTTTTTAAAGTAAAATTCCCAAATTATTACAATGAATTTCATCCATATATACACAGATCACTTCATTTTAAAAACGACCTAATCTCAATAAATTTTCAACATTGTCACTGTCATTTGGCAATTTCTTGTTTCGCAATTAAGTCATTTCACATTCAATTTTTTATAAAAATTTCACATCACAAATAATTTAACGCATTTCATTATTTCGCATTAGTTTTGGTATATTAATTCGCTGATTATTATTTCATTATTATCATTATATCGCTATTATTTCGCATTTTATTATTTAGCTTTTAAGCTGTTTTACCTTTTCCATATTTTAAGTATATAGGTGCGTTGATGAATTTCCCGCGAAAAGGAAACCACAGTTTAGAGAAATAAAATCTTTCAAAACAACAAATGATCATCTAGTACTATGTAAGATTTGGCTTTTCTCATATTTTTGTGTGTCCCAAAATGTACGCAAGATTTGAATTTCCCACCATTTGTGTAGTAAAGCTGACAGATGACAGCTTTGGATAAATAAAAATGGAAAATAACCCAAGAGAACAAAGTGTTTTTATTGCTGAACAATATTTCAAAAATGATGTAAGTTTGGCGGCCACAGCTCGAAAATAAAAAGTATTGTCGGAATGTTAATTTAACTTCATCAACTGTAAAAAGAGTAATTGAAAAATTCAGGAAACTGGATCAATTTATGATGCTAAACAAACAGGTCGTCCCCAAACAAGCCATTAAAATTTCAACATCGAATTTTCAAACTGTGGCCGTTATTATTCATTATTTTTGAAATATTGATTAGCAACAAAAAACGTTTTTTGGAGCTTTTCTTCAACTATATTTATTTTCCAACAAAGCTCTTAACAATACCAGTTAGTAAGAATAATAGGTATCTTTATTTAGATGCGCTAAACTTCAAATGTCTAATTGGACAGTTTCTAGCTTTAAAATATGAAAAAAATCAGTCTTATATTTTTTAAACCCATTCGAAAGTATACTTAACTTTAGACAACTGTCCAACTCCAAAACATTATTTTAAAACATTTTCCAGCGATTGTTTAACTTACGACACTGCAAATGATTGTCCAAACCTTTTCTAAAATTGTTACGTTCAATGAACAAGTATAAGCTCAATTTCTAGTTTCAATTTGAAAAGTTATCTTAAAATGAATGAAATTTTAATTGAACGTATCCAAAAGCTCACAAAAATGACAGATTACAGGCATGTCAGTGAATTTGTGAGGAAATATTTAAACAATTATTTGAGTTAATTTATAAATAAAGAGATGCCCAACTAATTAGAAATTTAATAAATACGAATTAATATTATATTATGTGCATCTTCACTGAACCCTGAAATTTGAACTTAATTCATCCAGTCCTCAAAGGGTCATAAAACTTCCTCATAATGCGGTAGGTGTATTTTTTTTTAATATAATCCCCTTAATGAAACATCCTATTAATATGAATATCCCAAAAAAAAAGACTTTTTACCCAAAGATGTTCATCAGTTTTAAACCTTTCATTAAACAAACAAAAAAAAATACAAAGAAAATACATAACAATAAGAAATAAACAAATCAATTAAAATTTTAAATGTTGCCAGCAACTCATAAGCCATGAAATTAAGTTATTATACCAAAAAATAAAAAGGGTATAAATTAAAAATGCAATAAACGGTTTCAACGAGCAATTAACGAAAACCGAGAAATATCTGTCTGTCAGACAGGACAGGACTGCAGAACAGAAGAAGAATATGAGAAACGAATAATAACACAACAGCAACATCAACAAAAAAACATAAGACAACCAAACGCATGTATAAGTACCTACATACATACGTAGATACTAGAGATATACACATATATATTCTAGAAGTACAAAAACGGAAAATGTATATTAACGTTATATAACGGTTAAAATTCTCTACGGATACAGATAGAATGAAGTTTTATTTTTTTTTTTTGTTTAAACTGTGACTTCCAAAGAAAAATCTTTGCTGGTTCTGCTACAAATTTGTTGTTATATTTCTGTATATACAATAAATATGGAGGTATACATAGGTAGGTATTTATGCCATTATTGTGGAACTTGCTTTTCTAGGATCTCAGAATTACTACCATAATAATTTCATTTGCTTTTTCTTGACGGCTAAACGTTCGGTCGGTTGGAGACTCGGAACTTGGCAGGCTGGTTGATGATGGTGAGATGGTGATGGTATACTGGTACTGGTATATAGAATGCGGTACCTAGTCATGTCTTTTGGTACGGAAGAATATACCAAGCTGGCATGAGGAATGAACACGTTTTTTTCGCACTTCTTTGGAAAGATGTCTAAGAAGTAATTAGAGAGAAGGAAGAACGACGACAAAAATTTTTGAGAATTCTCATTTTAATTTTTTTTTTTTTTTGTTTCGCTTTTGATTTTCTAATTGTTATCCTTGTAAGGCGGAAATTAAAATTAATTACTCGCTATGTGCTACTGCCTGTTTTTTGGAGATTTGTGTTCTTGGTGTTGTTGTTGTTTTTTTTGTGTCTTGGAATTTCGGGAAACTTAAAAAATAATTATTGCGGAATAGAGAGTTGAAATGTTACTTTTGGGATTCTTGAGAATTTATTTTTTTTTTTTTTCGAACGACAGATGGTTGTTTGAGAAGGAGCATATATATAAGAATGAAAACTATGTGAATGTTTTAGGTATATATATTATTTTATTATAAATTAAATTGTGTACCTATCTTTTTGAGTTCACGCTGTAGGATTTTTAATGACTTGACATGACCTAAGATTTTTTGATAAATCTCTTTTCTTTTATATTGGAGCTTTTATCCAATGTGAAATCCTCGTAAGAGGCAGTACCCTCAAAAAAAGTTCTGTTTTTATAGGTTGCATAGGCACGTATTCGATCCCTATAAACGCATCGATCCCCAGACACTATCAGTCGTATTTATTAGATTTCCTTAGAACACTCTTGGAAAGTTGTCCAGCTAGCAACTGTCTATAGTTGCGGACATCTCCTTATTTATAAAGGCTTTTCAACAGTATTGTCTAAATATGCTCTCATATACTCACTGACATCCCTGTAATTTTTTAATTTCTTGAATATTTTGATAAATTCAATGAACATTTCTATCATTCGCATTTTTTTGTTCATTGAACATACCCACTTTAGAACATAGGTTTGGACAACTAATTGCAGTGTCGAAGTTAAACACTCGATGGAACATGTTTATATAAATAAGGTTTTGGATTTGGACAGCTGTCCAAAGTTAGACATATTTTGGAATAGTTTTATAAATAAAACTGTAGGTAACCTCATTGTCATTGTCATTATTTTTATTTCTGTTTGGAACATCCAGTTTTTACATTTCGGCATACAAAAAATTTTCAAAGCTTTTAAATGAATATAATTAGGTGTGTTCGTTAGGATTTCACGTGATTACAAACCAAATTTATTCCAAATTTTTTGTTTTAAATTATATTATATCGAAATGTGAATTTATACCTGCTCTTGTCTTAAGACTGTATTGTATATAAGCTGGAGTTGTTTTTTTTTTAACTATCCCATTTGAGAACAAAATATTGAAATCTTTTTTGCACTTATTTAAAATCAAGAATAATTACATGAAGTAGTTTAAATATTGAATGCTTTAACACATGATTATAATCATTATTGAATAAAATAAAGAATATATGATCTAAACATCTACCCTGTGGTATCCCAAATTTAATTAAGTTTGCATAATTTGAAGTTTATCCCACATTGATTAAAATCTTTGAATAAATAAGATTTAATTTTTTTCTTATTTTTATAAAGCCATCAGATCTTTGCGAACAGCTACAAAAAGTATTTGCCAACACAAACACAAGTATTCATTTGGCTTGCATGGAACTTAGTCCACTGGAATAAAGATGTTTATATACAACCACTATATGTGAGAACTAAAGCCCTATAATTGGACTTCTTTCCCAAGGACTTATTTCACTACATCGTTTTATCAATAAAAGCTCATTTTATTGTTTAGTTGTCAAGGAGTTATCACTTATTAGAGGAAAATGTCATGAAATTTAGACATCTTCTTTTGAAGATTTGTGATGATGGAACATATGACTCGAATTTATTATGCCATGTGGATTAATCCCAGCATTACTGAAGTTCCAAGTTTTCTATTAGACGCTCAAGCATTTCGAGTGGTATATTTAAGCCAATGACACGAGTAATGTTGGCTTTACAATTCCACAATCGTATAACCTGATTTTCTACGACTCTGACTTTGGACTGTACGTAGCCTCAAAGGAAAAAGTCATAGAAGTGTGATTATCTAGGCGGCCAATTCACAGGTCCAAAGAGTGAATTTAACTCATGGTTAACCGGATTGTTTTCGCAAAAGAAACGGGCCACATCTCTTACTATAGAACTAGTCCTCAATACTAGGGGATCTTTAATTTCATCAGCGAAAATTTTAAAAGGGGCAATATTTTTTTGAAAAGTTGTAAAATTATTGTAAAATTAAGTAAACATAACTTTAAAACAATTCTGCAATGTTTCAATAATTCTGTTCAACAAAAACTGAAATCGAATTTGTTTGGACAAAAAATTAGTCAGAAATTTAAATTCAAAAATCATTCCTTGGTCATTTATTTATAAAGTCGTAAAAACTTATCATTTTGAATGATAAACATTGCCCATATATACTTTACTGGGACATATTTTTTTTTTTTTAAGTTCAAAAGTGGAAAGTTAAGATGTATTTCCTGACGTAGGTCGTCTTGTTTATGATTTGAGTTTTTAAGTGCAATCAATAAATCAATCATTTTTTCCAATTTTCTTATTTCTCAAAGTCTAAAGCGTAAAACACAATTTTGCGTACTCC
The DNA here is from genome assembly GCA_929447395.1 of Epistrophe grossulariae. NCBI lineage: Eukaryota > Metazoa > Arthropoda > Insecta > Diptera > Syrphidae > Epistrophe > Epistrophe grossulariae. The sequence continues at coordinate 132,994,939 of OV839568.1, read as the reverse complement.
CACTCCCAGTATTTCTTCCCTTTTTTTCTTTTAATTTTAAAATCGATTTTTTCCATTCTTATCGGTCCAAGAAAAAAAAATGTGTTGGTGAAAAACATGCAGTTGTCAATTTTGTAAGTGGAAATACAGTTTTCCTTCGGCTTTTTTGGTCGCTGTAATTTTAGCAATGAAACAATTAAGTTACATTAACTTTCCCAACGTTTCGGCAAATATTTTATATTTAAAAATTGCCCATGATATTGAAGTTTCTTAAAAGGTATAAAACTCACCAATGACAGTCTTAGATTAAAAGTTATAAGAATTTTAACTCAAACGAACGGGCTTGTTAAATAAATAAAAATAAATCTTTTTTTGAGTTTGAAAGCTCTTTATACAAATAAGTTGATTTAAAGATAAAATGAAAGAACAAACTTTAGGCTTTCAGAAAAGGTGAAACACTTTTTAGTAAGTGTTGCCATTTTTTTTTTTAAATATATTTAAATACTTTTTTATAAAATGTGCCAAAACACAACTTTTGCGCTCGATTTCAACTTATCTGCCATATAATGAAATAAAGTGCCCTCCATACGCTTTTATATGACATAAGTTTCATCACTGTTGAGCAATGTTGAATAGTGAGCCCAAAATGCCCACGATCCTTTTCAGACATCGCTTCAACATAAAATATTCACCTAAAATAATTTTCCTCTCCAAAAGAATATCAGATAACATAAATTCCCCTTTATAATTATAGCCAAATATGTACCTACCTAACCAGAAATAATAATCAAATGCCAAAAGGCTTTCATTCATAAAACACCTTCTGATATAAAAAAAAATCATCAAATAAACAATATACAAAACGCAAAAGGTCACATATCATAAAGACGACGACGATTCGCCGCCATCCTATTAAATAAAAAGTACTTACTATTTTTTTTTAAGTCATTACACAAAATTTCAATTTACTCATAGAGTATAAAATAATTTATTTGAATAGGATATTTGGAAATATTATTACCTATGTGTTATAAATCTTATACAAAACAAAAATATTATATAATAACATTTTAAGTGTAAAATTTTATTACCAAAACAGGCACAATGCAATAAACACAAGGAGTTGTATTCGGTGTTGCAATCAGGCTGTAGCCGTTGAAGTTTAAAGATTCCGTTTTAAATGTATTCCGTTAAACTGGCTTAGGAAAATGTTTGGGGGTATTTTTTTTATTTTTTTTTTTGTTTCTTTTATTTTTTGATTTTTTTTATTACCGGTTGTGAAAATTTGTGTATAAGTAAATCCAACGAGGTTTAAGTTTGTTGCTTTTAATTTTAAATTATTGCTTATATTAGTTTGTATTGGTTATTCCGAACGCGCACTTTTTTTATGTCAAATTCTAAGTTTTATTTTCTTTTTATTTTTATTTAATTTATAATTTTGTTTTATTTTTAAATTTTAATTAGTTTATTTTGATTTTAATTTTATTTTTTTGTTTTACTTTTACTTTAATTGTTATTTTTCTTTATTATTTAACTATTTTTTTATTTTTATTTTACTTTACGTATCCTTTTCAAAATTCAATGAAGAAGGAAACTTAAAAGACTGTCTAATGTTTCCGGTTAGTTATATTTTACTTGTTTTAATTTTGCTTTAATTTGAACCAAAATTAAGGCTTTTTAATGAATTACTCTTGGTAATTATTTAACTTTATATATTTTAGGGGGCACCAAATGACTTGAAAGTTAAGGATTTAAGAGATTCTGCTTAGACTTAAAGAGTTTTATATATAGTTTAGACGAACTTTACCACTTTTTGTTATTTTTTTTTTAATTTAAATCTTATTTTTACAGAACAAATGCTAAAAATCACTGTTTAAGTTCACTGATTTTAATATTTTTAAGGGTAATGAATTTTATTAATTAATAATTAGTAAGAAGCTATTTATTTACTTCCTTTTTTTTAATTTTGAACTTTGTGAGTGTGTTTCAAGGGTTCGTATTTACTTTGTTATAGTGACAATATTTTAAACTTTTACTAATATTCAAAAATATATTATCACTGAAGGAACAATAATTTAAGGACAAGGAATTTTATTTATTTTTTTTTTTGCAAATCACTGCCGGTGGAATTTACATAAATTGTTGTGTCAAATTTAATTTTTTTTTTTTTGACCCAGAAAAGTTTATATAGTAAGTATAGATGATGGATAAATAATTAGGTTTTTTTTTTGTATTTTTTCTAAATTATCTACAAGCACGCAACAAACAGTTTCTATAGTTAAAATTGTTTATTTGATTTGAATTTGTCTATATTTATGAAGAAAACGATTATAAATGTTGTTTTCTATCTCTTTCTGACAAATTTTTGTATAAACACCATAAAATCAAGAAAACTAATCTCTCTAAAATATATTTTGTTATTTATTTTTTTTGTAGGTATTTTATTTGAAAAATTTACTAAGCACCATTAAGATTATTTTGTATTTAAGCAAGAAGCAAGCTAATTTTAAATTCTACAGCACAAGGAGTATTATTTATTTTTTTATTTTTTGTATAAATTAAACAAAAATATTGAATAATTTTCGATCTCCGACCACGGACAAGATTATTTCGCTTGTCATTAACGGAAACGAATATTTTTTTTTTTTGAGATTTATCTATTAACACACTATAATATGAGAGTCGAAATAGAAACTTCTCGCTTCTAGTATAACGCTTCCGGTTTAATTAAATATATATATTTGTTTTTAATATAAATTTCGTTGTTTAACGATGGTCTTAGTTTTTTTTTATTATTATTTAATTTCTAGAGAAGAAGCGAGACTAGAGTGTCATCACCGTGTTAGATGTCTTCACGTTATGGTGCCTGTATGCCACTCCCTGTTAACAGCAAGATTCAATCTGTTTAGGTGCTCCTGATGATTCGGATGGAGCTGGTGCTGCTGCTGTTGGTGGTGGCTGGCTATAGAGTTTAACTCGTGGTGGAGTTTTCTGTTGCTTCTATAATTTTACTCTCCCAGTTTGTTGGTGGAAATTTCTGCGCGCTCTCAAGGTCTTAATAAAATAGATAGTCTTGTCTTAGCTTTATATTTGTGCCACGATTTTCTTCTTGTTTTTTTTTTTTTTCTTACAAATACCATTTAAGAGAATAAGGAAATTGAATGCCTATATTTTCCGACTTTCAACAATCATTCTTGTTTTGTATTTAGAAGCGGTTGATGCAGCAGAGAAAAACAACAGCTACCTATATCGAAAAGATTTTATACTCGTATAGGTATACCTACGTATGTTGATTGGTATTGGAATATCTCTCTGAAGTTTAATATCTATATAACTTTAAACAAATACCAGATGTTTTGATTGTCGGCTGATTGTAATATAAATATGCAGGAGAGTATCTATGGTGAAAACTATACAGACATGCGCAAAATGATGCAAATATTTAAAAGAGCAGCAGCAGGTGTATAAGAAAATGGCAACATTTATTGGAAGAGAATGAAAATGTGAGATATGAATTTCTCTTTGAAAAAAAATTTTAAAAATTGGCATAAAAAGTGCTGCCAGATAAGTTAGGATTATAAAGTTAAAAAAAAAAGTTAAGTTTAATTAATGAATTAAGGGTATAAAATCTTTTTCGAAGTTATTTGACAATTATTTAGAAATTGCGCTAAATTTTGAGAAAATGTGAAAAATATGGATTTTAATTTTTAATTAAATTTTTATTAAAAATTTTAACTTTCCAAAAATATAAAACTAAAACAAATAAAAATATAAATAGCTCGTAAAGAACCAGGGCCTAGGACTCAACTATTGTTATCGTCAAGAATGGAGGACATTTACAATTTTCATGCCAAGTGAAACTGTGTCTTATCGTCAACTTAAGCCTAGTACATACTTCCTCGTAAAGTGAACAACCATCAGTGGAGAAAGTGAATTTTTGACACAATTTGCTTGACTTTTGCAGCTTTTATGGTCAAATTGTCAAAGCTACACCAAAAATCAAAGAGTTCCCAAACATTTTGCGCGTGAATATGGTTCCCCGCTCGTGAACGCAAACTCTCCACTTTTTGTCATGGCTTCACGAGCACGCTCACGGGTGAACAAAAATGCAAATTTGTATGGATTCACGACATTATTCACAAGTATGTACTAGGCTTTAATGGGAATTTTTTTTTCCCAGGAAAAACAAAAAAAAATGGGAGTACCGGGACTCAAGGTTAAGATGTGTAAACATACGTAACGTAAAGTGAATCACAATCACGATCACAAGATACGTTACGTTTTTTTTTTCACCCTACCGCCAGTATAGATTTTTACACATCAAAAATACCGGGGAAAGAATAATTCTCATAGCATATCTCCCACGAAATAATTTTTCCCCAAGAACTTACTTGGGGATATTTTTGATATAAGGAAAAAGTTTCCTGGAAAAATTATGCACGACAGCTCTTTTGCTGAAAAGAATATTTTCCCAAGAAGATTCGTGAAATGGGAATAAACTGCGAGGAAAAAATTTCTTTCGCGATAGGGCTGACTCTTGGAGATTTGTCGATTCCTCGCAAAAGGTAGTAACCCTAGGTGAAAAAACATTTCTGTTGGCTAGTATTCAATCTCCATATTATCGGCGTGACAGTACTTGGCACTAACCATATCTGACCGAACCGAAGTGGTAAATTGTTGTTTTTGTATTTTATGGCCATACAACTTTATTTGACCAAAGTTTCAAACCCCAATGAAATGAGTTATGTAAGTTAATCCGTAGCTCTCCAATTAAAGAGCAAACAACGGATTTACTTTCATCACAAGGATTTATCTTTGGTTAAAGAAAAATGTATTTTTTTTTAATTCAGAGTTTTAATGACTTTTATTTTTTTTTATATAAGCATTCATTTTTCAAAACTGATTTTTTTTTCTACACCTGATGGGTTGTGGTTACATTTAATTTATGTTTAATTTTTAATTTAAAAAAATATAAAAAATGCAATTTTCTGTTGGTTACACCTTGTGTCATATTAAACCGAAATCATCTTGGCTATAAGCTTGTCCTTAATTCGCATTATTGGTTTTTCTGTTCCTCACATATATATGTATAACAAAAATAATTCGTAACATACTTTTTCGGCGGAACTGATTATTTCTCACAAAAATGGTTAGTTTAAAAATGTAAATGAAGAACATAATTCTCTACCCATACCTATTCGAAGTCCATACGAAACAACCGAAACCCTTGACTTTTTCGCACAATTTCTTGCTTTAAATAAATGGTTGCAATTTTCAGTTATTTTATATTCAACTAGGATTCACTATTCTCAATATATTCCATTTTAAATTCTGAATTTGTAAACTGAACCAGTGCAATTTTATGGAGAATAATAATAATAACAACAACAAAAAATAGTAATATCACGTTTCTGTTCCAAAAAAAAGTTCAATTAAAAAAAAAATTCACTGACCAATGGGCGCTTCGTTTCCACATTGGTACACAATTTGGTCCTTATGTTTTGCAACAACCAGGAGCCGCCAGCAGCAACCAACAAACTCAGTCAGCAGATGCAAACGTGGCAGTTGTGTCATTTTAATGTGCAACTTTATAGCAACGTGACCAGAGTAATAATATCTCTAATTGTAGTGGAAACTTTTGTAGTTATAGTATGTAGGTACATACCTCCTCCATTCGATTTATTTTAAATTTTATTTTGGAGAAAATACGATTTTGGATTGTTCTTGCAATAACTTTAATTTTATTTAATTAAATTAATTGCATTCGAAAAAAACGAAAGAAATACACTTTCGTCTACTTAATATGAATCTATACCTACATTACACAAGGATACTGCAAATAAATAATATATATGTATGTATAATGTGTATATATATAAGGATTCACCAGACACGCGACGTTGTGATTTAATTTTCAATTTATCTGCCATTTTATTTTATTTTATTTTATTTTTTATTTTTTTGTAATTTTAATGATTTCCAATAACAAGAGCACATATTCGCTGTAATGATGAGTTTCCCACAAATTAAATCAACAGATGGACTCTCGGCACCGTGAACTTGTGTTCGACGAAACGGAATAGGTTACTTCCTTCAAGCGGAATCAGCTCTTTTGTGTGTAATTAACGCGGAGTCGTCAACGTCATCGTCATCGTTTTCGTTCAAATTATTGGCAATGTTGATATTCCTTGTGGAGGAGAGTAGGTAGTGGAGTGGTGATGAGATGAGATGTTGTTGAAAGTTCATGGATTGTATTCTTTTTGGGTGTTGATTGACATGATTCAAGTACGTAACTGGATTAAGGTGACGCATTTTATATTATCTTTTCTTTCAGTTAAAATGGTATAACCACCGCCGTATTTCATAAGAGTTGTGATTTCATATTTTATTTTTTTTTATTTTTTTGGTTTTTCTTCTTAATTTGTCTTCTTTAAACTTGCCTTCTGACCCGTGGGTATTGTTTGGGTGGAAATAAAGTTCATTTTTATTTTTTTTTTTGTGAAATACAAGCAAAGATTATGGAATAACATCAACTTTGTATTCTATAATCTTTGTTTGTAGATTCAAATATGTACATAAAAGAGGTAAAAACATAGAAAAGGTACTCTACAGACAAAAATGACGTAGGTTCACAAATAATAAATAAAACTGAACTTTAGTTTGGAGAATTAAGGTACATGTACTTATGAAGATTAAAGTTTGAAGTTTACGATGATTGTCGAGTTTACTAACATATACATACATACATTAGCTTTCCAAATTTATTGAAAATCGATCTGTTTTTCTAAACAAAGAAGTTGAGCAACCCTTTCTAATATCTACTGACCCCTTTTCCAGTACCTACTCTAATTGTTCAACCTCAATAAGGCATTTCTAACGAAGAATCTATGACTAGCCAGTGATTTAACGTCTCCTTTAAAATACACCAACGCACTCAAACAGTCAAACAACTAACCCTAAGAACAGTGTTTATAAGAGTCTAATAGTTTTTATATAATGAAAAGTTTTTAGCAGCCATTTTTTATTGGTTTGAATGGTGCTTATCATGACAGAAAATTTTCCTAACCTAATATACCTAGCTCACAATATTTCGTTTTGATAAAAAAGCGAGGAATCTTCTTTGAAATTCAAAAGACCTTGAGATAAATTATATAGGTAGGTACAGACAAAAAACATCTTGAAACTAGAAAATTTATCCAATTAGTGAATTACAAAAATTTTAAAATATCTCTTCAACCTAAATCATGAATGCGCCTAGGAGTTGTAACACTTCAGACAGTTCGTTATGTTATATCAAGTTTTTTTTATAGCTTATATAATAACATAAAGCTTGTTTGCATTCTCCAAAAACTTGTCTGTGCGGTAGCGCTTGAATAGCAGGTCCTTCTATACACCAGTTTCTCATTTGAATTCACTTAATAATTAGCCCTTGTCATCATAACACCTCTGCAATTCAATCCTCGTAGTCGTCTATGTCGTGCAGCAATCGATAAAAAAGGTACACATAAAACTCCTTAATTAGCCAAGGCACCGAAAAAAATAAAAAAAGAAAAACCTCCTCTTACACATTTATCTGAACCTGTATCTCTCTCAAATTTCCATCCAAATGGCCACAAGTTAAATAAATTTCATCTGGTTATAGGGTGTAGTGCAATGCAATGCAATGCAATGCAATGCATAAAAAGAAAAATCAAAGCTCGTTCCATCGAATTGCTGCAGTCACCTTTACCCACTTCAATCCACTTGCCTCTGTGGATGGTTGGTTGCTGCTGGTGCTGCAGCTAAGTGGATTAGTATTACAACATCCAAATAACGACAGTGATGACTACGAGTACAACTACGACCACGACTATGGCGACGACAACGAGTTCTGCTCAATGTAAAAATGAGCGTAAAGGCACAACGAACACCACCACTAACGACAATTTGCAATTCCAACACCCACCACCTCCACCGCCTGCTCCTCTATCGCCGTCGAATTAAACAGACAACCATCAAAAATACTATCTACGCCGGCCGGCATGGCAAGCATAGCAAGCATGGTCTGGCTCTGGCTCTGGCACTGGCATCATGACCCAACGCTGTAGGCATGCTCAGGCTCAGCAGCAGTCAGCACTGTTCCATCTCACTCTGCCCGCAAAGGTAACACAAGCGTAACAGTCACACTGATGTGGCTTCGTCTGGCCTGGCCATTACCAGAAAAGAGCACCATTCCTCTATCTCTACTGATGCGCCACAATGACTTCGTGATTTCGCTCTGCATGCTGCCGCCATCAATACATCAGTTCGCGGATCCGCGAAAAACCGTCGTAATATCTAACGGACGCGAGTTTTATGGTTTTTCTTTTTTCGTGTATTCAACGAAAGATTCGTGCCCCTGGGGGTACACAACAGAGCTTATATGCAGCATACCATGCCATGCTGTTGCTAAAAATAGAATCTTGCACCGCAGCATTGCACACTACAACTGTATTTGTGAAAACGCGCAACACAAAACCTGTATCATTCTGTAGGCGGGCGGATCGTTGTTTATGCTGTTGCTGGCGATGGGAGGGCGGAGGCTACACTATACACTAGCAGCAGAGCGACTACAGTTTTGAAACTTCCGGGAGATGAAAATGGGAAACTCGTATATGTTGTGTCTCGTGATCGTGAGTTCGCAATAGATCACCAGCGTGCGTGCGTGCCAAAAATACATGCAACAAGTTAAGATATTAAAAAAATTTTCTCGAGACACAGAATGAGCATCAGCAGTAGCAGCAAAGGGAAGACAGACAAAGCATTGCATGCTTGGGAGGGCATCGAACTTCGATTTTAATTAAAAGTTCGTCGCACATTGTTGGTTCCGTTCCCCACCTTTTGGCACACTTTGCTTCGTTTGTATGTATTTGCTGTTGTGGGTGCGAATTCGGTTATAAAATAAGTACATATAACCGGATTAAACAGCCATTATACATTCTAGTCCTTATTATTATTATTCCCCAGTCCTTTCAACTGCATAATCAAAATTGTTAAAATTATTTCATCAATAGAAAGAAAAAAAATAAGAAAGACTACAAAATTCACACACATTTAAATAATAATAATTATAAAATGTCCATTCTTTCATTCTAATGCTATTTACTTACGTTTGTAAAAGTTTGTGGCCGCGGAAGTTGAGCAGGTGGCCGCATGCCTGCTAGACCTCCAACTTGCGGCTGTGGGGCTGGGCTATAACGTGGTTGATGCATTCTTTCGATTCTAACTTTCTATTCAATCTGAAATAGAAAGATTAAAGATTATTCTTGGCTTTGGAAATACGCTTGTTGAAGTGAAATTAAATTTAAGTTAAGGGAAAGAATTTAATTAAGATTGAAGAACCCGAAATGAGAAGAAATTCTTGTTGTAACAAAATGTTTTCAGAATCAAAAGTAGGTACCTACAAAAGATACTTTCAAGTGTAGAGTTTGTCGCACGTTCCTAAACACATTTATTTTTGAGCCCTTAGTAAAAAGTATTGACTTGATTTTGGCATTAAATTCCTTTGAAGGAAAACATTTACCTAATCGATTATGTGGATTATTTTTAAAACTCCGTGTCGCCCTCGACATCGGCTTTCGATGTTCGATTCCATAATGATTGACTGCTTTTACCCATTAACTTTGAACAGCAAAACGCAATCGAAGACTCATCGTCAAAGTCCAATGATTTACCTAACCAAAACAATTAAATTGTGGTGAGTATATGCCTACCGCTTAGTAAGTAAACACAATCCGAAAAATTACCACCATAAAAACCTTCAAATTGACTATATAAACAACAGCTAATTAAAATTTTGCTCCTGGCAATACAAAAAAAAACAGAAAATTCTACTGTGATATTTTTATTGTCAATACGCATGAGCAATATCTAATAGCTAGCAAACTATCAAGAGTGATTATTACCAGACAAGGTACGTATTATGTACCTAGATGTGGAAAATGTTTACTCTTATCAAGGTTAAAAAGTTCACGAGCTTTGGAGAAATGAATAAATAACTTTTAAAGTAACCAATAATATGGAGAAAGTAGTCTGAAAAGTAGTTAATAACTTTTAACTGCAGCTGCCGAACACTATGTACTTACTAATTAAAAATCTCAATAAAACATGTACCTAGTCACTTTTTATATTAAATTTTAAAATTGGTTATCCTTAAACAAGTCTACGGATTAGTTCGCAGTTTTTATTATACATACCTAGGTACCTACTAGGTATTTCAAAATTTTTGGTAAAAAATTGGGTCTATAAATACGGTCCTGGGCTCAAATTGAAACAAATTTAGATAAGATGTTTTTTTTTTTTTAATAATACAAATTCTATATACCTACTATACTACTGAAATACATCAGCCAAGTAGAAGACTAAGCACTATTTTAATGGACTTTGTTGAATTATTAATTCAAAATAGCTTTTAACGGCCTTTAAGTCCTACAAAAATTGGCGTCTCGTCCCGGCGATCTCACTAGTTCACACTAGGTATTCGTCACGAAATCTATGTTAGATGAACTGAATTTAGCAAAAATTACGGATTGAAACAAATTTAGTTATTTTGAATTCTTAGAGCGTATCTATAATCGAAAACTAGTTCTTCAGGGTTATTGTTTGATATTTGACAATGGTGCTATCGGCGCTCGGGTCAAAAACTTGAATTATTATATTGGGCTAAAAATATGAACAACTCAGCTAAAAATAAGAATTATACCATATGACTTAATGTCTTCTTAAGAGACGATAAATTTACTGGACTTATAAACGGCACTTAAAATCTTTAGAGGGGTTTAAATTGTAACAACCTTTTTATGAGCAAGTACCTACCTAATATACAAATGGTTTAAGGTTGTTCTTATTACCTAGGTAAGTACCGATGGGGCACCAAAGTTCACAGATAATTTATTCGAATGTGGACACTAGTTAGGTAGGTACTTACCTACCTATCAGTGTTACTTGCATATTATAGCTAAAATAGATCATTGTGATCAATAGAAAGCAGAAAAAAATAATAATTGAAATTAAATTGAATCTTCCGAATCTTTTTGATATAAAACCCCAATTTGGTATGTACCTAGCTTAGCTTACTATCTGATATTCCAATAACATATTATGTATGTAGGTACCTACTTAGGTAGGTACCTTTAAGAAAAATTTACCATCTAGCTAATTAGATATCTCCTACCGATTTAAGTAAATTGTACGTTTATATGCGCGTGACTGATTGTAAAAAAGCTTAGGTTTTAATAAAGTGGTTCTGCGTAACTACCTATGTAAAATTAATTAAATCTTACAAAATGCAGTCTTTCGCTCGCAACCAATGCAATTTTCATTCCCAAATTAGTTAGACTCTATCAACACTAAAATTGCTATCGTAATTGTTAGCCAAAAACAAAAAATAATCAAAATAACAAATTTAAAAAAAAATCGCTAGGTTGGTTCATTGAAGAAATAAAAGTGTGGTGCGGGAGGAAGTAGAAAGATAGAAAAAAAACCAAAACAAAAACAAAAATGAAAGTGACAATCCAATCAGCAGCGGCGGCCATCGAATTTTTATAAAGTAGTGTGTGTACGAAAAACAAGTTAAAACAAATTAAATATAAACCAAGAAATAACTAAATAACATTAGGTACCTATTTGTTGTGGTTTTATATTGCAATTTGTTACTTACCACTTAAATTATTAAAAAATGTTAATAACAAAAATATTGCTTTTTGTTGTTGAAATGCCGGGCAAGAGCAGCACACAAAAACAACAAAACTTCAATATTGAATTTGACAGATGTTCGCTGAGATTCTGTACAAAATCAAAATGTCTTCTTGTGTATGAGAATGAGAGAAAGAAACCAACACAACACAGATGGCGGCTTTATGTATTATGTATTATTTTTTTTTCTTATTGGATAAAAAATCCAATTCACCACAATTAATTACTAATTTTCACAGAGAAAAAGGCAAACAATTAACTTTATTTCAAAATCGAAATACAAAATCTAATATAGCACACTTCGCGGAGTGTGTAAGTAGATTTGCAGCTGTGATGTGGGTGGTGATGAGCACTTTTTTTGTTTGTTTTTTTTTTTTTTAATTGAAAGAGCAAGTGCAGAAGAAAAAGTTTACGAGCTAAGAGAGCACAGAAAATGCATTCAGTGAAGGCACTTGAATCAGTCTATTTTCACCAATTCTTTTTTATTTTACGAAATTCACTTAATTCCAGAGGATTTATTGATTATTTTTTTAGTGGCACACAAAGATAATTGATTATTTTAACAATTTGTAAATTGTTTTGTTTAGGATTTCTCGTAGAAAGCACACGAAATGACACAAGAACGACAACGAAAACTTTGCATAGACTTTACGCAATTCGCAATCTGAAAGATACATCAGCAAAAAAAAAACAATTTGCAAGAGAATTCACCACACACGGCAAATGTCAGTTCAAGTGACAGCGAAGGCGGCTGCAAAAATCAACACAAACAAACGCGATTAACAAAAAGCACGGCGAAAACACGCAATAAACTTGCACTACACACTCAAAGATAATTTTATTATTGCAAAAATGCAGTTCGAGAAAAAAATTTAAAATTACAATTGCCAAGGTTTTTTGGAGATTAAAAAAAACACCAAACAACGTTTAAGAATAAGAACTCTTTCAATTGAATCAAGGGATTCCAAAGAACTTTTAACAAACTTTTAAATTATTTTCCAGAATTCTATCAAAACGAAATTCATTCACAGAATATTTCGCTAAGAAACGAGTGGTGAGATTAATAACAAACTGGGATTTTCACCTTTCTCACTGGGGGAGGGTTTTTTTTTGCAGGGAATTTGTGTTTTTTACTTTGCCTTTGCAAAACTAGGACCAAATTTTTACGAAAATTGGATAAAAATTGATTAATTTCACTTTATTGTTACGTGTTTCACTTTGGTGGATATTGTTGCAGCGAACGGTGGTCGTTGGAGAGCAAACAAATTAGTTATACAATTTTAATTATTTCTTTTTTGTTGAGATGAAAGAAAAAACAAAGTATATTTTATTTGTAAAGTCGGCAACGGCGGCGAACCCATAAATTCTTGTTATATGTGAATAAGAGGGAAGAATGAAATGATTGCGAATTACGAATACGTATATAAGAAATGAAAGGGGGAAGATACACATTCATTCAAAATCTGAGCGAAATTCGTATTTGTATAGCAAAAAATAGTAGTTACGTTTGTGTTGAAAGAAGAATGAAAGTGGATTTTTCGGCCGGGTAGGGCGAATTAGGGCTGAAATGTTTAAAAGGGAAAAAGTTAAAAGCTTGTGGGTAGATATGGTGAAGTTCCTTATAAGTGTTGCCGAGAGTGGATTTTTATTTAACAAAATTTTGTAATAATAATGTGAAACAACTGAAATAAAATTTAAAATTTATGCATAAATTGAAATTTATGATTTTAAAGAGGTGGTCGGAATTTAAGTGGCATTTGGATTAAATGAGATTTTTTTTCATTGATTTTCTTCTTAAAGCCTAGTTTACAGTTTATATGCGAAAAAATTAATTCATATGTTCCGTCAATTCTTTGCCTTGACCTGTATATACGGTGTTAAATCTTGATCATTTAAAATGAAAGGCTAAAATGGATATTGTTTTTTTTTTTGCCTGCAGAAAACCATACCACCACACCATTTTCACACATGCAAAACAATTTCCGGTCAATAATTGAATTAAATTAATATTATTGCTCTGTGTGCAGTGTGCATCCGTGGAATTTCTACTAATTAATGAACTTTTGCATTAAGCAAGAAATATAATAAGACCTCTGTCGGAAAACCAGTGAAAATAAAGGAAAATAATTGGAATTTGAGGTGGACATATTTTTATGAATAAAATGTTTGTAAAGGTATTTAGATTTAGAATTCGGTTTCAAAAAAATAACGACTTCTTTTGCTAAGAGTTTTTGTCGTTTAATATTTTCGGTATAAGTACAAATTTAGTTAAATAAACTACTTTTAGGCCTAAAATTTACTAAACTGAGTCATTATAGATAAAGTCGGAAATAGGAAAGAAAATGTTTCTATAAATACGTTACAAAAAAATTTCCTAGTTCGTGTATAGAAAAAAGTGTCGGAACGCAGTTTGTGACTTGTTCTAAAAGATTTCCAGTTTTGATTTTTGCATTTTGTTTATGATGTCATATCGTTCATGATTTTCACTTTTGGCTGATTATTTTGAGTTCTTTTGACTGACAAACCATCATTCTAAATGTACAGTGTACACACTATCATTTGTCAGTTAAAACTGTCACTCATAAATCATGATCGATATTTTGAAGCATGCTTTAAAACGGTTAACTCCGAAACGTTTCTATAAATACCAGAAGGTTATATTCTTGCAACGTCGAAAAACCACCATAAAAGCCGAAAAGTTCACGATAGGTGCGTTTTATTGGTAAATTTATGGCTAGCGCAGTAAAATTTTCCTACTTAAGCAAAAACTAAAACCATTGTATGTAAAAACTATATAGTACAATCATAAGCGTTTTATTAGTACTTGATTCCTGCACTAGTTATAAATTATCAATAAAACGCAGTTGATATGTCATATGTGTAAAAATAAATCTATTACTAAGGGCCAGTTGTACAATAGTGGTTCAGCCTCGGTTCAAGATTTTAACTCACCGATTTCGGCGGATTAACTAAGGTTCAACGCTGGTTCAAGTATGTAATTGGTTATTATCACACACTTGAACAGTAAACCGCTGTTGAAACTCAATTAATCCGCCGGAATCGGTCGATACAAATTGCTGACCCACGGTCTAAATATTTGTACAACTGGCCCTAAGAAATCTATCTCGAATTAAAAATAAAATAAATTAAATCAAAGATTATTAAACACGTTTTTGTTATTTTCAATAGCTAAAATGAAAACAGTAAAACTGAAGAAGAAATGTCATTTCGAAGTATATTTTTAAGAACCTCGAACAAAATTTTAAAAAATGGACGCCGTTACGTTTCCTCATTCAGCTGAATGGTTTAAAATTAAAATAATTAATCTCTTCAGATTTTTTAGATATGCTCAAATTTTCTCCATCGGCGCAGAAGGTAAATTTAATCATAATTTACATCTTGGTGATTAGTTATTTTTTAAAAATTTTCATAATTGTTTTTTGAACACAAACATTGGTCAAACATTTGAATTGTTCAAAAACTTTTTATTCGGGATTGGAACTTATTGTATTACCAAGTATAAGCAAGCATACAAAACCACTTACATCCCATAATTTCAATTCAAACAATTTTTTTTTTTTTAATTCAATCAACTAGAAATAAAAATGTTCCACTGTACAACAAACTCACCATATATGTCTTTCGGAGAGTGGTAAAATTCTATTTTTAAATATTTGGTTCTAGTCTGTGATTGGAGTAAGTTTCTATTTGTCAACAGATGGCCATATTTTCAGGACGTTATTTTTCAAAATCAATTTATATGCTAAGTAGAATTTTCGTTAAAATGTTTGTATCAGGACAGTATAATTGTTTCTGCGCACTTTTCTACATAAAACTATCTCGTAATCTGACACACTTAAACTGAGGAGTGATTTTGTAATAAATTTGATGAGTTTTTTTTCGTGAATATAGAAACTAAGTTACTGGGCGTGTTTTTCTTTCTGATCTATAAGAATTGCAATAAATTTTTATTGAAACTTTAATTTGTTGATTTTAAAAGTAAAATAAATAAATAAAACACCAACGACTTAATTATTCTTCTCCATAGCATTTGTTTATTTCTTTGTAGATTGTTTTTGTATAAAAAATTGTTTGGTATCAAAAATATTTATTCTATTTTCAACATTTTTTAAACTACAAAGCACTTTTTTTTTGGAAGACATAGATTATTCAACTATATTCTATTGCAAAATTATCTAATATCAGTGCTGCACAATTTTTAATTGCTACAAAAAAAGCTATCTACACATACATTATAAACAAATGCAAACAAATTCAAAATTACAACAATTCTTTTGGTTTTACAAAATTAAAAAAAAAAATTACTACAACATCGGTTTTACAATAAACGGTCTTCTATAAAAAATTTTCTAAGAACACAATATACAATTTTTACATGCTCAACTTTCATTCATTATGTCTACCAAGCCCATTTGGGTGAAACATGATCAAAGTCCCACACATCCGGATGACCTTCGTGTTCGACTCCTGGAATTCTCTCGGCTACCGTAGACCATTTAAATGGTCCACTACCTTGTCTCATTGCAATTGCCCTCATATCATTCCGCACTGGACGTCTATCAGTGATCACTTCAAGTTCGGTTGTTAAATCAACAACTATATGAGACTCAGAGATTAGTGAGTTATCCTGATTATGATTGAATCTCATGAAAATCGGTCCAGCAAATGCATGGTAGTCGCTCAAACCGAGATCTGCGTTGAAGGAGAACAGTTTAATATCAATATTGCCATAGGGTACCGATTCTTCACCCATCAGATCACCGCGGAATCCTTTGAGTCGGAGATATTTGTCTACAGACTCAAGAGTCGTGAGATTACCACTATCGGGCAAATCCATGCTGAAATTTTCCGCAGGCACTTGACTGGCTTTAAGAATTTCGTCGAAATATGGAACTCCATTTGCAACCCATGTTGTATTTCCATTCAGGAAGTTCTTACTGACATCCAAAAAATGTAGACGTCCTGGAAGTTGCTCCACAATCCAAATAAGGCCATTGGCTGCGACTTCAGACTTACTTGCGATATCAAATTCACTTTCACCGTTCTGAGAATGTTGCGAATCCTGAAGAGCATTAAGTTTGTTAAGATCAACGGAAACCCATTGCTTGTTGCCTGTGAAAGGATGACGTAACATGGCCCTCGCCCAAGACCGTCGAGTTTGAGCTATTCGATTGGCCGCCATAACACGCGCTGTCAATGGAATAACATCGGACACAGAAACATTCTTCCACAATTCAAGATTTTCATTTTTGATTGCAACCCCAGCAACAATTGAGTGCACCTGACGTCCTTTTATGATGTAAAAGTCATCTGTTGAACCTAATATTCCTGGATATCCAGTGAAACTTATGTCGACCCCTGGAACGGTATTAGAGCGTTGATCTGGTGAAAAGTGATAACGGAACTTGTATCGTTTCTGAATTCTCAGCATAGATGAATAACTACCAGCTGAACTATGCCCGAAGAGAAGCTGCCATCCTGAATTGATTTCGGTTTGGAAGATTTTTGTGAACATTGTGGCACTTGGAAGGAAGAAATTCTTCTCCAATTGACTTCCACTACTTTCCTTCAAAACGTAGTTTTCATAATAAATCTTCAAA
Organism: Epistrophe grossulariae; assembly: GCA_929447395.1. Lineage (NCBI taxonomy): Eukaryota > Metazoa > Arthropoda > Insecta > Diptera > Syrphidae > Epistrophe > Epistrophe grossulariae. Next base: position 132,977,627 of record OV839568.1, on the reverse strand, counting down.
TCTTGAATATCAGCGGCAGAATTCATTAGAAGAAAATCCACAAGACTAATCTTTTCTTCAAGGTCAGAACGAGAGCGAGATGCACCCCGTTTATAACCTTCCTCTAGACCTTCCAGTTGATAGAAATACAAAGCAATTTGATGCCAATACTGATCATTAGCTGCCCGTTCAAGAGCTATTTTCTTGGTTGCCAAATAGTTAGCCTCGATTGTATCTCTTAGCCAGGTACAAAAGTTCTGAGCATGTTCATCTTTATCACAAGCTGAACCAATGGTGCTGGTGATGAAAGAATTAGATGAATAGGTCAGAATATTATTTCTTTATCAAAAAATTTGTATGTAAGACTTACTTCAACCATTGGTTGTAGATATTATTCCACGTTAGGGATCCCTCAAGAATCCCAGCACCAACTGCCTGCACATAATCAGGATATGAACGTTGTGTTTCGACTTCAAGCTGCGCCCATCTAAAAGTAATTTTAACTTCAGTCAAAAAAGGTCTCTAACTTGATATAATTTTAAAAAACTTACCCATTTTTATAAATCGAATCCTTATAGCATATCCTAGCTGCACCTTTTGGAATGTTAACGAGATCATTTTGTTGCTTCCAGTATTCGATTTGGAAGCCTACCTTCTTTGTCCATAACGCCGTTGCACAATAAGTACCATCATACTCTGGACGTTCCATTTTGGCAACGAAAAAAGCAGCAATTACCAATAGACCTGCACCGACAAGGATGTAAGTCCCTATCCGTGTTTTCTGCCACGATGCACCAACTACTTTTAACATTGTCTCACCCGTTTTAAATATGTGACGGTGTTCGGAAGAATTGGAGATTGGGGCTCCTATAATAAGCCTCTTTTATCGTTTACTGATGATCTGTTTTTTTGTTTTTGTTTTAAATGGGCTCACTACTTCACGGATAATTTAAATCAGCTCGGACGGCGTATGAGTGTCCTTGTTTAAGCTCGAGGCAGGATGTTGCTGCTAGTGCGAGTAAGTAATGGAAAACGTGGATATCTGCTCTGACCGTTGGTGTTACCAATGCCAATTTGTTTGGCAAAACGACCTTGTTGGTCATCGGAGGAGGGTTAATTTGTGTATTGAGTGTGATCAGGTTAAAGGATTAATCCTAAAGCCCGTATATATATGAAATATCTTCAATGACAGATACTTTTTTGATGAGTATAGTTTCAGATAAAGAAATATTTTGGAAAGAAGTTTTTTTTTTGCTTTATAAAGACTTTTCAGGATGATAGAGATTCAAGAATATGATGTTAATTTTGTTGTTGAAATTGTTGCTTAGTGTTTATATTTTTTTTTGGTTATCTGTCAAGATTTCCCTGAAAAGATAAAATTTGTTTTGATAATTAAGACAATACTTAAATATGTACATACATATATACAAAAAAATGTATTTATTAATAATACATAATTTTTTTTAAATATGTAATTAGTTATTTACTAAGAAAGTGTATTACAACTAAAAGTACTAGTAGAAGTCCTTAAACGTCTGCTGTCGTTTGTGCATGATCTTATCTTTTTTTTTATTTGAATGGTGTAGTAATTTTAATATGGTATAAAATGGTTTTGACTGGTATAAGGTAATAAATACTTTTTCACTGATTTAAGTCACTCGTTAAATGATGTTTTCTGGGGAATAGTAGGTGAATTTTATTTTGGATTAATATTTGTGTTCGTTAGGCCAATCAGCTGATCTATAATCAAAACTATTTAAAATATTTTCACAAACTTTTAATTAGATATGGATACAAATACATGAAATTAATTATATTTATTTCTTTATACCATTCATAAGCACATAACGAAACTTTTATACCAGTTTATACTTATCAGTAGATAAAATATTATTTAATTCTCTTCACAAATTATTATCTATTAAAATAGTATGTAATGCATGTTTCGTTTGAATAATAAATGGATGCATTATATGTGCTTTAGACCAGATTATACGAATAAGCTATGGAAAATAGATAAAATAATAGATTTATCTACCAGAATATAGGTACATGTATAATGTATAAAAAAATTGATCTGTTTATATCATCGTTATCAATTTATACCAATCGAAAAAATGGAGAATTTAAAAAAAATTCCTGTGTGCACCTTAATGGCATGGACAAATATATTTACAACCTAAGCTAAAAATATTACATTTCCCAAAATACATTTGTCAAATTGTGCTTTCTTATGATCTTATATGATATGAAAAAGATAACAAATATTTTTGTTTATTTAACAATGATGATTGGAATTTTTTTAAATTTATAATCAACACGTTCCAAAATCACTTAAGCACTAAGCAGCTATTTTTAAAGAAAATTACATAAATAAAAGCAAAGATATTTATATTTCCACAATTATTATTGTATTTCATTCATCGTGGAAAAAAATTAGTTGTTTTTTGTTTTATGTTTATTGCTTCAAGTGCACATCTTGAATAGTTCAAGAGCAAAAATTCGTTTTCTTATTGAGTAGGTATTTAAATTTTTATTGAATTGAGAGTACAGACTTTTTTTTTGTATTTTTTAAATTCCTTCAAAAATTATTTAGAGGAAAATGTAAAAACAAAAACATTTGATAACCAAAACAATAGAACCAAGTGGTATGGGAATTTTGGAATTCTTAATCTTTTCTAAGTTATATCAAGAGTAAGGAAAAAAAGTAGAAATTCTAACAATTTAAAGATCAGCGATGTTGTCATGAAACGGGTATTCTTATTTTAAATCTAATTTTTATTTATTTTTTGCAATTCGTTTTCGTTGAAAAAGAGAAACTGCATCGCCAAATATGCTCTTGCTTTTTGCTTTTTATTCTCTGTGCCTACTATCTATTTTGTGTACCTTAAATATGGAACGAAACTCATATCTTTTGTTTTAATTTTCGTTTCTCGGCGAATTTTATAGCTTCGGATAAATTAGTTGAGAAACGATGAAAATTGAAACAAATCATATATGACAGTTGTTCCATTTTTCAACGTTTTTCGAAAAATTTTAAAGATGTGAGAGTTACAGAACGTATATAGGCACTGGAGGAAGGTTCAATTAAAATGGTACAAATTTAAAGAAAATTCCGTTTACCAATTCCACTAGTTTCACATTTTAATTCCTTTAATTTTTGTTAAGTGTAAATTAGGGAAGTAATTTTGAGAAATATTTTTTTTTTCGAAATTCCCCGTATTTTAGAAAGTTCCACCCAAAGCCTGCGAGTCTCACCTCATTTTACCTCACTGGATTAAATACAAATCTTGTAATAAGGAAACATTAATTTTGTTTAAACAAGTTAATATTGAATTCTAAAAATATGAAGAAAACCTTCTTATCAAAAATAGATTTAAAACTTAGACATGAATTTCACGTCATCAGACTTTATCTCTACTGACACCTTGGAAGTTTATATGGATAAACAAATAAACTAGAATTCAAATAAATAAATAAAGGAGATACTAAACCCTGAAAAAGTTTAAGTGTAGGTAGGTACATTGTTTTCTTTTTCACTTTTTTTGTGTTGTTGTTGATTAATAACATTTCAAATACAACATAGGTAAAAATAAAATTAAGAAAACAAATAATATATCTTTGAAGATTTTACTGTAAACGTCATAAATATTCCAAGGTAGTATGCCAATATAGATCAGTCAGACACCATCAATCGTCAATTAAAAGAAAACACAATTATTATTTACGTTTCCATCAGAGTTAAGAATAAAAAAAGCCTTGATCTCAGACATTGTACTCAATAGGAAGTTATAAAATTTGGTTCGTGTATTCTTTGCATAGGTAGATACTTTATTTTTATTTTATGTCAATATTAACAATATTTTTGTTTAAAAAAAAAAGTCAAAAACAATTGTCTTTATTAAACTGTTTAACCTATAAATAGAAAAGTATGTACACAGCATGCCTAGGTACATATAATATTATAAATATATATTTTTAGATTTTTGCATTTATTTTAAACTTACAGCGTAAATTAAAATCCAAAGATACCGAAATTGGAATCCGAATTTGAACAGCCATCTAGTATAACGAAACAATTTATATCAAAACCTTTTGATATCGCATACATAGGTATAAATTCACATTATATAAACAATTCATATGTGTGTGCGGTACTTGGGCAAGCCACACAAAAAGATGAGGTTTTGTGACAAAGAGAAAAATTAGGCAAAAGTTTTCTTATAATGTAAGGAAGCATCTAATAATATCCACGCCCCATACTCTCCTATTTTCATGAGAAGACGATGACAAAATACTCGAGTAATAAAAATTGAAAATGACAATACAGAGCCTATGTTCTGTAACTCTCGCATTGATGAAATTGGTCAAGAAACTTTGAAACATGGATCAAAACTCATACGATTTGTTTCAATTTTCATCAATTTTCTCGACTGATTATATCGATGCGAGAGTTATACAGAACGTATGGCACTGGACCTTTAATAGTGCAGTATATTTTCCTTTCGTTTATTCATAAACGGATCAAAATTATCAGTTTGTGACCTGACATTTTGTAACCTATCTATTTAAGAAAGCAAATAATAATAGGTGTATTTCTTTACTTTGAAACTCTCTTCATTTGTGTGACTTTCATCCATCAGTTGCCACAAAATGACACGTCCTGTTACTTTTGACGTTGGGAGATTTGTGAATTTCCCTTACCTGCAGTTCAAAAATATAAAATATTGACACTGCTTCTGATAAGGAACTCATCTCAGTCTGATCGTATTTTTTGGCGCTGCAATATTTCATCAAAACCAGTCCTAGATTCCCAAACCTCAATGTACCTACTCAAAAGGGCGTGATGTTTTTCAGATCTTATATGAGTCGTCAAAAAATTAAAAATGTTGCGGTCAACCCCAGGCGTGCTTTAGAGTAACTTGGATGTCCTAACGTTCTGAGAGGCTAACTGAGATTTAAATTACATAAATATTATACTATTATTTTTTTTAAGTGACCTTAAATGTAAGACCGCACTCGGCGGAATTGCACTGCAGCGACACCGCACGCACTTTCTCACGAAACTGAACGAAACTTCATGTCGCGACAAAGTTGGTCAAATTATCAACTTTTGTTGCAACAGTTGTCGCTTAGTGCGATATACATAGCTCATACAATTTCCTACAAATAAGTCGTGAAGTTCAGTTCTGGTGAAGTTCAGTTCCGCCAAATGCGGTCTTACCTTAAATCACGAAATAATTAATCATAACAAATATAATTACTATCACCATCACATATTATTCCTGCATTTAAAGTTAGAAATTCCGCTTCAAAAGTTTTATATTTGTTTTTTAAATATTTTCTAAAAGCAGTAAGATAAAGAAGAGCAGTTTCATAAGTCAATTAAAATGCCACAAACATTTCATAGTTAAAACAAATAAAAAGTATAACTTCCCATTTATAAACAAACGAGAAGTAAATCACTTTAATTTTGTATTTTTTCTGATGTTTAAGAAAGAATAATCATTAAATATGATTTTATTATAGTATAAACCGCAAACAGCTATTTAAAATCAATTAAAAAAAATAAATTTATGTGAATTAAGAACTTTGATATACGTTTTATTAACTTATGATCAAAATGAAAATATACATCAAGTTCGATGTACAACAATTGAATGAAATAAATTAAAATGTTTTATTATTTTTCTTCTTTTTTTATAAATTAGTGAGATCGGGCTCACTGGTACCTACAGCTGTTATTGTTTGCGTTAGCCACAAGTTATATTGATTTTTAATATTTAAAATGTTTTCTTTTTCTGAATTTATTTTTATCTATACAAATAAACTTATTTTTAGATACATACAATAATTAATTTTGCAAAAATATTTACCAAACAGAAGTAATAATTTAAAAAAAAAAAACAATAATTTCGCTGTGTGCACTTAACTTTGAAAAATTTATTACATTTGCAAACTAATAAAATTCAATATTGCTTTCCTTTTGCTATTAAAACATTATTTATTGTTTTCTAATTCATACGTATTATATTTATAAGATCTGATGGGGTTTTATACACCAAAAAACTTGTGTTATACTAAAATTGAACTTCGAATATCAGCCGTGTTTTTTTGCAAGCCCGGGGGGAATTGGATGAAAAAAATGACGTCGGTGCTAAACAAATAACATGTTAAATGCAACAACAACTAATCCCAGAGAATTTTCGGGGCTTATAACTTAAGCGCACAGAAAAACTGTGTTACCGGCATGAATTACATACATGTTATCGATAGTTTGTATGAATACTCCATGTTTTTTACTTTCATGGCGTCGCTAATCCCCGTTGTCGTTTTTTTCAACCAATTCCCCCCGGGCTTGCAAAAAACACGCCTATCGTTTCGTTACGTTATTTTGATAACTGTTAATTTTCGAATCAATTTTTTTTTAAATAATTAAACAGCAAAAGTAATGTTGTTAGTTTCCGTTAGATTTTGGGAGTGTTCCATTCCTATCGATTGTGAACATTGTTTTTTTTGCAAGTTCTACTCCAAACTGTCCTATAATTCGATAGTAATGGAAAACTTCAAAAATAAAACAAAAAATGACATAAGAAATTTTGATGTTCATATTATTGAAATTTCTTAGCTCTTTCAGTTATCAATTTTTTAAACTGATAATAATTTTCAGAAAAATGAGATCTCATCAATCTCAGCATAATATAGAAACGTTATTCCGCATATCTATATCTATATATCAAGATGGTCGGAGGGTAAAAATAAAAATATATAACTACTTTTTTTTTTCTTAAAAAATAAAATATTTTTCTATTAAATTTATGACTGCTTTCTTATACTCAAAAACCTTATTTATAAACATTTTCTATATGATTTTCTAACTTATGAGACACTGCAATTAGTTGTCCAAACCTATTCTAAATTGGGTACATTCAATGAACAAGAATTTAACCTAGTTTCTATCTGTGACGAATTAAAATGATATCTTGAAATGAATAAAATGTTCATTGAACATATCCAAAAGTTCACTCAAATTCATCAAAGGCCTACATTCAAAACTTTTTGCAAAAGTGTAAAAGTTCACACATATACTAGTGACTGACGCACGTTTAATGCCGATAAATTTTACCAAATCTGGGTTTTGTACTCAAAATATCATTCCTTAAATAAATTACCGTGGCCATCACGCCTGAAAGATAAGATTCGTTCGTTGTTTGTTTTCTTAAAATTACCAAATTTCACACTTTGATTGTATAGTTAAGTCTTAATTGATAGATTGCAGGGATGTCAATTAATATTTGAAGGAATATGTAGTCAACTGTTGGAATGCATTTATAAATAAGAAGATGCCCAAATATTTAGACAATGCGAGTTGCCTATAGTAGGGCAACTCTCAAAGAATGTTCTCCGGAAATTTAATTAATACGGTTGAATTTATTTAAGAAACTACTCCAAGCTTTTTTTTTTTTTTTTATTAAATATTTCTTCCCTTTAAATAACATAGTATTAGAATTAAGAACCTACATACATACATAGTAATTAAAATGCTAGAAAAAATGTTTGCAAATTAAATCGCATGACTGACTAGATATCTACTATAAGAAAAATTTATTTGCTTCGAAACAATAGTGAGAAATTATTTCCGTTGGAAACACGGCGGGATATCACAAAACAATTAAATTATTTTGCAATTTTTGTTTTTGTGTATAATATTTACCTAATCTGTAAATAACATATATTTACTTAATAAATAATGAGAAGTGAACTGATTGGTATTCCTATGGAATTTCCGTTTTTATGAATTAAAAAATCTACACAATCGTAAACTAACCGCACGATAGATGCCATTGCAAGTAAAATAAATTGAAAGCATAAATATTGAAACATTTCCGAAAAATATATGTATGTGTTAGTACATATTTATTAAAATTTTTTGATTAAATTTCAAGTGAATTTAGATAAGAAATAAATTTATGACGTCAAATATATCTCGAAAGCAGAAGAAATTTTTGCAGATATATCAAGTTTTGTTTAAGATTTTATCAACGCCAACTAGTTTTGAGAGCTGGAATCTTTTTTAACAAAAATTATTTTTAAAATTAAATTTTCTGGAAAGAATTTAAAATAAATATTTCTGTTGATTGTTAGAATTATTTGTATAGATAACTAAAATATTAATATTTATTATGAATGATATCATCTTGTCTAGAGATTTACAAATAAAGATAAGGAAGTTGTTTCTTTATCATGAAAAAATGACTAAATGTAAATATATCAGCGACAATAGAATAAAAAAAAACTGTATCCAAACGAATTTAAGCTTAATTCACACGTTGACAAGAAGAAATAAAATACAATTATATATTTTAATGCTTGACAAATCTGTGCTCATTTTATATTTTTTTGTTCAATTTCGTGTATGTACATAATGTATAATTGAGCAAAAAAACACATTCCTACAACTTTTAGTCGTAGTTATCATGACAAAATAAATTAAAGTTGATCGTTTAATTAAGATTTTTCTCTATAGGAATGGATGTTACTATCGATTATTTTTTTATCAGGAAAAAAGCTCCATATATATAATATAATTAGTTTTAACTGCGACTTAAAAAAAAATTCAATAAAACTTAAATGATGTTTTAAAACAATTGTGAAAGAACAACAACAAGTTAATTCATTAAACGAGTTTATACGTAGTTTCAATTTATATAAATTCTTCTCTATAATTGAACACCAAGTAAGACTCTTTTTATATATAGGACTAAGGGCTTAAATTAAAACTAGTGTTTACAAGATACAAGATAGAAAATATTTGTTTACAGTTTTTGTTTTTTAAAACAATTATGTATTTTATTAAAACTGGATCTTTCGAGAATTCATTAATTTTGCGGAGCTTAGGAAAATGCCTGATGCAATTAATAGAATGATTGATAAGAAAATATCGTCTTCGATGCAAAAAACAAAAACAAAATTCAGTTATTATAACTTAGCCTAGTTTAAATAGACTTTGACTTCGACAAAAATTCTGATAGAGCTTAATTTTGTGCACTCTTAATAAGATTTAATATTAATTTAGACAACTGCTTATGATTTTGTGGGGTGACAGTGGCAAATATGTATATCAGTTTTTTTTCAAGTCCAGAATTTTATGACTTTAAAAAATCCAATACAAAGAGCAATAAGTTTTGAGAAAAACAAGCAAAAATTGACGCAAAAAATGACGTTTTTCTTTAAAGCTTTTTTTCCCTTACGAAAAATAGTGTTTTATAAGCTACAATTTTTGCCCTGACAAATTTTAAAATAAACTAATATAGTTTTCGAGGAATTTAACAAAAAAAAAAGATATTTTTTTCCTTTCACTCCACTTAACCATAAACAGTGGTACAAATTAAGGTTTCATTTTAGGATGTGTGACCGACGCGACGTCCAAAAAAACCTGTCCACCAAAATTAAGCTCGGATTTTTGTTTCAATCCATAAAATCCAGACCGAAATTTTGTTCGTCTCGTTTCAAATAGTTATTGCTTTTCAAGTATTTTATCTTAAAAGTATTTATTTGCAACATTTTAATTCATATCATACAAGATAATAATAAGTCAATAATTTAGTTCAAACTTGCCTTTTGATCCCGGGCTCAGGAAAGATAGTTGCACAAGTCACCCCATTGAAATTCTGAAATAAAATAAAAACACATTTAATAATAATAGTTTGCGTAATGTAAAATAAGTGAGTAACCAAATTTACACTTCTTTTTGCCTTATGAATTAAACTTTGACATTTTTTAAACATTTAGCTTATATCTAAGAGTTCCTATAAAAAATAAAAGTTTTTTTTTCAATATACATACATAAATAACAATTTTAAGCAATCGTTTTTAAATGAGATCTCAATTCACCCAGACTATCTACACATACATACATATGTACATAAAATGAAATAAACTGAAATACGAGAATTCATTTAAACACGATCAGAGTTGAAAACGCCACCATAGTTTTATAAATCTTGAAAAACAAACAAACCATAGAACACCCATCAAGTATAAACCATTTTTATTTGTTTGCTCAACTGGCACAAGTTGTTGTCGTTCCTTGTCTCAATTAAACAAATCTTTTATCCAGACATTTATTATGATGGTCTGGTCAGCCACGATCAGTGGAGTCAGCTTACAACGACAAGTGTGGCGGTGCGGCGGCCAACGATGTGGATGAAAATGAAGACTATACAAAAGAATTGACTTCACATCAGGCCCTAAATTCCCGACGAGACACATTAATTTGGTTTATTATTTTTTTTTTTTTTTTGCCAATACCGCTGGAGACGCTGAGAATTTATTTTTCATTTTTATGACTTCTCGGACAATGACTTCAAAAGAGTTTACCCATAATATGTACATAATACTGATTTATTATTGCATACATATTTATGTACATAAGTATACAAAACACTGAAATGATTTTTGTCTCAAATATTCAATGTATTTATTATTTCAATATCTACACTTTTACAATCACAATTATTTCTCTTTAATATTTTAAGTATTCTTGCTAAAATTTGACATCTACGACATTTTTTAGAATGTCTAGACAATTTAAACAAAATAATTCAGAATCATCGTTTTGTATGAAATTCGTATTTATTGTTTTAAGAAATAAAAATTATTTTGTTTTTTTTTATCCGGTTTTGATTTTTATACAATGTTAAGTTCATGGAAGGGTTTTGTTTAAAACATCAAATACTAGCATAAAGCTAAGTAAATAAATTATAAAGAAAAACAATAATTTTAAAGCTTTTCAGACTTGTCTTCGGTGGAGTATGCAATGCTTGAAATGATTATAAATAACAAAACTATATACGTCATGGTTTTAAGAAGACCGAGCTCTTCAAAAATTATCGAAAAAATAGAAAGGTTCCTAGAGGGGCCTTTTCCCTAAATTCTTAATATTCATATATAAGATAATTTTTAATTTAAAAAAAAGTGCGTATACGCCCCATAAACCCAATCTATCGTTTAAACTTGTTGATAAGTTTACACAATAGATTTGGTTTATGGGGCGTATATTGAATGCATATCTATCAATATTATACCTAGACAGAACCATACATATTAATTGCAACAAGAATTATATTAATTTCGGTCATAAGAATTTCGTATGAAAAGTAATAAATTATTATTATTGTTTTATTATGCAAAATTTTAATAAAAAAATTAGTAATTGTACATTTCTAGTAAATCTAAACATTAGTCACTTTATCGTATCTATATATATGTATATAGGTAAGTTGCAGACATCTCCAATTAGTATTTAAATTTCGAAGCTAAAGGCAGGTAGGTAGGTATAGATTTGCTAATTAAATTTTGGAATCTTAAAGTGAATGCATGTCTATTTTAAACAATTCCAAAATATTTGAAATGGTTTTAATTAAATTATAAACATTTAAAATGAAATAAATCATCAAGTAAAATAAGAAATACCTACGAACGATATTTGGAAAATAGAAAGAGTATTAAAGAACTTTCCTCATTTATTGTTGCGGTGTGAAGAAATAGGAATTTGTATATGAAATCAATCTATCTATTTATATAAAACATGACGTGAAAATGCAATTGGTTGATTGTTGAATGTAGGTAACTTAATTCATTTTCAAAGAAATGAAATTTTATTGAAAATACGATTTTCTAGAATTTTCCTTCCGCTTTAGTTATAAAATAAAATTTCAGCTGCTTACATTCTCATGAGGATACTAGATAGTACTTCATGAAAAAGCATTTCTTTCCCTACTTACAACAGGGTGTTTCCAAGTGAAGATTTAATACCATATGTAGGAAAATAATTCTTGGGTAGGTTCTTAGAACAAAAATTTATAGAGGCAAGGTTTTATATTCACTTGTTTATGCGAAAGGGATAAACATTTAAAAAAAAAAAAAAAACAATGGTACCACTAAAATTATCATGGTACACTAATTAAAGATTTTTTTAATTCAATAGTAAATTTTTTTTTTAACTTTTCCATAAGTAGTTTTTGAAAAAAAAAATATTTTAAAACTTATAAATTTTGAAGAAAACGTTTTTTCGATAAAAAATACCGATTTGAATGATCATAACTTCTTAATGCCTAAAAAAGATGTTTCTAAAAAGAAAGAAGTTTTCATTATTCATAGAAAACTCTAAACCGTTTGGTTTTCAACGTTTGACATAAAATTACAATTAGAACATCTAATATTGTAAGACAGCTATTAGTACCTTCCTAATTGCATCAAGTTATGAGAGAAATTCGTGTATATAGGTACCTCTTCTTTTTATAAAACATCTATATTTACATTGACCTCTAAAAAGGAAATAAACTTTCACTAAATCCTGCGTAGAAAAAAACAAACAAATGTACATATATGTATACCATTTTACAATTGTATCTATGTCTATCACATGATGTTTACAATTATTTTATTTACACCACAACACAATGAGATTCTCTTATTGTTATGATATTACTATATTACCTAATTCTTAACTTTAATTAATTCAATAAGCATCCTTCATCATACGAGAAGGTGGGTATGTGCATTTTTTTTTAAATAAATCAAATAAATGAAACAATAATCAACAATAATTGTCGATCTTCAATAAAGAGACATAAATTCATTCAAATGTCACAAATTAAAAGCCTTGAACTTTCACAAATTGCAAATTACGAGTATATAAAAAGAAGAAGAAAAATATTCATACAGTACAATTTGTGTCGTAACCAGATTGGTTGCAACATTTTAAATTTTAAATTACCCCATTAGGTATATTGTATATACAGTTTTGAATTGAAACAACAAAAGAATCAAAATAAAAACCACTTAATTAGAAAAAAAAAGAAACATAAAAAAATTCCAGTTCAATGAACATCAATTTCATAATTTATTAATTTGAGCAGGTGATTCCGATTTATCAGTCTTCATTATCTAAATATTATATATAATATACATACATTAACATTTTTTGGTTTATTTTAGAATATTATAATTCCCGGCCGCCAATAATTTTAAAAATTTCCACATGCAAATACCACGTGGGTGCTTTGGTTTTACGTCATTTTACTAAAGATTTAAATCCCAAAGATACAAAACGATACTCCAGTCTCCAAATAAACAATAAAACAAAAAAAAAACTTACGAAAAAAAAACTTAAATTAACCACTGTGATCGCGCTTTTTTCACGATCAATTCACTCGATGAACGTTTTAATGTTTTGCCGGTTCACAGACAACTAAATTTTATGTAGAATTGAGCGAGAGACCTATTGGCTATGGCTATTGCCATCAAATTCAATCCCACTCAAAGCGAAATGTAGGTATCTATGTATCTTTAAATTTGTTCTCGAATTGAACAGAAGTAAGTATGCTCTATTTTCTAGGCAAGATCACCTGTCCTGTGTCTGTGATCTGTCACAGTGTCACCTATATCTTTTACGAGTGATAACAAAGAAACACTCAAAATTGAGTCTGTTATCGATGGTTTTTCTTTTATTTTATATTCGTCTACCAGGTACCAGACCAGACTGACTGAAAAAATTTATAAATTTCAACGAAATAGTATGAAACCAATTCCTGATCCGGTGGGGGTATATATTATGTATGTACGTACATATACAGGAGGTGTGTATAACTGAGCAGAAGTTATGAATAAAAGCTTTGTAGGTATCTTTTGTATGCATTTTAATTCGTATAGTAAGCTCAATTTTTCTATGTTGGGCATTTGAAGGTCTAAATGCACACACCTTCTTTTTTATTTTGCATGTTTGTAAAATGCTTATATACATGCCAGCTGTGCAGTTTTATTTTTGGCTTTGTGAAATTCAAGGTTTATATTCCGTAAAAAAAAAAAAAAAAACTGTAAAACTTGACTAACTAGATAACAGCTGTTTAGACACAGCTGAATTTTAATTGTTGGAACGTGGCGCAAAATAAGTTTAACTGTACCTAATTTATATGTATATAAACAAATCAGGGTGATGTCATTAAAACAAAGGTGGTTTAAGCTCGTTTGTCAACAGTTTTATAATAACAAAACATGGACAATGTACAAAATGTATGAGAGTAAGTTGATGACAATTGAGATAAAGATGCTTTGAAAGACAACAGAAGTGAAACTTGAAAGGTTTGAACCAACCAGAAGCTGGAAAAACAGAGGAAGTCTTCACGTCGAAATTAGTGTGTTGAAAAAAATACAGTACCTATTATTTTTATTCCCGTTATTTTACCTACAATAAAGCGAATTTTGACGAAATTTGATGAACATTGCCCCAAATGGTGTAAAAATTGGCAGAAACTCTTATTTCTGACAATACACGAATAAAATAAACAAAAACGTGAAACATTCGGAGCGACGACGAAACTTTTGATTGTCAAATTATATGCCTCTTTTGCAACTTTTTTTTTTTAAAAATTTCCCAAAACTGATTTTTTGAAAGCAAAATGTGAAAATTTGTTCAAATTCGAAGAAAATTTTACGTTACCAAACAGACCTTATATTTACAGGGCGATAAATGGGAGTACCCACGAGCGTGTTGCAATGAAGTGAAGTTGCAATTAAGCGAACCACATGTAAAATAAAATCGTCGATACAATGCAGAACTAGTCTAAGTCCAAAATTTCAAAATGACTTTTTTTTTGCGTCATAAGGAAACTTGTTGTATTCGGCGCATTTTCTACATATTCCTAATATTGCTACGTGCAGTACGACCTTCAGAATTTTAATAATTATAGAATATAATCATAATGTCGAAAGTCCGGCATTTTACGGACTAAGGTTCTTCTTGATAAAATTTTTGTAAATGAGACTTAGACTAGTTCTGCATTGTAGCGACAAAATACTGAAAGCCGAAAGATTCGTCACGTGTCGTTCCGAATATTTCGTGTTTTTTTTTTATAGTTTATGCGCACTCAAGGGGTTATAACTACCCTTTATATGCTAAGTCTTAACATAGTACGAGCGTTAAGGAAACAGAAATTATAGGATTGAGTAGGGAAACGATGTACATTAGTCTTAAATGTCGTCAGGACACTGAACTGGGAAGGAAAAATAGAGTTGGGTTGGTTTGAAAGGGCCTTTACACCCCGTATAAGGGTGAATTATGTTTTATTTTTTAGCAAAATGGAAGAATTTGCATTTTTTTTCATATGATACGAAATTGGTACGGAGTTCTAGAAAATGTGCCATATTTTCTAAAACGCCGTACCAATTTCGGTAGTTTATTTTTGGACGGTCACGTTGATTCCTGGTACAAACAAATAATCATTGTTCAACTGGCTTCAGACATGTACTATACGATTATAAAAAAAAAAACTGATAAAAGAAACTTTTCTCAATCCATTCTTTCTTTCCGTTTTCTATTTAAAATTTGTTTGAATTTATTAAACTTTTTTTTATTTCGAAAATTCGAAGCAAAATGTCAGTTATGTGTCAACTTGATATTTATTCAGAAATAAGGTCTGTTTTTTGAAAAAAAAGTTACCAAATAATAAATTAGATAATGATTATTTGTTATGGAAAATTAATACCATATTGCAGATGAACAGGAAAATGAACAAATGTTATTGAAAAAAACAACTAGTGTGGAAGCCGAGGCTTTTCGTTTTGAAAACTTATTTGTGAAGAATCATTGATTCAAAAAAATCAAAATTCAAACTTAAAACATACAAAAATTGAAATAACGAAATCATAAACGAAAAATTTCGTTTAATTATTGTTCTGCAGTAAGCTTTCGCGGCGGCCACGAAAACAATAATAACAACGTATATTGTTTTTATTGTTTTCGTGCTCGCGTGAACCTTAAAAGCATTATTTTTGTTGCAACTTATCTACCTTGAACTTTTGAATTCTGGATTTTATTTTTTGGGGTTTTTTTTGTTTTGTTTTTAAATAAATTGAATAATTTTTAGCAAGAAAAAAAATGTTATAAGGTGGTTTCTTTAATAACAACAATACAATAACTTTAAAAACAATATTGGGAAAGAAATAATGTCTAATTCGTTTATTATTCCTTTCATCTTAAGAAGACATCATTTTATTCTCTTATTAGCACCATTATCACAAATCAAATGATTCATAATGTATATGTAAGTGCAAATGAGTTATTGTTGTATGTAAAATTGCAATAATTGTGAAATTAAGTTGATCACACTGCTAAAATGATTTCTAGATTATAAAACCATTTAAGAAGAAAAAATTATAATTTTAAAAAGATTAAAAGATATGGTGAAAAATTCTAAGAACGGAAATTATGGCTTTGTTTTTTATTTTTTTTTTTTTGAAAAAAAATTGCTTTTTTATAGGTTATTCTCGTACATAGGTAGGAACCTCCTAAAAACAACTCAAACAATTTTGTTCCAATTTTAGATAAACATACTTTAAGGTGTTCACAAACTTTAGGAAATTTTGTTTATACAATATAATGTGATGTGGAACAGGTTTCTAGTTTCTTTTATTATGATTTTCTTATAAAAATAGTTTCCTATATAAGCTAAATATATTAACATATCGATGCTTGGACACATGTCAGAATTTTGAATCACTAGAGCAAGTTACTGCATTTTATTTGCGTCTGTATTAAAGCTCGCTACCGCGGCATATATATAGGTTTATTAATTTACACAAGATTCATTGAATTTATAATTGTATTAATAATATCATTAAATCTGTAATCTGCAATCATTAAAATTCAATAACAAGATAAAGTAAATATTAAGGTATACATTTAGTTGAGAAGAAGTGGATTTTATTACATTCTATAAGGATAATTAATGATTATAATCAGTACACCTATATAACAAATTACTTTTAGTCGTAACACTGAGAAAATGTAATATGTATATATTTTTAAAAATTTGTATTTGAGTGATGTCAACCTTATAAGTAACTAGTATCTTTATAAGTTGTTACCTAACAAATTAATTATAGTAATTTTATTTTAATTTGTGTTATTACAAAAAAGACGCATCCTAATTCTCAAGCTATATATATAATTAATAATGATGCATCACCTATATTATGCATTCAACAAAAATTAATAATTTTTTGTTTAGAAATTTAATAATGACTCATATAATAGCGCATTATTTGAAGATAATTTACATACGAAAATTCTTGCGACCTCCGCCTAAATATTATGATTCCTCGAAGTAAAAGTAAGTCGATTCATATTTTATTGCAGCGCGCGTGTAGGGATCTGATTTCAAGGCACGTGTGGGACGAGCGGTTTTAATGTGTCACCATAAGATAGCCAACCCCAGTCATTCATGACAGATAGATATAGACATAAGGTCTGTTGTATTGTATCTCAGATAACATTAACCTGTTTCGCGTGCATTTAATACACGCTTAACAATAAGATAAACCAATAAATAAAAATATATTATATGTATGTGTATGTATGCTGATTTTTGTTTTAAAATCTTTTTTTTTTATTTTATTTTTAATTCCATTCATGTTGATAGAAGAGACTTGACACGAGAATATAAGGAAATATTATGTCTGCCAAGCTCCAGTTGCAACATTGTAGATTTTATGGTAGACTTTCAAATGTTGCAAATGAAAGCAAATGCATTTGTCTTGAATTTTATAATTAAATCTGGCTTTATAAATAGCAACTAAATGTTTCCTTTTATGAGTTATAACACGAAACTTTTAGAAAAAACGAGATTAAGAATTACTCGAGAATAACATATAATTTGGGAATGATGGGGGGTATTTAAGGTTAGGTTTATCTTCTTAAATGTAAGAAATTAAAATTTGTAATTTTTTGTTTAACTTGTAGAAATTGTACCATATTCAATTATAGAAGATTTTAAATGCGTATGGCGTTTTGATTAAATTGGTTATTGAAACTAAACAAACTCACCCAGAATTATAGTTTAATAAAATGTATTACACTGTTTCCAAATTAGTGTGTAGATTTAAATAATTTTGTTAAATCGAGTTCACTCGTATAATTTAACCTATGGTGAGTTTGGAGGCTGAATATTAACAATGTTTGTTATATAACTCATTCGAGTTTAACGTTGTTTTTAACCGATCATTTTTGTGCGTGAAGTCGAATATCTTCCTTATTTATGAAGATGTTACTTTAAAACTCCGAATTTATTGGAAAAACAAATTTTTTCAGCAACATTAGTAAAAGTCAAAAATGATTTGTTTTTCTTATTCATTCCGGACTTTTATCAACATGCATTTGTTAAGAAGGCTATACACAAGAGGTACCTATACTGTAGGAGAAAAGTCCTGAATGATTTATGAAAACAAAATATTTTGGACTTTTATCGGTAAATTCGAGAATTTCCACAGTTAGAAGTTTTACAGTTACAAAGATTACACAACTCAACAAAAGAAAAAAAATTCTTGTCCTAACATTGATTTCACGATTTTTATATTCACTATGCACCAAAATGAATAAATAATATCAATATTCATTTAAAAGTTTGATTTTGTAATAGTTATTGCAAAAAACGTTTTCATGATTTTTGCCTTTAAATTAGTGTATTAGGCCTGTAGGAATAAACATTTGACCTGGAAAAAATTTTATATGTTCACTTTTCTTTCACAATTCGTAAGAGAGGGTTATTAGGAGCACATGGGTAGTTTTTCGGGAAAATCGGACTGGTGCTTAAGCCGCCATCTTGGAATTTCCTTAAAAAATTGACTTGAAATAGAAAAAAAATTTTTTAAAACAACGGCAACACTTACAATGTCATGTTATATCCAGAAATCCATTCTTTAATTTTGTTTTTAAATAAAATTATTTAAGTCAATACTTTTTAAAAATTAATTTTTAAACTCAACATTTTGAAAAATAAATTAGGAAATTATTTTTTTTCAAAATTTTGCATTATTTAGTAGTGTTTATGTTTAACAATAATTTTATTTCAATTTTTAAAGATACACAAATAATTAAAAATCTATTTGTTTTGATTTAAAAAAAAAATAAAAATTTAAATCATAGTTTTAAAAATAACCTGTTAACCCGTTATCCTGGCTACAAAAGCAAACTTTTCTATCAAATATATTTGTTTTTCGGGTGGCTATAGGTACAGCTTCATAATTTTAATACCTTTTTTTCAAAGACAAAATTCATGTTGACTTGTGTTATTTATTTATTTATTTATAAATGTTTACAAATAATTCAAAATCTACTATATTAACAAATTTTTTAAGAGGGCCAGTATCAAAAAGTAACAAAAATATTTCAATACTTTCAACTACTATAAATACGTAGAGCAGCAGCTAAGTCCACTTTCGCAAATTTTACAGGAGAACAAAAAAACAAAACAAAAATTGCATGAGGCTCCATACAAAAACTGATTTTCTCTTCAAGATTCTGCAACAACAACTACGATACATTGGACTAAAGTTAAAGCAACTTGTGCAGAATGTGTTTCTAAATAAAATTGCATTCAAATCTCTTAGCAGCTTTAAGCATTTAGCCGCCGATATGCATGTTGAACTTTGAATTGTGTATAGGTATTAGGTACCTATCTTTTAAAAAATGTATAAAATGTAAAAAACTTATTTTAAAAAAAATTTAAAAACCTACAAAGAACCATTTCTTTTTTTCAGAAGATTGCTAAATTTGATAAAGCGGATATGTGGTTAGCAGAAACTATACTATTTTTGTAAGCACATTTACCTACAAACTTTTCCGCCTTATTTAATAGAATTTTATCTATTTCTGACTATGTAGGTATGCTCTTTCTTGCATGTAACATATAATATATAGCTATCATTTTTTCCCTCTCTATTGTAATTTTTATTTTTATTTCAAATTCTATTTCTTGCGCTCGGAAACGTGCCAACAAACTGTTAAATTTTAATTCGAGTAATAAAATTATAAAAACATCTATTGATTTCCAATAAACGTTTTGTAAATCTTCAAAGAAAACCTCAACAATATAATTTAGAAGCTATATCAACAAAATTTATTGCTAATCTCATAAATAAATTCCATAATAAAATTTTTCAAATCAAAAAGAAAAAAAGATCATTCAACGACCGATAGCAATAATACCTATATATAAACGAATATAATATACATATACAATTTGTGAATATTTTATAAACTAAAGTCAGAAATTCCCCGATAGTAACATTGACTTTGACATTTTGAGAGGGCCAATATAAATACATACTACTGCGGGCATTTTGTACTTAGTCGATCTCACAATAAAAGAGATTAGAAGCACCTATCAAGAATTGCATTGAGAGACAAAAAAAATACAAATTGTTTTGATTTTCACTTTTTCATTGTTTGTATATGATTGTGTGATGTTTGATGATATTATTGTTAAATTGCATTGCGCCATAAACAAAAGTTTTGATTTTTTTTTTTTAATTTTTTTTGTTATAATTACCACGCGCGTCATGACAATGAGCGAACATGAATCAGTAAATTTTGTATACGTTTTACTTTAATGCAAGGTGGGAAATCGCGCTTGGTGGTAAATTGATTTATTTATAAAGTTTACCTTTTATATTTAAATTATCAGGATTTTTTCCCGTACGTGTCAGAATATTTGACATGAATTAATAAATCAATATTATATTTACACTTATATCGCTTTGTTGCATTGGACAGCATCGTTAATCTGTGTCACAGTACCTATACCTATAACGTAAAAGAATGATTGTCGATGTTTCTAACTTAATTAGTGCTAATTGACAGGGTTTGCTATTTTGTTAAATTAAATATGTATGTACTTGTATGGGTATATATTGCCACTGTTTTAACAAAAAAAAAAAACATTTTAAGAAAAATATTTAAATTGCGCAGATAATCTACACGTCTTCTTTTTAAAACTGTAAAGCTCGAAATTAACAAACTGGAATTCTTCTATTATAGGTTTTAGGCTTATAGCTGAATTCATTTTTATTACAGCCGAAATGAGATCATTTTTACAGAAAAATTGGTTTTATCTAAAAATTTATAATTATATTTTTGAGATTTAAATTTTGAATTAAGGTAAATTGGCTGTTTACACTTACCGGCGTATTTATTAGATTTCATTAGAACACTCTTGGACAGTTGTTCAGCTAGCTCGACTGTCTAAATAGTTGGACATCTTCTTATTTATAAACGCATTCCAACAGTTGTCTAACTATGTTCTCATACAGTCACTGAGAGTGCAGTGTCTAAGTGAGACACCCGATGGGACATGTTTATAAATAAGGATTTGGAATTGGACAGATGTCCAAAGTTAGACATACTTTTGGAATGGGTTTATAAATAAGACTGTTACAGTTGTATTTATTAGATTTTTGTCTACTTAGACACTGTCTAACTATTTTCAAATTGGTGGAAATATGCTTTTTTTAATAAAAATAAATATCATATTATTCACGGTTAAGATATCTGTGTCTCAGTTAGGCAGCTACATAAGACAACAATAAACAAGGTTTTTGAGCACATTTTCCAAAGCTGGACAGTTGTCTAAATTTACACAATGTATATAAATAAGACCATTAGTTTTTTCAATATTTTCTGTTTTAACATTACTAAACAAAATGTTCTGAAAGCCTTTTAAATAGTTTCAAATTGGACGATTTTAAAAGCTTTCTAAAATATAGTTTCTAACAAAATTTCAAACACATTTGATGTAAATAATTTTATTTCGAAATGTGAATTTTTATAGTAAATTAATTAATTTACATATCGAATTTATCTCTTTTGCCCTGATGAAAAATGTATTTTTCTTAACATTTAACAATACATTCAGCGATTAGTTGAGTCACTAATAAATAATTTAAGTATAACTTTTTAAATTTCAAATATCCTGAAGAATTCTAAATGAATTTTAAAATCATTCATTAAATTTACATTGGAGTTTTTTTTTTTTGCTGACACCCACAACAGTTATCAGCGCAAGTGTAAAATGTATGTTTAACTCAATCGTATATATGTATATTTCCATGTCTTCATAACTTATTCATTGTATGTCATAAAATGTTTTTTTTTGCATATATAAATCTTTCATCTTCAAATAAAATCCATGACTGGGTCGCAAGTACTTCCTCATACAGTTTGAGTGGCGCAGAATTATCCTTGCATGGTTCTTACTTAAAAATTGTTAAAATTCAACGTTCATATAATTTGAAATCAATTGATTAAATACAACAATTCTGAAATTATTTCGACACCAACGCGATATATCATGTATCCCTATCTGATTTCTTTAACAAATCGTAATTTATATGAGAACAAAATTTAAAGATCGTAAAAATTTGTAAACAAAATTAATTTACTATACCTAATCTATATAAAATTTTTAAAAGAAAAAACATTTGTCAGTCAATTTTTCGTATTTAAATTTCAAAAAAAAATTAGTCATTTTTTAAGTATTGAATTTTCAAAAAATTATTTTTTGGTGCCTACTAAAACAAAAATAAAAAAAATCAGGATTTTAAGAATTTGCAAAGAACGCTAGGTATAAACTTTGAAGACAATTCACCTATACCTATTCGTTCGGGTGAAACATGACAAACATACGGGCAGAATTGCGACACTCACTTGTTTCGTTCATTAAAATTGCTATGTCGATTCGCTTTTGAGATAAATAAAGTTTTGCTTGACAATTGTATGGCAGGTACCGTTAGTTTTGAAACATCAACAAATTTAATTTCACTTGAAGGGAATCATCTAAAAATCTTAAGTTCTAAGGTTATATCTATGGAAGGTGTGTAATAATTTTTGAACACCGGCATTTCTCGCTTATTCATCGGTAAAATACCGTGACGGTATTATTGTAAACCTAAAATTCCATAATATGGTTTAGAAATTAGGCAGTTAATTTTTTTTTTCGAAAATAAAGCTTTTTTTATCAAACAATAATTTAAAAAAAAAAATTTTAAACATTAATTTGAACTAAATTTATCTTTTTATTTTTGTTTAAATTGCATTTCTTTTTTTAATATTTAAGTTGAAAATAAATTTTAAAAACCCCTTATTAAATAACAGAAAGTACAGAATGAAATATAATTTGTATAAAAACAACGAAACTACTTTTTGTTCAAACAAAAATAATAATACTATGAATCTTTTATTTGGCATATCTTCAAATTTAAAAATATGAAATATTCATTAAGAAAAAAAAAACATGAAACAGATAAAAACTGATTGTCACAAACTGTCAAAAAGAAATTAATACCTATGTATTAAGGTATGTACACATGTTTATTATGTAGATACGTTGTTTTAAGTTTATATACGGCAGTATATTCTACATATCACTAAAGTAGTTTAACCTCAGACTTTTGGAAAAGACATTTGCATAATTTTAATTTTTTATATAACTTGATAATAATTAACATTCAAAATAATATAGAATATTTATCTTACATCTTATTGATCCAAAGATCCCCATTCAAACAGAAAAATATTAAATATTTCGTTAGAAAATTTCAGCCGAAGAAAGATACAATTTATTTTTACGATCGATAAATTAACACAACAGCACAACTAGACTTTGTCTTCTTGCTTAAAAAAATTTATAATTTATGTAAATTTTTTTTTATTAAATGACAATTTTGTTTTGCACTTTTTTTTTACTCGTAATTTAATTAAAAAAACATCATTTAATATACATTTTGGTAAGTTACTCGTAGATATATTCTTTTTTTATCAAACAATCTATTCACTGTTTAACACAAATCTGATCGCTCTTCGAATTCGCCAGACATTTTAAAGTAAAATTCTCACAACAGAATGAGAAAAAACCCCAAAAAAAAAACAACAATTCTGAAGTGATCGCAGGTACGGTACGGCGGCAACCGGCAGCGGCAAGTTATATTATAAAGGTTATAATAAAAGAAAAACCATTCAAAGAATAAAGTCACTGCTCCTGTGAGATATCTTATTTGCTGTGCTGGCAATCTTTTATATGGGAATAAAGCTCAAAAATTGAGTTATCAGCTGTACTGACGTGGCGCATGTTCATTTTTTTGTTCAGCGCATACCTATACAAAATTTACTTGAGTCAGTTCGCGGGTTGTCCGTTCCGTGCAATCCAATTGAAATTTAAATACACCTGAGTGAATGAAATGATCATGCGGCGGAGGATGGCGGTGGCGAAGATCATAAATAAATTATTATGAAGCTTTCTTTAAATTTTGTATCTCACGCAACACGTGCTTAAAAAAAAAAATTTAACATGTAAATAAATAAATTCTCAAGTGATTTCGATGAATTTTTAATACAGGAAATGAAAAACCATTGCGATGCGCGATGGGGAATATAATAATTGTCGATCACTTAGAATCGCTTCAAATTTAAATTAATTTATTTTGTTATAGGTACTATTGCACGATATTAAAAAGGAAAAATGTAAATTTTCCGCTGATTGATCATCCAGTGATCGTTAAGAGGCAATTTAAATTATTACGTATACATAGTTCAATTTTGAGTCCATCAAAGTGTTGGCGTATTATTGTGCGTCGTTGGGTATAGGTATGCTAGTTAAGTATTTCCAAATAATAACTTCGCAGAAAAATTGATTCTTCAAAATATTATATGTTGAGAGTCTAATTGGTTTGCCGGAAACTCGGTCAAGGTTGGGAATATACAATGCGTGTGCATCATGTTTGCTTTTTTGCGCAGACATATACCTACTCTCAAGGATGATATCACTAACTCTGATGATATGATCTTGTCACTCAATAATTGAGAACACAAACGATCATACAATAATTTCAATGAATATTATCAAGAGTCCAATGGCTTTAAGATATAATATGTGCAAAAAAAAAGAAGCCTTAAAAATTATATTTAATGGGGTCAGACAATTTCCCGGCATTGATGTGCGAGGTGAGGCCATTGATCGTATCGTATCGTATAGTGGTGAATTGCTC
The DNA here is from genome assembly GCA_929447395.1 of Epistrophe grossulariae. Lineage (NCBI taxonomy): Eukaryota > Metazoa > Arthropoda > Insecta > Diptera > Syrphidae > Epistrophe > Epistrophe grossulariae. The sequence continues at coordinate 132,952,769 of OV839568.1, read as the reverse complement.
ATTGCGTCATTGTTTGTATACTGTTTGTTAGCATCTTGATTATAATATACCATCTATAAGTTTATCCAATAATATACTGACAAGGAAACATATAAGTAAGATTTATAAACAACCAACCATGTGTGTAAAAATGATAAAGATGAAAATGGTATAGGTATACTCAATATACATAGGTACCTACTCGAGAAAGCTAAGTATATATGTGTAAGTCATCTATTGATGGTTCCTCTATGAGTAAAATTTTGAAGTAAGGAACTTATATTTCGATAGCTTAAGTGACAACATGTTGCAGATGAGCACATATTAATTACCAAGTGCAAATCTTTAAAAAAATATGCAAGAAATCGTGACGCTGAACAGACTGAAATTTATTTTTCTGTCGATGCGATTGTCGCAAGTTAAAATTAATCAAATGCATATTACATGTTTATGCTCACGCTATAGGAACGCACTTGTGATTTTCTGTCGTTGCGATTAAACATTGTTTCTTTTGATTTTTCTACAAATAATAGCAACGTTTAAAAAATATTCATTTGTTGAAAATTATTGCCATTAACTCAGTTATGGTCTTTTGTATTGCAAACAAATGAAACATAAAGTATGTACATCTTTTAATATGTAAATGTACGCTTTTGTTAGAAATAAAAGATCTCCCAAGTCCCAAACCCACGCGAAACATTCGGAACGACGACGAAATTTTCGACTTTCAATATTATTTTACATTAGATTCGCTTAATCAAATCTTCGCATTGGTGTGGGTACTCTCATTTACCGGACTGTAAATATATTTGGCAGTCGAAAGTTTCGTCATCGTTCCAAATGTTTCGCGTTGGTTTAGGGGAGCCTTAAAGCAAGCTTTTGATTTTTTTTGTTGAATTATATGTACCCAAGGCTAGAACGCACTTGCGATTTAAATAGCGCGACTATTCACAAAAAAATAGGTAATATGTCAAGTTTTTTATTAAAATCGCAACTGTGTGTATAGGTAGTTTCATTTCTATTCTATTTGATCTGTTTAATTTTGTAACTAAAAAACCCTCAAAAAATAGAACTTGTTTCATTTTTTTTATCGCTGCGATTTTTCAGTCGCATACTTTAACACCAGTGGGTCTCACTTCATGCGTGCATGTTTATTTCTTGTTGCATACTACAATTTTTTTGTTTGTTGAAATTTCTGTCACAAGCGAAAATCACATCTGCCGATTTACGTGGTTGTCAGAGTTACCACTGGGATACTATTAAATTATCTCCCGGGGGATTCTTTTTTTTCGGTGGAATTTGTTTTTAAAGGACAAATTTTATACCTAACTCAAAGAAATTTAAGCATTTTTTTTTTTAATTAAAACTTCATTGCACTTTATTACAATATTTATTTGTATATCAATGAATTAATTAATATACCTACTTAATTTTTGTTTAATAAAATAAAAAATCATTGATAATAAATTCTAAAAATCTGACATTTTTAAAATTTTGTAATTATTTTCTAAAAGACTCTTTTTTTTCATTCGGAGGGATTCATAAATAATTTTGGCTGCGGTAACACTGGTGGTCGTTGGGAAATTAAATGGTCAAATTCTGACAGTGTCGTCCATAAGGATGCAGCCATTTTGGATTCAGTGCAAATAACCGATAAACGTCAATACCATACAGGTATGATATACATATATTATATCCCACCAAATTCCCATGAAAATCGCAACAAATCGTTAGTTCCGCGAATAATAAATTTATTGTTTATTTTGAAAGCCCCATAAGATAGGTAGGTAGGTATACCCATGAAGATCTCGACTCTAATGACTATGACACTAGCTCCTAAGTGTTATTTTTCTTAACTATGTAGGTATAGGTAGGTATACATTTTCTATTCTTATTTTTATGACCATCATGTGGATTTTTTATTTTATTCGGTTTCTATAAACCTGTACCTAGGTATATGTTCATTGTACATATGTAAAGGTACGAAACAAACGATCATAGAATGGGTACTCACTACTCATGCATAAAAAATCTGAATCAAAAATAAATTCCAGGAATCAAATGGTTCACTAAATTCTTTCAACTTTATATCCACAAAAAACGACAAAGAAAATTGAAAGAAAAATAAAAACAAAATGAGGACGAGGACGAGGACGAGGAGACTTTAAGCAAGAATCGACCTGTTGTTTAATTCCCGTCTGCCAATTGTGAACCTTTTTTCTTTTTTTTTATGCAGCCGTATGTCTTGATCGTCTGCGGTTTGATAAATGAGGTCAACATCCTATGGTTATTTTTTCTTGTCCTTTTTGTTATTTATTCACCCCTCGCACACTGAATTCCTCCATATCAGCTCCTATATGTTAAAGACCTATATAAATCCTTAGCTTAGTATAGGTACCTATAAAAAGTAGAAAGGTATTATAGGTAGGTACTATACCTACCTACTTATTATAGGTATTTTTCGTTTTTTGTATGAGTCTTTTATCGGCGTACACTGACCTATGAGATCACTGATCGACGCGTTTTCGTCGTCGGTCGGTCGGCGAGCGCTGCCCCACAAAGTCTTCATGGTTTTCAGTTTGTTTTAAAGTTTAGTTCTCATGCTTGAATGAATTAGTCCCGAAGAAGAAAATAAAACAATAAAGCAAACCTTGGATTGGATGCTTGGTAGTTGGATTGGAACGTGTGTATATAAGGATGAGAGTAAAGAGTAATATATGCTGTCTGTCTAAATCAAGTAAGAAACAAAATATCGGATAGGTACAGATTTACAGTCCTAGTTTAGTTTAATATTATAATTTTACAACTTCATAGGATATTTTAAAATAGTGTTGGAGAGTTAATTAATTAAAATTCTGGTCAAGCTTCTTCACTTTGATTTGTCGAAAGGCGCCATTCAATTGTTGATTAGGTATAGGTATGTGCAGCCAATTATTACTATTCCATATCTGTGTGTGCGTGTATATTACAGAAAAAAGGTAGAGGAGACCGGGGAAAAATGTAACATTTTTTACTTTTGAGGTTCCTGCTCTTTCGATCGTAGGAATAACAGAAAACGAAATACGCCACCTTAGAGATGGGTTATTTATCTAGAAACTGCAGATGAAGTAAAGTTTTATTAAAATTATTTGATTTTTTTTAATAATGGGCAGCGCAGCTATAAAAAAAGAATAGGTAGGTATATGTATTAAAGAACGCTTGGGTATTATAGAAACTTGTCTTAAAATATTGAGATTTAATCCGTTTTTTAGTTAAAAAATTGCCAGCCAAACAAATTTTAAATGCCCATCCACGACCAATCGATAACAACTGGCGTAAAGAGAATAACAAATCAGCATTACCTACAAAAAAATGCTTCAATACATTTCTTGAGGTTGTTACTTTCATGACGTGATACTTTTGTCCCCGGTCTCCCCTATAGTGTGAAAGAGGATAGTCATCGTGCATTTTAAATAAGTGTATGGAAAATTCTTCAAAACGGAAACCATAGAGAATCGGTTTTTATTCGATAGGGTTTCTTTTAAATCGAAACCAAAAATAGTAGGTAGGTACCTATGCAATTTCTATGAATGATTAGCAGCAAGATCTGAAAATATTTGTTATCTCTTGAATGAAGAAATTATGTAGGAATATTCGTGTATTGTACCCTTAGGTAGATAACCTTTACCTATATTTAAAATATAACCTTTTAAATTTAAGTAGGTAGGTATAATAAAATTTTAGTTAATTTAGTTAAATAATAAAAATCTCTCTCATAATTTGAAAGTTGTTTCGTTTTAAACCACGTTTGTCGCGTGTGTTGTGTTGTGTTGTGTTGTGTTGTGTTGTGTTGTGTTGTGTTGTGTTGTGTTTTGTTGTGTTTCGTTGTGTTGTGTTTTGTTGTGTTGGAATCCATTTTGTTTCGAGCCATAATACGCTGCATTTTTTTCTATTTGCGGGATAGAGAAGCAGTGCACGCGGAAACAGAAACATTAAATGTTTGGCACTGACTCTAATCAGCTTAAAATATTGAATATTCTTCATTAACTAAGAACTCGACATACGTACCTACTACGCCTAATTAGATCTCATTATTTTTCACGACTGAAAATTGTATGCCACGCCCCTTGAATGCAAAATTTTAAATTTTTGAATGCACTATCCTACCTTCAGCCTCAACACTCTACTAAAATTAATTATCTATAACAAAAAGCAAGACAAAGAGAACAAAATTGACATACCTACACCTACCTAGTTATAAGAAGAACGCACAAAACAAACAAAATAGCGAAATGAAAAAAATTATTTTTTACTGAGTAACTACCTATCCTATTAGAGGGCATCACACACATTCAATTTTAAACGAAACTTACGTCTGGGTAAGTTTTACTTTAATCGCCAGTCCCCCAAAAATTCGAAAAATTTTTTTGTAGTTAGGTATTTAGAGTCCCATAAAATCAAAATAGGTAGGTACCTATACCTACCTACATAAAACAAAAATAAAATGTGGTGTTAAATTAATGTATGTAAATCAAAAATTTTCAAAATTACACAAATTGCAGCCTAGTTCAGAACTCCTTAAATTGATGACATCATAGGTATACATATATATCAAAAATCTTAGTGAAAAGTGATTCTATTCAAAATTGAGTTGCGTCATTTGATTCAGCATTAGAAAATACATGGAAATGATACCCCACTCGACCTAGTTCCAAAAGGTTGAGTTTGTTGATGACGTCATATCTCAAAACGCTCAAGGCTATCTAAAGTATACCCGGCATTTTCGGATTGAGGACACCTTTTTTCACATAGGAAGTAGGAACCATCAAAATGAATTGTAGGTACATATGTAGGTATACGTAGGTATACCGAAATTTTGGGTTAAGGTAAAAAAGTCCATTTTTTCCCTATAGATTAGCACATTATGGAGTAAAGAAAGCAGGCTGAAAATGTTGTGTACATGAAACGGCGAAGTACCTACCAACTCATGACAACGGATTCTTTTTTTTTTTGCTAAAACAAACAATTTGTCTGTACCTATACCTACCAATTAGTAATTAAACTTTGGTACTACTCAAACAAGGTAGAACTTTTTGCCCATATCATTTCACATATAGAAACGTGACTTCAAAATAACATTTAAAAAGTAGATACAGAAACTAAAGTCATTGAACGTTAAAAGATCTAACAGCACCATAAAATTCCAACTTCACGTTTGAAATGAGTGTCATCCTTAATTATTGCACTTAACGAAAACGTGTTCGAACTTAGTAAAACCGCGTTATCTTCTAATCAACTCTTATCAAGCATTGATTATAGGTTATACGAATATTTTATAGTGACAAATAAAAACATTCTACTATACCTAGGTGTAGCTTCATTATTTTGCTGTTCTTATGGTTGCGCCACCAACTACTATTCCATAGTTTTTTGTATTCTTATATGGCTACCTACCCATGTGCCCTCGCCCCTCACAGCTTATTACTTTCGATTAAAAAGTGTCAAGAAGATCAATTAGAAGCAATCAATCAATTGAAATTATGTTAAAGTCGCCAAATGTACGCTGGCATTTCTATATTATGTACATTTTAAAACAAAAATCTAAATTACAGCATACCTACAAAAATAACATTCTTATAATATTACACCACCAATGTAATAAAAAATTATTTAACATGAATCATCAAGCAAATTCGAGTTGCCAACAGCAACAGCTGCTGGCAACCTATTGGTATGTAGGTACAGTCATAGATACTTTTGTCATAGGTTTGTGCTCAAGATTTTTTAGTTTTTTATCTGTGAGTTGTAACCCCTACTCTTGCCTTTTTTTCGCATGTTTGCAAGGTCTTACTTTAAATTCATCTGATGGGAGATAAAAAGAGGGTACAGTTTTTTGTTCATCTATTGAAACCATTATCACTGTTATTTATTTAAGAAATAATACAAAATATTTGGTTTTTTTTTCAGGTAGATAAATAGGTGGTTACTTACCGGAAATTAACTCAAAACTCGTGACCTGTTTTCACCACAAAACAAAATTATAAATACTTTTTTAGCTTTTTTGCTTTAGAAGAAGAAATTTATTTTGGTTTTATTTTTTTTTTATAGAAATTAACAATTTTCACATAGAAAGTATAAAAAATATAAAATTTATTTAACACGAAACAACTTAAACTTTGTTCGTGTGAAATTACTCGATTAGGCTACATTGGTAACAATCAAATTTGAGTTTTTTCGTTTAAACTTGCACTTGTTTAACTTTAAACCACTTCACTGTTTTTGTTGCTGCACATTTATTCAATTAAAATGAATGAAAATCAATTAAAACTTTCAATAAGAAATTTTATTTGAGAACACAATTCGTGGATATTATTTTTAGACGATCAACGATCGACGACGACAAAACTCAAACTGTTCATTGTATTTTGCTGACAATCTTCGAGTGTGAATTTCGTGTTTTTTTTAAAGTTGAGAGAGAGAGTTGTATTGTAATTGTGTTTTGTATTGATTAAAATTAACAGTGGTGGTAGAGTGGTAGTATTGGCTATAGCTGAACTCAACTGTCTCAATTTTAGTTATGAATGAGTTTATTAAAATATACCTAAACATATGTTCCTACATATTATTATAAAACCTAGAGATTATTGTGCCTTTGGCAGTCTAGAATTTTGTTTAAAAAAAAAATACGAAGCAGGGCGGAAGCCGATAACATGATAACAATGAAAGGTATGTACCTACTTGAGTGAGTTTATTGGATTCTTCGAGTAAATATTTTGATAAGGATGAGTCTTTGGCTTGTCGTTTTATTTACAGAATGATTCAAAATTGTATTGTTATGTGTTTTGCGCTAATTTTTAAACCACATATTATAGGTACATACATTATGTAGGGTAAAGGCACTAGTATCCGGACAGTGCTAGTCTCCGGACACTTCGTCGTTTATTTGGAAAAAATAAGCATATCATTCATAAATAGTCTCAAAAAACAATCAAAATTCAATCCTTTATGTATCATAAACATATATGCAAAGTTTCAAGTAAATTAAGAATATAATGTAAAAGTTATGCGACCTTTCAGTTTATCAGATCTAAGAGAACGATTAAAGTGACGATTTGAGTAAAAAAAAATTAGTGTGAACATTTTGAAGATTGAATTATTTTACGCAGTATTTATTAGTTTATTGGTAAAGAAAGCGACTTTCATTCTTTAAAATATTATAAATTTTAATAATTAAACCATAAAAGTTAAATAAACTTAGTTTTTGACCAAAATATTAGGTGTCCGGATACTGAATACTAAAATTTATATCATTTTCAGTTTCCGGACATAGCGTCCGGATACTGAAAATAAGAGAAAAATCTTAAATTCTTATTTTAATGCCCTTAAATGATAGTTACGTATATTCTACATGATTAAGAAGAAGAGAAATATATTTTTCTCATATAGTTTCAGTATTCGGACAGGGTTTTATCAGTGAGAACAAGCGTTTTATCACTCAGAAAACTCTGTCCGGATACTAAAAATCCATGAAGTTCAGTATCCGGACAAGTCTATTTTTTATAAAATTTATTGCTTTTGTGTCTTTAATCTTTAAATAATATAAGGATAAGAGGCTTGCGTAATTTAAGTCCTTGAGCATATGATCAACCATCTTACTGAAAATATTAATTGGACAAAAGCCAAAAAATTGGGATTTAAATTCTAAAAATATTTTTCCTTAAATACGCTTACTTTGAAGGTTTTTTTTATAAAAAATGGGGGAATTCTATAAGACAATTCTGAAGACCTTCTGTGATTCTATGAAGATAGAAGTAATCATTATCCAAAAAACTCGACAAACTTTATAGAGACTCAACTGAAATATAAGATATTTTAAATCAAATAAGCATTTACTCACAATCATAAGGATTGTTTAATATTCAGAATAAAAATAACATTTATCAATTCTATATTTCTATCAATTGATAAGTTTCATAGTTTATCGATTGGTATACCTATACTTGGTAGGTATTTGACTACCCTGAGCCGGTTTGGGGTTCAGAAATCATCTAAATACACTGTATTTACATAGTAAGTACATAATGTTAAGTTAACAAAAAGGAGATTTTTTCAATTTTTACATTTTATATTTTACTTAAACTTCATACAAAACTAATGGGTCCGGATACAAAAATAAATGTGTCCGGGCACTAAATTTTGCTGTCCGGAAACTAGCGCAAATCGAACTTTTTTTTTAAAAAATTGTAGGTATAAATTATGCAATTATAAAATTAGTAAGTTATTTAAATGTAACATTATCAACAAATATCCAAACTTTTAGAAAAACCATAATTTGTTTCTTAAATTTTCATAGTATGAAAATAAATTGAGACCAAAGTGAAGAAATGTGTTAAGTGTCCAGATACTATTTACGAATAAAAAAATTGTAGGTAGGTTGTAGGTACCTACCTACCTATTTGTTTTTTGTCCATGCACCTTTTTGGAAAATGCCCTTATTTTTTCTAAATTCAATTAGGTACATGGAGATAATTCTCTATTAAATTGAGCGACACATTTTTCTACCTACATTCTTTCGCTGGTTCCATTTTATGAATTATTTTACAACCATCATTATAGTTGGTTCCATAGTGTAGCGGTTATCACGTCTGCTTTACACGCAGAAGGTCTCCAGTTCGATCCTGGATGGAACCAAGTTGCATTTTTTTTTACTTTTAAACATAACATACATACTTCCTACCTACTCCTAGGTATGTAATGTGTAGATGAGGTTGCGAATATTTTAATTAAAAAAACATTGTCATAAGTTAGTTTGACTTAGATATGAATCAAACAAATTTAAATCATAAGGCCAGTTAGTGACTTATGAATTAAAAACTATTTAACTCTCAAGCTAGTTAGTAGGTACGTAGGTATAACTTATGAATTATAAAACTCAATTCTCAAGCTAGTTGGTTACTTATGAATTAAAAAAATTTAATTCACAAACTAGCAAGTGACTTATGAATTAAAAAAAAGAATTCCCTAGCTAGGTAATTAGTGACTTATGAATTTAAAAAAAATGTAATTCCCAAGCTAGAGTAAAGGCACTAGGATCAGGACACTTAACACATTTCTTCACTTTTGTCTCAATTTTTTTTCATACTAGGTAGGTATGAACATTTAAGAAAAAAGTTATCGTTTTTCTAAAAGTTTAGATAGGCATATGTTGCTAGTTCCCGTAGGTACAACAAAATTTAGTGCCCGAGCACATTTATTTTAGTATCCGGACACACTAGTTTTGTATGAAGTTTAAGTAAAATACAATATACCTACCTACCTATGTATAAAAATTAACTTAACATAAGTAGGTATACATTACTACTTATTATGTAAATACAGTGAATTTTGGGTAAAGATATCTAAAAACCTTGATTTTTGGCCCCAAACCAGCTCCGGGTAGTCAAATACCTACCAAGTAGGTATCAACTGATAACTATAAAACTTGTCAATTGATAGAAATATGCAGATAGGTAGTGTCAATTGATAAATTATATTATTATTGTGAATATTAAACAATAGTACCTAATGATTGTGAGTAAATACCTACTTATTTGATTTAAAACTTCACATAGGTATTTCAGTTGAGATCTTTAAGTTTGTTGAGTTTGTTTTTCCTCTAAATCCCCTAAAGAACATTTTTACTTCTATCTTCATAGATTCACAAAAAGTCTTCAGAATTGTCTTATAGGATTCCCCCATTTTTCATAGAAAAAAGAAAAATATTTAAAAAATTTAAATCCCAATTTGTTGGCTTTTGTCCAATTAATATTTTGAAAATTTTCTATTAGATAGTTGATATGCTCAAGGACTTAAATTAGGCAAGCGCAAGCCTCTTTAGCATCCTTATCCTTTAATTATTTAAAAATTAAAGGCAGAAAAGCCGTAAATTGTAAAAAAAAAAACAGACTTGTCCGGGTACTGAACTTCATGTATTTTTAGTATCCGGGCCAGCGTTCCCGATGTGGCACGATCGTGCACTTTTGGCACTTTTTCATTGAAATGGCACTGTGGCACTAATATATTAAATATGGCACTTTCATTTTTATAGTAAAATAAAATACATATTTGACAAACAAAAAACTAATTCTTAGAATGTTTATAAATCACTTAACGCCCCACACTACTAATATTCATCTGTTCAAATAGGTATTATCCGTTTTGATTTAATTCTTTTTGTTTGGGAAATTGATCATTCCTGATTTGTTTTTCTTTAAAAAATTGTGTTTGTGCTTAAAAAAGTATTAAGACGATTATTTGTCTAAAGATTTGTCAATAAAATTGCAAAAGATTTGGAGAACACGCCACCGACGTTAAAAAGAAAAAATGTAGACTGTAGTGGACTCGCCATTGAGTGTGTAATTATTTGGAAAATATAATAAAGACAGGGTACCACTGATGGAAAAAGCCTTACTATTGTACTGAATTCAGTTACAATTTGATTTTCTCAGTACGTAGTACATCTTTGCCATTTTCAGTACAATTTTGAATTATTTGTACAAAATTTATAATATTTTCCCTTATCTAAAAAAAAAAAATCTATGTGTGTGAAGTCATATTTCCGTTTCATTCGGAAATTTGTGTTTAGCAAATTTCCCGAATTTCGAAATTCTTAATAGATTTTCCACTACGAATGGATTCGCAATACAGTTATCGTGATTCGTAGCAAATATTATTACGATGGAGTTTGTGGCGAAATTAATTTTTAAACAAAAACATTATGAGAAATTTTAGGAGAATCTGAGATAAAGGCAAAGGCAAAATCACCTACCCACCAGCACGGTTGCCGTTTTGGTAGGATCCTACCAAAACTGGTAGGTTTTTTATGCTTTGGTAGGTTGGTAGGTTTCATTTAAATTTGGTAGGTTTTTTGCCTAAAGAATGCAAATTAAAACTTTTTAACATAATTAGCATATTTTAAAACTAAAAGTTCACGTGTAGCCAGAGTATGTGTGTAAACGCATTAGCCTAGTTCGCTTAGTCCCCTTTCACACAAGGAAACTGAGTTGCCAGCAACTTTCAGTTTGTAGGTGAGAAGGGCAAGAAGTAAGAAGGGAAAATGAAATCTCCCCGGTCAACGATTTGAGGAGATTTTTTTGACATTCCTCTTCACATGCACACATGTAGTGTGTGTTCAGCCAAGTTACTTTAAAAAGAAACCACAGAAAATTTCCACGATCTTGTTTCTTCGTGTGAAAGGTACAAGAGATTTTTAAGGAAATTAAAAGAAAACGTCAAAAAAATCTCCGGCAACTTGTTTCCTCGTGTGAAAGGGGACTTACTCACCAAATCTACCCATTTCTACCATTTTTAGCCCGAAAGACTGTCAAAGTTCATATAAAAAAAATAAATCTGGTAGAATCTGGTAGTTTCGGACAAGTACGCGAACAGATCTATTATCTTAAAATTCGTGACTGAATGCACTTATTTTCATTTATCTGTTTGACGTTCTGTTTGACGTTTGGGTTTGGTAGAATAAACAGTTATAATCCAGATTCCATTGCATTGTAGGTTTTTTTTTGCAAATAGCAATTTTTTGTCAAACATGGATAGGTGTGTATTTTATCAAAATAAATATATGTTAATGGTTAACAAATAATTAATAAAAATTATTTGAAAGATTTGTCATACGAAAAAAAAGAAAAACCGATGCCGATCCCCCCAAATCAAGCACATTTTTAGCGACAGAAAATTTCCCGCCAGATAGGTAAACTGCGAAAAATGATAAACAAAGTGTGAAACTTCATTTTTGTTATTTTTTTTACAGTGAACCAGAAAAAGCAACCGATGCAACAACATCAAAAGAATTGCCTTCAAGCAGTCGGTATAATTTAACCAATTCGAACTAATATACATAAGTTATTAAATGGATACAAATGTTTACATTTTATAGAGAAGCAAATATGGACGAAGAGGATGAGCACCGAAATATCAAGAAGGATCGAATCTTTCGGCAGGAGTGGATTTCAAATTTTCCATGGCTAACAAATAAAAATAATAAATGCTTCTGTAAGGCTTGTGACAAAACACTGGTGAATCATTTGGGTCATATAAAATTACATGAAAAAACGGATTCACATTTACGTAATTTTGAGAAGAAAAAAAATCAAACTCAAATCGAAATGTTCATGAATGAGGAAAAGCTTCAATTTGAAAATCAAGTCCGTCTATCTGAGCTAACTCTAGTGTTTTTTCTAATACATAACTTACCATTTTTACTAATGAATTTTTTGCCGAATTTGCTAAGAGAATGTTGCCCAGATTCGAAAATAGCAAAATCTATAAAGTGCAGTAGGACAAAGGCGACTGAACTGGCGGAAGTTTTGGGCAATAAAGCCAAGGATAAGATTGTCTTGGATCTTCAAAAAAACAAATTTTCATTAATTGTGGACGAGACAACAGATTTGACAACAAAAAAATCTTTGGTTTTGGTGGTAAGGTATGTAGACCACATCTCTAAATCCATTCATGATCGTTTCTTGGGCTTAATCGAGTTATTCAAAACTGATGCGAACACTATTTCACAAAGCATTAAAAATTTTTTTTCTGCAAACAAAATTCCATTGAAAAATTTAATTGGATTAGCAACAGATGGAGCTAGTGTCATGGCCGGGGAAATAAATGGTGTACAAGCCCAATTAAAAAAAGATATTGATCTTTTTTACATGAAGTGTACCTGCCATTCATTGCATTTATGTTCGTCTTATGCATGCAAAAAACTTCCAGTGGAAATTGAAAAAAATTGCCGTAATATATACAAGTTTTTTGCATATAGTTCCAAGCGAATTAATGAATTTAAAGAATTTCAAGATTACTGCAACGTAAAGCCTCATAAAATACTTGGAATTTCATTAACTAGATGGCTAGCTCTAGAAAGTGTTATAGGTCGAATCAATGAACAATGGGATGCCCTTAAATTGTATTTTATTTCTTGTTCGTTGGAAAAAAATGAAGTTCAGTTTCAGACAAATGAATTGGCAAAATTAATGGATAGTCCCGACACGAAAGTTTATTTTTTGTTCCTGTCATATATTTTAAAAATTATAAACGATTTAAACAAAGAATTTCAATCTGAAAAAACTCGTTTACCATATTTATATGACCACCTGGAATCGAATATAAAGTTGATAATGAGTAATTTTATAAACAACAACTGTGTTAGAAACAATGCTTTAGAAGAAATTAACTATAGGGATACAAACAATTATTTGCCGACTGAAGAAGTTTTTGTTGGAAGCAAAGGTGAAGAGTACATTATAAAATGTAAGGTACCAGACTCCAACAAAATTTCAATAAAATTTAACATTAGAAATTTTTATATTGAATTGTTAGATCAGATCATGTGGAGATTTGATTTAAACGATATAAGATTAAAAAATTTGTCCACTATAACGCCCGAAAAAGTTTTATCAGATCAAGAAGTAACCATTGTACCCTTGATATCAGCTTTTCCATTTTTAATTGAATGTAACACTGAAGATATCGGGATACAATGGAAGCTGCTACGATTTTCCAAAACCAATTTGAGCTCTACAATGGACATAAATCAGTTCTGGGAAAAAGTCAGCGAAACTCGAAATGGACTGAATGAGTTTTGTTATAAAGATTTGGTAACTTTCGTCTTTAATTTATTGACTCTGCCTCACAGTTCGGCAGCAGCAGAACGAAAATTTTTTGATTTGTCATTAATAAAAACCAAACTTAGAAATAAGCTTGGATTCACTGTTGTAAACAGTATAATGCTAGCAAAAGAGTTAGCTGCTGACAACAAAAACGATTCTCATTATGTTTGGTCGGCGAAAAATTGTTTTTAAACTAAAACTAATTTTTCTTATTATTTATTATTTATTGTTACTCCTTCTTTAATTAGTTCTTAATTGTATGTTATTTAATACAAAATGTGATAAATACAAATGTGAAATTTTAGCTCCTTCTTTTTTTTTAAGTTATATTAGGTATGTACATACATATATGTATTTGTAATGAATAAAAGAAACAATGTACATTTATAATGTGTATATGCTTTTATGTTTTTTATTTAACGATGCCTTCGATATATCAAATAAAATATTAAGAATATTGCTTTGGTAGGTTTTTCTTTGAGTTGGTAGGTTTTTTTAGAATGTCTGGTAGGAATTTTTTTCAGAGAGTGGCAACCGTGCCCACCAGTCACACCACTTAGTTTATAGTTATGGACTATAGAGATTAATTGCCGTCAGTATTACTCTAATTTTTTACTTTATTTTACTACTAATTTACTCTTTTATTATGTCGGGGCGGCGCGAACGCCATCCCCGGCTACCAAAAATTACACGCACGAGTTATTCGCATTAGGAATAATCGCGGAGGTCAACTCAGCCGAGGTGCAATGGCCAAGCCTCGCCCCGGGGGAACCGCCTTCATGATCACGGTAACCCCTACGCCAGGTAAGTATGCTTTCTAGGGGTGTAAGGAATCGTTAGTAATCGTTACTTTGTAACGATTACTTAGAGTAATCAAAGTAATCGATTACTTTTCTGAGTAACGATTACCTGGTAAACCGGTAATGATTACTTTTCGTTACTTTCGTTACTTTTGGATTTGAGTACTTTAAGGTACTTTTTGGATTTGATTACTTTGATTACTTTGATTACTTTGATTACTTTTGGATTTGAGTATTTTTCGTTACTTTTCGTTACCTTGGTATTTGATTATTTTTGGGTTTTGGCAACATGTTACGTGAACGAAGTAGCAAAAAATTATTTTAAAATATTCTATTTTCAGTTTTCACAGTAGGATGCCGATGAAAAATGCATTTTTCCACATTTTTAGGAAGAAATTCAAAAAACTCGCACTGGCCAATATGTAAACAAGAATTTTATTAAAAAAGGGATTTACCATAAGGGTGGTCCAAAAAAAAGTATTCTCGAAGTTTTAAGGTAAAACTTTATTAAAATCACGCAAAAAGTTTGTGAAGCTTTATTTTGGAGAAAAAATTGTAAAACATAATATTTTCACATTAGGGTAACGCTTAAAAATGCTTTTTCCACATTTTTGGGAAAACATAAATAAAACTCGCACTGGTCAATAAGTAAACAAGAATTTTATTAAAAAAGGGATTTACCATAAGGGTGGTCCAAAAAAAGTATTCTCGAAGTTTTAAGGTAAAACTTTATTAAAATCACACAAAAAGTTTGTGAAGCTTTGTTTTGGAGACAAAATTGTAAAACATAATATTTTCACATTAGGGTAACGCTTAAAAATGCTTTTTCCACATTTTTGGGAAAACATAAATAAAACTCGCACTGGTCAATAAGTAAACAAGAATTTTATTAAAAAAGGGATTTACCATAAGGGTGGTCCAAAAAAAGTATTCTCGAAGTTTTAAGGTAAAACTTTATTAAAATCACACAAAAAGTTTGTGAAGCTTTGTTTTGGAGACAAAATTGTAAAACATAATATTTTCATTTTAGGGTACCGCTTAAAAATACTTTTTTCCATATTTTTGGGAAAACAAATAAAACTCGCGCTGGTAAATATGTAAACAAGAATTTTATTCAAAAATTGGATTTACCATAAGGGTGGTCCAAAAAAAGTATTATTCACACAAAAAGTTTGTGAAGCTTTGTTTTGGAGACAAAATTGTAAAACATAATATTTTCACATTAGGGTAGCGCTTAAAAATGCTTTTTTCCACATTTTTGGGAAAACATAAATAAAACTCGCACTGGTCAATAAGTAAACAAGAATTTTATTTAAAAAAGGGATTTACCATAAGGGTGGTCCAAAAAAATGTATTCCCGAAGTTTTACGGTAAAACTTTATTAAAATCATACAAAAAGTTTGTGGAACTTTTTTTTGGAGAAAAAATTGTAAAACATAATACTTTTAATAAGGGTAGCGCTTAAAATACTTTTTTCCACATTTTTGGGAAAACATAAATAAAACTCGCACTGGTCAATAAGTAAACAAGAATTTTATTAAAAAATGAATTTACCATAAGGGTGGTCCAAAAAAAGTATTCTCGAAGTTTTAAGGTAAAACTTTATTAAAATCACACAAAAAGTCTGTGAAGCTTTGTTTTGGAGACAAAATTGTAAAACATAATATTTTCACATTAGGGTAGCGCTTAAAAATGCTTTATTCCACATTTTTGGGAAAACATAAATAAAACTCGCACTGGTCAATATGTTAACAAGAATTTTATTAAAAAAGGGATTTACCATAAGGGTGGTCCAAAAAAATGTATTCCCGAAGTTTTACGGTAAAACTTTATTAAAATCATACAAAAAGTTTGTGGAACTTTTTTTGGAGAAAAAATTGTAAAACATAATACTTTTAATAAGGGTAGCGCTTAAAATACTTTTTTCCACATTTTTGGGAAAACATAAATAAAACTCGCCCTGGTCAATATGTAAACAAAAATTTTATTAAAAAAAGTAATTCCGGTGTTTTAAGTTAAAACCTTATTAAAATCATACATTCTATTTTTTAGAAAAATTGAGAAATACTATATTTTCACAATAAGGTGCCATCAAAAATGCTTTCTTCTACTTTTTTTTGAAAAAATTAATTCAATCTATGATTTGCCATAAGGTGTTTTTTTTAGTTTGAAAAAAAAAATTTCATTTAAATCATACAAAAAGTGTGTGAAGTTTTTTTTGATGAAAAATATAAAAGATAATATTTTCACGGTAGGTTAATCTAAAAACGCCACGTTCATTGACATAGTTAAATAAAAATAGTTGTCGAAAATGGTGGTAACTGGTAAGTAGTTGTCACGTGAACTTCAATATATTATGTAAGTTGTGAAATTATTTAACTGGAAATTTTGTGTGACCACCCTCACATAAAGTACTTTTCGTTGACTTAAGAACGAATAAATCTTTAATATTATGAACACATCCATTTTTATTTAATTCCATTAGAGAACATAGAAGAATCATTTTTTTGCGGAATAATATTAAGACAGTATGTATTGTATTTTACAATTTTACATCAAAATACACGCGCTTTTTTATATAAATAAATTGGTACCTTAAAGCTTCGAAAATACTTATGTTTGGACCACCTTTATGCATATTTTTTTCTTTCAAAATGTGGCTTGTGTATTGACCAATTTGAGTTTTATTTTGTCTAGAACTTGGATGAAAGCATTTTCAAGCGACATTCTACTGTGTAAAATTACAGTAATTTTTGTATTATTTTAATCATTTTTTCTTTAAAACTCCTGAAAAAGATATTTTTCAAAATATCTTTTTTAAACTCAAAATTTTGTAAAAAAAAAAAAAAAAAAAACAAAAACTACCCAATTTTTGTTACCTTTTTTTAATTTTTTTATTAAAAAAAAACCTAAAACTGTTTCATTTTTTTTTTTCTTCTAAGTACAAAATGCAATTTGTTTTTATTGCTCTTATTAATTTTTAGTTGAACGTTATAAACCTGATGGTGTATATATGTAGATAATTTTTTTTTCAAAATAAATTTTAAAATTTATGAAAATAACTTCATTATAGGAATCGAAATAAACCGAATTTTTATAAGAAAAGGACAAAAAGGGGAAAGTTTTAGGGGAGGGGATATGAATTTTTGGGACTTTATATTTTAGACTTTAAGGAACCAAACAATCTTAAATCCGATGTGTTAATACTACTACTAAATAACCAAACAAAAAATTGGTTTTTAAATTTTCTGAACCTTTAGGTATATAAAGATTGACTTAAAACTAATAAGAGGAGAGTGGACAGAGAAAACAAGTGGAAGCTTACTTGTTAATCAGCCTAAATAAAAACACCAAGTAATATAAGTACAATTTTGCATACAGAAGAGTCGTTCGGTAAAAGGTTTTTTTTTGCTCTAACTTGTAAATGCGAATCCATATCGCATATGGTTTTTTCGAATTTCGATAAAACACCTATTTTCAATTCGCAAACAAAAAATATGTGCACGACTGGGTCGCACGAACTTGCTCTTATGTGCGATCACACTGTGTTTTTAAAGTTTTAATATTTCAAAAACTATATTTATCTTATAAAACCAATAATTAAGTTAAAGGAGCCTATATATTAAATACCACATGCTTAAAACGTTGTTAAGTTTAAGGTTGTATTATGCGAGTATAGGTACATTTATTTATGAACAATATAGCACCGCGTTGCAAATATGCATGGAACTTACAGTTTAGACTGATCAAAAAAATATTTAATTAAACATAAATTGAAACCTCTGAAATTATTTTGACACAAATGCGATGTACATCATCCGATTTCTTAAAGAAATCTCAATTTATGAGAGCAAAAATTGATAATTGCGGAGTTAAAAAAATTTATTTAAAAAAAATATCATCTACCCATTTTCGAAATATGGAATTTTCAAAAAATAATTTTGAAATTTTTTTTAAAAATCAATTATGTATTTACCTACTTTTTCGAACATTTTGGTATGCAGTATTATTAGAACTTATTTTAAGCTATTGTGCCAAAAAAAATCATTAAAATCAGTTCAACTGATAATGAGATAGTCGAAAATAAAAAAAATTCTTCTATGAGAGATGCTATTTTTAAAAGATAAATAATTTTGTTTTCAATAATATGGTAGATCGTACGGATATTAGTTTCCACAAAAATTTTAATCAAAATCATAGGAGCCGTTTTTGAGAAAAATGAGATTTTTAATACCGGTTTTTAAACATTTGTATGGGAGGTACCGTTATTTTTGGTTATACGAATAATTTTCATATAAAAGCTGCTAGATATTGTTAAAAAACTGTTGAGTGCCAAGTTTAATAAAAATTGATTCAGTCGTCTTCGAATTATTAAGTTCTCAAAAAAAAAATTTTTGAAACTTTTTTTAAAAATCCAAAAGATTTGTTTTTGAAAATTTTGGTATACAAAACTTTTAAAGCTTTTTCAAACATTCTCCATAAAAAAAATTATCAATATCAGATGAATTGTTTTTGAGAAAATCGAAAATCGAAAAAAAAGTTTTATAGCAGGTACCATTTTTAACCATTTTTCAGAAAACATTTTTTATAGAATGGTTGCCTTTTGTAAAAAAAATTACTGATTTTTTTTTTTAAGTTGTGGCCACGTTTTTGAGAAAAATAAAATTTTCATTATTTGCTAAAAAAATTGTACGCCATGTACCGTTATTTTTGGTCTTAAAAAAAATGAAAAAAAAGTTTGGGGGAATGCCCAAAAAACGCTAGGTACCAACTTTGAAGAAAATCGACCGACCCGTTTAGGCTACAGCCGAAAGGACAGACAGACAGACGGACAGAAGATGCGAGACCCACTTTTTTCAACTTCGCTATCATCTTAATGTCAACTTTGATCAAAATCCCCTGTTCGATTTTTTTAACGAAACCATAACTTGCCATAGGTATAGTCCCTTAATATCGCAAGTAAAAATAGTTGTGACTTCTTTGAATCGCTTAATAAATTTGATAGGTTTAAAATTGAGATGAGTTTTTCAAAATCAAACGGTATACCATGGTACTATAATCTCCTTAACATTTCTTTTTGTTTTTTTGCTTATTATAACAGACAAATATTTAGAATAACTAGCTGTAATGTATTCGATTATTCTCCAAAAGGATTTTTAAAAAAATCGGGAATTTAAAATTATACAAAATATGTATGTTTCATACAAAATATACATATGTACATATTTATAACTTTTTGTAAGTTTGAATTTATTTTTTTCTTTACCTTATATTAAGATACAAAAAAGTCATACACTTTACGTACAAATATTGCTTTACTAACTTAAAATAAAATTTGTTTGATTTGAAAACAAACAAAAAAATATTTTTGACCGCCAAATCGATGATTTCTACCCTATATGCGCGGTAAAAATATCATTAAGAATTAAAATTTAAAAAATGCAAGTTTCTAAGGAAATGGCAATTTATAACAGTTTTGATTATAAAAGGACTATATATCTGGACCCGCAGTGTCATCTCCCTCTACAAGTAGGCATACTTCGCGCACCCAGAATTTTGTTTTAAGTCGCTCGAAGCTAGTTAGTAGTTAAACAATGCCTATAAGTTATAACTATAATTCTAAAATTGCATTTCTATACACTCGTCCTTAAAAAATGTCTTACCGCTATAACTAAAAAGCCAATTAGAAAATATAAACATCTAAACTGGTCAGCATAATTTTTTGAAAAAGCAATAATTGAAACAACTATGTAGAAATTGACTCCCCTCACTTGTCTTTAATTAACCATGTTAAAATATAGGTGGATGGAAAGCAATTTATGTTCCAGGTGTTAATCTCAAAAATCAATATACCTGCTGTTTTTTTTTTTTCAAATTTCAAATATCAAGTTCCCATTGATTCTTGGTAAAAAACGATTAACGAAATCGGAATGAAAATAAGATTAGTAGCCACTGGTTTAAAAAATTCAAATTCACATGTTTTTATTTTGTTGTGTAATGTGTAATGTCACTTCATTGTGTTTTGAATTTTGATTCTGAATTCTGATTTTGATTTGTGATTTCAAAGAATTGTGATTGATTTGTTCAAATCCATAAATTTGTTCTTGTTAATTAGTGTTAACGTAAAAATTAATTTCAATTCCATTTCGGTGTTTATCTTTGATAAAACTTTCATAAGATATAACGATATAATTAAAATTGTTCAAGTAAGTAAAAACTTTTGGTCAGCTATTTTAGAAAATTTATAATAAATTCTTTTCAAAATCTAATCATTATGTTAATAAAGTAATGGACCAAGAAGGCAGAAAAAGGAGCTCCGTATGGCTTCATTTCACTAAGGTGAATTCTAACACAGCAAGATGTAACCTTTGCAAGACAGGGTTTTCATTTAAAGGAGGATCAACTTCGAATCTGTCAAAACATTTGAAAACTAAACACACCATAGCTATAGAACCTAATAGTAATTCTCTAAAACACTGCAAACCCAACAAACCCTCTGGTTTGAGCCCATTGCCGGTTCAAGATGATGCAGAAACAACAGCCACAACATCTTCTGGAGCCGACCCACGGCCTCAACAGCATGGTAAAAAGACACAACAGCTGCTTAATGCATTTGTGAGGCAACCCATCGGCATCGTTAGACAAAAAAAAATTGACAACTTAGTTTTGGGAATGGTTATTAAGGATTTTCAACCATTCTCAATCGTTGAAGATGAGGGGTTCAAAGATCTCTTGAGGTATGTACAAAAATTTCTTAGGGTGGTTTGCTGATACTACACATAACGATTTAAGTTAAACTTAATTTCTTAAGTATCACTTTATGACATGGAAAAAGTACCCCTTGAGAATTCAAGTTCAACTTAAATTGTTATGTGTAGTATCAGCAAACGGGCCTTTTTCCCTCTATTTTTATGCGTCACCGTAAAACCCCGAAATCTAGAAGTTCTTGAATTTACCGTTAAAACTTTGATTCTAAACTATACATTGGTAAAAATCAGAAATGTTTTTTTTTTCATAGTCCTCTCTGTACTTTTAACACCAGCTTTCATTTAGTAAGTACACGTCCAAGAAAATTGTTGACAAAAATCCAGAGCGAATTATGAAAAAAAAACATTTCGGAACTTACCAATTTCCCTGAAAAATTCAATATTTTAGCTGTGAATTCTCGATCTATCACATTTCGGAACCATAAGTATACATTCAACATTGACTTTCAATTTTTATTATGAAAGCCCTTGTCCTCAATTTTTTTTAACAAATTAAGAATATCATTAAACTTATAAGTTCAAAAGACTTCAACTCGAAAAATGCGTTTCGCAAAATCTAACTGATGACGATGAGCCCATCGAAATACTTTTTCATCCACTCTGCCTTATCTAACAGGATAATGAATGTGATTTTTATGTCCTTAAGTTCTTATTCCACTCCTCTATAAAGCCTCATCAAATTTTTCAGATTTCGATTTATATTTCAAATTTTGGATTCTACCATGTTGGTATACCATTTCATTGAAAAAATGAAATAAATCGAAATGCATTTCTTCCACTCTGTCTTATCTAACAGGGTTATGAAAATGATTATTATGTCCCTAAGTTCTAATTCCAATCCTCTATAAAGCCACATCAAATTTTTCAGGTTTCGATTTATATTTCAAATTTTGGATTCTACCATGTTGGTATACCATTTCATTGAAAAAATGAAATAAATCGAAATGCATTTCTTCCACTCTGTCTTATCTAACAGGGTTATGAAAATGATTATTATGTCCCTAAGTTCTAATTCCAATCCTCTATAAAGCCTCATCAAATTTTTCAGGTTTCGATTTATATTTCAAATTTTGGATTCTACCATGTTGGAATACCATTTCATTGAAAAAATGAAATAAATCGAAATGCATTTCTTCCATGCTGTCTTATCTAACAGGGTTATGAAAATGATTATTATGTCCCTAAGTTCTAATTCCAATCCTCTATAAAGCCTCATCAAATTTTTCAGATTTCGATTTATATTTCAAATTTTGGATTCTACCATGTTGGTATACCATTTCATTGAAAAAATGAAATAAATCGAAATGCATTTCTTCCATGCTGTCTTATCTAACAGGGTTATGAAAATGATTATTATGTCCCTAAGTTCTAATTCCAATCCTCTATAAAGCCTCATCAAATTTTTCAGATTTCGATTTATATTTCAAATTTTGGATTCTACCATGTTGGTATACCATTTCATTGAAAAAATGAAATAAATCGAAATGTATTTCTTCCACTCTGTCTTATCTAACAGGGTTATGAAAATGATTATTATGTCTCTAAGTTCTAATTCCAATCCTCTATAAAGCCTCATCAAATTTTTCAGATTTCGATTTATATTTCAAATTTTGGATTCTACCATGTTGGTATACCATTTCATTGAAAAAATGAAATAAATCGAAATGCATTTCTTCCACTCTGTCTTATCTAACAGGGTTATGAAAATGATTATTATGTCCCTAAGTTCTAATTCCAATCCTCTATAAAGCCTCATCAAATTTTGCAGGTTTCGATTTATATTTCAAATTTTGGATTCTACCATGTTTTTATAATATTTCATTGAAAAAATGAAATTAATCGAAATGTATTTCTTCCACTCTGTCTTATCTAACAGGGTTATGAAAATGATTATTATGTCCCTAAGTTCTAATTCCAATCCTCTATAAAGCCTCATCAAATTTTTCAGATTTCGATTTATATTTCAAATTTTGGATTCTACCATGTTGGTATACCATTTCATTGAAAAAATGAAATAAATCGAAATGCATTTCTTCCATGCTGTCTTATCTAACAGGGTTATGAAAATGATTATTATGTCCCTAAGTTCTAATTCCAATCCTCTATAAAGCCTCATCAAATTTTTCAGATTTCGATTTATATTTCAAATTTTGGATTCTACCATGTTGGTATACCATTTCATTGAAAAAATGAAATAAATCGAAATGTATTTCTTCCACTCTGTCTTATCTAACAGGGTTATGAAAATGATTATTATGTCTCTAAGTTCTAATTCCAATCCTCTATAAAGCCTCATCAAATTTTTCAGATTTCGATTTATATTTCAAATTTTGGATTCTACCATGTTGGTATACCATTTCATTGAAAAAATGAAATAAATCGAAATGCATTTCTTCCACTCTGTCTTATCTAACAGGGTTATGAAAATGATTATTATGTCCCTAAGTTCTAATTCCAATCCTCTATAAAGCCTCATCAAATTTTGCAGGTTTCGATTTATATTTCAAATTTTGGATTCTACCATGTTTTTATAATATTTCATTGAAAAAATGAAATTAATCGAAATGTATTTCTTCCACTCTGTCTTATCTAACAGGGTTATGAAAATGATTATTATGTCCCTAAGTTCTAATTCCAATCCTCTATAAAGCCTCATCAAATTTTTCAGATTTCGATTTATATTTCAAATTTTGGATTCTACCATGTTGGTATACCATTTCATTGAAAAAATGAAATAAATCGAAATGCATTTCTTCCATGCTGTCTTATCTAACAGGGTTATGAAAATGATTATTATGTCCCTAAGTTCTAATTCCAATCCTCTATAAAGCCTCATCAAATTTTTCAGATTTCGATTTATATTTCAAATTTTGGATTCTACCATGTTGGTATACCATTTCATTGAAAAAATGAAATAAATCGAAATGTATTTCTTCCACTCTGTCTTATCTAACAGGGTTATGAAAATGATTATTATGTCTCTAAGTTCTAATTCCAATCCTCTATAAAGCCTCATCAAATTTTTCAGATTTCGATTTATATTTCAAATTTTGGATTCTACCATGTTGGTATACCATTTCATTGAAAAAATGAAATAAATCGAAATGCATTTCTTCCACTCTGTCTTATCTAACAGGGTTATGAAAATGATTATTATGTCCCTAAGTTCTAATTCCAATCCTCTATAAAGCCTCATCAAATTTTGCAGGTTTCGATTTATATTTCAAATTTTGGATTCTACCATGTTTTTATAATATTTCATTGAAAAAATGAAATTAATCGAAATGTATTTCTTCCACTCTGTCTTATCTAACAGGGTTATGAAAATGATTATTATGTCCCTAAGTTCTAATTCCAATCCTCTATAAAGCCTCATCAAATTTTGCAGGTTTCGATTTATATTTCAAATTTTGGATTCTACCATGTTTGTATAATATTTCATTGAAAAAATGAAATAAATCGAAATGTATTTCTTCCACTCTGTCTTATCTAACAGGGTTATGAAAATGATTATTATGTCTCTAAGTTCTAATTCCAATCCTCTATAAAGCCACATCAAATTTTTCAGATTTCGATTTATATTTCAAATTTTGGATTCTACCATGTTGGTATACCATTTCATTGAAAAAATGAAATAAATCGAAATGCATTTCTTCCACTCTGTCTTATCTAACAGGGTTATGAAAATGATTATTATGTCCCTAAGTTCTAATTCCAATCCTCTATAAAGCCTCATCAAATTTTGCAGGTTTCGATTTATATTTCAAATTTTGGATTCTACCATGTTGGAATACCATTTCATTGAAAAAATGAAATAAATCGAAATGCATTTCTTCCATGCTGTCTTATCTAACAGGGTTATGAAAATGATTATTATGTCCCTAAGTTCTAATTCCAATCCTCTATAAAGCCTCATCAAATTTTGCAGGTTTCGATTTATATTTCAAATTTTGGATTCTACCATGTTGGAATACCATTTCATTGAAAAAATGAAATAAATCGAAATGCATTTCTTCCATGCTGTCTTATCTAACAGGGTTATGAAAATGATTATTATGTCCCTAAGTTCTAATTCCAATCCTCTATAAAGCCTCATCAAATTTTTCAGATTTCGATTTATATTTCAAATTTTGGATTCTACCATGTTGGTATACCATTTCATTGAAAAAATGAAATAAATCGAAATGCATTTCTTCCATGCTGTCTTATCTAACAGGGTTATGAAAATGATTATTATGTCCCTAAGTTCTAATTCCAATCCTCTATAAAGCCTCATCAAATTTTTCAGATTTCGATTTATATTTCAAATTTTGGATTCTACCATGTTGGTATACCATTTCATTGAAAAAATGAAATAAATCGAAATGTATTTCTTCCACTCTGTCTTATCTAACAGGGTTATGAAAATGATTATTATGTCTCTAAGTTCTAATTCCAATCCTCTATAAAGCCTCATCAAATTTTTCAGATTTCGATTTATATTTCAAATTTTGGATTCTACCATGTTGGTATACCATTTCATTGAAAAAATGAAATAAATCGAAATGCATTTCTTCCACTCTGTCTTATCTAACAGGGTTATGAAAATGATTATTATGTCCCTAAGTTCTAATTCCAATCCTCTATAAAGCCTCATCAAATTTTGCAGGTTTCGATTTATATTTCAAATTTTGGATTCTACCATGTTTTTATAATATTTCATTGAAAAAATGAAATTAATCGAAATGTATTTCTTCCACTCTGTCTTATCTAACAGGGTTATGAAAATGATTATTATGTCCCTAAGTTCTAATTCCAATCCTCTATAAAGCCTCATCAAATTTTGCAGGTTTCGATTTATATTTCAAATTTTGGATTCTACCATGTTTGTATAATATTTCATTGAAAAAATGAAATAAATCGAAATGTATTTCTTCCACTCTGTCTTATCTAACAGGGTTATGAAAATGATTATTATGTCTCTAAGTTCTAATTCCAATCCTCTATAAAGCCTCATCAAATTTTTCAGATTTCGATTTATATTTCAAATTTTGGATTCTACCATGTTGGAATACCATTTCATTGAAAAAATGAAATAAATCGAAATGCATTTCTTCCATGCTGTCTTATCTAACAGGGTTATGAAAATGATTATTATGTCCCTAAGTTCTAATTCCAATCCTCTATAAAGCCTCATCAAATTTTTCAGATTTCGATTTATATTTCAAATTTTGGATTCTACCATGTTGGTATACCATTTCATTGAAAAAATGAAATAAATCGAAATGCATTTCTTCCATGCTGTCTTATCTAACAGGGTTATGAAAATGATTATTATGTCCCTAAGTTCTAATTCCAATCCTCCATAAAGCCTCATCAAATTTTGCAGGTTTCGATTTATATTTCAAATTTTGGATTCTACCATGTTTGTATAATATTTCATTGAAAAAATGAAATAAATCGAAATGTATTTCTTCCACGCTGTCTTATCTAACAGGGTTATGAAAATGATTATTATGTCCTTTAGTTCTAATTCCAATCCCTATAAAGCCTCATCAAATTTTTGCAGGTTTCTATTTATTTTTCAAATTTTGGATTCTAGTACGATTGTAAGCCATTTCATAAAAAAAATGAAAAAATCGAAATAAATAAATTGTTAAAAAGTTTATTTTATTTTTTGTTCCAGATATGTTGAACCTAATTATGAAATGATATCGCGTTACCGACTTACGAACAACTTACTCCCCCAGACTTTTGAAGCTGTGCATTCAGCTCTTAAGGAAGAGCTGAAAAATATAGAGTTTATTTCACTGACTACAGATGCCTGGACGTCCAGCGCTATGCAAAGTTATGTTGCCGTGACCGGGCATTTCATAACGAAAAACTGGGAGTTAAGGTCCGCACTCCTGGACTGCCTCTATATGCCGGAGTCACACACAGCCCAGAATTTGAGAACTCGGCTCATCGAAACGATGAAGGAGTTCAATCTGGAGGAGAAAGTTGTTTCGGTTACGACGGATAATGCCGTAAATGTAGTTGCAGCTGTGCATTTGACGGGGTGGAGCCACATTCCCTGCTGTGCGCATACCATTAATTTGGTCGTACAGGAGGGTTTAAAAAAATGTGAAGCTCAAGCTATTGTAAAAAAAGTTAAAAACATAGTTGAACATTTCCGAAGGAGTTCAATTGCTTCCGAGAAATTAAAGGCGATGCAGAAGCAATTGCAACCTTCTGGTACGCCACTTAAACTTTTAATGGACGTTGCAACTAGGTGGAATTCCACCTATTATATGATAGACCGATTCAAACAACTAAAAGAGTCTATAAATGCGACACTGGGTGCACTCCATAACCCTGTGGAATGTTTGTTGGCTGATGAGTGGCTGACTCTTGAAGAAATAATAAGTATCCTCAAGCCGTTTGAACTACTAACGAAGGAGTTTAGTACCGAAAAATACATTAGCATTTCGAAGATCGTTGTCCTCGTTGACGGTGCAAGGGTTATTTTAAGAAAAATAATGAGGTCTGAACTCTCTTCTCAGTTTGGGAAAGATTTGTCAACAGAGTTGGATGCAATTTTACATCGCCGGTTTGACGGAATTTATAAAAACCAGGTGGTCCAAAGCGGCACAATAATGGACCCCAGGTTCAAATTGAAAGTGTTTTCTGAGAATACCAGACGAATCGTTAAAGCAAATATATTAGAAGAACTTAAAATAATGTGCGCATCGGTACCGGGGGCGGAGAGATGTCCCGAAGAAACAAACGCGTCGGAGAATGACGAAGAACTCCTCTGGAGTTATTACGACTCAACCATTGCTCTAAAAAACACGTCAACAGCCACGTCAACGGCAATTGTAGAATTTAGGCCTTATACAGAGGAAGATACAATCCCCAGAAAATCAGATCCATTGGAGTATTGGAGATTAAGGGAACCGATGTATCCTAATTTTTCGAAATTGGCAAAAAAATATCTTTGCGCCGTAGGTTCATCGGTTCCAAGTGAAAGGGTTTTCTCGAAAACAGGACTTATTGTGAATGAACGAAGAACTCGTTTGAAGCCAGAAAACATAAAAATGATAGTTTTTTTAAATGCAAATAACATATAAATACTTATACTTATAGTTTAACTACATATTGTAATGTGTTGTTTGTTTTTATGTCATATGTGGATTAATTATTAACACCTAAGTACCTACTTTTAGTTTTTAACTCTTTTTTTAACTCTTTTTTACAGTTTTATTGTAAACAATTTTTTTTTCGCTTCTAAAGTTAAAGTTTAAGTAATGTTTTTGGTTTTGCTTTCATGTTATTAACGTTTCATTCAACAAATTAATAGTTTATTATTATATAGGTACACTAAAAAGTATAAAAAGAAACTATTAAACAAATTAAAAAAATTATTAAAATAAAAAAAATATCTAAAATATATTATTCTGTTTCATTAATCATTAAATTATGAATGTTGGGTATAAATACATGACTTGTCAGTCATCAATATAATGGATACCGCTTCACACATTTTTGTATGAAATCTTTTATAAAATAAAGTTTTACCTTTAAACTCTGGAAATACTTTTTTTTAGAACACCCAATAATATAAAATTTAAAAAACTCACTAGTCAGTGTGCAAACAAGATTATTGTCAAAAATTATGGTTTGTCCAAAATCAGTATTTCCAGAAATTTAAGATAAATTTTATTAAAATCAAACAAAAAGTGTGGGAACTGGGAAGCTTTTTTTTTTTAAATTGTAAAACATTATAATTTCACAGTAGGGTGCCGCTAAAGAAAAAAATCAAATTAAACTCGCACTGGTCAATATGTAGACAAGATTACTGTCTTCAAAATGATTTGCCATAAGGGTGGTCCAAAAAAAAAATAATTTCGGAGTTTTAAGGTAATACTTTATTAAAATTATACAAAAAGTGTATAATATATAATAACATTATATTTTAATAGTAGGGTGTCGGTAAAAATGCTTTCTTCCGCATTTCAAATTATTATTAATAATTATACATTAGGCGTGTTTGTATTTTGAAAAAAAATATTGTAGAATATAATATATGTACATATCACAATAGGGTGTCGCATTAAAAATGTTTTATTCCACGTTCTAGAGAAAATTAAAGAAAACTGCTTTTTCAAAAGGTTGTTTTAAAAAAATGTATTTTCAGAAATGTATGTATATAAGAACTTAATTAAAATAAAACAAAAAGTGTGGGAAGCTTTTTTTTTTTTTTGAGAAAAAAAGTAAAATATAATGGATTATGGAGTCCGTAAATCACTGCGGATCCAATATTGCGGATTACATAATCAATATAAATATTTTTACAGTAGGTTCTGCTAAAAAACACCTTCTTCCACATTAAAAAAAAATTAAATAAAACTAGCACTAGTCAATATGTAAACAAAAATATGTATTGTTAAAAAATCATATCCCATAAGGGTGGTCCAAAAAAGTATTTCCCGAGTTTTAAGGTAAAACTTTATTAAAATTATTCAAAAAGTGTGGGAAGTTTTTTTTATGACAAAAAATTATAAAATAGGTACATATTTTCACAAAAAAATTTAAAACATAATATTTTCACAGAAGGTTACTCAAAAATGCCACGTTCTTTGGCATACATACATACTTTACTTTTAATGAAATGAAATAAAATAAAACTCGTTGTGCATAATGGAGGCCAAAAAACTAATTAATAAATAGGTTCCTAGTTGTCACGTGTACTTGAAAACAAATTATGAATCTAAGGCCGGTATTCACCGAGCACTCATAACTTATGAGCCTCATAAACCTATTCACCAAGCAATAATAAGTGGATATTTATGAGCGCTCATAAAAGTTATGAGTGGTCCCGACCACTCATAACTTATGAGCGCTCTCTTCGAAAAATAGTCCGACATTTTCGAAACTACTTCCACAACCACCACCCCCACAAACACAAACATCTCCATCGCTACCACTCCATCTACCTAAAAAAGTTTGATTTTAAAGTTTGGGAGTGCCTGGTTGACAGAGAGTGGCTCTCTTTTTCGAAATTCGAAACATATTTATGAGTGGTTGGTGAATACCCCAATGTTATGAGCCTCATAAACTTATGAGGCTCATATGAGCGCTCGGTGAATACAGGCCTAAATATGTACTTTTTTTGAACCATTTTTTATGGGAAATCATTTTTTTACAATAATTTTGTTTATAGTTATTTTTGGACCACCCTTATGGGAAATCATTTTTTTACAATAATTTTGATTACTTATTGACCAGTGTGAGTTAAATTTAATTTTTTCGAAAACCAGTAGGTATGAGTTTTATTTATTCGTTTCGAAAAATGTGGAAGAAAACATTTAGTGTGAAAATATTGTGTTTTACAATTTTGTCTCAAAAAAAAGAAGGATTTTAATAACGTTTTCCCTAAAAAAACTGAAAATACTTTTATTTAATTTTTTCAACAATAATAATGTTTAGGTACTTATTGACCAGTATGTATTTTATTTAATTTTTTCGAAAAATGTGGAAGAAAACATTTAAGCGTCTCCCTACTGTGAAAATATTGTGTTTGACAATTTTTTCTCAAAAAACTTGATTGTAATAAAGTTTTACCTAAAAATAAACCGGAAATACTTTTTTTTTGACCACCCTTATGAGAATTTATTTTTTACAACAATTTTGTTTACTAATTGACAAGTGTGAGTTTCATTTATTTTTTTTTCGAAAAATGTAGAAGAAAACATTTAAGCGGCACCCTACTGTGAAAATATCGTGTTTTACAATTTTGTCTCAAAAAAAAAGGATTTTAATAACGTTTTACCTAAAAAAACTGAAAATACTTTTTTTCTTGGACAATCCTTATGTGAATTAATTTTTTCAACAATAATCTTGTTTACATATTGACCAGTGTGCGTTTTATTTATAATTTTGTCCAAAAATGTGTGGAAACAAGCTTTTTTTAGCGGCACCCTACTGTGACAACTGAAAATAAAATGGTTTTAAAAATTTTGCTCACCTAAATATAACCTAGTACCCACTACCCGTACTTCGTTCATGTTACCAAAACTCAAAAGTAATCAAATCCAAAAGTAACGGAAAGTACTCAAATCTAAAAGTAATCAAAGTAATCAAAGTAATCAAAGTAATCAAAGTAATCAAATCCAAAAGTAACGAAAAGTAATCAAAAGTAATCAAATCCAATAGTAACGATACTCAGTAGGTAATCGTTCAGTACTCAAAGGCGATCCGAGATATGAGATCCGAGTATAATTTAGTTAAGACATAGTTCTTTTTGAAAGCATATAACTTGAGATTTAGCTGATGGATCTTTAAGGTTGAGGTATTAAAATCGAGGAAAAATAATAAACTACAACTAAATGGAGGGGTGTTTTTAGAAAGAGTAGTTTTGGGTGAGGAGGGGGATCTGTAATGAAAAAATCATTCGAAGAATTGATATAAAGTTTCTGCAATTAAATAAAAAACTATTACGAGAGAGTTGTTGCCAAAATTTTCCTCTACAATAGTTTTAGTTTCAAGTGGTACATTTAACAGGAAACATTTGGGGCACTATTATTGAACTTTTATAAAAAAGTTGTTAAATTTTTAAAATTTCATTCGACATGGTTTAATACATAATTTATTGATTTAGAAAGCAAATTGTTTTAAATAGTATCAAATCCGAACCAGATTGGATTTGCTTACGAAAATACATGTTTTACAAAAACAACACAAGATCCAACTCTGTTTTGGATTTGGATTTCCAAATCCATTTTGAATACACACACTTAATTTCAAAATGTCGTCAGTAGTGTAAAGAAAACAGACAAGGGGTGTATATCAATAAAAAAAAAAAAAAGAAAAAAAGAGTTGGCTATAACAAGTTGTCACTGAGATCCTGGTTTTTTTTACTTCCATGATCTGATCTGGATTGGACAAGGGGGGAAATAAAATGCTGATATTATCTCGCTACAACCCTACACCGCTACAAAACTTAAAATATTCTATTTATGTGAATTTAAGAATCACGCAGAATAAGTATGTATATAACATTTAAACTTTACGTACTACCTACATTAATAGGTAAACACATAATTTCGACCCAAAAATCAATGTTTTTTAAAAATTTTTGTCTAGAATTACCGGATTTATGAAACAAATTTGTTTGTCAAATTTTTCTGAAAAAGTAATCAAAGTAATCACTCAAAAGTAACGATTACTTTGGAAAAAGTAACGAGAGTAACGATTACTCAAAAGTAACGACTTTTTACATCACTAATGCTTTCCTTTCGTTTTCCACTACCTCTTGTGAACATTCTAGTAAAAACACAATGTGAATGTTATGAATGACATACAAAAAATATATATACATTTTGTTGTTGTATATGAACTTCGATGTTTTCTAAAGTGAATTTCCCATTCTCATCTCATACACAAAAGAGGAATAATTTTTTTTCTTTGCGCAAGACTGAAAAACTTCAACCAGACAAAAAATAAAATAAATAAATAAAATTTGAAGATAAATTAACTATAGGTAGCTTAGCTACGTCCTATTTGTGATAAGAAATGTCGGTTTCTTTGGTTTTTGGAAGATTCATTACTGATTTCTGAAATCAAAATGCATAATAATTATTCAATACAGTTACCTACTTATTTGTAATAATAAATAGGTACCTAGCTATAGGTTACAATTGTATTTAACATCACCAAAATGATTCATGACGGGTTTTTAAAATCCGGTTGTCTTGGTGATGTTATGTGGGATAAAGGTGGCTAGTGGCTTATAGCCACGGTTGTAGTTTGAAGCTGCGTCCTTGTAGAATTGGATTGTCTCGTCATCGTTGGTAAAAGAAATTCCGTCGTCCAGTAGGTAGGTATAGGTTGTCCCGTCATATCCACCTGGGGAGGTAGGTACATCCTACTTATTGAGACTCGGGTTGTCTTTCTTCCCTTAGGAAGGTTTTCACTAGCGGGTTCAGAGCTTAGATCACTGCTGTGACTCCTATATACCTACATAAACCTAGGTAGTTAACAATTATAAAATTACCTTAATGCCCTGAGGTGCTATTCTTGGTGGCTCTTAGAGTCCCTAATTGTTGCTGAAATGTTTTCGTCACTGTTGCATAAAGTGAATTGCCGTACAGATCTGCAGGAATTTCCTCTTTAACACTCGGTTTCATGCTGTTTTTGAAATAGTAAACCAGTCAGTAAAGCAGTAGGTAGTTACTAGGTACCTATGTATGTGATAATCATTTTGTATTTTATCTGAGTCCATTCCTTTGATTTGGGTATCGGAATTTTTCACAATACCTACCTAACTGTTAATTGGAGGTTGAAACGTAAACTCTTCTCGACGTTGATATCCAGATATTTCACTGATAGTTTGGTTGTCAGTTGCGATATCTCGGGCAGGATTATGCTGATTGCTATGATAGCTTGTAGCTGACCGTCTGTTCTGATGTCCTGCGAGTCTACCCAGAAAGTGTCTTGGATTTTGATTTTATGAACACAAAAGGCACCTAGGTATCTAGGTATACCTATGTTGGTACTTACCAGTTCTTTATTTCTTATAGGTATCTTCAAAACAAAAAAAGTTCTAGAACTTAAAATCTTAGGAGGTAGGTACACCTTGCCTACCTAACTATACCTACCTATTTGGTTGTTCTAATATTTTCTATTTGGTTTATGGAAGTGAGGAAAGGCATATGCATATGACTGGATTTAAATTTTATATAGCAGGAAGATAGGTATACTGATTTTCAAAATTGTAGAACTATTTGGAAATGAATATCGTTCCTTTTTCCTTGTTTATTTGTAATTCAATTTTTAATTTTAGATCTTGTATTGTTTGTACTTTGTATATTTAGGTAAATCTTGTTTTATTCCTGATAAATTTAAAATACCTAAATAAAACAAAACAGACATTTTAAATACAAAATATAGATAGGTAAGTACTTTTATCGACAATGATTAGAATATCCACAATAATTTCTATACTTTATAACTACTGCTAACTCATCGGCTTCTTAAACTTTTTTTGTATCCAAACGCGATACATCTTAAGCATTCTGCCACGATTAACTTGCAATCGTCTGTCAACAATATTCTGCGCTTCCACAAATCCCGCCCCACAAAAGAGTTCTTTGACTTCCTCCTGTTCAAAGAAATAAACTCTAGTGCCATCTCCGCGAACATAGAAATTCTCCTGTAGACATTTTCCAGCTTTGAATCTCAGCTGGGCCAAGTCATATCGTCCATAATCTCGAAAGAGTACCAATCCTCCTGGTTTCAAGTATTTGAAACAATTCTCTGCAACTATTGACATTTTGTCTGGGTTAATAGCCGAGAGAACGAAAATCAGAACAATTATATCGAGACTTTCTTTTTCAAAAGGAACTTCCCAATCAGTGGCAGTAGCATCCATGACAAACACTTTACATCGCTTCTCATCGAATTCC
Organism: Epistrophe grossulariae; assembly: GCA_929447395.1. Taxonomy (NCBI): domain Eukaryota; kingdom Metazoa; phylum Arthropoda; class Insecta; order Diptera; family Syrphidae; genus Epistrophe; species Epistrophe grossulariae. The sequence continues at coordinate 132,918,162 of OV839568.1, read as the reverse complement.
GTATTCTCTCGGAATATATCGATAGCCTTAGCTGAGAAATCACATCCATAGACTTTTAAATTTGGCTCCTGACTGTATTTGAGAATTGGAAGGATGGTATTGCCTACACCACATCCAAGTTCAAAGATTTGCCGATCTTCGGTGCACCCTTCAATCGGAGCAAGTTCAGGAAACTCAGTGAACAACCAGTGTCGATCTTTGAAGAATCGATTCTGATGAATGTCATAAAATGAATCCCAGAATTTATCCGCTTCATTCTCGAATTTGATTTGATCTTCTGTTGTCATCTTATGTGTGGAATTCTTTTGGACTGCAGCAAGTGCTTGGGCTTCTTGATCGGCATCCCACTCAACGTTGTCCCTATAAAAACAAATAAATTTAAATACTAATTAGTTGAAATTAGAATTCATGAGAAAATACCACGCATTAAACTGGAAAATATCAGATTTATATTTGAGAACACGATCACCGCCAGGCGGTTTTTTTCGGTGACGCGTGTGTTCATAGCAAAGGAAAACTTTCGGAAGAAATTGCATTTGTCTTATGATTAATATATTACCATGCATTGTGCGTGAAAACATCATCTTCTTTAGTTAAAAATCTATTTCCAAACTGCGGACGAGAATCAGATTCAGAAGAAAATTTTTCGTTGGTTTCAGCTTCGTCGCACATGTTTACAAATTGAAATAGGTATGTTTGATTTTGACAGTTCTTAGTTCGGCGATGTTATGACAGTAGTAAAGGTATGTTCGATCTGATGTGTGTTATGAGTTCCTAAATTTATGCTACGTTTCCGGTACTGCAAATTATAGGTATGTTCCTTTACTTTGAATCTCTGTGCGAAATTCTATACATTTTATATATTTTTTTTAAACGAACTTTGACAGACTTTTGTGTAGAAATTCACAGAAATTCATAGAGTTTCAAAGTAAAGGAACGTACCTGATGATAAAATCGAATACAAATTAAATGCGCTTGAGAACACGATGACCTCCAGGCGGTTTCTTTCGGTGACGTGTTTGTTCATAGCAAAGGAAATCTTTCGGAAGAAACTGCAATTGTCATGAGTCCACGCACGCATGCTTGTGCGTGCAGTACTCCCATATTAGCCCACAGTTTAGTTGCATGTGCGCGCCTGGCCTTACTAAATCAAGTACCTATATGAAACAAATCTCACAATTACCTCAAAGTTTCCTTTAGGGCCAGTTGTACAATAGAAAGTGTGTTCCACACCCAGTTTCAAACAGTTTCAGACTGCCAGATTTAGTCATTTTTAGTCCGAAGTCGTTCCAGACTTCAAAAGTTGTGCTAATTCTTACAAAAGAGAGCGCGCTCGAGAGAGTAAAACATTTCCCCTTCTTGCCAGTTTTAGTCCGAGGAATTTCTTCTGGCTATTTCTGGGCTGAATGTCAAATGCCTGGTTGCCGTATGTCAGATGACGTAATTTGTCAGTTGAGTACAAATAACAATGCCGGACAAGGGTTGCCCAAGTGTTAATTTTATTTTGATTTTAGTTTTGAAAGATAAGCATACTTTTTATCATTTTATTAATCTTTTAACTAATCAACTATTTACAAAAAATTTACTCCAATAAGCAGAACTATTTCTTAAAAAGAAAATTTAAAATTGACAATATTGAGTATTACTTATATTATATAGTGCTACTTGAAGAAAAACACGCTTAAGCTTCATAATTTATTGTATAATTAAAGATTTGTTTGTTTGTATATTAATATACTTGATGTAAGCTTGTACGTTTATTCTCTGTTAACATTTTATTTTCTTGGGATGTGATTCTTGAAAATTTTGATTAAGATTTATCACTGATCTACGGCAACCATAGTCGAATATATTTTTTGACGTTTAAAAAGTAGTCCACTTTAGTGCGAAAACCGTTCCAGACATTTTTTCAGTTTTCTTTCTCTTTGAGAGCATTTCATCCCCACTCCTCAAATTTGACATTTGACCAACTTTTAGGCCTGTATTCACCGAGCGCTCATATGAGCCTCATAAGTTTATGAGGCTCATAACATTGGGGTATTCACCAACCACTCATAAATATGTTTCGAATTTCGAAAAAGAGAGCCACTCTCTGTCAACCAGGCACTCCCAAACTTTAAAATCAAACTTTTTTAGGTAGATGGAGTGGTAGCGATGGAGATGTTTGTGTTTGTGGGGGTGGTGGTTGTGGAAGTAGTTTCGAAAATGTCGGACTATTTTTCGAAGAGAGCGCTCATAAGTTATGAGTGGTCGGGACCACTCATAACTTTTATGAGCGCTCATAAATATCCACTTATTATTGCTTGGTGAATAGGTTTATGAGGCTCATAAGTTATGAGTGCTCGGTGAATACCGGCCTTAGTGCGAGAAATCTTGGGAACGGACCTAGTGGTTCAGCCTCGGTTCAAGATTTTAACTCACCGATTTCGGCGGATTAACTAAGGGCCAGTTGTACAATAGTGGTTCAGCCTCGGGTCAAGGTTTTAATTCACTAATTTCGGCGGATTAACTAAGGTTCAACCCTGGTTCAAGTATGTAATTGGCTATTATCACACACTTGAACAGTAAACCACTGTTGAAACTCAATTAATCCGCCGGAATCGGTGGATAAAAATTGCTGAACCACGGTTTAAATATTTGTACAACTGGCCCTAAGGTTCAACGCTGGTTCAAGTATGTAATTGGTTATTATCACACACTTGAACAGTAAACCACTGTTGAAACTCAATTAATCCGCCGGTGGATACAAATTGCTGAACCACGGTTTAAATAACAACTGGCTCTTAGGGCCAGTTGTACAAATATTTAAACCGTGGTTCAGCAATTTTTATCCATCGATTCCAGCGGATTAATTGAGTTTCAACAGTGGTTTACTGTTCAAGTGTGTGATAATAACCAATTACATACTTGAACAGCGTTGAATCTCAGTTAATCCGCCGAAATCGGTGAGTTAAAATCTTGAACCGAGGCTGAACCACTATTGTACAACTGGCCCTTAGGGTATAGCCGTTAAGGTAAGACCGCACTTGGCGGAACTGCACTTCAGCGGAACTGAACTTCATGACTTCTTTGTATGAAATTGTATGAGCTATATCGCACTAAGCGACAACTGCACTTAACGGCGCGACACTTTGCGACAAAGTTGGTAATCTGACCAACTGTGTCGCGACGTGAAGTTTCGTTCAGTTTCGTGCGAAAGTGCGTAAGGTGTCGCTGAAGTGCAGTTCCGCCTAGTGCGGTTCTACCTTTAGTGCGATTGAGGGCCAGTTTGTTCACAATGGGTTAAATCTGAACGATAACTTTCACAGCTTCTAACTAAATGGCGCTAATCAACCAAAATCGGCTGATTAGCGATTTCTATGATTAATAACCTTAATTATCGATTCCTTGAAAAAAATTTTATTACCTTGCACATTCGATGATTTACCAGTTGCAATAATTTTTGATTAAAGATGATCAGCTGTGAACAAACTGGCCCTTAAGGTTGAACCGCACTAGGCGGAACTGCACTTCAGCGACACTGTGCGCACTTTCGCACGAAACTGAACGAAACTTCACGACGCAACACAGTTGGTCAGATTACCAACTTTGTCGCTTAGTATCGCGCCGTGAAGTGCAGTTGTGCGATATAGCTCATACAATTTCATACAAATAAGTCGTGAAGTTCAGTTCCGCTGAAGTGCAGTTCCGCCGAGTGCGGTCCTATCTTTAGTGCTACGCTGTGAAGTGCTTAGGGCCAGTTTGTTCACAGTGGGTTAAATCTGAACGATGACTTGCACAGCTTCTAACTAAATGACGCTAATCAACCAAAATCGGCTGTTTAGCGATTTCCATGATTAACAACTTAAATTACTTATTCCTTTAAAAAAATTTGATAACTATGCACATTCGATGATTTATCAGTTGCAATAATCCTTGAGGTCCAGTTGTACAATAGTGGTTCAGACTCGGTTCAAGATTTTAACTCACCGATTTCGGCGGATTAACTAACGTTCAACGCTGGTTCAAGTATGTAATTGGTCATTATCACACACTTGAACAGTAAACCACGGTTGAAATTCAATTAATCCGCCAAAATCGGTGGATAAAATTTGCTGAACCACGTTTTAAATATTTGTACAACTGGCCCTGTGCCACGCTGTGAAGTGCTTAGAGCGATATAGCTCATACAGTTTTCCTACAATTAAGTCGTGAAGTTCAGTTCCGCCGAAAGCGGTTTTACCTTAACGCCCATATTATTCACTCGATCCATCCTGATTAAAATTTAAATCCCAATGTTAAGTATACGAATTCAATGTAAATACATCCGGATTTAAGTTTCAATCTGGATTTATCGAGTGAATAATAGCTGTGTTTTATTTTCCCCAAGATCCGAACGATTGGATTTGCTTACAAAAATACATGTATTACAAAAACAACACAAGATCCAACTTTGTTTTGAATTTGGATTTCCAAATCCATTTTGAACACACACCCTTAATTTGTAAATGTCGTCAGTAGTGTAAAGAAAAAAGACAAAGGGTGTATACGAATAAAAAAAAACAAAGGAAAAAAAGAGTTGGGTATATAACAAGTTGTCACTGAGATCCTGGATTGTTTTATTTTCATGATCTGATCTGGATTGGATCTGGGGGAAAATTGTGTTGTTTTTGTAATACATGTATTTTTGTAAGCAAATCCAATCGTTCGGATCTTGGGGAAAATAAAACACAGCTAATATTCGAGAATCGAGAGAACATATTCGAAAATCTATTTTTTTTCCTTGTTTGATACAAATCAAACTATCTACTTCTTTTATCCGCTTAGAAGACAAAATGAAACACCATCATAGGTGTATTTTTTTTGCAAGCACGGGGGAATTGGACTAAAAAAAAACGATTCGAGGCTAAATTTGCATGCTAATTGCAACAATAACTAATCCCCAACGGGCTTAAGTCCAGATAACGGGCTAACCCCAGATAAACTGTGTTACTGACATGAATTACATACTTGTTATCGATAGTTTCTTTGAAAACTCCATGTTTTTTTTTGTGATGTCGTCGCTAATCCACGTTGTACTTTTTTTTTCAACCAATTGCCCCTGGGGATTGCAAAAAAACACACCTAATATTTGCATTGAGAAAGGTGCTGTAAAAGTTAATCCACTTTTTAATCTTTTTGTGCGGTGAAAAAACTTCCTAGGATTTATTAACGAGATTAACTTTGGTGAAAACGTAGTATTAAAATCAATACAAATATCCAATTGAAAAATCTGTACGTTAACGTTCGTACTTACTGCGTCATCTACATGTGAAGAATGTAACTGAATTACCACCTGAACTGTTTTCTGTTCATTTCATTTCCATTCGTATTTCTAGAATTGAAACAAATTCCAGCACTTTTTTTTGTTCCACATCAAACAGATGCTTTCTCACTTTCTCTTGAACAAACAATACCCATAACCCAGCGAAAGCAGCCATTTTCAAATTTGACCCTCTTTTCCAATAAGTTCCTCTCTTTCCCAGCCCAATTTCACAAAACCATATAATTCCAAAATGCAAAAAAAACGTTTCAATCCGTTCACGTTCAGTCAGTTTACTGAGTGAATTGAAACTGCACAGTGCACAGTGGTGGTTGCAATTCGTCGTCCAATCGTCTTCTATTTTATCCGTCGCGGATCAAAGGAATTTTCCTCAGAAAAACTGCAACAAAGAAACCGAATTAATTATTTGTGAAACAAAAGGAATAACCAATTATTAAAAAAAGCAAAAGAAAATCTTATTGATGATACCCATCCACCTGAGTAAAAAATAAATGGGGGTGCGATGGAACATGACAACGATCAATGAGTAAATGAGTGCATTTTCCATCTATTTTCTTTATCCTTCATCGTCGGGCTAAACCCGGGTTTTTTTCTCCTACTTCCCTTTGCCCTACCTCTACCCCTTCGATTTTGGTCTAGGTGGGTATACAATAAAAATTTCTCGTAGTGAGCTCAGAAATTAACTTAAGAGCCCCAAAATTAAAGGAAAATTAGCAACACAAAGTGAAAATTTTCAGTGAGCCGAATTGAAAAAGAAGAAAATCTAACGAATAAGTGCGTTTTTCCAAGTGAATAATCGTCGTTGAAGAAAAAAAAGTGAATTAAAAAATCTGATTCTGGTTTTCTTTTTCCTGCACCAACGTCTCGTTGTCGTGTGTTTTTTTTATTCTGTTTTCTGCACATCACACTCAGATCTTTGTGTTTTTTTCAATTATTTTTTTCATTTTTATCTTGAATTACGAACGAAACGCGAGAACGAGAAACAAAATACAAAATAAAGAGCAAGTAACGAGTAAATAAAATAACAAAAATAAAATATTATAAAATAAAAAAGAATCACCTGCGCCATATTATCCTCGACTTCGTTCTTTTTCCTGTTCACTCAGTTCGCTGGTTACGTGTGTGGATTTTTTGGAACGACGACATCGACTTCGAGTTGGACCGAAGTTCTGGAGGAAGAAGGATTTTCCTGCAAGTTCATCGTTTTTTCTTTGTGATTATTCTTCTTCACCATATTCTGGGATTTCGCGGCACAGCCAGAGCAGCGGAGGACGTGCATTCAAAATGAGTTGGGGTACTGAACTTTGGGTAAGTGGAGAACTCAGAACTTTGTTTTTTTTTTACACTTTTTCCAGTGCATGGTTGGATGCACACGCAAGCTAAAAAGCTAAGTAGCCAAACCCGAAGTCGAGTCCGAGGTCGGAGTTTTGGTCTGGGGATCGAGGAACAAATTTTCACTCGGATTCGGATTTCGGAATAACGTACTTGAGTGGGGCTACTGCGACACACCTGTGATTGACTCATTTTTTGCCTTTTCCCTCCACCACTCTCAGCAAATTGAATGATTTTATGGGGCGGGGGTTACAGAGGACAGACAAAAATGAGAGCACTTGGTACCTATTCATATTTTTATTTTCACCTTACTTTTTAAATTTGTAAGTAGTCTTTTAATTTACTATAGGTACCTACCTAATTAAATTACAATTTTCATTTTTGATTTTTATTGAGCATTCGATAAAGATCTACCTACCTACGTCTTCAATAAATTCTTTGTTAGTTTCTTGTTTTTGTATTGCCGGAAAAAATGATAGAACATTTTGTTTTCTTGACAAACACTTAAACTTACTAGATGATGAGTCATCTGAGGTTTTGTGTATCTGTGGCCTGTGCTTGTTTCAAACTTCATATAGATTGATCGCGCTACAGGTGAAATGGATTTTTTAATTTATTTTCATTTATTTATATTCGTAGGTATGGAATGAATTATGATAAGTTATTGTCGCGTTCGGGGATCTATCCAAAGCTTCCCGGATAGATTTATGTTGTTGTTATGCCTTGTGACAAATCAGCTGATGCAACAAAAACAATCCAACGTTGGTACCTATCCGAAAATTTTTGGGATAGGTTGATACCTATTTGATAGATCCCCGAACGAAAACCTGACAAATGGAGTTTCAGGAAACTATCTGAGCTAAAAGTAATGACAGGTTAGGTAGGTATCTATTTTAGAAGATTGGGCTCTATACCTACCTACCTACATATTTATCCTAGACTCTTAGTGCAACTTAGGTACCTACATATAGCGTGTTAATATTTTGTTAAAGATAAGTAAGTAATCAGTACAGTTTGGGCTGAAATATTGTAATAAGTACTAAAACCACACCCTTTGAAGCGTTACATATCCTAGTGACACTAGAGAAAGGAATTTAAAAAAAAAAACCGAGAACCCCAAATTCTGCCTAAAAATGCTTAAATGGAACCAACACGTCAAACAATGATAAATTTTGGGAAGTTAGTTAGGTGGATGAAATTTGTTGTACAGAAACCAATGAGTTTAAAGTTACAGATAATCAAAGCTCAATTAACATAAAGTTTAATAGATATAATAGGATATTTTATGTATTTACTATTACAATCACATAAGACAATTTCCTCAAAAAACTTTTAAGATAAAAACGTGAAAAACAGTTTACATTACAATAGGTATATGCAATTTAATCAAAATATTAAGAGTAGTTTTTGAGAAATAAGTCATAAGTCGTTTTGAAGGTACCTACATAGGTACCTATCATATAGTGAGACATTTTTATTAGTTAAATTGAAGCTCTATAAAGCTCGCTTTTAAAAAATTAATAGGTAGTAGGTACCTATATAACAAGTAAGATTTTTTTGAAATTCGCACTTCCTACCCTTTGTGAAACATGATAAGATTTCAGCATTAGTTTTAGCTTTTTATTGTAAATTATTTATTATGTCCTCCTTAACGCTAGAACTACTAAACGATGTTCTTATAAAAAAACTTAAATTATCTCGCAAGTCATGTGATGTGTTGGTACTCATGAGATATATGTATAAACATTTGTTGAATGATCCTGAAAACTTCTAGACATATCTTCTATAATTTCTGTAACTTTCAAGACATTTAAATATTCAACTTTCACGCACACAAATCTTTAACAAGCTATTTCATCTACAAACCTAAATTAAATCCAAACACTATAAGTAGGTATTGGTTGCGCGCCATTCTAGAAACATTTAGCACTTAGCAGAAGAGCGTCTTGTTTATATTGATTCGCCCGGTTTACAAAGAAGTCTTATTACCACCAAGAGAAGATACACATTCATTAGCATATTCTACGAGTCTGTATAAACATTCCTGGATATTTGTTCCATACACATCACATACATACAACGGCCGACCTATTGCCATTTTTGTTTACCAATTTTGTGTTCTCCGTTTCGTTCATGAACGTTTTGAACGTGCGGGAGCATATTATAGTTTTTTTTTTTAATTTTTTTTTTCATGAGCAAATAGCTTTGGTCGTAGCAAGAAGAACCGTCAAATCAAATGAGGTTCTGTTATTAATCAATAATTTAGCTTTGGGCATAGAGCATAGAGCAATAAAATTGTGATATGTTCAGTTGAGCGTGTGTTTTTCTCGTTTCATTCAAAATGAATTAAAATTCCACACCAGCAGTCAGCAGCACAAGCACCAGCACCAGCCATTCGGATAGTGAGAAAACCTGACCCGACTGGATACACCTCATTCGGCTTGCGGGTTGTCCACCACAAAACAGTCGACACTAGCTAGTGGAGTTGGCGTTGAAATAGCAAAAACCAGTTTATGTCGCAGTTCGCAGATAAGTTTAAGTATAGCTATCGTAGTTTGTACTTTTGTAGTTATCGTTACCCGAGAGCTATTTGTAGTTGTTGTTCTTTGTTTACCTTTATGGTTCTGTTGAGTTCTGAGAGTCAGGTAGAGCCTGACAACGAAAACGACGACAGCAACGAAAACAACAACAACGACGAATTTATTTTCACAAGATTTATCTGAGTTGAGTTGATGCAGCTGTTTCTGAAATGTTGGAAAAAAGCATTTTTCGAGTAATCACTACGATTGTATTCTCTAAGGTCATTTATCTGATTACGAATCGTGTTTCTTTGTTAAATCTTAGATATTCTCATTAACCTAGGTATACTGAAACGAGAGATAAAGTGTTTATTTTAGAAAATATTCAGTTTCGATTTCTTGAACCAGTTTTATAATAATATGTATGTGTTAAAAAATAAAAATAACTGACCGATAGCACAGTTTTTATTCAAGCATTAAACTTGGTGGTTCCATTTAGATGTAAATTTTAAGCGTAGTTTAATAAATTTGCAAGTTTATTACGAAATAACAGATTTCTCACGATTTCACTTGTTTGTTTAAAAATCAGCTGAGTAAAGTTGTTTACTAATTGGTTTCTTTTTGTTGGTCCAGTGAATGGTGAATGACGAACCGCTGTCGATGTGACGGCGGGCGTAGGAAGCTTTCAATTTTTATACCGGTCAATAATTTGAATTTTTAAGTTTGCGTGGCAAAAAAGGTGAATGGATTAGTCAACAAATTTACTAGTCGTAATTGTTGTTGCCGTCAAATCGTTATGAGGGTGATGGTATTCACCTTAAATATAATAATGATTCATCTATGCGTTCACGCATTTAATACTTGGAAATTTTATTGAATGGCCAATTCAGACGTACCTATAGCTGAAATTTTTCTCGCAGCGCTGCGAAATTCCCCAATTTTGTTTATCTTTTGTAGTTATTAATTTTTTATTTGACACTGATCAAGTAATAAAACAAATTAGGTAGGTACCTGCATGATTTTAGTTTGTTAGCAATTTTTTTTTTTAAGATCAATTAGGTAAGTGGGAATCAGTTGGTTTTAAAAATAAGTTTTCAACTTAATTATTCAAATCCATTCGGTTTGTATGTTCAATCCTAACTTAAATTTAAATTTGCGATTATGACATCAACACCTTCATTAAACAAATTATGAAAAAAAAAAACCTTTTTCTACTTATATTTCTTATCTAAATTTATATACATATCAGATTTTGAATTTGTGACTTTGTATTATTCATACAACATTAATAATATTTTCACAGCCATCTGCAAGACACATGCCGCAAATTTTTTGTCCTTTGGAAAAAAATTACATACCTAATACTCCAACACAAACAACTAAACTTACTTAACTTACCCTTAAACGATACTGTGTTGAATGCCTATGCTCAAATCGAATATATGTAGATACAGCTTATTAAGGGTTTCTGCTTGCATCTAAAATGGTTGCTAACTCAATTTGAAATCCATTTGCCAAGTCCTGCATGATGCATATTTCTATCAGGAAAAAGTTCCGGCAAAGCTTTTCACAAATTACATCTACGAGGCACTTTGTTAGTAATCAAATTACTACTTATATATCTTCCTCTAGTGTTCTCAGCTAAAGACAGCTTCCTGGGAGTTTCCCTCAAGTGTAAATTTTGTATCCGGTCTGGATTTTCGAAAATCGAAAAGAAATGCGCTGTGAATTCACAAATGCTATAACTAAAGGTACATTATGTAGTAAGTTTTCTTTTCCATTTCGACGCACATCCTTAATCTTAGGAATGATTTACCCCAAAAAAAATGCAGCTAGGGTGATTATTACACCCAATTTTTGGATGGTAGCTCCCTCATCAAGATTAGATCATCGTGATATGGGGTGTTGTCCAATGGCAATGGTATGGCTGGAAAATGGGGGAAGAAGACTTGCTTACGTCAGCACACTTGATGGGTGTTGTAGGTATACATGGTTTTGAACTTTAAGGGTAGAAAAAAGAACAACACATAAGGATGGCGGCAGCAAATGATGCAATCAATAGAAAGAAGAACAAGATTTATCCAAGAGGGTGCCAATATTTATTCAACGCCTAAAGCAAATAGATGTTGTCTTGGACGCATTTTTCAATCAAAATATTATTTCCTCTTGAAAAAAAAGAAATAAACAAAAAAAATCTGATAAAAAGGATCGAAATATGTTCATATGTATATCTCGGCTGAACAATGTGAATGTTTGCAAATTCCCTTTTTTTGTAGCCGAGATGAGTTTTTCTGACAACCCCTATATACATTTTTTTTAAATTCTCCGGTGCTGGTATGAAGCAGTCAATTATATTGTTGGTTGCAGCTGAGGGAGACTCGATTTACCTGCCGATATCGATTTCCGAGAATTGAAAATGGTTCTTCCTGTATAAGTATATTTGTATCCTGCATTATTTGAGTGAGTTATTGTCTAGACAGGAGAGTACCTATCGTTTTTTTATTTTATTGCACACACCCTCATATTGGATGTGATTATAAAGAGAATATACCTATCGATGTTTCACCATTCATATTGTGTTCTTGAGTATTGAACTTGCACGAAATTTATAACGAAGATTTTAGTGTTCTATGGTTTTGAATTGCATCTGCATTATGAGAATAATGCGGACAAAATATGTTGCTCTTAAAAAAATACACCTAATCCTTTAAGTAAAGGCGAGGTTTTCCCTGTTTCGACATAGGAAACGAAATATTTTATCTGTGAAAACACTTTTTCATACCACATCAAACAAAAATTTGTATGCACTCCCAAATTAAGGCAAGTAGATACACTATACGAGCACATTGACTTCACCGAAGTAAACTATTGAATGGTATACAATAATTTTGTTTACAAAACAGAAACCATTAGAAAATATATTTCTCGTAGGTATAGATAACCATATTTTTTTGCTTTGGAAGCAGACCCATCATCATGCTATCATGCTGTGCACAGGCTGAACTAATGAATTCCAAACAACCTCAACCAACCTCTTAACACATTTAAAGGAGTCATCATCGTCTTTGTCATCAGAGGGAACTTTATCATTAAATCGATGAGGAGCTGATTCCGCCTTTTTTTCAAGTAAACACACCTCAAAGAATTATTTCGAACCCATCTCTGTCGTCACGGACGTCTTGTGTATATAAATTTCCCTCTTCCTTCCTTCCATTTTTCTTTCTCAAAAAAAAAAAAAAATATAAAAACTAACACCAGTCTTTATGTTTTCTTTTTTTGTTATAAGACAGCATTTTGGAGAATCAATAGCGTAATGTTGGAGAAAGTGAGTGCGTAAACAAAACTCTGAAAGGAACATCAAGGCACTCAAGACCCCAACCAAAAAGAAAAAAAAGAGTGAGCTCCGGTTTTTATCGGCCTTATCTGTGGCCATTTGCGTCTATTTAAAGATTCTGCCGAAAGCTATCGATAGACCGAAATAAACGACGATGACGACGACGCGACAAATAAATAAAATATGGAAAATTTCATGACTCCTTCCCCTTCGACACACGGTTCTGACGATGAGGGGATTCCATATGAATTCCTCAGCGCCCCCAATTATACTTTTAACCAACCTCAACATTTTTGTCGGGGAGCAGCAACAGCAGCAGCAACAACACCAGCACCAGCTCCCTGTGTTTGGGTGATTCCTCTTTTTGTCTGTTTCTTTAGGAAAAATAAATTGAAAATGCTCGCACGCACCCATCGCATGGCGAATGCATTTTTATTAACGAATAAAAAAAAAAAAATGTCGCACGTAGGTTCAAGCGAGGGGGCACAAGCAGCCACTGCCTTATAGTCGCAGCCGCGGAATGTTTTCTTACAGCCTGTGCATTGTTTTGGTGCAAGAGCATTGGGAACATTGGCAAACCGAATGAACTGTGAAGGTGTTTCTAAGTAAGGAGTGCTGAGTTGTTCCTAATGAGAGGAATTCTGCACGTGTCTCGAATGGAATTTTTTTTTTAAGTCGCAAATAAGAATGAATGAGAAAATATCTGGAGTCGTCGGGGTTAGGTATTCGAGTTAGTGAACACCTCAAGGCGCTAGCTTTAAACGGGATTAAAATGAAGTAAAGGCATACCTACAACAATAGACTTAGTTTAAGTGTGATGCAAAAATATAGAAAAACGGATTCTCTTAACTGATTATATAAGTTTTGCATAAGATTTTCTAGCTCGCTAGTGATTTTATACAGGAAGGGCTATAAGAACGTCAAGCAACTTTCAGTTTTTCTAAGCTCTGACGTCAGTTTTTCAACTCTAGAATTTATTACAATTTTTGGAAAAAAATATATCACAAATAGAACTGCGGCCCACAAAAATAATTTATCATGGTTTCAAGAACAATAAAATGATTTTATTTGTTTTGTCTTATAGTATCCAAGCCAAAAGTGGCTTTACTTTATTCCATTGTACATATCTTACTTAACGGTTGAACAAATCTTCATAGTTCCTTGAAAAATTTTGATGTCACAACTAAACTTACATTGTACCACATCATGGGGATCATCTTTCTGAAAACCTTTGTTTCATCTTTGTAATATGTAAACGTTAAGATTAAGACATTTTGTGATCTTATGGAGAGCGACACAAAGTCGTCGAACCCTTTTATAAATATTAAAACAGAATTAATTTGTACATATGTACAAAGTACATAGATATATATTTTTTTATATACAACCCCCATTTATTTTTTCAAACAAGTTAATTCGAAATCGATAAAATTATGTCGCCACAAAGTCTTCGTAGGATTTTTTTTTTATATTTCACTTTTCTTTCCTTGATATATAATCTTTTTGTCCTTGGAAGTGGAAATGTTTAAAAAGCATTGTTCAGCTTACCCTCTGACTTCTGCTATGTCAAGGCTTGGAATGTTTCCAAAAGAATATTATTTATGATTTTAGCATTTTTTCTTTCGTTGTTTTCTTCGCAATATTTGAAATCACCAGTTTTATAAGCAAGCAATTTGGAGGTTTGAGTTGTTTATGTTGATACACAAAAATGTCAGGATAAAATTTTATTTGAATTTGAATACAAAATAATTTAATGTTTTTTTTTAATATAAAATTCAAACACAAAATTCTTTTAAAATATCAAAAATGATAAATTTTTTCCTCCGTCACATTACTTCAAGTTGAATAAATTAATGAATCTAGATAGGTTCACCTTCTCCTGTCCTACGATAGCTATAAAATTCCATAATCGACACCACAATTGACTCGCGTCAATTTGACTTGAATACGAAGTGAGTTTTTTTTTTTATTTTTTTTTTCTAAGCGGGTGTCTCTTTCTATACATATGTGTCGGGCGTTTTAATGAATACCTTTCGTTTATGCAACTCAATGAAGTGCTATTGTGAATTGTTTTGTCAGTCATGGAATTTGCAAAATGCTATGCAATATATGCAATGTAGAAATAAGTCTATATAGTCTGACAGGTACAACAGTGCAGTGCACATTCAATGCAGGTTTCTTACTCAAACTGTCATAGTCATAATTCTTGTTCATTTTTGTAACGTCTCATATAAAATTTAACATGAAAGAGACGGAAACTGTGTCTGGCTGGTTGGCTGGCTAGCTGGATGTGAAAGTTTGCCTATGGAACCTGGGGATGAGGAACCAGTATACTATAAATATGAAGAATTAAACAAAAAAAATTGTAGAAATATGAATCGTGATGCGCAACATAAATCGATGACAGACAATAGATTTTATGCGCATTTTATGAGCTATTCATAATGAGGTAGGATGTTGAAGATATAATATCTTAGAATCTGACAATTGATTGTTTTGTTGCCTTGAATGGAGTGTAAAGCTTTTTTTCTATTTGTCGCTTATTAATGTCGAGGCTTGAAACACACAACAACACTTTCAGAAAATAATAAGACGATTAAGAAGCTTGAAAGAGAATCTATTGAGCTTTGATTGTGACATTAATTTTCTTAATAAAAAACATGTGTGTTTCAGTTAACTAGGTAGGTAGTGAATCACCAGAAAGATATAAAAATATAAATAGGCGCTTCTTTGAATTTATAAATTAAAGACAAGAAATAACTGACGCACTGCCGCCTTTTGAATTCAAATTTTTAACACAAATTTTCTTCTTTTTTTTGTAATTTTCTCAAAAATGTATTAAAAAAAATATATATTTTTTATGATTCTAAATTAAAACAAAGTAAACTTAGATTTATTTATATGATAATATATTTAAATGAAACTTCTAGCGGCAACTTCCAAAAGGTTAAGTTATTATTTCACGAATAAACTTAATTCAAAAAGAATGATTCAAATGTAAGCAGTCAAGATACTGAGAGGCTATAATAGTGAATTTAAAATTGCCTGAATCATTATTTTTTAGAAACGACGTGTACGAAAGAATAATAGACATTTTTTCAACAAATTCACGTGCCAAGCGTTTTAATTAAACTAAAGCTCTATTAAGTATAGTACAGTTCAGTTTATTTAATTAGGGACACTTACAAAATTCTAGAATTTTAAAAAATTGAATCTTTTAAAGTTTTCTTGTTTAATAAATGACAAAGTAATTTAAACATACAAATGTAAAGTGATCTTGTTAATACTTAAGTTACCATCATAAATAAAACATGTTTTGCAAATCGTTATTTTTTTAATTTTGAAACATTAAACATTCCAATTACGGAACGAGAAGATTAAACAGTTATTTTAGGACACCTTCTACCAAATTTCGGTGTTTTTATTTTAATCAATAACACTGCAGCTGGGGATATGAAACAGAAATATTTCAGATTGGTCCCTGGATTCATAACAGATCCTGTAGTCGTGAATATGTTGAAAATGGGTCTGAAACCGCTGGATTCGGTTGGTAATTGTGAAGTAAATATTTTGCAGATAAGATTAGACACTTACCATAAAGACTTATTTAAATAATTAATGCATATTTCTTTTACAAACAAGGGTCGCTTTATTTAAAGCCATTTAAAAATTATAAAAAAAAACAACTTTTTAATTTAAGGCCAAGAATTTACTAAGAAACAAGTCAAAATATTTCTGACAATGTATTTTGAGAATCCAAATCTGTTAATTTGTGGAACACAAGTCCTCATTAAAACTTGGAGAGTAATTATCAGAATGAATAAATTATAATAAAATTATTAGCAAGGTAATGACGCACAATAGACAGTAATGAAGGTTGAGGGATGACGTCGAAAGATATTTTATTCAACGTTAACAAAAGCTATAATTATAATATATAATTTGTTATACATATTTCTTTGCAAGAGGCACAATAATAACGAGTACATTATATTTATATACTGAAGGGAACAGAGCTCCCCACCGCTTTCAAAAATCATGGTCATGGCGTAGAGAAAAATCGCAATCTAAGCAGGGTCTGAGAGTGGTTAGTGATGATATCTAAAATTTGACATCCATTTGACGTTAAAGAACTAATTCGCAATTTAGAAGTATGTACAATGAATGCCTTACGAGTGTAGAATTTAACTCCAGGAGTACTTGTAGGAACTTTCTTCGAAGAATTCTATGGTGACCTTGAATTTAACCTTGACGATGATCTTCAAGGTTATGTCAAGGTCAATATTTTTTGTTTTAAATTGAAAAGAGTGCGAAATTCAAAGTTCAAATATGTGTTGTAATTGGATGAAACACCCTTTAACATTTACTTAAAAATACGCGGGTTTTAATCTCATAAGTACAACATTTAACAATATGTGCATGAATTTTTTATAAGCACTTTTTTATCTCAATTATAATTTTTTTCATATTTATTTAGTGCAGGGTGGTGCAAAAATCGTAATTTTTTTTAATGAATGACTATGTTTTGAAAAACCGATTTATTTATTAGGTACGTCTAATTAACTGAACTTCACTGTAAATTTACTTGACTTGGTATTATAAGTTTCATCTCGTTTCTCTTTCCAATTTTAATTGAAAAAAAAAACTTTTATAAAGAAAACTAGTTATATTAACGATAATTTAATTATGGTCGATTCGTTTATATTCAAAACACATACATAAAGAAAAATAAATAAATCATTTTAGTGGATCACTGTTTTCATATATTTTTTTTTTTTTTGTATATTTGTTTGTTGATATTATTTTATTATAACCCAACATTTCAAGATAAAATCTCTGGCCAAGATATCAATAAAAAAATGTTTTTCATACATTAACATGTAGATACCTACTTATGTATACACTTCGGTCTGAATCTATAAATGCGTCAATCTATCAAAATAATTAAAACAAAAATAAAATATGTGGGTGTGGTTGAGGGCTTTTTGTTTTTTTACATAAGTCCAAAGTTCTGCTAGTATGTATGTATGTATTAAATCATGAATGTATAAAAATAAATAAATTCATATGTTGAATTATTATATTTATGTAGATTATTATGCACAATGAAAACAAAAAAGAACGTAGGTACGAGAAAGCTCGATTGAAAATTAAAAATATAGGTACATATGCGAACGGGTAGCCCTCTGTACCTATGCAAGTGAATGACTCTTCACATGTTAAAAAAAAACATGCTTTTTCTCAAACCCCCTGTATATGTATGCAAAAAATGAACAAAATCCAAAACACAAACTGTGGGAGGGTTTTTTATATTTTTATTTTTTTTTTTTCAAAGCATGAATTCTGCATATACATATGTGCAACAAGCTGTAATGAACCCTTTTTAGCGACGATTGTTTTAAGTTTTGTTTTCTCCTACTTGCCATTGTTCGTCGTCAACCGGCGGCGACGGCGACTACTCACACTTCTCCCCAAAAGCAAAACTGATGACTTTGTTGCCACAACAAAACATTAGTGAGCCCAACATAACCACAAAATGGGGATAGGCTGGTTGATGGTGCAACATACCTACTTACATATGTATGTATATATTATAAAAGAAGGAAAAAACTTTGTCAAAAAGTATAACTTTAAACCAGGGTTAGTGTATCCCCTTCGGGATATACATTTTTACTGTACTTTTGTCCTGTTTTTGTGTTTTTTTTTTAAGGATTTCTTTTTGGTTTTGTTCTTGTTCAGACGTTGGCAGTGTTGATTGTCGTGTTATTAATAGTGGCGACGATTTTCCTTTTCTTTCTGCCGGCCGGCCGATTTGGTTGTCTCTATATACTACAGGGAAGAGGGTTTTGCAAAATGACGTAGAAAGAAAATAAGTGTCTTCACCACATGGCATACATATCGGATTTTCAGGAAATCCGCGCACAGAAAAGACAATGAATGGCAGGATGTGGTGAGGTGATTTTTTTTAGTTTCTTCTTTTTTGTCAACATGCGAGATTAAAAGTTAACTTAAAACGCCTTCAAAATGTAAAAAATATATACATGTCATCAATGTTTACAGTAATGTAGGTACTTATTTTTTAAAATTGATAATTATTTAAGCTTACACATATGCACATACATATATTTGCAATCGTTAGTTTTGGTATTTAGAAAAAAATTGCAATCTTTTTATGAACAATTCAGTGCTTTGCCGATCGTCAAGAAAACGAGATTGTTTCGAAAAGTTTTCCAGAAAAAAACCCGTTCTTTTGTGATGTGGGCGACCCTGGCACCTGATCAAAATATTGTAATAATAATTAGTATTTTATTCGTAGACATATTTTTGAGTTTATAATAATTTTGTGTTTGATTAAAAAAAATAAGTTTAGTGGTTTGTATTGTCTAATCTTTGTAATTTGAACCTCAGGAAAAAAATAATTGTTAATAAGTGAGGCCAAGGAGCAATTATGCAGAGATTTTATCAACAAATTTGTCCATTGAGTTGAAGTGTGCAGCCGGAGCCTTGCAAAACATTCTTTCACACATGATTGTTCTGCACCAAATAATTTTATATGAATTCGCATTTTAAAACAATGAAAATTTTTAATACAAATTGTTTCACACTCTTATTCAAAATCGGGTCTCTTACCCTCACTATGAGATAGGATTACTCAAACTGTCTTGAATTGATACAAAATTATGAAAATCTAAAAATAAATTGTTCAAAGTGAAAATGTGTGAGAAAATAACAAAAAAAATATAAAAAAATAAAAAACATTAAAATTCATTAAAATACATAAAAAAAAACAAAATAAAATACAAATTTCGAGTTCTGGTCTTTTTCTAATACAAAACTTGCCCCATATTAGATTCATTACCTATACATGATAGGTGGGTATGTAAAAAACATTATCAACTTTTTGAATGGAATCATCTACAACAATGGCATTTAAGACTGAGATAAAGCTTACTATCCCAATATTTCAGAAGTAAAACTGTTTTTAATGATAATTTTTCATTTAAGTATATAGAAGCACTCATTACAATTTAATTATGTCTTAACAACTTTTCGAAGTAACAAGAAACATTCATATGTATATGTTAACAGAGATCATTTTCGATTAATGTAAGATATAACAAAACTTTCTACGAATAGTAAGTTCCCATTTAAGTGGTCTTTTATTCACAAATATGGTTTCAATGTCAGATGAGAATTTAATGGAAAGGTTTATTTAAAGTTTTAAACTAAATTATAATACAATTAATAAGATTATCAAGTGTGTGACTCATTTAAATACCATTAGGTTGAACATTTCGATTTGAGCTTCATAATTCCAGATAGTTTTTCTTTGTTTTTCAATACATTGGTCTTATTTTTTTTAAATTGCGAATCAAAGAAGACAACACAAACAACAACGGCTCAATTCTTATGTGAGAACAAATATTTTGTTTGGTTAGGTTTAAGACTACGAACGAATTTAAACCAACAAATTTTAGATCTCAGTATCAATTGTACATACTCACAGCGGCGATAGTTACTCTTAAATTATTGTAAGATTGTCTGAATAAATAATAAAAATGTCAATCATAAATTCTTAAAATTATGATTCATACATTTTTAGAAACATTTTTTACTCTTGATAATAATAAGTTTGATTTCATAAAATTTTGGAGAGAACAATAATGAACAAATATAAGGAACTCATGTTTTCAGAACTGACAAATTTTAGCTGATTAAATGTGTTTTTATCATGTGACGATTATCACTTCAAAATATTTAAGGTCCAATAATTGGATTAATTTTGAATTTCGTTAGTAAATTGGTCGTTTTTTTTTTTTTCAAAATAACCGATAGCTATGCTAACTTGACTGTCAAAAAAGCAAGTTAGAAAAAGGGATGTGTAAATAACTGTCGTAAAATTGTCGTAAGAGGAACATTTTTTCGAGATTGTTAAAAAATCACAAAAAAACTTAAGATTACGTATTGCAGTTTTCAATGAATCTAGCATTTCCACGGTTTTAATTTGCTATATATTTGTTCTCCTAAGTATTCAGTTTGTTTTAACAGATGTCGCTCGAGTTTTTTAATAAGTTGTGCCATCAAAATTTTGTTCGCTTTTTCGCTAACCCCATGGTAACTTGACTATGCAGTTAGAACTACCAAGGGTTATTTAAAAAATAAAAAAAGCTTGACAATTTGTTTCTTTCACGACAAATTTAGGAGAAACTGATGACAATTAATGGTAGCTAATTTTCAGAATAGGTAATGGTAATTTTCCTGTCAAGTTAGGATTACCATAGGTTATAAAAACATTCGCGGCTTATTTTACCACGAATTTACAAAAAATTTACAACAAATTTACGGCAAATTTATAACAAATTTACGACAAATTAACAATAAATTTACGACAAAATTTAAGAATCTAAAACAAATGAACAACAAATAAACGATGCATTTACAACAAATTTACTACAAATTTCTAACAAATTTACGACAAATCTATAACAAATTTACGACAAATCTATAACAAATTTACGACAAAAGTTATAACAAATTTGCAACAAAATTTAAGACAACAAATTTTCGACAAATTTACAGCAAATTTACGATGAATTTACAACAAAATCGAGACAAATTTGGGACAGATTTACGATGAATTTACAAAAAAATTGCAACAAAGACAAGTTTACAACAAATTTACGACAAATTTACAAAATTTGTTGTAATTTACAAAATTTGTTGTAATTTACAAAATTTGTTGTAATTTACAAAATTTGTTGTAATTTACAAAATTTGTTGTAAATTTGGTACAAATTACGAAAAATTTACAACAATCTTAAGACAATTTTATGACAAATTTACTGACAAAATAAAGACAAATTTACGACAAATGTACGACAAATTTAAAATTAATCCAATTATTGTACCTTTTGAAGTAGTTGTGCTAACTTGACGGACATGTTTTTATCTCTGAGAACACGCACGGATTTCTTTGTTATCTCAAAAAATTATTTATCAAACGAGAAAACAATTCAATTTCGTCTTTTTGCTCACATGTATGTATGAGTTTTAAATCAAAAATCAACACCTGTATGAGTTTTAAATCAAGAAATCAATACTTGAATAACTAATTAGAATTTTACTTAGACAGTTTCTTAATCGATTATCCAAATCTGTCAGATATAAGTCAAACTAAATAAAAAAAAAACTAAATTTAGCATTAAAGAAGGCGCCTTTAATACATTCCTAGACTTCCTCAAACGAAAAAAATGTCAAACATTTAACAGTCCCAGTGTCAATAGCACTTTGTGGTGCACATCTAGTTCAAGTTGAACAATGATAGAACAAAAAAAATCTTTCATCGACCACCAACTATAAACAGGTGCCAAATATCTTTGAAAAAAACTTGACCCAATGATTCTTTTGCCAACTTTTAACCATACACATACATAGGTGTGAAAGAGTATTTTTATCAATTTAAATTTTATAAATTATATGATTAATGAATAATATCATTTAAGAATGCAATTTGTTAATTTTAAGTATTTACATATATGTAACTATTTTTTGTTTTTAATTTTATCTTTTATTTCTCCTTTTTCAGGTAAGTGAACTTGATTCTCAATTGATCGGAAACCATATAATTTGAATTGATTGGAGTAAAATTATAAAAAAAATAAAAAAATAAATATGTGAGCACATGAGTCAGTAAGTTTTTTTTTCTTATCATATTTTGTTTTATCTTCTAAAAATAACTAAGTTAAAAGATAATAATTTGTCAACATTGACATCATGACGTTAAATATTTGTGTGTATATTAAAACAGCTAATAAATTTCAGAAAATTTTATTATGACCTAGAACCTACAAAGCTTTTTTAAATCTAAAAAAAAAAAAATAATATAAAATTTGGCTCATAACGTTGAATTTCGTCTGAATTGTGAACAGCAAATTGAAGGAACGTTAGTAAAACATTTATCAGATTGTCTAGATATCTTTTGATGTGTTTGAATATGCGAAAATATATTCGAAATTAATATTTACTTGATTTCATATAAACAAAATAAATAAGAAAAAATAATACAACAAATAAAAGCAACAGCATATGTAATCCTTCGACGCGAATATACAAATGTGAACAACTGTGACAGCTCAATTAAGAATTCACACGTTGGCAGAATGGGGGGAACTATAGACACTATGTTTCGCAGACACAGTGAATTACAAATAAAGTAAACAAACTGATCTGACAGAACTGTGATCTCATTGGATTGGACAGGATTGCCACATTTAAAGGAATTTTAAATAAAAAAAAATAAAAAATTCTGAAAAAAAGAACATTAATAAAAAGTAATATAACGAAATAAAAAAAAAAATAAACTCGCCGCTACCGTCGTCCTTAAATGAACAAAAAAATAATAACAAAATTCTGAACACTTACTTGGGAATACAAGATGGCGAACAAGTTCTCACCGTTTCCAAATGGCGGCAAATTTCAAAATCGAAAGAATTATTCCGCGTTCTTTAGGAGTATAGTGATTCATGCCCATAGTTGACGTGTATGTTATATCTGTTTACTTCACAAATGTCAAAATAGAATTGACATTTGCCGCCATTTGCAACCGGTGACAACTTTTGCGCCACCTATGTATGTTACGACGCACTTTACAGAACGCTTGCATTAGGTTATGCTAATCGATAACATCCGGATCCGTTTTTGCGTCGCAAAACGAACACCAGAAACACATCGATTTAGCCGGTAAATATATCATCATCTTCATCTCCTTCCTATATTTATTAAATGTTTGTGCTTTTTATTTGGCCGAAAAGATATCTGTATTTGCCACAGACGATTCTCTTTACAATCCATACAAAAAAAATTAAATTTCCTGTTTCGAAATTGAATTCTACCACAAAATGTGTTATCTTTCTCGTCGGTCGTCGAGTCGTCTTCTTTCGTGTGCTGATGCTTTGTCCTTAAAAAACGACATTTGCGTGGGACTCTATTTCCCCTCGAGGAAAGACGACTGCAAAGTGCTGATGCACCGCCGCATATGGATTCGATAAATAAAAAATGTTAACCAACTGCTGCAGTAAAATGGCAGTTGTTTTTTTTTGCATTTTTTTTTTATCTGAAGTTTAAACCCAAAAATGGGTGCGAAGACGACGACGTTTATGACGAGAAGACGCACGGTTGTGTTTCACTTTCATGAAGGGACTTTTTTTTTCATTTGAATCATCTACATGGATGTCACGGAGACGACGAATAAGCGACGCAAAAAAAAATAAAATGCTCGAGAGTCGTCTGATACTAAAATATGAATCAAAACTACACGAGTCGATCGAAAACGCTCCAAACGAAGGCGTCCCATTTAATAGAAAAAACAAAAAAAAGCACAAAATTAAACTACTTTATCTGAATTCATGCTGTGAATATGATTTAAAATCATCAAGCCAGTGCCCTGGGGAGCTACTGTTGCAATAAGCAATAAGCATGTAGCTACGCTGCATACGTGCCGATAATGTTTTTTTTTTTTTTTTTTAATAAAAAATATACAATTCTCATATCTTAATTTGTTGCAAAATATACTTCCGGTGTAAATATACATGTATATTGTATATGACTCAAATATAAAACATACATATGTATGTACATGTACGTTATTATACTTTGATTGTTCAAAGAGCGGGAAATCAATTCTTTGTCTAAACAAATTAATTTAGTTTATAGTGAGCGCTAAATTATTTAAATTGAAGATATTTGATAATTGAAGATTTATTGCACTTTGCACTCTGTTCTCTGTTGTTTTTTTTTTAACGCTGAATTGGAATAAATTTGCAAATATTTAAATTCTCAAGCGTACAGAGAATATTTTTCATTGATCGAAGTGGGTGATTCTGAATATTTCGAATGATGGCTATAGACTGTGCGTGAGAACGTTGGTAAATTTACTTTTTTTTTTGTATATGAATTAAAGATTTCCCTTGCGTGCTTTTCTTTTTTGTTTTGTACCTATTTGTTGTTGTTTTTTTTTTCTTCTTAAAATTTCGATATCATTATTTATGTTAACCGGAAATATTGGTCATATCCGTTGTTATGTGTTTTATACTCACACTCACATACATGTGCAATCTATATGGGGTCCCTCAAGGTTGTGCCCTTTGGCTTTCAGCTTTTATTACAAATAAAAATAAATTAGATTGATTGATGAGAAACGCAATTTAGCGTGTTAGTTTGTAAGAAAAACAGAATTATTTTTGTTTTAAATTATAATTTTGTATTGATGATAATTATTCAACATTTTCAATAAAATGTGTTCAAAAGAAAAGTTTCCAATATCAGTTTGATGTACGTTATTTTCTAAAAGAAAATTGTCAAAATTTGAAGGGAAAATGTTTGTGTGATGAGAAGCATTAGATCATAATTAATTGTGTCAAAGTCACGACTCCCACACGAAGACCAAAAAAATAGAGTAAAATTTGGTACAAAAAGTCCCAACTTTGCAGTGTACGCTTTTGATTTATCCGCATGCATCCGCGACTGAAAAACTGGTTCTTAAGTTAACTATTAAAGAATAAATTTATGTCGACAGTAAGCTTACCCTGGTTTATTTTACCACTGAAAAATTGGGCCCAATTGATTTAGAAACACTGAACCTAGTGTCATTGCCTATTTTTTTTTAAACGGGACTTCAAAAATTAGGTCAGAATAAGCTGCAAAAATAATAAAAAAAAGAAATCATTGTCATAAAATTTCTGATATGTCATAAAGTCTGTGTGTCATAAAGATCGTGATTCCAAAACTGTACCAAATATACAAAATCAAGTCAAATATGTTGCAGACAAACTACCAAAGACAAAAAGAACTAATTTTTGAGTTATAACCGATATTTTTTTTATAAAAAAAGTTTTATTTTGCATTTTTTTTTTTAATCTCAAAGAAAATTGACAAATTTTGACTCAAAAAGTTGAAAAAATATTGAAAAATGATTCCGTTTCTGCCTGGTGATTTTCTGACAGTTGAAAGCTAGGTAAAACATGTATTATAACATTTTCGTCAAAAATTTATTTGGGAGATAATTTTTGACAAGTGACACTGTGCGATTTCACATCACATCAAAAATAAATATAATATTATTCTGCCCAAAATGCAAGGTTTAACCAAATTGTTTGAGAAATAAGAAGAAAACAAATTTTGACACAACTGCTTATTTCTTCGCTAAACCACCTTCTTCGGTGAGTTAGTTTACACCCATATTATATAAATGTCAGTTAGCCGAAATTTTGTTTTATTAGTTAGTTTTGCATTTAATCCATGACTTAAACATAACTTCCAGCTAAGTCGCGTTTATTAATTTGGGTGTTAAAGTACATATATATCTTACCTATTAAAAAGGAAATATAATTAAATTTCCTATCAGAAAGATCCTAAACAACCGTTCTTAAGATATTGGTTAAAACGCTAAAGCATAACACTTACAGCCGCGCTCTTTTTTAATACTTAGAGATGACTTACCTCCCGATTACAATCTTAAAAGTTCTGCCGACTGGCCTTAATCGAAAAGCTCCAATGATCTTGGATCCATCACAGGTGTGAACGTTATTGAAAACAATATTTCAAAATCAATATTTTTTACGATACGATAATATCATAAATATTTGTTTAGTAAGCTTTAGTTTATTTATTAAATTAAAATCTTACTAAAAACACAAAGATTTTCTGAGCACCTATTACTCCTGTTTAGTTATTTTTTTTAACGGTTTCTAAGTGATTTCAATAAAATCTTGCTATTTTGCTGTACCGTTGCTATAGAAAAAATATTTTTTTTATTTTTTATATATTTAAATTTTATTTATTTATCCTCTTGTGTTTCTAAATTGCTATATCCTGGTTATCAATAAGTATAACGGTTCATTGTGTATGTAAATATATTTTTAATTAAAACACTTCTCTTCTTATAATAATATGTTAGATTAAGACTAGTTTGTCATAAATTTTGAATTTTAAATTGATTGCGAAACGCCAAACGCACTTTCACTATACATATATGCTGATATAGAAATAATGATAAATAAATAGAATTTGCATAATTCCACCGGCTATGAAAATAACAAAAAAAAAAAAAAAAAAAACAAGAACAAGAACACGTTTTTCTCCATTCCATTTGATCTCCCTGACACAAGCTAATAATTATGATGAATCTAATATAAATTCAAATCAAAAAACAACAAATCAAATCAATTTTCTGCCTTAAATACATAATTTCACTGACAAATCGCATGCGCAAAAGATTTATGTATGTATATTCAAATTGATTGATCTATAACGTTAGTTTGAAAACCTCTATAAACTTAAGTATAACTTATGTACAATGGCATGTGATATGGTAAGCTATTGCAATTTTTTTTATTATGCCAGATTGGTTATTTTTTGTTTGTAATGAACAAGCAATCTAGACATTATAAACAATAACTTAAGTTGCTAAATAAATTATTAAAATACAATACAGTTTAGTTAAAAAATCCACTGACCTAGATTTCACTTATACAAAACTTATCCATTTCAATATAAAAAGATATATGTATATCGGAAAAAGTGAGAGGGAGGCCTATTGTAAAAAAAAAAAGATATGAACAAAATTTTAATCGATTTTAAGTGAAATTTAAACCAAATTAAAAATGTATTTATTCATCAATTAGTTTTTATTTTCTATTCATAACAAGACATTATAATATACCAAAGTCCAAAATGGAATGTTAAAAAAAAAAAAAAAAAAACAACCATAACCATAGCATCAATTTAATGATGCGCGTTTGCAAATTGCACATAAGAGTGAAGATCGATACGCGTGTCATAACGTGTCAAGTCATGATCAGTGATCACTGATCAGTCAAGGTGAAAAATCATGTAAAAATGATAAGTGGGCATGCAACACGAGTTTATGAAATTTATTTTTCTTTTCGTTTTCTTTCTATTTTTGGAATTTGTTGTTGTTGTTTTTGTCTTGAATAGTCAGCTTATGTTGAATATTTAATCAATCAAAATTAATTTAGAAATTGAAGATGCATTTGGTATTATGTATTTGATATTAGATGAAAACTCTTGTTTCATTTCTTTGACTTTTTTAAATTAATAGTTTTTATTGTGAATAAATTTTGATATTAATGATGAATGGAAAAATAAATATACCTATATGGGTGTATCTTTATCATTTCTTTTTTGTTGAAATTTTTGTAATAGCTCGAATGAAATTTGTACGAAACAAAAAATTGGAAAAGCTGTCTGGAAAATTCGGCTAAATCTGAAAGTTCTTTTTTTCCATACATGAACTCGCGAATTCAAATGATGGATTTGCGTAGTTATTTTTTTCCGATCCTATAACAGTGTTTTTTAAATGGTTTTAAAAAAATCCGCCCACGGCCACGCCTAATTTTACTTTACTGATTTGTATGAAATTTTCAAATTTTGTTATTTTAAGTAGGAGGAAAGTATAAAAAGAGATTTGAATAAAATCCACCCCCAGCCACGCCTATTAATCTTATATTTCTGGTTTTTCCTTACAAAACATTCTTATATTATAAAAATTTTTAAACAAAACTATATTCAACTTAGGACATGATATTTGTTCAAACCACTACAACTACCACACCCACTTTTCATATACATATTTGAATTATGGTCTCTTTATTTAATGTCCACTTTACTGATTTTTATGAAATTTCCAAATTTTGTTATTTTAAGTGGAAGAAAGGTGATCTGATATAAATCCACCTACTGACACGCCTAATTTCTCCGAATTTCCTAGAAGTATGAAATTTTGTAGTTATAAGTTAAAGTTTTCTATAAATTATAAAGCATGACGTGGTGCTTAGTAATTGTTTTAGAAATCAGCCTACTTCCAAGACCAATTTTCTTATGGTTGATATTCTCCATATTTATCGAATCAAGAAAGCTGAAAATGTGTAGCTATAGTTAAGATATTTGTATCCTAAAGCATTTTTTTAAATTTTTTTTTAAAATCCGCCTTCTGCCACGCCCAATCTTTGTATGCTTGAATTTCCTCCTATGAAAGTTGAAATTGTGTAACTAAGTTATCTAACTTAAAGTATTTTAAAGCATTTTTTTTAAATTCGCATTCTGCCACTCCCAGTTTTCTTATATTCGAGTTTTTTTTTTATTAAACGTCCTTAGAATGTGGTTAAGACAGGGCTAGGGGCAGCAGGTCCAAAACGAATACTGTGGGAATAGTTTTCAAATAAGAAGAAATTCATTTTAATAAAAAAGGTTCAAAACCGAGAGTGTGCATTGGACCATTTAAAAATATTATGGAAAAATTTGCCAAAAATTTACGGTCGAAATAACATAGTTATTCTTGTCTTTCTGAAAGTTTGAGAGTGTAAAGACACAAATTTAACAATTTTAATGCTTGTTTATGCTTACATTACATATATATACCAACTTTCGAATAGTTTGGGTATATATTTGAGAGTTTGGCAATGGGACGATAAATTGTTAACATCGTACCTACTTCTGACCTTTTTTGTGTACATAAAATAGAATTTCCAAATCTGAGGGAATTCTCCTCAATATTAAATTACAACAGAAATTTAGTTTTAAAAACAGACTGGGTTTATGATTTTGTACTAAAGCTTCTAATTCTAACTCTAACTCTCCCAATACACACATCTGACAGTGATTTGTAACATTGAAAGGCCTTTTGTTATCTTTGTTACCATTTAATATTTTGTTAAATAAGTATAAGTCGAACATTACTCGTATCACTTTTGGTATAAGATTAATTCACTTTGCCTCTAACATCGAACAACATTTGATAGCTAAACTAAACCACGGAGTAAATTCTGAATGCTTTACTGATAAACTTACTTAGGAATAAAATATTGATTTATTTTAATCCCAGAACAATGAACGTTCAGTATACAGGGAACGTATACATAAGTGAATTTTTAATTTGACCACAAATGTGCTTTAATGTTTTTCAATCGAATCAAGCTCAAGTGCATACTCAAAGCAAACCCTCATCCTTGAATCGATGCTGAAAAAAAAAATCCATTGAGTTTTTCATTATAGATTTTTTAATAGCATCAGGCTTTCTGAGTTTGCACCCCTTATATAGGGTCACCATTAAATTAAATCGATTCCATAACGCACTCAAACACAATAAGGATATATGTATAATGAAGAAAATGAAAAATATCCTTGAAAAATTGCATTTGATTATTTTTATAAAATTAAACTATATAGGTACATTATGTACATATAGGGTTTATTATGTAGAAGTAATATTAAGTAATGTAAGAATTCGCGTTGCATTGTTTTCATGCAAAGGACAAATGTGCAGTTCCACATTGCCAATATATATTGTCCTCGTGGGACATTTTTCTTATTCGATCAATAATAAATAACATACACGAACAGAATATGAGTCATCTTATGAATTATTTATGCTATAACGGAAAGAATCCCTGATGAGCAACAATTTTTAAATATATAAGGAAAATTTCAAGGAAAATGCAATTTCAAAAGAAAAAAGGTGTTCACCCCCGCATTTATGATGCGCATATTCTTTTCACCCTTGTCAATGTGGGGATTTTTCCTTCGTATTATAATATAATACTATATCTATTTACATATACATATATCTTTATGTTGTTTGGTTTGGCCCAGCAGCAAGTATGAGACGATGATTAAAGCCTGTCTGCCGGGTGTCCTTGTAGATGACTCACAATCTACACAAATAGATACATAGAAATAGCTATGTGTGTATATATTTATTTATTTTTGTATACACACACCCACACCCACACACAAAACCGGGGGTTTGAGAAAACACCCTCTTAAGTTGTCCTTGCCCGAATTTAAGCTTCTGTTGGTTTGTTTGATGTTCGGTTCGTCACAAAGGGTTGTATACGAGTATATGAGTTTTGTAAAAACAAACAAAAAAAAAATATGGGGAAAACCCTTGTTGCATTTGCACGCACCAATTTTTTTTAAATATAAAAAAAAACAAAACAAACGTTTCAAATCGAATCATTAAATAATCAGAGAGAGCATTTGGCAGCTATGATATGGAGCTTTATGCAGACATCAGTGAATCTAATGGGGTTTCATTTTTCGTTTATGAGTTTCAAATGAATTTTCATTTTTATGAAAACAAAACAAACAAACATTTTGAAGTGGAGAACTTTATAGAAAGCACTTTCTATAATTAGCAATTTGTAGTCACAACGAAAAGGGCGCGGTGTTGCTACATATATGTATGTACATACATACATATACCTATATATAGGAATAGGATTGAATTTTACACTTGGGTTCACTGTTAAGGACTAGCCTTCTGTGAAAAAAAAGAAAAAAAAAACATGGAAAATATTTTAGTGGCATTTACATGGTCTCGTTCATGTTAGAAATTATGACTTTGTGTAGGAGTAGGATGAGTAGGTATATTTATGTAAATTTTGGTCAGACATAGTTGTTTTTTAATCTTTTTTTATGAACCAAAGAATTCATATGGTTGTTTTAGAGACAAACAAAATGACTGACCTCAATTTAGAATTAAAACAAAATGTGCTATTTTATGACGAGATTTAGTTGGGGATAAGAATAAAGACCACAGATTTACTTAACCTATATTATTTAAAGGGTCAAACAGCATCAATTTCGAAATGTTCCCATTTTTATTTTGCTGTCATGTGTTAAAAAAAATTAATAAGTTCGAATTTAGTGTGAAACAAGAATATATTAATTTATTCTACTAGCTGACCCCCCCCGGCTTCGCACGGGTAAATAAAAAACGTAATTTGCGTATAAGATTTATACACAAGAAATTATCAATAAAAATAACCTTATTGTATGTTACGTCAGAAAATAAGAATATATAACTGAAAAGTCGAAATTTTATTATTCTGTACCTATAGCTTTTGTCAATTTTTAATAATATAGGTTTTTGGTGAATTTCCAAAATTATTCAAAAGTATAATGATTAAAATGTGGTCTTAATGTCGAAATTTAAGTTAATTTTTAACAAATTTTTCCATAATACATACTTTTAAATGGTCCAATGCACACTCTCGTTTTTTTACCCATTTTTATTTAAATGAATTTCTTCTTATGTGAAAACTATTCCTACATTATTCGTTTTGGTCCTGCTGCCCCTAGCCCTGTCTTAGACCTTGTTTAGATCGTAACATGCTCACTACGTAGTGAGTAGTCATGTCGTGTCTACACTCGAAATTTTTCAGACATGTTTATCGCTGAATTCTGATAGAATATCTGTGAATTGAGACATTTGATTCTGAATGCCATGAACCATGACTTAAATATTATATAAATAAGTACTTGAAAAATATGGTAGAAATTGCAATTTTAGTAATTAAATCTACTTCAGCATCTTTGCATTTTTTGCGCCTACCCCTGACCAATTACACATTTCTTATTTTTGTTCTCATCTACCTCACTCCTCAACGAACTGGAAAAAAAATGAAAAAATGGTATTAAATGGAACATTTCGGACATAAAACATGACTGCTCACTACAATCTTTATGTTTACTTCCTGACTGTCGCCTCCCTTTCCACCTCACAGATTTCAACTACAAACTGCCGTTACTACGTAGTGGGCAGTCACAATCTAAACAGGGTCTTAGTCACTTTCGGTGTTCCCCAAGGCAGCCACTTAGGCCCTCTTCTTTTTATCCTTTCTAATTAAGGTTTTTTTAACAGACGGGTAGGTGGTTAAAATTGGACAAAACAAGTTGTGTGAGAGATATGAAAGAATTTTTTGTTTTATTTGAAAGGCGTATCAATGACATTATGTCAAATTATAGCATTCGAGAGGTCTAATTTTCAATGACTGGTAATGTTGACTTTGAGGGCACCGATCGTTTGCGACTTATTGGCATAAACCTGCGACTTAAGAAAATATTCGTAACGAATTCAAATCGCACCATATCGGTGGTCAGTCTATGTCGCTTCTGCGTGAGATTACCATTCCTACAAATTTCCCGTGCAGAATATCTATTCAGTGCCCTGTGGGAACCACATTTAATTCACATCCATATCATCCAATTTGGGTCATCGCTCGGTAGAACTCTCCGTTAATGGTGATGGCAATGCCATCTTCGATTTCGAAGAAGTACGGACCAATGATGCCGACGCACGTGCGGCCCCACATTCCACAATCTATACACCAAATAGTGACTTTCTGCGAATTTATTGCCAATTGGTGGATCTCGTGTGGTATCATTGGTATCTTCCCAAATCCAGCAATTTAGTTTGTTGACGTACCTTGTCGTTCACCCAAAAATAGGCCTGGTCACTGAATATGATTTTTTGGTGAAATAAGGGTCCGTTAAGAACTTTTCCAGAACCCAGTCAATTAATACACGGCTATGTCTATGGTCGTTTTCCTTCAACCAACTTGGTGATTTGTTTTTAGTGTTTAAAAAAAAAGAAGAAAATTAACAAGAAATAAAACGAAATGGCAGCAATAAACTGTCAAAATATATTATCCCTCTCCAAATCTCGAAACCCTTATCCAATTTAACAATTTTGACGTTGGATGAACATATGAACGAACTTCAAAGAAATATATAATCAGTTATCGGCAACTAAAATAATTGATTCTTGTTTTCTATAAAAGTGAAAAACATAAATTTTTAACCGGATTCCTTTTAAATAGAAAAACAAAAGAGAAATTGTAAATTACAAAATTTTTGTGAAATTCCTTACTTAAATATGTATCTATGTTCAAAAAATCATGAATCTTTACCTCCGGGACTTTGTAATTAAATCAATAAATTTCCTTCATCTTGTTACCTATACTATTTCCTACTTCGTAAGCGATTGCTACAAATTCCACTTTTTGTTCTGTGAATAAAAAACAACAAAAAAAAAAAAACAACTTACGTCAAAAAAAAAATAAAAATGATGTCTTCCTTTTGCTCTGCAGTTTAAAAATGCGCCAAATACTTTTTCTCCTTTTTCTTTTGAATTCCGCAAAACATAAATAGCTCAGTGAAAGAAAATCAAAAAAATAAAAAATAAAAATATAAAAATATAAAACAATCTTCCGCAACCTTATCATCATCGTTTACAACACGAGAAATCTTTGATTGTTTGTAAATTTTTCCTCATAGCATTCACCTACCACCTCAACACTATAACACTATTTTATAGAGAACGACTATGGTCGTGAATCTCACTTATAACATCTTGTCTTTTAGGGTTTTTTTTTTTTTTTTTTTTTTTTTTCTCACATTGGTCTCTGGGAACGGATGGATGGGGTTTCCCATGCAATTGTGCTTATAAAATGCAACCGAAAAAATGTTTTTGATACCAAAATGAAAAAAAAAGACAAAACATGTACAACTGTTACGTAGTTGGCACGAACTGTGGCATGTGGGAAACACCATCAAACTTAACTATATTAAAGGTAGAAAAACACCTTGGTTAGAAAAATGGTGTCATAAACTGCAAAGTAGATATGTATATCCAGTAAATTTCACAATGCAATTTAAGTTTTGAATTTAACACTGATGCAAAATTATATGCTACACCCTCGTTCACGCGGTGTCCATTGACTTCGAACTCGTTTTCAAAGCTGAACCATGGACACATAAACATAAAACATTATTTCCAAGGGAGTGGTCATGAAAAAGACAAAATTTATATATACAATCTTGCATTCCTATTCCAGCGTGTCAATTACTGTCGGTGTAGCTGTCGCCGACAGTCGTCTACAATGTTGCCTGTGGTATTCAAAACGAGAAACATAATTAACGGTATTGCTAAGAGCCTTAAACCACCATCAGCAGCAGCTGCTGTCGTGTTGGAGTTGCATCTTAAGTGGAAAAAGCTATTTATATAGGAGCATCAATTTTGAATATATACATTTATATTGATTGGAACTTTGAAGTTGCAGCAGGCAAGCAGGTAACACCTGATGGAATGACTTGAGGACGATTAGTATTTAAAGATTACATTTTTTTATATATTAAGCCCCATAGATACTTTGTGAGTCCTTTT
Source organism: Epistrophe grossulariae (assembly GCA_929447395.1). Taxonomy (NCBI): domain Eukaryota; kingdom Metazoa; phylum Arthropoda; class Insecta; order Diptera; family Syrphidae; genus Epistrophe; species Epistrophe grossulariae. Next base: position 132,883,651 of record OV839568.1, on the reverse strand, counting down.
AATATATCAACTTTGGATGTCTTTTTTTTAGATCAACTTTTCTTGTCTTGAAGAGGAAGTAAAAGAAGAACTTGCAAATAGAAGCAATAAAATAAGTCAGCTAATCTTGGAGGTTTCAAATTGCCCATCAGACGGTTTTTGAATTGTAAGCAAGAAAAACGCATTTTCTGAACTTGAAAATTAAAAAAAAAAAAAAAACTCATTACTATCGTTTAGTTGTTAAGTGCAATTTTTGTTTGACCTGAAATTGTAAAAAAAAGTCAAACAACAAATAAAAGAGTTGTCAGCAATAAACATAAGCCTTACCTACATTAACGTGACAATTTTATGGCTCGATTTATTTATAAAATCTAAATTCTGCTATGACCATAAAAGTGAAATGAGACTGATTACAATTGACGTGATGGAATAACGACCTACGCTTTTTGAAATCAACGAAAAAAACATTGAAATAGCTGATCCAGTTAGAAAGAAATAAAACAAAACATTTTTTATTTCTATAGGAAAAATGGCCTTTAAACCCACGGGTTAATGACCTTTTGATAGGACATCAGAAACTCTGACAATGAAATGACAATTGCGAAAAGCATTTCATGTGATAGATGGCAATTCACATTAGGTGTGTTTGTTTTTTTTTTATTACTAAGCCCGAAGAGAATTGGACAGAAAAAAAATAGGTCGAAGTTAAACGATTTACATGTTAAATGCAAGTACAACTAATTCCCTACGAGCTTATAGCTGAGAGAATTAGTGTTTCTTTTATATGGTATTTTTTTTCTGTAATGACATTGCTACCGATGTCTCGAATAATTTTGGAAAGAAATATTCAAATTCACGCAACATGGAGACTACAATTACACCACAAAGAAATATAACATCTGATGTCGTTTTTTCGGCCATTTCTGAAGGGACACGCCTTGAATGCCATCATTTTTCTAACATTATTAAAATTGTCTAATAGTAGGTACCCAATGGTGTCAGTTCAAGTCACGTCTGTGGTCTTCAGTTTGCGTCAACATCTGTCATCTTTATAAAGATGAAAGTCAAATAATCACACTTATGATACATGACATCTCAGTCAAAGTCTACAATTTTTTGAATCATAACAATAACAAAAATTTTAAGTATTACAACGCATTTGTTTTTGTCAAGACCGACCCTTACATTTATCGATTACACATGAGACAAAATTCGCTTAAACAAAGAATCAATGTAAAAATGTGCAATTACTTTTGAATCATTTGTATCCTGAATTATATATGATTCAAATGAAAGCGATTATAACTGATAAGATAATAAATATATAAATTTAATGATTTTAAAATTCAATGAGTACCTATGATGACTCTTGCAATTTAAAAAAAAACAATTATTTTAAAATGACAACCTAATAAATTGATTTTTCCATTGAAGAGACACAAGCCAACTTATATAAAAAAACCAGAATAAGTTCAATATTAAACTAGACCTGTAATACCTGTAAAGGTCAAATTTGAATGACGAAATTTCTACATAAGTAATCAAAAGTTAAGTCGAAAATAATGAATTTCTTCCGAAATAAAAAAAAAAAAAAACAGAAAATTCTGGTTTGTCTTCGTTTTCTGTTGTCAGCTCAGTACAGGTATCTTAAAATAAATTTCCTGTTGATTCGTCGATTTCTAGGAAAGTATTAACATTCCTTCTATATGTTTAAAGGTGATTTTTAAAGATGAATCTGCTTGCACAGGAGCACATGTCTGTCAAGTAGGCATTATCCAAAATTTTAAGATTTAAGATTGGATTAACTGTCGTTAATTTGATAACGTTTAAGTAATAAATTTTTTAATAACCCCTAGTAATGTTAATTTCACAGTAGTGTAGGCATTACAACCCCTCAAATTGAACTTAAAATAAGGAGTACGGTATTAAATGTCGTAAATTTGTCGGGAAAGAAAACAAATTGTCGTAAATCTGTGGTAAAATTTAATTTTAAAAATAAATTATAGCAATTGGCTCATTTTTATTCCAAAATACCTTAACATTGCATTTACCAATGAATTCAGCATTATCACAACTCCTTGCTTAATTTTTTCTCCTAAGTTTTTTTTTGGCATGGAATTTCTTTAAACAATTGTCACTCTATACCCTATTTATTTTTAGTTTTCATTGATTCATTGCGAAGAAAATTTATAAGAGTAAATTAAATAAAATCAATGCTGATGGTAAAGCTGGATTCATTGATGGAATGCATTGTTAAGTTTTTTTTTTTTTTTAATTTCGCGACAAATTTTGTTTTTTTTTCCCAATAATTTTACGACCATTATTTAGAAGTTCCTATTTCTGTTTTGAGTTCACTTTACCCTTTTTATGGAGGTGGTAATTACTTGACTGACTTGATTGAACAATTGACAAAAACAATTCAATCCTAGGACTTTCCGCTTACCACTTAGATTAGTTAACCACTTCCTAATTCAAATTACACAAGAACAATTTAGAAAATGAATAAATTAGAATCTTCCTTTTTCAAACCATTGCCGCCTAAAAAAATTACAAGTTTTTGCCAGGTTAAATAAGGCCTTAAACAATATCCAGTAGAGAAAATCTAGATGAGGATAACTTGTCAAAAACTGGCAAGGCCCTTGCTAATGAAAACTTTGGCCTTACGAGTATTTGACAAGTTTTCCTCGAATAGATTTTCGCTATTGCAAACCTTCGAGGGTATTTTTCTAAATGGGATAAAAAACTTTCCTAGCAAGTTTTTACTAGCAAGGGCCTTACGAGTATTTGACAAGTTTTCCTCGTATAGATTTTCGCTACTGCAAACCTTCGAGGGTATTTCTAATGGGATAGAAAACTTTCCCAACAAGTTTTTACTGTAAGGGCCTGACGAGTATTTCACAAGTTTTCCTCAGATAGATTTTTCCTACTGAAAACCTTACAGAGTATTTCTGATGGGATAGCAAAATTTGCCCAACAAGGGCCTTGCGAGTATTTGACAAGTTTTCCTTGTTCTCGATTTTCTTTATTGAAAACTATACAGGGCTTAGACTTAACTTAGCAAAAATTTGCTATTTTTTCAGGTGGGTTAATAAGCAATCTTTTTGTGCTAAGAAAATAGTACATATCAAAAGTCAGTATAATAACCAACAACACTGCACCATAATTAATTTAATCAGCACAAATAAATCTCGGTTAGCTAAAATAATAAGACTTTGTAATTAACTTAGCATTCTTTTATAGCATTGAACCAAAAAGGGCATTCGAGATTTAAATCTTCGTTACTAGCAAATTCCACACATTGAAAGCGACTATAATATAATCGTATACCAACTGTTGGCCTTCACGCACGAAAGATTCAAATTTTAAGAAATGATTTCCTAAACCACTTTTAAACTATAAAAAAAAAAAACATCTTACCACAAAATTGTTTTGCTTTTTGATTTACCAATTTACTATTTAAAGAATACGATTATTCTGAAACCCCTGAACATAGAAATCTAGGTTAAACATCAAAATGCATCCCCTATATAATCTTGATAAGTAGCTTTACTTAAACTATAATTACCTCATGCAATGGTTAATAGCAAAAAAAAAAGACTAAAAGATATATATTCACTTTATATTTCCTTCTTATTTCTTAGAGAATTTTCTGTTGGTTCTAACTTCAAGACTCCAAAGAAGGTAAACAAAATTTTTTACATCAGCACAAAAAATGGAAATAAAAAAAAGCTAAACAAAACTAAGATTCCTTTCAACTTGTTACCACAATTTTTTTTTTGATTTGTTATTGTATGAATGTATCTTTTTTGTTTTGTTTTTGTTTTTTTTTTTGTCATGAAAATCGTCTTTCTTTAGTGCCCGAGCGAGCATAGGCCTGTGTATAATATTATAGTGTATAGCCTGCGGTGGGACTTCGCACATGATGTTGCTATACTCATGAACCGACCCCAAACACTCAGCGACACACGATGTCATTGTTCGCTCTAGTTAGCCAGCCAAGCCATTGAGCGTCTAAGTTTCCTCTGTCATGTACTGCAAAATTTATGCGAATGCATCTGGTTCTGGTCTCTTTTTTTATATCTGTATTCTGTGCATACGATTATGTGAAGCCCGATTTCATATAGCATGGTTACCAGTTTGGTAGATTCTTATATTTCTAAATCGTAAATTTGTTTTGTTTTTTTTTTTATATACATATCAAAATAAATTATAGATTTTTCTTCGATGTTATTGATTTAGAATTAAAGTTAGATCGTGATAACTTAAAAAACCACTCAGGCCTCATGCTTTGGAGGCCTTAATTGGAATTTGGAATAGATAAACAGCCTTTGGTGTCTTTTTGGTACATCTTAATGATCGACCTATAAGAAATAAGACACAAGATTAATTAACATAACTTAAAAGAAAAGTGTTCCCAAATGAGTTCAAACGGAATGTGACACCCAATCTGAACCTGGTTTCCTTATTCAAACTCACCTCACCTAATTATTTAAATCAGAAAATGAAGTTCAAAATTCTATACGTCGTGATAGATTTAAATTCAGATTAGTAATTTTGTTTTTTAATTTTGTTGGATTATTAACATTTTTTTTTGAGTGGCAATCATGTTCCACAGTGCTAGTTTCTGGTTGTTTTTGTTTTTGTTTTGTGAGCAATGGAGCTTGGTAGGCGATTAAAGTCAGCATATACATAGATGTATTCGTACACCAATGCACGCAATCACACACATTTACTTCAACATATATACATACATAGATGCAATTATATAAATATATATATGTATGGTAGTCGGTACATGTGGTCTTATAAAAAGTGCATTGCACTGTTGAAAAGCATATATTTACGTTTGTGTATAAAAAAGAATTTTCACTCATACGTATTTGTGTGTATTGAAGAAAAGAGTGTAATGAATAAAACTATTTAACGACACAGAATATAAATTAATTCAACTCGATTGAAATAATGATAAAAAAAAAAATAAAAGATGAGAAGTGAAGAGACTGGTTTAAAACTTGTTGCAAAGCAATAGAATTCGATTTTGATTTGAAAATTATCGTTTTAAGAGGAACACATAAAGTTGAAACTTGTGTCACATGCATAGCATAGGTTTTTTTTTTTTTTTTTTAAATAAATGCAAACTGCTTTAATCAAATGTGAACAATTAAAAATAAAATTGACAACGTTGACAAGTTTTGTTAATAATTAAAAAAAACTGAAACCTGTTCGGTTGGCGATGAACTTTTGAAGATGCATCAGATTGTATGTTTTATTATTTTAAGTATATAAAAGGCATAAAGTAGATTTAGAACAGTGATATTTCCCCTGAAGAGTAAAAAAAATTAATATACGAAGATTTTCTGACTGATTGGAAATCGTGATATACATATATCCAATTTGATTGTATAAAAATCACAATTATAGCATATCAACATTTTTGAGGTTTAATGAATTTTGAGAAAATTTGGAGCAATTTTTATATAGTGCCTATATAGGCTACTGAACGAGATAAAAGCTGATTTTCCAAATTTTCAAATATACAATTTGATGGCCCCGTACAAAACACGTAGTATAGTTTTGAGTTATCGATATATACTATTGAATATAGAATCGATATATTATTTCAATATTTTTTCTTGCGAATCTAACAAGAATGCCTTGAAAACAGAGGTCAAATAGGGCTCAGTATAATGCCTTATTTCTACAATTATCCCAAACAAAATCAAACTTTAAAAGTCTTTCCTGAAAAATAAATAAATACACTTAGTATTATTTTGCACGGGCCCATCGAATTGTGTTTTTACGAATCATACCTAAATTCTACGTCCAAATTAAGGCTTAGAACGCTGCTGAGTGTTTATATGGGAAATTAAATTTGTCCTGTGGTCTCCAACAAGATAACGACAAAAACCGACAAATATTAGTGCAGTTTGAGCACTATAATAAGAAAATACAAATAAAACTCATATTTAATTTTTTTGACAAAATTAATTAATGCAATAAATTTCGTATACAACAAAAAAGGGGAGACTTTTTCCAAATAATCTATGCAATTATCAATTTCGTTCATCGAACAGCGTAGGTAAGATAGATATACTGCAGAACGCAATACATATTTCTTTTTATGATTTCGTTCTCATTTTTATTTTGCATCAGCAGCGTGCCCTGGGATTAAAACGAAATATATAATCCAAAGATATAGTATCATCAGTCGACACTCGCGATAATGTGAACAATTTTAAACCAAGACACTTCGCATTTGCGGTTGTAAAATTGCGGAAATAAAACATAAAATCACCAGTATCTGTTTAAAGTTTTTTTTTTGAAGTTATCACTTAAAATTTCAACAATATTATCGAGTCCTAAACCGCCAATTTATCGTAAGCGACCTAAATGTAATTTTGTGGAAAAAAAAACCAATTCTATAATTAAGCATTGTTTTGTCAGCTTTAAGACATAACATTTGTCACAACTCACAATTGTTACTTATACGATATAAATTTTATAGTTATAATATAGTTTAACAGTGATATAAGCTAGAGTGGCAAAAAATCAATAAAATAACTGTTCGCCTGGAAAAACAATCTAGTTTTCGATGAAGCATTTTGATAAGGGCCTAGTAGGGCAAACTAATTGAAATTCTCTGGGGTCTTGTGAGTTACGAAACTTTTTCTCTTTACACAGTCAAAACATTTCTAGGCCATATGACTAGTCAAAAGTAAATATAATTTATGTTCTGAAATTGTAGTAAAATTTAAAAACTTGTAAATATTTTTTAAATATAGAAAAAAAATAAAAGAAACTTCGTGATATAAAATTCTGAATCGAGGCTCTTAACAAGAATTAAGTTTTCATCTGTTTTGTCATTGAATTTTTTTTTTGACGCTACTGCATTCAATTTGTTTATTAAAAAAATATGGTTGATGGAGCAATAGCGATAGCAATTATATATTAACCCCTATCACAAATTCCATCGTAATCGAGAATGTGCTACGAATCACGAAAAATGAATCCATTCGTAGAGAATTCGTAGTGAAAAATCTATTAAGAATTTCGAAATTCGGCGAATTTGCTATGACAAATTCCTAATGAAACGGAAATATGATGTACTTTTCTACGACAACAGATTCTTGTCGTAGCCAAGTGGAAAACGATTGTGTTTCAGTAAAAAAATAGTTGTTTTTACAAATTCTAAAATTTGCAATGGTTCCAAACGCAAATTAATCAATTTTTATTTTGTTAGAAATTCTTAAATTCCTAAAATACAATAAATACGCCACTAATACACAATTCACAAAGAAGTCGAAAAGAACATATCACTTTTAAAACAAGCCGGACTGAAATTAGTCTCTTAGTACATTTGAAACCACTTTATTTCTATAACTTTAATTTATTTGTATGTTGAATCTATTTTTTTGGGTAAAAATGCTAAAACATTGAATAAATAAACAAATATCAACAATACAACTTTTTTCACGATCTCAATCATTTGACATCAGCTGTAATAGTGCTCAGGGATTATGGGAGTCTAGCCATACTTAACACAAATGTTCAGCTTTTTTGTGTAAAATAAATAAATAAATATATAATAATTTCGATTTCATTCGGATTTTGTGAATCTTTTTTTTCGGGGTTCGTAGTGGAATAATCCATTCAGGTATTTTCCACGAAGGATTCATGTGATTAATTAATACAATGCATCATGAGCTTCTGATTTTATTTATTTTTAATAAAATTTATTACAAGTTTCTATAGCAAAGGCTTAACCACGAGTTAAATACATTTTTCCAACAAGTGCCTGGGGGGCCTATCATGTTTTCTCTTGTCTAGATTTTCCTTACTACAAATTAACCAACGCATTGATTAAACATACAAAAACTTGCCAATTCTACATGTGATCCATGAGTATGAGTATGAGTTGCCCAACAAGTTTTTCTTAGCATGGGCCTAACGAGTATTTGACAAGTTTTCTAGATTTTTCCTACACGAAAACTTTCCTGACTTAACTTTCTTGACTATACTTAGCAAAAACTTGCCGAGAATAAAATATTTTTTTTGAACATGACGCTTCTGAAGGGGACTTTTAGAATACTCCTATGAGATAAATACATTGATTTCAAGAAATTAACTTTCAGGAGTAGCAAAATTGTCGATAAAGTTTTGAAAATCAAGCATTCAGCTCTTTCTTTAAAATACAAAAGAATTTAAGTTGAAGCAGGTGATAACCTACGGAATTTACAAACTTCGAATGATAACATTCAAACTGTTCAGTAATAATCTAAAAAAAATTTAGGGCATAATGGAATTAGACGACTTGTCATGTCGGTGGGACATATCGACGGTCAAAATGCAGGACCTCTTAAGCCAATAAATTCCAAAAAAGAAATCAGCAAAACCGCCATAAAAAAATGACAGGTTTTTTCTGATTTCTGAAAAACATGCAAAAACGATGTTCTGTACTTTAACCGTGCGTCGATATGTATTTGTTTTTTTTTTTTCGTTTTTATTCTGCATCAGTACATCAAATTATCAATTAATTATGAAAACCCTATCTTTTTATTCAAAGTTTTGCAAAATGTTTGCCTTGATTGAAATTAAGATCTATGATCTAAAATTATAACCCAATATATATATTGGGCGCTTAAAATTATTTAAATAAAATTATTTAAATATATAGTTGAAATTCTTATAAATATACGTAAACACAATTCGTCATTAAAATTTCCTGAAAAAAGCTAAACAAAAATAAACCTATCCAGATGAAACATCTCTCTTACAGGTAAAATTTGAACATTCATTCAAAACAAAACAAAAAAAGCTTTCATTTTCATTTTAACAAATTCAAGAATTTCGCCACCTTGAGGGTTTTGAGAGCAACGAATAGTAATGAAGTAATTTTTAAAAATGTATTTTAAATCTCAATATAAAAGATTAATATTCCATTGGTCGGTCGTTTGTGCTTAAAGAGCATATAAATTTATCTTTTGTTTAAAATTAAACCAAACTAGTTTTATAAAAGTCAACATATGTATTTTAATTTTTTTTTCTATATTCATGGTCGTCGATCCATTGTAATTCAAATTTTCTTAAAAAAAACAAAAACAAATTAATTTCACTTTCAAACTTATCGATTAAAAAAACATACAAATATTCAAAAAAGTCTTTATATTCGAGTCAAGTCAACAACAGATTTGACCTACTGAATGAACAAGTTTCACTTTTCTTCTAGAAAAACATTAATAAAATTTTTAATCTTTTCTTTCTTCTTGTGTGTATAAGTGAGTAGTATCTTTTCTTCTGAGTCATTAGTTTTTCACCTAAGGGCGGATCAACAATGTTGTTTTTTTTTTTATTATTTACATTCACATTAACAAAAAAAATGCGTGAAATTATTTCTTGATCATAAAACATTCATTGGAAACTTTTTTTTTATTTATCATATCAATTTTCTCCTCACAGTATGGCTTCCGTGCTGGAATAAAAAAAAAAAAAATAAATTAAATTTTTGTTTACATTTTTTCGAACAAGTAGAAAGAAGTCGAAAGTTAATGAAATATTGAATAAGCAACTTCCTTCTACATATACATAATGTACATATGTATATTATGCGCAAATAGACAAGACAGACAGGGGCAACAGATGTTAATGAACTAAACAAAACATTTTTATACATAAATAAATCGACATGAAGCATTGATAAACAAAATGTAGTTCAATGCAGTTCCTTGTGGCACCCCATTTGTTAACTTTAACTATACTATACCTTGCTGCCCATCCCATGTGAATTGTATAAAACACGTGCCAAATAGCCAGACCGAGACTGTGAGTGTGACTGAGTGAGGGTCAGTTGTTTCACGACTTTTTATACTTACCCATCGAAAATGGCTGATCCTATATTACATATAAATATTATAGACGCTGATGGTGTACCATACCAGGCTGGCACTGTGGGTGCATTGTTTTGTAATTCCAGCTGCGTGATGCCGATTACCATGTTAATCCGAGACTGAAGTTCTCCTCGTGGCTCCATCATGAGAGTTAAATTGTGAGGGCGTGTGTTGTCTTATATAGCTTGGATGCATTTTTTTCTCTAAAATATATTTTCGCATATATGAGCAACATAGACTAGCTGTATGCTTAATCTACAGATACTGCAGTGTAGCCTCACTAAAAAAAAAACCTGATGGTGCTGTAATTGTGTTCCGGGCAGTTTTGTTGCTATGTCGAATCATGACTTTCATGTCCGATGAAGAAGGGGCCATATACCTCGATTAGGTCGTGTGTTCGACTTTGCGTTGCACTGGTGCCTCATGGGCTTCCTAGTTTTTCTTTGGACATATAAATCTGTAAATCGAAAAAAAAGAAGAAAAAAAACAAAAAATGAAAAAAAAAACGTTATTTCGTTTACCGGACAAATGAGTGAAGATATTTATTGGGTTATAACGTCGTTACGTATAACTACACGTTTTTACTGCAAGTAACTATATTGTTGGTTGAAGTAGAAAAAACACTGGAGGAGTAATCGGATATTGGATTTTCTATTGTTCATTTTAATTGGACAGCAGTTAAATTTGACTTCACGAGTCGCCTATAAAAAAATACACATAGTTGATGAAATGAGTTCACAACACTATTATAGAACATGCTGATTGATTTTTTTTCTTTTACATTTGTTCTGATTACCTCGATTTAATTGAGCCGATGTGCTCTTTTGTTTAAACGAAATAGGCCAAAAAAAAATCTCATGAAAGGGATTAAATTTCTTGATTATTAGAAAAAATAAAGAAAATGTCAACTTGATGGGATTAATTAAATCAATAAATTACAGTTAATAATTAAATCGGAAATTTTAATTTCTAAGGATCTTGCTCGTCATTTATCAATATGTGATTGAGGACCTTTTTTTTCAGTGCAAGATCATCCCAGTTTCTGAGTTAAACCTGCGGTGTTTTTTAATCAAATTTTGTGACTTAAATTTGGAATAACTGAACAGATATTTTTGTCACACTATTCTGACAAACTGTCGTAAAGTTCTACTTTAAATTTCAAGCTAGGGTTACTCGTAAATTTCATAGTTGGGCCTAAATCTTATTTGCTTGATAGGTCCTACTCTGTGAATTTTAATTAATTTAAAGATTTTTTTGCAAATTCTGGAGTTCTCCAGGGCAGCCAATTGGGTCCAATTCTTTTTACGAGTATATGTGATAAATATATAAAATTTTTGATCTCTTAAATTATGCGGGAACAAGTAAACTTCTTCCGTTGCCCAAAAATGTATGTATCAGACAGGTCTTAGATCTATTTCTGTATTTCTAAATTGTTTCAGACTTAATGTAATTGAAAAATATTTGTCTATAGATCCGGCTTTTTGAAGTACCTACTTATATATTTTATGATGCTCAGATAAATTGCTTGTTTTCCTTCGTACGATTTTCCAAACCTAAGAATTTATGCAATTCCTTTAAAATATTTGAAAATCTTGAAGGTTAACTCCCGGTTTCTTTTTTAGAATTCTTAGAAAAATATTATACTCAATTATTTAATTCTTTATAATAATTAATTAAAATAACACGTCCGAGTATTTCGATTATTCCAACCTAACCTCATTCTTATCTAAAAATTGTACATACACCGCTCCAACCTTGAAAACAAAATGCTTCTCTTTTTTCTTGTATGTATATCTATGAGCATCTAAAACACAACAACATTCTAAGCAGCATTCCACCTTGCATCCGAAAATAACTATATGTGTATCTTTCCACACTGCGGATCGTAAACTGACATACTTTTTTCGCTTTCATAACTCTCTGACTATATAAATTTATTGAGCAGAAAGTAGCGCGCAAGTTGGTCATCTATAAAGGTATCTTAAAGTTTTCGCTTGATCTCAAAAGATATGTCACACACACAATAATTTCCCCCCATTTTTTTCCTGCATCACAACATTTCATTGATTTAATATGTAGATAGATAAATAGACACAAGAATAAAGTATCTCAAATTATTATTAGTTATATTGGTAAGTTTCACAGTATCAAGTGAATTAAGTTATTTCGCTTCGGTGACTTAGTGCAAATTTTTTATATGTACATATATATACAACCGGACGATGCTGCTCTAAGACAAAACAAGTTCAACGAGAATTCTCATAACGAATCTCAACTTTTTCTCCACCTCTCATATTGATCTCTCATCCCCGAAAAAAAGAAAAAAAAAATGTCTATGGAAAAATTAGCAAACAATCATCTGAGAAAAATTCCTTTAAACATCCATCTACTACCAACAGATACATTTTATACGAGACGACTACTCAATCAATTTTGCAATTTTAATCTCTAGCCGAGTGCAACCGGGCTCGACTATCGACTGCGTCGATCAAATAAAGTCCATGAACGACTCTCCAAGCATCGCATATAAATACACGGACGGCGTGTACTTGTGATACTCTTTACTTGGGTAATTTTCCCTATTGCCATGTTTTCGAATCGGCTTTTGCCTCAGCATACAAGGTGAGCTAGGTCTATAAGTCTGCGCCTTATCCAGCAGCAGCAACTTTATGTACCAGCCCCATATATGAGTAGGTATATCTCCCCAGAGGTGGAGGATAGATCTGGTTCTGCAACATTTTTTTGTCTGTTTTTGTTTTGTTTTGATACTTTATATAAGCGCTTTTGATGTTTTGCAACTGAAAAACTCGACTGAGCAGACGATCGGTATCGTCGACGATCAACGACGTCGGATACAATAGATTCGGACGTCTTCGTCATCGTAGAACCCAATATGGGTTCAAAGATATCATTGTGATCGAAAAAAAATTTCTACTCATTCCCAATAAAGGTTATCGAATTATTACAGAAGAACTAAGAATTGCCTTGAATCTCCATCATCGACGTTACTACATACGTAAGTATATAAAAAAAACAACAGAAAAAAGACAACAGACAAAAAAAAAAAAATGATAAATATCGCAAAACAACGTAGAAAATAAATTTAATGCGATCATCAATTGGAATTTCTATTTTAATTTCATAGCATAATATATTTAAAAAAAAAAAAACATCCACGGGAACGGTTTCCATAATTGGTCAGCATTAACAAAGAAAAAAAAAAAAAAAAAATAAAACATGATGGGTCTTGGTGCTCACTCCTGTGGTATCCCAAACTTATATTTTTATTTTTTTATATCTGACTGACTTGGATGTCAATTTAGATTTTCACTCTGAGACATAATATGATAATGAATTTTTGATTAGAATGTATTAAATGACAACCATATTGGGCGTGGAATGTTTTATAAAATACAACAACAATAACTGGGTTGGACAGATAAAAATGTTTGCTTTAAATTGTTTTAAATTAGTTTTTTTTTTGTTTTTACTTTGATAGATTTTTTTTTACGGCCTTGAGTGACATTATTGGAACGTGATATGTTAGGATATGATTGTTTTTCTTTTCTATTGATTTTTTTTATGGAAAGAAGATAATATCAATTTTGAAAGGAAGACGACAAGACGATCACGATTATCTTTTTTAATTTAAGAATCATTTAAAGTTCAGTCATTTTGTTTGGCATGAAAACATTCCCACATCTAATAAAATAAAATAAAATAAAATAAAATAAAATAAAATAAAATAAAATAAAATAAAATAAAATAAAATAAAATAAAATAAAATAAAATAAAATAAAATAAAATAAAATAAAATAAAATAAAAGAAAAGAAAAGAAAAGAAAAGAAAAGAAAAGAAAAGAAAAGAAAACAAAACAAAAGAAAAGAAAATAAAAGAAAATAAAAGAAAATAAAAGAAAATAAAAGAAAATAAAATAAAAAAAAAAAATAAAGTAAATAGTTTAAATCTACAAAGTGGCTGTAATAATGATGCACTAATGAAATTATTATATTTTCAACTAGAAAATGTTAAAAAAAAAATTAAAGAACCTACATATTATGTGATTTTTTTCTGAAAAATTACAGCGCTATTGGTAGTATGGCAACTCTTTTTGAGAGAAGCAATAGCGTGAAAAATTTTTCGTTTTCAAGGCAATTTTACGGCATTTTCAAAAGTTATTATTGACCGAAAATAAAAATGTGTCAAGCTAAATTTTCAAATAAAGTAAGCATTGCAACCTTTTTTGGCAGAGGTATTTGTTTTTTTATTTCAGGGCATATTTACGGCAATTATGAGGCAGTTTCTCGTTTGATTTAATGGGATGAAAGAGGGGACAAATTTAGGTTTTTGTAAAATTCTCAAAAACCATCAATTTTTTTGGAAGAAATGTCAACTCTAAAACCTAAGCCTTTCAATTTTTATAACATAAAAAACATAACATTTTTTTGTTAGAACAATAAAAATGACAAATATTTAGCCCTAAAACAATCCCAAAAATTAAGTTTTGAAAAATATACCTGTCGCGTTTACCCTAATTCACCCTATAAATACATAGTTTACTAAATTTTGAAAAAATATCTAGGGCTTAAGGGATCCTCCAAATTTTTTGTTCTCACTTCTTTTAAACCTATAAATAGCTAAACTTCAAATCCAGTATTTTGACAACAAAACTGAGAAATTTTATGAATGAATTCTGTTCATGTCAGATGCAGGATGGTTTTTCTTGTTTCACGCTATAAATGACTTAATTTTGAAATAGATTTAGCCAAAAAGCGGGATGGAATTTTATGTTAACACACAAAGAATTTTTAAAATCTGAAAGCATTTTTTAATATTTTTCCCCAAGTCACCGTACAAACAGATTAATTTTAAATTCCATTTTTTTTCCTGAGTATTTTGAAAACAGAACAGAGATATTTTGCTGAGGTATCCTTTAAACAGGAGTATTTTATATTGCTAAGAAAGAACATTTTAAATTGAATGCAATTTTTTGTTTTCCTCATTTTACCCTATAAATAGTTAAATTTTATTAGTTTTTTTTTTCTTCAGTATTTTAACAACAAAACTGAGAAATCCTGTATCTAAGTCTATGCACTGAATATCACATTTCCAAGACACTAAGAATTTTCAAAACATTATAGGATTTATTTGTTTCTACCCCATTTCACCCTATAAATAGCTGCATTTGTAACCTAAATAGCTGCTTGTGTGTTATAGCGTGTTGTGAATTGTGAAACACGTGATTATTCGAATTTAACATTGTGTCAAAATTTCAAAGTAATGCAAAGCCGAAGGTTTAAGATTTTGAACATTTTGAACAAACGAACATTTTTATTTATCAAATTTTTATATATACAAATATTTCTCTGTATTCATAATGACCTACTTCTTTTACCACAGAAATATTTTTTAAATTTCAACTGAATTTTTTTTTTCTTTTTTATCAAGCCATATGGGACCAAAAAAAAAACTGTTGTAATTACATAGGATTATGAAGAAATTTAACGCTTATAATTTATTTTTAGAACCTTCATAATATAAAGCTATGAAATATGTGGATGTAGGTATGGAATTTTATAACGACTCAAAGTTTTCAAGCAATCATTGACTGGACCTATGGCCTTGGTTTTTCTTTGAATAAAATCATCGAAACAAAATCGTTGTTTTTTCTATGCCCCTTCAAAAGAAAATTCTTCGCTTTGCTGTAGGTAATGTCAGTGCTTCAACTTGTCTTGCAATGTGATGAAGTTCATCTTGTATTTATCTTCCATCGTTAAACAGAGGAAAACGGTTTTTGTTTTTTTATTTTTTCTACTTTGAAGATACTATAGCTCTTCCACGCATTCAGTGACTTCTTGCGAAAGTCATCATCTTTGTTAACCACCAATGTACCCAACGCATTCCTGTGGTACTTATATAAGAAAGGATTCAGTAACAGAATTCCGTTTGTCATCTTCTCATCCACTGCCACTGCCACACGACCATGCACAAATAGAATAAATAATTATTATTATGCTCGGCAGTAATGAGTGAAGCTCACTTCATTTATGGTTTATTTTAATATGTGGATCACCCAGTGATGGATTTCATTTGTTTTTTTTTTTTTTTTTTTTTTTTTTGCCTCATTACAGGGTGATAGGGTTCTTTTTTTGTTTTGTTCTTCTTTAATGCCCTCAATACTTCTTCTTCTTCGTTTTATGACAATTCTTGTTCATCTCATATAAATAGTTTTTTTTTGTTTTGTTTCTTGGTTTTTTATTTAAACTTTAATTGCTATCATCTTCGTTGTTTGGAGATTGTAACGTTGTATAGGTTTTTTCGTCCACTTGCAAGTTTTTTTTTTTTTTTTTTTTTAATAAATTTTATTATATTTTTTTGTTTTGTCATATTTATCAAGGGGACCCAACATTAATTGTGACAGTGTGACTATTACGACCAACAGCAATATAACAACGATATACATATTATATCCCAAAGAGAAGGGAAGTGCTTAAGAGGTCATTAAGATACACAAAACAAGTTGAATGATCTGAGTCATTTTATTTGTATTTGGTGGCTTGAAAGAATTTCGTCGTCTTGGAACAAAGTGGAAGTGAGAAAATGAAGAAATTTCATTAAAAATTAAAGAAATAATAATAAAAAAAAAAAAGAAATTTATTTAAGAAGTTATTTACAAAAGAAAGTAGAATAACGTTACTGATTTGTTTATATGTCAATTAAATTTACTTTACGTACTTACTTACTTACTTACTTTATTCTTTTAGATTAACTTATCAAAAAAAAAACTTAAGTTTTTCTTATCTTAAGACCTAGTTAGATAATGTTATATATGTAGTATTATGGTCTATTTTCATTTAGTATCTTTCTATCTAAGAGTTAAAAAATAGCAACTATACAAGTACTAAAAAATAAAATGATTAGATATAATAGTCTTAAGCAGCGAGGAGTTATGATCGTCTTTATTTTATTAGCAAGTAAGTAATAATTAGTTATTTGTGACAAAAAAAATAGAGATTTTAATCAAACCTAACTTTACGACGATGGAGAATGTGGTTTTTGGTCAAGTCAAGTAATATTGAATTTAAGAATGATATATACATATGTAATTTTTTTTATAAAAAAATCAGAAAGAAAATTCAGGCAGAAAATTGCCATATTTTTTGTTTATTCAATAATAAGTCGTTTATGTCTTAGTCGATTTTTATACTATTTGGCACTCAAGTTTATTAGTTCAGGTAATATTACATTTAAACATTTTATAAATAATTTGTTTCTTTGAATAACAAAAAGCAGAGAAAATGTCATATTCTTGTGTCAATGGCTTCTAAGTAGTTCAAGCAATATTGCATTCAAAAATTGTAAACAAATTTAGTCCTAATTGATACAAAAATTTAGAAAATAAATTGTCATATTTTTGGGTTATTCCCGAATATCTCTTTAATGGCATGATATAATTATGCAGTCCGTTCTTCTATGTAGTTCAAGTAATATTGCATGTAAAAATGTTATGAATTATTTATGTTTAATGCATTCAAAAAATGATAAAAAATTTATATATTTTTGGGTTATTCACGAATAACCCGTGTTAATTGCTTAATTGATTTTCATATAAATTCGAAGTCTTCTAAAGCAATATTGAATTGAAAAAATTTATGATTTTTTTTATTTAAAAAAATTCTGAGCAATTTGCCATATTTTTTCGTTATTCACAAAAATGTTAATGTCTTGGTCGATTCTTATATAGTTCATCGAAGTAGTGCAGTTAAAATTTTATTATTTTGTTTGTTTGAATAAATAAAAGATATTATTTTAAATAACTTAAAAACTTATTTCATGAAAAAACACGTTGAAAATCTCAAAAATCAGAGAAAATATTATATTTTTGGGTAACCCGTTAATAGCTTAATCAATTTCATATAATTTTGCAGTCCAACAACTCTAAGCATTTTAAGTGTAAATGCATTTAAAAATTTTACAAAATATTTTTTTCTTATGAATAACAAAATCAGAGAAAATTGCCATATTTTGGGTTATTCACGAATTACTCGTTAATGGCTTAATATACATTTTAATATAATTTTGCAGTCCAGTAATTCTAAGTATTTTTAGTAATATTGCATTTACAAAATTTATGAATATTTTTTTTTATGAATAACAATAATAATAAAAATAGCTATGTATATTTTTGGGTTATTCACGTATACCTCATTAATGTCCATCGTTGTTCATATATTTTTGCGGTATAGTACCTACTTTAAGACGAAATACCTACTCTCAACCGAAACATTAGTCTCCTTAGTCTCGGCAGAATAAAAAAAAGATTCCATTTTTAAATTGAATTTCAGCAATTTCTCCATTTAAACTCTAAAGAAATGATTTTTTTTTAAATCTCGCGCCGTCTCGTCTCCGTGTCCAAAAATAAAATATTTTCAATCATCGTTTTAAAATTACTTTTTAACTTTATAACACTACTTCTCTGACTATTAACAACATAAGTAATTAACCTGCAAGTCATATGGAGAAAAGATCTATTTAAATAGTTTTTTGCGGCCAAATAAGAAGCTCACTCTCATTTCGCCTAACTCAGTGTACACTGTACATACTATACTCCAATAATATGTGCACTCATTTCGCTTCTTCTAAGTTGTGTGTGTGTTTTGTCTTGAGAAAAAAAAGCCAGCCTCTCACACACGATCATTTGACTAGGAATTTATGAACCATGAAACGGTGCTAAAGAGGAAAAAGAAATCATCATCATTATATACGTTATTTTTTTTTTTTTATAATTTTATTTTTATTTTTTTATAATTTTATTTTTATTTTTTCTTATTTTACTTTTGTTGTTTTCATCTTCTCTCCTCCATCATCAACTTCATCTAAATATTATTTATGTGGCACATCCAATCCATTCAAGACCAGAGCATGGAAAATATATGCGCTGTGAACTACTTCCGCACCGGCAAAGCGGCAAGAGTAAGCATCATCATCAGTCAGTATAAGCCAACAGATGGCAATAGTATAGTTGTAACTTGTAATCATCATCAGAAAATGTTGCATCCGCGCTCCGCTATGTAGCCGTCTACGTCGTCATCGTCATTCTCTGGTGTACTAAAAGTAGCTACAGTGTGCAGGGCAGTAATCAATTAGGAAGAGGGCATGAATTGACTCCAAATAGGGGGGTGCGAAGAGGGGATCATGTTTAAGTTTTCTTTGGATCTTTTTATTTTGTATATGTATTTCTGAAGAAAGGGAAGATGGCGTTGAACCTTCGAGATGACCCCAGTTGATACCCTTTTCTACCGTATTTCCCATACTTATGTTTATAACTCATAGAAAAAGACACATTTAACTATGAGAAACTATGAGCCCGAAGAGGAAGTCAGTCGACTTTAAAATATATGGCAAAAAAGGTAAAAAGATCAAACGAAAAGGGAATAACTGAAGAAGCCGCCAATAAATCTCTACGCACATCTCCAATTACGATGTGCAGTTAAGACGACTATACCTACAGCTACATATACTGTGAACTCTCATAGCTTTGTGGTCTTACATGTGGACGCCTACTGCAGACTTAGACTTAACCCGAGTTAAGACAGTCTTTTTTTGTAAGATTGTTTATGTGCGAGACTGGATGAAATCATTTTTTTTTACTGTCCGATATGTATGCGTGCACCTTTGGATTAGTTTCTTTGTTTTTTGTTGGACAATAATTATTATATTAATGGTGAATTAGATTGCGGTTATGTTTGTATATATGAATTGTGTTTCCTCTTTTCGTTTTTTTTGCTCTCGTCGCGTCATTTGAATTTTCTTTTCTCACGAAATTAAATTACTTTTCCTCTTTATGACATTTGAAACCAGTGAGTACTTAGGTTTAATTTCTGCGGAATTCCTTACCTAAGTAAGTTTTAATTATGTGAATGACGAGGTTTTACATTTTTGGTTTAAATGTAGTTTATAGACATTTGAAAGTGAAAGGATCTAAGTTTTAAAAATATGTAGTATCTTGCCACATTCAAGTTTTAATTTTCTTTTTTGAAAAAGATTCGACATTAGTCCATCCAGTCTAGTTTTTAAATTGAGGTAAATTTTAAATTCTTTAAAAAAAAGAAGCTAATGATAAAAATTATTTGGTAGCGCGGTATAGATCGTAGAGTACAAGTCCTCCGCGATTTACAATTCTCAATCATACCTGTGGGGTGTGCTGTTGACCAAGAATGGAAGAAACCTCTAATTTTCTGCCAAATCTGATTTTGTTTCAATTGTCATTTAAACGCAGAAAAATAATTACTAAAAATTATTTAAAAAAATGTGTTAAATATTACGTAGTCAAGGCTAAAAATTACAGAGTTCACTATGTTAATTCTAACGTTGTCGATTTGATCAAAATAACTTGTTTAAAAAAAAACCTAAAATCCTAATGAAGGAACTTGGTCTAAGCAATTTTTTAAGATCGTTTTTGTTAAACGAGGAGCTTGCTTAAATCAAATAAGTTTGACTTTGCAGTTTGTATATTAACAATATTTGTTATTTAAATTAACCGAGTTTTACGTTGTTTTTAACCGATAATTTTTCAGCTTTGTTATTCAAGATAAAATGTCAAAAAATCGGTTTTCCTCATATCAACTGTTGTGCACAACCTCGTAAGTCGTTTTTCATTTATTTTAGAAATAAAAAAAAAACCTGCCAAATTTGGTATCCGATCTATAAATTACGAGGTCCGTTTGGAACATTGTAACGCTAAAATGGCCAAAAGGTGGTTTTGATTATTGATTTTTTCGACTTAGGATGTCCTGCACTTTATTCCATCGATAGCTATAACTTTTAAACGGTAAACGCAATAGACAAATTTTTCATTCTAAAACTTGTAGGTCATGCAATTCTATACAATAAAAGTTTTGAAAATTTTTCTTCCGACTGATCTTTTAGAAATTATTGCCATTTAAAACCCAAAACTACAAAAATGTCAGTTTTTCGCTTATAACTTCTTAACAATTATTGTTTTTTAGGTAGTGTTACCAACCAAAACTCTTTTCCATGCTTGTACTACATAATATGAGTATGACCCTCTACAAGAAAACATAAATCATTTTTTCCTAAGAGTGCAGATCATTTAAAAAAAATTTCTTAAACAAAAAATACCGGTTTTTTTGTTCTTTACTCTTTAATGGCGAAATTAACTTATGCTGACTTCATAGATTATAGTATTTTCTATAAAAAAATATTATAACATTTTTTTCCATACAAGCGGTCAAGTATAATATATTGGTACTTCAAAAAGCCGAAGTGTCAAAAATAAAAATTTTCGCATACAACGCAAAATATAGGCATAATTTGTTCCTTTATAAGAAAGTATTAATAGATTTTTTCAGTAGCTTTAATTTGAAAAATATCGTTATTAAAAAAAATTGGCCAAAGTAGAAAATACTTGACTTTGACTTTATAGATTAAAATATTCTCTAAAAAATCATTATAAAATTTTTTTCCATACGAGCGTGCGGTCATTTAGAAGTGTCGAAAATATTGCTTTTTCCCGTGCAAATATTAAAGATTAAATTTTATCGTATTTTTATTTACAAAATTTTTATAGATTATTTGACCCAAAAAGAAAGTATTTGTTTTTTCTAGTAGCTACAATTTAAAAGATATGAAAAAAAATTAAAAGTAAAAAATACCGGTTTTTCGCTCTTTTCTCCTAAATGGTGAAGTCAATAAAGAATGTTTACTGACGTATGTAGTTGATTATAAAAGCCGTGTTTTATTTATTGAACAAATTGAATTACCAGCTCCATGTTTATTAATTCACATCAATAACCTTAAAGTTGCACAGTTTTACAATTATTAAAATTTACTACATTTTAAATAAAATAAAATAAAATAAAATAAAATAAAATAAAATAAATCTAACAAATTCTTTTCTTTATCTCTTTTCAGGTAAGCATCATTTATATGGATACGACGAGTAAATTATGTACAATCGAATAAAATAACACGTTTAAAGAATATAAAAATAATAATAATTACTATATTTATATCTTTGTTGGTAAGACTATAATATAATATCCATTCACGTATGAAATAACTGTCAGTCTAACGTTTGGTATAGAAACCTATAAAACGGACTATCTTATATCTATTACCCTACCCATACTCACAGATCGCATTGCAGATACAAATATACGTGAATATAAACTACAAAAGAATTTATGCAAAATACGGTCTATTGACGATCGCATCGCATGGACTGGACGGACATACAGTAGCTCGATAGATCGTGTGTTGTTTGGACTTTACGTATATATGTACCTACATTTTTATTTACCATCATGATTATTATTATGCTCATACTAGGATGTATAGATATGGGTTGTTCAATTTCAATAGGTTTTTTGTTTCGTTTCTTTTAGTGTATAAGATGAATTTCTATGTTAGATTCATGCATTAAAATACTTTCATCATCATCATATGAGTATTAATATATGCTGCATGCATCGCACCACAACATAAAATCGAGTAATTTTCTTATTTTCATAAACGGAAATTCTTGTAAAAAAAATAAAAGAGTTAACGGCAAGTTGTGTGGTGTGTTGTTGCAGCTGCTGTGCACAGCTGGATCTTTTAAATGTTATTGAAACTTCGTCTCGCGGTCGTCGTCGTCGTCTTCGTTGTCCCCATCATAGCATCATATTTGTCTTTTAGCTAAAGTATATGGATATGTGAAAATAAGTAAGAAAATAAGTAATTGTAAGATTAATCATTGCGTATTTTTTCGAAGAAATTACATAGTTTTTTTTTTATATGAAATCAAATATTTTCATTTTGGAAATATAAAATAGAACTCGTAAAACTATCAAAAACCGAGAATTAAAAAATTTAGTTAGTTTAAAAGAAAACTTAAACTGCAAACCAATGAAATTATAATACATATTTCGAAAAAGGAGATCCACAGAGAAATAACAAATAAATCAAATAAATGTCACAAAAATTTCATTTAGAGCCAACTTTTCAATCATCAATCATTTAACTTTCCCTTAACTGTCAGACAAATGAATAAACAGGAACCCATTTGTGTTTTATTTGATGAAAAAGTACTATTTGATTTTGATCTGATTAACTGATCGTTGAAAAAATGGTCCATTAATAGAGTGATCTACATTGTGAGCCATTAAAAACTTCAGCATCTGGCAACCCTATAACTTTGATATTTGTTTTTCAAATCGGCTTATGTTAAAAGTGTGTTTGAAGTGCAACTCTTATCCAAGCGAATTTACGTGCTATGGAACAGTAAATATGTATATACACGCTATTATACAAGCCAAGATATCGAACGCCAAATTAAAAAAAAAATTATAATTTTGAGTGACCTCCGAGATCAACCGATTTAACACCTCCAGACTCCTTCAAGTGTGGAATTATTTAACAGTCCAAAGTTTATGCCAACAAGGCATAAACGATATAATAAAATGGCCGTTATTCAGTCTTAAGCACAAAAATTGGGAAGTGAGGATAAACGAGCACGATTCATGTTCAAAACAAATTTGCAAAGTTGAAAAAACAAATATAATTTTTATTTACACATTTCTAACCAAAAAATGTCCCCTTTAAATGACGGACAGTGGGGCACTTTGTATGGAAGGTCGGACAAAAATTGCATAAAAACCGATTTAAAAAAAAAAATTCCAGTTGTAAAAATGAATGGGAAGAAAAATCACCACAAATTCCGCCTACTGTCACGCCCACTTTTTGTAAATAATCGTCAAAATTTATAAAAATCTAAGTCTAAGTAAACCTCATAGATAAAATCTAGTACCTAAACAAAATTTTTTCACACGCCCATTTTAAGGGAGTTTTTTATTTTTAATTTTTTTTTAGTTCGATAAAATCTGAAACACCTTATACCTAAATGATTTTAATAATTTTTTAGATATAATAAAGCATAGCAAATGAAATGAATAAAAAAAATTTCCGCCCACTATAACGCCCACATAAAAGTTCATCTTACTCACGTTCTTTGGATCCTATTGCTTAAAATTGGAAGTTAAAAATTTTGCGTTGATGGTCTTAATGTGATTTTTAAAATGTGTATATACAGCGAGAAGAAACCTTTTACATTTACATTCAACCCAACGTGTTTTTTTTTTATTTTTATTTTTCTTCCAGTTTTGTCTTGTCCACCGAAAGTTAAAAAAAATTCATTTTTGGTCAATTGGTGTTCTTTTTGTTCATGTTTTCTTCTAATAGATTCACCAAATTTCTTAAAAGTATAGCTTACTTCCTGTGACTAATACCTTTCAAGTTTTTTTTTGTTCTTTCCATTTTATCATTATATCTAATTAAGTTCACAAATGTGTTGTCCGCATCAACATAGGGCATCAGTTCGACCGATTTAATTTTTTTTTTATTAAGTTGCACTTTTTGTTCGGTGTTTAAAATGTGCTTTGGCGTCACCGAATACAGGTTGAATGACACATGTGTGGTTCTTGCGCGTGTTGTCCATCAGAAAAAAAAAATTAAACAAAAAAAACATATGGCGTGCATCAAACAAAATATGTTGTCGTCTTCGATTTCATGTTTGATGCCTTTTTTTTGTCATGTTTCTCCGTTGGTTGATGGCGATTCATATCAAAGACTTTTAATATTATATACCAAACGGGATGTGCAATCAATCCCCCTTTGCCGCGCACACGCGTTCGTTCTTCTAAAGATAACGAAGGCACGCCTTGGGCAATCATCCGGCATTGTGTCAACATTTTATCAGTTGTTCTTGTAAAAAAAATGCATCAGGAAAAAAAAAATTCCATAGGAGAATTTTCAGTCTCAAAGATGTTTTAGTGTTTCTATATCTGGGACTTCCAATATGAAAGATTCAAATGGTTTTTTTTTTTGTTGTATAAGTCTCTCCTTGGAGGACTTTTATATTTAGATAAATATGCATGTGATATGATGCATTGAAGCTATATGGAAATGTACAAAGAGGGGTTGCCAACAATGATATTATTTGTTTTGACAGTGCTAATTTAATGCATGAGTTATTTTGATCATCATTTTTATATGCGCATTTGTGTCTGATTGAGGGACAAATTGGTGCGTTATAATGCGCAGGGAGTGCTGATGCAACAACTCTGCAAGAAGTGTATAGGTACCATTATTGCTCACACCGGAAGCACTATATAGCGAGTTTCTACTCTTCATCTCATTCATTATTCAAGTACAAAATGTTTTAAATTAACAAAAAAAAACATCAAAGAATTGAGGGTTGGGCGTTTGGGGGACATTATTTGTGGTATGTTTATCGTGCCCTTGGTTGTAATTGTCTGTGTCATGCCGCGACATCATTGGCAATCGGCTGGCTGTATAGTGGCAAGTTGTATATGTTTCTCTTCGTTATGCAAATCATTAATATATGCGACAGCACAAAAAAAAAATACACACAAAAGTTAAAATTTCGCAAAGAGTGCAATTGTGTATTCCATCATATAGTATATACATACATATATAAAACGAAGTTGCAATGAACGTGAAACAAGTCTGTTGAACTGTGGCAGTGCAATTATGATTAACAACAACATGCCGCGTTCCAATCATCATCATATTTGTACATAGACATAAAGCAACAAAGTAAATAATTTATTTTACGGCTGTCAGACATAATTTCTCGTAAGTTAGGTACACATATCTACGGTGCGTTGTGGGAGGTAAATAAATTTCCATGAAATTTTCTTAAAAGCATTTAAAATGTTTCATTGTTTTTTTTTTTTTTTGTTTATTAAGAAATGACAAATTTGAGTGATATTACAAATTTAAAGACATACCTACATTTTTTTGTAAAGTGTAAAGATTTCCTTTAATAACATCCGTGTTTTTTAATTAATCGAAAAATTAGCCTTAACTATTTTTGACAAGAAGAATGTGCTCTACAAAATTGTATAATGTATAGGACATATTATATTTGTTCATATTTTTCATATTTCATTTTAAATATGTAACACTTTAAGGACTTTATATGTATAGGTACAATATGTATAATAATAGGTACAGTTCTGACATAAAAAATTGGGTGTGTAGTGGAGCGGCATAGCGTCCATATAAAAGTTAATTGTGCACTTTGTGATAAAAGCATCAAATTTTTTTCATTGTTGGTACATTATATGAATATGATTTTAAGATATTGGGCCACTTCAAAATTCCGCCCCTTTAGGTGGGAGGGGCAAATTAAAAAAAAAAATACATAAGATTGAAAAAAAAATATTAAAAAACAACGGCAACACTTACAATATCATGTTTTACCTTTTTTTAAAACCAAGAACCCATTCTTCAAATCTTTTGTCAAATTAAGTTATTTTAGTGCTTAATTTTTGAAAAAATTATTTTCAAACTCAAAATTTTGAAAAAAAAATAAAAAAAAAAGTTTATTGTAATTTTTTTGCAAAATTTTACGTTATTAAGTACTAATTTGCTTTATCATTTTCGATACTCTTATTAACTTTTAGTCGAGTTCTAAAAACCAGATAGTCTTAAGTCATTTAGTTTTTTAGAAAATTAAAAATTACCATAACTACTTTTTTCTTAAAACCGTCATTTTTGAACATAAACAATGGATTTTGACTTTCTTGTTTAAATTATAAAATTAGTTTAATCAATAGATCTACAACAGTTTAGGTAGTTATGAACTTTTAATATGTTATTTAATATGGTTGTTTGATGAAAAAACAAATTACGACAACCACGCCCCATACGCCATCCTTGACAATTCTGAAAAACCCATACTTTTTTCAGTCTCTTGCCTATAACTTCATTCTGGTTTTTATTTAAGCAAACAAAAAATATTTTGCGACAAATACAATCAAATGAGAATTATTACTAAGATCTATTGCATGCACATTAAGATTAAAATTTTTTTATTCACTTAATAAGAAGACTTTAGTTGTTTTATAATATAAAAATTTATACAATTTGTCTCAATTGATAACGGACAGTAAATTTTTTAATCAACAATAGTGTACATTCATAAACATCAAACATTTGCTTTGTTGCGATGCTGATGCGCAACGCAGCTGATGCTGATGCAATACATCAGCAACTACGCATCGAATTTTCTTGATTCTGGTTTTGCTTTAAGTTTGCGCATTATTTGATGCAAGTTTGCAATAGTGAACACTTTACATTAAAACTGATGCTGGTTTGATGGCTTTTTGAATGTTTGACCAAAGTGATTTAGCATCATCTCTGCAACGATGCGTTTGTGAATGTACATATATTTTTCAAACCTTTCTTTGATCTTACTTTGGAAAATAGTTAACGGAATGAAAGAAGGATTTATAATGATCATTCCGGTTTTGTTCAGGTTCTCAATCTCTGACGCCCATATCCCCATTTACTCCACTTCATGCGTTCTTCAAAGCCACTTGGGCCCTCTTACCTTTTTTCTAACAATAAACGATATTGACAGTCAATATAGCTACTGGCTCATATCGTAGTTATGTAGTTGATTTTAAAATCATTAAGGTCAATTCAATTTATTCAAACTTGGTGCGAAAAGAATTTCTTAGAACTCAACATTACTTTCAATCTATAACCTTCTCCCGTAAACGGTTTCCCTCAACCCCTAGTACATATTGCTTTCGCAACGTGGTCATTCCCATAATTTAATCCATTCGAGACCTTGGAATTATTTGTGACAGTGAGCCTAACCTTCGCTCCCATTTTGGTCAAATAATTAACAAGGCCAATACCTCTGCCGGGGGTATGGTATGTTTGGCAAGAATTGTCTGGCAAACTAACGTTTCGCGGGGGTTCATTTCGCCATTTTTCATTCCGCATTTTGTTTGTTTAGCATTTTCTTGTTTGACATTCTACGTTTCGCAAATTACGTTTTGTCTTTTGAATGATTTGACAAATCATCCTTCCGCATTTTACATATCGCAATTTTCATTTAGTTTTTTGTTTGATTGGCTTTTTGAAGTTCGGCAATTTCTTAGTTGGCATTTTGATATTTCGTTTTTTTTTATTTGGCATTTTATTATTTCGCTTTTTTTTATTTTGCATTTTATTGTTTCGCTTTTTTTTATTTGGCAATCAATTGTTTTGCAATTTTTTGGGCTTCGATTACAAGTCTTAAAATTTTTTTCTAAAATTCGTTGCTCTAATTAATTCTTAATCAAAACCTAAAAACTGATGATTTTATGACTTCTATATAGTTCTTGAGAAAATTGAAAATTACTAAAACTATTTTGTATGAGATTTTTGTTTTTTTGCTTGCTATAGCACCCAGCATTACGGCGTGTAAACAGTGAGGTATGTATGGGGGGGCATGCTGCCCCCCTGCAACCCCCCTGCTTGGCACACTATAGGATTTGGGGTAGGTGCGAGGTTGGGTGTATGCAAAGTTTCTTTTGCATTTGAAAAATCTGGATTTAGAAAAACTTTGATTGTACCCTTTATTTCCAATGTCAACAGCTCTTTCCTAAATAAACGACCAAACAACTAAACGGCCAAATGATCTATCAGCGAAGTAATAAAACGGCTTGTTGAAATTTTGCGAAATAATGAAACGGCGAAACGTTATTCCGCGAATAAAAAACTTGGCCAATTAATAAACGGCTTAACAAAAAAAGCTAAATAATAAATTGCCAAAGGAATTTTGCGAAATGATTGAAAATATTTTAAAGAAAAAGCGAAATGTAAAATCGCCAAATGTTTTTTGCGTAATGATTGAAAAACATAATGAATAAAAAGCCAAACGTAAATTGCCAATTGTGGATTGCGAATTAAACAAAATATTTAACGATCACAGCGAAACAAAGAAATGCCAAATGAATTTTGCCAAACAAGGGTGACCCCTCTGCCGGCTGTATTAATAATCTTATTCCCACAGATATTTTGTCAACTACTACTGATTACTTCGCTCCTATTCTGTGTCTCAGTAAGGATTTTAAAGTTGTTTTCCCATCCAGATAGGACTGGCAAAACGACATCGTGACGAAAGACTTCGACACAACTATTTTTACTGATGGTTCAAAGATGGAGTGCGGGGTTGGTTCAGGAATATTTTCCGAATCTCTAAATATCTCTAGATCTTTTCGGCGACCCAAATTTGCTAGTGTTTTTCAAGCTGAATTACTGGCAATTGGGGAAGCATGTAAGGTACTCAAACAAGACCCCAACCAATACCGAAATACCACTATCCTGACAGCTGTTAAAGCCATTAGCTCAGCTGCATCGTCTTCCAAATTGGTGCAGCAATGCCGTGATGACCTCGCAGGCCTAAACGTGAATCTCAAGGTGAGGGAAACGAGCGGGCTGACGAACTGGCCAGGCAAGGTTCCCCCCTTCATGACTCACTTGGAGTCATGTAGGGCAATATATTCTCTATTTTTCTTACCGAATCCAATCGCAGGTGGAGCAATTTGTCAAATTTCATCATTTATAGGAAGATTTGGCCCACCTGTAGTAAATCCCGAACAAACGACTTAATTTGCAGACCCAGGCGAGACATAGCCAGGTCATTGCAACATGAACAGGATATGGCCATGTGGAGAGCATGCAGCACAGCTAGATATTCCCCACAATTATCACTGTCGTAGTTGCGGGGACCAGCAGGAAAAGGAGACAGTCATTAATTTCCTCTGTAAATGCTCCGCTTTGGCCAGAAAAAGAGCTCAGTCACTTGGTAAAGCTTTTTTCCGTGACCTTAACGAACTTTCTGAGATGAGGATCAAAGATTTGATCTCCTTCCTTAACGAAACGCACTAGCTCTAGGATAAACTTCAGTAGGCACTGTACATCTTTCCTAGGACTAGATGATCGTTCTAAGGGAACAAACCTTGTAAGTCTCTGAGCCAACCGACAATCTGATCAATATGGCATGTTGCTGCGAGACTCAAACAATCCATACCATTTCCATCCATAAGTCCAATGAGTTATGGTATCAAAACGATGCACTCTAGCTCTAATTGGCTCAATAAGCTAGGTGGCTCGTGACCGCCATTTCACCCTACCTACCTACCTCTGCCGGCTTCTGTGGCCTTCCGTGGACCGATAACATCAACCCCATATGTACCTTATTTCTTGTCTCAATAAGTTAAAAATCGTTCGCAAAATTTGTAGTGGATCGAACAGAAATCAGTTTAATTGAAAATGAAACGTTTGAAAAAAAAAACACTTTCTCAATTCCCCCCTCAATATAGGTATTCGTCGCAAAAAAAAAGTGGTAATTTGTATGTGATCAAATTTTAAATTTATTCAGAAGACTTTAAGGGGTTATTGCGCTGTACTGTGCGAAGAAACTGAGAATTTTACAACTAACGGAATTTTAAGTTTTTATTTTAGCTTAATGGTGTCGATTATGTACAAAAATACTATGTGGATCATATTTGTAGCTTCATTTGTTTTCTAGAAGTCGCAAAATAACTTAAAATACATATACCAGAATGATGTTCAAGGCAAAAGACTGAAAAGTGATGGTTTTCTGTGATTTAATTATGATACTGAAGGGGTGGAGGGGGCGTGGTTGTCAAAAATTTTTTTTTTCATCTACCAAACTTATTAAGTAACATTTTAAAAATTTATAACTACATGACCTTTAATAGTTTTATCGATTGGACCAATTTTATAATTTAGACAAGAAAGTCAAAATCCATCGTTTTGTTCAAAAATGACGGTTTAAATGTTTCTGAGAAAAAAATAGATTTTGTAATTTTCAATTTTCTAGAAAACTAAATAACTTAAGACTATCTAGTTTTTAGCACTCGACTGAGAGTTAATGAGAGTATCGAAAATGAAAAAGCAAATTAGTACTTAATAACGTAAAATTTTACAAAAAAAATCATAATACATTTTTTTTTAAATTTTTTTTCAAAATTTTGAGTTTGAAAATAATTTTTTCAAAAACTAAGCACTAAAATAACTTAATTTGAAAACAGATTTGAAGAATGGGTTCTTGGCTTTAAAAAAAAGGTATAGCATGATATTGTAAGTGTTGCCGTTGTTTTTTAATATTTTTTTTTCAATCTTATGTATTTTGTTCTTTAAATTTGCCCCTCCCACCTAAAGGGGCGGAATTTTGAAGTGGCCCAATATCTTAAAATCATATTCATATAATGTACCAACAATGAAAAAAATTTGATGCTTTTATCACAAAGTGCACAATTATTTAACTAAGCCGCCCCACTAGTGTAAGTGAGATCACATATCATTGTTTAAATTTGAAGAGAGCTTTATTACATAATTTTAATGTTCAGAGTAGGTTCCTACCTATGTTAAATAAGAATAACATTAAAATATGATAAAAGTAGGCGTGCCAGTAAGCTAATTTTACTCAATCCACTTTTAAAACCATCTCGCTGGTAATTGGAAATTTTTTTTTTTAAATTTCAGCGAAATTTGTTCCGAAGTTTTCTAGTCTGTAAACCAAAATGTCTTTTTTCTTTACAAAAATCATAAATTTCAGCAAGATATCGCTACATTTTGTTTTTCTAAAAGAAAATAAAAATAATGATTTTTAAGAAAATTGCTTTATAGTGTGTTTTTAAATCAAAGGCTGAATTAAGATTTTCTTAGAAAAAAAAATTAACAGAAAAAGGAATTAAAACAAAATTTTAAAAACAGTTAAAATTTTACGAATTTTTATAAAAAAAAGAAAGTCTGTGGCTATTTAATTGTTCACAGGGTGTTCCAAAATATAATTTATCAATTTTCGCATGTTTTTTAGTAAATTCTTTAACAGTATTATTTTCATTTTGTGGCTCATCGACATATCTTATAAACTGTTTCATTGACCAATTTTATGTGAAACAGTTTAGGAAAAAATAGGTACCTACATAAAACGTCTAGTAAAGGAATTCACAGTGGGTATCACTAAATAAAATCATTTCTACGAGCACAACATCTCGGAATTAAAACACAAGATTCCACGTTATAATAATTTCAATTTTATTGTTCAGATGTAACTTCAGGAATGAATCAAAATCGAATATAATTCTAAATCAAACCTAAGCAATATAATATAAAGTGCTGAAATTGCAATCGAAGTTCCCATACAACCTCGAACAAAAAACTGCCTTCATAATCATTTTCAACATTTAATAGACTAACTAACTAACTAAATAACTAACTATATATAGATCTAGACAATAACTCTTTTTCAGCTCTTTTTGAGATCTCATGTTAAATATTTCTGTCTTGTTTTTTATTTTTAATTGGAGCAGGCAAAAAGAAATAAGTCTCACCTTTTTAGCATTGATAAGGCAATAAAGAAATTAATCTCCTACTTTTGGCAAATTACAAAGAACAAAAAGGATTAAGGATTATAATTTTCTTTATTGTCAACGTTCATTCCTATTTACCTACTTTAGTTTCAAAAACTTTTTTGAGCTTAGGAGGAATTTATTCAAAAAGGGGAGTGAAAGTGGGCGGATTACAAATATTTATTGTTCAATATATACATATCGACGGTTAAAGTGTAGATACTCGTAAGTCGAAAAATTTCAAAAAAATATTATTAATCCAAAAAAATCAGCAGAAGCATAGCCACTTTTTGCCAATTTTAGCGTATCGTTTTCAACATTTTACAGAAAATGGCATTATTCAAAACCCCTTCCTATAGATCGCCATATAAAATTTGCAAGGTTTTTATTGACTTACGAGGTTCTGCACTTTAACCGTGGATATGTATAGGTACCTAACAATCAGTAGTTGGTTCATTTTTTAACTTTTTAGTAAAAAAGGGCGTGGAAGTGGGCGTATTTTTTACTATCAAGATAATAAAAAGACGTATGTATTCTTATTGAAATAACAACCTTTGAGAAACGAAATAACTCAAACATTTCAAAAGTAAATTTTGCTTTAAGACCAAATGTTATTCTGGTCTTTTTTTAAACAAATTACATTATTTCAAAACGTTGCAACCGCAATTTTGCATATGGTCTAACAAATAGTTAAGCTAAAATATCCTAGTAATTTTTCAGCGGTACATCCTGCTGAGATTTTTTTGGTAGCTCTTTTTAAATCTCAAAAAACTCATAAAAAATATGATTTTTTGTTTTATTCAATAAAAAAAAAACTTTGTAGGTACTTGAAATTTTAATTTTCTTACAAAAAAACATAGTCCAGTCAATGAAGACCAATTAAGAAATAATCGCCGGAAAGCTGGATTTTTGTATATGGCTTCCTCATGGTGTTCTTAAAAAACTGTAAAAAGTCCACATCTCGCCAACATTTTACGGGGGGTTAAAGGCCCCCTAAACTGGTTTTTCACGAATAACTCCCAAATGAAAAGTTGTAAAAAAAAATGCGAAAGACTAATTTGTAGCTTGAAGTATATCCTACAAAAAAGATTAACATACTTTTTTTCATGCAAATAACCGTTTTCGAAATAGACCAATCAGAAGAGTTGAGGGTTTTACTTTTCTATGTAGTTTTCCAAGCTACAAATTAGACTTTGACATTTTTTTTGTACAACTTACCATTTGGGAGTTGTTACTGAAAAACCATTTTAGGGGCCTTCAACCCCCCGTAAAATTGTTAGCGGTGATTATATAGATGGGGACGTTTGATAGTTTCTTAAGAACGACTTGGGAAGGCTATATACCAAAATTCAGTTTTTCTGCGATTTTTTCCGAGTCAAATGCTTTATTGACTGGAATACGTTACATTGAAGAAAAGTAAGAAGATCATTGTCGAAAATATAAATGCAATTAAGAAAATAAATAAATTCGTTTTTTTCTTTATTTTTTTTTTTACTTTAGAACAAAATTGCCAAACTTTAAAAAACTTTATAAACCAAACAATTGCCAACAAATTATTTTGGTTACTGTTTTTCAACCTCTGTTTATTAGAAATAAAAAAAATAATAAAAAAAACATCGCATTGTGTATTCTTGCCCCGACTTTTGCTCTTTGAAGCACAGTGAGACGTATATACGGAGTTCTCATCTTTTTACAGTAAACGTCTGCCAAACGCACTTTCAGAAATTCCAAAATCCAAAAATTGAAGTCTTTGATTTTCTCAAAAAAAAATAAAATTCACAAGTGAACCTTGTTAAGACCTAAAACAGCTCCAAATAAACAATACAAAATTCTGTAATTTGTTCATATTTAGTTTCTCCCCAACAGTGGTTGTAGGCGTTTAATTTATTATGCTCTACAACTTTGGACTGCGATATATAAGATCTTCGATAATATACCAAAATGTTAAAAAAAAAGAAAGAAGAAAAGAAAATTCGTGATCTTCTAATTTCTATGATGGGCAAAATTTACGTAAGGTCAGGAGAGGAAAAATAAAAAAAATAAAATAAGAATTTTAACGGCATAACCTCCCACAATTCTGGTGTGGACACGTTGCCTCCTTAAACCAATACTTTCAGAGGTATTGATCAATTCGCGTTTTCCAAAATGGTATATTTCGCTCAGGGTTATAGCGTCCTGGTTTTGGTATATGAACCTTCCTAAATTCGTTGCAAGGAAAAGTCTAACTTTCTTGTACTTCATAATAACAGCCAGAATTGCTCAAAATATTTCATTATTTCACTCAGTTTAAACTTCAATTGCACGATATTCCAAAAATTTTCGGTGTTCCAACAAACAACTTTCGTATGTTTGTGTTTTTCTTTAAGAAAGTTTCTTCATAAAGAAATTAGTTTACTTAAAAAGGTGAACCCATATAGGTTTATTTATTGTAAATATTAGTCATTTATACGTATATTGGAAAATGATTATCATAATAAACTTGTCAACAAAATTTCTTAACCAAATATAACGAACTAATTCATTTTGAAGAAACCATAATAATGAATGCAAGTCAGCAGCTGATTTCAACAACCACTCTTGGTATCTTTTCCAGTAAATAACAACGCATGAGACATACATATG
This sequence comes from Epistrophe grossulariae, assembly GCA_929447395.1. NCBI lineage: Eukaryota > Metazoa > Arthropoda > Insecta > Diptera > Syrphidae > Epistrophe > Epistrophe grossulariae. The sequence continues at coordinate 132,848,921 of OV839568.1, read as the reverse complement.
AACACATAAATATTTCTCTTGTTTCTTTACGTCTTATACATGTATGTAGGTATATGATGATATGGTGAGTTGCGACCTGTCCCAATTGATGGGTTTGCACCTAGCCTCACAATAAGCCACTTTAAACAATTTAATTTAACGATTAAGCTATATGATTATTATATCGAAAGTGAAAGCTTAAAATAATAATTCAATCAGTGTTTTTATGTGATTTTATTGGTTTGTTATTTGATGTCCCTAGATACATTGTAGGTATATGATGAACATAAGAAATGTGAATCAATCGGGTTTTAGATATATAGAGAGAAAAATGCGTATTGCTATAATAATATAAAGCAATTACATAAATATGTATAAAAATGACTTCTTGTAAATAAATTGTACCATTCAATTATTGCTATATCTATATATAGTGATAGCGGACTGTTGGAAAAAATATCAATCAAAAAAGAAAAGCCTAATCAATCTTTGTAGTACAAGCATGTTTTTACTTTTTTAAATTTTTTTTCGAAACCTCAGTTTATTAAAATAGACAGTCAGTTGTTTTTTTTTTTTTTTTTTTTATTGCAGCTAAAATTAACACCTTCCGCTGTTGCGCAATGGAGCTACTATAATGCTGCAAACAGCATGATAATATGTAACTGTGATACAGTTGCAACAAATTTAATTATTTAATTAATCACTTTTGGTCTATTACTATACAGCGATTGGAAAATTATCTTGCGCTGTAGTAGTAGTGCTATTGTATAGTATTTGTCGGTGGACTTGTTGGTTGGATTGCGGCAATATATACAGATATAATGGAATTTATAATTCCACATTAAATATTAATGGGAAATTATGTTGCACTACACGGAGAACTGCATTTAAAAGAATGTGGGAAATGGGTCAGGGAAGTTAATACCATTTCCATTCGATACATTTTAATACATCCTACTTCACTCATATTGATGAAATACTTCAAGTTTTCGATTCGAGAAGGACAAATATCTGCACTTTTTTTTTCTGAGGTTTTTATGAAAATGAAAGTGACAATAAATATTATTTAATTGGAATGAAACGAAATAAGAAAACTTTTTCTTTGTCAATAAATTGTTTGCTTATATGAATCAAGTTTGGAAAAAAAAGAAATAAATCGAATGTACACAATAACAAACTTCTGTGTGACTCGTAAAAATGCACAAGATACTCCCGTTTAACAAAAATTGTAAGTACATGGAAGATTGGACATATGACTCTCGATCTGACTGCAGTGGCTTGCATTAATATGTCCCTTTTAAGGCTCTCACAGTGTTTCCGTAGTTTGCATCATAAATCTTCGCAAATCGAATATTGTTCAAAAGCTTCAAAAAAATCAGTGAAACCCAAAAGCTCTTTGATAAAATCCATAAAAGCGCTAACAATTTGCTTTCAATTATGGGAATGGCAATCGAGCCTGTCGTTTTATCATATGCATATTTGATGAAAATTCATCGAGTTGTACTACATGCTCACCGACGGCTTATCCGAGATTTAAGTAGATTTACCCTTAAAATCCTCATCAAATCTTAAAGATTTATCATACAAATTTAATCCTCAAATCTAGTAGATTAGAAATTAATCTTGTTAAATCTTCATAGGGCCAACAAATCGATCACACCTATTCCCCTTTTGCGCTCAGACCTGAGTACAATATTAGAGAATAAAGAGAACATTTTCGAGAATCTAATTTTTTTTACATCGTCAAACTATCTATCTCACTTCCACTTTAGAAAAAAAAGTGAAATAGCATTTGCATTTTGAAAGGAACTGTCAAAGTTAATCTTCTTTTTAATCTTTTTAAGCGGTGAAAACACTATATATGATTTATTAAATCTCAACGCATCGGGGATGCGTTCCAAATACGTATGAAAACTGAATAAGTAGTGTTTTTATCAAAACTTCATGTTTGACGTTTTAGAACTCAGTCAATTTATAAGGAAACTTCAGCGATGGAAATAACATCTAAAATAAAAAAAAAATTATTGTTTTGTCACAAATGTGGTTAAGGATGACCACAATTTACCAAAAATCCAACTAACAAGACAGTAGAAAGTAGCAGCAAAGTGGCAGCGGCATCAGCGATGAAGTATTTGCCTATTTTTTTTTTATGAATAACCCTTTAAGTTTCTATTTTTGTTAAATTTTTATTTGATAGATTAGTTTTTAAACTACGTTTAGTTTCGTTATATTCAGCTTTATTGTGAGTTTCAACCGAACAACATTTCACCCGGAATATTTGACATTTCATTTTTCGCCTATTGTGAGTTTCACTCGAAATTTAATGTTCGAAAAATTCCCCTTATTGTAAACATTCATTTCGGGTGGAACGTTTTGCCATTGACAACCCAAATTTTCACTTTTTTTTAGTAGGCGAACGAAATTTTGTTCGGGCGAATCACACAATCACCCTTATTGTGAGTTTCACCCGAAAAATAGTTCACCTTAAAATTTTTTGTTCCCCAGGAAATTTTAAAAGCTATTGTGAGTTTCGCCCGAATAAAATTTCGTTCGCCTTCTAAAAATAAGTGAACATTTAGGCTGTCAATAACATTACATTCCGCCCGAAATGAATGTTCACAATGAAGGGAATTTTTTTAACACAAAATTTCAGGTGAAACTCACAATAGGCAAAAAGTGAAATTTCAAATTTTCCGGGTGGAATATTGTTCGGGCGAAACTCACAATAAGGCTGAATAGCTTTTAAAATTCCGGGCGAACACAAAATTTTAAAGTGAAATATTTTTCGGGTGAAACTCATAATAAGGCTGATTAAATACAGTCAAACTTCTATAACTCGAACTTTGATAACTCGATTTTTTTATAACTCGAACAAAATTATGTGGCAGCAGCGTTTAGAGTTCAACTCTCATACATTTTTTCCCTCATAACTCGAACTTTTATAACTCGATTTTCTTTATAACTCGAACAAAAAATATGGCATATGCATCAACTAAGTCGAACATTTTAGGGGAATTCCCATTTAGTGAGAAAAAATGCATTTTTGAAATTCGAATTTTTGAAGGGAATTTTCATTTAAAAACGAGATACCTTCATACACACATAATATTAGTAGGTTTATGAAATTTAGAAGTTGTATAAGTACCTACAGAAAATTTTTATTTAATGCGGTGAACATTTCAATATTTTTGCATTTTTTTTTTATTTTATCTACATAATTATTGCTTGGTTGTTTTTTGTAAAAGATTCTATGTACAATTTCCAACTTCAATTGATATAGAAAGTGAAGACGAGACTTCGGTAGAGGAATTCATTCAACAGCCTTCGAAGCATGTTGTAGCACATTTGACAATTTGAATTTATATTTGCAAACGTGTGACGATACAACAGATGAAATTTATGCAGCTTTAAAAAAATTAGAATCCTTTTTCTTGAAAAAAAAAACAATAAAAAAAACTACTCTCAGACCCAAATAACTAAATACATGCAATAATTTTGTGTATGGTGTAACAACTTATGTACATTAATATAAAACGTGTAAGACTTAATAAAGCACAAAAAGTGTTGTGCATTATGCATATGTATTTCAAATATTGAATTGTTTAATTGTTTTAATTTTGATAATAAATTTGGATAACTCGAAGTCTTGATAAGTCGAACTTTTATTGTGGATAATAGTAGTTCGAGTTATCGAAGTTTGACTGTATTAGTTTTAAGCTAAAGCTAAAATTGAAATTGCGACTCGGGCGAAAGTTGATTTAATTTTCGTTTGGATGCTCGGAGTACTTACTCCTTCTGCCACTACTCAAAAAGCTGTTCCGATTAATGCTTTCGGAGTCATTTTTTGTTCCCAATTTCATAAAGGAGTAAACGAAAAACACACACATATACATATAATATTTTCCTTCGGATTACAATTGTCAAAAGTGATAATTGCTTGAGGAAGACATTTTGTTAAATAGCGACACTCTGTATGTGAGAAGTCGATGTTTGCACATTTAATAAGAATCAAAAAGGACTAAATATTCAGAAAATTCAAACGAAAACGAAATAAAAATGAGAATTAAAATGGCGTCCACAGATAAATGCAATAACAAAAAAATCGGTATTTTTAGATACTGTGAGAATGGAATGCGTTTACTGAGAAGGAAATAAATTATTGAACTAGGTATGTTCGCGAACATTGCAATTATCGTCCTGTATTCTTTGATAAACTTATAAACTTAAAAGAAAATAATCCAAGAACAAAAGGAACCGTAAATTCCTGAATCAAAAAAATTAATTCCCAACTAACTTCACGTTAAATTGAAAACCCTTCAATAAGTTGCTATCAAAATTACGTCTCAGGCCTATATAAACCAATCCTCTAAATGTGTATTGTGTATCCTCTATTTTATCAATTTTTTTTCTAAAATTTGGTTCAACTAAATCTCATTCGGAATGAAATTTACTTTTGAAATGTATGTGTATGCATCATTCATTAGCGTTATATTTTTAAATTTTCTATAATACGAGTAACAACTTTCCCTTCTTAAAATGGTCTGAAACGGTATATAAAAATATAGCTGACCTTAAAAAAAATTCAACAAATCAAGCATTACTGATCAAATATTACGATTAAGAAAAAGCTGTTAAAAAATTGATCTTCATCTATATAGGTACCTATAAAAGAAGTTCCTAAGTACATATGCACAGCTACTAAATACCATTATACTTCGTTTTCCCTTTCATGAAAGACTCACATAAAAAATCTCACACGCTATCACTTTTTTTTTCAACATCATCATCATCATTGTTGTTGTTGGTTGGTGATTGGTGAACCATGTGCTGCCTGCACAGTAATGGCTCAATTCCATTGTCTAATTATCACAGTCGTTCATCTCTTACTTCACTTTTTTGTTTTTTTTTTTTGTGTTTTACTCTCACTCACTTTCTGTCTAATACCCAACTGTCACGACACAACATATTATAAGATGAACGTCAATCTATAGTTGATGTCTATTCTCCTTGAAATGCGACACAGCACACACAAACAAAACAATATGCTGTCATTGACTGTCACAACGATCGATCGCGATTATATTGGCCTAACTAATAAATGTCACATAACTTTTTCACAGCAATCAATTATTGACTCGATACGGGCGTTCACATATAAAGCCTCCAAAGTGTTGAAACTGCCACTTGTTTGTATGTTGACAAATCAAAAATTCATTTGCGACTCGATTGAAAAAAAAAAAGTATATAGACTGTAAGTCTCGAAATTTTGGGCGTGTTAAGTGCATCTATAAAATACGAAACAGATACCACTGAAAAAGTTATGTTTTTTTTTTTCTTTATAAATGGAACTAATTTGATAATAAAATAAATTCAAAAAGCTTTTTATGGGAAATAAACTTCGACCACCAGTTGAACCTTGTGGAACTCCATATTATAGTATTTGCGTGATTGCAGCAGATAACCCTGACCCTCGTATTTGTTTTTTTTTTTTTTTTTTTTTTTTTTTTTTTTTTGCAACACCCACACAGTTCTTGAGAGATTCCAATCAAATTCATTCTGGATGCGCTAAAAAGAAAGGGGAAAAGATACTTTAATTAATTACTCTCTCTCTCTCAAATAATGTATTTCCCTCACAACAGGAACATGGGTGTGCTGTGGATGCCTCATGGCGAAGGAAATCAATTCAGACAAAAGAAGGGTAAATTGGGGATTTAAAAAGTATTAAGAATGATTGGAATGCAACTCAGTCGAATATTCTGAACAATGAATATACGACGACGACCTACAATCTCGGGAATTAATAGCTTCTCAGACTGGTCCACTGATTGATTGGTCAATTGAATGAAAACAACTGTGGAAATACCGACCCTGCCCCATCAGGAAAAACAAAAAGCATCCTAATGAATGGAAGGAATTTGTGTCTGTCGGCTGGTATGAGTATGGGAACGGTGGCGTACGGCTTACGGTATTGTCTTTGTTTGAATTTATTTTCGAATTTCTGAAGGGTGAGCGTGAAAATTTTGTTGAATATGAGAACATATAGATGAACAGATAATCTAAAAAGAAGCTAATTGATTAATTGATCTAGTACATTTTCACAGGGTGGGGGAAAATTAAATATTCTGCAAAAAACAAGGGTAACCTGTGCCTATACTATACCTATATTCAACTCTCGCATTGAAAAATCAGTCGAGAAACGATGAAAATTGTAACAAATAGTTTCTCGACCAATTTTAACGATGCGAAACTTACACAACGTAGGCACTGCATTCAACAAAAAACAAAAAAAATATCGACGAAAACAAAACATAATTTAAAGCCATTAGAGAAAAAAATTCCTATTTTTTTATATTGAAAACCTGTGTTTTTTACGAATTAATTTAACAAGAACTTCAAAGTAAATTACGTAGAAAAAATTTCCTTAAGCTAATATAATTTCATGCTCTCGAAATTTAACTTGACAGACTACCTATATTTTCTTGCCATTAAACCCAACCATTATAATATGCATGAGAGTGTAAAAAAAGGGTGAAAAGTTATATGTACATACAAGGTATACGTACTCATATTATTTCTATAAAGGAGGAATCCTCGTGTATATGCATGCAGAATAAACTGGGAAGGATTTAATTGGAAGTATCGATTTTTTGGTTCGCTTCAGCATCATATACCATCATAATGCACTTACTATACTACATATACACTATAGGCTCTAGGGAATTGAAGTATGACATGATGATGGGCAATTTTGGTGGAATTAATTTTGCAGTTTTGTTTGATGAGTCGTTGACCTTAATGATACCTCAAAAAAGCATAAATGACTCAATTTGTGTTTGAGTATCGTGTTAAAAATTAATTGGAAGGTGCGAGGGAAGGAGGAAACTAGACATGATGAGATGTTTTTTAGAGTTTCATTCTTTTAGAATGATATTCCACATACATTTTTTTTTCTGTAGTTTAGAAATGGTTAATTTACAAAAAAAAAAAAAAAAAAAATGTTGCAGTGGGTTGTGTTACAATTGGTATTTAGGTCGAGTAGCTTATGAAAATTGCAGTTTTTGAATTTGAATAAAAAAAAAAGAGTTTGAAATAGAATTATGATGTGACCTTTTATCTCTCAAACTAATAAACCATCAAAACGTACCGTCATATGAGCATATTATACATAATATCTCGGTGGGGCTATTTCCTGGGCGGTATACATATAAAATCGATGCTTATGAAATTCTGCACAAAAAAGATTTCTATCTACACTTTTTTTTAAAGAACAAAAGATTTTGAAAATTTTACTTGAAAAAAAAAAAGACTTGTAATAGAATAAAGTAGCTCAATAGATTGTGATATGAAATTGACAGATTGAAGATTAGGGCGAAAGAATGCAAAAATAAACCAAAAAAAAAAAAACAAAAAATAATTTTGGCCACGTTTTTGGGAAATTTTACCTGTGTGTGCCGGCTAAATTTTGTTTACTGTTTTTAGATATTTCATTCTTATATACACTTTTTGTATATAAGTTGTACATAAGAAAACACGGTTATAAGAAAGAAATTCTTTGGATTTTGTACTTTCTTTTGTCCTACATCTACTTTATTGAAAAAAAAAGAATAAATTTAACTTTTCTGTTGTATTTAAAAGTTAATTTTGGAAACCACAAAAAAGTGGCAAAATTTTTATGACAGCAGAAGTGAGTAACGTTTGCGCAAGTTTTTTTTCTAGAAATATTTTACCCTATAAAAAAGGTGCCGTGTCATAAGGCCATGCGTCATAAGGCCATGCGTCATAAGGCCATGCGTCATAAGGCCATGCGTCATAAGGCCATATTGAGAAATATGGCCTTCTTATGACGCTTTCACAAAGTGACATAAGGCCATATTCCAACTTATGGCCTTTTGACTCTTTAATAAAGTGACATACGGCCATATGGCCTTATGACACTTTTAACCGTCTTTTCTTGTTTGATAAATAAACCTGGCTAAATGTTTTTGTCGAACACTTTAACTGTAATTCAGTTACGGCGTATAAACAGTGAAATATGTATGGGGGGCATGCTGCCCCCTGCAACCCCCCTACTTGGGCACACTATAGGATTTGGGGTAGGTGCGAGGTTGGGTGTATGCAAAGCTTTTGCATTTAAAGATTTTGGATTAAAAAAAAAATACAAATCGATTTTTTTTTAAATTTCATTGCGCAGAATTGCATAAGCTTCAATTCAATTCTTATGTACCTACAATTTTTCAAAAAAAACTTTTTGTTTTCGAGATATTTACTTAAAAAACCTACATGACACTTAAATAATCATGTTAAATTAACCGGATCTACTATTAATCTGACATCACTTGCATGTGAAATTAATATGACGCAGTGTTTAATTAAACCAGACGCCTTGTTATGTTTGTGTAAAAAATATGAATGAATGAAGAAGGCGAGCTATAACTTAAACTTTTCGCTTATTTATAGTTAACCTAACCCTTAGCTAAATTAAACCATTGGATATGTTCGTTTGCATGAGGATCAAGATGAATCATCATGTCACACTGTAATTTTTACTCACCTTTGAAACTTTCTTGGTTCTTACTAACCTGTACTTTGAAAACTGTTGACATTTTATTGCTAAATTAAAAAAAAAATTCCTTAACTTCGAGATAATTTATAATGTAAAAAGGAAAAAATAATATTTATTGAATCATTGTGGCTTAGTGGCGATAATTACCCTCCCTATTACCGTTGGCGAATTGAACATTCGATGTAAAATGTTTGCATTAACGAATGACGTTAAAATCAACTAACTTTCGATAACCACAATATAGAGTGAGATCAAACTGGAATTTTTTTGACATTTAAGTCGAATCAAAGGTTCTCGATTCGCCAACCATAATACAGAATTTCTTACACACACTGTACGACTCGCCAGCGATAGTAGGGGCATATAATATGTACTTCCTTTCGCGCATTGAGGGTACAAATTTTATTAGTTTGTTCCTCAAGGTTGAAAATAGACAGATCTTTATAGTTATGGTTTTTAAATTTATGTAAAATGTCAGGAAATACGTCAGCAAAATGAGGGAAACGGAAAGATTTAAAACTTGAGTCCGAATGATTGCACATCTTCAAGGTTAAGGACTTTTAACTAATAATCGACCCTTTCATGAATTTCATCGTAATCGGAAAATTTTACATATTTTTTTTACTTATCACCGAATCCGTTCGTAATGACTATTTGTATGAGATTTTCCACTACGATGATAGTGATAGTTTTTTTCGGGATTCGGAAAATTTTCCGATTACGATGGAATTCATGATATAGGGCGAGTGTCAAATATCAACATTCCCCGAAAATATGTAAATCTCGGTCATCAACTTCAGCTGACTGACATTTTGGAGATCTCCATGCAAGGGATGAAGATAATAAATTGTACCTCGCGAAAAAAGTATAAGTATAAGTTTTTTTTTATTTACAAGAATTTTACGTAGAAATAATATGACTTCTATTAAAATTAACAACAGTATAAGTAAAGTTGCATGACAGAAATTTACTGTTCAAGCTTATATAGAAAAACATGCCAGAAAATATCTCTAAAAAAAGAATTTCTTTTTCTAGTAACCTGTCATATTAATTTTAAAATAAAAAATCCTTATACTTTCCAATCAGGTTTTTAGACCTTGCTGCGTAGAAAATGTAAAGTCGTCACTGCAAAATTCTATAAAAATATTTCGTTATTAAAAAGCGGATATACTTGTCCTTGGCACTGCAGATATCATTCATTTGGAAAAACGGAAGGCTCTCCAATTTGAGAAAATTCTCAACTCCTTGACCGATTTTCGTTCTAAAATTTATCTATCATGTCAATTTGTTGGTTTATTCTTTAAAATTATTTTATTATTATAAGAAGGTTTTTTTTTATAATAAAAATTCTATATACTATCTACTGAAATACATCAGCCAAGTATTATTATTATTAATTTTAAACCATGATTCAAAACTATAAGGAAAATATACTTGACTTAAGAATTTAAATTTTTTTTATTGATTTATTCATCTTTAGAATTTAAAAAACCTTGTTCCACTTATTTCGTGTGAAACCATCTTTGTAAATTTATTTCAGAAATTGTTTTGAAAAAAAAATACTTGCATAAAACATTAATTTTTTAAGATTCTTATATGTTTTTGAAAAACAAAATTAAAGATAAACATACATATATTCACTTTTTCCCCGTGGTATTTGGTGTAAGCATCTCATTTCTTTTCAAATAGCAACTACCTACTAAAAAAAGTATGTTGAGGACATACACTCTCAATTTAAAAAAAAAGAGAACATGAACTTAGAAAAATCTTTCTCTTGCAAAATCTAGGACATTCAAAAAAAAAAAAAAAAACACATAGGTACAATTGAATAAGACAACCAAAAACACTTGTTTTCCAGCTTGAAGCTATATAAATGGGAGCTACTATACTACACACCATTTGTATAAAATTCCCTTTCCATGTCCATGCCAGACATTATGGTTGGGACAACAAATGTTTGCATACTTTTTTTTCTTCCTCTTCATTTATACCTATGTTATGTATGTACCTATATTATGTTATATAACAAGAGCAATTCTTTTAAACAAAAAAACAAAGTGTTTTCAACTTCTTATTCAGGTCATAGATACAAGTACTTTATATAGAAGGGGGGAAAAAGACTTAAACAATTCAAAACAGGAAAAAGAAAATTGTTCGTATAAGAAATATACATCAGAAAAGCTAAACAACCACTTCCACTCTAGAGAAAGAGACACGCAAGAGTAAAGAAATTTATGCTTGCACTTCTATCTTATGTCAAAAGAAAAATTATCCAATTACAGAAAGGTTTGTACCTCTATAACTTCATGGAGATAGAAAGGTATTGAAAATATTTATACTGCGACAGTCAGTTCATATTTTGTTTAAGAACGAAACAAAATCTGAACTATGACAATAAATATGCACTGAAAATAATTTACCTATACATATGTGCATAAGACCTAACTACCATTTTATATAACGTGACAGTAAAAGTTAGTCAAACCAGCCCAATTGTCATTTTATTCACAGATAACACCGCTAAAAGCTGAAATTTAACCCCATTGGATTTAATTTTAAGTAAAAAAAAATTTAAAACATTTTTTTGCTCTCTATAAAAACGAGGTTAGGTACCATAAACTAGTTTCATAATGCTCACAGATTTTGATATCTAATTTACTAGAAGCTACCAAAGAGTTTCAAATTTTTTAATTTTTTACAGGTGCTTTTAAGAAATAGTAAATTCATTGCGATGCAGTGTCCCGGATCAAACATTGATTGAGGGGATAATTTGCTGTTAATTAGTCATTAATTAGCTGTGATAATGTCTATGTTTTGTTGCTGCTTTTCTTAGTTGATATTAAGTTGCTTAATAATTTGCGGTTAACTAGTCTTTAATTTATAGTTGTGATAGTTCCAATTTAGCCGAGCAATGTTTTCTATGTTTTTCTATTTTTTGTTTTTTGTATAATATTGAAATGTATATTAGATATAGTAGGTAATTAATTAGTTGTGATAATAACAATTTCGTCGTCTAATGTGTTCTATGTTTTTTTTGCTTCTTTGCTTAGTTGCAATAAGGTTAGAGAAGCACCCCCTTAAAAAGGGGTAACAATTTATTATATTTAATATTTCATTGCTTAATAATTTGCCGTTAGCTTGTGTTTAAATAGTTGTGATAGTTCAAATTTTGCCGAGCAATGTTTTCTATGTTTTTCTATTTTGTGTTTTTTGTATAATATTGAAATGTTTATTGCATAATAATTTGCTGTGCATGAGTAATTAATTATGTTGTGATAATAATAATTTTGTCCTGCAATACGTTCTATGTTTTTTTTTCTTCTTTGATTAGTTGAAATCAAGTTAGAGAAGCACCCCCTCAAAAAGGGGTAACAACTTATTATATTTAATATTTTATTGCTTAATAATTTGCCGTTAGTTTGTCTTTTAATAGTTGTGATCGTTCCAATTTTGTCATGCAATGTTTTCTATGTTCTTCTATTTTGTGTTTTTTGCTAAATTCATATGAAGCTATAGCAAAGCAAACCGTCGAAAAGAGTTTAAAACTCGTTAGGTACTTATATTGAAATTTTCATTGCATAATAATTTGCTGTTAATGAGTCATTAATTAGTTGTGATAATAACAATTTCGTCGTGCAATGTGTTCTATGTTTTTTTCTTTGTTTTTTACTAAATTCATATGGAGAACCCCCTCCAAAATGGGTTAAAACTTGTTATAGTGAAATTTATATTGCATAATAATTTGTTCATGAGTCGTTAATTAATTGTTATAGTAACAATTTTGTGGTACAATGTTTTCTATGTTTTTTTTTTATAAATTATGTTGAAATGTCCATTCCATGATAACTTTTTCAAGAGTCGTTATTTAGTATGATAATAACAATTTTGTAATGCAATGTTTTCTATTATTTTTGTTTCTAAATTAAAAAAAAAAATTAGAAAAAAAAACATTGCACGACAAAATTTTCTTACCAATTTTCGATCTGCGAATTTTGGTTTGTTAATTTGGCATTCATCGTAAATTCCGTTCCTAAAAATTCAACAAAATCATTTCTTAGTAAAATTACCCACAACAAAGTACACACTTTTTCCGTGTAAGTATACCTACTGTCAACGTTTTTGCTGGTTAAATCTGTCTGTCAATGGTGGTGACAGTGCATGATAACATTCTGTCATAATACATAGTTACATGGTTCAAATTTCTCAGTGCAACAGCAGCACCAATGAATTGACAACGATGACGACAACGACGCAGACTACGATGAGGAAGACGAAGGTATGGCTTCACTGCATCCTCAATCGGGTTGAAAATGAAATATTTTTTTTTTTTTTTGTCAACCTGGTGTAACTCTGTGTACAGTTCCTGAAACCGCAACATAAAAAAAGAAGACATAAATAATAGAATATTATACTTTGCTACACTGACCAGAACCCAGACCATCATAAATATATATACCGGCACCTAATTCCATGTTCACCTGTTTCTTTGGTTCCTTTCGTTGTTTGAGAAAAGTCCAACATTCACTCATAACCACTTTCCACATGACTAACCACCCTGTTTTTTTTTTTTTCTTTTCTTTCACTTCTTTCTTTTTTGTTGGTTTTTCAACCTTATCCCTTTAGCACCCACTCTCATTATACCCTCAACTCAACTGAGGTTTTGGGTAAACATTAAACATTAAAAAAAAAAAAAAAAAAACACGGGCGAATGACCTGAATGTTGAAACAAACTATAAATAGCTCACCTAGTGCCAGGATACGAATGAAACTTAGTTACCGGCTTCCTTCCATTTTCAGCCCGTTTATCGATTAAAAGAAAAATATTTCCTCAATGGGTTATTTTCAGCAAACGAAATATATGCGCCTGACAATGTGATAACGATTTTTGTTTTTTTTTCTTACTTTTCTTCACAGTTGTTGTTGTTGTTGTTGTTGTTGTTAGTGTTTGTTGTGCCGCCTCAAGCACTATACAAGAGAGTAAGAGAAAAAGGAGGTTCAATTCGAAACCGGGTCAGGTATTCCATTCATATATCCAATTCATCCAAGGGATGATTATGCAGCTGTTTACCTGAGCCTTCTGGGGCATTGTTCAGTGTCTTCCTGTTCCTGAAGTGGGATATAAGAAATGCATATTGCGCACGAAAAAGGGTTTTTTGCAAACAACTTTACCATTAAGTCGAGACTTCGACAAGGCAATAGCTATGTATAGGTATATGAGATTGGCGGGGGTTTCTATATAGTTGATTAAAAGATTTGCAGATTGCAAAATATGATAAATCCATTTGTATTTTGATTTTTAGCATGATTTTTTTTTTAAGTTCGTGTTGGGTTATTTATATTAATTCCTGCTGTCTGATTTGAATATCATTTCCGGCTTTTGCTTGATTAAAGATTGGAAGGATTGTACAGGATGTTTAGTTAGTGATTTCTATGGGAACAAAATTACGATGTGAAATTACACATTTAGTTAGTTTAATTAAATTCAGTGATCTGACGTTAAATTTTGTCTCAAAGTTGTCAAGCCGATCGTCAATGCTTACAATTTGTCGACGCACTAATATTGACACAACTTTTAGAGCCTGCGTTGATTGTTGTCAATTACCGTGTATTCACCCTAACCTTGTTCGTTTACTTCCAAACCCTTCCCATTTCTACCTTTTTTGTCAACGTTCATATAAAAAAAAATTAAACTGGAATAAGCGAACAGAACTCCTGTTAACGCTGTTAGAACACGTTAACAGACTAATTGTCAGTGCTTTGACTGTGTTTCAACATTGACCTGACATTTTGCTGAATTGTGAATTTCTGTCTACAGAAATTTCTTGGACAGAAAATCACAATTTGGTGAAATGTTGTTTCAATTCTCTCCAGAGGGCTTTCTTCTGTCCAAAACTAGAAATTCTTTGAGTACGGGAACGGTTTTTGAACAAAATTCAGAAATGTACCGAAAATCACAGAAATTTACAGTTAAGGAACGAACATTATATTGTTTTACCAAAATTTGATAAAAATGTTCTTTAAAAAGAAACTACAACTATTGAATCCAATGTAGGATAAAATTCTAAATACTTTGTATCTTAATATATTTTTCTCTAAAACCAACAGAAACGAAGCAAACAGCATATTTACCTTTCTCATCTTTTGCATATTTATTTGCCTTTTTGGCCACTTTTCGCAATATTTCTCAATTGTTAGCCTTTTTCACCTTTTTCATTTTTTTTCACCTTTTTCATTTTTTTTCACCTTTTTCATTTTTTTTCACCTTTTTTCGTCCAAAGTTTGCTTTTTCGTGTTCCATTTTGAATTTCTTATTTCCCGTGACATTTTCAATTAGAACTTTTCGAAATATGGAAAAAGACAACGTTAATTTCTTCCTTAGAGCTGCAACAATAATTTAAAATACAAATTTGAAGCAAAACTGTAACTGACGGAGGGGCATTTAAGTGAAAAAGTACGAAAACAAGTGAATACCATCATGTGATGTGTCCATAACTTCATACTCTTACTTTTTATTCAGTCTCGTTGACTTTTGCTTTCGTAAGTGAAGAGCACTCCCGAGCTTAACTCTTATTTAAGTAAAACTTATGTTCATATTTTGAATACGAATTTTTTACAAACTTCAAGCAGCCAAAATTTATCTTCAACTAGGCATATCTAATTGAAATTCAATTTGTAAACCTTGTAACGCACCTTTTTTTTTGTTAGTAATTTTGAACATAAATCAAAAAATTCCACACCAGCAAATGTATAGCAATTACCCAAAACACGCATGGCGAAAATAATTTCCACTTTTAATTAACATTCGCCCGCATTTGCGCGCTTCTAGTAATTTCTACATTCCACTGTCTCTTTCATTTGAAGTTTAATGGATGGTGTCGCGTCGTGGTTGTCATCATCGTTATTACATGGCATCGTCCAAACTGCAAACAAAAGGGAAACTCAAATAAGTTAGACACACAGGTGCTTTTCACCAAATCACCTGTCAAAGTTATATATCCATATGCATGCAAGATGCATTCATGCTATCAACGCGTGCGCCAACGTATAGCAACCACCAACAACGACGACGCGACTATGACGGACGATGTACATCACACACACCTTTAAGTGAAAGTTGACGTAACTTTTTACAAACACTTATGTATGTATGTGCCCAAATTTGGCACGGCTAGATAATATACTACTTGTTGTCAATTTAATTGCCAATCCCTTTGGCCAGCGTGCCACGCCGGGATATAATATGTATACAGATATAAGTTAACGCCTAATCAATATTCCAGTCGGCGCTTTTGTGGGAGGAATATAATATTATATCTGTCAACTTGATACGGTAGCCATCTTGATGAATATCTCTCATCTCTTGGAAGGTTCATTTTTATAATCGTTTTGCGGTGGTTGGCATGTTAAAACTCCACCAATCTAACGCTTAAGGATATCAGCACGTACGTGTGCATTTGATCTGTTAAGTTGGTTGTGTTTCAAAAAAAAAAATAAAGAAAAGAAAATTGTAAGCTTGACCAAGTTTAGTAATTTTGTTGATTTTGATCACGCGGAGATGTTACATGACGAAATGTTGTGACTGTGATGTTATGATTTGAATTGACAATTTGTATATAGCTACTTTATATTACTGGGCCACTATACTTTATGTTATGGTTATAGCTCTGCTTGATGCCAAATACTATAGTCTTGTAAAAAAAAAAAAAATTGTTAAATAACCAAAGTCAAACATAAATACCTATTATTTAATCGAGGAATTTAAATATTGGGTGAGGTAATAATGTACTTAAATCAGGGTGCAGTTTTGAATGTAAAACATGAACGTGCTGTTATTTGAAAGCTATATACACAATTTGTATGTTATGAAAAAATTGATTTATGTTTAATATACGCTGAAAAATGAAGAAAGAAAGAAAGTAATCTAAGACAAAAAAAAAACAAAAGTTTTAGTGCTGCATTGAATTTTTATTAAAAAAAAAAAACAAGTATTAATCAATTTGTCTTGAAAGAGAAGATTTAAGAGAATAATAAAGAATTGACAAGTTAAACTAAAAGTTAAATTTAATATTTGCTTTAACAGCTCATATGTGCAAGCCAGAGATACCAGATCGTGGGATTTGTTCCTTTTTTCACGTCTTAAATAAGCTAAAAAGGGAAAAGAGATTTTTTCCACTTCATAGAACTAAAAAAAAAAGAGATTTTACGTTATGCTTAAATTTTTTCCTAAATTACTCATTTTATTAAAAAAAAAATTCAACACTTTGTCATGCATTTTTGCATTTGCCTACTTAAGCGGAAAAATCCCATAAAAACCAAAAACGAAAACTGCTCTTTTGATAAGCGGTTTGTTCTTTATGGTCGTATTTTTTCTGTGCTTTTATTTTTTAACTTTTTTTTTGTATTTAATGAAAATGATCAATGTTTATATTTTTTTACCAATACGGAATTCATATTTGATTTTTATTTACAATGAAATATGTATATTTTTTTTTAATTTATTTTTTCGTGGGAGAATTTTGGGATATTTAACACAGAGGCATGGGACAAAAGGGAATTTTTTGGTATCAGTGTGGGAAAACCAGCTCTCAAAGTCTGGAATCACTGGTGCAAGCTATTTAATTCTCTCATCTATAAAATTCGTCGAGAAACGATGTAAATTGAAACAAAATATTTGAGTTCAATGTTTTTCGACAAAATTTATCGATGGGGAGAGTTACAGAACGTAAGCACTGCTATAAAACTTACACTACCATTTGACCTAAAGTGATTTATGGCAATATTATTCACTAAGGCTGAATATGAAGTTGGGTTTAAATCTTGATTTAAGTGCTTAATATGTCTTCCGGAAACCTATTTAAATCCAATTGGATTTATTGGATTCAACGAGTATGGAATTGGATTTAAATTAATCCGACTGATTTAACTGTAGTTAACTGTAGTTAAATCAGGATTCAAGCATGAAATTTGCTGTTAAAATATATTTAAACCCTAAACCCCATTTGAACCTCAGTTACTCCGCCGAAATCGCTGGTTTTAATCACAGTTAAAATTTTTTGTACAGCTTGCCCTAAGTATAAGTCAGAGCTTAAATGGGTTTTTTTTTTCGCCCGGGAACTGTAATTTTAGACTTACCAATTTCCAATGAATTTTTTGTCTTCACATTCATCAACATCCAACTCTGTAACCATGGGAAGTAGAAAAGCTCAGTGTTACTGAACCTATTAACCAGAGCAGTTTAAACTTAATTTGGGGTTAATTCCTCGCCTGTGTTTCATTACCGTGAATTTAAGTAAAAATCGTGGTAAATTTCTTAATAAATAAAAATATTTTAAATTAAACAAAACAGGGCGTTTTTCTGATTTTTAATTGTTTCTTAGGTTCATTTCCGCAAATGGAAGAAATACGTGCAAACATTTATTCAAAGAGAAATTTTAAATAGTCATTGAATACTGTATATTATCTTCACTGGTCAGAAATATCAATTAACGTTTAAATCACAAAAGCGTTAATGTTCTAAGCCTCAGTTATATTCAATGTGAAATCATGTCTATATGGGAATTGAGATGGCGGTTCACCCTTTCACCCCAAAGCAGCAGATACAACATAAACAATTGAAAATGATAATAATTTTGACAGAAATATGATATTAACAAGAGAATTCTTAGATGTGTTTGGTAACGTAAGCTTAATTTTTTTGTTTGATTCAAAATAGCTTTTAACGGCTTTTAAGTCCTACAAAAATTGGCGTTTCGTCCCGACGATCTCATTTGGTCTCATCAGTTGACTATAGTGAGGGCCTTTGTCTTTTGTCCTTTGCCTTTTTTTTATACAAATTATCACAATTTTCTGTCACAACCCATACGAAAAAAGCCAAGTTCGCGTAAATTTCAAGTTATCAAACTGTTGTAGTAGATATTTTTGAGGGATTTTTGGTAAAAATCACTTTACTATTCCACGAACATTTTGTTTTTATTAAGAATATTTTAACCCGCAGCTTTAGGTTTAATACACCTGTGGAATAAAGGTGGAATAAGCCGTTTTTTATTAATAGGGTTGCCACTGTTTCGATAATTAAAGTGCATTTCTATAGTGTCACACTTTAACTTTGATAGATTTTTGACAACTGAAATTTAAAGTTAATCCCACATTGAAAAAGTATTTCTGAGTTCAATTTATTTGCGGTATTAACTAACTCTGGTTTAATTCAGAGTTAACTTGAATTTCCCTATTATTAGACAAACTATAATTTCCTTGCAAAACAGTTCGATCGCAACATATAGCTTTGGTTTAGATTAAACTAGATTTTCCCTGAAATCGAATGCATCCGGTGATACATATATACCTCGACGAAACAAAGTGTATTTCCCCTTCTCCTTTGGATAAATTCACCATAATTTTATCGCACGACTTACGACCATATATACATATCATTAGTCACCACAGAAAAACAACATACCAAGTCCTCTAACTTATGTATTTCACAACAACATTTGCCATATGAAGATTACGATTGGTCTTCTGAGGAATTCCAATTGACTCATTAGTCATTAGTCGATAGCTGCAGTTTGTTTTACTCATAATTTCATGATTATTATTATTTACCTATTTCTCAGCACTCACTCATTAGCCATTTTGTTATTGAAGCGTGCGTCGTGGGTGCGAAGAAAAACTTCATATATACAGAACTATTAATATTATGTTCAATGTTCATCATTTATAGAACGTGAAATTTGTATCTCGATTAGTATAGATCTTGCAGATGTTATACACGCGATCTATCTCCTTATATAAAAAAACACGAATTTTTTAGAAGATTTTTTTAATTTAAATTAAAAAAGAAAAAATAGAAGCCCACTTAAGTGACCTGCATTCCATTCTTAGATTTTTGTTTTTCAACTCAACAACGATTTAAAATTGTGATTTATCAAAGTTTCATTTCAAACATGCCGCCACAAATTTCCACTTTGTATATATAATAGTTTTCCTTCTTTCTAACTAATCGTCGGACCAATGGTCACTGAAGATCAATTGGTCTTCAATCAATAGATAATTATGTAAATGCAAGGTTGCCAGAATTGAATTTTATCGCTGATCAAATTGAGCGAAATTTATAGACTTTCATTTAAAACTTATTATTAATTTCATATAATATACAATGGGGCTCCCTATAATTTCGTTAATAAAATTCTAGCAATTTACGTTTTCATATAAGTTACCTATATATTAAATTTAAAGTTGGCCTTTGATGCACATTTTGCTTATAAACGCAGCATAAATGTTTAGTTAAAAAAAAAAAAATAAATAAAATTAAGTTGGGAAATTTAAGAAAAACATATTTTCATTCATTTCGAAAAACAGGCTTTTGTTTTTTTTTTATTTTTGTTTAAATCAATTCCATAATTCATGAAAAACTTGGCAACCATAGAAATACATACTACACATTGGGCAAACTTACCAATACATATAATGTTTAAGTTCTATTCATTTTAATGGCGCCGAATGTCTTGTTGTCTAAAAATGGTAAGGCCAGTTGGGAGCTACAAGTATAGCGTTTTTTTGACCATATTTATTTCACATTTATTTACATTGTATATCTACATATATCTGATCAACAAAATACGTTAGAAATTCTTTCAAAGTACCGTGTTAAGTTTTTTTTAGAAAAATTCCAATTTTTTAAATTTTACTTTTATATGTGTTAAAAATAATTTAATTTTGTATTTTTTTTTGTTTGATTTAATTTCAGGATCAGTACGACAACTTATCGATACACACAAATAAAGGTATTGATTTTTTAGACAAATATGGAAACTTTGTTCGTGAAAGACTTGCGATAGAAAGCGATTATGCGGCGAAATTAAGGTGAGTAATGAAATAATATAAATATACCAATTTGTGCGTGGGTTCTTTGATAATTATTATTATTGTTGTTATGATTGATATAGGATTTTTTTTTGTATATATAGATACGAGGTATATAGGCTTGGCAAATTGACTGTAAAAGGTGGAAATAAAAATGATATGTTATCTATTTGATGTTTAAAGTAATATCAGATATTTATATTAACGACGTACCTGTTTGTTTGTCAAAACAATCAATAATAAAATAAAATTGGTTTAATAATATTTATACATTTGTAAGTACTCAAACGAAATTATATTAAGAGGGGTAGGTACACTTTAATTTTTATTTACTTTAAATAATTATAACAATAGGTACCTACCAGCGATAGTTAAACAGGATATTTATTTAAGATGTGTGCGTTACGATTAAATTCAGGTTTCATAATGTCAACTTCGACATTAATTAAATAAATTGTTTTTTTTCTTTGCTTCGAAAGAAATACAGTGCGGTAGACACTGCATTTGAATAGAAAAAACAGTTTTTGATTCAATATAGCTTTTAACAGTCTTTAATCCACAAAAATTGGCGTTTTCACTTGGACTCATCAGCTGACTAGTGAGGGCCGTTAAAAGCTATTTTGAAGCAATAATTAAATAATGCTGTCTTCTACATACTTAGCTGATTTATTTCAGTAGTATATATAGAATTTGAATTATTAAAGAAACCTTTTTATATATACAATGCAAAGCCACGGACAAAATAAAAAATTCCACCTTTAATGATTAATGAATTTTATAATGTTGTTGGATAAAGTTCCCACTAGATATTCGTCATGAAATCTATAAAAGATGAACTGAACTTAACAAAAATTGCGTATTGACAAGGCCCTCACTAGTCAACTGATGAGTCCAAGTGAGAACGCCAGGACGAAACGCCAAAAAAAAAATCAAAAACTGTTTTGTCTATTCAAATGAACCGCACTGTACTTAAAATTTTGTATGTATATGGAAAATCTTAAAATAATCACAATTCGGTGCTTTTTTTACCTTAAAAAAAAATTTGTTTGCGGTTTTGTGATAACCCGACCATAAAATGTTCCTTTTTTTAGATATGTGTAGGTAAGTGGTTAACGCAGAAAGCGGACAACATAAGACAGAGCTCCGTCCAGTTTGAATTATTTAGGCTTCCATCGTACTAAATATTTTAACGATGACTCAATTTTTATTTCAGTCTTTCAAATACATACATATAACCTATAAACCTTTTCTTTTCGAAAAATACGAAAAAAACAGAAAAATAATATAAAGCTCTGGTAACTGTATATTCAACGAACTTAGCAGTCCTAAAACTTCGGAATCCATATTTATTTCATTTCTATGTCAAAACAAATTTTATATTACCTACCGTTAAATCAAACAAAACTGAGCAAACATTTATTATTGTAAATCAAGGTTCTCTATTTGTCTTTTTATTTCCTTTTTCCGTCGCGTCGCATTGTCATTTACAGGTGGTTTTGTATATAAATCTAGGGCTAAAACCGCTTCGCCTGTCATTGTTTTTTTTAGTAGAAAAAAAATCCAAACTTGGTTAGGAAAATTCAAACTTCTCTTGTGTGGGAAACACAAAAATAGATTTTGTTATAAATTGAATTGAACAAAAAAAATATATAAGATGAAAAAGAAAAAAACACAACTAGTGCAAGGTCACCCACAGATGTGGTGTGTCTTAAAAAAGAAATTATTATATTTTAAATCACCATTCGCGTTGGATTCGTGTGAGGGTAATTTTTTCACCTTCTATTTTTTCTTATTTTTTTTTTAATTAATTGGATAAATAAATATAATTTTTTTAAGCAAGACAAGAGAGCATGTTGCGGCTGATGTGCTGTGCCTGAAATAAGCAGCATTCAAATCGTAAATTTCCAGAATAAACAGAAATATTATTGTATATTCCTTTGTGTTTTTTTTTTGTTTTTTGTTTTGTTTTTTTGGTATAATATCTACTCAGTTCAAGAAGATAATATAGAGACGCCTCTTCACTTGGCACTTGAAGTGAAATTGCGAAAAATTAACATATCTTGCTCTCCAGAAATTAAATGTACGACAGGGTTGCAAGTACTTGCCCTTATAGCGAATGATTTTGTACATGTTTAAAGGGTGTACCAAATTTTGCATTATTTTTTAAATATTGTTTAACAATGAAAACATATCGTTCTCTCGTGTAATGGTCCATTTACTAAAACTAAACTGTCAACTGCTGTCAAATTGTTTTTTTTAGGGTTGCCAATACCTTACTACACAACAAATGGCAGTAAATTCAAATTTGTGTTAATTTTGGGACACATATTATATGAAATTACTTGCCCAGTCGAAGAAAAAAATATTCACTCCACAGAATCCGATAAATTGGTTGCGTAAAAAATCAAACTCAATTTTGACATTTCACTAATAGTAAAAATTTCAAAATTGAGTCTAATTCACTCCGCAACTCATTCATCGCTGTAAATTTACATGCTTTGTAAATTCAGTTGACGAATACAATGAATTACGATTATTCAAAAAGTAATTTTTTATGCTTTAAACGAATTTTGTACGAATAGCTATTTTTTTTGTCTGAATCAATAATTTACCCTTTGATACCTTCGCATGAAACATAAACAGTAAATAAAAAGATAAACAACACAGATTGCGACCTGGTTTCATCGCGTGGCATTTCGTTTGTAGATCTTCTCAACGCATCTCTTTCTCTTGTTTATAGAGGTACCTACTACTCGATTCGTATATCGGTTTATTTTAATTTATTTTTTTTGTCTGTTTTTTTTTTTTTTTGTTTAGCAACGACCGACCCAAGACAAGGAAAAAACGTGGGAGGTGATGAAACAATAAGTGGTCATAATCTTTCACTTCATTTCTGTTCTTTGGTTCCGCTATAACTTTATGTTGTCTTATAGGTTAAATATATGTATATTCAAATAATAAATTGTCAGATATTTTGTTATAGTATAAAGCTTGTTGGGGGTGGTCGAGAAGAAATAAATCTATTTTTGCACTTGAATGAGATACATACGAATGTGAAGTAGAAAATCTCACATTTTGCTTGGATTTTTTTTAGAATAATTTAAGACTATAGGTCGTAGACGAATATAGTGAACTATAGAATGAGGAAAAAAGATTCTTGCAAAAGTTTGATTTTTATTTAGATTTTCAGCTGTAGGTATACCTGTGATGAATATTTTTGTTCTTTTTAAAAAAAATCTATATGCGGTCACTTTTAATAAAATAATATTTATTTAAATAAAATGGAATTAATTTTAGTGCGTAAAAGGTTCATATACTATTTCGAAAAATTTTCCATACCATATATTTAAAAATACTGTATACGTATATGTACCTACTTATGTGGTTTGTTTATCTTAATGCGGTTTGACATTTTTATAGGAGATTAAAAAGAACAAGTCTTTAAAAGATATGAGAAAGTTCAAGGTGTCTCGAAACGGTACGACTTTTTCGAGACTGAACGAGATCTCAAACACAAAGTAATACTATACGTTTTGAATCGAGACAAAATTATAATATTTCGCAAATTACAGAAAATGTGGTTTCATATAAAATTTGATAATTTTGTAACACATCTTATATCATTTTGAATTTGAATTGGCCGTTAATCGCTTGTTTTTGTTGCTTTCTCTTTCTAGTTTTGACATTTCAATACAAAAGCTTTTTAAGGCTTTTAAAATTAATTCCGATTGGGTGTGTTCGTAAAGTTTACTCGTAGTTTTCAACTTAATTTCGTGAAAATTTTCTTGAACTTATTACATTTCGTAATGAAAATTTGTATCGGAAATGAGATAATTTGGTTTTTTTTAACGAAATAAAATCATTTACTTTGAGTTGGTTTCCAATTTCTGTAAGTCGAGAGCCAGGTGTTAGCATATTCGGTCTAATTTATCGAGACGATACGCACTTTTTTGGACCAATACTCTGAGAGTGTGAGAGACGAGCGTAAAAATCACCTTATAATATGGTAGCACGGCCCGAGTTGACCTCTTAAAAGGTTATTTCCCATATGAGAGTACAAAGCCCAGCTTTAATCTCACTAACTTATTACCTGTGGAATTGTTTATCTCAAAAGTACTGCCTAGGAGATCAATTCACAAAATGTGCTGATTTATTACCAAGTGTTTCGTGAAGATTTCGATCTGCAGAAACAAAAAAATCTTAATTTCTATGCTGCTTTTAGGTACCTTAATTCTAAAAGTACCTACAATTACGTGCGATCACAGTTATAGTTGTGCATTTAATTTTGTATAAAGTTGGTGAGAAATTATCTAGAATAAAAGACTATCATTTAAAAACGTCTCAACATTTCTCCCATCATCAAGATAATCATTTCAGAATACGAATTATACTTTTCAATATGCAATTTGTTATATAGCCCCATTGTCATTTTTCTCTTGGTCGCCGCTGTTTATTTGAGACCATATCAGTATTAATGCACCCTTTTAATTCAATTATTGTAACACATTGACAGTAATACAATGCAAACCATAGCACTATTGTGTTTTAAAATAAACACATACATAATATATCAGGTTTCAACCCCAATTCTCCCATGACTCCCCAGACAAGCAATAAGTGGTTTGAAAAAAAAAGACAAAGAAAATACCCCCAATCGAACAACTCATTATCTAGTGACAAGTTGCAATTGCGGTGTGTTATATAGTCAAACAAAAAAGCAACAGTAAACAAAGTGTCAATTTGTGGAGACTTCTCCCTTTTACAGTTGTTAATCACATTGGAATTTTATTTAGCGTC
Organism: Epistrophe grossulariae; assembly: GCA_929447395.1. NCBI lineage: Eukaryota > Metazoa > Arthropoda > Insecta > Diptera > Syrphidae > Epistrophe > Epistrophe grossulariae. Next base: position 132,823,720 of record OV839568.1, on the reverse strand, counting down.
AAATTGTTTTCACGTTCACAATTCTCTTAAGACTGCCGAAGTGTTCCTCTGTGTGATTGTCTCGTGTGATGGCAAAGTGAAAATAACTACAATAATCGAACACCTTTTTCGTTATTGTGATGTCATCATCATCAACACAACATCGCAGCGAGTATAAAACAAAATTAAATAAAGAATAACAAGTTATAGTAGACCTCAGTAGTCAATAATGACAGTTCCAACAACTCTGCATCAGCTTACCACTTGACCCAAGTGTAATAAACTTTTCAAAAACTACTTGCTGGGGCTTCTTATAAGAGTGTTGCTATTGTAAGTTCAAGACAACATTATCAGAATTATACCTACATATATTTCTCTATTGTTGTCTTCATAGAGTTGTGTTTCTTTGTTGAAAAAAAAAAATAAAAATTAACAGCTGAAGAATTACATTTTATATTTCTTATGGTATTATAGTTTGGAGAGAACGGTCTATTGCGGTGATAGACCTTGAAGCTCAATTCACATCAAGGAGTTCCTTATTGTTAACTGATTTAAGTGTTGACTGCATAAAACATTTTCTTTATAGTCATGACATTTTCTAAGTTTAATTAAGTGTTATGTTAAATCGTTTATCAGGTCTCGTAGACGAGAAAATAGCAAAACATTAATAGAAAGTGTACCTATATAGTTAATGCTTTGGTGTTGTTAGGGTTACAATGTCAAATGTCTCAAATATAATATATCTAAACACTATTTGAGCTCTAAACAATTTAAGCGAATTGCTCCCTCATTTAATACAAGAATTATCAAGGATACAAAAATCCCTCCCTTCTGGGGTTGCCGACTTTTTTCGTGAATCAAAACCGTGCTTTGATTTATTACTAGAAAATTGGATTTTACAATTTTAAAAATATGATATTTTGTCACATTTCGAATATTCATTGTATGATTAACGTTTTTTTGTTAATATTTTTTTCATTTGAATCGCAAAAATTTGTAATTGGTTATTATTCGTTAAATACGCAAAATATGAAAAAGAACTCACATACAGTTTTGTAAAACCAATTCTTCTGTTCACAAATAGTTAAAGCTGTTTTTTCGATAAAATAAAAAATAAGGATGATATTGGCGAAAAACAAACTTTACTTCTAATTAAGATTGCGGCAACCCTGCAAGGGGTTGATGATCGATAATTATCGAACTTAAGCATTTAAGCATTCTCTCTAATAAACTTTAAAAAAAATCCTTCCTCGACAGATAAAAACTTAAATATATATCGTACTGTCATAAAATAATAAAATTAATATTAACGTAAAATAAAACAACAAAGAATAACGTTCTAATAGTCGCTCTACCTTGAACGAATAAACATAAATTAAAAATTATTTCTTGGCGCCATTGCCATCGTAATATGTACTTCAATCTATTACACAGTTGTTTTTTATAGACATCATTAGTTCTTTAAAAATCAATAGATACTCTTTTTTTGCTCATAAGATATACAATATTTTTTACTTCGTTTAGAAGTTTTTAAAGCAATAAATCTTAAAACTCTAACCACTCCCATAAAAAATACACCTTCATATTTTGTATGTATCTATATGCTCTGAGTTGCATTACATGAACCTACATAAACCTCGTTTCAATAATTATTTTAATGAGCCAGTGCATTGCAGGTGATTATAGCCAAATTGATGTCAATTTTAAAATTTCACACACGGTTGACTTGAGTTTTCTCAAACCTTTATTATTTTATAACTACACTGGTGGGATACAATTTAAAAGAAGTACATGAATGAACAAATTACATAATTTTTAAATCAATTAAAATCAAGTAAAGTTCGTTACACTTGATATAACCCATACCGATATATGTAAGTAGTATAGCGAATTGTAATTGTAAAGCAACCTGCTTTAAAAAAAAAAGAAATTAGATCTGAAAGTTTGTTTCGCATCATTGAATAATATTTATGTGTAACAAAATTTATGAAGACATGATAGTTCGTTACAATTGCTAAGTATATAGATGCACATAACCAATACAAAATTTTGTTGAATTGACAAACATAAAATTAAACTTTTTCAATAATTTTTTTGAAAATATATCAATGGGATTTAAGAAAATAAAATTATACATATTGATATTTATAGAAACCAAGTTCTTTTTTATTATTCCCTGTGTATAATTTCTTATTTTTCAAAACCAAACAAATCAGAGTTATCACTGAGAAAAAAAATGAGTAAATGAAGGTTTTTTTTCCGCATTTTCCTTCGATTTGTTTTTTTAATTTATTTATTGTAATTTTTATTTTTATTCAAGAAAATGTTTCAGTAATGTTTCAATTCTCTGAATTGTAAAATGTGCGCTCACAGGCTTTTTTGAAAATATTATTACGAAATAAACAAATCTAAGTCCCCTTTCACACGAGGAAACAAGTTGCTGGAGATTTGTTAACGTTTTCTTTTAATTTTCAATTCCCACCAATCGTAGACCGTTCAATCCTCTTACTTGGTGCTCTTCTCACCTAAAAACTGAAAGTTGCTGGAAACTCAGTTTCCTTGTGTGAAACTGATCTATAAGTAACTCATGATCATATAATATGTAAAATATGACTATACAAATATTTGAAAAACAAAATTAAATAAACTTTACAATATGGCAATTTTCGTAAAATGCCGAATTTCTTGACTCAAACTTCAAATATGTAATTAAAAAAAAACTTCTGCAGTTTGCGCTAAAGAACATGTTACACATACATTTTTGACCCAGATGCCGTCTTCGACAACGAGCTATTACTAAACAAATTTGGTGGGTTGACTCTGGGATTAAGTGAACAGATATTTGTGACAGATGCTGCATTGTGCGTGTGTGTGAGAATATGTTACACATGCATTTTTGACGCAGTTGACGTCTTCGAAAACGAGCAATTACTAAACAAATTTGGTGAGTTGACTCTGGGATTAAGTGAACAGCTATTTCTGACAAATTCTGCATTGTGCGTATCAAAAATCAAAGTGTGGCGCTATCGAAAGTTATCCATTTCGATTTTGTAAGAATTTTTACAGTTAAGTTAGAGTTAATTCTCCACTAAAATACAGCTTACCAGGATGAGCTAACTCTGGCTTAACTCCTTAGCAATGTAAAACGGATCCCTTCTTAAATTTTTTTTTATACATAAATATACTAGGTACTTTACAGTAAATGTCTGTTAAATTGGTGGAAAATTGTTCGAACAATTCTCCAATACAGAAATAACCCAATTTTATTTCTAGAAAACTAAACCACAGTTATATTACAATCACTTTGGACATTAAAAGTACGTAGATATATCAAAATCGTAAGGGCCGATTTTGAGAAAATTTCCTAATGTACCTAATGTTAAGTTTTATAAAAACCTCGAAATTTTTTTTAAACTAATCCAATAGAGCATCAAGTATAAATTATGAAACGATATTTTTATGAACAAATTTCTAAATTTTTATTAATAATTTTAATAATAGTGTGATAATTTAAAATTTTGAAACATTCTATTTTTTTTTATTTCAGGCGACTAGTAAAAAATTACCAACCTAAGAAGAAAGAAAAAGATGAAGATGAAAACGAGTAAGTAATTTTTAATTAAATATAAGAATAAGTTTTGTTTCAAAATATTGAAGCAATTTGTTAGGCGTCAGTGCTATTTTTTACGTGCACAGTGCACACGTAATCAATACACTTTTTTTATTTCCGATATTTTTTCTTTTAATTTATAATTATTTTTCGCGAAACAAATGAGCACTAAAAGTCATACAATATTTGCTCCCGAGTCCCGACTCTTGTTCTTAATGCAATTTAAAACGACAAAAGTTCTGTATCTGTGAAAAGGTAAAAGTCGGTGAACTCTTCCAGCTCCGTCTACAGATCCAATTGCAGCGTTTATTTTGACAGCACTTCCAGCTGCAGTTCCGTCTCCATTGTGTTCAGGCAGTAAAGCGTTAAATATAATGTGACCTCAGAGTTTTCAACGTCTACGTCTGTTTGAAACTCAATGTCTTCCACATTAACACCTTTGATTTTGTGCTCGAAATAACCAGTTTTTATGTGCCTTTAACCTCACCGCTACATTCCAAATTTTATCATATTCAAAAAAAATAAGACTCGAAATGATGCCGTCTAAATAGTTTTTCGCCCACATTTACACTTCCAATTGTAATATTCTCGGCTGCATGCGAATATGGTTTTTTTAAGCTTTCAATTCTAATCAAATAAGTTTGAATACTTGTTCACAGGTTTAAGCTTTTTCAAGATGAATGTCACATTTGCCATGAATAAAACATTAAAAAAAATCTATCCTTTGCCTTGTTATTTTATTTCAGTCTGATAGCTTAAATTGTAATATGTGTATTTCTTGTCTGAAACAAAATTCATTGAAATAAAATGCATAAAAAAAAATTAATCTGAAAAAAAAACGAAGAAATTAAATTGGAATGTGAAGGATTTACGGAAATAAACTCTGAAATGCTCTTATATATCCTAACAACAAACAATCTAAGCAGACAAGATTGCAATAATGTTTTTTGAGAATAGTCATGTGTACTCATACACTGTAGGTACACACATTCCCAGTCGCTTTTTTAAAGTTCATTGGCCAGCAAAACTAAATAAAAAAAATAAAAAAAAAATAATGCTTTGCCAACCAAGAGATGACGACCGACGACGACGTCAGAGAAAAACTATCCTTAAAAAAAGTTTTTCTTTTAGTTTTCTAAACAATCATATACATAACATAGGTAGGTATTCTTATATATGTGAAGTGTGGTGCGCAATGAAGAATAATAATAGTCTCTTTGCATATAATATAATGTATGCATATACAAATATTTTTGTTTATCACGCCCATCTATTCAGCCATCATCGTTCAGTGGCATTGTAACTATATGGGCTTAGTCGAAATTGTTGACCTATTTTCGCAGGGATTTGCGTCTATCATCATTGTTGTAGTTATTTTATTTTATTTTATTTTATTTTTAAAAAGGTTTTCTTGGTAATAAAATTGTTGGAAAATATAACAAAAGCTTTTTTTAACCATAAAGTTCGATCCAGTTCTTGTGAATAGCTTTTTGTGTAAATATATAAAATATTTCATGAGCAAGTATTATCTATAGTTGCATTAAAAGTGCTATTGAAGCCAATAACTGCTGAATTGTATGTAATATTTGGATGAATACATTTTTAGATTCACTTTAAAATGTTAATATCCTTTACATATGCATTCTCCTCTTCCTTTTCATATTTTTTTCAATAGCCCTACATTCCTCGCTGAACTTGTTCCTGAAGTAAATATTTCTCAAGTCTACATACAATGTACTTTTATAAACGATCAACTTGTGTTGTAACTATTCTAACACCTCCGCAGTCGTTGTTGAACTTGAGCCTTAACTAACATGTGTCTCCAACTATCTTATTCTAATCTAACTTCCAACTGTTTAAAACACAAAATTTCATTTGAGATTCATCTCGTCATGACGTGTTTCCTTGTTATAATGTCTAAAGCTTCCAACTTACTGTATTTTCTCATACAATAAGTAATTAACATACAAGAATGCATTGTCACAATTTAAACCAACAATGTTATAAAGATTCAAGTCGTAGTAGATATTTATTTCTCACTCACTGACAACATATCACTTGATTTTGTCTACACAAAAAATAAAAAACCCCACAAAATATGCAATGCACTGAAATGTTGGAATAATAATCCTTACCTCAGCTGATGGGAAACCTGACAACACATCATTCTACTATACAACTTCTTTTTACCAGTTACATTTCGGTGATGCAATCCCTTTTGCTTGTTACTTCGAGGCGACGTCGCGCGTCTTCGTCGTCGTAATCGTCATATACCTAGTAATAATAGTTTAGATAATTACTTACTTCAGTGTCTGACTACGTCAACATGCGACAAGTGGGCGGATCTCCGTCGTCGTCGTTGTCGTCGACGGTTTCAAACCACACTTATTCCTGGGTCTGATGTTGTGCGACATCAGTGTGCAAAATAACGAAAATGACATGGCCTACAGATAGATAAGTCGCCCATGGACTTGAGGAGTTGTTGCAATTCGCCAAAGAACGTGTTTCTTCTTCTCGTCTTTGCGTCACTTTTGATTGATTTAAATTTTAATTAGTGAACACTTATTGCTCTCTGTACGTTAAAGTCTACGACAACCAACGCAGGGTCAATGTACATTGAAGTTATCCAAAGAAGATTGCATCTTCATTTTCTATTGATTAAAAAAATATACATAAACTTTCCTTTACTTATGTTTTTGTATTTTTATATTTTTACAGATTCACATCATGGCAAGCATTTCGAAATGTGCTCAAAGAAATCGGAGACTTGGCTGGTCAAAGAGAAGTTGTCGCGGAATCGCTACAACAACAAATTATCCACGGTATTACGTTGCTGTCAAAAACGTTACGCGAGGACAGAAAAGTAAGTTTTGTTTGTCTGAGTGTGTGTTCATTGAAGTTCAAAATAATGGATTAACTTTTTTTTGTATTTTCCAGAAATGCTTAACAGATGGAACGCATTTACAACAAATCCTACAATCACAATTAGGATCGCTGGATCGAGCTAAGCGAACTTATGATAAAGCATTTAAGGACTCAGAAAAGGCTGTCGATAATTATAAGAAAGCAGATATGGATTTTAACCTCAGCCGGGCTGAAGTTGAGCGAGTTAAAAATATTATGACATCAAAAATTCAACAATCCGACGATGCAAAAAATGAATACGCAAATCAGTTACAAAAAACAAATAATCTACAACAGCAACACTTCAATGTGCTGTTGCCAAATGTGAGTGAAATTATTGATTATATTTCAAAATTCTTATTTTCATATTTCTTTTCAGGTATTTAATAAATTACAAGAACTCGACGAAAAAAGAACCTGCGGTATCCGTGAGTTTATTATTAGCTCTGCTGATATTGAGTCATCTGTTGCACCCATCATTGCTAGTTGTTTGGAAGGTATTGTGAAAGCTGGCGAGTCAATTAACGAAAAACAAGATTCATTAAAAGTTATAGAAAGGTTTGTTGTTGAAGTACCATTATGATTTTGTACAAAATTAAAACAGGTATACATTTTGTTTGTAATAGGTATCAGTCGGGCTTCACAATACCGACGGATATACCATTTGAGGATCTCTCCAAATCTAATCCAGATTCGTCCACGGAACAAATTAATATTCGCCCAATAAATAATCATTTTCAAACAATGAAAGGAACCGTGACTGGTAGACAAAAGAAACCTCGCGGAATTTTGGGGGCTATATTATTTGGTAGTAATAAGGTGAGATAGAAACTTTATATACATATGTACTTACATACATAATATATACAGTATACACCAGTAAAAGAAAATTTCATCTATTTTCCTATATAATATATGATATGAGTGTATAAGCATTTATCTTAAATACTCCTTTAATATACCCCATTATGCATTTAGAAGAGAAAATAAATATTTAAAAACAAAACTAGGTATACTCATTGCACTTCGAAGTCCGTGTTCTATTTATTTCGATCAGCATGGCGCAACAAAGCCAAAAGTAAGAAAAGAATCACAAATTGCAATCCAACTACGAAATTCCGAAGTGATATGAATACACCTAATGTAAAGAGCTAGCTATAGTTTAATGTGATCCCTTATACGAAAATATTTTCAATGTAGAAGGGTTTCTTTTTTTTTGTTTATGGGGAGAAGGGTAATGTCTGCTTAATTTATTAATCGCTTGAAAAAAAACACATAATCGGCTTGTCTTTAATATACATTTTGGTAGAAACTATTTAATTTAATTTTTCAAACTTTTTTTTTCAACTAGGATTTGACCGATAAAACGACCGAAAATGTTCCATTAAAACAAGTGAATAATGTTTTAAAAACATTACATTCCTTTTCCAAAAAAAAGTGTCCTCCAGTAAGTAAAGAGCTCAGCTATATTTTGGCATTCATTTCTTTTCTACAATTCATACCGGTTGCTAAATTTATTTTGGAGTTTTCTTCCATTCATGAAGTATTAATAGTCATCAAAGTCAAATATTGTTGTTCGATTTAATAATATTTTAATCGTATTTACTGATTCAAATGATCAAATATTACTCCGAAAGTGGAAGACCACCTTCGTGTCTCTTATGCTTATTACTAGGTCAATTAATTGACTCTTAATTTTCTAAAATTCCTTTACATCAAAAAAAAACTGGCCTTAAGAAAATGAAAAATTAAACATAATACGTGTTTCGGGATTGATGTTTGAAATAAACTTGTTATTTTAGGTGTGTTCCTTTGGGCCTTCCAAAGCACTTTTTCGTACTTCCCAGTAGATGGTGAATGGAACGCGTTAATTTTTCCAAACAAAAAATCTAACCTCAATGTTGACTTAATTTTTGTTTTAGATTAAAGAAACATCAACATCAAAAATTCACTATGTAATTTCTTTTTACTGATGGTGTCACTTTCTTGCGTGGATTCATTTCGTTACTACATTATTAAAGTGCTTTCAACTACTTTGACCACAGAGTAGAAGTAGTTGACTGCAGCCAGGAGTACTTGGCAGTAGATGCTGCAGCCCAAAGAAACACGCCTTTTGTCAAATACGACGTTATTTGAAGGGTCTTTTCCTTTCAAAAAAACAGTTTTGTGTAGCTTGTATACACCATCTGTCTGTACCTTATTTAAAACAAAAATAAGTCATTATGAATACTTCATAAACCCCGAACGAAAAAAAAAATTTCCACACAAAAGTATGAAGAAGCAAAACACGCTTATGCCAAACACCCTGTAATTCTTGTTATAAATTAATAATTCCTAAATTCTGAAAAGATGTATTTAAAAAAACGATTAATTCTACAGAGAAGGTTTTGTGTTCAAATTGAAGCAAATTTAGTTACTTTGAAATCGTAGAGAGTATTCATAATCGAAAACTAGTCCTTCCGGTTTAAAATCGCCAATAAATTCCACTTTTTGAAATTTTATTATTGCGTTCAGCGGTAGAATTCGATAAATTATTCATTAGTCAAGAAAACTCAGCAGAAAAATATGGTCCCTTTGCTTTCTGGCGACATGGTTACTTAATATTGAATATTAAAATTGAATATGTAGCATTTATAGTTTTTGCAATCAAATTTTACTTGCTCTGAGAAGCCTTAAATTATTTTTTTTATAGATGTTTTGCAAAATCCTTGGGCAATATCATGTTTTCCTTGAAACAAGTCTATTATCCAGAAAAATATTCCAATAATTAAAATAATTTAAATGAAAATGACTTTTAGTTAATTTTTAAAGTTTCATTTAGAATGATCCAGTTATTTTCTTATCTTTTTGAAATGATTTCAAATTTCGCCGCCCAACATTTCATGTAAATAAGGTTTCATGTAAATAAGGTTTTCTTAACTACATAAAGGTCCTTATGAATTCATTAATGATGAAAGTTCGTATTCGCATGATAAATTTTAAGTTGGGTGCACAATTTGTTTTTCACAAAATTTGAAACAACAGAAAAGCTTAATTTTACTGTGATAAAGGTCCAAGATTACTTGGTTATATGAACAAAAAGAAGATTGGTTGCATACTTATAATTTTTCTTAAAGTTTTGTTTCATGACAAAGAAATCACCAAGTTTCTTATTTACTCAAATCAGCCAAATAATAATAATACATCCTAACTCCAATCTGTAGATCCAAAATCATAATTAAGCAATTACAACCCTTTACGTAGTAAAATTTAACATATTATGTATTTGTTAGCAAAATATGTATAAGCACTATAGTTTTCATTAATTGGACAACAATATAAAAATTCCACTAGGCTAGGATAAGCTTGTGCAAAATAAAAATGCCACCTTGCTTTCTATTATTTGATACAAAATTAGAAGAAATAATTTGAAGTTTCTTCAGTATTTCAGCTTGTAACAGAATTAAATCACACAACTCAAAATTTTTATATGTAGGTACATTCAATTTTCAACTTTATCCAAATTTACATCACCTACGTTTACTCTGATTTTATTCTTATATATTTTTTTTTTAATATAACATTTGTTTTTGTTTCTCTTTTTATTTTATCTACTATATAAACCAAAAAAAATAATCAATATGTCATTCCTATATCGCAATCAATCCTCGCGATTTGTAAAAAAAATAAATTCTTCTTCAAACGTACATGTATATTACGTATGTAATATTGGCATCTTAAATTGACGAAAACATAAACAAAAATTGTAAGTACTGTCGTCGATTTATTTCCATGTACAATAAGAATCACATAAAATGTCACTTTTACATTACATAATAACAAAAAAACAAACAAATCTGTACACCTTAAAATAAAACAATATTTGAAACACGTTTATTGTTAAATCCTAGGTTGATTTCGTTCGTAATTCTATTTTCCCCGTCGCTAATAAAACCAAAAATTAAATGTTGCTCATAATATATGTTTGTGTATTTTTGTTGAGTCCTTGTTTCTTTTTTTTTTTTGTGTATATTTTATAAAATTATTTTTAAATTGCTGTGTATTTCAAAATTATTTATAACTTTTTCGAAAATAAAACAGCATATTTATTTATAGTTAAGAATGCTTATTTAATTGGATTTTAAATAGAAAACGAAAATTTTTAATGGCAATGTAAATAATTTTGTTTTATTGCTTGCAGATTTTATAATTTGTTTGCAAATTGAGTAAAATATCTTTGACAATTTTGCACTTTTATTCATACATTTCGTTTTAAAAAAAATCTGTGTCGATGAATAAAAAAATAATTAAATATTCGATAAGTAGATAACATTCATGCCAATTATGGAACTCGCAGTCTAATGCTCTATTTACACAAGAAATCAGTAAAATGAGGTTATGAGGTCATTGGTTCGCAATCAGTAAATGAAATCGCTGTGCAAACCCAGTCAACTCATAATCGGCATAATCATTGACTTACAAATTCGACAAGTTTCTATTAGAGTGTGATTTATATTTATAAAATGAGCATACAAATTGCAACCTTATATTTTAGAGGGATGCGCGGCTGTGCTTCAGAATTGTTCTTTTAAACATATTCTTAATTGAGACTGCATCCATAAAAATCATTTCAATACTTGTTGGGAAATTTCAATTTTCAAAACACCCTTAGGTATGCAGCAAAAATTCGAATAAATATTTCAAGTGATTACCTCGGTAAACATTTTGTGTTAATAGAATTTAGTAAAAACATTTATATTTATGTCACGAATCTGTTGAAAAAAACTCACAATTTTTCTTAATAACTTTTATAGTTCTATATAGGATATGCAAAAGTACATAATATATGAGTACATATGATTAAAAAAGAGGTTTTTCGCTAGCCATATTTTTATATTACACTTTGACCTACTCACTTTTCATTTTAAGCGAAAAACAAATCAGTCTAATTACGTTTTTGATTTGTATTTGTTTTGTGGATATTACTTGGGTAATGATCAAAATTTTAGTAGAGTGCTAATTTTCAATCAACATTTCTTCGTCATTTTTTTACTTTTTTTTTCAAATCATCACCATGATCATGATCACTATAACACTATTAGCTTCTTAAAAAAAACCATTTGATTGTATGTTTTTAAATAAAACCCAAAAAATATCATATTTATTTTTCACTTTACCAATACCAAAAAATAGAAACACCTATAACAAATCCATAAAGAAAAAACACATTATTAATTATTACTTTTATTTTAAATAATATTTATTTATTTTTTACATATTTTCTCTGTTTTCTTGCTTTTTTCATGCTTACCGTTTAAAAAATAAAAACGTAACGTTATGAAAAATACGAAAAAAAAATATATTTTATATTTATTCATACATATCGAAAACACACATACACTACTCTTTCATCACGACAACATTCATCTGAAAATTATAAAAAAATAAATAAAAATAAACACTACAATCATTTAAATAAAATAAAAAAAAATGAAATCTGTCGAAGAAACAGAAGATTATTGAAACCTGTATTACAATGAAGGTATGCTTCAAAATAAAGAAGAATGAAATTTAAAAAAAAAATAGTATTAATTTAAAGTGCAAATCTGTTTACAACTCGCACATTGAATTTTTTTTTACTCTGTTGTAATCATTATTTATTTTTTCATTTATGATTAATATAAGAATTCCTAATATTTATTGTATTATCGTTCAAGAAAGTTTTATTATCTTTTAGATTGGCCAAAAAGTCAAATTATGTATGATAATAGTTTTTAATTTTTAAAATGTAATTATATTAATCATAGCTTATATTGTGGCAATTATAGTCAAGCCAATGAGAAACTCGAAAGCAAGGTATAGCAAAGTACCAATTTAAATAGAATCGGTTTTCTTTAAGCGCCAAGTAATACTGGACTTTGGGTAGTGATCGAGCTTTACTGGCTAGACAAGAGTCATATTAAAAAATCGAAACTTCTTGTGATTAAAAAAAGGTCAAAACTAAACAAATTGAAATTGAGAAAACTTTCATTTATGCATTATGTGTTATAGCTGGAAAGACAGACATGTTTTTTTATACAAATCCAAGAAACCTGACATTGAGTAAATAAAAGATGCATACATGTCTCAGTCTAATCCGATCAATACTTAAATACATATACTTATCCTTCAATTTATCAAAATATCTAATTCATTCCATGAACTCGTGAATTTAAAGAAAAGTAATTACAAAATTAGGTTATTATTTTTATTGTAATAAAATGCGATTCTAATCATACATAACCGGACTTTTTCGAATCTATTTTTTTTGTATTACATCATATTTAGAGAATTTTTAGATACAAATTATTGTGCATTCATATTGTGTTCATAAGTGTGGTTGTGTTATGTGTGATGTCCTAACATATTTTTTATATTTTTCGCATGTTTTGTTTTTCATTAAAAAAAAACTATGTTTTAAGAGTTTAAAATTACAAAATGTATTCCAAGTGTGAAATGTTTTCATAATTTAAAAAAAAATGCACGTTTTTGTCCCATGTTATAAATAATTCCACTCAAAATTCACCTTTCACTTACATTAAAAAGAAACAATACGAATCTCTATTTGTTAATTCTTATTAATGATCTATCAATTGCATATACATAAATAAATATCACAATATATTTTTAATAAATCCTTTTTATTTATCTTTCCAATGCAATTTTAAAAAAGAATTCTTTATCTGCGGACGGCATGAAGGAAGATTTTAGTGATTTACCACCAAATCAACAACGTAAAAAGCTACAAGCAAAAATTGCAGAACTACAACAAAAAATCTCTCAAGAAACAGCAGCACGTGATGGTCTCATGAAAATGAAAGTAGTTTACGAAGCCAATCCATCGTTGGGTAATCCAATGACAATTGAAGGTCAACTCAATGCATCCGAAACTAATCTTACAAATTTAAATGATGATTTGAAAAAATTCCAAGGATACCTTGAGAAGGCAAACAGTGCGCATGTGGCGAATAATAGTCCACAAGCGAATCGAATTTACCACAATGGTCACAGAGTATCGAGGTTAGTAGAATTTTGAAGAATAAAAATAATTATGAATGTTTTACTTTCATCTGTTAGTATCGTAAATTTTAATTCAAAATTTAATTTTAGACATTCCAATGGAAGCACAGAAGAAAACAACGATGATGGTGAAGACCAGCACGACGATGCTGGAAGCTTAAGCAGGTCAGATTCAGAGGAAAATGTGGCGCAAATACAAAATGGGCATAATAATAATAATAACGGGTACACTTATGAGTCACTCTCTCTCTCTTTCTTTTATATTCTTTTCGTATTATCGTTTAAAAAAAAAAGAATGGATTTTTATGCCAAAGTACAATTTTAATTATTTATTTTCCCCAAATTATTATTATTATTTTCATTTATTTTTGTACTCTTTAAATTAATTGTAAAGTTCTTTCGTCCAATTGTGTTTTTTTGTAAAATATTCATATGTACTTAAAATAGTAACTTAATTAATAAATGTGGTTTTACAGTACGGTGTGGATCTGACCCAAACTAACAGTCAGCAGCTCGGTCCCTAGGCAGCCGTATACATTCCGGAAATACAAATTAATCTGCGAATAACGATGCTTATTGGTCTTAAATTTCACCTATTTTTACCTGTAATGAATTTTTATACTGACTTAACGTCAAGCGTGAACTAATATTACATGAGTTCATAAGAACAACAGGAATAATAACTGAAATCTGTTACAATGTAGTAGATTATTAAGACAGAGTTAGCTTATGTTAAAAAAAAGACTTCGAGGAGAAAGCATTTTTACATTTTAGGAATTATAAAATAGCTTTTCAACGGGCAATGATTTCAAAATGGAGATGAGACAGAAGAGTAGCTCTCAAACTCTGAACTTCTAACAATCGAAAACTCGCTTATGACGACTTAAGCTACTCTGTCGATTGCCACAGGTATTGTTGGATTTGCCAGAACAAACGATTCGATATAATTTCGTTTTGGCTTTTTATGGGTATCAGAGAGACCTGAATCCCATACTTGGTTCCCATGATTGAGTTCGTCTGAACAAAATATTGCCTTATTCGTAATCGAGTGATTTGACTTAGAGTTTTTTTTAATTTTTTTGCTGTATCACACTGCGACATATTTCTCGCAATATCACCAACCGACTTGAACACATAAAAATATGGTTAAAATAATTCACTTTGTCAATCCATTTACGAGATACGTATTCACTTTGTCAATCCATTTACGAGATACGTATTTGGGAATAGCCCTATAACACAATTTTATCAAAAGTCATCAAAACCATATTTCCACTAAATATGAATTTTTCGCATTAATTTCGAAACGCAATTTTAGTACAATTGCTTACAGTACATTGCAGATTCAAAATTTAATCAAAATCGTAAGATTCGTTTGAAAAAAATTGAAAATTAACCAAATTTGAAGCAAAAGGGTACACCCATTTAGGGTCTAGCTCATATTTTATAGTAGCTAGAAAATATTTGCTTTCTTACCAATTTGTTTTTATTTTCCCGCTATTTCTAATATTTTTTGCTCTAAGTTTTTTTTTATATAAATTATTTTGAAATTCGTTAGCAACATAATTTTTATTGATAGAATAAATGCTTCAACAAAAAATTTGTCAATGATTATTTCTAGCAGTTCAGCAAGTCCGGAAAGCGGATTGGGCACATCGCACACATCACTGCCGGGCTCAGGTCAAGGTAGTGCGAACGAGAATGCAATTGGTGAAGATGCCTACTTTGAAAATGAAGCTGAGGCGCTGCAGCCCCTTGGAACATGTCGAGCCCTTTATCCATTTGAAGGTATGATAATTTCTGATTTCAAAGAATTCTTATAGATTTAAACAAAATTTAAATTGATCATTATTATAGCATCAAGTGAAGGAAGCATTCCTATGAACGAAGGTGAGGAACTGCAAGTTATCGAAATCGATCAGGGTGATGGTTGGACACGTGTGCGGAGACTTAACGGTTCGAATGGTTGGGATGAAGGTTTTGTGCCAACCAGCTACATTGAATGCACACTATACGCTTAGAACGAAGTTTCCTTTTCTTTTCTCTCTTCCAAAGTTTCAAATTACATTTTAAAAAATTCTGTTAAACTTTCGGTGTTCTTTAACAAAACAAAATAAAGAAACTACAAAATGGTTTCTTGTGGCCTTGTAAAACAGATTTAAAGAAAAAAAAAAAAAAAAAACATTCATGAACATAATCATTTTAAAGAAGCCGGTAAATAATAATGGCCAAGTGATGAAGTGTTTTTTAAAAGTAATTTAACAAAAATGGGAATGAATGGGAGTATGTGGATAAAATGGTGATTTTATTATTAAAAATTATTTTGTTATATTATAGCTGTGAAAATGAATTGAAGAGAAAGGAAACTCAAAAAAAAAAAATTTTAAATTTTATCTTTATTATCTCAAAATCCATTAACTAAAAGTTTTAATTTTTGTTTAAAATACAATGTAATGATTGTCAAGACGAAAGATGAAAAACAAAATCAAACTGAGAACAAAACAAAATTCTTGTCCATATTTTATACTTTATAACAACTGTGACCCTTAAATGTGGACGGTGAATGCACTGGGAGTAATATTAAAAAGATACAGAAAGATAAAAAAAAATAACTTACTACAAACAATTTTCAGTCAACTCATCTTTTTGTTTAAATAAATAAACATAAAATTTATCACAGCAATAAAGAAATAATTGCAAATTAACGATATAAAAAATTAACACAATTAAAGTAAAATATTTAACGATATTAACTTATAAGAATATTTATGTTACAACGTTTCCCATATATTTTTTTTTTTTACACAAACACATTCAATTTTAAACCATTCTAGGTATTACAACAACAACAACAAACTATTATATACTAGACATAAAAATGTATAAACAAAATCTTTATATATAAATATATAATCTAAATACATACGCAGAAAACAAAAATATTTTGTATTGTATTGTATTGTAGGTATTGTTTTGGATCCCCTAAGGGTTACAAAAATATATTGTAATAATGTATATTTTTTCCTTTCCTTCCGTTTGGTTGATAAAAAAAATATGATTATGAATGCTTATTTTAATTTCCTTAACTTTTACATGAATTTATTTATAAGTTATATAATTTTATTTCGATATAGTATTCTTTTTAATTTTTATTTTGTGAAATAATTTAATTTTATATATAAAAAAAACAACAAAGTATAGAAGAAATATAAAATGCTTTTCTTATCAATTAAAAATTAATTGAACCAAGAATACTTATGCAATGCGGTATGGAAATATATATATCTATAATTATATTTAATTATAAATATATGTATATAAAAAGCGCTTAAACAATAAATAAGTAAATTAGTTATTCTGTAAACAAAAAGAATTAAAATAAATTTATAATTACAAAAAATTTAAATATACATATATATTAAATATAAAAAAAAACAAAATCAAATTAAAGTGGAGAATTCCAAATTTTATATTCAATTTTGTGTTTTTTTTTTGTTATTTTCTCCTTTGTTTTTTTAAATATTTTATTTCAGCGTGGTCATGTTTCGTTCTTCTACGAGTGAATTTAAGAAAGCGACAAAGGCCTATTTTACTCATCTCCTTTCTATTGTGATCGCTTTTTTTAAGATCATATCTTATGTTATTTTAAGGTTCTCTTGCACTTACTGTTCAAAAATGAGTTGTATTGGTAGCAAAAGTAATACTGAATACACTTTAACCTTCACATTCACAAAGTTCTTCTGATAATGTCTCAAATTAAAAAATTTTAATTATCATTGTTGCTTTCCAAAACAAAACTATAACTGGTGGTTTTTCACATAAAGTCTTATGTTGAACTTCAATATTGACTCGTTTTTTGAGCAAGTGGTCCTCAATATTACATTAAAAGGGAAGCTATTAAGAAAATATAATCTGGATTTACATTGACCCGTTGTTCCAATGTTGAATTGAAAATTCGTGTGGAATTAGAAGGAACATGTCGACTGTGTTTCGTATTCTCCAGACACACATTATAAATAGAATTCTTGAAAAAAAATCAGAGTTTTGGTGTCAATTATTGAAAATCAAAAAATTTGGATTTAGAAAATTTGACGGACGAAAACTAGAGACGAAACTTAAATATGTGCTACAAACGAAAAAGTCGATATTATTTAAATCTTTTTCAGCGTTGATATGTTTTCTGCTTAGGGTAAGTAGAATTTACTATAAGTTCATTTATAGTGTAATTATTCTTGTAGGACACTTAAGTCGAAAGTAAAACTTAATTCCTTCGTAAGAGACGAAGTTTAGCTTTATGTTTCTCTACAGCCTTTAACAACATATATGTATTATGATATCTTTCCAGAGAACAACAGCCAGCATTAAACGTTTCGTTTTTGAGTTTAATTAAAGTTTTATTAGCTTTTTTTAATAAAAACAGCTACATATTTCTTCTTTTGTAATATTATTTATACGATAGAAATGAAAGGAACAAATTGAATAACAGTTTTTGCATAACTTATACTTTTAAATAGAAAAAGTAAATCGACTGAATTTTTATATAAATAAATAAAAAAAGAAGAATAAAACCAATGAAACAAAAGATAGATAAAAGAAAGAAAATATTAATGATAAGATTAAGTAGATAGCTTCAACAAAAGTAAGAAAAAAAATAGAACACATACACTACAGGTTTGTTTTTTTTTTTTATTAAAATGCTTAGCTAAACATACACCAATATAATTATTTTCATGAATATAAACATTCAACAGACAATTACAAATATTTTTTATTTGCATATAATTAGCATAATTTGTATAAAAAAAATGTTTATATAATCTATCTTAAAAATATGGCAAAATAATTCGAACGCAATTTATAGATTATTATTATAATTATTATGTATTGTATATATACTTAAATAAACTACATACAGTAACTATACGAACAGACTATGTATATACAAAATAAAACCAAATCCATTCTACTAAAAAAAATTATCCAAAACAGATTAAAAAAAAAACTTAAACATTTTTAACTACCAAACTAAATTTAAAAAAAAGAAACAAAAAACATATGTATTTTGTAAATGTCACCTCTAAATCTTCTACTTGCAACAATCAGTCAACAACCTTACACCTTAAACATCCGCTATATGCACCAGAGCGTTCATGTTATTCTTTAATTATATATACCAACTAACATTATATATGTATACTGTTTACATAACTACGTATATTTGGCACGCGAAACTTATAATGAAAAATAGATCTAAGAATGAAAAAAATGTAAAACAAAAATACGCCGAAATAAAAACTCAATTATACGAATTTATTTGTTTTATTTAAATAAGTTTTTATGGAAATTTTAATTTTTTTAAATTAAATAGGTAGAAAATATAAATATTTATAATAAATAAGTTATTCGTGAAATTAATTACGAATTTAAAATGCATAATAATAATTGAAGCGTCTAGAGTGAGAAGGGGTCAAGTGACATTTTTCGATTTTTTTGTTGTTTTTTTTTACCAATGCTGGTGTTAAGCGACAACTTAAATTTTGGTCAAGAATTGACCTATTTTTATTATTACTTACAAAGTTAGCTTCAGATAAAGGGGTTAACTATTACTACTACTACTATTTATAAACGTAAAACTTTAAAGGCCCATAACTCAAAACTTCAAAAATGTCACTTGATCCCTTCTCATTCTCAACGCTTCAATTATAAGAAATAATGTTTTGACTCCTTCACTTTAACAATTTTCAAAACATTGTTACAATCTATTTTTATTGTTAAGCAAATTATTCAAAATTAATATCAACATTTGAGGCGAACCTCAACAAATTAACGCATGTCCTCATCATAAAATAATAACATTGCGTTGAATAATTATGAGCCTTTTTCTTTGTCTCTAAAAAAGCTATAGTTACTTTGAAAATTTGTGTTGCACTGTAAACAGAAATAATTCTTAAATTTTTATCAATTAAACTTATTGCTCCTTGAATGATGATTTCTTCGGGTTTCAAATAGCAAAAGCACTGCTTCACAATAAAATCCAAGTCCTCTTGTTTTAAATGTTTCTTTTGAAGGATCATTACAGCATTCATAACTTGATTGTAGTCGGTCGAACAAATAAAAGGTAAAATCTGACTCGATGGTACAATTTGAGCAATTTTTGATTTTGTTTGCGAAGGTTCTTGACTAATATAGGTTAAAATCTGATAAAATAAGAGAAACATTTTGAAATAAAATTATGTACACAGTCATATACATACCATGGTGTTTAATATTTTTGTATTAAGGTCGAACTTTTCTGCGAATAATATGATGTACATATTTGCTGGATATAAGATTTTTAGATTTTCATGAAGAAATGCACAAGCTTTTTTCAATAAATTTTCTGATATTTTTTGAACACCTGCATATTCAAGTGCACTTAGAAATGCATAGTTTGAAAAATACTAGAAAGATACTCAATTCTACTGAACATTTTTAACATAAGAAAATTGAAACTTACAGCAAAAATTCTTAAAATTTTCCAATTCACTTCATCATCAATATCACCTTCTTGATTTTGCACAATAATTGCAACATTTTCTAGAATTCTATTTGCATTTAGAGAATTTCGCAGTTGATGCTTAAAAAAAGAACATCCGTATATTAGAATTAGTACTTTACTGTTCTTAATAATTTCTCTAGGTCTTAGGTCGATTATGGAATTTGGCAAACGAGTTTGAAGAAATTCATCAAGTATCAAATGGTTTTTTATTGAAGAAGGAGAGGAGTGGCTGACAAATGAAGTTAGAAATATTTTCATCGAATATTGTGTGTATTTACGTATTTTTCTGTAAAAGAAATACATAGAAGTAATATGTGTTTAAATTAATTGGTTTTTAAAATCACCTGGAGGATTTTGACAAAACAAAAATAATTGAATCTGCTTTTAGTTTGACAACTTTTTTGAGGATTTTTGTCCGAAAGATTTTACTGAATGATGGAGTCCAAAGAATGATATTTAGTATTGAAATATAAAATTTGAATAGTTCTGAATTAGGATTTGATGAATTCAGTTTCTATAAAAGAAGAAATTATTCATGTTATTTTATAAAGTACATAAATCGGTAAGTCGTCATCGACGTCATCCACTTTGTCTTTGAACCTGATTAATTGCGAAAAACCACAACTGCGAAAATCTTATTTAAGAACTGTGAATTTAGCTTTCTAATATGCAAAACATTTTACAACAGAAGATTAAAAAGTGCTCCGATACATAAAGTTATAATTTCAAAAATTGAGCTGTTTGGTAATGCGAAATTTCGTTACACAGATTTTATTTAAAAAAAATAATTACCACTTCCCCAAAAATATTATTATATGTATATTAAAACCAAGCAAAAAAAAGCTGTTTCAAAGAAACTGGTATGCGATATCTTAATATTCCAGTTCTTTCCTTGTTCAAAATTATGCCTTACCATTATCTGATTCAAAACAAAACTCATTCGTCCATAGAAGATGTTTTCAAAACATTTTAACTGAAGTGTATCTGAATCGTTGCAAGATCTTAAAATGAGAGTTAAATTTTTTTTGTTTAATTTTCACAAATTAAGAAATTCACAAACTTACTTCAGTAACCGAAACAAAATTTCTATAATTTTAAAAAGCCACAATTCACGTGCATCCTTGCGATATTTTTCAAACAAATTATCCAGAAATACATCAGCTAAATTTGAAACTTTCATTATGAGTTGGAAATTTTTAAAAATGCATTCATGCAATTCGATGAGATTTAACAAATGAAAATATATTTCAATCATTAGATTCTTTATTGCTATTGCAAGACATTTCTCAGAAATAACTAGTTCGATGAATTTTAAAAGGCACACAAATACTGTCTGTAGGTCTTCGGCTTCTCTCTGCGAAGAGACCTTCAAAAGGTACCTGTGTATATATGGTACTTGTTTATATATAGGTACATAATTACGTTTTTTTTTATTAAAAGAACTTACTTTTTCAAAAGAATATCCAAATTATTAACAATTTCAAAAAAGTCCAATTGAGATTTGTCAATTTTATTATTTTGAACAAGCAATATTAACACTCGAAGAATATTTTTTAAAATATCTATAAACTGATAATTTTGAAAATGATTATCCTTCATAAGGTAGCGAATTAATTTTAATGTTGGCATTAGAACTGAAAGCTGGGAACTAATGACATCGTTTAATGTTGGGCCTAGGTTTATTTTCAAAATTTCATGAATGACCTTTTCTTTGTCGTTACTTTGCTCAATACATTTAACAAAATGTGAAATAATTTCAATTTGAATTTGGAAATTTTGATGAGTAATGGCGGATTTGAGTGAAGTAAAATATTCTTCAAAATTGTACATTTTTGAAGAAAACAAAAAATGGATTGTTAGATTTAGATACAAACGGATTTATTGATTAATTGGAAATCAATAAATACTTACATTGTATGAGAACATTTAAAGCCACACATGTGGTTGGGTGGGGAAATTTTGTTTAAATTGGCAGCCATCTTTAAAATATTTTAAATATCAATGGCGCATTATAGTCTCGGCAGTGAAACTGACAGTTTACATTGTACGTGGTTCTAATTCAATGAAGCATACATTACTTATATACCTATAAACCATGACTTTGACATGTTAGTTGATGAACCAGAATAAAATACAGTAAAAACCGTTTATAGTCATACGTATAGATAAGAATTAAAAAAGATAAGCGAGTTGTGCTCGTATTCGTATGTGTTTGAAAAAGTCAAAAACAAAAATGATCTCCATATGAATAGTAAATGGTTATCAGGATGATCCTAAATGGTCTGGGATAAATACTTGGATTCCTAATTTGTTTAGATTTTTATTTCATCTTCGTCTTCCTATTTTCACATAAAATTAATATTGTACTTCTTATAAGATATGTAGCTGTTTGGTAACTCCAACTTCTTGCTAAAAGTTGCTACTTGTCATTTTTTTTTCTGTGGGATTTGACAGCAAATTGTGCTACGTGTCGGGGTTGTATAAGACACCAATAACTATAAGACATTTTAACATCTGGTTTTTAGCGATTGACTAAAAATTGATTAGTTCATAGAATTCTAAAAACAAAAATACTAATTACTACTTAATAATGACAAATTAAAAAAAATTTTGTTTCAAAATTTTTTTTTTTCATATTTTTTGTTTCAAAATTTTGAATTTGTAAATTAATTTTATAAAAAGTATTCAATTGAATAATTTGATTTGAAAACAGAAAAATATATAATTTGACACTGTATGAAGTAGATTGTAGGTGTTGCCATGTTTTTAAAATATTTTGTTTTTCTATTTTAAGTCAATTTTTTAGAAAATCAAATCCAAGATGGCGGCTGAAGCACCAGTCCGACTTTCCCGAAGAGGCTTCTTATGTAGAAAAAATTTTTTTTCGCAGGTCAGGCATTTTTTGTGCATAGCGACTGAGCCTACTGCCATTGCATATTTTTAGAAAATGAATTAACAATATGTCTAATTGGCGATCTTAACGATTTCTTTAATCTATATAAATATAAAAATGTAAATGTTCGTTTGTTCCTAAAATCTAGGTAAATAGCCTATCTGATAGTTTACCGAACGGAAGGAATGAAACCAACATTTAGTTATTTATAGGGTGAAGAGAAAACAGCAAAAACAAAATATTCTTTTTACTGTTTTAGCTTTAAGACTTAATATTTTCATCATTTAGCCAATTATAGGGTGAAATGGGGTAAAGGCTAAGAATAATGTCCGATTTTAAAATTTAATTTTGTATTTGGAAGGTAATAAATATATTGAGGTTGAAAGATTTTTTTTTGTTTAACAATATTTTATTATTACTTATGTTAATTATGAAATCCGTAATATGTGACTATCGGGGAATCGGAGACTTTTCACAAGGGCACTTGCGTGTCAAATGAATTTTTTTTCCACTGTAAATTAGGCTGTTTTATTTATTCCATTATTTTTCCCAACGTTTCGTAAGTTTTCCTTACTTCATCAGGGTAATTTTATTCAATCTGTTAATATAATATATAACAAGTTTAAGTTTCTTAAATGAAATAAAATCGAACATTATTGTTTTCTTACATAGCTATTCATAGATTTTTTTTTTGTTTTTGAACCGCAGCACTGGCGGATTGAATCATTGGGGTAACTTTTTGCTTGTTTTATTATTTATTTATATTTTTGTTTGTAAATTTCTTACGATACTTGGGTTTGTCAACCCGTGCGAAGCTGGGTTGGGCCACCTATAGTTATTTACAAATAAATTTATTTGTCTCGCTGATGATTCACTAATTTCATTTCCACTTGATAGTTCTGAAAAATTGGAAATAGGCACATGTTTCCAAAGGAAAAATTACATACAGCTAAAATGTAAAAATTTTTAGAGGTAAAACGTATATGTAAGTATTTAAATGTGATGTACCACTTTTCGCTATAGAATCTTTTAAAAAACCTGCGTCCTCATGGAACTCTATTTGCTATCTTTTGTGATAGCAATATTTGTGAATTGTGATAGTGAAATATATAAATATATAATAATATATAAATATTGTATATGCAAATGAGATTTGAAACAAGACATATTATGATGACAATCGAAAAAAAAATTCCCATTTATTTGTAAATAAATAATATTTTGGAATCAACAAAAAAAGCTACATATACTGCAAGAATAATTCAAGCATAAATGACTAGAAAAAAATTTATTTTACTGGAATAATCGTTGTCGTGTACCTATCTATGTATATACTTATACCTACATATGTACCTATGTAACTATTTTTCTATTTGTGAAAGGTCATAATAATTTGTATATATGTTTTGGTATCTGATTATATGGATTTAATTTAAACGTAATTTCACAGTGTTTGCTTTTGTTAATTTATAAATTAAATACAAAAACTGAAGTAATTTTTATATTTGTTTGATGATTTTGTTCGATCAAGCATTCAAACCATAATTACCTACAGTTCTAAGCAACAAAGTTCATTAAACGATTTATTATATCAAGTAAATACATCTTAGCCATAGGTATACCTACCACTAATAAAATAAAAGTCCTTATTTTGAATTTCTAAATCTTGATATCAGACAAACTGTAGTTTTTTTTCGTTGCAGCATCAAATAATTGATATTTGTTTCTTTTGACAAAAAATAATTGTTTTTTTTTTTAAGTTAACTTCATCAAGCACGATCATGGCAGGTTTTATAGTTGCTTATTCTTCCAATTTATCTTTCGCACTTAACCAGAAGTTCGTTCTTCTACTTACCACCTTTTACTTTTTTGATTCTTTTTTTATTCCAACACATAGAAATATACAAACAATTAATTCATTCCCAGAAAAAAAAATAAATCTTATTTTTTTACAGATTCTGACCTTCAGAAGAAGTAAACAGTCCAAATTGCCAAAACAAATTGGTAGTTTGACGATGCTATTCGTATTTGTGTTTTTCATGATGTTATGCTAATTTTTCGTTATTATATTTCGTCTCGGATGAGTAGTCTTTCAACGTGTGTACTCTTTAAAAATTGAAGTCTCTTAAAAATGTGGTACTCGATAGCGAAACATTTAGAAAATGACGTTATAAAAAAAGAGACAGACAAACTTAATATCTTATCAATTTGACAAAATTATATAAAAAATTGTGGATTCGTAAAAAATTTAATTAAGTTTATAACAAATACGGAAATAATTGTTTTCCTATAGCTTTACAGCTGGACTGATTTAGCTAAAATCATATATAAATTTACGATATTTTAAAATTAAATATTTTATGGAGCTTCTTTCACAATCTGAAATAGCTATAACTCCATAGCCTAAAAAGTTCATTGTAGTACACTTAAATTATTGTATAGTTTCATTCAAAATTATAAAAAAAGAATCCAATTCAACATGAGACAACATTTATTTCTTTTGAGTTAAGAGCAAAAATTTATTTCCTAATATTGTAAGTCTTATTTAAAATAATTAAATATGTATGTAAGTATATGTAGATGCACAAAATGTAAATTTGATAAAAATCGTTTAAGGAATTATTCCTCATATATTATAAGTGCGATTGAGGATAACACATTGAAGTTTTATTTTATAAAATATTATATGAACAAATAGATTACGGGATTTTTCAAACCAAAATCCTTATACGTCCAACTTCCTTGTCGCACCATGTTTATTTGCCGTTATTTTTGAAATAAACTATTCAACTTCAGCTGAAGTTCATTTAGTAGTTCCATATTTTGTAGCCTCTTCACGAAGCTATCCCTATGCTACATGCGATGTGAATTGCTTGACCGTTGGATAACACATCCTTTAAAGGAATTCAATCGAACATCTATCTCGCCTTCTTCTAACTATATAAATAAATTTGATTTTACAAAATTCAAATTAAATGTTACATATTAAATTCGTATATTTTTCCTTACCTCATCGAATGCATAAATATCCTGATAGCATGAATGTGAAATACATTTTCGAGCACATTTCACCTTATCAACTCCCTCTAAATCCTCACAGGCAACGGAGTGCTCACATGATGATTCGAATTCCCGGTACGCAAGTTCCTGTGAGGGGTGATAATATGGATAAATAAATGCATTTAAATACGAACAAAAAATCAATAAGTGAAAACAGGTGGATGAATAGCTATATGATGATGGGCTTACATTTTTACTCGTCTCCTTGTATGCATATTCAGGAAAATGAAATGTAACTGATTTGGCATTTTTATCCTTATCACTTTTAAGAGCCGAATTTAATTTAAATCCAAAAACAATTAAATAAATAAGTATAAGTTTTGTGCTTAGTTTTTTGTGTAACTTGTTTTTATCAACTGTGCGAGTGGTCGACATTGTTTTGACTATTTTCCAAAATGAGAAATTTTACTATGGAATGGATTTTTTTTCTGACATAAGGATATGCCGGGGTATATTTATAGAGATAGTCGTGTGGGCCAGGGACATGCGTTTAATTTAGAAACCAGGTGGAGTTATTGTGTTAAAAGCTTTTTTTTTGTTATTATAAAAAGAGCTTTCGCAGGTTTTCATTTGAAATTTAAATTTTTAAGCGAAAATAAATTTGTTAAAAGTGTGTTAGGAAAAAGAATTAAAATTTTGAACATTTGTTGTCTTAGATCCTTTCCCTCTGTTATAGTTAGTACCTAAATGATATAAAGCGGAAAAGTTTCAAAATTTCAAGAAGAATATTTTTACTTACGCATTTTTCTCTCGGTAGTAGCCCGTGGCGTATCTAATGGTAAGTGCGTAGGACTGTTACGCCGAAGGTCTTGGGTTCGATTCCCAGCCTATGCCACCTAAAAACAGAAATGTTTTGGTTAGTGCTCTTGCGAGGAATCGATAAATCCTCTAAGAGTATCTTTTTTCATGAAAAGGTGCTTCTCACCTAAGCCGTTCGGATTCTGCAGAAAATTGTAGGTCCTCTCTATTCCTGCCAACACGCACACAAGTATGGTGGAGAGTTGTTAGCCATTAAGTCTTGCTTCTACAGAAACTGTCGCACCACCCAATTTATTTATTTTTTTACTTTTGCTCTAGGCGCATCAATCGAGTTAAAAAATAAGATGGTCAAAATGTCAACGAAGTCCATGGGAGGGAAAATACGTCAAAATTTGATTTTATGCTTTAGACTTTGTGGAACAATAAAATGCAAGGTCCTAGATTGACTGGGTACTACTAGTAAAAGTAATCAAATTTGTATTGATTTCCATAAAATTCAGTTAAATTGACAAGTAATATCCTCTTAAGACCACAACATCATTGAAATTGTGAGTAATTTTGTTAAAAATCCAAACCACAAAGAAACACTCAGTTAAATTTGTGAAGTTCCACCTAAGAGAAAAAAAACCAGCATCCACAGCTCAAAGAGCATCACTCTCAAACCCATAACAAAAAAGAAAAACTCAACAAATCGTATAGGTAAGTTATATTGTATCTTATATATGAAGTCATCGCGCGATCCCACCTTCAATACCATTAAACTGAGGCTTTAATAAACCAATATGACTTTGTGAGCTTCTTGATCAATTCAGTTCTCTGCGAAACATCAACAGTGGTGGTGGTGGTGGTGTTGGAATTATTATATCTTTACGATCGTATTCCAATAACTTCTTCGAGAATACTTTTTAGAAGTAGAATTATCAGAAAATTGAAAAATAATATAAACAAAAAAAAGAATAGAATAGGAAATTGATCAACAAGTTTTGTATCTGCAGCAGCAACTTCGGAAACAGCTGAAAAAGACTCACGATCTGCCTTGAATACTAATGAAGGTTTCCCAGACAACAAATCCAAACAAAAGTTCTCTTTTGGAATTTTTTTTTTTAATTTGTCATTGTTTCCTTTTTTCTTCTCCTACATAACAACTACAACAATCAACTTTAAAGTGCAATAAAAAGTGAAAACCTTTTTATTTTGTTAAACAACAACTTGTGTTTGTTTTTTTTTTTTAGTCAATAGAGGAAAAAGAAAAAAGAAAAAAGAAAAAAACATTCGTCCATCAAAGTAGGAACAAATTTATAAAAGGCATTGAACTACGAGTATAAAACTTATCTACTATACCAATAGGTACTGTGTGGTAAAGCAGTAAATTGACAACGCTTATTTGAAATTACTATGCACACCAAACCAAAAACAATTGTGTGCTGCAAATTTAATAGAGTTTTGATTGTGCAATAAATGAAATACATAATATAGGTATAGAAGGTGTGTGTATATTTTTAAATACCTATGTACAGTGTTGCCATTTTTCTAGCGGAAAAAACTACTGCATTAATATCAAATCAAATCAAAAGTGACATAACACGCTCTGCTTTTGCTTCTGCCTCAAAGTGGCACTTATTCGACTTACATATTTGGCCAAGAACAAGTTATTAAAAATTCAATTCCGACCTTGATAATCTTGTGCCCACAGCATTCCGGTCGTCTCAGTTCGTTGTGCCCATTTTGGGTTTGGTTTTCGTCGTTTTCCGCTGATCAGTTATAATATATTTAATTTAGTATGCGCATCTGAGATACATCTGTTCTAAAAACAAACTTAAATCATCATTATGCCGAGAAAACTGTTAAAATTCTTGATAATCTTCGATAACACATCGTTATTGTACTTTCCGGGACAGTTTCTATCGGGAAAAGTACTTCTTGAACTGCAGGATGATACTCCGGCACTGGGATTACACTTTCATGTTGTCGGTGAGGGGGTAGTTCGTGTTGGATCAGCACGACAGGAGCGAACTTATGACAAAGAAAACTACATTGATTTTCGCATGAAACTCTTGGGCGATCCTGATCAAGGGCCATCGGTTTTATCACCAGGAATTCATAGTTTTCCATTTAAACTAGGACTTCCGGTTGGATTGCCATCGACATTTTTGGGTCGTTATGGTTGGATACAGTATTATTGTAAGGCTGCATTGCGTGAACCAACGGGACTGATACATAAGAATCATCAAGTATTTATTGTGATGAATCCGATTGATTTAAATCTGGAGAAACCTATTTTGGCGGTAAGTGCAGATGATGATTGATTTTTTCTTGTTCAAGGAGTGGCTTTAGCTGTCTTCAAATTGATTGTGGGGGATTTTTGTTTTTTTATATATAGCAACCATTTACGTGTGAGGTGGAACACAAATTAGGCGTTGCATGCGTAGGTGGCGGAACAGTAAAATGTAGAGTCGCTTTGGATCGTGGGGGTTATGTACCAGGAGAGAGTATATCTGTGACAGCTTATATATCGAATCACAGTAATATAACAATAAAGAGGACAAAGGCATCATTGACTGAGGTAAGTTAAATTAAAACAGAATGCAAAATGAAATAAGAGGATCTGTTCATTATACTTTATCTCTAAATATTAAACTAAAACAAATCTTAATCTTGACACGAAAAATATTGGCTGACATTAAAAAAATACCAAATCCTTGCTAGAACAAAAAATTTAAAAGCAAAATTGTGCGAAATATCCATTATCCATTTCTGGACTAAAGCTAAGTACAGTCGATTTTCAGATCTTACTTTATTTTCAGAACTGTCAATGGTCTGACAATAGCTAACAATTAGCTGACAATTGACATATTTCTTGAAATGAAATTTTCATCAATTGTAAGATGTTTTCAATGAAAACACCTGACAATGACCAATGAGTCTTACAATGTCCTAATGGACTCCAAATGATAAAAATTGTGTGTTCAGACGATTGTAAGATACCTGGCAATGTTTTGTCAGATTGTCGTCTAACAATAATGTTTCTGACAATATTGTTGACATTTGGAACAGTTTTTTCACTAACAGATCTGACAATATTGTAAGATCTGACAATCGTCTGTACTTAGCTTTACACATAGAGTGCTGCACACACACACACACACACACGTTTCTTTCCATTGTGCCAATGCTGTCGAATTCAATATTAAAGTAATAAAATAATAAAAATTTTGCAAAGTAGAGATTTTTTAAATTTCACGCCGAAAATTCACGTCCCAAATATATTGATCCCCCCGATCAATATATTTGGGATGTGAAAATTAAAAATTGTATGGGACTTTTCCACAACCCAAATTGTTTTTCCTTTCCACTTTCCACTAAGCTTCTTACAGATTTGAAAATATTTATAATTATACTTTCTTTTGCTTTCGACGGACCCCGTACAATTGAGAGCAGATGTTTGGAATATGGATATTTGAGACTTTTGTCATTATTGCTTGTAATTCCTATGTTTTACCGGCCAAGCCTAGCGGTTGGGAAAATTCGGGGATTTTCAGTAACAATGCTTTTGTGATTCAAGACTAAAATGAAGCAATTAAGAAACCCTTCCACACAAATGACTAATTAAACATTTGAAAGAATTTAATGCGACTGTCAAATTTATGTGATGGAAAATCCTCTTATTTTGTTTCCACACATTCAAGCATATGGTTGAATTTAAATGTCATTTATGTATTTTTAAAAATTTTTATAAAAATAACAAACATAATTTCTGTTTTTTTTTTGTTGTTCAATTACAGACTGTTGAATATCTAGCCCGTGGAAAAACCATACAAACTGAAAAGCGTGCCTTAGCTGTACTAGTTCGAGGAAAAATTCGTCCAGGTGGTAAAGATGAATGGCAAAATGATAGTTTGTATGTTCCTCCATTGCCACCGACGAATTTACGTGGATGTCATTTAATAAAGATTTCGTATGATGTCTTTTTTGTGATTGAACCCAAGTCATTAGAAAAAGAAATCAAATTACAACTGCCGATCGTTTTAGCCACTTATCCATTTAGAAGTTCTCAGAATGATGTTGCAAATACATGGCCAGAAGCTGTTTTAAAGCCAGATACACATTATCCATCAACATTACCAATATTTAGACCATGGCTTCATGAGAAACCTGAGTCGAGTTAAAGTTTGTGTTTTTTTTTTTTAATTTGTATTTTATTCTTTAATTTTTTTTTCTTTTTTGCACGAATCGAAAGGATTTTTGTCATTGTAGTCATATAAATATCGATATTCATCACAAAAAAAATGCCATACACTAAAGTGACTTACTTATATATAATATTTTATTTTTCGCTTTTTTTGTATTCTTATTATTTTTTTATTTTTTTTTTATTTTTTTATTGTTTAACGAAATACATTTTTTGAAAAATTAAATAATTTTTTTAATATTTAACCTGATTTGTCATTAGGTAATTTTTTTTTCTGACATCGCAACAATGTTGATTCCTAATTAAACCACAATATGTTAAAATTTATCATGTCGATTATGGAATCCGCAGTGAAATTCGTATTGCAGTGCTATCTTTTCTCTTTACTCATTTGTCATTTTGTTTGTGAAAAGAAAAGAGAACATTGTACTGAGAATCACTGCGAATCCAGTTCTCCGTATTCCATAATTGACACGTATAATTATTAATTCTGCGTAAAAAGAATAAAGAGTAAACCACAATGCTTTTGCTATGAATAAACAAAAGAGCTGATAAACGAACTTTATTTATTTATTGTGTGCAATTTAAGAATGAAGTGGTACATTTAAATAAATATTATAATTTATTGTGAAGATAACCACTGAACTTAAAATTTTGAAAATAGTAGAAATGTAAGAAAAAAATAAGTTTTTTAACATTAAATACATTAATATGTAAAAAAACGAAAGGCAAAACCGAAAAATGCGAAATAATAAATACATATTTTTTTAAACTAATTTAAAAAAACGAAATGCAAAATAATAAACTGCGAAATTAAATAATATTTCTGCGAATTAACAAAATAAAAACTTGCGAAAAGAAAATGCTAAACAATAATTAAATACGAAATTAAAAAAAAAATGTTATGAAACACAAGAAATTCCAACATTATCATTCCGAAATGAAAAACCCTCAGGTGATCCTTAAAACCCATCACCGATTTGTCCACGGATTTTTTGTTCATCGAATATTTCATTGACTTAGAATACAAATCAAAAATCTTAAAAAGCAAATAATAACAAACCCAAAATTGATGATGCATATTATAGTATTATAGGTTTCATTCAAAAATTTAGTTCACGAGAAACGATCAGTGTGATAGCCTTTCTTCAAATCTACTTAGCGAAGTCTTAGTTGAACCGAGAACTACAAATACAACATACAAAATGTTCGTTTAGTTTTCTAGTCTAACCAAACACTTACCAAGTTATGTAAAAGATAAAGTAGGTAATAGGAAGTGGCAAGATAAATGCCCATTTATAACAGTTTTGTTTTTAAAGCTACGGTTTATGCGGCTTCGCAGGGCCGGTAGGCATACTTCGGGCACCCAGCCAGCCAATTTTAATAGCGATAAACAATTATAACTGTTATAAATTGGCATTTCTCCACTCTCGTCCAAAGATATATAACCTTGATTTATCGTAAAATCAACTAATGTGCCCAAAAAATTCACTCGAAATATATCAATTAAATTATAGTTGAATACTTCTTTAGTTGCTGCAGTCCTTCATCTTAACTTCAAGTGTCTATGTTTTATCCAGTTCGGTGCGTATTCTATCAGTTCCCGGTACTTTTCTGAATTTCATCCGACGCACCATCTTTAGTGCATCTTTCTATAACTGGTAGTTGCAGAACTACACTGTGCTAAACATTAACAAACTCCAGATATTTAAAAAAAAATTTAAAAAGTAGACTTGAAAACACAGTCACACAAATTAGGTACATATATAATATATCTTACTGTTATCTTGTTACAATCACACCTTATACCTAACCATGATAAATTTCCAAGATTTTAGCGATGTTTGACAAAAATTAGTTAATCAAGAAAATAATTCGGCATCAATTTGCTATTGACTCAATAGTTGACACTTTCATATTTGCAAAATAAAATCAATTAACACTATCCCTCAAAATAATTTGAGAACGGTACTTTATCACACCTTTCAAGTTCTCTCAAATCAATTTCAGCTATAAAAAGCTACGGCAAATGTAAAATCTTTACATTACTCAATAAGATTTGCAACGAAGAATTTCTAAACATTATTTAATATCATGAAGGAACTTGTGAGTAGCTATATAATTTGAATTTTGTATTAAAATTATTTAACATTAATTTATTATTTCGAAAATTTCAGGTTATATTTTATTTGTTGGTTGCGAACTGTTTAGCCATCCCAGTTATACCTAATCATAATGGTGAAGAAATCAAGGTAGAGCTTAAAACTGATGCTCAGATGTTAAGTGAGCTCAGTAATGCTGAAATTATAATTGATGATGAAAAAATAAATTTGGAGGGCAATTTAAATAAGGAACAATCAGCGAAAATTGGTTTGCTGGGTGCATTATTACAAGGATTTTCAACACCTGCACCTGCAGCAGGAAGTGTTAATTATGTTTTTTACAGTCCGCTTGCGGCTCTTATCCAAAAATTGACGCCAACTACTACAACAACTGCTGCCACCACAACAACTCCAACCACAACTCCAACCACAACACCAACCACAACGCCAACTACAACTCCAACCACAACTCCAACCACAACTCCAACTACAACTCCAACCACAACTCCAACCACAACTCCAACCACAACATTAATGGGATAATAAATTTTTTTTTTAGAAAAGATCGTTAGTCTTAACTTTTTCTAGCTGGGCAAGTTCCATTTTTTTTTTTAAATTTCAATTATGTAATTTATTTATTTATTTATTCAAAAGCTATAAATATTTAAGTATGTTAAATTTTTTTTTTTTAATTAACAGTAAAGTTTTATTATATTCATATAGAAATTAAAGTCATCTATACTTAGATATAACTGAAACTCAACATTGAATTTTCTTATTTTTGAATTAGACAACATGGCTCTATTCTACAATTTGAGACTGAAATAATATATTTTTCCATAAGTTTTTTAAAGTGTTCCGTATTCCTATTTGATTCCAATCGAATATGAACAAATTCCGAGAAATATACTTCCGAATGTAGCCATTTAAAGCCCTTCCACACTCTCCCACTGAGTATAAACACATGCCAAAAAAGTGGGAAAGAAATCATGAGAATTTTTAGAAATGGTTCTAATTCTATCACACATTTCATCACATTTTTATTGAGGTTAAATTAAACTGTTGTGCGTGGTCAAAAAATGAAAAGTCATTTCTCTCCCACAAATTTGGCAGTAGCATGGAATTCTTTCCCACTTTCAATTTGACATGTATTAATACTCAGTGGGATAGTTTGGAAGGGCTTTTAACAATGCTGCCTCAAACATTTATCGTGTCAAAATCAGGAATTCAGTATAATTTATGTTTGAAATAACTTGAAATATATGTTTCAAAGTGTTTCTAATGCATAGATATAATGTACCAAATTAAGATAAGTAAGTCCAAAATGTTGTTAATTTTTTTTTAAACAACAAAATTGAAGAAAAACTGAAATCCGCAAAAAACTAAATTAATGGTGTTAAAAATAAAAAAATATAATTTGCTGATATTTTTCATCATTACTGTACAAAAACATCGAATATGAAATTATTCTCGACACCAACCTTCTATATACATACAAAATTCTTTCTGCAACTGTACCCAACTTCACTAAACTTCAAGTAGAGCTGTCAAAATAATGCTTGCTGTGGGCGTTTTGCAAAATATAAACAACAAAAAATTTTCACCATTCATTAATTCGCAAATATTTCATTAATTAAATGTTTAATTTAAGAAATTTCAACAAAAATAATTACTTTAGATAAACATATTGAAGTTACGTCAGAAAAAATCATGTCTCAAAGTGGTGGTGGTGGTGTAGCAACAACAGCTCCTGGAGTTGCTGCAGCATCCCTTGGAGCATCCAGACGACATCGTGATATGCCTCAAGATGGAAATGTATCTGGAACATCAATATCAGCTCGATTTGGAGAAACTGAATGGGAAGCACGTGAGGTATATTACAAATAAAAAAAAAAAAACACGAAAAAAGACTCAAAATCTGATGAAAAACCTCTTACAGTCCCAACGACAGCGAGAACTCGAAGAAGCACGAGCTCGTGCTGCACAAATGGAAAAAACAATGAAGTGGTGGTCGGATTGCACAGCCAATTGGCGTGAGAAATGGAGCAAGGTAAGTGTGCAAGAGTACAAGAGCACCTGATTCGATAACTTGTTTTTCGTTTTTTTGTTTCGAGTGCGATTGCAATTTTCGATAATGATGTCCAAAGTAGTTTGATCGATATGTGATTGCACACGTTGCCCTCGAATTGAATGCCTTTGAGTTACTGCATCGTTACTGAGTCAACTATCGGTGGCAAAATATGTACAAACAAACAATAAAACATTCAATTGCATTTTCAGGTTCGTAACGAACGCAACAAAGCTCGCGAAGAAGCCAAACAATTGAGAGCGAATCTTGACATTGCCATGAAGGAGTCGAATTCGTATAAGCGTGAGAAGAATGATCTTGAGATGCAGATTACACAGCTAAAGAAGGAAATGGAAAAGGTGCACATGCTGATGATGAAACATGCTGGGCAGTTTCACAAAGAAGGGTGAGTTTCTCGTCTAGTTGTCAGCTTTTCCGTATCTGATTTAGAATTATTGCAACCCTACAGAATCGACAACAGTGATGAACCTGAGCGTGATGGAAGAGATAATAACTGTTCCCCTGACATCTCATCGGATGGGCTTAAGAATGTGAACAGCGAAGACGGATTGGTAAGGATAGAACTCCTGGTATAGTAGAAGTGGCGACGTAATGAGTGTAAAAACGAGTGAGATATATTTTGTTATTATTTGTTAGCGTTATTGTCCTTGTAAGGTGTCTTTTCTTAATGACATCACAAAATTGGTATTAACCAATCTTCGTTTCCGTCTCATTACTCACAAAGGCACCACTGACTTCACAACTATGTTATTCCGACTAAACCAATATTTCTAACTACCTATGTCTTTTATTTTGTTTGTTTAGGTCACCAAGGCGGTTGGAGGCGACATCAAGGATGTTGATATTGAAGAATACGTATTGCAAGGAGCTGTGCCAAAAAATCTCAATGAACTATTAGGTAAGACGTTGAGTATACAAAAAAAGTTCGAATATTCGTATTTCAATTTAATTAAGATGAGGAGACAGCTGAGGAGAAACGCCTCATCCAACAGCTATCGAAGGACGACTTTGATGAAGAATATTTATTGCAAAAAATATCCATGCTTCAACTGCGTCTAGATGAAGCTCAGAAGACAATTCAAGTTGAAAGAGAGTAAGTACCAGGTGTATAATCAGAGTTCTTGAACTTTGTTTATATTGTTTTTGTTTTATATTTTCCTTAGGGAGAAACATATGTTGCACAAAAATATAGAAAAAGTTTCCATTGAAATTCAGGAAATTCGTGAAAAACACGAAGAGTTAAGATCAGCAAAGCAAGTGAGTTAAAACTTTTTTTTTGTATTTCAGAACTTGAATTCAAGCTCTGTTCTTTGTATATTTAAATGATTATAGGAAGCAGTTCGGGAACTTTTAACACTCCAAGAACAACATCGAGCTGAAGTACGAATCTTGAATAATTCTATTCAGGAGGAAGTATCGGCTAGAGAAAATCTTGAAAGACGACTCTGTGAACTTAGAACTGAGGTTGGGGATCTTTTAATCTATTCCAAAGCAATATTTTTTATTTTATATAAATAAAATTGTTTCAGTTGGAGAGGTTGCAAGCAGAAAACGCATCCGAATGGGGAAAGCGTGAACGACTTGAAACTGAAAAGCTTGCCCTTGAAAGAGATAATAAAAAATTAAGATCGGAAATACGTGATTTACAGGAGCGATCAGATCGTAAAGGACGACCTGTTCAAGCAAGTGATGTTGAATTTAGAACATTACAACAAGAGCTATCCGAAAAAAACAAGGTAAGTTTCTTGAAAACTAATATTTTCCAGTTTAAAAAAAAATATAAAGATAATGTTTGAGTAATTTGTTGTTCTAAAATCAATTCGGATTATAAAATTTAAAACAAATATATTCTTACAGGAAATCGGTGAAATAAAGCAGTCACATTCCAAACTGAAAAAACTTCTTGCAGAAACAAACACAGAACTAGGCCATGCTGTTCGTCGAGCAGAACAATATGAAGGAGAGGTAACCTTTTAATCAAAGATAAAAAAAATAGTTGGTATTTTTGATAATTTTATAGGTGAAGCGCTTACGGGCACGAGTAGAAGAACTTAAAAGGGAATTAGCTGGTGCCGAAGATGAACTAGACGCAGCTTGCAATCAAGTTCGACGTCTTCAACGCTCCAATGATGAACTTATCGGTCAAACAGAGGGACTTCAAGTCCAGATTCAACATTTACAAACAAGGTAATTGGGTGTTTTCCCTATCCCTTACACTAACACTGTGCGTGAATCCTTGCATTGCCTTTAACAAAATATCTTAAACTTCCCTTGGACGCTGCTTTCCTAAAAACAAAAAACTTCCTAACAACCTTAAAAAATCAGACGTTCAACCAGTCCACAACAACGTCCCACTAATTTTGGTTCATCATCTCTCACTACAGCATCAGGCATACCAATTGTATCGCACAAAACAAGTAATCTCCCATTAGTAGAATGCAAACCGAACATAAACGATTTGCGTCAGCTTTTTGATGATCCACCACGTCATGGCGGCGCTCCCACTGCCAGTGGGGAATCATCAAAAAGATCAAGTCAAACCGATCGAACTCTAAATCTAAGTCAGACATTTTTCGACGCCAAGCCAACGCACTTGGAAGAGAACATCTTTGAGTCTAAGGCACGTAACCTTGATTTCGAAAGAGCTAAACAAAAATTTGATAATCCACATCACCACCATCACCAGCGCGAGCAACGTGAACGATCATCAGGAAGATTTGGCAACTTAAAGTGCTCCTCGAATGCGACCGGAAATAAGAACTTGGACTTATTGTCCTCTTGCAATGGTAATGCTGCTGAAATGATAAATCGCAATGGCACTAGTGGTGGGCCAACTTCTATGCAAGTATTCGATGATCATTTCCGTTCCTCTGCTTTTGGCGGTGGCGGTAATGTTGGTGCTGGTGGTGGAAGTAACAGTATTGGTGGGGGCGGTGGCGTTTGCGTTGGAAATAAAAAAGATCCATTTTCAAGAAATAGCATCAATTTGGATGGTTTGAAGGTTTCCGATGATGATGAAGTAAGTAGCGGTATATTTGTGTGTGTGTGTTTTTTTAAATAAAATTAAGCGATTTTCTTTTTATTTAGTTTTTTATTTATTCAAAAATAAATGCTTTTGGTGTGTGTAAGTTTATGTTAGCTAGAAAAAATGCCTTCATAATTTGTTCAAACACTAAGTTTTGTTGTTTTTTTTTATTGATTTCAGACTCCGTAGTTATGGATCAACGAGCATGTTGTTAGACGAAGAAACTGAAGGAAACAGTGATGAGGGTATTTAGAATTATACACAATAAGAACCTTTAAACAGTTAGTATTAATAACCTATTAGTTAGGCATTCATTATTATTAAGTGCATTTTTGTTACACATTATTAAGAAATAATAAATAAAGGGCATCAAATTTAAGATTACGCACGGTAGAGTGGAAGTTAAGAAATCTAACGAAATAAATTTTATGATTATTAGCCGTTTGCTGATATGAATCTTATGTTAATATTTAAGTTCAACTTAAAT
Organism: Epistrophe grossulariae; assembly: GCA_929447395.1. Classification (NCBI taxonomy): domain Eukaryota; kingdom Metazoa; phylum Arthropoda; class Insecta; order Diptera; family Syrphidae; genus Epistrophe; species Epistrophe grossulariae. Next base: position 132,785,047 of record OV839568.1, on the reverse strand, counting down.
GCTTATGTTATACTTTTTCCTCAGCGTAAACTGTGACATGAGTTCTTATGTTGAACTTAATTATTTAAGATTCGTTTCAGCAAATGCGCTTTTGTCATATTTTCAAATTCATGACACAGTTTAATCTTTCGCGACACATCCAATATTTCCTTAATTTAATAAGATAATTGTATTTTGTTCTTGTATTTAGTAGCTTCCCTGAAATATCTTACCAGTTCTATTTATTTATTCTTTTAGAAAAATTGTGATGTTGCTTTTGTTTATTTATCATTTTTTGCCATGTCCGAACAATGAGAAGATATATATATTTTTTCTTGTATGCAATTCATTGCCATTTTTTAAACATCCAATATAAAAAAAATTTAATATTTTTATTTTATGTTAAGACGAAGACTTATTTACAAATAATCCTAACTATTAGTTGTTGTATTCTTAATATAAATACTAATAATATGTATTCGACTATTTTTAGATATTGACCATTATAATATATGAATATATTTATGAATTAAAATATCTATCTAGAATCTATTGACAGTGTTAAAATTAAGAGCATGATATAAGTATATGCGAAAGTATTATATTATACGTATTAAAAATTTAATTTTCAAATAACATATTATTAAATAAATAATACAAACAAAAATATTTAAAATGTTAATATCATTAAGAGTAATTGAATAAAGAAAAATTAATTAAAAGTTAAAGAAGTTGTTTGAACTGGAAGTAAAATTTGATATTAAGCCAGTTCAGGTTTCTCAGAATACATGAGATCTCAGCAATAGGTGTGTTTTGGTAAGAAACTGCAACGTAGTCAGCCAAAATTTAACAAGAGATATAACAACAAAAATCTGCTGGCATTTACATTAATTTTTTTCTCTAGTCAAATCTCACTTGATAAAAGTAGTTTGTCCCACTCAAAATCAGTGGGAACTAATTAATTTTTTTTTATTTTATATGTTGGTAAACCTTCTTATTTTTTGTTTTCCCCTACTTTTTTGTCAGCAAAAATAACGTTTTGTCACGACACGTCGCTGGGGATCATTTTCTTGATTTATTTTATTTCACTGAGCACGGCTAATGTTAAAAATGTTGCATTTTGTAAGCGCTCCCTTAATATATAACGAGGCATTAGTAACATCATCCTCCTAAGCAATGATACTTTAACTTTCGACCTTCAGGAATGTCAGTTCTAAATTGTTAAGAAAAATAGACATGGTACCGTATTATGGCAGCCGTACTCACCTTGCAGTTCAGCGACCTTATTTAAAATTGATAATATGACTTGTAAGAAGTAGATAAATCGATTAAACTAGTTAGTTAGTTGTCTACCTTCACTATCAATCAACAGTGCAGATGTCATTGCTGTTGAGGCAACACTATGCCGCCCTCTATTTCCAAACAAAATGAAAGACGACTCAATTTTCTTAACGAATTTTTCATTTTTATTATTTATTTCTTTGCTAAATTGAGCAAAACTTATTAAATCAAGATATAATCATAATTTGTATTGATAATCTTCTGTCTTTTTTTTCATTTCAATATACCTTTTTTTTATATATATATTTTTTTTAAATAATGATATCTATTGATATATTGCATTTAAGTTCTGGTATTAACTACAAATCATAAAATATCTACTTTACAAAAATTACAAACAATTCTAAAACTCAACATGTTGTGTTATACGATGAAAATTGTGTGTGTATGTGTGTTTATAATGTTTTTTTTTTTTTTGTTGCAGTATTAGAGTTTTTACAAAAAAATACAAAATATTATTTAAGGTTTTTGTTTTTATTTGTTTTATTTAATACAAACAAGAAATTCGATTTTTCTTGCCAATGTCTGCACAGTGGAGTAAAAATTAGAATTAACGAATAAAGACGAATTAACAACCAAAAAAAATAACAAAAGAAATTTATTTGTATTTCTGTGTGATTAAAATTATTTTTTTTTTCTTGGGTTTTCTTAATTGTACACCTAGTTTTTTTTATTAATTTATTTGATTTTCTATTCTTGCGGTTTGAATTTTTTGAATTTTTGTTTTGTTTAATTGTTTAATAATCTGTTTTTGTTTTGTTTTAAATATTCATTAAGTCTATAAACTGTTTTTTTTTGTTTATTCCTTTTTTACTATACATAAGGTTTTAATGTATTTACATTTAGAATAACGAACAATATAACATTAACTGCCATTTTTGGCATGCCCTTTGTTTGATTGTTTTTTTTTGTTTTTTGTTTTTGTTATTGGTATTTGTAAAGGAAAAAAGATTTATATTGATTTAACCTTCAAATTGCAATGGATATGTCTTTTTTATAGTTCTTTTATGTAAGATTAAGTTTCTATCCATTTTTATACATAAATTTAATTTGAAATTAATTTGTATGTACAAGTGCATAGCAAAAACAGCAATTAATTAATATCGTAAAGTCGTGGCTTACAATGCTTTAACACTGAAACCATATCGACAATTTTTTTTTTTTTGTAATTTTGTTGTTATTTTGTTATTAATAATTTAAAATGTATCAATTAATTGTTTATGCTAGTATTTTGTTTTTATTTTTTATAATATTAGTGACTTGTATCAAACTATTTTCGTTTTAAATTTAGTGTTTTTTTTTTCTTTAAATTTTAATTATTATTTAATTAGGTTTTGTTTAATTAATTTTAGCATTTGTTCAACTCTAATTAAATGTTATTGTGTTTATTTTTTTTAGTTATAACTTTAATTGTTTCTCTTATCCAAGTCCAATTGCTTTCAAATTCATATATATTTATATGTTTTCTTTTTTTTTATTCTATGACTTGGAGAAGAAAGAGGAGAGAAAATAATTTTTCAAAATGCATTAAAGTATTTATCATAGTCAACTACTTAATTTAAATTGGATTAGTTATTCATATATTTGTTGTTTTTTTTTTATATAAGACTAACTATTTTTTGTTTGTTAATTTTGTTAAAGGAATTTTTTTTTTAATTTTCTCTTCAATTAGTTTGAGTGGGTGTAAGTTTATTTTTTAAATTTAAATTCCTTCGTTTTTTTTATTTATTTATTATTATTTTTTTCTTTCGTTTTAATTTAGCTATAGTAATGTTTATTCGTAGATATTTTTATAAAAAGTTTTGAATACTGGCATTAATTAGTAAGTAACGTTTTTTTTTTTTTTTCATTGCTGTTCATTTTTATTTTAACATTAACACAATCAAAAAAATAAAAAAATATATTTACATGATAAAAATAAATAATAATTTTAAGCACTAACTTAGTGCATGGGTTATAATAGTTGTTTTTTAATTTGCTTATATTTTTTGTTTCGAAATAATGTACTGCTTTGTTTAATTTTTTTTTAATGCTGTTTGATTCATTTTGTGCATTCAAGAATATTATATACATTTATATAGGTTAACTCTTTTTGTTTTATTATTATTTTGTAATTTTTATATAACAGTTTTGCAGGTAAAAAATCAAAAAAATTACGTTTTTTGTTTCTTTAAATTTATGAAATCATTTTTGTTAATTTTAATTTAATTAGTTAAAAACCGTTTTGGCAGTGCATCAAATATTATATATTATATAATAATAATATGTACTTAAGTTTACTTTGTTTTTTTTATTTTATTTTAATTATAATTTTGTTTTTATTATATATTTAAAGAAAAAATATTATATATTTACATGAGAATTTTCTACAAAAAGGTACTTCGATTTGATGGAAACAAATACAAATTTATATAAGATATAGAGATATAAATTTAAAGAAATTAAAAGAAAAGAAAAACAAATAAATCATGAATAGCTTTGTTGGGAAGTGGATTTAGGTTAAACCCTGGCTTAGTAACGTGTGTTTGGGTGGTTTAAAAACCAATGTGATTCACGAATAAAAATGATCTAAGTTTACATTACTTTTTTAATTTAAAGTAAGCAGAATGATTCTAATCTGCTCCGGAGCTCTACAACTAGATCACAAAATTAATTAGAATTAAATGATATTTGATTCAATTAAGAAAGTCAAAGGTAGAGTTAAGTTGACTAAACATTTGGCTCTTATAAGCGATTGTCGTTTTAGTTATCGATAAACGACTCTTGTCGAAAGCCGATTATCGGAAAAAATCAAGATTACGTAAGTTGTTCTTGCAGCAGATGTCAAGATCTATGTTCTTACAAGAGATTACATGAAGCTCTTCAGATAGCTTTCGATAACAATTTAAACGCTCCCTTTACTTAGTAGAGTTCTGTTCGTTGTTTCTATATTTGTTCCAGAGTGTTTAAAGAAATAACAATTTGTTTCTAAAGCTACTGTTTATGTGTTCCACATGTGGATATACATTGGGTGAGTTTTTTTTAAAGCACATCTTTAAATTTCGGTAGCCTGTTATGGATACTAACAGTTAAAAATTAGCATTTCTCTAATTTTGACCAATTGTGTTTTCATACGTCTCTTTTTTCATAACGGGACTAGACAAATGTTTATCGCTATTAAAATTGGAAATGTATTAACGCTCTTGCGGTTGCCGTCGGAGGATTTTGGTCCTTCGCATAAAAAAAACTGTTATAAATTGACATTTATTTATTCGTTTTTGAAGGAATTTAAATCCCTTTTTTACCAATGCGTTATTCTTTAATTTATTATTTATTTCATTAAACAATAATTTTACCAATGTCTAAGGCAAAGCTTAAAAAAACTTTAAATTAGTTAAAAAGATATACAAACAAATATTTCAGCTTTTCTATTTTATTTGCTATGTGCATTAGGGTAATTTATATTTTAACTATTTAAAGGATTAATGAACACAATATGTCTGGTGTCTTCGTCCATTATTTTATTATGAAATTATACTAGAAAAAAGTAAATGTATTTAATCGACGGAACTCTTATGGTAGGATAAGAAACGCAGAAGAAATAAATTTCGTAATTTAGGAATTGTGTCTTTCCCTTTAAACTTATTATTAAGAACACACAGCCAAGGTTTTAAACATGACTTAAAACTTAGGTAAATGTAATTTCCCAACATTTATATTTTCATACAAAAATAATAAACACAAGAAAACAATACCAACTATTTGTATAAACGAGAAAACTGGAAGACAATAGTTATTTTTTTCTTTTTTTAATTGTTTTTTTTTTTTTAAATCATCATTTTCGAAAGACAAAATTAGATATTTTTCCTAACAAATACATTTTTATACATAACAAAGAAACGATAGTTTTTTTTTTATAATATATTTTACCTAGCGCCTTGACTTTCTACTTTATAATTTACAATCTTAAACTAGTTTCGTTACTTCGGCTGTTGTTTAATGTTTAATGTTTTGTTTACTTTTTTTTTAATTTTCATTTTTTGTGCAAAGACGAACCCTGTGAAAAAATCTAGTTTTTCACAGAAAATTTTAAACTAAAACAATAATAAAATTAAATATTAAACATTATCCTATTTACCTAGATATTTAAATAAGTATTTTATTTAAAAATAAAAAAAAATCGAAATTATAAAATAGTTAATCAGTGCGTAACTATATCGGTCACTTATGTATTATTTAATTCTATAAACGAAAACGTGTTACTTATCTTATACAGTTATTAGTTATTATTATTTGTTGGTGTGTTATATTATTAATGCAATTGTTTTTATTATTTTTTATTACAATCCTTAACATTCAGCTTCGTATATAAATTTAGAATTTTTCTCCTCTCGCTTGTGATTTTTTCGTAATTCGTTATTTATTTTTATTAATTTTATAATTTTTTTTGTTGTAGAAATTGCATTTGATTTTTTATACATTTATACCTATACTTTATCTAATATAAAAAATAGTTAAAATTTATAAAAATAAAAATGCAATTGTTTTTTTACTGTTTTTTATTATTTTTTTGTAACAAAATTTAACAATTAAACAAGATTTTTTTGGTTTTTTTACAATAAATACGGATTTGTTTTTGTTTATATCATAGGTATGCTTTACTTTATTTTTTTTTTGTTATTTAAGAGAAGTTAATTTTGGTATTTGCTATAGCGTAATCATCACCAGTTGTTTTTGTTTTTGTTTTGTTTTTTTTTTTTTTAATTTTTAATCAATAATTATTAATTTATAGTTTTTGTCTTTGTTTGCTTAAAAATACAAAATTACAAAATGAAATAGGACTACGACAGTTTGTTTATATTTTTGTTTCTACATTTTACATTTTACATTATATTTTGTTTCGTGGATAATATTTGTTGTTTTTTTTAATTAAAAAATACAGGTTTAATTTTATTTTTAAAATTTTCTAGGGATGAAAGTTGGAAGAGTGTTTTTGGTTGGGATGCCATATAGTATATGCGTTATTGGTTATTTTTTTTTTGCAATATTTTGGTAATTTTTGTTTGTTCCTAATCGTTGTGTGCGGTGTTTTTGAAGGCTTGTACGAATGTGGTAAAATGCGATTGTTTGGTTCTGCGTTGAATTTATTGTGGATTCTAAGTGCTTCCACGTGTATTGGATGTTTGAAAATATGATTAATACGTTGATAGTTAAGGTTGGGGGTGGTTGCGAGAGAATAAAAAGGAAATTTTTAAAATAAACTTTCAATTTAAAGAAAAATCATGCAGTTAAAGCTTGTTGTTATGCGCAAAGAATAATAATGGCAATCTCATGTTACCTGAACAGGATTCCTCAGCAAAATTTCTCAGCTTTGCTGTCAAAATTCTGAGGAAAAAAAAATCTTGGAGCAAAATCTCTGAGATCTCATTTTTTTGAACGCACCAAATAAAACTTCTTAATTTTGTCTTATGTCAAATTCCTTTCAACAAAAGAATCGAATTTTTTTCTGAAAGAATCGATTTTTTCTGTTTTCTGTCAAAACAAATCTTGGTAATTAAGCAAGATTCAAGAAAGATTTTACACCGATTTGCACATTGTTTTAAGAAAACAAATTGTGTTTTTGGTTGCAACGAATTTTCGGTGAATTTTATAGTGCGTTGCTTTTCAATTAACAATAATAATATTTTCCAAATTGAATATTTTCTGGATATTTTACTTCAAAATTGTTTCTGTCAAGTGCCACACACACAATCACAAAAAAAATCGATTCTTTTCGTCTTTTCGTCTTTTCGTTTTCCTTTCAACGACAGAAAAAAATCGATTCTTTTTAGAAAAAAATTCGATTCTTTTGTTGAAAGGAATTCGACATTATTTGATAACTGGCAGTTTCTTCTTTTTGCACAGGTTTTAAAAAGGAAGTGATTAAAGAAATTCCAATTTGTAACAATTTTTTGTATAGAGGAAAAATGTTTTTGCGGGGGTCCTCCGCTAGTAAGCATACTTTAGGTAAGTAAAGTTTTTTTTTTCAGGGCCCACGAAGCGCGCGTCATATCTCTATTCTCGTCCTTTCAAAAAACCTAGTTTTAATAGCGATATAACTGTTAAAACTGCTATAAACCTATTGCTGTGTTACCGCGTGTTCTTTAATCCATTGCCACAGAAAGACAGAAAGTGAGAGACTAGACAGCTGAAAATCAGCTGACACGTATGTCAGATTTCAGTTGTTTTTTTTTTACTAAAATCCTTGCGAATTTGCACTAATTTTCACAAAATTTCACAATTTGCTGTCAAAACCCATAGAAAAAAAACTCAGTTTATGGGAAATTTGTTGAAAAAAAAAGTTACCAAAACAGGCACAATATTGTCAGAACTGTCAATGGTCTAACAATAGCTAACAATTAGCCGACAATTGACATATTTCTTACAATGAAAAATTGTGCGTTCACACGGTTGGTAGATTTCTTCCCAATTTGATAGTCAGCTATTTTTTTATCTCTCTTTAACCAACTCATTGACATTTCGAACAATGAAGAAATTGTCAGAAATTGTAAGATGTTTTCAATTGGCGTTTTTCTTTTTTAGCCCCGAGCGGGGCACAGAGCGGGCTCTGAGCGAATAGAGCTCACTCCGAACAGAGCGTGACCTGAGCGCACCGATCTATTTAAGAAATTCAATTGAGCACTGAACTCTCATATCTGTCAAATTACATGAAAATTGTATGAAGTTAGCCGCGCTCAGCTTTGTGCTCGATGTGCTCGATGTGCTCGATCTTTTTTTTCCGAGCTCATCGAGCGAGCCCCGGTCGAGCTCTGAGCTAAAAAAGAAATGCAAGTTGAGAGCTCGGAGCGCTCCGAGTTAAAAAGTAACATAGTTTTCTTTTTGACAGCTCAGTGCCACGCTCGGGGCCAAAAATGAAAAATGCCTAATGAAAACATCTGACCAATGACCAATGAGTCTAACAATGTCCTAATGGACTGACAATGATAAAAATTGTGTGTTCAGACGATTGTAAGATACCTGACGTTATTTTGTAAGATCGTCGTAATTGTCGTCTGACAATCACGTTTCTGAAAATATCGTCAGACAAAATTGTGTGTTCAGACGATTGTAAGACATTTGGAACAGTTTTGCACTGAAAGATCTCACAATATTGTAAGATCTGACAATCGTCTGTACTTAGCTTAATCACATCACATGAAAAACTTTCTTAAAGACTCAAGGAAAACTGCAATAAACTTTTTGGTCTGTTTGGTAACAATGGAATTTTTGGAAATTTGCACAAATTTTCACAATATGCTGTCAAAACCCATAGAAAAATAAAATCAGTTTTAGGAAATTTGTTGAAAAATAAGTTAACGAACAGGCATTTTATTAAAAACGATTTCGTATGCAGTTTCATTGGAATTTGAAATTTTATAATCAAGAACATCAAGAACGAAAGATTTATCTTTGATTAATTATTTAAGGTAGGTATTTAGATGCAAAGTTGTCCGCGTTAAAAAACATAATTTGTACCTATCCTTTGTTTATGATGGATTTACATTTCTGTAATTTGTTTTTATAAGTTCTACCATTTATTGTCATAATAATCATGTTTTATAACAAAAAACGACACAAATTATAACAATTTGACAGTCACCTGAAATGAGTTTCCTTAACCTCCAACAACCAACGCCATCTTCTTTAAACACAACGTATTATAATACTCTGGATCCGATTTAAATTACCGCCATTTTGAATTTTCTTTACTTCCCTTATTATTTCTTCTTAAGATAATCAGCACATTTTCGCGCCCGTTTCCTGACCCCCTTGAATGCATTGGTAAATTTGAAATTCTCTGTCACGTGATGCCATCTATGTTGAGATGATGTAAAGTGATGATGATGGAAATATCGATGCCTCTGTTCACTACTCTGTCCGCCATTTAGAGCCGATGCTGAAGATGCTGCCGATGCTGCAGGTGATGTCGGTGAAAATTGATAGTTAACATGTCCGTCATTGAAACTGCCATTTAATGAACTTCGATGTGACAGTAGATTGTTGTCTGAAGCTTCTGTTTCGAAGCTTTCAAATGTCACCACTGCTGCTGAAGAAATGGATGGCAGCATACCATCTAACACTCTGCCCGTTGTGGATGTCTCATCTGAAGGTGCGATCTCATCAATGCCCAAAGGCTTATCGAATTGTGAATTCGATGACATATTGGTGTAATCGTAAGTTGGATAAGTGTACGGCAGGTAACCAGAATGATGAGCCTCTGCAGAGACGACATCCTCACGCGATGTATTGATGAATTTCACTTCATTGGCATTACGTTCGAGGTAGGAATTAAAGACAATATTAATATTATTTGAACTCGACGATAAATTGATGTTCGTTGGTGATAATGGTGTTGAATTGCGTGACTCGAGTGTACTGCCATCTGTTGAATTTTGGTTTAAATTGGTTTCTTTTGTGGAACTACGTCGCGATTCTAGGGCGCCACCAGCTGCTGGATTATTGTTGAAATTGTTTTTGTATTGGAATTCTAGCGCATTGCAAGGTTGGAAGGGATAGTTTTTGGAATTATTCAAAATCACTCCTTGTTGATTGCCCTTCGAAAGATACTCGTGAATATCTTCGCTGGTGATTTGCAGATCGTGATCTAGGTATGAATTGCATTGAACGTAATTACTGCAACAATTATTGTATGCCTCTCCCTCCTGATGGTAGAGTACTGTAGTGGATTCTTCATATTCGTCCGAAGTTCCAGCACCACCTCTTATATGTAGCGGGCTATCACGACATTTTCGGCTACCACTAGCACTTGCTCGATCATGTGATTGCTGATGATCCGATCGATGATCACCTCCTCCATGTCCACCTGGCCCGGCTGTCTCGTAGTCTGTTGGAGATTTTCGAGTGGTGCCATCGGCTAAGAAGCTCCATCGTATCGGTGATGGGGAACAGGCATATTCGGGTAGTTCCTTATTGCTGCCGGTATCTTTGCCCGATGCCTGATGCTCTATGGTGACTTTCGAGGGGGAGACGATCATTTTTCCACTTTCAATTTCTCGTGCACGATCGAAGATCGAAGTTAAGGAACCCAATTGGCTATTTGGCTGGCTAGCGTTAAGGCCTCGAAGGGATATAGATGTGTACGACGGTTGTCGATGGTGTACTCGTTTTCTACTGCGCATAGTTACTGAACCCGATTTTATCGAGTTCTGTCTGCTTAGAGATGATCGTGATCCATACAAGCTAGTTGAGTCTGTGTGATAACAGTAATCCGAAGAAGTGCAGCACGACGATGGGCGGCGAGAGGTTCCGTAAAGATCTTCCGCGAAATATTGGGCCAACTCTGTGCGCGATGAGGTACAACAACTTTTCCGAATGAGAATTTCTTGAACTTCTCGATCGGCACACGAAGGTTCGTGGCACGTGTTAATCGAAGTTGTTGAAACGTCAGTTGCTGATCGATGACGTTTCGGACAGCCCGATTCGTGGTGCTGACGTCGTTGTTCCCCGTGCCCATGATGGTGGCCATGTCCAGAACCAATAGTTCCCCCACCACCTGCTGCTCCACCATTATGATGGTGATGATGTCGCCTCCGTCTCCGATGATGATGGTGCTGAGAGTGAGAATGGTGCCGTGTTACCTCACTACCGTCAATTGTAGCAGTACGTTCGTGATCATAATGCTGATGAGCTGTACTCTGGTGTGGTGACGAATGTAGGCTATGGCTATGATGGCTGTGAGGCGATTGATGATGTGACTGCTTTTTGTGATGTCGTAATGTACCGTCATCGTACTCCGATTGCTGCTGGTGCTGTTGATAGTAGTGATGATCGCCGCTGTGATGTGACACTGGATCATCACACACTATGTCCTTTTCATAACTACAGTGCATGTGATGATGCTGTGACGATGAGGGTTGATGTTGATGGTGCAGTTGTTGTTGTTGATCGGCGTTCGAATGTAGGCTAGCGGTCTCAGGAGGGGAGGCGTTCCTCAGTCAAGGCCCGCTGTTCTGGCAGGCAGGTACTTGCTGACGAAGGTGATGGGGCACAGAGGCAGCGTTCCGTTGTGTATTTCGGCCGCCTTCTAAACAACGCTCGGATGCAGCTGTTGTATGATAAATTAATTCAAAATTAGTCAAAAGATATTTTAAAGTTTAATGTGATAAAATTAATTTTTGGTTTAAGTTTTGTGCAGATTTTTTTTGTTTTATTAATTTTCTTTTTTATTTAATTTGAAAACAAAAAATATTTAAGCGAGTGCATGCAAGATTAACATGCCAACAATGTTTTTGGATTTTTAATATTTTTTTTTAATCGCATTCAATCACATATTTCGAAACATGAAAGGAAGCTTGTTTTTTTTTATTCATGCGTTATAAAAGTAACGTATAATTTTGACAAATGAGTTTTTATACATGCTTTTCAGAGGAAAAGGTATTTAAACTGAGTTTTTGTTGAATTAATAAGAAAATGATACTAAAATTGAAATGTTGGTTAGGAATGTGATTTTTTTTTTCTAATGAAGTATGGATGTTCCATAATGAAAATGTGTATATTGGCTTAAATTATTATTTTAAATAAATTATTTTTGTTTATATTTTAACTGCACACATCATTGGCATTGTCTTTCTCTTTCTATCTTTCTTTGATTTGTGGAGCTTGTCTTTTTGTCAATTTTTTTTTTAATTTAAAAATTGTTAAAGGCATTTTGCAAAGAAAAAAATGTTTGGTGTTGAGTAAATTATATAAACAATTTAGAATATTATTGCAGCTGATGTAGAAGTCCTGAAAGAAATTATTATTGTTAAATGAATTACAAACAAAAAAATGAAAATACAAAAAAACGTTTTTACAGTTAAAAAAAAATAATCCGACCAGGATATTGTTTGGGTTGTTAAGCGGCTATAAAACAAAATATTTAGAGCAGTGTTCCCATAGTTTTGGACACAAGTTATCATTTTTATTTTGGATTTTTCACGTTTTGGTAAAGCCAAATGAAACATTGAAAGTTCATGTTGAACATTTATTATACCTAATAATAATAGCTGTAAATAGTCTTAGGGCTAGTTTCACCGTGCACTTACAAAATAAGTGGCACTTAATTTTCCCATTTTGGTACTTTAAGCATTTTACTGTCTGAGTAAATGGCACTTAAGTTGGCAATATGGTAAGCTTAACAGCTATATTATTCACTCGATACACCCAGATTAAAACTTAAATTCAGATTTAAATCATACAAATTATACATCCAGATTTAAATTTTAATCTGGATGTATCGAGTGAATAATATGGGCGTAAGTGTTACTTATTCCTATAAGTTTATACAGTGCAATTTGGCATTATATTTGTGACATAAGTGACATAAGTTACTTCGATTGTGAAACTGGGCCTTATGGTAATTAAAATAAGTATAAACTACTACTACACCATTTTCTATTGAATCTTCGAAAAAAGTATTCAATATTTGAAATGACTCCGTGCATTTTAAATGTATGTTGCAACCACAAAGTATAATAGTTTGAGTGTTTAAAATGTGCAAACCAAAAGTTTGGAAATCGACCAGAGTTGCCACTTCAAAAAAAAGTGTATGACTATTAACATTTTTCATATTTGCCTGATAAGTTTTTACTCTTTATATTTAAGGCTTTTCTTTTTAATAAATTTCTTTTTGTAAAAATATCAGAACTTAAAATTTTTGTAAATTGGGAACATTGCTGAAGCGTTAAAATCCAAAATGAAACTTATAAAAAATATAAAACATTGACCCAACGTTGTAATAATTATGACTGAAAGTTCTTCCTTCGAGTATTTATTTTCAGTCACAGCCATTACGTGGATTGAAAATAAGGTGATTAATCAAAATTGTGAGTTATTTTAAATCAACACTTAAAAAATTCAACATAAATGTCGTAAAATTCTTTTTCATATTTTGTTTTGTTTTGTAAAAAAAAAAAATGTTTATTGTTTCGGTGATTCAAATTTTAATTACATATAAAAATAAAGATAAAAAGTTTTGCTGTATATTTTTTTTTTTTTTAATAATTTATTTTGTTGCTTGTTGTAGTTTCGTAACGTTTGTTTTTTGCAAAATATATACCTGAGGAACATATTCTTCCATGCGCTGAATGCCTTCGGAAACTGTCTCTACTGTAGTAACATTTTCGTATAGGAACTGGTGTATTTATATTTGTACCATAGTTCGTATAGTGACAAGTTGAGCTGCCAGCCAAACTTGTTGGACCCAATAAATTGGTGCTATCGCTTAATGGGTAAGGTCCCATGCCTTCAACCGTTAATGAAAACGAAGTGGTCCCAAAAACTTAATTTTTTTATTTAGGTAGGTAGTACATATTTTTTTTTTGTTTATTGTTTTGTAATGCATGCAGTGTTTATTTTAAATTATTTGTTGTTGTCATTTTTATGATTGGCCAAATTTTTATTTTTTTTTTAATTCAAAATTTGAATTAATTTGTTTGTATTTTTTTAATTGTTCATCCAATATCCAGAGAAAGTGTAGAAGTTTGGTTTATATTTTTTTTTGTTAATTTTGTTTATTCAAAATGAAAATGTAAGGAACGCAAGAGGATTCATAAAATGGGAAGAAAATTAAAGTTCTTAATTGGTTAATAATTTATTTTATTTTGATAATTTCAAATCACACAGAAACTAAAGGACGACTATAACAAAAAAACAAATTACAATTAGGGCACTTTAAGTTAGATATGGATAATACAAATATTTTCAGTTTGATGTATTTACCTAGTAAAACAAATAGAGGGGAAGTCTATGTTTACCAACATCAAATATAAAATAAACTAACTGTTTGAATTAATTATCTGGTTGATGTAAAAGACGGCTTCGCTTATGGTCCTGCTACCCTTTGCCTTTTTTTAGATAATTTGTAAATTTATTCTGTTAATTATTTGACTAAATAAATAAATAAAATAAACCTAAAATTTTGGCAAAAATAATAATCTTATATATTATTTCTACAGTCTAGCCTCACTTTCCGACTCTCATATTACACCGATTTTGACAAACGAGTCGTCAAACGAAGCGAAGTTACCTGCTGATTTTATTTTATTTTATTTTATTTTATTTTATTTTATTTTATTTTATTTTATTTTATTTTAAATATGTTAATAATTTGTTCAAAATGCAATATTTGTTTGTTTTCATGGTCTTTTATTTTTATGTAATTGCAAGCATTCTCGCACGGGTAGGCTTGTATATAATATTAAGCGTTTTGGATACCAGAATCTCTCTGTTTTTCTGCATTTTGCTCTTGCGAGAAAGAGACAAAATCTCAGGGTATCTTGGTTAACAGAAAAATTACTGAATTATTTTTAAACGAAATGGGGTTTTCCTCATGTGCTTGCTTCTGTCTCTCTGTGTAAGACCACAAAAAAAGATACGAATCGAAAAATGAAAGGCCTGGCACCGAGTACAGTATGTTCTATGTGGTTAACAGTTTTTTGGACTCTTCTAATTCTTAGTTTTCATGACACTTTTATGATATTATTCCAAGCGTCCAATATTTTTAAAAAGCGGTAATATCTTATCTATACAGGTTATACTGAAAATACAGTTCATGTCATCCTTAATGATATTAGATCTAACATTTAAAAATACCTTAAAATAATTTGTCATATTATGCCTAGGTTGTTCCACAACATGTTCTTTCAATTTTTAAGACCCAAATTAGACACCTTTTCTCCTTTAAAAACATCCTTACACACTAAATATTTTTATAGACGGTTAGTTCTTCATTTTCGTGATAAGAGAAACAAGAAGAAGAAAATGCATATTCATTTCAATGAGAGGTGGAGCATTAAGCATATGCTCCATTTTATTCACAGAACAAAACGGAGCAATTGTGCATAACTCCGATTTTCGGAACAGATTCTCCATTTTGAATGAGTAAAACTTTCAATACTTGCATTTTCTATATCATTTATTCAAGCTCCTTTCTATTAATTCCACCCATTTTCTACTAAACAACATTTAATGAAATTTGTATATTTATCAATTACGGAATTACTTTTTTATTTAGTTGAACATTTCTGTCGAAGAAATAAATTTTCACTTCCAGCAAAAAATACAGACAAAACTGATACTTTCTTAATTATATACAGAATAAAAAAGGAACTTAAAAAATTTTTAACGATCTCATCAGTATATAAGCGGAATTCGGAGGATCAAAATGGAAAACAAATGAAATAAAATAAAATAAAATAAAATAAAATAAAATAAAATAAAATAAAACAAAATAAAATATATTGAAATAAAATAAAACAAAATAAAATAAAATAAAATAAAATAAAATAAAATAAAATAAAATAAAATCAAATAAAATAAAATAAAATAAAATAAAATAAAATAAAATAAACTAAACTTAACTAAACTAAAATGAAATGAAATTAAATAAAATAAATTAAAAAATAAAACAAAATAAAATAGGTAACTCAGATGAAGTGTTCGTTTTATTGAATCTCACTTTTCTAGATATTTTCTTGTGCATTTGGTTTGATATTTAGTACTTCATCGATAACTCATTGCTCGTTAAATTGTTCGCTTTAGTTACTTAAATATTGTGATTATGCAGATACATGAGTGTTGGCGTTTTTGCCTTCCCAGAATTGAAAAGCTATGAACCACACTAACATCATAAAAAACTGTATTACAAACAAAAGTGGCTTAGAACCATTTATTCGATTAAATTTTATTAAATTCTCAATAATTCACTATACTGAAAATATATTTTATTCAGTACTTAATTCTTATCGACTCAGGTATTCGGGATTTTTGGGTTTACATGACCAAACCAACAGTTTGGAGGTTTTGATAATTTTAGGGATTTTGTTTTTTAACAACCTTACACTTCATGATCTTTACTTAATTGTACTATTAGAATAAGTATTATCCATATTAAACTTTTTTTTTAACAAAACATATGTTAACTACGACAACTTAATGCATTTAAATGAAATGTATAGGTACGTAGCACTAAAATAATAAATGAATGCATATTTCAAAATTATTTGACTACAAACAATTAAAAAAAAACTCAAGCCAATTATGAAATCAACAAAATTTTGATTTTTATTTTGTATAACAAAAAATATTAAAGAATATTATAAAGAAACCATTTTCATCTCAAAATAAAACAGACAGAGACAAAAGATTAGACAGTCAATATTTATGTTTTATAGAGCAGTTATTATAATATAGACAGTAGTACATACAAATAAAAAAATAAGAGCATGTTTAAAAAAATTAAATTAAATTAAAAAACACATATTTTAAACATAAATAATTTAATGGAATAATTTATACTGACACAAACTTATTAGTATTATTATTTTTTTTATATTTCGTATTAATTTTTTTTTTGAAAGGTGAAAGTTTTATGTATATATGTCGGTGTTTTTGAAAAAAAAAACATTTAAATTCTGTGTCGTTGTGTTTAAATATTTTTGTTTACTTTGATTTAGTAGTATTTTTTTTATTTTTGTTTAAATCATTTATTATGTATAAATATTTGATTTATGTATATTTAGAAAAAAAAATATAACATTGGAAGTTAGTTAATTAGTAGATGAAATTCTTACGTGAATCATGTTGGGTTTTTTCCTCAGATACCATCAATGCGGCATGTTCGATGCCAGAATTCATACTTTGCGGCTCCAAACTATTTACGCAGTTTAGCATACTCCTGAAATTCGCACACTCTACGATTATGTTTTAAGTGTATTTTTTAAATGCATAATATAGATTTTTATATTAAATATTTTTTTTTTGGTTTTTTAAGTTTGTTTCTTAAAAAAAGGGTGGAAGTTTTTGAGTTTGGCATTTTGTAGTGTGTGACTTTTTGAGATTTTAGAAATTATTTCATCTGTCTATATAATATAAGTAAGGCGGTATTTTTTAGAAGTTAATGTGGTCCATGTAAAAATGATTCTTTTAAAGTACGAAAAGAAAAATTAATATTATAGATACCTATTTAAATTCAGAACTCAAAGTTCGTTATTTTCAAATTCGAAAGTTATGATACTGTTTTAAGTAAAATCATACGCAAAGACACTTCTATCAAAAATTGGGGTAATTTACACTTTAATTCGGTTGGCATTTTCAAAGTGGCACTGGATTGCCAAGATTTTAATAGTATATAGGACCACAATTTCTTATGAAAAATCATCTACTGCATTAAAAAAAAAAACGCAGAATGATTCTGCTAAAATTAATAATCTATTAAATTAAGTTCAATGAAGTAAGTTATTTAAAGAAACAATTAGGGTAGGTTAAAAGGGTTTAAAATTTTCAATTCTTGCTCCCCGTGTTGGGTCTACGATTAAATTTCCTACTTTCTTATCTAAATCTTCTAAATCATCTTAAAGTTAAGTTGAAAGGGAAAAAATTCTTATTTTTTTGCTGACCTTTAAGATTAAGGTTAACTCTGGCCAGTTGACAGTTATTGTTAATTCAAATTAAATGATGAATTTTTGCAGCTAGCTGAATTCAGTAACCATACAATTATTGAGTTAAATGATTATTTCAATTGTTTTACCAAAACTGATAATTTAACAGACAACTGTCAGAATTCTTCACCTGGCGTAAGATTCAAATACATGTAACCAGAAAAATAAACATTTTAGAAAATATTTTATACAAAATTATTTTAAGTTTTAGGAATTGTTGCCCTAAAAGTTGGTTCGCATCTTTGATTTTACTATCATATTCTATTGGATTTTGGTATACAAATCATTTAAAAAAAATTGTAGAAATATTACAAAAATTAGTCCCTTGGAAACAATGCTCAACATTTTGGACTTGCTTTTCTAAATTTTGCACATGTCACTTTAATATGGATGTATACACATTCAAGATCATATTTATATTTTTAGAGATTTCAAACATAAACTTGACTAGATTTCTTGGGTTGAAATTTGACAATTTTTTTTTTTGAATTTTGAAATTTTGTACCACATTCTGACCTGAATAATACTAATACGAACAAAAATATGCAGTAGGTAGGTACGTATATACTGCTCAATTCCGTGTTTCCAAAAAGTTGAGTGTACCAAATTTCATTAATATTTGACTTATGAATTGGGGTGGGTAATGATTATTTTTTGCTGAATCACTGTTTTTTTTTTACATTTAAAAGACAGATAAAATGTATGTCATTTAAGTTAAAAATACATGGTTTAGATCATGTACATATGTATTCTTCAACACCATTCTTGGGTAATATAAAATTTCATTTAAACTTCGTGACGCTTTAGTCATCAGATTTAGCGTGATCTATTGGTTTTTAGCCGTTATAGTATTTTTAAATTATGATAAGATAAGACCTAAGACCTTTTTGAACGTATGCTCCAAAGTAATATCAACCAAATCTAAATTTACAATACAAAAATGCTCAGAATATTGGATTGGTGTTCTGATTTTTATAAACTTTCTGACTTAACATCATCAATCATCATCAAGGCGGGTTGCGTACGATTTGTCGATTTTTAAAATATCGATTTGAAAAAAAGGTCGAAAAGAACATTTTCAATTTTTAAAAATACAAAGAGATGGCAATGCTGATTTCTAAAATTTCGCCTTTAAAAACGTCGACATTTAAAATGTCGACAGTTACAATGGTCGAAAAATAATTCACTATAAAGACTAGCTCTTCAGTTTGTTACTTACAGTTCTTATGCACTTGTTCCAACAGCTAGGTATATAGCATCTATATATAGCTGTCAAATAATCTTCATGTTCATATATCATAACATTCTATATACACAACATGGATAAAATAGTACTAAAAAAGTTTATATTTGTACCTTTTTTCATTCTTCTTGACCGGTTTTATCAGCCTTTAAAGTCTCTTGACTTACATATTATGTCGTTTCTGAAATAAACAAACCTATATTTTGGTAAAACTTTTAGGCTCATTTGCTAAAACGAAACATAAATATGTATATATGTTCAACTTAAGCATTTATATTCTATTTTTTCCTCAGCGTAAACTGTCACATATTTTGGAACAAAAATCGAAGTTTTTGCCGGCAAGTTGTTCAATTGATATTTTTTATGAAATCATATTTAAAACAAAAATTTTAACTGTCGATATTTTAAAAATCGATAAAGTTTTCATTTGTACAATAAACATTTTTTTTTGCGACAGTTCGTACACTTCCCTGAAAAAAAAACATCAACATCAAAAAAAATATGCAATAAATCATGTGTTTTTATTCACAGGAGTAGAGATCTTCCGGGGGTTGTTTTTTTCATTTTGCAATATTTTGCCTTGCAAATTAATCATGTCGCATTTAATTGTTTTGAAAGTTTTTATTTTATGGTGGTATATTTTCGCAAAATCATCATTTCGCTTATATATCATATACATACATATATATTTCATTATTTCGCATTTTTTTTCATCGCTTATTGTTATTTAACATTTCATTATTTCGCATCATTTTACCTCGCATTGTTTTACTTCGCAAATTTTTATTTATGATTTCACATCGCATTATTTTACTTCGCCAAATATTATTATGTTTTTCGATTTTTATTACTTCGCAATTTATTATTTTGCGCAGAATTACTTAACTTTACTTTGCGAAATTTTAGGCACATGTTAGCGAATTTTGCATGAAATATAAATAGACCTTATTTTCATAATTTATAATTAAATTTGTAATCCCAATGCAAGTCTATATTATATTTTGTCAGCTAAAGCTGGAGAACTTTTACTTGTTTTAACATGTTCATTGCCTATAAAGGTATAATAATTATAAAATATTCCATGCTTATCGATTCTGGAGCAAGTGAAATTTCACTATAAATTCAATGGAATTTGTTAATTATTGTGTTTTTACTAACAACTGAAATTTATTTTATATTTTAGACACAAAATAACATTTCATTACTTTGTTTTAATAGGGTCTTTGTTTTTACTCTTTTCTAAATAAAAAATGGGTAAATTCTCAACTAATTTATATTTTTTAGTGGTATCTTTTACGACAATTTTGATTTTGTTTTAAATTTTGTTTAACTTCTAAAAAGTACCGATTTACTTATAAAATGATTTTATGTCTTAAATTTGTTTTTTGTTTATCAATGTTTTAAATATTTAAATGGTGTAGTTGCCCTAACCCTTCGTATCCCTGCGATTCCTGTATTCTAAAATTTTACAAAATTAAAACAAAAATATATTTGTAGAAAGAATATTTCCTTGTTTTTATTATTGATTGTTGATTTATTTTTTTTTAATATAAAAATAAAACTTAAGAAAACTAAAGTGTATTTAAAAAAATATTTATAGTATAATTTGCTTTAACATAAATTTAATTATTTTACTGTGCATAGTTGAAATAAACAAAAATCGTGAAACTATTAAGTGAAAATATAAATAATATAATAAATTGTTTGAGACATTTTTTGAATTGCTTGTCGAGTAAAAAAATGCACTTAAGCAACAACAAAAAAGGAATAATCGGTAATAACAAAAATATATATACTTTAACTTTCAACTTAAATTCTAATTTAATTTAAAGCTCCTTGTTTCGATTTGATATTTCAATATCTGTCGAATGACTTTGCCTCGTTGTTGTATCTTCATCGCTAAAAATTTAAAAATTAAAAAAAAAATAAAATTAAAACAAAAAGTAAAAATTAAAATATAAATAATAAAAAAATTAAACTAAACATAAAATGAATGTGAAACTGAATGAGGATCTAGTCTAGTGAGTATAGTGGGTTTTAAAAAGAGTTATTTTTTTTTGTGAAAAAAGGAATGTATCTCGGCGATGAGCACTTTATATTCAATTATTTTAATCGCATGATGAAATTGGTGGATCGATTTTTAATGTTTCTATTAAAAATTTATTAAAAAAAAGTATTTGTTTTTTTTTTAGAACATGCATTCAAGCATTCACAAAATATTTAAGGGAGGTATTTTTTTAGTTGTTCTACATACTTTTGTCGAATTTTTAACATTTTCGGAAAATTGTTTTTTTTTTTTTTTGTTAGATGATATTGGAAAGCATGATTTGTTGGTTTTTGACTTGGAATAGAAACTATTAATTTAATCTACTACAAATAGGCAGCGTTAAAAAACTTTCTTTTTTTTATTAAAAATAAAAATTAATCAAAAGTTCCTTTGCTTTTTTTTTGTTTGTGTGTAACGGTGTTGTTCATCATGCAACTTACCCATACAGTCTACTATCTCGAAATGTCCTTCTGTGTTATATATTGTATACAGATTCAATTACAAAATTTGAAGAATTGAATATATTAATAAAAAGGATTTGTATAAATATGGATCAAATTATATTATTTGATTTAGGTATTGTTTTCAAATAGAATTAGGTCACAGTTTTTTTTTTTTCCATTAACTTTTTTAATAAAAAAGTCTTACATATGTCAAATTGGATAAGACTCAAGGGAAACATGACAAGGTGTGAGCCAAGGAGAATACATATAGATACGTAAAAGAAGAACATTTTTGTGTGTGATAAATTGTGCTGAAAATTTGTTACTGGAATAATATTACTGTGGTTGTCACTAAATAAAACTTAAACATAATAAACAAAAATTTAACAAAACAAAATTTTAAATTAAAAAAGTTCTCAAAACTCACAAAATAAGTTAGTTCCTTACTTATAAACCTATTTTTGAAAATTCTATGTTTTATTCTAGATTCGAAAAATATTTTAAAATATTGCATTTTTATTAAGAACCAAAAATTATTGGCGAGCCAGTTCAGAAAAATGAGATCTCACAAACAAAGAAATTTTGCAGAGCTTTTCATAACTCTGAGGTTTTTCTGAAATGACCTACTGATTATTCTGATGCAAGATTCCGTAAAGGAAGTTTAAAACAGAATGAAATTCAGTATTTTGTAAATATACCTTCAACTGTCAAAATTTTTGAAATACTGTGAAGCTAAAAATTTTAGCTTATAGCTTCTACACAAAAACGGTTATAACAATTTTTTTCGTAAGACTAACGAATTTTGAGAAAAAATTGTGCAAACATTACAGTGCAAATATTTAGTGTTTATCAAAACAATTTTTCACATTACCCTTGTGGTAAAAAAAAATAGGGCTGTCCACGAGACCCATTTTTGACAAGAATTTTTAATTTTCGCTTCGGTTTTATCATCGAAAAAGTCAATAAATTTGG
Organism: Epistrophe grossulariae; assembly: GCA_929447395.1. NCBI lineage: Eukaryota > Metazoa > Arthropoda > Insecta > Diptera > Syrphidae > Epistrophe > Epistrophe grossulariae. Next base: position 132,762,565 of record OV839568.1, on the reverse strand, counting down.
AACGAACTTTGAACATCTCCAGATTATGCATTGATTTTCGATAGTCCTTATTCCTTTAACGATAAACGATCATGACAACAGCACGAAACGCTTTTGTTATACAAGGTGACAGATGTCGCCCTATCGGAAGATGCCATTATTTTTGTAAATGGCGGAAAATATTTATCCTAATCTGACATTTTCTAAGTAAATAGATACAATATATACGTCAACAAGACATGAATCACTATAGGTACTCTTAAAGAAAGCGGAATAATTGTTTCGATTGAATTTTTGCCACCATTTGCAAAAATTATAGAATATTTCGATAGGGGGCGCTACGTTGTATAACAAAAGCGTTGCGTGCTGTTGTCATAATCGTTTATAAGGACTGTCGAAAATCATTGCATAATCTTATGGGTTCTAATGATGTTCAAGGTTTGATATCGTGTGATGTGTAGCCAGCTTAAACTCTCATTAACGTCCTCAAATCTTATTTATCAAGAAATTTTACATAATTCATTACTTGACAATCTTTAGTTCACACCCATAGTACGTAGGTGTATAAGAATTTAGATTTCTTCGTGATTTCTATATTTTGTGATTTATCAATTCAAGAAGATTAAATTTTCGATATTTTGATATTTTTACACCATAAAAAAACTATTGTAATTTGAAAAACTAGAAAAAAACAGTAAATGTGCAGGACATTAACACTAGATATCCCAAAAGCTCAAATTATTCCCAAATCATAATCTAAATTATAAACTAAAAATATTAAATTTTGAAAGTTAAAAACATAAAAAATATCAATCGCATATAACAGTACATTTCAAAACTACCTATATATAAACTGAATAATTTTTTTAAATAATATACTCGTATCTACTTATTTAAAATTTTTTAGTATAGTGAGACCATTTTTTCAAAACTATAGCATCTTTAAATATGTTATTAAAAAAGTTAAATTTTAGTCCCCCTCTTTCTGAAAATATACCCGAACCTGTTTCAGTGCTCTATTTTATGTATTTCGTGAGTATAAGTATATGTTTAAAGTTTCTCTTATAAATTATAATATGTATATAGGTATTTCAAAAATATAATATATAGTTTTATGTAAAATCAATTATTTAAACAAATGAAACATACCTTCCATTTCCGTGTCGGAATAGTGCTAAAATTTCTTCGAATGTCTTATTTTTGGTCTCAGGAACCTTTTTATAGGTGAATATCCAAAATATAGCTAAAAATACGCTAAATGGCAAGAATGTATAATTTTCCAATGCAGTCTGAAATTTAAATTTAAAAAAAAAATCAAAATATTAAAATTTATGTAATTTTGAATAAAATTTACAAAACTTACCCTTATACTTGGGAAACCAATTCCGACGACAAAATTTGCCATCCAATTGACTAGAACAGCAATGGCCATTGCACTTGGCCGAGGACCTTGTGAGAATAGTTCGGCAGTTATCATCCATGGTATTGAACCAGGTCCAACGGCAAAGAAGACCACAAATGCCAATACCGAAACCACAGATAGATATGACATCCAGTCGATCATTTCCTGTACATAACCAAAAAACTCCTATACAAAAGGTGTAATAGCAATGTCCTACTCGAGTTTGAAGGCTTTTTTATGTTCTTTTTTTTTTATTTAATTAACTTTTTCGTATGATTATTGTTTTTAATTATTTGTTTTTTATGATTTTAAAGAAAACTTGGATAAAATTTATTAAAGGAAAAGGAGAGATAGGGAACAAAAATATGAAAGGGAACTTAAAATAGGGTAGTCAATTAAATTATTATTATTTTTTGTTTTCTTCTTTTAATTTTATTTGTGTATGAAAAATAAATCTGGTATTTTCTTTCTTTAATCTGCACTGTAAGAGGTTGGGTCTGGCATATATATTATATATATTTCCGTGTTGATTAATTAAAATTATCTAAATCTAAATATACTTATATAAGAAACACAGTGTAATTTTATAAAATTTAAAGTTAGGAAAAACTTTCTTTTTTTAAATTTGTACTCCATTGTGCATTATTAATTTAATTCAAATTTATATGGTTTTAATATTAGTAACATAATAAACTAAGTCAATCTTGTCATCAATTGAGGCAGTCAGAATAATTATATAGTACATTTTTATGGAAGAAAGGTCAAAAGACATATTTAGAAAAAATATTTAAGTTATGTTTGGAATTTGGAATTTTGAATTTCAATTTTCTTTTCCTAGAAAACCCAAGCTAACGGCAGCTTAAACTTACAGTACACAGGTCGGCAGGTTGAAACGGGTTGAATAAATATTTTCTCAGGTAAGTTATTTTTCAAAAATATCTACGAGGAATTCAGTGGTGATTTTGATTTTGAACTTGACAATGAACTTCAAGGTTATTTCAAGGTTAACTTTAAAAAAACTTAAATTTTCTTTTGACATTGGCAATTGATATAGAGCGTGAAATTTGTCATGTGTCTACTTAGGTGCAGACAACCGATATATTTTAAAGCTTAAGAGCCAATTTTTCAGTACTAAATTAACTTTGAGTTAAACCAATGGGTTAACTTGTTTTAATTTCAGGTACATAGCATCGCTTCGGTTAATCCGGACTAAACTTAATTCCTTAATGTAGCACAGTGGGGGTGACACGACAAAATTTAATATGGCACGCTTTTCTTATTGCCATTATTTTACTTAAAATAAAGCAAATTTTGACGAAATGACGTAAAAATTGGCCTTTTTTATATGGACCGAAAATGACACGGTTTTTTCAAAAAATATGGCCCAGCCGCGCCTAAGTAAATTTATTTTTGGATGGCAACACTGTTCACACCACAAGATTTTGGCACCATAATTCATCACTTCACGCACTGTGCGTTAAGCCAACACAACACTCGTGTGGATGTTTTCTGTCGGAATCAATCTGTTTTCAATTGCGCTATGTGGAAAACCAAGGTTGTCAAAGTTAAAATTGTCAGAAATTAAAAATTGGTGTTCGATTGCCCACAAAAACTGCACACTGAAACAACAACAAAATATTGGTATTATAACATGTCAATGGGCACTGGATCCACCATTTTCTTCGATTTTGACAGATGCGCAGAACTGAGAAAATTAAATCGCTTATATGATAGCCTTGTTATATTGGAAAATTTACTATAGCTAACTCAGTAAAAAAAAAAAGTACCGATAAATAACTCAGCAAATTAGTGGATATAAAAGTGGACAAATAATGTCAACATTTTTAAAATGAAAATGGCGCTGTTGAACCTTAAATGTCGGTAAAATAGATTGTTTTTCACTTACAAAAGGGGTGTGTCCGGTGATATTTGTAATTAAGATAAACTGAAGAGTGTCGCCACAAGATATTGAAATGTCCGATTAAAAATTCAGCCAGAGAAATAAAGAGTGTACATAAATGTTGATAAAGCATTTAATTGGAAATTGTATTGCTGCGCTAGTTGTAAATAAAACGCACTTAATCAAGCATTATTGCGACTGGTAAATTATCGCATTGCAAGTTTATAAAATTTTGTTTGGTACTTAAGTACCAAGCAAGGTACCAAGCAAAGATGTCAGGTTTTGCAGCAGATGGATAATGATGGAGATGCTCATGTTCCATTGACACTACATTATTTGCAGTTTGCTTGGAATTGTTTGCTGATGGTATTGACAACTTCAGTTGTGTTTTTTATAATCGAGTGTACTTTCAGTACAATTAAAAAAATTGTATCAAGTTTGTGGCTTAAGTTTAGCTATATAAGTAACAAATTAAATAGTTTGCATCATGGAAATTGCATTTATTAAAAATAATCTGCAAAATATTAAATTAACAAATATATTTATTAAATAAAATAAAAATGTATTTTTTCAAATATTTCACACCTTAAAATGTTAAAATAAAGTACAATGAAATAAATTTAGACAGAGCAGAATATGCTTATGCTTCAATTTTTGTCCTTTACTTTCAGAAATTTGAATTAATTTGGTCATTGAACTTTCCTTCTATAGTTGGATATGCCAGATAAGTCAGACTTTCGACATCTGTATATATGTTAACAAGGAAATGTGACTTATTAACACAGAAATGAGTGAAAAGACATTTTTGTCTGTTTATCATACTTCATCCTTCAAATACATTCATACAGTTAATATTTTATTATTATTTTTAAATACATAGATTTGTAAAAAAATTAAATTAATTCTGTAACTAATTGGAATGCATTTTTATAATGTATATTAATTATTAATAATATTTTTAATTCAATTTAAAAGGAAAAAAACATGCTGTGTTTCTTATATCTTATGATTCAATTATTTAAATCTGAATTTTGTTCATTCTACAAACCATCGAAAATTTATTTGTTTCCTTTTAGTTAAGAAAATAAAAAAATTTTTGCTTGATGCGTCTACATATTTTTTAAATATTTGTTCTTTTTTTGTATAATTATGTAATTTAAATTTAACCTTATCGATCTATATTTGCTCGTCAAGTTGAGAGTTTTTGCTCATCGTAGGTTAATTTTCTGCTTGCAATTAATAAAAAAAAAATTAAATCCGAGCGAGAATTAAGTAGTTTATTCTCTTGTTAACTGTTTTGCAAGTTTTTATAAATTTAATTCATTATAAGTTAATTAAATAAATGCAATAATTAAAAAAAAAATATAAAAATTTATTTGAAAAAAAAAACATAAATAAATGTGATTTATTTTCACTCGTGTTTTAAGTGTAAAGAACTAAATCAGTATTATGTTTTTAATTAGTTCTCATTGGCAATAGCTCGCAGTGTATGAAAATTTGCTAAGATTTATATATAGATATATATATATATTTTTTAATTTTTTAATTTGTTTTATGGGTGAAAAAATAGTAGTGAGTAAAGATTTACTTGTATAGATACATGTGTAGTTTTTTTTCTTTTAACTTTGACTTAATATGTGATGCTATATAGTTTTGCACGTTTGCTTAAAACAAAAGCTACATTAAAACAAAAACAAAAAAAAAAAACAACTAAACAAACAAAATTTAAACAAAACATTAAATTTATTTTGAATCTGATTTTTAAGTTGATTTTTTGTATTTGTCGCTATGATATTATTAATTTTCCAACCCAGTGCAGAATGTATACACAGTGCTTACGATTTTGATTTTGCTTTGCAAAGACACTATACACAATTTTTTTTTTTTTTCAATTTTTGGTTTTGTTAGTTTTTTTTTTAGACTAATTAAATTTTATAAATGGACACCACAAAAAATAAAAGCGGTTAATAAAATATTTTATTTAAATAATAAAATAAAATTAATTTTTGTTAGTGAATTTTTCTTTTGAGAGGACAAACAAAAACAGAAAATGACGTTATACTTTATTAATTTTTTAATAAGTTTATTAAATGTTTTGAATGATGGGACAAAAAGCCTGGCAAATCGAGATAAGTTTTAGTTTAAAAAGGGGCGAGACAGCCGAATAAATGAGTTAAATATTATTTATATATATTTTTGTTTTATTTTATTTTTGACATTTATATAATAAACATATAAATTCAGTATCTATGACTTTTAAGTTCTCAATTTTTTTGTTTTTTTAAATAAAACTTTTAACTTAAGGTCTGAACCTTTCAATTTTGGGTATTTTGTTTAGTCTTAAATTAAAACTGATTTAATCGCTGACAAAACTTTTGACGAAGATTTTCGTAATTTTTGTAATTTTTATAACAAACAAAATACCCATTTATTACTGAAAATGCTTCTACTATTTGTACGAATCATGTAGAAAATAGCACTCTCAATCCTTTCAAAACTTAGGAGAGTTATAGATTTTGGAGAATTTCGGAGAAAATATAAAGGATTGTTCAAAAATTCCAAAATTTATATTTATAGGCTGGAGTTTTTCATTTTCAATTATATTAGACATAAATTATTTATAAAATTCAAAAATTCTTTATTTTGTGATTTATAAGTATTTTTTTGTAGGTACTTATTTTCTTATTTAAAAAATGTTAACTCATTTATTCAGCACCTTAAACCTAATTACAACACCAATAGCTACAAATTAAAGCAACAAAACTAAAAAACCATTAAAAATAAACACATAAAACACACCAGTTATTTAAATTTAATATTAAAATAGGAATTAAGCAATTAAAGTAAATAGTTTAGGTATGTTTAAAAGCTTATAGCGTTTTATAAGCGATATGTTGTATTTTACATCAAAAAGTAATTGTTTAGTGCGGTATTTTGTGAGTTTTTTATGTGAAGAGTTAATATTTTATCAAAAAATGTATACTTTATTTTTATAAACAAAAAAAGTAAGCATCAAATCGAAAATTATTTCTTACATTCCATACAAAGTTTTTTTTTTTAATATCAAAATTCATTCTATAGTAACAAATAAAAAATCTCCAAAATAAAATAAATAAAAATATCGTAATATCATACGCATCAATAAAAATACTATTCATATTATAAAAAATATCAAAATAAAACATGCATGTGTCTATACATCATACCAGTTTCAGTAAAAATTAACCAAACTTTTTTTTGGCAAAAACTTCAAACATCAAAATAATTTTTTTTTTTTCAATAATATTTTTCATTTTTTTTAAATAGTTTAAAATAAAAGAACATCTCTTCAAACATTTGAGATTGTTAACTCAATATATAATTTTAGTAAAAATATTTGTTTTTTTTTTTAATACAAACCGTTTTTGATCCTTTGTACTGTCTTACCAAATAGTTATAGAGAATTGTATAATAAATAATAATTGTACTTGCCTTAATTAAAAATGATATCGTTATGAATATTGAGAAAATAAACATTCCACCTAATCCGTACAGATGGAGTGTTCTTCGACCAGTTCGGTCCATTAAGGGGATGGATACTAGAGTCATGACAACCTGAAAATATTATATAGTTTTTTTGTTGGTGAACAAATATATCGCTGGCTGTTAAGGGTAAAAATGAATTTATCTAAAGATCGGTTGATTTGTTAAAATCAGAGTTGTATACAGTAATTTGCAGTTTTGGGTTTTTGTTACTTTTTTTTTTTTTTTTGAAGTTTTATGTTTGCAGATAATTTGTCCATGACAAAAATAATAGAAAATATAAAGGTAAATATAGACATTTGTTTTGTAACTTAAGTAAATGTACACCATAAACTGGCGTTCTAATGTGACGGAGTGTATATAGTTAAGTTACGGAGCTCTTTTTTGTTCTCCTTTTTGTACCAAAAAAATATTGTTTCATGTCTACATCTACTGATTTAGAACTGCACCAAAATCACTCCATTCGCGTAAATTCGCTTAATCAATCACTTGAACATTATTAATCGCGGGAGTAAAAATCACCCCCACCTAAACCATAGCCTTAAAATGTTTTTGTGTTTCGTCTTTACATTTGTTTTGTTTCGCTGTAAGAAGTGTGTGCTGCGACATATAAGTAAGTGCATAATAATTTTCAAAGAAGCGCCATTTAGCTCTGGAAAATTAAATATTCAATTGAGTAAAAACTACTACAAAGTGGGACATAACCCATAATGGAATTTTTGATTGCATTCTCTTACTTTCTAGTCGAGATCTTTTCAGAATTCAACTTTTAGGGTCAGTTTTTCAGTGTCTTAGTTAACTCTGCGTTAAACTAAAGCTAGTTGATGTTGCAAATAAATTGAATCCGAGTTAATTCAGAACCAGTTTTTCAGTGTACGATGAACTTTGACTTCCAGTCGTCAAATATCTATCGAAATCAAAAAAAAATCTATCAAAATGAAAATGCTCTTTCACTATCGAAATCAGAGAGGGCGACACAATGCAGCACTATGGAAAGAGTTATTTCATTACTTTCGCCATCTATATTTCTATAGTATTTTGGGACAAATATCTTCTTTTATCTTATTAGTTAACCCAGAGATTTCTTACTAAAATCAATGAGTTTACTCAGGATCTACACTGACTGAACAAAATTTTTCAGGAGTTGACTCAAGTTTTACTCCAAAACTGGGATGATCTCGCACTGAAATACTGGACCTTACAATACAAAACCCATTGCTATATATACTTAATCATAAAACTTACCATAATAGCACCGATTCCGATAGTTGCAAATTTGGCGCTCTCTTCTGTTAAGCCTGAACTATTAAATAGTGATGTGGAATAATAAAATACCGCATTGATACCACTAAATTGTTGACTAAGTTGCATAACAATTCCTATAATAAGTGGAGGCCTCAGAGTTGGCGAACAAATTAGTTCCATAGTTGATATATGACTTTCGCATTGTTGAGCACGCTCTTCGGCACGCATTTCTTCAATATCTTCTTCCACTGAACTTGATGCACGAAGTCTTCGAAGAGCTATTAAAAAATTAAAGTATTGTTTAAAATTCAATATAAGAAATACACAATTATATATGTACCTTTTCGAGCTTCTTCTTCCCATTGTTTTGTTATAAGAAGATATCTTGGCGATTCCGGACAAACCGGTAATAATATCAATTGTAATACTGCTGGACATATTGCTAAACCAAGTAAAACTGGCCAGCCTTCATTGGTTCCTAAAATTTGTTCTATTCCAAGGACTTGGGATAATAGTAAACCTACTGTCACAGCCAATTGATTAACAGTACCTAAACCACCGCGTAGATTAAGTGGTGCTATTTCAGAGATGTACATTGGTACCAAAGATGTGTTTAAACCTGTTTAGGAAATAAAACAAAAAAATCATAAGTAATTTTATGGAAAATTCGTTGGTTTTTTTATATACCGCAATTAACACCAATAATAAATCGGCCGAGGAATAACATTTCATAGGAATGACTGACTTTGGTGAATCCCATTAGGCAAGCTCCCGATATGCCAAGAACGTTGTTTAGTAATAATCCCCCTTTTCTGAAAAAAAAAAAATTAACAATGTGGTATTTGTATTTATTTTTTGTATTTAATGAGGGTTGTCAAGTGAATGCTATTGATCAAGACTAAAGCGGTTTGAATAAAAATAAAGCACTTGATTAGAGTAGATGCTCATAAAAAATTGAGCACTTGCTCATAAAATCGGAATTTTTAGCATGTCATCCGATTAATTCATTTCACATTTTTGCTTTAAATTTCACGGAAAATGTCACTATAAATTAAATTAAATATAAATGTCGCGAAGCTAATCGCTGGCGCTGCTTATTTGGATTAGAAGGTAATTGAGTAGCAAATACAAGGACAATATAAAGATGTGCGGTAAGAAATGCTGTTCCCAGGAGAAGCGCTACAATATCCTGCGCTACGAAAATCCCGCTTTTCATAATCTCGCAATTACAAAATCTTACTTTTTACAATTTCGCATTCACACCGCGCACGTAAAAATCTCGCAAATATCGACCGAAATCTCGCAAATAAAAATCTCACATCCTGCTGTTCAAGAAAAAATTGTGAGATTGTTAAAAGTGGTACTTTGTTTTTGCGAGATTTCGAGTGCAAGATGTGCGAGAATTCATACCCAACCGATTGACCGTATTTTAAAATCTCGGAAATTATAATCAAAATCTCGAAAATTAACTGAAATAAAGTATTTATTAATTAGCGCATGGGAATCGATAATGCCAAATTAAATTATTTTTACTAGAAAAAATTTTGTCTTTTAGGGTGAGATTTTAGTAAAGAGCATTTTTATGTGATTTCTCAAACTCTGAACTTTTTTTCTATAATGTTTAAAATACGTAAATAAATCATTGTCATTTGTTTTCTTTTTTTCTTAATTTCCAATTAAATTAATATCTTTTTAAATAAGAATAAAATAACACGTTTTATTCCTTAATATTTATTTCAACTCAAATTTATTATTCCGATATGGAAATGCAACGGGAGTTTTATTTTATTTTGTGTTAAATTCTTATCATGTCTTTATAGCATCATTAAATAGATACAATGCTCTTCTATTCCTTTTGAATTCACTTGGTAGGTATACCTATAGATTTTTAAGCAAATAAAATGTTTTATAAAAGAAACATATAATAAATCTTCGCTGTGTGGTAAATATCAAAAAGAAAATAAAAAAATAAATTTGGAATTTAAATGTCTTTGAAAAAAAAAATAAAATAATTTAATGTCTTTAATTTACAAAACATTAATTTTGGTCATATCGTAACTTTAAATGGTTTAAGTGAGAAAAAAATGGAGGTTGTTTGTAGCACGTTATACAATGATTCTTTCCAGTTTCCATAAAGGTCTGGAAAACTCGCAAACTAAGTCCATTATAGACCTGTTATACTATTAAATATACGCATCTTTATGGTGTATAGCTTAAATTCACGTCACCATATTCTCTGCGAAGCGAAATCTCAGATTTCAGCCTAAAGCAGTTTTGAGATGTCAAAAAGTGAGTTTCTATGCATTTGATATCAGTTTTAAGAAACTAGTGTGGTGAATTGCACTTAAAAAATAGAAGGTTTTGTTAATTCGTCAAAATAAATAATAATTGTATCATAATTCTGGTTTCTGGTAGATACTTGTAGTATATAGCTTCCGGGTTTTTTTGTTGCCCTAAGCTAATAACGAAATTATATTGTTATATTTTAATAAAGCTGACAGCTGGTGTTGTTAGTGAACCAAATCATTTAGTAGCAAAACTAAAAACAACTTAATACATACTATTAATTCACGCATCAACCATCTTTACACCTCTTCCTTTATATATCTATACGCATATACCCCATTTCGGTTTAGGTATACAATAATCCTTGCCACAATAATCTGTTTCTATTTTCCTTAAACCATCTTTGGGTATAGAATCTCTACAAATATTTGTGTCAAATATAACCCTCACAAACATTATTTATCTTCTATCATCCCAGGATAATAGGTGATATATTAAGTCCCCGCATACCTAAAGTTTCTATGGATACCTACCTCTATTCTCTATTTGTGTATATGTATTATATTCTTTTTGTTTCGTTTTTGTTGGGAAACTCACCGTCCAAATCGATTTGCCATCCATCCACCGCTGAATCCACCCAACATACCACCGATGGCAAATATCGATACTGCCACCGAATACAATTGCTGTATGAATTCCTCGCTAATATCCTCACCATATCGATCCTTATACACATCCTTCATGAAATTCTCAATATTTTTCTCTGGTGCATTTATCACTCCTGTATTGTAGCCAAACTGGAGCATTCCCAAGACGGCCGAAAATATCGAGTATGTCAGAAAGAACGTGAGTCCCTGTAAAAGATTGGAAATTTATTTACTTTTTTTTATCTTCTGTCATTTAGTTGATAGAGAGAGAAAGAAAGATAGATAGAGAGAGAGAAAGTTAAAGGTTCAATAATTGAAAAAAAAAAATTCAAAGATTTTTCACGTTTCCTAATTCGTTCAATTCAATTATTTTTAAAATTAAGAAAAAGCTTTAAGTTTGAAAAAATGGTAAAATAAATAAAATAATTCTGATCAAGGTGCATTTTCTATAAAAAAAAAATTATATAAAAGAGTTCAATTCCAAAAATAGGTGCAAAGAAATTGTATTTTTTTGACAAATTTTGTGTTCCAAAAATTTATAATAATTATATGTATGTACATAATTTTGTTTTGGTAAAAATAAAAAAAATATAAAAACACAATTTTGTTCCAAATCAAAAATACAAAATAAGAAGAAAATAATTAGAGTGTCGTTGAATTTTCTTAAACTAAAATAGAAAAAAAATTCTTTGGGAAACTCCGACACGTGGGAATTGATCCTTCTGCTGGTAGTAGAAATTTGAAATTGACAACAAAATTCAATTGAGAGGAGAAAGTTTTTGTTAGAAAGAGAAAAAAAAATTTATTTTCCAATGTAAAGTTAGTTCCTGCTTGTTGTGAGAAATTAATCAATCATTTCTCTTTCGCTTATAACTTAGTTTGGATCATTTTGTATGTAGTCTTGAAGGTCACAATAATTTTTGTCGTCAATACTGTATCCGCCGAATGAACGAAAAAATCGTCTTTACGGATTATTTTAAAAATTTTAGATTCCATGTTAGGTATATGAAATTGTGCAATTCAAAAGAATTTGTTATATTTGAAGCAATAAGGGCTAACTTAGAAAAAACTGCTGAATTTTGGTGGAAAACATAATTTCTATATATCTTAAGAATTTCCTTTAAAGTACCAAGGCTAAGGTTATAGAAATTTACCGAAAAATCAAAAATATCATTGTCTATTTAATTCTTCAAAGAACACATCTCTTAGATGAAAAGAATGTTTTTAGATAGTGGGCGTGTCAGGGGACGGATATTCAATATTTTTATTTGTTTTTCCCCTTTTTCATGTCTGAATATTTCATCAAAGTTGGTACAGCGGTTCAGATTCTATCGAATTATGACTGGCCCTCTCACACAAATGAACCACTGTCCGTTGGCGTGATCATTAACTTTCCATAGAGAAACTTTGACGTAAAATTAAAAAAAAAAAAAATTCTTTAGCTTATACCTTGAGACAAAATTAATTCTCTGACAAATGCCAAAATTTTGCAAGTTACTTCACTTATTGCCTTGTAATGAAAAGAGTAAAAATAATGTAGTAGTTCGTTCTTGTTGATTTTCACAATTTTCAATACATATTTTTTCAATTCAAAAATTTAAAGATAATCTTTTCCGGATCCTTTAAATTAATAAATAAAAAAAAAAAAACTATTTCAAGGTCATTTGAGTTCATTCAATATTATCTACATATTCTCAAAATATACAAAACTGCAGTCTCATATTAAATTCCATAAAATTGTTTACTGGCAAAAATTGTTCTATTAAATTAAATCCATTTCATCGCACACATTATTTTAATGGATAAATTGAAATTGCATTTCATCCCAGAGATCAACAGACAGCGGCAATCATTCTCGCTTAACCCCAATCCTGAGACTTATACTGATGCCCACAACCTGTCACTTTGTTTCGTACACATTTTAAAACAATCACTAGCATGGCGGTGATGTGGTTGTTGTGTTTTCACAATAATTATTTGTGCACCACAATATTTATTACTTTGGTTTTATTTTTTATTTTGTTTTTTTTTTTTGTGGGAGCGTAAACAGAGAGAAGAATAACCAACATCGACAGAGAAAATTAAAAACTCAGGAATGTTATACAAACAAAAAATAAATAAATAAATAAAAATTTAATTGCAATAAACCACCATCATCGTTGAAAAATCATCATCATCATTCTGTGTATAATTTTAATTTAATAAAATCCACAGTTCATAATTCAGATAGATATAAATATATGTATGTATATAAAAAAAAAACAAACAGTTTTGTATGTCAATGAAAAAGAAATAAATAATTTTATTTAGCCATAAATTGACTACAAAACATAATATCAATTCATAATAATATGTACAAAAGTTAAATTTATATATAAATTATGATAAAATAAAATTTAAAAAAAAATAAAATAAATAAATAAATTTTTGGTGTTCTTTTGCGTATTTTTTTGTCATCATTTTTTTTTTTTGTTTGTTGGAAAGTGTAGAAGAAAAAATGTTAAATATATTTAATTACACAACATGGCAAAAAATTTAAGCTACAAACTTGTTCTAAAAGTCTTAGCTTCCGCCTGTGAGTGTGCTCTTCAAGTCGATCCACATATTCACGTAGCTCTTCGATTTCTTCTTTAACTTGTTGCACTGTGTCCAATTCATGTTTTATTGCTACCATATCACGTTTCACCTATAAAAGCAATATAATAATATGTATAATAATTAATGTTATAGTTGATATATAATATATGGTAAGTTAAGTTAAATAAAAAAAAAAAGTTTTTCGTAATCTTGTAGCTCGCTTTGTGTATGACATTTTTTCAGTAGGTGTTAAAACGGTATGGGCAGTAAAATTTAAAATTAAAAACCTCAAAACGCCCAAATTGCAAAACATTAAAAATTTTATGGGTGATACGGCAAATTTAGATTTTGAGGTTAAATAACATTTGGAAAATGTTTTGCGCGTTATGACATTCTTTTTGAACATTGTGACACCATTAAGCATCACTAGAAGTAAAAATCCGTTTAAAAGATGAATAATGAAATAAGTCTCCAAATTGGTATCTTTTTCATTCTCAAACTTGGGTATTTATTTCATTATGAACTAAACCCAATTTCGAAAATGAAATAAATTCCCAATTTTCGGAAAAAACTCTCAACTCCAAAAATTGAACAATTAAATAAGTCTCCAAATTTTTGGGACCTTTTAGTTTATTCTCATGATGTTTGGAGATTTATTTCATCATGAACTAACTCCACAATTTTTAAAATGAAATAAATTTGAAATTTTGGGGAGTATTTTCATATGAAATAAGTCTCCAAATTTTGGGGATTTATTTCATTTTTCGTTTTTGGGAGGTTATTTCACTATTGGGGAGTTAGTTTCCGGAGTCTGATTTGCATCCATTGAACTTTTTTCGGTAAGGATTGTCAAGTCAATGATCAATATGCTAACAAATCTGCCACATCTGATAATTTCGAAGCCAACAGTCAGCACTCCAGAAACGATAAAATTCTAAATTTATTCGAAAACTGGTCAATCCAAATTTCTATGAGCTTTTTATTAAAAACAAATTTTTAAACTTTCAAAAAGAAAATTACCAATATAACTCTACTACAGAATATTTAATTTTTTTTGTGTGTTTCAAAATTCCTTTCACTTACCTCTGAAACTTCACTTTGGCAACTCTCAACGGATTTCGTTAGCTCCTGCAGCTGTGTCCGTATTTCACACAAGGCGACTGTCGTCTCCAAGTGCCTATCGCCTCTTTGAAGCTCATCCAGCTTAGCTGAGAGATTCATGCTCATCACGCTAACTTGCTTTTGCAAACTTTATATGTTTATACAATTTAATACGTCGAGCAAACACAAAATAAAATAAATTGAAGACAAAATATTTCATTAAAATATTCAAAAAATATCTTTAATTTATAGAGAATGATAAAAATCAAATAAAATATTATTTTAAAATTTATTGCAAATAATATATGAAATGATATTACATGAATAAAAATGTATCTAATGTTTTTCGAGAGGTCTATCTACTCCTTTTTTCTTTATTATTTCATTTAAATTCTGCTATGTAAATTATATAAAAAAAAAAACGAAGCAATATAATATTATAATAAGCCCTCTAGCAAACTACGATGGAATAAAAAATTATCCTAAATCCTGCGAAGCGAAGGATCTAGACCAAGAGGCAAAAAAATGAATCGAACTGTATGTATATTTTATTATATTATTAGAAGATATTATATAAATTGGATATAGGAGCAAATTACTTAGCTAACAAGTTATAATAATTTTTCTTCTACAATTTCGCGGGGAGTGGAGCAAGTTTTTTTTTATTTTTTTGCGAATGCATTGGAAAAAATAAATTGCTATATATTATATCCACAGGAGGAGGAAATGAAAATAAAATAAAAAAAATTATAACTGACGGAAAATGCCATGCAAATTGTTAAAAAAAAATGAAAAATATAAACTGCAAAGATATAATCACAGAATGGCAGCAGGGGAGTATAACACACTAGCGGATTGCAATTGCGGGTGGGAAGACTGCGGTTTGGCGAACGGAAGCAGCTACATTATCCTGTCGGATGTGATGTATCCAAGACCGTGTTTATCTATCTATGGGATGATGATGTGATGTGCTGATGGTATATTCTATATAATATTGCATGGAACTACATGCACCTATGTATATATAAAGTAGGCAATATGCACCTGTAGATATAATTTTCTAGTATGTATAGGTATAGATATGTATAAGTGTTATTATTTTTTTTTGCTGCTCCGGATGGTCGCAGTAATGCATTGCAGTCCCGAGTAACATTAATATGTTTTCTGCATGCTGCTTGATATAACAACAGATAGAAATGGTATTATCAAGAAGCCTTTTGTCCGTTCACCAGCTCTGGATTATATGAGAATATTTTACCTACACATCCCGCAGAGTGATAAAGGATATGAGGGGAGAGAGCAACTTTATTGTGGTATAATTTATTGGGTACCACAGGAGTTGATTTTTGAGTTCTCTATATATAACACACTGAATATGTGCTATTTGCAGTGTGTATATACATTATACTGCAAAGAGGAATTTACCTTTATATATACATTATTTGTAATGAATGAGAAAATTCTGTGAAAATGAGTTGATTTATTTAATGAGAGTAGTGTTAAAGTGTTGAACCGAGAGACAGCAAGCGAAAATGTATAAACAAATATAGAATCACATGGATGGTTTTCTCCCTGTGTATCGCATATTAATTATATATGTAACAACATAATCTAAATATGAAATATTGGGTCAGTTGAAAATGTATACCTACTTATGTTCATGTATGTTTTTCCGAATGGTTGTCATGCCAAAAAGGATTATTTTATAAAAAAGAATTTCACTGACTTCGTTTTAAATCCGGAATTTTTATTTTGTTACAAATTATAATACATATACATATTTGCTTTTAATGGCTCAGGAACAAATTACCAAAAAAAGCCAATCCATCGGAAATAATCCAAGTGAAGATTTTTAAATGTAATTATCTTTAGTTTATCATAAGAAATACTCTATAAAAAGTCCATTTCAAAATCAAGGACGCATAAAACTTTGTTAAAACTCAAATGTCGTAAATATAGGTTTTCCCATATAATTTGACCATTTCACAATTTGACAATTTTTAAAGTCGCAAAATTTTCGAACTAAAAAATATTATATTTTTTGTTGTAAATTTTATAATCTTTAAAATGAGTAAAAATCATTTTTTCGACAACTTCGCCATTTAAGAGTAAAGACCAAAAAACGGTATTTTGGACTTTGGCAATTTTTTTTAAATACATATTTATATTTTTTAAGTTATATGGTAGGAATACATACAATAAAAAACATTTCAATGCTTCTTATAAAAGGTCAAATAATAATAATAAAAAAAAATTTAAAACAAAAAAATCGATAAATTTAGCGGATATGAGTTGATTATGCGAATAACCTATATTTTCAACACTTTTGCTTTTTTGAAGTAACAATATCTTGTTACTTATCGCTTGTATAGACAAACATGTTACAAACTTTTTTAAAGGAAATATTATAATATATAATGTGAGCATAAATTATTTTTTAACAACTTCGACATTTCAATGTAACGATCAAAAAATAGTAATTTTTCTATTTTTATCAGATTTTTAAAATAATGATATCTTTAAATTCGTCGCGTTTAAGAAGCAAATAATGCGAATTTTCTTATAGAAAGGTAATCAGCCTTATTGTGAGTTTCACCCGAAACAAATTGCACCCGTAAAATTTGACATTTCACTTTTCGGCTATTGTACGTTTTATACTAAATTCCACGTTCGAAAAATTCCCCTTATTGTGAACATTCATTTCGTGGGTAATGTAATGCCATTGACAGCCTTAATTTTCACTTATTTTTAGTGAGCGAACGAAATTTCGTTGGGGCGAAACTTACAATAGCTTTTCAAATTCCGGCGAACAAGATATTTTGAGGTGAAATATTTTTTAAGTGAAACTCACAATAAGTCCGAATGTTAAAATTTTATTCTGAGATTTTTTTTTTCATAACACTTACCGTTAGGGTTTTACGCGGAGATTTTCGTCATTTTACGTTATTTGAAATTATTTTTTGTTAAAAACGACATGATCTACAACTTTTGCATGAAGTATTTTTCAAAGTCTTTTACCATTCAAAATTTATATATACGAAAAACCGAAATTTGTATTGTTATTGGTATTTAAGCTTCAATAAATTTTGATGCATACAAAATTTAACAATGGACTTTTTAAACAATATTTCTAATGCCAAAATTTAGATACATATTTAGTTGCTTTTTTTCATAGTACATTTTGCCAGATGGGCATTAAATTTCATATTTGTGTTTTTTTTCTGTAACTAATCAAAAGATTTTTCTTATAAAAGTAATAGGGCCTTCCACTGGTAAAAAGATTCAGTTTATTTTTGTCTGTATCACAAAAGGTCAAACTATTCCTTCATTTCATTGAGCAGAAAAATTGATTTTTTTTTGTAATCAATCAGATAAAGGTATAACAAATTTTGGAAAACAAAAATCAAAAAAAAAATTGTTTCTTTTTAAGTCATAAAAGAGTTTTATATTTGAAATTTACTTAAGTTTTTTAAACTGCTCTTAAATTTAATGTTCAACTTTTAAAGTTGTTGAAATATTGATGATCAAGGACAAAAGATTATTTTTCCATCGAATTTCACATATCAGAGCAAAAATAAAACCAAATAAAATTTGAATAAATACATTAACTGATCAATTAAGTGGTTGAAGTATCCCGTGGATCCTTGAAAAAAAATTAACATCTTTACCGATTTTGATTAAACTTCGTGTATGTAGGTAATGTCAAAACTAATTTCAATAATATTCTATTTCAGGTTTTTGCACAAAATTCTCGTGCTGAAAAAAAATTTGGGGAACGAATGGTTTAAAATTCTGTATGAACACAATTCTGTATTTCATTATACTGTAAATATTATATTTTGATTTTCAAAATTATGGACGAGTTTAAATCCTTTCTTCAGAAATATGAAGATTGATTGCACTTAAATTGGTAAGAGACTTGTTTTGGAATTGAAAAACAATCAATATGTTAATTTTGTTGACCTTGGGCGTATTAACAAATTCAAAAAATCAACTAAAGAAGCAAGTCACTAGTTTATCTAATTACAAAAAAGAATATCTTGTTACTTATCGCTCGTATAGAAAAACATGTTGCAATCTTTTTTAAAGGAAATGTGAGCATAAATTATTTTTTAACAACTTCGACATTTCAATGTAACGATCAAAAAACAGTAATTTTTCTGTTTTTATCAGATTTTTAAAATAATGATATCTTTAAATTCGTCGCGTTTAGGAAGCAAATAAAGCGAATTTTCTTATAGAAAGGTAATCAACCTTATTGTGAGTTTCACCCGAAACAAATTGCACCCGTAAAATTTGACATTTCACTTTTCGGCTGTTGTACGTTTTATACGAAATTTCATGTTCGAAAAATTCCCCTTATTGTGAACATTCATTTCGGGGGTAATGTAGTGTCATTGACAGCCCTAATTCTCACTTATTTTTAGTGGACGAACGAAATTTCATTGCGGCGAAACTTACAATAGCTTTTCAAATTCCGGCGAACAAGACATTTTGAGGTGAAATATTTTTTAAGTGAAACTCACCATAAGTCCGAATGTTAAAATTTTATTCTGAGATTTATTTTTTTTGATAACACTTACCGTTAGAGTTTTACGCGGAGATTTTCGTCATTTTACGTTATTTGAAATTATTTTTTGTTAAAAACGACATGATCTACAACTTTTGCATGAAGTATTTTTCAAAATCTTTTACCATTCAAAATTTATATATACGAAAAACCGAAATTTGTATTGTTATTGGTATTTAAGCTTCAATAAATTTTGATGGATACAAAATTTAACAATGGACTTTTTAAACAATATTTCTAATGCCAAAATTTAGATACATATTTAGTTGCTTTTTTTCATAGTACATTTTTCCTGATGGGCATTAAATTTCATATTTGTTTTTTTTTTTTTTCTGTAACTAATCAAAAGATATTTCTTATAAAAGTAATAGGGCCTTCCACTGGTAAAAAGATTCAGTTTATTTTTGTCTGTGTCACAAAAGGTCAAACTATTCCTGCATTTCATTGAGCAGAAAAATTGATTTTTTCTGTAATCAATCAGATCAAGGTATAACAAATTTTGGAAAACAAAAATCAAAAAAATTTGTTTCTTTTCAAGTCATAAAAGATTTTTATATTTGAAATTTACTTAAGTTTTTGAAACTGCTCTTAAATTTAATGTTCAACTTTAAAAGTTGTTGAGATATTGATGATCGAAGACAAAAGATTATTATTTCAATCAATTTCACATATCAGAGCAAAAATAAAACCAAATAAAATTTTAATAAATAAATTAACTGATCAATTAAATGGTTGAAGTATCCCGTGGATCCTTGAGAAAAAATTAACATCTTTACCGATTTTGATTAAACTTTTTGTATATATGGTAATTTCTAAACTAATTTCAATAATATTTTATTTCAGGTTTTTGCACAAAATTCTCGTGGTGAAAAAAAATTTGGAGAACGAATGTTTTAAAATTCTGTATGAACACAATGCAGTATTCCATTATACTGTAAATATATTATTTTGATTTTCAAAATTATAGACGAGTTTAAATCCTTACTTCAGATGTATGAAAATTGATTGCTCTTAAATTGGTAAGAGACTTGTTTTGGAATTGAAAAACAATCAATACGTTAATTTAGTTGACCTTGGGCGTATTAAGAAATTCAAAAATCAATTAAAGAAGCAAGTCACTAGTTTATCTAATTACAAAAAAAGTTCACGCAAATTCAAGTTTAACAACACTCGGTTAAATTAAAGTCTCTATATAATATAAGCCAGGTTGTTTAGAATTATTCAACTTAATGTTAAATTATGTATTCACTAGAAGTACATATTCAACTCTTTGCATAAGGTAAGCAACATATTGTCACCAGTATATACCTACTAACAGCATTCTATATTTTTATATAAGTAGATTTTATTATACTTTCCGGACTAGATGGCAACCGATTCGGATGGTTTTAATGTGAAATCTTTGGTATTTTTCTAATTATTTTTGTGTCATAAGAAACCTGCTTCGATATAATTGCTCGTTCATTATTATATACCTAACTAACGACTTTTTATGACGAACTAAATTTTTATCTGAATTAATATCTAAATATTTTCAAAAATGATTCAAGTGGAAAAAAATAAAAATAATTTATTATCAAATTAAATTCGTAATACTGGAAATATGTATGTATCTCTAATTTAATCTTAAATCCTAAAATGAATATACTGCATGAGTGGAGTAACAATGAGATTTTGTTTTATTTTTTTTTTTACATTTTCAAGACATGAACGTTCTGTACCTTTTTGTATCTATGCATAAAACTCGGTTGAATATTTTTGCATTTAAACCTCAAGAAAATAAATTTGATATAATATGTCAAGGAGATTTATGCACAATGTACTATATATATATGTATGCATGTCTTTTTATTTTAAAACATCATCATCTTTAAAATCAAATCTCAAAATCTAATATAATTCATTCATAAGATTTTGATGACATCAAATATTTGGATGCTTTGAAAATGCTGATTGGCTTATCTCTGATAGCATACCATCATATAACCAAACATAAAATTAAATTTCCTTCTACTGTAACTCATATCCTTTATTTCATCTTATGCTCATCATCATTATCATCATCATCATCATCATCATCATCATCATCAGTATCATCCTTGAAATAGGAATATTAAACGAAATTTCATCTAACTACATTTTGGTACAACACACTGAACAATAAGTGAACATGTTTATCAATTGACCCATTCTCTTTCTCTATATATATATTTTATGTTTTTGTGTTGTGTTGTGTTATGAGAAAATTTTTGATCATATTTCATTGTCAATCACCACATAAATGTCATGTGATATCATCGCACAACTTCACCTTCTGCACTATGCATGTGTGCACTCAAAACAATAAATTCAAACACCTTCCTTGTCATTTATCCTCGTTACCTCTAAACAACACCACCCCCTTCGCCAACTCTCTCAACTTCAACTTCAACTAAAAAAAAAACTATGTACTGATACGTGCGCACGAATGAAATATTTCTCGATGAACATTCAGGAACCATATCTAAATTGTATCCAATCTTGTGCACTGTACTTGTATTTTTTGTATATACACTATTCCCCACCAGCAGCGCAGCTACCGTGCCTATATCTACCATGCACCACCATCAACTCCATTGAATTTATAGTCGAAAGCTGAAAACACAAAAGCCGAAAGGATGGCGTGCAGAACCAAACAAAAAAATACCTATTTCGTCTATTTATCACTGTTCACCACAATTGTCCTATAGCATCCCTTACAACCTCTAACACAATTCCCAAATTGCAATCTCTCTCCTCCCACATTTTTGTTCGAAAAAAACACAAAAAACAAATAATAATCATGAAAACATGGATATACACTGCAACTGCAGAGACAACAAATATTTTCAGATGCTAGAGTAAAAGAATTCTAAGGACCATCTTTAAAAAGTTTGGTCCTTAAAAAACAAAACTTAGGAAACAACAAATGAAAAGCAAAGCATATTTAATTCTTGAATGGTAGGTATGTAGGTACTAGGTATCCACATCATCAATATATTATAATGAAAAAGGACAACTATTATATCACATATGTATGTGTTTATGTATATTTTTGTGGTTGTAATTTTGTAGAATATAATATGCATATTCATACGGTGATGATTTTGTGTTATTTTACATAGATCTTGCTTTATACAGAGATGGTTTACATAAATATTAATTTAAGAAATATGATTTCGAATGCAGTGATTGTGAAAAGCTTTGAATAAAATGTAATTTTCCGTCAATAAAGCTGTCAAGGTATTGTTATTAGAACAAAGCTGAACATACTATAATTTATAATTTAATACGAGTAGGTATAGTTATAGGTATGTTGTTTTTTTCAAATCTTAATGTTCTCTTTTAAATCGCACTTTCTGCTTAAAAGCACAATAATTATTTAAAATTTGACAAAATAATTATAAAAAAGAAACAAAGTTATGCAATCAGTGCCTACGTTCTGTTACTCTCGCATCGTTAAAATTGGGCGAGGAACGTTGAAAAATGGAACAAAACTCATACGATTTGTTTCAATTTTTATCGTTTCTCGACTGATTTTTCCGAGATGCGAGAGTTACAGAACTCCAAATTAAAAAAAAAATCAATTTTAAATCAAAATTTCAAACCGCGACCTTGTAGTATTTTTCAAACTGTTTTGGTAAGACTTAAATTAGATGAGTATTCAGAGATTTTGATTCCTTTTTCTAAAATTGTTAAGTATGGTAAAAGTGTCGCTGAAAATTTAAGCCGTTATATCTCAAAATTGTAGTCTTTTTTACAAAAATATTTAAAGAACAAATTCCAAAAATTTTAATAAATTAATATATTTAATAATGGCTTTAAAAATAAAAAAAACATAAAAAACTACCTTTTCTAACTGTTAAAAATGCCGCCCGTCTGACTTTTTGAGAAATTTTTCAGACAATTGATATCGAATTTAAAAAAAAAAATTAGTTACTTTTTAAAGGAATAATTGGCTTTAATTTTGCACGGTTTTTTCAAAATCTATATTGTTCTTATGCAAAATAAAAGTGGTGAAATCATTTTTGTGTAGAATTTTGTAAAGCTACAATTCTGGTCTTAAATTTTTTTTTAAAGGCTTTTTGCGAACAATTTTTGGCCTGAAATTAAAAAAAAAACTGATAGTTTTTGAGTTGGTATTCACAAAAAAGTCATAAGTTCCGGAATCCTCCAAAAGGAGAACAGGTGACAAAGTCATGAGTTTCTAAACGCTTCCCAAACGTCAGCGATGATCATTAACTGAGCCAGCAAACGCACCCAATTTTGTTTGGATGCTTTCACTTGACAATTTGACGTTTGAACTGAAAGGGAATTAAAAATGCTCGAACGAATTAAGTTTTTTTTTTCTACTGTTATTTTTTTTTGTAAATTACGTTACCCTTATTACGTCTTTCATTTTAAGTTGCATAAAATGCATTCTGAAATTCCAAGTAAAATGCATTCCGGGATGGGTTCCAGATGTGCATGAATAGTGTCATGTTAACGCATCAAGGCATTTTGACATTTTGCAACCGTTCCTAAAAGTTCCTTCTACAGAATCATTTTTCATTTTCGACTTTCTTACAAAAGCTCCTATAAAGTCTTAATAATAACTGCATACGAAAATTTTTAAAAACTCTTTTTTTCTTTATGCTGAATACCTTTTTCAAAAACGACTGGGTTGATTGCCACTTTTTCTTTAGATCAAAAAAAAAGGAATCCGTGGTAGATTTTCGCTAATATAGGAGATAAGTGTAACAAATTAGGTTTTTAAAATTTAAAATGTTCAGTTAATAGCGGTTTCTGGGTTAAAGGCCTAAACCAATAGCACTTAGTTTTTGAAAGCCTCTTGTTTTATTTAATTTTTTTTTTGGAAAGTTTCTTTCCAAGTTTAAGACAAGTTTTTATTATACATATATATAGGTATTTTATTTGCTATCGTCGTCGTATAATAAAGGAGGAATTATGACGACAATGTAGAGATGTCCTTCATTATATATCACACACTCGAGTATAAACCACACACATGAATTATTATAAACTATTCAACAATTCTCTCGAGATTCACATTTGAAGATATCTATAACAGAGCCTTCTCTACTACAATGTGTCCCCCCCCCCCTCTCCTCCTACCCTAACATCTCATATGTTTTCTCGAAAAAGGCAGAATTATACCAACACCATTCAAGGAGAAGACACACGACCAAGAGGCGAACAATTACACGCTTCACGTTTTGGGTGTTTGGTGTGATGGAGGTGGTGGTGTGGGGTCTATATAGATATTCCTGTTTGAAGGAGACTTAGCCTATACTCGGTGTTGAAGTAAGTCAAGCGTCATATGGGAGCAATTTATTATGGCTGCTTTGTGTGCTCCTTGCTGCCGTAAGGTTATGTGAATGCCCGTGAAACCTATTTAACAGATTTCATCTCGATATTATATATTATAATATGTGGGTACATATACATACGTACATATGTATGAAATATGATAAGCACGACCTCAAAACTACCGCACACTATCATTCCCAATGAAGTATATCTACCTATCTACCATCATTTCCATGAACACCCGCAAAACCAAATGGTTGCAAAAAAATATTATGGTTCCAGCCAGAACAGCACAGCACAGCACAACCAAAGCCACAGCCACAGTACCGAAGCCGCCTGCAGCCATTCTCATTTCATTTTATGAATGCTAGAAGAGGTGCTCTTTAGCAAATCAACTTCATTCTCCAAGATGTCTTTTCATGAAATTTCATAAAGCCATTTTACACACTCTCGCTTGCACATATGATTGTATCTATAATAAGGATAGAAGCAGCAGCATAGGAATAAAGTATCTCCACCAGAGATATCCTTTATTTTTTTGCAAACTTTCTTTTAAATATTTGTCATTGTGATTATTATTATTCCTCCATGGGAAGGGAAAAGAGCGTTGCAAGTTACCATCATCCGTGTGCCGTACCATACCTATTACCTACCTACCATCATACCTAATACTGAGATGGTAATGCAAAGTGCACACTGCACAGCAACAGTGTGGAATAGAACTGGGACTGGGATTTATTTCATGTATCTATCTAGTATAGTTTTGGTGGCCTTCTCCTTTCACCTCAAATAATGCTTAGATTTTCAATTTTTTTTCAATTTTTTTTTTTTATTATTTTTTCAATCTTTTGTTTGGATGTTTTTCATCGTAGGGGCATGAATATATGCATACCGTATAGTTTATACTCCTGTCGTCCTTCTTCGAATGTCAGGATTATTGTGTCTTTGTTTCAATTCCATATCTCTTAATGAAAAATCCTCGTGCAATCAATCAGAGGCCATGTTTAATTATGCGAAAGATGTGACTCGTAGACATTTACTTTGAGATTTTTATTTGACAAGCACTCGCGAGGGTTAAGACTTAAGAGTTATTAGTTTGCTAGAAAAAAAACTATATGCTCACACATATATTAATTTTTTAGAAATGATTTTCTATACGAAGGTATTCTTCATTCACATATATACATTATGGTTGTATGTGTGTGATGTTTACAAATAAAAGAAGGTTTATTATAGAAATATACTTACTACACACAGAAAGCTTAGATTCATTAGTGTAAGAAATTAATATGCAGATTCGCCGTCATCAATCTTATGAAAACTTGTTTTGATAAATGGTGTACAAGAGAGATTACTATATGGGGTGGCTGAAGATCTCTGTTTTTTTTTTTTTTTTTTTTTTGATGATGAAACATATAAATACATATTTTTTTTCGAATGAAAAGTTCATCTTTATGCTTTTCAAGAACGACAGTAACACCAAAACAGACAAAATTTAATTAGATTTTGGAGTGTTTTAGCGAAAATAATATGCTTCGGGTGAAATTATCGAACTTAACCTTCTCTCATAAATTAAATTTAATGAGAAATTTCGATTTGTTCAAAATATAATTCACATTTTTGCCTTCACATTCTGGGAAATTGATACAAAATTATCGAAACCATTTAATTTTCACTCAACAAAAGGTGGAAATGGATCAGGTAAAAATAGTATCTAGTTGTGGAAGGGAGTTTGACCAATAAAATCTGGAATCACCACTTTCTAAAATATTATGAGATTTAATACCAAATTCCCTAAAACTACTATAAAATAATAATTCAGTTTTTACTTTTTTTCTCGATGACAATTTTTGTTCAATACGTAGATTTCTTAACTTCTTGACATAAAGACTACTGACAGTAATAGAACATTCTATTGAACATCGAATTCCTTAACTTCCAGAGAACTGTTCTTCAGATTATATAAAGCTATAGTAGCTTGGTTGGTTGGTAAACAAATAATATTACAGTAAAAAGGACAATCTAAAAATCTAGTAATTCAAAGATTCTACCAATAAATATAGCTATTTAAAAATTAAAGAAAAATCATAATTATTTTCGTTTTTTTTGGAAATTTTTCGAAAACTTTCGAAAAAATGTAAAATTTTTAAATTGTACGAGTATGTTACAGAATTCTATACAAAGAATATTAAAACACTTATTTATTATAAGAGAAATTAATTTTGAGAAAAACGCCCAATACTTCACCCTATAGTGGCGGTGGTGTAGATATTTATTGTAATGGTACTGGAAGTTGCTAAACGCTTTCGAAGTTGTTCTAGAAAAAACTGCAACATCATCAAATATAGATCTTTATAATATGTACAATGTACATGTGTATGTAAAATTTGAGTGGAATTCCGTGATTTCTTTTTTAAAAATCTTGTTTTAGAGAGTTTTCTTAAATCCATTGACTTTTTAATAGGAATTCATCCGACTTTTGTTTTATGTGTTTTTTTAAATATTTGCTAGGCAATTGAATAGAACTTTTACACATTTTTAATTCGAGTTCAAAACAAGGTGTGACAAAGCTTGTTGAATTGAAGAAACATTTTATAATAAAACGAAAATTGGCCCAATAACTCAATTGTTTTTAAAAAGGCAGAAGAATATGCAAAGAAATGTGGTCGTTCGGAATTGCAATTTGAAACATCCCCACAAAAAGACTGAAAACTCGATTGTAACGATTTTAAATTATGCAACTCAAATGAGCTTCAGAGATCCAGTCCCCCAAACTTCTAAAAGATGTTACTGAAAGCCTCGAAAGAGCTGAAATGTACTAAAAAAAGCTTTCAGAGTCCATGGAGGAAAGTTAAATGAAGTAGAAGCCTAGGCTGTATAAGTCGCATCTTGGCTGTAAAAGTTGCATCAAAACTATCAAGCCGACAGTATAATGTCATAAAAATGAGTGCTCCTAAAAAGTTTCCCTCATATAAACCTGTACAGGCTGCAAATAAAAATTGCAGTCTTTAAGCTTTCCTTGACCTTGCAGTCCTTATTCCCCAGAAGCACTTGAGCTATTGAAACCTCCAAAAATCCTGGAAGCAAGCATTTTTGTTGAAACGAACATTTATGATGACGAAAATGAAAATGATAGTGATGAATAAACTTAACCTATAATTATATTTTTAGTTTTTTTCTTTTAAATTAAAAAAAAATCTGTAAGAATAGAAAACTTTATTTAAAAAAAGTAGGTATTTTTTTAAACAGGTTTCTCCACTATTAGAGTCGATGTATTAGAAGGCTAGATAGAAGTTTTGTAAGACGAAAAATTAATATATTATTAAAATAACATTTTATTCTGAAAAATATAAATGTTTTTATTAAATCCCAAATGATGGGCGTGAAGTGGGCGTGGTAATGATGGCTTTAGACATGACTTAGTAAGAGTCTCAGAAACATACATACAAAATTTCAGGTTCCTAGCTCTAGCAGCTGATTTAATATCACGTTTTATGGCATTCTGCCCTACTGTGTACAAACTGAAAAATTAGCTTAAATTAAAAAAAAGTTTTAGAACAAAAAGAAGTTAAACATTGAAAAAAATTAGTGTTGCACGCAGCGGAGCACCTGAAGAATTTTGTATTTTCCGATGAAGACATTTTTAGCGTTCAACAACACTTAATCACAAACAATGATTGTTCGTGGTTGCAGAACAAGACATCTAATGATAGTTTACAAAAACTAATATAGGCTTCCTGGTTGATGGTTTTGGCCACCTGTTTTACTCCGCTAGTTTTTTATCGATCAAGGCTTAAAATTCAATTGGGAAGTGTACCGACTGTTGAGAATTTAAGAATAGAGATGGATAACAACAACAGAAAAAAAGATAGAGTAAAGGTCATTTATACAGATATTTTGGATCTGAGCCTAGAAGATTCCCACCTGCGACTCTACACAAAAAATCTATATCTTTTATACGTACAAAATTCCATTTATAGAAGGTTTATTTCACTTAAAATGCAAACATTACATTTTGACCATCGAGAACTAATAACTGAACGAAATAACCCAAGCCAATATTCCTCCAGTTTCTTTAAGAAGAACATGGGAACTGATTAAAAACTCAGCAAACAAGACAAAAAATCGAATAGAGTTGTTGTTCCTTAAGCCTAGTACGCAATTCGAGTGGAAATGAAATTTTCATTAAAAAGTGACACCTAGTTCATTGATATGAAATTCACAACACGAAGTGAGTACCAAAATATGAAAGTGGAATATGAACCGGTTCTTCAATCTATTTCACGCAAAATTTTCATTTCCCAACGTACAACCACTAGGAAAAAACTGAGGTAGTGTGGAAAATTGTGACATTTGTCAATCAATCTGTTTTGCTCAAAATATAAATTACGAAATAAAAAAAAAATTATTTCGGATTAAACTTTTGTCTTTTCCAGCGTTTTTATTCATAGCAACGAGGAAAAAAGAACAGAACACAAAATTAAAACACCTTTTTGGAACTTTTTCAAGATTCAAATGACAGCCATTCAAATAAATAATTTTTTTTCATTCAAAGTGAGTAGTGGTACTATTAGAAATTTAAAACTGTGTATCAAATATTCATGTGAAGAATTAATTATGGGTTCGTATTGAATTTTAACGTGTATTTTGAAACGTTTTTGTTTTCATTTCACGGGGGGGGAGTACTAGGTTTTAACAACAAATTTCAAAGAGCGAATAGTGTTGGTCGATGTGAAATATGATTTCTTGAAAAATAATACCATTTTTAATTAATATTTCAAGCCATGAACCATGCGTAATGAAAAAGAAATGTGCAACACAATTTAAGAGCTTTGTTTTGAATTTCATTGCGTGTGACCATGACAAGTAAAAAGGTTGAACCAGCTTGAAAATATACATTGATATGAAACGTATCGAAGAAGCTGTAAATTATTAATTTCGAAAATTTTACTTGTTATCATTGTTTCATATTCACTAGAACTGTATAGGTACTCGGCTCTGAACACAATGTTCGTTTATCAAGCAATTTACAGTTTTTTTTTTGTATTTTCCGAAAAAAGAAATTTATTCCCTTCATTCTAGTAACACTGCAGATACAAAAATATTGAATATTAACTGATTATAAAATGAAAATTCAGCAATATTTTCTTTTGTCTGTCACAAAAGAAAACAAATGTATAATGTATATGTATGTTTAATTGTCTTGTCGCCTATCTCAATGGGAAGGAAAATGAAACGACAACAAACATGTTGATATTCTTTTATAAATACATACATACATATATAGTAGTACAAAAAAAGGTCATACATATTTTCAACTTAACAGAAGAAAAAAAACAAAAAAACCTTCATAATATACAAACCACTTACAACCCCATTTCAATTCAATTTCTAGGTCATTTTAGTCATAACATGGTCTAAGTGGCTGGCTATGCTCCTTGAGTTATAAAGTATACAACATTCTGCTGCTCATACTTGAGACTCAAATGAGTAATGGTCGCAACATGTATCCGATGCCACCTTATTTTTCATGTATATTTCCATTCTCTTAAATAACAAAAAAAAAACAAAGTATGTATTTCAGATTGAAATGAAAAGGAGAGCCTTGTTTTGGAAAACTTATCTAAGTAGCCTTCTTAACAAAAAAAAAATTAAGCCTTCTATATAGCCATGGTGGTTTCTTGCTTTAGCTTTTTGACCTTTCTTTTTCTACTCTACCAACGAAAGCACTTTTGTTATTGTTTCTTAATTCAGCTGCCCTCTATTATAGTTGGTTAAGTTTGTGGATGTATATTTACAACAATAAGGGCAAATGATGCATTTTCAAAATAGAAATCGATATCGAGATTTTTAGAATACTTGAATATTTGCAAAATATTCTTAATTGATTTTCATTAGCAGTTGAACAAAAACAAAAAAAATAAAATTCAAAATATTTTCAAAAAGGTTTGTTTGGTTTTTTTTTTTAAGTGTTTGGAATTTTTCGGGGCAACCATTTCGTAAATTGTAGAAATTGTAAAATTTATTTTTTCGTATTTTGTATTATTTTTTTTAATGTTTTTCTTTATTTTTAAGATAAGCTATTAATATTATTATATATATTATTTGAATCCTGACAATTACTTTTTTTCATAATTACCATCAACCCTATCCATTATAGTATACAAGTTATTTTCTTAATTTCGACCATTTTTGTGTGTGTGATTTTATTAGTAGTTTAATGATAATTAATTTGTTTATATGTATGTATGTGTACTGTTTTTGTGGAGCAAAGGGAAAACTAATATGCATATTACAACATTTTCATGTTCCACTCATATTAGTATACGTTTACTTATACTTCACTATACCTTGACATATGACATTCACCAACAATGCTGAAAATAGAATAATTATCTAAAAGGAAATTCTTCAAGTTTAAATATTTGAATTCTTTTTTTTTTTTTTAATTTATATTTATCTGCATTTATATAGACAGTTTTAAATGAAACTTTATTTTTATTTATTATTTTCAAAAGATTTCGAAAAAATGTAATGTTCGACCGCTTTGACTTATATTTTTATTCCTTGAATATGGTGGCCGTAAAAATATTAAAATAATACATAAAATAAAATGAAAAATTTAATTTAAACAAAAGTGGTTTTAAACTGAAATAAATAGGTATATAGATTTATGTAGGTGGGGCAACAGGAAAGAAAATACGAAATCTTTTTGAAAACAAAAATCAACAAAATTGAGAGACAAAAGCATATGATTTGGTGAAGAGGCCATTATGCCAATTTATAGATATTTGGTGCCAATTCGATTTGCTTGGTTGAATGTTGTCAATATATAATATTATGGAATTTATTGTTGAAAAATGGTTTAATTATAGTGAAAAGAGTGTTCCGGTGATTAATAGATTTACGATGATGGACGATTATGATCCATTCGATTTTATGAAAATGTTGAAATACGTTTAGCTTTCTTTGGAAATTGTTTATCAAGCTTATGAAAAATGTTGAATGGTTTTAAAGTGTTGTTGAGTCTAGTCTTCAAACTAATTAACTTAAATATTATATTTAATTCAAAATCACATAAATATAGTTGCCATGTTTGCAATTGTTCAATATTAAACAAGTATTACACTAAAAATCAGAATAATTCCAAAGAAAAAGTGGAAGTAGGATTTGTATCAAGACACCAATTTTTCTTATTTGAACCTATAAACAAATGTTTTAAACCGTCTTTTTTAAATTATTCTATATTTGTGGAAGCCATAGAGAAGTATTGTCTTCAACCAATAGGAACAAAATATATACTACCAAAGGCTTTCCGAGACGATAGTGATTTTAAAACAGTTAAGAATAAACCAACTTGGAAGCTTATCCTTCTGACCGACACTGACATCCTAACCGAAAATTAAGCAAATTTAAGTTCTTAATGTTCTTAATATAATTTTCCTCCTTAAACTATGGTGAAATTGTGTGTTCATCAAACATAAGAAAACTTATCTTTTAAATACATTTTTGTTTCCAGCACAACCGTGGTAACCGTGGTCCAAACAATTAAACAAACTATTCTGATTAAATACCGATTCATATTAAGGTTTGTTCAGAACACAATAAACATTTCAGGAACAACCAAAATTTATTTCAGAAAAATTAAGAAACAAAAAAACATTTCTAAAACGTTTATGAGTTTCTTATTCAAACAAACTTTTTGTGTTTCTCAATCTTCAAAACCAAACATTTAAAGCAATGTGGATGTCATTAATTTAATGAAAATCAATGAACCAATGAACCAAATAAAAGGGTGACCAGCAAAATGAAAATTCAAGTAAATGCTGATGGTCATTGTGAAAAATGCTTCATCGACATATCATATGAAAAGAAACATTTCATAAATTTTAGTATTTTTTAAAATCATCATTATTTTGTCATTGCTCGTCATTTGCCTAGCGACACCCCCAGAAGAAGAAATAAGACAAACAAAATTAATATTAACTTTGTCTTTGGTTACAGTTTATGGCTGATAAAAAAAACTTAAGTTAAAAATATGTCTAATAATAAAGTTTCCGTTTAACGTAAAGTTTTCAATAATTTGAAAATTTATTTTCTTCAAAAAGTATATTCTTTTTAATGGACACAAGATTTTTGGAAATGGTAACCCAATTGAAATATTTCTTTAAACACGAGAAAGCTTAAAGGACATGTTTTTTTTTATCTTTAACCACTTTCCTAGACTAAATTAATTCTAAGCCACTTTATCAAAAAATCTGAAATACTTTTTTTTAAATTAAATTTTTCTTTAATTTTCAAACTTTTGCAAATTAACAACAACAAAATTTTATTTTTAAATCAAAATATCTATATTATTCTGTAATATAAGGTGTGTTTTTTTTAAATCCCGTGGAAAATTACACAAACAAAACGGTTCGGGGCTAAACCCAGATAATTTTCAGGGTTTAATTTAAGCACGCAGAAAAACTGTGTTACCGATATGAATAACATACTTGTTATCGATAGTTTGTATGAAAACTCCATGTTTTTTTCTGTGATGCCCTCGCTAATCCCCGTTGTAGTTTTTTCAATCAATTGCCGCCAGGATTGCAAAAACACACATCTAAAATATCATTTAAATAGTTAGAGCTACAAAATACCGATTAGTACTTCAACTATTTCGGATTATTTATTTAAAAAATTTGTATGCTGCCAATTCAATTTTTATTAAAAAACAACATATCTAAGATTGCAAATTTTAACCATTTGCCATAATTATTAACAAAATTTTAAAAATATTGATCTTCAAATCCGTTTTCTAAAATATGTTTGTTTAAATATTATTAAAAGAGTATCAGGTTTCTTTATAATATTAATATTACGAAAATCATTTGAGTCTTTAACGAGAAATTCTATATTTATGAATTTTTATGTGACTGATTCTTTATATAATTTAAATTATGATGTTGAAGTGGACTTTTTGGTTAAATTGTTTCATCTTTACCAACGTTTCGTCAATTTTCGCGACTTCTTCAGGGGTTAATTTATAAATGTTTTTTGTTGTTGTTTAAATAAATGAACAATTGATACACATTGAAATAAATTAACATATAGAAACCAATACTAAATAAATTAAACACAGAGACTAGACAGACTTTTTATTTGCATCCTAAGCAATCTGAGCAAAAATATTAAATATGGAAAAAACAATTTTGTATTATCTCCTAAAATATAAAATTTACTACCGTCAAAAACTTTCTTGATTTATTGCAAATTATTTCTTAACCGTCCCATTTTCAACATTAAGTTCCCATTTTCAACTTTAAAACACTTATATCCCGATACTGAGATTTTTACGATTTTGTTGTTATATCTTCGAGATTCTTATAATTCCAAAATCTATCGATTCAAAATAAAAAAAGCGATTATTATACGAAGCTTAAATCCAAGTTTTCAACCATCTGATCCTTGCAGAATTGCCTCCATCCTGTTTAAGCAAAGTCGGTTTTCTTCTACTTTCAAAACGGGATGAGGTATAGAAATATTTTTTTATTGTAATCGATAAATGCTTTGTAAATATGTATTAGAACGTCCTGAGAATAGTAAACATTTCGAAAAAAAGTCGAAAACGGTAAAGTAAACGTTTAAGAAATACCTTACAATTAATCAGGAAATAATTTTTAATTGTGTCGAATTTTATGTGAAAAATTAATACAAAAAAATATTTTAGCCATTTTTGTAGAATTTTTATTTATGTAATTTTGTTTTACGTACAAAATCTTTGAAAACACAAACATTTTTAGTGATGAATTTATAACTTTTGTGTTCGAAAATACGAATTTATTTTACAAATAACTTGTTTTTTATATTTTGGAGAGCTTGGAAACCCACAAAAACAAATTTTTTCTAAGGTAAAAAGTTAAATTAAAATATCTGTGATGCCACCCCCCTCCCCCCCAGGAGCGTACCTATAAACATTTTTCGATCTGACCCTGTTAAGAATTTTTGTTCTATTTCAAAATGTAATTTTATAATTTTATGCTTAAATTATTTTTCTATATAAAAACTGGTGATCTGTTGAAGTGCATGATTTAATGTTAAAATGGTGCATGAAGTGATTGCATAAATCTATTTTTTTTTAATTTTGATTTTTTTAGTGCGGTGGTATTTCACGTGCTCTAGGCTAATTACTTTCGAACTATTAAACTCCCACATTTTATATCTTTGTCTATCTCAATAATTAACTAAATCTAAGTCTTACTTTGTACTAAACAAGATATCTAGTTCCGTCTTAAAATCTTGCCAAGGTTCTACATAAACACAATTATATTCTTTCTTTCTAGTAGGTTTTGGTGTTAAATGCTTATATGACATGCAAAATGGTGTTATATAGGAATGTAATGAAAACAAATCTACATAAATAATTTTTGTTTTCTAACAATTACGATACAATTTGCATTTTTTATGAAGATAATGAACAATTTACAATGAAACATGAACAAAAAATATATTTATTGAAAATGAGCAATGAAAGAGAAGATTAAAATGTGTGAAAATAAAAAAGAAATCAGCGAGAGAAAAATGAAAATTATAACAATAAAAAAAACCAACGAGAAAATGTTTTAAAAAAAGTTATAAGAAGAGTATAGTATATTTGTTTAAAGTATAATATATAGTTTGTTCAGAAAGTTTCATACTCATTTAGTGGTGTGAGAACCATCCGACTAAAAGTTTGATTTTAATTTTTAAATTTTGTTTTAATGTTTTTGTTTGAGGTTTTTTTATATATAGATTTGTAGATTTTTTATTTTTGTTTTGATTTTGATATAATGATTTAAGTTTTTAGTTTTTGAGTAATTGGAGAAGAAGCGAAAATAAATAGAAAAAAGAAATATGAAGATGATGATTGTAGAGACATATATATGTATATATTTAAGGTATTATTGATTTTAAGAAAAATGTTTATGTATTCCAAGATTTATTGATTTATTTAAATTTTTTGTACTCAATTTAAAGTTAAACAAAATAAATCAATAAATCTTGGCGCACACATAAAATTAATTATGGGATTGAAATAATTATAAAAATGACAACGAGAGAGAGAGAGAGAGTGTATATTTTTTTTAATTTTGTTCTTGTAAACAGCTAAAAGTTAATCTTGACAAAACAAAATAACAAAAAAAAGTCGATTCTTTTAAAAAATTTTAAATGCAAACAAATTAATAAATATCCAAATTTGAATTTCAAATACATATAATGTATGTTAAATTTTAAAAATAATTTATTTTTTATTAATTTTTTGTATAAATAAAAACGAAAAATGTTTGCATAAATATAAATATTTAAGAATATAAATAGAGGAAAAATAAATGAATTGATATGTACCTTGGTGGCATAGTGCCCATCATTTTGATGCCTTTTTTTAAACTGGCTTTTTTAATACGAAATGCGCGACTTTTTGGAAGTAGCAGCGAATAAGTTATATTTTTTATTTTATTTGTATTTTTTGACTTGATTTGTTTTCAAAAGGGATCTTTCTTTAAAGGTTTATCTCTCAATTTTTTTTTTATATTTAATTTTTCTTTTTTCAGGTTGGTGAATGTCGTATGTGCCCAAAACAGACTAGGCTATAAAGTGTGGTGAGGATATTCTTTAGATTATATTATTTGTATTTTTTGTAAACCACACTTGCTAACATAATCTGATCAATTTATGCATATCTATAAACAAACAAATAAAAATAATGCTTTAATTTGCGATTTTTTGCGTTATTTTTTTTTTTTTTCATTATTGACACTTAAATTTTTTTTTAAATAAAAATGTAACGAAAATAAAAATAAAAATTGTTAACCAAATTGTGCATTTGAAACGAAACAAATTATTTTGTTTTTTTTTTTGTGTTTTTGTGCTTCGAGATATTTTTTTAAAATTTTTTTTCGAGTTTTGTGAAAAGTTTGAATGCATTTTAAGTTTGAAACAGTATGGTGCTTTTCTATAAAACAGTAAGTTTTTAGTGAAAATCAGTGTTAGAACATGTATTTATATATATTGTAAGACCAATTTTGAAATAAAGCTTTTTTTTCAAGTAAAAATCCTTTCAATATAGTGATAAAAATGTGTGTTTTTAAACCTACGTGTATACTTTAAAATAATAGATTCTGCCAAATATTTAGAATATTAATAATTCAATTAAAATTTATAATACTGCTTGGGGTAGAAAATTACAAAAATGTCGCGCCTAGAAGTTTAGACCTGAAACTAGTGTGTTTTAAGTCTGCTAGCTCAAAACTAAAAAAAAATAAAATACCAAATAAAATTGGTGGTCTTTAAAATGATTTTCGAAATAAACGGTGGGCTTGATTTGACTACGATTTCCACACAAATAAAATAAAAATTTGCTGCGCCATATACCTATATAGAATCTGTAGATCTTCAGAATCACATTGGGTCGTTTATACTTCATATATATGTATGTGTCCCAAATATATAAAATACGTTTAAATGCTTACAAATGCTAACGCCCGTCATTCAAAGTATCAGAAACTGAAATAAAATTCAGACCTTGAAATAAATTGGCGAATTCAGAAAAATGATAGAGATTTTTTTCACTCAAATGGCGTTTTTCTTTTTTGGCTCTGAGCAAAGCTCTGAGCAGAAGTTGAGCGACCAGAGCAAAGCTCTGAGGAGATTATGATCAGAGCCCTCAGATTTAATTATGAAACACACTTGAGCACTGAACATGTCATATGCATAGTAATCTGTCAAATTACATAAAAATTGTATGAAGTTGGCTTCGCTCAGCGTTTTGCTAGATTTGCTCGGTCATTTTATTCTGAGCATACAGATCATGCTCCGAGCTAGCTCAGATGGAAAAAAGAAACACGACTTATGTGCTCTGATTTGTCTCAGGTAAAAAAGAAACATAGAATTAATTTTGGACAGCTCGGCGATCTGCTCTGAGGTAAAAAAGAAAAACGCCAAAAAAGTGAGCAAGCGAATCCAAGATTTCTTTTCCTCGGGATTGTGACAGCAAATCCGAAATTTTTTTTGAAAAATCCTGTTCATGTAACTGAAATTTCTGAGTTCTCCGAGATTTCATTTTCCTGAATGGCCTTATGGTTTTCTAATAGACATGGCCTAATGGTTTTCTAATAGACATGGGCAGATTTTGACTGTTCATGGTGGCCATTTTGTTTTATCTGTTAATAATTTGTCACTAAAGATATGGCAAGTTACAGTGACCATAGCCAACGCCACCGTGGGTTCGATGACGGGTTTTGGAGCAGTTACAAGCGGTTTCTAATTTCAGCGACCAGGAGCATTGCCATGTATTTGGGATGATGCAAATCCACAAACAATTTATTTAATTTTTTAACTTTCCTAATGGTAAACGAAAACGCAATTCTGGCATAATTTTTTTGACAGATAAAGTTGCCGGCAGCAAAAGTTGCTTGGTGGGCTCCGTGTTGCCAGCAACTAAGTTCCGTCAGCAACTCTGAGCAACTTGAATAGAGAGCAACTAAGAGTTGCTTGGAACAACTAAAATTTGTCTAATGGCCGCTATGTATAATAATAATTTTCTGCTTTATGAAAAACTATAAATTTGTAGTTAACTATATAAAGAGTGATTTACAACTTACCAACATTTCTATCATACATTATACTTTCAAATATCTTTTCATATTTTTTTTTTTTAATTAATTTAATTCGATTGAAATTTCATGATAAATCAATAAAATGTAGGAAATCATGAAAATGTATAGTTTTATGAACTAATGAATTATGAGGCAAATCTCGGGCTAAAAATAAAGATGTGGCTATTATAAGAGATGATCACTTGAAGATTTTAAGTATAAGAAAGAAGAGAACTCGGCAATAAAAATGATAGCTTGAATTTTTGTGTTTTTTTTTTTTAATTTGTTTAAAGCTACTTAAGCACACAATTTAGTGTCATTTTAACACATCACGACATGCGGGCTCAAAATATTGGAATTTTAAATTTAAATATGAAAAAAGATTCAGATAAAAGTATAGTTTTGAAACATATATAGAGAACGTTAAACATATAAGTAAACATAGTATTACCATTTGGTTAAAGATATTTTGTATGTGAAAGTAAATTTTAAACTTATTTTTAAAAATCAAAGCAACACATTTATATCGAAAGGATTTTTACTCTATTTCATGCTTATTTTTCTTTTTTTTTTACTTTTTACTTTTAATACTCATAAGAAGAGTTTTATTATTATGTAAATATATAATTGGTGTAGGTACAAATAACAAAACTAAACACAAAAGCTATTAAAAATATAATAATATTTATAAAAGTGTATGATAGTAGGTATACTGTATATATGAAATAACAATTAAAAATTATTATTGTTGAACATTTTTACAGGTTGATACTGTTTTAATTGATCGTGTGTTATTTTGTGTTCACGTATTTTAATGTAAGTAAATGCACCAGAATGAAAACGTTTTTTTTTTTTATTGTATGTATTTAATGCACATATATGTATAAAAAGAGGACATTATAGTTATGTACAAATATATTTTATTTTTTATTTTTAAATATAAAACAAAATACAAAGATTTTTTTTTTTTTCAATTTAAATGAAAAAATTACCAAGTGAAAAATTATAACAAAACAAAAATATATAGAATGATAATAATAATTATTGTTTATTTTATTTTTATATATACATACTCGAGAAGCAATTGTCGCAGTGTTGCTTCGTCCTCCCCATGACATCTCCTCGATGTATTTGATTCTCGTTCACCACCACCTACGTTTCTGTATCGTTTTGGTGCATAGCTAAATGAATGTCTATATAATCTGCCATTATTTACAATACCATCACTTCGATGATGTCCGGCTGAAGAATTAAATAAATAAAATGTTAAAAGAAAAAAAAAAATATATATAAAAGTACCTACATATATTAACCATTAATGGATTATTTATTTTTTGTATTTAGAACAACTTTAAAGAGATCGAAATAAAAAATAAAAAAAAAATATAATGAATTGTATGAAAATTTAAAAAAAAACCCATTTGAATTCTTCTAATTTAAATAAATTGCTAAAACACATTATTCAAATGCACATATGTGTACTGAATTTATGATTTTAAAAATTTTAATATCGAATTTTATTGTTTTCGTTTTATAAATAGGAATATTCAATAGTTTAATAGAAGTCTATTTGAAAAAAAAAACACGAAATAAATTGATATAAAAGACAATCAGAAAGGACTTTACATTCATGAGGTGCACCAAAATTGAATAATTTAATCTACAGTGTTCTTTTTCTTCAAAAGTAGGCGTGTAGGTTGAAGGTGAAGAATTCTTTCAATAATCTTTAGTATTGAGAAATTTCGAAAATGAATTTAATAAATATCAAATCTTCTTATCACAAAGTCAACAAATTTTTGTGTCCAAACAAATCTTAACTAGTGACACGAAAATTAAATATTGATTAAAAAAACATCAGAAATTTGAGTTGATTATTCTTTCCTCTGAATAATTTTATTCCCATGAAAAATTTTGCGCAAATTTTTACCCGAACAAAAAATACAACAAAGTTACAGAAAAATTGTTCTTAAAATTCTGTGGCCGCCAAACTTTTTTTTTTATAAATTTCAAACACTAAAACACGTCTTTCTCTCTTGAAGTACTCCATTTTTTCTAACCCTAAACTCTCAGCTGTCAAATTGTTTTTTTTTTTTTAAGGGGTTGCCAAGACTTTACTATAATCTAAAATTGTGGCACATTCAAATCTTGCGTAAATTTTTGGGACAGCCTTTATAATAATTCATAATATCTACTTTCGAAGAGTTTGAGAATTAAAGTTTAGTCAACGGGCTGAAGTTGCATAAAAGGTTGTATTGTTTGCGACAACCGACATTTTGAAAAAAATTGTTTTGAACTTAAAAACTTTTTCAAAATATTATAAAAAATATTATAAAATATTATAATTAAATTTTATTTTAAATTTCGATCTCAATAAAGGTACCCGCAAACCAAAGCGATGGCGGTGGTGATAACGATAAAAATGTGGATGCCGCACACATAAATCAAAGGAGAGGCACACATCTACGCGATTGAAGTGTGCCTCTCTTTTGATTTTTATATGAGTCATCCACATTTTTATCGTTATCGCCACTGCCATCGCGTATCGCGTTGGTTTGCGCGAAGCTTAAAGGTTCTTGGTATATGCGTTAAAATAATAATTTGATTTTGTGAAAAAAAACAGGTCATATAATTATTTTATTAAATTTCAACAATATTTAAAATTTACTTACCGTCAGATCTCAGTCTAATTGGAGGTGAGGTCAGCTTAAGTGTTGATGAAGGTGGGGTCTTACGTGGACCACCAAAAACATAATCGTAGGAGTCTTCACTCAAATTGGACACTAAATTATTTTTATTTAATTTTTTATTAATATTAACTTTAATTTAAAAACAAAAAAAATTGAATTTAATTTAAATCACATTCTACAAAAAACAAAACAAAAAGAAATTGCTTTCGAAAAATATTTAAAACAAAAAATAAAAACTAAACTAAATAGGAGTCAAATTAGAAAACTTTTTGTTTTTTTGTAAAATTAAATAAATTTTATAACGGTTTTTTTTTTAGCAAAATACTCACTCTACAACAAAATCAACGATAAAGCCACACGTTTTTTTTATATTTTTTAAGTATATTTAAAATTAGAACGAAAGAAGAAAAAAAAGAAACATGTATATATTTTTATGTTTCCTTAGTTTGTATAAGTTAAGTTTGAAGAAAACTTAGTTTCTTTTTTTTATTTTATCATAAAAATAATATTTATTATATTGTAATCAAGTGCAGAATTATTTTAAGTGTGCAAAAGGATTGCTAATTTTTTAGAAATTTTATATGGTGCAGAAAATTAAGTTGCTGGTGGAAGATCATGATGTTGAAAATAATAAAAATAATATTTGTTTCTATAAGAATGACAATGGGTGAAAATAATTAAAAACAATATAAATTTTCCATCCATTATTTTGCAATCGTTGTTTTAATTTGTTATAATTAAATTAAAAAATCTAAAAGCAAATAGGGGTACAAATAAAAAACTTATTTTGTTTTTTTAATTTCCAATAGAAGGTAAGCTTATATGGGTACCTAACAAAACAAATAAATAAAACCCAAAGGAATGCCAACTTAAGAGAAAATTAAAAAAGAATTGCGCTCTTAAGAAAATCAAAAACAAAAAAAAAACAATTCAAAGAGCAATATCGAACGATTTAGCACACCTGGAAAAACCGATAGAGGTTGAATCACTTGTGTTGAACGCAGTGGCGGTGGCAGTGGCGGCAGCTGTCCAAAAGGATCCTGGCCGTTTGAAATGGAAGACGAAGGGGGTGAAATCATCGAAATGTCACCGTAAGCCGCCATTTCATACCTACGGCCAGCTGAAAATAATAGGTAGTTGAAAATGAACATTTATTTTTAATGATATGTATTTAAATAATATTTCGTTTAAGGAAAGAATCAATAAAATCTATATAGAAGTGTCAGAATCAAAAACTTCTGCTTAAACCGCTTCAAAGGAATTGGCTTAGTTACTAAACGCAAGATTCACAAAGCAAAATACAAAACATTTGCCCAAAACTACCTAGGCACTTTGGAAGAGTTTCTTTGAGTTGTGAGTTGTAAATTGCCAAAATTGTACTTAGGTACACATTATTTTTCTTTTTCAAGTTTGTTTGATGCCGAAACAACTTGCTGGCAACAATCTCATTTTTTTGACAAATATTCTTCATATTTTGTCAGCTCCCTTAAATTTAGCGTTTTTTCACAATTTGTCTTTTCTGTTTGCCTATACTCAAACCTTACTGTGAATGTTCCAAAAATATTGAAATAAATATGGTGTATCTTAAGTTATCAATGGACATCAATACCGCAATCAATTTCATTCCATTTATAATCGAAATTCAAAATGAAGAATGAGTGACTTTCGAATCGATTATATTTTCTATATAAAAGAAGATCTTGACTTATCTCCAAATTTTTAAACGTCACCATCTGTTCTATTAAGTTTTAACTTTTTCTCATTTATCATGGTTTTGATAAAAGGCCGCAAGCACCTTCCGTATAAATATAAACCTTAACGAACCCTAAAAATATCGAAGATACAATATTCAATAAATCTCATTCTTTTTCTCGTCTAATCAAAAAATCAGTCAACCTTGTTCTAACCTCATTCCATTTTCTTCCTATACAACTGGTTTGCCGGTTTGGTCCTGGCGCTTATGAGATTAACCCAACGATAATAAAGTTATTTTGAATTCTTTCAAGGAAATTTTAACCCCGCCTGAACACATTTGTCAACATTGCGGCTAAAGATACAAGTAGACCTGTCAAACGAAACACAAAAAAAAATAAAAAAATAAAGTAACCAAACCATAATGACAAAAAAAAGGAAGAAAAATCTCGTATTTTCCTATCTAAGATGTCATTTTGCTCGTATTTCCCTCTCGCGTTTTGTACCAAGCAAACACGAACAGAAATTCCAACCTCAAAACAACTTGAGCAAATATTTAGATTTCTTTCAAGTCATACAGCTGAACTGAACCATCATCATACAACCAGCAAGGGTTAAGGACCGTGCGTCGTTGTCGTCGTCGTCAACGTCAACGATGTCATAGACATTGGTTGTCGGTCGTCCTGGTCCTCATCATATAGAACTCGCGTGGTTCGTCTTGTATGCGTTTAGGAGTAAATTTTTTTTTTCAACTGCCTTGTCTTCTTCAAACATCATCCAAACCATGAGTTAGAGACATACATATACATGGTGTGGTGGTGTCCATGAAAAGCTACAAAGTTCCTTATCCAGAAAGTGAGAGATATAAATACATAGGCCGCATACGTTACGTAGGATGTAGGTATACATATATTTATGTGTTTATATAATGTGCAAGGATATAATATTATAGTAGTGTAGTGTATAGTCAAACTGACAATTTATATGTGTCGTCCTTTTTTTATATTCTTTTTGTACCGGAAAC
The DNA here is from genome assembly GCA_929447395.1 of Epistrophe grossulariae. NCBI lineage: Eukaryota > Metazoa > Arthropoda > Insecta > Diptera > Syrphidae > Epistrophe > Epistrophe grossulariae. The sequence continues at coordinate 132,718,989 of OV839568.1, read as the reverse complement.
ATGAACACAAAACATTATGGGACATGGGTTTTAAGTATTTGTGTGGTGTCCCTTTACAACGGTTTTAGATAATGCACGACGCGCGATGGCTTCATGAACCCGGATTTTAACCCTTGTACGCTAATTTTTTATTCATAGACAAACGCCAGTGGTTCATTATGGTTTTGTCTTCTTTTTTTTTTTTTTTTTTTTTTGTTCAACGACAAGTCCTTTTTATATTATGTACACATGTAGGTACTATAAATCCTCTATACTGCTCGATTCTAAAGTAGATCTTTGGAGCTTTGGGTATATCCTGTCTCATTGTTATGCCAATGGGCCCAGGAAGGATCGCGGCAAATTTTTTGAATTTGAATGAAACAACAATTCAATAGAATGTAATGATATTATTGACCCCGTTTATACACATTATATGCAAACATTACATAAATAATATGTAGGTAGGTACATATAGGTACTATGTATGTATATCCTACTTAAGTTGTGTATAGCTGGGTCTTTTTTAAAGGATACCTACAAGGCGTTAGATAGATATTTCTATATTTATATACCTACACGTTTTCTAGGAGGCATATCAAACGTGCTTACGATAAGAAATTGGTTCGATTTAAACGGTTTTTTGCAGATAAGATACAAGTTGATTTTTTTTGTTGGATTCAAAATACATAATAGGTATGTACATCGAGTATACTTGAGAAAAAGGAAGTGGATTTTCTTGTGGGATAATGATAAACTTCTTATACCGTATTGTCTTGTACATAACCTGAAAACATGAAAACAAAATTTGATTTTTATAAAAACGTCCACAAAAAAGCCCGTTATCCTACATCGCGGTGATGTGGAAAAAAGTGCAATAAATCAAACAACTCAGCTTACCCACGTTTTTTCTCAAAATCTATTTTTTTTTTGTGTAGAATATAATGAACTACAATTTTGTTATGAAACAAAAACCTACAAAATCAAAAAAAGTTGTTAAAATTTAATGTACTTTTTAGGATTTAGCTTTAGAGAGCTCATTGTCAAAATAAACAATAAAATGTGTTAGTGCCAGGACTCAGTGTCAAGGTAAAGATTTTTAAACGAGTTTAATTCTCCTTAACGCCTAGTAATAAAGTAATATTAAATAATAACAATAACAATATTAAATAATAACAGCCCTATTAATAAAAACACACCATCCGCTCGTAAATACACGTTTTACCTAACACATGGATAGTGAACTTATCCGTTTGATAAAATAAAATATTAATAAACTTATTGTGTCTTCATTTTTTCTGTTCACTGAATAACACCGAAAAGTAGGCAGCACTTCCCTCAATTGTACTAAATATTCAAGTACGTCTTTCATTTTTGAAAGCTATCTGTCATATCAGTCAGCTTTGAATTGAATTGTGAACGGTAAAGTTATCCGCTCGTTGAACACCAAAATTGGTGAGATAAGTTATCCGCTCATAGTCAATTGTCATTTAAGGCTAAAAAACGTTTATTATTAAGAATTATAAGTTAAAACATGTGTTAGTGTTGTTTCATATCTATTTTGTGATTATTAATAGGGTTGTAACTGTTTCAGTTGCAGTTGCATTTTCAGTTTCCCTATAGAGCTAAGACGTTTACACATACAAAAATCAAACAGTTCTTAAGTACATTGGTGGTGTGGAAGATTGTAGGTACATAAAAAAACAAAACATTTTAAAACAAATGCAACATTCTATCTCGTTTGTTAATTAATTAATAATTCTGCTCGTATTCTTATCCACAGCCACGAATTTCTGTGAATTTAATTTTGCGTACCTACTCCAGAAAATTCATCAACAAAAATAGAAATTGTAAAATTCGTAAAAATTCGAAGTTTTGGATTGGGACTCAACTTGAACAGATTTAGTTTTATTTTAAAATAAAAGTTTTTAATTTAATTTAATTTAATTTTATTGTATTTTGTTTCATTTCATTTTATTTTATTTAATTTAATTTAATTTAATTTTATTTTATTTTATTTTATTTTATTTTATTTTATTTTATTTTATTTTAATTTTTTTTTTTAATTTACATATTTTATTTTATTTCAATTTCATTTTATTTTATTTTATTTTATTTTATTTTATTTTATTTTATTTCTTTTTATTTTATTATTAACAAAATTGCGTAGGTAATACGCTTCAAAGAGAGAAATGTCGGAGAAAAAATTTGTCTCGGAATTTGTTTATAACTTGTGGGGCCATTGCCCATTGGGCCAATTCTCAGTATGTGAAGGGACAATAACATATATTTTTTTCGCAGTATTTTATCATTTCGTCAAACTCCGTTCAATCCTCTGATTCACGGCAAATATATCAAAAGTACTAAGCGATAAATCCTGTCATTTATCCGACATTTTTGGAATTTTTGTTCCAGTTTAATTTATTTGTGTTGTGAATATGGAACGACTATTCGAAATAATTTGGTATTGGATAAATTTTATTTAAAGACACGGTCTTTTGAAGCGCGGTCTTTCCAAGCAATAAGGATTTCTACAAAATTTCCGTTCAAACAAATTATGTAACATGTTCTCAGTGGAATCATACTGCACACGTAGTCGTGAGTTGTTCTATTGTTTGCTTTTACTATGTCCCTTTGACTTATCTTCTTACGCCAATTGTCATAAACAAAGACAAAAATTATGTATCAGCTAAATTTTCAAGGCAAGTTTTATAGTCCATATACAAACACATATAATATGTAGGTATATATGCAACATCACATCATGATTATGGATGCAACACACTGTGAACACGGCACATATGAGATACTTCATCCTTATCTCCTGATAATAATGATGATGAAATGTTGAATTTTAGCAACCCATTTAACTATATATATATTCTTGTCATCATCATCATCATCTTCATCGTCATCAATGAACTTGTGCACTTCCGGCAAATTCAATAGAATATCAAACTGGAACTTCCGCAGTAAAATATACTCTTCATCATGAGATGTGCACACATGCACATTCAGCCAAAGAGCCATTAAAAGCTTCCATCAGCCAGGCAAGTAAGTTTCCTCATCTTCTTCCTCCTGTGAATCCTGAATCCTGAATACACATAGATAGACGTAATGGCTGCTGCTTGCTGACTAAAACACAGCACCCGAATAATGGAGACGGACACAGGGATTAATGGCATAAAATGGAAGTACATTGTGCATCCTTTTTGTATCCCTTTCTGAATAGAGAATAACTTTTGAATGGTTGTTTGACTATGCTCTCTAAAAATATTGTCCTCTCTTATCAAAAGTAAATGCAATCAAAGAGTTTCCAATGAGTCTATGGTTAGATGCAATTTTCTTTTTTACTTTTTCTCAGTAATTCCTTGTTCTATTTATTTTTTTTTTTTTTCAAAATTCGTCAATGGAGGACTTTTTATTGGAATAAAAAAAAACTTAGAGGTAGAACACCACTATAAGGAATGATTTTTCGGCAGAAATATGCTTAATGCTAATAATGATTCAGAGAGACAGAGGTTCCAAATGCGGTGCACTCAAAGAGCTTAGAGGTTTTTCAGATTTATTGTAAACGGCCAAATGGAATTATTGTCAATAATCCGTAATTCAATTAAAAATACATATATATTTTTTTTATTCTTTAAACGGATTTTGATTTATTTATTTTTTTTTACTTTATTTTATTGGTTTGTATGAGATTATTGAACATTTTGATTAAAAAATAAAATTGATGAAATAAATGAAATGGGATTTTATATATTTTTTTTTGTGTACGTTAATACATATATAAGCGCATCAGAGGTGTACCTGCCAGTTTCTCTGATGTGCAAAATGTACCTACTAGTAAGGGTAGAGCAACAACTTCCTACAGCTTTGTTTTATTAAATTCGGAAATGGTTTTGTTATTTTAAGCAGGGATCGAATATCAGAGCCTTAGGATAGAGTTGTATGTACATTGTACATATGTATGTGCAGTACATAAGTGTAAGGTATTTTTTTATTTTATTTTTAAAATTATTTTCGTTGGCCGAGAGTGTAAACTTTGTAAATAAATGAAACAAAAAAACTTAAACTAAAATCTTATATGCAGATGTGAATTATTCACATCAGGCACAACCAAGAAAGGCAGTAGAGAATTTGTTTTTAACACGTAACACCTTTAGTTACCTGTTACCGAACAAAAGTTCGTTAATAGTGGTCAGTTTGTTGAATTTTGTTGACAAAAATCATTTCACACGAAAATTCTCGACTGAAAAGGCAAATCATCTTAAGTCCATTTTTAACATTTTTCAGGAGAGCAATAAAATTCTTAAAAGAAGCTTCCCAAAAAACTATGTAAACATAGATTCCTTACAATAAAAAATAAACCAAAATAATTAAAGTTTATAGTAATAAGTCTATGTATAATAAAAGGTGCTTCGGGAAGCTTCTTTTGAAAAATATTAAAAATGGACTTAAGATGATTTACCTTTTCAGTCGAGAATTATTAATGAAAATTAATGAAATTTGGAACATTTATTTAATTATTTAAGGCCGCCGAAGTTAGTGGTTCTGTCTATTTTGGTTTGTATTCGAAATAGGAGCTTCATAATTTAGGTCAAAATGTGGACGAAAATTCAAAATTTATATAAAAGCACTGTCAAATTTATGAATTAATTATAATTAATGTTTGAAATGGCTTAAAAGTGTACTTTTTTATTGATATGATTTCAATGGAGAAATATACCAAATTTTTGAAAAGAAGATCCAAAATGTTCCCCAATGTTTCCAAAGGATTTTAACTAATTTTTTGATTTGATATTTTTGTACAGAAAAATTATTTTTAGAATATATAGTTAATATAGTTTGTATAAGTTGGTAACAAAATTTTTAGGACATCTAGGGAAAACTCAAATAATTTAAAACAGTATTTTTAAAAATATTGTTAGTTTATTCTGAATCTGAATTCAAAATGATAATTCTGACAGTTGAGATTTGTAAAACAACCAAACAAATTACCATTATTATGTTAAGAAAAAACTCCCATAAAGAACACACCTTAACTTGGTGTGAATGCTCAAAAATTTGTTCTTTAAATTTGAACCAATGAACTAAATCAAGTTCACTTTTAATTTAATCAGAAATGCATAAAATGATTTGTGTCGTAAAATTTCAACAAATGGATCAGTGTGTGTCGGTGCTTTAAAGGCTGAATGTAACACCTTTCACTTCATAAATATTTAAGCAAGTTCAAACATTCAAATCTTCTATTTAATGTATTTTACCTAAAATGTGTGAAAAAACTCAAAACTTGATCAATTAAAATTTGAAACAATTTATGTGGTAGATTTCCTTATACTTGCGACATTGAAAAGGATCTTGGAAATCGTTTAATTTTTTTCAGACCTTGGTCTAAAACTACGAACTTGGACCTATGAACTTATGACCCTGCACCAAAATAATAGCATCTACCCTTTTTGTACATGTTTCGTGAGTACACCAGTTGTTGAGTACTTTTCTATTCCGTACATGTGTCGTTAACACAAAACATTTTGATTTGTGTACATTTGGCTTTTGTACATTGTGCAGTGCGAAAATTTTTAAGGCTTCTTAAAATTTTGTTTGTTATAATGATTTAAGTCTTTAGAGCCCTATACATATTACACACCATCAATGTTACCTGGCAATATTACTTGAACGAGTCTCGATTCGGGTAAAATTGATCGTAAGTAGACACTTCAACGATCATCACAAGTAATATTGATTCTTTGAAGAAACACAATCTTAGGCATAATCAGGAATATGAGATCTCGAAGATCTCAGCAATCTCAGTTTCATGAACAGGATTCCTAAGCAAAATTTCTCAGCTTTGATGTCAAAACTCTGAGGAAAAAAATCTTGGATTCGCTTGCTCACTTTTTGAGTGAGCAAAGTTTCTGAGATCTCATTTTTCTGAACAATCAAATTATTTTAATTTTCTTTAATGTTTACTGACAAATGTTTGATTAACGGCACTATAGCAACAAATTTCTATACAACACTGTCAATATTCATTGATACTTGTGGAGGCTTTTTTGTCATCAATTCTAATTGAAAACAAAAATCCGTCAATTGATGGGGTGTAGGGCCCTTAAAAGAGTTATTTCCCAAAATCTGTTTGTTAAACTTCAAATGATAAATATTTTGGAAGCACTTAACCAATTTTACTTATAATTTTTAAAATTTATAACTCGTAAACGATGTGGTTTAAATTGTTCTGATTCAGTCGAATTCCTCTACCTTTGTACATAGAATGCAACAAAGTTTTATTGCAACCAATAAAACTTACGGTAAATTATGTCCAATTGATTTTCTCCTTCTCATACATGTATTTCAATGAAATTCAATATGTGCCTTTTATGTGTTTCCATAGAAACCAAAAAGCCTCTTACATTATACCACTTTTAAAAGCGTACCTAACTTTCTTCCTGATCACCACAAAATCATTAAGGATATACTCTTTGCGTTTGCCTATATGTGCTGTGCACGTTATGTTCATGATGTGAAGGACACACGACCACACAATACTCGTATAATCTCCTACGTCTATTTACGATACGCTCAAATCGTTTGAGATTGTATGTACATATTTTCCCAATACAAATGTTCTCATTAGAAATTCGATTAAGTGCGGCAAACATTAACCTCAAACAAAAAAATAAACAGATGAAAGGACCCACTATGGCAGAAGGCGTCTATTCGTCCTTCTGTTTTCATTTCATTTAAGGAAAATACCTGTTATTCGAAATACAAACAACGCAATCCAATGCATACGTAAATACACCATCAGGGTGCATAGAAAGGACTTGCAGAATATCACACCCCATCCAGGAATATCTCCTCTAGCAGTAGTATACCTATATAGAACAAAGTGGTTTCATTGTACAGTTGAACTTCCTTTTGTGTGTAAGTACAAGGAAGGTATATATGTAGATAGTTTGCGTCAGTTTTAGAACACTGAGGTTTTGTTTTCTTCGCTTCTCAGAGTTAAGTCTCTGGTTTAAGTGGTGTTTCTGATGCTTTTGATGTCAGCAAGCCCTTTGCTCCTACGACGACGACGTACCATTCTTACAGAATGGCCGTGGCTTGCCTTAGAATATTCTTCTTAACAAAATTCATGCTTCAATATTACAAGTGAAATATACAATTGTTAAATTTACCAACAAAATAATTATTTGCAATGCAAATAAATGTGCATTATCATCAACAACATCATCATCAAATATAAGGAAGAAGTCCTTTTAGAGACATAGAGAGATGTGTGTATAAGCCGAATATTTAAATGGCAAAAACATTTGGTATGGTTAACCAGGCTTCTTGACTGACTAGAGAGATAAAAACTATATATATATCTAGAGAAACATGTTTTTGTAGGAATAAACGTATGCAATATGCATTTAGGAACCTAAGAACTTCTTCAATAAAAGACAATTGATGGTTTTGAAAGCCATTTCTGATGTGGTAAGCTGATGCTAAAGATGACAGTATAGGTTTTGTGTACCTATATATGTAAAATACACAAACAAATTGACCTTGGATCTTTAAAGTTTGTAAAATTATTATATACACATACGAAACAACACTTACCTTAATTCCTATGCCAGCCATTTCGTAAAACTACTTGAAGGAAATTCTGTTGGTGTTTCCAGTTTATCGAAATAAAATAATTCCGGGTTCTTGATAAATTTATTGATGTGTGGTTGGAGTGTTGATTTTATTTACTCGAGACAGAAAGTAAAGAGTGTTGTCTTTATATTTTTTTTTTGTTGTTGTTGTTTTCTATTGAATTATTGCAATTTTTTAAAATTGCATTTCGAAAATAATAAAGGTAGTACGTACTTAGCAAAGCCTACAATTGTTTGCTAATTAATTTTGTGTTATTTTAAGTTTAATAAGTCGATGCTAGGCTTCCATGTTGTTATCGATTTTAAATGCCTGAAATGAAAAGAAAATTTAATATTAAATAAGAATGATATAAATTATATACGTATTCAGTATTATTATTATTTAAAATTAGTTTGCAGTTTTTATTATAAAAATTAATTTTTTGATGGTGGTAAATGATCTTACACTATAAATTTGGTAAAATAGGTATAGGATCACATTTAAGTAGCATTTAAATTCTAGGTATCCATCTTTGAATTTATTCAAATAGTAGGTAGCTTGCCATCTTTGAGAAAAAATTTATTAATTTGAATTAAATATTTAAAAAAAAGTACTCATACGCCCTAGTGTACCCTAAAATGTTTTCTTGAGTTTATTTGAAATACAAATTTATCCATCTCCCAATTTGTTTTATATATATTTTTTCTCGAAAAAAAAAGAATTAAAAATTTGTCTTGTTCTTCTTCGTGATAAAATCCTCCATTACAAATATCTGCCTTAATACGTAATGTACCACTATATTTAACCTATAGGAACCATCATCCTCCAATTTCATATATCTGTTCCGGTTATTTTTGCCATTACAAAAATCCAAAAATCAATTGCTGAGTCACTAAGAGTTGTGGTCTTTAATAATTAATTGACTACTGCGTAGTTTTGTATTAAAAGGTAAAGTTTGGAGCAGTTTTTTGTGTTCTAAACTCTGTAACAGATTTTTAATATGAGCCTCAAATTTGTGTTTATTCTTTGGGTCAGAGATAAGAGAGTGATATTGTCAGGGAGGTGGGTACTAATTTCAAATGACCTTGTGATAATAACCTATATAACTTGCGTCGTAAACAACAGGGGAACAATTTAATAATAGATAATCGAAACAAAAACAAAAGACTGGAAAAACTGGAAGGCTTTCTTTTGCAAAGATAATATTTTCAAGATTACCGAAAAGTAGATACGATACACATAAAATGTACGACATGAGTTCGTACTTGTCGTTATGTCCGATTAAAAAAATATTAAAAATCGTCGGATTTGTACGTATGTATTTAAATAAAATATTTTTTTTTGTATACATATGTATCTACCATATAAATTGTTTAAAATATTTTTCAGATAATGCTTAATGAGAATTTTAAAATTCTATTTCGAAAAAAAATAATCGTAAACCGATTTTTTTTTTAAATATCGATTTTTTTTAAAATATCTTTGAAAAAGGTACTGTTAGTGAATTAATATGTAATTTGTTTCTGTGAAATAGTTAATCGTTCTAATATTTGCACACAGTAGTTCTTCACAAAAATTAGATTCTCGGTTTAACGGTTTTTAAAATGATAGGTACATCTACATACAACCGGCTAGGAATTGTTAAAAAATTGCTTAGTGCCAACTGTAATAACAACCGAATTTTCGAAGTATTGAGTTTTTAATATTTTTAAAATTTAAAAAAAACTCAATAAAAATTTAATCAAAATTAATTGGAAGTTTTCGAAAAGCGAAAAAAAATAGTTGTATAAGGAGGCGCCATTAATAACGATTTTTTAAATGTTTTTTTTTACCGAAAGATAAGCTTTATATGTTTAAATTAACTTAACAAAAAATCTGTGGGAACATTAATCCAGAAAAATAAGATCTTCGTTATGTGCTCCTAAAAATTTGCCATAAAAAAAAAGAATCAATTTCTCTCGGGAATATCCAAAAAACGCTGATACGAAATTTAAAATTTTTTAAAACTATTAAAAAGAACAAAAGTTCAAAGCAGGAAAGCATTGAATGTTGCAATAGTACTAGCCCACAAAGCTAAGTTGAAGCAGCATATTATGTTCCTTTGTTCATCAGAGTTAAAAATCAACCCTCTGCCAGATGACTCACCTAACTTTTCCAATTATCGCCAGTACTTTAACTATGACACTCAAGATAATGAAAAAAATAAGAAAAATTACTTATGTTTAAGTGAAACGATTGAATTTAATTCAGCATCTAACTTATGAGCAAGTACGTTGAACTGTTGTTCTATGGGTGAAACGCATTTTGGAGTTGTGTTCACTTGAATTTTCAATTGAATTATGATATTAAGTTTAATCAAGTAAATTTAAAATCAAACAATCGCGGAGAAATTCGTTTCCCTTGAAATATTTTTTTTTCCCAGAAAACTTTTTTGTTATCGGAAAATTTCCCCCAGAACAAATTTCTCTCGAACAATAAATCAAATGAAATGTCCGCAGAATTCTACTAAAACAAATTTTCCTCGAAAAGAAATCGAATGTGAAACCAATAAGTTCCGAGGGAAAATTTCGAGAATCGTTCAAGGTCCCAAATTTCGAAGGAGGGAAATATATATATAGGAGACATTTTTGTTCGCGATAACCCCCATTTTATTTTAATAATAAGTAAAACCAAAATGATAACTAATAAATATTTTTAAATAATAGTGCCATATATGTAAAACAATTCCATTAAAATAGAATTTCTTTATAAACCCACATTACCCACCACTAGCTTTGCTCGCAAAAAAAAATACCTTGTCATCTTAGTTATTAGATACAAAATGATATTACTGTGGGAATGTACCTGGAAAATCATCATCAATTTAAGCCGGATTTATGATGAAATATATTTTCTTGGTGTCTGGATCAAAAGTCATAATCAAACTATACATATTAGTTTAGTACCACTATTTTTCCATATTATACAATGTGCATATCTTAACTATGATTTTCTGTCCAAAACTACAAATTTTATTTATTTTTATATGAACTTTGATCTTTTGATTGAAATTCGTAAAAATTCGCAATTTTGCACAGTGCGGGAACAAACATTAAGTTTCTCTGATTTTGGAAATGTATTAGGGCCAGTTTCACAGTGAACACTTAACAAAATAAGTGGCACTTAATTTTCCCATTTTGGCACTTAAGCCGCAGTTTTACTACCTGAGCAAGTGGAACTTAAGTGGCCAACATCGGAGACTTAAGTGTCACTTAATCCGATAAGTTTACACTGTGAAATTGGGAATTAGTTTTCCATATTCGGCACTTAAGTGACACTTACTTCACTGTGAAACTGGCCCTTAGTGATCTGAATTAATTCGTTCTGAATTTTCTTTTATCATAATTTATTTGAGGTCAAAAATTTAATCTTAATCAAAATAAGTCCCAAACAAAAAATCGTTAAACTTGCCTGAAATTCTGTAAAATATTGGAAATTATTACAAAAAAAAAACAAACAATTTTTAGAGTTTTTAAAGTGTTTTTGACAGAAAATGGCCTGATAAAATAAATGATGTGTCTAATGATTATGTTGAAGATTAAAAAAACTGAAAATCTGATTACACAAATATCCAAAAAATACAGATTTTAAGAACATTTCTATGAACATATCTGTGTAATAAGTGATTGGATAATTTTTCCCTTCTTCTTCCAATAAAAGACATATGCATTCTTAGATTAGAAATAATATTTGCAAAACCCACAAATTGTACTCATAAAAAACTAATAAAAATTATAAAATGTCAATATTTCAAAAACCAAAGTTTGAATCAATGCATTCAAATGGCTGGTGTTGCTATTCAAATTGGTTCCAGAAGTTATATGTGAAGGAATCAACTTCTGAAACCAATTTGAGTCTCAATACCAGATATTTCAATACACAAAATACACATAAAAACTTTGAGCCTTGAAAACAGAAATAGTCGTCGCGGTATATTTTGAATATCTACCTACACCTACTTTAAAAAGAACAAGTTCACTTTATACGAAGTTTTGATAATATTGCGAATATGTATACAAAATTCTCAACTCTCAAAACTTTGTCCTCCAATTTGCTAAATGTATACAAAAAAAAAACATCTACTCCACGCCTTTTCCTATATGCGACATGGCAATTTTTATTTTTTATCTGAGGCAATAGTCCACGATTGGTATAGTAGTTAACTTAACTTAAAAATGAAAACTCATTTCGTCGTCATTCCACTAAACTAACCAATTTGGAATTCTTACACCTTCGGGCAGTAGTTTGCTCCAAATCCAACCCCTTTTTCTTTTCTTCTTCTTTGTAACATAGGTTTGGTTTTGTTCTCATTTTACACACGAAAACACACAAACACACACAAAGCATAAAAGCACAGAGAAAACTAATTTCATATGAATGAAGGGGAGCAAAGTTCACATCACAGCATTATTCTGGAACTCACGTCTTGCATCCACCCGCCGCATCGCTCGCGCCCATCCATGTTCACCCATCAGCACGGTTTGAAAACAACAGAAAAGTACTCATCAGGCTCATGTCATGAATGATTCAAAAATGACCACCTTCTTTATGACTATGATGGGATTGCGGTTTAGGCATCCTACACGATCCCACTCCCCATTCCCATCACCACGCAGATCCTGCCGCATGTGGGTGTATACATGTATAGTTGGCTGTAATTTAAAGTTAACTCCGGCTCCCATCAAAAACCATCAAAAGGGGTAATGGCAGTACTGGAAGTTACTGAAATCGCTGCTGGGTCTAGCAATGGCCCATGGTTTTGTATTTGTATGGCGTATCTCTGTTGGTAGCACACAGGTCCTTCGTCCTACGTCCTCCATCATCATCATCATCATCCATGCTCGTTCTCGTTCTATTGCCAGCGCACTGCTACAATGTAATTTCGTTTTATGATTTTTACTGTTAGAAGTTTCCATTTTGTGTGAGTCATTCCAAAAGCGGAATGATGCTCATTTCATTTTGAGTTGTTCAGTTCTATTGCCTTGGCACTTGGACTATAAGCTATGGGCAAAGAGCGGGGAAAGACAATGTTGGGGCTATAGTCCTATGTATACAGCTATATAGCTAAGAGGATTAAGAAGAGTAAACTGTCCGTTCGGTTTTGTATTTTTCGTCAATGACCTCGTCATCTGCATCCGAAAGCATCATCAACATAATTATCGTACTTCTTTGCATTGTTTTATGTGATTCCATATCGACACAAAATTCTGACCCGGGAATAGAAATGAACTATGGATACAGCTGTAGAACACAGTGAACTGAAGTTGTACCTACCTATAACCTACCTATGTACATATATGGGAAGCATTTTAAACTGATTCAAGTTCGCAAGGCAGGCAAGTAATCTCTGTATTCGAGTTGATGGGATTTGCTTCGGAAATTTATTTAAAAGGATTACAACTCAGGCGTGTGTGAGTGAATGCACATATATACACAGTATACACATTTCGATTAGCACTTAATTCTGTAGCTTAATCAAAGCTATATGTGATCTACATAATGGTGCCGGTGCAGGCTTTGAATATACCTCTGCCTCTATATCTATACATACATACATATGTATATACGATTGGACTATTGTGTTAGACTGGTTAATTAATAGTAATTGAGATTTACGAAGAATTACAGGATTTCGCGACTAAGAGTTGATGTATATTTAGCATTACTGATTAAATATTCGTATATAGGCACTTTAATTGGTCGATCCTTTAATGGTTTCTAATGCTATGAGAGTGCAGTGGTGGGTTTTTGTCTTTTTTTTTTGAGCTTTCAATTTGCTTTAATGGAAGATACGCAGAAACAAAATCAGAAACCCATTAAATCCACTTTTTAAAATTTAGAGTAAATCGCCAAAAAATACTTAGGATTTTTTTGCAAAAATAATTAAATAAATATTCTTTTATAGTTTGTTGTTCCGAATAAAAGGAACAACATTTTTTTTATTTTGTTTAAATGTTTTTTGAACAGCTGGATCTCTGTTAAAAATGGTCAAATCAAGAGGTAGCAAAAAGCATTACCAATTTGTTTTGTCTCACGATTGGGAATAGATATATGTAATATGTATATTTTTTGTAGGTGTGTTCCTTTACTTTAAAACTCTGTGCATTTGTGTGAATTTCTACTCATTTTATTTTTTATTTTCTAAATTAATTTTGACAGATTTTTGCATGGAAATTCACATAAAAGCATAGAGTATCAAAGTTAAGGAACACACCTATTGATGATCAGAAGCAGAGACTCTTTCATCACTCTTTCAGATATCTGACCAAAATTTTGACTCAAAAGTTCCAAAAAAAATTCAAAATTAAAGCTGAATATACAAGTAAAATTATAATTAAGGCATTGGTTTAACTGCAAAATATTTTTGCTACCCGGGAACTTTTTTCAAATAAAAAAGATTTTGTTTTTGCTTCTTTTATTGTTCGTACTAAATCATACTGCATTTGCCAAATTTACTTTTATGTAAGCATCCTCCTGACGAGACCTCACTGACGCAGACAATTTGAAAATAAATTAACAAAAATATACGAATATGAAATAAACCAATTTTTGTCCACTATACTTTGTGCACATTTAGAAATCCATATTAATAAACGCGAGTTAGCGAAGAGCTAAATTTAAGTCAGGAAGCAAAATCTGATTAATAAACAAAATTTCTGCTAATTGACGTTTATAAAATGCGTGTTAGCTTATTCATCGTTGACAGTGGTTTTAGCGGAGAAATTAGTGGCAACAGATGTGTCAAATTTGTCAAAAAATTGTTTCTCAGACTTATGGAAATCACGAAAATTAACTCTTCACACACTTTTTTTTCAACCCCAAAAATTGTTTTTTATACTCACACTAACTCTTCACACAAGTACAAAAGTCTTGTCCTGCTCAAAATGTATGGTCAAAGTAACAAAGGGGAATTTCTACTTATTGTAGTAGATTTTTTTCAAGGATTTACAATAAACTATTTCTAAGAACGTTTTGGTTTTATTAATATGAAATTTTAACTCGCAAGTTAGGTAAATCCTATTTCATAGTTTAATAAAATCCTGGATTAGAGGTGAGTTAAGCATTTTTTTATTAATATAGCTGTACTTCTTTAATATTGTTTTTGTCGAGACTGCTAAAATTGAGGAGACAGTGTGCGTGTATTTACAGGAAGTTTCATTGTATACATATGTGTGTTTTAAAGGAAAAAAAAAACTTCCCTTCGTAAACTTTAAAACCAAAGACTAAATAAAATAAACGAAATAATAAAGTTGATAGCTCTAGCTGAAATTTTAGGTTAAAATACAAGTTTTTTTCTTATGAATAATTTCCCCAAAATTGGAGATTAATTTCAAATGTTTTTGGAGACTTTTTTTCATTTTTCAATTTGGGGGTTATTTTATTATAGGTCTGTTTCTTCACTTCCCAAAACTGACAATTTCGACTAATTCTAGTCCAATTTTATTTTTTTTTTGTATGGACAGGGTAAAAAGTGGCAGTTTTGGGAAGTGAAGAAAAAGTACTTATAAAATAGCCCCCAATTTAAAAATGAAAAAGTCCCAAAGTCCTAAAATTCATCTGAAATAGATCCTAAAATCTGGAGAAATATTTTAATTTCTGATTCGTTTTTTATTTTGGCTGGAGATATATATATTTCATAGGGTGCCAAGCGCTATCATCATTCTACTTATTAGTGGTGTTGAGCTTTAATCCGATTTTGTTATGAAAAACATTCTACATGCACAAAATAGGAGGAATTATAAATTATCTCGTTAAAACAATTGGTGGTAGCACTTTTAAGTTGTTTGTTGTTGTTCAAAAAATTCAATGAAATTGACGGAATAAAGAATGGTCAAGTCTAACAACCTGACATTCTAGTATGAATAATACAACAAATAATAATAAAATTTTAAATACTTTTTTTTTAACGATTTATGACTTTTTGTTGGCTTCCCGTATTAGAAAGGTACTAACTCCCTTTTTTGGTCCTCTGTGTGAGGCATACGCAACTCCTTTACTCCGCTTAGAGAATATTCATTCACCAGGTAGATGCCTATGATGTCAACAGTTTTCTAAATAACACTTACTTCAGTCTCCTTTGGAAATTTATTTCATCTCCGAATGCAAAAAATCTAGATAAGGAGACTTATTTTATTTTTTGTTCGAATTACTATACTTTTCATTGAATTAATTGATAATAATTTATAATTTGTGGTTCGTTAAACACGCAAGCTCTGTACTGAGCTGCAAGAAACCCTATGTAGCCAATATTATAAACAAAGTTTGTACTTCCTTTAAAATTATCGTTTAAAGCACTTCGTATACCATCGTGTTACCTTTTTTTAAGAAAACACGATGTTGATCCCGCGCGATAACGTGAGATATTGGAGATCTTTATACGTGTCGATGTGAAAGAATGTGAGGAATAATTTCTATCTACACGTCTCTTTGGGTTCAAAAAAAAAAACTGAATGAAACCACAGACCATATACATCCTTTCGTCCTCGAAATTTATGACATCCCACCTTAAACGTTCATTTTTTTTTAAAGCTTGCAACTTAAGACAGTTTGACCTTTAATTGAGGATTTTGTTGTGAATAAAACTTGTCAGGATGAAGTGGTTATTTACAACGTTCAAGGGATTTATAAGAAGAAGGCTGGGTTGTAATCTTTTAACTTGAACGAAAGGATATACATATAATAAGGTGCGAACGTAGCAGCCAAGGACCCTATATATATATATATCCTACCTACCATAGCAAAGACATTAAAATATTCATGTTCATGTTTACCAACTTCGACTTGAGTAGTTTTATTTCAACCTGCAATCCCACTGTTACTGGTAATAAGCAGAAAATCCATTGTACCATTGGGACTGGGACTTTATATTATATAGGTATATATGTATAGGTAGGACTGGGAACAGCAGGACCAACTCAATGTATAACATTTTTCGTATTCTCCTTTGTATTTTTTTGTTGTATTTTTTGCACTATATATGCGCGCTCCCTCTACTGGGTAAAGGAAAAGGATATCTCGGGTATTCTATTAGTAACACTCATATAAAGCTAGTTTTAGTTTCTTGTCGACATAGTCATAGAACTGTCGGTGGTTGCCAACAATGTCATTGGGTTTTCGTTTTAATTTTATCTCTCTCACCGACATCAACGACAACGACAACGACAACGACGATGAAGACGACTATTTCGACGACAACGACGACAGAATGGACGACCTGGGGAAAAGAATTAAATGTCGACAGCTTCTGATGTCATCGCGTTGTCGTATTCGTATATATTCCTATTCTTTTACTTCTATACTTCGACTTTGACGTTGTGTCATTGCAGTGGGCCTTGGAGGTCATTCGTCCTCGTTTCCATTTATTCAACAACGTTGATATACATAAGTCACCCAAGATAGAGACATAGCGATAGGGAGATAGAGCTCTGCATACATTTTGCATTTTTAATGTACCAGGAAATATACACACAGAAATCCAGTGTCCAACCCGACATCAAGAGAGCTCTCATAGATCCTAGAGAACTAAAGGAATATGCTATATATATGTGGGTAGGTATAGGTAGGTTCTTGTAGGTATAATGTAAGTGGGCGCGAAGCTAGCGTGAGATTTTTCTCCTCTATATATTGGCATGGCATATACATACTACACTTAGGAGCTGCACAACTTTGACATTAAAATTCAAGGCTTTTGTGAGTTGGTTAAACGAGGGAAATATGCAGTGCGGCGGGGCCGGTTTGAGATTGGGTTGGTTGACTTTGAGTTGAGAAAGCTGCTTTAAAAAATGTGTTAAACTGTAAATAATCACTAAAGTGAATGGTGTACCTACAGTGAAAAGGGTACACTACTATGTATGTAGGTATACTGCAGTAAGCCAAATGAAAATTTAAAAACCTGGAAATGGTTTTCTATTTAGTTCAGAATATTGTGGTACGAATAATGTACCTTAACATTCGTTATACGCAAATACTGAGGGTATATGGAATTATATTGTATATTTTTATCTCTATATATACATAGGAGTTCTCTGCTCTATATGGCAGATAGGTAGGTATATGTTGATTCAACATAAGGATACTGACCTCTGGCAAATGTAATTACTGACAACAACGATGGATGGTGTTCATTCGATTTAAGGGTGGACACGTTAAATCCTCGTTTACATGTTCTTTATATTATTATATCGACTGGGATAGAGAGCACGACAATAATAAAATCTATCGTCCAAACGATTAACGAACTAATGGAAGTGGCTTTAAGTGCTGATGATAGTTTTTTTTTTTTTTTAATTTATTTTCTCTTTTTCTATTCGGTTGATACATGCGATGGTACCGTTTTATAGATAACATATACCTACAAAGATACATATAGATGTCTAGTTGACAGATTACGGATAATAGTGAATAATGTTTTTAGACAAAATCACTTTAATTAGGGTTTGAAAAGCCTGTTAGACAAATAGCTAGCTATACCTAGATTGTGTGTTATTAATATAGGGGTGCTAAAAAGACTTTGTTTTTGCAGGTATAATAGCTCACATAAATTAAGTGGTAAAATAATACAAACACATGTCTGCGTATGGATAAATTTAGATAATTTAAGATAGGATATACCTACATACTTAATTGCTGTAGAATTATATCTTTCATAAAAGATAAAGAAAACAGTTTTTCTTTTTTTTTTTAATTTAAAGCTGATTAGTTTTTATGAATTACATATCTCCTCAATATCATTTTAGTATTTTTATTTCTGTATTTTTATTTGTTTGTACTTAAGTTAAAATTCAGAGACCTTATTTGCAAATGATTTTTCATTTACTCTCTTGATTAAAAAAAATTAGATTTGTTTTGATTTTTCATAAAATATCAAAAAGAAAAATCAAATAAATTTTGGCATCCAAAAATATTTGAAAATGTTCATATATCGCATCCAAAGAATGAAAGTGACCTAACTCAAAATTTCTGTAACTTCAGATTTTTTAATAAACTGACCTTTAAAAGCGAAATGAACTCTAAAACCAGGTTTTAAAAAAGATGCCGAATTTTTTAGATAGGTAACTACAATATTTCAAAGGCTTTTTATCAGTGTCTCTTTAAAAAAATATGATGGAAATAAGCTAAGCCAAAATCCCAAAAACCCATCGACCCGAAAACTCAAAACCTAAAATCCCGAAAATTTTAAATTCGTAAAGCACATGAAACCAAAAAACCTTAAAATCCCGAAAACCCAAAATCAACTATGCTTCTAATTGTTAAATAAATGTATTTTCAAAACCATCTTCTCTGTGAAACTTCAACAGTAAAAAAAAAACTATGTAATCATTTAATGAACATAAGAAAACTTTAACAATTTTTTCATTTTAAATAGGTAATAAGTCTTTTCGGTTTTCTTCTTTTTCGGAAAAAAATTGGGGATAATGGGTTTTCGGGACTTTTGATTTCAAGATTTTGGGATATTCGAATTTTTGGGGATTTTGTATTTTCTAAATTTAGTTACATATTTGGGATATTCGAGTTTCCGGGATTTTACTTTTTTTTTGGATTTTGTGGTTTCGGGTTCTTGGCTAAAGGATTCTGGGGTGCCAGCATGTAATTTAATACAATCGAGTTCAGTCGACACAATTCCTAATTTAATTCAATCGAATTGAAAACATGTCGACTGAGTAAAATCAGGAACTGCCTTTCCTTGACTGAATGAACCAATGAACTTAATTGTATCAAAGTTACTTACTAGACCCCCTGATCCCAACTCATATAGTTAAAATAAATAAATGGCATTTTATTTACGTTACCAGAACTTATTTACGCTACCAGAAAGCAGTATATATATCTATTTCATTACACATTCCCAATAGTAGGTACAAATACAAAAATATTATCGAAGTCGTTACAGTCGTTTTCAAGAAAATTAGTGGTCATGTAGGTAGTTCTGTTATATTGTAAAAAATAAATTCTGAGCTAAAAATTTGTTCCAATACATATTTTGAATTTTTGAAGAATATTTGTTTTGCTTAATTTAAAATTTTGAAAATAAAATATTTCGGTCTTTTACCAATAATATTGCTGAAAATTTCTAAGTTTCTAAATTTCCACATTTTGGAGTTTTACAGTAAAACAAATTCAAATTTTTATTTCTTACTTTTTAAATTATTCTATATGATTATTTGCAGATAATTACTAAGATCCCATTGAATAATTCCCAATTATACCGTTAAATTATATACATTTTCATATGCATATTCATCAGACGTTTTGATTAGGTATCAGAATAATCTTACCTGTCAATTAGTTTCAACTATAATGTACAATACAAAAGTATACAATTCTATAATTATGATTGACCTTCAGACATATTCAACTTAAAATAATTTGTCTAGATTTAAACTTACAAAGAATATTTTAATTCAGTTTATCGTGAATTTCGCAAGAAAATTTTCTAACTATCTTAATTGACAGTGCCTAAATTAAATTTGTGAGTCTTCACAATTATTAGTTGACATTATATGTTGAAATATTTTTCATTCGGATTAGTGAAAAGAATTTAATAAAATTCTGAGAATCCGTTAAATAAATTTCGGTTGCATTGTGCCAGAAATCATTTTTGTCGGCGCATCTAGTTTAAGCTAAAGCTTTTTAGTACCTACATGTACAATCGAAAGGTCGCTTTTGAATAAAAAAATAAAATTATTATTATTATTATTATTTTTGTCATAAATTTTTTAAATATTTAACAGTATAAAAAACCCATTATAATCAATTTTTGAAAATGGCGTGAAATTTTTACACATCAATAAATTATATTTGTTTCAATGACATTTTTTATTGTCTTATTTATTGACATTTTGATTGTGCTTCTTAATGAATGAAATAAAAGTCAGTACGTTGAACTGTCACCCCGAGTTACAATAAAATGAAAATTCAGTGCTGTCATTATCAATAGCTGAGTACTGGATAGTATAGAAACACAATACCACACCAGTGGCTTTCAAATTGTTAGGGCCAGTGCACACCGTGTTTAACTATAATCCTGCCAGCCAATTCAAAAATAATGAAAATAAATAAATATGTTCAGGGATACAGCAAAAAAGCGGGGCCCACAGTGATATAATTAACCTCAATCCAAACCTGTTTAGTATAATGCATAAAATACCTCAAGTCAATTACATGTACTATTGGATAAGTGGTAATATACTATAGTAAGTTTATGTAATTACATCTCTATGTTAGTTGTGGTTATGCGGTCAGTATTTCGTACAGAGACTTACAAATACGCATTCGATAATTATATTTCAATCGAAATAATTGCTTGCGGTTTTACAGTAATATTGCATCTACATATATACAGATTTCATAAGAAACCAAACATGAATTTATTTGTGTATTGATAAATTTGATATCCTCATATATTTATATAATTTATATGTACATATATTCAAACACATATTATTATTTCAAACAAGAATTTAATATAATTCACTGTCAGCGTGTTTTGTTTGGTAAATTTGGTTAGTAAATCTGTTTGTAATAATTTGTTGTTTCCTAAAAAAAAAATATATCCAATCCACGAAAAATTTGCATGAACTTGTTATAATGTGACTTGATATTACCAAATGTATTGCAATTGTTCAATACTAAAAAAGAACCTAAAAAATGATTTTTTTGTAACAAAAATTAAATTTTAAATGTAATTTTATTTTTTTTGCTAAGAAATACCGCTGATTGCAAAATTATAACAAAATCATTTTTTTCATTAACGAGATAAACAGGAATAACCTATTCATGCAATTTTATCAAAATACCATAAAACCTTGTTCCCATTAAATATTTTGTTTGTCAAAAACGTGAAACGGACTTTAATTGCAATCACTTTGAACAACCATTCCCGAAGAAAATTGAAAAAAAAATCATTGGAACTACCTACCACTTCTAGATGAACCACAATAAAAATAAAAAAGTATTAGTTTTCGAATCTTTCAAGTAGATCCAGATAAAAAGCAGCATTACATGTTGTTGTTAAAATTTAACCCGGATCAGATCATGTGGATAATAATATGCAACTATTATATTTTAATTAATAATGTACCGACGACGGCACTGGCATAATAGAATGCGCAGCACACTTTCGTACATCTAAACGAATGTACAGTAGAGCTTTGTTCAGTTACAATAAAGTCAGAACAGAAAATTACACAACAGCACATATTCGTGAAAAAAACGAACAAGCATATACTCAGCTGTCATGAAAAAATTATCTAGATTGCAATTACATATACATATAGCTGATGCAGAATTTAGTTTTAAAAATGCAGAAAATAATACTAAAAAGGGCTTTGACGGACGGTATGAACAAACCTGCTTATAGGGACTTTTCCATCATCGTTTTTTTTTATTTTGTACCAAAACTTAAATCAATTTTTTTATAAAATAACAAAATGTTTGTATGCAAGTTTAGCGTCTTAAACAAAATAACTTTGTTCATATTGCATGTATCATTTGTTGCCACGCTTATTAAAAAAAAAAACACTAACATGACTGATTTTAATAAAATCAAAATTAAAAATGATAACAGTTTAATCTCAGAATTTATTTAATTTCTTAAATTATTTCTGTATTTTGGTAAAATTTTTGTAAATGACCAACCATTTTTTTTTCTCAATTATGAAGTTTACGTTGCGCATCAGCATCAAAACAGAGGAAATATTTGATGTTTATGAATTTGCTCCGAACCTTATCTGTGTTTTTTTTTTGTCCTACTACTCATCAGCTACCGATTCATTTTTCATTTGATAAGCAAAAGAAATTAAACTAACTAATGAGTAATAGACTAGACTGCACCAAAAATACTGTCTCTCCAAAAATAAAACATTAAAATGAGTAATCCTTACATGATGCGATAAGAAAGTGGTTTCATTTAAACGCGTCTACTTCGAAGGCCGAAGCCCTCTTTTATTTTATTTTATTTGGTTCCTTATATTCAACGTTTTGAAAGCAAAGATTAATTATAATTAAAGGTCTATTACATGTCATATTTTGTATATTGTTAATTAATCGGCTTTTTTTCTAAAATAATAATTAACATCTCTTCGAACAATCATTTTATGAAGTTGCTTTTACCTGATCCTATTTTTTTAATTCTCGGAAACCGCGCACTGTTATGTAAAACTAAGGTGACCATACATCTCGATTTAGGCGGGACTCAAAGGCCGACCCATAGAATCCATCGCTTGCATTGCGTCGACGTAAACAATTGACAGCTTGATTTAATACACATATACGTTCTTATATGGGAAGTGACACATATAGATGACGTATGTGCTGGACGCAACACAAAAGTTCTGTACGCGTACTTGCCCGAAACTGCCAGATTCTACCAGATTTATTTTTTTTGTATGAACTTTGACAGTCTTTCGGGCTAAAATTGGTAGAAATGGGTAGGTTTGGGGAGTAAAGGAACAAGATTAAAAAGTAGTTGAACTCTCTCCGGCCAGCAGGTCCGTTGACAACAGTTGTCAATTATAGGCTTGTTCGATGACTGGATTCCGTTGGGTGTACCTACTCCGAACTCGTTCTGATGGGTTTTATATTCCTTCCTCTTTGTTCGACCCAGTTTACTTGCAGTTATGTTTGAAAATAAGAAATATAATGGTACTCTGCGAATTTTTATGATAAAAAGACAAACAAATAGCTTGTAAACCCAGTAATTTGATGTTTGTCTTTTCCAAAAAGTTGCATCCCTATTATGGTTGTCAAATATCAATTGATAGTTGATAGTTGATAAATTTTGAAAATCAATAATAAAAAATCCAATTGATACAACTTTTGATCATTGAGAATGGTGCAGAACGTAGTGAATTACAAGAAAATTGATAATTATCCCGGAATAATTGATCAGATTTTTAATAAATTGAGTAGTTTAATGTGTTATATATATTTTATATTTTATTGCTATTATTTATCGGTGTAATTTTTCCAAACAAAATTAAGTGTAGTTGCTCCCTTGATTGAATCTTCTTGGTCTCCGCCACTGCATACACACATAAATACCTACATATCAATTTGTTAGTTTAAACAACAAATCTCTTTCAAATACTGTTTATTTTTCTGTGTGTAATTGCAAAAAACCCAATTAACAGGTTTCAATCAAATTTAATACTCCATGATTAGAAGGTGAATTCTATCTGTCAGTTTACAATTCATTAGAAAAAGATTCTACTGCAAAGTTGAGTTGTTTTTTTTTGTTAAAGAATTTAAATGTATCTCATAAAGTCTCGAAGTTTGAGTAGACTTCAACACTAAACATCAAGTTATATGGAAATAGGTTCAGTCATTGGTGCTGCAGGTGTTTATCAATATATGTACATACAAACAAAAACTATATTTTTTCACACAGCCAGACAGACCATAAATAAAATCTTAAAGGTTTTTCTGATAATTTTTCGAATGCACGCATATTTTCTTTGAATAATCAAGTCACATTACATTTTAAAACCCAACAGAAATTCAATCTGCATCTTATTCTATTATCACACATTTGAATATAGAAACTTCATTTGGCTTCTACCTATTGAAGAAAATTGATATATTTTATCTTTACAACGTTTATTTATAGAAAAGTAAACCGTGCACATTAAGATGTTTTGTAAGAAAAATAAAAAAAAATAAATAAATACAAAAGTTAAGCTCAACACAAGTGTTTATTATATGTTATCGTATAGTAACATGCAACAAACACAACTGACTGGCAATGACCTTTCCCAAACATATTTGTATGAATATTATACAAAAAAAATTGATGTACCTTTATAACCTTTTGTTTGATTTTTCAAATGCGCGTTTATTTATAAATAAAATAACGCTGAATAACACAATTATCAAGATAACCTTTTAATTTCACTTTCACACAATGCTATTTTTGGGTAGGATTTATTTGCAATATAACAATATTAGAAAATCACTTTATACTAACAACTGCACTTTAATGTGCATTCTAATTAACATTCACTTTTTACGTTTCAATTTTTTTTTTAATCAACGTGTCACATAGAACGACCGACTCGCGTTTTCCATAAAATTTAAACGCTCAAACAAATAAAATAGAAAAAAAAATAATCATAAACTAAACAAACTTATATGCCATATACGATGACAACTGAATATAATATCCAGTTAATAATATTGTTGGTGGAATAACAAAAAAAAAAAAAACTCTAAACAAACGATCTAAACATCGAAGATGAAGTACTATTCCGTAAGAAGTGAAAACCAATTGCCATGATACCGAGGTAGGAAAAGACTAAAAAACCGGCTGAATTGAATCCGGCTATAGGTTGCAATCAAAACATTGAGAGATCAACGAACAATGAATGATCAACTAAGTAACGCGAGGAACAGAAACAGAGAAAGCCAGTCACAATCATCCGCGACCATTACGATCATGATCATCGGTATTCGGTATGCCTACGTTGATCGCGGTTATAACAAGTTTTGAAAGAGAGCGAGTTGAATTAGAGATTGAACTTGATTGGGAATGGGAGAGTTTAGCGGTGATGGTGACGGTGAATAGAAAAGCATTGCCAGGTATAACATATATTGTTTAAGTAAATTCAGAATAAAAATAATATAACGCAAATTAATTTTATTTCTTTTTAAATTCAATTGAGATGTATGTAATTGAATTTGCGAATCAAAAGAAGTTTTTTTTAATATTTCACATTACAAGCCTGAAATTATTCTCATTTCAAATCAAAACAAATTTAATTCTAAATATGTACCTAAATATATATACCTAATATAATTTAAATACCTAGAATTTTGGATACATTTAAACACACATAGTTAATTTTTTGATCTGTCTGCCTCTAAATTTTCTATATTTTTATCCTTTGAATCTATTTAAAAAAAAATGTATTTATCTGTCATTCCTATCGTAATTTGAAACATTCGTTATACAACAATGAAGATAGATCAATCATATGTAGGTAAAAAATATCTATGCATTTCTTAAAGATTTTAACTTGACTTGGGCGCCAGTTATATAGCTATCATTGAAAACCATCACTGAAATTTTTAATTGTTAGTTGTTGACTCTCAACATAAATAAAAAAACTTATGTTTAAAAATCACAAACAAGCTTAGTAAAAAATGTTGTTTTGAAAATTATTATTATTCTTTAAAAACTTGTTGATATCATATCAATTTGAATATATAAAAAAATAAAATATTTTTTATAACGTTAAACAATCTTTTCACCTTTGCTCAACTTCGTGAAGGAATTAAATTATTTACAAGAAAGAATAATTTGATGTACTTCACTAAGTACAATTAACAACACATAATTTCTGGGTTTAGTCTCTGCCCTGAACATTAGTTTTTAGAATTAATGATCTTAAAAATAACAAAAAATTAATTAATTTTGTTTTTATTTTAAATACTTAAATTCACAACTTTAAATTACATAATTAATGTTATTGTTTTAGCAAAATTACATTAATGATATTATGGAAGAGTTTCGGAGTATAATGTGATCTTTGGGCAAATTAATGCGCAAACACGTCTCTAATAATATTTATGTAATTTAAATTTAAAAATAAAATAAAATTAAAAATATAAATAGTTTTTTTATTTTTACTTTTAAAATTAATCACTAATTCAATTATCACAACACAAGAACCCAAACATAAAATGTATAATTTTGAGAAGCAAAATAAAAAATATCTCATAATCTGAATTATTTTGCAACATGACTTGAGCAGCATGACTTATATAGCTACCGATCCATCAATATCATTTTTAATTGTTAATTTTGAAAAGTTTAAAATGCAAAATCAATGATTGTTTTGATTTCAAAATAAATATTTTCACTTCAATTTATTATTTAAGGTACGAAAAATAATTTTTTAAATGCCGAAATGTAAATATGTATGTTGTTTAAAAGAATTGTTCTTTTTTCTGTTTGTGGTTCATAACTCGGCTTAATTTCGGGATTTTTTTTGTTGGATTCCTATTGAATCAGGTAAGAACACTGCAACGAAGCTGAACATTTTTAATTATTTCGACCGGAAAAGTCGGAGAAACGTGAATACCCGATATTGCATACTTTTAGGGGTGAATGGTTGCGATATTTGAACATTCCATTTTATATACGAAGTAAAAAATATTTATTCGACAAAAACACTATGGAATTGACAATCAGCTAATTTTGTCCCTCACGACATTGGGATCGCCAACAGATGGCGTTACTCTTAGACTGCTACATTTGTGTGTATACAAATTATTTTTAGCGTGCCAAAAAATTCATTGTAAAGAGTTGTTTGGTAATTTTATTTTCATTTTTTTATTGTTTAAATTGATGAAAATTTCCACGCCAAATCGAATGGACCAGCTAGTTTTTATAAATTAGTTAAAAAAAGAAATAAGCAGAATATTAGTTTTTAGTTAAACACGGGTCAAACCAAAAATTATGTTTTTGGAATAGACACACCTAACATCCACCAAAAAAAAAAAAATAAAAATAACGTTTTTTGGTTTTCTTAAAAAAAGTAAAATTACTAAAATTTAAACTTAAAGTGTAAGGCTGCAGTGTTGCACAGTAAAGTGTTTAAATTATAAAAAAATCTGTTCCTATTTTCATTTTCATCATTGAAATTCATTCATATTATTTTTAGTTTTTATATGTTTATGCCACTTCTATATGCGATTCTGATTCGGTTATTGTTTTACAAAAATAAAAATTAAACCAAAATTCTAAAACCAGTTTCCAACAAGTGCAACCACATTATACGAGTTTGTATAATTCCCATATATGACAATGTTCAAGCGGTTCTGTTGTCGTACCACATAAAACTTCCACTCACACGTCAGACCGCATGACCACTCCTGACGGTCCAGCAACATATAACTACTTTAAAATTCCACTGGATGTCAAGCAATATGGCCACGCCGAAATCTATGGTTAACGGTTGAGGTTCTATATTATTCTATACCAGCACATACCTAGCACTCACATTCTGTGTTGGTGATACTCCATGTCCAAATGCATAATGCTGCTATAAAAAACTTCATAGTTTGAAGGATTATTTGTCCTTCCTTTATTTTTCTTCTTAATTTACTCACAAGTGTATTATATCCTTGTAGAAAATATTCAAGCCTCAAATCCACCGTCCCTCACCCACCCCCATTACCTTCTCCACCATCAACACCCACACACACATACAAACACTTGGCCTGTTTACATGTGGAAAATATGAGATGTATGTTTATGTGTGTGTGTTTAGTTTATACTTCATGAGAAATAGGGACATAATTTGTTAAGGACATGAAAGCAAAGGCAAACATTCTGTGATTGGCAGGTGCACCCCCTGCAGCCACCCCCATCATCGTCCTCGTCATCATCATCTGCTCGAGTTCTGGTTAACTTTGCAGAAATTGTAATAAATTCTTATAGCTCGCACTTGTGTCGCTGCTGTCGACTATATATGTTCGGCCGCCGCCGACGGCAGTAGCACGGGGGTATGTGTGTTAATACGTCCATGACCCACACAGCAGTTGTAGGAGGTACGACAAGTGGTGGCCGCAGGCTCTAAAGGCAGAGTAACGCATAAAAGGATTTGTTTTTTTTTTTTTGGTTTTTTTTTTGCATAAAGTATATACACGATTTATGGTGTTCATTTATTTAGACGTGTCGTCGATCTATACCATGGGTTTTCTTTGTTTGAATTTGTTCCAGCTATAATACTTACGCACAACCATCCCCAAACTATAACCCACTAGTCAACGCTCACCACCAAACCAAGGTAAACCTAAACTCTGGATGAACTATCGACGACATTTGATTTCTTGGATTTATATATAGATAAATAAATAAATGTACATATATAATATAGCATGAAGAAAGATAGATACTTTTTCTACATATAGATAGTTTATTATTTGGGTAGTTATATGATGGAGAAAAAGTATAAGGAAACGGGACGGGGCAGGGTTACGATCATATAGTACCAGTGACTGGTTTTATTTTTCTTCTTTTATTTTACCAGCGTAATAGCTGTCGTATAGTGATATCTTTCAGCTATTTTGAGACGTTTTGAAATTGGCAATGAAACGTGATACAATCAGGCGAGAGCACAAATCTAAGGGGCTGTGCCGTAGATTTTTTTATATACCTAGGCATGTTAGGGATATTGTCGAAAATGAGGGTTTATACTTTACTACACACATAAATATATGGTTAGGTTATAGTCATAAGATTGTGTTGTTTATTAACAACGAGCTGGTGAAAGATAATTTTCAATAAACTTTTAATGATTTTTCATATTTTCTTTATCTAATAGTTTAGTTTGTCATAATTCCGTATAAAAAGCAGATCAAAATCAAAACTTTAGTTGGTATTTAAAGAATTTTTCAGATATAACTGCGAAGAAATTAATGGATAATAGGCACCTATGACTAGACTTACATTAATCATTTTAGATGATAAGTTTTTATACAGAAATGACAACAAAAATAAACACTAGACGAAATTTTTTTTTTTAAATTGATTGCGAGGGAGATTTTGGAGTCTTAAGTATATAACATTAAAAGTAATATAAATTTGATACTGATTTTTTTTATATTTGGAGGTGAAAGTAAGTCTTATTATTTTTTTTTGTAAATTCGTCTTAAACTTTGCCTATTACTTTTTTTTCGACAACAAGTAATATGCTCGAATGGATCCCACCAACTTAAACTTACCGATAAAAAACTGTAATGTAGCTAAATAATTAAGATGAATGTTAATGATGGTTCAAAAATGAAATGATATCTTTAACGAAAAAAATATGAAAAGAGTCAATAGTATAGGTAGGTACTTAAAAAATGTATTTGTTTGCTTGAGTTATTTTGGTTAAAAAAATATATTTTCAAAATACTATTTAAATCCATAAATTGTCTGAAATTCAAAAATTATAACAAATTCGGACAAACCTTTAAAAAGCTAACTCAAAACTATGCCTATTTTCCATTATTGGAATTTTCGGCAAAAACCGAAAAAGTATGAAGTTTAATAAAAATCGTTAGAACTTAGAGCCATTTTCGAGAAATTTTAAATAAAAAAAACAGGTAAGTCAACTAACCCACCCAGAAAAATAATCGGTTAAAAACAACAAAAAATTAGGTTAACTTAAATAACAAACATTGTTAATATACAACCTGCAAACTCACCAAGTTAAATTATACGAGTCAGCTCGATTAAATAGAATTATTTAAATCTACACGTACCTATACACACTGATAAAGTGTACTAACTTTTATTAAACTACTTCTGGGTTAGTTTGTTTGGTTTCAATAAATACTTAGGTTAGTTAATAAAACATATTAAATCACAATAGATAAGCAATCTACTCAGAGTGAAATTAATTAAATAAAATTATTTGATTTAAGCAAGTTACTCGTTTAACATAAACGATCTCCAAATTGCTAATCTTAACCAAGTTTATCCGTTAATATACGTTAGAATTCATATAGTGAGCTATGTAATTTTTACACTTGACTACGTAATATTTAATACTTTTTCTTAAACCCACCGAAAACATTCTCGGTTAGTATAATTATTTTTCTGTATGCGATTTAGATGAGCTGAAAAAAAAAACATCGAATTTCATTTTTAGGGAATCACATAAAAATGATCTTTACAAGATTTGGACCAAACTAGATCCCCCGTTTAGGCTCTAACTCAAATGACAATTGACGCACGGAAGCACAGATGAACAGAACAGACCAATCGACGCACACAAGCGTATTTTCCCAAAAAAATGGCCAAAATAATTTTTTGGTGTTATATAAACCCATATTTAAAACAACATTTTTTACGTAGATTTATGCGAAAATTTTGTAGAATTTTATTACTTAAAATTAATAGAAAATAAATTTTTATAACAACAAGAAAAATGTGGAAAAAACGATGATGGTTAAAAGAAACCCACTTTTTCTGACTTCTCCAAATTCGTAGTGTTATCTTTGATCATGTAGGTATAAAACCTCGTATTTTTTTACACAAAACCAATACCTTATAGGTAAAAAGCAAGTACAAGGTTTATATAAATTTTTTTTGACAAAAACTTGAGAAAATGTTAAAATATCAGTTTTTTGTTTTTGCTGTACATACTCTGAACCTTATGAACATGTATACACTCTCTATATATTCATATATATTTGTCTTCTGCTATACGCGCAGGCATATTTTACATATTTTTATAGATCCATCAGCTTTATTTTGATTTTTTTTTTTAATCTTTATCCTTAAAAAGCTTTACCAAAATTAATAGTTTTAATAAAAAATGTGTTTTACGACTTGTTTTTCAACTGGGGCTGTCGTATCCATAAGACCATTTTAAAAGAGTCAACCATTTTTTATTTTTTTTCAATACAATTTTATCTTTCATTTATCACCAATTGCAACCTTCAACCCCATGAGCTAAGTCATGGTCGAAAAACAGTTTGTTTCAAATATAGGCTTGCCAAGGCCATGCGATCATTTTAAAGAAGGTAACCCTACATTTTTCGATCTCTGGTTGAGCTCTACAGCTTGAGCTTGGTTTTAAACTTAAGCTATGGTCGAGTTATGATCGAAAACATGCATTAAATCCCATAAGACCATAAATTGTTGTATATACAGGGTGGCGCACCAATTGTGCTACAATAAGAAATTCAAATAACTTTTTTTTTAATCGATGTATTTCATTTATTTTTTTTTATTGGTTAGAAAATTAAATTTTATTTTAAATAGTTAATTGTTTTTAAAGATTATAGACCGCAAATGACCTCCACGCTGTCCCACGCATATGCGGCACCTTGTCAAAAAATTATTCATTGCGGCCTGAAGAGTTGAAGTTGGGATCGCCTCAATTATTGTCGTTATGGACTGCTTTAATTCAGTTAAATTCCTGGGCTTCGTTTTATACACCTCTTGCTTGACATAACCCCATAAAAAGAAGTCTGGTGCAGTCAGGTCAGGTGACCTTGGGGGCCAGCGAAGAGTGGAGTTCCTAGAAATTAATTTGTTTGCGAATTTTTTGTTTAGCTCCGCCATAACTGGTCTGGCTATATGTGCAGTTGCTCCATCTTGCTGAAACCAAACGCTGTTGAATGGTATACGTCTTCGGCGCAGTTCTGGGTAAAAAAACTCCTTCAACATCTTTAAATAACGGTCCCCATTGACAGTAACGGTTACACCGTTTTCTTCAAAGAAGTACGGCCCGACAATACACCTTGATGAAACTGCGCACCACACAGTGACTCGTTCTGGGTGCAGTTCCGTCTCATGGAGCATTTCTGGATTAGACTCATTCCATATACGGCAATTTTGCTTGTTAACATTGCCGTTAAGATCAAAATGGGCCTCATCAGACATGAACAAACAATTGATCAATGTGTTGTCTTCTTCGGCCATTGATATTATTTTTTTGGCAAAATTCCAGGCGAACAGGCAAATCCTGAGGGTTTAACTTGCTAGTAATTTGGACTTTGTACGGAAATAAGTTTAAATCGTCATGAAGTATCCGTTGTAATGACCGTCTACTAATTCCAATTTGCCCCGATAAGTTTCGGGTCGAAACGTTCGGATTGGCCTGTATTGCAGATGCTACTGCTGCGATTGTATCCTGAACCCGAACATTGGCATCTCGATGGTACGGCCTTCGTGCGATGCTTCCAGATTCGGCAAACATGTTTACAAACCTCATAATGGTCCATCTACTCGGGGGATTACCGCCAAACTCCCGCCTAAATTCCCTTTGGACGGAAATGACGGACTGCAAAGCATGGTACCGTTGCACTATCCAAATTCTTTTCTCCGTATCCCAAGCATCCATTTTTATAAATCTAAATAGTAACCTACAAAATAAAAAAAAAATAAGCCGATTACTCACACAGAAAAAAAGCTATTACGTTTTATTTTTGTAGCACGATTCGTGCGCCACCCTGTATATGCAATCCATGTTAATTGTTTTTATCTTAGGTAGATCTATCAATTGAGTATGGCATTAAAATATCTAAACTTATATGAGCTTTGACGATCGATGTTTAGAGTATATAAGTAGAACAGAATAATTTTGAACATATAATATTTGTTATTCTTTATGAATACCATATCAGATGCAAATATGTAGAATGTTTTAATTGGGCTGAAATTTATAAATAATTTTGCGCACGTTAGCAAACCTCTTTTAGTTTTTTTTTAGCCACATCAAATGAAGGCTTTGTGACGTCTATCAAGGTCATTTTTAAACTGTTTTCAGTATTTAACTGAATTTTCGAGAGAATATATTTAATCTTTAAATTTTGTCATGAGAATATTTAAAGCTGTTTGTATAATTTTACTACAGCTGGTTACTCATTTTTGTTCGAAAATAAATTAAAAAAAAATCAATTATGTCGGGTAAATCACCGGTGGTGGTTCAAAACGTGAAATAAAATATTCAACGAATTGCTTTCACAATAAAGCCATGATTTTACGGACTATATGACAAATAGCGTCACGTCTTTTGTTGGAACCAAATAAAGTTAATATCACGGGTTTCAATTTCCTGTAACAAAAAGTCAGTCATAGACACATGCCATTCTTGACATTTACGTTCTGGCTGGTATTTTAAACCACAAAGTCAATAAATCACACCAAAGCATTGTTGTTTCTTAATGTAATTGCAGCTATTAAAACTTATTGAAATGCTCTTTAGTCGAAAACAGTGGATCTTCTTCAGAAAATTAGAACTTCAAAATGGAATCGCATGTCAGCCAATTACCTAACAAACTGGATTTTTTTGTTTTTGAAAATAGTACCTTTTAATGAATCATCCATTATTAAAATAATTTAAAAATAGTAGCGCAAAATTTTAAACAGTTTACCTAATGCAAAGGTATTGGCATGATACTTATTAAGAATTTACTAACTTTAAAACTCTTTACCAAAATTTCAACAAACCAGTTAGAATGTTTTTTTTTTTTAAATCAATAATTAATTTATTCTTTTGAAAAATTTGCTTTTGTGCAAAAAAATTCATTAAAATCAGTTTAACTGATAATGAGATCAAATAAAAAAAAATTATTCTATGAGAAATACCATTTTTAAACGATAGACAATTTTTTTCCATCGTAGATCGTACAGATAGTTAACACAAAAATAATCAATTAACTCGTATATAATAGCAATTTCTGAGAAAAATGAGATTTGTAATACCGGTTTTTAAATATTTGCATGGGAGCTACCGTTATTTTTGTTTATAAGAATAATTTTCGTTTAAAATCTTCTAAATAATGTTAAAAACTACTGGGTGTCAAGTTTAATAAAAATTGACTAAGTCGTGTTCGAATTATAAAGTTCTCAAAAAAAAAATTTGAAACTTTTTTAAAAATCCAAAAAAAAATTTGTTTAAAAATTTTGTTATACAAAACTTTTTAAACTTTTTCAAACATTCTCCATAAAAAAATTGATCAATATCAGTTGAACTGTTCATGAGAAAATCGAAAGTAAAAAAAATGCTTCTATTGGAGATACCATTTTTAACAATTTTTCGGAATTTTTTTTTATAAAATGGTTTCCTTTTTGTAAACAAAATTACTGACTTTTTTTAAGTTTTGAGAACGTTTTTGAGAAAAACAAGATTTTCATTTTATGCAAAAAAAATTTGTACGGCATGAACCGTTAGTTTTGGTCTTAAAAAAAATGAAAAAAACGTGTGGGAGAATGCAAAAAAAACGCTAGGTACCTACCAACTTTGAAGAAAATCGACCTAACTGTTTAGGCAGCAGCCTAAGACAGACGGACAGAATTGCGAGATCCACTTTTTTCGACTTCGCTATCATCGTAATGTCAACTTTGATCAAAATCCCGAGTTCGATTTTTTTTACGAATCCAAAACTGGTCGTATATGTAGATATATGACGAACCCTTATATCGCAAATAAAAATATATCTTGATAAATCATTGATGGTCCGCGTAGAATTAAAAAATCTGAAATTAGCAAAATCGTTATAGAAGTCTTCTCCGTTGCCAACTGCGCATTTCATCAGTTTTTACTGAAATTTCTATATGACGTAAACTTTGTGAAAAACTCTGGGACTTATGTGATTTTCTGTAACTGTAGAGTAGTCGATTTTTTCGGAAATCATTTAGGCCCGTTTGCTGATACTACACTTAACGATTTAAGTTGAACTTAAATTCTTAAGGGGTACTTTTTCCATGTCATAAAGTGATACTTAAGAAAATAAGTTCAACTTAAATCGTTATGTGTAGTATCAGCAAACCTCCCTTATAGATTTACAAAAACGCAATTTGAAATGAACAACAATATACGAGTATCTACAGTAATTAAATTTGACTTATAGCTAAACAAATTCAAACCA
Source organism: Epistrophe grossulariae (assembly GCA_929447395.1). Taxonomy (NCBI): domain Eukaryota; kingdom Metazoa; phylum Arthropoda; class Insecta; order Diptera; family Syrphidae; genus Epistrophe; species Epistrophe grossulariae. Next base: position 132,683,976 of record OV839568.1, on the reverse strand, counting down.
GAATGCCTAGTTACGTAAACCAACTTAACTCTGAATCAAAAATTACTTTTAATTCTTATACAAAAGTAAAAAAAAGTGCATATAATTCATTTATTTTTTTCCCAAGTAGGTATCTACCTCCTTATAGGTACGAAGCATTTTACATACATTTTACGTTCATTTATTCTATAAGAGACATGATTTCACGAAGATGATACCAAAGAAGTTTTTGGTTATTCGCCCTAAGAGTCTTTTCTTACAGGTTTTATAGGTACCTACCTCAAGCATATGTATAGCAACAATGGAGTACGTACAAGTATATACGATTATACATTAACTTCCATAGAAAAATATTACAAAACTTGAAACTTTATGAATTTCCTTTGAAATAATTAATATTTCATATACTTTTGCGTTGAGCACAGTGCACCACCATACCAATACAATACATAAACTAAATGAAGCAGAAGCATGATGTTAAAGAAGAAAAATACAAAAAAAAACGATATATGCGAAATTGTATTTCTCCTTGGCAAATATAGTTTGCCAGGAATATACTACGAGTATAATATAGAAAGCACAGGAAAAGCAAACTCTTATTCACTGCACGACTTTATCGATTTATCGCCTCATTTCCTCTGTTTACGTCAACTTTTAATTAAAATCGAGTGCCTACTCTCAACTAGACTTACAATCAAAAAACACATTCATATACACGTATATGTACAGAAACACACACACAAAATCACACACCCACAAAACACAAACGCATGCATAGAATATTGCATTTTAAATGCACAAGCACATGTACAATGTACATTGAACAGTACACCAAAAAATACTTATGCATGCACAAAATTTATATTGTTTCGATTTTACGCCGTCGGTCGTCGTCGATTGGGTGGAGTTTCCTCTCAATTCACCCACACTCAACTCACTCAAGTCTTCTTTGTTGTTTTTTTTTTTTTTTTTTTTTAGAAGTAAAGCTTTTAGTAGAAAGGATAAACATTCTTTTTACTCAGAAGTTCCCCCCTCTTCCCCACCACCACTTCCCATCCAGCACCCACACAAGCCATGTGTATCACAGTAGATTCAGCTTAAGCGTTTTAACTTGTAAGGTGGAAATTAAAAAAAAAAAAAAATAGAAAAAAAAAATCACAAGGAAACTAAAATAACAAGCAAAGAATGAACGTCCTTCTTGGAATCTCCTTCTATACGTATAGTCTAAGCCCGAGCCCAGGAAGAAGTCTTTCCTGTTGGGAGAAAAAAAAAATCAAAAAAAAGTATTAGGTACAAAAAATAAGCTAAAACGACTACGATGAGAAGGAGTCCATGCAATATAGCAGGAAAGAAACCGAAGAAATATAGAAACGAAAGAGTCGACTTTATTTTTAAGCTATGCTTAGTGTTGGTGATAGTGGTGTGGATAGTGCTCCACTTTCATACGTATAAAGCTGCTTCTCATGATGGAGGTGGCAGTGGCAGCAGGATGTTGCAAATAACTACATATATACGAGAAACTATATAGGAAAGAAAATCAACTTGAGAAATAAGCGGGAAGCTATAGTGTCCATATCGCCCACAATATCTATAAGAAGATACATAGATAGATATATTACAGTTAAGTATAAAAACATCATCTCTTATGCACTCTTTTTTTTATTTGTAATTATGATGTCAAGAGTGAAGTGCTTTCACTTATAGTCAGTATCGCATTGTTTGAACAAAATTGAAGTTCTATAACTTGTGAGGTTTTTTTTTTTTATAAAAAGATATAAAAGATAATGTACCATACCTATACCATCGAAGCATGTGCTTGTATTGTTTATCTATATGTTTTGATCATTTTCATCACAGCAGCACCTTTACACGTTTTTGTTTAGCAATGGGAAATGTATAAAAATGAAATAACTACGTGTCAAGAACACTTTTAAATTTATAACAAAATAAACCAAGTGAGAAAAATTTCCCTCTATATTTATGTATGCATGATTGTATTCGTAGGTAAACTTGAAGATTTAAAATCTTGACCTCTTTGAAAAAAAAGTATATTTAAGAATCTAGATAATGCTTAAATACAAGGATTACCAAGTTGTTACTTGAGAAAACTACAATGTTATCGATAAATAACAAAGCATTGATTTTTAAAAAAAATTAATGGGGCAAGTGCACTGTGACCTAGAGAGATCAGATCTATTGCATATCATCTCCATCTAAAACTGAATTTTATATATTTTTATTGTATAATCAACGCGTCCTCAAGATAAAATAGAACAGCGTTTCAAAAAAGTTACCGCTGCGGATTGGTTTTGGTTGTCTAAATATAACAATGAGAGAGAAAAATAAAGTAAAAAAAAGAATTTCACATTGGTGTTGTGCAACTAAAGAAAGAATCTCTGGGGATGAATGCGAATATTTCAGTGGAATAGTGTTAAAAAAAGATGCGATCAAATAACAGGAAAGACATGAAACATTACGACGCACGTGACGGTACTCGAGAGACACAAATGCTAGTCGTACCTTTTTTTTGTCAATATAAATTTCAAAAGATTCAAGCTGATTTAAGGTTCCCCCACACCAACGCGAATTTTCGGTGGCGACGACGAAAACAACAATAACAACAAGTGGTTGGCAATGAAAACAACACGTTGTTATTATTGTTTTCGTCTTCGCCACCGAAAATTCGCGTTGGTGTGGGGGAACCTTTAAGGAGCACCTTTTCAGCTTATAACACGAATTTATTTTTTATAAATAACAAACAGACAGATCAGAAGAAGAGACAAATTTCTTACATCATCGTCGAAGGAAACTTAAGCACTTTAGCATCTTTTTTGCCGACTTGGAATATATGTGGTCGAGAATTTGACAGCTGTTCAGTTTCCTAAAAAGCTGCCAGTTTCCTGAACAGCTGTCAGTTTCCTGAACAGCTGTCAGTTTCCATCCTATGATGGAGAGTGAAAATGGAAGTGGATTTCGCTTTAGGAGACAACATTGAAATTTTAAAGTATTAAATTCTAAACGGTTATTGTAAAATATTGATCGATTTATTTAAATTTCTATGATACATGTATTAATTGGGCTTATTGATCTGTGCAATTTTTATACGATTAAAACTAATCCATTTTTTTTTTTTAATATTCTCGACATTTGGTTGGGTACTTTTCACCATTTTCAAGGGATTTCTTTGTTATTGGACTTTTAGACACTAAAGCGGTTTTTGTTTCCCCATTTAATAAAATCCTGCCCAGATAAGAATTCAAATGAGCTTATGATACGATGTTGTTATAGGTCAAAATATAAATATATGACAATTTGAAAACATATATGAAAATCTGTGGTCAGCAAAACAATTTAATGGATTAAAAGATTCAGATCTCTGCAGGCATTGATGGAAATGAGAAAGATAATAGGAGAAAAATCGAGGCCCTGAGGTACACCAATATTACTTTAGCTAATTTCAGACTGAAAAGCTTCAAATATCTACGACTTGAGCAGCTCTAATCCAACGAAAAAACGATACCTATAATGCACGCACGAAACAGAACTTGATGCTAAATTCTTTCAATCGCTTTTGAAATATAAAGTGAATAATATAAAATAAAATAAATAAAAGATCCCCCACACCAACGCAAATCTGTCGCGGCGACGACAAAAACAATAATAACAATTTGTGTTGTTTACATTGACAACCACGTGTTGTTATTATTGTTTTCGTCGTCGCCACGAAAGATTCGCGTTGGTGTGGGGGAACCTTAAATTGTGTGGTGCGACTGCTCATGTAGAACCAGGGCCTAGTGACTTAGAACTCTCAACCATTTCAGTGTGCGTGTTATTGGCAGGAATAGAATACAATTTTCTGCCAAATCCGAACGGCTAAGGTGAGGAGCACAGCTCTGCTGTCAAAATTCTGACGAAAAAAAATCTTGCATTTTCTTGCTCAATTTGTAAGCGAGACAAATCTCTGAGATTTCAACTTTTAGAATGAGCCAATTTTTCTTCAGTTTAGAAAAATTCAGATTTTTGTGGTTTTTCTCTCAAATACCAATCAGCTCTAAGATTTAATTTTTCTGAACTTGCATAAGAGATCACAGATGGGGATATTTTTTTACTTGCTGCGAGGGCTCTCTGTAAAACACTACTATTATTTTCTTTACATAGGAATAGAAACGGCTTTAGACAAAAATTCACAAAAATTCACAGAATATCACAGAAATTCAACAATAAGAACCTAATATCGTCTTTCTTGGTATTATAACAGATTTTTTAAAACACAATAAATGTCCTTAAAATACCTTTATTAGGCGCCAGTTATATACAAGCTTTCATTGAAACTCAACATTGAAAATTTTAATTGTTAATTTTGAGGCACTTAAAAAGTGAAATAAGTGATTATTTTAATGCAAATAAAAAGCTGATAACTCAATTGTTATTTCTAGTCAAAAAAATATTTCATTTTGGCCCAGCCTATCGCAGGATATGAATTTCTTTATTTCAATGATTGAACCACCTTATCATTGATCATTGAAATCTTAGAAATAGTTTTATGTGAAAGGTAGGGCCAAAATGAAATATTTTTTTGACTAGAAATAATAATCGAGTCATCAGCTTTTTATTGGCATCAAAATAATCACTGATATCGCTTTTTTAGGGCCTCAAAACTGAAAATTAAAATTTTCAATGATGAGTTTCAATGAAAGCTATAACTGGCCCCTTATATAAGGTTTAATATGAAACAACGCTCTCAATCAATACTTGGGTCATAATCAATTAAACTTATTGAATATATTTCACCCGGTATGGTACTGTATGGCTGTATGAGTATGTATATTTTATATTATAAACATGCAATAATTTTTCATTGGCACAACATGAAAATTGCTACCCATAAATTTAAGAAAATACAAAAAAAAAACCCAAAATCACGTTCCATACCACACTGACAGCAGACGAACAAGTTACAACTTACAACACAACAAAAAAAATTAACGAAAACGAAACAAATACCCAGCAAGCAAGCAAGCATTGTTCGATAATTAAGTCAATTAAATTATTTAGCTGTCAGTTGATGGTGGCTGCCTCTTGTTTTATTCATACGATTTTAATTGTTTCAATGCACCAACAGCAGAATCAGTAGCAGCAGCATCAGTAATAGCACAAGTACAACCAACAACCATATATAGTTCAGTGATGCAGAAATTTCCACTCCGGAATCGATGTAAGCCGAACAACAATAAGGCATTTGGAAGCACTGACACCCACATTCGAATGCGACGATATTGTTGCAGCAGCAGTAGCAATCCTCACAAAATGCCACCACCATCTGATGCACCTCAAAGGCTACAAAGGATATGCCAACCAATACCATCTGCTACTTCACTTGAAAAATGTCAATTGTCAATGGAAAAGCCAGCAGTGAAAGTTTGTAATCGAGTTTTTAACGAAGAGGCTGAAAATGTTGCCACTTGGAATGATGTTTTGAGTAAAAGCAGAAGAGGGTGCAAGCAGGTGAGTTGTATAAGTATATATGTAGTATAAAGGTATAATGTGAATTAAGTAAATTTAAGGTTGTGATGCTCAATGATCCTTTGAGATCCTATTAAAATGGAAATGAAATTTTATTAATTCAAAGTGCATTTTAGGTAATTTATTTTTTTTTTTTTTTTTAATTCAAGAAATCCATCATAAGTATTTATGTACAAATTTCCATAAAGGTGATACTTAGCTACAAAAATACAAAGTGAATGGGTAGAGATAAACATTTTGGTAGAAATCAGGGAGCCAAATTAGGCGACGGCAAACTTGATTTTTGTATTTCGTATTTCGAATTTCGATTTTCTTCTTTCTTCTTGGGCGATAAATGAAATATTTGCCTGGGGTGGAATCGGCTAAGGTGATAAATGATTGTCACATCAAACGTGGTCAAATGTGATTGTCATTTAGTTTTCCGTCTGGGTAAGGTGATTCAACTCAATTCAATACAATTGAATACTTTCCAATGGCATTTGTCAAAAACATGATTGCCATAGTGAATGTTTCAAATGTTTGTAATGAGCTATCGAAAATATAGAACGAAAATGACGTCTTTGCTATATAATTCTTATGTTTTCTTCATATTCCGGAATATAGTAAACTTTTTTGGTCACAAGAATGTTAATTTTTTTCTGTATGAACGGTAAAAAAAAGAACTCTGAAAAATTCTTACAATTTTTGTAGGCTGCTGGTAACTCTAGTCGTACTCAGGCAGAAACCTCAAATTTGTTGGAAAATGACAATCATATTTTTGATGTGATAGCTCTTTAGCTATCAAATCATCAAATGTGATATCATCTTACACAGACTGAATTGCTTGATTGTGACTCTCACTTATCGCAAATCACCATTACACGATTCCACCCCTGATATTTTCAAATTGATTTTGGCGTCATTTCAAGTACCTACGTATACATATTTTTCGGTTTTTGTGAATTTTGGTTTAGTTGATTTTAATTATGAGGATTCTGGTTTTGTGGATTTAAGTTTCGTGAATTTTGGTTTGTGGATTTAAGTTTTGAGGCGAAATCTTAGAAGGAGCATCAAATTTAGTACAATAAGTGATACTTTTAGCCCCGGTCTGCCCTATCGAACTTTTTCAGACTTAATAAGTAGGTATATTTTCTATGATTTCTTGGCTGAAAAATCAGAAATATTTGATAGTATTTACTTTTCATTTACGTCCCACAAGCAAGAACTATAAAAGTGTGTTAAATATTAGCAATTCTTAAATGATCTAAAATCAAGAAACCAACAAATTGCCACTTCATCGAAAAGTTTAAATTGAAAAAAAAAATAGTGACGTGTGAGATGAAATTGAAGCACCATTTTGTATCATAAACAAGCTAGGTAGGTACACTTAAACTTATGTATCTACTTTATGATTTCATGTCCAGTTTTGCTTTAAGAATAATTGACATACTTTTAGAAACGCTTAAAAGTGATATAGGTATTATTATACATTTTAAATGGACACTTAAGACGACAACTTCTCTCTCTCTCTCTCTATCTATACAAGAGACGAAATAAGAGCACATGCCATAGACACTTTTGAGGACTTGACGTCTTAATACCTCGACGAGTAGGTACATACATACATACATATACATGTATAGTCAAGTGTTGTATTTTTATCGTTAGTTTTATCGTATATCGTTTCTCATTCAATGAGGCTAATGTCCATTTCATGTTGAGGTATCCTTCGTTATCCTCTTGGTGTTGTGCCTTCGCGTCGTATATAGTTATATTGTTGATGTCGTTTTCGACGTCTTTACGACAACAAATGTCGACTTTTTGAACCAAACCAAGACAACGACAAACGGAAATTCTTATCTTTATCGACGAATGTTTAGCAACGCTACTATTTACCACTATAATATCCATCGTCGCGCGTCGTCGTCCTTTTTTCATTCTTTCATTTCAAATCAATTGTGAAGGACCAACGTATAAATTCGTATATACCTATACATATGTATGTATGTATATTGTGTCGTAGAAATAAGAAGTAAAAATAACAACAACAACAAAATATTACAACCAAGCTTGTATGAGAAAAATTAAATATAAAAAAATAAAAAAAAAAAATAAAAGGACGAGGAACAAACATTGAAATGAACTTTAACTGGCACCTTTATGTACGAAAGGAAGCCATTAAGATAGAAGAAGGAAAATAATGTCGGTCTATGTCCATCAACAGGCAATTAAAATGCCCTTTTAACTGTTTCTTTTTCACCGTTTAGAGACTTTTTTTTGTTCTCTATTTTTCTATATATATACGTACATAGATATGCTACTAGATGTGGATTGGTGGATTGGCATGGTTTGGCGTTTTTTATTAACTAGAAAGGTCGGGATTGGCGGTGTGATTGAAGTTTGTGTTTTTTTTTTGGTTTCCTTTCTTTTGCAATATTGTTATAAGGCGCTATAATAATGGTGTTTCTAACGCGTTTTTTTTTTCTTTCTATTCATTCGCAGTGATTTTATTTCAGGATTAGACCACTAAGCTAGATTTTATTAACTTTTATTTTAGATTGTATCGCTGATGTGATTCAAATAACAATAAAGGGAAAGGATTTTATGTTTTTTTCCTATTATAAGAATTATATCGTTATTCTTTGTAATTTTTGATAAAATTATTATTATCTTGATTCATATAATTGCAAAATATTTAGGAAATCGTGACGGAAGTGGCCCAACTATCTAACGGTACATAGGTATTTTGATTCTTGAAACAAAATGTCGAATTTGCAAAACCACAATCCTGTTGCTCTAAATTTCTTGTTTAAGTTTACATATTTCAAAAATTGTCATGGAATTGAAATAATGTATTCAAAGAGTCGTAGTGAAATTGTCAACAATAGATTTAGCCAGTTCAGATTTCTGAGATCTAACTGAGCAAATTTCTGTCAGTTCCACTGAGCAGAAGGAGAAACTTGAACAAGATTTCACCTTAGAAGTCAAAAGCATTCTCCATCTCTTCTTTTATAAATTGAGATCAGCTGTGACCAAAATTAATTGAGCAATCGAATCCAAAAAAATATTAATCTCAGGTTTTTAACATCAAAAGTGAGGAATCTCGTTCAGATTTCTGAGACCGAAGTGGCTAGTTCTATATAGCTTCTATTCTTAAACAATATATTATGAACTGATTAACGAAAATAATACTTTTCCAAACTCCTCCGATTTCATATAAATGAGGGGCCATCTGCTGGTTCCTTTTTTTGTTATTTTGACACTGACAGTTCTCATGCGCTTAAAAAGTTGACAGAAACGCGATACGAAATGAATCGATTTTCACTTGAACAACGGTTGGAAATATTGCAAAACTACTTCCAAAGTGGATATTGTGTTACTAAAATACTGCAAATTTTGAAAAAAAAATTTTGTACGAAATAATACACCAATTGCAGCCGCTATTTTAGGCAGCCACAAGTTTAAAAAGAAAACTCTTGAGACTAGTTTGCTAATTAATAAACGAACATATTCTCGTGTTAGTCCTGTACGCTCAACAGAGAATATTGCAGCTGGTGTGATCTTATGATTGACGGAATTTTGTTGCATTCTTTTTCCAAGACGACGACGATAAATGGAAGAAAAGTAACAATCAATGGAAAACGCTACCGAGTCACTGTAACTGATTTTCTACATCCGCTTTTCCTTTTCACACCAAGCGCATAGCACTTGTTGTTTTTTTTTGTTGCAGGAGAGGAGCGGGTGTTTGTGAAATGTCAAACGAAAACTTGTAAACGTTCAGTTTGAGCGCTTTTCGAGTTTTTGAAAACTTTTTGCCAAAAAACCCGGTTTTGGGTTTGATGTGAAAAGGCTATAAAATTGAGTATTTGAATTAAGATAAGCTATATGGTTCTAGCAACTGATTTATTGCACACTTAGTTCATTAATCGTGTAATCAATCGGTTTGGTAATGATGCTTGACCACCATGGAGCTACGATTTCACGTCGTTGGAGTTTGTTTGGTGTCACTTAAGATTGATGCTTTGCGGGCAATTCATAAACGATTCAGGCACTAAAAAACATAATTGTCAAAGCTGGTTGTGAATGAAATAAAGGCCGAAACTATAAATAGTAAATGTATTGAAAAATTGGGTTGACATATGTATACCTACTTCCATGCAAGTCAAGGAACTTATTAAAAATTAAATAATATTTTTCACCATTCAATTAAATAAAAATATTAATTAAATAATACAATCCTTCCATTAAAATAAGACTTCAGAAATAACATACATTCCTACCTAATAACCCAAAATTGACAACTCAATAATATGATCCCTACTCCCAAAAAAAAAAAATTCATAAACTCTAATTTGCAAACAAAACCATCTGAAAAACAATGTTGTATGCACTACATTCGTTATTTAGAATTATTCTCTTTGGGGAATATAAAATTATGATAACAAGCTAAATTTGGAACAAAATAACATTAATATATTCCAAAACCAACTCCAAAACCCTGCAGTAGGTACACCAACGAAATAAGCAAAAAATGAATTAAACCATCCCATTGGTTTCCCGTTCTTCTTTTCCCATTTAAATTAGGACTAACCCAAAAATTTGTACAAAATTTCCCGTTTTCCATCGACAACGTTGTCGTCGTCGTCTTTACCATTAGCTCTCTCCTCACATTACCCCTCCCCCCCCCCCTCCGATCCTATCACCACAAGCTCATATAAACAAAAGCACAAAATGTTTTTCACATTTCAATTTTCCTAAAAGTAGAGATTAACCGAGAATGGATTAACAAGAACAACATGGGAACATCTACAAAAAAAAAAAAAAACAACAACATCAGTTTCACCACTAACCAACCACACTATACGACGACAAAACAATTACATGATTATGTTTCATAAATTTGCATAAATTTGCAGTTTAGTATCTTTTACCCTGGCTGGATAGCGTTTTCCACGAGATACACAATATACCTACTCCTATATACCCCGTTTCATTCTCTTTTCTCGTTACCGTTTCCAACCCATCCCAATATTATACCATCCCATCATCAGATGAAAATACAAAACAAAAAAAACGCCAAGCCTCCCATACTACTACATATAACTTCCTATACAGTGCAGCACCCGATATATATTCATTCGTGAAGCCATTGTGACCTCCTTTAGCCATCAAACACAATACTTCTTTGCTATATAGTATTGGTGCTTTCAAATAATAACAATAATAACAACAACAACAAAAACAAGAAGAACAAAAGCGGCACCGATGAAACGTTAAAGTAATAACAACTAAAACAAATGACGTCATTCAATAGAAGATAATATATATGTACTTAGATTTAGATGCCCCGTGCTTCCTGTGCAGAAGATTACAATGTTCTAATTTTCAGGATCTGCATTGTGAATATATGTAGGGTATCGGTATAGGTATAGTATTGATGGCAGGACCGCATTTTCGAGAAGCCTAATAAGGGCCAAAAACAAGTTCTGTAGATAAGGTAAGGTTTATTTAGTTCGTTAGTTTTATAGTTAATAAAAATATGCACGATTGGATCACACGAACTTGAACTCTGATTTTCAAACATTTAATGGGGCTAGATATTTCAAATTAATGGTAATGGTGCAATAAAATTATGATTATAATTAGTTAAAAATACTAAATTTTGTCTTTAATAATTTGTATAGTTTTTAAATGCAATATTATTTCAATTATTACTGAGAAATTATAAGAGAATTGGTCCAGATATTAAGAAGATAAACATTAATAACAGAAAAATAAAGCAATTTAAAAAAATAAAAAAGTTACAACCCTATTTTAGTGACATTGAGACAAAACATAGGAACGTCTAATTTCACACACAACGCCCAATTCGAATTCAAAAAGCTCTATAGTTCTTTTATTCAATTGAATTAAAACTTCGCTGATTAGTTAACAATTATTCATCTTAAACCTTAGACATTAAAACTCCGATTTAGTAGTGTTCGTCTGCACTCTCTTTGCCATTTCCCTAAATTTTGAATTAAAAAAAAAACCCATTCTGGAAATTTTATTTTTACTCTTTCATCATTTTTTTTTTTAATATTTTTTATATTTTTTTTTAAATTTTTCAGTAATTCAGTTCTGTTTGTATATGGAAAGGCGGTCTAATAAAAATTAGACTACTCATCTGATTTCAATGAAACTCTCAAATATGATAAAAGTTTTTTGGCACGCCCACTTTTTTTAAACAATTTTTTGAGTTACAGTCTATAAGCTCAATAAAATCAGAACGACCCAAGTGATTTTTATGAAATGTCAAGACAAGATAAAAAATACTAAGTGTGTATAAGGAATATTCTCCCAGAAAAATTAAAAAAAAAAAAAAACTTCACAAAAATACTGCCAAAGGAATTTAAGTTGATTAAGCATTTCCTTAAAATTGCCTTGAATTTGGTATTGAGCTAAACTTTTTAAAAGCGATGAATGAGAGTGAAATCACTTTTATTCAAATATCTTGAAATCTATCGATTTTTGAAAAAAGAATGGAGATATAAATTTAAGCTTATACAATTCTATACCAAAAATTTTATGACACTTTTTTTTCATATAAGAGGAATTGATTTCGAGAAAAACTTACGCAATAATGTCAGTTTTCTGTCATTCTCTGCGTCAAAAATGCTATTGCAAGATGTTCATAAACGCAAATTGTCAAAAGTTAACTCTTTGAAATCCCAAAACGAAATTTGTATGCAAAAGCATTATTTTCTATAAAGCAATTTCCTTAAGTCATGTGTTCGTTTGCGTGTTCTTTTGCAAGTCCACATAGAATTGAACGAAAAAAACGACATTGGAGCTAAGCGATTTGCACCGTAAATACAACAACAAGTTTTATTTTAATGTGGCATGGCTGACATGTTTTTGTTTTGCATGATTTCGAAAAAGCTGAAAGGTTAGTGATGTCATTTTATAACGGATGGACTTTTTTTGCTGTGATGACATTGATAAGTTCCGATGGCGTTTTCGTCAAACTCTATATGGTCAACAAAATCGCCAGTCATTTGCAGCTCTAGAGTAAAATAATCGAGTTGACGACAAAGATATTGAAAAACCAGAGAGTGTGTTCGTAAAATGTCAAATGTTTTTGCCAGAAATTTGATGGACGTTGAAGTTGATCAATCAGATTTTGTGCAAACTGGACGATTGCATATTTGACGATAGCAATATTTTCGAAAACGGTCATTGTTTAATTTTAAAATTAATTTGTTTGAAGATTTCAATGTTTGAAAGAATAAAGGTAAAAGACTTCCCAACTGCATCTACAAACTTCAAGAAATTTCAAAAACATTGGTAACGTGACATGAAATTTTTTGCGAATTTGCACAAATTTTCATAATTTGCAGTTAAAATCCATAGGAAATTTTCACAATTTGCTGTCAAACCCATAGGATACAAACTCAATTCGTCGCTACAATGCAGAACTAGTCTAAGTCCAAAATTTAAAAATGAGTTTTTTTTTATGTCATAAGGAAACTTGTTGTGTTCCGTGCATTTTCTACATATTCTGAATATTCCTACGTGTAGTAATTCCTTCAGAATTTAAATAATAGAATATAATCATAATGTCGAAAGTCAGAATTTTACGCACTAAGGTTCTTCTTGAAAAATTTTGAAAATGTGGCTTAGACTAGTTCTGCATTGTAGCGACGAATTGAGTTTGTATCCTATGGGTTTGACAGCAATCTAACACTACCAAGGATTAGTTAAATCTAAACGATATCAACTTTCGATGGTAACGTATTACCTCTGTTCGTTTACTTTAGAAAAACTGCCGATTTCTTCCCATGTATAAGTCCAAAATTCTATCTAATTGCATGTAGAAAAATTAAATTGGACTAAAACTGTTGGCAATTGGCAATTTTGATAAGTAAATGATCAGACCTAGTATAAGGATGTGAAACGATAAATGGTATGTTTGGTAACGTGAATTTCGAATTCGCACAAAATTTCTTAATTTGCTTTCAAAACCCATAGAAAAAAACTCAGTTTTTAGGAAATTTGTTGACAAAACAGACATAGTATGCCTGTTTGGTAACTTTTTTTTCAACAAATTTCACAAAAACTGAAACTTTAAAACGCCAGAAAAATGCTCCGCTATAGGTATTTAATTCAAATTTATTCCGAAAATCAGTCTTCCATTTAATTCTTCATTACTAAAATTGTAAAAACCGTCAACAACACGCTATTATACCTATGAATCTTTACTATTAAATAAACCTAAATAAAATTATAGTACAAAGCAACTATACATGAGAAGAGGATAAGCTGAATAATGCTACTTTTCCAACAAACTGGTTAATTAATTAAATTCTCTCAAAATTATTTCAAAAACAGTTTTTTTTTTTGCACTTTTAAGCTTTAAATTGTCTCCTTAAACTTGAATGCGGCCCTGCGAAAGTAAAGATAAACCTTTACCCACCGAGCCACACACAGACGTTATTTCATTAACTTTTTAGTGTTCATGCTTCCGTGGAGTGATATGTGGTTTTTTGCCACGGTTTTCTAGGTTTCGCCTGGACAAAGTCCTGCGTTGCATAGTAAAATTGTAAATCCCTCCTGCTGCTAAAGAAAAATAACAAAAAAAAAATAAAATAAAACTTTTTAACAAATTAAATATTTAACATAATATCCTTGTGCTGGGTTATTTATTGAGAAACACATACATAGTTACATATATATACTAATATAAACAGTTTCTCACTTTCTACAGTTACATATTTTTTTTAAGGATTTTTCATTCTATTTTCTTCTTTGACAGAGCAAATTCTTACCGTTGCTGCCGCCGTCGGCTGTATCCTCTGCTCTGGAGGTGGTGGTGGTAGTGGAGTCAGATATTGCACCAGCTGAAAAGCAAAAACCAGTACAGCGAATAACGTCAGCAGCAGAAGCAGGAGGAAAATTAGAAGTGCTTTGCAATGTAACTGCATCATCGTCCAACACCAGTAAAAACAACAACTCTGATACCAATGGAAACAGGAACAAGGACGAGTACGGCTACGACGATGATGATGACAACAATCGTCGCAGTCGGCTGGATTTGGAGCAGCAGCAGCAGGAGAATCACCAGAGCAAAACACAGGCAGAAGCTGCAATAATGTCGGCAGCTGCCTCAGCTCGAGAATTTATAACCTTTGAAAGACTAAGACTTGGAGATCAAATAAATTTTCTTCTATTCGATCCATATCGTACGTTAAAGTTCTTGATTACGGAGTTGAAATCAAGATTGAAGACCGTGGTACCAGGTAAGTTACAAATATACCTATAGTGGGTAGAAGGAAAGGACCATGGGGATGTACATATATATGGTGCCGAGGTGGTGATGATGCTCCGAGCTGATTGTGTGGTGTTTGCGTTATGCATTACAGTTTTGTTGAACTAGCAGCAGCAGAAGCAACAACGCAGCAACTCAGAGTAGTACGTATGTAGGTGTAGTATTACGGATCCCGGGTACATTTATCCTTGTTTGGTTTGTAACTTCATATACCTATACGTGATTAAGTTGGAGAAGGAGGACGTGGTTTCAAGGAGTGAATTAATATTGGAGCATGAGCTAAGTTAATATTGGTGTTGTGACTATATGGGCTGATCTGTGCTGACAAGAATAGAACGCAGAAAGGATGTTAGTTCGTACATATGTGTATGGATAAATTAATTCAGTTATTAGAGCAAATGATGAAGACAGCCTAATAAGAGTTTTGTTATACCGAACTAACTTAGTTGTGCTGAACACAAGATATATGAAGTGTATAGTACCTAGACCTTTAAAGTTGTTAACATTCAGTATAAATGATGCAGGATGGATGCAATGGTTAAGGTTCGTTAAGCCCCGATAAGTGCATCATGTTTTTTTATAAGATCTTTGGTATAGGAAGTTGGAAGAAGCTATATAGTTTAGTAAAAAATGTTTATTTAATCTAAGGAGTTAACTCTGAGAATTGCGATGATGGCTTGATTAGGAATTTTTATACTTTATGTGTCGTAATTAAGAAAGGAAAAAATAGTAGTGTAGTGGGATGATACAAAAAGTTAATATAATATAAGGATATAGATCTAACTGTGACTGAAATGTAAGTTGTTAAGATTAATATCATGACATATTTTGATTTAAGAGTGCTTTAGCCCAGCCAGATGATGATTTTCGAGCTAGTTTCTTTTATATTCAAAAAAAATTTTTATTGGAATGTTACAAATCAGATATCTGTAAGGGCCAGTTGTACAAATATTTAAACCGTGGTTCAGCAATTTTTATCCACCCATATCGGCGGATTAATAAAGTTTCAACAGTGGTTTGCTGTTCGAGTGTGTGATAATAACCAATTACATACTTGAACCAGCGTTGAACGTTAGTAATCCGCCGAAATCGGTGAGTTAAAATCTTGAACCGAGGCTGAACCACTATTGTACAACTGGCCATAAGTCTTTAAGTTGATTATAATAAAAGCTTTAATACAAAAAGCTTCAAGTGAAGTAACACATCGAATTTGATGACTTAACTCCGAATTAAATGAATAGAAATTTTTGACAAATTTTTTCCACCGTATCACATTTTAATTGCGATTGATTTTTGACAACAGAATGTTAAAGTTAAACCTAAACTGACGAATACTACTTCTGAGTTAATTCAAGTCCAATTCATTTGCAGGATTAATTACACTGGTTTAAATCAGGCACTGAAAAACTATAGACCTTCAAGTTTTATTGATTTACTGACTGTCAGAATTGACTTAGACTTCAAAGGTTTTTATAAATTGATTACGATTCAACTGACTGCAGTCTTCAATTGAATGCAGTCGAAATGTCAGGCAAGACTAAGGCTTAGCTTAAACACATAAATAAATTAAAGAAAGACAGTAATTTCCAAAACTATGATCGTTCCAACAACACATCGTTTTAATGGTAGGCAATAGAACCAAAGATGATTTTTTCTAATGAAGTCTGACTTTGTAGATTTGAGGTTCATTGAAGCTAGCTTGGGCAAAGAGCAATACAAGTTTCATCCCGCTGAAGATCAAATCTTTCAGATGGTTCTATCTTTAACCCAGGGTGGTTTTGGCTGTTTAAAACTCTATTAATCTTGAAATTTGGTATCAAAAGTAGTCAAAATTTACCAACTTAAAAATTCTTAACTCAGTCAAAACTTTTAAGTACAAAAAAATTAAATAAGTGAAGCATTTAGTGCTTAAGTGATGTAACCCGTATTTATTTGTAATTTAACATTTGTTTATGATTCGTTCCAAATCATTATTAGGATATTATATTATATTTATACCAACTGCGTAAGTTTAATCAGGATTAAGTTCTGTGTACACATGGATCGGATTGTAATTGGATTTTTCGATTTCGAATCAACTTTTCGAACTGAATCAAGTCAAATTATCCCATGTAACTCTCGCATCGATACAACTACGGAACAACAAACTTGAAACAAATCATATGAGTTTTGTTCAATTTTTCTTGACCAATTTTATTAATGCGAGAGTTACATAACGTTGGCACTTGATTAAAGAATTAAAGAATCGAGATGACATGACAGCTGCTTTTAAAGTGTATGTTGTATTTCATTTTGTTTGATTTTGTGCAATGGCTCGATGGAATGTTTGAGAAATCGAAGAAACCAAACAAGATACATGAAAACAAACCTTATACTTTCAGTAAACTTTGATTCGAAATCTCAATTCGAATTCGATTAGATCTTCGAACTAACTCTTGTAAACAGAGTAAAAACAAACGTATCACAAATTCGAATTCGATTAAATCTTCGAATCTTCTCATGTAAATAGGGTAAAAGTCTTAAATATTATCAATGTACTTAAGTAAATCGATGAAATAAAACATATTTCAACATTTATTGAAAAAGAAGAATTTTTTACAATTTTCCAAAATAATGAGACTCGAATTTCGAAGGAACATTTTTTTTTATTTCTTTTAACACTAAATTAACATATTTAATCTAGGAAAGGGATATTTCAAATTTTCACATTTCACAGCGGATAAACACATATATCTCGAAAATGAAGATCTTTTCATTAAAATTTTTTGTGAAATGTACAAAAATTATAAAGAGCTATAAAAAATATAACATGTAAAAATGTATCTTCATTTTTTTCGTTTTTTTTTTTGTTGCTTTCTGTGATTTGTGTAAAAATTTTATTTTTCCTTGTATCTTTTCGTGCCACAATAAAGCACATCCTTCCTGTGTTACACAACAAGCAAACAAATTATTTCCACGTACCTATATACCTTATACAAAATATTTGTTTTTCCTACATCTTCTTTTGGGCCACAAAATAAATATAAACGAAATGTTTAACTTTTTAGTTTTTTTTTTATATTTCTTGGTGACATTTTCATTGTTAAACCTCTGGAAATATCTCGAGAAGGTATTTTTTTTTTTTTGTTGGTACTCATGTAATGGTATGTTATTTTTTGTTGTTTATATAAATATGTACCAACAGACGACATAAATGTTCAAAAGATCCTTGTGGAGATTCAACAAACCATCAAAAGGATACAAATTCCAAATAATGCAAGCGAACCATTATTGCAACCAGTAGCAAAACAAATGGCAGCGATAAATTCAAAAACAACAACAACAAATTCAACAGAAGAACCACCAATGACGAGGCCAACTTCAGCGAAGGCAGTACCAGTATCAACGGTTGAAGCAGCAGTTAAATACATTCTACCCCCGAAAGAAAGGTGTCATGTAATCAAGGTATGCATGATTATATTTATGCTCTTTATTTTTGGTTTGTCTTTATATTTATATTTTTCTACTATATATCTGCATTCATACATATACATAGATATATTTTAAACTCCTCTATAAATATTAAACTTTTCGAGGAAAAGGGTTCGGCTTTATAGGTATGTAAATATTGAACTTGTATTCCAGTTGAGTTGCTTTTGGTTTCTCTTTGATTCACTTATGTAAACAGTATCTTCTTGCGAAAAAAATATAAATATTTAAGTCTTGCTGTTAAAATTTGACCTAAATTTGAGGAAAAGATAACTACTGCTCCTCAAAAATTACCAGTTTAAGATTTTCAAAATGTTGGTTTCTTGATATTTCTAAAGAGAAGATGGATTCTGCTTAAGTATAAAGTAATTATAAGTATAAAGTAATTACGAGCTTACGAACCCTTAAAATCAATTTTTTTAATTTTTTTAATAATATTAATGATTTTAACTAGAATTTGAACATTTTCTGCAAAAAAAAACTTAAATTCCTTCAGAATAAAAAAATCTCTTTTTAATTCAATGTTTTGAATTTTATTCTTGGCTGCTGCTGCTAATGACATAGTTTTTCATCATCTATACCTAACCATCTCATCTGTCATCTTTATAGTCAAAGAAAATTTACATAAAATGCAAAGTCTCAAATCTTATAAACGTCTATGTGTCTAGACGCGCTGCGCTGTTGTACGTAACCCATTATGCATGCCAAGCCGTTTGAAGAATTCAACAATTGCTTAATAGCGCGCTTTGCAAGCATCCTTCCCATTAGAATCAATTTATATACCTTATACAAAGCTAGCTACCTATATAAGGATATAAAAAAACAAAAGCCGGATACAAACAACAACTATGTATGTATGTGTACACCTACCTACCTACAAAAATAACAAAACCGGAAAGTTGCAAACTTTCTATACCCAAAAACCTGTCGGCCATTGTAGTAGAAAAAAAATATTCATGTGTGTCTCTGAATTGAGAATAAAAAAAAATGGACAGAATTGAATTCCGCTATTTTTTTCTTATTTTTTTTTTTTGTCAGGCAAAGGAAGGGTAGCGTGATGTGTGTGGTTGGTTAGCAATGTTTGAGAATAACAGAAAGACTCAAAACAAACAAGAAGCTTCGTCCTTGCGTTCTGCCACTCCAGAATTTAGATAGCAACTATGTACACACATCTCGCGGCAGAAATGGGTGGTGCTGCGTCAAAGTAGGGGATGGGGGACAGGATTGTATTTGTATTTACACACATTCTCTATAATCAAAGCGACGACATTTGTCTCTGGGTACAAATCTCGTAATGGCTCTAACTCAGGGTTACCACCGTGCGAGTATAATTGATCCCGCAATCTTTTTAAAAAAATTATCTAGTTATACTTTTTTTTCACCCATATTAAGAATAATTGTCAATTATCCATTGATAGTTGATAATTATTGAAATTTGGTATACTAAAACTCAACTATTCCGTTATAATAATTCACAATTTTGTTTGTAATTCAAAACGGCCAGTACCATTCTCAATGACCAAAACTTCTGTAAATATAGTATTGCTCTATATCGATTTTTGGAACCCAAAATTTATGGATTTAATTGGCCTCCACGTTCTCCAGATTCAACAGCTCTTTCAGGGTCAGTGACTTTTTTCAATGGTTTTATTTGAATAGCAGAGTTTAAATAAATAAACCTACAATTACAACCATTCCCCAGGTGAAGCAGAACATTGATGCCGTTACTAAGGTATAATTTATTTTATTGTTTTATTTTATTTCATTTTCTTTTCTTTTCTTTTCTTTTCTTTTCTTTTATTTTATTTTATACTATTTTAGTTTATTTTATTTTGTTTTGTTTTATTTTTTTCCCGTGTACAGGTGTAGTAGACAAAATTCAACACAGGTTCTAAACACACGTGTAAATAAAAATACACCTGTAATTATTAAAAGCGTCAATTTTTTTAACTAACCGAGGTGAAGCAATTTTAAGATATTTGTACAGTCTAAACAAGAACGGTTTTTAGCTACTTACTTGACTACTATTATTACACCAAGAAAAAAAAAATTCCTATCTATTTTGCATCTATTTTTAGACGTCTTTTGAACCAAAAAACATCGTAAGGACAATAAAGAATTATTTATACATGTGGTATTGGCTAAATACACATGTAACAATAAATACACGTGTAAATATAAATACACGTGTTCATAGACGAATAATTTAATTAAACGTGTAATACGGGTATTCGTGGTACACATGCAATAGGGGGCTCTAATGCCAAACGCTCTAGGAAAATCCCAGCTTTTTGAGGTTGAAGATGGTGCTTACTATTGAAGGATATAGTTTTCCGCAACTAACTTACAAAAAATCTCCATAATTGAAGGTTTGAATGAACATCAACACTTGAATGAGCTACCACCAATTTTTTATAGACTGGAGTTATGGCTATTTTATGACTGCCAGGCCGATTATCAGACTCCTTTTAGTGGTCCTTGGTCTTTGTTCAATTTTTAATTGAAAAAACTTTCTATGTCCAGCTGGGACATTTTTCAATTAAGAAAAATTTTTTTAAATATTTAAATCTATGTAAAAGTTCTTATCACACGCTATTTAAGATTTGTTGAAAAAAACGCGATAGTTCTCTCATTAAAAAAGGAAGTACGTTTTTATTTTCATATCTGTAGAGTTCAAACATAAAACTTTTGAAAGTTTGACAAGTAAATGCCTCGGCAACCCTTCTTTCTAATGTGAAATATGTGAAATGCAAAAAAAAAACTTGCGGATTTATGTGTAACACTTTTCAAGTGTCGCTACAAAGTTTTGGATATGTTTTTTCTTCTTTGCTTTGTATAAAAAAAAAAAAACCACCATTCCATAAAAATGGTTGCATCTCTTTGCTTGGTGAACGAAACAAACTTTTTAATCAGAGATGCACATATGATTGTCAAAGTTGTCGCTAACTAATCGCGACTATTATTTACACCGCTTGTTTTTTCATGCAGCAAAAAAACTACAGCAGCGGGAAAGTATATATTTTTTTTTTAACTCTCTAGGAGTTTTATCGTTTCCAAAAGTCAAGTACCAGTTTCTGCAGCGATCCATGACGAAATAGATAAACCAAAGAGTCTGCCTCCTTGGTTTATACATAAATACAGTACTTTACTGGTATACCTACATATGCTAGACTTTATTTGGTGTTTACATTAAAATTTAATTTTTGTTCTTATATAGTTTGAAGAGTTTATTTTTTTTCGAGGAGGGCAGGAAGCAGTAGGTAGGTAAGGTATTGAGTCGATTTTTTTAACAAGTTTGTTTTTTTTTTTATTTCTCTGCATTTGGAAAAAAGCATTAAAGTATTACTTCTCCGCTAGCATAGAGTATATCTATCTGGACTTTGTGCAAACAGTTTCAAAAGTATCCGCAGAATAAATTTTATCCATTTTCATCCATCCTTTCAGGATGCATTGCTTTTTACCTCGACTCGCCTCGCTTCGGTCGCAATTTTTCGTTGTTTTAGTTTATCCTCGTATACCTACCTACCTACTATCTCTGTTCTATATGTATGTACGGTTGTGATGTGGTGCTTTTAGTGGATGAACTGCTTCCATCTTCTAACCACTCTCTGGCAATGGTGGTGGCGGCGATGGTCATGGACAAAAGTTTTTCATTCCATCTATACAGAGTGCCCTGGCTGATGCTGGTTATAGATTTATGTAGAAACATATATATTTATAGGTTTATACGGTGCAACTCTATATTGCATTAAAGTTGTTTGGTTAACTTTGGATTTTTTTTAATAATTTTTTTTTTTTTTTTTAAAGTTAAGGAAAAATGCACGAAAGAATAGTTGTGAAGCGTTAAGTGTACATTTCAGCAACATTGAATGAAAGATGAAACGGATATCTAGCCGTGATGGGGTATAAAACAATGGATTGTGGTAATGAAATTTCATTACGTAAAGTAAAACCTAACGAATTGATATTTCAAAACCTTTTTTCTTTACTCTTTTGTTTTTTTTTTTTTTTTTTTTTAGAGAGGAAACATTGAAATAATGCTGTTACTTTGAGTTTAGAGAGAAACTTTATGAAATTGTTGATTTAGGTTTTGAAAAGGTTTAATCTACCATATTTTTTTTATGGTTCCACTCATTCAGAGCTCAGAATTTATCTTATAGAAGAGAGCATTATGTCTATAAATGTATAGAAAAGGATTCAACTTTTTGTTTGGTTTTTCATTTCACGTAAATTTGATTGAATCTCCTCGCTCTGCCTTTATGTTTTTCAAATAAAGTTGGTCGTATTATTAAATATTTATTCATTGCTAACAACATTTTAAAGTTCATTCCCTAAAAATAATCGTATTTTACTCGATGTCTCTCACGAATAATGCTCTTACAATTAAATTGGTGGGAATTTTCAAAATTAAATAATTTTCATATTTATTTAAAAAATAAATGAAATTTAAGAAAAATTTGTTATATGTATTTTGTATTGATAAAACAATATCTTGAAATGGTTTGAGTGAAACAAAAAGTAAATTTGCAATTGTTATTCCAGAGGTACCTACTGATCTAATCCCACATACCCATAGTGAATTTTAATGGATAAAAAACGGTAAAACCCATCATTTATCTAAATCACCCACGCGCGGGAATATCCAGCTCGAAGGACCAAAATCTTACACATTAAAAAAGATCATTTATCTCAAACTCTAAAATATTTTTCGGATGGAAACCTCTTCGGGAACGTGCTTCAGCTTTGGTGCAAGATTTTTGACTTACGATTTTAATTCTTTTTGATGGATTAACTAAGGTTTAACCAGGGCGTAAGCATTTAAGCAACACATTTGATGAAAACACATCTAATGTAGGAATACTAACATTTCAAATAGAACCAAAATGTTTGGCCCAATCTTGCATTTTTTTTTTCAATTAAAATATTTCCAAACATTTTCTTTTAAATAAAATGTTCATGCAAAATTAAAAGCAAGTTAATATTTTACATAATATGTACATATTTGGAAACAAAAAGTCTATTCGATTGACCTCACATTATACCAATCTCTTTTTTGTGTAAAAATCATTTTGCAATAATTCATTTCAATATTAACTTCTGCTAATCTAAAAAAAAAAAAAATTCTTAAAGATACACATAATACCTATACCTACTACATATAACACTCCAAGTCCTTGTACATGACAGGAACCTTTTTATTTTCATGCCTCAATAGACCCCTTACCATCAATTTTCATTCAGCAAAAGCAATAACATTCGAGAGTCGAGGTAAAAAGCCCATCAAAAGATTTATTTGATTGTGAAGTTTAATGAATGACAGAACTGGCCAACACAAATTTTGCCCAGCAGCAGTCAGTATCAGCATCATAGCACCACCAACAGTCAGCATCATAGCATATACAGTTGATATGTTGTGTAGTAGTAGTATAGAATATTTTTCTATATATTATAGGCAGTGCCAATGCCAGAAAAAGTAGAACTTTGCGGGCAATTAGCTGACTGATTTCATCCCTCACTGACCTACCAAATAAAGGCACTTTAACATGGTCGAAAAATATAGGGACTACAAGCCAAAGAGGAATAACAACAACAATAACACACACAAAAAAAAAATACATTCCAACAAAATTGCTAAAAAAGGCAGCCAGTCAGCAAATTTAACCCCTAAGCTAAGCTTTTCACATTCTCGTATATACAATCACACATATACCAATACATCAGAGAACAAAAATAAAAGAAGAAAATAATCAAAATAATGAAAGCTACAAACCATCGCATCACAAGCCAAGTAAAGCAGCAGGGGATAGCAACAAAAATCCTCCATTGACCACATGAACTATTAACCTACACCGCAGGACAAGTGGGAATGGTTTGGGCTTTTTTTCACCCTTCTGTTCAATCTCCATTCCATCTCTCCATCCAGGGAAGGAGGCCATCCAAATCAGGATCGTTTCGATAAACATTCATATCACACACATGACTAAAGGCACACTCATAGTCATAGTTATACGTGTTCGTTTTGTGCGGGTTTCAAAGTCCGACTCTCTCTATCTCTTTTTCACTCTTTCTCTAGGTAAGTGTGAGGGAAAAAGAATCCTCTGATAGTTGCTTTCCCCCGAAACGCACAACAAAAGCAATTCTGTGCAGCGTTCTAGCTCGACAAATTCCCGGTGCCATGCCACTTGCAGCTTAATGGACCGACCACAGGTATAATCATTAAATCAGCCTTCAAATTATGTTAAGGGCTTGTGCTCGTGTATAGATTGGGAAGAAGGACGAAGCGAGACGAGTAAAATGAGCTGAATATAGCATTAAATGTGTGCAGTGGTATTTCGTACGAAAATAAGTTTAAAGGGCAGTGAGCTACATGATGCCAGTTCAGAATAAGCACATTTTTCCTTTTAGACCATCTTTTCGAAAGGTCGATTTCCCTTAAAACAAGAAAACTGCAAACGATGTTTCATAAAAAAACACACTTATGTGAAACAGGTGCATTTGTTATAAGTGATAATATAACTAGAAATCACTTTTCTATACAAAGAGCAGGTAGTTTCAGGCTCATTTGGCAATTGCAGTAATTCATTCAAATACAACTGTAAAAACTTCTGAGTAAGATATCTGCACATTCGAATATAATTTAAGCTAAATGACGTTAACCATCAAACAAATTCAATTGGGTTGTTTAAGATTATTTTTATTTAAAGTTGAAGATAACTTATACGTCACTTAATTACAGTCTGAGATAGTAGACGGATAGAATAGTATATGAGATAGCAGACGCCTCTAAATTACAGTCTGAGTAGCAGTGTCACTAAATTACAGTCTGATGGACCTGTTGTCACTAAATTACAATCTGACATAGTACATACAGATGTCATTGAATTACTGTCTGATAGTTCAGTTATGACTAAATAACAATCTGAGTTACACTTAGAGTTCATATTTGAGATAGCAGACTTCACTAAATTACAGTTCGATATAGTAGACGTCACTTAATAACAGTTTGAGACATCAGAAGTCACTATTACAGTCAGAGTTAGCAGACGTTATCTGACTACAGTTTGAGATAGTAGATGTCACTAAATAACAGTATGAGATAGCAGAAGACACTAAATTGCAGTAGAGAAATAGCAGACGTCACTAAATCACAGTCTAAATTACAAATAACAGACGTTACTTAACTATGGTCTACTGTCGTCACTTCTTTATAGTCTAAGTTAGAAAACGTTACTTAATTACAATCTGAGATAGTAGAAGTCAGTAAATTAAAGTTTAATTCACTAAATTACAGTCTAAGACAGCAGAAGTTACTAAATTACAGTCAGAGAAAACAGGCATTAATTTATTACAGTCTGAGTTAGAAGATGTCACTAAATTATAGTTTGAGATAACAGACCTCACTTAATTGCGGTGTGGAATAGCAGACGTCTCTAAATTAGAGTCTCAGATAACAGTCGTTACTTAATTACATGTCTGAGTTAGCAGACGTTGTGTAGTTGCAGTCTGAGATCGCAGATGTCAATATAATATAATAGTCTGAAATAGTAGATGATAATAATTTACTGTCAAATTTAATTAACTAGGTACTTGAAACTAAATTTTATCAAAATCTTGTGACCATGTCGTGCATTTTATTTTTTAGTTTAAGTTGAAGAAATTGCCAAACTTGCAAGCTTAAAATTAGAATACTTTTTGTTTGTTAGTTTAGTTAATTTTTGTTTTAAATTTAATAAACTATTTTATTTTAGTTAGTTTTTAAGTATTTTTCTTTCTTAATTTTGTATTCAATTTGTGCTTTTATGTTAAAAACTTTTGAAAATTTAAATAATAATTATTTGTTTGCTAAGCTGTTAATTTATCTACTCGTATGGCTTTGTTCATATTTAAATTCGCATTAGATTATTTTCATCCCATTTTTCTAGTTTTCTATACATGAATTGAATTTTCTAAAGCCCACAGCGGTATTTAATTATCTTATTTAATACTAACGCTGATTCAAAGTTTATTTTAATTTTGTCTCTCATTTTGGTATATGTATATATATTTTGTATCGCGCACCCAATGTATAATTGCATGGGGCTATCATAGTCAAAATCCAACCATCTATGTATATATCTACGCTCAGAGGTTTTTCTCTGCATCAAATTAACCCTATTTTTCGCTAAAAAAGTTTTCCCTCAGTTATCTACCTATCTAAGTTTTTCATGTTGGCTTGGTTAAAATTTTCAAATATTATCCGCTTTATTTTCCCATCCTCGAAAAATTCGACAGAAAACCGCATATGCAATTTTAATATCAATTTACGAGATTCGCCATCTAATAAAGAGCAGCAAATGCGACCGCTGGAATATTTAGTGGTCTAACACTTTTGCCGCCTCATAAACTCGAAACTTATATTCCCTTCCAAAAAACATGCAATTGTTATATACTTACTCATACCTACTCTATTCATCCGGGATTCCATCTCTTTCTATCATCGTATATGTAGGTATATGTAACTACAAGTCTGGTGGGGATGGTATAAACCACAATTAGAAATTACCCAATTACAGGAGAATCCATTTAGTGTTGTCCTTTGTACAACAACTATACATATACGTCTGCATACATATATTATGTACTGGCTTCGGCTGTGAGACTACAACTCCAGGTAGGATAAAGTTTCACACAAATGCATTTGTTAATTAAACAAGCATTTAGAGAGCTGGATGCAGTTGGGCTCCTCCATTACAATATGCACACCACATCATCTCTTGAATTCATGAGATTTACAATTACAATGCAGTAGGTACAGAATTTAATTATAAATTTCATAATATTTATTCGAAGTTTCTTTGCCGACTCCATCGCAAGTCCAATCAATCATTTTGGCAGTGTCTTTGCACTTCGACAGCGGTGTATAATTGTGTGGCTTTTGTTATGTCATCCTGTTAAGGTTTTTTTTTTCTTCCACCATCGCCGTTGTCGTTGTCATCGTCGTTGCTAGGAACTTGAGCGAATTGACAGTTTTCTCGATTCTTCTATAAGAGCAATATTGAAGAATATATCAACTCGACATCATTCAAAATTGTCAATGGACCATGATCTCTGAAGCGACGTGTGAGAGTGAAAGTCCGACTCAGAAGTTATGTATTCCCACTATTGGGAACTGTCGGTGTCACAAGCCTCAACCTCTTACTATATGTATGACAGATTCACAGGAGAGCTGATTTATTAATTTAGAAATGTTGCGGAGGACTGGCAAGTGGCATGGAATTCAATCAGGAGAACAAATATATTGCAAGATTTTTTTTTTGTCATCTTTAACTCGAAAATTATGGAGATAGAAATTCTTTCACTTTTCCTGGAACTTAACCTATAGCAAAGATTTTTGAAATTTTCACTTCAAGAATAATAAATGTAATCAATGCGGAAGGTAAAGTCAAAAGTCAAGTGTTGATTAAAGTCAATGAAATTAGCACTGCAGTGTACATGGCGGTTTTGACCCATTATTTCGTAGGAAGCACAGTATTTTTGAAGGAAACTCTAACCAATTAGTTAACATGACCGCTGATATTTCACAGTCGTAAAGCTTGGACTAGATATTGAAAATTTATTATGAAAAAGTATTTAATAAACTTCTTATTTTGACGTGTTCACAAATATTTCATCAAAATCAAATCCTAATATTCTTTTCTGTGCAAAAGTAAATCTTCAAATTATTCATCATTCATATTGGCGTCACACTGACTTCTTGATGTTAAAATCATGATAAATGTCGTTTTTGAAAACTTCATTTATGAAAAAATATGCATTTGCAAGATGTTCTTAAACGCAAACTACAAAAGTCAACGAAACGTCAAACCTTTATGCAAAAGTATTATTTTCGATAACGCAGTTCATCATCTTTTCGATAACATCATTTGTGGCGCAACTCTGCAGTAAAAAAAGTCGAATTGACCAAAAAAAGTGAAAACCAAAGAGCGTGTTCGTAAATGTCAAATGCCTTAGCAAGAAAATTGACTGACGTTGATCAAACAGATTTTTTGCAAGCAAGACCATTTCATATTTGGCGATATCCATATATATACATCAAGAAATGATGATCATTTGACGTTACTGATTTATTTGCATTTGGCATTACTGTTTAAAATATTGAATAATTGGCGCGTTCAGAATAACGAGATCTCAGAGATTTTTTTTTATTCAAAAAGTGAGTAAGCGAATCCAATATTTTTTTTCCTCAGGGCTTTGACAGCAAAGCTGATAAATTTTACTGAGGAATCCTGTTCTGAGATCTCATTTTCCATGTCTAATGTATCGAGAATTGAATTCGTTTTTTGACATTTCCTTGACAGTATGAACGTGTGCTTTTTAAATCGATAGATTCCAGCAGTGTTCCCAGATTGTTGTTTTTTCCAACCAAAATGGTGGGAAAAAATCAGTTTGTTGGGAAAAAATTCACGGTGCGACTTATTGGGGGGTTGTGCCGATTTTATGGCACAACCCCCTGATTTAACCAAAAATAATTTCCAAAACTCCGGTCAGAATTACATGACAGTATAATATGCCCTCACAATATCCATTCTTAAAATTTTTAAATTAATTTCCAAACTCAAAAGCAAACAAAATATAAACAACAGCAGCTGCTGCAAACAAACAAATGACAGATGAAAAATTAACGTTTAAAAAAAATGTACTAGAGTAAAATGTACTAGTAAAATAAAAAGCGTATTCGATACGTGATACTTCATGTGACATCATCCCAATAGGTCTGTTTCATTACTTCCCAAAACCGCCAATTTTGACCAATTCTTGTCCAATTTTATTTTTTTTATAAGGACTTTGACAGAACTATGGGCGCAGTGGCAGTTTTGGGAAGTAAATTATAGAAGCAGACCTTGCACTGAAACTGTAGTATTTTTTTAATATCAGAAAAGTGGGTTTATAACAAAATTAATTTTCTTAGAATTTTTTTTTTATTTAAACTGAAGTTTTTTTATTTTTTAGAAAGTCTTGTCTAAAAGCTGATAACAAATTAAAGCCTAATAGGATTGAAAATAGTGAAATTGACTTTTTTTGGAAATAGATAGACTCTCGAAATAAGGTTCTTCAGATTCTCTCTTTCCAAAATGTGCAAATAAAATAAAAATAATTCCCAAGTTGTTTGTTTTTTTTTTTGACATCAGTTATTATATGCACTTGGAGAACTTCAGTTTTCATAAAGTAATTGCTAAAATAAATAGAAGAAACAGATTTACAAAATAATATTTGTGCAACACTCAAAGTATTACTTTTGAATTATCATAATGTCTTTCGTCGGAGCCCTCTCGAATAAACAAAACAAAAAAAAAACATTAAAAACAATCCAAAACGACTTTGCAGATCGAGAATTCATTACATCAAAGACATTTCAACGACACTTTAAAAACCCCCCTTTTCTGCAATCCTTAGATATAGGCACAAACTGTGCTTAGTTAAACAAAAGCCTCTCTTTCTCTCTCTATCTAAAAAGATATTTCATTAGCGAATGGATCCTTGAACAATACAGAGGTATAACTCTTTGGTTGCAGTCATAGCAATCAAATACATTTAGACCATCTAACAAATTAATGACCACCAGTTATATGCTTGCTTTAAAATAAATTACAAAATGGCAAAAAGAAAACTCTGCTGATGTAAACTGCTGCCAAAAAATTGTCTTTCCCATGAAAAAAAAATAAAACAACAACAAAATATAGAAAAAGAGCAGAGGAGTCAGTTCACAATTACCAACTCGAGTCGTAATTATTCCTTGGGTTAGGCAGGCACATTGCTCGTCATCTTCAGCATCAGCAGCAGTAGCAGCAAAAGCAGAAGCGCCATGGCATAACCCAGATAATGTATAGCAGTTAAAATTGTTTTACATGAAACTGTCTGTGCAACTGGGCACAGCTGGAAGGATTTCAGTGTGCTGGACGGCGCGGCGGTGATGATGGAAGAGTGTCCTTTATTTTGTTGTTTTTTTTTTTTTTTTTTTAAGTCTTGCTGGTGTTCACCATTGCGAAGAAGCGAAGAAATGCAGAAATAATTGGGCATATCCTTTAATCACTTGACTTCAAAATGAAAAGGACAAGCAGAGTGGCGAATACAAAAACTGAAACTTAATGGCCAACGGGGCTACATATAAGGCTGGGGATTTGCTGCTTTCAATCTTGGCCAAATGACGAGAATCTGTGTCATGAACGTGCGTCTTTCGGATACATTCGTTGTTATTATTTTTTGTTTTGTTCGGCGTTGTCGTCTGGAAAAGGACCAAATTATGGATTTGCGCTAAAACTTTTTAGTTTATCTTTCAGTTAATGTGGGCATGATGAAATTGCTCTTTCGGAAAGGAAGTTACTTTATGCTATATGAACAGTTAACGCGCCTTGCGCATCTTTGGGCGTTTATTGTTTAGTTAAGAAAATATTTTTTGATTTTTTCCGAAAAGAATTTTTCCGGTTCTTCAAACTTTATATATTCTATCAAGTTTCATTTCTCTTAGCTTAGTAACATTTTGAGATTTTTTTTAAGATTAAGTGTTTTTTTATTTTTCAATTTGTTTTATATACAATTTTCCTTAAACTAACTTATAATTAAATCATATTGGCTCAACAATAGGGACCCAATGTTCTTTTTTTGGCATAAACAATGCTATGTTATTGCATATCATGTTTATGTTGATTTAATCTATTACATGATGATTATATATTTAAAAATATTATTTACTAGCTTAAATAAAAGGTTGGTTATAAAGAAATATGACAGGGTTCTATCCTCTGTAATGTACAAATTATCATTGAACCTACCGAAAACAACGATCAAATACATAATTCACTTAAAATTGACAGATTATACAACTGAATGTCTGAGAATATACTTATACAACTTTTGGAATGCGTTTTCAAAAATGGAAATGACTATAATGACTAGAGCAAGTCCAACAAATTTTTCGTTCATTTCAACTTCCAATTTCTACTAAATTTACAGCGCAAATTTATTTTTTGAATGAACTTTAACAAAATTTAAGTTTTCTATGTTGGCAACTCTGTTAGTTAGACAGCTGTCAAAAAGTAGTTAGTGTCGAATTTTGTTTGATCTTATATATTTGTCACAAAAATAATATGCTCTGCAAAAACAAAAACTGCGATCTCTTAAGTTAAGGAGACTTGATTTGTCATCGGTCAACTGTCTCTTCAGTCAAATTTAAAATAACTCTATGCAGTGTTCTGTTCAATAACTTTTAGTGTTCCCCAATTTTCTGATTTTATTAATATATTTTTCCAGTCTTAGGAAAAAAATTACTATCGAACCATTGAAATTTGCTTTTTTTGTATTCACTTTTCACAAGAATTTAATTATTGGAATCCTTGGAATTACTAACGCCTCTTATTACATACACAAAACCCAGATGTTTCTCGTTTTCCAATCGAACTTTTCGGGCTTTGTGGTGTCCCCATTTATTTTACAAATGGTGTAGGTATATCTACATTGAAGCGTATGGATGTCCAACTTGGGCGTTATCTAGGATTTACTACCCGGACCCGATTAACAAATTTTTTTTTTCATCCTTTTGGGTTTGGCTAAAATTCAATTCTTCATTCTATTCGTATATTCAAAATGAAAAGTATTCCCCCCCAGAGATGTCTTTTTTTCTATCCCTCCTGCTTTCTCTCTATTTATGTAAGGTGAAAAGGGTAAATGTAGTTTTACAATCGTACACCTCCGCACAATTTCTTTTTGTTAACCTCGTCCCATCACTCCACTCCACTTACTCCATGTCCCACTCAAAATCCTTTCTATATATTTTTTTTTTTTTTCTATGAGAAAAAAAAAATTAAATAAAAAAAATATGCTTTGGCAACCAACCGTCGAATATCCTTTCGATAACCGATTTCTTTCTGGTAACCACTACTCTACCATCACCACATCCTAATGTGCTTTTTTTTGCTATATGATATGAATAAACAGGGAGAAAGTTCATATGGGTAGAGAAATGGAGAAAACGGAAATAGAAAAAAAAATATGGAAGGCGTAATCCTATGAGGACGATTTAATGTCATTATGCGATGTGAATCATTTTTATTCGGTTGAAAAAAAAGAAGAGAAATATCCTTCGAACTTCTTTATCTGATGCTCGACTCTGGTTTTGCCATATCTTCACATCCATACACTATTACTATTATACTACTGCAGGGCTTGTTCGATTGTAAAAGATAACGAATATTTTATTGAGTTTTCCTGTTCCAGATCCGGTTCATTATACAAAAAAAAAAAATGAACGATGGAGAGGGGCATTTCAATTGACATTGCTGCGTACTTTAATTTAATTTTTTACTTTAGTTCATTCATTATACTCTTTTCATTTCCAGAATGATCCTTTGAGAAATGATGCAAGGAAAGTTAATTCATCCTGCCAAACAATAGCATCACAGTTGGAAAATGTTTACGCTTGCCAAATGTGGGAAAATCATCAAGTCAACCATCAAACAGTAGGCACAGTAGGATGTAATCAGAATCGAATAAATGAGAAAAATTCGAATGCAGATGATGGTATGATGCATCAGGATATATTATATTCAACTGGAGCATACCAGGAGCGATCAAAAGATCACCGGAAGGACACGGAAGTGCGGGAGAGTTTCAGTTGCAAGTACGTTAACTATATGTAGTATATATTATGTTCAGTTAAGCGTTGTTTAATTAAGTATACGCGAGTGTATATATTGAGTTTTTAATCTTTTCATTCAAACAACACTGTTCGCAAGGTATTGATATAATGTTTCCGATGAAAGATACAATCAATTTGGACGGAATAAATATCGTCCAAAACAAAAAAGAGGAATTCACATTTAAATTCAGGAATTTTCAAACTTTTAGCAAAGCTGTAGGTACTGAAGGTTACACAAATGATTTAAAGTTTTAAGAAGAATGATAAAAAAAAACTTTGTGGATAGTTTCAGTCTGTTAAATACCATAGTTTTTTTTTTCAATCACTTCCAGTTTAATAGAGGAAGATTATAAATAAAACAAACACAAATATTTTTTTTAACTACTTATGATTAAAATTTTTGGCCTTCGAAATATATTGGACCTCCTTTCGTTCTTGATGGCCTAGTAAGGGAAAAGGTTCTAGTTCAATAAGAAAATAAATAAAATATTTTGGCGTAGGGCATATCGCATATTAAGAGTACTTAAAAAAATATCAGTTGCTCTTTAATATTTCTCTCCAAAAGTTAATATGTAAGTTGCATTTTGATTTTCGAATTTTTGATAAAATACAAAAATGGGTTGAAATTGTTGGTATAATTTTATATATAAATAAAGAAATGCCTCCAGCATTCTCTCAACATTTTGACAATTTAACGTAAAAAAGGTTGGTGTAGGTATAGGTATAGATAGAAATAGAGTTGTATACTTGCTGACAAGAACTGTCATAATTTAGCTTCAGAAAAAGTGCTGAATATTTGTACAATTAAACAGCAGCAGTCGTATTTATAAACGTTGGCTAACTTAAGACAGTCTTCCAAGTTGTAAATAAACATATTTAATTGTTGTCTAAAAAAAATTTAACTTAGACAACGAAATCAGTTGTCTAAACTTTGACGTTTAACATTTAACTAAATAAAGCATATTTTCAACTATTTCGAACAAAGCATCCAGTCTAATTAGTCAAAAATCTAATAAATAAGGTTGCAGGAGTTTAAAATTTATGAAATGTTTTTTCTTTTTTTAATTTAAATAGCCTTGTAAGGCTATACAAGGCTCTCGCTGTGTCTGTTTAATTTTAGTAGCCATCCCTGAATTACGACATACAAGTTGTTTTCGTCTGCTTCATTACCTAATGTATTTTGAAGATTGCAGTACTTCACATTCATGCGCCCGGATTGTTTGAACAACGCTCCTTCTCACAGCCAAGTTGTTGAAGTAAAATTTGTATATCATGTGATTCTTTATAGAAAATTTTTAGGTAATTTTTTCTACAAGCGAGAAGTTATTGCCATTTCAAAAACTGTCAAATACCAAAAATATCGTCTTTTTCGTATATAAGTCCCCTTTCACACGAGGAAACAATTTGCTGGAGATTTTTTTACGTTTTTTTTACCAATCGTAGACTATTCACCCTCTTACTTGGTGCCCTTCTCACTAAAAAGTTGCTGGAAACTCAGTTTCCTCGTCTGAAAGGGGACTAACTCTTAAACGATACATTTACATTCAATAATTTATCCTCCGTTTTTAGATTATGAAATTATTATTATTTTTTTTATTGATGGAAA
The DNA here is from genome assembly GCA_929447395.1 of Epistrophe grossulariae. Lineage (NCBI taxonomy): Eukaryota > Metazoa > Arthropoda > Insecta > Diptera > Syrphidae > Epistrophe > Epistrophe grossulariae. The sequence continues at coordinate 132,649,443 of OV839568.1, read as the reverse complement.
TGTATGTATGGAAACGTCAAATTATCTGAGACATCGAATGGAACAATTTTTTTTTTTCTGAAAACAAAATGGCGGTCATTGATATGGAATTTTGTTTGTTTATTTATCAATGACGACATTAAGTTTCAGAGCAATCTTTTTGATATGAGTTTTCTTTTTATTTTTATATTGCATGGCTGATAGGTTTTTCTTCCATGCTTTCCAAAAAGCTGAAAGGGTAGTGATGGCATTTTATAACAATGATGAAGCTGTGATGAATTTGATAAGTCCCGATGTCGTTTTTTTTTTTTTGTCAAACTCCATAGACATGCAAAAAAACATGCCTTTTGTGATTAAAAAAGTTGAAAATATAATTTTTTCTAATAAAAGTATCATTCAATTCGTGGTTCGGATTTGATATTCCTGTTTCAATCACAAACGTTAAATCGAACTGTCATCTGAGACTGTTATTAGGTCTGTTTGGTAAATTGAAACACGTCGCGGTCGTACGACGCCACGTAGCAAAATTTGCTGTCAAATCCCATAAAAAAAAATGACAAGAAGCAACTTGTAGGAAGAAGTTGCAGTTACCAAACAGACATAGCATGGCTGTTTGGTAACTTTTTTTTCAACAAATTTCCCAATGGGTTTTGACAGCAAATTATGAAATTTTGTAAGAATTTGTGCAAATTCGAAAGAAATTTCACATTACCAAACAGACCAAATATTCAGTTTACCCAAAGCAGCGGCTCATTGTCATTGCCTTGAATATTGCCAATGGAGACGCTTTGGCTTTGGCAATATTGCACATATAAATTAAAAACAATTATTGATTACAATCACCAAAGAAATGAATTTTGACATTTGACCTTTTTCAAAATGCTTTCTCCGCGATTTTGAATGACTTGAAATTAAAGTTGAAAATATAAAAAATTTTGTAAATTAAAATGTTTTATTATTAAAACTATTTAATTTAAAGAACAGAAGAACATTTTGACGTTGGTATCCATTTCTATACTGACTCAAATGTCAACTGAAAATGCCTGTCAACGATTAGATGCCAACCCTGAAAATAAATTGCCATTCCCAACGAAATTGACATTGTCGCAAATATTGACAATGGAGGTACATATAGCGTTAAGTTTTGCCATTTAACAATATGGATCATTTAAAAATTGCGGAATTTTTTAAAAATTGCGAAACATATTGTAGAAGGTATATGTACATACGTTCACGAGTTGATTATGGTTATGGATGACATTTTCTTGAGCAATGAGGCTCATCCCTTACTCGGAGGATACGTTAACAAATAAATGTGTCACATTTTATGATGGCGAAGTGAATATCCACATGTATCTGTCGAAATAACATATTGCATTCACTAAAAGTCTGGGTGGTATCGATAAAACAAAGCACTTTCTCAAAATTCCACTATTCGGAGCAGGTTCTTTATTTAATGTAATTTATAAAATTTTTGAATACCAGCATTTTCATAGGACCTGCTCAACTTTTTGTATTGAGCACTTGCTAAATGAGCACTTGCTCTGTTGCCTCCCCGTTTTGGATTGTAGTATTTCCAAGGCAAACTATTAGCTATAAAGTTGTTCATGCCCTATTTGTTTGTACCAAGAGTGTTGGGATCTCCATCTTCTTCTACTCAATCTTAGAAAGTAGTCTAAAATTGCAATACCTCAAATCGAAAAAATCTTTCCAAAAAGTTCTTTAAAAAAAAAAATAAATTGATGTTTGCCATGGAACTATGTTAAAATCTGGGATATTAAATAATAAAAAGAGTATTACCTCAATTTCATCTCCTGTTTTATATATAACAAAGAGTTTTGCTTTTGTAACTTATTTTATACTTTCAAGAACCACCACGATTCTACCTCGTGAAACAAACTACACCTTCAGAATTGGTATATGAATCTACAAGAGGTTTTTCAAGATAAAACTACTTAAAGTCCACACCATCAATATAAAGACTTTAAGTCAATCAAAATGAAAGAAAGAGGCTTTGTGATAAGACTAAGAAGTGATATCATTATCATCGCAGACATTCTCCTGACCGACGATTTTTGGAAGCAATCGAATTAGATATACCTATAGTATATCCTAGTTTGCCTGTACATATATATGAGTATAAGCCCTAAAAGAGCTTATGGACTCTATATCCTTGTTCACACTATATCAAGAGTCCTCATTTTAGTGGATTTTGAGTTTGATTGTATATATACATATATACGACACAAATTCGTTAAATTTAATCCACCTCGTTAATTTTATTATATACGGCCAAACAACACTATAGAATCGACTCGACTGTGCGCGACGACGACGCGACATAGTCCGAATGCAAAAAGTGTCAATAAAAATGATAAAAATGTCCTTAATTCTCTCTGTGTCTGGGATCTGGATGAACTATGATGGTGATGATGATAATGATGATGATGACGATGATGATATCAAATAAAGAGAAATCGTGTCACTTTTGTCGTCAAATAAATTATTTGTCGCTCAATAAATATTATTAACGACGAATATGATGATTCAATGATTATGGGTTGGTTGGTTTCTGATGGGCGAGGTAAAATAAATGCAAAAAGTATACATGAATACGAATGTTAAGCAAATGCTTGAGTTTTTTTTTTTTTTTTTTTCATTACCCATACCTTCGATATGGCATAATATCTGAATTATGATGGTAGGCCAGGTTGATATACATACATAATATAAACCTGATGATGATAAATTAAGGATATATATGCGATTTATTATCATCGGCCTGAGGAGTATACCTATAAGTGGTTTGCGTTTTGTATATACCACCCCAAATTTTTAAAAAGACTATATGACGAGTGGATTTAGAGTAGGAATGGTTAAAAACAAATGAAAAATTAATGACAACATAATTGTTAAGAGATTGAGATGTCAATTAAAATTATTATTATCTTTCTGCATTGATGAAGCTAGAGGGGTTGTATAGGTCATGAAAACAAAAAATATTTTAAATTTTCTTTGATGAAATTATGTGTTGATTTTAAACATACGGAATGTTTGATGATGCAATTTGCACTTGAGGAACTTTTTGATACATTTTCTTAGAGAAATATTTTTAAATGAAGATTTTAATCAAACATAACATTACGATACTGGAGAAATTCAAACAAGTAGTTTTAGTCATACCAAGCGTTGGTCAATGGTTCATTAATCGGTGTGTCTGTTTCTCCACTGTTAGCCACGATAGAGCCCTAATATGGGTAATCTAATATACTCTTCAAATTTATCACACAGCATTTGTAAGTGATTCCCTAAAGGATCAATTTGAATCTGCTTAGAAGTATTGATTAATTTCCATTTTCTCCATCCAGGCTCTTAAAATGATTATTTTTCGAGATATTTAAGTACTATAATTACAAAAAACTGAATTAAGCCTTTCATCAGCCTAAAAACTTTAGATTTTGTCCAAATTTAATTTACTTTTTAGAAAATACTTAAGAAATAAAACACAAGGTCTCCACTAAAATTCAGATTTATCGGAATTTGTCTTCAAGTTTGTCTGTTTGTTGTCTAATTTTTGTAGGCAAAGAGTTGAAATTCGTAAACTTCTTTTAGGTCATCAAAATTTCATTAAATTGACTTAAATATGATTTTAATTTAAATTCGTGTTTGTAAAACTCAAAATATTTGTAAGAAATCTAGTTCCAAGCGATGCACAGTGGGGTATTGTGTGACATAAATCATTTCCCACCTCAATTCTTGTTGACAAAAATATCAAATAAAACTGAGGTATAAGGTATTGTGGACAATCCAAAGATCAAAGGTTTCAAAGATGGCCACCCGACAAATAAAAAAATCTATGCGCACCAGAGAGTTTTAAGATGAGGATGATTAATGAGGAATTAGATACTGTGGACAATCTGAGGATCCTAGCGTTCATGCATGCCGAAATAAAGGTTTTAAATTATGGCCACCCGCTTTATATAGACAAAATGGAATATCTCCAAATCTATGCACTCCAGAGTTTTTTTTTATCAAAAAATGAGAAATTAGATATTGTTAACAATCCGAGGACCCTAGCGTGCCAATAAGCATACCAAAATATAGGTCTCAAAGATGGCCATCCCATTCATACAGAAAAACTGCAATATCTCCAAATCTATGTACTAAAGAGTGTTTTTATTAAAAAATGTGTTATTAGCTATTGTGGACAATCTGAGAAGTGAGGACCCTACCGTACCAATATGCATAGGAAGTAAAGGTCTCGAGAATGGCCAATCGATGCAAAGAGAAAAACTGCAATATCTCTAAATCATTCGCTATTGTGGACAATCCGAGGACCCAGACGTACCAATACGAGTACCAAAAAATAGGTCTTAAAGATGACCACATGATGCATACAGAAAAAACAAAATATCTCCAAATGTATGCACTCCAGAGCGTTGCTCAAATCTGCTAAAATCGTAACAGTTATTTTAAATTTTTTTAATCTCACGTCAGATTTTAAACCGGCATCCAGAAAAATTTACCACATTTTTAAATTTATATTTAAGATTAATTTTTTTGATTCGTTAACCTTAAATTTTATTAATTTTTAATTTTATTAACTATGAAAATAAGCAAATTTCCATCAAAATCAATCAGTTTTGATCTAAAAGAAAAAGACTTCTAAAAAAAGAATTCAAAACTATAGTACAAAAATTTTTTCTAATTCCTTGGGAATATTGCGCAACATTTTGGACTTGCTTTTGTGAATTTGGTACATTATATCTGAATTGGTATCGCTTTTATACATAAAATTGTGTAAATACCCACTTTAACTATGCTTTTTTCAATTTTAAAATTTCGTACTATTATTCTGACCTACATTTTGAAGTTCTTATTTCAAATACAAAAAATTGACAAATCACTGAATTAAACATCTCCAAATCTTTAAGTGTATGGAATTTCAATAATTTTCGTCAGAATTTGTCATGAAAAATAATTTTTGGTGCCAAAATTCAACAAACGGGCGATCTGTAGGGCGATGAATCAAATTCAAATCAAGTCATAAAAAATAATTTATGAACCGTGAAACCGTTTTATCTCCTTAAAGATCTATCTTCGAATATTACTTAGTTTTTTGTCTACTATTTTCTACGTCAAATTTTTTTTTTGTTTCATAAATAAATTCTTAGGATTTGAAACATCCGACAAAACGTCTCACGTATCCTTGAAATACAAAATATTAAAATTGAGGCTCCCACATTTTACCTATTTTTGGAACAATATTTTTACTTTCTAAACAAAAGACTGACAGTTTTATTTTGAATTCCCACATTGGACAAGAGAAACTTTTAAAAACATGAACAAAAGTAAAATAGCTATAGGTACCTCAATCCTCATACAGGAATTTCACATTACCAAACTGCTACGTAACTATTTTTTTTATTTGCTATATAAACCTACCTAATTATGAAGAAATAATATGTTCAGGACAACAGTTTCCGTTTTCTATTGAAAGACTTTTTGAATGGTTGTCCTGTTGAAAAACTGCTGCACGCATTTGACAGTAAATTCGTTCTCACCACTCCCTCTTCCGATGTGAAGAAAAAGTTATTTCTTTTCACCTGATGAAGTACGGCACACACAATATTTATAGTACCATATCCCGTACTGGGTTTTTTTTTTGCAGTTGTTTGTTTTAATTTTCTCCATTGCCCCCTTCTATCCCCTCGGGCCTCTTGAACTTTTATTTAACATTACTAATGCGATTGCGGGGCGCATATGTACTATATGTAGGAGAATATGCTTTCTCAATGGCAGTCATATAGGTATGTAAGTTTAAGAGAGGGGTATAGAACTGAATATTATGCTTAGTAGTGTAAGACAACTATTCTTAATGTGTTACGTACACACACGTATCGCTGAGATGGATAGTATAAAGTTACGAATGCCAAATGGAATATGTCAACCGCTCTCTTCTCTACACTCATAATAATAATTTTCCATATTTTCCGTTTTTCCTTTTTTATACTAAAACAACATGTATCCTGCCGAGTCTTTAGAACCGAGCACAAATTAGCGAAACAGGATACTAAGTGTGAGACTATCATTCATCATATGGCCCAACATGAATGCATCCTGAGCCTGACTGACTGCCATGACGATGTGCATGGGGATGGAGCAGTGTGGGGTTAAATTTGAGGTGACGAAGATGGGTTGGTATAGTGAGTGTGTGTGTGTGTGTGTGTCTTATGTCTAAATGCATCTGAAAGCAAAGCGTTTTCCATTCATTGAATAAATGAATGAATATGACTATGTAATTTGCGGGAGGGAATTTAATGAGATATACTATATGCAGGCTGTGTAATGAATACAAAATGAGTGACACACAGTATAAGCTTCCCTTTTCAAAGGACATTTAAGCCATAAATTATGTTGTTGGACACACAAAAGCTTTACATTTTATAACCGAGTATGTGTGTATGTGTGATCAAATACATTCGGAGCGTAAAATTTTTTTTTTCTCATTTTTTTTTGCATCAGTCACATTACAATGACATATAGCAAAGTAATATGATATTTTTTCTCTTTTGTAGTTTTGCTAATGTTTACGCTTTACATCCTGCAAGGGAAAGAGAGAGAGTGAGCTAATGATATCTGTGGGGCTGACTTACAAATTATTATAAAGCAAAGAAAGCTGTTGTGTGCAATCAAGAAGAGAGGACGGGAGGGGAGAGAAACTATGAGATTCAGGAAATTGCTGGGGAAGCGCAGACCAACGACCTGAATTTCAATTGATAAGGATGCTGCTGCAACGATGCGTTTGCTGTCCTATAACTAATTTTGTTGACGATTATTTGTCATCACAGTTAAACTTGCGAGGTATATCTTGCGGTAGAACTTGATGAATTATGATGATGATACATAATTTTAAATAAAAATAAAATTTGGGAAAAGGGCTTATCAATATAAATTACTATCACATGGTTTGTGTATGAATATTAATATACATAATTATAATATTGGAAGCCATAACTCTGAACTTATTTGCATTATGTGAGTATGATGGGCAACTTTTTCTTTTAATACAAACAGATTTCAAGCTTATGGTTATGGGAGTATTAGAATACAAAATCAGTTAAACATATATATAGTCAACAGGATGCGGTGTTGCAAATATTTGTATGTACGATTTTGTAAAGGGAAATTGAATAAGTAATTTTTGTTTATTGTACCTAGGTAGGTAATAGGTATATATATTACGATTCTAACAGTGCAAATTTACAATGCAAATTTTTGAAATTACATTTATATCTGTTTGACATATGGAAGTTGGGAAACGTATGGTTTCCAATAATATAATAATAATTCTTATTGAGTTCATAAGTCAAAATTAATTAAAATTTTAGAAAATACACCCGGCAGCTAAAGTAACTCATTACGTGACGTAAGTATTTTTAACTAAATTACCTACTTCAATATTTTTGAATTTCTGTCTGTCTGTTTGTTCCTCGACCTACAACCTTAACCACTGAATTTCTTCAATATTACAACTTAAGGTTTTTTAGATGATTCCCTAAAATTGAAATTGATTTTTTGTTAGCTCTAAAAGCAACGGTACCTGCCATACAACCGTTATGAAAAAGTTTATTTATCTAAGAAACGGTTATATAGATTTTGTTAATTAAACATTTGTGTATTATTTAAGTAGGTATGTTCTGCATTTTGGTGAAAAAAAATAAAAAAAGAACTGCCTTTCTCGCTAACGGCTCAACTGATTTTGTTCAAAAAAATTTACACAGAACGTCCTTTTAATTCTCAATAACATTACATATACAAATTTTCAGAAAAATGTTTTTTTGGATTTAAAATCAAAAATTAAAAATTTGTTTTGAAAGCTCAATATTTCGAAAACTAATTGAAATTTGATTTTTCATATATTATTAAATTCTTAAGAATGACATAACATTTCTTACTTGCGATATAAATGGTACTACTAAGCAAGTTAAGGAATCGTAAACAAAAATAAAACTCGAGATTGACATTACGCCCGCCTGTCCGCCTGATTTTCTTTTAATTTGGTACCTAGCGTTTTTTGTGTAATCCCCCGACACTTTATTTTTATTATTTTATGACCAAAAATAACGGTACCTGCAGTACCGTTATTTTTTCGCAAAAAAATGAAAATCTTATTTTTCTCAAAAACGTGCCCACAACTTAAAAAAAAAACAGTGGTAAAGACTACAATTTTATAAAAAAGAAATCCAATAGTAATAAATGGTACCTCAAAAACGGTTGAACCGATTTTGATCAATTTTTTTCTGAAGTATGTTTTAAAAAGATTTAAAAGTTTTGTATATCAAAATTTTCAAAAGTTTTTTTTTTGATTTTAAAAAAAAAGTTAACATTTTTTTTTTGAGAACTTAATAATTCGAAAACGTTTTGGTCGATTTTTATTTGACTTGGTACCCAGCAGTTTTTTTTAACATTATTTAGCAGATTTTCAAGAAAAATTATTCTTATAACCAAAAATAACGGTAGGTACCTTCCACACAAGTATTTAAAAACCAATAAGGAAAATCTCATTTTTCTCAAAGACGACTCTTACGATTTTGATTAAAATTTTTATGTGAGCGCATATCAGTAAGATTTACCATATTATTTGAAAAAACAATGTAATTATTTATTGAATATGGCATCTCTCATAATAAAATTTTTTTATTTTCGACTATTTGACTATTGAACCGATTTTAATTACACAAATGCTCATTATAAGTTTGAATAATATTGCATATCAATTTTCGAAAAAAAATTGGGTTTTTATTTTAATCAAAATTAATTTTTGTAAATTCGATTTTTCGAAAATGGGTATATAATTTTTTTTATTAAATTTCTTAACTCCGCACTAATAAATGCTAAAAAAACCTTACCATTTTTTTAAATGTTTACAAAATTATATACGCACATAAAATTTTTTTTTTTTAAACCGCTCCAACGAATTTAAACATTTTTGTCTCATTAATTGAAATTTGTTTAAAAAATCTTTAAAACCACAGTGTGAACGCACATAAAAGCAAGTTCGTGCGACCCAGTCGTGCATTTTATTTCATAAAACAACAATCTTTTAAGGTTTGACCTCAAATAATCTGCTCATATAAAAGAACAGTACACTTCACACCACACCACTGTAATACAAATAAGCATTAAGGCTCTCCCAAAGTAGCATGAAAGTGGATACTCTTATTAATGACTACGTACATTTATTTATACAGGCGAAAATTCAGTTGTCGTTCCGAAATATTCGCGTTGGTGAAAAAGGGCCTTAAGTCTGACAAGGGTTGTTAAGAGTACCATTTAGACTGTTTTTGTCACAAGTAACCTTATAAAAATGTAAAGGACTCTATTTTGACCACCACCCACCCTTATAATTTATAATTATTAACCACTTTTAAGCCTCTTAAATTATTGGAAAAAAATTTTCTTCAGTATTTTCATTTTTGTATTCTCTTAGTGAATTTTTTTTCCAACAATTTTAAAACCCTCAAGAAAGTATTAAGATAGATGGCTAAATATGATACATAGATCATGGTACAAGATTTAAGCTTAATTTTTTTAAAGAATAATCCGCAAATTCACTATTATAATTATTTTTTTTCGGCACTTTAAACTCAACAAAATATTTGGAGTGATACTTGAGTTATGATGCCAAAAAATACTATGAACTGCAAAGATTTCTTTTTTTTCGCAAACGATATTAAAATGCTTTGCTTAATTGTTCAAGGGTTATGCGCCAAGTTGCATTTTATTATTCTTTTTATCTTATAATGAAGTCCTCATCAGCTTTGAGATACTTAAGAATCTTTTGACTTTGATTTGCCCAATATGCATACTATATCATTTTCAATTCACCTGTATAACATTCAACCTGAGTTGAGAGTGCTCATTTTGCAATGTGGCATTTAATTAATTATTCTTCTTTTCAATTGTTTTTTTTTGTCATTTCGTTCAACCCTTTTTTAGTTTCTCTAATTTATTTCTGACATACAGGGCGTATACTTGTTTTTTTTTTTACTTTTTTTAAACTAATAGTTTTATTCTACTTTCTTGATTCTAATTAAATATTTCCATTGAAAAAGACATTAACATGAAGGAAGAGAATTTAATGCTTTATTTCTATATCTCTATCAACACAGGTCCCTGCAAGACCAAGACAACGACGTTGAGATTTTAAAAATTAAAAACGATCCATTCTCGCGTGACACTCAAAGGATTATCGCTCAGCTGGAGACAGAACTTTTAAACTTTCAGGTAAGTGAAAAAGATAAATGGAAACTGCATTATGTTAAATTTTGTCTCTCTCTTAAAAACTATATCTAACTACAACTATATTTAAATGCTTCAATAATAATTGTATATAGGTAGAATTTAAAATATATATATGTTTTTACTTTATGCTCACTTTCTTATAACAAAAGAAATTACAGAGTAAGTATACAAAGAAGAGAAAAGGCTGAACAAAACACACACTTTCTCAAACACTATATAGACGTATAACGCTATATTATTGTTTTCATTTTTCTCATTCATTCCGTTGTACATATTTATATTTATTATGACAGCGGGAATTGCAAAGGACTTCTTCCTCTTCTTTATCTGTGCCGCATGGCATCAGGCAGCGGCCTCTTGGGGGGTCAACACAAGAAAATTCAAAAGTGCAAAGCAAACGTGGTCCATGGCTGGATAAAAAACAAAAAAATCCTGAACAAGAAGACGAAAATAAAAACGAAGAAGAACAAGAAAAAACTTTTCAGGATTTTATAACGTAAGTATTTTGCAAGGAAAATATGAATTTTCAGATCATTTTTTTTTTGTTTAACTTTACTTAACCCTTCGAACAAGGCAGTGTATATAAAGTACTTGGACTGCTTAGGAAAAAAAAAATATGTTATAAAAATCATGGTCGACCACCGATGGACGAAAAAAATCAGCTTATTGCAAAAGTTATTGTTTGAGTTTCTATTTAGTAAAAAAAAAAAAAACTTTTACAAAAATGTGTGAGCTGCCGATTTCAAAACGGAATGAAAGAGAAAAAATTTTCACTTCGGTCGCTTTTTAAAATGTTTATATACATATATATGTATGTATTTGTCTTCTCTGTAGTTTTCGCATTCTTTCAATATCACTATACTACATCTATACTACATTCTTCCTTCTCCTTCTATCCTGATTATTATTATAATTTAAAGTTTAGCAAAAGTTTTTCCAAAGTTAGGGAAATAGTTTTGATTATGTTATACTCACAGTTGGCATACAAAACAATATACAAAAAAAGGACATTTAAGTTTATTTATTTTGATTATACATACTGATATTCTCTAAATTTAAAGAGGAATTTTATTTCCATACATCATGGATAACTTACCTGGAAATAAAAGAGAAAAATATTAAAATATCAATGAAAAATTTTAAAAATTTAAAAAATTGAAGAAAGAAAAAATAAAAATTTGTATATTTAATTCTTTTGTAGAAACCAATTTTAAAATAAGCTTGAATGAGTAGTAATTGTTGAAAATGGGTGATGCAATGAGTCAAATTTGACAAAAAATTATAGTAATTTTGTGAGAGCCCACAAAGAAATTCAAGTGAATCCTTTTAAATTCTAATCAAAAACTTATAATGTTGAAATATCAGCTATTTTCTTGTGAAACCGTGAACTAACTATGAGTTGAATCAGAGTTAATTAATCCTTAACAAAAAGCAGTTATTTATTGTAACTAAAACTTTAAGTTGTCAAAAATCTGTTGAATTCATCAGAGACTATGTGACATGTGTTTTGACACATATCTGTCAGAAATATCTATTCAGTTAATACAGAGTTAAATCACTAAATTCGTTGAGTTAACGCAAAATTAACTCGGGTTCTAAATTGACTGAACAATAACTTTCAGGAATGATCTGAAACTGGGTCTTAGTAACATAAAATAAATTCGTAAAATGATTGCAATCAAAAAAATTAAGTAACGTAATACATTGTATTATAAAATTGACACATATAACTACTTAGTTAGAAACTCTATTAATCTAGAGGATCGATTCGAGCTGTCAAAATAAAAAAAAATTTCAATCAGTGTGATCGCTCATTCTATCATACAATCAGGGACCTATTTCACCAAACACTTTTCACTTTGCTCTTTTACTTTGCAAATTTTGTTTCACCAAATGCAAATTTGCCTAGAGGAAATTATTGAATTGAAAAGTTTTCCTCTTTTTTTCAGAAATATGCAAAGAAAAATTTTCATGAAAATGAACCGTTGTGAAGAATATTTTGAAAACGAAGTAGTAAATAATAGTGACCAAAGTGAACAAAGAGTAGTGAAGCTAAGATATAACTTCGATATCGGAAATAATTTTTCGACAAAAGAGAGTTTTAACAAAATTTACCATCGAATTTGTTTTGTCTAAAATTGGAAATAAACTACAATTCAACAGTCAAAGAAATATGTGTTTAAGTCCCTTGCGTACACTACATTGGGTTGGGAATGAAGATACGATAGTATCACGGTGTTACATCTATGCACGTAATAAGCAAAGCAATCGTCTGCAGAGTAGTTCATCGAGTGTCGAATATAATCATTGATGAATTTCTCCCAAACACCATTTGCTGGCCACAAAATTCTTCAGGCATAGCCTTGCAATTTTTTTTTCAAGGAGGAAGCGAACAGAATATCCTTCATAAAAAAGAAAACAAAATTTGACAAATCTTTACGCAACAAAATAATATTCAAAAATTACCTTTTTATTTTTTACCACCTCCAATACTGCTAACTTTATATTATTTTTGTCTGTTCGACTCATTTTGAATCATTTACACTAAATAAGTACCTATACTGTCAATGATTTTTTTTTCAATGCATATTTGACCTTAATAGATACATATCCGATTTACTTTCCAAAATACGAATTCAAACGCAAAGTTCTATTGAAAGTTGGTGAAACACTTTTACTTTACACTTTTCAAAAATAGTCTGAAATATTGAAAAGTGAAAAGTCCTTGCACTTTGCAAATTTTGTGAAACACTTTGCACTTTTACTTTTCAGGAAATTATTTTTTTGCAAAGTTGCAAAGTGAAAAGTGTTTGGTGAAACAGGCCCCAGATCACTTGTTCTATTTAAGTTCAATTAATTGTTAAAGAACTACAGTAAAACCTCCTTAAAAGAAACACGCTTGAGAGAAAAACCTGCTTATCTGAAACACTTTTTACATCCACGAGTATTTGTCGACCAATTACCTGTAAAACACTCCGCTTAAGCGAAACTTGCTTGAGTGTTTTCAATCGGATAACTGAAACATACATATGTTCAGTTAAATTTTATATTTTTCAAGGAAAAAAACTGTCTTAAGTGAAGAAATAAATTGAATCGAACAGAACAAAAAAATTGATGTACACTTTCACTTCTTTTTATTTTTCACCTCTACCAAATTTTCACTATGAAAATGACATTTGAATTTCTCATATGTCACACCCGTTTTTGGAATTTTTAAATCCGCTTTGGTGAAATTTTTTTTTCCCTTATCTGGACTCCGCTTAAGTGAATTTTTTTCACTTAAGCGGGGTTTGTTTAAGTTAAGCCCGCTTAACTGAAAGAAAGATTGTTACATTTTGCCGTTTCTCTTAAGCAAAATTTCAAATACGCTACTGAAAAACTGTCAGAAGATCAATTCAAAAAATGAAAAAACCTCACTTACAAACTTATTCACGCATAATAATAATAATCAATCTAATTAATGTTAACTCAAAGTAACGAGGAATTTTTTCTGACTTTATGAAAACAATTTAGCACTTCCAAGTTTTTTTCACAAACAAAATTTGTATGCTGTAAAATGCTTTTCATATGCTTTTGAATTTTTAATTTATTTATTTCTTTGTTTTATTTAAATTTTAATGAAATAAAAAAACAAATACCCTTTGATTACAAATGAAAACATCATTCTCAAAGACCTCAATAACATTTTCTTCAAAAGTATGCAGAGTTTCTTAATTGGGTTTCTCTTCATTCAACTTCTTAACAACAACAAAAAAAAAACGAAAACGAGAAACAAAATCAATTCAAAGTAAACCTTTGACATGTACCTAACTTTTATATTTTTATTTTTTTATTTTTTCATTTCTTCATTTAAGTGACAAACTTCAACTTAAGTTTTGGAAACATTGCAATAGACTTAACTCATCATCAACCCAAACAGCTGCTGCTTCTGCTGCTGGAGCACTAAGCATTTCAAAAGAATCCCAAACAAACTTAAAGAGTCCCACTCAAATGTTTTGCCATTTAGAAAAAGAAAAGTTACTGGTAAGTTACCACCCACCATTTTGGATTTCAAAAAATAAAAAAAAAAAAATAGACCCACAAAAAAATTACATAATCGCATTCATATATCTAATTATAATGTATCTTCAGCTGATGCACAAATTTCGAACATCAGAAATGCAAACCATCCAGGGAGATCTTAATGAACTTCATGTATTCATCAAAGACCAATTGAATGGTATTTACCAGAGCATCACACGAGAAAACCAGAATTCAAAGTATTTTTCTAACGACCGAAATCGAAGGAGGAGGGAATCTACTGCTGACAAAAACAAACAGAAAAGTCGACAAAAGAATTTCCATACCTTGCAACAACCGGAAAAAACACAAGCATCTAAAGGACTGCCGCCACCATCCCCACTATTATCATCGTCACCATCGTTGACAGCATCGACATCATCATCAAGCCAACGAATTCATGAAGGAGGAAGAATCCCATTGCCAACGGAGCTAAGGTCCGCTTTGCCAAGACATTACAAAAAATCATCATCATCACCCATTCCAGCTGACAACGGAAATGCAAACAGCACCAAATCAATGATGAAGCAGAAGTCATCATCAAGTTCAGCATCGACAGCGAATGCAAAGGAGCGCCATAACATTAGTGACGTTGACAAGGCGGGTGGAAAAAAATCAAAGAACTCCCACCAGCAGCTGTATGGTCAGGAACACCTCTTTGCCAACTGCCGTGCTCATTGTGATGGGATCACACCAGACACGCCCTTTTGTAGTGGTGGCAAAAAAAATCATCATTTCTCAAATGTCGATTGTAGGTGTCGTCGACGGCGGTCTTCCCAACTCGATGCTGGGACTCAAATAAATGGCAATTCTAAAAGAATGATGAGTGCGATGGCCACTAGGACATCAACAACTAAGGGCGATATTAATTCTACATCACAGCCTCCTCGTCCAGGTCCAGCTGTGATGACCCACTATCAACGCCATCAACATTCAACGACGACAACGACTACAGGAATAGCTCAAGACCAAATTCAGTTAATATCTTCATCGTTACCAGCACCAGCAGCAGTAGGAGCAGTAATGACAGCAGCACCATCATACATTTCGACAAGGACACCAGATGAGACATCAAGGAACCCTGATACCGTGATGAATGCAGCCGTCAAAACCATCATAAAGGATGCTTACGCGACTACTGTCACCGCCGCCACAGCACCAAAAGCAGCAGGACACTCAAATGGCATTAGGGAGCCATCGCACCAATCCCGCAATAGTTGGCAACGTGTTAACCTCAAAAATCCCACTGGTTGTCAGATGAAAAAACAAATTTGCGGTGCTGATGGATACGAGTGCACAATCAACAACAACAACAATGACAACCGCAGCAACTATCCCGAGATTCACGATTGCCAAAAATACCGGGCCAACAGCATCAATCCGTTTTGTGGACTATGTTGGGCTAAAATGCATGAAGTTGGCGCTGATAATGGTGCAACTGGCTTTGCTGCCGCCACTGCATCTGACGACTCCAACTATGACGATGATGGTGACGACGACGACAATAGGGGCTATAGATATGATGTTGGTGCTGGTGGTGATGGTCCTATTAAGGGAGAAAGCAAGTCGCTAGCCGTTGAGGGGAATTTCACATGTCATCCCAAAAAACGACAACAGCAGCGGCATCGGCATCAGCATCGGCGGGAACAGACACCAAGGCTGCTGCATTGCTGTGTTGCACAATCAGCAGCATTTCAAACAGATTTGGATGAGTTTAAGGAATTTCTGGGTAAGCGAAAGGCTGTTTTAATATTTTTATTTTTTTTTTTTATTTTCGTCCTCATTCTCAATATTATGGAGATAATGGTAGTGCCCAAGGGGTTCGTTAGTGCTGCACACTGCACATGCAGAATCAACAACGACGATGACGATGTCGCGTCGAGACGACAACGATAAAATAGCATGACAATAATTTTGAGAAAATTATTTATTAAGTTTGTTTAGCACTTTGCTCTATATACATAGGTTCTTATATTTTATATGGGTTTTCTGTTATCTCAGCTCTGAAAGAACAAAAACCATCATTCGTTTTTCAAAACTACCTACATTATACGACTTTTCTTTGTTTAAACTTATCGTTTTGTTGTCCAGAAGATAATATATTATCTCTTGTTTAATTTGTCTTGAAAACTTTTAACGTCTTGTTTGTTATTTTCCTTAATATATATAATGTACAAGATTGGATACAACTCGTAAGTAATTTTAAGCTGGGAAAATAGGTTAGAAACCGTGAAAAACATTTAGGTTTATGTAGTTTTAAATTACTCATTTACGATTTTATTCTGGGAACAACTGAACTAAATTTTTAAATTTACAATTAAATAAGACCGAAATGATGTTAATGCAGCCGTCTTGCTGATTTATTATCTCGGCTATCTTCTTTAAGACGCTTCCAACGTTATTTCGAATAACTTTCTTTCAAGCAGTACTGAGGATGCGTACTCACAAGATTTGGGAACTAAATTATGGAATATCTCTTTTATGACAAACTTTGAGGTTAAATGCCAGAACATACAATGCAAACGGATCTGCAACTGGAACTTGAGTCACACATTGCACATATTAAAGGTAATATCATAAGCGTTTTCATTTTTGTTCAGTTCTGTGCATCTGTCAAAATCGAAGAAATGGTAGAATCAGTGCCCATTCATATGTCTAATATCAATATTTTCTTGTTGTTTTTAATAATGCAGTGTGACATTTTTGTGGGCACTCGAATAGCCATTTTTAATTTCTGACACTTTCAGCTTTGACAACCTGCGCAAAATATTACCTTAGATTTGTGTAATGCGTGTTGGATCCGAAATAACTGTCAAAATATTGAATACACAGAAATTCAGTGTTCTGAACACAATGGAACCTAATTGTAATCATAGCTGGACAAATTCGTCAACTTTTCACATTGAGCACTTTTGACGTTTGAAATTATTAGAAGAACAAAAATTCGTGTTACAAATTAAAATAAAACATATTGGAATTGGGATAGTAAGCTAAAGAACCACTATCTTGTTTTTTTTTTTAAATACACAAAAATCAGCACAGCTGCATTATGGCCAGGTGAAATAGGATTTATGACACTATTTGCTAAAAGCTCGAGTTCCAGTTGCAGCACTCTATTGTGCTCAAACAGTAAAGTTACATATTTAAGAAATGGTTCAGAAAGAAAAGAAAAAAGAAGAAAGAAAAAGGGGTCAAATGTTCAAGTCTTATCTCGGTATCGCCCCAATATCGGCTCTGTCTCGTCACGTTTTTCTTTATTTCTTTTTTTTTTGTAGAAGCAATTGAATCCTAAGCCTAAATATCCATATTAAAGAAATTTAATATAAACATAATTTTAAAATGCAATTTCGTATTTTTAATCTTTTATGCTAGGAAAATTTCATGTCGGTCGCTTTGAAAGTGGCATCCTCTCGTACCAACCTCTAAAAACAGGCTGTTAACTGAGGGAGAAATATGACAGCCATTTCATATTGACGGTATTCACATTGGACTGCTTCCGCCGAATTTTTTTTGATGTCTCTGTACTTCTTTTCACTCCCACTTCATGGCGAGAAAGAGATGCCTTTCTTGGCCACCTCTATCTCGAAATGAAGTGAAAGTGAGGAAAGTATACAGAGACGTCAAAAAAAGTCGGAGGGGAAAGTCCAATGTAAACACCGTCATTTAAACTGAAATAGTTTCAACTTTGTATATTCGAATCCTATTTTTTAAAACTATTCACGCCATCTACAATTTGGAGTATGTATAATTTCATCAAGCACATGTTATCATATTCTGTGATATAGTTTCAAAGATTCATACTCCACCGCATCCAACTTCGTGGCGTTCATCATACATGTAAGCCTAATTTTTATTCCGTAAACTATGATTGGTGTAAGTCAAACTATTCTTGATTTTATTATTCATCAAAGTAATGGTTTTTTTTTTAATAACTTCAGATATAAACGTTTACTTCCCAAACCTACATATTTTTTTAAATTTTAAGCCCAAAAGACTGTCAAAAGTTCATGTAAAAAAAAATTAAACTGGTAGAATCTGGAAGTTTCTGGCAAGGAAGCGAACAGAACTTTAGTTATATTAGCTGTCAAACCAATTGTCAGATTTCAAACTGTCAGTGTCAAGTTTATTTGATTTTTTTTAATTGTATCGTCACGACATAAACGATTCAAAAAAGTTACCAAATTTTAGAAATATGTTTTGAGCGTCGAGGCTTACTTTTTGGTTTAATAGGTAAGTCACTAAGCAAAATTTTTTAAAAAGCTAGTAATATCATTTTCTGTTGATCGGAGAGAAAAAATGGTGATAGATCAATTTTCAAAAACCCCAGGTACCGAAATGATAAGTCTTAAACTTTTACTCTCTTAAATTTTTTTAATGAAGCTGATATCCTTTTTAGCCAAATATTAGAAACGACTTTCGCACAATCTTCTAAATATAATTTTAAACACACTAAAGTTATTATTTTTAAGCGTTTAAACTATATTGTAACCTCTAATCCAATTATATTAAATCGTCTATTTGCAGTTCAAAAATTAACTTTGTGTGCTCATAGAAAACTAGAATCCTTGTGCTTTCGCAATAATCCTCTTGAATTCATATTGCCAAATTTATTTGGCCCAATTAAAGTGTGGCCAATTTAAAAGCGCTATTCATATATACATACTCTAAATATAAACAACCTATATATTCTGTACATATTATACTTTTACTCCACACATAATATTATATGTAAGTATCTTGTGGTCCTACCTATATAGTTTAAACCCTTAAAAAAGGACTGCTACTGATTGAAATATAGAACAGCGTTTTATTAATTGGCCAAAATACTGCTGTGTGTGCATGCATAACTACCTAGATATATATATTCTAAAACCACATAGGCTTTGCATATTCACATATACGAATACACTAATATGTACAATGTACATGTATACCGACTATTGTACTATTGCGAGATTGCTTTTGCCATTTTATTACTCGAAATTGTCCAAATTCTTTTGAAAAAAAAAATATATAAAATATTTAGAGAGGAAGTAGGTTCTCCACTTTAGATTTTATTAGCAAATACCCCTGCATATTTGGCCGAAAGCAGCAAAAACAATATATGCATATATGCTGCAGTTTAGTGCGGAAGACATTAGCACTTCATAGTAATAGAATGTTAGATCAGTGTAGGTGAGGTATATGGTAAGCAAAATACACATGCGTTTTTTTTTTTTTTAATACAATAGCAAACAGTGGGACACTGCATTAGTCGAGTTGGAATAAATTTAAAATATGAATAAATAAAAATGAAAATAGATTTAAAAAACTTTTTTTTTTATTTTTTTTTTTTAAAACGGAAACACTGTACAAAAATGTACTAAAAATATAAAGTAAATTTAGTATGCTGGTGAAGCAGTTTTGGTGTTAAGCGCCATCTATCAGACAAAAAACTAAAAATCTTGTTTTTGTGAACTTATCACTTAATAAGAAATGTATTGTGCAAGTTTCAGCTCAATCGGATGGCTAGTTTTTGAGTTTTATCAAATTTTAGTTTTTCTTTTGTTCAGCGTCATCTATGGGAAAACCCCGAAAGCTTTTTATTTAAGTGCACTTCTCATTTTCTACCATATATTTTGTGTAACTTTCAGCTTTCCAAATGGTTAGTTTTTGAGTTTTTTAAGATTTTTTTTATAATTTGTGTTTTATGCCATCTGCCATCAAACAAATTTAAAATTGTTGATTTGTGTGTGGCGTACAAACTCAAAAACAACCGAAAAGATTTTATTAGAAAGTAATTTGAGATAAAATACGCCTACTTGCACACCCACTTTTATTATAAATTTATATCCTCGTTGTAAATTCGTTGAAAGACAAATAATTTTGTAACTAAATTATCTTAAACCTAAAACATGATATAATTAATTTTTCCCGCCCACTACCACGCCCACTTGTGTGTTTGAATTTTTTCCTTATTCCAAATCATTAGATATATGAACATTTGTAATAAAACTCTCTTGAAATCTGTAGTTTTTTTTTTTGGCCACGCCCAATTTTCTTATATCTGAGTTTTCTCCTTACGTTAAAAAAAGTTAAAATTTTGTTATTATTCTTGAACCTTAAGCATGATAAGCATAATAAGTGAAGGTCTCTTAAGGACATATGCAAAATCTACATGTTATTACATTCGGATTCAAAAGATTGTTTAGAGTATGAAAGATATAAGTTCAAGAATTTACTTCATTGACTATTGTACTTATTTTCCAAAAAGTGGGCGTTGCTTTGGGTACTTTGGCTAATATTAAATTAATGCCATTATATTCTTTATAGCTCAACAAGTATTTTAAGTTTAATTTGTTGAAAGATTTAAAATGATAAATTTCAAATTTCCAAATTTATTGATTTAATTCCATTTTTTAAATTACACTGCCCCAATGTGCAACAACGACGAACAAAGAATGACGGCGCTCGGCGGCTGGTATTGCATTGAATGAAGTGTATCGATGCTTTCAATTCAATGATGGATATTTACGGCATCAACAAGAATAGTGTTCTTGCTAAAGCAGCAGCAGTATAGAGTAGCAGCTAGAGTGCCAGTACCTATATACATACAGTATAACGCTCGAAATTCAGTCTGTTCTTGATGGTTCTTCTATGAGAAGAGCTTCAACTACCACCTTTTGAAAATGGAATTCAACTTTTTAATTTAAAAATACCCCCCGATTTCGTTCTCCCATCTCCCCCACCCTGTTTGGGAAAAAAGGAAGGCAATGCTCTATTGAATTGCTTTCTTACGGTTCAACTGGCCTCTTTATTCAATTCTATCTGTATGGACTAAGGTTGCATAGATATATATATGTGTGTATGTTGTTTATATGAGTAGGTATATGTGTAAAAGAAGTGTTTTGTTTTTATGTCGATCGAATTGAAGTGATTAGGTTGAAGATATAACTGGCATATTGGATGCCGAAATATTTATTCGCAAGCCACCTTCATCGTCGCTCGTTGGCATCAGCCACGATACCGCTATACCATCCACGAAAGTCGTCGTCGTCGTCGCTATTGCATTAAAATTGCTCTGAACTCTTAGAAACGTTTTGAAATAGGTCCGCGTCGTTTATTCACCCGCGCCAATTTGTTCTACTTATATAGAAGATGGAATACCGAGTGAATTCATGCATATATACATAAAATACATTTATATGTTTGTAGATATAATATATACAAAACATAAAGGATGTGTATCCTTTCTATTTATATCGAGAAGGAGAGCGATATTTTTCGCCGTTTTCATCGCAATAAAGGCGATAATTTATTAGTTTATTATGGCTTGATGTTGGAACGCGTTTGTATATATGCAAGATGAATGTGTGTTCTCCTTTTTTGGTGAAATGGTGCAGTTTGTAGCCAAACTTATGATGATTGCACAAGCATGTACCTAAACAAAAAACATACATATATGTAGCTATATACTACACATACCGACGTAAGGAAAAGGAATGTAAATTGCCAGAAGTCTTATGACTTGATTTAAACAGATTTACGATGTTCGGCGAGTTTTGTAAGATTCTTTTTGGTACGTGATTGGTGTGATTAAGTGTTTATATTTTTTTTGTTTCCAATAAGTATTTTTGTATGCGTTTGTATAGATTGCGAATAATTTAGAGTTGATTTAAACATTTGAATGTTATATTTATTTATTCTTCTATAATGTCTTTTCGTGTTCAATATCATGATTGAGCTTGAAAAAAAAACAGATTTAACTTTACTGTTAAAGGTTTAATGGTTAAACTTTTGAATAGAAAAAGAAGACTTTTGTATCTTCTTTCATGGGCAATCAGATTTAGAATTTATTTTGAATAAAAAACTTTATAAGGTTCAGAATATTTAATTCTCAAATAATAGGTACCTATAATTAATAAGTTCGATACAAAATTGCATTTTTATGATGAATGCTTTAAATAAAATTGATATTGACAGTACCTTTTATAAAAC
This sequence comes from Epistrophe grossulariae, assembly GCA_929447395.1. Classification (NCBI taxonomy): domain Eukaryota; kingdom Metazoa; phylum Arthropoda; class Insecta; order Diptera; family Syrphidae; genus Epistrophe; species Epistrophe grossulariae. The sequence goes on along the minus strand of OV839568.1, from coordinate 132,627,120 downwards.
TGTCAACTTATTTGTTTATTTCTGAGTTTTTCGCGAGCGACTTAACGTATGACGATATTTTTTTTAACTGAAGCTTAAATATGTAAATCTTTTAAATATTCAGCCTTATTGTGAGTTTCGCCCGAACAACATTCCACCCGGAAAATTTGATATTTCACTTTTCGCCTATTGTGAGTTTCACTCGAAATTTTGTGTTAAAAAAATTCCCCTGATTGTGAACATTCATTTCGGGCGGAATGTAATGTTATTGACAGCTTAAATGTCCACTTATTTTTAGTAGGCGAACGAAATTTTGTTCGGGCGAAACTCACAATAGCTTTTAAAATTCCGGGGGAACAAAAAATTTTAAGGTGAAATATTTTTCGGGTGAAACTCACAATAAGGCTGATTATGTATTTTGGAATCAAAACTTAATAATGCTATAGAAATTTAATTGAAATTGATTGAAATTCTTTGAAATTAAGAACCTCGGTTGCATATAGTTGGCCCACTAACTATTTAGTTGAGTAAAACTGTAAATGGCAATCGTTTGTACACGTTTGTTCAACTTTTAGAATTATTTGTGCACTCACCGATTTTTTATAGAGACACTTAAAAAAATTTACCCGATTTGCCATTCCAGCATAGTTGAAGTACATTAGAAATGAAAACAGCATTTATGTATTTTAAAACTTTGAATAAATTCTTTTTTAAATTTGCTCTTCTTCACATACAAATCTGGAAAGCCTACGAACAGGGTTGGCCGAATTAACTACACTACATTTTCAACATCATTAACTACGCGTAGTTAATTTAACAAACTACACATCTTATTTTCTACAAATTGTTACGTTTTCATATACATACAAAGTAAATTTAGAGAAATAATAAAATTTCAATAAAAATTTGAACATTTTAACTCAAAATTCAAGCTTCAAAGTTACAACTGACAGACCATTTGATATTTGAAACTAAGTTTGCTACAATTTGTTTCATTAACTACATTTAACTACGTTTAACTACATAAACTACGTAGCAAATGTGAAAAATGTAGTGGCCATCCCTGCCTACGAACACTTCTCCTTTTTTTGGTGTCCGTTTTATCTTCTTCTTCGTATTCTGTTTCCTCAGACCAGTAAGAACATAGCAATAATTTTGTCTATTCCCCTGACGTTTCGCCCTCTTTCTCTACTCGGCGTTACACTTTTTTGAAATTCATTGTTAGTAGGTATGCCTCCGCTTAAACATTTCTAATGTTAAAATTAACAGTTAGATGCATAATCGTTTGTACATGTTTGTCCTTTTTTTATATTTGTACATGTCCCAATTTTTTTTACACAAAAATTAGAAAAAGAATTGTAAAATTTTTGAAAAACATGCAATCATTTGTACATAAGTTATAAAGATTTTTCATGAAATCAGTTTTTTAAATTTTCTTTTAGTTCTATTTTTAATTAATTATTCCAAAGATTTTGGGACGCAAAAACGGAGTTTGGCCCGCTAAATTTAACGCTTGAAAAATCTGTTAATGCAGTTCGCAGGATAGTCGTTTGTACATGTTTGTCTTTGTTTTTGTACATTTCCCAAATTATTTTTTGTTAAACAAAATTAAAAAAAAAATATTGTCAAATTTTTGAAAAACGTAAAATATTTTTCATGAAATTAGTTTTCAAACTTTCTTTAATTTTTATTTTAAAATCATTATTCAAAAGATTTTGAGACAAAAACTGAGTTTCGCTCACCTATTTGATCGCTTGAAAAATATGGTAATGCAGTTCGATTTACAATTTTGTATTTTCTTTTGTTGTTTAAAACCTTTGAAGCCGTTTTTTTTTGAGTAAATCGTTTTAAGGGAGCTAACCGTGCTAGATGACTCATGGTGATTGCTACAGTGTGAGAGATTTGTGGTCTTCGAGTTTAAGGAAGGTTAGAGAGACCACCTTGTTACATAAAAAAACAATTATACAATTTATGGTTGTTTGCCATGTAGGTCCCCTCGCCCCTCCATTTCTCCATTTCCAAGCACTGCAACGGAATGACTGAGAGTGGAAGTCACTAGGCCTTAGTTCTCTACGAGCTACCACTTATAATTTATTTCTATAGCCATTCTCTCCGCTGCACAGAAAATAAATTCGTGACAGCTCAACTTCTAACTTTCTCAACACCGTGATTTAGCTATTTTTTTAATTTTCTAAATAAAGCATATATTGCAAAATTGAAGTTAAATGAAATAAAAACTTATTTTAGTAATTGTGAATATGACAACTGTGTTATTTGTGCGTGAGAATGGCACACAACAACTTTCCATGGGCGAAACTTGTTTTAGTTTAAAACGCCATCTTTCAGAAAAATTAATTGACGGCTACCTTTCGATTTGAATGTAAGTTAAAAATTTTGGTGTTCAGCGCCATCTATTTAAAAATTTTTATTTACGTTCAGTTCACAATTTCTAACATACATATGTATATGAATATTGTGTTTCAGGTCAATAAAATGGTTAGTTTTTTATTTTTTCGTTTTGAAAGCCATCTATCAAAAAAATAAAAACGTTTGATGAAAGTGCATTTCTCATCTTATCCCAAATATGTTAAGTAATTTTCTGCTAAATCAGATATTTATTTTCTGATTTTTAAGCAATTTTTTAGACTTTCCAACCCCATCTTTCAGAAAATATATAAGATTTAGTTTCATTTGATGGTTAGTTTTTAAGATTTAAGAGCATAAACGAACAACATATTTGTGCACATAAGCATATTTATATAATTATATATAAATAATACGTATATTGCCTTACGTTTTGTGCAAAATAACTTAATCGTATTATTTATAATACGTATCTCTCAAAATTTCAAGCTCATTTTCTACGGTTTCCTTTTTTGTTTGCTTAATATAAAAAAAATTAATATTAAAATTCAAAAATTCACCCTTTGATAAAAATGAATTCCCACTAATTCAATAAATCAATTTTCAATTTTCACTCACCACCAGTCTGGCCGGAAAAATGGCATACATACATGTTTTGCTTTATCACACTGAACGTATACATAGCTGACAATGTGCCATTTAAAAATAAAAAAAACAAATGTCTGTTCCACTTAACTCGTTCCTATAAAATATAACTCGTTTTTCAGGCGCGTTCATTCATATTCAAATGAACTCGCGTCCATTTAAACACTTTACCCCAATAAAATAGAGTGCTATAATTTGTGTTCTTGGGTGATTCATAAAAATAAATTCAAATAGAATTATGGCAACATAAAACACACATATACACAAACACACACTCTTAAATCGCGCTTAAGTGAATTCATTTTAATGTCACTAATGATTTGTCAAGAGCACTGCCTGACTGACGTCGGTCGGTCGTTCGTCGTCGTCCTCCTGTTTGTTTACATGTGTATACTTACTTATTATCCCAAGAAAGGAGGAAATTTTACCGGAAAAGAAGAGAAACGATTTCGTTGCCAATTCTTTTCTCGCTCATTTAAGGTTATTTACTTGTTTTATTTGCTCTAGCCATCCAACAACAACAAATTTACAACTTCAACTCCAACGAAGACGACAACGACAATGGCTATGTTTTTACATTTTTCATCCATTAAATTGTATGAACCTGATCGCTTAGATGGAAAAGACTGTTGGCGACAACGACGAAAACTATTGCCATGTGTCCGGCATTCTGAGCTGTTTTCAAACGACCTAAACCCCACCAACACCGGATTTTCTCACAGAAAACAAACCAAAAATAAAAGGACCCCTATAACTGCAAAAGCCAATTCGAGTGTAAATGGTCAAAGAGAAATGAAATATACGACTGTTGCCCAACGTATAATTAGGCAAAGAAGTACTCATGTGCCACTTGAACTTCCGTTTAAGGGTTTGAGGGGGTTTTCGTATCCTGCTGCCAAGCACGAACTTCACAGTAGAGGTACAACGTACACACGGTGCAATTTTCAGCGGTTGTGTCACGCAATCTTTCGCTGCTGCTGGGGTCGAGTCATAGATCATTTTGGGAGAAGCACAACCGTTCGTTATGTTGGGGAGAGGTGGGGGGAGGGGGTTGTTGATTCAAATTCAACATCTGCAGCTTATTATTAACTCACGACACAGCTCTAGCTGGTCGTGACAAATTTTGCATTTTGTAAGGAAAAATGAAGGATTCTCTATGAAAGAATTCTGCATTCCGATCACATTATTCACATTAGTCAAAAAGTTTGGCGTGGAAAGGAATCGCTAAGGATATTTGTCAAAATCAACTATTTTATGAAAGATGACGAGCGTTTTGTCAGAACTATGTATATGTTTTTAAAGTTGCCATATTATGTGGTTGAGGGTGAAGTGGAAATTATTTGTGAGCCCACAAAAAAAAAACTCTATATATACTCGTAAACGTATTTTGTAAAAAAAAATAAAATTCATGTTACTGTTTTTGTTGGAAAAAAGTTTATGTTCAACTTTGCATGTGAAGATGAAAATTGGTTAAGTTAAAAAAAAAAAAACTTGTGTGATTATGTGTGTGGTTTATTTGACAGACAAGTGGTTAAGATAACGACTTCTTTCAAAGTTAGAGAGGCAGGAAGATATTTTTGAAAAGTGTTATCTGAGGTGTGATTCATCAGCATGAATGCAAAACAAAAGATAACTTCATTGAGAGTTTGTTTATCTAAGGTGTATAAAAATATGAGTTTTACTTTTAGTTGACTTAAAGAAAGATGTACATATGAATTTAAATTAATGCTTCGAGCTAAGAAAAAGACTTTTCTGCTTGCAGCAATAAATTTATACACAAAATGTTTTTTAGTACTTTTCTAGGGGCTTAGCCTCCCAAAAAAAAAATTATTAATAAAAATATACAAGAACGGACACTGAAACCATTGAACAGTTCATAATTTATATTTTCTAATAATTAATTTGAATTAAAACTTGGATTATGAATATATAAAATAAATTAATAAATTCGGTGGCGTGACAGCTTTGTGGAGAACCAGGCACTTATGACTTATAACTCTCAACTATTCCTGACTCCTGTGTGCGTGGTGTTAGTTTGCAGAAATGAAGGTGAGCAATAATTTTCTGCCAGACCCGAACGGCTTAGATTAGCGGAACTTTAACTTGACAGGTCGAGATACTTTTGGAGAATTTGTGACTTTCTGAAAAGAGGTGCATGGCCCCTGAAAAAGGAATAAACTTTTTTAGATGACGGTATGGGCTTAAATTTGATCTCGGACATCCGACATGACATTCTAATACACTTACGATTATGCCAAGTGTTACACTTGAACATTTAGAAAAAAAAATAAATAGAAAAATAAATATACGCCACAGTGACCTTTAAATTTTATTATTAAAATACACTGTAGAGGACAATTATATCACGAAAAACAAAATTGTTATAAAAAGGGAAGAGATAAGATAGAACAGATCGTGCATTGGCCTGAACAGTTGTGCTTCCCATTCATCCTTCGATTTGCAGCTAATAGAGATGAATCGAGATAAATTTCTTTTAACTTTGTTAAAGTAGTTTTGGTTTATTTCTTCGAGGTATTGATGCAAAATTTTAAACAGCGTGATATGTTAAGGTACAACTTAAAAATTATCTACCTTTAAAGCTCTTTACTAAAATGTTCTTAGTTTTAAACATTTTTTAACTAGTCTCTCACTAAACCTATTTTCTGAATAAACTCGAACTGAACACGGCTAAAAAATTTTAAAAAAGTAAGCAAACATACCATACATTTGTAATCGCAAAGTGACATTTGGAGTAAGTATGATACTAAACAAAATTAAATTGGCATTTGGTGATTTAAACTTCAATGAAATGTTAAAAATATGTTACGATTCTTCCTCATTTAAAATTTGGAAAATCCTGTTTTTAACCTGCATCATACCAAAAATGCTTTAACATCGTACTAAATCTTCTTAAATTTTGCGCTATTTATATTTTGGTTCAAATAATAACTGGCCGAAAGATTTTAAAATATATTTTCTAATTTTATCTTTAGAGTTAACAATTTGAAATTTTCTTTTTAAATGATACATTTTGAATCCCTGCTAATGTTAATGTACCTATGTGACAGATAGGATTTTTTGTATGATAACACATTTACAGTTAGACTGCAGAAATTTCGCAACATCATATTAATATTGAATGTTTTGTCAAAAATGTTTTAAATAAAGACCATAATTGCTGATTTATTTTAAAAATTTCTGTCACTTAAATGGTCTTTCAGTAGGTATTTTCGTTTCTAAATCTGAATAAAACAATTAAAACCGAGGTCACTGTGTCGTATACGTATTTTTTTTATATTATTTTGAATCATTTTATGTACAAATATTAATTTAAAAAAAATTAAAATAATTGGAGCGGCTTTCTAAAGAATGGACTTTTATAAATAAATTTTTTGAACCATAAAAAAGGGAACGCCAAATTTTAATTTAGAAAAAAATATCAACATGTTTTTGAAATATCGAATTTTCGAAAGGTAATTAGATCGTCCTAATTAGGGCTCACAGATAATTTCTTATCAAAATCGTAGAAGTACATTTTCTAAAAACAAAAAGATTTTCTTAAACGGTTTTTAAACATTTGTGTAGCTGGTACTGTTATTTTTGATTATAAGAATACATTTTATTAAATAACTGCTAAATAATGTTTAAAACCGCTTGATGTCAAGTTTAACAAAAATCGCTTTTTTGAAATCCTGAGTTTTTAAAACCAAAAATAATTTGTTTTAATGTTGGTATACAATACATATTATCAAATTTTTTTTCCATACAAAAATTGATCAATTAGTTGAGCCGATTTTGAGAAAAGCAAAAATCGAATAAATGGTTGTATTGGAATGTGTCATTAATTACCATTTTTGTAATTTTTTTTTACTAAATATCTATTAAAATTTTACTAAAATTTTAAAAGTAAAATTTGATTTTCGATAATTTAAAAAAATTGTATGACAGTTAGTGTTATTTTTGGCCCTCGAAAAAATATGGCGGGAGAATGCTCAAATAACACTTTGTACCAAAATTAAAAAAATCGACGTATCCGACATCCGTTAAGCCGAATTGGAAGACAAACGGACAGAATTATAATACCCATTTTTTCGACTGCCTCGAGTTCGATTTTTTTTTTACTTTTCGTATAAAATTTATTTTAGTAAAATTTAAATATTTTTTAATGATGGATCCTAATGAGTAAAAAAACCAAGACGATACTTTTCAAAGAATCTTCCATATATAATTGATTTACTTTTCAGTCTTGGTTCTCATGGCAACTGAAATATCTTTTTTTCAACACTCCATTATTGTTAAAGGGATTTGATAATATTTTACCTGTTTTACTGTTAAAATATTATTATATTAAATAAAACATTCTCAAATTTCATGAATGTTAGAATTTTTTTTCGAATAATTTTGTGTACTATTTTTGTAATTTATATGTATTTTGTATGTATGGTTTAGTTTGTTTATAGTGTTTGATGTTTGCATTTATTTTTTTTTTCAGATGAAATTGTTCTATCTACACCCAGAACAAAATGAATCAAAAACATGTTATCAATTAATTGGTTATATATTTTGAAAGCTCATAATATTTTGTGTGTTTTTTTTTTCATTTAAATATGTATATTGTTCAATGTATCTAATATATAATTTATTTGTTAATAAAAACATTTTCTATAAAGACTATTCAAGTGATTTATGGATTTAGAAAAGACTTTTTTCGAATGAATTCATCATCCAACTAAAATTGTTTTTCCGTTCTTATTTTTTTTTTAATGTTAAATTTTGTTTATGAATCGAAGCAGATTGAAATTTTAATATGTAAATTTTATGAACCGTGTTAATTAAATTAATGAACCCCGTTCATTGAATTAATGAACTCATTCATTAAATTAATGCACCTCATTCATTAAATTAATGAACCAAATTAATTTACTTAATGAACCCCGTTCATTAAATTAAAGAACCCCATTCATTAAATTAATGAACCTCGTTCGTTAAATGAAAAGTAATTTTTGTGGAATGAAACTTTGCTTTGTTTATCTTTGAAAATTACACTATTGTTTGCAATTACTATTTGTAATTACAAATTAAAATTACAAATACATATATAAGGTATTTAAAACTTGGTTCATAGTACAAGTTGGATATATTTGTTTTGTTACAAACTATACAAAGAAATGGATAGAAATATTTGTTTCTTTTAAAAATTACCTTAAGTAATGGGTAATTTAATTGTATTTAATTACTAATTACAAAGTGTAATGGGTGAATCGTAATCGACTTATTAAATATTACACAACCCTGGTGCACACTGCACAGTGTAGATACTTTGATAAGTTAAAAGATTTATTTGTATTGTACCATTTTAAAAAACTAAACTTTTTTTTATGATAAATCAACAATTTGACATACGGTTAAAAAATTGAAATTTTTGAAATTTGACAAACGGTTAAAGAATTGAAATTTTTTTTTAATCGTAAACTGATAAATTTTGATTAACGGTTTTCGATAAGAAATTTTATAATATTTCACATGAAACAAAGCTTAATATCTCATTAATTATAATTATAGTTTTTATTTTTTTTTTATTTGTGTACCTAACCGAAATTATTAATTTTCTAGTTGATGGTTTTGTGGACTTTGATGATCATTAAGTTGGATGAAATTAATAAAAGTTTTTTTTTATTAATTGCATCCATTTTAATTAAGTTTAAAAGAATTGACATTCAATTATTTACCAATTATAATTTTAGTTTGTAATTGAAATAATTTAATATTTATGTGCATATAAAATAAAATTTAATTCGTCGTTTTTGCTTTGACATTTCCATATAACTATATTTGCTTAATTTTAATTTGTTTCTTTAATTTCTTTTTTCAACAGGATTATAAATCACATGTCAGCCTGACATTTAATTACATATTAGTTGCAAAATTACACTATATTACACTAAAGGTCAAATCATCACCACCAATATATTAAAACAAATATATAACATCGCTACATATTCGTGCTCATATGTGTGTACATTTACATTTGTATTGTTTTCAGTTTTTACATATGAGTGCTCTATGACTGCATATATATTCTTTGATTGATGGTGATGCGTGTCCTTGGTAGAATAACAGCAATTTTCTTTTAATCAAGGATAAGTTCTCATTTTAAAAAGACAGTAAACATGAATAATTATTATGGCTGTGAAAAAATGCATATGTTGGTGCAAGGATGACATGAGTCATTTTGTGTAGATAGAATAGGATATCAATTTTTTTTTTGTTAAATATATTTTACATTAAATTTTGCTCACCTAAATTGCCAAAGGTGCACACTGTGAGATGATTTTAATGTTTAAATTACGTCAGATTTGTCAAATAGATATATCGGATTTGGGAACGGCTATTTGAACTATTCAGAACTAAGCAATGAACAGAATATTCGAGGTTTACGAAAATAAATGTTTGTGTTCCGCAAGGTAGTGTTCTTGGTCTGCTTCTTTTTATACTTCAAGCAAAACATACAGATATTGCTTTATTTAGGACAGTAATTGCAACAGTTAAAAAGCATGTAACAATCCCAACCCATACGAAAATATTCTTAGTTGTTAAACTATCATTTATTAATTTATTCTTCTGTAATTTCAATTGGTTTTTTTCTTTATTTCTCACTTTGCATCCTCAATGAATATAAGATCAATAAAAAATTCCTGTCAAACAATATTAAGTAAGTAAAGAGTCAGTCCCTTCTTTCTTATTAGTCAGTCCTGAGTATTTTCTATACGTATACTAGAAAGAAAAGTTTTAAAATGGTTAAGCATCACTGACAGCATGAAAATTTTCCCAACATATCTGGCCGGTACTTAATATTGATGTTTTTATTATTTTACATATAGCCCTCTTTAAAGGAGCTGTAAAAGTATGTAAGTATATACATAATATATCCTATCGGTATATGTCAGTAAATACGATACGACTTATCTTCTTTATCCTGAAGTGATTTTCAAGTTTTTAATTAAAAATTAATAGCCATGCAAATATCTCTCTTGACATTTTGTTGTATAAACGATAGTATACCTAGAAGGCGTAAGGCGCTCCTCTTGATATCGTATACCTACCTATATATATGTATGTACCTACTATAATTTTCGTTTTCTCCTTCAAATATAATATACACTATATCTATATAGTAGTGTTATAAGGACCAAGGTATATGAAAATTAGTTTTTTGTAGGAAATATAAGGATGTATAATTAGGTAGTTTATTGATATTTTATAATTACAGCCAATATGGTTGCTGTGCTTCCAAGCTTGGTCATACAATTTCTTTTCATGCTCAAGCGATTTTATGAGAAATTAATGTGATAAGTTAGATGGGAGAGTAATTATTTAATTTTGCCTCTTTTCCGGTTGGAAAATGGAAAAACTTAAATATGGGAGGAGGGTGAGGGCTTGTGATCAAAAATGAAAATGTATAAATTACTATGTTAAACAGGTACAAATTATTATGTTTGTTTGTTAATTTTGCTAATGTAGGTATAATTATTGTGATCCTTAAATTTATTTTTTAAATCTTGGGTTTATAAATTAAAATATACATAATATACTTGTAGGTAAATATTTTTTTTTGTTGAATTTTATTCGACAGATAAAATTCCACAAGTTTGAAGGATTTTGGCGACAACAAGCATCTGGAATGTTGCATTTACACAACTGATAAAACACTCTCGTGTAATGTGATGTAAAGTGGTGCGATCTGTCACAATAGTGCCATACTATGGTTAGTCACAGCCATTTTCATTTGCTTAGCAGGGTTCAAATTCGAAGATATTTTCAATTACACGTGTCGTATCGACAAGTTTTTTGTAATGTGAACACTGATCAAAAGACTGTCAAACGACTGTCAATCACCTGTTTGTGTTATTAGGTTTTTTTGATATTTTTCTCGGTCGCACGATAAAATTATTTGAACGACAATCGTGCGTCCTAATTTAAGTGCTTTTTTTATTTTTATGTAAGACTTAAAGAAAATCGAGGTTAAATAACAAAACGAAAGCGAGAAATATATGATATTGCATGGTATTACTGCACATAGTGAACATTTTTTTAGAAATGAAGTCGTTATTAAAAATTGAAGCTAGAAGAAATACTTACGGCAGCACTTTGTTGAATGTGAACTCCGCTTTTTTGCGAAAGAGATGACAGTGCTATCAGAAAGAGAAACAACTTTCTTCAATAAACAAATAATAACAGTGCTGATTTTTTAATTTGAGTTTTGTTGGTCTCAATAAATCAATTACGTAAGACTCTTTATACTACGTTTTAATTATACTGATTGAGGTTATATTTCGTTGAAAATTTCCAAATTAAATGTCCCATACAAAAATTTCCCATACAAATTCATATTTGGAAATGAGATAATTTCAACCAAAATTTTCACAAAATTTATTGAAAACTAGATGAACTCACCCTATAGGAAAATTTATGAATCTGTCAAGTTGACGTTGACAGCCATCAAACTGACAGATGCTATTTGCAAAGCAAAAATATGTATTTTTGGTTACTTATAAGTTATAACGTGCTGCGTTCCACGTAACAAAATTTGCGGACAAATCCCATAAAAATGTTTTACAATTAGTAGGAAGAAGTCGCAAGTTCACAAACAGACATGAGTGTTTGCCGATGCATCGCCCTTAACCTTGTGTTCCCACCTTTTCCACTGAACAGATGAAAACACCTAGCAAAAATTTTAAATGCAGGTTACATCTGAACATGGCTAATACTTAATTAACTTAATTTTAAACATTGAAATACCAATATCGTTACACGACAAGGACCTTGCGATCATCATGTGGTCATCAGCCGATAGTAGCTAGATATGATGCGTAAATCGTATTTTTGTAATATTTTTTTTGTAAGAGTTTAAAAATTTGTTTGCTAAGGTTTTTCATTTTTGAAAATTATTATTAAAATGTACAGCTTCATTTTGATTTACGCAAAGTCAAAGTTCTTGTATAATAACTATGGCCGAATTTTATGTTGCTTAACATGTTGGGTCGGGGCACCTTTGAACAGGCTTAAAACAAATAATTGAAAATTTTTTTTTAATTTGAGATTTACAGTAGACGTATAGGCGACCAAACTGACGACGCACGCCGCACCGCGCCGACGAGATGGACGTTATTGCAAAATTACTTTTTTGGACTTCTCCATCATTGTTATGTTAAGTTTAATTAAAACCTCTAAATTTTTTCACACGATAGAGCAAATTAAAATATAAAAATGTATCCATACCTTAACTTGCCAAACACATTGTAATATCCTATTTGACATTTAAAATATGTAGGTACATAAAAAAAAATCACCTTCAAGATAAAGAAGAAATCTAACAAAACTTCCCTCGTCATATCAACTCAACCCAACAGCCTCAATTGTGCGGTTTAGAAGAACATTAAAACTCTTCCACTTTCCTTGGAAGATTTCCGCATCGTGGTTGCACTTCACCGCCAAAGAAGACCGCCCTCTCTATAGCAATCTTTGAGGTTAAATCGACATCTCAATCGCATTGTCTACCCTATATAGCCGTTCGTTGTCGATGGATTTTCACCATCATCATTGTGAAGGAAGATGGAGTGGAGTGAGCTCCATTTAGAGTCCTATACTTCAAGTGCAAAAAGAGGGTCTGTTTTACATGTGTATGTGTGTGTGTGTTCATCCTTATATTCCTCCTGCCAACAAACCATCACCTACAGAAAAAAGAGGGAATCACAAATTGAACAAAAAGAAGCAACAGCAGGGAAAGTTAAAATGTTTATTTTTTTTTTTTATTTTTATTTCGTTAAGGAAGAAGGAGCTTCCTGATTATGCCCGCATATTTTCCTAGCATCGAAAAGTGGCTTTTTAGTAGACATTTTCGTAGCTTTCATTCTGTCATTCTCTTCTTTTTTTCGCCACAGCAGCTATTATGTATACTCTCAGTCAAGGATGAAAGTTGAACGCATGCGTCACTTTGAGCTAATTATGTAAAATAGATATTGCACACATGAAGGTGGTTGTTATATTTTGTTCTTTTTTTTTTTTTTTTGGTTTGTAGCCCATAACCCCACATGGCCACATATCTACCCACATTTCATTTCCAACCTCCTGTGCCCGCACACATTTTATCGCATTTCCTTGACTTTAGGAGACGACCGAGGGGGTCGATTCCGTCGCCTGGTTAGAGATTTGAATGGTTGGATGGCTTGCATGCCGCCTCTGGACGTTGCCTCCTGCAGATGGATGAAGAGGGAGGATGCACAGTTTGTTTCTTTTTGCTGTGACAATGGCAGAGAAAACAGTTTTCGGTGGGACCGCCGCCGCCGGCCGTCAGGGGTTTCAATTCTTTGAAATTCACAGTTTTTCTTTTTTGTTGATGTTCCCCTTGGAGTGCGGAAAATAGAAAACTGTTGTTTTTCCATCGTCATCGGCTTCATCGTTCGTTCAAATATCCTTTCTGCGTCGTTATCCTGGTTGGACACATTGTTTTTTTTGCTATTTTTCTAGCAATCAGCAAAAATGAATCTGTTATTTCTTTTGCATGTCAGAAAAAGATAAAAACAAGAAAACACAGATGCACCAAGCACCATCAAGCATTAAGCAGAAGGCATAGAATAGATATAGTAAAGAGGCACAGCAGCATACCACCATGGCACCATGGCATCACAGTGGGATAGTGTGCACAAAAAATAAACACAAAAATAAAATAGAATCAAACGATAACATCTATCGGAAATATTTCAATGCCTCTGGCATTTAGATATTCTCCTCTGATGCGATTGTTTACTCAATGTGATTATGTGTGTGTTTGCAGATGAGAATGATGAAGAAAAACATCGGATTTTTTGTTATCCTGCTGAGAGCGACTATACATACATATATATGGTGTGCTTTCTGTTTCTGCTAAAGTTACCATCATATATAAATATGAGAGAAGGTACACATACGTATATGTATGTATATACTGTACATATAAAGGAAGGTAATTGTTTTTGCACGAATTTCATTTAGAAAAAGGGGTGTGACGAAGTTCTAATTATAACAAAGTGGTCGCTTCTAATAAAATGAAATTGGATTTGTAGTGGGTTGCCAACAAAAGATTTTATTATGACAACCACGAGTTTTTACCTTTGTTTTATTTTTTCCTTTTTTTTTTTTTGATTTGAGATGAGAAATTGGTGGAAAATGTTGGCAAACAATTTGCTCTCGAAAAAGTTTATATATTATTCGAATAAAAATATGGAATAAGTTAAAGTAGGTCAGTAAGGTTATGATATCTAGTAGGTAGGTCGAAAAGTAGATGTTTAAAAAACTTAGAGTTATTCTGCAGTCTGGTTTAATGGTGACCCTATATCTACCATATTGCACTCTCATACCAAAAAAAAATGTAATCTTCTTATACCAATTATGTGAGGGTGCTGATTTTTTGGCAGATTCTTTAATGATTTAATCGGGTATTGCTTTAGTTTTAGAAAATCTCCGGCACATAAATCTTGTCAAACAGAAGTCTTTCAGGGAGAAAGGATTGTGTTTGTAATAATTAACATTATGGTAGGTAAATGAAGTTTTATATGGATAGATAACTTTTGTGACAGATTTTTGGGGAAAGATTAAAAGACAAAAAGTCTGTCTTTGGGGAAGATTATATTTCTAGACTTAGAATGATAAAATTTATTCATGAAATAATCTGGTTTAAGGCTCTTACACCATTGGGTGTTCTGTCAAATTGTTGTAATTTTGACAAACTATTGGTGCATACCTCTCTTTAGCGTAGTTACTCTCATCAATTGCCATGTTAATTAATTTTGGAAGGCGAGAGTTTCGTTGTTAAGGAGATAAACATTTTAAGGTGTTAATTAAATAAATATCTCCCTAGTAAAGCCCTTTGTGTAATGATTATGGCGTTGAACTATCACCTCGGCAAAGTTGTGGAATTTTGAAAAAAAAATTACGAAAAATGCTCCAAATGGAGTAAAATTGAATGAAACTCTTTTTTTGTTGACAATACATGAATAGAGAAAATTATTTCTTCCAATTTTGGTTGTGTTTTACCCCACCATTGAATTACATTTTTTGTTTAATGTAAGAATATGAATTTTTTTTATATGGCATCAAAATTGCACGATTTTTTAGAAAATGTGGCACAGCGGCAACGCTGCTTGAGAGACTTTGCTAAATTTGAAAAATTTATTTAATTTAATATTTCATTGCGTACTTTTAGCTTTAATGCACTGGTAAATGCTTACATTTATCTCAGAGGAACCGTACAGCCGAAGAAAGCATTCTATAAACACCAGTGCCAGTGCTTTCGAATAGAGATTAAAGAGATTAGAAAAATATATCCTAGGTTTTCGACTAATCCAGATCGAGTAAATAATTAGCATCTTCTAAAGCAGTTTTCTTGATTTTTATCATATATAGAAGGGATAACTTTTACGACATTAGAGTCATAACAACCATTATTTTCTTGTTTTCAATAAAAGAAAAGTTATGCGGTCTTATCAAATAATTATGACTCTATAACTTCCAAAAACTCGGGAAAAAAACTTAGATATAATGAAATTATGACTTCTGTAAAGTTCCTATGAAGCAACATCAGTGCAGAAATCACTGTACCTTCGTGTAAGAGATGTAGATATTCCTAATGATATAAATTATAGAAATTGAAGAACTGATAGTTACTAAAAACTAGCAACACAATGCAATGTAAGGAATATCGAATCGGGGAGCAAATTCTTTAAAGAGAATATTCAAAAATAATTAATTTATTTATTTAAAAAAAACCATGCTAAGGACTGTTCCTTTTAAACTCTTCTTTTAGACAAATAGGTATACTATGTACTTCTGTCATAAGAAATCTTTAAGACTATGACTGGAAATTTAATTTTACAATGGGAATGGTTCGACTTAAAGTCTAAGGATTCAAATAGGTATATGTATGAGGGTTAGTGGACTTAAAAATTAAAAGAACCTAAAAGTATCAAAATCTTATAGCCTGAAGCCACCACACCATGAAGATTTAGTTCAAATTATAGCTTTTCTTAAGTTGCATAAGAATCCTGAAAATATTATAAAAACAACAAGATATAGGTACCTAATAATTATTATTATGCCCTACAAAACATAAAAATGTTGAGTTCTTATATTATTTCATTTTCGCACATATACAAACAAACATAATTCATATAATATCATTCCATATGATGGAAAAGCAACAAAATAAGAGCACACTCAAAATTGAGGAAAAGGACATGACACACATATGTCAAATCTATAAATTTTATAGAAAAAAAAAAGCACAAAAAACAAGAAGGAGGCGGAACCCATGTCCCAATATTTTAACCGACACATAGCCAAAAGCACATCGTTTAAATTCTAAGGACTACTTTTATCATGCAATTTTGAACAACAAAGTTGTTTGTGCCTCTATATATTCTCAGCAGTGATGACGACACGGCGACAGACCGACCGACCTACCGATGACGATATGGCAAGAGCAGAGCGGGGCGACGCGGCATGTTTAAGTTGTCAGAGCGGTCTGGCAAAACATGATAAAGCCAAAGTTTTCAATCTAATATTATGTACGAGTATAAAATGTACGACGCTATTTATAGGATATCTCTCTATATTTATTGTTAGGATTGGGAATGGAATATCAGGACATCTGCGGCTGGTGGAATGTGAACGCAAGCCCATTCTCGAATCACCACAATTCACAAGCGTATACATATTCGTCGTATATACTATGTAGCACATTATTCTGCTTGTCTATATTGTGTTGTGAAATGAAATGATTGATCAAATAACAATAATCACGGCAATATAGACTTAGTAAAGGGACGATTGTTCGTTCGTTCGTGTATCGGTTTCATTATTTATTGATTGCCGCTAATCGCAGATATATAGAGATTACGCATTCCAATGATGTTATACATGTATACCTACTTATGTGTGAGCATTTGTATATACATATATACGTATACATTTGAGAAATAAGCAATAATTTGTATTTGAAAGGATATCACAATTTTAGAAAGGACTAATTTAGATTGGCTATAAAAACGGTGGTGGAGTGACGAATTAGGAGAATAATAGGGGCGCTGTCTACTCTACGATATAGGAGTCTTTTTTGTTTTTGCGGAACAGAAAACATGTTCTTTTTTTTCTTAAGCGTTGTATTTTTCAAAGACCGTGGTGGATAATCAGAAATCGATGTTCGCAATACCCCATGCACATCACACATTGCAAAACACCAACACAAGTACCTTATAAGGCAATACTTTTAATTTTGTTTGATGACATTAAAACCTAGCAGGGGGAGAGAAGATAAAATTATTCTATTTGATTTAAATCTGCTATAAAATTTTGGTTTTAATCCTAGCTCATTGTCTTTTTCTGATTTTCCAAGTCCCGCTTTTTTGTGTTGTGTTGTGTTGTGTTGTGTTGTGTTGTGTTGTGTTGTGTTGTGTTGTGTTGTGTTGTGTTGTGTTGTGTTGTGTTGTGTTGTGTTGTGTTGTGTTGTGTTGTGTTGTGTTGTGTTGTGTTGTGTTGTGTTGTGTTGTGTTGTGTTGTGTTGTGTTGTGTTGTGTTGTGTTGTGTTGTGTTGTGTTGTGTTGTGTTGTGTTGTGTTGTGTTGTGTTGTGTTGTGTTGTGTTGTGTTGTGTTGTGTTGTGTTGTGTTGTGTTGTGTTGTGTTGTGTTGTGTTGTGTTGTGTTGTGTTGTGTTGTGTTTAATCAGAGTTAACTCTGAACATAAATTTATTTACTTTTAAAAAGCCTAGTACAATGCTGATACCAAACGAAATTTCATCTCCAAACAGAGAAGCGAAAAAGAGTTTGAAAGCACAGCGAAACCATATCCATTGATTGTTTCACCAATTTCAACAAAAAACTATAGGTAAAAAAAATCACACATCAATGACCAAACAATGAAAGAAACAACAAAAACAAACCGAAAAAAATTCCTATCAAATTTTTCCGCACACAATTAATGGGCCGTAAAACTATAATATATTCAGCCTTATTGTGAGTTTCACCCGAACAACATTTCACCCGGAATATTTGACATTTCACTTTTCGGCCGAAAATTCATATTCGAAAAATTCCCCTTATTGTGAACATTAATTTCGGGCGGAATGTATTGCCATTGACAACCTTTGTGTTCACTTTTTTTTAGTAGACGAACGAAATTTCGTTCGTGCGAATCTCACAATAGCTTTTAAAATTCCGGGCGAACAAAAAATTTTAAGGTGAAATATTTTTCGGATGAAACTCATAATAATCTTGCGTCACTGTTGATCTGGACGGAGACACCCTAGGAACTGGGCATAACGAGGGACATTTTATTCCCGTGGAATATTTTATAAACTTGATAATTACATATTCTGTTGTCGTGAATCAACCGCATTGAATAAATTATCCTCGGAACAAAACTCAATGTACTGACAGCCAACTTCCCCTGGAAAATTTAATCCAGGTACAAATAAATTCCAAAGGAAATTTTCGAGCATCATTCACGTTCATGATTCAGCCCAATTTTAAAAATTTCTCGGGAGAAGAATACTCCTATTTCGATTTTTTTGATATAGAATATTTTTCCCTTCGAAAGCGGGCATGAGAGTTCTGAATATTCGAAACAGCTGTTTTGTAGTTTTTCGAAATATAAGTCAAATTGTAGAAAAAATTAGAACTGGACTGATTAACTTTCGAAAAAAGGGAAACTTTACAAAGGGAATTTTTTGTTCGCGATAGCCCCTTGGTTAACCAAAAAACTTTTGACATATGG
The DNA here is from genome assembly GCA_929447395.1 of Epistrophe grossulariae. Taxonomy (NCBI): domain Eukaryota; kingdom Metazoa; phylum Arthropoda; class Insecta; order Diptera; family Syrphidae; genus Epistrophe; species Epistrophe grossulariae. The sequence continues at coordinate 132,608,328 of OV839568.1, read as the reverse complement.
CGCCTGCCAGGCATCTAAACATAGCCTAAGCGGAGCAACGGAGTTACGTGAGCAGGACAGAAACCCTAGAAGGGAGTTAAAATCCTTTAAACTCGCAATGCGACCCAACCAAGGTTACTGATGTCAACGAAAACGCATCACGCGGGCAGATCAACCTAGAGCAGCTAGATGGGAGCTTTCTAAAAAATAAAACGCATTTTAAGCTTAAAAAACTGAACATTTAAATAATCCAATAAAAGCAAAGAACAATAACACTAAAAGAGCACGAAATTATGATACAAGTCTTATTGAAAGCATTTGCTAATTGAAAATGTTTTATGAGTTAAAAATTTCAGGTGGCACAACATCACATACAAATATATATTATATATAAATATTTACATATACATACATACATACATAATATAAGAGCACAAAAATCACAAAAATTTAATACTATTCTAAATGTTGTATGTTCATTTTGGTGAGCTAACTTTATTGACGTATGATTTGAAAGAATTTACCAATTCACAACTTCCCATTTGGATTTCTTAAGTTATTTTAAATAAATAAGGTAGTTAGTTCTCTTTATTAAAATATCAAAAATAAGAAAAAAAACACAATTTTTTGTTTGCATTTTTATCAATTTTTTTCCTATATTTAAACATATGTTTTTTATTCTTTTGCGCCAATTGACGCAAACAAACTAAGGCAGAAATATTTAAAATAGAATAATTAATTATTTGACAATATGTTTGATAAAATGGAACATAAGAGTTATGTTCATAATATATGTGTTACTTCAAGCAATTTAAATTTAAATCACAAAATTTGTTGTTCATTTAATTCCTTATGCATGATAAACCGAATGTTATTTCATACTTTTCCCTACGTTTATTTAGAAAAAAATATTATCATTCAAACATATAATTATTTATTCAACTTATGTATGTTTATTTTTTTTGTTTTTAGAATGATTTTTGTTTGTTTTATTTTTATATTAGTTAATGTTATCTACTTGATTTTTTTTAATTTTAATATTTTTACGCAATGGAATAAGTTGTACTTAATTTACTTTCGAATTTGAAGGTTAACCTTTTTGTTCTTTGAAAAATAAAATTGATTAATATTATTAAAACTTAACAAGAAAAAATGAACAAGTAAATAATAATAATCTATAAATTAGTATTAAGTATTCATATACATTAGACTGATCAGTTATATATCATCAATTACAATCAAAATGATATTTGGTTTTAAAACTTGCGAATAAGATACGAATGATGAAAAAAAAAATATTTTGTTTTAAGAATTGATATTGATATATTTTAATCAAATCCATATCTCTTTCTATATTTAGACATATTTTGTCTATAATGTCTGGGCAATATTTACAAAAGCTTTTAATTATTTTTTATTTTTATTTCAAAATCAAAAATGGGTTGTCAAAATTTCAATTTTCAATTTTTTTTTTAATTCGAAAAAAATGTTAGACCATATTTCCCCTTGTATCTCCTATGGTATATTGATTGTCAAAAAAATTCAAACTTAGGATTAATGATATGAACCTATCAATATCAACGTTAACTTTTACTCCTAGTATCCACCCACATTAGCAGCACAATTATGTCAACGTTTCGGTCTTTTGTTTTTCTTTATGTTTGGTTTTTCGTTACACTATAATTCAACCTTGAAATCTTACTCTCAACGCGCCCAAAGAAGTTTCACTAATTCATTCAATTCTTCCTACGAACTTTGGATAGAACCCATTCATCAGTATAAAGGTTCATCTAAACAAATGTTTATGTAGAAATCCCGGACTTTTTTATTAATTAAAAATCAAAAAAATTGTTAAGTATACGCCACAGTGTATTTATTTCTACTCAATGCTTTCGCGCATCCTTAATCCAATTGAGTTGAAAAATTTAGAATTTTTTCTTAGAAGCGGTAGAAAGTTAAGGAAAGGGGTTTTATTAAAATACACCCACTGCCACGCCCACTTTTCCTATTTGAGTTCTCTGCTCATCCAAAGTAAATAAATAAATTAAAAAGAGAAAACCTAAGATACATATGCTATGCTTAATTTTTTCCATGCTGCCACGCCCATTATTCTTACATATAACTATTTCGATTTTCACTTATTTACCGTCTCTAGAAATTTTAATATTTGTAACTAAGCTCTCTTGAACTTAAATTATCAAATTGACGTGTGTAATTTTCTTTGGCCATCCACCTACTACCACTAATTGGTTTTTTATTTTGCATCCCTATATAGGAAGTTAAAAATCTTATTATTCTAAATAATTTAGATCTTTTCAACCACATCCATAACACACGTGTAGTTCTTTTTTAATCCGCATACTGTTACGCCTACTTTTCTGATTTTTCTTTATGAAATGTCCTTTAAAAGTTGAATTTTTTTTTAAACTTTCTTGAACGTAAGTAACATAGGTACCTATATGCATATTATCGAAACGACTAAATATAATAACTTAATCATTTGTAAAATAATTAATTATGCCCTCGCAAGTAAAATAGGTTAGAAACAAGTTGATGATAGTTCCAACTGCAGCTGCTGTTTAAAATAATTCATATCAATAATATTGTAATACAGGATAAAACTGAAACAACTTGGGCTCGAAAAGAATTTAGTTTAAGTTTAGCAGGCTGACTTATCCGCTTTATGGCACTTAAACATATTTATTTAAATAGGTATTATTTCTTTGTTTTAGGGCAATACAATGCTAAGGAATATTTTCATAAAATGAACTATAAATACAATAAAAACAAAAATTCTCAAAATGTGTTCCCAATAATATAAAATCTAAGAATTTCCGGGAAGAATTTGTTACCTTTTAATTTCGGAGACAATAATATCAAGAAAAATGTAAAAATGATATCGAAAAATTCCCTAAGCAATAACAACATGTTTTCGATAATATGTTTGGTATTTAGATGAATTCCTTCTTTGATGTGGTGAAATTGCGTTTTGTTATATGTATGTATGTACCTACTTTTGACATACCTACAGTTTTTATGAAATATAAACTTTTATACATATGTATATAGATATATTAGGTATGTACTTTATTAACTACTTATTTACAGAAACTATGTACATACGTACGTTGTTATATACTTCTATAGGTAGAAATTGTGGTTAAAAAATTTCAATTAACAACTTTGATCTTTCATAGGTAGGTAGGTATTTTGAGAAAGGAATTTTAATATGATAATTTTATTATATTCACCTATGGATACCTTCTTTTAAGTTTGTAACCTTAGAAAGCAAATGACAAAATAAATTCATGGTCAAAAGTTTTGAGTTAAATGCTTATTTTTGAAAGCCTAGGTGCATAGAATTTTTTTCTAAAGACGAAAACTATTTATTAAAAAAAAATCCATATATTATGTACGAACATATGTATCTATCTGCATAAATATTCATCAATCATACATAAATAGAAACAACCTGTCGTTGAATATTTTCTGATAGCTGCAAATTTGTAACACACCCTCATGCAAACATGTTAACACAACACCTTACCCAATCAACTAGGTACGACGACGATTCTACAGATTTTTTCATCTGAACAAAATCAAAATTGCCTTTCTCTTTCTGCAAACACAACTTTCGCCAACGTAAACAAACCCCATCAGTGGAACACAAAAAACATATATATATTCCCCAAACAGTGTCAATATTCCTCAAAAAACCGTCGGCTCTGAGAACCAAGAAGTAAAAAAATCAACAAAATCCATCACAAATTACCATCTCTCCATTCGACAGAACCGCTAAATCAACCCCGCTGATAGGTACATAAATAGGAAATATTTTCGATATCATCTCTAAGCCCTGCTTGCGCCTTCTTCACTATGCCCATACCTCCATTGTGTGTGTGTTGTTGCTCTGCCACAAAATCAATCTGTCAAAAAAAGAATGTTTGTCAAGTGACAAAATATTTGAAGGGGACAAGGGCACAGCAAAGTCTTCTCCCCATAACGAACGATAGAGCTAGAGCTTTAGGAAAGAACAACAAAAAATTCAAAAAAGAAAAAAAAAAAAGGATTTCACTTGGTTGAGCATACAGTGTTGACGTTGCTGATGACGTTCGTATCGGGTCCCTGATCCAATTTAAAAACCAAAAAGTAAACGCATTGAACCAAATATCTATTTACAATGATTTTATTTTTTGCGCACAGCGAATTGTTACACAAAAGCAGTAGGTAGTTAGGTATAGTGCTACCCCCTTGTCCTACACAGAAGTAAGTAACGCAAATCAGGACGAAACAAAAACTCAGGCTTTGAAGCCGTTTTTTAGGGCGTGAAAAAAAATTAAAAAAATATACCCTAGTTATATAACAAAAAACAATAAAATATTATTTTTTGCTTTGTTTTTTTTTGTCAAGGATCTGATAAAGTAATTTTTAATTAAAATTAACATACCTTGCTGCTTTTCAACACACAAAATAAAAAAGGACCTCGTGCAAGTGGAAAACTTCACAAACACTTTTCAATTCCTGCCACGAAAAGCTTAATCCTTTGCATAATCGTTTTTTTTATTTATTTTTTTTTTTTGCGCCTGCAAATGTATATTTTAGCAAAATTCTATTGTGTTCTTGTTATGATTTTCACTTTGAGCAAACATTTGAACGAAGACGAAAAAAAAAAGGAAAACACTCACACTCGCATAAGACGAACGCTAAAAGGCACAAAACAATCAGAGCGTAGTTTTTCCTTAGCCAGTAGGATTAACAACAAGAAAAAAAAATATAAAGTTACGATAACGAAAACGAGGAGGAACAACGACAGCGAGCAGAACAGAACTCACAAAAACTACACTCTCTGCTCTTTTGTGTTATCCTTTTTATCCTTTATTTCTCATTAGTTTACTCGCGCTCTCTTTCGCTCCTTCCGTTTCCGTCGCAGATGCAGACTCAGAAATATGTAACTTGATGAGATAAATGTTGAATGAGCTGCTTGCTGGACTGGACGATAACTATCGAGGTGTATTTTGTCAAAAAGGCACCACTAAAAATTACAACATTTATATTCCAGCTTCAAAAACGCCTTTTTTTAATTTTTCAATTTGCTAAATATACTAATTGTTTGAGAGTTTCCAAAAAAAACACTTTCACGCACTTTCACTTAAGTTTTCACTGATTTTCAAACATTATTCTTTTTTTCTTTTCTTTGCTTTTTTTTTTGTTCCTTTGAAGTCGAGTCGAATCTGAATTCGTCAAATTTGTCGGTTTTCGTCGTTGGAACAGGCGAGGGGGTTTCTGGTTTCTATGTAAACTTTACGTCTACCAGACGATTACGATTAAAATACAGAAGAAAGTGCCTGTGTACCTGCAAAAGGGAGGAATTATAATGGCTTTTATATTTTCCTTCGAGACATATTTTTTTTTTGTTCTTATAAAAGCATAATTGTATATAAATTTGAAAAACCTTATTTTCTCACTTTATATAACTGAAAAAAAAAAAATACTTTTTCGAAAACCAACAATTTCACTGATAAAAATTTGAAGTCAAAATAGGAGATATAATAAAATGATATATAATTAGGAGATTCCTTGGCAGGGAAAAATATTTTTTTTTGTTTTTCAGTAGAGGATATAATTTTGGAGTGGTGAGGGAGGAGGTGGAAAAGGATTCCCCACATACACACATAAAACAGAAGAAATTTTACAAAATGTTCTTTTCCAGTCGACACAAACTTTATTTAACGTTTATTTATTTATTCTTTATTTAAATTTACCACAAAAGTTGAATAAATATTTTCAACTAAAATTAAAATATCCTTGAATTTCCATATTTTTTTCACACACGTTTCATTTGTTCTTTGGAAAATCGTTTTAGATTTTCATCCAAGAAAACACTTTCCCATCATTCGAAGAATAATTGGTAGAACAAAAAAAAACACCAGATATACCTAGTTCTTTTTTTTTACTTTGTGGAAAATGTTAAAAGTTCGATTTTTAGTTACTTCTCCCCAAAATTGCGGAACTATTTATTATTTTTTGTCAAACTATTTATAGTATTTATGTTTGTGGAATATTTTTCTTAATCTAAAAATTTAATTTTTATCCGTTTTTTTTGCACGTCTTACTGGTCTGCCTGCCTGCGGAACCGCCCTAAACAGTCAGAGGAAAACTAAACGAAAAGATGGTGAATTTAACGATACAACAAGATGAGTACAACGACGACGAGGACGACTTCGACGATATAAAATAACAAGACGAGGATTCGTTTATGTTCCTGGTTTTGCTGGTTTTAAAGGATTCGACTCCCTGGCAGGAGAGAAAGAGAGAAATTCTATTTGGGCAATCAATATCAATGAAATTTCTCCAAAAATTAAAAAAAAAAAAACTGTGTGTTGGTATTTGGTTTTGTTTGAATTGACAGTTGATTTCTCTTTTCAACGTTTTGCTATGTTGGTATGGCGAGTATAAATGTTTCATTGTTGATATACCTATGATAAATATATTGTATGTAGCCCTGCGACTGTGAGGATGTGCACAAAAGTTTTGTAGAGTTTTTTGTTGTTGTTGATGGTACACGTCAAGGATTTCTTATATATGTATTTCATGGAGAATTTGAGTTTTCTTTCTTTGTCACACTCTCACTAAAACGTATAGATTTTCTTTTTCATAAAGCTTTTCGTTAAGTTCAGTGTAGCCAACTTTTTAAATAGAAAACTAAGCTTTTTTATAGAGAATATTTGCAGATGTTGTAAATACTTTGTTTTTCTCTGCAAATAATTAAAGAACTATACAAATTACATTAAATACAAAATTTAAAAAATAATAATACCGTTTATTATTTATAGCCCCTAGATTTTTCTTTAACACTTTAGAAAAAAATTGAGATTCCAACTTGTTTTCGAGACATTGAAAAAAAGAAGTTATTTTTTGCAGCATGTAATTTAAATGAACATCGCCATTGTGACTTCCAATTAAAAATTTCATTGTGAACTACATATAAAGTGAAATATAAAATTGGTTATCTTCGAAATAAAGTTCGTTCATATAACTTCAATTTGTTTTAAAAATAATATTTGTTTACTAGGAAGAAGATGAGAAAGTACCTATGTACATATCTATAATGCTAAAATCAAAAGAAGATACCTTAGAGATAATAGCAATCCATTAGAATTGTGTGAAAGTGTTTATAAATTTACACAAAGAAAATAATCAGCCTTATTGTGAGTTTCGCCCGAACACCATTCCAACCGGAAAATTTGATATTTCACTTTTCGCCTATAGTGAGTTTCACACGAAATTTTATCTTAAAAAAATTCCCCTTGTTTTGAACATTCATTTCGAGCGGAATGTAATGTTATTTTTAGTAGTCGAACGAAATTTCGTTCGGGTGAAACTCACAAAAGCTTTTAAAATTCCGGGGGAACAAAAAATTCTAAGGTGAAATATTTCTCGGGTGAAACTCACAATAAGACTGAATAGCATCGAAAACAAATGGTTTTGCACAGCAGTTTACAATTAATAAGGAATGTTTTCTGATGATACTAGGGACCATTTTGTTCACAATGGGTTAAATCTGAACGATGACTTTCATAGCTTCTAACTAAATGGCGCTAATCAACCAAAATCGGCTGATTAGCGATTTCCATGATTAACAACTTAAATTATCGATTCCTTGAAAAAAAATTTGATTACCTTGCACATTCGATGATTTACCAGTTGCAATAATCCTTGATTAAAGATGATCAGCTGTGAACAAACTTGCCCTAAGCTACTTAACTACCTGAACATACAATGGAGAAATAGCTACAACTGAAGCTGCAGCTGGAACAGCTGTCAAAATATTGAATACTAATCACAACGCAACGCAGCTGCAACCGAAGATGCTGACGGTGCTGCAGAAATTCACCTACTTTTATTTTATCACGTACCTACAGCAATTTTGACGTTTCAATTTGTATGAAGAAGAGCCGGACACAAATATTGCAGCTTTTAGTGCTTATTAATTGTGGCGAGAAAAAAATTATTAATTAAAAGAAAAATATCGGAAACAAAAAAAGTGAAAATAAGCCCGTTTTTTTATTTTTCTTTAAAATATACAAAAAGCTGCATTGTGGGCACACAAAAAATAGAACGTACGACTCTTTTTCGAAGCTGTTTCAGCTTCGCTTTCAGTTGCAGCATTCTATTGTGTTTAGGCAGTAAATTCTGTGTGAGATTCTGTGTGACAAAGGCGAACAATCGTTTTCGCGTGTGCAAAAAATTTTTTTTAAGAATTCCCCTGGCTAAATCTTAGTGGCAACTCATAAAAGAAGTCAGAATCTCCGTCTGTTTTTTTTATTTATTCAAATATTTTTTTTTGTTTTCCATACTTTTTCTAAAAAAAATCACTGCCGAAGTGACGATAACTTTTTGTCTATCAATAGAAATCTTTTATTTCAAAGGTTATTTTCAAGTTTGTGTGCTACCAAATCTGGGGCCCTACTCTGTATCTCGATCCGAAAGTCCTAGTCCTATTCGAAAGTGTTTTTCGTTCCGCTTTTGAATTGGAACTCTGTAAAACTTTCGGAATGGAAAAAAATAGTACTTAATACTTTTCCCATTTACGGATTAGTTTTTTTGAGTCTCGAACTATTTCTTTTGAGATCTGTCAAATTAAGAAACCAAAAAAAAAAAAAATAAGGTGGAAAAGGTAAAAGTTTTGTTTTAAAAGAAAAAAAATTAATATAATATAAAATGGATTCGGTTGCACTGTGTATGGATGCAGACAATGATGAAGAGCGAATAGAGCGAAAAATGTAACATAATGGAAATGTGTGATAAAAGGTACATTTTTTGCTTAAAGATTCCCTGTAAATAAATTTTATTTGTTTAAATTGTTATTTTCACTCAGATTTTCTTAAAACACTTACATTTTGCGACTTTCCTTGTTCGTTTCGCTATCACATTTGTTGTAGAAACAAATTTTCACGCGTTTCAATGCTTTTGACATTCGGAAACGAGTTGCCAGCTACGAAAATTTCACTTTCGGAATTGCCAATCTGTAAGTAGTATATTTCATTCCGCTTTAGAAATAGAGAGTACAAAATATTCGTTTTCGGAAAATTTCATTTTCGGAACGAGATACAGAGTAGGGCCCCTGACGATACAATCGAGAACACCCGATTGAACCAAAATAGGTGCTGCCAATGCTAAATTGTATTGACAAAACTCGATTGTATCAAGTAACGTGCCTGGCTATATATAGTCTTCACCCATGATCGTTTTAGTTTTCTCATCTGAATTCTAAATCATTACAATTTTTACTTTCAATCAAATTGTCAACTCCTTTCCCAAACTTTGACTTTCCCAGTGTTTTCTTTTGTAAAAGTATTTTAATTTTAGATTTTGAGATTTTGATGTCTCATTTCAAAAATCGAGACACTTATGGCATGTTTGATTGGTCGTCTAGAAGGATACTGAACCTTACAAAATGACAGTTCTTCATCTCGATAGAAAAGAAAATACTTCTGGATTTGAATTCAGAATCGAAACCATAAAAACTAACACTTCAGAACACATGGGAGTGTCATCGAAATAAAACTCATAATTTTATTTTTCAATATATATATATATTTTCAATCAAATATTTTAATTTGCCTATAATTTATTATAATATTCATACTTTTTTTTGTTTATTTTATGTTTTTTTTATTTTTTTTTTGTTCTATATATTTAATTTTGTTTTATCCATAAAGTTATTACAGTATTACATAAAGGGTTTAGTATTTATTTGTTGTTTTGTTTTTATTAAAATTAAATTATTTGTTTATTTATGATAAGTGCACTTGCCAATTTATTAGATTAACTTCATTTACTTTATGTTATTTTATGTTTTATTTATTCATTAATTTTTTTTTGATTTCTAGTAAAAATTTAGTTTATTATAATGTGTATTTTCTTTTTTTTTTGTATTTTTTTTTTTGTTCGTTTTTTAAACAATTTTGTCTTGTCATAAATTTTAATTGTATTTTTTTTTCTTTTAAGATATAATGAAGGCGTATAATGTATATATTATATTAAATGAATTATTTTTGTGTTTCTTTGTTAAGCTTAGCTTTTAACGTTAAATGTTTCCCAACAATTAAGTTTTTTTTGTTTTATTTGTTTTTATTTCGTTTAATGTCTTCTTTACTAAATATCTATTTTAATGTATGCTCTAAATGGACAATTTGAACAAATGGTTTTGAAAATAAAATGAAAAATCTTTCGTGACATCGAGGGTGAGTCGACATACAAAATTTAAAAGCTTAATCAACGCAAATCTATTGGTTCTTCATTTTGTAATTTAAAATAAATAAAATCCAAGATTAATCTGAATCAATGCAGGTATAATGGTTTGATTGTCGGAAATAATTATAAAAACGAATTATAATTTAATAAAAAAAAATAACATGTCATGTGGTTGGTTAGAAGAATATATCCTTAAAATGGAATGATATGATTAGCACAACACAAAATGTCTCTGATAAAATAAAAATAATTAAGTAGTTTCTATTTCAAAAAATTTAGAAATCGGACAATACTATAAATAATTAAAAAGAAAGAAAAGAATAAACTTCCAGGTATGAAATGTTGTTCTTCTGTTCATTAATTTTATTTTATTTAAAAATTATTAACACTCGAAGCTCGTGATAACACAGCCAGTCAATCTCCGAACGGTTTGCCTTTTACTTGTGGTCAGATCAACGCCCCTATAGTTATAAGAACATTGTAAACAGGACTCAAATTAGTTTAAAAAAAAAAAACAGGAAGAAGCAATACTATCAAATTATTGTTTGTTTTAGTTTTCTTGGAACCAGGTTTAAAGATCAAAGAACAATAGAAAGAATATTATGTATGATTTTTTTTTTTCTTTTAAAACTGGTCATGACTTAAAGCTATAAGTATTGAGATGAATTACACAGAGGAAGCAACATTTTTTTTTCTTTAAGGAAACTAGATTAATATCTAAAAGTATAAGCTAATCAAATTAAGGGAAACTTATAAGACTACGTCGATGTCCAAAAAAGCCAATCATAACATTTTATAAACATCAACACAATATTTTTTTTTTAACTCTTTCATTGGAAATAAATAAACTAATTAAACATTTACCCCAACAACTTATATCACTTCGATTTTTTTTAACAATTTTAAATTAATACATAATTAAAACATAAAAATACATTATAAAATTAATATTCAACCATTATAACACAAGAACCACAACTCTATTAAACAAAACAAAAATTACACATATTAAAACTTAAAAAAAATATATATTAATAAGATTTTTATAATTTTTTTTTTAATTAAAGGTATTTATTTTGTATCTAATTTAGTTCTCGTAGCAAAAATGTCCCATTTTGTATGCTAGTTTTGCTTCGTGTTAGGAACGGTTTTTTTATATCGATTTCTATATATTATTGTTTACTATATAATAAGTATGTGTATGTATGTGTGTACCATTGTTTTTAAACAATCGACTTAAATTTAAAACAAAAATAAACCTAGTAAAATAAATTTGTTTCGTATTTTTTTTTTATTTGAATTCTCTTTTGACATTGCCGTTGCTAGTTAACCTTATTTAATTTGTTTGCAGTTATTTTTTGTTTTTATCTTATAAAAGTAAAAAGTTTATACACACATGCAAATTTACCAATTCTCAGTTATGATTCAGTAGACTTCTATGGTAGATTGGCACATTATTATATATTATATTCTTTTTTTTTGCATTCCTTTAATAGTAAAATTATTTTTGTTTGTTTTAATTTAATATATTTGATGGTTTATGTTTATAATTATCTCATTGAATAATATATAAGGACTATTTAATACATAAATATTTGTTTGTTGTTGTTTATTAATATTTTGTTTAATTTCAGTTTATAATATTTATAATATATAAATATGTATGCATGTTTAGTTTACATATATAATTCTGGATTTATTATACTTATAAATTATTTGTTACTTTTCAAGTAAGCTTTGATTTTTTTTTTAGATTTAGTTTAATTTTATTTTTAGTGTTATAGTAATCAAACAATAGAAAAAATATATATGTATATAAACAAATAAATATTTGAAAACAGTCGGAAAAATTTTGTTTTTCTAAATAATTTTTAAAACGATTTCGTAAATTTAAATAGAAGAGAAGCACAAAGATTTTTCTTAATGTATCAGATAAGTTTTGTACTAAAGTAAGGCTTTTTACGGTTAAAATACAAAAAAGAGGATGTTTTTTATAAGTTACAATGCAATTTTTAAATTAATAAGTACTTTCAAAAAATATGATATTAAAAGATTACGATAGAAATGTTCATCTTATAAATATGCACTATATAGTTGAGCAAAAACAATATATAAAATAATTAATTAAAAATTAATTCTTGCCTTAGCCGGTGTTAAAGAACTTTGTATTACCATACCAACGATTTAAAAATTCGTAATTCATTTATTAATTTAAATGAAAATACCAAGTTTCCAAAAACAAATTATTTTTTTAAATATGTAGTTCAATTTAACTAGTCGAAAAAGATCCCATTTTTATAAATAAATTTCTCAGGAAACATGTAGTACATTCAATTCAATCTATCATTTTTGTGTATTTAATTAAACTAGTATTGTCCAGCAAAGTAGTCAAATCTTGTAAAAGAAATTGTTTAAATTTTAAAAATTATAAATGCAAAATATGTTAAACAAAAAATCATTAAACCAAAATTGTTTTAGTTGTCAATAAATTATATTTTGAATTTTTTACAAAGCAAAAACATATTTCAATTTATATTAAAAAGAAAAAATGGTGAATTCCAAAATAATTCCAACCCGTAACTCAATGAACTTATAATTTGTTTAAGGCACTGTCAAAAATAAAAAATTTTAATTCCATGACTTTGCTTTCACCGTCGATTCAAGTGAAAATTTAAAAATGAATCTTTACAACTCAAGTGCTTGCTCATAACACACATAAAAACCTTGATTTTAATTTAACCTGAATTTTAAAATATTGTGTCCTGAATTTATAGGATAAATTTTTTTTAAATCATAACTTGTACTAAATAACAAAAACTCTTCTTTTTATACTATATTTAAATGTTTTAATATAAATTTCCGACTATTTACAAAAAAAAAAACCATCACTATATACGTACTTCGTTTTTTTTCTTTTATTTTTAAGTTTTCACATTGTTATTTTACATGCTTTAAAATATCGTTAATTATATTTGTACAGGAAATTAAAAGAAAAGTAAACATTTGAATTTTAAATGGTTAAAAATAATAAGAATACAAAAAAAACTAATAAAGCTAATCCTAAAAGCTATGGTAAAATTGTATTCATTTTATTTTATTTTTATGTTTATTTACAATAAAATGTATACAAAGTTATATTTAACACTCTTATACTTGATTCATACGTAATTTAAATTAGTCGTTATCGTTAAAATGTTTTATTACAGTAAAAACAATATTGTGTATTTCATGACATTCTATCTAAACTTTTCAATAAACCAACAGTGGGATAGATTATTTTATACAGTGGATTTTTCTTAGATCATAGTGCAAACCAGTTGCATTAATACCAACTATGTATGTATGGCTATTTAATCTCGCTGGTTTATAAGTTGGATGTTTTTGCAATTAAACAAAAAACAATGAAACTACATTTCTTGTGGGTCAGTCTAGTTGATTGTGAATATCAAAAACAAATTGTGAGAAATTGAACAAAAAAAAATATGTTATAAGTTTCATTTATATGAATATAAATGTATGCACATACAACATTAGCATTTATGGATTTTTTTTTTAAATACGTTTTTTTAATATTCAGTAAACAATAATTTTTATCTGTAAAAAGTTTAAGCTATTATATTTCATTATTTACAGCACAATATGAGTTATTATTGTATAGATACACCTATATTATGTACTTATGTTTTCATCGTAATTCCCGGATCTCATGTTTTCTCGTTTTTTAATAACTATATACAGTTCACTTAACAATTATATTTCATTTCGTAAAATTATTTTTTTTAATTCTCTTTGATAAATGGTAATAAAGATTTTATTCTTCTCAACAATATTACACAGCAGGAAAACTCTATGTAACAAATTAAAAAAAAAAAAAAAACAAAAAAAATGTTTTATTATTATATGCCCAATTAAGTTAGTCAGTGATTAATGCCTAACTAGTGCTAAAAGCAGAATTAACTTTTTATAAGGATATATTTTATTTTTTTTTTTTTGTTTTTTCTTTAATCTTTAATTTAATCAAATAATAATACCAGCCACATTAAATATTAATTCTTAAAAACAAAAATATTATACATACAAACTAATATCCCATTATCAATAAAAACCTATCTGAACTCGTTATAATATTACACATACCTTATCTTCTAATATAACATTATTACGCGTAAAATAAAATTAAAACTCTATATAGAATTTTATGAGCGCAAAACTTACTATAAAAAAAGTTTGTTCTTCTCTTTAACCATGCAGTCACCACCTATGAAAAAGTATTTCTAACCTAAAATATATATTTATTTAAATAATCTTACTACTTATTCGCATTGGCATTAGCTTGAAGCGTTGTGTTGGTGGTTTGTGGTAAGTTGGGCATTGTATCACAACGTCTGTAGTACAGCAGGTAGGGTACACGTGGGATTCTGGGCCTTAATACATTGTGTTCACTAACTGGTTTCACTGTACTATCATCGAATCGCAACCAACTTGAATAGCCAGTATGATAAACGTCGGTGACGTAATGACCTTTGGACGCCTCTTTGCCATCATGATAAACCACGGCAAAAAGACGGTAAACGCGTTGTTTTTGGGAGTATTTTTTTGATGAAAGGATTTCTGTAAAAGATGAATTTAAAAAATATTAAGATTTTTGAATATAAATCTAATTTTTATGAAATGAAGAGTATATCTTTTGATATAATATAAACAAAATATTCTAAGGAGTACAAAATAAAATAAAAGGATATTTCAAAAACGAGTAATATTTTTAACCTAATTTTTGTATGAATCTAAAATCAGTTTTCGAGTGATCAATTAAAAATTCGTATTTATTTGGTCAGTTTATATATCAGAGTCCTCACTAATTTTCCTCCGACAAAAATTGAGCAGACGAATCCAAAATTTTTTTTCTCTGTATTTGACATAAAAACTGAGAAATTTTGCTGAGGAATCCTGTTTATATTTGTGAGATTGCTGAGATCTCTGAGATCTCAGAAATATAAACTGACCAATTTTTTCGACCTGTAATCAAATACGACTTATTGATTACATGGAATGTTACATTTTTGACAGAAAAATGCCAAATTCCTGCTTTAGAAAAATTACATATCGTACTGCAATAAGTTTGCATGTGACCTTTGTAGCAATTTTGACAATACAAATACAATTCAATGAAACTTGAAGATCGATTGTTCCTTTTTCGACGGGGAATCCAGTAAAATAAATACAGAATTCCTGCTTTGGAAAAAGTCACATATTTTTCTGTCGCAGTTTTTTAAGCTCTTATACAAATAGATTATAATGATATAAAAGGAGTTTTCAAGTGACCTTTAAAGCAATTTCCACACTACAAATACAATTCAATGAAACTTGATGATCAATTGTTACTTTTTCGACGGGGAATCCAGTAAAATAAATACAGAATTCCTGCTTTGGAAAAAGTCACATATTTTTCTGTCACAGTTTTTTAAGCTCTTATACCAATAGATTATAATAATATAAAAGGAGTTTTCAAGTGACCTTTACAGCAATTTCCACAATACAAAAACAATTCAATGAAACTTGAAGATCGATTGTTACTTTTTCGACGGGGAATCCAGTAAAATAAATACAGAATTCCTGCTTTGGAAAAAGTCACATATTTTTCTGTCACAGTTTTTTAAGCTCTTATACCAATAGATTATAATAATATAAAAGGAGTTTTCAAGTGACCTTTACAGCAATTTCCACAATACAAAAACAATTCAATGAAACTTGAAGATCGATTGTTACTTTTTCGACGGGGAATCCAGTAAAATAAATACAGAATTCCTGCTTTGGAAAAAGTCACATATTTTTCTGTCACAGTTTTTTAAGCTCTTATACCAATAGGTTATAATAATAATATAAAAGGAGTTTTCAAGTGACCTTTAAAGCAATTTCCACACTACAAATACAATTCAATGAAACTTGATGTTCAATTGTTACTTTTTCGACGGGGAATCCAGTAAAATAAATACAGAATTCCTGCTTTGGAAAAAGTTACATATTTTCTGTCAGTTTTTTAAGCTCTTATACCAATAGATTATAATGATATAAAAGGAGTTTTCAAGTGACCTTTAAAGCAATTTCCACACTACAAATACAATTCAATGAAACTTGAAGATCGATTGTTACTTTTTCGACGGGGAATCCAGTAAAATAAATACAGAATTCCTGCTTTGGAAAAAGTCACATATTTTTCTGTCACAGTTTTTTAAGCTCTTATACCAATAGATTATAATAATATAAAAGGAGTTTTCAAGTGACCTTTAAAGCAATTTCCACACTACAAATACAATTCAATGAAACTTGATGATCAATTGTTACTTTTTCGACGGGGAATCCAGTAAAATAAATACAGAATTCCTGCTTTGGAAAAAGTTACATATTTTCTGTCAGTTTTTTAAGCTCTTATACCAATAGATTATAATGATATAAAAGGAGTTTTCAAGTGACCTTTAAAGCAATTTCCACACTACAAATACAATTCAATGAAACTTGAAGATCGATTGTTACTTTTTCGACGGGGAATCCAGTAAAATAAATACAGAATTCCTGCTTTGGAAAAAGTCACATATTTTTCTGTCACAGTTTTTTAAGCTCTTATACCAATAGATTATAATAATATAAAAGGAGTTTTCAAGTGACCTTTACAGCAATTTCCACAATACAAAAACAATTCAATGAAACTTGAAGATCGATTGTTACTTTTTCGACGGGGAATCCAGTAAAATAAATACAGAATTCCTGCTTTGGAAAAAGTCACATATTTTTCTGTCACAGTTTTTTAAGCTCTTATACCAATAGGTTATAATAATATAAAAGGAGTTTTCAAGTGACCTTTAAAGCAATTTCCACACTACAAATACAATTCAATGAAACTTGATGTTCAATTGTTACTTTTTCGACGGGGAATCCAGTAAAATAAATACAGAATTCCTGCTTTGGAAAAAGTTACATATTTTCTGTCAGTTTTTTAAGCTCTTATACCAATAGATTATAATGATATAAAAGGAGTTTTCAAGTGACCTTTAAAGCAATTTCCACACTACAAATACAATTCAATGAAACTTGAAGATCGATTGTTACTTTTTCGACGGGGAATCCAGTAAAATAAATACAGAATTCCTGCTTTGGAAAAAGTTACATATTTTCTGTCAGTTTTTTAAGCTCTTATACCAATAGATTATAATGATATAAAAGGAGTTTTCAAGTGACCTTTAAAGCAATTTCCACACTACAAATACAATTCAATGAAACTTGAAGATCGATTGTTACTTTTTCGACGGGGAATCCAGTAAAATAAATAAAGAATTCCTGCTTTGGAAAAAGTCACAGTTTTTTAAGCTCTTATACCAATAGATTATAATGATATAAAAGGAGTTTTCAAGTGACCTTTAAGCAATTTCCACACTACAAATACAATTTAATGAAATTTGAAGATCGATTGTTACTTTTTCGACGGGGAATCCAGTAAAATAAATACAGAATTCCTGCTTTGGAAAAAGTTACAAATTTTTTCTGTCACAGTTTTTTAAGCTCTTATACCAATAGATTATAATAATATAAAAGGAGTTTTCAAGTGACCTTTAAAGCAATTTCCACAATACAAATACAATTCAATGAAACTTGAAGATCGATTGTTGCTTTTTCGACGGGGAATCCAGTAAAATAAATACAGAATTCCTGCTTTGGAAAAAGTCACATATTTTTCTGTCACAGTTTTTTAAGCTCTTATACCAATAGATTATAATAATATAAAAGGAGTTTTCAAGTGACCTTTAAAGCAATTTCCACACTACAAATACAATTCAATGAAACTTGAAGATCGATTGTTACTTTTTCGACGGGGAATCCAGTAAAATAAATACAGAATTCCTGCTTTGGAAAAAGTCACATATTTTTCTGTCACAGTTTTTTAAGCTCTTATACCAATAGATTATAATAATATAAAAGGAGTTTTCAAGTGACCTTTAAAGCAATTTCCACACTACAAATACAATTCAATGAAACTTGAAGATCGATTGTTACTTTTTCGACGGGGAATCCAGTAAAATAAATACAGAATTCCTGCTTTGGAAAAAGTCACATATTTTTCTGTCACAGTTTTTTAAGCTCTTATACCAATAGATTATAATAATATAAAAGGAGTTTTCAAGTGACCTTTACAGCAATTTCCACAATACAAAAACAATTCAATGAAACTTGAAGATCGATTGTTACTTTTTCGACGGGGAATCCAGTAAAATAAATACAGAATTCCTGCTTTGGAAAAAGTTACAAATTTTTTCTGTCACAGTTTTTTAAGCTCTTATACCAATAGATTATAATAATATAAAAGGAGTTTTCAAGTGACCTTTAAAGCAATTTCCACAATACAAATACAATTCAATGAAACTTGAAGATCGATTGTTACTTTTTCGACGGGGAATCCAGTAAAATAAATACAGAATTCCTGCTTTGGAAAAAGTTACAAATTTTTTCTGTCACAGTTTTTTAAGCTCTTATACCAATAGATTATAATAATATAAAAGGAGTTTTCAAGTGACCTTTAAAGCAATTTCCACAATACAAATACAATTCAATGAAACTTGAAGATCGATTGTTGCTTTTTCGACGGGGAATCCAGTAAAATAAATACAGAATTCCTGCTTTGGAAAAAGTCACATATTTTTCTGTCACAGTTTTTTAAGCTCTTATACCAATAGATTATAATAATATAAAAGGAGTTTTCAAGTGACCTTTAAAGCAATTTCCACACTACAAATACAATTCAATGAAACTTGAAGATCGATTGTTACTTTTTCGACGGGGAATCCAGTAAAATAAATACAGAATTCCTGCTTTGGAAAAAGTCACATATTTTTCTGTCACAGTTTTTTAAGCTCTTATACCAATAGATTATAATAATATAAAAGGAGTTTTCAAGTGACCTTTAAAGCAATTTCCACAATACAAATACAATTCAATGAAACTTGAAGATCGATTGTTACTTTTTCGACGGGGAATCCAGTAAAATAAATACAGAATTCCTGCTTTGGAAAAAGTCACATATTTTTCTGTCACAGTTTTTTAAGCTCTTATACCAATAGGTTATAATAATAATATAAAAGGAGTTTTCAAGTGACCTTTAAAGCAATTTCCACAATACAAATACAATTCAATGAAACTTGAAGATCGATTGTTACTTTTTCGACGGGGAATCCAGTAAAATAAATACAGAATTCCTGCTTTGGAAAAAGTCACATATTTTTCTGTCACAGTTTTTTAAGCTCTTATACCAATAGATTATAATAATATAAAAGGAGTTTTCAAGTGACCTTTAAAGCAATTTCCACACTACAAATACAATTCAATGAAACTTGAAGATCGATTGTTACTTTTTCGACGGGGAATCCAGTAAAAAAATACAGAATTCCTGCTTTGGAAAAAGTCACATATTTTTCTGTCACAGTTTTTTAGGCTCTTATACCAATAGATTATAATGATATAAAAGGAGTTTTCAAGTGATCTTTAAAGCAATTTCCACACTACAAATACAACTCAATGAAACTTGAAGATCGAAGAATTCCTGCTTTGGAAAAAGTCATTTCTTTTCTATCACAATTTTTAAACCTCGTATACCAATTTATATGATAAAAAAGGGGTTACCATGTGACCTATTTATAATATTCTTACTAAAATACAACTCAATAAAACTTTTAAGGGGATATTAACTTTTTCGACAAGGGATGCAGTAAAATACATAAATAGAGAATTCCTGCCTTAGAAAAAGTCACATATTTTTCTGTCATAGTTTACTCGTATAAAAATAGATTTTTATTAAGATATAATACTACAAATACAATTCAATGAAACTTAAAGACCGATTGTATCTTTTTCGACAAGGCATTTAATTAAATAAACAGAATTCCTGCTTTCAAAATATTCAAATATTTTTCACAGTTTTTTAACCTCCTATACTAATAAGTTTTAATGACATTAAAGGGAGTTGCCATATTGTGACATTTAATTTTCACACTACAAGTACAATTCAATGAAACTCGAAGGCCTATTCTAACTTTCTTCAAAAACGACCTGTATAAACACAGATTTCCTGCTATCAAAATAAAGGTGGAGCTAAGCAAGAGGCGTACCAAGAGGCGCTGCATAGAAGGACAAGAGATGTTGCCAGCTCTACGAGTACAAGATGAAGAAATAGAGTCTCGACTGCAGCGCCACCTTAAATAAAAAATAAAAAAGAACAGCTCGTAGTTAATATTGGGGCAAGATATAAGGAGAGCAACTAAGAACACATTTAATTACGAGGAGGACTATATAGTAGAAACAAACTACATAATAGTGAAATTCTATAACCAAGTTGTGATTAAGCAGAAAAATACCAACTTTTGAATATCTAATATTTTGTTTCTGTACTTCACAAAACCTAATAATTTAATAATAATGATTATTGAATAATTCATGTTGAAACACCTTAAACTTCTAAATGGAATAAAGAAATTGTACTTACTTGGATCAATTTTTAATTCCGCAGGAAATTCGACGGTTTTTAGTATCTTTGTGCATCCATCAGATCTATAATTGAACCATTTCAAGTGCAATATCAAAACTACAGGCAGTTTTTCTAAAGTCATTTGTTGCCAGGCAACTACTTCTTGTTTGCTTTTACTGCCCGTTACACCCTCCAGTTGATCCCGTCCCACAAGAATCTCGAGTGCTTCTCTCACAGAAGCAGCTTTCTACAAAAAAAAAAATAAGTGATTGGAAAATCAGATTTAATCATCTTAAGACAACATCATAATAATTTACCTCAATATTAAGTTGAAGTGTGAAAAATGGTGCAATTAAATCGGTACAGTATTCACCTTCACGTTGTAAACGAGAACGTACTTCTCCTCGGAAGATATCACTCAAGGGTGTTTTACCAAAATCTGTTTGTCTTGTTACAATTCCCTTGTTACGATTGTTGATAATCTGGAAAGAAATATCAAAGGAAAATATAGATAAAATAAAGATAAATAAAACAATAATTTCGAATTACCTGCCAGACTTGTCCTTCATCATTGTCGGGAGTTTGTTCATTTCCGTTTTGTTCTACTGTTGGTTTTGCAATCAACTTGATAACCTATGTCAATGTATTTTGTATAGTATTTTTATATGGTATTGTTTGTATTTATAGATTGTCTTACCTCCAACATTTCATCGTTTAATTTGTTCAAAACATATCCTAGGAATTCCTCTGCATCTTCTTGTCTTCCTTCAACATGCTCCTCACGACTGTCATTCCACAATTTATAAATTGCAGTTGGTTCAAAAGCTGGATCACAATTTAACTCCCCGCCGATTTCGTCTTTACCTTTTACTTGTTTAAGTGGACGATTGAGACGCAAACCCGAGGGCAATGAGGAAAACTCAGATGCAAATTGCAACCTAAGAAATAAACAAATTTATATATTTATTTTAAATAAGGTTTTCAATATAAGTTAAATGATATGTTAGATGTTATGATTCGGAGTGCTGAATCACGTAGATTAGTTTGAAAGTAAGAGCAATTGGCTTTATCGATTCGTATTTTATCGATGAAATTGTTTTTGTTTTGTCTCGATCGACAATGTGTTTTGAGGAGTTTCACAACTTTTCAAACACATACTACCCGTTTCAGATTCAAAATTGTTCAATCATGGTTCATGTTGCACTATATAAGCATTCAACGATTTTAAAGTTGATCTCAGATTGTACATTAGCGAAATAACATATTATTTTGTTTGCAATTTTTCTAACTACTAAGATAAAAATACTTTAATCTATTGGTTATATTCAAAGCTAAGGATGTTTGCTTTTCAACTAGGAAATAAGTAAACAATTTATTTATTTCAACTCTCTAGAAAAGCTCGGAAAGCTAATCATTCACCAAATTAGACTAGAACAGTCTGTCATTCGTTTCAGATTAAAATTCAAGTTGATCTACCACAAGTGTAACGCTTTTTGTACCAAAATAGGAGAACAAACCGCTGACTTAGCTTGTGAATTAATAAAATACAGAAATCTCATATTTCAGGCGAGAAATTTTGAAAAAAAAAATTCAACGAATTCAAAATAAAAGCTTTAAGCTGGGGATGTTTGCTTTTCAACTAGGAAATAAGTAAACAATTTATTTATTTCAACTCTCTAGAAAAGCTCTGAAAGTCAATCATTCACCAAATTAGACTAGAATAGTCTGTCCTTGGTTTCATATTAAAATTCATGTTGATCTACCACAAGTGTAACGCTTTTTGCACCAAAATAGAAGAACAAACCGCTGACTTAGCTTGTGAATTAATAAAATACAGAAATCTCATATTTCAGGCGAGAAATTTTGAAAAAAAAGTTCAACGAATTCAAAATTAAAGCTTTAAGCTGGGGATGTTTGCTTTTCAACTAGGAAATAAGTAAACAATTTATTTATTTCAACTCTCTAGAAAAGCTCGGAAAGCTAATCATTCACCAAATTAGACTAGAACAGTCTGTCATTCGTTTCAGATTAAAATTCAAGTTGATCTACCACAAGTGTAACGCTTTTTGCACCAAAATAGAAGTACAAACCGCTGACTTAGCTTGTGAATTAATAAAATATAGAAATCTCATATATCAAATTGGTCAAGCATTAAGTAAAAAAACATTGTGCTCTTAAGTTAGAAATTTTGTAGAAAACATTTCATCGAATTCAAATTAAAAGCTTTAAGCTGGGGATGTTTGCTTTTCAACTAGGAAATAAGTAAACAACTTATTTATTTCAACTCTCTAGAAAAGCTCTGAAGTCAATCATTCACCAAATTAGACTAGAACAGTCTGTCCTTGGTTTCATATTAAAATTCACGTTGATCTACCACAAGTGTAACGCTTTTTGCACCAAAATAGAAGAACAAACCGCTGACTTAGCTTGTGAATTAATAAAATACAGAAACCTCATATTTCAGGCGAGAAATTTTGAAAAAAAATTCAACGAATTAAAAATAAAAGCTTTAAGCTGGGGATGTTTGCTTTTCAACTAGGAAATAAGTAAACAATTTATTTATTTCAACTCTCTAGAAAAGCTCGGAAAGCTAATCATTCACCAAATTAGACTAGAACAGTCTGTCATTCGTTTCAGATTAAAATTCAAGTTGATCTACCACAAGTGTAACGCTTTTTGCACCAAAATAGAAGAACAAACCGCTGACTTAGCTTGTGAATTAATAAAATACAGAAATCTCATATTTCAGGCGAGAAATTTAAAAAAAAAAAATTCAACGAATTCAAAATAAAAGCTTTAAGCTGGGGATGTTTGCTTTTCAACTAGGAAATAAGTAAACAATTTATTTATTTCAACTCTCTAGAAAAGCTCTGAAAGTCAATCATTCACCAAATTAGACTAGAATAGTCTGTCCTTGGTTTCATATTAAAATTCATGTTGATCTACCACAAGTGTAACGCTTTTTGCACCAAAATAGAAGATCAAACCGCTGACTTAGCTTGTGAATTAATAAAATACAGAAATCTCATATTTCAGGCGAGAAATTTTGAAAAAAAAATTCAACGAATTCAAAATAAAAGCTTTAAGCTGGGGATGTTTGCTTTTCAACTAGGAAATAAGTAAACAATTTATTTATTTCAACTCTCTAGAAAAGCTCTGAAAGTCAATCATTCACCAAATTAGACTAGAACAGTCTGTCAATGGTTTCAGATTCAAATTCAAGTTGTTCTACCACTAGTGTAACGCTTTTTGCACAAAGAAACAAGTACAAACCGCTGACTAAGCTTGTGGCATTATTAAAAACTATTAATGTTATTCAAACAAACAAAAATACTTACATTGCATTTATGGTGGGTGTATTAACTTCGGCACTGAGTGCAACCAATTGTTTGGGAATCGATTTGATCAAGTTATAGAATGGTGCACATCCCATGAGTGCTTGCAAAATGGAATTGATGTAGCAATAATTCGAGGGGTTCGTTAAGCCTCTTGGTCTCAAACTTGCTGCCGAGAAGTCTGTCTTTGATTTTGTCAAAAAGTCAGCAAACTTGTATGACCACTCGTCGATGTTGCTGTTTCGTGCTGCCGTTGATAAAAGAGTCTCCGCCGATGCTTTTTGCTTCGATGTTCCCACTTGGTTATTATTGTTAATAGTTGGTGGTGGAAGATTTTGAGCTGAAGCTGCCGAATATGACATAGCACCTGGGGTGACAACAGGTGGAGTTGGAGTCACTGGTGTTACTCCTTCATATGGAGCAACCTTTGCAATTGGTTTCTTTGATGAAAATGGTGGTGGTAATGCAGGAGCCGGATTGGTAGAGCTTGAAGCCAAAGATGTCGTGAAGTTAGTTGTGTTGGCACTGACGAAAAGACTTGCCCAAGATTGAGATGACGATGAGCTGCCAGCGGTTGTTGCATTCGCCGAAATTGGAGGAGCTAAGTTAAGAACTTCGGTCTTTTTAACTTGCTGTTGAACGACTGCGGGTTTAATTGAGTCTGTTGCCAAATTTTGTTGGAACTGTTGTGGGACTACAGAACTAGCAATTGAGGTAGTCGATACCAAGGATTTATTTTCCATTGCTCCTGGTCCGTTGTATTTTCTTTCTGCAGGAACATTTACTTGAGGTGGCGGCGCGGTTGTCATCAAATTATTGATGCTAGTGTTTTGTGAGTTTGCAACAGGTGACGATGGAGTCTTCATGGTACCATAATTCTTTACTTGTGGTTGTTGATGATGGGTGCTATTTGACGAGTTGTACGAGGATGACGGTTTCGAATGATGATTGAACGGTTTGTGTGTCGATGTTGGCGTGGCAGTTACTGCTACGGACGCGGTACTTTTTTTCGTATGAGAGTTCGTCCAGGTCATTGTTTTGTTAACCATTGGCGCCACCGTTGGCAGCTGTTGGACTGAAGAGTCGTTATTATGGACAGTTGCGTTACTGTTTGTAGGCACAGATGGATTTTGTTGTTGCTGTTGTTGGCTGGTATTGCGATGGTGTGGATATTGCTGGTGTTGTTGATGTTGGTGATGATGCTGATGGTGTTGCTGTTGTTGTTGTTGCTGTTGTTGATGTTGATGGGCTTGGTGCTGCTGATGTTGTGGTTGATGTGGTTCATCAATGTGAGTATTATAGTGCGAATTATTGGTATGATCCTTTTGCTGATTTCTTGTGCTTGAAAGATGTTGTGAAGCGCTATTTGGCACGTTTTGATTAATATCTCGCATGTTTTCCTTTGTGACGGTGTTTTGGTTTGTACTTGGAACATATTGTTGGATATGTTGTTGTTGTTGCTGTTGAGGATGGTGATGATGTGATTTTTGATAATTGATTGTTGGTGGTTGATTTTGATGTTGGGCTAGTTGTTGCTGTTGTTCCTGTTGTTGTTGCTGTTGTTGATGTTGTTGCTGCTGTTGCTGCTGCTGTTGCTGCTGCTGTTGTTGATGTTGCTGTTGCTGCTGTTGTTGTTGATGTTGCAGCTGCTGTTGTTGTTGCAATTGTTGTTGTTGATGTTGTTGCTGCTGTTGTGGTTGCTGCTGTGGTTGCTGCTGTGGTTGCTGTTGTTGTTGATGCTGTTGATGGTGTTGATGTTGTTGTTGATGCTGTTGATGTTGTTGGTGCAGTTGCTGTTGTTGCAATTGCTGTTGTTGGGGTGGTGTTGGTTCGGCACATTGCTCAGGAATTCCCGCTTCGAGAGCAACATCGCTGGTGTTTGGCACATGTTGTTCATGAAGAGAATGATCGGATCCTGCAATAAAATTACAAATAACAACTAAATTAAATAAATTTGCTAATCGAAATGCTCCAAAATTTAAATTTATTTGTGTGTCTTAAGTGGCATTTTTGATTAATATTACGTATCAAATTTGTTTTATTTATCAATTAAGAACGGAAATAAAAATATAATGAAGAATTTTTGTCTGAGGAAATTTTCAATTTAGCATATATTCACAACACAAGTCAATTTAGATAAATGAGCGGTGTCTTTCTTATGCATACATAAACACCATAAGTTTCAAGGTTAACTTCATGACAATTAACAATATTCATATGAAATGTTTGAATGGAATTGACAACTGGAGTCAATTAGCAGGTCAAGAGTAAGTTGTGATATAATTATGTAAGTGAATTTTTAGGAACAGAAAATTAGAGCAATAAAATGTGATGGAAACTTAGCAAACGAAAAACATTTATTTTTTAAGTGATTAATCAGTGTTGTGCCAAAAATGAACATTAATAATTTTAATATATTTTCTTCTTTTACTACAGACAGTAAAAGTTAGCCTTGAATAGGTCACTCAACTAATTACTGATAAATTTATATCTAGAGTGTTGAAATTTTCAACGATCTATTCTTTCGCCTTAAAAAGAATATTAAAACAAGAGCGCAAAAGCTTCTGATAACAATTTCCCATGTTTAAGTCTCCCTTGAATGCAATATTATTTCTTCAGAAAGCCTAAACCGATGTCTGTTTGTGAAAACAAAATATTTAAAGGCGTGTATTATGATTGCATAATGTATGCATACTTCTTGTATCAAAAAGATAACATAATATTCGTTGATTAATTGAACTAAATTAATAAAAGCAACAAAGCAACACCCCACCCTGAATTTTTCTTTTTCTCTTTATTTGAATTTTTAAAAACAGAGCATAGATAAGTTTAAAATTGATCTAAATGGGCAATCGCTTTTTTGTAAATTTTAATTGAACGTTGTCCTAAAATAACTTAACTGGGGCATAAACAAAAATACACCAGAAGATAAATAAAAGGTACTTTCAAGACATCATTTTACAATTCGAAGAATTAATTACGATTGAATTTAATAATTTTATTGATGGTGACCAAAGAAATTATTTAATATTAAATTGATAAGATTGAAATCGAATAGCCGATAAATTATAAACTATTTAATTTGATTTTTTTTTGTTTTCATCATAAACCATCGGACGTTTATTTTGCGCTTAATCAATAAGATAATAATTTAGTATTATCTTATCTTATTTGCTTAAGCAATAGTGTACTTACACACTTCAAAACTTATTAAATCTATGATTATAGAATTTAAAATCAATAAATGGCACATGTTCGTTGGATTTGCCCGATATAGATTAGGTTAATCGCACTGCTAAGTAAATAATTTGTATTTTTACTTAATTGAAAATACAAGACACAAACTCCAATGATTTTTTTCTTTTAATAAATATTGTTATCAAAATGTACAACAAAGGATGGCCTAGTAGTTTAGTTTACATTTCCTTAACAACCAGACTTATAAACATATGCATATGTATATAATATACAACAACAATGGCAACTTATGGACTTCTATTATTATAGTGAGTCATTATTTGTTTAGTTTTGGTATGAACTTTGGAATGAAGTTATCATATCCTTGAATTCTCTTACATTAAATTTAAATGCAAACACTGAAGCCCATTTCTTTTTTTTCTATTTTACTTTATAATTTAAAGTACAGGATGTGTATTTTGTTGTATGTGTAATAATATAGGTACATATAGACCTTAGAGAATCTCCTGAGGTAGAGTAAATAGAGCTTTGAAAGCACTTTACGTGTTACATTATACATGAACTCATGACGTCGTAACACTTTACGTGCAACACTTGCTGTGTGACATTTGACGTGTAACTTTTGATAAGTAACGTTTGACGTGTTACACTTCATGTTTGACGTTACGTTAGCTTTATGTTGGTGTTGGTTCGTGTAACTACTAAATGAAAGTAAATGAAAGACGAACGTGATTTATACACATCTTAGCTCTGAGTACCATTGACATAGCTATTATATATTGATCAATTTTATCACGGTTTCGTCTATGAATGTCCACCAATAATGCTTTGGTTTCGGTGGCACCAATTTTTTCTCACTCGAGTTCTGCTAGTTTTTCACGGACAGTTTAGAAAACAGTAACCTTTTAAATATTTTTTCCGCTGTAGTTTTAAGAATATGTAAGATTAATAAATAATAACAATAATAATATTTCATTTAACTAGCTATTTCATATTTTTTTATTGAATTTTTTATTTTTTCTTGAAAAACGAAACTAAGGACAAATTCGTAAACACAAAACTTGTTCCAAATTATACAAAAAAAACTGTTCCAAAAAGTATAAATATGCAATATTCCTGCCAAGCTGAGTGTCCCAAAAATGGAGTAGTAGTTTGTTTCTTGCGCAAATGCAAAGGCATTTGAGCAAATTTTAAAAAAAGCATGTTGGACAATTAAAAAGAAGAGTTATAACATTTTTGCTTTCAATTACGCTAAAAAAATGAACACTTAATCTGATTTAGTGATGATCAAATTGTAGCATCAAAAGTTATTAGCTGGAACCTACAATTCTCTGCGAAATTGGAGCAACTAAGATGAGGATGACAAACTCTTAGAGAATTTGTCACTTCTTCGTCGTAAGAGGCTGGATTTGATTCTTCCGCGTCACATTTCAAGGAACTTATCATTACGCCACGGTGTACTACTTAATTGAAATAAATCGATTTCAAAAATAAAAGGAGAAATGTGACTACCTAAATCGATTATAAGGAAACTGCATTTCATGTTTTTACCAAACAAAACTCGCATTACGCAAATATGCGGGTTTTGAGAAAATTAACTTATTTTTCAATTATTCAGGTATAACTTTTCAATGGCTCTAGAGCATCTAAAAAGGACAAATTTGTCTCTACTTTCATAAAATAAAAAAAAAAATAAAAAATAAGTAAAATTAATTAATTATCAATGGAAATTTTTCAAACCATGTTCAAAACATCAACAATATTGCAATGAAAATCTGAAATTAAATTCAATCACGTTTGCACTTCAACAGCAACATGCTAGTGTTAACCAAACTTTATCGCTTTTTGTTTTTGAATTCAAGCATGACAATAATATATTTAGTTCCGACATATCAACAGTTTATGACTTAAAAAAAATAATTTATTAATAACAATCAATGCATTCTAATTAGTTACGTACTTATGAGACCAACAACACCTGAAGTGCTAAAACTATTCATTAGCATCCAAGTGGGGCTCTTAATTTGATAGATAATAAATAATAATAATTGAAAAGTGAAGTATCAAAATACTTCTATAGATAATTGTGTATCTTAAAAAAAAGATGAAAAATTGCATTCACAAAATAACGGCAACACTAATTGTCATGAAATTAAAACCCCCAATTGAATTCTGTCATAAACATCAATGCGGGGTATAATGAACCAAAACCAAGTACAACAATGCAAAACACATTGACACGATAAATTACATTGCGTCAAAATATCTGTTTTTTTTTTCTATACTATACCTACACAATAAAAGCATTTGCTTGAATAAACAATTATCCAAAAGCTTTTCCTAATTTATTTTTACATATTTTTTTTTTTTTTGTTATTATAATATTTGTTCTTTGAGTGTGTTTTTTATTTTATTTTATTTTATTTTATTTGAGTGGTTTTTTATTTCTTTTATAAAATCAGCTGAGTAGATTTCCCCTTTATTTGTCTCTCACTCTCATTGTATCGAAGAGTGGTTTATTCATATTGTATAGTATAAGTATAACCCTTAAAGAATTTAATTTTATTATTGTAGTTGGACAAGTTCTTTTGTACAATACAACAGCAACGGAAAAAAAAGTCTCTTTGGGTGGAGAACTATCTTAACTTAATAATGTATGAGTGTGAAAGTTTTGAAAATTTCTTTTCGATGACACGACACTGACGACGAAAACGACGACGACGCAGGCAGGCAGGTATAATAGTTTGAATTTAGCTTTTATAATGAGCTTTGCTTGCTTTGCTCTGATGCACTTTTTGTGTTTGTACAAGCCACTCATGGAGTGTGAGAGCAAACAATTTTGAAGAGTCAGCTAAAAATGCTTGCTAGCTAATTAGCCACTATAAATTAAAAAAAATATATAAACTTACATAGATACATTGTATATTGTGTTGCTAAGCAGACTTATTGGAGGTGTGGCAGTAGGCGTGTGAGAAATAATATTTTGTTTTAATTGTTTAATCTTAATCTTTGAATTCTTATTAAATTATTACAAAGCAAGGGAGGAGAAGATTTAAAAGTATAATGATATTATAAAACAGCTTCACTTGAAGAACATATTGCAATTTATCTTTCACACCTTGTCAAGAATTAATTATTATTGTTTTTTTTTTTTTTATTATTATTTTCAAGCTGATTAAGATCTTTTTATTTATTTTTTTTACAAGAATGGAGTTCTTGAGAATAATGAGATTTCTGATTTCGTGCTTGAACCAAATTTATTAATAAATTAATTTACTTTTTGAGAGAAAGACTATTTCTGTAAGATAACTATAGGATTTGAAATAAAGAGTTGGCATTGACAAGGTGAGTGGAATTCGAAATAAATATGGTAGTTAATGGGAAACTTAAGGTTTATTAAGGTGGTTGAAACCTGGAAAGCTTGCAACTTTATTTTTTTTTTCTGAAAATGAGTTTCAAACGCATTTTGTTAGCTCAATTTAATTTTTCTCATTCCTGCCAACTTAAGTGGCTTTATAACCCATGATTAATGGGTTGACAATTATTTGAGTTCAGTTGCTAAGAAAATTATTTTCGGTTAAATTTTCCTGTTCTGAGTTACACACCTTTCTAGTGTTCGATTTGCCCGCTTAATTTCTTCCAAACAAATTAAAGCAAATTCTATTCATTTTTAGCTCTTAATACTTTACGGGAATTTTATATGGAAAACATATTATTTAATTTTTAAAAGTCCAAAACTTGAATTTTTATAAATTTGGTATTAAGTGATGAACAAAATTTTAAATTTGGCAGAAAGGTGTATTGGAAAGATTTGCGATTCCCTACAGAGCTAGTTCCAAATTGGTTAACCTTGATATCTGTCAAAACTTATGACCTTCACACATTTATTATCGAAGCTTGACAAGTTTTTGACAAGTTTTTGGCAAAGTTTTTGACAAGTCTTTGACAAGTTTTTGACAAGTTTTTGGCAAGTTTTTGACAAGTTTTAGTAAAGGTCCTGGAAAGTTTTCTGTAGAGAAAATCTAGACGAGGAAAACTTGTTAAATACTCATAAAGCATTTGCTAGTAAAAACTTGTTAAGGAATTTGTGATATCCCACCAAAAAAACTCCGTATACGTGAGCTTACAAAGAAAACAAAAGAATCAATCTAAATTTGAAGCTTTGAAATTTCTATTGATTCGATTTGTTTGTTAGTTAATAACAATAAAATCTCGATGTTTTAGAAAATTAATCATAGCAAAAAAGAAATTCTCAAAATATTAATGTAACAGCAATGCAAATACAATTTTGTTTAATTTTAACTTGTCTTTGTTGTTTTTATACAATTTTTATCTTGTTGTTTACTTTTTGTTGTTTGTAACTTTAATTATCTATTTATAAAAAAAAAAACGTGATAAGTGCACTCGGTTTCAACAACAAAAAAAATACAATTCTTATGAATTTTCTTTAGTAATAAAATAATCTTATGATTGAGTTATCGAATACTATAAATACATTCAAAATAATACAAAGCTAACTTCATGTGTAATGAAGTGTTTTCGTGATTTGAGTTTTTCTTTAACTGGATATATATGACGTTCATTATGCATATGTTCATATATACCCGATTTCAAAGTAACCTATATATTAATTTGTTTTGTATATTTTTTTCTCTGTTCTATACAGACAAACACCCACGCTAGTATATCGATGCACTTTGTACTAGATATATGTTTCTTTTTGTTTAAAGAAATAATAAAAGCTGCACAATGGCAAACAAATGAAATACGAATGATTCATTTGACTTCACACAGAATTATAATATTGTATTCTTTTAAAAATTAATTGTGCCAAGAATAAAAACAACAACCATCTTCTTTTCAATTTATGCTTCTTTGTATATGTATACCTTCTACTCCTAGTGGATGATAGGATTTATAGGTATATAATTATAAAATAATTTTCATTTATCTGTTTGTAGTAAAAGTTGTAACGTAACAACAAACTTTATTATTTTTTATTATTTAACACTAAACGCACATAAAAAAAATAAATTCTGGCCTTGATAAATAACTTACACATTCTCTCATCTTTAATCGATTTAGCGAACTCGTGATGATACACAAAATAAGTATGAATTGAAAGAATTACACGTTGCGTGTCCTTCGCAAAACGAGTAACCTTCAAACTTTCTTTTTTTATACAAAAATGATTTTTTCTTCATGTATATATGTAGAATGAAATGTATGTACGAGTATTTTTGTCAATGATTAGATATTGGGAGGTTATAATATGCCCACTCAGCTAACAGGAAATTATATAATTTTGGTATTCTGTTGAAGAGTGAGTTTCAGTATAAATTGAAAGATGACTAAAGAACCATACGGTTGAGTGTTTTCATCAATGGAATATTATACACGCGATAGAAAATTTAACCATTAATCTTCAATATACAAAATTGGATATAAGCTAAAAGGAAATGGAAAATCAAATACTAAGTCGAAAAGTTTTCAAAGTAATTTAAATTGCGACACATGGGAGGTTTGATAGGAAGAATTCTTTGGTAGGGAATATTTAAGTTAAGAGTTAACAGAAGGTGTAAGGAATCTAGATTCTTTTTCCAGGGGAGAAGCAAAATCAGTGTTTCAGAAAATATATCAAAGTGTTCTGAATATCTTCAACGAAGGTCTATGCTAAATTGTTTCTTACAACTAAATACGATAATTATACGACGAACAAAAACGTTTGTCAAAAATTTACTCAGTAAAATTTATCATTTTTCTAATCAAAATACTGGCAACAAAAATTCATACATATATACTCAATTTGTGAGTTTTCAGAAATTTTATTGTTTTATATTCCCCAAAACAAATGATTCAATAAGAAAATTTTCATACAAGTCCGCATTGTCCCTCAACGTCGCATCGCACTGATTGGCAATATGTATAAATAAAATTGAGTAACGAAGAATAATTATAAGTTAATTGCAAAATATATACATCATATATATACATATACATCTACTCGTATAATATAACAAAGTTCTATACATGCTTGATATATGATGTGGGCCTATGGATGGATATTGAAATTCCTGAGACATTTCTCTATCTACAATTTAGAGCTTCTTTACAAGAGAAAAATTCGTATATCCGAACTTGGATGGAAGTGTGTTTTTATCTTCTGATGTAATTTGTAACGACCAAAATTAAACCTTCTGGATTTAAGTATAAAACATTGAAACTTTTTCGGGGCTTTCTTATTTTTTTGTAGTTTTTTTAGTTAACTTTTTTGAATTTCTAGGTCTCTAAGCTTGGTATTTATTATTTAAGTAAGTTTCGTTTCGAAGGAAGGCATACACTTTTTTTTCTGTTGAATAAAAATAACTTTTTATCAATATCTGCATTATATTGGTAAGTTATAGCTAGTGCAGGAATCAAGTACCAACAAAGCTGAAGATCGCTGCATCGAAAAAAAAAAATAGAAGAGAATCTGAAGATAGATTGAATGTCGTAATGCACTCGAACTTTTAATAACGACAACTAACATATATAACTGTAATAAATTAAATCGTTCATTAAAGTATTAAGGGCGAGACTTATAGCAATTTATTCCTCTAAACTAGAGGAATGCCAATTTATAACAGTTATAACAGTTTATCGCCATTCAAAATGGGTGTGCATTAACGCAGTTCACGCAACTTGACAAAAAAAACCTCTTGATGCCCGAATTATTCCCACCGGCAGGCGGAGGGCCTTGGAACTGATAGTACCTTTAGTCACTTCCTTCGCTTACAACGACTTTAACCTCTTATAAGAATAATAAAAAAAATCTAAAAAATTCAAGATTTTTTTCTTCATTTGGAGCTGACTTATGGCTTATTCAAGATGTTGACAACCATCCTAATGTTCATATTGATACAGATTTGATATTCGATTGAAACTTAAATAAACCCCAAAACCTAACATATTTTTGAATATTAACATAACATCTATTTCATACAATGAAAAGTATAAAATTGTTGTGATGGCAGACATCCTACGTAAGTTTTTTTTTTTTGTCAGTGTTGTCATATTTACTCAGATTTTTTTTTTTTTTTTTTGAAATTACGAGCTACCAATAAAGTGTTTTTCACACAAATTTCCCACTTAAGTTTATTTCTATGTGAATATTATTTTCTTGAAAAACATTTCTATTGTTGGCCAATAAAATATTTATATTTTCAAACGAAAATAGCAATGAATGAAAACATATAAAAATTATAATTGATGGAAAATTTGAATGTAACAAAGTAGGTACATATTTACAAATGGGAATAACAAGTTTATCATTACATATAATCTACATTTAAAACTATTTGTAGTAGAATAATTGCACTAAATTATAAAGGGTGACCTAAAAATCACGGAAGTTAAACATTGAATTTTAATTAAATTTTTTATTTTTTCTATCCAGACGTCGTTGCTAAACAATTAGCATCTTAAGTGTAACAACACCTAACCCCCTTTGGGCTTAGCTAAACCCAGAGAATTTTCGGGGCATAACTTAAGCGCACAGAAAAACTTTGTTACCGGCGTGAATGACATACTTGTTATCGATAGTTTGTACGAAAACTCCATTTTGTTTCCGTTATGTCGTCGGTAGTTTTCGGGGGATTGCAAAAAAAAAACACACCTAATATAGGGTTATGTATTAATAGAATATAATACGAGGTAGGTGGCTGGCA
This sequence comes from Epistrophe grossulariae, assembly GCA_929447395.1. Taxonomy (NCBI): domain Eukaryota; kingdom Metazoa; phylum Arthropoda; class Insecta; order Diptera; family Syrphidae; genus Epistrophe; species Epistrophe grossulariae. The sequence goes on along the minus strand of OV839568.1, from coordinate 132,573,346 downwards.
CTACTCTTTTGTACTCTTTTGTTATCATTTTTCATGACCGTTCCGCATGAATGTGACTGAATTACATACAGCTCTTAATTTTCTCGTGTGATTGTTGGCATTGTTTCCCAACAATCAATTATGTATTTCTGAACCCCAAATGCGACAATTTTGAAGATTTACGAAACCATCAAGATGAGAAATCATCGCCAAATCTTCATTATTTTTTTCAAACAGTTGATAAACATTGAAAAAACGTTGTTCTTCTCAACTGTCAGTCAGCTAACAAGCTGTCTATTTTTTTAGTTGGCAATACATTAGCTAATTTTTCGTGAATTTTAGGAATTTTTTTAGCTATATTATAATAAACACATATTATTTATTTCATTATGATGACTTGTATTAATTGATTTGATCTTATAGTTTAGAATGAGTTAAGCAAACGATTATTATAAAATATATGACTCAATTTTTTCACATTGATAAAATTTATTTACAGCCACCGTTAGGACGAATAAAGCAACACCAAATTCTCATTCCTTTAAATATAGCTTTATTTTCATAATTTGTTTAAATTAAATTCGGTCAAAATAATGATATCCAAATATGTACATTTATACAACATAACAAGTACATTTTGTATTATAAATACATATTGATAAGAACGTTAAATTTTTTTTTTTAATATAGACGAATTTATTAGTTAAATATCGATAAGATTTTTTTTCTAATTTGGAAAGAATTATTATGATTGGTAATAATCTTAATCTATAGTCAAGATTATTTTACAAGGCATAGCCAGGCCATTGGCAACAAGTTGAGCAAAACACATCTAAAGTACCTACCACTTGTACCTATAGCTGGTTTTTTTTTTAATATATTATATTAATTATTTTGAAATGTGTTGTTCAAATCAAAGGCAAACAAAACACCAGATAATAAATTATGTTCTATAGTAAACAACTGCGATTAAAAAAGACTAATAATAGTATTAAGAGGGCGGTAGCCAAGCCACTTACGATATACATATAGATGTACATATGTATGTACTTTGTTATCCAAAAATAATAATAAAATTAACCTCAAATATAGTCAATAATCAGTTTAATGGGCTAGAAAGATTGGCGGCGTGTGTTTTAATATAGATCACTTATATAGGAAAGATGGTGAATTTTCTTGAACAAATTAACAAAACAACTATAAAGACATTGCCAAAGCTTTTCTGTGATATGCATTCGTGAAATTACTGTCAGCATGTGACAGAAATGAAGGTTAATGTGCATGTATGTTGTATGTAGTATCCGCAATTTATGAAGTAAGAGTAAATGCAAAGACATTTCGTCTTGTACCTATCTTTGCTTTCTTTTCTTTAACTCAAAAATAGATTTGCGCGCACTTTTTGTTGTTTCGCCACTGAATGCCGTTTACTTTTAAAACTATACATTCAATCGTCGTATGTATACTCCTGTCTTAAATGTACTCAAAAAAAAAAAAAAAAGAAAAGCAGTAAAGGATGATATTCTTTCATTGGGCTTCCCTTTTAAACTTTTAAAAATGCCCAAGGGGTTGAAAACTTGAAACCAGTTATTAAACGTCATTTCAATTCAGAACAAAACAAATATACAATGATAAAAATTTTATATACATACATATGAATATGCACAGCATATACACGTACACACATATATACATATTTATAAAGTGTAACCCAGTTTCTTATTCATCCTAATACGATTGTGTTCAAGTCATGGTGTCTTCAGCTTTCGTGTAATATCAGGAATTTAAATAATGTTCAGCACAACCACCACAGGGAGGAGATGGTATAATGTTTTTATTTATTTTTTTTTTTTTTTTGTGCTGCTGCTGTTTTTAATGACAAGCAAGGGGAATTTACATTATTAAGAGACGATCGACGTTACTATTTTAATTTGATAGCATGACCTAATCCTATGAGTTCATTTAAATGAAAGGAAATAAAGAATATAATAGAATGTATGGTCAAGGAAGAACAAACTGGCTAACGTCCAGTTTGTAAATTTGCCAAAAGTAAAGCCAGATGTGTAGAAGACAAATCAACAACAACAACAAAAAAAAAGTTCGACATTTTTGTATTTTTATTGAAATTTACAGTCTTGAGTAATTGGTGAATGTTTTATAAATTAAAATAAACAAAAACAAAAACAAGTGTCTTGTCTTTGCAAAAAAAAAATAATTTTGTTTCCTTATTCAATGTCAGACAGTGCAACAGGAAATAGCCGATCATGGTACATACATAAATACCTAATTTGAAATAAAGGCTTGAGGAGAAGAACTGGCTTGGCTTGACAATTGCTATTGAATTTTCTAATTTTATCATCAAAACTACTGAATCGATGAATGTTAGCCTCCCCTCTCTCGTTGCATTTATTTCTATACGACCGGTTAGAATTTTGGAAGACGAAAGTTGTGAAAACTACTTGTAGAATATTGTTTTTCAAAATTTAACGCTAAATTGACCGATATAGGCTGTCGTTTTGTTGTATTTTAGATGCAAATAATATTTTTAAGCGGCTTCCAAATAAAACACGATTAATATTGCACTCAGAATTGTTTTTGTTGTTGCTGAATATCTTTTTTCAATTTATAAAATAAAGTTTGAAAAACCTCATTAAAAACTGGCTTTCCCCTTTTTACTACAAAAGAAAAATACAATTTGCTACTCAATGTGCAAAACTTGCAAAATATTTTCCAAAATCATTTTATAGCTAAATGAAAAGCTTTCCCATTAATTTGATTTCATTTAAATAAAATACTAACGACTCAGCGTATAAGAGCCACAATCGCAACATAACCGGAAAATGCATTTCAATATCATGGGAAACCGGCATGATGCGGCACGCATCAACATTATGTGTTGCGCAATATTATAAACGATGCAAGTTTCCTACAAAAGCCATTGCCTCCTCCCTAGTCTGACTCAATTAATTAAATAATACAACAACAACGACTACAACTACAACGCTAACAAAAAAAAAAGGTTAACTGAATGTCAAAACACCTTGCAAAGGCGACAGAGTCAGTGTTAGTGGGACAAGTTCAGGTATTCACTATTTTCCTACTGAAAAATAAAAAAAAATATTCAGGCTGATGAATTAATAGCAAAAACAAGGGGGGTAGGGGAGGCTGGTAAAACACAGCCACCGAGCCACTGACGAATTACAATATTAGATAAACAATTAGTATAACACAACACGGGCATGTGTTTATTTTTTTTTTATTGGTTTTGATTACTTGTGTTTGAAATGAATTTTTTTTTTTATTATTTCTTTCTTTCTTTATTTGTGAAACATGAGTTGTGTGTTAACGGGCAATGAAATGTGCAATGTAAGTAATATATTTAATATAGTAATGCATATACATAGCTAATATTAAAATCTATATTTTGTATGTATATGTACATACATAGGTATGTAGGTATGTATATTCAAAAACTTATTTTCAACACTCATGTAATATTGTATATACAAGTTATAAATTTTTTCGAATACGAAGCAGTGGTAGGTTTTTCGTTCAAAATTAATTTCAATTATCGTGGACGACGAAACAATCAGCTGGAAAAGATAGCTTTTTGATATAAAAATAATATATGTAGAATCCAACAACACCGGATATCATGTGATTTTATGTACATATGTAGTGGTTTATATTTTTAAAATGATAAAAAGCAATGCACCAGTTTATTGCAGTGCTATTGCCCTCGAGTTAATGTCCGATGTTCTTGATCATGGTTGTGCTATAAAAAGGGTAAAACTCAATACATTATGAGCTTATAACTCGACTCAAATTAATTAATCACAATTGGATCCACAATCTCCATTGAAATATACACGCTATTTTGCTTAAGATGCGACAAATGTCTAAAGCGGGTAGGTTGAATCGAAAACATAAAAAATCTTATAGAGGGGGTCTGTTTCCACTGTTCCGCAATTTTTACAATTTTTACGTACTATATAATTTTGTTAAAGCCAGAAATTCATTTATAATTTTGTTTTTAAATCAACTTGTTATTTTCAATTATTCTCAAAGCGTCTGGTTTTTTTAGTTTTTGGCTAATATAATAGGAGCATTAAATATGCTAATAGTAGTTAAAATTTTATAATGTAAAATTTTGGAAAAAAAAAAATAGTAACTACTTTTTTTTTATTTTGAGTTTGAAAATTAACTTTTCAAATTAAACATATTCACTTAAACAACTTGATTTAAAAACGAAATTAAAAAATGGATTTCTGGTTTTAAAAAAGCAAGACATTGTAAGCGTTGCCGCTGTTTTGTCATACATAGTTTTTTTTAATTTGTGATATTTTGTTTTTCTTTTTTTTTAGTACTATACACAATTCTCGCAAAATTTTAGATCCCACTTTTCTGTTTTCATTATTTCAAGTGAATTTAATCAAATAATATGAATTCTTTTCTTGCCTGAGATACATAAGACATCAGTTCTTAAATACCTATTCCTCCATCCGAAATCCAAAATCCAGAAACTCAAAATCCAGAAATCCGAAACCAAATATCCAGAACACTTTAAAATCGGTACACACTTTATCCCGAAAACGCAAAATCCAGAAAGCCCGGAATTCACAAAACTCAAAATTCAATTACATAAATCCCGAAAATCAGAAACCCCGAAAATCCTAAATCCTGAAAATCCAAAATTCCGAAAAACCTAAATCTTGAAAATCGAAGATCCTATATCCAAAAACCCAAAATCCCGTAATTCACTCTTAATTAAATAGTGACATATTTTGAATCGAAGTAAAATATACCTACAAAGCTATCGAATTACACAATATTCATACATATGTACCCATCGATGAATATTTATTAACCACCAAAACACGTGTCCAACTTGTATATGTTATAATAACAAAACGATTTTGAATACTATTACTTAATTCTGTCACAATTTTTTCTAGACCACTACACCGTTGTGCTATATCCTTCTTTGTTTCATTCTATAATTAATACTTTACTCAGTATTAAAAACAAAACAAAAAAAAGCGCCTACATTTCACTCTACAAATATGTACATACATATGTACGTCATATAATAATTTGTCTATTTATAATAGGGGGTTTGTATACTCGAAAAAAATAACCCTTTTTTTACAAATTAATCGTATGTATGGGTAGTAAAAGTGAAGAAAAAAAAAAACGAAACTTTTGGTCCCTCTGTCAAGCAAGCGAGCATTAAATTTCGATGCGTCTACAACAAGTTCACGTGTCTTCCTTCCAAGTTGTGTGCGCAATCGACAAGTGTTTGCAAAGTGGTTTTTATGAAATAGTAAGCAAACAAAAATATTATAAATAGAAACACATGTTTACACAAAACATGAATTTATAGAATCTTACATTCTTATACTTGTTAAATTTTTATAATAATTATTATAACAAAGAATCGAAGGGAATTAAATAAGTCAGATTATAACAAAAGAGTGTATAGTACATCATGTCGTAGGTTTTGTTGCCAACAAAACACCTTCCTCGACTTTCAACAACAATGCCTATAAAACACAAAAGAAACAAAAGAAAATTAATTGATGAACACTACACTTTTGTGACACGGTAGTGTCTTTTTAAGTATTTCTTTGTTCATCTAATCCAAACGTTGAACTCTGCCAAAAGTCGTAGCATTCCTTGTCAAGAACTCTAAAATCATCTTAAAAATACATTCTTGTGACAAATTTTCTAAAATATGAAAATGAAGTAAAAAAAAAACAGGAAACACAATAAATAATTATTTTATTTTTCTAATTGAACAAAAATTGTTACTAACGAATTGTGATATGCCCGTCACATTATATTTATATATTGACATTTGAAAAATATTTACGTTATAAATATATATGTGTGTACCTATCTATCGATAACAATCTAATAAAGGCTTTGGCGCCGTCCGTCAACTTATTTAACTTTCAATTTACTTTGATATAATGTACCTAAAATTATATCTATGTCAAGGAATGTTAGAAATTCTTATTTATTTTATACTAAAAGTAGAGAACATTATTTCAAAATGATCAAATTTTTTGTATAAACTCCAGAATATATGTAAGTAATAACTCTGTACTTATTCCTATCAGTAAGATACGTATCATTTATATGTTCTTGAAATTAATTAAACAAGTACGAACAATCGTATAGGTATTTCTTATTTAATTTTTCACAATCGTTTTTTTTTATCTTATCGGGGTATTTTTCTTCGTTTTTGGAGGATAGATTTGTACAAATCATAATCTACAAAAGGCGCCAATAAAAATCAATCTTTTATTGACCAGTTTTGTTTTATTTTTAACTTTAAGAATTAGCAGTTTGTAGAATCGAACATGATACAATAATAAAATAGTGTAAGAGAAAAGCAAACAAAAAATTTAACAACTTTCAAAGCGCAATGTCGATATGTGAAACTTAATCTGCCTCTTTCTACATAAATATTGATTTTTTTGTTTTGTTGTAAGTCAACCAAGGTTTCTCCAACATAAGTTTGTTGTTTTGGTTTGTAGGTACCTATTTATATCTATATTAACTTTCCCTTTTTGCAAAACTTAAAAAGTTACGCATTTATGAGTGAAAATCATAAATCAAATTCATTCATATTTAAGAACCGAAAAAGCTCATTTTTACATAAATATACAAAAAGGAAATCACTTCTCCATGTGAAAGAATTGATACTGACAGTTAACTTATTGACTGAACATTTCTTCTATAATTCCATTTCTAATAAAATTTATTTCCTCACTTATAATGTGACAGCCAAAAATTTTATTACAAATGTCAAATAAAGGATATATATATGAACATAAGAATGTTTCCTAGTCAACGAGCAATTCATTGGTGAAATGAGAAAAGTTAGATAGGTAGGTATTCTGTGATAGGAAATTTCACATGAGACATCATTCTAAATACCTATGTACCTACTAAACAAACCGAAACCAACAAATGGCGTTCAAACCCCACTTTTCGAAAAATTAGAGTTACACACTTTTCTGGTTTCAACAACCAACTGTTATAAACAACATAAAAACTATAAATAAAAAGAAAATAATATATGTATGCTTTTAAAGCGATAATAATAATGGAGTATCTGCATAGTGTGCTTATGGTACCTGTCCCACTTGGTAACGCTGCTGCTTCTGCTGTTATTGCTACTGCCAATTAAACTAAGAGCAAGGTCAAGCAAATCTATTGTAATTTAATATTCACTTGAGAGTGAAAGACTCTTTAGAGATGCATACATACCACATATGCACATATGTATGGACGTACTTACATACTTATATATGCGGGGGAAATGTTATCTTTGCTTTTTATCTGAAAGCTATGCACACGTGACAAATAATGCAACAAAACTTGGCAAGGCAACAGCCACTGACACTGTCGCATATATTACAAGAAATAAGTGAACTATTATACATTTTTTCATTTTCGATTTCATTATGAGTGTAACTATATGTTGGTATTAGAGAAAATCGAACAAAGCCTTAGTGATGGGGAGATGACACTAAATAATTTATTTATATACAAACAAATTTATAGTTTACCTTAACTAAGTTCAGCCGTTACTAGCTTTCAATATGTGTGATGCGCTTTTTGTCTGCATTTCACTCGTGTCTATAATATATCTCCTTATGCTCGTATTCCGCCTACACTCTTTTTCATCCCATCCTTGTTATAAAATATCAAAATCGAACTCATAGAATTGGGTTAAACCTTACAGTCAAAAAGCTTTGGCACTCTAAATACTTAATACCAGAAGGTAGGGTACAGACACGAAGCACATTGGACACGTACCTAACCTATACCTAGCGTATAGAAGCTCTCTTTCTCAGGTGTTAGATTCTTGGACAAAAGTACAAGATAAAAAAGAGCGCGCATGTGGTTTCAAGTCGCACCGCATTACCGTCCACCGTGTACCTACCGTCTACCGGCAGTGATCCGATCCCCTAGAAATGTAGTTTCTCAGCGCCGAAGCTAAATCTAATACAAAACAAAATAAGCCGCGTAAAAAACAAAACTTTTGGATACATTGAAATATGCTGGTAAGTATGTATGTATATTTCCTTTGCAGTTGTATAGTGAGAGAATTCATACATCCATACATTACCAAACACGATTCGTTTGTGTGTAGGAACTGCGTGAATGTTTATTTTAAACGAAAAGGGAGAAGTTTGACGATAGATTTTTTTAAGTACCAGAGGTCATGTGTGTAAGAAAAAGTTGGATGAATTATATTCTGGGAATAAATGAATTCTCATTGGGAAAGAAAATCTGCATACCTTTTGTCAAAACACGACGAGACCAAATGTCATGGAACAGATGAGTCAGTAAAACTTATGTAACACAATCTGTGTCAGTTTTATAATGGTGTGTATTTTGCAAAACTCGTATTTATATACCTAGGTAAACGAGTACACCACGTTGCTGAAAAGAAGTTACAAACGCGATGATACGATGGTGTTATTCTTATTTGCCCTAAAAGCAAGTTGGCAACTCGTTCTCAACCCAACCCGGTGCCAATGCCTGGATTATTATGGTTATATAGGTATTTATGTAGGTATATGATCGTTCATAAAAAGTAGTTGAAATGAGTATTGAGTATAAAAAATGTTGTAGGTATAGATAACATAAATGATTCGCACTGATTGATGAAAAATGTTGCCATTGTACCTAGATACCATTTAGGATTCTAATTATTATTTCAACTTAAGATGAAAGTATTAAAAAAAAAAAACAAGATGCCTTTTTTATTTTGGATTAACAACATGATGATTAAGCCGGTTAAATTTAAGTGTAAATTCATAAGCAGAAATTATTCACAGTCACATTTCTCGTATGATATATTTCTCACGTGATACTTTTCTCTCAAGATATAGGTATTTCCCGAATGATACTTTTCTCGCATTTATTTCTCTTAAGATTTATGTTGCGCATAATACATTTCTTGCATGATGCACATATTTTTCGTTTAAACCTTTTTGCGGTATCGAAACATCATTAAATAATTTAAACTTCCGACTTTTCACGAGTCGATGTTTGCGGTTCGGCCAGTCCGCCTACAACAATCGTCACACAACCACAAAATTTGCAGGAAGGTGACTTAAACTCATCCAATTAAGTTGACAAAATATCAGATATTCTAACAATACAAAAATAAACAAGATAAATTCACTTCACCGCATGGCAAAGGTAAGCTGTCAACTCATAAAAGAAAAAAAAATTACCCAAACAATTTAAAAATAAACAAAATAAAAAGTTCCCCATGGCAAAATTGGAGTTGGGACTTCAAAGCCTGTCGAATTTAATTTTCACCAGTCACCAGGCAAACTTTTTTTTGACAACAGTTTAAGGCTGTTACTGCTGTCAAACAACTTTTGTGACCTCAGAAAATTATTTTTAAAATTTTTTTAAATTATCATTATCATCAAGTCAAAATAATCTTGAGAAATAAATGTATGCCATGAATATCAGAAAGAACTAGCTAATGTAGCTAAATATTTATTTAGATAAAATTTAAAGAAAATTCTGAAACCCAGAAGCCAACCGTATCTAATCTATTGCAAATAATAAACAAGATTTTTCCACTACAATTCTAAATACATAATTTTCAATAAAAATGTCTACTACTTTATCATCCGCTAGGCAATGCAAAACTTTAAATGCCTACACTTTTTTATCTTTGGCAATTCATTGTCAAAAACACGTTTTCATATTCCCTCTCGAAGGGGAAGTTTGTTGAATCATGAATAAAGAACTTATATCGCACACATATCCAATAAAAATATATATTCATATATCTTTGTGAGAATAAAGAGAAATGAGAATCGGGTAAACTTTTGAGAGAGTCTATATTCTATTCTATACATCCGCAATTGAGAACATTTATTGTGAAATATACAAAAACAATTAAAACACACAACCTTCAAATAAAAAGCATGAGAATGTTTTTTGTGAGTATAACAGTTTTCTATACTAAATGTTACGTCGTGGTTTTATTTCATTTCATAAAGTCACCACGGGCGAGAGAGTACTTAAAACAAAAATAATACAGAAATTCTTTTCAAATTAAAGAATTTTATAAACGAAATTTTAACCAAGAACGATCAAGACTTTTTTTGTAAATTTTGTTAATTTCTTCTTCACTCTGTATTGTTTTTGTTTCCCTTAAAGTTTAGAATTTTATTAGGTTATATTACTGTTGTTGTTGTTGTTGCTTTACATAAATGGATTTTTTTCGATCGGTTTAAATTCGATTTTTCGCCCACATTTCCTTAATACCACTTCGCTAAATTTTCGAGTGAAATCTAAAAGAAAAACCAACTAACGACGACGAAGACAAAAAAAAAAGAAGACTCACCATATACCATTTTAATTTTTGAATTAAAAAAAAAAACAACGAGGAGAAAAATTGATTCATCGTACATAATATTTTCTTAATAAAACGAAAAATATAACAAAAATAAGTAAAACTCTCCATATATTTATAAATATTTAGTAAAAGAGGAAATTTTCCACTTGCTGTGCTGTTCTAGGTGTACTTTGTATTTCCTTGTATTAACCACCCCGACATACAGAGTTCGTTATTCGATTTTCCCAACGAGCCGCGGCAGTTTGGAAAATCGCTGACTTTTCAAGTATTAAGACTCAAAAATTTCTTTAAAAATAAACGTGAAATACAATGAAAGAAATCAAAACAAAGCATTAAATTTTTATAATCATTTATCGAGGGGTACAAAAAAAAAATAATATAATATAATATAAAGGAGAGTGTTCGGTTGGGCGAGAGGGTTGGGCGGCGACGACAACGGAAGAGTGAGCTTTAGAAAAATATGTCTATGTCTAACTAGTTTATTTCTGTGACACAAATCAAAACAAATGCGATTTTGAGTGTGAGTTTGGCTAACTTTTAACACAAAAAGAAATAAAATAAAAAAAACTATTTCCATGTTACGTTTGTGTGACAATTGATAAAAATGTCACAAATTTGACAGAAACAACTGATACCATCTGCCATAAAGGAGTTCATACAAGTAGTACGTTCTGAAGTTGAAGAGGCAGTAGCACAACATTGAATCCGCCACTTCAATTCAAGCAGCCCAACGGAACGGAATAGTATATCGATGTGGCTAGCTCTATTACTACCTACCGCTTAGCTATATATCGAAGAATTCAATTTAATTCTAAATTACTAGATAACTCTATCATCAATTTAAATAATGTCAGTGATAAAAAACAGCCACAACAACAAATACACTGGCCAAACTTCAGCTGACAACAACACTAAAAAAGAGGAGAGCAAAAAGGGAAAAGTAATCTACAACTACTCTACAATAAAAGCTAAATAATATTATAACAATCGGACTATCGATATTTGTATAGTGCTGCGGTGATATTTTTTTTTTCTTAGTACGATGAGTGTGCGAAGAAATGTTGCCTTTTGAGACTCTGTGCCGCGCCAATTCTTTAATTCTTTAATTTTTGAATTTCTTCGACGAAGACAAACGTGTTTTTTTTTTATTTAAATCCACCTAAACTAGTGTACCTTTTAAAAAAAAAATCCCTATTTCATATCGAATGAACTGTGAATTGTTTAAAAAAAAATTATTTTTTATATAATTATAACGGTAATAAAAAAAAATAAACGAATATAAATGGCTGATTCAAATAACTCAAAAATCGCGTCGCGACTTCGAAAAATTGAAAGGACTGACAGTGAAATTGCCTGCGAGGAGGCGGCTCGCCTTACAGCTGATATACAGGAGGGTAATAGCCCAGATGATGACGATGATATTAGTGAATATCAGGATCTTCCGCCACCACCAGACGGAGGATATGGTTGGGTGATATGCTTTGCTTCATTTATGTGCAACATGATTGTAGACGGCATTGCATATACTTTTGGAATATTTTTGGGTGAATTTGTGGACTATTTCGGCGAGGGTAAAGGTAAAGTAGCATGGGTGGGAAGTCTACTGAGCGGTGTGTATCTTAGTGCAGGTCCAATTGTTTCGGCGCTGGCCAATAAATTCGGCTGTCGAGCGGTTTGTATAGCAGGGAGTGTGGTGGCATGTATTGCGTTTGTTTTGAGTACAATGAGTACATCTGTAAATATGCTTATGCTTACGTATGGTGTCTTGGGTGGGTTTGGATTTGGTATGATCTACCTTCCGGCTGTGGTCGCCGTAGGCTATTATTTTGAGACTAAGAGGTCGCTGGCGACTGGAATTGCGGTATGTGGTTCGGGTGTGGGAACATTTGCATTTGCTCCCTTCGCAACATATCTCTTAAAAATGTTCGGATGGAAAAATTCACTTTTGATCTTTGCTGGGTTAATTTTGAATTGTGCTGTGTTTGGTGCAATGATGCGACCACTCACTTATCCAAAGAAGAAAAAGGTTAAACCATTGATGCAAAGGATGTACGAGGAAAAGCGAATGCAAATGGAACGTGGTTCAATTGGTGGATCGCATTTTATGGTCCAGATGCCCGATGGCACAATGGAACGAAAACTAAAAATGCCTATTAACGCTGATCCGGGAGTACACTCTAGTCTTAATTTAGATTTATTAGCATCGCAACAACAAAGCGGTACATTGCACCCTGTATCAACGCTACCCACAATTACTGAAGCCAAAGTGGCAGAAACTCAACACGAACAAAATCAACAAAACTCACCTGATGGTCAGAGTCAATTAGAAGTCCGTCGAGGACGTCGTCCATATCGTAATTCAGAAACCGATGCCACGAGTCCATATAACTCGAATGATATGATTCGCAATGCTTCACAACCTGCATTCACAATCGACTACCAAAGCCTACCAAAGAACGGTTCAGTGCCCTCCTTCGACAGAGTAAGGAAAACTTCTAGCAGTGAACGATACAAGCCTTCGTTGGCAGCCATTCGAGCATCTTCAAGGGGAGACCTTGAAAGTAACGGGGTTGAAAATTATTCATCGAAAATGTCTTTATCTCAGCGCAACGAAAGCGGAAAAATGGTGAGACCACTTTCGCGAAAGGATATTTTTTACTCCGGTTCAGTCACCAATCTACCACAATACCAATCACAAAAATCACTTACTAACTACAGAAATTCGGTGCTTTCGCTTACTAAATACGAAAAGAGCATGCGAGATGTGCGTATGATAGATCCTCTGGCCGAAGCAGAAAAGCATCGTGAAGAATATGACCTTTGTCCATGCTGTGGAATACCAGATTCCGTAAAAGCAATTCTCAACACAATGTTAGATGTTAGTCTACTCAAGGACCCGGTTTTCATGCTCATCGGAATTTCAAACGTTTTCGGAATGGCTGGACTATATGTTCCATTCGTATATTTAGTGGACGCAGCTATGCTCGACGGAATTGACTCAAACTCAGCCTCATATTTGATTGCAATCATCGGAATAACAAACACTTTTGGCAGAGTAATATGTGGTTATGTTGCAGATTTTCCGCAAGTCAATTCGCTTCTGCTAAATAATATTTGTCTTTTAATAGCCACATTCGCTGTCACAGCAACACCCCTATGCTCATCATATATTTCCTACGTAATTATGTCTATATTTTTCGGAATAGCTATCTCTGGTTATATATCGCTCACTTCAATCATCCTAGTCGATCTACTTGGCTTGGAGAGGCTCACAAATGCATTCGGTCTACTCATTCTCTTCAGAGGTTTCGCCGCCATTATTGGATCACCTCTAGCCGGTGCAGTGTATGATGCAACTGCATCTTACGACATATCTTTCTACATGGCTGGAGCGTTCTTTGCTATTTCAACAGTGACCAGCTTTTTAGCACCATGTCTGAAGCGCTGCACAAACACTGACGAATTGCCAGTTCACATGGAAGTCCTTACGCCAATTGACGAAGAACAAGCCGAAGACCTAGAAGACGACGATCAACCTATTACAATTGTTCCCAAGATTGTGAAAACTCTACCAAGCCCACAACAAGAACAGCCACCAGGAGGTATGAATAATAAGCAGTCCGAATCAGTTTTATGAGTTCAAGAGAGATTTTAAACTAATTTTTAAAAACAAATGCCATTTTTCCTCCTTAGCAGCAGAAGCAGAAGCAGCAGCAACAAAGAGCAAGTAAACAGCATAGCTTAGCATACCAAATAAAATTTGATTTAACAAAAATTAATGAGATAATGTTAAAAGAGAAATAAATTTATATTATATTATATAAATATAAATATACATTTTAGAAGAATAGCTTGTAATCTATTACACTAAAAAATAAATTTAAAATATTTTTTTATTGAATTTTTTTCTTTAAAAAATAAATAGTTATTTTCAACTCGATAGCCCTTTTCTTTCTTATTGCAAATTGCTAATGTATTACAAAAAAAAAATAAAAATAAAAAAAGAGAGTAATAGTGTCGATTATATGATAGTCTTATAAAAACATATTTTGTACATTAAGTAGTTATTTTTCTTTTAAATTGTTATTTTTTGTAACTTCTTTTTATGATGAATGTGTATGTCCATTGTTTATTTTTCTAATTCTAATATAAGGCTTCATTTTAATTCTAGTATTGAATAAACCAAAAAGATAGGAATATCAAACATTTCTTCATGTTTAGTTTTTTTTGTTTTGTAATAATAAAAAAAAACGTGAGATAAGACAATTATTTTAAAGAATGTATAAGCAAGAAGCAAACACGGTATTATATACTTTTACTACAAAAAAAAAACAAATTAAATACAAATAATGACTAGAATATAATATTTAAGTTATTAACCCTTATTGGATTGACAAACTATTTAATAAAAAAAAACAAAAAACAAAAACAATTGTTATTTATTTTTTAATTACACGATTGTAAAAAGTTTTTCTTTGTTTTAATGAGCGCTGTTACATTATGTCAAAAATTCACTTTAATTTTTTGTTAATTTTATTATTTTCTTAGTTAAAAATAAAGAAAAGAAAAACAAAACTATTCATGTTAATCGAAAATAGTATTATTTATAATGAAATTCAAACCAAAAAAAAAATATCAGAAAAAAGTACTAAAACCATGTTATTACAAAGAAATTATAGCAATTAAACAAAAACTAATATGAAAGAGAGAAGGGATATAAAGAAAAGAAACCGCCATAAAAATTAGCAAACAAATAAACACTGTGTTTTGTTTTATTTTTGTTTCAATTTGAATTCTTCTACAGCAGGTGGGATGGTATTGACGTTGCCAAGGTTGTGAAAAATTTCTCTTGAAAACTCTTCTGCGAGGTTAAAAAATCAACCAAATTCCTTATCGGATACAAGTTAAGCCATTTGTTGCTATGGATTGGTTGCTATGGAAAATCTTATCAGATTTATTCGCTGAAATCTTGTTTTCCAATCACTATTATTTTATTGATTTTTTTACGAAAGATTAATTAAGGCTACAAATAAAATAGATTAAATGTTAACAGATAAAGACAGTTATTTTAAACATTTTTGAAAATCCGTAAATGAAAGGTAATAAAGAAAAAACTGTCATAGAAATACATGGATGAAAGTTTGGACGAGGCGTTGTTCAAAGTAGCTCTTGTCTTGGTGTTATTTTGAACTTTGAACAGGTTGACCACTTTTATGAAAATTTAAAATCAACGATTGAGCATACTATACATTCAAAGAAGATTAAAAAATTGATAGCGAGAACAGTATCTCATTTTGTTTGAGGTTTATTTTTTATAAACAAAAGTTTATCTAAGAACAAAAACACGTGAGTGAGTTTTCGAATGTCTTTCTTGATTTTGAAAAGGTTTAAATAAAGCAACGGAGTGGTACTATACATTTTTAAAGAGTTTAATTTAAAATAACATTATAAGCTAACTTTTTTGAAATTCCGTGTTCTATCAGCAATAATCGGCTATAACATGTGCTCATTGATTTCATAGAATTAATTTTTTGTTTGGCGGGCCATTGAAATATTAAGATTTTCACTTGTAAAATAATTATTTTGGCTTTTCATGTTTTTCAAATAAGTAAGTTTTAGTCCTACTAAGATTAAACTTTAGTGGAGTCATTTTCTACGTAAAATTCTCACCGCATTACCCAGAAATCGAGAAAGAGTAAAGTATCGGAAACCTCTCTTGAATACAAAGAATAAAGCAGATTTAAGACGAAAAAGGGCAAACACATAAATTCAGCGAACTGCACTTAATCGATCAAAGTATGATATTAAACCTACCAGTTACGAACTACGAAAAACAACGCTTAGAAGATTACTTTTATTTTAGAAACTACCAGGACCTTAACATTTGAGCTACAAATAGCAAAACAAATAGAGCTAAGGTGCCGAATAGACAGTTGGTCGTACATTTCATAGCAAAATGTCATAATGTTGGTGGAATCATCTAGAGCAAACAGATAATTGCATGTCTTTACCATAACAATAATGGCAAAGACTGGCAAAAATTAATAAAACTAAGTAAGTATTTTTTATTACTCGTTTATAGAAATAATTAATGAACTTTGGTCATGACTTAAAAGATTTAAGTAGTAATAAATAATCTGTATATGGAAGCAATGTGATGAATAATAAATCTATTAACTATCATAATGATTTGCCTCCTCTCCAACAGAGAGACCACGCCGCACTGTGGTCCAAAATTACTTTTTTGGTTGCAAAAATCATAACTTTTGACCTCAAAAAGATATCGCTATAATTTTTTTCTCCTTGAAAGAAATTTCCAAGGCTATAAAAATAGTGATTTTTAAGAAAATTTCTTCACAGGGTGTTTCTAAATCTTAGACTGAAGTAAAATGTTCTTTAAAAAAGGAATTAACGGAGAAAGGTATCAAAGAAAAACCTTAAAAATAGTTAAAAAATTACAAAATTTGTAAAAAAAAAAAAAAAAAGTGCGGTTATTTAATTGTTCACAGGGTGTTCCAAAATAATTTTTCTTACAACAGTGGATGCATAAAATTATCGAACGAATTTTTTGTGTTTTTTGCAAGTAGTACATATGTATTTAAACAGTGTTTTTTTTTCTGTTTTGTGGATTATTGACATATCTTATAAACTGTTTAAGTTACCAATTTTATGTGAAACTGTGTAAGGAAAAAGTAAACGGACCAAAATTTTAATGTTTTATATAAAACAAAATAGAATACATAAAACGTCTTTTTTTTAAATAATTATAGATTTTTATTTTCAGTAAAAAAAATCAGCATCATAATGTTTTATGTTATTTGATCATATATTGAATAATTATATATTTAGTAGTTAATTGGGCTTTGATGATCGTTAAAATGGATGCAATTAATACAAAACTAATTCATCTTTATTTACCCTACGATTTGCTGGCTTTTTTCCGGTTTCTTCAGGGGTTTATTTCTTTATTTTATTTTTTATGAAAATTTACCAAAATTACATTTTAAGATTTTAATAAATTAATAAATAAAAATAAATTAACATTTAACATTATCGGAACAACAAAAATTAAAACTAGTATCACTTTGTATCACAGATCAGTTAATGGCATCATCATCATTTTCAACATTTGATAGACTTACTAGTTCTGGGCAATAACTTTTTTTCAGTTCTTTTTGAGATCACGTGCCTAAAAAATGATATAGCCAGCATATTATATAAATCTTCATTTTGACGTTGCCGTGAAATCTTGCAGGTATTTTGGTATTAATATCGTTTGTAGTCTTTATTAAGACAGTACAAAATTAATCTCCTACTTTTGTGAGGTTTAAAAAATTAATGGGCGTAAAAGTGGGCGGATTACAAAAATTTAATGTTTAATATTACAATGAGTAGTTTGTTCAAAAGATTGTAAGTTCGTTTTTTTAAAAATTGCCATTTAAATAAAAAGGGGCCTGGAAGTGAGCGATCAAAATAACAACAAGATCTCAGCTCCTTTGAGAAAAGAAATAACTTAAACAATCCAAAAATAAATTTGCTTTTAAGACCAAAATGTTAGCACCGGGAGGAACGTGCTTTTTTAAACAAATTACATTTTCTCAAAACATTGCAAAAAGTTGCAGCTGCAATTTTGCATATAATTTAACAAATATTCAGGCTAAAATATGCTGGTAATTTTTCAGCGGGATGTAGTGAGACTTTTTTTGTAGCTCTATTCAAACTTCAAAAACTCATAAAAACAGTGTTTTTTTTGTTATATTTATTAAAAATATTAAAAAAATTTCATTTTTTTTAATTTGAAATTTTAATTTATTTATGTAACATTGAAAAAAGTATAATTTTCATTAAATATGCCATAATTGCCATAAAGAAAATAAATAAATTCGTTTTTTATTACTTTTTTACTCTATAACAAAATTGTCCGACTTTGAAAAACAATTTAAACAAATTTTTTTGCCGTTTTTGAGGCTCTGTCTATATTTCTATTAGAAATAAAAAACAAAAAAATTAAAAAAAAAAACAACGGTTTTTGTAATTTTGCCATGACTTTTGGCTCTTTGGACCACAGTGCGCCGGTATGAGAAGAAGAAATTGTCAATTCTAGTTTCCGGGTATGGTGTTCCAATGTAATTTAAGACTGGCAACTAGTTCGAATTTCATGGGTCGTATTTAAAGTCATTTTTAAACTGTTGCTAAGTTAAAAGTAACAAAATAAATTGATTGTTGCTATGGCATATTCATCAAAATTGGTTGATATACCAATAAAAATAAAGCTTTTATAAAAACAACAACAATCGATATTTTGCTTCCTTAAACAATAAACTGTAATGGGTGAATAGCTCAGTTTGCTTACGAAAACGATAAAGACCTTAATTTTCTTTACATTAAAAAAAAAGTATCACCAATTAAATCATTAGCATGATTGGAGATTATTCATTGTTTAAAATGTACTGAATAAATATGCAAACAAGTGTCTCTTTAAAGATTAGAATCTTGTTGGCATATAAAAGCAAACATTGTTTAAAACATATTTTTTTAAAACAAACATTATTTAATCAAGAATTTTCTAACGGTAGTTTATGATTTTTATGTACTAGAAATTGAAATATACAAAGCAAATAATTTACATAAGGTTTATTATTTTTTTAATTTTTGAACTTCATATGTACATACATATACTTATGTACAATGTACATATATGTATGTAAAAATTAATTTTGAAACGGTATCTGAAAATACAAGAACGGTTAGAAACAGTAATAAATTGTGCGTTTCAATTTTTGTCATTATACACATGTTACGCTTCTTTAAATCAATTTATTTTTTGATTGGGTGGGTTTTAATAAATAACAATGTGAGTATATCGTACAACGGAAAGTAAGTTTTCATGACATTCTCAACATGTTTTTAAAGTTAAAACTGAATAAAGTTTATCGTATATGTAAGCATAACACACAAACAAACAAAGTCAAAGTAATCATATTTGTTATTTGATAACAATGAGATGATAGTTAACAGGAAAATTTAATAAATGTAACACAAAATTTTCAAGATCTAAAAACAAAACATTTCCATTTGATTTCTGTCTTTTATGATAAATTTATTTATTTACATATTTGTTTTGTATAATTAGCATACAAAGTATATGTATGTTTAAAGCGCACCCATTTAAAATGGAAATAGAACGCCTAGCTGCAGCACATGAATGAAAAGAAAATAACTTGCAATAGATTTTATTATGGTATTAATTTTTTTTTTATTGCCGACATGCAATGAAGTTAGATAATTATTTTTGTTTTCGTATTAAACGATTAAATGAGATAACATTTTCAAGTATTCAGAGAAATAAATTGAACTTGTTTGCTTTTATTTGCCACTTTGTCTGTATTTAGTCATAGGGTACGGATAAGTAAACATTATAAAATCTTGTAAACTTTAAGTTTCAAGTATTTCCTCGCAAAAATCTTTTGTACTTCAATTGGCTTGAATTGGAATGACATTCTTAAGAATCCAAATTCGATGAAGTTAACACTGAAAATAACTACATATAAATCCACATAAATCTCAAGTGAGGAATAATTGCACTTCAAATGTTTTTAATTTTGTAGTTTGAGGCTCAAAAGCTTTATGACAGACGAGCCGACATTTACAGTTGCATCGTTTAGAATCCTCTTGCGTAGTTTTGTTTTTTTGCACGAATTAGAGCATCAAAAGTTCTGTTTTCGTTCGATCTGGGAATGTTCATGTACAGTAAGGACCCAAAATGCAATTTTTTTAATCAGAATTTTTCGGGAAAAGTATGGTCTTAGAGGCATGTCTTAATGACTTCGAGCAAAATAATTTGTCCGTGAGTTAATTTTGTATGCGATAAACTTTTGATTTGGTTTGTCTGATTAAATAAAATTAGTTTGGGAAATTAGCAGAAACTCTAATGTTGAGCCTAAGATCAATATTTTCATATTAAAAAATCAAGAGTAATTTTGTCATTATTAAACGACTTTTTGGAATCTAATTAACACTTGAAGCACAATTATTAGTTGCCCTTCGAGAGGAGTAGACAGTAATTTGACAATTCGTCAATTAAAGCAAGTGGTTGAACTTGACGCTCATCTGGATATTTTATGAATTCAAAAATTCAATCTATTAGAATTAGAACAAAGGAAAGCTATACTGGGAATTTTTAAAGTAGTGTTATTTGATAACGAAGGTGAAGAAATTTAGAAAACTACTTCTGTTTTAGTGGAGCGATTGAATATAATTCAATTAATGAGTTATTTGTGTAGATATCAAAGAAAACTGTCCTAAAAAATCGGAATACTTGGTGTGATCTCATAATTTTGTCCGCTTTTGAGAAGTTGATGGGAGCGACTATTATTGTTACTTAAACAGGAAGTCTTTAATAAGATAGTCTGTAATTTTTGCGGGAGTTTGACTAAAATAACCACATGAATACAAAATATTATGTTATCTGCTTTATTTCAATCAACTAACCAAAAACAACAAAGATGTCTTGGCACAACATTAATCTACACATCACCAAAATGGAAAAACGAATAATTACCTCCTAATTCAGTAACTCGAGCTCCAAACTTATCACCGTAATATTTTTACAATATTATACAAATAATTTTAATTTAATTCATCAACCAAGATCAATAATGTGAAAAAATGAAAATTTTGGGAAATCATGGTTGAATCTTCTACTACAATGAGAATGAACTTTACATTTTCAGCTGATTGATATTGTAAAATATTAGTGTGAATAATAAAGCAAAAAGTCACGCTTGGAGAATAGGGCCTTTAAAGAAATGGAATGTTGAAAGATTTTTCAAATCAACCATCTAAAAAACTCAAAATAAAAATAAATACAAAATTATACTTTTGGCATGATCTGGAAGATATGACTTTTGATTTAAGTGAGTTCACCCCTTTGGTGAGCTCTTGAATTCCAAAATAAGCACATACATAATGTATTTACAATACCATTGTTAATTATGAAAACCAAAGTTGAAATTGCTACAGACACATACAAAATATTCTATACAAAAAATCGCAACAGACATTCAATCACGGTTATGAAAAAGATTTTATTTTTTTAACTGAAGAGAATAATTATTTTGCTTTATTTCGCTTTACTCAGTTATTTAATACTGAATTTATAATAATGCTATATTAAAAAAGGTTTGACAATGAATTTCTCGCTTTCTAAGCATAACATTTAGATATTTAACCTAGATTTAATTTTGTTGGTATTTAGTTGTTAAACTAACAAATAAAAACAATACAAAGATGTCAACAAAAAATATCACACTTTCATTCAATTGAGTTTATAATAACAACACCCATATATGAATACAAAAGTGATGCGCACCAATGCATTTCTAAATTCTATAGACCGCTCATCAAAGATGATCGCTTTTATTAGTTTGCTACTGCAACACTGCTGTCAAATAGGTAAGGAGATACCAATCAAGAACAATGAGTAGTTAGAGCTCGTAAAAAATACATTTAGAGGTCAGTTTTAATTATCAAATCCTCCTTTGGTAAACAAGTACAACAACGAATAAATGACGATTCATGTATCGCTGTCTGTGCATTGAAACGTGTATGGAAGATCAATTTATTTTCTATGAATTGATCTTAAATGTTTGTTTCTTTCTTACGTACGATAAATTGTTTTATGTAATAGGGAATATGGACACAAGATGTGCGTTTATCAAAAGTTGTACAAAAATGGGTTAATTTTTTATTATTATCAATGAGGGTTAATTTAAAGTTGTGTGCTATTTCAAAGTGTTTACATAAATTGGAAAAAAGTAAAATATACCATTTGGATGGCACGAACTTGCTCTTATGTTGTTTCATGCGGAACTTTTGACAATAAAAGAATTATTATCTTGGCTTAATGAAAACGTGGAATATAATTTTTAGATTCTCAGACAGCCAACCATTCATTGAATCTCTAGAATCTGTGTCTACAATTCTGTAACATAATAAGATCATGGCACCGCAGCTCATCACATTTGTTTGGTGCCCGACCATTCCATTCCAGGAAACCATAATTCCAAAACCTATTTTAACAAGAAAACTTTGTTATAACAAGATGTTATAGAAAAAAGCTAATCTTAGGTGGACAAATATCACAACTTATCTGGCAACAAAAAAATCCCGCCAACATTAACCTGATCATATGGTTTTAGGCTATGAAGTGGCTTAGTATTGAAGATGCCCTGCTCATATGGTTTGAGGCTATGAAGTGGCTAAGTATTGAAGATGTAATGTATTGTTCAAGGTATAAGCAAAACAAATTCTAAGGAACAATTTCCCAAATAGGGAACTACTCATTTACGGCGAGATAACTTTAATTTAGTTGCTTTAATGTGGTTCATCATGTACCGAGACTATTTTTAATTGCAGAAAATCGGTTAATAAGCAACAAGCTGGAAAATACAAACCAAGCTTAACCAAAAATCTATCTTCTAGTTCTGTTTTTTTTTTTTTTTTAATTACGAGCAAGAGCTATTATATTTTAATATTCCAATTTTAATTTTTAATAAACCCTTTTAGACACACACTCTTCATCACTTTATAATCAACCCCATTACCGATGTCGTCAACGACTTAAAAAAATACGACGAGACGAAATCTACAATGCATTTGTCCTTTTCAATTGTTCACTATGTAAATGTCAAACGTCGTTAAACGTTTATATTATGCATTCATAAAAAAATTTCGCTATCTATCTTTTTTAATTTCGTCGGGCTGACGAAAAAAAGTGCATTAGTTAAGCAGGCCTACACTAAGAACTGTTGTTGTCTAAGACCCTGTTTAGATTGTGACTGCCCACTACGTAGTGATGACAGTCAGGAAGAAAACATAAAGATTGTAGTGAGCAGTCATGTTCCATATCCGAAATGTTCCATTTAATGCCATTTGCGTCTACCCTTGACCAACTACACATTTCTTATTTTTATTCCCATCTACGTCAACCTTCAACGAACAAGCCAAAAATGAAAAAAAAAATTGTATTAAATGGAACTTTTTGGATATGAAACATGACTGCTCACTACAATCTTTTTGTTTTCTTCCTGACTGTCGCCTCCCTTTCCACCTTACCGATTTCAGCTACAAACTGCCGTCACTACGTAATGGGCAGTCACAATCTAAACAGGACCCATGTTCTGTAACTCGGCGATAACTTTTCGAGGCGATAAACGGCGAAAAATGGAACAAAACCCATAGGATTCCTATGAGTTTTTTTCCGTTTATCGCCTCGAAAAGTTATAGCCGAGTTACAGAACATTGGTCCAGGGTCTAAGAAGACTATGAGAATTTCTTTCGGTTTTGACATATTCTTTGTCGTTTTTCGTCTTTAAAATATGACCTTCAAATACGCTGCGTCGTTAAAGTTATAGAATGCCACTTTATAAACGACACCACATATGACATCGGTAATAGGGATTAATAACATCATATTAGAAGTTAAAACATTAAGAGACCAATCAGAAATATTAGAACAGAATATTAGCACTTACCACAACTTTGATCCAAGGCTGAAGCATCTATTGGAATAACTTGATTCTGTATGATATGATGGTGAGGTTGTGGTTGTTCCAGTGGTGGAAGCATTTGTTGCATTAAAGCACCACCTTGCATTGGTATAGAACAGTCAGACATATCGTCTTCTATTTGTTGCATGTGTCCTGGATGAGGTTGCATTTGTTGTTGTTCATCGTAAATGTGCATTACACCCATCTGTTGTTGCAATTCTAAAGTTTGCTGCATTTGTGGATCGTAAATTTGATAATTTGGACTAAGCATGCTGGGTGTTTCCGATGAAGCCAACGAAGGAGCATTGTGATTAATATCATCGGGCACAATCATTTCATGATTTACATACTCCTCAGGATACATAGGGTGATGCCACATTTGTGGCACCATTCCATCGTTACTACGTTGGTCATCGCTATTCTCATCGAATTGATACTCAGCCGGATGCATCATCGATGGATATATTATACCCGGATGATAGTTATAGATTTGATGCCCGGGATATACTGAAATTGGACTGGCAACATATAACGGATGTCCTGTTGCTTGTTGAGCCTGTGGATGAACCATATGGTTTTGTGGCGGTCCACCAAAGTACGTCGGGTACGTGTATTGGTAAGCGTACTGCGGATAAGCTGCGTTTGCAATTGTTTGGGGATCAACCGATTGAGCGTTAACAATCTCCTGAGGAGCTGGACTTTCCTGCTGTTGTCGTTGTACATAATCGTTGCGACGATTGTTGTTGTTATTGTTGTTTCTTCCACGTCCTCGGCGAGCATTACGTCCTGAGTTAGAGGCGGCCACAGGCACTTGCTGCATTGGTTGCATAACTTGGTTAGACTTTTGGAAGAAAATTTAAATTATTTTTTGTTATTCTTTTTGATAACATTTGAATAATAACTTACCTGGTCTGCAATAGCAGGTTGCACTTCACCCGGCATATAGTGCTGTGGTCCTCCTGGAATATACGTAGGAACTGGATGAGCTGTCCAGCCGTGTAGATTGACATTGGCAGTTACGTTATTTACGTAAACATTTGGGGGAATTCCTCCTGGGATCATTGTAGGATAGACGGGGCCTGCAACCGGTTGTACCCCAGGCATATAATGCATTTGGTTATATACGGGTTGAGCTGAACCTCCATGGTGCACATAATTATTATTCTGCTGAGAGACGGCAGAATTAGGTGTGCTAGCAAGTTGTTGCTGCTGCTGTTGGGTTTGCTGCTGTTGCGAAGCCTGTTGTTGTGTTGTAGATTGTTGTGGCTGCGTTGGAGGCTGCTGTTGTGTTTGTTGCATTTGTGTCTGCTGCTGCGGCTGTTGTTGTTGCTGCTGCTGTTGTTGCTGCGGTTGTTGCTGCTGTTGTTGCTGCTGTTGTTGCTGCTGTAGCTGCGGTTGAGGCTGATGAGCTACAGGTTGTGTATGCTGTGCCATAGTTATGCTACTCAATTTTAATTTCGATGGTCCGCAAGATTCAAAGTAAGTTCGTTCTGGAGCTTATTGTTCAACATGAGAGTTTACTGAAAGTGTTAAATTTGATTACATATTTTCAAATTTTAGAACATTTTGCAATTTATTAAATACGACAAATTTGAAGCAAAATAATTGAGTGTGCAGAAGAACATTAGAAGCCTTAAATTAAACTTCAAAGAAACACAGATAAGATAGAGTCGCCTATTGCAGGCCACCTTCCAAGAAAACCTTTGGCAATAGTGAAACTGTAGTCGTACTTCTCCGTTTATAGTCTCAAAAACATCTGTCATAAATGTTTAATGATCTGTCAAAATTTTCCTCGAATTTGCCCAATACCTTCCGAGTTATGAGTTAATAAAGTTCGCAAGTTTGCCTTTAAATTTTTTCGCGTACTCTAACTGCTGATAACAACAGTGAAAATGGTTTCAGGATTAGTGATTTCTAAAGACAGTTTTCGGGTTAATAGTTTTATATGCGGTTTTTATATTGAAAAACATTATATTTTAATTAAATACACTTTTACATGTAATTATGTTTGTTTTTAAGGGGGCCGGAGATAGGAAACTGAATTTCATGGTGTTACCTATTGTCGGCCTCCCGGCCGAAGATAGGAAAAAATACTTTCTTTGAGAAAAATGCAAAATATGAATAACTGAGCTATAACAACAACACCAGAGCAAATTACTGGCGTTAAAAATCCATACAATCCAATCTTCGGCCCCCTATTTTCAAGAAGAAACAAGGGGGCCGAACACTGGAAATGTGTATCCTAACTTCGGCCAAAACAAAATTATTCTTGCGATTGGGGTGGCCGAGCTCAGGAGCATCGGTGGCCGGTCTTAAACAACTGGGGGCCGGCCACTGGAAAAATTGCCTTTTTTATTAAAATTAATCAAAACATTTGTTTTATATTATATTTTTTATATTAGATGAATAAAGAAAACCATAAGGAACATTATGTTTAAAAAATTAATTGAAAGTCTTAAAAATTGCAGATTTTATGATATATGTATTTTCTAGAAAAATTATCTTAAGGGGCCTGTCACCGGCGACTCTACCCTACAACTTCATAAGTATTTCGCAGAAAAGTTATTTATTAGTTAAATATTTTTATTATTTGAAATCCTAAAAAAAAATTGATGTAACGTAAAAAATTTTGAACTTCTTTTCAGCTGGAGAATCACTGTTTCCAAAATACGATAGTACGATTTGTCTCTAGAGTCAAAATCATTGGATCATTATAGATTTTGTAATAGAATGTACTTTGTTCGATATTTGAATGTATATTCAATACTGACATTTCTGTCCGCGAGCGATTGGTCACACACCGTTCGATTGCTGATTGGTTTTACCGCTTTTTACAATCATTCGCTTTGTTTGGAAGGTTGGGCCACAATGAACTTTTTTTGACAAGATTTATTAATTAAATTATCAGCTTAACTCTTGGGGCCAAAATAATCACTGATTTTAAGTGCATCAAAACTTAAAACTAATATTTCCATTCACAACTGGCGCCTTAATCATCAAAACTTGCTCGATTTTTTTGCAAATTTCAAACATTTTGATGAATTATTATTTAAAATTTGACCTGTTTTCATGGGGGTCGTGTAATTATTAACATTGAGAGCTAACAATTGACAGCTTTTTTTATTTATTTTTCTGGAAGAAATTGACTTGACGGATTATTTTTGTTATTATTATACCCCATACTTCCCCTACTACCACTACAAGACTTGAGACTAATTTGTATTAAAATTGGTACATATTTACACATTAATACAAATAAGTTATTCATAACTTTTTTAAAAATTTTACACCTGAAAAAATGTATTTTTGGAGTTATCCCAAACACCACAGATATAATATAGGTAGGTAGGTATAATAGATAAAAAGTTGTATGTAAGTTTTTTCGTGCTTGACCACACCTAGGAAACATACAACAATTTATTACAGTCTTCCAAGACTATCTGCTGCAGTACCTCAAAATTAAAATTCTTTGCATTGAAATTTGTATAACATTAGTTCTGAAAGAATAGCCCAATAAAAATCCACAAAGAAAAAAGGTCAACACAAAATCTGAATATCTCGCAAAAACCAAATAATATCTTGAATATTTCGGTTTCGGTATTTTTAGTTCCGATTTAATGTTTTTTTACTTAGCAGCATATTTTTCAACGTGAAAGGAGTTTAAGCAATATTAAATACCTATGTACCTATCATCCGTCATAACCATATTCACTATCACATATTCAAGGATGTTGGCATCTGATGCATTTGAAATAGCAAAAACAACAGTACATACCAACAAATATTATATAAAAAAATTTAAATTTATTTAAAAGAAGTAGGTGCATATTTCTACTCTTAATGGTCGAGATGCAACCATATTTTTAATTGCAGTGGAGGGCTCTAGGATGCAATGGCAATGATTGCACTCACTCATTTTATTTCATAAAATAGTACTAAAAGGTTATCGCAAAAGCGAAAGGCACATACAAAACAGTCAAAAATTTGTTTTAAATTTTACAAATTCAAAACATAAATTCCGAAATTCAGTTAATAAATAGGTAGGTAGTTAAAATATTTTTTCCATTTTTTTATAAGTACCTATCAAAGTACATAGGTACAAAAAAAAAACAATTTTTCTAGAAAATATAGGTAACATAAACCGTTAAAATTTTAACTTTTTCAATTAATTTTTAAAACAGAATGTTCCTTAAAGTTCTCTTTATTCATCTACATTCACAAAAGTTAATAGTATTAATATAAAACAAATGTTTTTATATGTATTAATAATTTTTCCAGTGGCTTTTTGTATGCTTGCCTAAGACCGGCCCGATGCTCTTGAGCTTGGCCACCCTAATCGCAACAAGAATTTTGTTTTTTATATGTGATGGCCGAAGTTAGGACACACATTTCCAGTGTTCGGCCCTTAGTTTCTTCTAACAAATAGCTACAGGTGGTAGCTCAATTATTCATATTTTGCATTTTTCTCAAAAAAAGTATTTTTTCCAGATAATAGGAAAAAAACTTTAAATTCCCTATCTCCGGCCCCCTTAAAAACAGCAACAATTATACATTTTTTTACATTTAAAAGCATATCGTCGGCTAAATACGTAAAACTGCTAAGTCCTCTTTTGCAAATTTAACAGGAGCGAAAAAACAAAAAAAAATTACGTAAGGCTAAACTAATTTTCTCTTTAGGATTCTGCAACAAATAAGATACATGGGACAGAAGTGATTAAGCCATTTTGTGCAGAATGTCTTAAGAAAATGGCATCAAAATCTCAATTTCGGCCAAAAGTGAACTTAGCAGCTTTACGTATTTAGCCGACGATATTTATAATTAAAATATATTTTTTTTTAATATAAAAACCGTATTTAAAACCTTTAACGCAAAAACTGTCTTTAACAATATCACTAATCCTGAAACCACTTTCACTGTTTTTATCAACAGGAAACTTTTGACAGATCATTAAGCGTTTATAACAGATTTATTTGAGACTATAAACAGAGAAGTACGACTACAGTTTCACTATTGCCAAAGGTTGTGTTGTAAGTTGGCCGGCCACTGGAAGGGGCCCATAACGCGACTCTACTCTAGGTTAAATAAGAGGTCCGTAACTGGAAGAAGGAAATTTTTAAACTCTTTGTATAGAACAGGAAGGCTACTACGTTCTATACAGGTTGTGAGCAGTGGCACAAGCTATTTGATGCTTTCCTCAGAGTTTTAAATTTCCTTCTTCCAGTTACGGAACTCTTATTTATCCTACTCATCGGTTAGAATTTTTTTCCACACTTCAGGGAAGTGGAAAGGATAAAAAACTTAAGGCGTGATTCAAAGGACACTAAAGCATTAGGTTTCGTAATAAAGATGGCCACCGGCGCTCGGAAAAGTTCACGCAAGACGTGCATCGTATGTACTTACAAACAAATATAAATGACAAATTGGATAATTTGAGTTCTTTTTTTTAAAGACAATCATACAAGATCGAAGTAATTTAATTCTGAGGTAATAATAATTTTTACTAATATCTTTTAAATGCAAACTAAATTGCACGGCACTAGTTAGAAGGAATAGAGATACCTATACCTATAGGAAAGAATTTTAGTTCGATCAAATGCTGCTTAAGACATGAAACTTTTTTAATTCCTTAGTTAAAGCAAATTGTACCAGAATAGATATTGCCAAATGACTCATCATACAAATCATTCCCGTATGCGCGTAAAGTGCCCAGAATTTGGGGTTATTTGTCACATTGTAACTGAAACTACAACATAAAGTTGAATCTAAACACTATCGGATTTTATCAATTAGAAGGTAGGTAACTATCTTCAATGAAACCAGTTTTTTTTTTTCATTATGAATTATTTCGACTTTATAATTTTAATGTTACGATAGACTGAAATTATCGAAGAAAATTGTTTTTTTTTATTCAGATAGCCTAAAAAAAATATTTAAAAAAAAAATTAACTAGCTATATTTGTGGTAAGTTGAATAGTTTGCATCCCATCTAACATCTCTATGGGGATCTTTAAATTTATTATAATTACATACCAAGGTACCTACTATATACCAATTTTAATTCAATAATATGTACCTCTAATCCTTTCAATTGTTATAAAAATATAGAATATTTTTTGTCGCCTTATCACAAAAATTGCCAACAAGTCAACGTCAAGTCGAAAGCAAATTACTCGAGCGAACAGAGAAGTAATGGATGTGGGAAGAGGAGCACACTATCTATCATACACCCTCATAATCATGACCCAATCCAAACTAACTAATCATATGGCTTGAATCACTGCACTTTTCAATTTTTCGAAGGAAAAAATACTTTTGAACAATTTATTAACCAACAAAATGTGGAACACTCCTAGGTTTTCATTTGGGTGCAACTCCAAATTATGTGAATATGCATTTAATTTTGAAGGCAAAGCAAATAAAAACCAGCCATTGCGAAGAAAATACCCAACAGAGACCGGCACAACAACAACTCTACTAGCCTCTATAAAATTCCATTACACGTTTCTTTCTCGACGGCGACGTTTTTGTCCCCCGTGTCCGTCTGTTCTAAACAGTAAGCTCCTCGCATTATATTTAGACGAATAATATAAAAAAAGTGGAACTCAACCCGCGACACTTTATTTTGTGAAACATAGCCACTGGGAACGGGAAGTAAGGAATTTTTATAGAAGAAAAAAAATACATTAAATGCCGATTTGGTCATAAGCAGGCGACGTGTCCGTCGTCTGAATGTAAAAGTTTGGGTTTTCTATGTCTCCGCACTGAATTGATACTTACTCCAAATTAGAAAACAATTATCTATATTAAAAAATTAAAAACTTATGGTTTGCAAGGTGTACAAGTTAGTGTAAAAATTTAAATATTGTGCAAAATAATTTTATTAGAGCACATTTTCCCGAAAATTTCATCAGGAAAGTTTTATAATAGAAATACATAAGGGGCAACTACATAAATAAAATAAATAAACATTAAACAATGCAAAATACATGTTAATAAATTTTTCAATTTAAAATCTCAGCTTTCTCACTTACCGATTCGATGGGATCCATGACATTAGGCGTTCATCATTTTTTCAATTTCTTTTTTTTTTTAATTTACAAGAATTCCATGCTCTGGTTGCGAAACAATGAAAAGATTATTTATTTTCAAAATTCCGCTAAGCTTTTTGCGCTTGAGGGAAAAATTGTATTTTATTAACGGGCAAGGTTTGTTTAATTATATTATTTTATCTTGTGAAAAAAACTATAAGATAATTTATATTTTTATGTTTCACAATTCACGTTGCGACCAACTTCGCACCCGGACATACTTTTCGGTTCGGTAAAGTTAATGCAAGAATGAGATGGCCAATAGGTGTATTCAAGTTCTATTACTTGCAGATGAAAAGAGATGGTATGTTGTGCAATTAAATATGGCGGCGTGGTGTGGTCCGTGGTGAATTTACTTGAGTTTTGATAAGTGATGCCAAAACGTTCTGATAAATAGCCGGAAGTGTAATGAAAAACACTTTTTAAAAAATTTTTCTATGTCGATTTCGGTTGGAATCTTAGTCGAATTCCTTTCAACAAACGAATCGAATTTTGTCTGTTGTTGAAAGAATCGAAAAGATGAAAAGAATCATTTTTTTTTCCATGGCACTTGACAGCAGCAATTGAAATTTGAAGTAAAATGTCCAGAAAATATTCAATTTGGATGCAACCAAAAATACATTTGTTTTCATAAAAAAATTTGTTTTCTTAAAACACCGCGACATTCAATTTGACATTTTAGAAATTTCAAATCTTGCAAGTGTGGGAGTTTGAGAGTAGAAGGCAACGAAGCAGGTTGTGTCTAGTGGCACAACCTTGCAAAATCAGTTTTCTTTAAAAAAACAGTAAAGTAAATTATTTTTAAATAATTATTCCACATCGAAAGTTGGTACTCTGTGGAGGCGGTGTCCATCTGGATGGTAACAGGAGTTGTACACACACTCCAGCAACCGAAAAGCTAGTTTCCAAGCTGTGCCGCTTGAACTAGACTTGAAGCCAATCCCGTTCATTACGGGACTCTGGC
Source organism: Epistrophe grossulariae (assembly GCA_929447395.1). Lineage (NCBI taxonomy): Eukaryota > Metazoa > Arthropoda > Insecta > Diptera > Syrphidae > Epistrophe > Epistrophe grossulariae. The sequence continues at coordinate 132,541,362 of OV839568.1, read as the reverse complement.
GTGGTATCACATTACCCGCTAGCAACTGTAACATGTGTTCGTGACCGAAGTGTTGCCCACATGAAATCCCAGCATGGAACTTCACTGGGGGAAGGATTCCATCTGGATCAAAACCGGAGATACATACACTCCAGCAACTGCTAATCTAGTCCCCAGGCTACCAGCACCCCTTGTGCTAATAACAGATGACAAACCTTCATCACAACAATGGACAAAGGATGACCACCCTGCATTATGCCAAATCAGTGAGATGTCCATCATATCACAAGAAAATTTGTTAAAGTGAATAATTATCTCTTTATAACTGCTCATAATATGTTAAAAGTTTAAGTGAATTATCTTTTGTATTCAATCATTATTGTTTTTAGTGTTCTACTAAGTTATACCCTTTTATATATTTTTTTACATTTTCTATCGCAACTCGTAAGAAGTGAATTTATGTAAAAATTTAAATTGTATTTAAATAATCGTCTTTAAATAACTCATGCAAAAGTGATTTCATTAATTTTGAAAATTCCACATAGAGCGTTCTCGCTCTATAACATGAAACTTTATATATATGTATAAATGTATTCTATGGCATATTAGCAGGGATGGGACTTTTTTAAAAAATGTCCGAAGTAGATTTGGAAAAAAAACGCAGTAGATTCAACTTTTTCGCAGTAGATTTTTATATTTTGAAAATAAAAATAAGAAATAACATAAATAAACATAAATAATTTAAAATAATAAAATATGTATTCTGTTTTAGCTCTGATCGTTCAGGCTTCAAATTTGTGTTTCTTTTTTAGTTCTGAGCATGTTCAGGCACGCTCTGTGAGCTCAGAATAAAATAGGAGAGTAAACGGAGTAAAATGCTGAAAACAAACGAGATGACGGGAAATTAAAAAAAAACGTCGTCAAAACAATAAAAAATGGCGGAATAGGCTGGTTGCTCTAGTGGAGAAGGTAAAATAATAATAATAATAATAAATAAATAATTTATAATCATGACATTTCAGTGATTAAGTTGTTTCATAATTAAATCAGAGAACTCTGAACATACTCTGCTTAAAATTTATTCTGTTCGCTCAGACTTTGCTCAGTACTCAGCTCAATCAGCTCTGATCTAAAAAAGAAAAACGCCTATTGAATGATTTTTTTTCGTAAAACCAAAAGTGCAGTAGATTTAATTTAAAGGCAGTAGATTTATTTTTCGAAAAAAATGCAGTAGATCTACTGCAATTGCAGTAAAGTCACATCCCTGCATATTAGTTTGTTAGGTATTTGTATTTGTAGGTATTGTATATATGTATATTTTTTATCCGTTGCAACAGCCAACACATAACTGAAATATTGCTCCTGAGCAAGAGCAGAATGACTATATATTTTTTATATATTATAAATGACAGCCACGAGGCTTTCCAAAAATGTAACTAGATAGAGCAGGCAATACATTATAGCCGCAGTTAAACATAGCTTTGCTAAGTAATATATATTATGAATTGTACTCTGTAAAATTTTCTTAAGTCTCAATAAAAATTCAATTCAATTCAATTCTTGCAAGTGTGTGGATCTTGCAAAATTAGCAAGATTTGTTTTGACAGAAAAAATTCGAATTGTTCAGAAAAAAAAATCGATTCTTCTAGAAAAAAATTCGATTCTTTTTTTTAAGGATTTCAACATTATGCTTGTTTTTTTTCTATTTTAAATGCAATAACAACTAATCCCCAATGGGCATCTAAACCCAAATAATTTGCGGGGCTTAACTTAACCACGGAGAAAAACGGAATTACATACTTGTTATCGATAATTTGTACGGAAACTCCATTTTTATTTTTTTTTTCTGTAATGGCGTCGCTATATCCCCGATATCGTTTTTTTCAACCAGTTCCCTCCGGGATTGGAAAAAACACACCTTTTGAGTGTCCATTCCTATCGAATATGGCATTTTTTAACTCCTGCTACAGATTTTCCATAGTCGGTAGGAATGAAATTAGGTGTTTTTAATCCCAGAGGGAACTGGTTGTTTATATACAAAGGATCTTCTTTCGTGTTGAGAATTGACCTAGAGAACTGCTCTTTTTCTTATAAACTCTTAAAATAAGAAAAGGGCACATCTTTTGACAAAAAGTACAAATTTTTTCAAGAATGAAGCTCGCTATTAACAAAATAAGTGGCACTTAATTTTCCCATTTCTGCACTTTAGACGTAGTTTTACTGTCTGAGGGCCAGTTGTACAAATATTTAAACCGTGGTTCAGCAATTTTTATTTATCGATTTTGGCGGATTAATTGAGTTTCAACAGTGGTTTACTGTTCAAGTGTGTTATAATAACCAATTACATACTTAAACCAGCGTTGAACGTTAGTTAATCCGCCGAAATCGGTGAATTAAAATCTTGAACCGATGCTGAACCACAATTGTACAACTGGCCCTGAGTAAAGCCTTAACAACATTGGCCACTTTTTGCAAAATTACAAAAGTAAAAATATTTGTGTTCCCGGCTCCCGCTAGCGCAGTTGCTTTGTGAAAAAGGGTATAAAAATTGTTTTTCAAACCAAAATTTAAGCTTTCTGCATCATTTTTGTAAGTTTTCCAGTCGGTATGGGGGGGATCCTTTATTTCGAACTTTTTTTTTTTTTAATTTACATAGGTATTTATAGGGTAAATATGGAAAACATAAAAAAGACCTTCCGGTTTTAAATTCTTTTTGTTTTTCAAAGGTAATCATGTCGATTATGGAATCCTCAATACTGGATCCGCAGTGATTCTCAGTACAGTGTTATCTTTTCTTTTTAAGACAAATGGGTAAAGACAAAAGAGAGCACCTGCGAATTACTGCGAATCCAGTATTGCGGATTTTATAATCGACATGAATATTTTTGGAGGCGGGTGAATTTCGAAGATATTTGGTTTGTTTGTTAACGTGAAATTTCTTGCGAATTTGCACAAATTTTCATAAAATTTCACAATTTGCTGTCAAAACCCATAGAAAAAAACGTAGTTTTTGTGAAATTTGTTGGAAAAAAAGTTACCAAACAGGCATATTAACATAATTAAACTATTTATAGGCCAAACTAGATTAAAAACAAATGAATATTGAAAATGGTTCCAATTATTAAGTAAATAAAATATATTGAGAACAAAATAAAATGTCTACCTTACCAATAGGGGTATTCCCGATCCGATGCAACTGGTCTTGTATCATTGCAAAAATGCAAAAGTGTAAAATTGATATACCCTAACCCCAATGATGCAAGACCGTTTGCATCGGATCGGGAATACCCCTAATCTGTTTTGCTTTGTGGGCAAGAAAATTTGTTTAAATCGGCACAGCTGTCAGTTTCTTTCACTAACGTGAAATTGCCGTACAAATAAATCCTTATCCTAATTTTGATTTAGTGTTCTTCAATCAAATTCAAATGGCTGGACTAGGTTTAAGGATTAGGATTTCGACAAATAACATACATATAATAATAATATTGTATTAAATTAATTTATAAAGAAACAAGAGAATTGTCAAACCGTACAAAGACTAGTATAAAATAAAGTTCAAATACCTACATTGCGATTTAATATTTGATTCACAACTTGCACATCTTTTTTAGGCTTTTCTCCTGGGGATGGTCTGAATTTTTGTAAACAAAATTACTGTTATACATATAAACTGTAGCTGTCATTGTCACTGATCTCTATATAGACTGGAATAGTGTATTCATACAAAATTTTTGAGGCAAAAATATAGTCGTGGCCGGTACCCTCATATAACAGTATAACGGCGGCGCTACTGGACCTGGATTTTCTTTTATTTTTTTTTCAATATTTCCATCTGCAATGCTTGTTGACATCAAATAAATGCACAATTTCGACAAATTCAATCTCTTTTTTCGTTTGTATAGAGCGAGGTAAGAGGCCGTATCATGTACCCTTTCAAAAATTGACTCACAAAAACTGTTATACACTAAAGGCTATTCACTATCCAATGTATTATGGAGATCAGTGGTTATTGTACCGGTTTTTTTTTATTTTCGACTTTCTTGATTCAATCAAAAAATTTTCAACTAAATACTTTTTTAGATTTGAAAAAAAAAATCAAAATTATTGCGTTTTCAATGAAATGAATAAATTTGAAAATTTGTTAAATGTGTACTATTAAATACATATTTAGAATTGACATACTAATTTAATGGTCATTTTATGTAGTTTTAGGCTAATTTGAAATATAAATGTAAGCTCAGAAAAACTAAAATCATTAGCAAATTGTAGAAAAATATTATCACATTAAAGATCTAATCAAAACATGTTAAGATGTAAATAACGACGAAACCTTGGTAATAAGATGAAAATAAGTTTTTTTTTTTGCATTTAATTTCAAACCGACCAAAATGGTTGCATAAGTATATATGTACAAAATATATACATATGTACTTATAAAATACATCTGTACGTATAAAATACATCTGTACTTATAAAATACTTGATATCTATCTAAAATTACTCACATCCTTGAGGCGTTTTTGTATTCAATTTTCTTTATTAAAGCATTCATTTAAATATAGAGGTCGTTATAATGGAAATTTTAAATATTCCGCTCAGTTTATGATATATGTGTTGAATTGTAATATACGGTCCTATATTCTACTGAACGTTCGCTTGAAATTTCGTATTCCTGTTATCCGTTCAAGAACTTCAAAAATAATTATTGATAGAGCTTTGAACTCGAAAGATTGAAGAGGTTAAAAAATTATTTATAAATTATGTGAACAATTCACGTGAATTGAAAAATTCGATCGGATCGGATAGCACAGAATGTCACCACAGTGCAAATTCAGAAAAGCATCGCTACAGAAATTATTTAGAATCACTTCCGTTAAACATTCATAAATGTATCCAACCATATCACTTTTATGGAATATGCAAATTGCAAAATTCAAGCAAACCAGTATCGGAAAATTCTTGGTGCGTTGCGCATCAAAGCAGTGACGCAAAACTATTTTACGGACAACAAATTTACCTTTAATGTTCATTGGTTAATGCCATACTAAACTTGTTTCAAAATCTTGAAACTTTGAAGTAAAACTTTAATGCATTTAAGAAACATAAAATTATTCAAACTTTTGTTAAAAATTATCTAAAAATTAAAAAGAAAAGTAAGCAATGAAGGAAACAGTAATAAAAATAGTGAAATTGATTAACGCATTTAGAATCAAAAGCAATTTGAACTCAGTTTCCAGAAGCATGCGAAAAGTGGTTATTTCTAGAGCCGTGTCGTTTTAGTAAAACCACAGCCACAAGGGCGAATATTTGTTGACCAGTATAATTTGTAGTTTTAACTATAGTCTGATGAGAATTTTGTAAATATTCATCCTTATTGGGTAAGGCGTTTTAGTAAAACGACACGGCTTCAGAGGCGTTAATCGGCGTTGTAAAACTTAACCTTTACCGTTCTCTTCTTTCTTCGCCCTTATAACCATGAAAACGATAGCCGTTTTACTAAAACTACAATTGCGGCTTCTAGAGCCTTGTCGTTTTACTAAAACGCCATAAGGGTGATTAACTAATAAATAAAACTTCTGTTCCTAATTTAACAACTCGTAATTCCACCACGTAATTTTTACGTATGTATAAGTTTTGTTCCATTTAAAAAAGGAGTAGAAGACCACCTCCCATCCTAATATACTCCAATAACTCCATTATTAATGGGTTAAAAAAACTTAATTATTATTTTAAAAATCAATAAAGATATAAGACACATTTTTGTTGATTATTTTTATTTGTTTTTATTTAAATTAGTTACTTAAAGAACTTATAATTATTTTCAATACAGTCCATTGAGAAAATCCTGAAAATGAAAAAAAAAATACAATTAATTAATTTACTTTCACCAACAAAAATTCCTTAATTTAAATTGCAATTTCAGTTAAAAAATTTAAAATCATTAAACATCATAAGTCTAACATATTTAAACTCATCATAGTGAAATAAAACTGTGGAATTGTATTGGAAAACTTACCTCTTGAATAAATAAAATGTTTCCACACTCACTTAAAATGTATAATGAAAGTTTTCTGGAAATGAACAAAAAAAAAATGAATTATAACTATTATGAGATAACATTTAAAAAAGACTGTTTTCATAATCTAAAATATTGAAGCTTGATTGTTTTTGTATACTTACAGAAAACTAAAGATCAGTGTTAAATGCAACATCTACGGCAAGTTTGATGTTCTGTAAGCAAAAAAAGATTTTTTCTATGAAAAATATGTATTTCGAAACATTCTTAATAAAAAATAAAGGCTTAAATGTCAGGAGATTTTTTTTACACTAATCATAACACATCATAGGTGTCCCAAGGTAAATGCTATTTCATCACAAATTTGCAAAATTAAATGCTACTACTAGTCATACAGAAATAAAAAAATAGCTTTCAGTAAAAATCAAATTTTTGCTCGTTTCTTTAGATTTTAATATTTTACGATTTAACTTTTAGTATTTATTTGTAAGTCTAGTCTAGTCATAAAAGGTTGAATTGAATTATAAAGCTGAATTCTTTTGTTTCGTATACTTACAGAAAAACCAAAGATCAATGTTAAATGCAACATCCATGGGGTAAGTTTGATGTTCTGTAAGCAAAAAAAATAAAATTTTATATAACAAATATTTGAAACATTCCTAATAAAAATATAAACGCTAAATATCAGAAAAATTGTTTACACTAATCATAACACATCATAGGTGTCCCAAGGTAAATGCTATTTCATCACAACAATAACTCTTTAAAAGTACAATTTTAGCTTTAAATAGTTATTATGATCTTCTACTTAAGGCAAGCAACTAAAAACAAACAAAAACTCACCTTGTTCTGTTTCTTATTTAAAAAATGAATCCAACACCTAACTTCCCACAACTAAAACTACCTGCAAAAATAAAACAAAAAGAAAGTGTTAAACTTATTGCATTTATTCATTAAAATTATATTTTTATTCAATTCTATTCGATATTTTTCAGTAATTCTTTTAAAATCATTATAATTGTCATAGTCTAACATATGAAAAAGAATTGAATCCTCACAAAAAGAGAAAACCGGTAGAAAAAAACAATTATTTAATTAAAAAAAGTAAACCCACCTTAAAACGCATAACGCGTTCGTATATCTTCAAGCTTTTTGCATATTTGATTTGGTGTGCGGTACATATCTCCAGCTATGCTCTTCTGTTTGGCTGGGTCAATCGATAAATACTGTTCGCATAGATCCCCATCCAATACATTCTTTACAGGATAATATGCACTTCTATAGCTCAAATGATCTCTGCCACACAGTGGCGGATTTTCATTTCTCATATGCATTTCCAGATGCTGGAAAAAATCAAAATCTTCTCGACTTGTAAATGGTACAAGAACTCCAACAGTTCCACTTAGCGTAGAGTAAATAAGAGATTCAGAACCTCCAGGAATAAGTGTTGCTTTCTGAAGGGACATGATGATTTCTCCAATATGGAATGTGGAAATGTTTTCTGCTTTCTGTGACGCTCCACTCAATAGACCTCGATCCCATAGGGATTTCGTTCCAGTTGGATCTTCATCGACATCGTCAGTAACAGAATGCGGCAGACGCAGAATGGACACATTACCGAATTTATCAGCTGTAGCAATAGTATCGTAGTCTAATAATGTCGTTGCAGTGATCCATCGAGGATGTGTATCGTCGGCAAAAATGATCAACTGATTTTCTGCCCGCTTATAACGTACAAAGAACACAGACTCTTGAACATCAGACACATAAATGCGATGTCCCATTGCTTGAACATTGACAATTTGATAGGGAATGTGTTTGTTCTCGCATTTTCTTAGTAGTTTCTTCTTTCCCAAGTCATATATGCGGAGGATACGACCAATTCCAGCTAACAAGCGCCCCTGGAATCCACAAAGAGCTCCGGGAATTTCATCGCATTCGGTTCGGTGTAAGAACTCTAGCAGTGAACAGGTTGGATCTATGCGATACACATCGATGGCACCTCCATTTGAAAGTCTCGGATTTAGTTGAAGATCTTTAGCGACTCCTACAACGAGGTAATACCGTCCGTCAGCCGCTGCGGCAAATTTCATAACAGCCATCGACATTATAGCGTCATTTTGGGTCAAAGGTATTTTGAATGCTGTTTGTCCATGAATTGGATCTACTACTCGTATTTGAGATGCCCACAGACCTAGACCAGCTTTTGGCGAAGAGAAAACATCTTCTGGCAATACTTCGTTAATGAACGCATCAGCCATTTCATTTGCTAATTCTTGTTCATCTTCTCCAGCCGCTGTTCTCATTTCTTCAGCCATCTGATTCTTTCGGGCATTTTTCATTTCTTCTGTATATGCATTGTGATCTGTTTCAGCTATGATCATTCGACCAGTATCTTGATGGACAGCAAAAATACGTGGCGTGTACTCTAATGGATACGACACTTGATTAAACACTGTTCCGAGCTTTTCCAATGCTAAAATCCGTAAAGTATTTGTCGAAATCGCAACAATACCCTCATTACATTGTTCACTCGAAAATCCAGAAGCATACTCGAGTGTCTCATATGACAAAGGTGTTAAATGGAACCGATTTTGGTAGTAATAGGAGAGCCATGTACGACTTGACATTGCCAATACCGCCTCAGCTCCTTGCATTTTGATTCGAAATAACTTCACTGGCCGTGAGCCTAAATACCTTGTTCGGGTATCTGCTAGATCCCCTGACACTGGATCCAGTACAGTCCGCAAAAGTACACCGTTACTCAATCCGATATTAAGATAGATCGTTCCCTTGCCTTGGGCCTGTCCCTCTTCATTCAATTCACCATGACCCATTTCCACCAAACACAAAGACTCAGCAGGCGATGGTAAGGCTTGCATAGAACACGGCGATAGGCAATCGTTTGGATCTAGTGATATAATTCGAACAGTGTTGTCGGCCAAGCCAACAGCCAAGAACCATGATCGCTGTTCCCCCTCAGGCACTGTACCTAACGCCATGCACATAATTTCAGCGGGCATTTCTGATCGCTCTGTGTATTCATTGAGCTCACCAGACTGAAATTAAAAGAAGAACAAAACTTGTACAATCTGTTTTAAAGTTTAATTTCCATTTATCTATTCAATTTTTCTACTCAGCACTGCAGGACACAATGTGTCGCAACATGGTTATTCTTGTTGGTGTTTTTGTCATCAGAGATGTATTTTATTTAGTAAAAGATTTAAATTATATCCAACTCACCTCATCCATTTCAAAATAGACAAGCTCCCGACCCGATAGTGCAATCACAACCTGCCTTTGGTTGACAGCGCACTTGGAAATCGACTTCTTTCCAGGGGCCTTCCATTCGTTTACGCGCTTATCGGCACGAATATGGCGGATGCCATCAGGGTAAACTTGAACCAAAGCATCATCTCCCAAAGAGGAGCAGCTAAGAGTTGGTGTTGTACCCAAAAATCCGCTGTCCGTTACTTCTTCTACGGTTTCGCCGATACTGAGAACAAGCGTTGCATTAACGAAGGACACAATAATGTAAGCATCAAAATCATCTGCAATAAATACCAAATAAAAAGATCACGTTTATAAAGAATCCTCACCAACCACTGAATTTGTTTATAAATTTATTATAATTTAGCGTGGGATCAGTTAACCAAGTTTAATCAAAAAAATTCAACTGAAACACGGTATTAATCATCATTTCACGCTTTCCAAGATCTTAAAACTATAACAATACCATCTCCAACTATGGAAAGAAGTCTGGAAATCGGTTTTGCTTAAATCGGTTAGTTTTGAGAGTAGTATCTGTTCTCGATTAGACACCAACCGACAAATTGATGTGTATTTTAAGAGTTGCCTTACCTATTACACAATTGTAATATTTTAAAAAATATACGTGTTTATCCAGACAAATACCAAACACAATTGTCTTTTGGTCAGTTGTTTAACCGCCTGAAATAAAAAAGAACTGGTGTTTGATAGATGTTCTTTTGATATCAGGTTCACCAGTTGATGAATAAAACTGTTTTTGTTTTGTCTGTTTAGCTTTTCTTTTTTTTAAATGAATCTACGCATTTATCATGCAACATTGTGAGTTCTGAATAACAAGAAATAGAGATACTAACCGTCTATGCGTTTCTTTACTGTCCAAACAGCGTTAGGGTTGCCAGGCAATTCAGATACAGCCATTTCAGAAACTTCTAGACCGTGACGCAGTACTCGAATCGATGAACGCGGGCCTCTGCCACAAAGCAAATACATTTGGGGTGTGTCTTCATTTGCCAAATCAGCAACTTGGGATGTGATGATTGGAGCAAAGGACGGCATTTCGTCGACCATAACCAGATTTTTCAAAGGACGCGGGGCAAAGAAGAAAGTTTCTCCCTCTTCAAGTGGCATTGCTGAACTAAATTCAGGTTCGTCGTCATCATCACCCAAATGAGCAATTTGATATAAGTAGCTATACAAAAAATATAATCTTGGGTCAGTATTTGAAGATGGATTCTACATGACAATTTAAACTTACTGGTTGCCAAATTCAGATGCAACAAACAAAAAACCAGTTTTCAGAACACACATCGATGTTGCTGGCGGAACGGTGTCAAAATATTTCAACTTGATTTCTGAGACCGCATCATCATCAGTTTCTAGTGTGACTTTAAAAATGTCCCCTTGTTCGGTCTGTACTAGGAAAAAGTACATACTCTTTGTTCTGTGGGTTGCCGAACAAATGAAAATCATTCCACGTTCAGGGTCATCCAAATCATTTCTCCGACGAGGAATGGGACAACGAATATCGTGCATATCACCGTAGATTTTGTATGTCAAGTAGTTTTCAGAGCAAATCAGTACTCCCGATGGTCCATCACTGCCCCCAGGAACTGAGATCAAGAAGTTAGCGTGTTCTTCTAAGGGTTCAGAACGTTTTCGAACCACATGATTTAAACCAAGATCTAGTTCGTAAAATGTTAGCGTCTGTTGAGTTTTCTGAGCAGCTTCGCCTGTAAATAAAAAAAAATTCATTAAAATTTGATTTTGTTGTATAAATAATTTTGAGTTGATAGCGGTAGTAATTGTTAGCTTCGCATCAGTGAAGTGTCGACCAAAATAGTATAGTCACACCAATGGTTCGGAGGCTAAATTAATTTAGCACTTTGCCAAATTCAAAGAAAGGATAGAAAACCTCCAATTGAAATGTCTATATAAAGTGCAATATGTTGATAAGGATTTAATTAAGTAGAGAAATCGGTTAGTGTTATTTTTAGTTCATAAATAACCTTGTAGCCCGGGGGGAATTGAATGAAAAAAAAAGACGTCGGTGCTAAACAATTAACATGTTAAATGCAACAACAACTAATCCCAGAGAATTCTCGGGGCTTAACTTAAGCGCACCGAAAAACTGTGTTACCGGCATGAATTACATACATGTTATCGATAGTTTGTATGAAAACTCCATGTTTTTTACTGTCATGGCGTCGCTAATCCCCGCTGTCGTTTTTTCAACCAATTCCCCCCGGGCTTGCAAAAAAACACGCCTAATTTATTAAATTATAATTGGCGATAATTGTTAGCTTCGCATCAGTGAAGTGTTGACCGAAATCGTATAGTCACACCAATGGTTCGGAGGCTAAATTAATCTAGCACTTTGCCAAAATCAATGAAAGGAATTTATACCCCACATTAATATGTCTATAAAGTGCAACTCTTGTCTTGACTAAGATTTACTTAGAATAGCATTGAAAACAAAGTAAGCTTCTCAGTTAGATGCTGCCCAAAGATTATTTTGATGCCAAAATAAAGGTTATGAATCATTATTTCTAGCCAAACAAAATTTCCTTTTGGCCCTACCTTTCAAATAAAATGATTGTTTCAAAACGAACGTTCAACGAGTTTCTATGATAAATTTAACAGGCGCATAATCACATCAAAACGACGCAATGCTATACACAGAATCACCTACAAAAATTCTTGAAAAATTGATTTTTCAAGTCTTTATAAGTTATATGTACCTATTTATTCTAAAAAAATCTACCTGATACCTAACTACAAAAACAATAAACCCAAAAATATTTCATTAGAAAAATGGCTGCCAGACGCCTTATTTTGGCGCAATTTTCAACTACTATAATATGGGAAATTTTAGTAGCCATTTTACATACTATATTGTTAGCAATACGCAATAAGTTAAATAATGTTTGAAGTTAATTGCAATGACCTCTATCTCTCCGAATTAAAAACTTACCAGTGGGATCATTGTCGGCTTCCTCGTAATCGATTTCCAAGCAAGCAAACATTGGATTTTCGAAACCAGTATCTACTCCAACCATATGATAAGTCAGTGTGTTGGACTTGTGCGCTTCCAGAGGAGAAGAAATAGTTAATCGTGCTTCAGCATCTCGATTAAGAATATAAGCCAGTTTTTGCTTTTCCACTGCACCAATCATAATTGCACGCCCTCTCGGATCAATTGAGAAATATTGTCCTGGGACAATTCGACGACACCCCGACTTGCCAAATGTCTCTTGATGGACTTTCTCAAGATAATTCTTTGTAGGATTGTATTCCAATATAACAATCCGTCCTGAATCCGAACCGACTACGATGTAATCTTTAAGAAAATGGGTAAAATTAATAAAATTACTATCATGCAAGTGCAAATATTTCTCGCAGTTTCAATTCGATGAGAAATGATAGAATTCACATCAAATGCGACGTAGAGAATACATTGCTATAGCACATTGACTGGAAGTCTTGCAAGGTAATCCCACTGAATAAGGATTCAAGCATTTTTTAGTGCTTCCAAGCTCAATTTTTTGAGATTGTACCTACCTTTGGTTCCGCCTGTTAAACGGAAAGACATCAACGCACGAATACATCCGAAGACTTCAGTAGTCAAAAGCGTGTGTACTTTTCCAGTAGTGGAATCCGGACGCAGTAGTTCCAAACTTTTCCCACGCGAAACAATGATCTCTTGGACTTTTGTGCCGGAAAAACTTCCATGGATAGCGTGGGTGATGCCTGTGGCACGTTGTAAGGTAAGATTATACAAATACATATTGTTGCCAATGGTACACTTACGTCATATTCTGCAAATAAATTAAACTTACAATTAAGGCTTCAAATAAAAAAGATAATTTCTAAAGAAATTTGTTCTGTCTAGGAATCCATGGCCACAGTGTAAGATCAGTGTGGTCAAACGATGCTGTTCGACAGAATTTTTATATTGCACGTAAAAATGCGACCGAAGCACAGACAATTCTGTGACTCTGGAGATACGTCGTGCCAAAATATTCTTAAATTTAGTATATATATATCTAAAACTCAATGGTTTTAAGCTTACCATTATATTTTTATTTACACTCAGAACGGATGAATGCAGATTTACTTTTCTATTATTTTATGGACTTTACCATTTGGACCTTTTATTTTAATCAAAGAAACGAACGTCCGACCAACAAGCCGGTTGAAATGGAAATGACAGATTGCCAATCAAAAATGGATGAAGAGGATACGGAAGTTAAATTTAACTGAGCAAACTGAGCACATCAAGTGAAGATGGTCGTGGTTGGGGTTTCTAAAATACAAATATTTCGCTCAAATGAATGCATTCAGTAATTATCCAACGCCTTGTTCACACTATACCGCGGTCAACAAATTTCCCAAAACTGATTTTTTTTCTATGGGATCCGAAAGAAAATTGTGAAATAGATGTACTCTGTTAATCCAGAAGAACAATTTGTTAAGTGTAATCAATTCTGGAAAACTCACACCACCTTGTCTCATGTGGTGTTTTTTGGAGTGCCGTGTTGTGTCTCCAACTATGCGCCATAGTCCTCTAACACGAGAAAACAAGTTGCCGGAGATTTTTTTTGCGTTTTTTTTTAATTTCCTTAAAAATCTCTTTTACCTTTCACACGAAGAAACAAAATCGTGGAAATTTTCTGTAGTTTCTTTATAGAGTAGCTTGGTTGAACACACACTCTATGTATGTGAAGAGGAATGTCAAAAAAATCTCCTCAAATCGTTGACCGGGGAGATTTCATTTTCCGATCTTACTTCTTGCCCTTCTCACCTATAAACTGAAAGTTGCTGGAAACTCAGTTTTCTCGTTTAAAAGGGGACAAAGCACCATATGTCATAGAAATTTTCTTGTTGCTGGAGATTTGTTGACTTTTTCTTTTAATTTATTTTAAAATCTCCTGCACCTAGTTTCACATGAGGAAACAAAATCGCCAGAGATTTGTGTAGTTTTCTTTTGAGGTAAAACCACACTCAGCAGAACTGCACTTCAGTGACACAGCGCGCACTTTCGTATGAAACTGAACGGAACTCCATGTCACGCAAAATTGGTCAGATTATCAACTTTGTCGCCGTGAAGTGCAGTTGTCGCTTAGTGTGATATAGCTCATACAATTTCCTACAAATAAATTTAAAAAAATAACAAAACAATAACAACAAAAATATGACACCCAAGAAAATTTCAGTGGATATACTTTTTCACGTGGGATAAATTTAAGGAATAAAAATAGTTTTTCATTTCAAAAATATGAAAATATTATTAACAATTCTTTTAAAAATCTAATTTTGAATTGGTAGCAACAAAAAGTTGCTTTGGGCGAGAAAATTAAATTTGCCAAATTAAATCATGTGTTAATACTCAGTGGGATAGTGTGGAAGGGCCTTAAGTAATCAAGCGCGGCCTACAGCGCGTACATTCTGTTCAGGCCCTAAATTTTTGTTCCTTCCAGTATCTGTTTGGAATGACACTTAGTTCCAGCACTTCCTAAACTGTAGTTTTTGACATTCAACTTGACAGAAATAGTTTTCAAACAAAAAAAATCTTTAATTTTTATATCACAAACAACTTTAAAAATATTTAAACAAATGGAAAGCGCTCCTCTGAATTTGGTAAGAACAGTGTTTTAGTCAAACCGACTAAACTTTAAATATAATGATGAAACTATTATTTTTAGGCCCATTTTCATGAGAGACGAGCGGACAAGTATCTCAAACGAAATCGCTATGACGAAGGCATAAAAGCAATGGAAACAGCACTGGCGTACATTGAAGATGCTTACAAAATAATAACGATCCCAAAAGCTATCGAGGTACTGGATGCAGAGAAGTGGCACTGTTCACGAAAACTAAAACAAATTAACATTCGTCAGTCACAGTACGAGGGCTCGAGAGTTCCTTCGGTAGCCGCTAAACCAACTGAACCACAGCATTTGGAGATTCAGCAGAATGATTTAGGAAAAACTAGCGATGTATCCATTCACCAAGCTATAGAGAACTTCGATGCGAAGTACACATCCTCGACTTTAGAAAGTTTATATGGAATTAAGCAAGTATCGGCAGTAAGTGAAAGTAGCAACACAACCAACGAGGATACCAATAATTGGATGGAAGAGTTAGAATGTAAGGACTTCCCGTGCCTTGCACCCCTAGAGTTGCCAGCATTCGATCTAGGATTTGATACAAGTTCTGAATTTGAAGAACAAAATAAATAAATCTATATTTTATAGTATTTCTTTATTTCTATTTTGCCAAGAGTCCCTGCAACATTTCCTCCATATCGGTTTCGGTCTCAACGTCCTTTAAAATCAAAAGAACTTGTGCCTCCATTTCGCACAGCAGCTCAGGTTTCTTGTACGTAATTATCAAGGTGTTGTACTGATGGTGGATTGAGATGTTGCTTTGTTCGGGAAGCAGGCTGCATCTCTCCAATTCCGGAACACCGATAGTTTTGTAGTATTTTTTGTTCGTGGTGCGCACGACGATTGCCCTTTTTAATTGATCGGCTGTAACTTGGTATGTCTCAATTGGATAAGGCAAATTTCTGATCCTCCATTCAATATTGTGTTTGGTGACACGCTTCGATAGAATCGGTTCGCTTTCACTCTGACGAACTGTGAAGCCACCATCGGGATTTTCTATGTTGAGATTGAGGTTAGGCACTTCTCCTACTTCAAGTTCCCAATCGGATTCACCCATCAGAGTCTTCGATTTCTTCCATGCACGTTTCTGAATAACCCCTGTGTCCAGGCTGTATTCTTCAGCCATTTGCCGACCATCAAGGAATTTGTAGAAAACTTTGCGTACTCTGCCACTTATCATTGAACTTTTTTCTGCATCACGGATATCTTTTAACCAGTTAGTGTACGACATTTTGTTTTGGTTCTATTTCAATTTTTATTGTGAATATTAATTTTTTTTTATCGATCAAGCAAGAATTATTGCGAATCAATTCTGAATTTGTTTATTTTCGTTTTTGAATTGAAACACGAGAGTACAAAAATACAAATTTTCAGCTGTCAGTTTCGAGTAGAACCTGTAGAACTTGGAAGTTGTGGATTACGAGGTTAAATTTAAGGTGGAAGCACATATTGCCCGCGTTTGATTGAATTAAGGCTAGGCTCCCCATCTAAAAAATTTCAGATAGCTTTGAGTTGTTATTGAATCACCCTGCCAGTTTGTTCACAGCTGATCATCTTTAATCAAGGATTATTGCAACTGGTAAATTATCGCATGTGCAAGATAATACAATTTTTTTTCAAGGAATCGACAATTTAAGTTGTTAATCATGGAAACTGCTAATCAGCCGGTTTTGGTAGATGCTCACAGTAGTCGTTTTTCTTTTTTAGTCCCGAGTTGGGCACAGAGCAGGCTCTGAGCAAATAGAGCTCACTCCGAACAAAGCGTCACCTGAGCGCACCGATCTATTTAAGAAACTCAATTGAGCACCGAACTCTCTGTCGCGCTCAGCTTTGTGCTCGATGTGCTCGGTCATTTTTTTCCGAGCTCATCGAGCGAGCCCCGGTCGAGCTCTGAGCTAAAAAAGAAATGCAAGTTGAGAGCTCGGAGCGCTCCGAGTTAAAAAGTAACATAATTTTCTTTTTGACAGCTCTAGTGCCATGCTCGGGGCTAAAAAAGAAAAACGCCTATTGTATTTACATAAAAAACAACAGTTCACATTAATTTATGTGGAATTTGAGACACAATCAGCCCGTGAAATGAAAAGATTGTTAACTCCAAAAGAGAAATCTAACCTCAATGTAGACGAAACCTTTTTACACAATTTAACATAGCACCGCATGTTGTTTTATGTTTTTTTTTAACAAAGTATTGGAAGTTTTCACTATTCTCATTTTTATTTAATTTTTTTATTTAGTTTAATTATCTTTTTTCATTATTTTATTTCTCGAAACACTTTCCTTTAGATCGGCAAAATGACAGATAGACAACTTTTTGTTTTTTAATTTGGTGCTTCACTCACACACACTGTATATGTCATATATACCTCTTCCTTATCTTCTTATTCTAAGGAATCAGCGGTTAGCAAGGGATTACAGCAACGCAGTACTATAAGGATAGCTTTGCAGCGACATATCGAATCGATACATAAAATTATTTGATTAGTTATCGATTTTTGTGCTTTCATTGGTTTTTTTCTAGAAATGTTGGTAATCCGTACATATCGTTCATGCCCAGTAAAGGCGTCTGTTAAAATGAATTAAGCCCGAATCACAACTATCTAGTGTGGTGTGTTGTGCCACCGACTCTGCAGAATAACCAGAATTTTGTGCTGCAAAGTGCAAACTGTAATTTTTTTCTTTCTCAATTTACATTCTCTTTTCTTCCCCGAGCACTGTCTTCTCTTTCCCTAACACAGCCTGGCATGCCGGAATCGGAAAAAGAGATTACGACACAACACAACCCTCCATTCCACACCACAACACATCACACGAGATATATGAAATACATCGAAGCGATAAGGACACACCACTCCACAACACACCAAACGATATAAGTGTGTTAACGGCCTTACGTGTAAACATGTGGGCTCTTCAGTGGATTTTATTTGTTCTACTTCCATGATTGCCCTTCCACATAGCTGAATTCGAGTTGTCAAGCCTCCATTTAAAATAAAATATCTCTGACTCAGATTTATTTTGCTCTGTCCCTCAAATCGATTTGTACTTCTGTTAAAGCAGCCCAGATAGACCACGTAAGTGAAAATATTTTCAAATCTATTTTTATAACTATAAAAGGCCGTCATCCAGAAATTTTTTAATTTAATAATAAGAGAAAGTAACTTTAAAGCACATCTGTTTCCTCTGCAGAGTACTCAATAAAAACTTCATTCTAATTGGAATCTATTTATAACTGCATAAAAATGAGTCTCGTCTGGACTTTGATCGCCTCTTTTCTGTATGCAGAGATTGCGGTTGTCCTTCTTTTGGTCCTGCCGGTTGCATCGCCCTACAGATGGCAACGATTCTTCAAGTCACGATTCCTAGCAATGCTAGGAAAACAAGCACACACATATTTCTTCCTTCTTTTGGGAGTTCTTGTTCTCTTCCTGCTCGAAGCTATTCGCGAGATGCGTAAATACTCGAATACAGAGCCAGCTGGTGAAATGCACCTAAACGTTGAGATGCAACACAGCATGAGGTTGTTCCGAGCTCAGCGCAATTTCTACATTTCCGGATTCGCCATCTTCTTGGTGTTGGTTATTCGTCGTCTGGTCACACTCATTTCAGCCCAGGCAAGTCTTTTGGCTCAGAGCGAAGCCTCCTTGAAGCAGGCTAAGAGTGCCTCAGATGCAGCTCGCAATTTAATGGCCAGCAAACCATCGGAGAAGGCCAAGGAAGATAAAGAAGAGTCTGAATCCGATAACACAGTTACAGAGGTACAATTTTATTTTTCTGCACTAAGATTTTTGAGAATTATCAAAAATGACACTTTCAGATCACCGACTTGAGGAAGCGCGTTCAGGAACTTACTGCGTCACTTAACAAAGAAAAAAAGGACAAGGAAGCCATTAAGTCTCAAGCCGAGTCACTAAATAGGGAGTACGACCGCCTGACAGAGGAGTACAGCAAACTGCAAAAGAAAGTCACTATTTCTGGCGGAGAGAAGAACGACTGAGTCTAATCTTCCATTTGCTTACTTGTAAAATGTTATTTTATTAATATAATATTCCTTTTTAAAAGACTTTCCTTATACACTTTGCACGCTTCTCTGTCTTTAACATTGTCAGATGCTGCTCTAACCCTTAAGTTTAATTACGATATAAATGTATTTTTCTACAGTTTCAGGTTATAATGGTAGAATTGATGAAATTTTGTGTATTTATTTATGTGTTTTGTTTAAAAAAAAGTCCAATAACATAAATGAAGTAAAACAAAAATAAATAAAAGTTTTGTTTTAATTTTTTGTGTTTCAATGTCAAATATGTATTACGTCGGGAAAATAAATAAATGATGATTCATTCGGTGGCTGGAGATAACTGCATATAAATATATCTGCATATATACATTCTTTAATCTACACAAAAACGAAAACAAAAGATGATTGCGTTTAAGAATAGATGGCAACAGCTTTCTTTATCTACGCGGTGCGTCGTTTAGTAGAAATATGCGATGTCATTGATGGGTTGCGGCAACGCTAGTGGGAAAACAGAAGACTAGCAAAATTACCAAACAGGTAGAAATGATATAACATAATTGTGTGGTTAACAATCAAAACGGTGCTAAAGGCACTTTTTTAAAAATATGGAGTTTGATATGCCGAAATTTGTGTATCAAAGAGCTATCGGTTTTGTTTCAAAACCAACAAATAAAGAAGTTATTACTATTTTAATTTTGAATTTGGGGTCAAAACATATAAACAACAATATTTTCAAAATGCCCATAACATATTTTTAACAAATAAAAATGCCTTAAAAAAAACATTCCTCGAAAGGACGATACCAGAACTGTGCTTGAAATTCGGATCAGCTGAAGAATAAAAATAAAAATATTATTTTTTTTTCAATCATAATAAAAAAGAATTTATTACTGCCACCAAAAGCTAACTGAGAAGCTTTTAGTTTCGGCTCGAATATAGTGCCACCACTTCGGCGGGAGGTACAGACATTCACTTTCCTGCAGGGTCAAGTGGTAGAATTTTGCATTTTTGGCCAATGGAAATTCATCCAAATCCAGTTGCTCGGCATTGATTTGTGAAGTATTGAGGAAAAATTCGGTTTCGTGTGGATAAAGATATTTAGAGTCATCTGGTGAAGCTAATATGATGCGTTTTGTTCCAAACACTTGACAAAGAATATTATGCTTTGGATCTTGATGCAAAGGAGAAATAGTTCCTTTTGGTCCCAGCCAGGCTTTAATATCTATTTTATCAGGATTCTCTCCAAGACTGCAATAAGTGGGAATATGGATGT
Source organism: Epistrophe grossulariae (assembly GCA_929447395.1). NCBI lineage: Eukaryota > Metazoa > Arthropoda > Insecta > Diptera > Syrphidae > Epistrophe > Epistrophe grossulariae. The sequence continues at coordinate 132,521,143 of OV839568.1, read as the reverse complement.
CATCTTTAAGAATGGGAACATGATTAAAAAGTTCATGTTGTGCCAAGTACTCCACCTCAAGTGCATCGTCGGGAGGTATTTCGCTAAATTGTCGTTTCAAAAAGTCGCGAATTTTCATAAGTTGCTGAGACCAATCATCTGTTGTGTAGTTGGAACCAATTTCAATGGGAACTGTTCTGTTTCCTGCGATTTTGAGGATATACGAAAGATCTCGCCATTTAGTTAGAGCTGGCCAATCATTAATTGTTCCGCGCAGCAAAGCTGGTTTTAGTGGAATAAAATGATTGACTTTGAAGTCCTCTACCGATGGGCAGTGCAGCATGGGTATATCGCATGGAAGTTCTTTATGTTCTATTGGATCGATAAAAGGTAATTTTATTTTTTGCGATGCATCTGAAACAAATAAAAAAAAGCCAATTGTACAGTGCACTTTTGTTTAAAAAAAAAAGTTTACCAAGATTTTCATCTAAAAACTCCATCATAGCATTTTTAAATAGATCACATTTGTCACTTATATTTTCAGAATAACCAATTAGAAGAGCTTTATCCAAACATTCACTACATTGTTCTAGTTGCTCTTGGTCATGACTAGAAATTAAGCAATATACAATCTGTGTTATGTTGCAATTAGTTCTTTTCTACAAAATTAAGAGGCATAGTGCTTACATTGTAATAGCAGGATACAGTGTAGATTTTACGTGTTTCTAAAGGAACTTCGCTAAAAATTCCAGTATGAATACGTTCCCAGAGTTTTAAAGTCAAGGCTTCAACAAGAAATGAAGCTTCTTCGGTTTCATTTGTTGATAGATCTACTTTGAGGGATTTTGCGTTATCCTGTTGTATATGTTTAATATTCTCACTAGCCATTGACAGTATGTAATGTGCTTCATTTTGAACTATAATTAAATGTTTAATTTCTTCATAATTTGGAAGAAAATTTAACAATTTTAATATTCGATTTTCCATTTTTATTTTTTGTTTTGAACTCTTTTGTTGAAATGTCAAAAAAAATTCCTTAAAACAGAGCCAAATGAATTGTTGTTTGTTAACTCAGCGAAATGTACAGCACCAAAAAAATGAGATGTAGGTGCATTGACTTACTATGTATGGACTGCCAGGAGCCAACTTCACGATGGTTCCACCTATAACTAAACGCCGCTAGCTCTAACATAGGACAAGCGGTAAACACGGTGAAACATTTTGACACTTCAGTTTTGTTTTGTGCTTGTTTTTTTTCATTCGTTTTTTCATTCATTTTTGTTTGTTTTTTTTGTCATTTTAGAAAACTTTATTTACAAAAATAAATAAAAGATTATGAATAAATTAAATGTATTAATTCCACCGCATAATTTTGAATGCATATCTGTAAAAAAAGTTATAAAATTCTGTGAAACTCAGCGCTTTGGCTGTTCTCACAGAGCATGAAGACCTAGCAAGAAGGTTCTGGTGACCAAAGAAATGTATCCCCAAGTGCGACTGGTTATGGATCGGTTTCCGGCCGTGTAGACATCCTCCTTAGTTAGAATCTGTCCTACGACACTCGTTCTAGCTAGAGTTGCATCCAAGTGCCTTCTGGCACTTGGCACAAGTAAATAATAAATATTTATGTACTTGAAAAAATTATCTCCAAATGCTGTTGAATCACCATTTGTTATCCAAATTTAAACAAAAAATATAATTATAAAAAAACAAATTTACCACGCACGACGCAAAATGTGAAATGAAAATTAAAATTATACACAAACGTCAAAATATAAATTTTAGCAAAAACAGATGGCTCAGTTTTTTATAAGAAATAACAATAGATGTCCGTAGTTTCTATGGCAAAAAAAGCTTGCTCAGACAGAGTAGCAACAGATGGCACTGAAAATAGTTACTTCTCTTTGCCGCGTGTCCTACCATAGCGCTCATGTCACTAGGGAGTGGTGGAACCATTTTCATTTCGGAATTTGTATGGAAATGACGCTCGACTAGCAGTCCATATATAATAGGTCAATGTGTAGGTGACCTAGTATCACAAAGGAGAAGCTTAAGGTTCGTAAAAAGGATAGATAGAATGGTTTGTGTATAGAATAGCATAAGTACTAAAATTTTCTTCACTAAATAAATTAAAAGCTTTACAAATCCAAGCTTTACGAACTTTTGTATATACTTAAAGAACGCAATTTAAAATTTGAATTTTGCAAGATATTTTTTTTTTTATTTTAAACAATCAAGCTAAGAATTTGGAATGTGCGAGCTGCGAAATTTTTTAAATTCAAAAGACAATTTTACGTGCACTATTCATAAAAATGGTAATAATACGTCAATTGACCATCTAAAATCTTTTTTTTATGAACAGGGTTAACTATATTATGCTAGAATAAGGCAACTGACAAATGTTCAGAATGCTTGTCACCAAACTTGCAACATAATCGAAAAAATCCAAACTTAATAGGATTTCCACAAATTGCTGTCAAAACCAAAGCATAAAAAATCATAGTTTTGGGCAATTTATTGAAAATTTAAGTTATCAAACAGGCATAATGACACGAAGCCATAGGTACTTATATATTATATAAAGGGTTTCCCAATAAGAGGTTTCATTTTGATATTAAAAAAACAACGAATACCTACCTATTTTTTAAGAGAAATCAATGGATGTTTATTTCATTGTTAAATAGAAAACGATATCAGCCAAATGGCCGCCAAGGCTACGGTTGTAGCAACATATCCATTTCGTGAAATTTTAAATGACCACGTGTTCCTCAGATGGTAAAAAATGTGTTTCCAAACAGCCAATTCCCGTCCCTTCACTTATAACTCCATTAGCAAAATATAACAACGAAGACGATGATAGCAAGCACATGGTCTTCAGGTGGTATATACCTACATACTTCCTAAAGCAAACTCATTTCCTCGACAAGCACGAATCCGCATTAATTTTGATGATTTACTTCATGCATCTGAGTTGACACTCGGCGGCGATTACACCTAACTGGTTCTTCTTACAGCAGCGGTGGAACTTTTCGCTAACAGGCCGTGTCGTGAGAAGGTTCAACGCTCACGAGGCCTCCACAAAAAACATCCGAATGAATGGCATGGTTGTTGTGACTTTTGATTGTAAACTGAAAAGTGTACAATTAAGAAAAAAACTCTTGGCAGAGAGGGCGAGGAACGCCACTTTATCGCAACGTTCTGCTGCAGTGATTCCAATCTCATGCATCATGCCAACAAGAGGCCCCCACCTCAATTTGAGGGAACAACGATCGGGCAATTGCTGCTGCTGTAGTGTATATAGTGGCACAAAAATAGTCGACTTCTGTGTGAGTTATGTATGGAAGCTTATGTTCAAAGCGGAAGTCGGCACTCCCTCGATACAATGTTAGTCTTTTTTTTTTTTAATATTTTTGTATAAGTAGCAGAGGCAATTTGCAGTCAATGACTGCTCGAAATCACATCAACTGTTATGGCAGCTGACTAAATTGGATTTTAAAAAGGGAAAACGGTTATCGCCATCGTTCGGCCACTCAATTGAAGATTTCCTGTCAACGCATTGTGGAGGCCTTGGGTCAGTCATGATGCATACGAAATGTGATGCCAGTGCGATTTATCGCAATTAACTCGAATTACCCTGAACATTGAACGGTTGGATGCTTGGGTTTAATTTTCGAAGCTAAGATTAATATTGAATATATGTTCTGAGATTCGGTGTATTCTTTAGGTACCCACAAGAATGTGCGATAGAAATTTCCTCTACTATATCGTATAAATTAAATATAATTAATATATACAATACATTACATATATGTATATTTTAGGGATGTGTTGATCTTTAAGACCTAGTCATATGCATATAGAGACCATACGGTGTAATTTTTTCGACACCTATAGTAACCATAGCACGAATAGATTTTCAAACTATAGAGCAGAGCGATAGGTAGTCAGAGATTGCCAGGGGAGTATATATGTTCCTCAGGCATCTTTTAATATGGAGAGATCATTTACCTGTCAATGGACCCATTTAAATACCTCTTATACTATTTTATCTCGCATCCCACACAATTTAAAAAAAATGGTCTATTGTTTTATGTGCCTATATTATGAACGACTACTATAAAATACACCTATTTAAATAATATTAGATAAGTCTATAATGTACGTATATTTAAAAAAATCGATCTGTCAAATCAGCCCAAAAGCTACTAATATACAATTCTTAAGTTCCATGTTCTAATGAATAACTTTGTGTCACCCCGGACCTCCAGTGCTTGCTGTGGCCTTGATTTGAGCTAAATCAACTACATACATCAAGTTTACATATATATTTCGTAAAAAATGAAGAAAAGTTGACAGCTGTTTGTGAAATGGCACCCGGTGTGGATATGAAAAAGCGACTTTTGTACTTTCTATAGTAAATTGTTATTTTTTTTAAATTTAAATATGTACTTCAAAAATGCATTTTTTCTTTAGTTATATTCGTTATTTCGATATTGTGGAATTAAGTATTTATCTATCCCCTCATTATAGTAGGCTTAACTGAAATGCTATTCAGTGAATGGTAAAAAATATCTTCAATTTCAGCCTAATACAAAAAAATCTCTAATAATAACATTTTAATTTCGTGCTCCCAATTTAATAATTAATTGAATGACACCTATTCGCATATGACTTCACTCCTCTTCTGATGGAAACACGAACCTCATATATGACACTCCTATTTGAGAAGCTGGACATTCTAGCAAGGCAGATATATTTATGCATTTGTATAACTATGTATATTGGTGAGATGTGGGCATATAGCGTGTGGGTGCCCCGTTCTGGGTTTAATGTAAAGGAGATTAAGATAGATGTTGGAGACTGTGAAATTAATAAGTAACACGCATATACGAGTCTACACAGTTGTGAGTTGAGTGAGGACCATTGCCACTATATATGTAGGTATATACTCGCTGCTATGCAACCAATGTCATTCTGTTCGTCTCACCAGTCTGATCATTTGTCTTTTTCTCCATAACTATACAGACAGTCTGGCTCTTGTGAGGCGATTAAAATCGCGTTGTTTTTTCAGCGTTAGCCACCGCAAATTGTGAGTAATTTATGGCCGGAATAGTGCACAACCCATAGTGTGGCCTGGGGACCTCGACCTCCTTGTTATCCTGGCTTGTGGCTATCGACAATGATACTGGGACTTGTTTTGTCTTAGTTTAGAGGTACAATAGCGACGCGTAATATCTCATTGCTAACAATTTAATTTAATAATTTATTGGTGAGTTTGCGTCGTAGACAAACGCCTGACAACGGTGCCTAATTGGTGGCGTCTGGCGTCGCGTCGCTCGTGTCGGTGGATGGGCGTTATTATAGGTATGTAGGTATATCCAGCTAGATTTTTGTTTCTATAACTTTAATGAATGCTTTTGGGTATAGGCTTGACAGTAGAGCTATTTTGTTTGATTGCGTACAGTGTTTTAATGTTATTATAAACTTGATAAATAACAATGTTATATTATTTAAACCATGACGTGTTAACTGCATTGAAAGTTTAATCAAGTATTTATTAATATTTTAATTATATACCTGCCTACATTAGCAAAATCAAAATCTGTTCATGATCGTATCCTTTCAATTTTAAATAAATTTCTCTTATCATATATGTATATTGTGTATCTATGTATGCACATAATATGCAACGAGTAGTTGGTGATGCAAGAATAACTAGGTACCTACTTAGTCCCCTTTTCCACGATGGAATTTTCTGCATGAAACTTTTGACGATAATTCTCTTAAAATTCTTTCGACCTTTTCCACGATGGAACTCGTTTCTCGTTGTTTAACTTTATTTTAAGTTTGACGAAAGGGGAAACGTGGCGGTGTTTGGCTATTTCCCTCACTTTCCCATCCTTTTTGTCAACCAGCGAAAAAAAATTAATGCAAAAAGTTTCATCTTGGAAAAGGGGACTTGCATTGAATGATCACAAAAATTAGTAATTATTCAATGGTACTAAGCTGTTTTCATACGAACTTTCAAAAAACACACACCTCTATTAAATCCCCCATTCTTTAGTTTGTAAGGCATACGACGTCTTATATTGACATTAAATATAGTCAAGGACTATTTTGAGCACCATGTAGAAAATGATTACTATCTTAACATTTTCCTTCGATATTCGAACACCTGAAATACAATTACACACAAAGCTAAATGCAAACCTCTTAGGCTCTTACCAAGTGGAGAAGACTATAGGTATACTCGTCATGCAAGAAGCCAGCCTCAATAAGCTACCTGCATCTGGACTTGTGACTTGTGGATATGCAATATGCATGCATCATGCGATTGCATGTGCATTGATGAAACTAGTGCATATTTGCAAATCGCCGATCTATCCAAAGATACTTTCAACGATCAGACGCATAGATTCACTATCGTGCCGCTTGCGATAAGCTGAATATATGTATACAAAATCCGTCCGCCCATTGTCGGCGATAAATCTCTCTGCTGTTGGCATCAACGCCATGATCATGGACCGAGATTTCACTCTATACCTACCTATAGTTATAGAGGATCCACAGCCTCACCGTCACCATCACCGCGCAAAATACCTACATATAGGTATACATGGACGTACATAATATATATACATACTCTCTTAAGCGCATGCCCAGGTGATGAATGTCTATGTTACTCGATCTAATGATCCAGAAATAAAGTTAATAAATCGTCTAAGTAGAAGAGCCTGTCTCCGAGGTCTTGCGCCTCTCCAACTCCGATGATGGAGAGTTAATCGCAAAGTTGTAAGAGTGTATATTATTAGCAGAGACCACAGAGTTTTATAATATTAAACGGTGCTGGCGTTCTGGAGTAATCTCGTAAATTGTGGCTTTCTGATATATGTATAGCTGTGTTTATATGTATTGTACAGATTTTGTAATTGCGGGCGAATTCTGACCGACATATAAGAAGCTATGCTCTTGATGAAGCGTATCTCTGACAAAAACCTGTCCCTGGAATATCAATTTGATGTGCGTATACAGTTTAGGTGTGGAATATATACTGTTACTTTGGGGGAGTACAACGCATGCCTGAAAACAAATACAAAAGAAAGAATGTAGGTACTGCTATTGGTATGTTCTAATGGCCTGAGAAATAAAATATAATAAAGCTTTATTAAACTTATAAGGAATGTTATTTGGGTGAAGTCAGTTATCTTTTATATTATTTCTATAGTCTAGAGTCTAGACTCACTTTCCAACTCTCATACTACATCGATTTTGACAAATGAGGTGTCAAACGAAGCGAAATTACCTGCTGATTTGACGAATTATAATTTTATTTTAAAAATGTTAATAATTTGTTCAAAAACAGCATATGTTTTTTTCTTGCGTCTTTATTTTTATGTAATTGCGAGAATTCTAGCGCACGGGTAGGCTAGTTTACTTTAAACATGGTATATACACATCATCGATCATTAATAATTAACCTCTTCAAAGTTAACACTAACCGCGTTTTGTTATCGCCATTAACCCCATATGAAAATAAAACGATACGGATCCTAAAGAATACAGTGTGGTATATATGCTCATCTCTTTTTTCCTTATGTTTTGTTTATTTTTGCACTACCTTACCATTTTGCAAAATTGAAAAGCCGTCTACTCACCAGAGTAAAAACTAACTTCTGGATCCATAAACGAAACAATGCTATTTTTGTATTACGTGTAAAAGATAACCCCAACCCAGAGACCCGTTGATAATAAAACGTGGCTATTTTCTTATTCTATATTTACAACAGTGACAAAATGTCATTATTTGTTTTATTTCACACCAATTATTTTATGACAAACAATTGGTTTAGTACTGGATTTGTACAACTGAGAAGTTTTCATAACTTCATCCATTAACTTAACATTAGGAATGTTTGGAAATTCTTAAAAAAAATTCAAAATTGGCTGTCAAAACATACGAAAAAAACGGCTTGAGGAAATTTCGAGTTACCGAACATATAGACCTATAATTATGAATCCGAATACATTATGTAAATAATCCAAAATCAGCCAATATTTTCGACATACACACATAAACTTTTCCATTATTAATTGCTTACATAATAGTGCTGATCACTTTTTTCTTCTGTTCGTTTACTTGCCCAAATATGCCTGTTTCTGCCAGTTTCTTTTTTTATATGAACGTAACGACAGTCTTTGCACTAAAAGTAGTAGAAATTGGGAGTTTTGGGAAGTAAACGTACAAGATTATAATAATATATTGAAAAAGAATGAACGTACTCATTCTTGTATGGCACCTAGAGCCTATGTATTTTACGACATGTCGTCATTTTATGACAGAAATTTGCCATCTGTCGTGCAGTAGGCCAGCATTATTCTGCGTTTCTCACAAAAAAATTACGTCAATCAAGACCGATACCTCATATGTCAATATGTACTCTGTTTTGGGATTATTCTTCATGATCCTGGTAACTCGTAAAAACAAATAACTATATAATTTGTTTGCAAAATATTCAACAAAAAAAAGTTACGTATACGTACCATTGCACGAATAACATACGTTCTGAGCAAATGTGATCATGCATTGAGTATTTGAATTCTTTCAGGTGAATCTACCAATCGTTATTACGTATTTAAAATTTATCTGTCAGTTGTGATATTTTACCGATCAAAAACTAATAATAGGTCTGTTCCTGTTCATATATGTATACACTATACACCTCTCATAAGGCAGTAAAATGTTGGAACCGCCATGTATCCGCCTATATTATGTGTAGTATTAAACTTTAGGACCCGCAGCAATGGAAAATATTTTCATTTTTCTTTAGAAGACATCAATTGATTTGAACTTGCTTATTTAGTCCTTGACCCCTTTCAGAAGAGGAGATTTTGTTCTATGTTTTAAGGTCTCCCACACCAACGCGAATCTTTCATGGGGACAACGAAAACAATAAAAACAACGTGTTTTCGCGTTGGTGTGGGGCAACCTTTAAGCAGAAAATTTTACGAATGATAAAATGGATTTTAAAATTTGAAAAGGACATCTAAAATGTGTTCAATAATTAGGTCTGTTCATATTACCGAACTCATCCCATCATGAAGGAAGTTCTTTAACATTCACAAGCGTGAAATTAAAAAAAGGAATAGTCAAAAAATAAAAGTTTGGATCACCGTCACTAAAGTCACTTTATTAATATGCAAATAAAATTCATGAAAAAAGTATACATATATTAACAATAGACGCTTTCGAAATTAAATACAATACCACAATTATTATTATGACAGACTCAGATGTGTTTGCATTTGGCATTAACTTGGTTTCCAAAATTAGCAAAGAGTGACAATATATTGTATCTACTGAATACTGATGTATACATTTATAGTAGGTAATTCACAAATTGATCTGAAAAAACAAAAGATCGCCAAAAAAGAATGACATAACTTTTTGAAATGGACTCCAATCATGTGTCATATGCTTGTGACAGAACACTTTGTCGGAAATTCAACTGACATCTGTTATGTGTTATGACATCTGTTAACGGTTCGAGTAAACCTGATTGTAATGTAGATAAATTAAAATTCTTACGAAGTTAGAACAACACCTTTATTTTAAGATGGTGTTGTTATATGCATCTCGGGGAGTTTTTAGCTTGGGTATATCTTTCTATTTAAACTTAAAGCTTTCTTGAATCGTTGTTCGTGGATAGATCAATGTTCTGTCTATGTCCACTGTAGTTTGTAGTCCTATATAAACATTGGATCGACCCGATATAAATAATAAACCATCTGTTCTTGGATGCCATTGTTATCTATTGAAATTCCTCCCAAAGTCAAAAGCAAGACGTGTTTTAAGTTTAACCATTTGTGGATTCAATGTCTGAGTCCAAATATGAAGCTGGCAACATAATTTCTAGTTATAGAATCTACCTCTATGTAAGGATGTCCTATGTCGTTCAGTTTTTATATAGCTATTAAACCTAGTCCTTTATAGTTGAAGAAAAATGATGGGGTTATATGGCGCCACACATTGTAGGCACCTTCAATTCCAGTTCCAGGGTTAATATCCGTCAACTGCATCACAGGTATATCGCATCGCGGTCTTGGAAGATCGCTTGCATGCCATTCCTTACGTCTCGCTTATTCATATGGTTTATGGTCGCGTTCTCTGCTCATTGCAGCTGAAGCAATTATTATTAAAATATTTCATTGCGAATTGTAAATGGGTTTGCATTTCATTATACAACCCAGCAAAGTTGGACCACCTTGCAAGTGAAGAGATTGTGTTTCATCTTGCAGTTTGCCTTCATCCAACCTCTAGGCAATAAAAAAAACGAGAGGACTCCTTAAATGGAATTCGATGAATTGTTGTTTATGGAAGTGCTGCCCCGTTTGGGCTGGGTTCTTCGTTTATGATGATTTGGAGATCAGAGAGATGTAAAGCACACTACTCGTTTATAGGTACTATAATACACCAGGGAATGAAGAGAATGCATATCTTATGAACCTTCCTATATATACTGTGGCAAAGCACAATCCCAAGGGGTGCCATGGAGCGACGCCTTTCCATAAAAAAGAACACCAACAATTTGTTGTTTTTTGTTATGTTAATATATTCACGGTGTAGCAAAGACTTGGTTTACTATAAGTATACTTAAATTCATATACCTGCAGGTGTTATCTTCTTTATCACATAATTAAATGGCTGCTATAGTACTGGTTTTCAAAAATAGAAACTTTCAGAAATTCGAACTATTGTTGTAATGAATAGGCCCGTTTGGCACCTTGAAATTTTTTATAACTCACAAGTGTCAGGAAAACACTCAGCTTGTGAAAATTCGTAAAAATACCAAGTCACCAAACAGACATGATATTAGCCTAGTTCCTTTACTTTGAAACTCTGTGCATTTCTGTGAATTTCTGCATCAAAGTCTGTCAAAGTTCATATAAAAAAAATAAAATGACGTAGAAATTCACACAAATGCACACCTATTCATTAGCAATTTATTAAAAATTATTACAATAACACTTAAAACAAATAAGGGTCTAGATATACATCACCAAAATTTGTAACAATCTTGACCTTGGATTTTCTGTTCTCGGAAGTGTAAAGTATCGAAACAAATTTTAAGTATATCAACCTCCCAGTGCTTCCCCCGTGTTTTACCTTTTATTTTTTAAATTGATTTAAAAAATCATTGATTTCAATTCCTATTCAAAGTATGTATGTATATAGCTTGTGCAAGATGCCGATAAAGAAATCTCGATGCTCTGTCAAAGTCAGCAATGAACTGCGCTGTTTTTGTGCTATAAGAACGTATTTAAGTATAGTAAAGCCCTCTCTCAAAGAACCAAAGAGACCTTGCAACTCACCAGGCTGACGAGTTTTGGAATCTATCTCGGATGGTTTTCGCAGCAGCGGAAGACCCCACCCACAATTGCGGGCACAAGTGGAGAATAACCTTAGTGTGAATTCTAAAATTTATCAGAATAAAAGGTGGTCCAGGGATGAAGCTGGTTTCAGTTTCTGAGTGCTCTATACATATGTAACATACTGCACTTAAGAACTTTATTTCCGCACCATTCTCAGCTGTCATTCTGCAACATATATAACCTAACTTAAGTTGGCAGCTAATTTGTCAAATACTTTATATACTCTGACGCAAGCAATTCAATCCCGGATCTGAATTTCTACTTTGCAAAGTCGTCGACCATCAAACCATACCCACATCAACCTCATTAAAAAAAAATCCAATTTAAATATTATTCTCATTCAAATCAACCATCTCTCTGTCCAATTAAGCCTATACCTACCCAAAGCCGAAGAATTGATCTGAAGCTTCTAAGCCCAGGTGCACATATATGTACGTATGTGAAATAAAAACAAAACTTCGTTCTCATTCATTCCAATCCATCCATCCACTTCAAACACAAAGAAGCTAGTAAGTATCAAGTTTGTGGCCATCATCGGCGGCTCTTTTAATTGATTGTTTCGCATTATCGCCGGCTTGTCAAGGCTTTGGAGAACAAAAGATGGAAAAATGTCTCCAACAAATCACCGTCAATATTCCGATTATTATCGATTACGTTCACGTTGCTTTGCCGCCTATAGTGCGGTCACGCTCTCTGCGCACCAATAGCGCACCTTTTAAAATAGACCACACTATACACAACACAATGTATAAACACACACAATATTGTTTGCCCCCTTTGCTCCTATTTGGGACTCAAGTAATAGATCCCAAGTGTCGTCCGTGTCTCCAAGACGCGACGTCAGTCGATGTCGACATAAATTCCTATTATCGAGCGAATGAAAATTTATCGCCCCCAGACGATAGCACGTTTTGCCAAGAAAGACAACAACATCAGCCACGACTTGGACTTGGCTTGGCTTGGCTCGGCTCATGAACGGCACTGTGACAACAACGACATCTACGACGACTAACTATACGACGAAAACAACAATATTCCAGTGGTAAATGGCGGAGTCTTGAACGATGGCGGAGACGTTTCCTGTGCGCGCACAAAGTACGTGATGAGGCTTCAAAGTCCAGCGTTGATTGGCGGTGATTAGTGCTGATTATTTACAACGAATGCGTCGCCTCTTGATAGCTGGCGAACTGTTCGTTGCCCGAAGTCTGTTGGACACCTCAACAAAACACGTAGTTGACATGGCTACGAACTCGGCTCAAGACTTCCAGAGAACCATGGCTGGAGTGAACAAACACAAGTGGAGACCATGTTCCAGAGGTCTGGCTTAAGTTTAAAAATAGATACGATTAGATATGGTAAACTAAACGCATATGCTGAATGCTCTTGCATTAGGATCGGTTAAATCCGTCGAACAAATATGTTGTTTAAAGGTATGTGTAGTCAATTGGGTGATAATTGCTGTAGTGGGTGTGGATTGGATTTTATTGGACATAGAAATATATCTATATACGTCTATGAGCTTGTGTATATGGTGGTCTTATGGCTTGTGTGTCTTTTGGTTTAATTTGCATTCATAGCAGGAACCGGAAATGTTCAACTTGTGTTCTGCTATAAGCATGTGTGGTGGTGGTCTTCGATCTAAAATTAGAATTGAATTTGATTAGGAAAGGGAATGAACAACAATATAATATGCAATCTCTTATAGAAGAACGGATGAATGTTTTTTTTTTGTTTAATGTCTTTTTTTAAATTGTGACACGAGACAACCGGTGGTGGTGTGCGATGTGACGGTGGAATAGGTAATATGTATATTGTATACGTATATCTACGTTTCCTTTTGAAAAGAGTTATTATATATTTGTTGCATTTTAAATGAGTGAAGACGGATGGTTTCATCATAAAAATGGTAAAAATAGCTTGAATTCATAATTTAAATATATGAACTGTATTGTTTTTCCAAATGTATTTTAAAATCAATTTTTAGGTTATGTTCAGCTTTGTGAAGGCGAGCTAAACATTAAATCCTTAAACAATCAACAAGTTGGGGATTCTGGTCGTACGTGTCTTCTGAAAGTTTGGATAAAGGTGTGTCGTTAAGGGAATGAATATGTTATGAATCAAAAAATATATTTTTTTTCTGCAGATTATGGACTTATGACGTTGTTCCAATATTTACATATGTGCCGAGTAACTAATCAGAATTTTACTCAGAAATTGTGAAACAGGCCTGTAGTATCACAGTACAAAATTATTAAAGATATAGTTATGTATGTATATCATTTTCATTACCTATAGTGTTTACTTATGTTCAGTCATGCGCATCTGTCAAAATTGAAGAAAATGGTGAACTCAGTGCCCCTTCATTTGTTTAACTTCAATATTTTGTTGTTGTTTCTCGTGATGCCATTTTTAATATTTGACTGCACTTTCAACTTTGACAAAGATGATATTAAAACTTTCAACTTTGACAAAGATGATATTAAAAATTATAGACCAATTGCTAAGTTATCCGTTATTCCTAAACTCTTCGAGGCTATTATTTGCGAATCACTATGTTTTTATGTTAAATCAATTATCGCTGCAAATCAACATGGTTTTACAAAAGGTCGCTCTACTGTGACTTTTTTAATGGAATTGGCAGAAAGTTGTATTGATTCGTTTAAAAAAAGAAAACAAGTAGATTGTGTCTTCACCGACTTCAGTAAGGCATTTGACAAACTCTCACATCGAGTTTTGTTATTAAAATTGAGGAAGATGGGGTTTAGCGAACAGTTTGTATCGTGGCTCCAGTCTTATTTATTTGATAGATTTTATTCGGTTCTTTTCAATGGCTGTGAATCAATTAAGTTTAAGGTTAACTCTGGAATACCACAGGGTAGCCATTTAGGACCCGTACTTTTTATTTTATTTATTAATGACTTACCGTCTCTTCTGAAATATTCCAATTGTCTCATTTATGCGGACGATGTTACAATCTTCAAAACTATTGAAAATACTCGAGATTGTGAAGAGTTTCAGTGTGATCTTAATTCTTTTTTCGATTGGTGTGTTCGTAATTGTTTGACTCTCAATATTGATAAATGTAAAACTATTACTTTTACGAGAAAGCTATCTGTATCTCCTGCAAATTATTTTCTTAATGGTGTATTATTGTCACGAGTTAGCGATTTAACTGTCCTTGGTGTCCTATTTGATCAAAAACTTGACTTTATACAACACATCAACTCCATAACTAATAAAGCTAATTCAATTCTTGGGTGGATAAAGAGAGAGTCAAGGCAGTTTTCTGATCCTTTTGTTATCAAACAGCTTTTTGTGACATTTGTGCGACCCATTATTGAATATGCTTGTCAGGTTTGGTCACCCCACTATGACTGTCACATAGCCAGATTAGAACAAGTGCAAAAAAGATTTCTGAGGTTTGCACTCAGAGGATTGGGTTGGGAAAATCCTTACGAACTCCCGCCTTATAACAACAGACTGAAACTGATAGACATGCCTAGTCTTGAGAGCAGACGCTTGTATTTATCTTTTGTCTTCATTGTGAAACTTATAAACGGAAACATAGACTCTTTGCACCTTCTGTCTCGCATAAACTTTAATATTCCCCAAAGGAGTTTGAGGAATTTGTCCGAATGCATATTTATTTCAAATTATCGGACTAATTATGAACGATTTTCTCCTCTCAATAAAATGTTTAAATTATTTAATTTTTTCAACAGTAAATATACTAATTTGTTCAACCAAACTGTTAATACTTCAATTAAATTTAAATCAACTTTTTTTCAATTTTGTAACATGTACATATAATTATAACCTTTAAAGCTAGCAATTAGCTGAGTTAATAAATAAATAAATAAATAAACCTGCACAATATAACCTTAGATTTATGTGCTGTGTTAAGTATTTTGTTTAAATTGTGTATTTAATTTGGTAAATATTCACTCTAAATCAGTTTATATAGAAATCACCGGTTAAATAGACAACAAAATATGTTTAAAGTTTTTGCCTATTACATATGTAAGTCATATGTGCCTAAATGGCACTTTTTAGAGAATATTCAAATTTTTAGAAAATTAAGTTTCAAAATGGAAGTGACTAAAGAAATTGTAATTTATAACAGTTTTGTTTATGAAGGTACCTACATATAAGTAGGTATTTAAGCTTTTATTAGCTTACTCAAATAACACTCGGTTTTTGGTCACTTTTTAACTTAGTAAATTATCGATTTTTCGTCTTCAAATAAATATGCCTGAAAAAAATTTTGTTAGTTTTAAAAAAAAAAGTTTAAATTGAATTCACCTGTGTATACTGTAAAGGTAGAACTAGAATAGGCGGAAGCCAACGTTAGTGGTCGTACGAAACAGAGCGAAAACAAGAAATTCATATGACGCGCACATAATTGCGAAGTGGAACTTTTCGTTTAGTTTTCGTTAACTTTTGCCGTCAAACGCAAGAGCGTTCACCGACCGCTCTTTCGTAAGTGGACTGACAGCTAGCTTCAAAAATAAAAAAAAAATCACTTCCAACCACTCAAGTGCATTATGGGTGACTTATGAATTTGACGTTTTGGAAAGCAACTTTTCGTTCGGTTTTGACACTAGCTACCGCCTATTCTAGTTCTACCTTAAGTCTATATAGTACATGGATTCCCTTCATAGTTTATCCTCACACACACGGTCTTAAAAAACACTTTATTTACTCAGTAAGTAGGTATCCCATATACCTATTCTTTTTTTAAAGGATTTTTGTCCGTTAATATAAAACTAAATATTTTATCTATATAACCGAACAATGCTATATGTATTTATTAAGAAAATGCTTGCTTCAATTGTATTAATTCTCGTGCTGTGTAAATTGAGCCAACTGAACAGCTCTGCCACGTAACAGCTCTTCGCATCTGGTGGACTCTGTGATTCATGTCCGCAAACATTTTTATGTTTTGGCCCACAATGGAATCAGATAGTTTATCGTCTGATCAGAAAGGTTTTAAATCATTTCGTTCTGTTTTGTCTTGTTTAACGCAAAGTTATACCAGTTAGCAGCCACAAAATGAAAAACCTTTTCCCTGCGCCAGTTGCCGCTATATGTATATGGAGCCATAACAAACACTTCGTGCCCAACAGGGGGGCTACCTATATACTCATACATACATACAACTCTGACTTCGAGGAGAAACTCCACTTCAACAAGGATTACGCTACGAAGTGCTTTCTACATCAGCGTGCGACACACTTTGAATTATACTGGACGTAGATAAGCCAGAAAAACCATGGACTTTTTGTTCCCGCAGTCATGTATCGAAGCAGCAGAAGGAGCCTCGAATCGAAGGCAGCTGGGGCCTTTTCAGCGTAACAATATTGTTATACTCTGGATTATTTCATATTGTTGATAAAAATCGCAAATCACGAAAAAGTCACCTTGTCCAACGATGGAGTCACAGCAATCCACGTACCAGTGGACAAAGTCTTGTCTCCATGTTGCCATGTCAACTGCATTATTTGCATGTTGCCTCGTACAACAGGACCAAAAAGATTCAGCCACACTCTCGGCTCGGATGATTTGCATTTTCTCTCATGTCGCTCAGATGCTGGAAAGTCTCCCGATTTGAATCTCCCCCGAACAAACAGTTGTTGTGTATAGGAAAGAAGTAGGGAGTAGTTGTATAGTGGAAAGTTTTCTGGCTCCTTATCGATGCACGTGCTGTTGTTCTCCTACTACTACTACTACTACAACTATAACTACGTCTGCTGCATAACTTCTGCATGCTATCCTATCTTAGATGGTGCTGCATGCAACCCTGCATGATCCCTGCAACCTTCAGAGTCCAGTTCAACTGTCGGTTTGTAGATTTATGGGCGCCGTCGTCGTTGAATTCTTTACTTGTGTCGTGTGCTGATTTCTATCTGTATTAGGGCTTCTGAGTGGAGTCCGTTTGTTAATTTAAGCTCAAATTCGCTCTAAAAAAAAAGAAGAAAGATAGATTTTAATGGAGATGAGCAGTTAAGTACGGAAGACAAGCGCATGCAGAGGATAACGAATAGCTTAGTCAGGATAACCTGACATTTTGTGTGTTTATGTTGGGCGTTTGTTAGTGGGGTGGCTATGGCGAATAATTGCATGAATCAAAGATTCATATCATATTGAATGGACACGTGCAGTAAAATATTATATTCAGGGATGTATAAGAAAAGAAACTGTACAATGAAACAGAAATAAGAGGGTGAAATTTAACGCATTAATCTTGAAGTTAAGATGTTAAGCGCATATAGTAAATGGGTATTATGTTGTTAGATAAGCCAACAACGGTGGGAGTGTAATTGTGTATGCGATGTATGAAAACAATAACCAGTACCTATCTTTTTAATGCGGTAACAACACATGCCTTCTATGAATAAAACATAGATGTATAATTTTCTTTTTGGGGAAAATGTCACTTTAAAAAAAAATGGTGCAACAAAACCCACTTTTTATCATATACTTCTCCATCCTCTTAGTGTTAATTTTGATTAAAAACGAAATTGCGTTGGGCGCCATTTTGTACATTTCATCCTATCAAGTTCTCACCAATCTTTATCGAAGATTTTGATTAACTTCATATATTTTAATTATCTTCTATACAGATTTGTCAGAATTTAAACGCATGAAATGAATACAATGGCGCCCAAGGCAATTCAAAGATTTTTTTTTTTATTTTAAATGTTTGTCCTTTAAATTAAGGTATGTTGAGTTGTGTCGATTTTTGTATTCGGGCCGCTGATATTTATCGCGTTCATAGATCTAAACCTACATACATATACCTTGAACCTTTAGTCCTTTGAAAAGTTAAAGCTCCAACACAGATTTGTTTGTTTATCAACATTATCTGGACGGATTCGAAGTCCCAAGAAATTTGAATAATATACCTTAATTAAATTAACTACGAATAGGTAGGTATATTCTATAAAAAAAAATATTCTTAAAAAAAAAAAAATAAGTTAGTTTTGTGTAGAAAATAATTCTAGACAGCAGCCATTGCACCTGTAAAGCGCAGGCTTTCGATCAATATCGAAAATGGGCAGCCATTTGTATTCCTAGCACAGCACTCTCTCTTTTCGGGTGATGGGGTGAATGTACAATGTACATACAGGCAACCCCAAGTATATCCTTATTTGGATACCATTAACGAAGCTCCATTCTGAAGTTGCGTACTAAAACATGGGGCATGCAGTTGTTAAGAAAAAAACGGAGAAATCAAGTGACACGCCTTTTCTCATTTCCAAAGAATAAAACGTGTGTTGTCATGGAAATATTTAGATTTAATATACAAATCGAGCTTTTAGTGCGGCAACTCATCCCCCATTTATTCATTTACCCCTACCTATATTCATAGGTACCTAACAAATCCATTACCTGTCTATAGTGGCAGCCATTTTGAAATTCCAATTGACTTTTGAGTTAACAGACTTTTGTTAAGGTTTTGGGGGGCTCGCTGAATGAGGTAACTACAACAGTGAGTATATAAATGATGTCTTATTTAGTTGCATGTCGTTGATGGTTTTTTTATGTAAATAATATTTGAAATCCACTTGATATTCTGCGGATGAGGTTTTTTTTATTGATATTTCATAAAATCTATATGCTCTATGAGTGGCGTTAATGTTTCTTTAAATACAATTTTTTGAAGGGTAGAGGAAAGAGAGGGTGAACTGAATTATCATAAACTGAGTAAGTATTAACAAAAATGTTCGCTGATTGAATTTATGAATGTCATATAAACAAGATAGTGTTATTTGTTTGGTAAGTATACCTAATAAAGAATTTTAACGTCTTCCTTTAGAGTTTCACTCGTAATGCATCATCTCAACTCAACTCATTTATACTCATCAAAATCTCGTTGGTCGTATCAGACATTTTAAATTTTTCAACACTTTCTTTGTTGGCAGGGGCAGCAATAATAAATTATTTTTGTTAAAGATAATTATATGTACCTGAATACAGTTTTAAATTGTACGTATGGATACGCATAAATGAAAAAAAAATTATTCTCTTTCAAAGGTATCCCTTTAACTGGGTGCTAATAAATCAACACTTATGGTCATATTTCATTTTAAAAATTACTTTTTTGCGGGATAAAGGAAAAGAAAAAAAGAAAGCTTATAATGTAGTTTGGTATATGTTTATGAAAACAAAAGATCTGCTAAGACTTTTTATATCAAATATTTTTTGATTTAGCAGAATTATGAAGTTTGTAACTAAGAATTAATATTCAAGCAAATTCGTCTTTAAAAGCCATTGGATTATTACCGGCTGAAAATGGTGACGCTGACAGAAGAGAATTGAATTTCGATCAACTTTGTACTAAACCATATATTATGTACTTATATTTCTTGCTAGAGTTACAGCTTCACATTAAGTGTTTTTCTTTTAATTTGGCGGTTCAGAAAAATGAAATATCAGAGATTTTTTTCACTCAAAAAGTGAACAATTGAATCCAAATTCGTTTTCCTCAGAATTTTGACAGAAATGCTGGGGAATCCTGTTCATGTAATTCAGATTGCTGAGATCTTTAAAGTCTCATTTTTGTGAACATGCCTTCTGAGCTCAAAGAGCACTCCCCGAGGTATAGCTCTGAAGAAAAAAGAAACATAAATTCTAAGCTGTAATGAGCGCTCTGAACTAAAAAAATAAACATAAACTTATTTTGTATAAACTCGGGTAAAAAACGACTAACATATATAGCGCTATATATTCGTATCTTTCAACCTGGCGTTATGCTATACCGAGCTATTAAAATACAAAATTTTCAAATTTAAACTACTTTTATGCAATTTTTTGTATTTAAATTTATTGATTGCATCATTAAATTCATAGAAAATCTTTCCCCCTACTACGATTAGCGAATCGAACGTTCGAAGTAAGATGTTTTCATTAGCGAACTAGCACATTCGACATACCACGGTTGGCGAACTTTACAATTCGAGTTCGAAATTCAGTGCTACTATAAAAAAAATAACAGAAATAAATAAAACGTCAACTCATGAAATTTCAAAAAAAAATATTGTTTTCATTAATTGATAATTTGCTTCTTTATTAAAAATATAAAATCAACCAAAGTGATAAGCAACACAGATTTGTTTTTTTTTTAAGAAAACGAAACCCACAGAAAAAATTAAGAATGCTTCGACTGCGCAAGAGTATTCGAGACAATTCTGCAATGTCTTGGAACTCCCCTGATCATCTGTAAGTAGAAAATATATTTTGTACTGAAAATTCTTTTAAGACTAATTTTTTTAAGCTTTAGATCATATTTTCGACTGAATAATGAAACGTTTCTTTTCGTATTCAACAAGTTGCTATACTAAAATTACCTTGTGCCCTAAGATTTTTTGCCAGTGGGAGTTATCAGAGCAGCGTAGGAAATGATTTTGACCTAGGCTTGTCACAATCCTCGGTTTCCTTAATATACTAAAAGAAGTTGTGTGTGCAATTGAAGACAAATTATGCCCAACCTGGACCCATGTTCTGGAACTCGGCGATAACTTTTCGTGGCGAGAAACGGCGAAAAATGGAACAAAAATGGAACAAAACTCATAGGAATCCTATTGGTTTTGTTCCATTTTTCGCCGTTTATCGCCTCGAAAAGTTATCGCCGAGTTACAGAACATGGGTCCTGGATCAGTCTAAACATGTCACCTGATGAAAACAAAACGCGTTTTTTTCAACCAGAAAAAAAACACCTTATGATACTGATATGTTAAAAGCATTCAAAACAAGGAACATTTTAGTAATGAACTTTAAAGTCAGAAAATTATTTAGTATGTAAATGTCTTGCTAATTCTTCCTTAATATCAGGCGTTATTGATTCAGAGGCCAGAGCTGATTTAAAATATGCCAATAAAAGTTATGTATTAATTGTCTTCAAATAAGGAAGTGATATCACAAAACTTTTATACAACTTAACCCAATTGTATTTTTCAGAAAAAGTAGGTAGGAAGCCATCTAAAATCTGCGAGAAAATTCTATTGGTGCAAATAAAAGATTAAAAATCATCGACTAGGTATAGCTTCTTTTTTCTATATGTATACAAGTGTCATTATAGTATGATTCAAGACGATTGTATCTTCCTTGAAAATTACTCCAAACATAAACTTTAATGTGATGTAAAACTTGTGGTTATATTAACCACTTCCACTTCCAATCTATAAATCTCAATTTGTAAGAATCCTATATAGCCTCATGAAAAATCCAGCATCAGGTCGTTAGTCTAAAAGTTACGTATGCATCTAAATCACAATCAGAAAACGAAGGACATTCTCCACTCTAGGGTATTCTTATACAAAATATTGCCAGCTTTAACGTACACACATAATTCACGTCGAATCCAATGGCAATGGATTGTTTCCTTGACTATAATATCTACCCATTCGCACCAGAGCACAAAATTGTTGTTCGTCTGAATATAACACTACACTACGTCTGCAATTAGTTAAAGTGTAATAAAAATCTTATTTGAGAACGAATGCGCGCACTATACACATAGGCAACAGGAGAACGCAATTCGTATCGTGCAAACGCCCCCCAGGGACTCCATTAAAAATATTAAAACGACCATGTCGCGCATAAGTTCGCAAATCAGTTTTATGTTCGTCCCCTGTAGGTGCGCACGTGTGCATTTTTGCTGCGTCCTTTAAGCCATACACGATTCTCTCATCATAACCCCAGAGCCAAAGTGAAACAATGTAAATAAGGACGTTGCGCCCGTGTTTATACGTGCTCAAGAACAATTTCATATTATATGCATCGAATAAGATGGAAGCCAAAGCAATGTACGATGTGCCTATACGTACGTTTGTATACTTTGATACAATGCAAACGTTAATGAGAAGAAATCCAATAAATGTCCTTTTGCACGTGTTCAATAAGTGAATCCCCCTCGGTCTTTGGCATTTGGGTATCTAATTCCGGTCACGTGAACGATGAGTTATGTAAAGAAAATTTTAATGAAATTCCTTGAATTGTTTGACAGACAATATAAAGTGGGGATGTATATATGTATAAAAGGACGACCGGAACTTCATCCATTATACATATATAGTTGCCATTGGTTGCTGTTTTTTTTACTTGTTCCTTTTTTTAGATAATGATTTTTAGTCTTGACATCTTTCCGAAACATGGTAGAAGTACACACACAATCCGAGAAATCGATTTTGTATTAAACAGACCGAAGTCACACTCTCACAACAGGATATCCTTATAGTAGACTCCTTACTTAGCGACGACGCGACGCACGGTGGCGTGGCGTCGGGTGGCGACCTTTGTATAATGGGAAGATATTTCTTGGAGTTCCATTGGGGTGTTAAATAAAGTGGCATTTATTCGTACATATAGAAACCACTGGGGGCACAACAGAAAGGATCTATATACTTTGTAACTTTCCAGGGTTTGTAAATAGAAGGAAGAAATTCGAATAGCTTATAGTTTCAATGTAAGGAATATAATTTTGAAATCTGTTTAAGGAACAGGACTTATATAGAAGGTCCATCCAGCCTAATATCAATTTTTCATAAGATATATCACATTGACCAAATGTCCATAATTTCACCAAAAACTAAATAAACAGCATAATGTTGGTAATAGCATGATACTACTTAATGATTAACTAATTTAAAAGCTCTTTACTAAAATTTTCTTAGTTTTAAACATTTTTAAACTACTATCATACTACATACTAAATCTATTTTCTGAATAAACTTCAGCTGAACACGCCTATTCTGTCGATTTTTCAAGTTATGATGGTTTCAATTTGTAAGCCAAAAGAACTCTTCAGTGGTTATACACCCTGATGCTTCATTAGTGTAATGTGAAAGTTTTTCAATATAAAAAATAAAATGTTGTACCTACCTATGTACATATATTACAAATACGTCCATCCTTGCTTCTTTCATTTCTTTTAATGTTCTTATAAGATCGTCCAATTAAATAGTGAACAATATTGTATTTCTGAGAATTTTAGTCATTAGTTCAAATAAAAAACCAGCCACGTGTCCTCCATATTAATGACAATTGACAATAGCTATGCTTACCATGTACCTCTGTGTGTGCCTCTTATTTTATCAGCATTCTTTCCCAACTCCCTATAGTCCTCGATTGAGTAAATCAACGAAACAACGAAACTAACATCATCAAACCACCCACCGAAACACCCTTATGCCCTGTTCAGTGTACAACAGTGAATGCAAGCTTAAGCTACCGTTGCCGCCAATTCATGTTTTTGGTTTTTGGTCGGGCCACTAAGAAAACAACAGCCGCCGTCACCGTCGTCGTTCGTGATCGGAAGCCACGTGCCAGTGTTGTGGTGAATAATGCATCAGGGCCAACCCCTTCTTAAAGCTGAGGTCATGTCTCCATTCGTCAATAATCATCAAAAAAAGTGAACTAGGTACGATCTACTTAATAATACATACCTACCTACCATCTATACCTTTAAGCTCCAGCTGTTCGGTGTGACATGAAAGTTTCTAAGTTGCACGTGGCTTCAACCCATGGAGATGGAGACACTTTTTCTACGTTTTTGTTGTTGTTGTTGTGATTGAATCAGTTCCATGCTAATGGCGACGACGACGCCGAATGATCCCGTTAGCATAGCAAATTGTTATTCACTCAATAGTCATGCAATTCAAATGTATAAAATTTAACACAATGGAATAAAATTGTTTCAATAATTGTCCAAAAGAGAGAGGTTTTTTTTTTTGTTTTGTAAATGAACAACATTGAATTCAAAGGGTGAGTGAGAACAGGAAGGAATTCGTAATAAAACACTCAGATTTTCAGCCATGAATTTAATTTGTGACATTCAAAAACTCGAGTAGGTAAAACATATAGGCACCAAGAACTCAAAAGCACTTAAAAAGCTGTTAGAATCATTTGAAACCTTAAAACAATTACAATAAATTGCTACTTTTTCATAAAACTTATTCACATCAACAATTTGACTGACGAGAATGAGAACGGGATAGGTACAAATCGAATATCCCGTGATTTAGTTGCAATAAAAAGTTCCACCCTTCAGAGGAAATAAAAACATCACACACATGGCAAGAAAATTCTTCAAATCTCAATAATATCGTTTTGAATTTTTGTGTGCAAGTTCGTTCATCACATACAAAATGGGGGAAAAGTAGACAATTCTAGTTGTATGTAGAATGGTTTACGGTTTCGAATTCTCCCCCTTTGGGATGCAATGCCAGCCGTATAATATTGAAAACATTCTTCGTGCTCAAGGATTGAAAAATAGAATTTCAGCGAAATATTTGGACACGTGTTCGGAAAAACTTTGTGGCAAATATATACGATTTCTTAACATTTACTTTTATATATTTTTAAAAATGGAATTCTCATCGGATTGAAGAGAAATATATGTACATAGGTATATAATACTTTCATAGATGCTGAAGATTCCTCTTCTAGATTTTGAATAAATGTGAGTCTTTGAGTGGCGTGTGTAGAGATTTGAAGGATAAACATATCTACGACCAAATACAAATATGTGCACATGAAAATGGACAAATATTGGACAATGTTCATTGATTAAAGTTTAATGAAATTTTAGATGGACATCTGTTACAAGGGTATGTAACTACACCTATAAGAAATAAAATAAAATAAAATCTAATCTAATCTGCGACTGGATGTCCTCTTTTATGTCCTTGTGGGTTAAATCTTTAACCCTTATCCATGTAAACTTTTTATTTTACGTATAGCCCCAAAACAAAAGGTCTATAATTGTGATTTTGCATGATCTAGGCGGCTAATTCAAAGGTCCAAAGCGTGAAGCAGCGCCCCCGTCTGTGGCAATCAAATGTCATCGAGATAACAGGCTACAATTTAAGGCAGCAAATAGTCCGTTATTATGGCGCCGTCACAGTTACAATCGGGTCGACCTCATTTTTGAAGAAATGTGTATCGATGATTCTATCAGCCAGAAAAACATTCCTCAGAGAACTCTGATTCTTTTAATACAACTCTATAACTTGAAGATGTAGTGGCTAGAATTTCTATCAGAAATTATCGAATAATACTGACCAAAAATATTATTTTATTTGTTTAAATAAAATATTAAACAGTTACACAATTTTTTATATATAAATATTTATTTATTTTAAGTTTTTATTTTAAAATTTACAACTTTTTTATTTTTTGTGACGACGACGCGTTTCGGAGCTGCTACTCCATCATCAGGTCGAATACTTTTGTTGTTTAGTGTTGTTGTTTTCTATCATTTTACTTGAGCTTTTTTAAATCTTCTGTTGTTGTTGTTGGTGAAAGTTTAGTTGTTCTTTGTTTGGGGTTTTTTAGTAATGTAGTTTTCTTTTTCTTTAGTTTTATTTTGTTGTTGTTTATTGTTTTGGTTGATTTTATTTTATTTTAAGCTTTTGTATGATTATAATGTTGTTTTCTTTTTTCTTTTATTGTTTATGTTCAAATTTTATTGCTGTTTCATATAATGCATTATGTTTAATTGTTAGTTTGTCGTTTAGTATGTTGTCCTGTTCTTGTCTGTAAGCTTTGTAAATTTCAAATTCTTCTGTCGCGTCAAGAATTCTGCCTTTTCTGCATATATGTATAATGTTTGTAAGTTAGTTTCAATGTCTGTGTAGTTATGGTTGTGTTCTATTAAATGTAATGCGTATGTAGATCTGGTGTTTGGTTTGGGTTTATGTTCTTTGAATCTTTCTTCAAAGGTTCTACCCGTTTGTCCGATGTAAAATTTGTTGCAATTATTGCATTTTAATTTGTAGACGCCGGAGTAGAATTTTGTTTCTGTTTTTGGTTTAAGTATATTTTGTATATTGTTGTTTGTTTTAAAACTTATGTTTATGTTTAGTTTTTTAAATTGGTTTGTTAATATTTGTGGTACTATGTTGGTATATGTTATTGATGTGTATTTTGGATTTTCTATTGTTGTTGTGTTTGTAATTTTGTTGTTGTTTATTTTCTTTTTCTTTTTATTTATTAGTTTGTCTATTGTTGTTGTTTTGTATCCATTATTGTACATTTGATTAGGTTTATTTCATTATAAAAATCATTTTTGTCCATTGGAATGGTAAATGCTCTATGTATGAAAGCATTAAATGCTGCCATTTTTTGTGAATGGGGGTGATGTGAATCATTATGGATTATTGTGTCAGTTGTGGTTTCTTTTCTATAAATTTTATATTTAATTTAATTTAATTTAATAAATAAAAAGAAAAAGAAAATAAACAACAACAAAATTACAAACACAACAACAATAGAAAATCCAAAATACACATCAATAACATATACCAACATAGTACCACAAATATTAACAAACCAATTTAAAAAACTAAACATAAACATAAGTTTTAAAACAAACAACAATATACAAAATATACTTAAACCAAAACCAAAAACAGAAACAAAATTCTACTCCGGCGTCTACAAATTAAAATGCAATAATTGCAACAAATTTTACATCGGACAAACGGGTAGAACCTTTGAAGAAAGATTCAAAGAACATAAACCCAAACCAAACACCAGATCTACATACGCATTACATTTAATAGAACACAACCATAACTACACAGACATTGAAACTAACTTACAAACATTATACATATATGCAGAAAAGGCAGAATTCTTGACGCGACAGAAGAATTTGAAATTTACAAAGCTTACAGACAAGAACAGGACAACATACTAAACGACAAACTAACAATTAAACATAATGCATTATATGAAACAGCAATAAAATTTGAACATAAACAATAAAAGAAAAAAGAAAACAACATTATAATCATACAAAAGCTTAAAATAAAATAAAATCAACCAAAACAATAAACAACAACAAAATAAAACTAAAGAAAAAGAAAACTACATTACTAAAAAACCCCAAACAAAGAACAACTAAACTTTCACCAACAACAACAACAGAAGATTTAAAAAAGCTCAAGTAAAATGATAGAAAACAACAACACTAAACAACAAAAGTATTCGACCTGATGATGGAGTAGCAGCTCCGAAACGCGTCGTCGTCACAAAAAATAAAAAAGTTGTAGATTTTAAAATAAAAACTTAAAATAAATAAATATTTATATATAAAAAATTGTGTAACTGTTTATTATTTTATTTAAACAAATAAAGTGTATTATACAACTTGGAGACAAAAAAACCCAAATCATGTATAAAAATATTATGACAATTTGATAATCACTACTTATAAAACTAGTACAGGTAATATCATTAGCGTTTTAATTTTTGTTCAGTTCTGCGCCTCTGTCAAAATCGAGGTATTATGGTGGTAAAATTGTGGATCCAGTGCCCCTTTACTTGTCTAATTTCAATATTTTGTTGTTGTTTCTAATGATGCGTGCTGAGTTCCTGTAGGCACTGGAACAGCCATTTTTAATTTTTTGACACTTCCAACTTTGACAACCTGTACAATATATTACCTTTGATTTGTGTACTGTGGTACATACCTACCTCTAGTGATGATTAAAAATTGGTGAACAAATCATCTCATTTCGAAATGAGGTATAATTTCAACCAAATCGACACCAAATTCTATAGAAAATTACGTAAAAACCTTACAAACACACCCAAATGGCATCCATTCAAAGTGGAATCCTTTGAAAATGTCAAAATTAGATGTATAAAAAATAGAAATAAAAAGAGAAAACAGCAACAAGAAGCCAAATCCAGTTCAACATGAAAAGAGATTATTTTATAAGAATTTTCTCTAATTTGCAAAATTACCGAGATTTCAACTCTAATGAAAACATAGTAAATAAAAGAGCATAAAAGATTCTGTTTGCCAAAGAGTCCATTCATATTTTTTAAATTAGTTTCGAGCTTTTGATTTCCCTTAATTTTAACAATATTCTTAAAAAAAATGCTGGTGAAGTCACCATTGCCACTACATGCAATGTGCATACAATCCTATACCAGATCAGACCTTAATTTTCATCTCTTGATAATTTATATAATATGATTTATTCGAGCCTATTCAAGCAGAAAGAATATCGAATGAAAACATTTATACATTTGTATCCATTATAAAATACATTTTATTTTCGTATCGATCCGTAGTTGCACAGTAGTTTATCTCATAATCGTCAATCAACATTTAAAAATTGATAATTATCATAAACTCAATAAAAAAAACACAAACAATAATCTTGTTTTTAGAACAACATTTCCAAGGATACACGTCACATCTTTGAGTCTTAATTAAAGCCGCAATATTGATCATGAGGTATATAGTTAATTAATACAAAACTTCATTTTCCATATGCAATGCAGGTACTCAATATAAATCTGCTATCGTATAAGGTTAAGCTTGCTTGCACAAATGTTGTCTTTATACTATATCGAATCCTCGGAGATTTCTCCATCTCTCGAGTATCGACTTGACTACAATCGTATATTTTTCATGTTTCATTGGCTGCGGGGCGCCTGCGCTTCCGAAGTGCATGAACGTACATACATAGTAAGAGTAGGTATATACGGTATGGCATGGGTAAAGTTATTAATGCGTATGACCAGAGTTACCATAGTCATAAAGAATACTTACACTGTAATCGGCAACAGCTCCATGATGTTCGATTTATGAACCATCCAATATGTGAGCTCCACCATACCTAGTGGCAGCGAAACATTTTCTTGGTGTACGATAAACGGCTTGGCTGACCAACTTAGGTTTTACACACAAAGGTGATTGCTCTAAGTGAAAATTGCCATAATTCAGTAAAAACTATGGCGTGTTCAATGCACATATACAGACTCGGATTGAGTCCGTCCCTCTAAAACGGGGATATATAAAAATTATTTATTTTTTTTGGAGAAAAAGTACGTGGACATTGGTGGCAAAATATTTGTGTTTTATTATTAAGAGTGAGTTTTAGTGGTAACTTCTGTGTGAGTTGTATAGCTGGAGACTGGAGTTATAGTGGGAGTGTCACTATACTACATATTATTATTATTCCCGACTTTACAAAGATTTGGATTTTGGCTTTATATTAAGTGTTTGGAAATTTATTGACAGGTTGCATTATTAAGGTACATGGTTGATTAAGCCGGCCCACTTAGATTTAAACAAGATCCATTGTGATTTTACATCATGAATGAAGAAAACTTACCTTCCTACACCGACCATCTAATTTGACCTTAAATGGTTAGACCATAAATTAATATTTAGCGCTCTTATTAATTTTTTTTCAAACGCTAAAAACCAGATGCTAAAATGACGTCGATTTGATGTCATTTGAACAGATGTCATTTTGATAGATGTCATTTTGACAAATGTCATTTTGACAGATGTCATTTCGATAGATGTCATTTTGACATGTCATTTTGACAGATGTCATTTTGACATATGTAATTTTGATAGATGTCATTTTGACAAATGTCATTTTGATAGATATCATTTTGACAGATGTCATTTTGACAGATGTCATTTTGATAGATGTCATTTTGATAAATGTCATTTTGACAGATGTCATTTTGGTAGATGTCATTTTGACAGATGTAATTTTGACAGATATCATTTTGATAGATGTCATTTTGACAGATGTCATTTTGACAGATGCCATTTTAACATATATCATTTTGATAGATTTCATTTTGACAGATGTCGTTTTGACAGCTGTCATTTTGACAGATGTCTATTTTATAGATTCCATTTTGACAGATGTTTTTATTTTATATACTTAAATAAAAATGTAAATGTTCGTTTGTTACTAATTTTAAATATTCAATAGATCTTCACCTATTGCTTTGAAATTTTTAAACTTTACACTTTTTCTAGGTGTATGCGCGTGTTTTATTGTACATAATATTCTGTTTAAAAACATCGCCTTATCAGCTTTATTGTAAAAATACTGAGGAAAGAAAATTTTTCAACCACTTGCTCAAAATTTGACTATTTATAAGCTAAAAATTGGGTAAAAATAGCAGGGTGACGATATCTTAAAATTCTATTTTGTATAGGAAGGTCAAAATATTCATTCTAAGCAATAACATTTGACGAACGCTACGGAACTGATAATTGGTAAATTTTTTCCTTCAAGGAAATGCGATTGTCAACAGATGGTTTAACGCGGTCCAGACTGTTGCATTTTGTATAAAAATGATGACTTTTTAAAATGATAAAATTGATGAAAAATAAGCTATTTTTATATAAAAACAGAATTGAAGAATGGAATCTGGCTTAAAAAAAGATATAACATGACATTGTAAGTGTTTTTTTTTTTTTGGGTTTTAAGTTAATTTTTTAGAAACTCCAAGATGTTGGCTTAAGCTCCACCTCGATTTTTACGAAAAAATGCAAATATGCTTCTAATACCCCCTCTAACGAATCGTGGAAGAAAACTGTAGGTACGTTTCTATTATAATTTTGCTTCAATATACTTAGTTTAAATTGCTCTAAAAATCATATTTCCACTAAAAAAGTAGTAAAGTACATTTTTAAATATCAATTTCTTCAAAAACTAGGAGAAATGTTAGCATATTTTTTTTAGAATTGATAAGAACATTGAATGAAACAAATATAATACTCAATAACCCAAAGTTTTGAAAAAACTAATTTCAAAAATTATTGATTTAATTTTTTTTTCAATATTTTGAGTTTGAAAATTATTTTTTCAAAAAGTACTCACTGAAATAATTTAATTTAAAAACAGAATTAAAGAATGGATTTCTGGCTTTAAAAAAATATGAAACTATAAGTGTTGCTGTTATTTTTAAATATTTTTTATTTATATTCAAGTCAATTTTTTAAGAAAATTCCAAGGTGGCTTAAGCTCCAACCCGATTTATCACGAAAAACTATACCTACATATAATCCTAATAACCCCTTCTAACGAATTGTGAAAGAAAAGTGTACAGTAAAATTTTTTCCAGATAAGGCATTTTTTTTACATAGCGATGACTTACCTTAATACTTCTTATCGCAGAAATCTCCCACATAGAGCTTTCGCCTTCTACCCCAGTAAACGGAGTCTTAACAAGGGGAGCAATTCTACAAAAATTTGGGTATTTATTAAAATCTAAAAACTAAGAAAATAATTAAAATTATATTATAACATTAGACTAAAATGGATTTTTCGTTCACACGTATCGAATTTTTCTTCCAGATTACCAATAAAAAGGGATGGTTCTTGCATTCAAGTGACGATATAGAAAATAAATATACGTTAACCCTTAGCACATTATTTAATTAAAAAAACTCAAGTATTGTAAGCAAAATTAACATTTTAGAATAAACTTAATTTGTTGGATGGCATAAATAATTTTGGAAATTTCGTTTTTCATTCTAAATATTTTTTAAGTGCAGAAATTTAGTTATAATGCAAACGGTCTTTAAAAGTTATTTAAAAGTTAAACAAACTGCTTTATTTTGATATTTTTAAGAACGCATACCAATATTATTGCTTTGAATCAGGGGGGTAAGTTAAAAGTTTTATATGTATGTTGGTACAATCGATCCACATTCCATTTAAAAGCATCCAAAAAGCAAATATATCTATGTATGTAAAAACATAAAATTAATCCCCTCGTCAGCACAGAATCCATCTTCCAGTTTGTTCACCCTCTATATAAGCTTTTGGAAGCACCATAAGACAAGAATTCTAATAAAAATAGCCCCCATACCAACGTGAAATTCTTTTGAAGTCTCAAATTGAACACGTGCACTTTAAGCGCAGATATGTTATATGAACAGACTAACTATCTTTCATAGAATTTCAAATTCGAAATAACATCCCTGGTGCGCAGCATTGAAAACAACCCCACAAATGTTGGGGTGTGTCAAAGCTAACGAGCTGCCATCCATGGACTTATATATACGTAATACGTATATATTATATTCATGACCCAAAAAGTCAATGAAAGTGGGTGGCAAAAAAGGATGGATGGGGTGTGGGTGAATTGGTGGTATTCATTTATAATAAACCACCCGTTGTTTGTATAGAGAGGGGTTGGTATATGCGATGGGATATAAATGTCCTATGGTATTATATAGGATTTGGCCTCGGGTTGGTTTGCTTTAGTCGGTTGGATTACATAGAAACAGTTTCCGCGTATACTGGGGTAAGGGAAGAAGCTTCAATGTGATATAGGGTGATTGCGCTATATAATACACCTGTAAGGAAATTTGATATATGTATATAAAGGTAATTTAGCAGAATAGCAACAACAACAATATTAACAGGTTTTCTCTGATTTTGAATTAAAATTATTTAAATTAATATTTTACCTTTTTTTTAATTTTCTTAAACATTAATTTCAATATCAATGGTAATAAATACATTGATAGCGTCACAGATATGTGAAGGACCAGAACCATTTACACTCTATAAAAACTTCTTTTTTATAGAATTTTTAAATCTATATGAAAAACCAAAATGAACAGTTTAAGTTTCCTGAAAATTATCAAATGGTGCAATATGTCACATTTGTATTTACTGACAGCAGTAGCCAGAACCTAGTGACTTACCACTCAGTCATTCATGTTTTTGGCAGGAATGATGGTCCCCTTTCAAAATCTGAACATCTATATATCTATAGGAAGATTTATACATGACAAGATACAATTGTTGGATTTGTCAATTTCTCGAAAAAGACAGAGCACAAAGCTTTCGGTGTGACAATGCTGTTCGGACATAACCATTATCTATACGGCATCGGTCATACCACTTTTAATAATGCTATTCAGTCGAAACTCAAACCAATCTTACTAAAGACCCTTCCTTCTATACTAAGAATCCTTCTTACACTTTGTCAACTTCAAAAGAAAATTTGATGGTAAGCTCATTCCTCTTTCTTCCGATAACGAAAACAAACTACCATCATTTTGTTTGCTACTTTTTTCAAAAAATATTTTACATTGTATCTGATTTCAAAACATACAACTATTTATCAAATTTCTCTCTGGGGCCATTTTTCACAATATCATTAAATATATAGAAAAAAATTCTAAATCAACTTAATGATAAATTTATTACGGGCTCCGTTGTTCTACCTGCCATATTTCTAAAAATATCAAAGAGAATTCCCTTAGCTATGAAAAACGTCTTTCATAACCCCAAAATACAGAAAAAGGGTCCAAATTGCGATGTTATAAAATGATCGTCCCATAGACAAAACTTCCTTATATTCCTTAAATCTTATTTATAGCCTATTTGATATAACGAAACTAAAATATTAAAGCTCAACACGCTCACGCTGAGGAAATAGTAGAACATAAGCATTTATGTAAGTTGAACACAAAAATTTGTAATTTTCTTTCAGCAAATAGGCCTAAAATTATTTTGCATGAAATTTTAAGTTGTATAGATGTAAATCTCTCATTTCATAGACAGCATGTGGCTTTTTCAAATGTTTGTCTACTGATCTTGTTGTAAGACCTTTGAGAAAATTTTGCATAAATTCGAAATAAATTAAACTTAATTAAAATATCTGAAAAACTATTGTTACTGATGTTCGTTTGAAATATGCTTAGCTTTACCTCCGGGGTCCACCAAGGCAGCAATTAAGGACCTATTTTTTTTCATTCTAAGCAGTAACGATATTGACGTGGTCTAAGTTCTTGAAGACAATCATTTCTTCGAGACATGTTTCTACTCTCCATCTGGATCCTGAAAAATAAATTGCAGCTAAATATTGACAAATGCCAGTCAATTACTATTTCACGTAAATGCATCAAATTTGTTCCCTGCCTCTATCTTCTCGAAATAATCAATCCCTTTCTACTAAGGAGTTGATTCGTGGTCAAATCATATTATGTGATCGAAAAGTCAAACAAAGTTCCATCAGTGGTAAGAATTGCACCGGTATTTTTCTAAAAATTTATAAGTTTTATCAATTTTCTTTAGTGATTCAGGGCAATATTTTTGTTATTACTGAGTTCTGAGTAAAGAAAATAAAATGCATAATTCCATTGAATAAATACACTTAAAAATCAGACTTCTAGTAAAATTAAAAATACCAGCACATGTTGTTTATATTTTAGGTATAAGCACTTACAAGAACGTATATGTATATATTCTTGTACAGACAGACGTTGTGGTGTCCAATTTCATGCAATATTTCTAGTTTCAATCTGCGGCACTCCACTTAACAACTTGGAGCCACGCATTTAAAAGTTGATTGACATTTCTTCTTAGCGCAGACAAATGCGAACGCATATTTTTTCTCATATCACGCATTCTATACTCGCCTCATCGCTCATTTCATGGAAAATGAATTGCAACTTGCAAATTAACACATGCTATTGTCTCCTCGGTCCATGACTAACAACAAAACATAAGAGTGATCCTGTGTGTTGTACCATGGGGCGGCAGCAGCCGCCCAAAAGACTTATGTATACTATAATAATGCAGAATAACTACAAAAGCTGCAGCATGTGGCACGCGTATCGTAATTAATTACACGCAATAGACAACTCATGCCACATGCAGTAGAGAAGTATGTAGAAGCAGTTGGTTGGCCCTGATTTAGTGCAACGATCAAAATATCTCGTATAGTTGAATTTTCTGCAACTGACAGAGCATAGCCCGACACCGGTGAAGGATACGACGAGCGCACATGTGCAAAGCAAAAGCACCATCAGGCTCCAACTATATACATAACAGCTGCTCTGTATTTTGCTCTAATATGATCTGCTGTAACAACTGAGAAGCGTTTTCAGATTGCAGCAATCGCTAAAACGTCTCATTTCGTAAACAAGTGCTTCGTTCGGTTTAGTAATTTAGTATAGGTATACGAGTATGTGTATGTGTGGATATGGATACACTGATGTTAGTTGGAGGAGCTGCAGCAGCTAACCTAACTGACGCGACGCCTCTTTGACGAATGACTCAAGTGCTTGGGAGTGGTGTATCGTGTTTTGTACCATGTCATGTGTAATGATTTTGATGGATCACGACTGATGGTCAAGTTAATGTGGCACGATGATTGCAACTAAACGCACAATCTTGCGCTGTTGAAAGTTATATGAGTTAGTCATTAAGCTTGATATTAGTTGTAGATAAACACAATTTCCGGGTTTTATGTATGTTGAATGATATTTACGGAAAATAAGTATTTTAATATGACCGAAAAATAGGATCATATTTTTATTTAAAAACAGAATGTAATTTAAAAGAAGTCTAAAGTTAAAATAATGGTTGGAAGAAACAGAAATTGTTTGGAACAAAATAGCTCAGCTATAATGCTATAAGAATAAATCTGCTAGAATTTATGCTAAGTTGTTACCCATTTTTACAAAATGTACAAAACATAGGCTGTTTTTAAAAATGTAGATGATGCTAGATTGATAATCTTCAAATATACAATAGTGCTGCTTGTACAAAATATGTTTGACCAACGTCATTCAATTTTCTTGCCAAACATTACTGACCTTTACGAAAAATGTCGTCGATTTTTTGACTGCAAAGTTGCGGCGATAATGATGTTATCGAACGTGACATCATTTTCAATGGTTGCAAACGCAAACGCAAACGCAAATCAATCAATTTCTTTTTTGTTGTAAAAGCCAAGTCCGGCTAAAAATCGAGATTCGGAAATTTTTATCTCAAATGGAAAATGGAGTACCTCAGTATTATCCATTTTTTCTATTGGATATACAAAATTTTTGATCTCTGGTGCCAAGTGAAAATCGACATGAATTGGGAATTGTTAAAGTTGTGCTACACTATGAGTTTTTAAAATTGGAACTAAAGCTCTTCTATATACCGATATTTTTTAAAACAACTCTGTACTGTTTTTTGTGGAAAATAAAATTGGGAATTTGAAAAGTTGAAGGGAAGTTGTTTTCTAAAAGCTCCGAGTATTGGTGTGACAACTGACAGGACAGTTGATTTCGATATTCAGAATTTAATGAGGAATTGCTTTTTTCAATTCCATTCGGATTTTGTGAATACTTTTTTTCGGGTTTTGTATAGTGGAATAATCCGTTAGGGTATTTTCCACGATGAATTCTGTGATAGGCCTGAATGCTTTTGCATACAAGTTTCGTTTTGGACCCAAATCATGTTTTTGAAAACCTCTATAGACATTATTAGAATTATTAAATGAGAACTCCAAATAAAAATGTATCATATAGACTTCTGATTACCTCCAAGGTAGTTGAGAAAGTTCTGTGAAAGTGCTTGCTTCCGATTTGAAGAAGAAAAACTGCTTATTTCTAAACTTCATTCGGCTTCAGGAACAACTTAATAATCAAAAACTATAAATAAAATTAATTTGGTGGCAGCTCGTGAATAACCATGACCTATAGTGACCTACAACTCTCAACCATTTGTGTGTGCGTATCTACATGAACGGAGACGGACCCACTTCACACAGGTACAAAAGAAAGAAATATTGTTCTGTCCAAAATACAAGGTCAATGTTATATTCAAATGGACTAAAGGAAATTTCTATCGATTGTAGTAGATTTTCTTAAAGAATTTTCAAAAAACGTCAGTTTGCTATTCCCCGACGAACATTTTGTTTTTATTAATAGGAAATATTTACTCAGGAGTTGGCTCCTATTTCATGGTTTTGATATACTCGTGGAGTTGAGTTAGGACTGAAAAAGCCTGAACAAACTTTGAAGTATTTGTCATTTGTAGTTATGGGATATATACCTTCATTTAAATTTACATATTTTAACTTTGTATAAGGCGCGTCGAAAGATCACATATATTTTTTTCTCAAGAAAACAACAACGTTATGTGTCTACATAATATATGGCTATAATATCTTTTATTTTTCTCATCGTAAATTATCTCTCTCTATAAATAATTTCATCATATACGCTTGTTTTCTCATCTGTAAGCACTTTCTGGACAGAATTCCTAATTTCTATTGATTTATTTTAAGACTGCACTTTGCCATGAGAAAATAAATAGATTCCTTGGATAAAAATAATGCGTTTGTTGAAAATGTAATTAAATATCTCTCTCGGCACTTGCATTAATATTTTCACATTCATAAACTTTCCCCTCATGTAGCTTCGCTGGCTTCTGGATAAAAAAATTGTTTTTGAATAATTTGCAATTGTGCATCTTCAGAAAAATGCATTTTTGCACTAAAAACACCTATATACCTATAAAATCTTTTATTGTTATTTTGCCGCCAGTCGGTCGGTCTTATAGCCATATCTGAAGCCACAAGATTCCCACGCCTGCAAAAATAATCTCACATGTGCCCTGACGAAAAATAACCGCCACTGCTACCGCTCACCCGTCACCGTCACCTTCACCATTTGGTTAGTCGTCGCGGTGCCATGCTGCATTTGTTCAGCTTCAAAAGATCAACAAAAAGTTAATAAAAATAATGTTTTTCTATTTTTAAACAAAAGAAAAATCAATTTTAATTTCATGATCAGCATTGCCACCCAGATATCCGAGAGAGGAAAATTCCCTCATTTTATGGGCTTTGAGGCAAAGGAGATAATTGTCTCATAATTCTCGGTTTATTGCCCGGACATGCCTTAAGGAGAAGTGTATTGCTACATGGCATGGCATGGCCTTAGACCGCAGCTCTTGCTGCTGCACCTCAACATTAACGTTTTGCCAACAGCTATACGAGTATATGCAATGTAGAGCTCTATAATCCTCCCCATATAACCACTGTGTACATCCAATTGACGACGAATTGGGAATTTATGATGCCATTGTTTCTGTAAAAAGCCTTGCGACGACAAATTACAACCAATAGCAAGCGCGGGAAGGCAATTCCGTGCCGTCTCGCGCAGAGATCAGTTTTTTTTTCTGTTTAGTTTCTCTTGATTTCGTGTCTTTCGGATGTCACTATCACTAGTAATGTCCAAAGCAGCTGCTGTCTCTTCAAAATGACACAGACTGATGGTGCAATGTTATCTATAGCAATCACCATACCAAAATCCTTCACCCGTGGTCTTTGAGAGCGCACACCTATAGATTCCCAACTTTTGATACAATAAATAAGAAGAATCCCACACCAGCTAGACAGGTGGTAATTTATGATTTGCTTCATAGAAAAAAAAAATCATTTTTATTTTTGTATAAATATTCTATACTCTATAGAGTTCCGTGGAAAAAAATTGATTCTGTTGCCAAAAGAAACAGCAGTCTTTCTTGTGTGAGTCTTGTCCAGCTGCTAAAGCTATATAGTTTTGAAGGTGGCGATATGATGGTGACATTAAACAGCTTTTTGGCTAAAGAAATTTATGTGCATAGTTTATTTGACATATAAGATTTAGGACTGTCATTGAAGTTTGTTATGCTTATAATCGGAAGAATCATAAAAATAAAAAAAGCTTAATATACAGTTTATAAAAGGTAAACAAAATGAAAAGTAAATATTTCGCCGCGTGAACTGTGTGGTGGGTTAATTTATAAGTTTCTTTTAATAATATTAACTGCACTCTTGGAAATTCTTGGATTTTACTGTAAAGAAATGCCAGCAGGAATTCCAAACATTAGTTTTGATTAACTTAAATCTACTCATAATGTTTAGTTAAGTTAAACGAATTTTATCACAGATCATTTGTAATACATACCTACATATTATATTTCCACTTCATGTACAATTTTTAAGATAAACTTAAAACAACAGAAACAACTGGCACCCAACGTGGGAATTATAAGTCTATATAAAACCCTGAACATAAAAGCAACGAACTTTTTTCGCATAATGCTAATTTGACTAACTACATCATCAAATTTTATGTACATATATTCTAACCATATTGGAATATGAACTGCTATGAAAATCCAGACAAGATGTAACCAGGTTAATTGCAACTTGTACAGGATATTGGCAAAAAAGCTGTACAGCAGACTGTTTCCGGTGCAGGTGATTCCACTTTATTTTAGATTCATTAAATATTTTGTGTATAATTGGCGCCCAACGTGAGAATTATTAGTTTATATACCTTACAAAAAATATGTCCTGTATTCGTGTGAGGAAAGCTTATCCCAGAAAACGTCAGTCTGTAATAATGTAACTGGTTCCGGTTCAGGAAAAATCCACTTTATTTTAACATCATTTAATAATTTGTGTGTAACTGGCGCCCAATGTGAGCGTTACTAGTTTACATACCCTACAAAATGTACGTTCTGTATTCGTGTGAATATAGCTCAGTTAAAACACGGTTATCATCGAATATGTCTTCAGATAATTTATAAAACTAAATGTAATTCAAACATCAGAGACCATTATAAATATTTTTGTTATAGACTAGATTCATTTAAAACAGTATAAATGGAGATGAATGCATTCTTTTAAGAAATTTAGCTTGCCACATATAAGAATTTATTTCGATTTCAATCAAAAGGTAGAAAATAATCAATTATTTAAAATTCTTACTTAACTGGCGCCCAATCGGGGACTAACAAACTTCTTATAAACGAGTGTGCAAAACATTTTTGTGGTGACTGTCCATAATGATTCCAATTATATATCCTCATATGTACATACATATATTAAAATTTTAATGAATCGAAAACTCAACTGATTTATGAAAATTGTTTCATTAAAAAAACATGAAAAGCTCATTTGTGTTGTTAAAACCAACAGCCCGAAGAATTATTACGTCCTGTATTGTGTTGTGTTCAACAATATAATTACTGTTTATTTACACATTCCATTTGCAATATTCTTAAGATCTTCAAGTGAACTATAGGTATTTCTTTCAGTTTCATAACATCCTGTCTATCATATCTTCGACCTCCTGCCATGCCTTTTCAATAAATTCAAAACACTGATCAATAAATCTAATTAACAGCAAAACTCATCACTTGAAATGTTATTGAATGATTAAACGAAAAATAAAAACATATTACACCCATGTGCAAGAGTTTTCAATATACTATCTGAAGGAATGTGTTGGGTAATATTTCTAAAAAGCAGAAACACATTTTTTGTTTCTAAAACAGTAAAATAAACCCTGTGCAGATTCATATCGCTCTCACATAATTCAAAAGTACGCTTACAGTTGTTAAAATATTTCACTGTATGTATTTTACTTGTTTCATTTGGTCTATGTATTCCTACGTACTCGTATTTATCTTGTGTGTAAGATACATTAGTGGACCACCTGTGTGGCCGATATCAGCTCAATTGCCAAAAAGCAATTTTTCGCTTTCGCTCGCATTTCATCGTCATAATCTAGCATGGCATTTCAAACATATATCGAAGCACTACCGCTGCTGCCACTGCACCGCCCGCGCCGTGTTGTATAGTCTTTGCGTTAGTCGAGGAGTCATGATTCCGTGCGCTTTTAGATATTTTGTTTTGCCTCAACTCAAATATAATTTCAACAGCCTACCCCATTCATTGGCGTATATATCAATCTTGACCAAATGTTTTTGGCTTAAATCATTGACACATAATTTTTAACACAGAACAGGTGTGTACTATTTAGTTCACCAGACAAATGAGGTATTTGGCGATGTGTGGAAGAAAGTCTATACATTAGGTGGGATGAAATGAAATCAAATGTGTATATGCGATGGTGAAATTATTATGCTATATGCTCAATTGAGAAGCTTTCGGGTGAAGATATAAAGTCACTGAGGGGAAATGAATGATTCAGTGAAGACACAACCGTGGGGATGTTTTTGATTTTTCTTCTGTTTTTTTTTTTTTTTTTTTTTTTTTTTTGAAAAAATGGACAGGTGTTTGAGATTTTTGTTGGTTTAGATTTATTTAATGACAATGTTTTTCATTTTTCCGCATCGATTAAAGTTTCGTAATTATGAATGACACATTATATAGTGACGAGTTACCATTCTGCGGGGCCCTGAAGCAAAAATTTTCTCGAGGCTCATTATTGCTCATCATATTTATTCTATTTTTCAGATTTTAATTCGATTTCATAATTTCTATTGAAAAACAGTGATTTCCTATGTGAATAAAGATACAATATTTAGACGACCCTTTTCTTTTAATTCACAAATCAACTTAAACGTTGATTAAAAATTAATTCACGAGTTCAAATATTTATAAACAAAGAATTAAATGATAATTGACGTTTAGCAAATCTTAAAATCTACTACATTCAACAAGAACTCATCTTGCCAAAGACTATTATTTGACGATGTTCACATTGGGCTTTCTCCCCCGGCGTTTTTTTTACGTCTCTGTATATTTATCTCACTCCCACTTCATGACGAGAATGATGTGGCCAAGAAAGGAATCTCTTTCTCGTCATGAAGTAGGAGTGACAAAGACATCGTAGGCAGTCCAATGTGAATACCGTCTTTTGTCTGCACAGTGCACAAGTGTGAATTTTTGTAAACATTCTTTCTCATTTAAGCTTATATAAATAACATAAGTACACTAATTCATGAATAAACTTCAATTTTGTCTTATTGATAAAATTTCACACTTTACTCACTGATTATAGATAATTCATTATTAAATTTAAAGAATTTAAAAAACAACACTATTTCCAAATCTGCCAACGTCAAAAGTGACAGCCAGCATTTTGTGAAAACTGACGGAGGAAAAAGTGCAACGGGAAAATAAAAGGGAGTTTTTAAATTTTCAAGTTGATATTTAAAGTTTAATTTTAATTACAATAATTTTGCTTTTATATTAATAAATCGCACACAATAGTATAGTAGCCCGTGACGTTACACAAGCTGTCGCGCCATCCAATTTATTTTTTATTTTATATCGCACACAATGCCAGTATTTTAAAAAAATATGTAAGCAAAATATGTCAATCTTCAAAAAGTGATGACTTTGACGTTTGAGATTAAACGAGAGAGGCATATGAGTGTATTGCTATTTGATGAAGAGCTCTTTATAATATTGCTGCACAAAAAAATATCAATCCTGTTCGAACAAACCCAGCAAGAGTCCTTTTATATATTGCTTACGACATCTACATTAATATAACGTTGTTTGGTAGAACATATAGGTACAGACTTTTCAGACAAATTTTCCCACCTGCTATTTTTCTTCGACTTCGACGATTGGGATATTTCTACGTGGCTTGTGAAACTATTTTGCATTTAACATAAAATAGTGCAAGAATGCAATCAATTTGAAAATAATAAAAAAAAAAAAAAATATTGCCACATTGACAACGTTGAGCGCCAATGCGACGTGGTAACAAAGTTATTTGCAGACACAAAGATGCACCTGATCCATCCAGCCATGTTTAACAAGGCCATCGCTTGAGCCTCGCGCATAAGTCAAATCTGCGCGCTTTCCTGCAGCATCTCTTCTTCATCCTCCGAGTTTGCTGATGTTTGCTTTGCTCTTGCTGTATATAACTGCCGCGGATGCAGTCTGTTAATAAATAATTGAATGCAGCTGGCTATATAGCTGCTGTTGCAGCAGACAACTATGCATCACATCGGTGACTGTCGCGGCCATCTATTAATATATCACCACCATCATGTCGCATCCATCTACTTTGGGAGCGATTAAAATCATCTCAGCTTCAGCATCTCAGATCGCATGGCAGCGCAGCATAGCCTGCATCAGTATGTATTATTATGTGAGCGTGACGCGTTTAGCAAATGCAGAACAAATTAACTGCACATCAGATGCTACAAGCTCATTTGTTCGTGCAGAACATACCATGGCATCCTTCAATTGTTTATAGCTCTAGCGCTTGAAGGGATCAAAGACGGATGAACGGTTAAAGGATGGATAGATTGGCATTGGATATAATATGTAGTATAGGTATAGGCGGGAGGCATGTGTGGTGTGCATCAGAAAATATATAGTTACCTTAGAAAAGAACGACTTCCTCTCTCATATAAAGTGAGCGACAGGTGAGCAGCATTCCCCTGAGCAATCATTTGTCCATTTCTAGAAAAGAAGCTTAAGTTTCACAAGCCTTAAAATGGCTATACGAGTATGATGCGTTTTCCAAGTGAATGTCGTCGTGTTCTGTCTTTTTTTTTTTTTATTTTGTTTATGTTTTGTGTAAATGATTTATCGGGACAAATGTTTGGCGCGCTTCATTCACGGAATCTGAAGAATTCTTACTCGTCTAGGTTATATCTTTAGATGCGAGCGAGTGGTTTTGCCTCTTCTTCTTTCTTTTCTTTCATTTTCTGTGAGAAAGATCGTTTTTCAAGCGAAGCCGTATATATCTACAATTCACAAGGACGTGAGACGATGCCATGCCATGCCATGCTATATGCCATGGGCATTATAGATAGAGATTGAAATGACAAGCAATTGCCACGACCACGAACGGCTAAAGCTAAAGAGACCAATTGGTTGTCATCATGAGTCGGGAAATTTATCAGACGACAAATGTTTTCAGCTGCTAGAAGATTTTTTCACCGAAAATATAATATTTTTTTTTCTTGTATAGGTAATCAGTTTAAAGCTCTCTTGATCACATCACGAGGCTGTCAATAAATTTCAATCAGAATATTTTAAGTATACGACCGACGCACGCTGACTATATGAGTAGGTTGTGCGGGTGGGCGAAGGAATCTAAATGGTTTCATAATAGAAATGGTGATGTTCAAATAATAATAATAATTTTAGATTTATTGATTTTAAAACTATGTGTCAAAGAAACACTGCGTTTAAATTTTAATAAATATTCAATGCACGAAAAAATGTATGTACTCGTCAAGACGTAGGTAAGTATATAAATTAATATAGGTACTTCTTTGAAAGGTTCATTTTGAAACAAAAAAAAACATTTGATTCATTCGCGAATTAGGAACAAGTTTTAGAACTTTTCAGTTGCAACAAAGAGGATTAAATTACATCCCTATATTATGGTTTTCAATTATCAATTGATAGTTGA
This sequence comes from Epistrophe grossulariae, assembly GCA_929447395.1. NCBI lineage: Eukaryota > Metazoa > Arthropoda > Insecta > Diptera > Syrphidae > Epistrophe > Epistrophe grossulariae. Next base: position 132,476,976 of record OV839568.1, on the reverse strand, counting down.
TCTTGTTATAATTGGAGTCTTAAATTTTCTAAAATTAATACAAATTTCTTCGGAACACATGAAGAAAGGAATGAGACGAAATCAGTTCAAAAATGATGGCAACTATGGAAATTTGGAATATGGAAATCGAACGATAATTTCCGAACGAGCCATACAAATACAAAGAACATCAAATCTTATATTTATTTCAGTTCAAAATAATGCCTTCGATTAAAGTTTCAAATCGAGAATAAAACTCATTAAAATCTTGAAAAATAAAGTATTGTCCCACAGGACTAACCATACGGCATAGCACAATACTTTTGCATATTTATCCAATTGTCCTTCCTTATGTGCGTATATTCACATTATGGACCTTATGTTATTCCATTTCATATTAATGTCCTTACTAAATACTACCATAAGGACTTAACAACAATACGCTCAGGATCATGGGCAACATCATCAGAGCACTATCTCAATCCATACAAATGCATCCATGTGTCGTTTAATTTTCCTAAAAGCCATCACCAAAACGTAATCATTCCACTCCTCTATATAGTCTTTATATTATTTTTTTGTTGGGAAGAGATACAAAAAAACTCAACACCCTCTTGAAAATTCACCCCATCCTCTCATCTATAATCCACCCACAAATAATATAGGAATGAGAAACGAACAACTTCAATAATAACAGACTTATGTACCCGCTAAAAAGTCACCAATATACAACATTGATGATCATCGGTGTGTCTTTGTCTCTTTCCCTGTACAAGGTATAAAACTGTTCCATCACCACATGACCACGAAAAAGAAAAACATCGGAGAACCTTTTAATGAAATGAAGATAAGGGAAGATATTCCCGATACGACTCATCTTTTTTGCGTCCAACCCAATACTCCACCCCTTGTGTTGCCGAACATGCTTATGCATTCATTTGTTTCCAACCCTCAGCTTATAAGCCGTGAAGCTTTTTATACATACATATAGTAGAAAAGGGATATTTTTAATGGGGTCGACCAACGAGCACTGGAATGAGGATAACTCGCTCGAGCACTATCAGATGACAATCGAATGGTTTGGCTAAAGTCTTTTATTTTTTTATCAGCGTTGTTATAATTTTAAGGGAGTTCCTTTTAAACGAAAAACCTAGTACGCTTTGAACTCCTACTTTTTTCTCCAAACATTAACTACAACCCAAAATAAATTTTGACATTGTGGAGAATATTGTCATCTAATAATTGTTCTCTAAGAAAAAATTATATTCAACCATTTCAAAGAATTTATTTTCAAATAAAATGTGTTTTCTTTCACTGAGATAACTCATTTATTCCAAATATTCCTTATTTCGATTTTTATTTTCACAAAGCAAAGTTAACACAAAATTCCAGAATAACAAAACCTGTCAAAATTTAGTTTGAGAGAACGCCGAACCAGCGTTGTCAGCCAAACAAAATTTCCCTGTCACATTCCTAAAAAAAATATAATTCAATTGTGGGTGAAACACATCAAAAGATTGGAAGAAACAATTTGCTCTATTCGTGTCTTGTCAAAAAATAATAGTTTCTGCAAGTTTTTACTCCATTTGGAGCAATTTTCCTAATTTTTGTTTTAAATTCGCTTTATTTGAAATAAAAAATAAAAAATAAGAAAAACGCGCCATATTCAATTTTTTCGTGCCACCGTGCCACGATGAAATTTTCGTGTCAAAAAAGAACGATCGTGCCACTTCAGAAACGCTGTGCTGAACAGTTATTTCGTGCGCAAAATTTTGACAGATAAGTGATGTAGAGTAAGAAACAAAAATTTCATTTTCAAGCTGGAGCTGCGTACCACTCATGCTTGGATAAAATTTAGCACGGATAAGTTCTTAAGAGATAGTCGTAAAAATTTTAGAGTAAAAAAGTATTTTGTCAAACAATTTAACAATTTTGTTCAATAATAATTTGTTTCGGCCATAGTTATTATATCTAAAATATTTACCAAGAAATTTACTTTTATGTAAATCAAAATGAAGCTGTACATTTAATCATTTTTCACGAAAAACCTTAGCAAAAAAATTTTAAACACTTACAAAAAGTATATTACAAAAATAAAATTTACTCATCAAAATTGCATATCTACTATATAGCTACTGTCAGATGACTATAAAGCGGAAAACAAAAAGTTACTTTTGTGTTAGCGCTGACTCCGTTACGCTACTATACTTTCGACTGTATACATTGACTGACGTCTGTGTTTTGGTAATCAGCTGTTAGAAAATTAGTTTGTTTTCATTTAAAGTTAGTTGAAATCAATTTTCCGAATAGACAAAAAAAATGAAATTAAATAAGAAAATTCACATTTTTACCAATTTGTACATTTTTACACGCACGAATATTTATTTATCATTAAAACAATTTTTTTCACAAAATAATGATTTAATTTCTGAAAATTTCCAAACGACGTGGAAACAAAAAACAAACAAAAATATTCGTAGCAAAAAAAAGTAGAAACATGTCGCTTCCATATCCATATCAACAAAAAGTAGAAAATATTTCAACTTTTACAACTGCCACGTTACGTATATGTTCCGTTTTTTTTGCATATTGAAGGTTGAACGAAAAAGCTATATATTGTGATAGGCGATTCCTATGGTTCAACATTAGACGTCAGTCACTCAACGCTAACACAAAATGTGCTTTGTGTTTTCCGCTTAAGAGATGCACCGCAAAGTCGTTGACGTGTAACGATATCGGTATCGCAATGTTTAAAATTAAGTTTACGCTTTGAAATATTTATTTGTTAAGATTTTATTAGCCATGTTTAATGGTACCCCGCGTTCAAACGTGTCCCCTTTCGACTAACTATCTGCTTCTGACGAAACAATTCTGCTGAATACGTAAGAAAATTATTCTGAATACGTCAGAAAATTTGTTTGTCAGTTAACGCATCCAATGTAACCGTAGCCTTAAGAGAAGTGCTTTTTTTTTTGAATTTCAAAATTCAAAAGTCGAAATTCTCCTGCACAAATGTAAGTGAAATAATATATAACAACGCTGGTTAAAATAATTCAGAATGACTGGGGGGTGGTGTTGTGGGGTGGTTAAATAGGTTTCGCGCAATCAATCTTGATTAGATGTGATTTTATGAGCTCAAACGAACTTTTATGTAAAAGTTAGGTGGTGAAGGATATATACAACTTACATACAAATGATGACACCGAGATTTTGTGGCGATTTATTTTCCGTGACGGCAATGAATTGCAAAAGTGTGTACAGACCAAATTTTATGTCTCAATGAAGAATTCTGATTTGAATTGTTGGGGGAGTTTAAGTTTGTATAAGAAAACCATTCCTACAATAAAATGTATTTTCGTGTTAAAATTTTAATGCTCACAACATCTGTTCAATGTTGTATTTGTGTTGATGCACACCTTATAGCCACACCTATTGCTTCAAAAGTATATATACATATCTATGGTTTACCATTTAGGAAAACCCACCTGAGAAACTTCAATCATTAACTGCGAGTAGGCATAATAATCATGTCCATTTGATCTGTTTGAATATAAAAAAAAAACAACAGTCATACCATTAAACATAAATTTCTCATACGCAATTTGCATACGTCTTTTCTGGATTGAATCCAGTGGCCAAGCCACCCGCTTTGGCGTATCTGGCTCAGCGGGGGCTTAGCAAGATTACCACATGATCAAGATCATGCTGCGTGAAAACTTAGCTCCAGAACATTAATTATCTTGTTTATGTGCATCTGTTCTTTGATAAGAACCATACCCCCGGAGCTGGCCAAATGATGATCGTGCTGACTGCTGATGTGGTTAGAAGAGCTGTGCCCTTCAAAGATGTTATGACGACACCTCGCCGACGTAGAAGAGCTGATCGATACAAATATAAGAATATCTCAAAGCACAATAAAATACAAATCATTCATAAATCGATTATTGCCGATATCTTTAGAGAGCGCTGCGTGATGTTTTGTGTTGTGTTAGAGTTAGCTAAGCAATTGCGATTGAAAGCACTTTTCGCATCTGTTTGGCACATTTTCAGAAGCATTGAGCGATCAGCCAATATCATGTTCAATGCTTAGATGTGTGTTTTATAAAGCATTACAATGATTGTAATCCAGCTGATTCGGTGCGGGAGGTGGCTATATAGAAATAAGATGCATTGTACAGATATAGACGACTCTAGATTGTTACTGCGAGTGGGTTCTATGATGATGTGTTGTGTTTTGTTTCGTTTCGTTTATATTTCCATTTGATTTGCTCTCAGATTCACAATGTCAAACAATCATGATGATGATAATAATGATGAAGATCGTGATGGAGCAGCGCGATGAAAGTTCCATTGATGGCTTGCTGTGTGGATTGAATGGATCTCTGGCATTTATCAAATACCAAAGAGGAAGAGGTATATAACATCAGAGTATAGGTATATATATATTGGGTGGTATTCTGCGATTGAATCTCTTGCTTACAAGTGAAAGTTATAGGTTAATATAATTTGAATGAAAATCTCCTGCCGTGAGGCGGAAATTCAGAAATTGATCTATCGTCAAAGGTGCACGTAATTGCTTCATACAAAACGTGATTAAAAAAAATTGAATCAAAAGCAATCATCAATTAGATCAATTAGGTATTATTGTGTTCGGTGGTGGAATATTGCTTCAGTAGAATATTGTTTTTTATTGTTGAGAGAGTTTATAAGGCTTTGGAACGTAAAACTATATTGGTTAGGAAAATAAGAAAGATACAAAATTGAATGCAAAACTTGAGTTATAATTTGCACAAAATTATGAAACAAAATCCAATTATCATTCTTTCTTCCAAAGAGGCAGGGTGACGTACGTATACTGCAGGGCAGAGTTGTATAAAAGGAATGCAGTCAGTTAAGTCGCAGTTAATCAACTTAACTTTTTAATTACAATTCAATGAATAGGTTCTCAAAAGTCAGTACCAAAATTTTGACTGTGCAGTTGCCAAAAAAGTTAATTTACTTTTTAACAAAACATTACACTCCCATGTTTTTCTTTTTTGAACCAAGAAATTAAAGAAAAGACGCAACAGAAAATTTTATGTTTTCACCAAAACTATCATATTGTAAAAAAAAACGTTGATTTCGGGTTCCAAAAAGAGGATCTAGACTCGGAAATCCATCTGTGGATCCACCACTGATAAGAAAAGAATTTGCTTGTAATATTTCTTCAGTGCTCTAAAATATCGGAAGACGTGTAAATTGTATACCCTTAGGAAATAATATTCAAAATTTCTGAATACAATTCTCGACTGAAATGGGAAATCATCTTAAGTCCATTTTTAACATTTTTCATGTGGAGCAAAAAAAAAAAAACAAAATTCATCTTATTAAAGTTTTGTACATTTTGGTACATAAGATGAATTTCGATCTTTAATATAAAGGAAAAGAGTGAGATAGAAGGATGCAGTGCGCCTCTATGGTAACAGTGTTCAAATCAACAATTCAACTTAAGATGTTATACGTTTTTAGTCGAGAACTATTCACAAGGTATAATGCATAAGCAATCATTGTTATTACAGGACATTATTTGATTATATTTCTGAAACTCTTATCACAACAATAATTTATTTCCAATATAAAACTATAACACGTGACAACTGTTAATGTTCAATATTTACCATAAAACCACCACTATCAATTAGATCCCACATGTGTGCAACCCTTGTATACCTTCTATAAAATTTTGTCATTGAACAAATGTGCGAATTGTTACATACTCAAAACAAAACACTTTTTTTCATTCAACACCACTTTGAAAACATGTAAATTACTCTTTTCGGACCATTTGCTCAATATTTGCACTAAATTAGACGCAAGTCTGTTCGGATATTTTTACTGTTGGTATTACACATATTTTTAACCCCCGAAACACTTTCAGGCATAAAACAAAAAGGAATTGTTTTATCGACATTTGGTTGATTGAGTACGCCATATGATGACAAATGATTGGGATTGCCATTATGAGTTTGTCCTGTCCCACTTTACAACCACTGCCACCACTACATCGCCATCGGACCGAAAGTAGGCATTAAGGGAATCAAATGAAATATTGCAGGGGCTAAAAGGGAGCTTCCTTTAATTAACTTAATTAAATTGGAATAACAACCGACACAGAACAAATAGTATCTCATTTGTAATATCACTCTGCCTGCACTGCCAACGACTGAGGGTGCAATTTGCCACTATATACATATACATGAGTATGCCACACGCACTTGAATCGCAACATACACATAACTTAATGAATGTGTTATCTGAGACTTTGTATCGGATTAGCGATGGTGCCTTCATGAAATATCCATAAATGTAACAACACAGCCTATTTACATTCCACATGGATATTATATTCCCATAAAATTAATATACGTCATGTGTTCGCATCCTTATGACAACTTCACTGAACGAGTATACTGGCAGTGATGGATAAATCTGTGCACATTTTCTGTCATAATTGTATATTGCTGCACTTTCACTGACATAAGGTGAAAATCTTTTATTGACAATTATTGTACAACCAGAAGACGAGCTAGTTTTTTTTGTTTTCAATCCAATCCAATCAGGTAAGTAAACAGGGGCTCTGTTTCTGATTTATTTGTATCTCGAGAACTATAGTGACAAATGTTCAAACAAAAGCAACAAAAGGCATACAAAATATAACACCACCACTTCTAAGCCATATTTGTACGCTATGCTTACGCAACCCTCTCTGAATAATAGTCCTGATGTCATGAATTCATCGGCCTTCTCTATTATAAGAAGTATAGTGATATACGAATATACGACTGCTATTGCGTTTTGTCGAAGGGGTTGAGGGTGATATAGAGAAGAATTGTTCCAATGCTCGTATTATGCAGTCAAGAGTTTTAAATAAATTTACAAATGTTGTGTTTTGCCGTTTATTAGGTTTTTATGTCATCATTGTGTATGCTTATAATATATACGAACCGTTCAGAATGAGTTAGGCTATAGCCACATTGTTTGACAGTTGGACAAAATGTTTCACGGATTGTACTAGGTACATGACAACAATATTCTGTTGCCCGACTAAGAGGTTTTTAATGAAAATTGCTATATAGAGGGTTGATAATGCAGTTAGATTGTGTGAACTATTATTAAAGAATAGAAGAACGACGGATGGCTTTTGTAGTTTTTACTATATATAATAGATCTTCTGAATACTCATATAGATAGGATAATGAGATTAGAGCTCTTCGACGTTATGATATGAACACATATTATTGTGTCAGAAGATAAAGGCAGCATATGGCGGTATTTTCAGTTGCACTCTTAATAATCGCAGGCGTGTTTATATTTTATTTATTATTGTAAGTAAGTTCATCGTATGTAGACATTGAAAAAAAATTGTAATTCTCCGATCTTATCGAAATCTTATCTATTTAAGTTCAAACTTTACCTCAACTTTTTCCTTCAAGTTAGTTTGTCTGTATGAGACTTATATAGAACCGAAAACTACTTAACCAATTTTGTCGAATTTACCTGTTACCAGTGAGAGGGTTTTGAAAGTGTTTTGAGTAAAATCCACCAAAAACCACTTCTGTCATATTTTAGTTTTCTCCTTATTTTACGTCCTAAGATTTTTAAAATTATTTCTAATTAAACTCTCTTCAGCTTAAAGCATGGCATATTTTATTTGTCCCACCCACTATCACGCCCACATTTCTTATACTAGAATTTATCCTTAAATAACATTATTAGAAGGCTGAAACTTACAATAGATCTCTCCTGAGCTATAACTATGATATGTGTAGTTTTTTTAAATTTCATCCTACTATTAAGCCCATTTTTCTTATATCTTCTTCACTTTATAACTCTAGAAAGTTAAAAGTGTGTATATTATTAAAATCTCATTAACATACAGTCATTTTTTAAAGTTCACTTTCTGCCACACTCCACTTGTCTTTAAATGTTTCCCTTATACTCGTACATATATAAACTTTTCTTTATTATTATTTATTTTTAATAAGAATGAACAGATTTGACATTATACTTCAAAATTTAAATATCTTATGATTTTAATGTACATAAGTATCAAAAATAAATTAATGTATGTATAAAGCTACGCGCAAACCGACGCGATGGCGGTGGCGATGGCGACAACAATGTGGATGCCGCACACGTTAATTAATTCATTTATCGCTGCGTTCAAGAACAGTCGCGTACTGAACGCAGTAGTGGAACGTGAACGCAATCCACATATCGCGTTGATGTGTGCCCCTCCATTGATTTACGTGTGCGGCATCCACATTGTTATCGCAATCGCCACCGCCATCGCGTCGGTTTGCGCGTAGCTTTAAAAAGAAAACTTGAAAATGACTTCAAATAGTGAAAAATTAATTTAAAAAATTCGGGAGAATTCCATTTTATATGATATGTTTTTATTAAACTTAAAAAATTAAACGTTTGTATTTTTTGCTGACAACTTAGCCCGCTGCACAATATATCGCGTTGATGTGAGCAGGTTTTTGAACCCATCTTTATCGCGCGATAAAAGTTATCGCGATCGCCACCGCCATCGTGTCGGTTTGCGCATAGCTTAATTCTTTACAGTTTATTAATGTGTCAAGTGTTAGTAAAAAAAAATATATTTAAAACAATTAAAAGCAAATAAATTAAATTGTTAAGCTTTTATATTTAATAATAATTTATGGGTATATGCAATTGTTTAAAAAAGAATGTTGAAATTTCGTACTTTGACAAATAGATGGTGCTGCTAAGCGTGGCAGGATTCCTACATAAAAATTCACATTTAGAAATGAGATGATTTCATTTTCAACCAAATTTGCAGGAGATTAGGTAAACAATTATGTGAATACAAATCAAACGCATCTTAATAAAAAAACAGCAGAAGAAAAATGTCACAATTTGATTTACGGAAAACTTATTTGATAATCGTAGATTCACAAAAATCTCCCAACTAAAAAATGCCCTAAAATATAAGAAATAACCTTAAACAGAAAAAAAAATTATTGTTGTTGTTGTTGTTGTTGTTTTACATAGGTTAACATTTTTGGGCAGTTTTTCAGTTTTGATTTGAGTACCTAGTTTTTTTGGGGGCTTTTTTCACTAAGTTTAAGGCCATGTTTCCATATATATACAATAGGGCAGTTTTTAATTATGAAAAAAGCTGTGGTTTTGGAGCCATTTTTTGGTTGGGGTCATAATGAGTAAGAACCAACGTGATGATGCCAACGAACTATCCACAATCTACACCTTAACAGTGAATTTCTGAAGATGCACATAAGCACTTTGTTGAACCTCGAATAGATTGGCAATCGTCCCAAATTTGGCAATTTTTCTTGTTGCCTTGTTCATCCATAAATAGGCCTCACCACTGAAGATGATTTTATTTTTAACTGAAATCGTGGGGTCTGCACTGCCAACTGCTCCAGAACCCATGTCACTATTGTGTTGCTCGACGCATTGCTTTTATTATAGTGGTTGAAAAAATTTGTGTTCGTTTTTCGTTCGTTAATTTTTTTGAAATTCTTCGTAAAATGTAAAATTCAAATAAAAGTAAAGCTAAGTTACGCATTGACAAATTTTAATTTTAGAGGCAAGATTTACTAAAAGTCTGTACAGTTTTTCTCAAGAATTAATGTTTCCCTAGTTGAACATTAAAAAAAAGTACTTAAATTTTTCAAGATCTTTGAAAAATAATTTTGCATTTACAAAATTTTGAAAGGAGCTTTTTGTGTGATAATACACTTGAAGTTATGCTGCCAAGCTTTCATTCAAATCTTCAAGAATATAACGACCCGTTCCCGCAATTTTCCATTTTTTTTTTGTTTGAAGCCATTTTTCATTGCCGCTTAAGTTAATGTAGCTGACATTTAGGTGAATACCGCTTTAACGGTATAGGGTTAAAACACATTAGGTATACATTTTTACTGAATTATAGACGAAAATGATTTTTTCGAAAACATGTGGCATACAGACAAAAACACTACTAAAAAATTTAGAAAATATATTAAAAAAAAAACGAAGTTGAGAAAAGCTATGCGATACCCTAATTTAGCATGAGAAAATATACTTTATCAGTTTTTTCTGGATATATTTAGGCTTTCAGTTTATGATGCTGATGATAGAGTTAAATAAAAATAACTGATGATTTTTTCTTATCATATAAAAAAGTGCGCATTTAAACAAAATTATTATCAATTCACAACAGAACGTTGCTAAATTTAAACATGAAAACAAAAAAAGATTACCGGTGAATTTCAAAACGTTAAAATTTCAAATCTTATAATTTTCCAGGTACATTTTTTTAGATAACACAATTTCGAGAAGATATTTATTTACTTTGCAACACAATAATTTCCATTGCTATAGCGATAACAATATTGACTCATGATATCCCGGGTGCAAACACCTGACACTTTCAAACTCAACGTTGCTGTCGTAATCATTACTAAAAGCGGCCAAAGTATAAAAATATAAACTCTATATTGAGAACGAGTAAGTTAGGAATATCTACAAACCAACATAATATTATTATGACAATATTCTCCAGATAAAACCCCATCCTGTCGAGTACATTCTCGCTTATAGGTAAGTATATGAAAACATATTGAACATTATAAGCTAGGTGCTTCCCAGGTGTGCACAATTCGAGAACCGTATCTATTTTCTTATCAATTTTTATTTTACCTTCGCAGTTCGATTCGCATTCAAGATATCAATTATTTTTACCATGAAAGGTGCATCCACCTGTTGGGCTGAAGTTATCTTAAGAATTTTTCTTGACACGTTGTGATAATATGGCTAAGGCTCGGTACATTTGCACCGAAAATGTACCTAAGAATTAGAAAATTATACATACATACTTACATACATACATTTCTATCTATATAAATTTCATAGTTGAGATTTAGATAAGAAGGCCCTTCTCATTTGCACCTAGATTTATTAGTCTATTTAGTTGTTTACTTGATTATACATATACATACTTATATTTTATCAGCGATTCATTTGCTATATATGGTATGTTAGAGCGGAAGGGGAAGTTTAATCAAATTTATTGGAACATAAATGCGGCACTACGGTTGGCCGGCGCGGCGGCGGCATGGCACGGAATGGCGACTTCGTGGCCACATCAGGTGGTGGTGATTTGTTTGATTTGTTTATTTACTTTCAAGTACAATGTAATACATTTTATGGTGATTTATTTTTACTCCATTTGTGGCGACGAAGATAATAATTATGATGAGATTATTGTGTTTTTAGATCTATGTTATAGTTAAAAAAGTCACATTTTTTGTTGAATTTAAAAACCAAAAACGTTTTGACTAAAAACATGCGAATTATTCATTATTTCAACTTAATTTAATCAAATAAAATAAAATGGATTCTTTTCTTTGGTGAGATAAATCGTTTGTTCCCAAATATTCTTCCATTTCGATTTTTATTGTCAAAAAATATATTTCACACAAAATTCAAGAATTACAGAATCTGTTAAAATTTAGCTTCAGAATAAGTGACCCGAACAATTACTTCGTTTGCTAAATTTTGACAGAAAAGTGATGTATCTGCATTAATAGCGTTATTGTTTGGTCGTCCAGAAGCGTCCGAAAGCATTCCGAATCTTTCTGAAATCGTTCGTTCTGCACAAGAAGACAGCTGTTTTTCTTCTAAAAAGAAGAAAAAATCGATTCTGGGTTTAAAGAATCAAAACCTAGAAGCACGGACTTGAACACCATTTTTAACGTCCAAACGATGAAATATGATTTTTTGTTATTAACTTAAATTGTACATTTTTAAAGAAATTATGTGTGTGAGTTATGAAAATAAATTCGACCTACTTTATTTTATTTACTATTTTGGAACATAATTCATATATAATCTCTGTATTTTCTTCTTAAAAAGAATCAAAATCTTTCAAATTAGTATTCGTCAAATTTATACAAATAAACAAACTTTTTCTTCCGGAACTTTCTATTTTGGAAACTTTGTCTTTTGGAAATTTTGTCTTTTGATTCTTTGTCTTATGGATGGTAAACATCTTCCCTATAGTTCTCATGATGCAAAGTTTGCAGAGTGTTGACTGTTGGTAGATTGGTGCAGTGGGGTATAAAATTGACTAAATAACCCCTTATTTTAAAGATCGTACAGATTTTGTCCATAGAGTAATAGTTAAAGAAGTATGTCTTTCCATTTAGATGAAACTTCAATAGTATTTTCTAAACATTGAGGCTCCAGCTTCTTCAGTATATCTTCTTTATAATATTTGAACTAATTTCACCAACATTAAATTAAATTTCTCTCTTAGAGACGTTCGTTTGTCTAGATAACTGACAACAGAGACTATAAAATAGTAGGTGCGTTCCTCTACTTTGAAACTCTGTGATTGTCTGTCCAAAACTGCACATTTTATTGTTTTTTTTTATGTGAACTTTGACAGACTTTTGTGTAGAAATTCACACAAATCTACAGAGTTTCAAGGTGAGGGAACACGTATCTAATAATTTCAGTTGATTTACGAATTTTAAAATCCTTGATTCACGTTTTTGTTTATTAAATTTAAAGAAAAATTAATACTTTGCATTATTTTTTTTTAATTTTTATTTTCATGTATGTACATGCTCTTTTTCATAATCTCATAATTTTTAAATTCCAAAAAAACTATCCCCTTCATCTTCATTCTCAATGTCGTAATCGTCTGCAAATTGATTTGCTTCTTTAAAAATTTCTTTGAACCGATTTTATCCTTTACAATGTTCATTGACAGTTTTAATATCACGAATGTCGATTTTTTTCTTACGACTCACGGCTTGCATAATTGTTTTCGATGAATGCACAATTATTTCATTTAATGCTATATTCTCTTAAAAAATATTTGTATAAAAAAAAATATATGTCTTGAAATTAGAGGAATAATTTGGCTATATCCAAATCAGGAATCAGCATTAAATGCATGTTTACAAATGGTTTAATTTTTTCAAAAAAGTCTCATGGATTTTGAAAACCTACTTCTATTAAAAACTTTCGAGGTGGTATAGAAATATATTCGTTCGCCCTTCTGCGAACTTCTTTGGTTCGCAGCGAATTCGAGAAATTTCTTTTTTCATTTATTTTCGTTTTAGTTTTTGACTCACAAATCTTGATTCATAGTTTTTGCTGGAGTCACACTTATTTAACACCCTTGATCATGTAAAATAGAAAAACAGTCTAATCCCCAGTGCACAAATCTAAGGTACCTAATATGCACATCACACATTTTAAAGGAAATATATCATTAGAGTTTTCATTTTTGTTCAGTTCTGCGCATCTGTCAAAAATCGAGGTACATATATGGTGGTATAAAATGGTGGATCCAGTGCCATTTTACTTGTCTAATTTCAATATTTTGTTTTTTTGGCACTTTTAACTTTGACAAACTGCGCAAAATATTACCTTAGATTTGTGTACTCTCGGTAATATGTATATATTGTGCAGGTTGTCAAAGTTGATGGTATCAGAAATTAAAAATGGCTATTCGAGTGCCGAAAATTTGAGAAGATATATTTAAAGAAACAATATTAGGTGATGCACATTTAAGAAAGACTTTTAAATTTCTTCATCAATAAACTGCGGGAAATTAAGTTGTTCTATATAGTTTTATGATTGCTCAAAACATATGTACCTATACCCTTTTATGTAGGGGCAAAATGGAAAACACAAAAATGATGTATACCTCCCCATATTATTCTTTTCTCTTGATGAAATATACCATAATGAAACAGTTAAAAGTTCTTCCACATAATTTATTAAATATTCCTTGGAACTCATCACATTTTAAAAAGGTGTGCCTATATAATACATTTGGTATATTTCGTATGTGACGCATCACCCCACCCCTTTCACATAAGAATATGAACATCAAAGTTTAGAAAGATCTTACCCATATGTGTCACTTCATTATTATTATTATATGAATGCTGGGTAAACTCATTATATAGTAGATATAGGTATACCCAGGCAAACACGTCTGTGGAACACATGAGCCACACGTGCTGACAACTCACGACTATCAATGATGCACAAACGAGCTCAAAAAAAGACAACACAACAACAACAAGAAGAAAAAAAGTCAAAACCATCCGGAAGCTGTATAACTTCAAAAGCGATTGCATGCTTCATATAAAACGATCCTGAAACTCATTCCTAATCGCTGCCATATAAATATAGGTATATACTTATACGCGGCAAACGGGATGCTCAAATTGTCGTATGATATCACGTGTGCAGCCGCGCCTAACAAAATTCTGTCCAAAAATAAAATGAGATGACACACTCTGATTTCAAAGCGAATGAATGATAGCAAGCCACGTGTCAGAAGATCTCATCTCCGATCGTGTAAATTCTTTAGAAAATTATAAAATAGCATATGCATCATGGCGGCAAAATCTAAAGAAATTCTTTGATCTCCGGGGAAAACCACCATGTTGGTCAGTAGTATTGCCTGTACTTAAATTAGCAAACACATTAAAATTACCAATTAGTTTTATTATCAATAACTTGCGAACTACTTTGAAATAAAAAAAAACAAAATCCTAATCGTAAACCACTTCACGTAGGTAAAGCCATCACGTCTATAAGGGCTCTATTTACAAATCAAAGCTCATCATATACTTGTCTTATAAGTCAATCGATCAAAAACCAATCATAAATGCCGCAATCAACAATCCCCTGGGCATTAATTAATTGGACAACTTTACCATTATAATAATATACAACTGACTGAGTGCCCTTCTTGCACCTTATACCCCTTCTCAAGGCGATATTCTTTTGAAACAGCCCCTTACGCTGTAAAACAAAACAAAACAAAAAAAAAACACAAGGCGATAGATAGACTACGATTATTTATGTAGCAATAGGTACACTAGTCAGAGTTTATATAGGATCTGTTATACTCAAACGATATTGACCGGTTCTATGCACTTCGGTCTCAGGTGTAAAACTACTCACCTGCCGTACATATATGTATGTATGTACACTGTACAGCCGGTAGCTGGTAAAGTAACTTGTTACAAAATCTCAGTACCGCATTTGTTGAATAAGTGCCCTGTTTAAAAATGTATTTAAATTAATGTAGGTGTGTTTTTTTCAGTCCCGGAGGGAATTGGATGAAAAAAATAGTTTTTTTCATCCAATTTTTCCCGGGCTTGCAAAAAAACACGCCTATTTTGATAGTTTGTATGAAAACTCCATTTTATTTCTGTGATGGCATCGCTAATCCCCGGTGTCGTTTTTTTTCAACCAATTCCCAATGGGCTTCAAAAAAACACGCCTTTCAATCGTATTCACTCACGGCCTAAGCTCTTACCCCGGAGAAAACTGAGTTACCGGCGGGTGCGGCGCGAATTGGGATTTTCCAAAAACTGTATTTGTCTTTTTTCTTTATAATTTGACAGTTGTAGGGAAAACAATGCAAACAATTATACAACTACAAATTTTGACAGCAAATTGTGCAACTTTGTGAAAATTTGTGCAAAAAAAAAAATTCGCAAGAAATTTCACGTTACCAAACAGACCAAATGTTTACTAGTCGCGCCTTTGAAGAACTGTTTGTTTTCCTTACCATAAGGGCAGTTTTTTTTAGACTGCCTCCTCCGACTTTCTTTGATATCTCTGTGTTTTGTCTCACTCCCACTTCACGGCGAGAAAGAGTTGGCCAAGAAATGCAGGATTTTTTAATTTGTTAAAACAATTGTGGATTCTTTTTTACGTTTTCTTTAGTGACATCTGTTTCCTCTATCTGTACTTTTTTCTTTTGCACTTTACTAAAGAAACTTTTTTTTCCAACTGGTAAAATACTTTTTAAATAAAATACATATTATGATTGCGATTAAATGATTTCTATTTAATCATTCAACGAGCTGAGATTTGTATTTTGTTTTAACGACTGCTCAACGTCAGATTGAGTCGCTGGTGTTCACATTAGTTTGTGCCTGAAAAAGATAAGTGGGATGGGATTCACGACAAAAAAGTCGGAGGAGGCACTAAGCAGTCCAATGTTAACATCTTCTTGTGTTACTCGTTTCGCACTGACGTATGGTGGAACTTCAGAATTATCTCTTTGTTGTCGATATAAGGTCTGTTCGCGTCCTTGGCCGAAACTGACAGTTCTATAACTTTGGGTTAAAAATGGTAGAAAATAGTTTTGGGAAGTAAACGAACAAGGTTATAGTTTGTATAAAAATGTTAAATTTTGTCTGTGATTCTTAGAAACTACTTTGTTCGATTGTTTCTTTTTAAATAAAAATAATATATCGTCAAATGTCAAACATTTATGATGGATGTATGTTCAAAAATTGAAAATAGGGTCTGTGTAAGAATCTTGGATGTACATAGATATTAATATTTCGGATAAGAACGTATTGGACTTATAAAAATAAATTAGCCATTTCAGGTTTCTAAGTTTTCAGAAATATCAACAATCTCAGAAATCTGATTGGAATTCCTCACTTTTGTTGTCAAAAAGCTGAGACAGAACTTCTTTGAATTTTGAAAATCGAGCTCTGTCAGCAGATTTTTCGAAATAAACATCAATTTTTTCTTGGAATTAGATGTGGTCTATGGATTATTAAAAAGTTTTCTCCACGGAAGTGCGGCCCTGTCAAAACTTGTTCATTGATCTATCATAAAATCGATTTCCCATGCCCACATTTGGTTTTCGTTATTTTTTCTTTTTTTTTCAGCGTGCATTAAAGTCTATTAAGTGCCAGTGCTCCCCTAGCACTAATTAAAGTTTCTGGTATCTATATATATGTATATGTTTTGAACTTTTACGCTTTAACTATAACATATCTATATAGATGCCGACAAAATATAACGTTGCTGCTGAAATCAGGTGCATAACACCTGTGTCAACTTAAAAATCAGGCTCACGTCTTATCAGAAAGGCAAGTGTGTGATAGATAGTCGTACTCGTAGGCCGTAGCTATATACGTTGAATCTGCGGACGTTTTTGGTGTGGTAGCGTAAATATAATGGTGGAGGTGGCAGCAGCGGTATGTGGTGAGAACTGGCTATTGGCCTGAAGGCAAAGACACTATGCACACGATCTGTTGTGTGCTGCGTGTTGGAATTTGGAGCAATAAGTAGTATGTGTGTGTAAAACGCCATTATCAGTGGAATGTAAATATTTGCCGTCAGAGAGCAGCACCGACTGTATATCTATGTATAACGATGGTTACAGATAAAATAAAACCAACAACCATGTGTTTCGGCTAATATGATGTTTAGGATAAGCGCATTCATGAGTGGTAAGTGGGTATCTATCTATTCTACAAGTGGTGTGGAGGCAAACTTAAATTAACTATTAAAATAGTTTAAAACGATTTTAATTGCAATTATTTTTTACCGATCGCGATGGCAGTGTGGTGTGTAACAAGCAGGCGCAGTTGCTTTCACCACTGCAGGATCGGTAAAGATAACAAAGAATTTTTCAAATTATAAAATTTTATAACGATTCCATTAGACTGTTGGCTATAAAACTTGAAATGAGATAGATACCATCGACAGATCTAGATAAATCAAGGATATGTCAAGATAGGAATTTTATTGGCTGTATTTATTGGCATATATACGATCTGATCCCTCAGGATATCGGCCTGCAATTAGCGTGGTTGATGGATGTGACATTTCAGTGAGCCCCATGTTTGATGTCATGTGTGAATGACATTAGGCCGCACGTAGAAATCTCCATCTAGCCGGACAATTTCTTGGAAAAATACAATGGATATAGGTTATAAGTTTTTATAATGGCATATTGGACTAGATTTCAAGTTTCTAACCAAAAAAGTAATTTTGGAACATTCTTTAAAGTCAATAAGAGTTAGGTATTTATTTTTCTTACCTCGCAGTGGTTTTGAGTTTCACACACTAATATTATATAAACGTTAAGCTTGCAGGTAAAAGATTTCAAACAAAAAACCATATTTTCTCTTGGTGTAATTATCACCTTTACACAATGTCTTCACATTATATTATGGTAGATATGTAAACTATCTTTAAGATTGCCACGGTTATCTTCGACATCTATAAAGAAAGTTTCAGTTTGTATACCTATAAGGTAACGTTTTGCCATGAAGCACAATAACCAACCATCAACGAAACTGTGGTGGAGGTAAACCTTTATCGTCATCATCATCATTATTTTCGAAGAGGTAAACCAACATCAGGGGTTTTAAAATGGGAGTCATTTAAGCCATTTCCCCTGAAGGGTATGAAAATTAAAAAGTTGTAATTTTTTTACTTTTTCACTTTTTTTTTTGTATATTGGTACCTCGACATACTGGCTCCACCTTAATAAATATATACCGCGCAGATATTGCTACTTTCATTTCAAACCGCAGCGACAGCTACGATCACCGTGTCCACTTTCCATTATATGTATATATATCACCATACTGTGGCACACTGCATCTCAAGATGATTCATTACCCAACCGACTAAATAGAAACTCAAATGAGCACGAATAAGTGTCCAACTTGATTAATCTTTCAACAGAAGCTCCATTAAAAATTACAACCCATCCGGCCAGACTTAGTCAACCAGTCATTCAGAGCCACATAGCATAGGTATACTGTAGTCAGCCAACCTACCTTACCTTCCAAGCTTTCAACCTTCTCCGATCCGACCGATTGTGCAAATCTGATTCCACATCAATCTGAGAGATCGCACAGTCGGTCGTATATATCTTTGCCTTGTATAGGCTTGCAGCAGCAGCAGCAACAACGGCAGTAGTATATACTTGCCGCAGAAAATTCGCCATGACGAATGAATTGCGTTGTCTATAACCGGCAAAACGATGACGAAGATGAAACAAAATACTAATAATATTAAGTTAGAGAAAGAGAAGCAAGATTATGTGTGTGCAACCGTACAAATCATCGGACCGCAATCAGGTGTTAACTGACGACCTAATTTTCAACCGTCGTTCGTCGGTTAAAGTTACTGTTGTAGCTTAAGCCTCATGTGCCACAGACGACTACATGTATATACGAAGCGATTGTACTACAATCCGTGCGTGCTGCGTGCACCACTCCGCACCGATCGTGTTTGATGTGGCGGAGCGGGAATGTCGATCAAATGTTGTAGTTTTCAGATATACTCCACATGGGGCTTGCTTGTTGAATGGTTTGAATCACTTGCGCACACCAGCACCATCGCATCTCTTTATATATTAACGTATAGACCTATAAGTATGTAGGAGAGAAGGAGGCTTCGTCAAAAACTCCTCTAGGCTAGAGAAGCTTACGCAAAAATGTAGCAAACAGGTGCCAGCTGGTCGACATGTATATTCTATCTAGCTTGTATAGCGTGGCGGTTTTTAAAATGAAATCAAATCCGTTAGAGAGTTTGCTGTCCAGCAGCTGATCACAGTTCATTTGGCTGGACAAGTATAAATATAAAAAAAATATTGCATCAATGGGTTTGTATATTTAACTAAAAGTTGCTCTGCTGTATTTTTATATTTATTTTTCTAATTATGGGTGTGTGTATAAAGAGGTGGCTCAAGCATAGGTTATTGAGATTGACAGCATATGAAAGCCACACTGACATGGTTTTTAACTAAATAAATCAAGAAATCGGATGTAACTTGTGTGTTCATCTAACCTTTAATTAAAATGTGTTTATATATTGCCTGGTATAAGACTGGCTTAGTATAAAATTAATAATTTACTAATAAAAAATAACTGCGTTACTGCAAATGACATTTCAGATTTAAGATTATAGTCATAAAGATTAAAGTAAGTGTTTAAAAGATATTTATGAATTTTTATAAGGTTTTGTAGGTATCTATAGATATATCTAAGATTTTAAAACCTATATTAAAGAAGAAATTTCCATACACAAAATTATAAGGGTTAAGTTCTGTAATAAATTCCACAGTTTAATTTCTTACAAAAAAACTGGCGTATACCTTATAAAGAAATATCTCATTGTTAAAATATTTCATAATCAAATTCGCGAATTTTCAAAATTTTGTAATTTTAAAATTTTTAAAAATTAAATTCGCGGCCGTGAACTAGCAAATATTTTTGCTTATTAACATAGAAAAGTGATATAGTGCAAGAAAACTAGATACAAAATATAATTCTCTGATTTAAAAAGATGTTCATCTTAATTGTGACAGTGAGATTTTTAAAATGCGACATTTCATATGCGGTTATTGAAAATACGATATTTTATTAAAGGAAGGCGATTAATTTTTAAAATGTGTGAGATTTCGTTATTATATAGAGTCTTGGTTTGCTCCATATATCGAACAATTCAAATGTTAACGATAAACATATTGAAATTTGAAATATGGTATGAGAGTTATTTTAACTCCTTTTTACCAGTTTTTGGGATTGGCATAATGCAGCTAGAAAAAGTCTTTATATAGTTCCGAGGCAGAAATGAGTAGCACTTATAGCGGCCTTAGCTTAAATATTGGTTAAAAATAACTACGATTGAAGGTTTGAATGAAACAACAACAATTGCGTGAGGTACCACTAAGTTTTTATAGGCTGGGGTACTACGATTTCTATTTTTAACAAATATTTAAGTTAAGGCATATATCCTGCTAATTTCTGCCTTATATACTATATAAAGTCTTTTTTTGTATATCTACATTATGCAAACCCTAACAAAACTGTAAGAGCAGTTAAAATAATTCTCGGACCATATATTCCAAATTTCAATACGCTTGTCGTTCGAAATACTGAAAATATTGTGAAAATTTATACAAATTTACAAGAAATTACCTTTTACCAAAAAGAGCTAACTGTTTTTAAATACACTAACATATTGTGTGTTTCAACAGTTAAAATAATTTCCACACAACCCATGTCACTCATTGATCTCTATAATACATATTAACCTAGGCCTAGGTACTTCAGGGCGAGTTCAGGGCGAACCTAGGTCTCAAAAAACACAGAATTTGACTGTCAGGGAGATTTCAGGTTTTTCAAAAAACGCTTTAGGGCGACCCAAGGATGACTTCAGGGCTCAACGAACAAACTTAATATTCTGTGCTGACTATTGCACGACTTTTAACAATTTTATGAGAGAATTTTGACTTTAGCGAGTTCAAGCGTTTCCATTTATAAAATGCAAAGCTGAAAGCTCCAAACACAATATGGAAATTAACTTTGATTGATGAACGCCGATAATTGACCTCAACTTAAAGCTTATTTTGAATTTCTTTAAGAAACGGGCATGTCTATTATGTATATGTAAATATAAAATTAACTTCTAACAAGCATGCCTCTATGAAGAGGTTTTCATTTTTTTTATAGTTGCATGCGCAATATTTAGTAAAACCTTAAGCAATAAACAATATTCTTCCTTTGCGTATATGTATTCATATTTTTGACGTTTCACTCATCAAATTTTCTCGGATTATTTAGTATCCACTTACTATATGTATTTAAAGATAAGTTGAAAATCTACATCATAAATTATTTTATTATACAAACTCAAGATAATAATTTTAAAAAGATGGAAAGTCGGTATTTAAACTTAAAATATCATTAACCTGTAACAAGAAAACAAAACAAAACAAATAACAAAAACAAAGGGGAGGCAACTCTCTGTCAAAATCACCATTATGTCTCCACACCTCTATTAACTCTGCCAACCAACTGAATAACATCATTATAATTGACAGTTCTGACTTAGAAGCATATACCCGACGAGCGACGACGACGGCGAGATGACGGCCGCGCGTTTGTATAAGAAAGAAATCCCGCTTCAAGTTAAAGAAATTATACCTCAGCAAAGCCTCATTTAGTATGTACATATGTATGTAAGTACGTAACGTATTCATTAGCGTGTGACACATCCCCCATTAAAAAAACGCAACCCACTTGCATAATGACTTGGTTTGTCAATTATTATTGTTTACAGTTTAGTTTCTGATGTTAGTTGGTACGCCACTACAACAACGCCGCGATACCGCCGCCGCCGCATATGCCGGGCCGTTACTGATGCAGCTGATCTATACCCCACTCTGTTCGTCTAAACATCATTAGATTAGATAATACAACGTTTATACACGACTTCCTGACTTCACGGCACGCTATACGGTGACATCGATCGACAGCCAAGGTACATTGACATGTCATATGAGCCAATGCCAGTAATTTATTCATATACATATATAATACTCGTATGATCGTCGTCGTCGTCGTCGTAGTAGAGCCAATTTATTTCATTATCGCAACAAATAACAAACCGCGACCGTAATCGCATAGATGGCAGTAGTTGTCTAAATTGTACCTATACTCCAACGACAAGTGTATACCGAGTTGTAGGTACCTCTACTCTACTACCTACCTACATATTTATTATTATACATTTTTCCTATCACCACAAATGGAAGTCGAAATTCAACATCCGTCGGTTATAAGACTGTTGTTGTCAGTGAAGCTGTAAATCAGGCGACTTGTCATCGACAGCGGCAGATCTAAGTGAAGGAAAAAAAAGGAAAAATTGAAATGTGTATAAGAAAAATAATCCCCAGACAGTCGCCAATATCTACCTACAATCTTTTGGAGCAAATGCATTGAAAAATTGGTCCAAGCTCAAGCCGTGGGCAGTAATAATAATGATTCAAGATTAACAGCTGTGTGAAATCAATGAAGCTCAATTGACATGAGCCGATGAACATTTTGTGAAAGTCAACATGTGTTCGCATGATTTAGGAGATCAACTCTCTACTCTATCAGCATCAGCCACCATCACCACACACACAAGTGGGATGTTCCTACATACAAATTCGCATTCGCAGGTGGTAATTGCGAATTAAAAAGTTAGTGTCAAGATATTTTTTTACAGAAGAAAAAAAGAAGAAATAAAAAATATACATATTGATGAAAAGAAAAAGGCTTTATACATATATTATAAGCTCAGTAATAGTACTTTGATATCCAAATTTAGATTTTTTTAAGCAGTTTGGCAGTTATCCATGCTGTCCATTAGGCTGTCCATTAGGTCTGTTTGGTAACGAGAAATTTCTTTCGAATTTGCACAAATTATTACAAAATTTCACAATTTGCTGTCAAAACCCATAGGACAAAAAAAAACTCAGTTTTTGGGAAACTTTTTGAAAAAAAAATGTTACCAAACAGACAAATTGTCTTAATAGTGAGACAGCATCTTATTAATTTTAAACACATTCCTGCAGTCGTCTTAATATTTCCTCAATTTTTTAAAGACATATTATACATAATCGTTATCTTAAATTGTTTATTGAATTAATGAATTAGAGTGAACTCTTTGATACGTTCAATCAAAATTTATTTTTTTTTCATTATAATTTTCTACTTAGAAACTTGAAACAAGCATTTCCTTTTTCTTTGAATGAACAACCAATCACAAGAATCTGTGATACGAAGGCTCAGTTTGTCAGTTCGAGGTCATAACAGTTTCGGAGAGTTAAACCCGAGTAAGCCCCAGAAACGTGTTTTGAAGTCAATTTAGATACCGCAAGTTTACTCGACAAATTAAATGATTAATAGATATTTCTGACAGAATCGTGTTTCTGACATTATCGAAATATTATGTCGTGCTTGGAGATCACCGATTTTATAGTAGGTGTGTTCCTTTACTTTAAAACTCTGTGCATTTGTATGAATTTATACGTCTTTTTATATTTTTAATATAAACTTTGACAGACTTTGATGTAGAAATTCGTCATTTTATTTTTGTATATGAACTTTGACAGACTTTGGTGTAGAAATTCACAGAAATGCACATAGCTTCAAAGTTAAGGAACTAGGCTAGTATGTCTGTTTGTTAACTAAAAGTTGCTACTTGTCAGAAATTTCTATGGGATTTGACAGAAAATTGTGCTACGTCTCTGTTGTGCTACGTCATACGACGTCGTACAACGTTTCAAGTTACCAAACAGACATAGTATCGCCCTCTCTGTTTCGATGTTGAAAACGCATTTCAATAATTTCGCACTTTGATTTCAAGAGATTTTTGACAACTGAAATAACTAAATTCTACACTGAAAAACAGCTTCAAAGTTAACTCGGGTCCAAATTACTTACACGAATAACTAACTCTGTTTTTACTCAAATTTAATTCACGCATTGAAAAACTGGCCCTTAGAGAAAATGAAAGAAGTCAACAAGACAGGAAAACAGTTTTATAAAAAAACAAATTAGTTTTCAAATCAACCCATGTCCCGCTTCCAGCTGCAAGCAGTAAGTCACTAAAGCGCTAATGAAACCTAAAGTAAGATTTCTTTAGGGAATTCCCGTGTAAAACGTGAACAACCTGAACATGAAACATCACTTCGTCTCATTTCTCATCAACAAAAAAAAAAAAAGAAACTGCACAATTTTACCATTCCATTGGGAATTTATCTACAACCTGAATCTCGCTTACCCATCATGGAAAAATTCTACCAATTACGACCAGAAAACCCTTCCCAATGCCAGTTATACGAGTACATATATACGATTGCCGAATAAGGTGTCATATTTTATTCATAACTCTCACCCCCCTTATACTGATGATGCGATGGTGCAACCTAATCCAATTCCATGTTTCGCTATATAACTATATACCTTAGGAGCACTTTTACGGGGTTTCCAACAGGCTTTATGTTTGCTTGAAGTTCTTCATCGAAGTAGATACATATATATTATGTATGTCTATCAAACGGGGGAGACGTGCACTAATAGAGTTGAGCAATTTTCTATGGGGAATTGAGAGGTTCATCGAATAGAGTTTTGCTGTCGTGTAATGCGTGTCTGGCATTTTTAAGGTTTTGCGAGCTTAATCGAATCCAATGTTGTTTCTTTACTCTTATATATTGCCACAAATGCCACGATGACTGTTTAGATATGACAGATGGTGAAATGGGAACAGTAGATAGGTTTATACCAGATAAACCCATTGCTGACTTCTTCTTTATAAGTACACATTCAATGGCTTTCCGGATTGGTTTTCGGGGCACATGGTAGAATTTTTTTTGTATATGCCACAATGAATTTGCTATTTGCTTCATCTTTCGATAAATGGAATATGAATTATGGAAAATGTACCGTTGGACAACGAGCGGTGCGTGGTGGTGGGATGGTAAATTTTGGAATTAGATATTTATAAGGGTGTGTACAAAACACTTGTCCTCTAAACAAGGTTATTACCATTTGATTGACTTTAATTGAATTACAAATGGTTTTTTAAGTGCTATGAGTTGCACGCGTGTGGATTTTTAAAGAAAGAATTTGTAAATATAATTTCATTATCATTTTCACTTCCAATAGAAGTACCTATATACCTACCTAGGCACATAATAAGGTACACATATTTGAAGATAGGTCGTAATACATCGTAATATATGAATTCGAATCAAAAAATCGAACTAAAAATTTGTATTTGTAGAGAGAACGAAAAAAGTGAGTTTCACATTTTTGTAAATGCCTTTGCAAGAAAATTGAATGACGTTGTTCAAAAAGATTTTATGCAAGCCGGATGGTTGCATATATTTGATGTTGAATATACCTGCGTCAAAAATTATGTTTAAGAACATCTTACGCAATGGACGGTGTTCATATTGGACTGCCTACACCGACTTTTTTGACGTCTCTGTACTTTTTCTCACTTCTTCTTCATGGCGAGAAAGAGATCCCTTTATTAGCCACTTCTTTCCAGCCGTGAAGTGAGAGTGAAATAAGTTTACAGAGACGTCAAAAAAGTCGGAGGAGGAAGTCCAATGTGAGCACCGTCATGACATTTTCGAAAACGGCCATTAACTGACGTTAGCAAAAAAATGACTTTTATAAGAACATCTTTCGGTTACATTTTTAAACAAATGAGTTTTTCGAAAAAAGCCATATTGACTGAGGTTGATCAAAGCAAGACGATTACGTATTTATTTGACAATAGCAATATCTGTATCAAAAAATGATGATCATTTAGCAATAAAGTTGACGTTAATTTAACTTTTTCGAAAACGGCCGCCAGAAAATCAACTTATAAACATTGATTCAAAAAAACCACTTTAAGGTTCTTTTGGTTTTCTGTTCCTCAATCATTAGGACTTAAGCGCCTTGTTTAAACTGCAGTTCGACCAAGTGAAAAAATGATCCAATAAACAAATTTAAATAGAAAACGTCACGTAAAATTAGTTTGAATTGAAAATATGTTTGGTGTTAATATTTTCTACAGGACCAAAAATAAATTTTCTGCGAACATTGTCAAATGTATACAAAATCACAATCCACAACATCAGGATACATTCCACAAACCGACGAAAATAAGATTCGTTTGAATTTAAGCTCATTTTAATTGTTTATGTTTTACGACAATTCGAAGTTGACAGCAACAACTCATGTGAATGAAATGTTAAAATTCGCGACCATTCATAAATCGCGGACTTGACTTGTATTTTATTAAAAAGTGCCTATCTTACGTTCTGTAACGTATCTAATTCTCGCATCGATAAAATTGATCGAGAAACGTTGTAAAATGGAACAAGACATAACATCTGCTTTGTTTCAATTTTCAACGTTTCTCGAATAATTTTATTGATGCGAGAGTTAGATATAGAAGGTAGACACTGTATAGTGTATCGAGTAAAAAGAGCCTATTTCTACATGAAACAAATGTTCGTCTAAACTTTTCTACACAGCTTCTAATCGACACAAATCAGTTTTCGAAATATGTTGTATTCTGTTCCGAACAGTCAAACAGTGTAGAAGAAGAAGTTCATTGAACGAAGTTTAAATCTCCTAATAACGAACAATGTTTTTATTTGAATTTACGTAATACATATGTACAATGTAATATCCAATTGAATTTCAAGAAAACTAATTGCAATCGAGAACTCGTTAAAAGAAGGGCAATCGAACAGAAAAAAAAAACTAAAAATAAAAAATAAAAATAAAGCCTACTCAAGCAAATCATTTGCAAGTTCATTCCAAAGATCACAGATCGTCTCACATTATTGATTGCAACGGCTGCATTGCCATGCCAGCCACTGTGTGTGTGTTTGTGTGTTCACTGCTGCAGTGCTGGATCTCTGCGGTGGCAGCAACATTTCCATTTCACTCTACCAACCCCGACACTTAGGCGCAATGCAATAAATCTTATAGCATCTGTGAGAGTGATGATGTAAGTCAGACAAGAGAATATGGAGGAATCAAAATAAAAGGCCAGGCCACCTGCATCCTCATCCCACGCACTGAATATTGTGAAACCCATAAATGCACTATTACACTATATCATATAGATAACACTAAAATACACTACACATGCGGTGTGGTCCAAGATCGTTTGTTGCATTAAAAGTTCGAAATTCGAATGGAATTTGCACCGCACATGTTTTTTTCACTTATGTATGTATGTAGGTGAGAAAGAGAGCTTGCGGCATGCAGCGGCTCAACCTCTAAACTTTAAAGCCGTCTTTGCTTCAAATTAGTTTTTTTTTTTGTACTGCGTTCGCGCGTCAGTTATTCACAAAACGAATAAGTCACTCTAACCCCCAAGCAGAGGTCAACCTCTGATCGCATTAATTAACTTCACACAGAGTGTTTGTTGGTTTGGTTGTGTTTTGTGTACCTACCCAAGACCAACCATAAACTTGGATATAGGTACGTTAGCTAGCACTTAGTTGCAAATGAGTTTGGAACCCAGCTTTGACAAGCAGACACAGGTGGTTTTTAGCCCGCTTTTAGCTCTGAATATATGTATATAAATGTAGAAGGTGAATGTTTTGCCGACTATATTCGACTCATATAAGGTCTGTTTGCTGCTGGCTGGTTTATGCGGTTGAACAATTTGTTGACTGCACCTAGTTGGCGCATAAATCTGCCAAAATGATGTTCAATTTGACATATGGTTGACATTCGAGAGGGTTTTTAAATGAGTTGTGTCAAAATGTGACGGATATGAACGGGGCAAAATATTTGATAAAATATTAATTATTTATTGTTATGATTGTGTTGAATATAAAACCTTAAGAAGAATTACAACGCATGTATATTAATCTGACAAATGCTTATAATCCTATCCCGAGTTCATAAATTACAAATTTTCACAATTCGGTGTCAAAACTAATATAATAAAAAAAACCTTGTTTTTCGAAATATTTTCAACAATTTCAGTTATTCTAAGACGGTGTTCACATTGGATTGCGTCCGCCGACTTTTTTTTACGTCTCACTCCCACTTCATGGCGAAAAGGAGATGCTTTTCTTTGTGGCCAACAAGTGGAAGTGATATAAGTTTACAAAGACGTCCAAAAAACTCGGAGGAGAAAGCCCAAAGTGAACACCGTCTAAGGAGTTATAGTTCGATTAATGTCAGAAAATTTCATCGTCTTATTTATTCATTTTATTTTGTGATAATAACGTGACTTCTCGTTCGTTCAAATTTAAAATATTTATGTCTATATTACATCAAACAATCAAATTGAATATGTGATGGTTTTAGATCCAATTCTAAAAATTTGTAGGTATGTCAAACTATGTGAGAATGACTGTCAAATCATATGATATGAACTTTCAAATTTTGTTTCCACATTTTGACTTTTGTTTAATAGTCTATGTCAAATTCTTTTAAGTTTCCTTTCACACGAGGAAACAAGTTGCTGAAAATATTTTCTAATTTCCTGTTTTAACTTTCACGAGGAAACTAAATCGTAAGAAATTTTCTGTAATTTTCTCTTAAAGTCTCTCGGTTGAATGCAAACTGTTTGAAATGTGAAAAGGAATTTCATAAAAATCTTCTCAAATCGCTGACACCGGTGATTCTGGTCGCAGCTTTAACTTCTTGACTCTTTCCTAAAAAACTGAAAGTTGCTGGCAACTCGTGTAAAAAGGGACTAAGCCATTCTGAATAAAGATAAGTTCACGTTCGGCTGAACTGAACTGAATTTTTTTTTCAATTTTTTGAAAAATTCGCGTAGATCGAATTATCAACTTTCTGCAGCTCTTAATGACTCGCTGCAGTGGAAAATTCAAAGCGCGCCGTGCAGTTAAATTTCTTACAAATACAATTTTGACGTCCGCACCGCTGAAGGTTCCATCAAGTGTGACCTTACCCTTATGATCACTTTCATTGAAATTCATCATTGAAAATTTAAATTTTAAGTTTTGAGGCACTTAAAAAGCAAAATCGCGTGATTATTTTGTTGCCAATATAAAGCTATTGACTTAATTATTAATTTTTGCCAAAAAAAATTTCATTTTGGCCCAAGCTAGCACCTAAATGGAATTTCTTTATTTCAATGATTGAACTACCTTACCATTGATCATTGAAATCTTAGAAGTCATTTTATATGAAAGGTTGGTCCAAATTGAAATATTTTTTGACTAGAAATAATAATTGAGTCATCAGCTTTTTATTGGCATACAAATATTCACTGATTTTGCTTTCAAAGTGTCTCAAAATAAGAAATTAAATTTTTCAATGATGAGTTTCAATGAAAGCTATAACTGGCCTCTAACAAATAATTCGATGAGAGAGTTTCACATTCTTTAAAAATTTAATTTGAGTCCAAGAAGTACGGAGACAAACATTGTTTTTTGCGGAGAAGGAAATATGATTTCTAAACATTGCATTGCAACCTAAAAATAACCCTTTGCATCAAAAGCAATTTAATAAATATTCTAAAATCCTCTAAATCAGTCTCTAAGGTCAGGTCCCACAGAAAAATTGCTACAAGTTAACAATAATTTATATTATGCATCAACGTCGTCGTGGTATACTAAATACTAACTGACATACCAGCACATTATATATTCAAAATTATTATCGGGCAGTTTTAATTCAGTTCCAAGCATAACAGTCAACATCTGTGCAAACATTGCCGTCATGATGGACGACGGATAGACGCGCGTATATTCATGTTAAATGTTCAATGATGAGAGGAAGCGAGATTCGCTGTTATTGCATTAACTTAATATACAGGCGTGGTGCGATGGTATATAGACTCTCGGTTGGCCTGAATTTCAGAATCTAGTCTGAATGTATAATCTAGTCCGACTGGTGTCTGGCACCCGAATATCTAAACAGAAAACATCTTTTCGATCACAAAAACAAACTCCCGTGTTGGGTGTTAATGACGATAGGACAGCTCATATAAGAGGTAGGTATAGGTAGGTAAGTCTGCCTAGACTCCAAGTGGCCCACATTTTTCTTTGGCGGTATAAGGCTAGCGTAAGATGGATAGCGTCCTCGATGCTGGGATGGTGGAGCATCCGTCCGTCGATCGGTGTGCTGTGGAGTGATTGCAGGTCATGTGTGGAAAACATTGATAATATGCCTCCCTGCCAAGGAAGTCTCAGTCTTCATGGGGTTTTCCTTTTCTTATTCGTTGAATTCTCTTGCTTGTGGTACTGTGAATCTTTGACTATATAATATAGGTATAGCTCGTGGTGGTCTTCTTTGGAACAAGGTGCAGTCTATTTCCACTTGTACCATCATCATCATCATCAGTGGTGGGGCGAAAGACTTTGCTTGCATTTCCTTTATAAAAGCAACAACGCCGTTTATCATTTTGTGAATGTGTGTGTTTCTAATTTTGTTGTTATAAGCATTAAATATTTGTTCAAACGCATTTTTGGATTCGTAAAACTGATAGAGGATTGTATACCCTCCTCGATATATGAAATGAGTTAAGAAGAAAGGAAATATCAATGGACTAGCCTCACATCTGTTGGATGTTATTATATGTGTTGTTATTGGATCGGGCGTATCTGGGTGATGCTGGAGGCAACAATCTGTAAACAGCAATGGAGGTCTGATGTTGATTGCTATGGGTGGCGAGTGAGAATTGAAAGTTCATTAGAATACTATAATGTATGTATGTAGGTATATCTGCTTTGAGTTGAGTCGTGTTTATTCATTTCGTTGTTTTTATTTGAGTTTCCGTTGATTATTGCGATGATGATTAAGAGAGCTCACTGGATTTGGATCTGGATGTGATATCTGAATGACAGCATTGTCAATCTTTTTTTAAGACCTTCGTTTTATTTGTTTGTTATTTAAGCATTCTATATTTGTTGGACTTAAAGTTTGTTTACAAATACACTTATAGGATACTCAAAAAGATTTATTTGATATGATTTCTGAAAAAGTATAATTTTTTGTTATTTATTTAGGTATATATTTAAAGAATTAAAAATATTAGACTCTTGCTACTCATTAAAGTATAGTAGAAGTAGCAAAATACATGCTCGTGTTTTTTTGCAAGTCAACATTTTAAAATTGGATCAACAAAATTTACACGTAAAAACAACAACAACTTAAGTCCATATTGACTTTGCTGAGTCCCGATAATTTGCGGGACTTAACTCGAGGCGTATTTTTTGCAAGCGTGGAAACTGGCTTAACCCAGAGAATTTTTCCACTTAAGCGATATAAACTGTATTACCGGCAGTAATTATCATTTTTCTATCGACAGTTTGTATATGGAAACGTCAAATTATCTGAGTCACCGAAATAAAACAATTTTTCATATTATCACACACAAGAAGTAGGCGTTATTTGCGTAAAAATGCAATTGCAAGAGTGTGTTTGTAAACGTCAAATCCGTTTGCAAGAAAATTGACTGATTTGTGCAGGCATATTACATATTTGATGATCAAATTGACGTTGATTTGACGTTTTTGAGAACGGCTATATTTGATCTTCGATTTTATGAATCTTTATACCGTCCTCAAATAAGACAAATTCTATATAGGATTTGTTTAAAAAAGGTAGCTATTAAATGTTATTTAAATTTGAAAGGCATTTTTAAGTTCTTTATTTGTTAAAAAAATGATCAACCAGCTTGACAAGTCACTTCTTATTCCTGACCAACTTTTCGATACAAACATCAAATTAAAATATCGGTACTAATATGAACACTCTATACATCTTTGGTTACATGTAAATGTACATGATCCCAAAGCCAAACCTTAAAATGAATAAAAATTGTATCTCCTTTCCCAAAGCAGTTCCTATATAATCCCTTTATACATCCGTATATTTATGGTCCGTAGTCCTCAAAGTCTGAAGTATTCACGTCAAGCTGTCAACATTTTGCAAATCACTGTTCCAAATAAAGAACAAACAAACCTATAAACACACATACTTATACGTTTGTAAGTCACATGGCAAAACAATTCAATTGACACCATGTTACCGAACAATGTTCTTTAGCATGGCCATATAATGTATCTACACAAAACAAATTCAAGGCAAATTATAGAGGTACCCGACGCAAATTAGAATCTGAAGCATAGCACATTCGCGGGTTGGTGACAAGCAATCAATCTGCACGCCGCGGCCGCCGTCTTGTTGTCGTTGTCGACTTCGTTCACGTTCAGTCGAATCGTCAAAGTCAATGCACTCATGAGACGCAAGACGCAACCCAGTCAGTCATTCAGTCAGATTGATCACATTTTTGTTTGTGTGTGGTGCAGTTTGTGTGTGTGTTTTGTTGTGTATCATTCGACTTGATCTGACAAGCGCTAAATTCGTGCGCAATTCCGCTCGATTGCGCGTTGGTCGCACCCTTTGTGTCAAGCGTCCAGTGTCCAACCCTTTTTTTTTTTTGTGTGGCCCCAAACCACCCACTTATGACATAAATCTCCGGGGAATTTAAATTCGCCTTTCACCCCGTTGTTGGACCTCGATCGGGGAGCAAGCAGCTGACTAACTAATGAATGACTGGTGACTATGGTGGGCTATCACCGCGCCCTATACAATTCGGTTCTGCAACACCCAACTGCCGTTGACCCCATAGCTCCGGCTCCCACTGTGATGTTGCCACAATTCGTGGTGACACACTTTTGTTTGTTGTTTTGCTATTTGTTGTGATTTTTACCCAATCCCATGCCTGTGTACTCTGACTGCATTGACGAGAATACATTTAACGATTTGTCATGCAGCGAGCGATTGAGTTCAAACACCTGCACGTCGTCGTCATTGCATATACACAGAGCGCAGCAAAACTTTGGTGGCGACGAGTAGTGTTGCTCCAAATAAATGAAATAAAAGCCACACCACCACAACAAATTGACAAAAAGTCAATGTGAAAGGTTGTCTCAGAGATTTAGCGGGACGATGTCGATGGCGTTTCTCTTTCAACTGCACTGCCGACAACTGAATACAGTTACAGCGTTCGAATTTGCAGTAGCTATGTATATGTATATATGCTCTTTGCTAAATGAAGTCACCTGCAATGTATAAATAGCTGCGTATAGGTATAAAGTGGTGGCGGCAATGATTTTTTTATATTCATGAGCTGTTCCGCAAAAATGACACTGATTCTGATTGATATTAAGTACCAACATTCGCTTTTTGAAACCGAACAAAATTTGTTCAGATTGGTTGCCGCTACGGGAGAATTAAGGTTGACAATCAATTGATAATTTTACAAAGCCGTTGGGATTTAAAGAGATCTATATAATACGAGTATTAAAACAAAGTATGTAAAGGTAATTGATGAAAAGAGAAAAAATATTTTGAAAATGAGAAAAAAAAATAACACGACAGTAGGCGTGTTTTTTTTTATGAAAAAAACGACGTCGTTGCTAAAAATTTTACATGTTAAATGCAAGAACAACTAATCCCCTGTGGGCTTAGCTAACTTGCGCAGAAAAACTGTGTTACCGGCTTGAACTACATACTTTTTATCGATAGTTTGTATGAAGACTCTGTTTCTGTAATGGCGTCGCTTATCCTCGTTGTAATGATCCCAGAGATTAGAACAAAATACACCTAGTATCTAAGCTCGTAAAAAATTTCTTCAGAATGTATGGATGATTTTTTCGAAACTACGAATTTATTTAAGCTGTGGCTCCATTGGAAATATTTGAGGGAATGTCAATTTCAATTCCATGGCCAGGTAATTTCAGTCGTCAAATTTCGATATAGAAATTACGACCGCTATCAAATGTATTTTTGCTCTTTAAGATCACTAGTACTCCAATATATAATAAACGCATGCCTTAAGCTCCGATATTTACCACATCATTGGAAAATTGCAGAAGTCATTATGTTATTTTTAAGCAAGTTAATTCACCGACGGAAGTAACTTCATATACAGGCCAATATCTACCAATATACCAATTATGACAAAAGTTTTCGAAAAACTGCTTCTGAAAAGGCTTAGCAGAATAAAAGAAGACATAAAACTAATCCCAAACCAACAGTTTAGATTTAGAAATAAACATTCCGCTATAGACCAAGTGCATCGAATTACGGATGTTGTTAAAAAGGCACTTGAAGAAAAACAAGTATGTTCCGCTCTATTTGTAGATGTTGCTCAAGCCTTTGACAAGGTTTAACGTTTGGGACCTGAGAACAAACTGCATAGAGATCTCCCAAGGCAGTTCTACGAAATACTTAAATCCTATATGTTACTGACATACTCTTTAGAGTACGGTACGAGCAAGAGTATTTGAAACTTAATAAAATTGAAGCCGGTGTACCACAAGGAAATGTCCTAGGACCAACACTGTATTTGTTATATACAAGGGATATTTTAGTGGACAATAATGCTATCATGGCTACATTTGCAGATGAAACTGCCAATTTAGTGCCTGATAAATGCGTTGTGAAGGCTAAAGAAACATTGTGCAACCCATAAATTAAGAGATTAGACGCAACTTAAGATGCCAAGGTAAAGTCGAAAGAGCACATCTAAAATAAAGACAAAATGTATTGGTTACTGGGTAAGAATTCTGACCTATCTATTCAGAACAAAATAATGCTATACAACCAAGTACTGAAATCGTTTGGACTTATGGCATCCAACTAAATGCCCCTTGGTATATTAGAAATAGCGATTTACATCGTGACATACCAATATAAATGGTTACAGAAGTGGAAAACACTCAGTATCATAATCATCATAATCAGCGGCTGCATAGTCATTATAACTCCGAGATGGACTGTCTTAAATGTGCGAGACAATGTTTGAAGACCAAGATGAACCAAGCCACAGTACACAAATCTAAGGTAATATATTGCGCAGGTTGTCAAAGTTGAAAATGTCAAAAAATTAAAAATGGATGTTCGAGAACCCACAGGAACTCAACCATTTTGCAAAAAGTGAAACTTCAAATTTTATTGCCTTGGAGATGGGAAGCAATAATTGCTTCTCATCTACTGCGCAAATATTCCATTGCCATTTCCAAAGCGTCTCCATTCAAAATATGCAAGGCAATGTAAATTATAAATTGATAGCTACATATGTAGTTGATAAATATTGAATAATATTTAACAATCTAATGAACAAATATCTGATTATTGAGAATGATGCAAACTGTTGTGAATCGCAAGAAAATGATAATTAATACCTAATATATTTGATGAAATGAGTTTTAATGTGTCAAATTTCAATATTTTATTAACTACATATCAATTAACGAGTAACCGAATGTTTTGAAATTTACGTTTTCTTACTTTTTCTCAATATCGACATTAATTTTGAGAGAACTTCATCTTTACTCTTGAAATTTTGACAGGTTGTCAATTTAAGTGCCAAAAGTAAAAGATTGAAATTCGGAGCTAAACTCATAAAATTCGGACAGCATCGTCCACTGGAAAAATTAAAAAGATGCTTTAAAAATTAAATGCTGTCTGTTGTCGGTCAACTACCCCCTATTTCACTGTCCTTAATCGTGTGCGTATATCAACACTCAAGGACCATCACATCTCAATGTCTCACCCTTATTTTATAACTACATTTTTAAACAGTGTTCCGTTGAAATAGACTGTAGATTTCCTCCTCTAAAATATTTCAATCGGAAATCGCACTTTAGGAATGCTCGTCACTTTGATGGATGTTTGCGCCAAATTTTAAAGGACTGTTAGATGCAGAGAATTTTTCTTCAGCCGTATTACATCGAATATGGATTGCATTACCTAAACTTATTTTAAGCCTACCATTTTAAATTAAGAAACTCAAAACTAATGCACTAATGCAATTTCCTTAATTTCCGAATCGCTTTCACTGTGTTTACCATCTTTATAGGGTTGATATTTCTAACTTCTTGAGTGCGCGTAGGTACATATACATACATATATTATAAAAATAAAATAAAATAAAAACAGAAATACATAATTTTTAATATTATGTATGGTTTTTCCTACGATCTCACAAATTTTGGTTCAAACTATTAAGTGTTAAATATTTGTAATTACATATCAATGCCTAAACGTAATTTGAGCACACAATTGCAACAGTTTCCGTAGTGTAGTGGTTATCACGTGTGCTTCACACGCACAAGGTCCCCGGTTCGAACCCGGGCGGAAACATTCAAAGGAAATACTTTTTTCTTTTTTTTTTATTTTGATTTAACGAATTTGTTTACATCAATGTTGAAGTCTTCTCACATAAATTCCAATTAAATTGAATTTAGTTGACGCAATAGCCAACTGGACGTGGAATAACTACATATGGTATTTATTTTCTATAATTATTTACATTAGGTATGTAGATTGTATAGCTAGGTACGCCTTCAGATAGTTTATTTATCTAAAGATATTTATGTTCGCGCAGCTGTTTATAGCGCGAGTAGAAATGTCAACCTTCATTGCAAAACAGCCGGTTAGCTGTCGCTTAAACTATATAGTACGTTTCTCTTCTCACAGGGTGCCTTTAACATACATAGCAACCAAAATCAACGAGAAGTAATTACTACAAAAAAGAAGTAATTTCTAAGACAATGACAAGCACAATCAGTTAACAATCGCATTCAATCACTGTGCATATCCATTACACCGCATATATACATAAAACTAGCTATTAATCGTCACCACCACGAAATTGTGAGCAAACTGTGAGAGTCTATAAGTAAATACTCTCAACTGTGAGTGTTAGTGGCGCTTACAAGTCAACGACTCTGCTGGAGTGGCACTATGGCATGGCATGCACAATTGCACACAACCAACTCCAACAGCTATTGCAGAATATATAAAATGACAATCGTTATTGTTGTTGTCTCCGGACAACATCACCGCCACTATACGCCACCGCCATTCTATATAGCAACGTTAGCATTGTAATACCAAAACATTTCAGCCAAAGCAAAGCAAGAGGGAATGGGGATATAGTAGAGGAAGTTCCAGCACTATTATTGCGCGCCGCCGCCGTCGCTATTGCAGTTGTACCCAACTCTGCCGCATTAATATCAAAGCCGCGCACATAATAAGAGACAAGTCCGAGTCGCAAATGCGATTATTTATTGGCGGAACTAAGCAAAAGGGGCAAATGCTTTGCTGCAGTTGTTGTTTCCAACTGCAGCCATCGTCTTTGTCGCCAGTGCAGCGCACACAGTCTTCATCGTCATGGTTGAGTTTGGACTTTGGGCACAATGAACACATGTTTTGCTGGCTCGCTCGGTTCAAAACTCGGATTCGGCTCCATACAGGGCATAGTGCATTTTTCAATGTCACCGCTGGCCACCGGCAGCGCGGCAACTGCACGAATGATGGTCAGTCTAATGGTCCATGCACACTGATCCAATCCGCGATCTGCAGTAAGTTGCTAGGAGCAGTATAAGCTGATCTGCTTCGCCAGATTGTACGTAAAGTAGCGTTTTCTATACGTTCGTTCTCAACTTGAAATGCCTGATCCTAGATGCAAGCCAGTCAACCAGCCTGCCATCGGTATACACAATATTGCAGTGCCGCTGCGCATTGTCGGCGCACTTAGTTAATTTTGTTTGGAAAACCGCCTCTTTCGCGAAAGCCTGTCTCCGAGTGCTGATCTGATGCCAGATCAATGAATCAATTAAGTCTACTAGTGCGATTTTCGAGTTGTATTTGTGCAGTCTATTCAAATGGGGAATATTCACTTCGCAACGTCTCCGTCGTCGGTCGTAGTCATCGTCATCGTCGATGGTGCTGACTTATAGAGGAGAGCCATTAATGAAAAGGTGTGGGATGATATTTATCAATGTCTGTCCGCAAATGGCAGTTAATCAAGGCGGCAAAGCCATTGTATATTCGTCTAGGAATTCGAAAGGAGCAATGTTGCTGGATCGTGGTGAATATTCAAATTCATGCATATTCATCAATGCAGCAACATCATACACAGTACACAAACAGCTAACGGAATGGACAGTGAGCTAGTTAAGGATTCTCTATATAGGTAAGGTATAGGTATGTGAACGATATCAGGCGGTGGCAATCTCAATTATTTGAAAGCCAACTACTGTCATGTTTGCAAGTCCCATTCAATGCGCCAAGATTGTATCCGTCATGATAAGTTTAGCATGAAATGGCGGTTGATTTTTGTTTTTGGCGAAGATTTTCATGGGTGCGTTTAAGATTTATTCGTGTGGCTGCTATAACACCAACACCAATTTTTTGTTGTAAAAAAAGAGGAAGGAAGATTGGCAAAAAAAGATCTGTTTCCCTTGTTTTTGCTGGCTTATTATTCAAAATTCAAAAAGTGTTTTAGTTTTTCAAAAGTTTTAAAACTTTTATCTTTATAAATTGTGCTGTTATTCACAATTTGTTAAGAGGTTTTTAGAAAAAAATATCTTTGATAATAAGGTATGTAGGTATCTCAAATCGGAGGACAAACAACTTTTCTCATTAATTTTTTTTTTTTTAAATAATTAAAACAATTTATGACGCAACACGCAGATGTGACATATTTACTTTGTGTCAAGATATTTACTTTGTGTCAACCTGAAAAAGTAGTAAGTACGAGTATATCAGCAATTATTTACTCACATAAAGCAACAATTTAAACAGTCGCTAAAATTTCCATTACAATAACTTGAATTATATCTTTTTTACCTACACGTTATATACGTAAAGTAATACATTGTAAATTAAATTTTTACCAAATTAACCAACAAGTCTCATCCATGTCAACATTTAAAATTCACACGTTTTGCTTTTCCATAACTTCATCACTCACTAGAGAGCTACAGCGACGAGACGAGACGAGACTACCCAACGAAATCTCATTATACCTACCTAACTACTCGTGAAGGTTCACAAACTTTTGAAAGAAAACCCAGTCGAAAGCCCAACTAAAGCAACCATACCATTGCCATTCGTCGAATGAGAAATTCTCAAGAGATCATTAAAAATACAAAACAAACAAGAGAAAAAAAATATATTAAAGAAAACAAAAATAAGCGCTTCATAAATAATACCGCACACCTGACATTTAGCGGTGATGACGTCAGTCAGTCAGCGCTTAATGAATGTATTCCATTTCCCCCTTTAGCTTCTCGTGCACAAAATATCGTCTCCAGAAAACGGTGTGGCGGCGCCATTCGGAAGAAATACCTTTTCCAATTCAACATTTACACAGTTTGTACAAT
Source organism: Epistrophe grossulariae (assembly GCA_929447395.1). Classification (NCBI taxonomy): domain Eukaryota; kingdom Metazoa; phylum Arthropoda; class Insecta; order Diptera; family Syrphidae; genus Epistrophe; species Epistrophe grossulariae. The sequence goes on along the minus strand of OV839568.1, from coordinate 132,437,669 downwards.
TGATCTTCACCATAGATAATTCAACACACAGACACACACGGTATTATTCAACAGCTACAGCCCCCCACCTCTCTAAACATAAAAAAAGTTGATTGTTTTGCGTTTGTATTGGTCTGTTTGATTGAGCGATTTGCAGATGTGTTGGTGGTAATTATGATGATTTCATTCGTATATTATACCAAGAGATAAGCAAACATCCCAGGCGTAAAAAGTTTGATCAGGTGTTCGCGTGAAATCTCAGCTAAACTCAGTTCAAGTCAGTCAATATTAACACTACTAAGTCAAGTTAAGACTCGAAAACTTCAAGACCAACAACATCAACAGTTGTTCGAACCGGGAAAGCGTTAAATACCTATTATAGTTCAGTTGGTGGAGAAATGATCATGATGGCTGCTAATGCCACACAGACACAGCTGGGGGCTGCTTGCTATTGCTATAGGATGATGGGAATGCGATCAGTTGAATTATAAAAAATCGCATGCAATAAATAATAATTAAAACAATTAACGACCGGAAAATCAATGAATGAATCGAAATAGTGGACAATGAGCGAGAATTGCAATACTTATGTATATATTCATGCATTTGCATTGCATTGGTACATAACTGTCTGTCTGTCTATTCGTATATATACATATATCTACTGTGAGTCTTGAGTGGGCATGAGCTGAGCTGAGCATGGCTATTGGGTGCTTGTCAGCACAGTACGATCAAGAGGTGAGGGACATCTGATTACCGCTTCTTAGGAGGCAATTAAATTCATCGGGTGAAACGTTTTAATGTCATTATATTTATATATTGAATGCTGGAAATTAATAGTATGTAATAATATGTAAGGGGTATAAAAACTAAGATTATGGTGACAAGATTGATATAAATTGCTGTTTAATTTTAATGATTAGATAAATTTTTTACAGCTTTATCGTATACATACGTCATTTGGTATTATTTTTTCTTTTACGCACTTGAAAATTATTTTCATACGTTTTTAAGAAATGTGCGGCAAACCATGGATTGGTGTAGGTATACGAGATTTATATAAAATTTTCAAAAATTTCAAATTCAAAAGTGACAGCCATCATTTTGTAGAAAATGGTGGATGCAAAATTATAAAGTTAAAATAAAAGGCGGTTTTTCTTTTAAAGACAATTTTGCTCAATAACACAGACCATGCCAATATTTGCTTTCAAAAATTAATAAATAAATGCCAATTTTCGCATAAAGTTGGTGTGTTCAGAAAAATGAGATCTCAGAGATTTTTCTCACTCAAAAAGTGAGCAAGCGAATCCTAGATTTTTTTTCCTCAGAGTTTTGACAGCAAAGCTGAGAAATGTTGCTGAAGAATCCTATTCAGGTAACTGAGATTGCTGAGATCTCCGAGATCTCATTTTCCTGAACATGCATAGTGATAATTTTGACGTGTTTGAATAGACAGGAAAAGAATATATTAGACGTTTTTCTTTTTTAGCTCTAAACAGAGTATGATTATAATTAAGAAACACATTTGAACACTAAATTGTCATAATATGATAATTAATATATCATTAAAAAAAATCTATGCCTGACCAATTTCCGACTATAGCTGACCTTTAATAAGTATAAAATAACCTTTCAGATGCAGTATGCAATTTTTTGCGAAATTCCTCAAATGAGGTGCTAAAAGTCTTATACCAGTGACCTTGATTTTTTTTTTTAATTCATAAACAAATCTATAGCTTCAGATTAGTGACCTTTTAGATGGCATACTTTTTTTCCCATATACATATATCCCATATATGAGGTGTTTAGATCCCAGAGCCTTTATGCTGGCTGTTTTGAACTCTTTAATTCTTTGTTTTTGTTAAATGAAGTGAATGGTAAGCTTACAAAAACCCCGCCTTTCTTCTTTCGAACAAGCTTTTAGTTTTTAATAGGGGATGCTAGCCCGCGCATTTTCACATTCAAATTTTTGTATTTATTTATTCACTAATATTAGTTGTATGATTAGGAATTCTCGTCTTGTTGGATTTAGTTCACACTAGATATTCGTCACGAAATCTATGTAAGATGAACTGAACTTAACAAAAATTGCATATTGACAAGGCCCTCACTAGTCAACTGATGAGTTCATGCGAGATCGATCGATAATTTTTGTAGGACTAAAGGCCGTTTAAAGCTATTTTGAATCAATATTTCAACAAGTCTGAATAAAAAGTGCTAAGTCTTCGAATTGGCTGATTGGCCACTAGCTATTCTGCCTGTCAATGTGTGTAGGTACCTATATACCTACTTGCTCATTCACTGCTCTAGGAACGCGTTTCTTAACTGGCTTCTAGAAGGATGAGGGAGTATGTATTAGTAAAATAAATTGAGTGTATGTAGTAATGGATCATACACCATTTTGAAATAGTGAATTTTACAAGCACAAATTTTGGTAAACTCGACTTCGTGGCATTTTCTTTGTTGGGATTTTGGACTTCTGGATTTGGGGATTTTGGTTCTCGGGATCCTGATTTAAACCCCTTACACAAAATTAAGCAGAATTTAGGGTTGTAACATTGCTTAAATCATGCCATTAAAGCATTACAATTGATTCATCAGATACACACATAGCATTGTAACTATGTACCTACGTACAAATAAAAACACATGCATTTTCTGAATTAAATTTTAACCAAAGTCTTCTCATATACAAATTTTTTATGTAGGTACTTCAGTTAAGGAAAAACAGATCTAGAGCTAATATGGGAACATTGTTAGAACAATTTCTTTATATGCCACTATTACTGACTCATTTTTCACTATACACATATTAACATCGTCATATAATGCATTTTTAGAATGTGAAAGCAATAAACTATATCCTATACCACAAACCACCAATATATGTAACCCAAAGAGCACTAAATCACATTTCAGATACAATAAACACCTTCTGACACGTTGTAATAAAAATCATAGCATCATCAATTATCCACGTACCTACATAGTGTACATATCTGTATAATTTAGGTATACCAAGCAAGACTAAAAATTCAAAGATCACGAAAAGTTTTTCCTTGTATATCATCTGCCAAAAAAAAAAATTATTAACTGAGTGAAAATATCTTTTGAAATGTAAATTTTCCACAAAACATTGCACTGAAATACATACATGCATACGTATGCAAGCATTATTGCAAATAGTTCCACAGCAGCCGCCCAAACGATCAATGGACTTTACACATACCATACTCTCTATATGTATATAGCTAAGCTATGACTAAAATGTGGCTATGAAAATATAATTAGATGGATAATAAAAATTCACAATAATAATAATTTTTGAAAAGCCGACTGTTTAATATCCTCGTAAATATTCTTTGCCTTTGGCGTTGAATGAGGTGGTGGTGCTCGTGAAAAAAAACCGTTGCACATTGGGAAGAATTAATTATATAGTTATAATCCAAGGAAATAACCTAAGTTAATTTTGTATATATATTTTATAGGAAAACTATTTCCTAGGAATGTGGAGGTTATGATTGACTTAAAAAAACAAAAAAACAATAATAACTTTTTTAAGAAAATAAAAATAAAATCAAAATTGCAATCACCACTTAAAATACCTCCACACTATCCCATACAGAGTATTAATTAACACATGCCAACAAAAGTGGCATAGAATTACGACTGTCAAATTCGTGTGTTCAAAACGATTTTTATATTTTGCTTCCACACTTGCACGCGTAATCAAATAAATTTTATTTCATTTCACCATAACCTCAAACCTTTAAATGAGATAGAATTTGTGGATGGTTTTAGAACCAATGTTAATGCAGTGTGTGAATTGGATTAAAATCGTGTTAAATTTTATACAAAGTTTAATTTTCGACACTAAATGAAAAGAATCTATACGTAGGTATAAAAACGTCAAAATTTAATCTCGGTTAAAATTTTACTTCAATTCAATTCACACAAGGCATTTTCATGTAGGTATTAACACCATGTCAGATAGGTGAGATAGACTATCAAGTCGTGTTGGATGACATTTCGTTGCGTTCTTTGTAAAAATCTACAACTTGAATTTGTCCGTCGCGTTCTTTCCTATAACCCATTTATCGGGTGATTTTTTAAGAGGTTTAGAACTTTTTTTTAAAAAAAAACACAAAAAATTCGAAAAAATGAATGAAATATTTATTTGAATCGATAGTTTGAACCTTGCAATTTAATGTTTAAAGATAATTTCATGCAAATGTTGACCGCGGCTGCGTCTCAGGTAGCCCATCCGCTGAGTCCAATTTTGGCATACTCTTTCACACATACCGGCCGGTATCTCACGAATGAATGCATGGATGTTGGCTTCCAGTGCGTCAATCGAAGCGGGCTTGTCCCTATAGACATTAGCCTTGACATACCCCCACAAAAAATAGTCTAATGGTGTCAAATCGCACGATCTAGGCGGCCAATTGACCGGCCCGAAACGTGAAATTAACTGTTCACCAAACTCGCCTCGCAATTGCGCCATTGTTTCGCGTGCTGTGTGGCATGTGGAACTTCCATTTCGGGCAAAAAAAAGTTTGTTATCATCGCTCGGTAGCGTTCACCATTGACAGTAACGCTGCGATTCGCATCATCTTTGAAGAAATATGGCCCAATAATGCCGCCGGCCCATAAACCGCACCAAACAGTGGCTTTTTCGGGAAGCATTGGTAGCTGTTGCAATGCTTCTGGCTGATCTTCACTCCAAATGCGGCAATTGTGCTTATTTACGTACCCATTCAACCAAAAATGAGCCTCATCGCTGAACACAATTTTTCGATAAAAAAACATTTCGAACCGAGCACGAATTTTGATAGTAAAATTCAATAATTTGCAAGCGTTGTTCATTTGTAAGACGATCCATGGTTAAATTGCAAACCAAACTGAAGCTGTTTGACAGTGACACAAGGTACTAAACACACGTCAGCTGTCAAAACCAGTGTTGCCAAAACCAAACCAGCTAAAAAATCACCCGTTATATATTTCCCGCTTTCAGTTTGATTGACACAAAACAGAGAAAAAAGGAAAAGGAGAATATTTTTGTAACTGCATTCTGCACTCCCATCCTGTACTCTGTTTCATTCAAATATGATTTAATTTTTGACAGATATGTTTGATTTCTTTTCACTTGTGTAGTTTTTGGTTGAATTGTAGAACTTTTCTACTCCTTTTTCTTTCCGATCAAAGATGAAAACATCAACTTGTAAAATTTACACACACCACGAAATGTCTTTTATTACTTTTGACATGTAATCCGACGAAAAGCTTTTTATATGATGTATGGGAGTGTTATGTGTCTTCTCCTTTATTATTCGTCAGATTTTTCCTTATATTTCGCTTCTCTTTTTCCTTTAAAAATGCTAATAGTTCTGCATCCAATTTCATCCGCAGTTTAATTTCACTTTTTAGAACAGCTAAAAATGGATGCACCTTCAATGTTGACAGTTCGAAGTACACACAAAACGAAAGAATTGCCAAAATTTCGAATACGAAAGAATTGTAAACATATGGAATTTTATTTCGAGTGAAATTGAAAATCTATTTCAATTCGATTTCGTTCGAAATTCAGAACAGGGGCGTAGGTTCCCAAATTTAGAAATTTTGTATAAATAACTTAATTTCAAAATACGAAATTGTTTAATTAAAAGAATTTGCGACTTATCATCGTAATTATCATGATGAAAGGGTATTCAACATTATATTTAATCTTCATTTTACGAGAAACATAGGCTCTTACTAGGCCTTATATAGAAAAATTCATAAATTTTTTTGTTAGATGATTAAAATATAAAACTAATGTTTAAACGTGTGTAAAATAATATTCTATTTCATCAATGTCAATCAATGTTATACACGCAGTACAATGTACATATATGCATAGGTATTTATATAAACAGGCTTTTTGTATGCCAATTTTGTATACTGCTTTATTTTTAATCAAACATACTCATCTCAATAAGTTATATAAGTATTCGCATTGTATATGTAAAACTTGTTTCAAATTCATTTAACTCATTAATAACAAGTTACTATAGGTAAGCTACAATTTGGTGTTATTCAATCGTCAATTACCATTCATGGCGTGTATACTTTCAATTAAGTCGATAGGAATACCAAATCGATTGAAATTTAATCAACAAACAAACAATCATCTACATACATACCTAAGTATATATTACCCCTCACCCCTCCTTCCAAAATAAGCCAGCTTAAAATTAAATGTTCAATCGTGACTACAAAAGCTCTTAGTATAGAATCATATATCAAAGCGGTAATTTAAACTTTAAACAATTTTTATATTTGACAGCAAATGTCATATATAATCTGTCAAAATAGCCCGTTAACAGTGCCCGGGATCAAATTAAAACAACCTCGTGTTGTGTGTAATTTATGTACAATGTACATCTCCCCAACCAAATCTCTCTCCGCACCATACCACAAATATATTTGCATGATGTTGTGTATACGTGTAGTAGATTCACCTTCGGGTGAGCGCTCAAGCTCGCGATTCAAATTTCAATCGAATCTCCAATGAAATCCCAAGTCGTATCAACTCACATGAATACGAATTTGAAACTTCAACTAGCCATTTGCGTTCACATAACGTCACGTCCAGTCATCGTACAAATGTCAAACATAGCCAGCTGCTTGCTGCTTTGGCCACAAAAGGTAGCAAACAGTTCACCAAATCAGCAGCACTGCTCTTGCTTTTAAGCCGCACAAAGCTCCTAACACTCGCCTCATTCATATATGTATGTATGTATGGCAAAATACATTTATGCATGTTGAAATGAAAATCGAGTGGCGAGTTGTTATAAGAAAACTCCATGGAAAACTTATTTAATTGCAATTTTCACACGAATTGTGTGGGAAACACCTGCGACGCACCTGTAATGCACGCCAGCACATCTACTTATACTATACCATCACCAGTAACCATTACCACCACTGCGAGAGCAGCTCGAATCGCTTCAGTGAACCAGACAATCGAAACCGTTTGCACATTGTTTCTGCTCGTAATCGTGTATAGGTACGCTTGTTCGTCTAATTTCTATGGAAAGCAATAGAAAATGCATTCACACACTCAGTCTAACAGAGATAGCTTCACAACCTAATACTGGGTCGCAGTAAATTAGTTTAGGACAAGACAACAAATAACAGTAACAGGTAGCATAACACAATGCAGAACAATGAACTCTCCAATCCAATCTCCATGATAATGAATCAATTTGCCGTTCAACAATAATATTTTCCCAAAAATACACACCTCGGTGTGTGGTGTTGGCCTGACGACGACGATTGTCTCTGGAAAATTTCCCATTTACGGACATAAAGATATAGAGAGAGGCCTTGTATCGGGTCCACGGTCATAGTACAGCTCGCAGGTAGCTGCCAGACCGGACTTCTAAAGACTCTATGGAGATTGCGCGCTATAATATACTTGTGATGGATTCAGGTTTTCCAGATTATTTGCACGTGTGTGAGCTGCTAATGCTGCACCGTTGATGCAGTCGCAGCTACTAACCAAACCACTTGGTGGTGGGTAGCTTATGGCGATTAAGGAAATGATAATTAGACGCACCTGTGCATAGAGAGACTGCTCGATCGCTTGTATATAACGAAACGATAGGCGAATTGGAGATCTATAGGCAAAGCAAACAGTTCCGATGCGCGCATTCGCAACTGTCAAACAAACGAACGAGCAAATAATTGATATTCAACGGGGCTGGGATTCCAGTTTAGTTTGCCTGTATGATGCTTTAATACATACAATATACATATACCTTACCTACCTATACTGCCCGTCGGGATGGGATGATTAAGTTGACGTCGTCTGCTAGCTGGACATTCGATGTATATTCAAGTGTCAATTGAGGTGTGTATATTCGCAGTGTCAGGTATGGCGGCTGGTGGTTGGATTGCATATATTTTCTTCGGAACGCAATTAGATGCGGATTGTAAGTCAAATCTTTACGGCAGTGATTCAGCAATGGTTGTGGGCTTTGTGCTGCGCATTGTTAACGATCAAAAAAATGGCAGTCGCCATTGCTGCTGTCATTATCGTCTGTGATCTGAGGTGATCATTAACACTATATCTATAAGGTAAATGGTTTCTAGTAGGATGGATGTCTTTTTTTTTTTTCTTTTGGCAGGACATGTCTACATAAAAGGCAAGGATTAAGATCGGTCTCAATGATAATCTGATGGTATGTCTAATTGCTTCATTTTTCTCAACGATTTCTTTAACTTGCAGATGTTAGTTTTTCTTCATACTCATTTGTTGGAAGTTGGTTTCTTAAATGTAATAATTTCAATTGATTCTTATTGATTGGGAATGTTTAAAATGGGTGTGGTCATAGAGGCGGGTGTAACGAAAGCGGTATTAAGTCTTGTTAATAATTTTTTAGTTAAGTGGAAAAAGATAACAATATTTTTGATGTTTTGAATTTAAAGGGAAATTCATAAACGTCAAATATTTGTGCATCACATCTTTGTTGCGAACGCAGCTGATGCTGATTCAATTGTATCAGGAACAAAGCATCAGCTTGAAGTTTGCGCATTATTTGTTGTAAGTGTAAGAACTGGTTTTACAGACATTTTCGAGTGTCTAACATAGAAGGTTGTACGTCATCTTTGCAACGATGCATTTCTGAATTTAAATTTCTCGTCTTATTGGTCATTAATTGGACTGTTAGTTTGTTCCCAAAACTGCAGATTTATACCTATTTCAGTCCAAATTTCTGTCAAATTGCATATAAAAAAACGAAATTGGACTAAAATTAGTAGAAATTGGCAGTTTTGGGAAGTAAACGAACAGATCTTATATGTTAACCAAAAAAAAAACGTTCCATAATCTTTTTCAGAACATATCACTGGACAGGAAAAAAAAGTTCCACAATTCAACAATGGTATTTTTAAGTTAACAACGCAATTTCCGACAGAAAAAAAACAAAGAATACAAAGCAACCTCAAGAACTCTCATGTGGTTTTGAAATTTTGACAGTTTAATATAAACTAGACGATTATTTTAATTTTATCGTGTTTCCCGCAACATGTTTGAAAAGTCTGAAATTGTAATCAATTTTTTCGAAGCTTTATGAAATGTTATATTAGGCATTTTAAGGAAAATGAGATCCCGGAGATCTCAGCAATCTCAGTTAAATGAACAGGATTCTTTAGCAAAATGTCTGATCACTTTTTGAGCGGGAAAAATCTCTGAGATCTCATTTTTCTGAACGCGCCAATTGCAAGAATTTCTTTGACGTTTTTTTATTAATATTTCATTTTGACTCTAGGCTGAAGCATAGAGAAAAATTAGCTCAGTTCAGTTCACTTGTCTGTATATAAGCAGGATCGCTTTTGAGATTAAGTAAGCTTAAAATTTAAACTGAGCGCAGCTAATTGAACTTGTTTGCAACTCTCAGATGATTGACTGCTATTAATTTAAACTTCCGACGGAACTCCAAAGAAAAAATCTCAGTTCCAATTAAGCCTCCGGCATAACTTCAACCGATTAACTTATTCACATTACACTGGGAACCACCTAAAACTTCCTGCTCTCTTCACCATAACAATCAATTCTTCGTCTACCTATGTATATATAGATACCTATGTAACGATCTTATATTTCAGCTGTAAAAATTCTCAGGTGTGCACCTTACCACCACCATTAACATCAACATCATCAACAACAACAAAAACAACAACAACAAGAACGAACACGAAAATGAAAACAACGACGATCGATTGTCATTCAAAAAAGGGGCCAGAAAAGCATCTCCGAAAATCCAAAAAGCGGATCAGTCATCTGACTGGAATTCCTTTGCTGTGGCGGTTTGATCTAAAATAAAATAAAAAAAAAATAAAAGAAAAATTAATAACGAACACAAAAAAAAAAAAAAAAACAGAAAAAAATCACCACACAGAATTCATCTTTGCTGCTTTGCTTGCTTGTTCTTTCTTCTTGTACTCACATTGTAACCAATGCCTTTAGCAACATCAAAGAAGACTCACGGATCGAATGCAGCAATGCAACCATCTCACACACTGTGTATAGGAGCACAAAAGCCTCAGGTGTTATTCCAAAGAGGAATTTAATGCCCATCACCAATTGCATTGCCACACAGTCACTGATGCTGCGATGCTGATGCTGATGCCGTCCCCGGATCGTTTCGTTTCGTTGTATAGTTATCGTCTTCGTCGTCCCACAGTGTGGTTCTCGTTCTTGGTGATGTAAAAGAACAAACTATTAACAACAACAAGTAGACGAAGACGATGATGACGATGATGATGATGATGACGACGACGACGACGACGAAGAATATAACAAAAGACCGGGTTAAGAATTCCAAGAATCGTTTGATCCAAATCCAAGTGTTGGGATCTTTTCATGAGATGCACGTGCACGTCCAAGCGGTGTTCATCCAATATCTCCTCCAACTTCTTGTTTTTTTCTTTTTTTTCTTAGATTTTTTTTGTTTTCGTTGTTGATGAAGAAAAAAAAACATTTCTTTTCGTTTGTTTGTCCATCCGCTTGAGTCTCTGGTTTGTCTTGGCTTAGTGAGTGGGCCTGGGAAGAAGACTAAAACTTCGTCCGATTCAATGAGCGAATCCATTCGGTGCGACACTTGACTGGTACCCAAAAGGAATTTTAAAGGCAGCAAAAAAAATAAAAAGGAGACTCCGCTTTATGGTTGTGTTGCTTGCATTTACCTGGCTCTGGCTTGGCTGTTTTGCTATACATAGCCGTGGAGACAGGATGTTTTGGGCACATTATGTGGGAATGTCTGTGTCCATTAGGTGCTGTCGGGCCACACCTGAGTAAGGGTTTCTTTTTTTTGTATTTCTTTCTTTCCTTTTTTTTCTACATAATATTGATCTTCGCTCGCTCAGGTTTTTGTATATCCTGTGTGTGATCGTGTTTTTTATGTGATTCAGATTCCATTGAATTGCAATTTAGTGATCAATGCATTTGGATTGTTAATCGATTGAGGGAATTGATCGTGATGTTATCTTGCGATTAAGGGCTTTTTGGCTGTGGGCGATCTTTGGCCGCGTCATGTTATTATGTTTCAAGATTTTTTTTTATTTTTATTTTTATTATATTATGTTCAGGGATTTTATTTTTAGGAATATGATAAAAAATTTTGATCGAATAAACCTAAGCAATCATTAAAGTGGGAGTGGTTGATTATGATCAGTGAGTTACACGCCACGCTGCGAGACCACGTGATCATATCTCAATATGCAGGTTATTCCCGTTGATAAGTTTCATTGAATCATACAAAAATTTTTATTATTGAAATATAGCGTGAAATAGCCAAAACTCCAGCCCACAACTGCGCTCAAGTTGTTGTTAAAAAATGTTTTCTTTCGAAAAATCCGACAGCATCAGCTTTTCCTCTTCCCTTAACTCCCAGGACTCGGCGGTGCCTAAAATCAGGACTGGCGGTATAAGAGTTTCTTAGAGCTTATATATGCAACTTCGTTTTACCTGTAGGGCTACATAATTTTGACTAACGAGAACTTAGCGAATTGTAACTCTTGTGAATTTGCGTAAATAGAGTCATTTCAGTATACAAATATTTAAGCGATTTATCACTTCGTATCAATTTATTGCTTAGAAAAGTTCTAGGCTGTTGAGTTTTGAAATTATTTCATTTATTTGAGAACTTTTTTTTTTCTTCTATAAAAATCTAGCAAATATGATTATGATTAAATTAAACCAAAATACATTTTTATTTGATAATTTATCACATTTCCCTCCTTACATAAAACAAAAAAACATCCTCATCATTGAAAATTTTAGTATTTTATTTTCAGAAATATTTAAAAGAAAAATCAGTGAATATTTCGATGTCAATAAATAGCTGATGACTTTATTATTAATTTTTTTCAAAGGAAAAAAGACAGTTCATAGCAGAAATGAGATTTGAAAGTTTTACTAAAAGAAATTTTTTAAAAAAAGTCAAAATTTTTGAAAAATGTTGGCCCTTAGGGGCCAGTTATAGCTTTCATTGAAAACGATCAATGAAAATTTTAATTGTCAATTTTGAGACCCTAAGAAAGGAAAATCAGTGTTTATTTATATGTCAAAATGAAGGTCAATAATTATATTTAGCTCTAAAAAATTTTCATTTTGGCCCAAGATTCCGCATAAAATAATTTTTATTTTTTCAAAGATTGAACTACTTTACCATTGATCATTGAAAACTTTAAAGTTATTATAAATGTGAAAAGTTGGGCCGAAAGAAATATTTTTTTTGGTTAGAAATAATAATTGAGCCATAAGTTTTATATTGGCATCAAAATATTAACTTGTTTTTTGTTCTAAACGGCTCAAAACTAACAATTAAAATTTTAAATGAAAGCTATAACTATGTATGTAAAAGCTATAATCAATGAAATAAAGAAATTAATTTTATGTGGAAGGATGCACCAAAATGAAATTTTTTTTAACAAGATACTATTAATGGAATTGTAAGCTTTATTTTGGCATCAAAATAATCACTTATTTTTGTTTTTAAACGTCTCAAAATCAGCAATTAAAATTTTCAGTGATCGTTTTCAATGAAACTTGCCCCTTTAGACCCTAGATGTTTTAGTATGCTCTATTTTGATTCTTCATTTCAGAATTTTTTTCTAATAATATAACCACAAATTATTTTAAATTCCGACACAAAATCGCTTCAATTCATTTTATCGTCGGAAATTTCAATACCTAAATTCGCTGTAAAACCGATTTACCTGCTCTTGAATTCTCGCGAGTAAAAATGGCTTTTACTTAAATTATAGCAAAAGGGATTTTTAACCCATTTGTTTCACCAAACCTGAGTAGTATAGCATTACGTCTCATCATCACCTTTTCGCCAGATCTTCACTTAAGGAAATATGTTGCTTTCTATAGTGATCAGTTTAGAATAGTGCTATGGTGCTGTACGCCTAAAAAACCTAAAAACCAAAAATATTTTTTTCGGGTATTGAGAAATTCTCCAAGAGTATCTTGTTTAAAAGTTTATCGATTACAAACAAAATATATCTCTAGCTCCCCGCTTTTAGAAAATAGCGAAAATTGACTTCAGTCTAGAAATCAAGATGGCGGTATCACTGTAAGGAATTGATGGTTGAAAATATTAATTTAATATGCTTGGCCAACGTATAATAGCTATAAATCCAGCCTAATCTTAAGATTTGTATTTTAAAAATATTTCCGGTCGTGTTTTTGTGGAAGTTTAAAGCAACTCAGCAAAAATTTTACATGCAAACAATACATTTTTAAATAATTCTCAGGCCTTTTTTGTACAAACAATAACAGTAAATGTATTTATAATCACTTTTTTTTGTTATTGTTGAAATTCTGCTGATAACTAACACTTAACACTCTCACAAAAAAAAAAACACACGGCTTCCTATAATCCGAAAAATAACCGACGGCTTATTATTTTCAAATCAAGTTAATTTCACAATTTCTATTCAGTGATTTTTTAATTCAATTTCGCACCCCACTGTAAGAGCTTCATAGTTAGTGTTATGCTCAATTTATTTTATCTTACTTTCCTCTTTTTGATAATCCAAAATTAGCTATTCGTCTATTAAGCAACAAATAATCTTTTTTGTTCACTGTGGCGTATACGTACTTTTTTCCATAAAAATATAAAATGCTCCAAAAATTGTTATTTTGGTAGATAAAGAAAGAAAATCATAAACACATTTTAAGTGTTGACTTTTGTGGTCTATTTTATGACATTAAAAATTTTGTAAATATAATATACTTACTAATTTTAATTATTTATACAATACAATTATGAAAAAAACTCCCTTTTTGCTTTTGATCAAAAATATTTAAAAACCAGCACTAGAGTTTATTTGATTAAAACATCTACAAAATGTGACCAAAAAACCCCAGCATAGGTATTTTTTTGAAACAGAAAAATAAAAAAATATAAATAAGAAAATATATCAAAAAAAAGTTGTGTTACAAACAAAAACTCAAAGCAGTATAGGTGCTTGGTTTTTCAATACATACACTTTCTGTTAAATTTCATGCCATTTACAAAATTAACTTGGAAAAAGAGTTCCTTTGTTTGGTTACCAGCTTTAAATCTTTTCTTGAACTTTGTGAGAAATATTTGTTTCTAATTAAGAAAAGTTTCTAATGAAGCAAATTTTGAATTGGATCAGCAAACTGTTCTAAGACTAACTAGGTTATTTTCTAATAGAGCGGTAAATTAATTTAGTTTCGCAAGAATTTTTTAGCTCAGTATATAAAATATATATTTATTTTAGTAAATCCTTTGATAACTCAGCCAGCATCTCTCAAAACTGTTTAAGACCATGAAATGAAATTCATAAAAATCCTTCCATCGATTTATCGTCGGCTAAATTTGTTAAACTTCTAATTCCACTTTGACAGGAGAGCAAACCATACAATTTTTGCATAAGAATCCATAAAAAACTAATTTTCTTTTTAAGATTTATATTTTACACTAGGCAAAGGTGATCGTAATGCAATTTATGTCGAATGTGTTTCTTAAGAAAATGACACAAAAATACCAATTTCATTTAAAAATGAACTACGTTCAAGCCTTTTACCCATTAAGCAACCTTTCTGGTGGTCTTCCATAGATCGTTAGTTTGAATGTGTAATAGTTGTTAGCCAATTCAAATATTAATATCAATAATAAATTTTTTAAAGAAATAAAAACAAATTTCATTATAATTTTTGAACTTAAGTTTTATTTTATTTTTGTTTTTTTTCAATGATTATTTTTTAACATTAAGAATTAAAAAATTTAAATCATAATAATTCTATACACTTTGTACAAAGTATTCTACAGATCACAGAACATATTTTTTTACACATCAAGATGTAGTTACAGTTAATAATTTGTTTTTTTTTATTTAAAATTAAAAAATAGTAGAAATTATATAAAATAAAAAAAAAAACACAACAAAGCTAAATTATTTTCTTTAAAAATAAAGAAAAAAAAAAACATCTAGGATACACAAAATAAAGGAGAATTTACTTTTAATTTTACTTAATTTTTTTTCATTCTTTAATATATGTATATGTAAGTATGTAAGTGAGTTATATTATTATTATTATTTTATTTTGTAGCATTGTTAAAAACTATTATGATTAGGTAATAAATACATATTACCAACGAGAAACAAAAAAAACTAAATGTAATAGGATGATTATAATCGGTATCTTTCAGTTATATTTTTTTATATTTAGTAGGAAAAAAATTATAAATTAAAATTAATACAAAAAAAATTAATTAATGATCTGCGTAAAAACTCTATTGTTTTTTTTTGTTTTCATTTAATAATTACTAAGGTAAAGCTTTGCCAAGTTATGAGGTTGTTTTGACTTAACAATTTTTTAAACAATTTTAAATCTAAAAATTATAATTAAATTAAACATTGTTATAATTTTTGAATTTATATTATTACATTTTTTTTTAACCATAACCAAGTAGAGTTTTGTTGAAGTTTTGTATTTTTTAAACAAAATTGATAAAACATTTATGTATGTAGCTACAAAAAAAATATCCTTCTGTTTTGTGTATTTTTTTTTTGTGAAATGCTAATGCAAATATTTAAAATAACTTCTGAGGACGATTGCATCTGTGCCTTGTGAAGTTTTATTTTTATTTAATCTAAATTTGCATTTTGTTTATACAATGAATTTTTTTAATAATTTTATTTTGTTATTTTATATTTTATAAACTAGAGTATATGGTTATTATATGCATATAATAACTATTTTTTGTTTTACTTGAAAGAAACGAAACAGAGATCCGTTCAGATGGTGCTCAAGGCAGCCACGTCATATATATTTAACAATGCTGCCGACTGTTTTTGTTATCTGCAGTTTGTTTTTCTGTTGACGCTGGTGCGATTAATGTCGTCTGTAATGAGATAGAAAAAAAACAAGAATAAGTAAATTTGTATTAAAAAAAACAAAATCGAGAATTTAACTATATTTCATACAGGGTCAAGAGAAACTATTTTTTTTCTGTCTGTTAATTCTACTGAAAATGTCATAATCATCAATAACGACAAAAACTACAACAGAAACAACTTGTATATCCAGATACTTTGACCTTAACTTTCATTGTTGTTTTGTTTCTTTTTATTTTATTTTATTTTTGGAGGCCAAATGTTCGTTAAATATATACCACATGTCGTGCCGGTCTTAGGGTGGTGTGGTAGTTCATGGTGTCATCACTTTTGAGGTGACAAGCCAGTGTCACAACAAAAACAAAAACTTAAAAAAAAGTATCTATCTTGTTTTTCAACACCAAGGTCTAAAGTTCGTGTTCGCTAGAAAAAGATCACTTCACATAGATACAGATATACATAAATTCTCTCTCTCTTGGGATAGAAAACGAGAGACAATTAATTACTGTTTAATTAACATCACTGATAAGGTATTTTGTTTGTCATTGATTTCAGAATACACTCACTTGGTTGTGTCGCTCGAAACGAAAAAAAAAACACACAAGATCATTTTTTCTCTTTCTATATAAATGTATAGGTACATATAACTATGTATGTAGTTATCTATCTGAGGGATGCGGCAATTAAGCGCCAACTCACAAAACAACAAGCTGCGTTGTCGTGATTTCGAAATTTATATCTGTACCTTTTCTTTTTGTGATTGTGAGTTTAGCGGATGAATCTGTGCTCTGCTGTATAATAAGCCCCCGCAAAGCAGCAAAAGCTACAGCAGCAGCAACAACAGCAGCGAAATGAGCATTTAGAAGAAGGTAGAAAGAAGAAAACGAAGGGGAGTTGGAAAAAAAGGCAGAAAACAACTTAAGTATCTGCAGGTGTTCATAAAATCCGCACACACGAAATTAAATTTAATTTACTAATGGTTGGGTTTTTTTTTAGATTTTTTTGATTTTTTTTAGATTTTGTTGTTTTTATTTATATATGTCGTTTTAGGTAATTTTTGTTTTTGGTTTTTGTGAAGGTATTTGTGTATAGCGTGCTAAAGTGTGCGTTACAAAAATGTCACACTGTAGCAGTTATAATATTCTTCTTTTCTTTTAAAATGAAGCTCACTGAACCAAGTAAAAAACAAAAGATACAGAGTTAGGTACCTATACGTTTTTTATTTGAATGGCATTTTTTGTTTTACTGATTTGATTTGATTTTTGAGTTGAAAAGATTGAGAATTCATCTGGTTATGACAGGAACTCAAGTTGACATGTGTTTGCAAAACTATTTACGTATAAATTGTGACTCAAAAAACAAATATATCACATACGATTTAAATAAAAAAAAAAATCAAATAAAGTAAGTAGTTACTTGAGTTCACAGCACAGAATGATTTATCGTGCAATACCTAATTTTATATTATTTTAATTTAATCGTTTGTTTTTTTTTTCTTAATAAAAAAATTAAATAGGAAAATTCTTTTATTTAAATATTCAAAAATTTTATATTGCTTTAATTTAACCACACAAACAGGTGTTAGTCAAGTCATTAATTAATATACTTAATGATTATTGTGATTTTGTATAAGAATTTAATGATATTCTTGTCATCTTAAAAAATGTTAGGTGATTTTATGCTAATTCTTTGCTTTAACAACAACATTAGATTCTTATAAATTTTATATAAAAATAAAATAAAAGGAATAAAAATACGAGAAGGTATTTTACATTTTTTTTTTCTTAGGGAATTTGAAGACGCGCCTACCTAATTAAGGTCTTGGTGATATATATAAATGATAGGTACCTAAAACTTTAATACATTTTTTTGTTTTGTCAAATTCTCCAGATGGTATAAAAAGTACCTGCATAATATATTGTTTTAATATTACATATTTTGTGAGCTACATATAATGTATATTTCTTTATTTATTTATTGAAGGTATCAGGTTATAAATTTAACGTTAAGAAATGTATTCTTCTAGGACTAAAAATTGTTAATAAGAGACTTAGAATACAAAAAATACTTTTATCGAGTCAAATTTCGTATAATTATTCCTTAAAACTAGCGCTCATCATAAATATTTATGAACAATTAAGAGATTTTTCGAAATTAAAAAATCTCCATCGCCCAGGAGAAGAATATTTTGAAGTCAAAATTAAAGTAAATTCTCTTAAAGATATTTTTTAAAATTAAAAGTTGGAGCCCAGTGCAGAAATATTCGACAATCGAAAAATAATTTGTCTGTCTAAACAAAACTAACAAACAAATTTGGTCGATTCGAATAAGAAGTTCAGTTCATAATTCATAAATCTCCAACCCAAGGGTAATTTCTTCTATCGTCTATGTTTTTAAACTGCCTTTGGCTATGATAAATCATAAAAAGATCCAAAAATTGAAACCATTTAGAATGACAAAATATATGATTGAAATGGCGAAAATTAAGAACTAAATAATTTTATAATAAGAAAAATGTAAGTAAATTTTTCAATATTTTTTCACTTAAATTCAGAAATAACAGATACCAATTGTATACTTAAATTATTTCGATTTTTTACGATAAAGTCTTTGCTAAAATAACAAAACATTAATAACAGCATGTTGCAGTATTTTAAGATATACAAATTCAACCCTATTTATTCGGTTTAAAAAAAAAACAAAATTCTCAAGTTTTATGCTAAGTTATGTTCGTAAACATAATATAACAGTTTTGATTGACTTTGAAAGTTCGTTACATACAAATTTTTCATTTTCATTATAAAAGTTTTCTTCAAACTAAAGTTTTTACTTTTGTGTTGATTTATAGATTTTAGATAGAAATATTAATATTTCACTTTGTAGGTATTTTTATTTATTATCTCACACAAATGTATGCTTTCTGTTGATCAGAAAGAAATTTATTTTTTCCGTTATTAGAATAAATTCACCAAACCTATCTTTCTATATTTCCAAATTTTAGCTATTACTTCACCTTATACCTAATTTTCGATTTTTTTTTAAGATTTTACCTATTAGAGCATCTCAATTTAAACTCAAATCCCTGCCTGATTATATGACATTTTCATAAAACTCCCAAAACATCCTTCGATTTATCATTTGAACTTACCGCATGCGAGTACTGATGCTGTTGTTGTTGTTGTTGCTGCAATGCTGGACTGTTATTCAGAATTACGGAATTTATAACTGAATTATTTTGTGAACTATTTAAAATCGTATTCGGACTTTGTCGTGTAGCCAAAGGCTGTCGAATTTGAACCGAATTAGCTGTGTTTTGTAGGTGAGCAGCCAAACGATCTTCCATTGACATATCGTCATCATCTATGTGTGATGAAATATGATGATGATGATGATTTCCATTGGTCAAACTTAAAGCTGTAGCTGCATCGAAACTATTAATTTCAGGATGTGTTTCTAATTCACTTTGTAAATCGCAGATATAATCAATGACATGTTGAATTATTTCCAATTTTGAGAGTTTTCGATTTTTCGGCATAAATGGAACGAGATCTTTAAGCTTCGACAGATACATTTTCATTTCGGCATTTTCACCATCTCGATGATGATGATGATGATTGTTGTTTTGACGCGAAATGCGACCCGTTGAATTAATGGATGGCATTGCAGATGCACCCGATTGACAAACAGCAGTTAGAGATTTCATTTTTTGGATAATTCTTTTTCTATCTTGGGGCAAAATTTTGACGGTTTTTATATTGCAATTCTTTTCAAAAAAAAATTATCTAATAACTTAAAAAACTATGTATCTTTTTTGGGAAACACAATTTTTTTTGGAACAACACTGTAATCCTTTTCTTGTTTTTTTTTTTTTAATGATAATTGTTTCACTTTTTTTTGTTGATGACACTTTTTTTTTTGTTTAACTGCGAGGGGTTAACGTTCGTTAAAGAATCTTTCTTTAATCTTTTTTTTTTTAATTTATTTTTATGTTTTATTCATCAAATGAGAGGCGATAGATAGGCAGATATAAATATAAATAATTATACACCGTAAATCTTTTCTTCAACAAAATACCGTCCGCAAGTATCGACTTCTAGACACGAAATAACGTTCCTCATCCCCGTTTGCTGCTCTTTATATACTCTCGGTTCGACTCCGCCTGTTGGCCAATGAAATAACATCTGTTTGGCATTTGTCTTCGGTTCACATTTCCCCTTCGAGCCGAAGTCATCCCCACTCTTGGCAATTTCGAGAGATTCAACGCTCTTTTGTAGAGTTTTGTGCAATCAATTTTTGTAAACATTGTAGACTCGGAGCGTAGCGGCTATGAATGAAAATTCTTCTCATATATTTGTATCTCTTTTCAATGCAGAGTATCTGTATGTTGTTATCTCAAAACGTGGCGCCTTATCTTTTTCACTTGCTGTGGTTTTGCTGTCGACGATTAAGTTTGACGACGACAACAACGACGACGAAGAATATGAGATTATGCCTCTGTTTTTTTTTTTTTTTTAGATTAGAGACTTTAGACTTTTTGAGAGATAGTCTATTAGATGGAAAATACCTTATGGAAATTTGACCTTTTTTGTAATTAAATGGGTTTATGTGTTTAGGGTATATTGTTGCACCCACCCTAGTGTGTGTGTTTTTTTTTTTTGTTCATCCTATGAATTTTCCTATACAGTGGAGAGTTTTGAATTTGTTGTTTTAGTTTGTATCTGAATTTGAATCTGAGGTGGGTGAGATTGAAGTTAAGGTGTGACGTGTGAGATACTTTTTTTGTTTAAATCTCTGATTCATTTGACGAAATCTCAGCAACTTGGCGGTTCGTTAAGTGAAGAAATGATCATTATACGGCCCAGGGGCTTAGGGGTATCTGATATAGGCACCTTCTTGATTAATTGCGGTCGTAAGTAAAGAGAAGCGGAGGAGGGAGATATACAAGGAATACAAATTTTTTTTTTGTTTTTTTTTCTTTTAGATATTCTGGTTTTTTGTTTATTCATTTTGTTTTGTTTCTCGTTTCAAGTGTTGTGTGTCTTGAGAATTTGTCCGATCAGCAAGCAACCTGTTGATTAATTTGTGTTGTTTTCAGGTTTTGTTTCCTTTTGGAATTCTTGACGAAGTAGGTATCTATACAAGAACATATGTAATAAAAAATAGCATTTTTTCTGTATCATTTTAGGGATACTTATCCATATCTTCAAAAAAAATAAAAATAAATAAAACATTGCTCGTGGTTTTGTTCTCGGATGTATATAGGATACTACATAAAATTTCAGTTTCAGATTTCTGATTGTGTTTGCTTGTGTGGCAAGTGACTGACCAATGTGGGTAATAAATTCTTTACTGTATCACATTCACATCATAATGTACCTACATATTGGATAGATATTTCTTATTTTTTTTTTGTTGGTCTCTTCTGTTTGTTGAATCCACTTGAAAGAGTAAAATAACTGAGTCCCAAACACAAAATTTATATATATTAAATGCAGACGGAATGAAGTTTGTTTTATGGATATTTTTCAGTCATGACATTGAGCGTGGGAACGATGTTTTTGAGATTATTATTTCAGATTTAAAAGTATATGTAGATAGGTATATGGTGTATGGTGTGGTCATGAAGTAACGGACGACGACGGATGTTTTGTAAAATGATATGATATGGTTTAATTTTTTTTTGCTCTTGGTGTTGTGTGAAAGATAACTAAGACTTTTGTACTTGAATTTGAATTGGGAAAATCCGTTAAAAACGAGTTAAGTAAATAAATGCGAAAGAAGATAAAGATTTTTAATTAGATTTACGCCGAAATATGTATAGGTAGGGTACCTATCTAACGGTCAAGTAAAAGTTTTTGACATATGATAATACACTTGACTAGCGTTAGATGCAAGCATGAATGAACAGGTACGTGAATCAAACTGTTTGACTTTCTAGAACTTTTGTTGAAAGTGTTTTTAAAACAAAACTTGAAGAAGATCAGCTCTAAGCAGTTATGGACGAAAAACGGAAATTCCTGGTAGGTATTATGGCATTATTCAGCGGAAGGTTTATATTTTTTTTATTCAAATCGATAAGAATTAATAATGCATAAAATTAAGACTGAAAGTATAAATAACGGTCTTTAAGAAAGCACAAATAAATATAACGTTTAAGAATTAGTTTAAAAATTGTGTACAACATTAGGATGCAGTTTTCATTTCATTCAATCAATCTATAAACGTTTCCAAAAACTTAATTTCCGCTGACATTTTGGCAGATACTTAGACATAGGTATGTATTGTCATTTGACCTTTAAAAATGGAAAAGCTGAAAATTTAATCACTTAAAATTATAATATTTTACAAAATGCAATATAATATTCTGATCCTGACATTTGTTCTTAAGTCTAGTAGGCAGATCGCGTTAAATTTTAACTTTCATACAAAATTCTCTCAAAAATTTAACTAAGCTAAAATTAAGCCAAGCATTTTAGCTGAATTTTTCATTTATTTCTTACTGTATCTACATAACAATTATCCATCAAAGTTTAGCGCACGAAATAGGTCTGTTTCTTTATTTCCCAAAACTGCCAATTCTATTCCAATTTTATTTTTTTTATATAGAAAGTGGTAGTTTTGGTAAAATAAAAACAGACCTAGTTTAATTGTTCGGCACATTAATTCTCTAGTTAAATTTTTACAGATTCTGTAATTCTTAAATTTTGTGTGAACTTTAGCTTTGCGATAAAAAAACTTAGCTTTGTGAACTTAGCTTTGTGATAACAGAAAATCGAAATCGAAGAGTATTTGAGAATAGACGATTTACCTCAGCCAAAGAAGAGAATCTATTTTATTTGATTAAATTCATTAAATTCATTATTTTAATAAGCGCCTATTACCTATATCCAACCATTTCAGAAAAATGAGATCTCTGAGATTTCACTCATTCTAAAAGTGAGCAAGCGAATCCAAAATATAATTTTGTTTCCTCAGCATTTTGAAAGTAAAACTTAGAAATCTAACTGAAGAATCATATTTATGTAACTGAGTTTGCTGAGATCTCCGAAATCACATTTTTCTGGACACGCCTACTTTCTTTTTAGAGAACAGCTGTTTTCTATGACATATTCTTCACAACATTCTTATGTCAAAATTTAGCCAGCTTATGTTTAGATGAGAAAAGTAAGAACGATCTGCGAACTATAAGGCTATAATCGTTTTTTTTATTATTAAAATGTAAAGATAAATACGTTTTATTAGTTTAAATAAAAATTTAACAAAAAATGTGCTTTTATTATAATATCTATTTTTTTGATTTTAATTTAATTTTCCATTAAAATTTTATTTGTAGCATAGCGTTTCAGAGTAGATCTTTATCTCTATCAGTTGAATTATAATAAATCGAATTACTATCCACAACGCGTCACAAATAAAATAACAACATAACTTTATATTTTTGAAATTTAAATCCAAATATAAATACCTACTAACAAAATCATTGACGCAAAATTGTAAACATCCTAATTTTAATGAATAATTAATAGCATGATCCTAATTTTACAATTTTCTATTTCAAACTAAGTGCATTGGTTTAAAATTTTCTTAATTTTGAAAACTTTTTGATTAATCAATCGTAAAAAAATATTTTATTAATAAACTATGTAGGTACAGCTGAACACTACTAAAACATCAGTGACAGTTCGTGCAAAAAACTAAGCAATAAACGTACCTTGTTTGACATTTATAAATGTCAAAGTGTCATATGGAGACAGTATAATGCTAAAAATATAAAACACGTTAAAATAGATATGTATTATATTGTTAAACTTGATTGCAATTTGTAAAATATTTGTATTTTCAAGTTTTTAGTACAATTTCAAATAGGTCAACGGAAATGCTAAGATTAAGCTTCAGAAAAACAGTCAAATGATCAGGGCCCTATTTCAAAAATTATTGACAGGTCATTTAAATACAACGATAAATTTGTCATGATGGAAAGTCATTAATAAATTAAATAAATATGTATATCAGCTTATATACCCTGTGGTATTTATTATTATTTTAAAACGTCTCAATTCGTGTAATGAGTATAAGATCTATCGAATTCATAGGGTTTGATGCCATACTACACAATTTTCGTTAAAAAATGTCAAATGCCTGAATTCTGTAAAGGTATACCAATATATTGATTTTTTTAAATTAGTCAATACAGCTTTAAATACATAAAGTCTGTCTTATTACTCAAAGGTTTTTAAATAGAAATTTCATATTAAAAAAACAAGTTTAGAGTGATATTTCAATAAAAAAAGTGTTTCGAAATTTTTGTTTAAACTATGTACATATGTATTTTTTGCTTTCTATTTTGTCGTCAACCAGGTGAAAAAAAGCTTGTTTTAAAGAAAACGTATTCATAGAATGCACCTGCCCAATTCATTGATATAAAACTAGTGCCAATATAATGTACCTATACCTTACCTACCGATATAGATATTTTTATCGACAAGAAATAAGAATTCACGTTCGTTCAATGATCTTTTTTTTATAATTTGCATTTGTGAAAAGTGTCAAGCTTATTTCAGGTATTAAAAGTATTTTAGTCAGCTCAGCTGCAGTGCATACCTATGAGATTGAATTTTGTGGTGGGCAAACTGGCTAATGCCATTCATTTCATACACATCCATATCTATTCCTAACCTAACCTATCTCTCTAACTGAACCTCCCGGATGAGTAACTGGTTCAAATCTCGTGCCACATAGACGCCGTAATGTTGTTGTTGATCAACACGATCAACGACCAGCGGAATGCCAATTTCTCGCGAAGAAATTCTGCTGCAGCTGCACTTTGTGCAAGTTGTGTGTGTGTTGTATCTAGAGCGCGGCATTATAGCCTGCCAATATAATAGTTGTCATCGACTAGATTAAATTGTATATCCGCCAAATGTGGCATGCTGCAGCAACAGCAACAGCAGCAGCAATACAAACAACACACAAACCAAGAGCCAATGTTTTAATTCATTTGAATCGATCCCAAACGACAGCCGCGTTGCGCTGATGTGACCGTGTGACGGTTTTTTTTTTCTCTCCCAGGAAGAAGGACGCGTATATGTTTATTTGAGTTAAGTTGAGAAGCACCACGTGTGCACCACACACAATATTATATTGAGGACGACTTTTTTTTTTGAAAACAGGCGCGCACACATGCTTTTTTCAATAAAACGACACATATGCCGATGGCAAATGATCGCATGTGTGAAGTGAATGTCCTTGCAAATGCATAATACAAATATCAACGAGGAAGAGAAAAACACTCAGGCTATAGGCGCCCATTGCAGCCCCTGTATTAGCTAGCTGTAAATGTGACGAACAAATGTTCGAATTATTACGCGAACCGAACACATTTTGTTCTTCTGGGAGTTTTATTTCGGGTTTCAGCGCGGCAGCGCACTATCTGGAGGACATGTGAGAGAACGTCAAAGGTCGAACGACATTCAGCCGCATCAGGGCGCGCAGATGCTATACCTATATAGAGGTTCTGGGTTTTGGGTTCTGGGAGGGTTGATTTGGTTTTCCATGGTAAAAATCCATCAAGGGGAGAGGTAACAATTTTTGAGGGCAATGTGCGAGTGCGGCTAACACAAAAAAAAGGACACACCGCTGCGTATGCGTATCATGTATATAGTAAATGCGAGAGGATATTTTAATCCCTAATCTATGGTACCTACCTATATATGGTTATCCTGATCACCTGGATTTCTACACCTTTTCTCGTTTTACGAGAGAATCTACCAATATGATAGCATTGTAAGGTAATCATGTCAGCAATATGAACATTGAACGGCAGATTGTTTTGTCAGTTTGGTTTTATTTGGTTTCGTTTATGCGATAATGGTTATGTGTTTTGCTATATGGAAAAACAAACATAAGTATTTGACTTATACCTACTTTCATTTGGAAAAGAATGCGATTAGATGCTATTTGGTGTTTTTTTATTTTTGATTCAAGATTCCTTTAAATGGTTTTTAAGCAGGATAACCATCAATTTTTTGGATTTTGATTAAGACGATGAGAGTTTATAAGTTAGGTAGGTGGATATGTGTGTTTTTACAAGGCTTAATTATTAAATTAAGGCTTAAGAATTAAATTACAAAAAAAAAAAAAACTTTTCAAAAAAAATATTAAATAATTGGAGAAGACTTTAAATTTCAAGGTGTAAAAAAAAGTTAAGAGATTTTAATTAAATCAAATAATTCAATGATGGACAAGTCCATAAATAGCTCACTCAAATTCCTACCCTTAAAAAATTAAATTTTATTCCCACCCAGTGCAAATGACTATTCTGAACAAATGGAAAAATCAACACTGATAATTAATTTGCTAGCTAACTTTTGCACTAAGTAATTTTTTTGAGAGGTTCAGAATAATAAAATGCAAAATTCTGATGCTACAAATGGAGATAAAGAAAAATTAAATTTTTATTAATATTTTTTTTGTTTAAAAACCAATTACTTTCAAAAGTCACTCCAAAATTATTCGAACTATTAGGAAGCATCAGATTGCAACATTATATAATAAAATATTAAAAATCTATTGGTGAATTGAATATCTCAAAAATAAGGCAATTTTCTTTAAAAAATGTCAAAACCCTGTTACGTTATTTTTGTGAAAATCGGAAACGCAGTTTTCTTACAATAACTTTTATCATGATAGGTATGAAGTTTAATCAATATCTTTAGAGCATGAGCTAAAAAAAATACGATTTTCCACTCAAGGTATCACATAAAAATAGTCTGTACCAAATTTAAAGCAAATCGGTACAACTGTTTTCTCAAGCTCAAATAACTGCAGTGGACGCTGGACGCACCGAACGATGCACAGATGTACAATTTTTGAAGTTTGAATATTGTTCATGCTGTAGTTTGAATGCATTGTGTGACCTACAGAACTTACTGTAGTTTCTACCTCAAAAAGTGACTGATTTTACAATTTCGCGCTGCCGATTTTACAAACTCATATTTGTAAATTTAATCATAAAAATAAATTGTAATAATTTTAATAATAATTATAATTTTAATAATAATAAGAAAACACTGTTGAAATTGCAATTAATTGTTAATGGGAGCGTACTTGCTGTTAAATTTATAAATCTGGAAGTAATTCTAAATTTGACTGCCATATTTGTTTTTAATTTAAAGCGAAGATTTTTTTTGTATGTGTGCACAAATTGCATACCCTTTACTATAGCTCTCCAAATATGGTTTTGTTAGTTATTTTTTTAATTTTTTTGTAGGAATGACGAAAATCATTTTTAAATTTTAGCTGCTTCCATAATAATTCATCCAATAGAGCAAAGGGTTAAGAATTGAAGTAAGGTCAGAGAAAGCTGTCGTTATCATTTAAAACAAAATGTAAAATATTTTTGACTCGATTGAACTATTAGTTTAGTAATGCATTCAAAAAATTTTCAATGCATTATCAATTCTCCAAAAAACTCGAAATGGACGAAATTGATAACAAAATTTTGAAAATTTTTGAAAAAGACAAATAACTTTTGGGAAATTTAAGTGATTGGGACAAAATTGTTTTAAAAACTTATCTAGGTGTCGTTAGCATTAAAAATAAGAACAACGCATAAACTCGAAAAAATATTGATCGCATTGAAAATGATTTTAGTGCATACGAATAAAGAATTATTTTATTGTCTATACCTACAACTTTGTGGTGTTGAAAAGTTTTCCACTGAATGGAGTGCACTAGTTTCAAAGAAATAAATGAATTTGCGTTTTCCAAAATGGCGGACTTCGCAAGGGTTCATGATGTCCCAAAAACTTGGACATACATTTTTCGCACTCCATCAGATAAGAACAAATCAGCTTTTTTAACATTATTTTGTTCCACAAAATGCCAGTTGTGGTAAGTCCACTTTCGCAAATTTTACAGCAGTAAAACAAAAACAAATTGCATAAGGCCCATACAAAAACTGATTTTTTCTTCAAGATTCTGCAACAACTATACGTTACATTGGACAAAAGTGCAGAACGTTACATTGGACAAAAGTGGAGAACGTTTTTCTTAAGAAAATGGCATCAAAATCTCAATTTCAGCCAAAAATGGACTTAGCAACTTTACTCATTTAGATGACGATATTTAATTAGGTGTAGAAAATTAAACAAAAAAATTATAATACTGGAATTTTGAAATCAAGAGTGCCAATTATTTTGACGACATTATAATTATATTCAAAGTCTATAACCATTACCTACTTATTCAAGAATAAGTATTGAAATATGAAACTGTATACTTTTGAAAAAAAAAAATGAATTCAAGAATAATGATACTTTCTCTATTTACATCTATTAGAAAATCCTTCTTTTTTAAAATTGTAAATTGAAATTGCATATAACAACACACAAAAACCTTTTCAAATTTTTATCAGTAGGTATCATAGTTTGAAAAGTGCGAACGTTTATAAAATGTTAAAATGCAATTAGTTGAAAATATATTTACCTATACCTAATTTAATTTTCCTAAAATTAGGTAGACAAATAACAAAAATAAAATAACCTTTCTATTTCATAAACTTCACCTACATAATACTTGTAGATATTGTATTTTTAGTTTACCTTATTGCAAGTCTAGACATGTTAATGCAAATTAAATGACTTTTTCCAGACAGAAAATATTCACGATCGTAAATATGCATTTTTCTTTTACAATATAGGTATAGGTTAGGTAGATACTACTACGTCTGTTATGTTTTTTTTTTTCGTTTTAAAAACACTGTCTTTTCAAGGAAACACACCTGATAGATAAATTCATTTTTCAAGATGATAGTTTATACAAAAAAATTGTAGGGTGAGTAGGTATAATGTAAACAAGTCATAACGTAAAAATGCGCACCCTCAACATTACCCTTGCAGGTGTGGTCGGTCGACCACTCTTGCTTACCACAAGAAGAAAAAAAAAATGTATTTCATTTCTTATCCGGATATTTTATCTGCAAAAAGAAAATATGTATCTACGTACAACGTACATGCTTTGTAAACTACCTGTTGTTTGGGTGTAATAGTTTTTAAAAATATACGCATTTCCATTAAAAAATTTAATAAAGGTTATCATCAGTATTATAAACTGAAGTGTACCTAATAGAATTTTAAAATTGTTTTTATTGATTGTTGCTATATACACGATTTCAGCTACCTAACCTTTTTCAATTTTCATGATAAGACTTTAACAAAAAAGCAAATTTCAGAAATTTTAAATAAATATTTAAGAAAAGCAATTAGGTATTTTTTTTAAGAAATCATGTTGGGCTTTCGATATTTCTTAGAGGTATATATATAATTCAAGTCTGTGTTTTTTTCGTTTATAAACAGCAAGTTCGTGCCATTCAGTCATGCGTATATTTGTATCTCACGCATTCGAAATATTAGCAATATTTGAGAAAACTGTTGTTCATCAAGCTAGAAACATTCTTAAACAGCCAAAGGCTCATGAATTGGATCTTAGCAGTTTAAAGCCAAGGGGAGAAAACCTTATAACGACATTCCTCGAAAACTTAAACCGTCAGTTTCGAGTCAAGATTACGGTCAAATGAAAAAGCTTGAGAAACACAATTATATAATTCAAGGTTCTCAATGATGATCAGCAAGGAGATCAAAGGATTACTCGAAAAGCCTATTTAGCTTTGGTGTGACAAAAAATAGCAAAATAAAAATACTGAAACAGATTTTAAGGCCCAATTCCAATGACTATATCAGTTTAGAAAAATTGAAAATTTCTGTTATCCGTAAAATAACTTCTGGCCAAATCTGTAAAAGAATACAGTTCTTTGTAATGCAGTCAGTATTAAAGTCTCAGTTAGTTAACATAATAATTGAATGTAAGTTGATAATGTGACTGGGTTCTCTATATTTTTAATAAATAGTCAGACTTCAGTACTATAATATTCTGACTATGCAGTTAACAAAAACTGATAATTGACTAAAAGTTAATTAACTGCAGTGGCTTTTGACAGGTTTTAGAGTTTTAGTCTGTTGAAATTCTTCAGTACTGCCCTGGTTTTGGTTTTAGTCAATAAATCTTTTAACTGCAGGAAATAAATTGCGTGCGCTACTATTTTATATTTGTTTATTGGTTTATTCATTTATTTTCCAAAACAGCGAAAATTGACTGCAATACTTTTTAAAAAATGACAAAAGCCATACGCCATCTTTTAAATCCTCTCATCCATACTTCCCTTTGATTACGTTTCACACTAAAAATTAATTATTTTTCAACTCCCGAATAACCAAACTTGCAAGAAGCACAATTTGAATTTGACTGAAAAACCAACAAGATACCGCTCTGACTCTAAAGTGTGGACCCAAATTAAATTTGTTGTTCACCCAGAAATAAACAAAAAGCCAAAAAAATATCTAGTTTCTTTTCTGGGACACAAATAATTTTGTACAAAAAAATAATTCACACATATTTATCAAAAAAAATATCTAAGCTACATAATACCCTAGTGACGATTCAGTTGAAAAATGTAAAACATGTTGCATGTTGATAATAACGTCAAAAAAAAATTATCAATCCAACACAACAAGGTTGTAGAGTTTAATATCGTATTAACGCTATTGCAGAGTTTCGAAAATCTTTACCATTTTAAATTATTATTTTTCGTACAAAAAAATTTAGCTATATTAAATTGTTGTTAAAGATTTTTCATTTGTGAAATTTAGCATAAAAGTTTTATGAATTTCAACCATTTGCGAAAAAAGTTTTTCTCTCAGAAAAGAATGAATGATTTGGCGCGTTCAGAAAAATGAGATCTCAGAAATCTTTCTTATGGCTGATGATACCCGGGTGCACGGATACCCGATTACCCGACTACCCAATTACCCGGGTACAGAAAAAAAAAGAAAGCAAAAGTAGGAACTGGGTGCAAACCACAGCCATTTGTAAAATAATCAAGTTTGAACTAATTAACTTTATGTCTCATCAAGATTTTGGAGACATTGTATTAGGGCTGATGATTCCACTCGGGTAATCATCTGTAATTTTACCTAACCGGGTACCCGGTTATCCGGGTGATACCCATTATACCCGAATACCCGGTTACCCGGGTAAAAGCAACCGGGTACCCCGGTAGATAATTACCCGGGTGGTATCATCGGCCCTAGTTTTTCTCACTCAAAAAGTGGGCAAGCAAATCCACGATTTTTTTTCCTCAGAGTTTTGACACCAAAGCTGAGAAATTTTGCTAAGGAGTTCTGTTCATATATACATAACTAACTAGTACCTACCTAACCTAATATATGGAGAGAAACAAATTATCAGAAAAATAATGCCAAATTTACACAACTGGCAGACTGACCATTGTCATAATTTAGACGAAATAAAAACCCTTTGCTACTCTAGAAGAAAGAAATAAGCAAGTTCCTTCTATTTTTGTGGTTTATAAAAAATTCAAAATGGTGTCAGCCAGCATTTTAACTACACAATGTCAATAAAGTGTCAACGAAAAACGTCAGTTGCATTTCTCATCTTACGGTAATGTAAGAAATTATTATCATAATTTTCGTGAAAATTCGGCATAAATATCACATTTTTATCATTTTCACGGATATCGGGTAAGTAGGTCCATATGGTGTTAGGTGATATTTTAAGCCAGAACCTGAGTTAAACTCATATTCAATTTAAAACATAAAGTTTAATGCAACGCATAAAATATTTAATACATGATGCTTTATTATCCTAAGCTTCATTTTCTTCTCAGTATCTACGATCTATAAGCGTTTCTCAAGAACCAACTTATGTACCTTAGTACCTTCATATACAGCATGCAAAATATTCTTAGCACGTTCCAGTAGGTACCTTACCTACATATGTACAGACATTGACTTGGCTGTTTAAGGTATTGGTGTAGTATAAGAATCTCATAAAATCGTGTTTTATGGTTCAGTGATTTATTGCAAAAAAAAATAAAATAAAGATCGGGTGTCTGTCTATAGGTACACACAGGAAATTGTCGGCACTGGCTCTCACACCTTTATATAAGAATCGAGCTGTGAAGTCAGGTACTTCTTACTACACAACGGCGACAAGGTGCTAATTGCACCGCATTTCTTTCCCAAGAATCGAAACAGTTTGTTGTTTTTTTTTTGTTTCTATATTCGTGCAATATATACAACGATGTACTGTACTGTACGTGTTGCGGAATGTATTACGGTGAATTGCTGAAACAGCACAAGAATGTGACAAATGTCGCATGGACGTGTCAATGACTGAGTTTGCATTGGAAATTCCATGCCAGAACTCTGGCAATTGTCAGGTTCTTTCTGGATGCATTTCCGATTGGTAAATTTTACCTGTAGGTAACTAGAAACACATTTTTTTTGTTTCTTAATGTTTTAATGTGAGAAAGATTTTTTTCTCCTAAAACATTTTCATATCTCTTTACCCATAAATAATATTTATCAGGAAAAATAAAATTCCCGAAAGGGTACCTATATAATAAAACACGATCTGGATGACGCACACACATATGGCCAATGTATGGTAATTGCATGCAAAATTTCGACACAATCGTGACAGCTGTTTGCGTTCGTTAAACTGATTTAGATTTTTTTTTTTTTTTTGATTTACAAGTTTTAAGTTTTTATTTTTCGATTTTTGTTTGAACGTTTTATTGAACACGCCAATTTTCACGTTTTGTTGATGCATTCCAACATGTGGCCGCCAGTCGTCGACATCGTAGTCGTCGTCATCGTCATCATCATCATCATGGCCGCCAATAAAACACATCAATGTGTTTCCATTTGTTTGTGTTTTAGTTTTACATTTTTATTTCATTTTATTTTTTTGATTTTTCAGGGAAAATATTCAAAAATATCTTTGAATTCTCAAAACACTGCAGAACGGTGGCCCAAAAATATGCGCGCCAAGATTTAACTTAACGCATTCCGTCGACACGAATGGTAATTTTTCGAGATTGCCATTGCATTATTCAGCGCAATCGACGATGTTGACATCGTCGTTTATGATAATTCTTGGTGATCTCTGGGTGATCTGTCTATAAAGCGAGGGAATGAGGTGAATTTGCATTTTATGTGACGGAATAAATTTTGTGGCTATAAGATGAGTCAAAGGTTGTACCTATATAGTAAGATTGGTGATTTGATGTTTGATGACAGTGTTAATATTATACCATACATGTTTTGCGTGGGTTGATTAACTTATATAGTGTTTAGTTTGTGTATAGCTTTACAA
Organism: Epistrophe grossulariae; assembly: GCA_929447395.1. Classification (NCBI taxonomy): domain Eukaryota; kingdom Metazoa; phylum Arthropoda; class Insecta; order Diptera; family Syrphidae; genus Epistrophe; species Epistrophe grossulariae. The sequence continues at coordinate 132,404,531 of OV839568.1, read as the reverse complement.
TGTTGCTGCAACAAAAAGCCTCAATGGGCAATCCCGCATTGAACTTGAATGAATGAGTCAGAAACGATATAATGATGATCGTGATGTGTGTCATTCAATTTTGTGCATCGCATCAGATCGAATTTCAATGAATGAGTGCACTTTTGGTCGTCGGGTCAAATCTGACGTTTCGCGGTTATACAATATGACGATAATTGCAGGTGGATGTTGCGGTTTTTCAATGAAAAAGGTCTTATATATGTATATTGATTATATTGGTTTTTCAAGGAAATTACATTTAATAGACATTTCACTTAACAAAGCAATAATTTGATACCAGTATCGAAGCACTTACAAGATTATACAAAAGTTTCCATGCGAGAGTTTTACTGACAAGTACAACTTAATATCAAGTGTCAAGTGCACGATCTTGCTTTGAAGAAAATAAATTTCTAGGTTTTTAGCACAACTTATCAACGTTTTAGAAATGGCTCAATTGAATGCAAAGTCCGGCCAGTTACAAATTATTGCGATGTTCCACAATTTTTGTCAAGATTGTCTGTGGTTTCCTTTTTCGTTTTTCGTTGAAGAATATTTAAAAAGCTATTTACATAACTTTTTATTAATTTAAAGTGAGATGGCTTCTTAACCCTAATCTAACTATGCTGTTTGAACAGTGCAATTATCTATAAGAAATGAAATACATTTTCCGTCACTTTCAGACTTTAATCGGGTGCATTACATGCAATTATGGTAATTTCAACAAAGCAGCTCCCTCTGGTTAAAAAAATACCGAAATTTTTTGATTGGATTGCATTTCAATGATTTAAAGCAGTCCATCGGTTCCAAGTTCAAGTGCTGTTACTTTTTAAATGCATTCCAAGCGAAAATATATAGAAGGGCTCAAGATCCATATTTTCCTAGGCTTATCTCATTCTGGAAAATTTTATTTAATAGATATAGTAGGTAACCATTTAAGTTGGCAGCTAGAGGTTTATAGATAAACCACATTCCTTTTTATTTAGTCAAAAGCTGATTTTAAATCTAGGAAATAGCATACAATTTTCTTCTATTTTCCAGATTTGTGTTCTTTCCTTAAACCTGCTGAGCAAATTTTGTTGCTTTTTTTGTCATCGATCGTCAATATCCTAAAGATTCACTTATTGGGGGCTATTGAGAACACAAATTTCCCTATGGGAATTATCCCCTTCTTCGAACATGCTCCAAAGTTTTCCTCTGAATTTATTCGTAACGGGAATAAATATTCCGGGGGAATTCAGCTGTCATAACATTGGAATTCTGTTCGAGGGATAAATTACCTCCGATCAGACAAAATATCAAGGGAATAAAATACATAATACTAAGGGAATAAAATACATTCTCCAAGAATAATTAGCGAATTCACATTTCTGATATTTAACAGATTGTGTTCCATCGTTGTGACAGAGTAGGAGGAACAAAATTGAACAAAATTTCTCCACAAGCAGTCGAAAAACACTATCCGATTCTCCATCTCATTTTTTATTAATTGATCAACTGCGATGAAAAATAATTGAGTAAGTGAATACACAAAATATAAGTCTCAGATTTTTGACAACTAAAGTCATGAACGGAGTTTCTGTACAGATTTCTTGAATTGCTAAGATCTCAGAAACCCGAACTGGCTCAGCTGGAAACGCACGCGACATAGGTACGCAGAAAAAATAGATAAACTTTTAACTTTTCTCTCTGATAGATCCGTTGATATACATAAGTTGTCAATAGTAATCTGATGCAGTTTCGGGTTTTTTCTTCCCATCCTTCCAGTTCTTCAACCCATATCCGTTGCAACGTATATTCGACGAATTCTATAGGTCGGAGTTTTAAATATTATTGGATATATTTTTCTAAAAAAAATTATTTAATACATTTTTTGTAATTATTTAGGCCTGTTTCACATTATAGTACTGAAACCAATACCAACCTCGATACGATAAAATATTCTTACCCATAGTCTCCTTGTCCAAGTAAATACATTTGGAAACAAAATAAAATATGTACAAGTATATCAATATCTTAAATGAGCCTAAAATCTAAACCTATTAATTTTGTTTATGTATTTTCATAAATTTCAGAAAAATACTAATGATTTATTATTTGTCTTTTCTTGTTATTTTTGCGAGCGCCAATGAATATCTTTTGACCTTCCTTGGATCTACAATAGTTATTAGTTACGACCTGGCTATAACAAATTAAAGTTACAAAAAGTATTGATAGATATTTTTTCATCTATAGTTGATTTGATAGTTTAACATAATAATTAATTTGTCATGACATTTTTCTCATTTTTCAATTACAAGCTTGCAAGATAAGGATATTTCAGGATACAATTAAGGCTGCTGTTTTTGGTACTTGCTTTTTACCGTTTCTTTATTTAAGCTGAGTATACAGTTCTTTTGAACAAAAAAATACATAAGTTTATAAGAATTTTTTTTTTCGGAAGAAAAAAAAAACTGAGTTGAAATAAAAAATTTGTATTCGTTGTCCTCTTTTTTTCCACAAAAAATTCCGCGAAAAATTTTCCGTGGTGAATATAAATTTTTCACAGTTCGATAGTAAAATTTTAAACGTCAAAATTTTTTTTTTGCGATAAAATCACTCCCATAAGAAGTAAATGTATTTTTTTTCGAGGAAGAACTGTATACAAGGCTTTAACCACGAAAAAGCCACAAAATTTAAGTATGTACGTCCACAACAATATTTAAAATACCCTTCTATTTCAACAAAATATCTTTATTTTTCCTCAGCAAGTGCTCTTACTGCCAATATTAATTTTAAGTAAAGATAAAGTGCTGGTCACTGTTGGGATATTGCTATTTTCTGTCAAAGTGACATAATTAATTTATTCATGCACTGTCCGACATAGCGCTAATTGATTAGCTATCCAAATATCCAATCATCATTTGCTATTATAAATGCTCCAGTATTATTATCTAACATTTCATTTATTTATTTATTTATTTTGTAACCCTCAATCTCTTCCGTCAATCATATAATTGAGTTGAGAAATCAGCAACAATGAGCATCTACTACTCGTATACTCAAAAAGTCAATAACCTTCACTTTACAAAGCAAAATCCTCAAATTACAATTATTGAATCCGATACGATTACCCCCATCAAAGTTGCCACAACTTGTGTCTCCTAGCATTAACAATTTTCTATCTCTCTATATTTATCTTTAGGTAGTTTGTTTATTATTTTTTTTTTATATATTTTTGCTTTGAGTTTCTCTCTTTGCATTGCATTTTGACCCACTGCCAAAAAGGGGAACATTGCACCTGCAAATGTTTTTGGCCACTGTCAACGTTTTGGCAAGCAGCAAGTTGAGCGCCAAGCAAGTGCATATAAATCTAACACTAACACCCCTCCTACACTTTTTGGTCCCCCCATCGTCGACGCCGCTACTGCCGCCGCCACCGTTGTTTAATCGGCTAACTTGCAGTAGGACACTTCGCTTTGTAAAGTAAATTAGTGCAACGACTGAAGTCAGCTCAAGTGTCAGTGCTTCGTTTGTATACATATATAAAAGTTACTCTACTTATATCTGACCACCACCACCATTGCCACCATGCATCGCCCAGCACTACCATACATAAGTTACATTTTCGCAGACTGTGCGATTATGAAAATTACTTACTTGACATTTGGTCTGTCATCGAACCCGAGTCGTGCCGCTGCCGCCACCGCCGCGCCTCAACCGCATTGGAATTCAGCGGTAATTGCCCTCACCCAGTGCGCTCTAAACATGCGTAAGCATGCGTAACTGGTTACATGTTTTGTTTTCGTTTTCGTTTTCTAATCAATTCTGTTGCAATTGACAGTTGCAGTCAGTTTTTATCTAATATTTGTGTAATTGCAGCTTTGGGTGGCTCTGGCTGCTATGTGGGTTTCAGCTGCTTGCATATCGGTTTACATGGAATATTACTCGAATGGGTTATCGAGAGTGCAATACAACAAATTTAGCCGCCATCATGATGTTCTAATTAAGCCAAGTAAATTAATTTATTCCCGTGAATGCCACATACACCATAATATTTTAATATAATCATAACAGTTATTTAGAGTTTGCTGTCATGCAATTCGACTGAAAGTGACATATTGATTTCGAATTTCGGTATAAACAATCTTTATAGTGCTTTGCTTATATACAAAGCAACGGAAGTAGTCTTTTAAACAATTCAAAACACTTTTGCATATATGTACATATGTATATAAGCGACGCGATCGATAGTACTGAATAAGGCAGACAGACAGACAGATCTAAACATTTTGTGTGTAAAATAAATGTGTAATCAAAATGCCAAATCAGTTGGCATGTTTATTCAGCTCTTTCCCCGATTCGAATTGTTAAGAAAACTATCATAACATCTTTCATGGCGTGGAGGACTGCAGAGTCGGCATAAATTCTGTCTGCGTGTTCGCAATTCGCATATGACTTGAAGTCAGAGCCCAAGGCGAACTAATGGCAAACATGGTTGCGCACAGCTAGCCACGGTCCGACAACGACGAAGACGACAACGATGCGACGGGCGACGACGCTAACGCGACATTCAAGGTATATTTCATAGAAAAACGGCCACAGAAGCGACGCTGGTAACTTGTTGACATCTTCATTTCATAATGATCTGCTGGGATTTCTGCGGATTGTATACGTTTGTTGCTGTATTTTGCGGTTCTAGTATATACGAAGAGGCCAAAGACTTGTATAATTTTGTAGTACTTACTTGTTGAGCTATAGGTGTACATAGTGTACAATTTATCCGTGTATGCCATCTGAAGTCAAGCCATCATCATGGTCTTCCATGTTTCTAAGCAGAGGAATTGCTCATCTTCATTTGAGTGGCTCGGCCGTTTCGTCGTGGCGTCGCTTAGCAACATACGCGTTGAGATTGATTAGCGACCTAAGAACAGCAATACATTGGAGGTTAGAGAGAGAGAGAGAGAGAGAGAGGGTTAGGGGAAATGTGTGTAACACAGCAATGGAATGAATATAACCGATTACAGATAGCCACAACATCATCATCATCCTCAGCCTCATCCCGGTCCGGTGCAAAATGTTTGCATAATTTATACTCGTATGGAGTTTCCGTGTATGATCTGAGTATATGGTATCCCCATATAACACAGCAAAGATGAATTTATATTTTTGTTTGACGAAGTTTACATGGAGGTATACCTAATCGATTTATCGATTGCAAGTAGTGGGAGAGAGAAATGGAATAATATTGCTTGCAAAATGATGATTCGTATGCTGATTTGATGATTTATTCAATATGTGCGCATTAATTTGAAATAAAAATGCTAGGTTAGGTTTGTTTGTTAAACAATTGATATGTTCAAATTGTTTATTTCTAATATTTATAGACAGACAGATAGGATTTATATGAGCAATGACGAATAAATTGTTTGGTAAAAAAATGTTGAAAATCAACATTTTTACCCCGAACTGTATTTAAACAGTAAAAAATCATCATTTTGCGTATGTATGTATATGTCGCACAGGACAATTTACTTTTCTTGCGAGTCGAATGTTAGACTTAATTCTAACGATTAGGAAATAGCAAACAACGATGACGTTTGATTAGAGTGACATCTCAATCTGCCAAATTTTTGACATTTAAGATGAATGAATTAAACGAGCTGCAAACTGTATTGTCACAATTAATATGAATGAAATTAGGCGAGCTACAAACTCTTATGTCAAAATTGACATTCGTCCAACTTTTCGGGTGAATCGCGAGTCATATAGGCGGTATTCACATTGGAAATTCTCCTCCGACTTTTTTGACGTCTCTGTATACTTATCTCACTCCCACTTCATGGCGAGAAAGAGGTGACCAAGAAAAGCATCTATTTCTCGCCATGAAGTGGGAGTGAAAAAAGTTCAGAGACATCAAAAAAAGTCGGCAGAGGCAGTCCAATGTAAACAACGTAATAATGTATGAGTTGGAGCTGCAGAGATACGGAATTTCTGAAAGGTAGATCAGGATTATTAAGATGGTTTTGAGAGAAAAATTCTCCAATGAATTTTATTCCCATCTGCATAAGCGGTAATTCGAGCAGGAATAACCAACATGAGCAGGCTGTACGGTAGCATTAGCATACCCAAAAGATTTAAACACTATATTAATATAAAATGCTTAAATATCTACTAATTCACAAATCATTCAAACGTTCAAAAATTTATTCAGGAATTAAAATATTAAGATATTAATAAACAATTAACTGCTTATTTACATTAATTTACAAAACTTAACGTAAATTTACTACATTCAACAAAAATTCTTCTGTCGCCTAGAGTATTATTTAGTCTGAACAGTGCACACAAGAAAACACTTTCTCACGAAGTGAGAACTTTTGCACAAATACTTTCTTATGCGTATATACATAGGTAATTATTTTATATACGTGCAACTGAACTTTATGTAAAGTGTTTTTTTAGAGGCGTAGAACTTTAAATTGGCAGCACTGTTTTCTGTGATAGCCGAATTGACAGTTCTAGGTTGTTTTGAGATTAGTTTGTTTTAGCAATTCATCATGAATATGGAATCAAGAGGGAGCAATGTTTGCAAATTTTTTAAATAAATTTTGTAAAACAATTCGGTTCAATTGAAGAAACTAAGCACACTTTTGGATAAATTGTCAAAACATCATTACATCCAGAAAAAGTCACCGTTTTGTGCGCTTTATGAGCCGGTGGAATCATTGGTACGTTCATCTTCAAATGAATATGGCCAAAACGTTATAATCAACAGTGAGTATACAGTATATGAGAACTAACTTTTCGTACTTCAATTTTAAGGCATTAATGTGACCGACAAGTGGTGTCAGCATAGGACGGCATGCGACATAATTAATTTACTGAAAGAAACATTTTGACGAACGATTAATTTCATGAAATGAATCTATGTTAACTGGGCAATTCGTTCATGCGCGATTTGACGCTATTAGTTCCTGTTTACACAGTGCTCTTACTGAAACTCGTTTATAAAAGTGTCATTAACATTACAATTATTGATATTGTCAGGATAAGGCTGCGTGAACATCTTGAGATGAGTTAAGACGTAATATCCTGATTTAATGCAAAGTTTGGATCTCCAGATTACACCAGCCGTAGGGACCACATCATATTCAAACATTAATGCCATAAAATTAACTGTCAAAAAAAACCCAATTTCATAGATATTAAAAACATTTGTCTGTGTTTTATTTCAATTTAAAGTTTTCTTCTTAAAAATAAAACATTCTTTAGTAACATTTAAATTTTTTTCTAAGATCATTCTAAGTAAGGATTTTAACAAACAATTTAGTAAACCCTTAAAATAAAAATCTAGGTCCAAAAAAAATTCAAGTTCCAAACTTAATACCCACAAGTTTTTTCCATGAAGAAGAATATATGTAAATGTTAAATACAAAACAAAGATTTTTTTCAATTTAAATTGTAATTTAATTGTTTAAACTTATAAAATATTCATCTCGAATATTACCAGAGTTCTTTTTTTCCCACAATCAAATCATGGCCATGAAAGACGAGATATAAAATTAGAAAACAATAAAATTTAACGGATTCATAGAACTAAGACAAAATGGAATACAAATCCTTCATTAACTTCACAATTTAATGAGTCATTTTCAACACGTGCACACATTTCTACCATCATTTCTACACGACACGCATTCACTTAATCTTAATAACATAATTCCCTTACCTATACCTATACTTACTCAGGAAGTTTCAGTCTTTTTATTTGCTCACATACCTACCTACGTATCTCTTTCAATTCCATTTTAAACCATTATATTCAGTCCAAACTAAAAGTAAAGCCTTTAAAGAAACATTACATTCTTTCAAGATCCTAAAAAATATAATCTCATTCTAATGTGCAGGTGTCAATGGAAAGATCACGCAAAGAAGAATTCCTAAAAGCTATCTAAAATCCACTCCTACTTTTCTCGGCCGGTTTTGATTATGCGTCAGCGTCAACTGCACCGCACTATATCGACTTTGTTGACTCTTGGTCTCTTGATAAATGATTCAACCCAGTCATCGTCATCATAGCCGTCGTCGTTGTATTCGTCTTCTCGTTCACCTCATAAAATACAAAAAAAAAAAATATATACCAGAAGAAGAAAAACCTTCCGATCTCAGGCTCATGGTGAGGTGATCTCAAGAAGAACCAGGCAATTCTACAAGTCTGATTCTTTCAATGTTTTTTTTTTTATTTTCCCAGTGTTGTTTGCCTTTGTATATGCGACCGCGCACACCCAAATTCGTGGAATGAATTGATTTACTCAGGTGCGTTCTCAGGTGTTTTAATCTGATCTCATGATCACCCGAAGGCTAAAATAAACACATACCCAATGTTTGCCTACTTGATTCAGATAGTCCATAGAGACTTTTGCTTGCCATGTTCATATGTATGTAAGTATGTATGGTCAACGATGACGCTTTCGAAGAGGTACATGAGGTACAGACAAGGCCGTAGCTAAGTAAAATAATATTTAAAAAGGGGCATGCATATTAATATCGAGTTTTTCATAACAATTTTTATAAGAATTGGTTCTGTAACTGTACTCAATAGATTGTCCTTTTGACGGCACTTCTAGTCAAACCGGAAAAAGCTGTATTCAATCAATTCTCCAGTTGAATAGTTCTTTTCACCGCACTTCTACTCATCCCGGAAAGAACGATACGATCTAGCTGTTAGATTGTTCTTTTCCCGCCCATACCTCAAAGAGCTGTTGTCAAAGAATCTAGCTGTTTAATAGTACTTTTTACCGCACTTGCACTTATACCGGAAAGAGCTGTAGTCACTTACAGAATCTTGCTGTTCAATAGTTCTTTTAACCGAACTTGTACTCATACTGGAAAGAGCTGTACTCAAAAGATCTGTACTTAAAAGTTCATTTCTCATAATTTGGCTTAATATCATGTTATAAAATATTAAAATCTTGTTTTTACATTTTTCTTGGAATATATATAAATAAAAAAAAAGCATTTCGAAAATATATCTTCCAACATATTCACATGAAATTGTTTTTCTTCTTTTTAGTTATTACCATGTAAAGAAAATCCTTACAAAAAATTAATAGGTAGGTATTTTGTCTGGGGAAACCCTTGAGATTCCCTCCCATCTACGGCTTTGTGTTTAATACAGCACAAACATACCGGTAATGCTCAACTCGTACCTACTCGGCGGAGTTCGGACGTGGACAAGTTTTCCTTGTTCTGCCCTCTAGGTGAGTGTTTTTTTTATTTCTCCTGTGATGATTGTTCGGTACAAACTACCACTAGTTGTACCCGCTCAGGCATTATTGCTTGCTTAGTAATTAGCTCCAGAATGGACATAAACTATATAATTTCTTGCCAGCAGTGGTGGTCCAATGGGTTGGTTCTGGCTTTAACTAACAAAAGAGTTGTAGGGCAACTTCATTTCTTTTCAATAATATCTCATAGAGTTGGACTTCCATCAATGGAATGTAATGGCAATGGGGACAAGAGTGATGGAGGTTTGAGAATTGAGACCACACCATTAGGTTCTTAAGATGACACCGCAATTTAAAATGGTAGATACATTCTATATAGGTGTGTCTCCTCAAGACCATATAGAACCGATTGGCTGTAAATATATTATATGTATGGTTGTCAGCTGCACTCTGCACAGCCAGTGACTTTGAGAGTTTCTGTTTATTTTTTGTTTAAGAGTTCTTGGACGTGACATTGCACGTGTTTGAATATATAGAAAGAATGTGGAGTTTGTTCAAAAAAAGACACTTAATATCAAGAGACAGGCAACAAGTTGTTGTTAAATTGCAGTTTGTGTTTTGATTGGTTTCAACTGCGAATAAATTAAATGAAAATTTATTTTTACAACACTATATAAATGAAGGCTGGAAATTGTTGATTTAATTAATTGTTATGCAATGTCTAAAGAAATCGACAATTTTTTAAATTAATTGTAACAATATCCAGAAATTTTATTCACTTTTGTTCGACACCAGGTTGTTGTTCTACAAGCTTTTTAATATCAGGATTTTTATTGAAGAAACAAAACTACAGGACTATTCGATTGGCTGTTCCGAGCAATTTTGTCGCGTTGCTTTTATGTCCCCATTTTTATGAAGTAGTATATAGACTGGGAACACATACATACGTGTAAACTTTTTCGTCGGATTACTTGTCAAAAGTGATAAATGCTTCAAGAAGTCATTTTGCTAATAGTCGAAATGTGCGTTAGTGTAAATTTGGGAAGTCGATTTTTTTATTTTTGATGCGGAATTCAAAAATTTTTGGAATTCAAAAAGTAGTGAAAAGTCCGAAAATACTACTGAAAACCACATTAGCGGCGGCAACGATGGCAACATAAAGTCCGGTTCCATTGAGATCCAAATGAAGTGATGCGGGTTAACGTATTATCACCCCTTTTAACCTTGACTTATATATCACCAACATAAATAAATCCAACCTTTTTACAGATGTGTTGCTCAGAAATAAATCTTTTAGAGATAGATATCCCATTAACAATTTTACAGAAAAAGTGTTTTCATCACAAGTTAGATAGGTAATTTCGTTTGACAGGCCAGTTAATTTTGAATTTGATTTGACCGTTAATAACTTGGTTTTGTTGTTTTCTCTTTCTGTTTAGTTTTTAATAAGCCAGTTCAGGTTTTTCAGGATCTCTAAGATTTCCGAAATTTCAGCAGTCTCTGAAATCTGAAAGTAATTTCTCATCAGTGAGATTCCTGACTTTCGCTGTCAAAAAACTAAGACTGATATTTTTTGGATTCAGAAATTCCAAGATACGCCAGTGTGAAACATGCAACAACAAAGACGCTGATTACACGAGTCTTTTTTTCGGTCGTTTCGTCTTTCGTCTTTTTGACAGCTTGTAGAAATGTATGGATTTGTTGCCTCATTCCCCCTACATTTCTACACCCCTCACACGAGCTGTCAAAAAGACGAAAGGAAAAACAACTGAAAAAACGAGTCGTGTAATAAGCGTCAAAATACAGTGGTTTGACAGTTTCGTTTTGGAAGGAAAACAAACACTTTCAAGGGTGCGATTAGTAAGCATTGTGGTTGGTCGTTGTATATATGTAATCATATTCGTTATTGTATTGCATTGCTTTCGCTCTATGTACAACTGTCAAATTAGAAAGAGAAAACACAAAAATAGTTTTTGGAAAAGGAAAAGATAGTTTTTTTGTCGCAGTAGATCAATTTATAAAAAGATAATGTAGAGTGCTTTTGACTTCTAACGGAGAAGTCTTTTTCAGGTTTCTCCTTCTGCTCAATGAAACTGACAGAAGTCAGACAGTGAGATCTCAGAAACGTGAAATGGCTAAATATTATGTACAATGTACATCCAATTTTGACATTTTTAATGGATTCCTTCTTCGAACAGATTTCACATGGGTGTGTTCGTAAGCTTTGCATATAATTTTCTGTGAAATTTTGTGAAAATTCTCCAGAAATTTCCTCTTACTAAACAGACCAAATATTAATTCTGTTCGTTTACTTCCTAGAACTGCCAAATTTTAACAATTGAAGTCCAAAGTTTCAAAGTATTAAAATATTAACGAACAAACCTCTTATTTCAGAATTGCAAATTTTAGGGGAAATGAGATAGTTTTGAAATCAAATTTTGAAAATATGAAAATTTAAAATTACCTCATTTGTTATTGAATACTACGAACTATATTTCATTAAAATTGACAGGCGTGACTGGTGCCAATTTATTAACTAACAACTTGATATTCTTTCACATGTGTACTTAAATAATTGATTTGACCAGTTTAAAAGTTGTGAAGAAGTTTTGTTTTTTTTTTTCATTTTTTTAATTTTCTTTTGGCATTTTTTGGGACGTATGTACTTTTAAATATGCGAAGAATTCACTTTTGTTAAAATTTGTTCAACGTGAGCACTTTTTTCTATACTAATTGAAAAAAGTGAGTTTTGCGAAGACGAAAATATGTACCGCAATTTAGTGTTTGTAGAAAATTGTGAGTACATATATTATTTTGAATGAAGGGGTTATCTACGAAACGTTGGTTATTTCCGAGATATAAACAAAAAACCGCTCAAAAATTATATTTCGTACTTATTTTCGCATTGTATGAAATTTTGTTGGCCAGCTTCAGATTCGGATTCAGCTCCAAGACTAATATATTCCAACTGTATTTTCTATATATAATTAATTGATTTGATATCGGAGATTTTTAACGTGTTTTTTCATGAAATAAATAAAAGATATAATATCTTTAACACTTAACACTTAATAAGTGTTTTTAAGTTATTTAAAATTTATTTTTATAATTAATTATCAAAATCCTTTGCCAATTTTGAACTCATTTCACATTCAAAACTTTTTCAGTAGGTATACAACTTTAGTTACAAAATTCTTTTCTGCTCTTCTAACCCAAGTACGTTAGGTATATACCTTATTTAAATTTTATTAGGTCATTGACAGCATCAATGCGTTAAAATTCCGAGAAATTGTTGCTTCAATACCAGTTCCAAAACAATTAAATCGAACAAAAGCCAGTACCCGCCCGTCTCAACTCATGCGGACACTAAAATTATCCCACATATGTATGTATACAAGCGATATATACGACGATGACGGACACGGCGACAGCAACAACAAAAACAACAACAACGACTTCGACGACGAGACAACGTTCAATGATTCATTAAAAAAAATTCTTATTCTGTTTAACACAAATGGACCACGAATTGGATTTTTTTTATTGAAATTCTGGACAAATCTTTTGCCCATTTATCATTCCATTTGTTAACTCCACTTCATTCTCGGGAAATTTTAACAAAAACAAAATAATTATAATAATTTAAAATACATAAAACCGTAACGGATTTTAATGTTCCCCAATAAAAAAATGAAATTATGAAACACCTAATAAGTTGCTTGTGTTTTGTAGCCAACTACCAAGAGGGCGGGCTGGGAGCTTGTTACAAAGAAGTCTCTTGCGTCCGGACTACGCAAGTAGTTTTTTTGTTCTTTTATTTTTTTTTCTTAAATTTTAAACTGGACGCACTATCGGAATCCTCAAAAGAATATTTCAAGTTTTTTTTATATTTTTTCCTTCCAAGAATGTCATCCGAGAATTACCATATCGAGAGATGAACACGTGCAATGCACTTGGTGCTGATGTGAGTCCAAAAATGAACGTGTTTAGGCTTGGATCAGGGATATTAATTTTCGAATGAAATCCTTCTATCCTTGTAATGGGTTTCTCCAAAAATCTTTTTTTTTTCTCAGTTGAGTATTTATACGATGGGAACGTATCATTGGTTGGATTATGTTTGTTGGTTGGTAAAATTAAACACAAAAAAAAGAAACAAATCAACAAACTTGTTCTTCTAGCCCTTATAAACCTTGAAATGATGACTCTGTTGTTTGTTTTGATATAAGAAAAAGGTACATAGAAGCGATAAGAAGCCCTCTGCGGTGGTCTAGCGTTGTTTGCAGATCCTTTTTGAATTCGGATCTTTGATGCAACCTCTCTTCGTTTTCCCTTCAGGTGAATTTATTGCTTTCTCCGATCCGATTTAATGGTATGAATCACGAGAGGAAGAAACAATCCGTTCGTTACATTCAAGTACACAACAACTTAACCTCTACCTGTTGGGTTATCTCTGAAATTGTTTAAGCGACGAATTGCTTTTAAGTGCCACTGAGGGTTTTTGCTTTGTTTTTCTTTTTTTTTTGTTAATGCTTGTTGGTAAATTCATAGCATATCACTGCGATTGGGACAGGAATGTTAACGTAACACATCGTGTCACAGTCGTTTAAGGTAAATTTGATGTTGATAAATGTGTGATAGGAGACTTTTTTCTTATTTTAGTGTCGTGCTGTTTACTAAGTGCATACAGAGTGTAATATTTGAAATTACCCAGAAACAAACAATAAATTTTAAAGTTAGATAATAAAGGTATACAATATTGTTTATGACATTATCCTGCAGCACGTTTTATGAATGAACTATATGAGACACTTGAAAAATAGAAGATATAAATGTTAGTAAATATTTCAAATTGATTTCGAGTTAAATTCGAGTCGGTTTGGACAAATTCTTCTTATTTCTTAACTAATTAATTGATTCATTCAATTCTTTGAATTATGTTTACCTAATTGGCTTTTTTTCTTGAAACAAAATTACAGTGAAATTTAAATTACGACAAAAAAGAAACAGATGTGGAGTTCAGAAATTAACATAAGAGCAAACAGATGTTAAAAATAAGTACAAAAACACAATAATAAAATTAGGAATTTCAATAATAATTTTTTTTTTCTCTGAAATATTTTATTCCTATAACAATTTTTCTGCTATCGGTAACCAATTACTGAAAAAAATTACCAACACAAAAATCCCTAACTAAATTTCTCTGAAAAAATTTTTCACAAAAACAATGGCAACTTTCGAGCACCATTCATGTCTATAGATTTATAGACAAGCTTTTACCTTCTCAGTCGAGAAGTATGTCCTCATTTATATTATACCTATAATCTGTCAATTTCAAATGAATAAATAAATTTGACTGAACTTTTGGAAAATTTTGGAAATGAATTGTTCATTGAACTGCCATTTAAAGGTCACCAAATTCACAGATTCTACAAGAATTTCCGTGAATAAACGAAGAAATATTTAGAAAACTAGCTGTTAGACTGCGTTTATAAATAAGGAGATGTTTAACTATTTAGACAATAGCTAGCTGGAATACACCACAATACACACCAAGAGTGTTCAAAGGAAATTTAATAAATAAATAAATGGCTCCTCGAAATTGCTCACCGAATATAACTCAGTGGGTTAAAAAAAGGGTTAAATATTACGTAATCAAGGGCAAACATTACATAGTTCAGTATGTTAATTCTAACGAATAAAAACCTAAAAAGGTTATAATAATGGAGAAACTTGGTTAGGATTCACAACTTTGAAGATAATTATTTGCTTAAATCAAATAATTATATTTAGTTAATTTCACTCAATTCTGAGTAGATTGGTTACTATGAGCGATTTTATAATGTTTCATTAACTGACTTAATTGGTTATTGAAACCGAACCAACTAAGTTTAGTTTAATAAAATTTAGTACACTTTAACCGAATCAATGTACCAGATTTAAATAATTTTATTTAATGGAGTTGACTCTTATAATTTAACCTGGTGAGGTTGTAGGTTGTATATTAACAATGTTGTTATTTAACTTAACCGAGTTTTACGTTGTTTTTAACCGATCATTTTTCTGCGTGATATAACAGCGCCATATTTGTGAGTGGTTATCCAGCCAGAGTAGCAGCCCGTGGCGTAATGGTCATAGTGCATAGGACTGTTCTACACAGAAGGTCTTCGGTTCGATTCCTAACCTATGCCACCTAAAAAAATCAATTGTTTTTCACGGATTATATTTCCTCTTGCGAGGAACTGACAAATCTTCCAAGAGTATCTCTTGTCATGAAAAAGTAACGTTCGGATTCGGTAGAAAATTCCAGAGTTTAGAGTTGTAAATCACTATATAGCCTCTGGTCCTACACGAGCTGTTCTACCCAATTTTAATAAATATGATTTAAAATCACGAAAATATAGACCAGCATAAAAGTGTTCATATATGCGTTTCGCCCCGATGTAATGGTTGGGCTATATTTTCGTGATTTTAAATCATATTTATTAAAATAAACGGTGTTCAGGAAAAAACAATTCGACTGTTAACAGTCAAATATTTCTACCCAATTTATTGATCTCAATAAATTTAAAAACATTCGGCGCAGTATTGGTCATTATTATAATGGTGCGATATCTGCACCGACTTCATTTCATACATTTGTGTTCATTCGAGACGATTTTTCGTTTGATATCCAATCGTCCAATTCTCAGATTAAAATAAAACGCCGATATTCGCGTTGTGTTAAAATTATCGAAGATTGATTTTCAAAATCAAACCACGATTTTCGTACACACGTATACAAATAAATAGAAAAATTGCAATAGATAGGTCTGTAACCCTCCCAGACCTTTATATCAAAAGTTCATATTTATTTCAATTATATGTATAATATTCAAACCAGCTTTAATAATTTTAACTACTTATATAATAATTTTAACAATATGCCTGTAAAACCTAAGGTCTTTTAATTGCAACCTGAGTTGCACGGCACTAGTTAGAAGAAATAGAAGAATAGGAAAGATTTTTTGTTGGCACAGTGGACTGAGAAATTAGGTGTTAATTTATCTCATTAAATCCCACGGGTGGCGTTCAGTTGAAACTGAGGGAATAAATAAAAGAATGCTGTCTAGAGTAGAGCTCGAACCCACACCTCTAAGTTAGCAGTCGAGCACTATATCTACTGCGCCATTGCCACCCACTTGTGATGGATTATTACGTAAATACGTCCATATTCTTCTACAGGAACTTCCGGATTTTTGTCAGTTTGCTTTGAGTCAAAAATGACATCCAACAATGTTTTAGATTTTTTTTACCTATATGGATCCCAACTTTATACCAAAAAACATACATCGTTCTAAGCTAAACTCGACTTGTAAAACAAATTATTTCCCATGAGCCTATAGATATACCCATGTGAACATCGACATCTCTCTGGAACACAGAACAAAAGACAGAAAGTTTATAGTCCCGGATATAGAGTGGCAATTCAAATCGATTGATGATGTTTTTACTGACACAAATCTCTTCGTCACTTATGCTGGTGTAGTTAAGATTTATAACAAAAAAATTATTTATTTTTACAAACCCAGCTATTTATTCTAGATTTTCAGATTTATGAGAAAACTCAGTGCAATAAAATCTTAATAGTATAATTTTAAGCTTTGTTTCGTTTCGAAAAACTTTAAAAAATTCAACCATTACGAGTATTCTTCTTGATTTTTGATGCATAAACATCAATATTGGCGGTAGGGTAAATTAAAAACGTGAAGCCTTACGTTTAATAAGTTCCTTTTCGTTACATCTTAACCTTGTGTCCCGACTCCCGGCCCTCAGACAATTTTTTAGAGGGACGTTTTTCTCTGATCTTACTGAAATTAAGAGATTTACAAAATAGTCTTAAAAGTAAAAGTCCATAATTAAACTGAACAACAGTGCAACACTATTCCTCAGACTATTAACAAATTTGTTTACAACAGAAAGCCAAACTAAAAAAAACTACGTCAATCGCGCAACCGCAGAATCCAAAAAATAAAAATTGTTTTTAGCCATTGGACGGACGAACTGACGTTTTTACATTTTTCTGTTAGCACGTCGTCGTCGTCGTTGTCTCGGTGGAATTTCTGGGGTTTTGAGATTTTGAACACCTGCAGCCTACCAACTATTATGAAGATAATGAAGCCTCGTTTCACCTATGTATATGGACGAGTATCTCTCCCACTTCTGATGATGACGAAGATTCAACGAAGCGGTGGCGGCGGCGGCCACGGCGGTGGCGTATAGAGCTTCATTTTATCTTTTGTACCATTTTACTGGTGATCCGTGATTTTTTCACCTTCCACCCCCTTCATGCAGGTCGCGTTGTTTAACATCTTTCGCGCTTTTTTGTTGTTGTTGCGTTAATTTCTTTTTTTTTAATATATTGTACCTATACTCTTTCACAAGACCTCGATTTCACGGATCTTGTCTTGCAACAGACAAGTCACCACAAAAGACTCTCCACCAAGCTCCAACAAAACGACAGACAGACAGACGAACGAGATGATGAGGCAAAGGCCAAATTAAAAAGTACAAGAAAACAAAGAGTATATATATGAATGTATATAAGCCAAAAAAATAAAAAAAAATACCAGCTTAATGTTATTGTTCATGGTAAAACGAACAAACGTAATCGGGGAGAATCGTGTCAAAGCTTGACGAAGGGAAAACACGATGACGACAGCACCGCACCGCCACGGCATCATTTAAAATGTTGGGCCTGAGATTCTTATGTGCTTATACAAGTGGCCGTATTCGGTGATACCATGCGATGCGATAGTATATTTTGGACTCATTTGAGTCTTTCATGTGAGCGAATAGTGTTTTGTTACATGTTGATGGCGAGAAGAATGAAAGAGGTCGTGGCCACAATTACGTTGAAGTACCATCAGCGAGAAATGGTTGTTTTTTTTTTTTTTGTTTTTTTTTGTTAGCCAGGGCTGGGCGCAAAGTCACTTTGATTGGACCTGAGAGTATGTCAGACAGAATAACCGCGCAATCTTCAGGTTGGTCGTTAAGTAGCTTTGAGGGTCTGTGAGCTGCGAACTGTGAAACTAAATGGCGATTAATGGGTAATTTGGTACTCAGTTGTGTTTTGCCACTTAAAAAACAACATCGTATGGAACGTCATTTATAATGTGCGGCTACTGCAGCTTTGTCGTAGGTATGTACCTACGGTGAAACTTATTATCTTGCGAAAATCACTGATTTGTTTCAAGTAAACAAGCACTTTATCTCCTGATGTTTCTCATACAAAATGTTATTATCAATCAATTTAACAGGAAGTGAGTACTCGGGGGCAACGTTATGCAATTAATATCAAATTTAATTGTTAATAAAAAGAAACAAAAACAAATTTAAATTTTAAAGTTTAATGGTTTGTTATCTATATAAGCAGAAATAACAATAACAAACGTAGCGATTATTAAGTGTTTTGCGTAGATTTCTTATTTGGATATAAAGGCCCATTTGGTGAAACGAAGCTTAAATATTTAAGGAAAAAAACATAGAAAATATTCCACTACAAAATTGCTATTACCACAAGTTACATTAACGACTAATGAAGGGCAAATCATTATGCAAAAAACAATTCAATAAACATAATCAGTCGTATTTATTAGATTTTTGTCTACTTAGACACTGTCTAACTATTTTCAAATTGGTGGAAATATGCTTTATTTAATAAAAATAAATATCACATTATTCACGGTTAAGACAATCAATGCTGTAGGTGGAAGACACACAAAATATATCTGCTGTCTATTGCTCTCTTCTTTCTTCTTAAATGTAATTTGTGCTTCGTTCAAGTTATACAGACTTAACTTCATTCTTTGAAGTGCTTGTTTAACTTTTATTTTTTTATTTAAATATTTGGACAGTCAGTTTTTCTTATTTTATCTAAGTGAGTATTGTAATTGTAATGTTTTATTATTCTACTGATCCACGAACTAATGTTATTTGTATTTTTTGTGTTAATAAAGTACCCCTGAAGAAGGCAGCAACCCCTGCCAAAACGTTGGGAAAGTTAATGTAACTTAATTGTTTCATTGCAAAAATTACAGCGACCAAAAAGACCACCTACCACCTACAGCATTAATTCCACAAATTGGTCAAAAAATCAACTTGGTTAAGACAATCAAATACAAATTAAGGTAGTTACATATTCACTATAACAAGTTTGTATTACTATTTGAGGGGTGCTTCAATAACTTGACTTATCAATTTAACAAATGAGCAAAAAAACATAGAAAATATTTCACGAATGAACGGCAAATTATTAAGTAATGTTTAATAATGTTTTTTGACTGCAGAGTAATAAAAAAATTAATATAATTATGTTAGTAAATGTCCATTTCACGTGCCAAATATTAATGTTTTGAAATATTGACCCATATGCCAAATATACAATTTTGCATATTGATGGGTTTACAAGATCGAATTAATATTTAAGTAATTTATTTCATAAAAGTGTTTTATGACAAACAAAATGGTCTTGTAAATGTAAATGTAAAAATGTATCCGATATCCGGTGGTCAGGCAAAGGAGAAACAATTTTGTATATCACAGAAAATTTATCAGAATAATTTGAAATTGCAGAAAGTTCGGAATTTAAGTTTTAAAACAACTCAACTTGGTAAACACATACACAAACTAAAGTGTGCATTGTGAACAGTTTTTTGGCACGAGGTTTTATGCAAAAAAATTAATATACTTTTAAAAATGCTTCAATCAGAATCAATCCTGTTTGGAGCATTTAGATAAATGCGACAGTAATTTCAGATAAATAGTTCTAAGGAATCTTTGTTTGAAACATTTTACAAGAACGCTGTAAACGTTGATACGAAAATTAACATTCAAGTGTCCGATTTGATGAGCCTTCGTAGCCGCTGTTATCAATCTTAACAATCTCTTGAAAAAATCGGTCAAAAAAAGCCGATTTCTTTTTTATTTATACAGGTGGAGTTAAAAGACTGCTAACAACTTAAATCAATATTAACAGCAACAATTGACAACGAACTTCAAAAGGATGTTATATAGCTAAAGATCTCTTGGATGAATTTAATATATTTAACCAAACTTCTGCTGTTGTTAATTTCAAACTTTTGTCAATTTTGAACTATTTAGCTTCACACTTCTTACTTGAATAGTATTCAAATTTATTAACGACATTTAAAATACTATTAAGGTTTCCTGAAAGTGTTGCATCAGGTTAAGGTTGTTTATCGAAAATTTAAGCTTATAAAAACATTCTCAACAGTGACCCAAGAGCGATTAGCCGGTATTGCAACTATTTCGAGAATTACAAAAATTCAATTTCGTAGATCAGCATTTTGTCATTAAATAAAACCAGATGTAAATGTTAATGTTGTTGTTATCTTCTTTTTTTTTTTATTTGAGGCAGAAAAATAACAATTTGCCTAGGGCGGAAAAATTTCCAGGTTCGGCACCGACAATACATATATGTTCTTAACTCTAGCAATCAAAATCAAAATTGACAACGTTATACTATTATTATTTATATGCTAATATACGTACAATAACATTATCTATATAATAGTTCATTGTTGATTTACATAATATAGCCAGCAATTCTATAGCATATTTAATTTCTGTTTGGATGTTTCCTCATAAACTGAAGGATGAAGACAGTTTTTTTATAAACTGTATCGTATTTTTGTATAATTTTTTAATTATTAAAAAGATTTGAATTTTATGAGTTTTTTGAAGCTTTGAGTTTGAAAGAATTACGTTTCCTCAAAATTTATCTGTAATTAGTTCAGCCATTAAGCGGTTTGCTGGATTTGCAATATATAAGAGTTTTTTTTTTAAAAAGAGGGTTGTTTTTAAATTCTAATCTATATTTTGGGGTGACTTTAAGTTGGAAACACTGATTTCTTTGACAGCCGGTTTGACAGTTCTATGTTGTTTTAAGTTAAATTTGGTTTAATAATTCAATATGAATACAGACCGAAGCCGGAGCAACATTTGTAAATAGTTATCTGTCAAAAATTACTGTCACTAGAAACAGTATAGCTAATTCCAACACAAAACTGAAAACAAGTTTTGGAATTAAATTCCATATATATTCAAGCTTTTGTAGTTGAATGAATCATCATTCATCGTTCGTTATATACGTTATTCATTATTTATTTCTCTTTATGTCGTCTTACTTTGGCGTTCATTTTCATCAATGGCGGTAATTGGATCAGTTTCAAATTAGTCCACTTGCTCGACAAATTTATTACTCATATTCTTTTTTTTCGCAGTACGACCAATTCATCTTTTGTTCATTTACTTAGATAAGTACTCCATAATCATAATATATAAGTTAGTTTCATTCCTTATTTTCAAATGGATATAGAAAAGAATTAGACACTGCACGATCTACGTATAGCAACGTCACTTTAAGGGCCAGTTTGTTCACAGCTGATCATCTTTATAATCAAAGATTATGGCAACTGGTTAATCATTGAATCTGCATGGTAGTAAAATTTTTTTTTCAAGGAATTCATAATTTAAGTTGTTAACCATGTTCACCCACTGTGAACAAACTGGCCCTAAGACTGCATTTTTAAACAGAAATAGAATTGTAGATGCTCTCTTTTCCTGTCATTTTAATCACATGATCTTACTTTTCTAAAACATTTTTTTTTGTCTCTTAAAATATGAATGTGTAACCTTTCATTTAAGTCTCAATGCAACACTTTTGAAATAGAATCAGGTACAAGCCATATGGCATTACATTCACTCTAATGAACGTTTTAAGTTGACGCCATAATTGACCGTCCTAATTGGCAACCGTTGTAACTAATTAATTAATTTCATATTTTTTTTGAAATTCGATACACATTCACCCTGTGTTGGTTGCTGGCATGAGAGCTGGTGCTGCTGCTGTTGCAAAAAAAGAGGCAATTTACGTGGCTCACTTATATATGTACCTAGTTGGTATAGCCACTGAAAGTTTGAGCCTCTTTTTTTTTTAATAAAATCACAGTCAGTCTTTATGCTATGGAGCAGCTGCAGCATACACAATATTATATGCTTATAGCTTAGGTCCATACTTGGTGCCCCCTTCGAAACGAAATTGGGAGCTACTGGGTGCCTCTAAGGTGTGACGACAACGAAGAGGCGACAAACGTTACTTTTGTTTGCCATTTTCCTTCTAGTTAGAGAAAATGATAACTCATCTGTGCGCAGCTGTGCCCCTGGCCTGAACACAACATTTGGACTTGTATATGTTGGATCTTGCCTATACAGAGGCTCCAGCCAGCACAAAGATGAAATTCCAATCTCTCTCTCTCTCCAGCTCAACATCATCAGTACAGTAGTATAGTTGCAGCGTGTTTAACTGCTAAATGGGGTAACCCATGACCTGGAACCCACCACTAGACACCACCACCACCGGTTCTATTTCACGACGAATGGAATGCTAATTAGTTTGACGTTGTCTTCGGTGCGGCGGTGGTGCTGCTGAACATTCAAGTCTTTTGAGTCTCAAAAGATTTGGAACCAGGGGATGTGGAAATTGAATCAATTGCTGCAAATTTAAATGAGTTTTTGCTCGTTGGTGCTTGTTTGGGTATATAATCGTGACTTATGGGTCAGTACCATTGTTGTCGCCATGATCATAATATTTTGTCAAGAGAAGGCAGAGAATTTTGTTGCTACTGTACGAGTAAGGAGCAAAAGGCTTTGAAGTTTATGTATTTTGTACCTATACCATGGTGTACAAATATTCGTATAGCTTATAACAAAAAATTTCCGGGATTAAATTGATGTGTTTTGAAATTGCATGCGCAGCTGTAGAAAGATTAATGGTTCGTGTTATCATAATAAACTAGATTTTTCATTAAGGTTAAGTACGTTTCCAATCAAAATGAAAATAAATAAAAACATCTCATATATAGATTTAGTTTGAAGCTGTTTCTAAAGCAATGCTTGAATAGAATTCATGGCATTAGTTGACTGACAAATCATACATTTTTTGACACAATGTCATAAGTCCACAGGAATCACCACCCATCCCTGAATGGGTTATAAATCCACAAATTTATTTTGTTGGTTGTTGACTCATAACCCTGTCAAGCCAATATTTATTCGTCGGATAACTAATCACAACTTTTGAAAGGGATCCTTAAACTACAATAATACGAAAGTAGTAAATTTTGACGGTTTATAGACATTTTTTTTATTTTAATTGAAAAAGACGCAAACACAGCTTGTAAAAATCGTAAGATAAGACTATGATGTAATTACACAAGTATATTACACAAAATAACATAAGGAAATAAAACTCAGGGCGCACCTACAGGTTTTCCAACAATTCTGACAGAAGGGGGCCCATTTCACATAGTTTCACTTAAGCATAGTACACATTATCGATTATATGACTGACGATCATTGATTGTGAGTAAATTTTAACTGATGGTTTGTTAAACAAATTTGCTCACAAAGCAAGCAAGACTGTCAGACATGATCGATAATGTGTACTGAGCTTTAAATATGAGAGGCAGTTTAAGTAGAATAATAAATAATAAATTTATATTTATCATATAATCTATTTCCGGAATATGTAAGTTTGAGCTCAAATTAAATCCAGTAGTTGAGCGAAAACCAGAATAAAATGTAAACCGTATCCGAAAACGTGCGGAAACTACAAAACTTTTTGTTCAAAAAAGCAAATATAAATTTTGTTCGATAATGAAGTTTGCTTAGTCGCAATAAGCCAGTAAAAAAAATCAAGAGGATGATCTTGTTTGAATAAGTCAAATACTCTCAAAACAATATGGCAGCAGAATCACATTGCAGCATGACTTTTTGTTTTAAAAATTGAAAATGGCAATGTTAACGTCACGCACATAAATCCGATTGCAATTTTGACGATTGTTAATTTTTTCTTCATAAAATGACGATTATTTGCCCGTCAAATTGACTTTTATTTGACACTGTAATTAGTTAGGAATTCTTCCGTCATGAACAGGTCTTTATTTTGTTTAGTCATTTAACAATCGTCCGTAGTTATCTTTAAAAAAGATTTGTAAAACAAGTTATTTATTTCATTCCTTTATTTATTTATTTTTATTTACAAGGTCATAATGTGAAAATTTTTTCAAATTGTCTAAAGCCTAGTACGCTGCTGATGCGAAACGAAAATTTCCTGTGATCTCCAAACAGACAACGAAACGCTTGCGAAAACACAACGGAAAGTATTCTTGGAGAGTTTCACTAATTCCAAAAACAAAATCAAACATAAACGCAAAAAATCAGAGAAACCCATGATGTAAGAAAATGATAAACAAAAAAAAACACAAATAAAACTCAAATGTCATTTTCCGCACACAATAAATAGTCTGTATAATTAATTCAGTGCGAAAAAGTAGCGGAGACTTCTCCAAATAATCTGCTACAATTATAAATTTCGCTCTTGGAACAGCGTACTGCAAAACGAAAAACAGAACGAAATTTTCCGTTTATGATTTCGTTGTGTCATTTTTGTGAGGGATTTTTCGTTTCGTATCAGCAGCGTACTATGCTTAAAGACAGAATATGCTAAACCAGTTTTTTTTTTCCGTAAGTTGCTGAATTGGTGTTGTTTGTTGCAGTTGCAGTTTGGCGCGTTCAGAAAAATGAGATCTCAAAGATTTTGCTCACTCAAAAAGTGAGCAAACGAATCTAAGATTTTCTTCCTCAGAATTTTGACAGCTAAGCTGAAAAATTTTTATGAGGAATTCTGTTCATGTAACTGACATTGCTGAGATCTTTAAGATCTCATTTCAAGTATTTTGACCAGTGTTACCGCAGCCAAAATTATTTATGAATCCCTCTCAATAAAAAAAAAACTCCTTTTAAAAATAAGAGTCCGTTTAATATAAATAAGTGCAAAACTTTTAAAAATTTCCAAGTTTAAGTAATATCAAAAATGGTTTTGTTTTATAAAAAAACATAAATTAAATACATTAATTCATTAATATACAAACAAAACATGTAATAGAGTACAATAAAGTTTTAATTATCATAAAAAAACTTGACTTTCTTCGAGTTAAAGAGATTGTGAAAAAATATATCCTTTTTAAAAAAATGTATCCTCGAATCCCACCAAAAAAAAAAAGAATCCCGCGGGATACAATATGTATCCCAGTGGTAACTCTGATTTTGACGTTTCCTTATAAGCTATCGATAGCAAAATTACAATTCGTTCCGGTAATAGAGTTTATAACAGAACTATAATAGAATATGACTTAAGTTGTTGGTGTCTTTTACGTGTAAATCGATGTCGTTTTTTCACACCATTTTATTAAGACTTTCAGAAAAAAACACCATTATTATAATTCTAAACTTTTGCCCCACATTATAGCTCTGTTTGGTAACTTGAAATTTTTTGCGAATTTGCGCAAATTTTCACTTAGAGTCCTTAGAAAAAAAATCAGTTTTGGAAAATTTGTTGAAAAAAAAGTTACCAAAAAGGCATTGATTATCAAAAGGTCAAGGCAAAAGAAACAAAAAATATAAACCAAAATCGAGTCTAGTCTCATTTTCTTCTCTTTCTCTCTTATTAATTGATGCGCTTTTTTATGTTTGTATTTTTTTGCAAAAAGCTTGTAAAAAAAACAACAAAAATGTAGAAAATGTGTTAGAAATTCATTAACACCCATATTACTCACTCGATACATTCAGATTTAAATTTAAATCCGGATTTATTTAATTGAATTTGTATACTTTAAATCTGGATTAAAGTTTTAATCTGGATGTATAGAGTGAATAATACTGGTAAGTGTTTAACAGATTTGTTATTTTAAGATACATTACCATCATCGTTTAGTTAAGTATATATACCAAATACCAACATAAAAACGATTAAATAAATATGAATTTAAGTAATGTTATTTAACTTAAAATGTTTGCCTTATAAACAAATGATGTTTGCTTTTGGTTGTTAAAATAGTATTAATGTATTATCTGTGCACATGTTTTGTTTTATTATTCTTAATCATAAATAAGCAACAATATTTTCATTTCAAGACAATCCAATCAAATTGATTATTGATATTTTTAATTAACACTCAAAAGAAGTTTCAAAAGATGAGTTTTTGTTTGGGGTTTATTTACCAAGACAAATCAATGTAAACAAAATAAAAAAAAATTAATTTTAAAACATCAATCCGCAAGCGGCCAGTACAAAAAGATTCTGTCCCAAATTATTGTGGCGATAATAAACGGCCATTACTATATACAGAGGGTTCCATCCATATCGACAACATTATACATATATGTAGGCATACATTCGACATAATTTATGATTGTGATCTCGGGTTAAGTCATCGGTCTGGTGTCGATTACACCAATGATACGATGCGGACATCTCAGAATGTTTATTTTCAACTTGAATCGTATCGCTTTGATAAACCTCTTATCTTATGGTGGTCGTTCCTTAACGATCATTGCTTCGGTGTTGGATTTCATAATTTTTTTTTTTTTTAAATTTATATTATTGGGCAGCATTTATATGAGTTTTTAGTTATCACATTCAAACAAATCTTCTTTTACACTTAAAATTTTGTCGATGAGATCAATGACCACCTTTATATATGTAAAATAAGTGCAATGGGAGAAAGGTATTAAATAAAACGAATAGCTTTCCGTGTGAACGAAATTAGTAAATGGAAATTGAAAGCAATGAAGAATAAGATCTGTTATACTTGATTGCGTTAAATCACATGTGTATTGTGTAATAATTATGAAATATAAAGCTCGTAAACAATTTTTTATGGTGACCATCTTTATATGGGAGAACCACCCCTATAATTAGCGACTGTTTTATTGGTAAAATTACCTAGTTCTTTTAATTTTAGAAAATAAAACTTTTATTGCGTCGAAATTTTAATTAAAAAAAACGCCAAATATGCTAAAACTGTTAGCTTCAAATTAAACAAAAAATTATTCCGTCAATATACACAAAAGCGGCTACTGACATCACCTTTTGTTCCGCCAGAGTTTTGAACATTTTTTTCAAGAACGATGTTAAAGAAAGCTTATGTGTGGCCTTGTCTAAATCCATTTCTGACATAATAGGCGTGTTTTTTGCAAGCCCGGGGATGAAAATTGGATGAAAAAACGACGTGGGTGCTAAAAAATTTACATGTAAAATGCAACAACAACTAATCCCTTGCGGGCTTAGCTAATCCCAGAGGATTCTCGGGGCTTAATTTAAGCGCACAAAAAACCTTTGTTACCGGCATGAATTACATACATGTTATCGATAGTTTGTATGAAAACTCCATGTTTTTTCCTGTGATGGCGTCGCTATTCCCCGTTGTCATTTTTTTTAACCAATTACCCCCGGGCTTGCAAAAAAACACGCCTAATGTATCGTATAGACGTTTGCTGAACTTGATCAAGCAGCGTGTGTTCTCCACCATCATCCTCCACAAACGGGGAATGTTGTGAGGGATGTCAAAATAGACTTATGTGATGGGTGTCAATTTGAAGTTCATATGGGTTTTGTTTTTGCAAGAAGGTTTTCGTTTAATAAAATATGGTCACATTAATAAAAATAGACGACATTGCGACAATATACCATCATTTATATGTTCGCAATTGATCAAAGGAAAAAAACCTACAATCTAATAACACCAAATGTGGGTTATACGCGTCAAGATCATGAATAAGGTCACTATACCGTCAATTTGCTTTAAGCTATACAGCCCCCGAATCTTGTTTGATCCGCATCTCACATGCATTGGATATAATAATAATAATAATTGTAGTCTCATCGTTTGAATGAATTAAAATTAATGAATTCAAATGTTTGAAGTGGATGCTAAAAAAAAATGTCTGCCTTGTTGCACAATCCAAACTAAAGGCGGGTTGCTCGAATACAAACGACTCATATAAATACATATAGGGGCCTTAGGTTTGCGTGTCCAAAAACGCATTTAATATGAGATGAATTTTTAAGCCTCAGGGCATCAATTGAAGAAGGAGGATGCTATATATATGTATACGTTATTTATTTGATTTCTTGGCTCGAAAATTGATTGCACGTGTGCGAAGATGAGGGCTGCGATACATTTATATTATAATCGAAGCATTGGCAGAGTAATTTAGTGCTATGGACAGTAGAATTTGATTTTGCTGGATGGGAATTTAATTAAGGCGAAAGTAACGCATATTACTCTCTATTATATCTTGAGGAGTCCCAAACAACTTTAATTAAAGGCGGAACTTATGTGGTAAAACTTGTTGGTCTTTGGAACATTTTTGTTAGAATTTCAATACATTTATTCACAAAAATGTTCGTTTTGTCACAAGATATTTTTAAAAATTGGAAAAACAAATATCAATTTTTTAATATCGCATTTCAAATTTTATTTTAACTACAGAAAAAAGGTCGATGTTGCGAAAACTTTGCAGCAGGGAGATATTAGGTGTGTTTTATTCATTGCTGAATAGCCAGCGCAGCAAAATTTCCCTTGGCAAACAAAAACAATTTGATTGCTGGCGAAAAAGAAGTCAGTAAAAATAAAAATGGCTGTGCTGGCGATAGAGCTTTCAATTATTGAAATGAACGTATAGAGTGAGCTTTCGTTTTATTCAGACTTGTGCTGCGCTGGCTATGCAGCAATGAATAAAACACACCTATTATGTAACTTATAAAACCTACACATTTTTATCACTTTCTTTAACCACTTTTAATTTTTTACTCTTTGCTACTTTTCAAAAAATTATTTCCTGCAAATTAAATGGGCTATAAGTTTTTCATTTAATTGCAAATTTGTAAATTTATCTAATTTCGTAGACTATTATAAGATAATGAAAATTGAAAAGTGAAAAAAAAGTGAAATTGAAAAGAAAATGGAATTTTGCATTTGTAATCGTGTTTTGCAAAGTTGACAAGTGCAAAACGGCCTTCGAAACCGTTCACCTCAGTTTTTTAATTATTTTAACAGGCTTTTCAGTACAAATCGTGAACTGCAAATACATTTTTTTCTTTGCGAATTATTACACAAAATTTAAAATGCCAAACGCAAAGCTTATTTTATTTTAAAAAAAGAAAAATTACATTCAAGGTGGCGCAAAAGTTGTCACCCAATAGGAAGATGCTATAAATTTTGCAAATTATTCCGTAAAAAAAAAACGCATCAATTATTCCACGTTCTTTAGAAGTATAGCGATTTATTTTTGTGAACGTGTATTTTATGTCTGTTTATTTCACAAATGTCAAAATATTAGATCGACATCTGCCGCCATTTGCAACCTGTGACAAATTTTGCGCTGCCATTTTATAAATTTGTATTTGTCTAAACGAATTTTACAAAGGAATAATTCAGATACTTTTTGCGAATTTGCGTTTGGTAATTTACTTTCAAAGAAAAATTGTAATTTTGCAAAGTGTATACAGTTGGTGAAATTGATCCCAGTTTAATGAAGTTTATCATACAAAATTAAGTTGTATTGAAAACCAATATTTTCCGAAGTTGTTTTTTTTTTAATAAAATATCGGAATACCCGCATAAAAAAAGCAAGAGAGCAGCCAACACTTTTTTAAATCGGGAAAAGAACAATTTAAATTATTCTAAGATTTTTCCCCTCTGCGATATCTGGGGAGCTATAGCACGTAACTTTGATACAATCGAGTTCATTGTTACAATCGAGCATATGTAGTTCCTAATTTAACTCGATTGACTGTTTTTGGTTCGATTAAACAAAATTAGGAACTATACTCTATTGATTAATCGATTGTTTCAAGTTACATGCTGGCAACCCTGATTGTTACTAACTATATGGTCATATGACTAATGGGGCGACATAGCAAAAGAACAGCGCCCCTTAAAGTCGAATCAAAAAAGGGGCTTACTGGAAACTACAATTCTTATATTTTACCTACAGGGTGCGGCCTGTGGGAAATTAATCAATAAAATTTACAAAACGCAATAAACTGTTATATTCAATAGTGAAATTCAAAACGATAAAAACAATGAAACAGCTGAAAATAATTTTCATTTTAAAATTGGCACGACTCCGTCTTAAATTTAAAATAAATCTTGAGAAATATAAAACAATTATGTAATGCGGAAGTCCCTTTGGAAAGCAATATTCAAAATAAAAAGAATATCTGAGAAAAGTCGCGTTTAAAAATATGTTGCCCAGGGCTAAGTCCGGCCCTGTCTATAAGGTTAGTTCTTTTTAACTTCTCATTGAAATAGATCCAGTGTGTTTTTTTTAGAGATATATCTACAACTTTAAAATGAAATATGAACCGCATCTGACTTTTTTAAAATAATATAATTTTCACTTTAAAAATTATTTCGACTTCCACGGAATGCTAAGTCTGTAAGTCCAATTATTGACCACTTTATCAAGGAGCTGATGGTTTATATGGCAATTTCAAATTATAAGCCTTTTTCTACCGTGAAATAGCAAAATATTATGAGCACAAAAATCAACTGTCATATTGACGTATTATATATGGACTGCTATAAGTTACTTGTCACTTCCATACATTTCTTGCGCAGAAAATTTTCCAAGAAATCTCAGCGCTTTTCTGACTGAGCGGCCACATTCGTTACTATATAGACGCCAAACAAATATTTAAGAGAACCGACAGTAGATGCCATTCGAAAAAGTTAGTTTTTTATTTAAATTGAATAAAGGACATTTTTGTTTTAGTTTTTTCGGTTTATTGACCAATGAATTGAACAATTTTTATAAATTTTGATCGAACTTATTTTTTCTTTCCCATTGGTTTTTTTTGGCAATATGATACTATTACTTCACAATATTTATCAATAATAGAGTATCTTTGGCTGCTCTTAATGGCGAGTTTCATGGCATTTCCAAAGATAAATACATATAGGTATAATCTACAAAAAAAAACTTTATATTCATATCGATTGATCGATTGGACTTAGAAATCGAAAAAATTCAAATGTCCCTTAGTTCAAAATTTGGACAAAAAATATCCTGCTCAGATTTTCACATTTTATACAAAAGTTACAGGACCCTTAATTTTTTTTAATTAAGTAAAAAATGTATATCCTAAAATTATGGAATGTCAATTCTTGGAAAATATTCTCGAAATTATTTAAGGACTGGTTTATAACATCCAAAAATTTATTTCGAAAGTCTGTTCAATCGGGATTAAGAAAATTTCGGGTAGATCAAAAATTTAGGATAAAGTTATCTAAATTCGAACAAAATTTCATTTTGTGGTATGTTTATACAAAAATTAAATATTGGATGGTTAAACCTTGAGGCTTTTGTGTGCAATAAAATCACAGAAATCGAAATAACATAATATAGTAAACGAACTTTTTGATAAAGTACTTTTTAACACCTTAAACTCACCTTTTGGTTTTTTTAATGTGGAAATAATTACATTTCCTTATTTTTACTGATTCTGAAGGTTAAAATACTCAAATACCAAATACTTCCACATTTATATGCGGTTCAAAAAAAAATCAAATAAAAAGGTATGAAAAGCCATTAGAGTAATTGAATATTATAGGCGTTATGAACATGAAACCCAAACTACCTATCTACAATGTACATATAATAATTGAAGGCTACAAAACCTATAATGCACATTTATTTCAACTGAATACATAAATACAAAAAATACAGAAATCAATTACAATTTAAATGCACGCAAACCCTTAGGCCGAATGGGGTTGATTGATTAGACCTATAGCTAGAGGGCCAAGTGTTTGTTTTCAATGGAAATTTATATTGATTCCATCATACATATATTGATTCCTTATTCACTATAAACATTCTGGCTCCAATTAACGTATAGCTACAAATTGTATACGACTCGAGTTGTATATATCAGTCTTTCGTAATGACGTCTGCTTAAGTTCACGTTGTCAATCATTCAATTGCCCCTAATTTGATATGAAGCCGTATACTATATAGTCTTAAAACTGTCTCTGGTCTGTCGCTAAGGCTCCATCATTGAAAGTCATATACCTTTTGGACATTGTTTTATGTTGTTGTATATCTGAACTTTGTAACAGAATAAAACGACAGCGACAAGTCTGGGACATTTATTTATTAAAACTAATAAAATAATCGCAGTATGGCACCAACTGATCCTTGTGACCACAATTTGAATCAAAACTCCAAGATATCCTATGAAAGCCTGCATAGGATTGTGTGGTGTGACTGACTTCTTCTTCGACGTTATACGGATGATGCTGTTGGGATATATGGAAGTGTCTATCTCTCCACAGAAAAGCCAGAACTAGCGGCGAATCCCCAATTTAACGACATGCATATATGCACAACTGGCACTAAACCAACACATTTTGCGACTATTTTTATTGGCGCCTCAGTCTCTGAGAGATTCCAACAACATCAGCAGCGCAGCAGAGAGCTTCAGTTCAAAAGGTCATTCCTCTATTCGATCCTCGATTTGAGAGCATCAGAATGATCATGATGGTGTAGTGGATGATGATGATAGCCTAATGGATTCAGCAGTCGTATATATTGCCTTGACTTTTTCAATTAATTAAATATACCACTGTTACTGTTGTTCCGTTCGTTGCTGTGTGGCAAGAAGGTATCTACATTTGAGCTCTAAGCTGCTGGGGAGGAGGTTTTTGGCCAGTAACAACATGTGTCCGGTGCATGTTGAAGTATTCCAATGGTGATTATAATGCCGTAAATGAGACTCACGACGTGTTGTCTTCGTGCTATGGCTAATTGAGGTGAGGTTACTTTAGCTAATGAATTGAATTTGAAATTAACGGTTGTTGTTGTTGTTTGAAAAGGGGGTGCCATTGTCATGTATATTGTATAGTCTCATGCCAACGAAAGACTAATCACTCTAATTATTGTGTAAACTGGGAAATTCATATGTTATTGAATTAACACCAACGCCACCGGCACCGTCATCGCCATCGCATCGGACTATTATACAAAAGTTTTATGTTATTTGGGAATTAGAGAAAGGTGAAAGTTTATTACGAATAAAAAATGTTGTTTTCTTATGATCATACATATGTAGATAAATAAAAGTTGTTTGATGCAAATACTTATTAGAAATTCAGACATTATGCATGAAGTAATAAAATTTATTATATGAAGATATTAAAATTATACCTAATATAATATTGCGTGATTTGACTAATTAGTAGATACTAAAAGCTTACCTAATTAGTTCTAGTGTTTGCCGCAGTGGTCGAATTTGACCATATAAAACCATAAAACACATTATAAGCTGCCTTTATACTTTAACTATAATTACCCTGTGTCAATTGGATAACATTAAGGACTGTAACTTTCTCCATTGGAAGGTAAAAATTCCAATTTATCTAGAAACAAAATTAAATTAAAAATATCTTTCATTCCCCTAAATTTGGAACTTCTTAACCTACCCTTAAAAAAAAATAAAATCAAAAACCACACAAAAATCATCAAAAATAACCGTTTCTTTCATCTCTGTAGAATAATATTTAAAAACAAAGAAAATCACGTAACTGTCAATTAATGTCAAATTTGCCCACGCTATTTGTGCTACTTTTTCTTGAAGAGGCAAAATCAGGGGGTCTAAGCACTTAACATGAGATAATGGAGCATTTAACTCAGTTTTGTCGATTCTTTTTGATTTGATTGAACGAAATAAGGAGGTGTCGTGAAATAAGGCCATATTTCAAAATATTGTTTTATGACGCTTTCGCAAAGTGACATAAAGCCATATTCGAGAACATACTTTGATGAAGCATTATAAACGCTCTCCTTAATCAACGCGAAGTATTCGGAACGATGACGAAACTTTCGACTGGTTTGGGAGAGCCTTAATTCTATATTTTTTTGCGACATTATACCATATTTGCATGTCACATGGCCTTATGTCACCTTTAATTTGGTGCCGTACCATAAGGGCATGTGACTTAAGGCCTTATTTTGAAATATGGCTGAATTAAACTTTCACAAAATGAGAGATAAGGCCATATTGGAACATATAAGTGACATAAGGCCATTATGGCATTATGTCACATTCAAACGTATTTCTTTAAGTGTTATAGAATAAATATGGTGTAGCACAGGGTTCATTTATACTTTTACAAACAGTTTTCTTAGACAATAGTTCCTTGGGTGCAATATTTAAATATGGTGTTTAGTCCCAAATATGGTGAGGCTTCAACAAAGCCTGCATAACAGACTTGGGAAATAGACCCCACTCTTCCATACGATTTTGTATTACCTGACCCAAACTACACACTGAGCCTTTTGTCGCACCTTATGCAAAATACCCTCAATACCCCCTATATAATACAAGTCCTTGTTTAACAAGCAAAACACAAAACGTTTTCAACTTGTTGTTCTCTGTAATTGGTCCCTGGGAATGTGTATTTTGGATTATGGGGTCAAAAATGGTGTTATTTCTTTCAGCTTATAACTTTGGGATAAACACAATTTATTTTTCTAATAGTACACAGAAAATTTAGCAACTCGCCCATCAACTGGCTTGCCTTTTTCGAAGCCACTTGAGGAGCATGTACATACAGCAGCAATTGAGTCAAATAGAAATTTGACGGTCACTACCGAGTACCAGCTAGATGTTACTGAGGGTAAAATTACATAATAAGGCACTGTTATTGTATACGTGAGGTTGAACACAACCTGAATAATCTACATATATGTTATCTATATTTATTTTCTGTCAGGACGTCAAAAACCTAAAGCTTTACTTTTTATATGTTTATAAAATTGGCAAGGTTTTTCTTGCAATTTTATCTTTAAACGACTTTCAATTTCCTTAATTAAACTCCATTAATGTCTCACCACTTGCCTGCAGTACTCACATTTAAAAAGAATTTTGTCGTTATCACTATGTGTTTACATTTTTTTTTTTTGTGTGCAAACTTATTGCTCATATCATCATTCAGTGCATTATATTTATCACGCACAACATTTATTATGTCCAGCCAAGCACTATATACCCTATAAAGTATAAGCACGTCTATTGGAATCAATATAAAATTCACCCTGCATGATATCGACTCATTTCCAATATTCGACACTATCGCGTGTTAGTGATCAAAAATGTTGTCACTCTTATAATATATAAGTAGCAACCGCCTGCGTAATTTCAATAATATGTCAAAGTGTGTCCAACACGAAGAAACGTCATCGTGCCACCGAAAAAAAGAAAAAAAAAAGGAACACGCGGGTTACCATTTAATTATACAATATTGGTCGATACCGCGCGCTCATGTGACGCATGCAATCGGTCAATTGGTCAATAGAAGTGTAAGTTACCCGATTTAAGCAGACTCACACACATGTGGATGCCACGGGTCAACTTTTTTTTTGCCGAAAGAGAAAAAAGGAACTATTTACGGTCGATATCGGCTTCATTTTGCATTTTTTAAGCCTGCACTTGGTCAGCATGCGATATCAATGTTCCTTTGCTATGGCAGTTGTGGTGGCAGCACTGTCGGCAAAATAGCTTCTATCTCAAAAAAAAAAAAAATCATTGCGCTTGTGCATAGCTAGCGCGCCAAAATGAAGCAAGAACATCCTTCGCCGCCTTCCCACAATAAATGGCTGAGAGCGGCGAAATTAATTCCACCACCTGACATAATAAATTTGCGCAATTAAGCCTTGTTAACTCAATGTAATATCCTAAGTTGATACTCTCATAAATTTTTCTATCGGATTACACCTGTGTTCGAGGGGGGTTCAGCGGCGGCGCGGAATACAAGTATGGTGCCCCCAGGAGGGAGTTTATATGCACAAAATTCCAGCTAGCGCTTATAGATGAAGACAAGCTTTAACTTAAGCCAAAAGCCATCGCAGGACAGGCCATTCACTCCATTAACGGCCAACTAGATAAATTCCATTTCAGGTGGTTGTTGGTTGGTTGGTTGGTTTGGTTGGTGGTTGATGGTGGCTATACGGTGGTAGTTGATCGCAAGTTGCAGGATCTCACACAAGATCACGCAAAAGATCGATGCGATGCGCACGGTTGGTTGGCTTTGCGAGCACTTATAAGGTGCTACGACGGAGTCTGTATCGTGTAAGATATCGAATCGGATGGAAATGTACACACAAACAATCGACCACCTGCGGTTTCTCTTTGATTTCAAACATGTTTTCGAATAAAAACTTAAAAATAAAAAAAAGTTGGCACATTCGAGTGCATAGATATAGATTCATTGCAAATTCATTGTGTCAAAAAGAGAACTGTTGAACAAATAGGTATTTTAGATCATACTAGTATTATAGCGTTGTTGTTTGAATGAAACAAAACGGAATTAAAGAGACACTAATGGACTCGTTGTTGGTTCAGGTTGAAGGCTTTTTCAGAGTTTTGACCTGTGGAGATTCATGGTCATCACTCATCATAATAACAACTAAAGTGGTAGCTTTTTACAACGAACTTTAGAGAAATACAAAATTTGGAGAGAACGCATCATGATCAAATTTTAAAAAGAAATACATTTCAAATCGTGCTATCGTTTTTAACAGTTTGTTGGCATTTATCTTTAATGTTATTTGACAATCAACAAGAATATGAAAATTGATCAGGATCGGGATTCAGGAATTTAAAGAAGTGATAGATAGTGTTTTTGATGATTAATATTTGAGCTCGCTCGTACTATGGTATATATTATAAATAAAGAACTAGAATCTATTCGAAAAAAATTTCAAATTCTGGAGAGATTGGACCTAAATCAGATTCAGAAGATAAGTTATGACACAAGGCTGGTCATCCCAATTCTCTCACTCAATTTCACTTCCAACCAAGCAACTTATCTTTAATAGAGAAGAACCGTAAATCCTCAACGAGTCATCACAATTTTATCATCGAGATGGACCTTGGGGGATTGGATGCTGTTGTTACAGTTGTGTAGTGAGTTTATAGTCTTTTCTTGCGAGCTGACCACTCAAAATCACTTCTGATAGAAGAAAATAAAAAAATGAAAATATAAAACGCAATGTTTTATTTGATACTCTTCGTCAGAGACTGTCGAAGAAGCCTGAAATCGTGATTAAAACATATTATCACCACCAATTTCTCTCACAATTTAAAAAAAAACTCCTCAATTTCTAGCATTATTAAGCCGTTTTTTCTTCAAAAGTGTATAGCCAGCCCAGCAAATTTTCACAAACAAACAGTAGGTAAAGTGATTATAAAATACTTTGTTCTTCTTCCTGTGTTAAAATTTGCTGACCTGGCTAATGGCTATATATGTACGTTTGAACAAAACACGACTATTAAAAAAAAAGAAAGAAAAGTTCCTTTTACAATTTGAAACATATTTAGGACCATTTTATTCACTATTGTTCAAATTGAGGCAAATTCTCAAGTTGGCCAACTTAGAGTTGACTTCAACACGAGAGTTTAGAAGACGCAAGTTGAAATTTCTTTTTGTTCACTAAATATTTTCTCAATTCTCCAGATAAAGTTGGCCAACTTCAGATTGAAAAATATCCCTGGAATATTTGTGAAATATATAACAAAAACTGTCATTTTTAAATTTGAATCTGTCAATCATAATTTCGATATCATATTTGTGTGTTATTTTGAGTTAAATTATCTTAAATTGTGTTAAATTGTGAACAAATTATTGGTAAATAATGGCTTAAAATAACAACAAGGTGAAAAAGAGATGCCTTGGATGTTGAGCGAGCTGAACTAGATTGGGACAAGGCAGAGCTGGATCGCGAACGATCAGCCGTTGAACTGCAGAGATCAAGGAATCAACTTGAGTTCGAAAAAGAAATACAAAGACTGTCAATTTTCTTTAAAATAATTAGTTCAGAACATTTATGTTTATATGTAATATTTTTTTAATATTTTATTTTGCGATAACTGAAGCGAACACAACAAAATTAAAGAAGCAAAAACAAAACTTTTTCACGTTAAATCTCAAGTTTGCTCGCTCGCTACTTTTTCCAGGAGTTGGAAATCTTAAGTTGATTAACTCTAGAATCGAAAATCGAAAATTTAAAACATATTGAATTAAAATGAATTCACGAGTTGAAAATAAAAATTCTTGAACTGGGCAAGTTTCTTAAGTAGGCTTGAAAACAAAATTTTGAATGACGGTCCGAATTTCATTCGACAAATTTCTACTTTTCAATGTTCGGTACAAACAATAAATGAAAAGTTTCGAAAAAGTAAAAAACCGAGCTTAATTGTCATTTAAAGAAGAAATTGGTCAAAAATGGCTTAATTATGGTTAATTATTTTTGAAAAGTTGGTTATAGTCTGAATATAGGGTTAAAACGAGAAATTAAATGGGGAAATTTTCCTGGAAAATTCTGGATAAACTAAAAGTACTTTTTTCCATCGGATTTTTGTATATATGAATTCGCGACCTTAACTCACAATTTGAACGATAGATTTGTATATATTCTTCTAATCTATT
This sequence comes from Epistrophe grossulariae, assembly GCA_929447395.1. Classification (NCBI taxonomy): domain Eukaryota; kingdom Metazoa; phylum Arthropoda; class Insecta; order Diptera; family Syrphidae; genus Epistrophe; species Epistrophe grossulariae. The sequence continues at coordinate 132,365,908 of OV839568.1, read as the reverse complement.
TTCACTGTCTTCAAAGTTGTTTTATAGTAAAAAAGCCCATTTTTAACGTAGAACATGAAAGTGGCTAGTTTAATTGGAAATCCGCCCACTTCCACGCCAAACTTTTCTTTAATGTACTTATTTATAATCATTGGAAATATTCAATTTTGAAATTTATGTAGCTCTCTTAAACCTTAAGTATATTTTTATTATTTTATAAACTCTGATTTTGACACGCCCACTTTTCTTAAATTTGAGTTTTAGTAATATAAGGTCCATAAAAAGCTTAGACTTTGTAACTTAAGCCTCTAGAATCCAACTATAAATATATAAAAAGGAATCGTTGAATCTATAGTCTTGGAAACCACGATTTGTATAATATTTTCAAAATTTGTTATTATAAGTTATCTTAAACTAAAAGCATTGCACAATTATTCTCACGCAATACCACATCCATTTTTCTGATATTTCAATTATCTCGTTAGTTAATGTCCTCAGCAATCTTAAATTTTTTATTTAAGTTCACTATAACTGAAAGTATATGACGTATGATTTTTTTAAATACGCATATTACCATTCAAACTATAATATAGAAGTTTGAAATTTTGTCTTTAAAATATCTTGGACTTTAAATCTATCAACTGTACGAAATATGATCGAAATCTGCCAACTTGACAAAATTTAATCGAAATCTGCCAACTTAAATATTTAAATATCCTGGAAACTTGAATTTTTTTAATTAAATTTTCTTTAACCTAAGACATAACGTAATAATTGTTTCGAAATTAGCCTATTGTCACGCCCAATTTTTTGGTTGAATTTTCTCCATATTTATTTAGCTATTATATACTTTAAGATTTATACGATTTTTGAATGTATAATTTGAATATAATGTATTATTATTAATGTATAATATCTGAAAAAAAAAGAACTTTAAAAATGACTTGGGTGCCAAAAACATTGATTCAGTGGTTTTTAAATTCCATTAAAAAAAAGATCTACTAATAATATCGTTCTTAAAGTTGCCATTTTATGGTGTAAAAATATTTTAGAGCAGTATCTATACTAATATGTTATTCCTTTCTTGTGACCTGAAGCCCATTCAGGATTTAAATTTTGTACTATAGGGAAAAAAGATTTAAAGTTTTAAAATTTTACTTTGAAAAATATAATAAACATCCAAATTAAAATTAAAATTAAAAATGTCTTTTATTTTCTTAGCCCTCAAATTAAATTTGTTTAAAGCAAACGACGAAAAAAGGCTACCAAATTTCCATTCTGCGCAAAATCAATTTTTTAAAAGCTCAAAAAGCTTTCTGAGTAAAGGGTGACATGTTAATGTTTTTTTATTATAAACAAGAAATTTTGGAATTGAGTTAAGATTTCAATCAAAATTTATTACAATACTATGTTTAGTTTAGTTATACTGAATTGAGAAGTCTTAGGGTCTGCTTCACAATGTCTGAGTAAATTCTGATTAGGTACTCCACATATTAAATATTGACACAGGATCAAGTTCACAAGAGAAAAACTAACAAATTACCTTTTGATGACTTGAAGAGGTTATAAAATGCAAAAGTTATTTTATTTGGTTTGTGGACTTATGACCCTGTTCCCATAATTATGTGTCAAGTAACTATTGAGAACTTTACTCCGACATTATAAAACAAGCCCTAAGTATAGTGATTACTTATCATTTAAGGCAATTAGAATTCTGGAAGCAAAGTGATTGTTAAATAAGTGAAAATGTCCGATGATTATATAAAAAAGGTCACCTAAATCATCAAATAAGTTTTAAAAGTTTGCGTTTCTTAACAAATGACCAGATTTTTTGTACAGTGCATAAAAACATTGAATTTCTTACCCGCTGCGCGGCGCATAAAAGGACTTGTCAAAAGTTTGTACACTTCCGTCAGTCAAAAAAGTTTCTTAGAGTATAGAAATTTATACAGAAATAAAGTTTAATGCAACTTTTAAGTTAAAGAACTTATAGCAAAAGGGATGAAACCTCTGGAGATTAAACAGTCAAGGTTACAAACTGCATTCGCTCAATCAATACCTATACCATTCACTGTTCATATTATTCCAGACAAACTATAGAAATTATTTACAAGTAAATTTATTTATTGGTGACTTGTGTTTTCAAACAGTTTATTTTCAATTATTTTCGATTAATCTTAATAAATTTGGGTAGGTAGGAAAAGAAATATTTAAAACTGTAATTTTGATAATTTGAAAGCATGCATTTATGCAAACAATTTCGAAGTAATAGTAATTTTTTCCCAAAAGCCATAAAGAAATTACCTAAATGAAAATCCTCAAGGGGGATCTCTTGCATTGATAAAGTGGTATTCACCTTGGACGTTTGGATTCGGTAGAAAATTGTAGGTCCCATCCCTTCCTACCGAAAACACATGTTCACAGAAATGGTTGAGATTTGTAAGTCACTACCTATAGGCTCTGGTTCTCCTGTCATGCCATAAGAACATACATTTTCGCACATTTAAATATGTCCTTTTTTATAATTTTCTACTTCCTTCTGCCACCCAATATTCAATATGCTGACGATGACATTTTGAAAAATGACAACAAATTTAACAATTTTATAACTTACAAGTAGTTTCAAACGTGCCTCGATATTAGCATAGTTAACATGGGCGATCACACACCACATGGTGTAGTAGAAACTGTGTGTACATATATGCAGTGCATATAATATGCTCCAAGGTGTGGTGTGGCAAAATAATTTAAATTTGAAACTGTTTTCTCATAAATCTCACGTTTTAAGTAGATTTTTATTTTTCGTGGATCAACGGCGGCGGTGGTGGCCTAATAGCTTTTTTGTATGTTATAAAGCTTATAAGCCTACCATTAAACTGATTAAATGATTACAAGACTTATATATAGTTGGGCGCCACTGCTACAGCCTGTGCTTAATGCTACAGGCAGATAGAAATTATGCAACCAACCATATACGCTGCGCGCTGTTTGAAATGTTAAGCTCAATAATATTTGGCTTGCAGTACGAGGTATGGGGTATCAAACGCTATATTATAACACACCACACACCGGTACCGGACAAAATTATTTTTTTCAGATGGCCAAGTGTTTGATTAATCGAATGATATCCACCCGGACAAGAAAACACAAAGTTGTTTCTTGTCAGCCATATACCGCCGCGCGCCGCGCCGCTGCTATAAACACCACATCGCCCAAACCATATTCGATATTGTTTTTTATGGAAAAGTTGTCATTTCGATGGTTTGTATATTTTTTATACGGGAATTGCGTAGGTCCCGCAGCCACCGCCGTGCCGTGTGGCTTGAGACCGCCTGGCTCCGGCCATGAAGCTACTATCATAAATTAGAAAAATATCGTTGTCGGTGGAACATCATCCTTTCACCTCTCTTAACACTGCTAATATACAATACACACAGCTGGGTGAAGATTTTGATAGTTTGATTGAAAGTTTAATTAAATATCAAATATCATCATATGAATTCATATATTATCCCAGCGGAAAAGTTGAAACAAGTCAGAGATGATGATGACCATTGCGGTGGCTTATTTTGGAAACAAAATTGGATAGCAGTTATTTTGTTTTTTTTTTTTTTTTTTCATTTATGACAAATGAATGAGAGTTGGAAGTTTGACAGAAGCTAAACGTTTGATGTCATAACTGTTTATATATTGCAAGACTTTAATAAATGGCTTTCAAACGATATTTATATGGATATTGGTAATTCAGGAATAATTACTAAATGATGAAACTCAAATATTATAGTTGATGTACATTTCACAATAAAAAAATTTTAAGCCTAGTTTATTCATTAAAGCGGGGAAATTTTCATATAAAAAATCTTTTTTCCCATGCGTGTGAAAAATTAAGCACAATAAATTGCTTTGGTGAAAAGAAAGAACACATTTTGTATCGAATGGCAAAAGCTTATAGTTTTTGTAAGTCCTTGATGTTCGATGTACCTATTAAATCTTATATACAAATCTTTGTATGAATGAAAACGAAAAACACTTATCGAAAGAATATTACGTATAAAATATATAACGAAAGTTAGTTCTAAGAAAGACTCCAACCGAGAAGGTTGTTGGACAGATAAATGAATAGTGGTTTTTTTTAATAAATTTTTCCCCTTAAATTATCCGTGTTTTTTATTTATCCAAAAGCAAATATTTAGAGCTGTCAATAAAGATTTATTTCGAAGCTACATAAACCAAACATATGTATGTAGGTACATGACGAAATTTACTTGTGGGTGTAAACCTTTCAACTTCAAATCTATTGACGTTTCACTTCGATTTTGATTTCACCTCGCGTTGATTTTAAAACTAAGCTTTAGGTTCCGATTAAAAAAGGAAATTTTTATTGATGGAAAAATATTTTTAACATCAAAAGAGAATCTCAGGTGTCAAAAAAGGATCGTGTTTATAGCCAAGATTCTTCTTTTGTAGCTTCGTCTAATGAATTGACAAAAAATTGGGGGGAAAACCACAAATGTCATAATTATATAAGCTTGCAGGCGAACCATCATGGGATGTAGGCCAAACATACTCGGATGAATGTGGATGTACACCATGATGGTAATACCTGTTAGTGTTATTACCTACGGCAAAATTGCTTGACACAAAAAAAAAAGAACTAACAATTCAACTAGGAAATTACTAGAAAAAGCTAAAGGGTCATATCTATATATGCATTAATCCAGGTCTGCAATAACAAACCTTCTTGACATTTTAAGAGATGTCTTCAAGATTGAAAAATATAAATTCGGAAAAACTTCACAACGTTAACTACGTTTCAAAAAAGAGAGAGAAGGCTAAGTGCTGGAGTATAGTTGTGGAGAAAAGTGTTAACGGACCATAAAATAAATACAAGATGGCGCAAAAGTCATCACCCTATCGGAAGATACCATAATTTTTGCAAATGGAGGCAAATGATAATTCTACTTTGAAATTTTTGTAGTAAACTGATACAAAATACAATTGTCAACAAGACTCCTACAGAACGCAGAACAATTGTTTCGATTGATTTTTTGCCGCCATTTGCAAAAATTGTAGCATCTTCTAAAAGGGCATATTGCCGGCGGAATTATGGAATAGGGAAATGTCTATGTAGTAAGAAGTTCAGGGACCATACGTCATGTTGAGATGGTCGGAAGGTTGGTAGCGATTTTATATAGATGTGCATTCAAGCGAGGCCCATTCGCGATAGAACCCGTCAATTTTTCCTAGAATATCTCTACAAAACTTGCGAGCGTCCTAAGGACCGTCTCAATGTGCATGGCCCCTTTTTGGTAAAGATTATAAATGGAAAATTGTCAGGTCCTATCGTGAATGGCTCCTTTGAAATTGACAAGCGTTCTCAGTAAATAGCTGAGGAAAAATAAGGAAAGGAAAAAGAGGGAAAAAATCGAATCATATTTTAGAATGACGAACGTTGAACTAAATTTAATTAATAAATAGATCAAAACACTTATGACGGCCGGAGAGATTTTTAACGGATCTCCGTTTGCACGAGGCCTATTCCCAATAGAACCAGTAATTTTTCACGCCATCTCTATGTAGCTTTCGATCGTCCTTACGACCATCAGAAAGTGAGTGGGCCCGTTTTAGGTCCAGTTTTTCAGTGTCCGATACAATTTCGAGTTTAAGCCCGAGCTATAACACAAACTTCTTTTTCAGTCAAAGTCCCTGGGTCAGCTGCATACATTTGGACGGAAGGAAAAATCTTCTAGTTCAATCTTTAAATTAAAGAACAACCTGCTTACTTCCCATGATGGAAGGCCTTGGTCTGTTTCCAATATATCAGGATTTACAAATAGTTCAATGTCAACTAAGGGCCAGTTGTACAATAGTGGTTAAGCCTCGGTTCAAGATTTTAACTCACCGATTTCGGCGGATTAACTAAGGTTCAACGCTGGTTTAAGTATGTAATTGGTTATTATCACACACTTGAACAGTAAACTACTGTTGAAACTCAATTAATCCGCCGGAATCGTTGGATAAAGATTGCTGAACCACGGTTTAAATATTTGTACAACTGGCCCTAAGAAATCTCTTCTTTAAGGTAATCAAATAGCTTTCAGTACATATACTTTATGATAACGGCGATCAAGTTATTTTTGTTTCATTTTTAACTTTCATAATTAAAGAAATTTTGGTTGGTTGGTTTTTCTTGTGCCATCTAAACCTAATGAGTTTTCATTAAAACTATGATCATCGTCATAAAGATGGAGAAATCAACGCTATACAATAAAAACCACCTCCAATCATGCAAATTAAATTGTTTATTTTTTTTTCTAACTCTTACAACAAATAAACATTTTCCATTGACCTGTAATTTTATCCTCTATATGTCGTAGTGGTCGGTCGTGTCGTCTTCACAAGTCATCATATCATCAAGATGCATCTTTTCAAAGTCCCACATTCATCCAGCTTTAAAGATTCATCATCATGATCATCATTTATAAACAAGCAGCATAGTAACAGAGAGCAGAGTATTACACGCTTGCCGCGCATAATAATACAAAATAAACCATGAGACGATGATGCCAAAAAGGCCCAACATGCAATTGTCGTTCTTGAATATAAAGGCTCAAACGGTGCCACCTGCATCACTCATTTGCATAGTACTCAACTATTTCTGAGTGGCAATTTATATGGGCCCCTTCTCCCTGATGGTTCTCTGTACTTGCTTTGAATGCAAAGAAAAATATATACAGATATTCAGACACTTGGGGATCGCAAAGAAGAATATCTTTCTTCATCACTACATAAAAGCAGTAGAAGAAGAAGAATGGTGCCTTAACTCTCCAATTTCGACTGCCTCGAGGGTCATAAAACTTAAGCGGATTTTTTTTCTTTTAAAACCAAACAACAGAAATCTGGGGACTGGGAGGCAGCATCAACCTACCTTTAAGACGATGAGAATCCCCACACGTTTTCGTGGGTCACGAATTTTCTTGTTCAGCGTAGTACCTATGTATATAGTTGTAGTTCCAAAACAAACTGTCGAAACTCAAATCGGGTCTTGATCTTGAGGAACCCAAACATAATGTTTCACGACAATCACCGAAGAAAAAAAATTGTTTTTTTTTTTTTGAGGTTGTAGAAGGTGAGTCTATTCGGGAGAGAAAAGTCTCATCGATTGATTGAACCATGAATATATATGCTTAATTCGATGGCAAATAACCGACCATCAATCGCAATGCAAATAACACAACCCCTGGCTAAATTGAGCTGAACCAAAAATTATACCATCGCTCCATCATCAACATTTTTGAATTGCCATAAAGAATATTATATGCGGAGAAAGAAAGAGTTTCGTAATCGAAAACAAATGTCGCTGCGCCGAGCTGAACATCATATCGACCGCCAAAGTAGATTAGATGCAAGTAGCATTGAAGTTCAGTCTTTCCTAAAGAGTTACAGTGGAATCAAATTGTTACATATACGTGATAAACAAAGAAAGTAGATAATGATTTGTAATGTAATCCGACGTTGCTTCCTTTCCTTGTGGCAAATCACCGACGAGAAATACTTTATAATTTCTATATTTTCATTGTTTGAAACTGATTTCTAAAGGCACTCGCAAATCAACGCGAAATATTCGAAGCGGCAATGAAACTTTCGCGTGTCAAAATTTATTTACAGGAAATAAATGGAAGTAGCCACACCAACCATCGCCATGATCCGGTCTAGCGAATCTCATGTAAAATATATTAAGAGGCGAAAATTTCCCCGTTTTTCCGAAAATTTCGCATTGGTTTGCAAAAGCCTTATTATGGGATCTCGACACGCTGACATCTCGATTTCTTGTCACATTGTGAATCAGCTTACACGCCTGAACACAATGGAGACAGAGCTAAAACTGGAACTGCAGCTAGAATAGCTGTCAAAATATTGAATGCACACAAATTCAATGTTACGAACATGATAAGTACGACACTTTTTCACAGTTGTTCCAGCTCCAGCTCCGTATCTATTTGCAGCATTCTATTGGTTTCAGGCAGTAATTTTGTTTCTATAGTGACAGCTATGAGCTGACAGATGATAAAGGGTCTTTCAATGGAGACGCTCGAAATTTGTTTTGGATGGTCATGTTGTTGAATTTGTTGTGATAAAAATTATATTTTCAAAATCTGTGCTCCGTTTGCGAAACGTTTGCGCATTGCCTGATTTGTATCATTGCTACCACTCCCCAATGAAGAAAATTAGAGCAGAGTGGAGACTCCTGTCCTTCCGATAAAATCTAATAGGCTGGTCATGCGAAACGAAATTTTTCTGCGGTCTCCCAAAAGACAACGAAAAGCTTACAAAAACCACAGCGAAAAAATGCCAACTCACCAATTGCAAAAATAAAAACACAAACGCAAAAAAATCACAAAAACGTCATGCTGTTATGAAAGAAACGAGAAATACAAAAATAAATAAATATTTATAGTAATAATAAATAAATAAATAAATAATAGTAAAGATAAATAATAATACGCAAAAGTCACTTATCCGCACACAATTAATTTTCCTGGCAATTAATTAATTATGAGCCAAATAATCTGCTACAATTATAAAAATCGCTAATCAATTTCGTTGTGTACCTACGCTGCATCAGCAGCAGAGGTAAAAAGTTAAAAATTGTAGACCAAGAATTTTGTCCAATACCTACATAGAATCCTAATTAAAAGGTTCCAACTTACTTCAATCAAAGCTTAAGAACTATTGTAAGCAAGTATAACTTGGACCATAAACCAAGTTCTCCCATACTAAAAAAAAAATTTTAAAGTTCAAACTTTTGAAAGAAACTGCACACTTATGGCTTAATTTCGTCATCCATCATTATACACACCCAAAAGCATCTTAAATTAATTTCTATTATAGGTACCTACCTACCTACCTACTTGATCTGCGAACGAAATACGATCTTGTGGTTTCCCTATATAATATAATCGTCTAAACAATAAATCATAAAACCTACTTTTAAGTAAAGCTCCTTTTCACAATAGCCCCACTGTGCATCAATTACAGCATCGCCATTCACGAACACGTGCAGGCAGGAAATCTTGCTCATCATTTTTTCCCATCCCACCGCATATACAAAGGACGGAAATGAGTTGGCTTCGCTAACAATATTTTATTTTTGTTGTTCGTAGCTTTAGTTTCTGTTTTTCCATGCCGCGTCCGTCGTCGCGGTCGTCGCTGCTTTTATTATTGTTTGCACCTCTGTGTGAAGAATGTTGGTCTTAATTACCGAGGGAAGATCCAAATGGGTCAAATAAGAGAAACGCATGCGGTATGGAATGAATAGCTCGTCGTTTATTCAGCTGGGACGGGACAATGTCTTGCTCCATTGTCCCCAGGTGTGAGCTCCATATATGTACCTATAGAGGAACAACACAAAAAAAAACTATAAAGAACTGAATGGGGGAGCTGCTATAATGTTGGCCACTAAATCAATTCACTTGATCGATTTGATATTTCATCAGTCAGCCACCAGCGCGGCGCGACGCAGCGGCAGCCGCAACATGCAGAGGGCAAAAAGCGGCAGTAAGCGGCAGCCATGCGGCAACCATAAGCCATTATGGACTTCGTCAGACTCTCGGTCTATCTATTGTTGTGTGTACGCGGGACGGGATTTTGGATCGTGCACATGGTAAGATCTGGTGCAGGTGTGCATTGGAATTCGACCACCACCACCGGAGAGGGTTTCAACTATGGCCTGCGTGCCATATCCACATGGCCGAGGACTTCTCATTCTCCTGTCGAAAGCGTATTTGGCATATGATCGTGCAGTTGGAAGTTTGTTGGTTTAATTACAATGGACAGACGGACAGAGTCATAGAATGCGACCGTGTGTATACCTATATGTCTGTCAGTCCGAGGCTTTCAAAGTTTTCCAATTCAGTTTGTTTTTTTTTTTTTTTTTTTATTATATTCGAGTGCTGCTGCCGTTGTCGTTACCGTTACTGTTGCTGCTTCGGCTGCTGCTATAATGATTGATTAATGATCGTTAGGAGCTGCGCGAGCGCACAGAACAAGACCGATTCGATAGGCTTTCGATTTGGACAGATCGATTGATCCGAGCTGTTGGCAAGTTGGCATATGTGCGCGGTGTCTTATGAGTTATGAGCTTCGCAGTAAGTCGGTGCGGGGAGGCTGGAGCTTGACCGCCTGCCATGGCTAATAATGGAGAAATATCAATAATTACTTTGTTATAAATGACCTGTCATATGAGTGATCACCTGAAGCTTGAGGGGGTGTTCCATGGGCATGCGAGTTGGTTTCTTAGGTATATAGGTATAGATACGCTGTTTTATAGGTAGGTATCTTATAGGGTTTGGCGCTGTACTATGATCAAATCACAACGACGACAACAAACTCGCCTGAATTGTATATAGTGTTGGCTTGTTCAGAAAGCGTGTTCTAAATTAACTGTTGAAAACATGCGCCAAACTGATTGCAACATAGAGTTTGTTGTTTATTCATTATTGCCCTTAAGGCGTCCAAAAGTTGCGTTCACATGTTAGATACATGAGTTATGGCACAGTATTTTTTTTGTATTGTTTTTGGTTTTCTTGTTAAACAGGGATATGCGGTACTTTTTTTTTGAACAAACTTATTGCGTTATGACGGGTGACTAGTAAAATAATAGATTGTTGTTGGGTGCAGTCCTACAAGAATTTTATAATAATATTTTACGCCATGAAATTTAAGGATGTCAAGGGTACACAACAAATGAAGGTTAATATACCAAATCAATGAATATTAAAACGTTAGGCTTTGAGACGTTTTAAGACCCCGTGAGTTTTTATTAAAATATAGGTTTATATCGTTATTTCAATTCCACCTCACTTCATTAAGAATTATTAGATTGGCCTAAAATAACTTATTTTTGTTAATTTCCCTTTCTGTTTTCGTTTTCAATACATCGAAATTTGACGTACTTAATGGATTCTTCTTAGGTGTGTTCTTAAACTTTGCACGAAGGTATATTTTGTTATGCGTGAAACAGATTGAACCAGCAACAGAACCAGCTTCATCAACAGCTTAAGCCCGCATCACACGACGCTTGTTTTCCTGCTAGAAATGCTTGCTGGCTTTCGTGCTGGCTATTGAGCTGGAAAATGGCGTCACTGCTGGCTCTCTTGATAGAAGCGCTGCTAGATTTCAACGTTAGAACCGGTGCTATTTTTCTTGCTTGTTTTGCTGCTGGATTTTAGCAGACGTCAAAAGGTAGATGTATATTTTCAAATGTCATTTTTTCTATTTTGTTTTTATTTATTTTCTAATAGTTTTTTCAACTTTAAACAAAATTAAATGTGATTTCATTAATTTGTATATTTAGTTCTATCAGATGTATGCATTTTTTGTGAAAATTTGTTTAGAAAAATATTGTGTAATCAAGAAAACATGATTTAGCAAACATCAAGAAATGTCAAAAAACCATCAGCGAATCCAGCTCCAAAACAATCATCGAGTGAAGCCAAAAAATTCAAACTAGCAAAACATCCAGCACCACACCATGCAACAAAACCAGGACGAAAGCCAGCAAGCACTTCTAGCAGGAAAACAAGCGTCGTGTGATGCGGGCTTTAAACAGCACGCTGGCCAGCAAATATTTTTCAAACACGTTTCTACCAGCACCAATTTTTTAGTAGTGTGGTGCCTCTGAATATCGCCCGCAATGGACCAGCAACAGCAAATTTAGAACTTTGGCTGAACGGCGCTGTTGACGTTGCTGGTGCTGGTTTAATCTGTTTCGCGCTTTATCGAATTTTGTGCAGATTTGCTTTATACTACGTTTTCATTGGATTTGAAATAAGGTAATTTCGTAAACTACAGAAATTTGCTAATTTCTTTTGACAGATAATTTCATTTTGAATTTGATTTGTCAGTAAATAGTTTCTTTTTTTTTTGTGTTCTCTTTCTGTTTTTTATACATCGAATTTTGACATTTTCAATGGTTTCCAATGGGTTTCCACTATGGATGCATTGCAATTGGGTGTGTTCATAAAGGTTTTACGTAATTTCCAACCAAATTTTGTGCAAATTTGGTTGAAATTACCTCATTTCGAAATTTGAATTTGTATGGGAAATGAGATATGCGAGAAACAGATTGGCACAGCAACTTCAACAGCAACTTTGACAACCTTTTAGAGCCAGTGGTTTTAAATGGCTTTGAATACATTAAAACAGCAACAGCAAAACCGAAAATATAGAACAATTCCTAACGTTGCTGTCGATGTCGATGTTTTGCTGTGCCAATCTGTTTCTTGCTATAATTTGGAAAAGTATTTGGAAATTTTCAACAAAATTACCTCATTTGCCCCAATGAAAACGTAGTACTAAATTACCTCCAAATGATAATTTGTATGGAAAATGAGGTGATTTGAATTGATGAGTTGAAATTTGGAAATTAATTCATCTGCCGTAAAGCCCGCATCACACGACGCTTGTTTTCCTGCTAGAAATGCTTGCTGGCTTTCGTGCTGACTATTGAGCTGGAAAATGGCATCATTGCTGGCTCTCTTGATAGAAGAGCTGCTAGATTTCAAAGTTAGAACCGGTGCTATTTTTCTTGCTTGTTTTGCTGCTGGATTTTAGCAGACGTCAAAAGGTACATGTATATTTTCAAATGTCATTTTTTCGATTTCGTTTTTATTTATTTTCTAATAGTTTTTTCAACTTTAAACAAAATTAAACGTGATTTCATTTGTGTAGAAAAATATTGTGAAAATTCGTACAAATTCGCAAGAAATGTCAAAAAACCATCAGCGAATCCAGCTCCAAAACAATCATCGAGTGAAGCCGAAGAATTCAAACCAGCAAAACATCCAGCACCACACAATGCAACAAAACCAGCACGAAAGCCAGCAAGCATTTCTAGCAGGAAAACAAGCGTCGTGTGATGCAGGCTTAATGAAAACTTATAAAACTCTTTTTCTGTAACTTGCGAAATTACTTCATTTTGACTCTAATGAAAATTTAGTTTAATTTCGTTAGCTAATTCGGTATCAAACCATGATAATTTCAAACAAATTTGCACGAAATTATAGGTTGGAAATTATCTAGGTGAAAACCTAATGAACATACCCTATAATCTGTAGACGTCAAAAGCGAAAGTTGTCTTTATGTTTAAACTGACAGATACAAGATTGCAAAGCAAATATAAAAGTTGTTTTTTATCTTTATGGGAACTTAATTTTGTATCTAGGAATCTAGGCCATGTGTGAAGTGAATTCGATTAAATTCTATTTGAGATTAAATGTTGACGTTTCCACGACGATTCACATCATTAGTGTCAAAAATTAAACTTTGGATACAATTTAAAACAATTTTAATCCAGTTATAAACACGTCTAGTGTAATGTTGAATACAATACCATCAAGTGTTGATATTTATGTATTAATAAACATATTGCACACATTGCCAGAATTTGTTTTTAAAAATAGATAATCAAATGTCAATTTCCCCAAAGTGCTTATTTTGACGTTTGTAAATAAATGAGCGAGGGGTATACCTATTGCTATTTGGTGAAGAGCTCTATTTAAATCCATTTAAAAGGCTTTAAAAGGTCCATGGAAATGGAATTAAAACTCCATGCATGACAAACAGAAACAGACAGACAGTTTAGCGAATTGTTTTTGTTGCTTTTACATTCTGATTCTGTTTTTCATGCATCGAGTTTCGACGTTTTTTATATGGCGTTTGGTCGCCCAGAAGACTTCTGAACCCCACAAAATGGCAGTTCTTTTTTGGATAGAAGAAAATATACTTCTGGATTTGAATTCAGAATCGAAACCAGAAGCACTAATACTTCAGAATCGATACGACCTGTTTGAAGCGTTTGATTGGCATTTCTCTTCCGGATCGGGCTTGTCAGATTATGCGATTTATCGCCAAACAGGCGATTTGAAATTTCATTTGGCGACACGAAAATCGATTTGGCGATGTACCACCAAAAAGGCGATATTTTTAGTTTTTGGCGATTTAATTTTTTATATTAAAAAGATCCAATGGACAACAATTGATACATACTTTGAATTTTTTGGGTAAGACTAGGTAAACAAAAGCGTATTGTTTTCTTTAATTTTTATGTTTTTGAATTGTTTTATTTTGTTTTTTTTTTTTTAGGAACGGTTTTTTTCTGTAAAAACTAAAAATTGCAAAATTTTATTTCATTTTTAAATTTTTAAATTTTTAAATTTGGTGATTTATTGGGTGGAAGATATTTGAAATTTGGCGATTTTTTGGCGATTTAGACTTTACGTTTGGCGATTCCGTTTTTTTTAAACCTGACAACCCTAATCCGGATTACCAATCAAAAACGCCACCTATAATGTCCCGTAGATATTAAAAAATTGGAAACTATCAAACTAACCCTATAATACATCAACTCGAAATGTATTTATTAATATTTACAAGCCGCTTTTTTTGAAAACGTACAATTTGTTGCCTTTGTGAATTATTGTTTCCGCAAATGAAATTTCCAAGTATACTAATGAAAATCGTATCACTTAAGGCTGCACCTAAATACAATATGCCGGTTTCTAGGGGCCATACAGCAACTTCCCTTTGACAAAAAATAATTTTTGACATCTGTTCTTAAAACAATTAAAATGCATTTGGCAAAACAACAAAGTTTATATATTATATGTAATCCCTTTTTCACTTCGAAAATCGGAAGTACTTATACACGAATCGCAATTCAGCTGCGGCTAGAAATGATCTTCCTCTTTCGTGTATACCTAACCTATACCTATACTTCCGCGACAAATGCTGGTCACAATAATGCCACTCACATTGAATTAATAATCACAAAATATTTACTTCATCCCTGAATTACCCGATCGATCAACCCCTAATTGAGACTAAATTGAATGTTGATATGTTGACTAACGACAACCCCTTGCAAGGCGATGTGCAATGTGCGAAATGTTGTATGTTCGCACATTTCGCCTTATTAACAGCTGAAATGTAACTCCGTGGGAACTTACGAATTATATACACAACCGCGAAGCCTTATTATAATCTTCCACCGTATATGCGATAAGAATTTTATTTTATTTTGTTTTGTTTTGTTTTATTTTTGAGGTCATATAAGGACAATAACCAAACAAAGTCAAGGCAATTAACCTTACTAGCAATCGCAACTAACAACGTACATTACAATTGTGACGTTTCTTGAAATTCAATGCACAAATCCGGATGGGATTTAAGTATTGGACTTCATTCTATTTTGGATGAATGCAAAATAATGCCAATATAGTATATGGGCTTGAGTTGAAGCACACGTGTTCCATGGTCCATTGTTTCGCTGATGGAAAAAAAGCGGCACAGAAGTCCTTCACTTAAGTCATTGTAAAACCCTTGAACCCGGCCGAGAGTCGCTACTGATTCCTTTCAGATTAATCTCTGCCATGACAACTACAGTCAACTGTAGCCAGTGAAGTCAACTGCTTTCTTTATCTGCATCTTGTGCCGCTTTGGCAATGGCAATGGTGGACTCTATACACTCTATATACAGTAGTTGTTGCTGCTGACTGAGTGACTTCGCTGACTGACAACAAAGACGGCCAGCGGTGGCGGGAACAACGACGCTTTATTATTTTTAATTGGATCAGGAAGATCGGACGTTCGTGGAGTCGTGAGATATTGCGATATTGCAACCGAATGACGAGCAGTGTTTTCCACATCCAGAGCTTCTGCGTCTGCGTCTGCGCTGCGACATGCTATGTACAACATCACCTGAAAACACGGCGGATAAATATCCGATATGCTGCTGCCCGGACCCACTTCGCATAGAATTTGTGAATTCTTGCAACAGCAGCAGAGATTTATTGGCCTGGGCCTCTGGTTACTTTGATATCTGCTGCTGTAGATTACCATTACCATTTACGGCGTAATGGCTAAACGTAGTCAACGTATATTCGTCGTCGTCATCATCTTCGGTGAACGGCATTTCATCTTGCTCGTTGTATGCTTTTTGTGTACATATATTCTGTTCTTTCTGGGCAATGTCAGATATGGTGCGTTACTTATCCAAGAAGCACCGACGCAAGTGGGTTAATTCCAAATGCCTTATACCTTTTCTGTTTGTTGTTTATTTATTATTATAAAGAAGCAGAAGAATAAGGGAGCAGCAGCTGGAGAAAGAGATTTATCTTTAGCGAAAGCTCCACATTGGACAGCAGAGAAAAAACAACAACAACAACAACAACAAAACATCTTCAACTGGGTCATGTCGATGTTGCAAATCGCGTTGTTTATACTCTGTATATAGTTGCTGCTTCGCTTCGCTTGGGATGCAAATTAACGAACATGTCTTCTGCAATGCCTTTCTCTTCAATTGCAGTTTAACATGCGGGTTATATGGTGGCAGGCAGGCAGTGATTGAAAGGTACACAACACATATTATATACGGATTCAAAAGATGTTGCACTCGAAATTGGAAATTGGAGTACATACTACATTGAGAGGTGAAACATTTACAATTGACAGTACTTTCATTAAATTTGTGTTATCGGTCAGGTTAAATAGCTTTTACAATAAAAAGAAACTTTAAAAGGGGAACTGCAGTTGTATTTATTAGTTTTTGGTCTACTTAGACACTGTCTAACTATTTTCAAATTGGTGGAAATATGTTTTATTTAATAAAAATAAATATCACGTTATTCACGGTTAAGACAATAATAGGGGTATTCCCGATCCGATGCAACTGGTCTTGTATCATTGCAAAAGTGCAAAAGTGTAAAATTGCTATACCCTAATCCCATTGTAAATAAAAAACTTTGCACTTTTGCAATGATGCAAGACCAGTTTGCATCGGATCGGGAATACCCAGAATCTATTCTCGTGTCTAAGTTAAGCAGCTATAAGACAACAAAAAACAAGGTTTTTGAACACATTTTCCGAAGTTGGACATTATTTCTTCCATTTTGGTACCATTTTTGACTTTATCGTGTAAATGGTCTATAATCTTCTAGTATTGTTGTCATAATGAAATGACAGGTTCAGTCGATGTTTGAAGTTTCCATTTCACTGGGCATCGTTTAAAGTGCCTTGCATGAGCTGAGAGAAAATATAAACATTGTTTGTTTAAACTTTACGATGATTCAACCACTGCATAAAATTCGTTAAAACTGTTAAATTTTAGTTTTAAATATTTTCTATATGCGATCTTCTACCAACTGTCAAACGTTTAAATACGCAATCCACAACATAATGCAGGACGAATTTAACCTCAAGCACTCATTTTACTTTTTTATTGTGTTTTTGACTGGTAATCCGGAAAATAAATATTCCAATCGAACGCTTCAAACAGATATTTTAAATTCTGAAGTGTTAGTGCTTCTGTTTTCGATTCGGAATTCAAAACCAGAAGCATTTTCTCTTCTATCGAGAAGAAGAACTGTCATTTTGTTGGCTTTTGGGTGACCAACCGAAAACGTCATTAATATTTTAGTCATGTCACGGTTTATTTAATGTGAGTAGAGAATGCTTAAAATCTTTCCTTTTTTAAAATATCGAAAGCACTTGACACACTAAAAGAATGAGATTCAGCAAGTTAATATGACCCTATAAACCCTGCAGCATGCTATCATGTTAAGCCTAAACAAAGGTTAGTTAGGTAGGAAGCCAAAGATATTTTTTAAATTAATATTGATCAGACTAGGAATCTTACGAAACATAAAATATTGTAAGTATTATAACCTCTATACCTACCCTATACCTATAAGTTTGTTTTTTTTTTTTTTTTTATCTCAACAAAAAGAAAAATGCTTTTTCTGAACAAGAAATGCCCCATAAAATCTTTTCACTATCTGCTACTTGAACAGTTTCTATAAGTATGTATATACATGACTTCTCTCTTTCATTTTGACAAAACAATAAAAAAGGAAGCCAGTGTTTCTTCCTCAGCTGCATAGGTATAAGGTCTATTGAATTTAAAAATCACTTCGCGGAAACAAAAGACCACGTGCATAGGTACTTCGAATAATAAGAATAAGTATAGTAATATATAGGTATACCTAGGTACCTAAAGGTGTACAGATTTCCGCTGCAGTAAGCATAAACCTCATCAGAAGAATAAGAAGAAGAAAACCCTTAAAACGCAACAAACACCTTTTGCTTCTGCAACTTATATTGTACCCATAACCGCGACCAACTTAAAGGGGAAAATCCATGGGAAAATTCAAATAAAAATTCAAAAAAACTTTGCTGCTTGAGAAAGAAAATAAAAACAATACCTCCTATACAACAATTTCTATTAAAGGAAACCCTCTATCGTTTCGATTCGCTGATTTGGAACACCACCTTACGCGAACTTCCAAGTCGACTATCATAATGACGATGACGACGACGATGCGTTGCAATCAAATTAAATGCGAGGCTAACAACATTCAGCTTTAAGGTCAGCTGCTTCAATTCAGTGCATGTTATTGTTGCCAATGCGTAACGCCGCGAAGCGTCGGTCGGCGCCGCATTGTTCATGAGTGTCACTTTTGGAATTATGGGAAAAACAAGAACATCCACAATTATTTCTAAGTTTTTTCCCGTTTATATGTATTGTATGAATATGGTATGCAGATGTCCAGGGAATCACGCAACAGCGGGTATTTGGCAAAATTCCACCCTATGATAAAGAAACACGATGTCTTTATCGACAGTCCAGCCAGCCAGAGAGAAATCGTGAAAATCACAGCTGCACGATTTTACTTCAAGCGATATTGGCAAAAGTAGAAGCCCATAAGGCACCATATATAGCAATATCTTGAAAGAAGGCAATTTCACAAGGAAAACGAAAGGAATTCCTTCGTTTGTGCAGTTGTTTTTTTTTTTTTTTTTAATCGATCGACCTCGATCAATTTACGCAATGCATGGCAAAGGATCGATCAGTTTACGTGAATAAATCAGATCTGGAGCATGGTTGCCAACTATTGGGATAATCAACGTTAAAAATTTTTCGGAATGTTCAGATTTTAAATTATGGTTTTAAGTTTTTTTAAGGATATTGTCTTATTTTTAAAAATTGTATTCAAAATTAACAATATGATGATGGAGAATACGAAAAAAGTGTGCTTCTTCATACCGTCCATGGGTCTGTGTGTCTGTGCGTCCACTGTTATATGGGCTAGACCCTTAACGAGTGGACCGCGATTTGCTGGTGTAGATAATTTGTATGTGATTCCCTGAGGGAAAATCCTATTTTTTCCAAAACTTATCTAAAACGGGTAGCTGCCATACAACGATTTCGGTTTTTTCCGGATATTCTCAAAAATGGCTTTGACGATTTTGATTAAACATCGTAGCTGTGATGATGACTGCATTCCAGATTTTTGCCAAAAATTGGGAAATATGATTTTGGTTTTTTTTTTGAGAAAACTGCCTTATACAATATACATGCATATACACATTTGGGTTCTTTACATATGCTTTTTTATATATTTTTATATAATTTTGTAATCTGGTGCCTCTTAATAGTTCAAACAATTTCAAACAAAAAATCCAATTTTTATTTAATATTTTTTTCATTAATTGTAGGTCCACAAAAGAAATTTTGTGAATATTTTTGTTGATCAAAAGTTTATTCACAAATTGAAATTTATCATTAATAAAAACAAAAATAATTAGCATTCAATAGCCAATTTATATTTTCTTTACGAATAAATCTACTACAATCAACATGAACTCTCAATAAACGGTAACTTCTGTACACACACTTTCACGTGACGCTTGTTTTCTTTCATCCCTTGTTTTTGACAGAAAAACATATAATAAATGTATCTTTAGCTTAATTACTTGTTAAAACAGGTACTTCGGGGAATTAACTAATTACAGGTTATAAAACATCAATTATAGCTTCAATTTTATTTTATTGCTGGGATTAAGTTCTCAACTCAAAGATAAAAGAATATTAATTTTTGAATTACATTCATTGAAAGGGGTGTTATTGTTGAAGCAATTTAGTTTCTATGTCATTTGAGTTGTTTTTTTTTAATATTTGTTGTGAGTATAAAAATTATAAATAAGGTCCTGGAAGTCAGTTTAAAGAAATCCATTTAGCAAAATTTTTTTAAATTATTTTTGAATTGTATTTAAATAAAAAAGGACAACATCGATAATAATTTATGTTGGGCATCACAAAAATTAACAATATATTTAATTCAAATTATATGGGGTATGAAGGGAGCTTGGTCTGGTTCGCATCCGTGCGTGCGTCGTGGCAAAAATTTTTTCTAAATAAAATTGAACAAATGACCAAGCACTACAAAGGAGTCTGATGATCGGCGTGGCAGTCGTGAAATAGCTATAACTCCAGCCAATAAAAACTTAGTGGAAGCTCACTCAAGTGTTGTTGTTCATTCAAACCTTAAATATTAATATGATGGTGCGAAAGCTTGGCAGCCTATCTGCAAGTGTGTTATCACACAAAAACTCCTTATAATATAAAATAATATTTTTGTATCCATGACGGTCGTGAATAAGACCATGTGTGGATTGGATTAAAATTGGGCAAAATTTTATCCAAATTTAGACACTAATGAGGTGAATCTATACGTAGAAATGTCAAAATTTTATCTTGGATAAAATTAAATCAAAATTTTAATCCAATTTATATACTGCGCGAGTTACTCGAGATTTTTATAGTAAAGCCTAGTACGCAAATCGCGCTGAAATTTAGCTCCCACTTTTCTCTCCAAACATCAGCAAAAACCCTTGCTAAATTTTGACATAAGCATGCGTTGTGGAGAATATGTAAAAGAAAGCAGCTGTTCTCCAAGAAGAAATTGTTTTCAACCATTTCAATGATCTTTTTTTATTAATTATTATTGCAACTAGATTTTATCAAATAAAATGGATTGTTTTCTTTGGCTGAGACAAATCGTTTATTCCGAAATATTCCTCCATTTCAATTTTTATTTTCACAAAACACAATTCATACAAAATTCAAGGTTTACAGAATCTGTTAAAATTTAGCTTGAGAATTAATGTGCCGAACAATTATTTCGTGCGCTAAATTTTGATATGTGATGTACAGTAAGAAACAAAAATTTGAATTTTTAGCTGGAGCTGCGTACCTTTTGGCTAAAATGCTTTCCTTAATTTTAGCTGAGCTAAATTACTGCGTACTAGGCTTATATATAAAAAATATTTAACGATCTTTTGCCTTGTGAAAAACTTTACATATAACTCAGGAAATACCGGTGCCGTGAAATAAGTCAGATATAAATAATGCCAAATCTACATTATTTCCATAAACTATTGGAAGTAATGTCGTTTTCTATGCTTGACTTTATTTCCAATTATATTATTAGTATATAAGAGGGTCGATCGGTTCAATTTATTATTTTGGTGATCAACTTTAGGTATAGGTATCTCAAATTCAAAAATTAATTTTCGACGTAATTGCAAAATGTATTCAAAACTTTTACCTATTTTTGCAATAAATTTTATAATTTAAGTTTTTAATAGGTTGGCAATCATGTTTGTTTTTACCGCTGACACAAAGGTTAGTCGATGATATTTGTATTATATTGCTGACAAAGGGCGAACATCCATAGCATGAGATATTATGCAGCTTTTTTGTGACAGCTGGGTTCACAATTCCAATAGTAGCTTCCTTATGTATAAAGTGTCATTCAAGGATGTTTTTAATAACAAACAGGGCTCACAACGTCACCACAACGCACCACTCTAGATTTGATTTGTTAGAAGGATAAACACGGAAGTTAAAACCTGGATATAAGTTTCGGGTGTGTCCTTTTTTTTATTATACACACATGCGCAACACAGTAGATTGTTATGCATGCATGGTCGCTATATAGGTATGAAATATATCCCGTGTGACCGGTATAAAATATATTATAGGTTACCTATGCAGCGGATGAGTGAATGTCCGGTTTGAATAACAGGTGTGCAATTGATGCAATTGGTTTTTGGAATAGCGGTCATGGTGAGTGTAGTGATCAATAATTAATCGTTGACTTTTTGAATGATTTATGAATAAGAAATAAATATAAGACGAAGGTCAGATTTCGTGTATATTATTGTCAGGGCCCAGGGGCCTTGGATCACATTGAATGAATTATACACAATGTATGTATATATGTAGGTAGGTACATTATAATTTTTCAGCTTGATTGAATATTGCTTTTGGTATTTACCTATATAAGCTCATTAATAATTTAAATGATTTGCATTAAATTTTGGATTTTTGGGTCTTTTTTTGTGTAGATACAATCAAAAAAAGAATTAATCATTTATCATTTTTAACGCTTAATAAAAGCAAATCAGGTAGGTACTCACTCGGTGTTTAATTTGTTTTTGTTTTGCTTTATAAAAAAAATGTGTGAGTACCGAGACGCGCGGTGAAGATGTGTAAACATTCACTTTTGACTCAAGGAACGGGAAAATCGCTATGGTAAAAATTAGGAATCCTCATCTCATAATCCCTAAAACCATAAACTCCAAGTACATATACTAAAATCCCAAATGCTCAAATAGTCATCACTCAATTCAACTTAATGGTTAAAAAGGATCGATGTGTACCTAGTCCAAGCTCGATTCTGCTCGAATTGCGTTTACACCTTTAAGCAAAAATTCTCGGGTCAAACTGCAGGGGAACAAAAGAAATGCAAAACGAGAAAGAATTGTGTTTTAAAGCTAAGTATATAGGTACAGTTCTTCTAAAAAAAAAACAATGCATTTCTTATGGGAGAGATTTTTCCCGAAAAAAAAATGTTTTTCATTTCATCCGAGCTGTAAACCAAAATCGAAAAAGGAAATTTTATACTCACCACAATTTTTTTTTCGCGCAAAACAATGTACTTACATCCCATTGTTTTGGCGGAAAAAACTTACAACTGTCATTTGTGTGTCAGTTAGATATCTAAATAGTGTAATTTTTTTTTTCTGTAAACTGTCGCAGGAAAGAGAAAATTGTAGTTTCACCACAGACATTTTTTCATGAAAAAGAATTTTTTTTCACCACTTATTTTTTTTTATCAAAAAGAACTGTATACCTACTTAGCTTAGCAAAAATGATTCTTTAATTTCGTTTCCTTTATATTTGAGTCCGCTTTCAACATCCGATAAACCAGTATTTTTCAGAGACAACAGCCCTTCACGTACGATTCTTACCCATAATTACGACCACTCCCGCTACATTTACATACATGTTCATTTTCGCTATACCAATTGCCAAGAGCTTAGATGTTTAAAAAAAACACGACTATCACAGGCGTATTTATTTATATCAAGACACTATCTAACTAATCTCAGTTAGATAGTGCCTTGATAGCCTGAAATAGTAGGAAATACATAATATGCTTTATTTGATTAAATAAAATGCTACATTAGCCAAGGTTTAGACAACCGATTCCGTTGCCTAAGTTGCTGACTCCTAAACATGAACTGGAAAATTTTGATTAATAAATAACTTAGACGGTTGTCGAAAATGGGGAGGAGAAAGTCCATTGTGAAAATTGTCAAAGGGTCCCGCCATCTTTAATTTTAAAATTTAAGGAGGGAAGTCAGGTACCTAAATATTGGTTATAAATTGAAAGATGTTTAACAAAAATTAAAAAGCCTAATGTCAGGTATCAGCATGATACTAATTAACAATTTTTAATTTTAAAGCAATTTTGTAACATCTCCTTTTATTTTAAACACTATTTAACTAGCATCGTAAGTAAATTGCAGCTGAACCCGCCTAGAACAATGACAGTTTTGATTTCATTTCAAATGACATTTGGTGTGAAAAACTATAGAATTTACTTTTCGATTGGAAATTCGGATTTACAATTTAAGACCTACGTGAGGCCATAAGCACACTCACCTTTTTTGACACGTGGAAATGTTAAAGTGCCATATATGGAGTTAATAGCAGGTATACATACGATAAAATTTCAATCAGTGTATTTTTTTTGCTCTAAACGGTTATCACATGTTTTATTTACAAAGAGTGATCTGTATAAGTCCCACTTAAAGCCCTTCCACACTATCCCACTGAGTATTAATACAAAGTGGAAAAGAATTCCATTCTACTGCCAAATTTGTGAGAGAGAAATTTTTTTTCATTTTTTGACCACACACAACAGTTTAATTTAACCTCAATAAAAATGTGATGAAATGTGTGATAGAATTAGAACCATTTCTAAAAATTCTCATGTATTAACACATGTCAAATCGTGTAGGCTGGGAATATCATATTTTGTTTCCACACTATTATAGGTACATGATTTGTTTCACACATTTTTGACATGTATTAATACTCAGTGGGATAGTGTGGAAGGGCTTTTAACAGTTGTAGGTACTTTTTAATCATTAAATTGACTCACATTCAGTTTTGTAAAGTTGAGCAAATACATGCATGTGTGACTGATTTTGTAAAAAAGTATCGTGATATATTTCCGCTGTCCAAGATTTACGCACCAATGCACTGCTTCTACACTACAAATTTTAATATATTATTTTTATTTACCCCAACAAGTAATACCACGCCAAACTTCAGATTACATTAATTTATTTCTCTATAGGTAGGTATATCCGATTGCATGGAGTTTGAATGATTTTAACTAACTGATTCATTGTTCTATATCCAGCTGCGTGAACCGCTCCTACATAATATACTAAGCAGGTCATAAACCCAAGTCGCGTTCCAAAGTTGGGTGCGCGCGTGCACACTTAATAATAGCCCCCAATAACATCAAACAACAATAATAATAATAATGGAACGCCCACGAAAGTCTCGAAACAGTCGCGCTCATTCCACCCACCTCCTGCCAGTTTACTAGACGCTTAGCTTTTCTGGGCTGCTGTAATGTAAATCGACTTGGGGAGTAATATATGCCTATATAGGTGCCTACATATATTTTTTTATGAGCTCAGCTCCAAAGACCAGCGCCACTACAAGATGTATAGTAAAGCTATAGAGTCTAGATCTTCGAGTTTGGCCACCATCATAGTTTCAAAAGCGATATTGTTTCTAATTGAATTCCATTGGCAGGCGTGGAAATTCGCACAGCAATCAGTTAGTATAGTGTCGGATCGGGACTTCTACATCACATTTGACCATATGCTTAAAATCCACCACAGCGAGCATTCCAAAGTCATGATGTGGTTGGTAGGTTAGGTACATGCAAAGCTCAGCACAGCACGTGGTATTGCGTTTAGGGAGTTTCACAATTTTTTGGAATTGCCAGACACATAGACGGACATTTGCCTGCTGCTAGCCAGACGAAGTCACAGACACAGAATAAGTTTGCAAGCCTGCAGCAACATCCGGACAAACATTATAGTGCTGATGCGTGGGTTGTACCAGCAGAGTGCGTGACTTTAATTTTTTTTTATTTTGCTTCACATACGAGCACACCTCTTGCGAGCTAGTGTTTTCACTTAATATAATTTTTATGAGCTCATAAAATGTACCTCAATTGTTATATACATGTTTTAAGCAAGGACTTTGTTCTTTTTGTTCATTTGATTGGTTGTATTGTTTGGGTACTTATATAGGTATACCTACTCACCTCTAGAAATAAATGATTACTGGATATAAACTCAAGGCCAGAAACAAGCTGAGCTTTGATTGAACAACACAAGGTCGGAATTATTGAACCTCGTTTGATTAATTAAATAAGTCACAATTCAAACATTTAACAAAAAAAACTACAATTTATTATTATTATTGATGTGGAATAGATTAACCGACGTCCTATTTTTAATTATTGTATATCATTTATTAAAGGGTTTAACTTATACAGTTACTGGTTATTTCATGTGACAGAAGGCACAAGGCTAAACAAAAGTTGTTAAGAATTTGACTGCACATGCGGTTGCGGTGGCTGATAATCCGGGTTCATTGAAATTCCAAAGAGACAGGGGAAAATCCTCGTGAAATTTTACTGGAGATAATTCATTCCACAATTTCTTGTCTTGCTTACACTTTCATTTCTCATCATTATTCATTCATTTCTCAATTTATTGTTTGGAAATTATTGTTCGTTGATGTTTCTAAAAATATCATTTCGCATATTTCACCTCATCGCTAATTTTATCTTATATTTTTGTTTGTATTTTGTTTTATATTGCTTGGCCATTTATTATTCCGCTTTAAATTACTTCGCAAAATAATGAAATTTTTGCGTAGTAACTTTTATTTAGCATTTAAATTAGGTTTGTTCGATGTTTGCACTGGAGCGTACTGAGTCACCCTGGAATTCGCTCTGAGGTGTTTTATATAGAGCTTATAAAATTCAAATCAACTGTTAAAATTTTGGCAAGAAGTGTATAAACTTCAAGAAGTATAAAATATTAGGTGTGTTCTCGTACTTTAAAACTCTGTGCATTTGTGTAAATTTCTACACAAAAGACTGTCAAAGTTCATACAAAAAAAATAAAATGTGTAGAAATTCACACAAATGCACAGAGTTTTAAAGTAAAGGAACACACCTTGTAAATATTTTGTTGATATTATTTGATTCATTATAAATATATACGTAATGCCAAAATATTTAGGGTATTCATGCAACGTCGGAAAAGCATCGTAAACGTGGTAAACGTCTTAAAGTTTAAGACGTCGTAAACGAACTGTCAAAATTTGTATGGGAAATCTTTTCAAACAAATCTTAAACTTTAAGACACAAATTTGTGTGTTAAACGAAGATGGTAAACATCGTTAACATGGGGTGGAATCGGCTAAGGTGATAATTAAATGATTGTCAAATCAACCATAGTCACATGTGATTGTCATTTAGTTTTCTGTCTGGGTAAGGTGATTCAACTCAATTCAATTCAATTGAATACTTTCCAATGGAATTTGTCAAAAACATGGCTGCCATAGTGAATGTTTCAAATGTTTGTAATTAGCTATCGTAAATATATAACGAAAATGAAGTCTTTGCGATATAATTCTTCATCTTCCCAAATGTAGTAAACTTTTTTGGTCACAAGAAATGTTTATTTTTGTTTGTATGAATGGTTAAAAAAAAAACTCAGAAAAAGTTGTACAATTTTTGTAGATGGTAACTCTAGTCGTACTGCGGTAGATAAGTCAAATTTATTGGAAAATGACAATCACATTTTTGATGTGGTAGCTCTTTAGCTATCAAATGTGATATCATCTTACACAGACTGAATTGGTTGATTGTGACACTCACTTATCGCAAATCACCTTACACGATTCCACCCATGGTAAACTCTTGTAACCTTAGAAGAAGAAGAAATAGAGGAACGGGCATATCGAGGAAAAATGTGTTTTTTTTTTCAAAGTAGTGTGAGTTTCACAAACACAAATGCATTCAGACATTCACTTATGTGTTGATCATAACAATAAACATACTTACCATCATTTTCGCCACATAACTCAAGAATTAATAGATCATTGAAAGCAATTTGTTCATACAATTGTATAAATTTACTTTTTTTATTATTTTGGGTGTTTTTAAAATGTGGATTACAAATTTTACGAATGTTAAAATTAAATTAAATATTTTAAGCTGTTTGACGTTGAACGAACTGCTGATTTGTTTAGTGCGTTCCTGAAACGTGTGTCGGAAACTTTACGATCTTACGACATCGTAAAGTTAAAGACGTTGCATGAATACCCTTATTATATACCTACCTACTAGTCTGTGATATAATGAAATTAACAAGAGAAATGTCAAAAAAAATTCTGGTGAAATTGTTAAGTAAAAACCCGAGCAGCCCTGAGTTTTTTGTTTATTCAAAATTGTCAGTGCCGTTATCGAAAGATTTAAAAAAATCGTCATATGACAGCTACCAGTTCGTTAAGCTAAAACAAAAATTTTAATTTTTAATCTAGAAATTCTCATTCTTCACAAGAGGTTGTGACTTGTAGGTTATGGGACCTGAGCATCCCATATATGTATGTTTGTAATGTACCTACGTATGTGGGATATTCGAAAAAAAAACAAGCAACGCCATCTAAAAGGTCGTTTATCAACTGAAAGCTATTTGCTATAAATTTAAAATTTTTTTTTCAAGATCACCTATTAGAGGATGTTAGAAGTTAGCACCTCATTTGTGGGATATTCAAAAAATTAGTATACCATCTGAAGGGTCATTAATTGGTCACAATAGGTGAGTTGGTTTCAGTATTTTTTAAGTTTTTTCCAAATCCGTAGATGACTCTAGGACCTCATTTATGGGACATTCCAAAAAAGTAGATAAATATGCAATCAAAAAGGTCAGTAATTGATCATAAAAAGAATTTCAGTAATTGGCAATAATTGCAGTATACCTACCTACAACTTTCATCAATTTAAATTTAAAAAAAAAAACTAATTAATTACGTTTTCTTCTTATTTTCTGTGCCCTATATAGGAAGGGGATGACGGGGAACAGAGGACTTTGGCTTTTAAAACGACAAATAAAGTGACTTTGCCCAAAAGTTCAATACTATAATAAAAGCGCCCATCTAGCTCCTCATTTTGTTATTGTCTATCGTGCTGATGAGCGCTGCTCTGCGAATGAAAAAGTTATTTCTTTTTTTTGTTATTTAAGGTAAGTTTATTTAAGGTAAGTATAAATAAAGAAAGTTGTGCTTGTTTAGTATAAAGGCTTTGCCAATAAGAATTTCAAGTTTTAATACCGAAAACAATGAATTCAGTGGTGTTTTGTTCAATTTAAGTTCTGTAAAATATTCGTGTTTAAACATGTCGGAAACACTTTTTAAAAAGGCTTTCGTATTGGGGCACAGACGATTTTCTGCGGTTTTCTGTGCCCCCTATAGAATACGAACCTAATCAATTTTGGATTTTTTTTAAAGAAAAATCCAAAGCCAAGCTGGACATTTATTACAATAGAAAATGCAATATCAGCTATGAATTCAAAAGAACTATCAATCAATGGAGCAGCGACTATCTAGGTCCTGCGTGCCCCAACTTTTTATGCACTTTTAATTAAAAAAAAAAAATTGCTACAGTGTCGATAGCAATTATAAGTCCATTTGATGTTGACATCTTAAAGTATGTTGAGAACAAATTTGAGCCATTTTTCTCTGTTCAAAATATTTCAATAAATCGGCAAACGTTAAATGATCCTCTGAGCCCCGTCCTCCCCTACCTAATGCAAGGTAGGTGAGTAACATCAACAAACATATACCTAGGTTATTAAAAAAAAGCTCGAGAGTCCCAAATCTTCTGTGCTGATTCATTTCTTTTTATAGTAGGAATTCCATGAAAATATGTGGGTAAGTAGGTATAGGTTCTTTAATCATTATTTTTTACTCCTTATCCCCAATAGACCAAACCAATACCAACCAAAAGGCTTCCCATGCCAAAAAGGCTTCCCATGTACATTTTAATCCTTTCTTATGCATACCACGGAATTTTGATAAAGGTACCTAACCTAACTAATATCTCTATAGCATGATTATCAGAATTCAAACGACCCTTGCCCAAACGAACGAAGAATAAGACATAGTATGTATAGTAATTCCGAAATGCCAATTCCGAGGAAGAATTGAGAATGAAAGCGACTTCGATTCGAAATCTACGTAGTTCACAGACCAACTATCAAATTCAACGAAAAGAATAAACAGATTCACCTAACATCTGGTCTTTCAAACGACCAAATGGATTGAGATGATATTTTTATGGTCATCAACGTTTGTGTAGCTGAGTACCTATACATGTTTTTCGGACCAAAACAGGTACGTCATATTATAATATGTAGGTAGAAGAGTTATCGAGAAGTTATTTTTGGTTTGGCCTTCGTTGTTGTGTGAACCAGTGATGCCGCTTTTTTATTGTGCTGTAAAGTAATTATTTTATGTCGTTTTATAAATAGATATTTAGGCACTTTTATTATGAATTTGTTTTCAGATTTATACCTAATCCGAAATAAAGACGAATTCGTCCTCCTTTTTTTTAGATTTTTAGTCTGTCATTTAATATGTAATTTATATTTATCGAGCTCTCGTAAGTTTATAGCTATTGGCTCAGAGTTATAATTAAAATATTTTTAAGTTTTCGAACAAATTTTCGATGAGAGCGCTATCATAACTAAGATTTGGTCATGACCCCTCATAATTTATGAGCTCACATAGCAACTTAGCAAAACACAACTCAGTATAACATTTTCATATAAGTTTATAAAACAAGAAACAATTTATTTTGTTTTTTTATTAATTAGTGTTCTTCAAAAATAAAATCTTCGTATACCTCTGATGGAATCGGGAAGCTTATTAAAAACTGTAGGAACAATGAAAGAAAAAAAGGTTCTATGATTTTTCCTTGAATTTATTCTTAAGTTGTGAATAGAAAGAAAACAGCTTCTTAAGAAAAATAGCCTTAAGACTTTATAGAAGTAACAATATCTTAGAGGAAGAACTTTTAGCTGTCGAAAAAAAATTAACTACCTTAAAATCAATTTCGTTTAAAAATAATACGTATAATATGTTTGTTTCTGTGCAATAAATATGGTATTAATTTTATAGAAGTATACACCTCCCCAACAAGTGATACCATACTGAATCTTGGACTGTACAATGCCATAATAGACCATAAAAAGCACTTTTTGAGAACAAAAATTGTTTAAATTACAGAGTTGCCTAGTACAATTGAATACATATTTTTTAAGTGATTGGGTATGTGCAAGCCAATTCATTCTACTATCCAGTACAGCACCCAGATACTTGAAAGATTTAACAATATCAATTTTAAAGCAATTCACAGAACGTTGTTCGTTGGCATCAAATAAGCAAGTAGAAGAGTTTACATCAAATCAACAAACAGTTTGTGGCGTAGGCAGTGGGGAGAATTATACAAAAAATTACAATCAACAACAGAGGAATTACCTTGTAGACTATAAAACATAAGTTTTGTTTTGTTACTTAAAATCATTTTATGTGTAAAAAACCACTTTCTTAAAACATCAAGATCAAAAAAGATGTCAGATACTAGATTGAAGTATTTTTTGTTGCAATAAGAGCAAGCACTATCATCAGCAAAAGCCGTAAGCTTAAATTTAAATTGCTGTTTGAAAATCGAGTTGAAGAAAATTAAAAACAACAAAGGACCAAGGACTGATTCTTGTGGAACCCCCATGTTTATATCTCTCAGACTACTATTATCCAGCCCTATTTTATTTTATTTTATTTTATTTTATTTTATTTTATTTTTTATTATTATTATTTTATTATATTTTAGTAATCACTTTTTGTTATTGCGTTCGAGAAACTATCCAAGGCTATGTGAATTGATTTGTGTTATTGGCCGCGTTCATGTTTGTATCCAAAGCGATCTGGATAGCTTTGTGTTGTTGTAAACCCTTGTAAAATCACAGCTGATGTCAAAGCAGCTGTTGCCGAAAAATTAATCTCAAGCTATCCTAAAAATTCTGGGATACTTATCTATCTTATGAGAAACGGCAACAACAGCTGATTTGCGTTCAGAAACATACTGGATACTCGAGTATCTTAGATAGGCTATCCTAGTGAAACCTGAACGCGGCCATTGTAATCCCTTGTGATAAAACAGATGATGCAACAACAACCCAATTCGTATCCAGATTTAATTTTTAATCTGGATGAATCGAGTTAATAATATGGCGGTTAGATTAAATACAATTAATTATTCATAATTTTTAGAGTTTAGAGTTATAGGAATGGAAATAAATAAATAACTAAACTAATACCTTTAATTAAATGAAATATAATGTAAATAAACAAAACATATCCAAAAATAACACCATCAAAAGTTAATCAAAAATAAACAAATTAATATGCTGACGAAAATCAAATAAATATTTAACACTAACGAAATAAATATATACAAAGTCACAATAGGATCTATCTATCAAGTAAATAAATAAATTTAAGTAAGAAATATAAGTTAATAAATACAAAATATAGGAATATTAGGACTATGTATATTAACACCTTAAGTGATGAGTTTAAGTCACTGTCTAAAAAATTCCATGATAGTATGAAACGATCATTTAGTGTTTTCACAAATGTCTGCTATATTACGAAGATCTTGTGTGGAATGGTGCCAATCAACCATGGGGACCTACCTAACCTACATATTATATAAGTTTTAAAATCCTATTTTAAATTGTTTAAATATAACTTGCCACTACAATTTTGACTAATGGAAATAAATTCACAATGAATTCAAATGGGCATCACTGAAAACACATGCCGATTGCCATTGAAAAAGATACTCGAATTACGGAATTTTTGCGATACACAGATAGATGACAAAAATTGCATCATCAGTATCACAAAACTTACAAGTGATAATACCTCTGCCTTCATTAGATCAAAGAAAGAAATAAAAACAAAATTCAAGGGAAATCGAGAAGTAAAGCAAGCCCTCTGAAAATTATCAAGGGACAGAAAAGACAGATACTTGCAGGCAATAACGCAACGCAATCGCCAGCTCGAAGTAGCAACAGAAAATATATAATATTACCTATTGATGTAGATTAATATGCCTGTAGCCTCTTCAGGTATGTATGCATGTGTATTTCTATACAATAGTAGGTAGATAGATATAATGTTGAAGTTATTTCAGTGCCATGAACAAGGCGGCCAAGCAAGACCCATTGCGCTTTGTGATATAGAACCAGCTCTCAAAGGGCAACAACAAAATAAACGCAAAACGTCCATCAAATAATGAATACGAATACGAATACGATGACTGTGTGGAGATATGTACTACGTACATATTATTGCCGTTGCCTTGTCGGTAAACGACGACGCGACGCCACCGAGCAGGTCCCTCCTTTACCAGCGCACATCGTGCTTGGAAGAAATGATTTCAGGCCGGTTGTGCACTAATGTGGGTTGTCTGGCTCTGGCTGGGTTCGCTTGCCTGGTCGTTTGGCTGGCTGCCTGGGCTTGTTTTTTCACACACACCAAGACGAGGGCCCAGCATGCCAGCACAGAAACAGCAAAGCAACACACCAGCTCAACTAGAAGAGATTCGGTCGACGTCGATGTTCATGTGGATTGTCGAGGCCTGTTTCTCGGTTTCGTATTTTAGAGTTTAGTAGTCTCACAGTAAACATGAATGAGGTAAGTGTGGATCTCTGCGTTGTTGCCATTTATTTTTTTTTTTTATTTTCCGTTTTCTTTTTCTTCTCTTCCTATGTACATAGATTATCTTAATTGTTGAATATATACCCTACTTACTTCTTTGGTAATAATAATATTTAATGGAATCTTTTTTATATATTTTTTAGCAAGCAGATTGGGTTGAAGCAACACGAGCTCGTAATATTTTAACGCTGGAAGAGCGTGTGCGAGCGATCAGAGAATTCGATCGCCAGCCCGTTTATCAGAAAGTAGCCGATATTATGAACTGCAGTGCCAAACAAATAAGGAACATCGTGCAGAACAGAGAATCTATTTTGTTGTACTATGCCAGTAAAACGGGAGACTGCCAAGGCGGGTTTTCAAAACATAAAGATAGACAACAAAAAATCGAACTATTGAATCGTGTGATGTTTGAATGGATTCAACGAACTCAGTCAAGAGAAGATATCGGACGAATATCGACAAAACTCATTCGTACAATAGCCCTTGATGTCAAGAATCACATTAAGGTTCCCAGTTTTTATCCCAACAGCGTCTGGCTTAAGACTTTTATGAAATCATATAATATGACAGAAGATGATTTGTTGAGTCAGACAGTCTACGAACGCTCTGAAGAGCCAAAGGAACACCTGTCACTAAAGATATCTGATATTGTTGATGATGTAAAACTGTTGCAAGGAAGATCTTACAAAGA
The DNA here is from genome assembly GCA_929447395.1 of Epistrophe grossulariae. NCBI lineage: Eukaryota > Metazoa > Arthropoda > Insecta > Diptera > Syrphidae > Epistrophe > Epistrophe grossulariae. The sequence continues at coordinate 132,332,159 of OV839568.1, read as the reverse complement.
ATTTTATACACCAGAAAAGAAGAGTACACAATTTGAGAACAAGGCCGGCGATAGTCCTTTGCTGTTTGAAAATTCGAATTCTGGAACTTTAGATGATTTTGATGAAGTTCGAGTGGTAATCGAAGATGATGACGAAGAAGATGAGTACTTGGTGGCACCTTCTAAAATAAGAAAAATCGAAACGAAGAAAATTACAAATGCTGATGAGGAACGAATAATTGGAAGTTATGAAGAAGCTCTTCGACACTTAAAGCCTCTGGAAGATTTTGTATTGCTGGAAGAAAATTTCAGAGCAATCGGTGTTATCTCTCAACTGGAAACGATTTTTAGAAACCCAAACAGGTTTCAAACGGAATAATATTTATATAATATAATATAAAATTTCGTTTATTTTTGTAAATATCTTTTTTAAGTTTCTGTACTTTCTCGTTATATTTTTAACACACTACTAATTAGTTATAAGTTTTTTATTCTCAAATAAAACAAAAAAAATTAAGATGACATATTTTTTTATATCTATACCTCGAATTTTTGTATTTGTTATTGAAAATTAATGTTCATAATAGTGGATGGCACCTAACTGATGTCGACTAAACATTTTTCAGGCTCTAGTTCTTCTGGTTTCCAACACATACCTAAAGTGCCCGGTTCTCTGAAAGATGTAGGTAATACCAGAGATGAAGGATGAAACGCTGTGCCTGTAATGACTAACACTGCTCATTGGCTGGCTTTTATTTGAGAGGACTCAACTTAAGAAATTTCTGTTAGTTATGTAAGGGAACTTGTTTTTGCTAAACAAAATATGTTGCAGTCTTTTAGGCGTTTGATTTTGTCTAACTGAAGTGATGAACTTTAAAAGAGAGCAACATTGAATATATTATAAACTTCCATACATTTTTGTATTGTATTCGTGAACCCCATAACTTAAATGTTAAAAACATACAGCCGTTTATATTATAGGCCATTTAGTTAAGTTTGCTTAAATATTTAAATTGCCTCTAAATGATGTTACTTAAATTCTTATCTATAATAGTTTTCCCATTGATACTTAACTAAACAACGATTGTGTCATGTATTTTACGAATTGCATACTTTTACGCTTCGAAAAAAATTCAAATAAAAAACAAGCTCATTAGCAAATAAGAGAAAAAGAGAAGCAACTGGAGGTATGTAGTCCAAAGCAATAGAAATGGAACCAGACTCCATTTTGTTTTATAACGTGTTCTTATTTTCACAAATTTCTTTGGTTTTTTTTCAGCCGTTTGATATAAATACATCTTTTTTATAATTATTATTCATACCTACTTTAATAAGAACACAAAACTGAAAATTCTACCTACACACAATAGCTGTGTTTTATTTTCCCCCAGATCCAATCCAGATCAGATCATGAAAATAAAACAACCCTGGTTCTCAGTGACAACTTGTTATATACCCAACTCTTTTTTCCTTTTGTTTTTTTTATTTGTATACACCCGTCGTCTTTTTTCTTTACACTACTGCCGACATTTACAAATTAAGGGTGTGTGTTCAAAACGGATTTGGACGACCAAATCCAAAACAAAGTTGGATCTTGTGTTGTTTTTGTAATACCTACATGTATTTTCGTAAGCAAATCCAATCTGGTTCGGATCTCGGGGAAAATAAAACACAGCTAATGTATATACATATTTCTCTAATGAATACACAAAAACAATTCTTCTCAGATGTCAAAATATATTTAAAATGGCTTTAAGTAACGTCTAAACGCCGTGATTGGCGTTTAAGTTAAGAGGCCTTTAAGTAATGGTGCTTAAATGTGAAAATTGATTATAGATACCGATTTCGCACTTAAGAGCTATTTAGAGATATTTTAAAGTTAAGATGTTAAGATTTAAAATTTCTTTATAGATACGGCTGTTAATCTTTTAATGAAACGTACTGGCCTTTTATGACCAATTTTATACGAATTTATAACCATTTTGGAATATCCTACATATTCATGCAACATCGGAAACTTTACGATGTCGCAAAATCGTAAAATTTCCGACACACGTTTCATGAACGTACCTAAAAACATTTTCTGTAAATGTGGTAAACGATATGGTAAATAAATCAGCTGTTCGTTAAACGTCAAACAGCAATATTCGTAAAATTTGTCATCCGCAATTTAAAAATGCCCAAAATAATCCAAAAAATAAATGTATACAATTGTATATGAACATGTTTATTGTTGTGATCAACACATAAGTACATGTGTGAATACATTTGTGTTTGTGTAACTCACACTATTTTGAAAAAAAAAACTCATTTTTCCTCGATCCGTTCCTCTATTTCTTCTTCTAAGGTAGCAAGAGTTTCCCATGTTTACGATGTTTACCATCTTCATTCAACACACAAATTTGTGTCTTAAAGTTTAAGATTTGTTTGAGAAGATTTCCTATACAAATTTTGACAGTTCGTTTATGATGTCGTAAACTTTAAGACCACGTTTACGATGCTTTTCCGACGTTGCATGTATACCCTTAATATGAATAATGAGGTGCAAAGATCCAGGGCCACATGCTGAACGGGGTTTTTTGGAGAAATATTATTTTTTTTATATAGGTAGGTACGTATCTACCTACTTTACCTATCTAACATTTCTTCAAATTTACCGGAAAACTGCTTTTTTATTTCACTTTATGATTACAACATCTCAAAAACCTGGACCTGATGCAACAAGTTTCGAGTTCGAATTCAACTTATCAAAATTCATCCTTAAATTTAGTTTCTGTAACAAAAATTATATGTATGTAGGTATACCTTTGTGTGGGTGTAACGTATAAATATATGGACTATGGCATATCTTTGAAACATACATCAATTTGCAGGCAGCTGTCAATTGACAATTCACTTATGTATGGTAATGTAATGTATGTACGTCGTGTGGAGCAGATCGGAAACTTTTGAATCAAAATCATCCAATTCAAATAAAATATAATCAAATATTTTATACATAAAAGATAAGTTTTATTTTATAACAAGCTTATTAAAAAAAACGATATTTAGGTAGGTACATTAAAAACCAAAATAATTTAAAAAATAACATTATTTTTCAGACTTCTCATTGAATGCTTCTTCTAGTCTCTCAATTAGACCAATAAGTCTGAAATTTTCTTTCAACAAAGCAAATTCTTCCAACAGTTTGACACAGCTAATGGCAGCTTCGTGCGAGTAAATGGCAATATTTTCCGGCTCTGGTTCACCCACTTCCTTTTCTTCTGGCTGTATTATTTGCTCATGGTCATTGTTAGTTGTTTGTGGTTGTATTAGCACAGGCTGATAATCAGTTGCTTCAGAATCGATTTGCATCGGCATTTCTGTGTTAATTACTGTAAGAATAGTTCTTTCTTCTGGTACTTCATGAGTTTGTTGTATTATAGAACAGGATGGTTGACAATTTTCTTCGCCACTTAAGTTGCTACTATCGCTTTCTTGTTTAATTTCTTCAGCAATTAAATCGGTAATTTCTGCCGTTGTAATTGCAGTGCTCGTACTTTCCGAATTAAGTTGATCATCTTCCACTCCAACTTTTGTTCCACAAACTTCTTTTACATAACTCAATATATCTCGAATTTGTACTGAATGACTCTCTTGGTAACCAATTGTCATTGTTTTTGTGTTTGCATCTGGTAAATTGTAGGTTGCTCGAAAGTTTGCAATCCATTCTACGGTCGGATAAAAGCTGCCCAATTTTAAAGCCCTCGAAAACTCCAAGGACATAGTTTGAATAAGTGTATCGTTTAAATTGAAATCCGTATAATACATTATACGTCGAATCCATTCATGAACTGCTTTTCCCAAAAACGATATCTTAACCGTTTTTATTTCATGTGAAGTAGGCGTGTTTGGCTTTCTAGTTCGGTTTTCCCATTCGGCTAATATTTCATTCTTTTGCTTGATGATACGCTTTATTTGATCCGGACTACAATTGAACATCCTTCCAATTTTTTTATAAACCGGATCAGCTTCATAACGGCGAATAGCGGCAACTTTCTCGTTTAGAGCGAGAACGTTTTTTGGTTTAATACGATCGTCAAAAAGTAATTTGGTCTGAAAATAAACAAAAAGCATATAAAGATACAAATAAAAACTAATGACAGATGTTTTATCACAAATCATTATAATAAAAAAATCTCTTACCACACTCATTGTCAATCATGCACTAGCGCACAAATAAAACTGCCAACACAAAGAATTTATAAATATCGTCAACACTCGTTGCGGAGAGCCATGTATACAAACACCCAACACACACAAACAGTACTTCTCTTCAATGTAAAGTTTCTCAATTCTGCGCCGTCGCCCCTATATGCACTATGTAGTTGTTTACTTGTGTTGTGTACGAAAATATAAATACTCGGTTCTGTTCTGTTATCGATTTTTCTAGTTGCCTTCACTGGGTGAATAAAAAATCCAAACCATGAAAAAATCAATAACGACAACGAATGCTAAGAGAAGTGAATAATACTTCTGCGCAACGCGACTCCTATTCTCTTCAATGAGTTTAGTAGTTATAGAGATATAAGTAGGTATTTCAGTGATACACATTACACATATTTAAGATAAATATTATTAATTAGTACGACTCACTTCAACCGTCAGCCGCCAGCTGAATTTTCTTTGTGCATTTATGGTTGTGTTGTGTTGTAGATTGTAGTATTATATGTAGATACATAGGAAGGTATATTATTGTCGTATATTATATCTGACATAGGTATATACATACTCTCCGTCTCCGCAACGCATTATATACAGAATAATAAAGAGAGTCAACATTTATTTTTAGACTAATGTTGATTGTTATGATTGTGTATTTTAAGAATTTTGTACTTCACGTTTGCGCGCCCGAAAAATAATTGACCCCAAAACGTGTATAACGTTGTTATAGTCACTTGTTTATTCCTAAATTAAAATGTGTAAATTGAAAACAGTGACTAAGTTGAAAAAAAATATTGTTTTCCGTCTAATTTATGATATACCTACCTAGGTACCTACCTAGATACGAAAATTAAGAACTTAATTTAATTTAAGGGAAAGCTTAACTAAGTATACGACGTAGGTATGATTTAATGATGACTCAGAAATTATTTTTAGAAAATTGAATTTACATACACATGTACATTGGTAGGTACCTACATGATATGTAGGTACCCATCAAACATTTATCTGAAGGTTCAAATTCTATTCACCAAAAATGAAGAATAATATTCATTAAACCTTCAGTTTTTTTAATGAATTATGAAGTTATACAAAGACCCATCATATTATTACGGAGGAGTTGCAAAGAGATTTGTATTTTCTATGTGTCAAAAAAAAAAAAAATAACACTCAGTTTTCATTAATTTTTCTTCATAATTCTGAGTGCGCACAAGGAAATTTTAAAAATATCTTGGTCTTTTAATCTTGGTGGTTCCTTATGAGGACTTTCTGTTCGTTTCGTCCTTATTTATTTTTCTTACAAAGGGGTAATGATAACGGGTCATTGTCGCGGCTAAAGTTTCGTTTGGATCGACAATTATCATTTCGGAAAAGTTTTTGCATAGATCGTATGGCTAATAATAAGAAAAAGTGAACAAATAAATTTAAAAAAGTAAAAATAAATAAAAATAAATTACATCGTGACCAGTATTTGTTTACTGAATAGGTACTACCTACCTACTTTTAAAAATATATATAAAAAAAAGTGCCAAAAAATAAATTTAAATTGAGAACGGACTTGTTTATTTAATAATAAAAAAAGTGAAAAATATAGTGATATAAAATAATATACAAGTTGATCTACATAAGGAGTGACAAAAATGTGTGACTTAAAATAAATCATATCACATCGCCTAACAATAATCCGAATGAGTCTTGTATTTGTTTTCAATAACGTGCATGGAAACAAAGTCGCTCAGCGAAATATTTTACTTTTGCTTTAACTAGAGTCGGTTTTATTGCTTAAACTGTATAAAATGTTGAGCCAAATTTTTCTATCATCGTGCCAGCAAACATTTTCGTTCTGAAATCAATCATAAATGAATCAGAAAAAAAAGAATTCACTTGTGATTCAATTTGAATTCTTTAGGGCCAGTTGTACAATAGTGGTTCAGCCTCTGTTCAAGATTTTAACTCACCGATTTCGGCGGATTAACTAAGGTTCAACGCTGGTTCAAGTATGTAATTGGTTATTATTACACACTTGAACAGTAAACCACTGTTGAAACTCAATTAACCCGCCGGAATCGGTGGATAAAAATTGCTGAACCACGGTTTAAATATTTGTACAACTGGCCCTCAACCTACGCTCTTAGACACCGATTTGAATCATTTTAATGAATATTATGATCTGAAAATCCGTCATTAATATTTTTAAATTTTTCTGTTAGAACGTTGATCATATGCTCAAAGACTTAAATTACGTAAGCCTCTATCTATAGCATCCTTACGCTTACTTTAAAGGTTTTCTATGAAAACTAGGGCGATTCTAACACAACATCCGGATACTAAAATAAATATTTCGGCACTAAATTTCGTTGTCCGTGAACTACCGGAAAAAATTGCAATTATAAAATTAGTTAGATATTTAAATGTAATATTATCAACAAATATCTAAATATTTATAAAAACCATAATTTTTTTCTTAAATTTTCATAGTATAAAAATAAATTGAGACCAAAGTGAAGAAATGTGTTAGGTGTTCGGATACTAGTGCCTTTACCCTATCAGTTATCACCCGTATACATATAACGGCTGTCAAATATTTGTTGATTGATAAACCCCTAAACGATAGAAATTGTCGAAATTATTGTTGTCAATTGATACATTTTACTATCACTTAACTGTGCATTACTGAACAAAATGTAACAATTGTGAATGGAAATTTTATTTGACATTCCAGTTTTAAACGAAAAACTTCGTTTTGCAGTACGCTGTTCGAAGAGAGAAATTTATAATTGTAGCAGATTATATATTTTATTAACATTAAAAACGCTGATAAATCTAAGGTCCGATTGTGATAACCTTAGCTGCACTTAGGTATAGCCAGACTTCTGACGAGTATTGTGGCATTTAAATTTGACGTGTTATTGCATTTATCACACATTTTTTTTTTGAAACTTAATTTCTTTAAATAGTTCAAATACCTACATAAAAACTTAATTTCGTCGATTTTCAGTATGTTATATTCGTACTGCACTGTAGTCTTGACTTGATGTAAAATGTGTGTGGTAAGAACCCTTTGTTGGAAGTGGTTGGAAGCATTGGTGATAAAAGATTTGTGATAAAAGATAGTCAAAAATAAACAAATTTGATCTATAAAATTATGGCGATGAAAAAAAAACAAATTTTAATAAAAGAATAAACGTCTTGTAGATAGGTGTAACAAAATGTTTTTTTCCTTGTTTTACAGTTTACAGTTTATTTTTTGTTTCCAATAAAAAGTCTTAAAGAGAGTCCTATTTAAAATTATGTAGGTAATTAATTACAATTACTGTCAAACTCTAGATTTTTTTGATAATAATAGGACGGTCTATTTGGTAAACTAAAATTTCTTACGAATTTGCACAAAATTTCATAATTTGTTTAAAATTTGAGATATGTAGGTACCTCTCATTGCAGTGATTTTGTATAAATTTGTAGTCTTTGTGTTGGTTCACAGTGCGACAAAGAAATTTTAAAAGCCAAATTTTTGTTTCCATAAGAAAACCTTAACACCTGCACCTATTTAGATAGGTATTTTTTTTTTTCATTGACAAAGAATGTCTCACAAGTCCCAAAAAATGCAATTTGCCGACAGAAATTAAAATAAACAACGAAAAACGACAAAACTGTTTATTTTCTTTCAAAGTGATTGCAAACTTTGAATAATCTTTTATCACTTAAAGTTGACTAATTATTTTTTTAAATCTGATAATAATCACAAAACACCTTAGCCGATTCTACCCAGATATCGGTAAAATACTGTACCATTTCCATAAAACACATACTTTTAAAAAAACCACACATTTCTTTAAAAGACTCCAACATTATGACGTGGAATTAACATGTAGATGTATAAAATCGAAATACGATACACACATTATGACTACTTATAGTGTGGGGATTGGGGACTGACTCTACTGCTAGAAAGAAAACAGATTTCCTGTGTTTGTATACTTGTTGTTAGGTGTATATTATATGCATAAATGTATGTATCTATACGAAATACTTACTTTCTGTCCGTAACAAACTTGAGTTGGTTGATACCTACAAAACTAACATAAGCATAGATAGATACATATTTGATAGTAGATTTTTAAATATTATATTATATATATTAAATTTGTATCAGTGAGACCTTCATTATTCAATTACAGTTTTGAACTTTGAGGCAATGCGAAACAAAAATTTTCTTTTTGCGTCTATAAACCATTTCCATAGTCGATGTAGGTACGCGTAAACGTAGGTATAGAGACGATCAATTCTAATACAAACTTGAGTTTCTATTTTAGCATTTTATACCGTTGGCCTAGAAATTGAAATGAAATACAGATTTGTTCGTATGTTTGTGTTGTTTATCCGTACCAGCACACACTCAAATAAACGCTCGAAATGTAACACAAATTTAGTTTGAAAGTTTAAGTATTAGAGAATTTTGTATTCAAAAATTAATGTTCATCTAAATACAAGCACATTAATTTATTTTGTAAATGAGTGTTAGTGGACGAATATTTAAGCATTAGATGAAAAAATATGAGTTAACAAACATTTACCAAGCGACTTTTAAGTCATACCTAGTCAGTTTATCAACAACAATTAACTATGGCGCAAGTAAGTACCTATACATGTTATGTAGATACATACTTAAATACTTAAATTAAGTGAATCTATCACTTTGAATAAGTATTTTTTTAAATAAATAAAATCAATATTAAAACATTCTTTTAATTAATAGTCAAACAACAACAATATCAACAAAAACAGTAACAACAACAACAACATCACAACTTCCAATTGCAATATTAGCCAAAAGGATCGATTGAAGATATCTAGGGACCATAAGAAAATCAAATGCCTTGATACACTTGCAAAAAAATACAATTGCACCGTAAATCAGATAGAAACGATCATCAAAGAAAAGAAGAAAAAAACCAAATCGACTGTAAAAGCGAATTCTCATTTGGTTAGCTTGTTGGACAAAGTCGTATACGAATGGTTTCAGCGGGCACAAAGACTTATCGAAACTGGAACAATAACCGACGAAATGTTTCTTCAAAAAGCCCATGAATCTAAACAGATATTTGGAATTACGAATTTCGTAACGGATAATAAATGGGTATGGAATTTTAGAAAGAAGTACAACATAACGAATTTGGACATGACAATGTTAAGAATTGAAAATGATAACAGACCTCTTTCAGTGGATATAAATGATGTTGTTATGTTTGTTTTGAAAAACAATCCAATAACTGAAAACTTTTCAACTAATCACCAAGTCAATGCCACAGAGAGTATTCTTGCAATAAGCCAGTGCCAGACAAATTCAAATCCCCAAACTCAATTGTTATGTTACAATAATAGTGTCAATGAAACTATTGTACCTGACAATTTTGATAAAACAACTGAAGAAGTTAAATTGGATGTATTGCCGGTTATAACAAATGACGAAGAAGCTAAGCGTCATCTTAAACCACTTGAGGATTATGTTCTATTGAAAGAGAATTTTCGAGCTATTGGACTTATTTCGCAATTAGAAGAAATTTTTGCAACAGAATCAAACAAACAATGGTAGTAGTAGGTATATTATAAAATATATATTAACTTATAAAAAATATTTATAGGTTATTAAAATGTATAGAAAATTTATTATAGAAATTAATATAGTGTAATAAAAACAAAATTCTTTTTAATCTATTTTAAATAAATAAAATTACAAGTTTTAAGTCTCTTTTTTAATTTCTGCTAATAATTTCCAGTTTTTAATGCACTAACGTAGGACTGTTAAGCCAAAGGTTTTGCTTTCGATTTCCAATCTATGCAAAGAAAAACCCTCCAAATGTAATTCTTGTCATGAAAAAGTGTTTCTCTGAACCAAGCAAGATCCAATTCCGATCGCTTTGAAATATTTTTGAAATACACTTGAGAACTAATTGACGGTATTATTGTTCTCGTCCGTCATTAAAAAATCGCGCAAAAACTCATTTTTGCTTATTATCGCCATTTCCGAATTCCGTGATTCAATCAACGGCGTTTCAATGAATTGATTTAGTTTTTATGTGTAAACATCTATTCCGGCGATAAGTTAAACTTAAAACTTGAGCCTTATGTGTAATACGTTGCGTGACAGACATTAGGACATTTGGACGAACATTGATGTTTACACATTTTAACCGTGAGTTTCGGTACTCACCCAATTTTTTAAAATTTGTATCTTCAACCCTTACATGCCCATGTTTTAACGAGAAGTTATTTTAACTTACTTTTTCGACTATCACCAGTCATGATTCATAACTATGATTGATAACATTTAGCCAGTTCAGGTTTCTGAGATCTCACTGAACAAACTTCTGTCAGCTTCACTGAGCAGAAGAAGAAACCTGAACAAGATTTCTCCTTTAAAATCAAAAGTACTCCCTATCTTTTTTTAATAAATTGATCAACTGCGACAAAAAATAATTGAGCAAGCTAATCGAAAAAATTTCATTCAGCTTTTTGACAGCAAAAGTGAGGAAACTCACTAAGAAATTACGTTCAGATTCCTGAGATTGCTGAGATCTCAAGAAACCTGAAATAGCTAATTGTATACCTACACATTTTTGATCATAACTCTTGCTTACGTCATTTATTCTGACAAAAAAAATTAGTAAATTTTTAAGACCTCCTAAGCACTATTAGTTGTGAGCAAAACTGACTGTAAGTTGCTGGAAATTCAGTTTCCCCGTGTGAAAAGGGACTTACTCTCATTTATCGCCCTGTAAATATATTTTGACAGCCGTCATCACTTTTGTCATCGTTCCGCATGTTTCGCTTTAGTTTGGGGGAGCCTTTATTCAAAATTTTAATATGATAAATTATAAATGTCAAAAGGATGAATTTTGAATGAATTTATAAAATTTGATAATTAGACATTCAGCAAAACTAATATTATAGAAGCACTAGTTTACATTCGTTTATTTCATAAAAAATTGTAGTTGTGTTTTACATTTTTTTAAGTGTAGGTATCTAAAAACATTTGAGCTACCGATCAAAGTAAGTGTTCCTTTACTTTGAAACTCTTTTACAGCTACTATACTATTGCAATAAAAACACAGCCAGCAAAACAATAGAAATTACAATGCGAGTAAGAAAGATACACAATTATGTTTTCCCAGCACCACCACATGCGAATTCATTCGTAAGATACATACATATAAACGCAGTCTTTTTTGATAATGGCGACCCAACTTTGATTGCTTATATGTAGGTATGTGTATTATTTTGTTGTGTCGATTTAAAACAAGGTGTGACCAGGTTTATTTTTTCATTAGGTATAAAATATGAAATTTATCAATTGATCTTTGTTTTATATCTAGAGATTATGTTAAAGTAGGTAGGAACATCCTAAAATCTATATTATATTTTTGTAAGATACATTTTCATTAAGATATTAGCCAGTAATAAAGCATTGAAATCAAGCACAACTAGCTCTCTTCTAAACAACTATAATACAGTATATCGTCGCTGTAGATCGAATACCTTGTAACCCAGAAAAGTTAATTTTTCAGGAGAAACACAAAACTTGATATAAAAGTATTGAGGACCAATAACATTGACCTGTTATTTATGCGTTTAGCTTTGAAACTATCGGTCTTAAGCGAACAAGGTATTTTTCATTAGATCCGGAAAGTTGTTTACAATAAAAGTGCATCATTATCTAAAAAGTAAACTTTTCTGGGTAACGAGGTATTCGATCTACAGCGACGATATAGTTCAATTAAAAGTTCAAGTGACTTAAACTTTAAAATGCGTTTCGCCCAATAAGGTATCTACCTACTACCTACTTGAACTTTTAATTGAATTACATAGGTTCTATCGCTCCACCCAAACAGAAGCAATTCTTTATAATTTTCTTCACCTAAATCTTTGTTATTTCTTTTATATTTTCTAAAAATAAAGAGAAGCAAGGCTTGGCTTAATATTAGTTATATTTACTTTTTTACGTAAATTATTTAAAAACAGTTGGTCACACTGAAAAAATAAAGCAAGAAAAGAAGTTAGGGGTGGTTTTTTTTATTGTTTACAATTTTCTCAGGCGACCTGAGTTGGAATCAGTTGTGCGAAAGTCGTTGATTGAATAATAGAAAACGTATTTCGTGTATGTTAAAAGTTAAAACGAAAAATTAAAATGGGTAAACATTATTTAAAGTGTTTGGCATGCGGTCGGGTGGAAACAGTTTATTCAGGTGTAAAATATTTTAGATTACCGAAAAATCTTGAAAGGTAAGCAAAATATTTTTATTCACCGATTTACAGCACATACATAATTTGACATTGAGTTCGAAAATTTCTTTTTCGTGAAGAAGCTACTGAAAATACATTGACAGAAATATAATAAAAAGATGCTTGCATGTTAATGTGAAATTGAGAAAAATTACATCAGTGTTGCCATGAAAATTTTTAATAAATCTGCAAATCTGATGAAAAAAGTCTGCATTGTAGATTTTTAAGAAACAAAATTAAGGTACTTCATAAATATTTTTATTTAAGCTACGCGCAAACCGACGCGATAGCGGTGGCGATCACGATAAAAATGTGGATGCCGCACATATAAATCAAAGGAGAGGCACACATCTACGTGACTGAAGTGTGCCTCTCCTTTGATTTTTATATGAGGCATCCACATTTTTATCGTGAACGCCACTGCCATCGCGTTGGTTTGCGCGTAGCTTTATACATTAAGGCCCGTTTGCTGATACTACTCATAACGATTTAAGTTGAACTTAAATTCTTAAGGGGTACTTTTTCCATGTCATAAAGTGATACTTAAGAAATTAAGTTCAACTTAAATCGTTATGTGTAGTATCAGCAAACCTCCCTAAATAACAAAAACGACAATGTAAACAGGTAGGTTTTGGAGGTAGAAGCGTACGAAAAATTCCTATCTTTATAATTCATAATATCTGCTATGTTTGTAGACTATTATTAGGTACTGATGTAGTTAAAAAAAAAAATCTTTTTTTCTATTTAAATGCCACAAGTTTTTCAATTTGTTTTTTTTTTATACGACAATATCTATAGTGCAGATTTAGCTATTTTGGAAGACTGAGAAAAGCAAAAAAGTCTGCAAAATGCAGACAAATCTGCATTTATGGCAAACGCTGCATAGGTATATCGATAGTAGGTAGGTACATAGTAGGTGTAGGTATGTTTGACAAAAAAGTAAAGAGCGAGATGTTTTTTAACATCTAGGTACCTGTCCTTGTTGTTTTCGTTATCTATGGAGCAAGTGATTGATGAGAAATGAAAATAATATTGTGTACAAAATAAAAAAGGGTTGGCACGTAAAATATACAATGTTAACCATAACTTTTTCCTTTTTTTTAGGAGAAAAAAGTGGTTAAGTGCTATTGACCAACTTCATTTGTTAGACGAGCAACTTCCGCAGGATTTTAGGGTGTGCGAAAAGCATTTCTCAAAAGATATGTATTCCAAAGTACGCTTAAAGTTTTCGTGTACACCTACCTTAAATATTTTAAGAACCTTAACTGATAATTCAAAAGGTAAAACTTGCAATCGAAAAGCAAATAATATAAAATTAAGACAATATCAATTTTTTTTCATTGATAAAGAAACAACAGAAGTTCAACAAAATGAACCTGAGCCTTTTATACCTGTCGTTCATAATGAAAATACTCAATTGAAGGAGTTTTTAATGGACGACTATGGTTTCAAAGGTACTCATTCGTTCAACGATTCGATGGGAAATATAAACGCAAATGAGTACCAAAGTGACATGCTATCGGAAGCAGAAGCTACATATACAGAACGTCAGCAGACGCAGATAAACTTCATGGAAACAGCAAAGGTACTTTCTTTAAGAAAAGAGTGGGGGATTTAAATTTTGATACTTATGAAAAAAAATAAAATTTAATCGAAATTTTGTTCCAATTCACACATGGCCTTAAACCGTGGTTGGGGAATTTTAAGCCACCGATTTTAAGTGAGTTCAGGATTCAAGTATATTCATAATAAAATATCATTGAAGAGGCTTGAAAACGCGGTTAACCTCAGTTAATTCGCTGCAATTGCATATAATATTTTGGAAAAATCAAGAAGTAGCATTCGGTATACTTTTTTTTATTACTTTTTCATCCCTGGGCTACACGCAGCCAAAATAAGAGATTTAGTCTCATCAATACTTCGCCCATATTCCTAGAATGCCTACCTATATTATCTAGAGCACCGACTCGTACCCTGCCTAAAACACACAAATTTTATTTGAGCACATTAAGAGAAAACTCTCTTAAAATTCCTGTCCGTGAATACGTGTGAATTATTGATACAATAACAAATTGGCGCCAGTAGCTGAAAAAGATGAAAAACACCCGATTTGCGTTTTTTTTTTAAATGCTTATACATATATATAGATCCAATGTTCGGATTTTCAAAATTCAAATTAAAGCCAGAATGACAGGCTTGCACCAGCTTTCAAAACCGTTCAAAATTTCATACTAAAAACGCAAAATCCATAACAGTGTCATTGTGTTGGTGCGGTTCCATTTAAAATGCATTGGGCAAATAACACATGCTCACCTCACCCTTGTGGAGGAAATCTCACAGTGCAGCTTGTAGGCCCTGTAGATAAAACTGTAAAAGCCCTGAAGTCGGTTCTGTAGATAATAGATCTGTTTGGTATCTTTTTTAAGAAAAAGGTGTAAAACCTGTCAAACTTTGAAAGAGAGAGAAAATCCTCTCAGAGAGGGAAAACTTGTCATACAGTTAACAAACGCACTGAACCACTTTTTGTATAAAATGTCACTTTTGTGTACAAAACAAATTTTCAAATTGTGAGATGAAAAATAGTACTGAAAAATGTCTTACGAAAATTTCTTGCCAGTTTTGATGGACTTATCTGAATCGACATCAAATGAATGTGAAGACAATCTGTCTGATTACATTGTTAACCTTTTCGATGATAGTGATAGTGATGCAGAGCTGCAGTTAACTGAATTCATGGAACAGGAATATTCAAATAGCAAAAGAAACTGCATTAAAAATTATTTAGATTTTTATTTAAAGGGAATCGAGCTTGAACTCTCGTTGTCCTCTCTCGTTGAAACTTTTTTGAGTTAACAAACAGGAATTTGTGACAATTTGTGAAAAATTGTGAAAATTTGTGCAATTTTCCAAAAAATTTCACGTTACCAAACAGAGCTAATATTACTCTATGACTTCGCCAACGACACTGGTGAACAATTATTTTGCCATCATAATTCAGCACACCACCGCATCAACTACGTGCTCTTATATCACAGTTGGTATTTTTGAAAAGAGAACAAAGAAAGTATGAACCACCGTTGCAAAAGTTTGATACAATTGTACTTTTTTCTCGATACATTCGACTTGGCTAATGTAGCTACACAAATACACTTTTATAAAATTCGATAAATTTTTCTATTTTTAGTTTAATCATCACTATAGGTACAGCTAAAATTAGTGAAACGAATAATTGATTTATTTGTAACCTATCTTTTTTTTATATCTTGACTAAAAAGTCGTAAAGTGGCATTACCTACATTTCTGTAAAATCGGCATGTTTCCAGGTCACCTGGAAGACACTTTTTGGTTTTGTTAAAATGACCTATGTAGGTATTTCAATAACAATAAAAAAATCTTCTGATAAAAATTATTTTCCTGAAGAATGACAAACATTGAATTAATCCACTTTACCTTTTAAGTGAAGAATTAATTGTTTAGTAATGTTTCCAGAAATGTCAATTTATTTAGATTTACAAAGAGATAAATAAGAAGATTTATTTTAACGCTACTTTTCAAAATCCTTATACTGTTTCACACATCATTTTCGTCAAAAATGCAATTGCAAACGATATTTTTATGCAAAAGCATTTTTTTCCTAAATATAATTCGATAAATTCATATGTTCGATAATTTCAGCTGCGTTTTATTGCTAATTTATAACTAGCGCAGCAAAACAAGTACCAATAGAACGCTTTAGCCACTTTTCTGTACACTCTTTATTTCTGTGGCTGTGTTTGCAAATTAATCTTCCAAGTTTCAACTATGCATTATTTTATATGGCTTGCAGGTTCGTAAACGGCAAATGCGAATTCAAGAAAATTGATAAAAGTGATTTTCTGCTAGTAAAAAAATTGCATATTTGACGATGACGATATGATATATGCTTCAAAAATGACGATCAAATTGACGTTAATTTGACTTTTAAAAAAAACGAAATAAATTTGTATGAGAAATCTTCAAGATTTTAAGAATTTTAAATGTAAATCTACTTAAATGTTGGTTTAATGGTGGATTTTAACATACATGTTATGATTACTTTTTTATATTAAAAAAAGATGTTCTTATCTTGGTATCCTTCAAACAAAATTTAATTGTTGAAACAAAATCAAGGAGTACAATTCGATACACTTTTTAACTTTTGATACATTGTTGAAAAACGATTTTTCATCCCTGGTGTGAACCACATCATAATGGCCAATAAAATGAAGTGAAAAATATTTACCGTTGTCTGAAGGGTCAAAACATTAAACAAACACAAAATTTAAATTTTGATCAAGTTGCCTGTTTGTGTTTGCATTTGTATAGGTACCTACCTACATATTTTATTATTGGTGTTGTCACTTGTTATTTTATAGTTGGTGTATCAAAGTGCATTAAAATTCTTTTGTAGATAATTAGTGTTAGTGACGAATATAAAAGTATTAAACAATTCTGTTTTCATCATCGAGTTTATTTTTCTAGGATATTTTTGACATGTTATACCTACCTAGTGATCTGTGCCCACTGTACACATACTAAAGATAATCATTAGCGTTTTCATTTTTGTTCAGTTCTGCGCATCTGTCAAAATTGAGGTATTATGGTGGAAAAATGGTGGATCCAGGCCCCTTTACCTGTCTAATTTCAATATTTTGTTGTTGTTTCCAATGATTGTGCTGAGTTCCTGTGTGCACTCGAACACCCATTTTTAATTTTTTGACACATTCAACTTTGAAAACCTGCGCAATATATTATCTTAGATTTGTAAACTGTGATCAGTGCCTACGTTCCATAACTCTCGCATCGATAAAATTGGTAGAGTAACGTTGAAAAATGGAACAAAACTCACGAATTGTTTCAATTTTCGTCGTTTTTCGTTGAATTTTTCGATATGAGCGTTACAGAACGTAGGAACTGTTTAAAGCCCTTCCATACTATCCCACTGAGTATTAATACAAAGTGGAAAAAATTCCATGCTACTGCCAAATTTGTGAGAGAGAAATTTCTTTTCATTTCTTTACCACACACAACAGTTCAATTTAACCTTAATAAAAATGTGATGAAATGTGTGACAGAATTAGAACCATTTCTAAAAATTCTCATATATTAACACATGTCAAATCGTGTAGGCTGGGAATATCATATTTTGTTTCCACACTATTATACATGATTTGTTTCAAACTTTTTTGACATGTATTAATACTCAGTGGGATAGTGTGGAAGGGCTTTTACTAACAGAAATTGATCTAAACTTACTTGTTTGCACGTAGACGTTAAAACTTTTTGAATGCAATACATTTTTCGATCCGCTAGTTATTACATAAAATTTTGCTCTTTCGACGGCCCTGGCTACAGAGAACCGAAAAGATTTTCAATTTAATCAAACGTTCCTTCCGTCTCTCACTCACTCAAAATCCACATGTCACATGCGCATACTATAACAAAATTTATACCTCTAGCATGTATGTGGATTTGTGCTATATATATAAGATTTTTTTTGAAAGTATAGGTAGGTACCTATTTTGTTTTTTCTCTACTCTTTCTTTCCTATGTACGTAAATTTATCACAGCTGAAAATGACGTTTACACGAACATAAAGTGAAGCACCCATAGGAATATATAGAGTATAACATAACATACAGTGTACGTGAGAGCGCATTATATCATCATTCATATCAATCGGGCCAACTATGGGTGAGTGTGAGTGCAAGAAATCAAGCGAAATATAAGCGAAAAATAGAAACAAAATAAAATCTGTTGAATGCCAAATTCCACATTTGTAGACAGAGACGGACTAGTGTAGGTGGGGAAATAGTCTTTTTTTATTTGCTAGCTCAGAAGAGGATACTGATTACTGACTACTGAGCCATCAAGAAAAAAAGATGTGTGTTTCTTTTTAAACCCAGACTTATCAAAAGGAGCAACTTCCACTCGACTCGCTCAAGCGACAGTCTATGCTCAGCACTCTCCTGAGAGCTTAAAATACTTAGTAAATCCTAGTACGCAGCTGATGCGAAACGAAAAATCCCATACAAAAATGACACAACGAAATCATAAACGGAAAATTTCGTTCTGCTTTTCATTTTGCAGTACGCTTCTCGAATAGCGAAATTTATAATTGTAGCAGATTATTTGAGAAGTCTTTGCTCCTTTTTCGCACTGAATTAATTATAGAGACTATTAATTGTGAGCGGAAAAATGACATATTCGCCCATGTTCTACATTCCACTTATTGTAAGTTCACATGGCGAAATTGAATTTAGGTGTTCCAGTTTCCACAATTCGTTCGAAATGCTAATAGTGAATTCTAATTTCGAACATGAAAATTGATGGTCTGCATTTCGGTTCATTCCGTTTTCTAAACGTTTTCAATCCACATTTTTATGCGTTGTGAAATGCATTTGCAGATAGTTTTGTATTTCTTGGTACAAAATGTAAGCAAACTTTATGTTTTTGATTATTTATTTATTATTATTTTCGTAGGAAACATAAGAACATACGAATAAAAAAATTCAAAAATCATCAGAACCATTCATTCACGCCGTCGCGTCGGGCAGGTTTTTTCTCACAAAATTATTTGGCTAATTTTTTCTTTCGAGTTCCGCTTTCTTTTTTTTCCCTTATAAATGCCAATATGTTTGTTTACATTGTTGTTTTCATAGTTTCATCTCGTGCGACAACAATTTAAGGTTCCCCACACCAACGCGAATTTTCGGTGGCAACGACGAAAAAAATAGAAACGTGTTGTTTTCATTGACAACCACGTGTTTTTATTGTTGTTTTCATTGTCGCCACCGAATATTCGCGTTGGTGTGGGGGAACCTTTATGCGGTGTGAATTCATATTTTTGCACTAGCGTGCGTTAAAACATGGACAATAGTGCAAAAATAGGAATTCACCACCATCCGCCATTTTGTTTAGCTTGTAGGCTAACTGACTTCATATTTTATTGAAAGTTTTTCACAATTATCTGTGTTTGTTTGCAACCGCATATGCGTTATCATGTAAAACAAAACGATGTCTCACATCCAAAGAAAAGTTATGAGAATTATCCAATTCGTTCGTTTGCTTTGCTTTAAAAAAAAAAGTTGCAATTATTATTATTAATATCGAAAACTTGATTGATTGTTATTAAGCAAACAATTTTTCAATGTTGTCTAGTAGATATTAAATAAAAATAATTCTTATAGCAAGAATTTGCGATGCATTCCACACCGTTAAAAGAATTTATTTTTCTCGAAAACTTCTCTTACGATTTTGATTGAATAAAAGTCGGCACAAAAGATTCTTAAAAGTTAAAAACAAATTACTTGTCACAACTTTCAAAAACATATTATTTTGGATTTAAATAAAATTTCAAATTATCACAACTAATTAGGTATGTTGATTTTTAACAATTATTCTTCAGTTTAAACTATAAGTTCAATCCATGCATATTATGTCCAACAAGGTGCTATATTAATATATGTTATTATGTAGGTACTCAGTCAGATAACAATTTACCTACCTTAAACTAAACTACGTTTTTGAAAAATGCCATAAAACAAGGTAGACCTAGGTACTTAAGATTTTTGTTCGCGCCTTTGAGAAAATATCGTCAAAGGCATTTCGTCCCTGTAAAAAAAAACATTTGTATTTGTAACAACCGACACACTTGCAAAACTTATATTTTATTTTTCTTCTATAAATGTATCGCTGCAGCAAAGCAACGTCAATATAAATATGACTAACCAACTACTACACTGATATCACAACTGTTTCATACATACACACTTCATACACACATAGCTGGTATTTCTAAGAAGAGAGTAATGAAAATATGAACCAAAACAAACAGCCCAAAAAATTGTGAGAGAAATGTTTAATTCACTTAAGGTTCAACACACATCACATATTTATTTCCTTACAAAATCTTTTAGTTTCGACCAAGTTGTGAGCAAGTAAAAACTTTAAGGTACGAAAAAGGTGCTGTGTATGGACCCTTTAACATTTAATGCAGAGTAAAAAGAAAAACACGAAATTATAAATACAGTTGCACGACGCACGTTCGGTGTGTTAGATTGTGTAAGCATTTTATTTCTCATTGTATTTTCTTGTTTTTAAATATTTCGTTTTCGCTTGCTTTTTTTTTCTCTTGCTAGGATTCCTTTGATTGACTTGACTGAGTAATATTAAGATATTATAAGGAGCTTCAGTTACACAGTTTTAATTTAACGTAGTTTAATAATAGAAAATTTCAGAAAGTGTTGGAGTGTTTAATTTTTGTGATATTAATTAAGTTATTGGGTTGTGTTCGTTTAATATCATACCTACTACTACATTTTATAAGTATAGGTATGCATTGTGCATTCACAGATTGTGGTAACGTGAGAAGTTTTTCTTTGTCAATATTTCAAATTCCAAATGACCACCGACGAGAAATTTGGAAAAAACATTCTCGGGTGACGACTTTTAAAAGTAAGAGGCCCGCTTTTTGCGAGAAACACTTTTATTCCAAAGATATACTAGAGAAGGGAACAATGAAATGCCTCCAGCCATATGCAATTCCTATGTCCTCTCCAACTGTTTGTAAATGTACTGAGAGTGTAGTCGATGACGAATGCTACAAAATAATTATGAAATCAGGGATAATCAAAAATAAAGAGAAAGTATTGCTTTCGAAAAATACGTCTACGGTAAGTTCTATTGCTTGGAGAAAATTATGCATTGGTGTGTTGGGTATACATATCAATAATTTTACTGAAATGATAAAAGATCCATACCTACATAATATAGGTATAAGTTTATAAGTACAGGGTGAATCATTTAAAATTCGAGAGAATGTTAAGGCATGTAGAGAAGAAAAATCGTATGGGAAGGATATTTTCTACAAAAACTACTTACCTAGGTTGAAATGTTGGACTAAAAATTGAAAAGAGCATTGAATATTAAAAACAAAAATAGTACCTTCACAAGAGAAAATACGCCCCCATTCTTGTCTGGTCTTAATCTACACCCGTTGTTTTTTTGGCATCTTACCTAAGTAGAATAATAATATAAGAATATTTAATTAACCGTTAATGGCAATTTACATACGTAGGTACGAATCTACCAAAAATTGGCAAACTATTTGCAATTGTTGAGGTTATTAATTTTGGAATATTTTTTACCATTATCATCTAATAATGCATACCTACTCACATATTTCATAAGTTTTAACTTTAATGGTTTATTTTTCAGACAAAGGATAACATATTAAATACGGCTAATAAAACAGTAGTGCAAGGAGGAATTAAAATGAAACCTACAGTAATACCGCATCGCTTTAATTGTGAGCAACTGCCGGAGTATAAAATTATTAAAAATCCAACGCGACCTTTCGGAGAGAAAACCTATTTAAAAAAAAAGTTGGTAAATGTCTTGCCAAATTCCGTCGCCATAGTTCCCGTAAAAACTAATAATGTGTTAGAACGGCCCAAGTCGTGTAATAATAAAATGACATCAGAATTATCGAAATCCAGTATAAGCATTGCAGACCAAATGCCAATCGAAAGCGAACATAAGGAAATAGAATGCCTTGAGGCAGTTGTGAAATACACAAGTCAGATGCAAAGTATAGTTAAGCAAAAAGGAGGTCTAGATTCTTTTATACAAGCAAACACCCATTTGATAAAACTGTTGGATAAGGTTGTTTATGAATGGTTCCAGCGTGCACAAAGGCGCATAGAAATTGGTGTGATTACCGATAACTTATTTATACAAAAGGCCCTAGAATCTAAGCAGATCTTTTGCATTCAAAATTTTGATCCAGATCATGATTGGCTGAACAAATTTAAAACCAAGTACAACATAACAGATTTGGACATGAGACTATTGCACATTCAAAATAATATTTTTCCACCTTCGGTGGATATTTATGAAATAGTTTTGCATGTTTTAAAACAAAATCCCATAACAGAATACTTTTCAAATACAACCCCCAATCATAATACGATATTAGAGAATGAAAATAATATTGAAATGCAAACAGAAAATGAGATGATTCCAAAAACGGTAAACGCGAGACCAGATGAAGATACTGATATGGAAGTCCCGATAGCAATTTCAAATGACGAACAAGCAAGGCTTCATCTTAAACCACTAGAAGAATATGTTTTACTAAAGGACAATTTTCGAGCGCTAGGGCTTATTTCTCAATTAATCGACATTTTTTCCGCTGAAATAAAAAAATAAGATACATAATAATTAGTTTTGCAGAGTGACTTATGCATACATAATAATTATTGAAGAATTATTGAAGGTACTATTCTACACTAAAAAATAATGTATTAAATAAAAAAAGAAAAGACAATGCTTTAATGAATCTTTACCGCCATATTATTCACTCGATTAAACCAGTTAAAAAACCTAAATCCGGATGTAAATTCATATAAAATCATTGTATATACACAAGGTTTATGTTTTAAACTGGATTAATGGAGTTAATAATATGGCGGTTCGTATTGCAATGTTTGATATCAAAAGTTTAAAACTTATGAAAGTTATAAATAAAACTTTGGAGGTACTTGAGCCTTAGGTCTATAGAGTAAATTACGAAAGACTTGGCAATTGGAATAATGTTTTACTAAGACATTTACTTATTCAAATAACGATGAATGTTAATATGTACATATGTATAGATACCTACACATATTTAAAAAAAAATATTCGAAAAGAAATAAAATCATAAATAAATTTAGTAACAAAAATTATATTCGCAAATAAATTGACTTATTTATTCGTTAAACGTATCGTTTCAAAACTAAATAAATTTAATTTATTCGTTATTAAGTAAAAAAATGAATTATAAAATAAAAAATTATTTGTTCTATTAGATTGCTATTTTATTTTATTTAGTATATAATTTCAGCCTTTAAAATTACGCCAGCTGTAAAATAAAAATAATTTATGAAACATTTAAAAAAATCTTATAATTCATTTCAGCTACCAAAATTTAAATTTATCTTTTCGCATTTTCGATTGATGTCAAAATGTCAGTTTTTCTTATGAAAGGAATACAAATTTTCTTATGGATATTTTTCAGAATCGTTCCAGATATGTTCACATGTATCAATCGAAAAGGCCGTTAGAATTCTAATAAATAAGTAAGTTTAATTAATTCAGCAAATCTCGGAATTCTTATTCGGACGTCAGATTTAAATAGAGCTACCAGAAAAAAAATTACAATTTTAAAACTATTACTAAAAAAAAGTTGTTTGGTAACTTTCAACTGACAAAATTGTCAAATTTCTATCAGACCTTAAAATAATTTTCAATAAAAAAAACAAAACACATATTATAATACATAAGTATTCATTTTGCAACTGTTTGGATTTTTAGGTATACCTACCTATGTACCTACATTTAACAAAATTTCAGGATTAAATTCTAGGAAAAACAATTTAACTTATATAGCTAGTTTCATTCACGAAAAGATTTGGATTTTTTGTCAAAAGACGTGCCCTTTTCTTATTTTAAGAGTTTCATTGCAAGAAAAAGAGCAATTTTAGGTCAATTCTCAACACGAAAGAAAAGCTCTGTCACGGTGTGAGAGATTCGATCTGAATACAAAGCTATTTCTATCAAATGAAAAAATATTTTGTTGTTTGTTGTGAACTTGTGTCGGCTAGTGCTAAATTAAAAAAATAATAACCTGCAATGTTTGGTTTACTTCTTTCAATACAAAAGTCAAAAATCAAATGACAGGTATGTCAAACTACTCAAAAGAGTTTCATTCAATGATTTTGAGAGCCATTTTTTTAAATTTTAATGAAACTTGCTAATATGTACCTTTATTATTCGTCGTCATAAAAACGTGTGGGATTTAAGGTTCCCCCACACCAACGCGAATTTTCGGTGGCGACGACGAAAACAATAATAACAACGTGTTGTTTTCATTGACAACCATGTGTATTTATTGTTGTTTTCGTCGTCCGCCGCCGAAAATTCGCGTTGGTGTGGGGGAACCTTTAATCCCTTTCCAAC
Source organism: Epistrophe grossulariae (assembly GCA_929447395.1). Taxonomy (NCBI): domain Eukaryota; kingdom Metazoa; phylum Arthropoda; class Insecta; order Diptera; family Syrphidae; genus Epistrophe; species Epistrophe grossulariae. Next base: position 132,307,676 of record OV839568.1, on the reverse strand, counting down.
TTTAACATTGATAAGTTTTTACCCTGTGGCACTTCTTCCCATACATACCTAAGCCAACAAATTCGAATACCAACACACAATCAACACAAGCACAACTCATGATAGTCTAGGGTTTAAAGCTCGCTATACCTACTTATTCGAAGAAAACGAAGCAGAAATTCCAAAAACCCCAAACTCAAGAAGACCAACTCATCTCACTCGTAAAGACTAATTTAGGTGTACTTTTCTGATGGTCGAAAAGACCTTTTCGTCTCTTCAGTGTTATTTTGGGTAGAAATTTCTGCAATCATAATACCTATATATAACTACCTACTATGTGGATGAGTATGTAATGCTTGTTTAGTTCATCGCAATAGTCCATACCTTATACATCATGGGCCGAACTAGCGACGACGAGAGAGTACAGACCTAAGTAGAAAAACTGTCAAGCGATCAGACGTCGATTGTAGCATTCTATATAGCCAAGCAAGTAGCTAAGGCAAAGTAAGCCAAAGCAACCCATCTGTTCGAGTACGAGTAGGTCTTCCATTTTCATTGAATTCTTGTGTATCTATACGATGACGCCGCTTCTAGTCGTGCCTAAAGTGTTTTAAGGCCAGTTCGCTGTGCGGTTCTACTTTAGAGGCTATGGTTTGCTGTATATTGTAGATATAGAGGTACGTCTATGTAGGAATGCTTTATCTAAAAGTTCCGTTGAAGCGACTATATGGCTTGCTTGGCTGGCTGGGGACTTATCGTGTTGTGTTCCTCTCTCTGAGGGTTGTTTAGGTAGTGTGCGTTCGAATGGTGGGCACGGGACCTGTTTTTGTTTTGAATGAGTCTCTCTTTGTGAGTTCAATAAGTAATCAGTTTCTCAGCAAACATGTGGAAGGTAAGAAGTTTTGTTTTGTGTGTGCTGCTCTCAGGCTTTAAAAATAAGGGTAGACTACGATCGGCCAATTTTGTATTTTGAAGCCTGAATATTATTTCTTAAAGATGAAGTTCGATAATTTCAAACTAAAGTCAACATTTTTTATTAATAATTAATTACAGTTTGACGAATGCAATGACTCCAAGGCCCGTAATCGGCTATCACTTGAAGCTAGGGTTCAAGCTATTCAGGCTTATGAAAAGACCCCTAATTATTCGAAGGTTGGTCTAATGTTCAAATGCAGTTCGAAACAAATACGCACAATTGTAAAAAACAAAGACCAAATAATGGCCCTATATGCATCGCTACCACGATTAACTTCTGAAATTCCTGAAAATGATAAACCTAGCAACAAAAGAAGACTTAAAAAAGTGTCTTTACTCGGAATTGTGATGTATGAATGGTTTTTGAGGGCTCGTCGTAATCCAAGTATTTGTATAATTTCATACAAACTCATTCAAAATGTAGCCATTCAAGTTAAGAAAATCCTGAATGTCGACAACTTCTTTCCCTCCAGTGCTTGGCTGCTCCATTTTCGTCAAAAATTTAACATATCAGATTCGGATATGAAAGTCCAGTCGAATGATCCAGGACCAACAGAAATGGATATCGAAGAAATCGTTGCCGATGTTGTAATTAGAGAAAAGAGCAACAAAAACTGTTCTCAGCAAAGTTCTTTTGGCGCATTTGGATGTTATGATGATTCCTCAACAAGCAGTTGTACACAACCTTTGGCAATAAATACAACCGAACAGATAACTTGGACAAGACGTGATATCACAACGAGTGAGAGTGATGATGAAGAACCACCCCCTAAATATCCCAAACTTGAGCCGATTGATGTCATTGAAATCGAAAGTGATGTCGAGGGTGATGACGTCAATGAAACCACAGAGAGTAAAGTTGACATAAAATCTATCGATCAGGCTTTGCAGCATTTAAAACCCTTGGAAGATTTTGCACTCATGAAGGAGGACTACCGCGTAATTGGATTGATTTCACAACTTGAGGTTATCTTAAAAAGTTCGAAAAACCAATAGGATAGGATCAAAAGGCGAATGCTCATATTTGTTAAGAACTCTGTTTCAGTTATGAGTAATGTAGGTATACATATGTACATAATATTGTTGTCATGTAATCCAATTAAAAGTTAAGACCTTATTTTAACGAATTTATTTAAAGTGAGAATAAAAATAACTTAATAAAACGACGCATTCTTTTCTTTTGCTTAATCTTTAGATCTTATAATTTTAGGAAATGTGGTTAATTTTTATTTATTTTACCTTTTTCCAATAACATTACTTGTTATTTCTAAAATTGGTGTTATAAACCATGAACATGATAGGTATGTTAATTTGAATTTTTTATAAGTAGGTAGCAGTGTTTTTTGAAAAAGTGCATAACTAACTAAGCAATTTTTATGAACAAATAAAAGCAAATAAATATTATGATTTCCCATGCTTTTTCTCTAAAACAGGATAAAGTAATTCTTACTTGCAATAAAAAGGTTTCTCAAAAAAAATGAATGAAAATCTTATTTTTCTCAAAAACGTACCCACAACTTTTTTTTTAATTCAGTAATTTTTTTTTATAAAAAGGCTACCATTTGATAAAAAAAATTCAAAAAATGGTTTATAGGTATGGTAAGTACCTCTCATAGAACCATTTTTTTGATTTTCCATTTTTTTCAAAAACGATTCAACTGATTTTGTGTAATTTTTGTATACCTAGGTAGATTATTTTAAAAAGAAAAGTTTTAAAAGTATCGTATCTAGGTACCTACATACATATACCAAAATTTTCCGAATTTTATTTTTGGATTTTTAAATCAAACTTTTTATAAAAAATAATTGTGTTAAATCAATCAATTGGCAGGCAGGTACCTACCTATATTGATTTTTTAACAATTTTTTAGTCTAGGTAGGTATGTACCTATATTGTTCATACATATTTATGTATGTACTCAAATAACACATAATTACAAAGAATTTTTTCCGGAAAAATAAGTATAATTTCTGTACATATTCGGCATCCTGAATCTGAAAATGAAACCCATTTTCGTCGATTTAAGTTGAACTTAATTTCTTAACTATCACTTTATGACATGGAAAAAGTACCCCTTAAGAATTTAAGTTCAACTTAAATCGTTATGTGTAGTATCAGCAAACGGGCCTTAATCAATTTTGTCCAATGTATCGTAGTTGTTGCAGAATCTTGAAGAGAAAATCAGTTTTTGTATGGAGCCTTATGCAATTTATTTTTGTTTTTTTGCTCTCCTGTAAAATTTGCGAAAGTGGACTTAGCAGTTTTACGTATTTTGCCGACGATATGGATACTCCTATAGAATAAAAACTACCATACGGCAAATAAAAATAAAATTATTCTTTAAAAGCAAAATAATCTTTCTCATGAAAATTGGTCGTTTGGCAGATGGTACACTAGAATAAATCCAGCTGTAAAAAATACTTGCTCTCAACCTAGAAATATAATGTTCAGATAGCTTAACTCAAATATTTTCATTCCTCATAGCGTTATTGCTTTCGATTTCACACAATCAAATTAAAAAAGAATTGTTTCTTATTTCTCAGCAGATTCTAACAAGGACTCATGTAAGACGATTACATGATTATGTTGTTAGAAAATAGGAAAGCTTATAGAAAAATGCTGTTTCCTATTTTGAACACTATTAAATAAGGTGTTCGAAAATAGGAATATCAATTCTTTTCAGAGTTTTGGGTACACAAAATTGAAGACAATGCTCGCGTTCGGGGATCTATCCAATGGGTGTCAACCTATCCCAAAAATGTTCGGATACGTTTGGTTGTTGTTGCATCAGCTGTTTTGTCACAAGGGATTACAACAACACAAACCTATCCGGATAGCTTTGGATTGATCCCCGAACGCGACCAATGTATTTTCGAACAAAAAAAATAAAAAAAAAATAAAAAATGAAGCAGTTGCTTATTCTTGAACACATGTTCGGAATAAGGAAATTCGACAAAAATTGGTTTCTCATTATCGAATAGTTAAAAAAACATGTTAATGCTATTGCAGATTTTCTTCAAATATTAAAAGGCATATTATACCTATTTGATAAATAAAATATTTGCAAGCACTTACCTTCAAAATTTCCTTACTAAATTGGTATTTTTCTGAAGAGTAAATTTCCTTCACTGAGTTTTGTTTTTTTTAATATTCTTTGAACTCTAAACAACTGAGTTCATAATTTAATTTAGTTATCAAAATAGATTTAACAGTTTCGACCTTCATTTGGGTTTTTTTCATTTGTGCAAAAACTCATTCTGTAGGAGCATTTAACAAAATAAAAGTGTACCTACACGTTAGCATCATTTTTTTTGTCATTGAATTTTGCTTTAATAGGTATTTAATATTTATGTTATTGTTTTTAAGAATTTGTACGAAATAGTTTCCCGAGAGTTCACGCTAAGTATTTTTAATAAAATTTAAAGAATCGTACTTTTAGAAAACCTTTTGTGAAGTGAAAATTTTTTAACACACAATACAACTGAAACCGTGCAGAATTTTGTGGAATTGGAGAGGGAATGTACCACAAAGTATTTGTACTGATTTGAAAGAGAAAATAGAAAAAACTACGAAATTATCTATAACGATTTTAGCAAAGTGTTCGGTAATTTGGGTTGTTTTGTTCGAGAATAGGTGCCACTACCCTACTACGTTTTTGGTGGAATAAAATATAGACTCCCAAAAGTCGTAATTAAATTATTTCTTTTAAAATTAGATGAATAACCTATATACGAATTACTTAGGTATACCTATCTAAACTATTCAGACTTTAAAACCACAGTGTGATCTCACATAAGAGCAAATTCGTGCGCGTGCATTTTTTTAAATTTTAAATTAGAGGTCAATAGGTCATTGAGTGAAAGCTTCATTAAAATAATTTAGTACTGCAATTGAAGCAAATTGACAAAAATAAATTGGTTACCTAGGTAGTACTTAAAATGTATTGAAACTTACCAAGTCTTGTGATTTCCACTTACTCATTTCAGGTTCTCCCTCATTGAATAATCAGAAACAAAACCGACAAATGAAAATGTTCCTACTTAAATCAGTCTTTTTTCCAGTTCCTTGACAATTCAGTACCTATTTATATTGGATGGTTTTATTATCCTATTCCGCCAAATTTCGCCTTCTTTAAAACTGGTCCATACACTATTAATGAGTTTAAAAAAAAAAATTGCTTAACATAACTACTAAATAGATATTAATCACAAACACACCCTGTGTTAAATTTTCTGCAAACAAAAACAAACCAACATCCAATGTAGGTAGTGAAGAATTAAAAGATGTACCCCCTACAGGTATAGATAGGCTCACTCCACAAATTTCATTTCAACCGGTTAATCGTAAATCCAAAATAGCTGAATAGCTGGCAACAATACAAACGCAGAAAAGTAAATAGCTGCCTAGTATATAAATCCCAGAGCTATATAGATGCCAGTCATGAGTCACCCATACAAAAATATAAATCATGCATACAAATATAAGAGTAACCTACTCTTTGGCTCTGTACGATTCTCTTGTCATTTAGCTGAATAGCTGACATTATGAATTTGTATTGCGCCAGTAAAATACATACGATTCGTCAAACGGTAGATACAGAAACCTTCAGTCATTGTTAATTCTTCTCGCATGTTGCTTTTCGTAGAAATTATTCCAATTTTCTGCATACAAATTTGTTGTATACTTACATACAATTTTACCATCCCTTAAAGTGTGCGCGTTAAGAATGCAGTTACAGGAAATTGATATTGAAAAACGCAAACTACTACTACGGGATTTCCAAAATGGCTTGACCCGTTTGCAGGCAAAGGAAAATATTGTAAAGAAATTTGGTGATTGCGTGGGGTACGGTGAACGAACTTGCGAGCGTTGGTTTACAAAATTTAGACGTGGAGACTTTGACCTAGCACAAAAACCACGTGATAAATCAAGTAAAAAAAAGAGTGACTACACTAGGAAAAAAACTAAAAGGTCTACAAAAACAATCAAAATTAGTGAAGTCAAATTTAAGCAACAGGAATTGCCAGCTACAATGAATGTTGAAAAAAATGCAACTCTTCAGAATTTATTTAAATCCAAAACTGAGCTTACTATTTCTAAAGTACCAGTTAATAATGTTGCTGGAGTGGTGAAAAAACCGGAAATGGAATCGAATATAATCACAAAACGTTTAATAGCTTCACCTAAAAGACCAATTCTTTTCCACAACGAAGAGACGTCTAAAGTTTCGAAAGAAACGAATGAAGTACCATTTGAAATGCCGAAATTAAGGCCACGTAGACCTCGTTCTAAAGGGATAGAAATTCAACTTCCAGTTAATGCTGCCAAGCGAATGAATCCACAAACTCTGACCGAAAGTCACAGCATTGGAGAAGGGATAAAAGTATCAACAAGAAAAGAAACAGCTAAGAATACTGTCACTGAGTATCCTGCCTCCAAAGAAGTTACAGTTCAGTTTCAAAACCTGAGCCCAGAAGTTGCCAAGAATACAGTGCGGAAAAAAACTAAAGCAGTTGACAAACGGTATACACAGCCACAACAGAAACCTCAAAACTCGATCCTAAAAATTGCGAATGTTGCTCATATAGAAAGTATGAGTCCCGAAAAAAATAAGAGTATTGATCAAACTATTCCAGAAGTAGTACCAAGCAAGCGTGAAACACTTCCTCAGACTTCGCCCCTGACTAACCAAAAAGGAATTATTTACCTCAATCCTCAAGAAATATTTCGACAAAGTTTTGGTGGCTTTGAGAATTCACTAAAACGACCGAACCCCTACATGAAATCGCCTTATCAAATCCAGAAAAATTCAAAACCATTGGTACATACACATCAAAACTTACCACCGCCAGAAAGAAAAGATTCTGTGATACTATGCGACAGCGATGAAAGTGAAGAAGATATTATATTTCCTGAAAATATTCGTTTGCCTGCACCGAGAAACAGAACCGATACCACATACACCACATATTGGGATATTGAAAGTGGGAAACAAATACATTTAAATCCCGTGGAACCGGTACGTTATTACAATAATTTTCTTCTCACATTATTTATTTCCGAGTTTGAATTTCATCCCTACAGATTCTACCAAAGCCTGCAATACCAGTGATAGAAATCGACTGATTGAGACTGAATTAAAATGATTTTTGCAACAGATGAACAGAACGGGTGTTTCGTGATATCTGCTGTACCTATGTTATTTTCTGAAATAAAAAATTCTATATAAGTTAAAAAAAATTGTTAATTTTTTATTGTGAAATGAAAATATTGGAAGTTATCATCAACACGTCTTCTTAAAAAGTAGGTAGAACAACTTTATTTGCCTCGAGAAATAATGTAACGAGGTCTTGTTCTGGTCTGTTAATATTAAAATGGCAAACCAAACCCGAAAAAGAACTATGAAACATTGTCAGTCACCCAAAAATAAAAACAAAAATCACTATGTCTAGGTACCTATAATTTAGATTCTACAAAAAAGTTAAACATTTTCGCGTAGTAAAATAAAATTTTTTTATTAAATTTAAGTGGATAATTTAATTCTTATTTCATACCGACATGGGATGATAGTAGGTAGGTATGCTCAATCACTTCTATAAATCTTCTCTTATTTGAATGCCATCTGTTCCGGTCAAAAGACTTTTTTGCTTCTCGGCTTCTTCCTCTGCTTCGAGTACAGCTGAAAAAATTTTCCTCTTGACCGTGCGTTGGAAAACTTGTGGCAACTGGTTTGTTGATGCGAACATGGCATCGAAAAACATTTTTAAACTATTATCCATACTTCCATTGTTTAGCGCATTTGGTAAAATAATATCTTCATAACTTTCCGTGTCTGAATCTGAGTTAAATTCTGAGCAAGGTTCTTTAGTTGGTTGAAGTGTTGAATTTGTTTCGAGTTCTGTGACACTCTCGGCATCATCTTTGGTTTCATTCCAATATTGTATTGTTGTGAATTCCCGATTTTTTGTAGTCTCGTTCATGTTTAAAGATTTGTCATCTTCTATGTCTTCATTTCTTTCTACTTCAATTTCAGTATTTTCTTTGAAAACGGGAAAAGAAGATTGGTTTTCTTCCGTATGTTTTATTAAATATGGGTCAATAAATTCCATATGTTTGAAAAACATGCAATAATTTTTGTTGGGATTCTTGTCAGGGTTTTTCCGATATGCAATGTATGCATCGCGAATATTCTTCCACACAAACTTCGCTATTTGACCTTAAACAAGATAATAAAAAATTCGAAGAATTAAATTTTTAATTAAAAACAATTATTACCTAATTTAAGTAGGTACATATAAAACTCTTTTTTTTTCAAAATTCTCTATATTTTTTTGTTATTTAAACTGAAACACCCTCTTCTTCACTTAAAAATAAGACACCATTTCGTCCTTCTCACACATTTGTATACTTATTATAATTTTTACACAGAATACAATGTACAAACTTACCTCTCTTGATGCCACACTGTGCTGCCACTTGATTCCACACATCATTATTTGACTTAAAGTTAGCATTATTTGGGTCATATAAAGATTTTTGAGCTCGAACAGCGGCAATTAGCCCATATTTTTGTTTTGAACTACTTTTTTTACTTTGTTTCGGCATAATTAATTAAGGTATTTACTATTATGAATGTACATAATATAATAATTTTTAATACTAATACAACAAAACTAAATGCAAGAACTTTTCCCTGTAACAGTTTCTGATGCTCTCTCAAAGAAAACAAATTAATGAGTGCAGTAGAGAAAAGTGGAGTTGGTGAGTACGAGCTGGATTGCAGAGAAGAGCGAAGAGCATTAATAAGTTATTATTTTTTTGAGAATGTACTTTGTCCAGTGTTACCGTGGTAGGTACCTACATTTTTTTAATCTTGCAGGAAATATGCATTTCCAATTTTGATCAAAACGACACAATAGATTGTTTTTTTTTTGTACATCTAGGTATATTCGCAAAATAATTGGCATTCAAAATTTCATCTATTTGAGATAAACAAAAACTTTGGAATTTGGATAGTTTAATTAAATACCTACAATATAACTTTGATTATTTGTATTAGCTAAGTTTACTCGAAAACTTTTCCAACAATCCCTTCATGTTGCTAAAAATTAATTTATCAAAGTAGAATTTTCCTTCCTGGATTTGCTCATGCTTATGGAAATTTTTAACCAAAGAGTTAAAATAAGAATTAATTTTCTCTTGCAATGGGTTTTTATTTTTTTTTACACGTACACGTCAAACTCACACCATAGAGTTCCTATATTATTATATTAATAATATTTACACTATATGCGTCACACGATACATGAAAGATGAAAAATATGAGACCATTTAAAGTGCAATCGACAAGCCAACCACGGAAGAGAATCTGTAACCGTATCACATCACAAAATCAAATCAATATTGATCATCAAATCCAAATAAATTAATATAAATCCATTTATTTTTCATTTTAAATTAACTTTTTTAATATAGAAAACTAACATACTCTAAGCTTTGAACAGTTATAATAAAATTGCATCTGCAAAGTGAATTTCAATTTTCTTGAATATTTATTTTCTAATCCGCCACTGTTAAATTGGTTTGAGAGGTGTAAGCATATACATAATACATATGCATATGGAATAATAAAATTGAGTTTTTCTTCAGAAGAAATTGTAAGCAAGAGCAATTTTATTTTCTCTTTAAAGTGCTTTGTTTTTGTTTTTTTAATGTTAGAAAAGAGTTTTAGTGCAAATATGGGTTCTCGCGTAGTCGAGTGGGGAGCGAAGTGTACGCTATTTTGTACTACACAGTACACACGCACGTAAAGCTGAACGGAAAAGAAAATAAATTTCTCAGTTGAGCTAAACTGAAATGTTTTTTTTTTAGTGCTTTTGTGTCGTATATTTGCACAACGACGGAGCTAGTTGTAGTCTAAAAAGGCTATACTAGAAGGGCACTCATATTATTGTTGCAAAAAAGGATCAAATAAATTAAATATACAAGCTGACTATACTTTGTATATATGTAATTATTTTTGTATGTCTTTCTTGAAATATATGCCTTTTGATTTTTCCCTTTTACTGTTATGGAGATTTAAATGAAACGAATGTTTGACAAGGTGAAAAATAACTTTAAACGCATCTTGTTAAGCGGTTAGTTTTCCGTTTATATGGTCAAACTTCGATGGTTGTAAGCTATTTCTGTTGGCAATTAACACCTCTGTTGCTTTGAGATACATATACACCAATGTCTTTTTCAATTGAATTTTTCAACTGTTCCAATCTTATTGTTTCAATCAAATATGAAAGAACTATCTACTCTAAATTACACCCTACCAAATCACGCCTTTTATAAAATTGCCGTGTCAAACATTAATCACTTTTGAAAAGTAATACGACAAAATACTTTGTATATATGGACATGGTGTGTTTCGTGTTTACTCCCTTATGAAATCGGGAATAGAAAATAAACAACGAACAAATAACTCGGAACGGAAGGGAGTGCATCTTAGAGAGTACTCCGAAAGTCACAAAAATTAAATAAATTCATACTGATAAATGATGCGCTGATGCTTTCACAAACCATCAGTTTCGGTAGCCATATTGGCATTTTAAGTTCACAAAAAAATAAAAATCAGTTACTTTAAGACAATTTTGCGAAAAATAGATGTGAGCCTCATGGCGCTGAAACAACTAATCTACCCCTGTAAATTCTCAGTGTTCAACCACTTTTCACTTTTTGAACAACAGTAGATCTATTATTTTTCGCTGAGGCATTATACACAGTGCTGTCGTTTTACAGTACTGTTCGATAGGTCAAAGTAAAGGTACTAACTTTCTCCTCTCATTTTTACTACCATATTATTTTAAAGAATTTACTGTTTTGAAGTTCCTACACACCAACGCAAATTTTCAGTGGCAACGACGAAAACAGTAATATCAACGTGTTGTTTTCATTGACAACCACAGTTGTTTTCATTGATAACCACGTGCTATTGTTGTTTTCGTCGTCGCCACCGAAAATTCGTGTTGGTGTGGGTGAACCTTTATATAGTTTATCAATAAAAATATAGTATTTGTTAATCTATAAGCTTTTAGTTTTTAGAGATCCGGTTCAGATCCTCTTAATAAAACAAACAAGATCACAGTAAAAGCTGTGATATATAACCATCTTTCTTTCCCTTATTATATAATAGCTGCATTTAATTATCTCCATGATCTGACCAGGATCAAATTTTTACACTTTTTTTCTGGATCTATTTCATGATCCAAAATCTAGTACTTTTTATTATTATTATGGTAAGGTGTGTAAGCTGTAGTGTAAGGAAAAAAGCCAACAAAAACATGAAAATATACAAACACAATGCAAAAAGAGACGGATATATACCCTGACTGTCACTGTAATCCTGTTTGTGTTATTATGGGGATCTGATCCAGATCAAATCAGCTGTTTTTATCACAAAAATCCGAAAAATTTTAAGATACCTTTCAGATTTATTTTGGAAAACAGCTAGTTTGTTCATCTGCTGTTTTTTCCTATAGAATTACAACAACACCAACCAATCCGGATTGCTTTTAAATTCTGCTCAAACACGACCAATGATAATAACCGCTTAACTGACTCTGCGTACATTACCCTTCAAGTATTTTCACTTATGTTTTTACTTTTTTTTAAATTGTCGCACTATCTGGAACTGACACGACAGCTCAGATTCTTGTGTTACCCACAAGTTCTCTGTTTGTTCTTCAGACTTTTTATTTGACAAGAGTATTAAGAGAAAATCAGTAAGCGAGAAAGGGACAACATGTTTGCAGAAATTCCTCACCATCTCAAGCAGCCTAAACTCATGTATATTGACTTTAATAAAACTATCTTGCTCAGTTACATTTGGCATTTGCACTTTATAGAAGCGAAGCTACTCGCAGTACACTCACAGAAAACCACCTTGTTCTCAGTCAAATAAAATTTTAATACGTTTGTATGCATGTGTAATGTGTATATTTAAATTGTTTTGAAAAGAACTCCGTTGGTTTTATTTATAAGTGCTTCCACTTGTTGACGGCGATTTTTAAAAAAATAATAAATTAGACCTTTACCTTTGAGAGAGGTATGTATTCAAAGAAAATACCTATAGGTATTATAGATTCAAAATAGCTTTTAACGGCCTTTAGTGCACGTAGGTACGATAAATGTTGATACCTAATCCTTAGAATCAAAATATAATTATGTTAACGACTTTGTTATTTTTTATTGGAGATTCATGCCTTATTTAACTAATTATGCTTACATACCTAGCTACGTCTTTGTTTCATTTTGGAATATGATTGTAAATAAACAAAGTAGATACTCATACATACATATATGAAATAATACGCAATATAATTTTTTTAATAAATTAAATTTGTAACATCACTGCCTACGTGCAAATTTATAAGAAATGGATTCAGAAGCCAGAAAAAATTCTTATAAATATAAAATATACTTATTTTTCGAGTAAATTAAAACTTGAAGGTCAAAGAGAAAACCTATCATCTTTTTAAATTACTAAACGATACATGAAATCCCGTCTTTTTTTTCAAGTTGTAATGAAAAATTCCGCTAAAGTGGAAACACTGTCAGAAAAAAATGGATATTTTTGTATGTATACTTTATTTAGTATAATTTAAGAGAGCATACTTACTGTTGAGCATAACAAATACTTGTATATTCTATTCCATTGCAATCTTCATCAAAAAGACAGAGTGGTCACAGTATTTATTTATTTATTAATCCTTGGTCAAAATAAATACAATTCAGTTTAAGTAAGATCTTTTCAATAGTACCTAATGCTGAAGTTATAGATATCAGCTAAGATAGTGATTAGAAAAAGTGAGTGAAAACAGATGATAAATTATGTATAGAACACTATTCAGCGTTTAGAGATTTTTTTAAAGAGAACATTTTTTTTACAGAAACTGGAGTTCAACAATTTTTTGCTCACTCAGCTAAAATTTAATACATATATAGATACATATCTACAGACACATTCACATACCCTATTTTGCCAGTGCTGAACTCTTAGCAGAATGGAGAAGGTAAGAAATTGAAATTAAAGTATAGGGTGCATCAAAACTGAACATGCATTGGCAAAAAATTATTAGTTACTTACCTACCACAGTACACATATTAAAGGTAATGGTGCATATTCATAGTCGTTTTTAGACCCCAGTTTATCTTAGCCTGGAGTTTATCCAATGTAAATTAGATAGGATAAACCCAGTATTTTTTTAGAAACAACTTAAACAGTGACTATGAATATGCCCCAATATATTGCGCAGGTTGTCAAAGTTGCAATTGTCAAAAAATTAAAAATGGCTGTTCGAGTGACCACGGGAACTCAACGCGCATCATTAGAAACAACAACAAAATATTGAAATGAGACAAGGAAAGGGGCACTGAATCCACCATTTTACCACCATAATACCTCGATTTTGACAGATGCGCAGAACTGAACAAAAATGATAACGCTAATGATATTACCTTTAATATGTGTACTGTGCCTACCTACAACATTTTAAAAATGGTAGATATTTTTTTTAAATAATATTGCTTTTGTTTAGGTAAAGCTTTAAGCTATTCACATTTTCTGTGGTCTTATTTCTGAAACTAACTTGCTTTGGCTGTTTTATTTGATTTTATTCCAGACTCAAATGCATCTTAAAAAAAATGAAGATATTGGAGTATCTTATTATGATGTGGACTTCTTAGAGACTCTGGTGTACGAATGGGTAAGGCGTCCGATACATTCTAAAAACTTTCGTTTGACAAATTCAGTACTTAAATCAGCGGCACATAGATTTAAAGCAATGTTGAATTTGAAGTCATTTTATGCAAACGATGAGTGGCTACAAAAGTTTCGCATGACCTATTTAAAAGATATGGAGACCCCACAGCCAAGTGATATCAAAAATAAATGTAGTAATTCAAAAAACATCTATTGGAACATTTTTAATGAATTACTACCTAAGTGGCAGGCTCTAGATCCAAAATTCAATCAGCCAACTTCTACTATTGAAATTGATGCAAACAGCATGGAATTTTTCGATATTGAAGAAGAGCTTCCAGTATGTACTATATTCGGAAGAAAAACTGTCCAGAATGTAGCCAATATAATATCGTCTAATAAAAAATCTGATGACGATAAATTTGAACCAATGATAGTATGTACTGATCCTAAAAACCCAGATCTTAATTTAATGGATAAATCCACAAAGGAGCATACGTTTTTCAATTCCACAAATAAACCTGAAGTAGAAAAAATAAAAGATTTGATTAATGGAAAATTAATAGACACCGATTCGAATACTTCAAGTCAAAATGAATATATAGACCAATATTTAAAAGAAATAGTTCGTGTTCCAGACAATGATAGAATTACTTACATCGGATCTTCAGAAAAATCATCATTAAAACCTACAACAGAAATAGCAAAATATGAATCACCAATTTTTAAACCAATATCTTTGTCAAAACTAAGAATCAAAAAAATAAAACCACAGAATGAACAAAATCTAAAGCAACCTTCAGATCCATCATCCGAAGTCATTGATACAGAATCTTATAAACAGCCATTAGCGAAACCTAACCGCAAGCGAAAAATCAAACAAAATTTATCTGAGTTACCAAAAACTATAAATTTAGAAACAAAAACTGTTGATCAGACTCCAACAATGAAACCGCTAACATTGGATTCAGCGCCACTACCTGCTAAATCACCAAAAACATTACAAGCAGAAGATTTAAATCAGATTCCCGCAGTAATTCAACAAGCAGCCTTTCAACCAAATATTACAACATCTAGTTTGCTGGGAGAAACAATTCCAGATACACAATCGTCACTTGTTGCCCCTGGTAGGATAATGTATACTTTTCAAATGTCCGCACCAAATCAAAACCAACTAACAATGCCATACGTTTCACCAATGACAACAAATTTCCAAACGAATCAATTCGGACAAACCACATCTTTAACACCAATGGTTCTACATTTTCATTCACCATTGACTTTGCAAACAACAGAAATTTTACCTGGTTCAGAAATGATGTCATCAGCAGTAATGAATATAACACAAACGCCATCGCAGGCATCTTTTATACCATCAATAGATCTAACTCAACAAACAACGTCACCAAATTTTGCGAATTTAATACAAAATCAATTTATGCCATCAACAACAACGTTCGTTCAACAATCCGTATCTACTAATCAAACACCAACAATTGTAACAACCCCAACAATTTCAACATCATCAATGCAGCAGATTCCAGTACTTGAGACAATACCATCAAATTCAACCTTGACGACAACACCAACAGTGCATGTTTCAAATTTAATACCAACTAAAATTAAATCAACAAAAACAAAGACTAAACCTTCCAAGGCAACGGTATCTTCAAAATCGCGAACAATTACATCAAAAATTACATCATTAACATCAACCACAGCCACAGCATGTTTACCAAATCTCGCATCATCTAAAATTAAACCAACAACCACAACTCTTCTTCAACCAACGGTACCTACACAACCACCAACAATTAAACCATCAACTTCAAATTCATCACTGATAACACCGACATCACCAACAATTACATCAACACCATTAACGTTAAATTCAATCCAACAGATGCCAATATCAATTAAAAATTCAATATCAAACACAAAAGCAACAACTTCAATGCAAGTTACTATAACAAAAAAATCAGGATTAACAACTAACCCTAAAAAAGCAACAAGGTTCGCACAAAGGGCGCCGCTCCAAACTCACGAGGAAGTCATTAAATGTATAAAGCTGATGGAAGATTTTGCGATGATGAACGAAAATTTCCGTTTGATAGGATTTTTAGAAAGGCTTGAGCAAGAAGTTTATGTAAATAAAACAAAATAACTGTAATATAAATCTGTTAGCAAAAAAATTATTATTATAAAATATATTATTCGAATTAAATGAACTGTTAGTTTTTTTTTACTCATTTCAGGAATTTTAGGAATGGACAGAATTTTACTATAATTAGATGTGTTCCTTAACTTTCAAAATCTGTGCATTTATGTGATTTTCTACACATTTAATTTTTGTTCTTTGGCAGACTTTTGGGTAGAAAATCACACAAATGCACAGAGCTTCAAAGTAAAGGAATACACCATTAATACATAAAATTTTCTGCCGATAAATTAGTTTTTAAAAATTATTAAATTTCGATCTGAAACTTGATTTTTTTCCAATTATGATAATAGTTGCTCAAATAAAACGTCAGAAATGTCGAAATCTTGTTACTCGTATAAATTAGACATTATAGCTGTGATGTGGGTGGTATATCTATTTAAATAAAAGTAAAACCACTTCATACATATAAAAATTGTAATAAAACAGAAATTTAAAAAAAAAAAACTCGTTTTATTTTACGAAAATTTATATAAAAGGCAGGACTAAAATTCCATCAAAACAAAAATTAAACAAACAAAAAAGCAATACCTACCGTATTATTTACTCATTTTAACTATTTTTATAACTAGAGAGAAAAGAAAGAGTAATGTTTAGCGTTTACACAAAAATAATGTCAGAGCTGTGGTTTTTTGTTTAAGCTTTTTAAATTATGTTTCATCAATATAGGGAATGATTTTATTATTTATATACTTACTATAAAAAAGAAGCCAATCGGTAGCAAAAATATTGAATTTACTTAGGTATGTATAAACTTTTCTTTTGAATACCAAATACAAGCAGGAGTATCTTCTTAGATAAAAGCAAACAAAACGTTGTATGCGAAGTGAGTTTCTCTCGCAGGTCAAATAAAATCTAAACAAATTCATTATAGTACAAGAAGATTAAATTTATAAATTAATTTAAATTATGAAGGCATATGTTTTTTTTTTTTAACCCCGAAGGGAATTGGATGAAAAAATATTTATTGAAAATGAGCGATATTAGAATATACAAAAAAATTGACGTTTCCATACAAACTTTTGACAACAAAGAGGTAATTTGTCCCTTTAACCGTTTTTTTTTGAGGAATAAAAGCGAAGCAACGAATACTTTTGTTGCTTGTAAAATGTAAATTATTTAGCTCTGACATCATTTATTTTTTCGTCCAATTCCACAACACAACTAATATAAGTTTTAATTCAATTATAAGTTTTAAAATAAAAAACATAAAGTAAACACAAAAAATAATTAAAATACAAATATGTTTTAATATTTCCAAGTGATTTTTTCAAAATATGTTGAAGCCTTCCAGTCATTCCAATGAAATGGGAATTTTCTCTATCCACAGCAAAATCCTCAAGTATTTTAACATATTTTTGAGCTTCGTGTCTCTTCTGCAATGGTAGGACTCTGGAGAATTTTGTTAACCTGTGTTTTTGTTTATTTATTTGTTTGTATATTTTAGTTGAGGTGTTTCTATTGCCGTTGAATTTAATATTTTTTATATCACAGCATATATCTGACTCTATGTCAATTCGTGGTTTTAAAATACAAAATCCAGATTGTGGGGAGAATGATATGCTCGGCATATTTCCTGTATTAATTTCAGGTTGAAGTACATTACAAAAATCTTGATTTGCTTCAGGGTCAATCGCATTATCTTCGACTGTTTCATATTCGTTTACGCCTTGCTCTTCTTTAATCCTTGATTCAACCACCCCAAGATCCTCCATTGTTATGCAGTGTTCTTGTTCCATCATAACAGTATCAGTTCTTGAATATACATTGCCTTCTAGATTATCATCTCCTTTAAATATATATTGGAAATTGGTTTCTTGTTGCTGCTTCTGTTTGCTTTTTAGTCTGGTTGTTGTAGAGATAACCTGACAATCGATTTCAACTTCCCTTTCATTTTCTGCAACTGCAAAATTTTCCGATTTTCGACGGCCATATCTCCTTTCCGGTTTCTCTTCAACTTTGTTTTTATGGATGCATGTTTTATTACTAATTTTTTTCTTTTTACATTTTGCAGCAATTCTTTTATATTTACGTCGTTTTCTGTGATATGACAGGCGATATTCTTTTTCAAGTGCGGATGCATTCAAATATCTCAACCTCTGGTTCTCTCTAGCTTTTTCGAGGCGAATTGTTTTATGTTCTGGTGTTTCGTTTGCTTTAAATAAAAGATATTTTTGTTTTTTTTTAATGTTAGTTAACATAACTTAACTTTTTTTTTAAGTAAAAACAAAATCACCCCGTTTTCTTTAAGAACAGTAGAATAAATTGAAATACACTTCTGATCTCTATTGAATACCAAATAACACTGCATAATATACACACGACCTGAATGTAAGAAAAAGGTACCTAACTCGATTTTCAACTTTTAAAATATCTCGTCAAAAATTTTTATTTTATTGAGCTACTTACCTACCTATACTGATTTCGCACAATATATGGACATATTATGTACGTTTGTATATCCAACAGGCATACATAATGTAGGTAACTATATGATATTTTGGCAGCAAAACACAGGTAGCTAGGTAATTGTTTAGATCATTGCTATCTCTATGTTCAAAATATCCAAAAGATATAGCTATATTGCCAGCATTGCTATAATGGCATTATTTATGCTATATCTAGGATATTAAAGGATATGAATGTATCATGAAATTTTAAAATTATGCCAAATAATTGTTTGACACTATTGTTTTATTTGTTTGCATTCTTGAATATCAGTCTTTGATTTTTTCATAGTATAAATGCAAACATACCGGGAAATATTTTCAAAATAATTTATTTTCATATTTAAAAATCTGTTTGAAAAACTTATTTTGTAGATTTATTGTGATTAAACCTTTATAATCACAAATCAAAAATTTAGCAAATTAATTATGATATTTGACATTTTCGATCGGCAAATTACTTAAGTAGCATACCTACTCTACTAGGGGTATTCATATAATGCCGTGTAACCCTCGTTTTCACCGAAAATTAATCTCGTTGAGATTTAATAAATCCTATAAAGAGTTTTTTCACCGCATACAAAAATTAGAAAGAAGATTAATTTTGACAGTCCTTCCAAAATATAAATGGTCGATGAAAACGTAAGCTGTGTTAACTTGGCCCCTAAAAGTGTCCGATTTTTTTGATTTCTTTGTAAAAGATGACCAATTAAATGACCATTTTTGACCACCCATTAACTTTTTTTGACCACCCACAGTTATCGAATAAATCGATTTTGAAAAATGGGGGGCCAAAAGAACGCCGCCCCCAAAAAATTGATTTTTTCAAATTTTATTAATGTATTCGATGGATCAATTTTTGATCATTATTGACCACCCTTTAATTTTTTTTGACCACCCTTAGAAATATTTTTTTTTAATTTTTGAAAAAATAAAATTAGATATTTTTTTTTTGTTTTTTCACAGAAAAAATATTTTTTTTTTTGAACTTTGAAGGATGACTATTTTGAAAAACAAAATTATCTCAAATGACCACCCTTTAGAATTCTTCTAACTCCTCCAAAAATATTTTTTTTCGAATTTTGAAAGATGACCATTTTGAAAAACACAATTATCTCAAATGACCACCCTTTAGAATTCTTCTAACTCCTCCAAAAATATTTTTTTTCGAATTTTGAAAGATGACCATTTTGAAAAACACAATTATCTCAAATGACCACCCTTTAGAATTCTTCTAACTCCTCCAAAAATATTTTTTTTCGAATTTTGAAAGATGACCATTTTGAAAAACACAATTATCTCAAATGACCACCCTTTAGAATTCTTCTAACTCCTCCAAAAATATTTTTTTTCGAATTTTGAAAGATGGCCATTTTGAAAAACACAATTATCTCAAATGACCACCCTTTAGAATTCTTCTAACTCCTCCAAAAATATTTTTTTTCGAATTTTGAAAGATGACCATTTTGAAAAACACAATTATCTCAAATGACCACCCTTTAGAATTCTTCTAACTCCTCCAAAAATATTTTTTTTCGAATTTTGAAAGATGACCATTTTGAAAAACACAATTATCTCAAATGACCACCCTTTAGAATTCTTCTAACTCCTCCAAAAATATTTTTTTTCGAATTTTGAAAGATGACCATTTTGAAAAACACAATTATCTCAAATGACCACCCTTTAGAATTCTTCTAACTCCTCCAAAAATATTTTTTTTCGAATTTTGAAAGATGACCATTTTGAAAAACACAATTATCTCAAATGACCACCCTTTAGAATTCTTCTAACTCCTCCAAAAATATTTTTTTTCGAATTTTGAAAGATGACCATTTTGAAAAACACAATTATCTCAAATGACCACCCTTTAGAATTCTTCTAACTCCTCCAAAAATATTTTTTTTCGAATTTTGAAAGATGACCATTTTGAAAAACACAATTATCTCAAATGACCACCCTTTAGAATTCTTCTAACTCCTCCAAAAATATTTTTTTTCGAATTTTGAAAGATGACCATTTTGAAAAACACAATTATCTCAAATGACCACCCTTTAGAATTCTTCTAACTCCTCCAAAAATATTTTTTTTCGAATTTTGAAAGATGACCATTTTGAAAAACACAATTATCTCAAATGACCACCCTTTAGAATTCTTCTAACTCCTCCAAAAATATTTTTTTTCGAATTTTGAAAGATGGCCATTTTGAAAAACACAATTATCTCAAATGACCACCCTTTAGAATTCTTCTAACTCCTCCAAAAATATTTTTTTTCGAATTTTGAAAGATGACCATTTTGAAAAACACAATTATCTCAAATGACCACCCTTTAGAATTCTTCTAACTCCTCCAAAAATATTTTTTTTCGAATTTTGAAAGATGACCATTTTGAAAAACACAATTATCTCAAATGACCACCCTTTAGAATTCTTCTAACTCCTCCAAAAATATTTTTTTTCGAATTTTGAAAGATGACCATTTTGAAAAACACAATTATCTCAAATGACCACCCTTTAGAATTCTTCTAACTCCTCCAAAAATATTTTTTTTCGAATTTTGAAAGATGACCATTTTGAAAAACACAATTATCTCAAATGACCACCCTTTAGAATTCTTCTAACTCCTCCAAAAATATTTTTTTTCGAATTTTGAAAGATGACCATTTTGAAAAACACAATTATCTCAAATGACCACCCTTTAGAATTCTTCTAACTCCTCCAAAAATATTTTTTTTCGAATTTTGAAAGATGACCATTTTGAAAAACACAATTATCTCAAATGACCACCCTTTAGAATTCTTCTAACTCCTCCAAAAATATTTTTTTTCGAATTTTGAAAGATGACCATTTTGAAAAACACAATTATCTCAAATGACCACCCTTTAGAATTCTTCTAACTCCTCCAAAAATATTTTTTTTCGAATTTTGAAAGATGACCATTTTGAAAAACACAATTATCTCAAATGACCACCCTTTAGAATTCTTCTAACTCCTCCAAAAATATTTTTTTTCGAATTTTGAAAGATGACCATTTTGAAAAACACAATTATCTCAAATGACCACCCTTTAGAATTCTTCTAACTCCTCCAAAAATATTTTTTTTCGAATTTTGAAAGATGACCATTTTGAAAAACACAATTATCTCAAATGACCACCCTTTAGAATTCTTCTAACTCCTCCAAAAATATTTTTTTTCGAATTTTGAAAGATGACCATTTTGAAAAACACAATTATCTCAAATGACCACCCTTTAGAATTCTTCTAACTCCTCCAAAAATATTTTTTTTCGAATTTTGAAAGATGACCATTTTGAAAAACACAATTATCTCAAATGACCACCCTTTAGAATTCTTCTAACTCCTCCAAAAATATTTTTTTTCGAATTTTGAAAGATGACCATTTTGAAAAACACAATTATCTCAAATGACCACCCTTTAGAATTCTTCTAACTCCTCCAAAAATATTTTTTTTCGAATTTTGAAAGATGACCATTTTGAAAAACACAATTATCTCAAATGACCACCCTTTAGAATTCTTCTAACTCCTCCAAAAATATTTTTTTTCGAATTTTGAAAGATGACCATTTTGAAAAACACAATTATCTCAAATGACCACCCTTTAGAATTCTTCTAACTCCTCCAAAAATATTTTTTTTCGAATTTTGAAAGATGACCATTTTGAAAAACACAATTATCTCAAATGACCACCCTTTAGAATTCTTCTAACTCCTCCAAAAATATTTTTTTTCGAATTTTGAAAGATGACCATTTTGAAAAACACAATTATCTCAAATGACCACCCTTTAGAATTCTTCTAACTCCTCCAAAAATATTTTTTTTCGAATTTTGAAAGATGACCATTTTGAAAAACACAATTATCTCAAATGACCACCCTTTAGAATTCTTCTAACTCCTCCAAAAATATTTTTTTTCGAATTTTGAAAGATGACCATTTTGAAAAACACAATTATCTCAAATGACCACCCTTTAGAATTCTTCTAACTCCTCCAAAAATATTTTTTTTCGAATTTTGAAAGATGACCATTTTGAAAAACACAATTATCTCAAATGACCACCCTTTAGAATTCTTCTAACTCCTCCAAAAATATTTTTTTTCGAATTTTGAAAGATGACCATTTTGAAAAACACAATTATCTCAAATGACCACCCTTTAGAATTCTTCTAACTCCTCCAAAAATATTTTTTTTCGAATTTTGAAAGATGACCATTTTGAAAAACACAATTATCTCAAATGACCACCCTTTAGAATTCTTCTAACTCCTCCAAAAATATTTTTTTTCGAATTTTGAAAGATGACCATTTTGAAAAACACAATTATCTCAAATGACCACCCTTTAGAATTCTTCTAACTCCTCCAAAAATATTTTTTTTCGAATTTTGAAAGATGACCATTTTGAAAAACACAATTATCTCAAATGACCACCCTTTAGAATTCTTCTAACTCCTCCAAAAATATTTTTTTTCGAATTTTGAAAGATGACCATTTTGAAAAACACAATTATCTCAAATGACCACCCTTTAGAATTCTTCTAACTCCTCCAAAAATATTTTTTTTCGAATTTTGAAAGATGACCATTTTAAAAAACACAATTATCTCAAATGACCACCCTTTAGAATTCTTCTAACTCCTCCAAAAATATTTTTTTTCGAATTTTGAAAGATGACCATTTTGAAAAACACAATTATCTCAAATGACCACCCTTTAGAATTCTTCTAACTCCTCCAAAAATATTTTTTTTCGAATTTTGAAAGATGACCATTTTGAAAAACACAATTATCTCAAATGACCACCCTTTAGAATTCTTCTAACTCCTCCAAAAATATTTTTTTTCGAATTTTGAAAGATGACCATTTTGAAAAACACAATTATCTCAAATGACCACCCTTTAGAATTCTTCTAACTCCTCCAAAAATATTTTTTTTCGAATTTTGAAAGATGACCATTTTGAAAAACACAATTATCTCAAATGACCACCCTTTAGAATTCTTCTAACTCCTCCAAAAATATTTTTTTTCGAATTTTGAAAGATGACCATTTTGAAAAACACAATTATCTCAAATGACCACCCTTTAGAATTCTTCTAACTCCTCCAAAAATATTTTTTTTCGAATTTTGAAAGATGACCATTTTGAAAAACACAATTATCTCAAATGACCACCCTTTAGAATTCTTCTAACTCCTCCAAAAATATTTTTTTTCGAATTTTGAAAGATGACCATTTTGAAAAACACAATTATCTCAAATGACCACCCTTTAGAATTCTTCTAACTCCTCCAAAAATATTTTTTTTCGAATTTTGAAAGATGGCCATTTTGAAAAACACAATTATCTCAAATGACCACCCTTTAGAATTCTTCTAACTCCTCCAAAAATATTTTTTTTCGAATTTTGAAAAATGCCCATTTTGATTTAAAATGAAATAATTTATTGAAACGCAACAAAGCTTAAATATTTACATAACAGTTTATTCGTAGAAATACAGGAATTTTAGATTTGTGAATACATTACAAGGGTGGCCTTCACTGCATATTTTTCAGTACTAACTATTCTTTCCAGTTCCAGGTAACGATCATCATGTATCTCCCAGTAATCAGTTACCCTTCGGCAGATTGCAATGTAATGCCCAATTTCATCTTCGTTGTGTGCAGGAAGATATGCAATCAATCCGTTTAAAATATAATAATTGACTTTTATAAAAATTTTCGTTGGTAGATCGGATAAATTTATTTTATCGGGCGCATCCGAATATATATCTCGATGAAATTGTCTGTCCAGTGCAAATTCCAAATCTTGCATAACGTGTATCCCTGGATTAACTTGTGTTTTGCAAATTGTATTGCATTCCCTGCAAGTTGAGGTCCGGTCAAGAAAATAATCGCCGATGAAATTGTGAATTCCTAAGTTAGATACTGCTGTCCGGTCGACTTCAATTGATGTTCGCAATTCACAGTTTGGTCCGCAATTTTCACAAGCTTTTATTTGATAACAACTTGGAAGCTCCTTCAAAATTTTACTGACAAAGAATGTTACGTTGTCCTGGCAATCCAAAACGTTGTGTTGAAAGCCATAAATATCAGAGAGAATGGATGCTCTTTGTTGGTATATTTGCTTTGTTGGACCATTATTTACATAATTCTCCATCAGAAGAAGTGCCAAACTGTTGTCCTTTAATCTGTCGATTTTTACTTTGTAGCTGCTGTTGTCGATGTATGCTGTTGATAGTAGTTCAATCACGGAGTCAAAAGGACAAGTATTTTTTATTTTAACTAATCTTGCACCAATCCATGCGGGTTCCAGACTGTTACCATTTCGCAAAATTCCATGCTTTTTTCTCCTGAGTGGCCTTTCAAGTGAAGTGAATTATTTTAAAGTAAGTAAGTAAATTTTTTTTGTTTCCAATTTAATATATATAGATACCTATTATGAATTAATTCAATGTCCAAGGAAGGAGTCAGATATTTTCCTCTAGGTTTTTTAGGTACATCACATTTTGTTTCTTGTTTATTATACAAAATTGGTTTGAAAGGCGTCCTTGGTGATACAACATCGTGTTTTTGCGTTTTTGATCCAATGTTTTCAAAGTCAAAGACCATTTCTTCTTTGAGTAACACTTCTAGTTTAGAATTTCGGCCTTTCCAATTTTCAATTTGGCTTAGATGGTTTTTAACTGTTTTCAAACCTGCGGACTCCAAACTCCTTTTTTTTTTTTTTTCAACATTCGAAATCATGTCGGATCTC
This sequence comes from Epistrophe grossulariae, assembly GCA_929447395.1. Lineage (NCBI taxonomy): Eukaryota > Metazoa > Arthropoda > Insecta > Diptera > Syrphidae > Epistrophe > Epistrophe grossulariae. Next base: position 132,282,552 of record OV839568.1, on the reverse strand, counting down.
GATTTTCGTTTCGCTGCTGCCCTTTCAAATTTACACGTTGCTTCAATGGATCGCAAGTGAGTGACTATGAATTTGTCTGCGCGAATAGGTCCACTATAATTGCTCAGGTCAAAGTGTTTAATATCTTTGAAGTATTCTTCAACTATTGATGACGATGCTACATAGTACTCTGAGGAAAAATTGTTCTTCATTACATTCGTCCACATTGGAAAAAATTGTGCCAACTTCAAAAGAGGATTAACAATTTCTGGTAAATAGTACGCGTTTGGCCTTTGATGTTCTTTGCAATTTTTAGCCTCTGCTTCAGCTCTGCTTTTCAGATTCTCTACGTATTTTCGGATATTATCGTCAACTTCTGATGGCTCATCGTCAACAGGCTCCCATTCAATATTTTCGTTTTCTTGGTTTTCAAAAGAAAATGTCTTTATCCGTTGAAAGAGGTAGTCTTCTTTTTGCTGGCTAATAATATCCTCGCCAATTTCGTTTTTTCCATCACATTCACTTAAGGCAACTATAAAAACCGCTAAGAGCATTTGTTCAAAATCCTTCAAAGTTTCACATAAAGTCATCACTCCGATGCACCGAATAAAAAAGTCTTTCAGCTTTCCAGGTCTTCCATTAAATACCTTTTTTCTACACATCATTTTGATGAGATGGTTTAAGTCAAGACGTATGTAAGTACGCAGCGGGTGTTGGAGTTCTTCGCCCAGTATCCATAAGAAGCAGTCAGTTATGTATGTTTGTAATCTCCGATCATTGAAACTCAGAGATATCGCGTTCAATAATGCTAATGAAAAGTCACAGACAACTTCTTCCGGTATGTGATTGGCAAGTGTCAAAAACGTGCTGAGCCAGGAAGTTATCGCAATTGTTGTATGCCTAGCCGATAACATTTGGTATACAGGAATTGTTTTGTCCTCACCTTCCATAACCATTTGATAGAGGAAAATGTGCTTTATTTGGCCATTCGCTTTTCTAACCGGCAGTGCGATGCCTCCAGTGGCATCGATGACAACTTTTTTTATCTTCTTGATTGTGTGTTTGTATATTATAATTTGCATTTCAGAACAATAAATACAATAAAATTCGTCAAGTCCGATTTCTCTGATATACCCTGTAAATTCTCCATTATATTTCATGTGTAACAATGAGTCGATGACGTCTAGTCCTTTTTCAATTCCCAAATGACGGTTATGTGCTTCATGTCGAACTTTCCTAAGAACATTGGAACTTGGAAGATAAGCTGGTTCTGGGTCACCAAAAGCCATATCTTTAGATGCTTCTTTCCGCCAAACCAAAGCTTTTTTAAATATCATTTCGTTTCCCACGTTGATGCGCATTAATCCTTTAAGTGGACGCTTTTGGGTATGAGGAATTTCTCGGGTATCTAATACCGTGACTGCAACAGCTATACCAGTCCCCTTAAAAGGTTCGTTTAGGCAATGTCCTTCAAACGGAGACTTACACTCCTTACAGCTTCCAGTTATTTTCAGCCATGCACTTTCTACACTATTCGATATTTTGGCACGTTTAAAGATGTAGGCGCAAGGTAACTTTTTCTCTTCAAAACAGCGTTTCGCTATTATATCAGTCCAAGGTCCTCTAAGCGATTTATAACCGTCCACTTCTGAAGGTGCCATTTTTTCCCACAATTTTTCTTCCAGATACAATGTAAAGCAAAGTTTTGTCAGCGAGCCATTCTTAGTAACATCATTAATTGTAAAACTCGGGTCGTTTGCATGGCTGTCATTTGATGAAGTGATTGAGCTGTTCACAGAAGAAACGATGTTTTCGACGATACCACAATTTTTTTTCACTTGGGACAAAATATTATATCTGTCGAGCCTCGCATATACATTTAGTGTTTCTGGTGAAATTTTGTTTCCAATAGCATCACAAGCAAGTTTCCAAACTACATTGCTTCGGGGCTTAAGTTTGGCGTTTTCCTTTTCGAAAATACCAACTTCGCATAAAGTTTCTACAATTTTCTTTAAAAGATCTGCCTTCATATTGATCTATTTTAATTAAAAAAATAAAAATTCAGTAAAAAGAGCTAGGAAATTATTTAAAAAACAGAGCACAATGTTAAAAACAATTACTTACATCACTTGTTGATTTATACACGAACTTTTGACAAAATTTCAACTAAAATCACTTAAGACTTGATATATTTTTTTTTTACTCAACTGCAGATTACAAGTTTGTATTTTTATAGTTATTTTCACTTTAAAGCTATTCAAAATTTTTTTACTGATATTTAGGTTGATGTTATTCACACTCCACACGTAAAAAATGAATGATGACACTTTTGTTGATATCGATATTTATATATAATACGATCCTTAAATCTTATTTCAAAAACACTACCTAATTCCAAAAAAAACACGAGGTGTTCGAATTCAAATGAAACTAAATAGGTATCATTCATGTATTCGTTGCGCAATTTCATACCTACTTATCATCTTCCATCTCTTTTTCTCTTGTATTGGAAACAAAGGAAATAGTCATGTGGCCAGAAAGTTTTCGCGCAGGTATTCGAAATCTTATTTTGTGAAAGGGTTATATTTGTTATTTAGAATAACAGGTATTGGAGTTTGAAGATATTCTCAGAAAAAAAAATTGCATCAATCGAGACCATTTCCTGTTAAAAGTGTTAGATTGGAAAACCGCATGCATTTCTCAATGAATGAACAGGTAGATTGCATTGGATATTCACCGGTATGAAGTACATTCTAAACTCTAAATTCTAAACTAAACACGAAATTTTAAATCAAAATGGGCATCCAGGGATACACGTTATGCTAGATTTGGAATTTGCACTGGACAGACAATTTCATCGAGATATATATTCGGATGCGCCCGATAAAATAAATTTATCCGATCTACCAACGAAAATTTTTATAAAAGTCAATTATTATATTTTAAACGGATTGATTGCATATCTTCCTGCACACAACGAAGATGAAATTGGGCATTACATTGCAATCTGCCGAAGGGTAACTGATTACTGGGAGATACATGATGATCGTTACCTGGAACTGGAAAGAATAGTTAGTACTGAAAAATATGCAGTGAAGGCCACCCTTGTAATGTATTCACAAATCTAAAATTCCTGTATTTCTACGAATAAACTGTTATGTAAATATTTAAGCTTTGTTGCGTTTCAATAAATTATTTCATTTTAAATCAAAATGGGCATTTTTCAAAATATGAAAAAAAATATTTTTGGAGGAGTTAGAAGAATTCTAAAGGGTGGTCATTTGAGATAATTGTGTTTTTCAAAATGGCCATCTTTCAAAATTCGAAAAAAAAATATTTTTGGAGGAGTTAGAAGAATTCTAAAGGGTGGTCATTTGAGATAATTGTGTTTTTCAAAATGGTCATCTTTCAAAATTCGAAAAAAAATATTTTTGGAGGAGTTAGAAGAATTATAAAGGGTGGTCATTTGAGATAATTGTGTTTTTCAAAATGGTCATCTTTCAAAATTCGAAAAAAAATATTTTTGGAGGAGTTAGAAGAATTCTAAAGGGTGGTCATTTGAGATAATTGTGTTTTTCAAAATGGTCATCTTTCAAAATTCGAAAAAAAATATTTTTGGAGGAGTTAGAAGAATTCTAAAGGGTGGTCATTTGAGATAATTGTGTTTTTCAAAATGGCCATCTTTCAAAATTCGAAAAAAAATATTTTTGGAGGAGTTAGAAGAATTCTAAAGGGTGGTCATTTGAGATAATTGTGTTTTTCAAAATGGTCATCTTTCAAAATTCGAAAAAAAATATTTTTGGAGGAGTTAGAAGAATTCTAAAGGGTGGTCATTTGAGATAATTGTGTTTTTCAAAATGGTCATCTTTCAAAATTCGAAAAAAAATATTTTTGGAGGAGTTAGAAGAATTCTAAAGGGTGGTCATTTGAGATAATTGTGTTTTTCAAAATGGTCATCTTTCAAAATTCGAAAAAAAATATTTTTGGAGGAGTTAGAAGAATTCTAAAGGGTGGTCATTTGAGATAATTGTGTTTTTCAAAATGGTCATCTTTCAAAATTCGAAAAAAAATATTTTTGGAGGAGTTAGAAGAATTCTAAAGGGTGGTCATTTGAGATAATTGTGTTTTTCAAAATGGTCATCTTTCAAAATTCGAAAAAAAATATTTTTGGAGGAGTTAGAAGAATTCTAAAGGGTGGTCATTTGAGATAATTGTGTTTTTCAAAATGGTCATCTTTCAAAATTCGAAAAAAAATATTTTTGGAGGAGTTAGAAGAATTCTAAAGGGTGGTCATTTGAGATAATTGTGTTTTTCAAAATGGCCATCTTTCAAAATTCGAAAAAAAATATTTTTGGAGGAGTTAGAAGAATTCTAAAGGGTGGTCATTTGAGATAATTGTGTTTTTCAAAATGGTCATCTTTCAAAATTCGAAAAAAAATATTTTTGGAGGAGTTAGAAGAATTCTAAAGGGTGGTCATTTGAGATAATTGTGTTTTTCAAAATGGTCATCTTTCAAAATTCGAAAAAAAATATTTTTGGAGGAGTTAGAAGAATTCTAAAGGGTGGTCATTTGAGATAATTGTGTTTTTCAAAATGGTCATCTTTCAAAATTCGAAAAAAAATATTTTTGGAGGAGTTAGAAGAATTCTAAAGGGTGGTCATTTGAGATAATTGTGTTTTTCAAAATGGTCATCTTTCAAAATTCGAAAAAAAATATTTTTGGAGGAGTTAGAAGAATTCTAAAGGGTGGTCATTTGAGATAATTGTGTTTTTCAAAATGGTCATCTTTCAAAATTCGAAAAAAAATATTTTTGGAGGAGTTAGAAGAATTCTAAAGGGTGGTCATTTGAGATAATTGTGTTTTTCAAAATGGTCATCTTTCAAAATTCGAAAAATAATATTTTTGGAGGAGTTAGAAGAATTCTAAAGGGTGGTCATTTGAGATAATTGTGTTTTTCAAAATGGTCATCTTTCAAAATTCGAAAAAAAATATTTTTGGAGGAGTTAGAAGAATTCTAAAGGGTGGTCATTTGAGATAATTGTGTTTTTCAAAATGGTCATCTTTCAAAATTCGAAAAAAAATATTTTTGGAGGAGTTAGAAGAATTCTAAAGGGTGGTCATTTGAGATAATTGTGTTTTTCAAAATGGTCATCTTTCAAAATTCGAAAAAAAATATTTTTGGAGGAGTTAGAAGAATTCTAAAGGGTGGTCATTTGAGATAATTGTGTTTTTCAAAATGGTCATCTTTCAAAATTCGAAAAAAAATATTTTTGGAGGAGTTAGAAGAATTCTAAAGGGTGGTCATTTGAGATAATTGTGTTTTTCAAAATGGTCATCTTTCAAAATTCGAAAAAAAATATTTTTGGAGGAGTTAGAAGAATTCTAAAGGGTGGTCATTTGAGATAATTGTGTTTTTCAAAATGGTCATCTTTCAAAATTCGAAAAAAAATATTTTTGGAGGAGTTAGAAGAATTCTAAAGGGTGGTCATTTGAGATAATTGTGTTTTTCAAAATGGTCATCTTTCAAAATTCGAAAAAAAATATTTTTGGAGGAGTTAGAAGAATTCTAAAGGGTGGTCATTTGAGATAATTGTGTTTTTCAAAATGGTCATCTTTCAAAATTCGAAAAAAAATATTTTTGGAGGAGTTAGAAGAATTCTAAAGGGTGGTCATTTGAGATAATTGTGTTTTTCAAAATGGTCATCTTTCAAAATTCGAAAAAAAATATTTTTGGAGGAGTTAGAAGAATTCTAAAGGGTGGTCATTTGAGATAATTGTGTTTTTCAAAATGGTCATCTTTCAAAATTCGAAAAAAAATATTTTTGGAGGAGTTAGAAGAATTCTAAAGGGTGGTCATTTGAGATAATTGTGTTTTTCAAAATGGTCATCTTTCAAAATTCGAAAAAAAATATTTTTGGAGGAGTTAGAAGAATTCTAAAGGGTGGTCATTTGAGATAATTGTGTTTTTCAAAATGGTCATCTTTCAAAATTCGAAAAAAAATATTTTTGGAGGAGTTAGAAGAATTCTAAAGGGTGGTCATTTGAGATAATTGTGTTTTTCAAAATGGTCATCTTTCAAAATTCGAAAAAAAATATTTTTGGAGGAGTTAGAAGAATTCTAAAGGGTGGTCATTTGAGATAATTGTGTTTTTCAAAATGGTCATCTTTCAAAATTCGAAAAAAAATATTTTTGGAGGAGTTAGAAGAATTCTAAAGGGTGGTCATTTGAGATAATTGTGTTTTTCAAAATGGTCATCTTTCAAAATTCGAAAAAAAATATTTTTGGAGGAGTTAGAAGAATTCTAAAGGGTGGTCATTTGAGATAATTGTGTTTTTCAAAATGGTCATCTTTCAAAATTCGAAAAAAAATATTTTTGGAGGAGTTAGAAGAATTCTAAAGGGTGGTCATTTGAGATAATTGTGTTTTTCAAAATGGTCATCTTTCAAAATTCGAAAAAAAATATTTTTGGAGGAGTTAGAAGAATTCTAAAGGGTGGTCATTTGAGATAATTGTGTTTTTCAAAATGGTCATCTTTCAAAATTCGAAAAAAAATATTTTTGGAGGAGTTAGAAGAATTCTAAAGGGTGGTCATTTGAGATAATTGTGTTTTTCAAAATGGTCATCTTTCAAAATTCGAAAAAAAATATTTTTGGAGGAGTTAGAAGAATTCTAAAGGGTGGTCATTTGAGATAATTTTGTTTTTCAAAATAGTCATCCTTCAAAGTTCAAAAAAAAAAATATTTTTTCTGTGAAAAAACAAAAAAAAAATATCTAATTTTATTTTTTCAAAAATTAAAAAAAAATATTTCTAAGGGTGGTCAAAAAAAATTAAAGGGTGGTCAATAATGATCAAAAATTGATCCATCGAATACATTAATCAAATTTGAAAAAATCAATTTTTTGGGGGCGGCGTTCTTTTGGCCCCCCATTTTTCAAAATCGATTTATTCGATAACTGTGGGTGGTCAAAAAAAGTTAATGGGTGGTCAAAAATGGTCATTTAATTGGTCATCTTTTACAAAGAAATCAAAAAAATCGGACACTTTTAGGGGCCAAGTTAACACAGCTGAAAACGTAGTATAAGTCTACCACCTCGTAAATCAAGTGTCAAAATTTGTATGGAAAATTATAGGTATACCCAATGCTAATAAGTTAGCATTTGAAATCCAACATAATTAAAATTGAAATTCCGGCAACACTGATTGTCTTTTGCCTTAAGTAGTAAATATAATTATAATTATTTTCAAAAAGAGAAAGAGTAGATCCTATTTACCATTTACACAAAAAATGAGGCATTAATCTTCCAGTCAGAGGTATTGTTTTTCTTCATGCTTTTGAGCTTATAGGTAGGTAGGAGCAAATTTGATAGGTATTGTATGTTTGAAAATCACGATTAAAGTCTCCCCCAAACCAACGCGAAACATTCGGAAGAACGACGAAACTTTCTGCTATCTATACATTTTACATAATATTTGTTTAATCGTATGGTCGTATCGTTGGTGTTGGTACTCTCATTTATCGACCTCTAAGTATATTTTGACAGCTGAAAGTTTCGTTGTCGTTTACGAATGTTTCGCGTTCGTTTGGGGGAGCCTTAAAGCGTTGGCCTTGCGTCAGTTCAAAAAATATTGAACTTTATCTATAACTGGAGTAGTTCCCTTGCAAACGGTAGCACTGAGCACTATACTGACATATTTAAGGTCGTATTCGTATCACCAATGTACATTCCAAGTTTTCATTTTCGTGCAAGCTGCGCATGTTTCAAAAGAGCCTATTGGAAGAGAAAATTGACTTATATAGTTGTCAAAGTTACCACTGGGATACAATTGTATCCCGAGGGATTCATTTTTTTCGGTGGGATTCGAGGATACATTTTTCTTAAAAAGGGCACATTTTTTCACAATCATTTGAACTTAAAGAAAGTAAAGTTTTTTCATGATAATTAAATTTATTTCCAATTTTTGTTTGTATTTTAATGAATTAATTTGTGTTTTATAAAACAAAAAATCCTTGATAATACTCAAAATCGGACTTTTTAAAAGTTTGGCACTTATTTTTGTAAAAGGACTCATTTATTTTCAAAAGGACTTTTTTTCATTCAGAGGGATTCATAAATAATTTTGGCTCCGGTAACACTGATAGTTGTATAGTGTTTAAAGTCAATTGTGGCAGTAGTTCTCTGTGATAATTAAACTCTCTTGATCATCTATGTTTTGTTTTGCAGCGAGTCACGCTCGAGAGATTCTCAAAAACGCACAGTTAAGTAAATAGAGTAAATATATTATCTAGGAACAGCGTTGCCGGAAATAATTTTTTGTTAGTGCCACCGCTGCCAGCAAAAAAGTGACATTTTAAGCCACTGCGTGCCACCAACAGAAATAAAAAAAAATCAGTCTATTTCTCCAAAACTTTTGCAGATTTATAGACAAACCTTTAAACAAATATCGTCTTAATACTTTTTTAAGCTCAAACACAATTTTTTAAAGAAAAAGAAATCAATAGTGACCAATTTCCCAAACAAATAAATCAAATCATATAATATTTGAACAGATGACGATTAGTATAGCGTGGATGCGTTAAGTGCTTTATAAACGTTAAAAGAATTAGTTTTTTGTTTTAATATTTTATTTTAATATATCAAAACGAAAGTGCCTATTAAATCTTTTAGTGCCACAGTGCCATTTATATGAAAAAGTGCTAAAAGTGTACGATCGGGCCACATCGGCAACGCTGTCTAGAGAACCAAATTAAGGGCTTTTTCTCTTTCACCCTACAAGCTGCACTGAGAGATTTCCTCCACAAGGGTGGGTATGTGTTAGTTGCCCAATGCATTTTAAATGGAACCGCACCAACACAATGGCACTGTTATGGATTTTGCGCTTTTTTAGTATGAAATTTTGAACGGTTTTGAAACATTTTTTGTAGCTGGTATGGTACAAGCCTGTCATTCTGGCTTTAATTTGAATTTTGAAAATACGAACATTGGATCTAAAGATATAAGCATTTAAAAGAACGCAAATCGGGTGTTTTTCAATTTTTCGTCTTTTTGAGCTACTGGCGACATTGTATCAACATTCCACACGTATTCTATGGTTAAGTATGTGTACTCCAAAGTATTATATTTTTTAGATCAGTGCTGTCGTTTTTTGTTTAAAGTTTCCAAATTACATTCCATCCATATTATGTATTCAGCTTTTCACATAATTTTCGTAATTGCAAATATGTCATCCTTCTTTTCAAGTTATTTTAATAATTATCAGAGCGGAAATGTTTTTTTTATTTAAAATGCTAACAAAATATTTAGTATACCTACATAAATGGCACTTGTAATTCAAAATGTTGACGAAGTTGCAAAAAATTTCTTTTCCTTTTGTTTTTTTTTTTATAGCAGACATCAAACAGTCATACGTTTATGAATGTACATATGTACATACATTAATTTTGTGACATTACAAAAAAAAACGCTTTTATTGATTATCACCTGTTACCAAGTTAAAAAATTAAAATGGAACTTCCAAAGTTTCCCGGAAAGCGATAAAAATAAAATTTTAACAAGAACTTCAAAAATAATTATTGATAGAGATTTTATCGAACGATTGAAGAGTGAAAAGAATAATTTGTGACAAATTAAGTGAGCAATTCACGTAAATCGAAAAATTCGATCGGATCGGATAGCAGAATAGCACTGAAAATCGAATATTTTGAAAAAAGTACAATCAAAACTTGAAATTGTTGCCTTCCCTACTCAAACTATCAATGCTAAAGTGGATTTGAGTGAAGCGTGTTTTTAACTCGGGTAATAGGTACGAAGCTTTTTCTCGTGTCTTAAAAAACGCTCTAATTACATACATATTTTTAAATATTTTTTCTCTAAATTTTAGATTTGTTTAAGGAATCACTTTGTTGTAATATCAATTTCAGAAGATTAATTTCTAATTTTTTTGATTCTCAACTTTAACAGTCATGAATTCGAATTGTACTTACCTTTTAGATTAAGTAGATAGGTAGCTATCAATTACTTTTGCCCGCAATAATAAAACGTGGGTAATCTACCTTTCATTACATACCTACTCGTAAATAGTTTTTCAATTTGAACAATATTATAAAAAAGAACTAAATTCAAGGCAACTAAAATCAATTTAACTTGTTTCGGTAATATATATATTTTAATTCAATTAAATATTATTTTTACAAAAACTAGTAATGTAGGTATAGTTAAAGTAAGAAGTAATTCAAATATTAATACCAATATTTCAAAATGATTCTTTAAGAATATCTTGAAGCCTTCCAATCATTCCAATGAAATGGGAATTTTCCTTATTCAAAGCAAAAGCCTGGAGAAGTTTAACATATTTTACAGCTTCGAGTTTGCTTTGCAATGGTGGGATTTTGGAGAACTTTGTAGACATGTGTTGTTGTTGTTTTGTCTGAGGGTATGTTTTAGTTGACGCATTTATATGGCACAATTTAGTCTCTATCTCAGCTTCCTGTTTTATATCAATTTCACTTGTTGATGTGCTAGGTATATTTGTTGTTTTAACTTGCAGCTGAGTTTGATTCAAAATAAATTCTTGTTTTAAATCGGGGCCAATTTCAATATATTCGACTTTTGGAGGTTGATCTAAGAGTATATCGCCATCCTGATCTTCTTTTATACTTGGTGCATTTAATGCATAAACAACCACACCATCATCTTCCTGTTTTATGTAGGGTTCGTTTAACACAACCACACCACCATCCTCCTCTTTTATGCAGGGTTCATTTGTAACATTTTCTTTTTTCAAATTATTTTCTGATTGCTGTTTTGGTGTCTCTTGAAGGCCCAAGAGTCTGGTGGTAAAGATATCCTGCCAATCGAAATCGTCATCATCCGTAGGCAGAGTGGGTTCAGTAACTACTTTTCGGCGGGTATAGTTTTTTTTTGCTTTTTCTTTAACTATGTTTATATTTTTGTATAATATTTTGTGCTTTTTCATCTGCATTTTCGTTTTTAACGCTTGTCTGGTCCTTCTTCTATTTTTTCTGGCATAAGAACGGCGGTTTTCTAATTGTTCTTGAGTTTCATTCATAAGTCTTAACCTCGTACACTCCTTAATTTTTTGGAGACGATTAGCTCTTTGCTCTGGTGTTTCCTGTTCTCTTTTTAATTTATTTTTTTTTCTAAGGGCTAATCTTTTACTCTCCTTAGTCATCGTAATAAAACCATAAAGCAAGAAATAAAAAAAAAGTTCACTTCTATTCTCTATTGAAACACAAATTACACTACGACTTCAAAGTACCTACAAACGCATCCATTCCATATTCTATATATTATATTATTATTTACCTATTTGTATTTTTTAAGTTTTTTTTCAGTTGTTTAAGAGTTAAGAGGTAAATAGGTATATTAATATTAACCAAAGAAATGCAAGAGTAATGAACGGTGTCGGTAAGTAATACCATTTAAAAAAAAAATGAGGTACTATAATTTTTAGATCAGCGCTGTCGTATATTTATAAAAGTTTCGAATTATATTCTATCCATATTATTCCGCCATTCACAGAATACCTATATCGTAATCAGAAATATGTCATCCTTCCCTAGAAGTTATTCTATTCTATTTCCATGGAAAAATGGGTATTAATGGCATCTCCCATAGAACCCTATTTTGTTTTCTTTTTTTGTTTTTCTGTAGAACCATTTTTAACAGTACCTACCTACATATTATGTATGTACCTCTCATAGAAATTTTTTGTCTGTATTCAATTTTCTTCTTATTTGCTAAACCGACAGACAGAGAGGTTTTATATTTAACATTTATGAATTACAAATGTTTTATCCATATCGATAAGGAATTTATCACAAAAATAAAAACAGTAGTTGCAAAATATCATTTTATTTAAGAAGTTAATTTTGGAAATAAAGCAAGAAAAAAGTCTGGGGTGGAATCGAGTAAGGTGATTTGGGATAAGTGAGAGTCACATTTAAACAATTCAGTCTGTGTAAGATGATATCACATTTGATAGCTAAAGAGCTATCACATCAAAAATGTGACTGTCATTTTCCAACAAATTTTACGTATCTGCCACCGTACGACTAGAGTTACCACCAGTCTACAAAAATTGAAAAACTTTTTCAGAGTTCCATTTTTTTTCCCATTCATACAAACAAAAATAAACATTCTTGTGACCAAAAAAGTTTACTACATTCCGGAAGATGAAGAAAAAATAAGAATTATATCGCAAGGACGTCATTTTCGTTATATATTTTCGATTGCTCATTACAAACATTTGAAACATTCACTATGGCAACCATGTTTTTGACAAATTACATTGGACAGTATTCAATTGAATTGAATTGAATTGAGTTGAATAACCTTACCCAGACGGAAAACTAAATGACAATCACATATGACTATGGTTGATGTGACAATCATTTATCACCTTAGCCGATTCCACCCCTGTTTATCTGCTTTAATTTACTCATTAAAATAAGTAAATATTTTTTATTATGATCACTTTTAAGTGAATAGAATGTAATTATTTTTCCATAAATAAAAAAATGGCAATTTTTAATTAAGTACTAAGTTGGTCCAAAAATTACCATATGTCAACAGCATTTCAGTGTTTTAGTTTCTTAGTTTTCAGGAAAAGAATTAAAATTTCACGAAAAAAAGTAAAAAACGGAACCTACTAGCTAAGGGGCTAAGTTAGCTTTCATTGAAACCCATCATTGAAAATTTTAATTGTTAATTTTTAGGCACTTAAAAAGTGAAATCAGTGATTATTTTAATGCAAATTAAAAGCTGATAACTCAATTATTATTTCTAGTCAAAAAAATATTTCATTTTGTCCCATTTTTAGGGCCTCAAAACTAAAAATTAAAATTTTCAATGATGAGTTTCAATGAAATCTAGAACTGGCCCCTAAGAGCTAGTAATTTCATGCAAACTTATTCTGGACCTCATTATGACAACAAAGTTTCCAAAATACGTACATTTCTTTAACGACAGCACAGCATCAACCTCAGTTCAGAATCTCTTAAAAACACTCAAATGAGCAAACAAACACACAACTTACAACTACAAACCAAATATTTTAGTAAAAGAGTACCTACCATAGGCGTATATACCTAGTTATGTTTACTGTGGGCAAAGAGAAGCCACCTTTTATTCTTTCATTCAATTCAATATTTTTATTATTATTAGACATACGACTTACTTTTTATTGTGACGGTAGAGTTCTTCACTAAAAAGTTAAAAGTAATTTAATAATAATTATTAATACAATTAGGATATAAAACAATAACCTATTATTGAATAATTATGAAGAAATAAACAAACAATATAAACAAAAAATTTCTTTTATCATCTTAAGAGTATACAATTGTTTACAAAATCAATATACCTAAACAGTTCTCTCTTCGCAATAAATCTTTTATTTATACTTGAAGGTTTGGACGTGTAGTAAATATTGTGCTCTAGAAAAAGTTAGTTGTGTTCCCGTTTTGTGCCTAATAAAACAATAATTTCTTTTAAAAAAGTGCCCTTTAAAATATAAAAATATAAAAGTACATAGATACTTATGCAAGGTATGATCCTGATGTTAATATGCGGCGGAAAAGTAGAATAGGAAGAGATACACCTGAAGCAAGAAAAAGAAGGGCAAAACGCGCTATGGAATCGAAAGAGGGAAATGTAGTTCGGGTACAGAAAACCAAAAATGTAAAAAACGAATCTCCCACAGTGAAAGAGCAACGTTTAGCTAAATCAAAATGTAAAATACCCAATACGAAAAACAGAAAACTAATGATAAAATTGAAACGAATAAAATATATTCCAGAAATGAAAGAAATGACATCGATTAGTAGTAATTCAAATTGTGATGGATTGGAAAATTGGCAGGAAAGTTTTGCAATGAGATTAGGAATAACTGGAACTGGAGACAAATTACAACCAATCGTAAAACAAGAGCCCATTCTTGAAGCAAACGACTTTGAAAAGAAAAATGCAAATCTGCAGGATAGTATTGAATTAAGTAACGAAGTAAAGCTCGAGTACGATTGTGTAACGGATGGAGATACAATTTATTCTATAAACCCAATAATCAATCAAAAAGAAGATGAATTTAACTTGAAACCAAATGACCAGGTACAACTTGAATTTTCACCTAATTCATTAAAGTCGTCGTTAGAAATAATATCTTCGGGAACAAAATTTTCTAAAATGGCGCCAATTAAAACAAAGGACGAAGCAATTAGGTTTATTAGACTTTTGGAATCTTTTGCACTTTGCAAAGAAAATTTTCGTTTGATTGGATTTATTGAAAGGCTTCAAAATCACTTTGAAAAAAGACCTTGAAAGCTATTGTTTTGTAATGAGTTTTTATAAATTAATAATATCACAGCCAAATAAAGAAAATTTAATCTTAACTTGTTTTACAACTTTTTTTTAAGAATGTTGATAAAAAATCACTAAAGCTGGCAGGTAAGTTCCTATTTAGTCCAATTAAATCGTCGTCACTATCCACAGATGCGCTTGGGCCTCATCACGTAAAATGAAAACGTTTGGACGATATCGTTATACCTACCTATGTGATGTGAGGTATTGCTATGTCTTATGAAGGGGAGAGTACGATAACTTGGGCGCCGAAAATTGATAACGGATTTTTGTAGAGGAAAATTTTCGACAAAAAACGACTTAAATAGGAAAGCAACGGCAATACTTAAAATGCAAAACAATAACGGTTTTAAAAGCCAGAAGTCTGTTCTTTAATTCTACAATAATAATAATGATGATCCTGAACTTTGCAGACAAAACGTCCGCTGAAGTTTGAACAACCACCATAGCCGTAATACTTGTTCGATTTTAAAAAACTAAAGGGCAATCGCTTTGTCTCGGCAAAATCTAGTGCCGATATTTTTTAGTTTTTTTTTTTTTTATTTGCCTTAAAAAAAAGTTATGGCCAAAAGATTCAAAAACAACCAAACAAATAACTAAAAAAACTTTGGCCTTCAGTCACCACTGTAATTTTCGTCGCATTTTCATAAAAATTACGGCAATCGCTATATTTTTTTGTTTTTTTTTATTTGCCTTAAAAAAAGAGTTATGGCCAAAAGATTCAAAAATCACCAAAAAAATTAACTAAAAAAACTTTGGCCTTCAGTCACCACTGTAATTTTCGCCGCATTTTCATAAAAGAACGGCAATCGCTTCGTCTCGGCAAAATCTAGTGCCGATATTTTTTAGTTTTTTTTATTTGCCTTAAAAAAAAGTTATGGCCAAAAGATTCAAAAATAACTAAACAAATAACTAAAAAAAACTTTGGCCTTCAGTCACCACTGTAATTTTCGTCGCATTTTCATAAAAATTACGGCAATCGCTATATTTTTTTGTTTTTTTTTATTTGCCTTAAAAAAAGAGTTATGGCCAAAAGATTCAAAAATCACCAAAAAATTAACTAAAAAAACTTTGGCCTTCAGTCACCACTGTAATTTTCGCCGCATTTTCATAAAAGAACGGCAATCGCTTCGTCTCGGCAAAATCTAGTGCCGATATTTTTTAGTTTTTTTTATTTGCCTTAAAAAAAAGTTATGGCCAAAAGATTCAAAAATAACTAAACAAATAACTAAAAAAACTTTGGCCTTCAGTCACCACTGTAATTTTCGTCGCATTTTCATAAAAATTACGGCAATCGCTATATTTTTTTGTTTTTTTTTATTTGCCTTAAAAAAAGAGTTATGGCCAAAAGATTCAAAAATCACCAAAAAATTAACTAAAAAAACTTTGGCCTTCAGTCACCACTGTAATTTTCGCCGCATTTTCATAAAAGAACGGCAATCGCTTCGTCTCGGCAAAATCTAGTGCCGATATTTTTTAGTTTTTTTTATTTGCCTTAAAAAAAAGTTATGGCCAAAAGATTCAAAAATAACTAAACAAATAACTAAAAAAACTTTGGCCTTCAGTCACCACTGTAATTTTCGTCGCATTTTCATAAAAATTACGGCAATCGCTATATTTTTTTGTTTTTTTTTATTTGCCTTAAAAAAAGAGTTATGGCCAAAAGATTCAAAAATCACCAAAAAATTAACTAAAAAAACTTTGGCCTTCAGTCACCACTGTAATTTTCGCCTCATTTTCATAAAAGTTCAGGATCATTAATAATGGTTGTCTATTTTAATTATTAAATTATAATTCATGTTTTAAAAAATCAGTCCTTTTTATTCCATTTCGTAACAACAATGATTTTTTTTAATCTGTTTCACAAAAAACTAAAACTAAATTAAAACTCCTTATTTTAAACAAAAATGAACTGTTGGCTATTTTCTACACAAAATCTTTCATCTTAAAAATTAATATAGCTTATACCTAGTACCTATACTTTTTCCATAAATTGAGTAATAGGACGTACTACGATACCAAATTTTATTTGCGTCGCATTAGCGGGCGGCGCGGCGTCCATGTCGTATTCATAAAACAAAAATAAAAATATCTGAGTTCCCATGATTTTTTTTTAGAAAAAGTATGGTCACTATAATAACATTGGAGCATATCATCATTCATAATATGTTCATCTAAGAGATAGCAAGTACCATAAAATTGATAACCTTTCATACCTAAGAAATATTATGTAGCTAACCTACCGACTTCCCTAAAACAAAAATCATTTCTGCCGAATCAACTTACATTACATGGATAGATACACTGCAGTTAACTTGAATGAGTATATCTGGGTATTTATTATTTTTAATAAAAATAGTACATTTACTTCTTTTAATTAATATTTTTTTTTACTAAATTGATCTAAACAAAAACTGGTTTTAAATATTCTTTTCAAGAATTTAGACTCAATTATACCTACATAATATATAATATGTAGAACACAAAAAAATTAAATTGGCTTTTGATTGAAAAAAAATGAATACAAAATTTTTCTAAACATGTAGGCATTGTATATAAAATCTATAGTACTATCATGAACACAAATTTTTTAGTCGAACATGTGTCCTGTACGCGTCGCTGAGATCGCCACAAATTAGACTATTGAGACTTAGCTAAATGTAGGGAATAAGTAAATAGAGCGAGAAGAATCTATTATTTAAATTCTGCAAACATAATAAGATTCCTTAAAAGGGTCAAGTAAACGTGCATGAAAATATTTTGTTTAATTAAATTTGTGTTTCAATTAAATTTTAAATTAATTACATTTTTTTACACATACTTTTATGTTCCTCCGCAATGATTTCGTAAAAAAATGTAACCCGACATTCTACCTAAATTTTAAGGCCTCAACCTTAACGATCCGATTATTACAACAAAATTTATCAGCCCACCAAACCAACTACGAGGGGACCTTTACAATTATTATGAATAAAAAAACCTACTGCAAACGTGCATACCTACATATACCAAATTTTTTTTCCGATGCGAAGCCAATTTGTCAAGGTTATAGTTTTTTATTGCGTTTTTTCACTTCCTCGCACTCTCATAAAATTAGCATACAGCGTTCCCGTTCTTATTTTATTATTACGTTTCTTGTTTTGTGAATATTCGGGATTCCAACCATCACATCACAAAGAAGTCGAACATATGTCCTTAAGATGTCGCTACCGTCACTCCTCTTCATGATATTACTATAGATTTTATATACAATGATGTAGGTGTCTACGTAAAACAAAAATTTTGCAAAATGTTCTGGAAAATACCTAGTTTCTTACCTATAATTTTTCCACTGCCAACTCACTTCTGCACTCACCTAGGAAAAATTGCATATGCCCTACCTATTACCCATTGGCGTAGTTAGGGATTTTGTCTGGGAGGGGGCAGCCAACCAGTTAATATACCACCACAAGTTTTAAATTTTTAACTACATAAATATGTGCATTAAATCAATAGGTTTGATACATAGAGCTTTTGTCAAACGATAAATTTTCAAACTAGTTAATTCGACATGTGGACTCAGCAAGTTTTCGGTAATAAAGATTCTCTAATAACAATGTCCCATTTGACCAAAGTTTGTATTTTATATCTAAATGGATGTAGTCGACAGCGAAAATAAAAAAATAATTAATTCACTCTCATATACGAAGTGACACCACATCCAACTTTGCAGTAAAGTCGAAAAAATTACGATAGAGCTAAATTAATAAAATGCAGGACTTGGTCGCATGAACTTGATCTTATGATCACACTGTTATTTTAAAGTCTTAATATTTAAAAAATTATTCATCTGATGCCTTTAAGAAAAAAAAAATCAAAATCGTTAAAAATATTTTTTATATATACAATTTTGAAAACATTTTTAAGAAAAAAAATTGGTACGCCAAATTTAAGTATTTATTATTGCGGAGTAAAAAATTTATTTTTATAAAAAATCATCTGCCGATTTCCGAAATATCGACTTTTAAAAAAATAATTATTCTGATTTTTGTTTTTTTAATTCAAAATTATTTTTTTTTATTGATATTAAATATTATTTAAATTTATTAGAAGTTTTTGCGTAAAAAAGTCATTAAAATCGGTTCGAAAAATAAAAAATGGTTCTATGAGAGATACCGTTTATAATGGATGAATAAAAAATTGTTTCAATAATATTTATTTTTATAAAAAATCATCTGCCGATTTCCGAAATATCGACTTTTAAAAAAATAATTATTCTGATTTTTGTTTTTTTAATTCAAAGTTATTTTTTTTATTGATATTAAATATTATTTAAATTTATTAGAAGTTTTTGCGTAAAAAAGTCATTAAAATCGGTTCGAAAAATAAAAAATGGTTCTATGAGAGATACCGTTTATAATGGATGAATAAAAAATTGTTTCAATAATATGATAATGATATAAGCTCATATAAAAATTTAATCTAAATCGTAGGAGTCGTTTGTGAGAAAAACTAAGATTTCCCTGAACGGTTTTTAAAAACTTATATGGTAGGTTCCGGTTTTTTTGATCATAAGAATTATTTTTGTTTTATAAATCTGCTAGATCATGTCGTTTCCGAATTAGGTAGGTATTAAGTTCTCAAAAACAAATTTTAAAACTTTTGATTGAAAAAAAATGAATACAAAATTTTTCTAAACATGTAGGTGTCTACGTAAAACAAAAATTTTGCAAAATGTTCTGGAAAATACCTAGTTTCTTACCTATAATTTTTCCACTGCCAACTCACTTCTGCACTCACCTAGGAAAAATTGCATATGCCCTACCTATTACCCATTGGCGTAGTTAGGGATTTTGTCTGGGAGGGGGCAGCCAACCAGTTAATATACCACCACAAGTTTTAAATTTTTAACTACATAAATATGTGCATTAAATCAATAGGTTTGATACATAGAGCTTTTGTCAAACGATAAATTTTCAAACTAGTTAATTCGACATGTGGACTCAGCAAGTTTTCGGTAATAAAGATTCTCTAATAACAATGTCCCATTTGACCAAAGTTTGTATTTTATATCTAAATGGATGTAGTCGACAGCGAAAATAAAAAAATAATTAATTCACTCTCATATACGAAGTGACACCACATCCAACTTTGCAGTAAAGTCGAAAAAATTACGATAGAGCTAAATTAATAAAATGCAGGACTTGGTCGCATGAACTTGATCTTATGATCACACTGTTATTTTAAAGTCTTAATATTTAAAAAATTATTCATCTGATGCCTATAAGAAAAAAAAAAAATCAAAATCGTTAAAAATATTTTTTATATATACAATTTTGAAAACATTTTTAAGAAAAAAAATTGGTACGCCAAATTTAAGTATTTATTATTGCGGAGTAAAAAATTTATTTTTATAAAAAATCATCTGCCGATTTCCGAAATATCGACTTTTAAAAAAATAATTATTCTGATTTTTGTTTTTTTAATTCAAAATTATTTTTTTTTATTGATATTAAATATTATTTAAATTTATTAGAAGTTTTTGCGTAAAAAAGTCATTAAAATCGGTTCGAAAAATAAAAAATGGTTCTATGAGAGATACCGTTTATAATGGATGAATAAAAAATTGTTTCAATAATATTTATTTTTATAAAAAATCATTTGCCGATTTCCGAAATATCGACTTTTAAAAAAATAATTATTCTGATTTTTGTTTTTTTAATTCAAAGTTATTTTTTTTATTGATATTAAATATTATTTAAATTTATTAGAAGTTTTTGCGTAAAAAAGTCATTAAAATCGGTTCGAAAAATAAAAAATGGTTCTATGAGAGATACCGTTTATAATGGATGAATAAAAAATTGTTTCAATAATATGATAAGATGATCGCTCTGATATAAGCTCATATAAAAATTTAATCTAAATCGTAGGAGTCGTTTGTGAGAAAAACTAAGATTTCCCTGAACGGTTTTTAAAAACTTATATGGTAGGTTCCGGTTTTTTTGATCATAAGAATTATTTTTGTTTTATAAATCTGCTAGATCATGTCGTTTCCGAATTAGGTAGGTATTAAGTTCTCAAAAACAAATTTTAAAACTTGTTTTAACGAATACTGGTGCAAACGGATAATAATCTCTGGATTATTTTTAGGAACGAAAGATCGAGTTGGTTTGGGGTTGGATTTCCGATCCTGTATATAAACGAATTACCCATTTGTTTGTATCGATGTGTTTGTAATTTAATTTATTTTCCGCGAATGTGCAATACGTACGAACACTATGAAGGTTGACAATAATGATAGTGTGTTGTTGTTTTACACATACCTTGCAAAAATACGACGAACAGCTGATAAAAAACCACATGTGGAATACCTAGGTATACCTAAATGTTATGTTGTTATCTTCATACTGAATAGATATATTGGTATTTTTTTTACTGTTTGCCAACATTTATCAAGAAGACCTTCGCCCAGTCAGTACGAACCAAAATACAAGTTTAATACTTACGATTTTCTAAGGGGGCAATTATTTTTCTAGGGGGCCACCGCCCACCCTTGCCCCCCCCATAACTACGCGCATGCTACTACCTACCAAGAACTGAACTTGAGTACACTGCTAGGTACCTATCTTACCTTGTTTTTAATCACTTCAACAGGTAGATAGTTGCCTACAGCATTGACATACAAGTTGGGTAGGGTTCCTTGATGACAATTAATTATACCTAATTATCTAACCCCCGAAATACCTTCTTACAATCCTGGGTCACTTAACATTTTGAACTTAAATCAAAAGTCTTCTAACTAGGTAGGTAGGTAAATACGAGCAAGTAGGATGTAGCTACATATCTACCTATATGTACCTGTTTACATATAAATTTTTAATTGTCATACCTAATCGTTCCCAACTTCCCATAGGTATGTAGGTATCCCTACCCTACTGGAACAATTTACTTAGCTATTTCCATATGAAACTGAAGTATCTAAAATTTTCTTCATCTCTAAAATTTCTTCTTTCTGTACTTAATCCATCCACAGACCACAGTTGCTCCATATTCCATGGTACTAAAGAAATATGAAAAAGACGATACTTTTTCTTTATCGCTGAATTGCCCTTCACATTAAAATAGTTTCCGCAGGCCGCAGCAACAACAATACTTTCAGGTTTTGTATATCTACCTACCTCAGCTGTTGCATCAATTCCGATGAAACCAGTCTTCTTAGCCCTGAAAAACAAATTTGTGTACATACATAGGTATTCCATATATAAAAATATGTATGTATGTGTAGAGAAATATATTTTTGTTTTATCTCATTTAAACCTCAAATATTGCTATATGTACATATGGATGTGTATATGCAAGCATATATAAAATTTATAAATAGGTATGTCGTCATCGCACTCGCACACATGGAACTTGCTCTGCATGTAACAGACCCGGCCGAATAAAGAGAAAATTAACGAAAGCCCCTGCATGAACAACATGTTTGTTGATGGACTGATCACTGACCGTAGGTACTAGGGGGACAGCAAGGAGGAAGACTGTGTAAAAGAGGGAGATCAAACTATGCTTGGGAGTTGGGCATAACGTCAGCGGCCTGTATCTTTCAGGTTTGTAGAGAGTACCTAGAGTCTCGTCAGTGCCAGTGCGGTTCCCAAACCGAAGCGATTTGTCTGTTGATTTTTCATTTTTTTTAACTTAATACCTAACTTGCTTGTGTTCGTTGGCCCCGTGAAGTCATTTTTTGTTTTACTAAATCGAGGGTTTGTTACGAGTAAAGTGTGTGCTGCCAAATTTTCAAGTAGGTACCGCATGCGGCTGAGCTTAACTTGTTGCTTTGGTTATAAAAAAACAAAACTACAGCAACAATGCCCGATGTAAGAAAGTGCGCAATATACGGATGCAGGTCGAATTCTCGCGATCATAGAGATCTGAAATTTTTCAACTTTCCCGCACGTGATAGTCCATGGTACAATACTTGGCTATCAATTTGTCACGAATCTGCCGAAGCACTTAGAATAATACGCCGGCCTTACATTTGCTCGAATCATTTTCACCCTTGGCATGTTGGTTTCAGACGTTTGGCCATGGGGGCTGTGCCCTCATTACTACTCAAAGCGCCACCTGGTTTTGCCGAAGAAGAATTAGCCAGGTTGAAAAATGAAACCGCTGCTCAAAAGGAAAAAGAACGCCTTCTTAAATTGATCAATGATTGTCTTTTTACGTGGATCGAGAGGGCTCAATACTACCCAGAATTTGGTAACACAATTTGTACATCGCGGCGTGAACTTCAGCGGATCGGTATAGAAATAAGAAATTTATTAGGCGCTACTCTTACATTCAATATGGACGACTATTGGCTAAGAAAGTTTCGTCGATCACATTTGATGGATTTTGTATTTAACAAACCGAATGATCAAAAAATAATCCAGACATTGGATTTAATCGAGATCATAAAATCTATTGATCCGGATGCAAAAATTTCCAACGAAGAGGAAATTGCAATTTTGGTCGAAGAAGAGGCAAATATTGCAAGCAAAAAATTGGAGAAAAAAAAAAAGCCTGCAAACCGAAAACCATTTGATCACTGCCCTCCATTAACTTATTCACATGGAAGATTCCCGCAGACCAAAAAAAGATCTTTTACAGAAGCTCTGGAAGAGTTTTATGGTATTGATTCGAATAATGATTCCCACATAGAGGTTAAGTCGGAAAAAATAGATACAGTTGATTTTAGCCAAGACGATGAAGGTTGTTTTGATGTTAATTCGGAAGACAGTGGTCTGATGGTTGTGTCTGAACCGATAGTTGAAACATATCAACAAGCTCTGGAACACCTAAAACCACTAGAAGATTTTGTTTTGCGTCAAGAAAACTACCGAGCCATCGGATTGTTATCAACACTGGAGATTATTTTCAAGAACGCTCGACCGGTGTGATTTGAAGAAAGAATCCAAGTTATTGTTTTAGTGATAAGTTTTTTTTTTTTTTTATTTAAGAGACTTTTTTAATAAATAAGATATCCTAGTTACAAATTGGTTCATTATTTTCTGTGTATCTACCTTTACAGGGCTGAAATCTTTTTTTGAAACGTTGAGTGTTCTACGTGAAAAATCAAGCTAAATATCGTTTAAATTTACGCCCATATTATTCAATCGATGCATACCGATTAAAATTTAAATCCGGATGTGTTTACATTGAATTTATATAATTTACATTTGGATTAAAGTTTTAATCTAGATGTTTCGAGTGAATAATATGGCAGTTACATAGGTATAGCTGAAAAAATGACTTATTTTTGTGATTTTGAATTCCATTAAGGACGCAATGGAATTTTTACCAAGTACTACAACAGTCTGAGTAATTCTGTTAAATTGTGGTTAGGTAACCACAGCTTAGCCCGTGGTTCTGAATATTTTGCAATAAAACTAAACCTGTGGTTAATTTGGTTTTAGTTTGGCTGTGACGATTTTTTTAGTTTAATTGTCGTTAAATTTATAAATTGTAAACAAAACCGGCTGGATGTTAATTTCGGGCGATAGTTAGCTTAACTTAGTGGACCCACCAGTTGAAATGTTGGTAAATCAACACATTCGAGTTTTAAGGACCAGTTTGTTCACAGTGGGTTAAATCTGTACCATTACATTAAAAACTCAAATTATAGATTCCTTTATAAAAAGTTTTATTACCAGGCACATTCGATGATTTACGAGTTGCAATAACCATTGATTAAAGATGATCAGCTGCACAAATGGAGGGGCACACATCGACGCGATATGTGGATTGC
Source organism: Epistrophe grossulariae (assembly GCA_929447395.1). Lineage (NCBI taxonomy): Eukaryota > Metazoa > Arthropoda > Insecta > Diptera > Syrphidae > Epistrophe > Epistrophe grossulariae. The sequence continues at coordinate 132,258,432 of OV839568.1, read as the reverse complement.
GTTCACGTTCCACTGCTGCGTTCAATTACGCAAATTTTCTTGAACGCAGCAAGCACTATTTGATCGCTATATCGCCTGAAGAAAAATGACAGTTTAAAAAGGAAAATTTGAAAATGACTTCAAACACTGAAAATTAATAGAAAAAATTCGGGAGAATTCCATTTTATATGATTTTTTTTTATTAAACTTTAAAAATTAAACGCTTGAATTTTCGCTGACAACTTAGCCCGCTACACAATATATCGCGTTGATGTGAGCAGGTTTTTGAACGCATCTTTATCGCGCGATAAAAGTTATCGCGATCGCCACCGCCATCGTGTCGGCTTGCGCGTAGCTTAAATATAGTACACGAAGGCCTTTATTGCCACTGTTGTCGTTTGGGTTGATGTCAGTGATGGCACAGGCAGGAAAAATTTCTTTACGTAGGAATTTTCTACATACATATATAAAAACGATTATTTCAACAATTTTTGTTTGGAATTTTATAAAAATTTTTTTTTTAAATCTTACTATGCAACCTGCAGTCTTTAAAATTCTGATACCATATTAGAAATTGTGTCAATTTGATCCCATATTCATTTTTGACATTTTCAACAACATATCAACTAGTGTCAAAAAGATTGGGATCAAATTCAAAGCGATTTTAAACCAATTCATACACGGCCTTAATCAATTTTTTTGTACGAGTATATAAGCTTCAAGCAAAAATGCACAAAGAAAAGAAAATATTAAAATTTGTTGGCTGTATATCAGATTATGTTTTAAAAATTTTACTAAAAATAACAATAAATACAAATAAAAAAAAAAGATTTAACCGGTTATTATAGCAAACGTAAACTCTTCATCGTTTGTCTCTTAAAATAATTAAATAAATTCAAGAATATTGTCAGGTTTAAAATTAAACTTTAAAATTCAACATTGAGCACAAACTTCTTAAAAGATAAAAAACGTCTTTTATTTTCAATTTATCATTTTGCATCTGTTAGTTTCATCAGAGTAATGGCTGTCACCTTTGTCATTAATAGATTCGTTAAGTTTTTCTATAACTTTTCTCTTGTAAATAAATATGAGTTTTAAAAATTTGTTTCTATTAAAATAAATTTTGTTCCATATAACCCCCTTTTTTCTTGTTCAGACACTTTTGTATTTTTATAAAAATTTATTTTGTCAACTCAAATAACAAGTCATAACCAGCACTTATTCGTGTTTATGAAAGCGAAAATAGTTAACAATTAATGGATAGTAAGTAATGCATTCTTCTTAAAACAAAAGCAAAAAATTAATTTAAAAAGATTTCAGTGTCAGAAATTTATTTGAAAATAGAAGCTTGATTAATTAAATTACATTAAATTTTTGTTCATTGAATTTGCGTGTTCAGAAAAATGAGATCTCAAAGTTACTGAAGAAGTGAGAAAGCGAATCCAAGAATTGTTTTCCTCAGAATTTTGATAGCAAAAAAATTTTGCTGAGGAATCCTGTTCATGTAACTGACATTCCTGAGTTTTCCGAAATCTCATTTTCCTGAACATGCATAATTACAATTGTATCATAATCAAACAGGATGACGAAGATCGAACGTCAAAATGAAAAACTTCGTTCGCGTATGTTAACGCAATGCCAAAACTCATTTTCTATGATAGACGATCTAAAACCTTTTATTTTCTTATTTTAGATTTCTTTCATTTTTTCTTGAACTTAAGTCCAAAGTCAAAAATGCACACTCTTACCCGAAAATGCTATACAAAACAAACAACAACAAAAAAATATAAGTATTTTTTATTTAACAAAAATTATTTATTTAGTCTTCACAATCGTTACTCTTTAAAAATGAATCCACTTTCTTTATAAGTGATAAAGCACTTAAATCTCCCAACTCTAACGCATAATTATTTAACAAATTCAAACAGTCTCGTGCCTCTTCATAGGTTTGTATTGATATATCAGAACTTTCGACATTATTTTGCTCAGGTTTATCTACAGCATTTGTTTCGCAAGCAATAACTTCCTCCAAATCATTTCCTTCTGCTTCTTCTGCCACTGCCAACGCCTCCGATGAGTTATCATCTACTAATTCTATGCTAAATTTTGGCCATTCTTCTTCGATAATGTCTTTTATATCCAATGATTGATAGGGTTCTGTTAATATTGTTTCGTTAAGAAATTTTTTTTGTTTGATACTTATTTTGAATGCACAAAGCCATACGTTTCTGTTTTTAATTTTAGAACCTAAAAGCATAGATGCCTCCCTAAATCTCGCATGTAAGATAATGTCGGGAATATCAGCTTGAGGCCATGTAGCATTAAAACGTCTGATAAGAACTTTCAGAACATGTTTTAAGAATTCATCTGTTGAAGCATTTTCTATCGCTTTTTTTCTTACATCACTTAGTTTAAGTGAAGTTTGACTATGCGCATTATCGTCCCGCATTTCTTCATTCACCGGGTGGCTTATGGACCTATATAATGGAAATAGCAAACATTTTGGCCATAATGAGATTAAATGTAAATTGTACTATAATTATTAATAATACCTAAATATTACAATTTGTTATTTTACCTATAACATTCAAATATTGTAAATTCAATTTAAATACAAAAAAATAATAAATCTTGAAAAGAGGCGTACTAAAAACAGAAAAAAAAAACAAATTACCTTGAACAATCCGGTGCTGGCTCTTTGCTGTGTATAGTTTGATCTTCATCACAATTAAACGTCGTATACTCTTCCCCATCCAATGCACTGAGAGTATCTTCTGAATCCTCCTCACCGATGTCCAAGCCCTTCATTTTTGCAAATTTTGGCCATTCATCGTTAATAATATCAGCAATGCTTAATGATTCAGGAGTCGAAGTTAAAACTATTCCCTTTGCATCGTGTTCAGCTAATTTTTTCTTAAACTTTTCAATCCAATGAAATCGATCTTCATGTCGTGCGCCCAACAAAACAGCAGCCTCTTCAGCTTTTCCTTTCAAAATGTATTGAGGCATACCAACATTAATGTTACCGGCTCGCGATCGGCATCGATTTAAATAAGCCATAACCACATGATCGACAAATTCAAATTGTGTCTTTTGCAATTCTATTTCACTAGGTTTGCTACTAGTATCTGCCAAATCTAAGTTTGTGTTTGTGTTTATGTTTGGACTTGGAATTTGTTCAGGTATCTGAGCGATGACGGTTTCCTTTTTTTGCGAATTTAATTTTTTATCTTTTTTAAGATAAGTTCTAATTGGTGGTCTAAGAAAAATATTAAAGAAATTGATTTAATTTTAAAAGCGTATAAATAAAATAAAAATAAAAAAACATAATATAAGCCTGGGGTTTGAAAAAATTTTGCGTAAAAAATCATTTTAACAAGCACATATTATCATTATGTATTTAACCTGCGTCTATAAAAAATTTGTACCTACGCATCAAGAATTTTGTACAGATCCAAGACTTGTTGTACCTACATACATGTAAAATGTACATAATTATGTATTTATATGGCAATTGTAAATAAATTTGTTACTTAAAATTAAGCATGTGCCTCTTTAAATTTCATTGATATTTTTAAAATTTTATTTTGAAAAAAAAATCACCTACACACCGATCCGGAAGTTTGTGGTGGTAGGTACTTGGGACTTAATGGATAAATAGTAGTTGCGCTCCTTTACTTTGAAACTGTGATTTTCTGTGCATTTATTTGAATTTCTACACATTTTATTTTTTTATATGACCTTCAACAGACTGTTGATTGAACAGAAATCCATGGTTCACTGTGGCGTATACGTGTTTTTTCAGTTTTGTCGCCCATGTACTGAAATCGAATTTTAATTTGACGTGAATTGAAATTCTATGTTCTACAATTCGTTCGTTTTCGATTGTTTTTACTTGCGATGTATAGGAACTACATATATGGCAAGTTATGGATTCGTACAAAAATCGAACTCGGGATTTTGATCAAAGTTGACATTACGATGATACCGAAGTCGAAGTCTCGCAATTCTGTCCGTCTGTCTGTCCCTTCGGCTGCAGCCTAAACGGGTCCGTCGATTTTCTTCAAAGTTGCTACCTAGCGTTTCTTTGGCATTATCCCCACCCGTTTTTTCATATTTTTTTTAAGACCAAAAACAACGGTACCCGGCATACAATTTTTTTTTTCAAAAAATTAAAATCTTATTTTTCTCAAAAACATAACCACAACTTAAAAAAAAATCTGTGATTGTTTTTACAAAAAGGCAACCATTTTGTAAAAAAAAATTTCCGTAAAATGGTTATAAACGGTACCTCCCATAGAACCATTTTTTGATTTTCGATTTCTCAAAAACGGCTAAACTGATATTCACCATTTTTTTTTGGAGAATGTTTGAAAAAGTTTTAAAAGTCTTGTATACCAAAGTGTTCAAACAAAATTTTTTTGGATTTTTTAAAAATATTTCAAAATTTTTTTTTGAGAACTTAATACATAATTTTAAAACGACTCGGTCAATTTTTATTAAACTTGGTACTCAGCAGTTTTTTAACATTGTCTAGTAGATTTTTAATTAAAATTATTCGTATAACCAAAAATAACGGTACCTCCCATACAAATGTTTAAAAACCGGTTTTAAAAATCTCATAATTCTCAAAAACGGCTCCTAAGATTTTGATTAAAATTTTTCTGTGATCTAATATTCAACCGATCTACCATATTAATGAAAAAAAAAATTCTACAGTTTAAAAATGGTATCTCTCAAAGAACCATTTTTTTGATTTTCGATTATCTCATTATCAGTTGAACTGATTTTAATGAATTTTTTTGCAAAAAAGCTTCAAATAAGGTCTAATAATATTGGATACCAAAATTTTCAAAAAAAAATAAATTATTGATTTTTAAAAAAATTTCAAAATTTTTTTTTGAAAAATCCATATTTCTAAAATGGTTAGACGATATTTTTTTCAATTAATTTTTTAACTCCGCATTATAAAGGCAAAAAAATTGCATACCATTTTTTTTTTAATTTTTTCAAAATTTTATATATAAAAAATTGTTTTTTTAAAAAACCGCTCCAACGATTTTCAATTTTTTTTTTCTCATAAATTGAGATTTTTTTAAGAAATTGGATGATGTACATCGCATTGTTGGCAAATCAATTTCAGAGGTTGTATAATCAATTTACAAATGTTTAATTACATTTTTTTTTTACAATTTTTAGTCTAAACTGTAAGTTCCATGCATATTTGCAAAACGGTGCTTTATTGCGACCCAGTCGTGTACATATTTTTAAAGTGGAATTTTAAAGCCTAGTATGCAGCTGAAGCGAAACAAAAATTTTCTCTGGTCTCAAAATCGATAACAAAAACGGAAACGAAACGACTACGGAAAAAATAAATGTAACCAATTGTAAAAAAAAATAAAAAAAAACCACAGAAGCCATTACTGTAATCAAAGAAATAACAAATAAAAACTCGAATGTAACTGTTCCGTAGACAATTAATGGTTCGTGCAAATAATTCAGTGCGAAAAAGAGTGGAAACTTCTCCAAATGATCTGCTAAAAGTAGCAATTTCGCTCGTTGAACAGCGTACTGCAGAACAAAAATGAAAACAAAATTTTTCGTTTATAATTTCGTTGCTTCAATTTTTGTATGGAAATTTTTGTAAACTGTAGTCTAAAGAAAAAACCAACAGACATGAAAAGTATACCAACACAGTAGAGGATATATTTGGTCTGTTTAGTAACGTAAAATTTCTTGCGAATTTGCACAAATTTTCACAAAATTTCACAATTTGCTGTCAAACCCCATAGAAAAGAACTCAGTTTTTGGGATATTTGTTTCGCCATACAAATATCTTTAAAAACAATAATAACAAATTTCAAGAGAAAATATAAGAAAAAATGTGACTGACAGTTTAAAGATTCCCCCACACCAACGTGAATTTTTGGTGGCGACGACGAAAACAATAATAACAACGTGTTGTTTTCATTGACAACCACGTGTTGTTGTTGTTTTCGTCGTCGTTGGTGTGGGGGAACCTTAAGTATTCACTAAAAGTGGTAACAGCGCCCCCTTTCACGGCTTCAGACACTTCAATGAATTAGGTATAGGAACAAGCACTCCATATAATAAAGTATACTCTAAGGCAAACACAATGGAAAAGGAGATGGTTATATATATACTACTGACGGCTTTAGCCATTTGTCATGAAAAGAAAAGAGAACACTGTAGTTAGAATCACTGCGGATCCAGTATTGCGTGTTCCATAATCGACATGATTATCTGGATCTGATCCAGATTCATGTGGATAATAAAATGCTAATATTAATGTTTTGATATTTTGCTCGTTTGAAAAGTTGTCATGCCTGAAACTTTTTACGGACGAAACATTTTGCTGAGCTGGCTACATATTTTCACCAAAACTCAATTGCTATTACTAGCCGCGTTTTATTATCTACGGATTTGGATCGGGATTATCATTCAACACGTTATGCATCAACAACTTCGGATCCTGATCTGTAACTAGATCTATTTTAAAGATACGAAAATAAGTGTTTCCTCTGGCAGGTAGACGGCTCTTCAGGCGGTAGGGAGTACAAACTGTAGTGTAAAGAAAAAAGACAGTAGGTATCTACATGAAAAATAAACAAACATAAGAAAAGAAAGAGATGAGTATACAACACTTATGTCATTAGGACCCGTATCGTTGTATTTTCATGAGAAGATTCTGATCCAGATCCGTTGATAATAAAACGCGTCTGTTGTCAATTTCAGGGTGACTTATTTAAGTCGTATACCTACCTATGTACTTTTTCTAAGTTATAACTTTTAGTAGATTTTAAGTAAAAAATACTTTTCTTATAAAAGTAGAAAAGTTGGCAGTAAATTAAAAAGGTAAATTTATATAGAGAGCGCTTAAAAATTTGTAACGTCTAATGATCACCAAAACATCTCTTTATTTTCACCTACATAGGCATATTGGATAAGTATGTATGTTTATAATTCAGTAATTTGAAATTTCAAGGTTTGTTTTTATTTTCTCACTTTCCAACAGCTGGGCCAATTGATTAAACAGAGATAACTGTTTTAAAGCTACCTATACAACTTACAATTTAGACAAACACCCTTTCCACATACGTTTGTATGGATATTACAGTAATTTTTTTTTATATAAAATCATAAATAAATATTTCTGGATTTGATTTGATATTGGAAATTTTTAACGTGTTTTTTCATGAAATAAATAAAAGATATTATTTTAAATAACTTAAAAACACTTAATTTCCAAAAATGTTGTTTTTGTTTTGTGACATCCTAAACGTATGTTGTAAGAAAGACAAAAAACATTTTAAAATCTTACTTTGTTGTATGTGTTGCTTCCACTGTTGTTGTTTTACGTGGAGGAACAATCACATTAGGTGGTAAAAACAATGTTGGTATCCCATCAATTTTAATTTTTCTACTAGATATTGGATAATAATTCAAAAGTTCGTGTCTTAAATTACGCACAAAATCTTCAAGTGCAAAGTGCTTTATACAAACAAAAAGACGCTTAGCTTTACAATCTTCAGGTCGGCCACATAAATACAACCACACTTTTCTTAATTTTTCATCTCTCGGAAACCGACAGAAACTAACTTCAACGACATTATCTGGATTTTTAATTCGTCTTTTATCATTACTACTTTTACAACCAAAAACAGCACAAACTGTCATTATGTTTCTAGTTTGTATATTATGATTATTATTAATAATTGTAAGTAAGTAAGTAAGTTAAAAATACACAATACGAGCACAATAATAGAAACTTCGAAATAGACTGACAAAAATATCTATCTACGTTTCATTTTGTCTCCCCATACGATTGACGTCATAGATTTGTAAAGTTCTAAGAGTAACAGAATTTAAAATCAAATAAGAGAACTGTTATAATAGGGTGGCATATCCGCATATGTATATTTATTATTGTATATTGCATAGTACGCATAGTATATACACATTACACAGGCCACATAGTTTGTATTATAGTGTTAAAGTAGTAGATCTAATACATTGTACTCTATTTTTTGTTTGCTTTACACAAAATGTGTAAATTATGAGATTTTATTTGTTTGAGCTTTGAGTATTAAAATTTCTCCTCAGATATTAAATGATTTCCTTGTTTTTATTGTATCCTATTATTAATGAACAATCAGACATTTTAATAAAATGCAAAATTTCGTTTGCTTTTTTTTATCATTTAGGTAGGTAGGCACATACCTATGTATAATTTTGTATCTTTTCTTTAAACAACTAAAAACATTTGCAAAAACTAAAAGGTAATCTAACTGTCAGTGTAAGAACAAATTTTTTGGATCATAAAACCTGATTTCGACATAGAGTCGGATCTTGATTTGTTGTAGTTATGCATATTTTGTAATGATCTATGTGGATAATATCATATAAACTTATATTGTCACATGACCTTCTAAAAATGTCAGACAAAATTGTAAGTTCATATAATTGTAAGAAATGGGGAAAAAATGTTTTTACTGACAGATCTATATATTTTAAGAATAAGCGTTTTTGCAATCTTAAAGACCTACAAAATTGGATGTAAAAAATGTATTTTGCCACTCCATCACTTTTATATTTATTTCATAACGTACTTGGTATTTCAGATAAAAAATTAGCTATAGCGCCATCATTGATGAAAACTTAACATGCGCTCAGTCCAGCCAAATTTGAGTACACAAAAACGACTAAGAAATAATAGGGTATGAATGACGATGACAACCATGATTAAAACAATTGTTGTATGTAATAAAGTCGGTGTAACTAGAAATGTTTCCACCAATTTTGTCTACAATCTAGATAAATTCTACTTGGCAAATTGAAAGCTTCAGTTATTTCATATTAAAAACTAAGAAAATAATGACTTTAATGCTTTTTGCTGGTGGGTGCCAAGTTAAATAGTATTTTTATTGGTTTCACCGACGATAATATAATATTTAAGAGAGTAATGTAATGACTAATGGTGTTTTAAAAATCAATAAATTAAAGTACATAGGTACCTTCATTGAACTTAAAATCGTTATTAAAAATGAGAACTGTATAAATACCTCGTAATGTTATTTATTCACCCTTCTATATATGCATATTTTGATTAAAGCTACCTGTATGTATTAACTAATGGTTTTTTAGGTATTTAAATTTGAAGGTAGGGATTTTCGTGCTAATGGAGATTTAATGGATTCTATTTTTATAATTTGTTCAATAATTGTACAATTTTAGCAATTTTTTTAGAATTTGACATATTATTCACTCGATTAATCGAATCTAAAACTTTAATCCAGATGTACATTAATATAAATTCAATGTAAATATACCTACATACGGTTTTAAACTGGATTAATCGAGTGAATACTATGGCGGTTAATATGTATTAAAAATAGTTGGAAATTCATTTGTGTGTATGCTTTATTTTTAAATAAAATGTCACATTTATTAAGGTTAAGACAAGCGATTACTTTTTCTTAGTTAGACAACTCTTACCACCTTATTATTCACTCGATTCATCCAGATTAAAATTTAAATCACCATGTAAATACGACCGGATTTAACTTCTAATCCAGATTTATCAAGAGAAAAATAATATAGGAGTTAGTCATTAAAAATATATATTTATAACTTGGGTGGTTGTCTAAACTATGAAACATTTATAAATACGATTATTAGTTTTTTAAAATCACAGTACGGATAATAATACCGATTATTTTTATGACTTCAGCTATGAGTGGACAAAGACTATTTTTTTATTTTTCTCTTTCATTTATTCGGTGGTTTAATTTGTATTGCTTCTATATGCATTACTGTCAGTGACAATCACACACGCGTTTTAACTAGACACATTCCTAAGTAAAGTGCAAATTAACATAACAACCAAATTGATGCTCCGCTTAAGTGCATTAGTACTGCATTAGTAAAGCAAGAACATACTTAGTTTCACCATTTTTTTTATTCGACAAAAAAAAGGAAAATACACATTTTTATTCAAAATCTATTTCCGTTTTAATAGTTTGCTCGTTCGTAAGCTCCGCAATTTTTAACTGCCGCAACTTAACTTTGGTTTCAAAATCTATTCTTCGTGCCTCCAACAAAGCCATTCGGGCTTCGTGTTCTCTCTGCTGTTGGCTCAAACGTGTTTGATGTTCAATTTCGCGCATTTCCAAGGTTCTCTCAATCATTTTCTTTTTCAAACTTTGTAATGAATTTTCCATATTGCTGCGTGATGATGATAATGCAGCTGATGCTAGGCGCTTCTGTTTAAATTTAGTCTGTTTACGTAGAACAGAAGGTGTATATTTAGACCAAGATTTACTTGTTGATGATTGAGATATTTTTGCAGGAAAAGGAGTATCCATAGTTACATTTCTAACATTTTCATAAGTATCATTCTGTAGAGTTTCGATGGTTTGTAGATTAATCAAATCGAGAGGCTTTTCATCAATATCGGATTCAGCAACGAACGATTCAACAGATGGCAATACAGCATCACGTGATTCATAATCATCAACATCATCATAATCATCATCATGATCAAATGTTGGCGATGTACCATGTATTGAATTTGATATAAGTTTAGACAATTCCGCCATCGCTTCGCTTCTTGGACGCCAATCTGCTAAATCTTTTCCACCACCAATTGCTTTTTGACTCGCTTTTTCGGCTGCAGATTGTTTACGCAACATTGTTTTTAGATTTGTGTATTTGTCCTTTAGAGCTTTGATTTGTCGAGCCTTCGATAAATTCATACAAATTAAAAAAAAATTTACACATTTCATAATAAACAACCAAACTAAAACAGTATAGGTATTACTTACAACATTCGGACATAATGAATTGAATTCATTTCCGATTTCTTCCCAGGCGCGTTGTTTTTCCCTTAATGTGCATGCATCTGTTTTTTTATTTTCAATTATTGTAGCATGTCGTAAAATGCACTTTACAAGAATATTTTCTTCTTCTCCATTGAAATTTGATGCACGTATACGTTTTTTCAACATTTTAATTTGATAAATTTAACAATTTCAAAGCAATCAAAATACCTATTAATAAATACCGCAAACAAACAACAATTTCTCACAAACGTCTCACAATAAACTAATAACCTCTAAGATTTTTCAAAAAGATATTTGGATTTAATAATGGCATTAAATGCGAACCATTGAACCAATGGCGAGTGAATAAATAGAAAATTTAATGGAGTGTACTTAATGACGCTATAATAGCTTAAAAGTGGTTTTATCTAAAACGACACTACCACTACGTAAAGGAGAATGAATACGAGTGAACATAGAAAAAGAGGCAATATGTTTCATCTCGTTTCCCCCATACAATATACATAGTAGTTCATATATTTATTCAGATTGAGAGTAACAAAATTTCGAAGAGAATAAGAGAACTATAATGGTGGTGTATCCTGTACATATTTATATACAACACCCATATAGTCAATGTGTACTGTGTGCATGTATATTAAAGTGCTCCCTTAAAAGTGGTCTACTACCCTAATACTACTTTTAAAAAGTCCTGGGCCCATGCTCCATCTAAATTATTTAATATATCTACCTATAATTTGTTTGAGTTGGTATAATAGATTTCAGTTTATTAGTGGTCAAATTAAAGATATTATTTTATTAATGTTAATGGTGATCACTTATGTATGTAGTTATGTTTTTATGTATTTTGTTAATAAATAAAATCTTTAATTTGACCAATAGCCCACTGAAAATTGTTAAAATTTTATTTTAAAAATTAATTATTTTTCAATATCGAAGGTGAAGAAAATTTTGTTAATGTGGAGCGATTGAATATAATTCAAATTATAAGCTCAACTCCCAACTGTCGTACCTGGGCGAACGCACTTTTGGAGTTGAGGTCATTGGAACTTATAATTTGAATTACCTATTTTTGTTATAAAAATTTAGAGCAAAAAAAAGTTTAAGTTAGAATAACGATACCTACCGTTAATTGAATTTTAATGACATTTCCAGGTTAATTAATTGATACCTTACCTACCTACATTTAAAAATTAAAAAAAAATGGTAGGTACTTTATTCTTAAACATTTTTTAGAAGGTTGTACCTACTGTATACATACAAACAAAATATCGGAATTAATTATGTGGCACAGCATTTTTAAAATTTTTGATTATCTAAAAAATCTAACAATAGTATTTATTAGATTTCCTTAGAACACTCTTGGACAGTTGTCCAACTAGCCACTGTCTTAATATTTGGACATCTCCTTATTTATAAAGGCATTCCAACAGCTGTCTAAATATGTTCTCAAACACTCACAAACATCCCTGTAATCTGTCAATTTCGTGAACATTTGGATACGTTCAATGAACATTTCATTTAATTTTCAGCTTTTTGTGCATTGAACATACCCACTTTAGAATAGGTTTGGACAACCAATTGCAGTGTCTAAGTTAGACACTCGGTGGAACATGATTATAAATAAGATTTTGCAGTTGGACAGCTGTCCAGAGTTAGACATACTTTGGAATGGGTTTATAAATAAGACTGTAAGTATCTAATCCCTCTTACACTTTTACACGAAAATTTCAGTTTTTTTTTTTAATTAAAGATTGGTCTGGCAATGCCTTTTGAAAAAACGTTGGTATTTCTCCAATTTTTGTATACCGAACAAAGTAACATTTAAACAACAAGTCGCGGTACAAAAGCAAAGAAGTGCGATGCTTATTTTAATAAAATTAAGATCAGAAATTAAAATTATCTGAAATGGAATCTCTGCTAACCAGAGTTGTAAATAGTGAAATTTGTAATCCAATTACTTCAATTTCACTACCCATTACTCTTTAAGAAAATTTCTAACTAGGTAGACATTACTTCTTGTTCGGTACTAAATAAAAAAAATCTTATTATCCATCAGTATGTCTAAAAAGTAATTTAAAAAGTTTTAAATTATCCATTATTCTTTGTAATTTCTTAGTTCAGAATTCTAACTACTTAGTAGGTACTTACCTATTACTATTTGTAACTTTTTATTCAAAAGAATTTAACACTTAATAATCTTTGTAATCAAGTAAATCTTGCAAATTACTCTTTATAATTAGAAACCCACAGTACACATATTAAAGGTAATATATTGCGCAGGTTGTCAAAGTTGGAAATGTCGAAAAATTAAAAATGGCTGTTCGAGTGACCACAGGAACTCAACGCCCATCATTAGAAACAGCAACAAAATATTGAAATTAGACAAGGAAAGGGGCACTGAATCCACCATTTTACCACCATAATACCTCGATTTTGACAGATGCGCAGAACTGAACAAAAATGAAAACGCTAATGATATTACCTTTAATATGTGTACTGTGTTAGAAACCTACCTAAAAATTGAAAAAATCGAATTCCTCAATTCTACTACTCTTTGTAGGTAGTTTCTTTAAAAAGAAATAATATGCATTATTACTCTTTCTAATTGTATTAATTACCTACTCTGTATAATTTATAGTTAAAAAAGAGATTAATTACAAACATTTTTTATTTAATTTAAATAAAAAACTTAAGTTTTAATAGTTTACTTTATTGAATAAAATAAAAATGTAGGTACCTACTTGGTGCTTTTGGGCTCTGGAACTATTGGTCCTGATAAGAAAATTGTTGGAGCGTAACTCTTTTTAAGTGGATTTAACGATTTGTGCTGCCCGACGAAATGATTACAACATATTATTGTATTATAATTTAGTTTCCACGGTGGTATCCCAAAGTCTTGCCGATCCTTATTACTGGAATCAAAAAGTATTAAAAAAGTAGTTTATTGTTATAGGTACACAGGGTATAAGTAGCAAGAAAAATATTATCTCGAATATTGCTTACTTTATCTTACTAACTGCTGCAATCCATTGGTCTCGTTGCTTCCCATTTATTGGAAAGCGATAGAAACGTACATCATCCGACATAAACTTGTTATTTATGCATCCATTGACACAACAAGTGGAATTAGATTCTGGTTTCTTTGTCTTTCCCATAACTTTTCTGATTATATGTATATACGTATGTGTATGTATATATCTTCCAAAAATAAATTTTTTTTTCAAGAGTATCTTTTCATTTCACGCACAGAATTACGTATATTTAAGTTTAAAGTTTCGATGTTGCATTGGTATGGTATACGAACGAAGAGGTTGGTATAATGAATTCTCAGAGCTGTCTTTATATTATTGCAATGCAAGGAAGGCAAGCAAACAAACTGATCACAAGAGAGCGCAAGTTATATCTGAATCTGAAGAAATAAAAAAAAATCGACACTATTCGTGAGGTCTTTGTTTTTATTGCTGTCCTGCTTATTCTTTTATGTTGTTGAAGAGAAATAATATGTTGTTTGGTTTGGTTTTGTCAGTGTTTACGTGTAATTTTAGATTTCTCAATACCTATAGCATATACCTAGGTACTTTTGATTTTAAACTTGTGCAATGCGCAATGCGCAGAGAGAGAATTTAAATAATATGTGTCGTACTCTTTCGTACTAAATACTTGGCAAAATACTTACATATAAATCTATAAACTAAAGATTTTAATATTTCTATTTCAACTTGAATTAATTAACTAAAAATTAGGTACACAATTTAGGCAAACAGAATTTAAGTGATAGAAATGTATTTTTAAATATTTCCAACTGTATGAACGTGCGGGAATCGTTATTGATGTAAGTATGTAGGTAGGTACGAATATACCTGCCAACACTTGATTTTTGTCTTTGGGAACTCATTTAAATTGAGAGAAATTTATCTATCCACAAATAAGTGTTATGTCTCTCTCTAACAACCTTTAATATTGAAGTAAAACTGTTATTGAAATTTTGTTTTTAATGGGTAAGTAAGGGAGAAAAAAAGAGTTTAAATAATAAAAAAAAACATTTTGTCTGCAGAGAACTAAGAGAGTTTAATAATGCAAAAATTTAACAATAAAACAATCTTAATAAGTGCGGACGTATGTATCATTGTATACCTATATATGTACATCAAAGAATACCTACAAGATTATTAGAAACAATGACTAGGTAAGTACATATGTACCTAGTTACGTCATTGGTGATTATTATAATAACAAATACCTACATAATATGTGTAAGCTAAACAAAATTTTGATAGAAATGTTTTGCATGCGCGAATAATTTAATGAATAAAATAGTGTTTCATTTTATAACTGCAAACGAAAATATAACAAATATGAAATATTTTTAAACTGAAAAAAATTAAATTAGGTAGGCAGGTAGGTACCTAATATCAAAAAAAACGAACAAAAAGGAGAGTTTAGTTTTGGTAAAAGATTTAAAATGTCAAACTTATAACAAGAGATGTAGGTAGTCAAATTGAAAGATTGTATTCTATTGAATGCAATCTTCTGAATTTTCAGATTTTTTAAGAGATTATCAAGGGAGTCACGCTAAGACTTCAAAATACAATAGGTACTAGGTAGGTATGCGAATTAATGTGGACACAGAAAAGTTTCTTATTAATCAGCCTTATTGTGAGTTTCATCCCAAAAATATATTTCACCTTAAGATTTTGTGTTCACCCGGAATTTTAGAAGCTATTGTGAGTTTCGCCCGAACGAAATTTTGTTCGCCTTCTAAAAATAAGTGAACATTTAGGCCGTCAATGGCATTACATTCCACCCGAAATTAATGCTCACAATAAGGGGAATTTTTCGAACACGAAATTACGGATGAAACTCACAATAGGCAAAAAGTGAAATGTCAAATTTTCTGAGTGTAATTTTGTACGTACCTACACAATAAGGTTGAATATCTTTGTTTGGGGCAATCATTTTGTTTACTTTATAAATAAGTTTTTTTTTATAAATATTTAATGAAAACCTGTCCTCTCATTGCTTTGGTAGGTATCTAAATCTTTTTATTTTTTTTGTCATAGAATCCACCATCTCAAAATAAACTTCGAATTACGGGCCTTGTTTTTGTTGTAGGTACAACCGATTTTCAATCTTTGGAGACCGCTCACGCTCTTCTCATTTCGTCATTGTTCAGGAAACATGAAATAATAAAAATGTGGTTTCCAATATATGTAGGTAGGTACCTATGTAGGTAGTCTGAAATTTCTGCAGCTCTGACTTTAAGTGATAGGTATGTGTGCCTAAATTTAGGTACCTTTTTTCTTCATTACTTACCACATATGTACGTACCAAACCTATAAAGTTTTTACGCATAAATATTTGCATTCGCAAAAGTCAAATAAAACATACAATTTTAATTAATGGTTATGTAGGTACCTATTATATTTCTTAAAACTTTACTCTTACTTAATATTTTGTACAAAACTTTAATATACGCTCTTAGCATCTAACATTTGATATGTATGTATTAAAAATAATTTTAAAATATTATTAAATTTATAAACATGGGACAAGGCAAGCTACACCCTTTTTTTCAAAACTTTATTAAGCCGCTCAATTATTTCTAAAGCATTTTTATTTTTTGTTCTCTTACAATAGGTATACAAAATCTGAACTCTTTTCAGTGCTTCGTCATAGGTTTTAATTGATTCTCCAGCTGTACCATCTGTCAACGACTCGGAATCTTCACTTTGAAATTGTTCAATGTCAATTTGACATTTTTTATTTAATTGGGGTTTCCAACTTTGAATACCTTTTAACTGAAGATAGTCTTCAAAGATATTTATCCAACCAAAATCGACGTCGAGTTCAAAGTGTGGCAGTTGATAGACTTTTCCGATTTCTTTAGCCTTTAAATACACGTCGTTGTCATCAATGATTATATCTGGTGCATTTTTGCGTACAAAAAGAAGCCACTCCGCAACACAATGATTAACGCGATCCAGATCGTCATTTAATATTTCTATATCCTTTTTTGTTACGTATCTGATGGGCATTTTGTCAATATTTCTAAAGTGTAGCCCACATACTTTTGGATTTTGTTTGAAAATGATGTTTGCTTCTGACTCTTTGCATGACCTTAGCCAGAAAGTATACTCTTTGGTGTTCTTTGGAGGGAAACAAATCAAAGAATCTGTAACTGCTGGACAGCCTGAGATACAACACTTTGTCATCGGTATAATGTTAAGCTGGCGACAAATTATATTATTATTATTTATAATTGAGATTTGTTTAACTGAAATAAATCACCTGTTCCTGTTTATAGTGCGAAAATGTGGATTTTTAATTTATATTATTGTTGCTCTCAAGAACACAAGAGATCTCGAATCTCATTAAAAAATGTTGCTGCTCCCGAACTCTGTCTTTGAGAATGTGATATTGTGAGATTGTGGTGACTACGTCTATGAGTGAGACCTGCTCTTTTTTTTCAAGCTATTTCAAGAACTTGTTTTCTCTTTCGTTGATAGCCGTTTTTTTCGTTTACATATTATTTTTCAAGCTTGAGAGATACTCATACATTTACATAATACATATGTATATTTAAACAATTTAGCACTTTAATAATAACTGTAAAATGTAATTTTATGATTGCAATGTGAACACCATTGTTTCATATTGAGAAAGTTAAATTTCATATGAAAACGAAGAGAACGGCAGATATCAGTTTTGTGATTAAAGTTGAAACATACATATGTACATAAATGTATATGTATATATGTTAGATATATAATATATGTATATAGGTATAGATTTATATACATAATATCTAGCCACAGGGTGATAGAGTTGAGTTATAACTTGTAAGAGTTAAATCAATTGTTAATTAAGTTAGGTAATTATAGGTGGGTATACATATCACCTATCAGTTTAAAATTGAGATGTAGCATTTATTTATGAATATTTTAACGTCACTAAAGTACCTATGAAGATGGGTATAATCGTGTAATTACATAGGTATCGTCGGTTCAGAGGTTAAGCGTGCTAACTAAAAAATACGTACATTTTTAAATCAAATTTTATTTAAAAAAAAACCTAGATCTGAACGTTAACATCAACCCACTTTTTGAAGGCAAACAAAATTGCGATTTGTAGATATTGAGATAAAATGACTTCGAATATCTTTCAATATCTTCAGCAATTAATGGCTCAATATCTTCCATAATGTTTTTTTTTTTTAATCAAAAATAATGCTTCAATATCATTTTTTTAACATTTTCTCTGATAGTTCATAAGGTAGGTAGTACCATACTTAGTTCAGTTTTATCTTTAGACTGAAGAAAATGTATAACTAGGTATGTACGTATTACCTATTCAATTTTCCTATGAACCAACTTCTTATAGTTCTTTGTTTGTATAATCAAAATTCGAGCATTTAGTGAAACATCAAAGTCTAAAAAGATGTTTTGGGATACTGTTCGTCAGTGTGGCGAAAACCCCAATTAACTAGTTATTTTTATTTACTGAAATTTCATACCTCCATAGAAGCTTACCTGGTTTGTCAATTAAAATCTTGCAAATCTATAAAAATAAAATGCTAAAAATGTGGTCTTACATATTATGTATGTTTTGTTTATAAGTTCTCAAGTCAATCCATAACTTCATGATATATTCTTTATTTTCACGAGGATAAATTACATGGTAACTGGAAAAATATTTATTTGAGAATACATATTAGGTTTTTGTTTTTAAAATATGTTGGTCTGAATTTTAACACACAAACTTTCGAGCGGTGCAAGCTAAAAAATTGAAGTAGGTACCTATAGCATCAAAAATGGCTATTTAAGAACAAAAGTGATCTAAGTAATTTTTATTATAGAAACATACATATAATATTAAAGATAATTATTACAAAAGATGAATGATCTAAGTTGCTTTTCTTAAATAATGATGTCTATATCAATTCTGTTCTGAAGAAGTCACATAGGTATATTAAAAATCTCAAGACCGAACAAATTTATTTGTTATAACATATGTAGATTATATAAAATGTGGTGAATTTGTTTAACAACAACACTATTGACAGCTTTTCCTTGTTCTCTTTTCATTTTTTATAACGTATTTAATAACTTTTTCAATTTCACGTAATCGCAATGAAGCTTGATCATTTCCAATATGGTTTATGTAGTCCTTTAACGGTTTAACCAGTTTAAGGCAACTTTGATAACTGTCTAAACTTTTTTGTGGTAAGACATCTATTCCTTGAAATGCATTTTCCTCCAAATTTTCATCTTTTTCTCTACTTTTTGGTGGTAAGACATCTATTCCTGGCAATGTAATTTCCGTTAAATCATCTTCGCTTTGACATGTTGTTGTAGGTGTTGGTAAATTTATGGTATCAGTTTTTCTATAAATGCGTAAGAATTAGATACTTTGTATTGGAAGCATTGTGTACATTTAATAGGTTACCTATTCCAAAATTAAATAAAACAAATATATTGAGGTATACATGTAGGTACATAGGTACGTACATATATTATTTAGGTAGTAGGTACCTTCGAATTTGGAAAACTTCAAAATAGAATAACGTTTTTTTTATCCAAACAACAGTTATGTTTTCACTAGTGTTTTTGTTTTTTCCATGCATAGGTATATCATATGATCAATTGAAAGGTGTAACTTACAAAAAAAAATACACTTCTGAAGGAAATTCAATTGAAATCTACATAATATGTAGCTATAGGTAGGTGCAGGAAACTAACTTCACGGGAACTACCTTCACATGGGAAATAACTTCACCTTTAGTGGAAAATAACTCCACTTTTTTTTGGTAAAGTTTTTTCCCACTATACCTATGCGGGAAAAAATTTAATATACAAATTGTGTGTAATTTGATAACTCTAGAGATATGTACGTGGCGCCGAATGCAAAACAGAAATAATATTTTTATAAGCAGTGTATTGAAATAAAAAAAAAAAAACTATTTAAACTTAAATAGGAGCAAAAAGTCCAACAATTAAAAATGTGAACTCAATTTTATAAACAATATCCAACACGTACATACATATGTACATATTATATTCGATATTCGCGTGAATTTTTCACTTTTACTTTATAATAAAAAAAATTGATTTTTTGAAAATGCAGTTTTAATAAAAACTACCTACATAGGTATATTCTTCAAAAAATTATTTTTCGTTTAAGTGCATTTTATAAAGTAAACAGAATTCAAGAACAAATTACACAACATAATAATTATCAATGACTGTACAAATAAGTGAAATTGTTTCCCACCTTCAACGGGAAAGAACTTAAAGTGAAGTTATATCCCACTATAGGTGAAGGTAGTTCCTGCGAAGTTAGCTCTCTGTATCAGCTAGGTAGGTACCCAATTTTTTTAATTTTAAAGAAACTTCTCTGTGAAATTAAAATCTGTTTTCTACCACTTAAAACAAATGTGCAATTTTAAATTGTTTTCTTACTTTTTGGACTTACACACACCATGTCGAATTTTGAAAAAAATTCTCAGATTGGTTGAATTTTCAAAAAACTACGGGAACGCATAATACAAAAATAATTCATTCCTTTCAAAATAGCTGACTGCCAAAATGTCATTAAGGGCTGTAAGGATTTTTTTTTATGTTTTTACTTAAGAGGCGATGTAGATTTGTCTGTCCACTTTTGTTTTAAGCGAATGTACCTACGTACCGGCACAAAAAACACACTTAATAGATTGGTTTAATTTTTTAGAAGCAAAATCAAAAACAGAACGTATACCTACATACCTATCTTCATTATTTTTGAAAGTATTCGATAGGTTAGGTTGGTAACTATAGATTTCAACTTTTCAAGAGAAATTATTTAATTTGAAATCACCCTGTATAAATTACTGTAACAGCCCCGGCACTCATCGAGAATTGTTCTTATTTTGTTAAGTATTATAATGTATTTGATATGTAACTAGCGGACACATTATATACCGATTTGTGTTTTTTTTTTGTTAACATAGGTACTAGGTAGATTAAGCAATATAAACAAAACAAAACTGTTGTTCGATCAAAAGTCTAAGGTTTGTAGGTAGGGGGCTTTTAAGCTTACATTTTGTCGTTCTTCTTCAAACGTTTGTTTGTATATTGGTTACGGCACGGCATTTTAGGCATTTCAAAAATGTAATTCTATTAAAGTAGATCTTTATATTTAAAAGAAATTTTCACAAGCACTTTTAAATGAATTTGTAATTTCGTAAAAGTGTACCTACACTGAAACACTGTAAACAATCACTCACTTCAGAAAAATCAAACAAAAACATGCAAAAAATGCCAAACTCAATGAGATAGGTTAGGTTTGGTACCTTCTTTACCCTTTATCAAGTTATGTATAAACTACCAATAAACAAAACAAATCCAAAATGCGGCACAAATTAAAGATTTACTCTTATTCATATTACTATGTACATAGTATGGAAGTACTTATTAAAGACTGAGAACAGAGTCAGAGTGATTTTCCAATGGTCTTCATCTCTTAGATTGCGATAGTATCTAGTAGAAGGCTGAAGGAATTGTAAGTAGTGTTGCCGTATGAGAAGTATTAACTTACTATACCTATTTAAATATAATAACAAAATAAAAATAAAATAATATATATTAATTAATAAATAAAAATGTACTTATATCTTGATTTTAAACATTGAAAGTGTTCTTTTTTTTTAATATGGTTTCATTACTGAAATGATTTAAATGAACAAAGGAATAAAAAAGATAAGTCTTCAGCTAGCGTATGAGGATTGAGAGGTAACAATCGATTCGTTTGTCTCAAGCAATATGGACTTGGAATTAAATGTGTGTCCATATTTCTTTATGCATATTTTATTTGAGTAATACATACATACATACATATGTATATATATAAATACCTTACTAGATATATTTTTTGTAGTATTTTAAATTTACTAAGGAAGTATATTATGTATAACTATCCATTAGGTACAAAATATATGGACTACAATTATAAAACTTACCGCCATATTATTCAGTCTATACATCAAGATTGAAACTTAAGCGAGCTAGGACAAGTTAAAGTAACTCTATCACCCATATTATTCACTCGATACATCCAGATTGAAATTTAAATCCGGATGTATTTACATTGAATTTGTATACTTTACATCTGAATTTAAATTTTAATCTGGATGTATCAAGTGAATAATATAGGCGTATGAGTTCAGTCTTTGGATTGACAAAATAATTTGTGTTAAATGAAATCAAATTATTGCATTAATTTAATATCCACTTTCTGAAGCGTTTTAATATGAAATTTCAACAAAATACATTAAGCCTTTTAGAAAATTAGTTAGTTAGTTAGAAAAGTCAAACAGCAGAAGCAAAAATGTTGGGGAGACCTAAAAAAGTCTTATTTTATTTAATAGTAAAATATCCAAGCTTATAGAGAAGCAAAATTCTGTGCCTACATTCTGTAACTCTCGCATCGTTAAAATTAGTTGAGAAACAATGAAAATTGATACAATTGAATCCATATTGCTCTATTTTTCAAAGTTTCTTGACAAATTTTATCGTTGCAAGAGTTACAGAACGAAGGCACTGGACTACCGTGTTTTTAAAGAAAATGTTGATTACAAACTTAAGTCTTTAATACAATACTTCATTAATATACAATAAAGTTTATGTTTTCATAAAAAAAACTTAACATTATGAGTTAAAATGGTTGTGAAAACATTTGTCCTTTAAAAATTCTAATCCCACCAAAAAAAAAAGAATGTCCCGGGATACAATTGTATTGCAGTGGTAACTCTGACACTTATTACTTCCTCAAATAAGAGATGAACGATCGTAATTCGTTTAGCAAGAGCAATAACATAAGAGAACCAAAGAGACACACACAAACAAAGACTATCAATGGACCGTGAACAGTAAATATAAACATATATCCATATTCCATACCTATACTATGCTCTTTATGCTTATCATTGAGGTGTTTTTTATGCATTCTGCAGAAATTTCTGTACTTCAAATCGACTCAAAAAAGATATTTTTTTCACGTGGAGTTAAATAATAATATGTATTCATAAAACAAACCCGAGACGGATCTACTTCACTAAGCGCCTTAACTTTTTAACACCCATATTATTCACTCGATACATCCAGATTGAAACTTAAATCCGGATGTATTTATGTACATTGAATTTGTATACTTTACATCTGGATTTAAATTTTAATCTGGATGTATAGAGTGAATAATATGGGCGTTATTGTTTCATCGTTGTCCATAAAAACACTACTTTTGGTGCGGATACAGGTAGGTGCTAGCATATATCCCTGATTTTCGACATTCTCATGAACGATCGACTCTAAAAATGAGTTTCAGAATAAGAGTCGACTCTTTGATAATTTTGAACGATATAAAGTATACTTTAACGCTAAGGCACTCGTTTAACTAATTAAAATAATATATAATACCCGCTAAGAAAACTGACTCATGTGAAAAACCCGGATACCTGAAACATTTTTCCAGTTAAATTTTATATTTTTCATTGAAAAAAAAAACTGTCTTAAGTGAAAAAATTTTTTTTCGAATAGAACAAAAAATTTGCTGAACGCTTTCAGTTCTATTTTATTTTTCACCTCCA
The DNA here is from genome assembly GCA_929447395.1 of Epistrophe grossulariae. Lineage (NCBI taxonomy): Eukaryota > Metazoa > Arthropoda > Insecta > Diptera > Syrphidae > Epistrophe > Epistrophe grossulariae. Next base: position 132,234,969 of record OV839568.1, on the reverse strand, counting down.
CCAAATTCTCACCACGAAAATGACATTATGACATCATTCTTATATGTCACAACCGCTTTTGCATTTCTTAAATCCGCTTAGGTGGAATTTGTTTTCACTTATCCGGGGGGTTCGTTTAAGTGAAAAATCCGCTTAAGTGAAAGAAAGACTGTGACATTTCGCCGTTTCTCTTAAGCGGGTTTTCCTGTATTAATAAACGTATTAATCGAGTAGACATGGGAAAGGCGAATGACTGTATTTGTTTTGATTTTTGAAGATGTTTTTGGGTACATGTTTAATTTTCTGTTCTGTCAAAATAAGGCGTATTCAACTAAGATTTGTTAAAATCACGTCAAAAACCTTCATTAGTTAAAAGAGTTGTTTAAAGTTTCCTTAAACGAAATTGTTTAAGCATTTATGTTTATTATTATTATGTACACCTATGTTTAAAAACAGCACCAACTTTTAAACTTTACATTTTAGGTTTCTGTCTCCAAGTTGTGTTTAAATAAATATATATTAATTAAATAACAGAAAATTGTTTAAAAATGTTTAACTTTTTCAATTTTTCAAAATAATTTTCACAATTTTATACCTATTGGAATTTTTATTTTATAAGTAGGTATTTGCGACGCGTTTCGGAGTGTACCTCAATTGGCAAGATGAAATGATGTCAAGGCCAGTTACTTCAAATTTGTTTTTCTCATAAATGATTAAAAAAAGGTGTATGTGTTTAAATAATTGTATACTAAGCTGATTTTATTGAAATATTAAATTATTATTATTATTATAAATATTACATTTATTAATTAGGTACTTTATCGTCTTCTCTTTGAAGCTCTTTTAACACCTGCATTGCACTTTATGGCTTGTTTAACAACTGTTTCGATTTCACTCAGTCGTAGGGAAGCGTTTTCATTACCACTGCGTTCAATATAGTCTTTTAAAGGCTTCAGTAGTTCGAGGGCCTCTTGATAAGTGTCCAAGCTTTTGTTTGGTACAATATCTTTTCTTTCTTCTTTTCTTTGGTTTTGGTAAAAATGTTCATCAGCAGACTCTTCGTTTTCAAATAGAGTAGAATTAACACCGTAATCAGCTTCTTCATCTTCCTCTTTTACGGGCACTTCTCCGGAATCACACCCCAAAATGTTATCGACCGGTAGTAGAAAATTGCTTGGTATTTCTTCACGAATATCTTTAATGATTTCACGTATTTGTTTGGGTCCTTTTTGGCCTGATCCAAAGCGTAATTTATTTTTTTCTGTTGCTATTTTAAATTTTACAAACTTGGAAGTGAATACACTTTTTTTAGCATACGTTTGCATACCAAGAAATTTCTTAGCCTCAAGAGCTTTGTCCCAAATCACAAGCGAAAAGGCCTCAATTTCATTCCTTAGTACCCACTCAAACATAACTTTCATAAGAAAAGATCTCATAATTATATCTTGAGCATAGCTGGTGTCAATGTTAACACTTGGAGTTGCCCTATGCAATAATCCACCGCTTTTATTAAAACAATCAGCTGTGAAGTGGCGACTGCATATGTAGTTATCTACGTTTGGCTCCCGCAAAAAACTATGTGGATACAATTCCAACCAGCTTTGAGCCCTCGGATTTGTATTAAGAGGAAATTTGAACAATTTCTTTGGTATATTGGACTCTATCGAAGAACAACCCCTTACACAACATATGCGTGATGACATTTTAATACCTATTGTCTTCACATTTAGGTATGTACCTATGTTAGATCTATTTAACCAAACTTTGATTCACTAGTTATTTAATTTATTTATGTATAACTATTTATTATACTATTAATTAAGTTTAATTTTAGTAAGAACATTCATCACTTCAAACACAATAAAAAATAATACAATAAAAAAAATGTCAATTGTTTACTTTTTCGATTTTAAAGTTCCACTTCTTGCTTCCGACTCCGCACCCACCGATAAATTGACTACAAATACTAACACAAACCAAATATGAAATAATTAAAAGTATTCAATTGATTGAGCGAGCAGCTGTTGTTTTTTTGGGCTTAAAGAGAATTGTTGTTATTATTATTCTAAAGAGAACCTAAGCCGTATCAGTGTTCAGTAAGCAGAGAGAAATGCAGTGCTGTCTTAGTCAATACTTTTGATTTACACATTAAATTTATTTATTTTATTTGTAAGATGAGTTCTAATTGTACCTATTTTGTTTATCTTTAAATAAATAAAATAAAATAAATGTAAATAAATAAAAAACTGCAGATTGAATACCTTAGTCAAGTTAAATGGTAAAACAAATAGATGATTACCTGCTACCTATACTTTTTTTGCAAAACAGTCAAAAATTCCTTTCACACACAGAATATGGCAAATTCTGGATTCGTAAAAAAAATCGAACTCGAGATTTTGATCAAACTTGACTGATGATAGCGAAGTCGACAAAAGTTGTTCTTGCAATTCCGACCATCTGTCTTTCTGTTAATCCTTTCGACCCACCCTGTGTTCGATTTTCCTTAAACTTGTTTTTTTGGGCACGTTTTTTTTTCATTTTTTAAGACCAAAAATAACGGTACCAGTCGTACAATTTTTTAAAGCAAAAAATGGAAGTCTTATTTCTCTCTCTACGTGCTCACAATTAAAAATAAATTCTGCAATTTTTTTACGACAGGTTACAGTTTTATAAAAAAAAATTCCCAAAAACTGGTTATTAATGATTTATTTAATTTTTTATTTTCGATTTTCTTAAAAACGGTTTGACTGATTTTGATCAATTTTTTTATGGAGAATGTTTTGAAAAGGTTTAAAAATTTTGTGTACCAAAATCTTCATTTTTTAAAAAAAGTTTCAAATATTTTTTTGAGAACTTAATAATTTGAAAAGAACTTGATCGATTTTTATTACAATTGGGGCCCAGCAGTTCGTTAAGATTATTTAATAGATTTCAAATGAAAATTATTCTCTTTACCAAAAAAAGGTACTTACTACTTACCATACAAGTGTTTACAAACCGGTAAGTTTTTCTGAAAAACTGCTCCTACGATTTTGATTGAAATTTTTATATGAATATCAGTACGATCTACCAAATATCTATCGATTATTAACGGTATCTCTCATAGAACCTTTTTTTGTTTTCGGCTATATCTTATTATCTGTTAAACCGATTTCAATTAATTTTGTATACCTATGTATTTAATATTTTTAAAAAACTGGTACGCCATTTTTAAGTTTTTATTAATGCGGAGTTAAAAAAAATTATTTTTAACAAAGAAATCATCTACCAACTTTGAAATATCAAAATTTAAAATTTTTTTTTAAATCTAAAATTTGTTTTTTTTTTCTGAAAATTATGAAATGCAATACTACTCAAAGTTAATAGAAGCTCTTGTGTAAAAAATCATTTTAAAAAAACCGTTCCAACTATTTTTGAAATTTTTAAATCAACTTTTAAAAATTGATAGGTATAAAAATTGAATTTTCTTAAATTCTTCCTTTCTTTTTACTACTTTTTAATTAAGGCGTTAGGTCTTTTCGCCCAAAACCATAACGCCCAAATCAAAAAATGTCGTAACGCCCAAAAATGGTCATATAGCCCAAAAAGTCAAAAAAAAGTGACAAAAACCCAAAACTAAATTGTTTTCGCCCAAAAGATTTTTGAATTTGGGCGTTATGACATACGCCTTGGGCGTTCTGACATTTATTTTTGGCCTTATGACGATTTCTATCGCTGTTAAATCTTACCATCACCCAAAGTCATAAAACCCAAATCAAAAAAAGTCATAACGGCCAAAAACACGAAGAAAGCGTCGCAAAACCCAAATTGAATTTCATATCACCCAAATTTTCTTTCAATGTCATAACCCCCAAATTTAAAAATGTCATAACGCCCAGAGGATTACTTATTTGAGCTTCATGGTGAACAAGAAAGTGCATTTAATGAACTACATAAATACGGTGCCGTGAAATAAGGCCAAGTGTAATAAGGCCAAATATGGGTGTTTGGATTTATTTCACTTTGTTCAAGGGAAATAACGCCAATTTGGTCTTATTGCACTTTGAGAAAATTGAAGTTACTAAAACTACTTTTTTATGAGATTTTTTTTTTTGCTTGCTTATATAATACAGTGCCAGTACCTAGCATCACGGCGTATTAACAGTGAGGTATGCATGGGGGTGGGGGGGTAAGGCATGCAGAAAGACCAAACGCAGATTTTAAATTTTAAATTCACAATACCCAAAAAAATGCCTAAGCCCTCTCGGTAATATTGCCCAAATCGTACAACAACAAAATGTTAATAAAGTTGTTTTGGGCGCTATAACATTTTCAATTTGGGCGTTATGGTTTTGGGCGAAAAGACCTAACTTTTTGCTAAGTTCAGTTCATCTTATATAGATTTCGTGACGAATACCTAGTGTGACTATATCCAACGACTAGAATTCCTAATCAATAAATTAGAAGTTTTTGTTTTTGTTTTTAGCCCAGGGCCTGGCTAGTTTATATAAGAAGTTTTTTTTTAAAAGCTTAAAATCTATTTTGAATCAATAATTCAACAAAGTCCATTAAAAATAGTACTAAGTCTTCTACTTGGCTGATGTATTTCAGTAGTTGAGTATGTAGAATTTGTATTATTAAAAAAAACCTTCTTATATAAACTAGCCAGGCCCTGGGCTAAAAACAAAAACTTCCAATTTAATGATTAGGAATTCTAGTCTTGTTGGATATAGCTCACACTAGGTATTCGTCACGAAATCTATGTAAGATGAACTGAACTTAGCAAAAATTGGGTATTGACAAAAGCCCTCACTAGTCAACTGATGATGTCCAAGTGAGATCGCCGGGACGAAACGCCAATTTTTGTAGAAAAGACCTAACGCCTTTAATTAATTCACACACCTTGAATGAATGAAATTATGAACACTTAATGAAAATAAAAAAGTTGGGGTGAAAACAAAAGCACAAATTTATTTCTGGAATGAATTATGAAAATAAAAGATTTCAGACTTTTATTACTGGGGAAAATAAAACACAGCTAATATTGCTTTAAAATTCCAAGGTTTTTTCGGTAAATTCTAGGATTTAGAACGAAATTTCAGACGAAATACATGCATTAATTAAAAGTGGTTGTTTCACAATTTTGGCACAGGATGATAAGTGCACATAATAGGCGTTTTTCTTTTTTGGCCCCGAGCGTGGCACTAAGCTGTCAAAAAGAAAACTATGTTACTTTTTAACTCGGAGCGCTCCGAGCTCTCAACTTGAATTTCTTTTTTAGCTCAGATCGCGACCGGGTATGGCTCGATGAGCTCGGAAAAAAATGACCGAGCACATCGAGCACAAAGCTTAGCGCGGACTTCATACAATTTTCATGTAATTTGACAGATATGAGAGTTCAGTGCTCAATTAAGTTTCTTAAACAGATCGGTGTGCTCAGGTCACGCTCTGTTCGGAGTGAGCTCTATTCGCTCAGAGCCCGCTCTGTTCCCCGCTCGGGGCTAAAAAAGAAAAACGCCTAATATGTCTGAAAATTTCGAAACTATGTTGTGACCCAACTTGGTGGGTTATAATTAGGGCCGGACCAATCATATGTGCAAGATGTGCAAATGCACAGGGCGCAAAATTCTGGGGGCGCGTTAAAAGAAACAAAAAAATGTAACCTGACCTTGCGCAAACAAACATGTACTGTCATTTGTAATGTGTATGTATGTGTGCAAATATAAAAAAGAGCGCTTTCAACAAATCTCCCACAGGGCGCAAGTGTGGCTGAGGCCGGCCCTGTTTATAAATCCAAAAACTCTGCCCCAAAATGTATATTGCATATAGGGTGTTTTTTTGAATCTAGTACATTTATATCTGTCAATCCAATCGTCAGATTGCAAGTTGTCAGTATGATATTTATTCATTAGTCTTTGCATTTTAATCGTTATGACATAGGTAGGTACATAAACACGTTTCATCAACGTTGGCTAATTTTAAAATTTTGGTTCCAAAATGTTGGTTCGGTGAGTCAACATCAATTACGATTGTATTCGCTGTTTTTATGAAGCAAACTTATTGAAGGAAAAATTCTATGAACACATAATTTCGCGTAATAGACCTTTAATTTTGACTCCAATATCTTGCGATTTGGCTCCCCTTGATAATTTTCTTTTGGGGAGATATAATATAAAGTATATAATATAAAATCTAAAAAGTAGGTATAGGTATAGACTTGAAAAAGTGGTCGAAAATTTCTATCTGATGACATTCATTAGAACCAGGGGTGGTCCTACATAATTATAATTTTACGAGTTAAAACCTTTCTTCAAAAATAGGAATTTATCATCAACACAATATGTCACAAGGTACCTACCTTACCTACTTAAAATACATACAAATATCTATAACTTTTCTCACACCAAATATTCAAACTAAAGTTTTTAAAACTTTCAAACATTTCAAAAAATTTTAGGTAGGTACCTGCCTATCTATCTATCCAATAAAGACACAAACTTATTATATTCCATTCTGAAAAAAAAGATATGGGTAGGTAGGTATACAAAAATTGATTGCTTTGAAACATCATCAGCAAAAATACTCACAAAACGCTATCATCGCATGCACTGTGCGATATACCTAAACTGAAACACCCCCTTCGTGTAAGAGTGTTTGCTTATCTTGCACGTTCTGCTTCTATACCGATACCAAATGTTATTTTCAGCAAGCAGCCAACTTCAACCATATAAACTTATATAAAAATATTGTATATACCTAGGTATTTTTGTTCAACTACGTACAAATATAATAATATCTGTATATATGTATGTACCTATAAAGCTATATTACAATGCTCTCATAAATAACGTTCAAGTCGGTTAAGCTATCGGACAAACTGGCCATCCACACCCTGTTCTCGCCCTACTCCACCTCTTTTCTATCGACCACAAACCCAAAGCCACCATATTGCAGTTTTTTTTAATACTGTTTGGTTTTTGTCCGACACACAACCTTACCGTTGCTATTGCCAGTCGCATCGCTGCCAAGTTTCTTGAATAGATATGTAGATTGTGAACGGACGGTATAGGGTGAAGCTACAGACAGAGAGCGTTTCAGTGCGCATGCATCAGTCTATATTTTCTCAGCTCACGGACAAGCAGCATTACTTGTCCGACGCTCTGTCAACAATGACGTCACCCCAAAAGTTACAGACACCAAACCAGTTCGACCAGCAGATTTATCAGTATACTCCCAGCACCACCATGAATAGTACTGAAGTTGAATACGAGCACGTGGATAAAGTAAGTTTCGATTTTTGTTTGTTTACTCTAAACTTTGTGTTTTTTTCTAATGAATTCCTTTTCCTTACCGTTACCTTAATTTTGTGTAAATTTTGTAAACTTTTGGACTTATCGTTTTGTTGTACCTTCCCTTTTCAGCAGCAGCAAATGAAAAAGCGAAGTCGACGAGTGCTTTCGCTGAAAGAACGCATCGAAGTTATAAAAATTGCAGAAACACGACGTGACACAAGGGAATTAGCTTTGAAATTCGAGTGCGGTCGAACTCAAATACTGTCAATTCTTTCGCAGAAGGAAAGGCTTCTCAGGGAATGGGCCAACAATGGCGATCCGAATAGACTTCGAAGAAGGCCGTCTGCGATGTCTATAACTACCAACAAAGTAATATACGAATGGCTTTATCGATGTAAATGCGCACAATTGCCACTTACCGATATTGATATCTTGGAGAAAGCTAACGAAGCTAAGCATTTGTTCAAATATGGCGAGTTTAGACCGAACCGAAGGTGGTTGGACAGGTTTAAGAGAAAATTTCGAATCAATCAGGAGGCTTTGCTTACATCAGATCCCGCTTTTTACGACGGCATTGAAAGATCACTGGAATTGGCGGATATATACGAGGACATCAAGCACACAATAGAATTGAACGCAAGTGATGATCAAATTCAGATGCCTTCGTTGCGACAACCCAGAGAATGTGTAAGTTTCGACAATTTGATGAACTATGATCAAACAATGAGCAGTTCGAACTCGAACAATGATGTGTGTGAGATTGTTGATAGTGATGATCAAAGCTTTCCACCACAAAATTTTTGTGAAACACAATTTTTCGGGAGAGAAGAACCCTCCACTAACGAGAATAACAACAATGCAATAACCAATGATGAACAAGCTTTGGCTTGTCTCAAGAAATTGGAAGAATATTCTATGTTGAAGGATAATTTTAGAGCAATTGGACTAATTGTACAGCTGGAAAAAGTTTACAAGGGCCACCTGGAGTCTTAGGTATATTAGCTCTTAAATTTTCAAAAAGTACAAAAGATTTACTAAAGATCCTATACAAAACTTTCGGATCGTGTTATACGAGCTTGATTCGATTCGATTCGATAAAAAATACGTAATTGAATTGAAGGTGTAAAATATCTTAAGCGTTTTATGGAAAAATAAAAATATTGATAAACTTAATTTTAACGAAAAATTTACCTTGGATTTTTTTTTTTTAATTAATTTAGGAAAAAAATTGACAATGTAGTATACATACATATAGACAACAAAGTTGCAATAATTATAGAAGACCAAAAAGAATATATCGCTAGCTTCTCAGTTCCTGCAATAAGAATACCCACTGGAGCACTAGCTATTACCCAATCGTCAAAAAAGGTAACTGAAGCTGACTAAAAGACTTGTACTTCCCCCTTTTGCCGTGACTACTACTTTTGGAAAAAAGAATTGCAACAGGTCTATGAGTTGTATTAAGATGAGAATTATAATTAAAGATGGAGACCCTGGTGTGTTGAGGCGGTAGTATCCTATGGCCAATACTTTTTCGAATGTACCTAATATGGTGGTAAAATGGTAGATCCAGTGCCCCTTTACTTGTCTAATTTCAATATTTTGTTGTTGTTTCTAATGATGCGTGCTGAGTTCCTGTGGGCACTGGAACAACCATTTTTAATTTTTTGACACTTCCAACTTTGACAACCTATGCAATATATTACCTTATGTCGAATTCCTTTCAACAAAAGAATAGAATTTTTTTCTAAAAAGAATCCAATTTTTTCTGTCGTTAAAAGGAATACGAAAAGACGAAAAGAATAGATTTTTTTGTGATTGTGTGTCACTTGACAGAAGCAATTTTAAAGTAAAATGTCCCGAAAATATTCAATTTGGAAAATATTATTATTGTTAATTGAAAAACAACGCACTATAAAATTCACCGAAAATTCGTTGCAACCAAAAACATAATTTATTTTCTTAAAACACCGCGATATTCAATTTGACATTTTAGAAATTTCAAATCTTGCTAGTGTGTGTGCAAATCGGTGTAAAATCTTTCTTGAATCTTGCTAAATTAGCAAGATCTATTTTGACAGAAAAAATTCGAATTGTTGAGAAAAAAAAATCGATTCTTTTCGACATTAGATTTGTCTAATGTGCATCTATCCTATGAGAAATGTCAACAACAGCTGATTTCAGTTCACAAACATACTGGATACTCGCGAGTATTTTAAATAGGCTATTCTAGTGCAACCTGAACGCGGCCTTTAATATGTGTATTGTGGGTTTTTTGCTGTGGCGAATTGAAGTTACGAATAAACTGCCAAAGTGACACGAGTTGTGAGGCAATAATTTTGTTGTAGATTAATTGTTTATTTTATTTTTGAAATAGAAATTAAAAAAATTGGTACGTACGCAAATTTAATTGAAAGATAATAAATAGAAAAAGATAAGGGAAACGTTTGAAGTTGTTTTAATTCATTTTTATTTTATTATTGAGCACAGAACTTCTTGTTTCCTGCTTGAAATGTGAAAAACTCGGGTTTTTTGACAATTCTTGGCGTTATCAAGAAAACCTGGGTCAACCCTGTATAAATTTCAAGGAACGAAGCTATTACTAGCTGTGTTTGGTAACGTGAAATTTCTTGCAAAATTGCACAAATTTTCACAATTTTTCACAATTTTTCACAAATTGTCGGAAATTCCTGTTTGTTAACTCAAAAAAGTTGCAACGAGAGAGCACAATGAGAGAGCAAACTATTTCCCCTCCCTTGGATAACTTGCAATTTTCTGCTACACAAATTTCTGTGTGCAAGGAGTGTAAAAACTGTCAAATACATAGCTGTCAGTGTCTGTTACTTGACGTCGACTAGGAATTTACAAAATATTGATTCAGATTGTCTTCATTCACTTGATGATTCAGATAAGTCCATCAAAACCAGTGTTACATTTTCGCTCGATATTTTTCAGTATAAAAATTATTTTACAATTTAAAAATTACAGGGTTCAAAATGATTTGTCAATGTTTTACGTCTTGTACCTACACAAAAGTGCCATTTTATACAAAAAGTGGTTTAGTGCGTTTGTTAACTTTTGGACAAGTTCTCCCTCTCTAAGAGTATTTTCTTCTTCTTTCAAAGTTTGACAGGTTTTACACATTTATACACTGGTTTCCCAAAAATCACATTCTTAGACCCTGTTTAGATTGGGAAGATTGAGTCCGGACTGGTGAGTGCCATCGTGTTTACATTTGAAACTTTGAGGCGCCTCAAAATACATTGAAACAACAACAATTTCAACATTTCACACATTGAAACAACAAAAAAGTAGACTCATGAGTCCGGTTTTTTTATGTTTTCTTCGTGCCTCACGAGATTCCTCACCCCACACTTCTCTTGCCTACGAACTGCCTTGATACCGGCCTCAATCTTCCCAATCTAAACAGCGTCTTAGTTATCATTAGTTTATACACCATGGGACATAATTAGGTATACCTACCTACTCAGCCAAAAATCAAATCTGAGATCAGGGACCTATTTCAGCAAACACTTTTCACTTTGCAACTTTGGACTTTTAATTTTCAAATTTTCTTTCACCAAACACAAATTTGCTAAGAGGAAATTATTAAATTGGAAAGTTTTCCTCTGCAAATTACGTTTCACCAAACAAACTTGCAAAGTGCAAAGTACTTTCTTCAAAGTGGTCTTGTTAGTTTGCAAAGTATTTGTTCTTTTTGTTTCACCAAACAAATAAACTTTGCAAATTATATTAAGAATTTTGAAAAGTAATATGCAAAGAGAAATTTTCATTTGCAAATAAAAGTTTGTTTTAAAAAAGTTGTCGAATAATAATTAAAAACCAATGAACCATTTTGAAAATGAAGAAGAAAAAAATAGTTAACAAACCAATAGCTATTCGGCTAGGACACATTGACAGAATGCTCGTTAGAGCGCGTTGACCGTATATTTTAACGTTGACACAACAGAATTTTGTTTTGGGTCAACCTAGCCTTCATCTCAATTTCAAAAATATCTGTTTTTTTAGAGGTTTTTCAATCCATCGGCATCGTAGCCATCCTTCAATGGAATTTGACAGTTGATGGCTTGATAGATACGTGACAACCTATATTTTGAGGCATAGAGAACATTTCGTTCCAAATTTCAAAGGATTGCCATAAAAAACCATTTTTCCAGAGAGGAAAAAAAAATCGAAATTTTTCGTATTTTTCAGAGGTTTTTTAATCCATCGTCATCGTAGCCATCCTTCGATGGAATTTGAAAGTTGTTGGCTTGACAGATAGGCAAAAACTATATCTTGCCGTATAATGAATATTTCGATCCAAATGTCACCAAATGCCCTAAAAACTCCTTTTTCCGCAGCATAAAATATAATCTTAAAATTTCGGTTTTTGTTTTTAATCTATTTATCAACATCGTAGAAGCATCATCCTTCAGCGGAATTCGTGAGCTCATACCTTGACCAATTTAATATTTGTATGTCTGGTAATCGTCAACGCGAAAAATGGTTGATTTGTGTTCGAATGTGGTAAAATCGTGTGATCGTCATGGTTTAACATGTCCACCCGTTGAAGACAAAAGATTAAAAACACGTTGACGCAGATAACACGTCAGCGAATAGATGTGTATTTTTTTTCGACCTGCTGTAATACTCATTTTTGCATTTATAAAATCTCCATTTTGTCATCACGAATTGCAATCAGCTCTTGACGATCAACTTATTTTCTCAAAATGTATCTTATATTATTAATTAAAACGCAAATGTTGGTAGGTATCTTAACATTATAATTTAAATAAGTTTTCTACAATTTTGTCTAGTTTTTGTGGAGAATTTAGGCTTATTAAATGTTTTAAATCTCATTTGTTCTTCGTATTTGGTCGCTTTCATATATGAATAGGTAGTCCTGTAATTTTATATTAATTGATACAACCTAAGTTTTACTTTGCAAAATACCTAGTCAAATGCAAAGTTCTATTAAATATTGGTGAAACACTTTCCTATCACTTTTTAAAAATAGTCTGAAAAATTGAAAAATCTTTGCACTTTGCAAATTTTGTGAAACACTTTGCTTTACTTTGAAGGAAATTATTTTTTTGCAAAGTTGCAAATTGAAGAGCGTTTGGTGAAATAGGCCGCAGATTGAATCTTTGTTCTTAAAAAAAGAGCAAATGCTTTTGATTTTATTTTAGAATCGAAACCCAAAAGCGTTCACACATTGTTCTTCCGGATCCAAGACTTGAAGAGATTCTTTTTTATTTTAACAAAACTATATACCTAGGTACCCATAAAAAATTTTAAAATTCAAAGTAGGTAGGTACCTAGGTACAACTTCTACAACACAACCTAGTAATACAGATTTACCTTGCCTTAAAACTTCCTAGTAGGTACCTACTTATCTACCTATATCTACATATAATATGTATGTACCTAGGTATTGGTACCTGCCAAATCCACCTGTTTTGTTGATGGATTTTAATTAGGTCCTAGGTACTTTGCTGTGCCCGATGATATTTTAAATTGAATTTGACAAACTCAGTGCTTACCTAATTCCTTAAATATATTGGGGCATATTCATAGTCACTGTTTAGCTAAGTTGTTTCTAAAAAAATACTGGCTTTATTCTATCTAATTTACATTGGATAAACTCCAGCTAAGATAAACTAGGTTCTAAAAATGACTATGAATATGCGCCATTATGTACCTACATAGGTACATAGTTCAAAATTTATCAGCACTCTATTTATATTATATGTCCAAAAGGTACCCCTACCTATATGTACCTAACCTACCTGTACCTGACCTACTTTATCGCAAGAATTAGAAAGGTAGTAGAGCTACCTATACCTATCTGCAAAAGATTTGTTGATCAGATTTGCAAATTAAAAGCATTTGTATATTCCCTAACTACCTACCTATACACATGTAACACCCTACATAGGCATTTATTATGTACCTACATAAAACCTGCCAGACCGGTCAAGTTGATAGGTAGGAATTCTACCAGAAACCCAAATTTCTTAAAGAAGCAAACAAATACTTTAATTCAGGATATCAAAGTTCGCTTTCATATAAATATATCCTTTGAATGTATGTATGTATGTACATACCTATATATAGATACAAAATACTCAATAGAAATCGCCTATGGATATTATTTTACCTCTCGAAAATATTCTTCATTCTCTGCATCTTCTTCTCCCTCGGAATCCTTTGTAATTCTCATAAGCATAACGCACAAAGTCCGTTATATACTTACCTTCAGGACATTCCATTCGTCGACCAACCCCTATACCAATTCAAAAGATGCTATGCTGCCAACATAATTTTCAACAAAAATTCAAGCAAACTAAATACCTACTTCGAAAGAGGAAATAAAGAAGTTTATCCCTTACTTGTGTTTTTCGTTTCCCTCTGCCAATTTAACCAACAGCTAATCATGAATCTTCCGTCGTCCCTTTACCCTAACCATCCATACCACTCAAAGCCAGCTGTGTTGTGTGGGGATGACAGACACTGAGGCAGTTCATCGGAAATCTCACTAAAATCCTCAGCAGAACTCAAGGTGCCTATCCATGTGTACCTACGTCGTATATAAAACGTCTATATTATATAGAATTCCATGTAACCTACAACAACAACTCAAAAACTCAAGCAGTCATCTCGTCAGCCCGCCAGGCAGCAGCAGCCAATGCAGCCATCCAGTCACGGCCGTCAGTTGAACATTTTCAGGTCTGTGAAATACAACGACGAACAACTAGAACCACCCCAGAATAACTTTTCATCGAGATTCGAGAGACTCTACAGAGAGCAAAACCGGATGAGGCAACAACAATAGTACAGCAACAGCACACCAACAGCAAGATAGAAAGAACCGAAACCGAACACAAGCGCAAAGGAAAGGCTGTGCTGTGTGAAACCATTTTCAAGTACGCCATCGAACGAGAGTCACGCCAGCCTGAAGCCCGTCGTCGTCGTTTCGTTGTCAGACAGCTGCTGTTGTGTATTATATATCACAAGGAGAATATTAAAAATCCACAAATAACGTTGCGTCGGACTCTGTTCGTCTTCGAACGGTTTTCATTTTCAGTGTTTTAGAGTCTTTTGGTTCAGTTAGTTTTATATCGGCATCGGCGACCAGCACAGTACGTGAGTGAGGGAATATCATTTTTTGAGCGTGTTTTGAAAAATTATATACCTACCTATCTATACATACAATGGAAAAAAGACAGAAGATGCCGATGCGCAACAACAGGAGATGCATTATCTATGGTTGCAGTTCATCCTCGGTCACCAACCCCGATCTGAAATTCTTTCGTTTCCCGTTGCCAGAATCTCCGGACTATCAAATATGGCTGTCGGCCTGCAAAGACTCTTACAACCAAATAAGAGTTCTCAAAAAGCCTCTGGTTTGTTCGTTGCACTTTGAACCGAAAGATGTTGGCGGCCGGCGACTTAACCCGAGGTCATATCCAAGACTAAGGCTTGTCCCTTCCGACGAGTACGTCTTGATTGAGGAGAACAAACAAAAAATGAAGTTTTTAAACAAAGTCATGGAAGAATGGCTTTTACGGAACCGGCCCTATCGTGATATCTATGGCAGAGTCCTTCTCACAAAAGCCAAAGAGGCAGCAGACCTTTTAGATATTCCGACTTTCAGTCCGAGCAAACTTTGGCTACAGGATTTCAATGAAGAAATAGCAGCACCTAGCTCAAAACTTTTGGGTAAAGTCGCACCATGCGGTTTGTCATTGCAAATGGCCGACGTCATCAGAGACTTAAGACAACAAGAGAAAGATTTTAAGGCCGTTCAAGATCATCTGGCGACGGAGAATAATTCAATTGAAATCAGCGATGACGATGACTACGATGATGGTGACTTCAGTGATAGCTATGCCGACTTATCTTCGAAGCTTGAGGTTTCTGTGACGGTTGACGAAGAAAACGATGATTGTTATGAGCCCGGCGCAAAAATGCCGAAACTCCAATCAATACTTTTGGATTTAGACGAAGAAGAAGCTTCAACCGAGAAGAAAAAAAATATCGCCACATACCGAGACGCCTTGAAATATATGAAGCCCTTGGAAGACTTTGCCTTGCAAAAGGAGGATTTCAGAGCTATCGGTCTGCTGACACAACTAGAAGCCATTTTCAAGCAACAACAGTAAAGTTATATTTTTTACTTTTAATATTTGTTTTTGTAATAAAAATCTATGTAAATAATTTTTAAACTTAAACTTTCTAAGTAATTTAGTTGTAAGTTTTGTCGAAATAAGAATTAATATAGTATTTATATAGAAAAAATCTGAAATTGAGTTGTCTCCCTTTTTTTTCAATACTTGAAGTGACGAAATTTTGTTCATGATTTTTTCCCTGATTCAGCTCCTGCGCAGAAAGAAGATGGGGCTCTCTCAGCTCAAGAGTTTCAATGGAATCTTTCTTCAAGCACTTTTCAAGGCATTTTTGTGTTGATGTTGTAGGTATGGAGCTTGAGAATTTAGATTTATCGACCAGACCAGGGGTTGAAAAGTATGGTGTATGTGTGTGAGTATCAGCATACATTCGCAATACGCAAACAAAAAATCAGAACAGGATAATATTTGGTTGTAAACTCTTGAGTTTTAGGTATGAAATAAGCACATACCTACCTACTGCAAGTCACAAGGTATATAAAATCGGATTTCCAGAGAATATTTTGCAACGGGTTTTTTCAGGAAATAATTTTTATGGCATCCATATGGGCTCGAACTTTGAAAGATAAGTATTTAAAATATTATGTTCGTAGTTCAAAGAAATTGTTTTATAAGCGGTTATGCAAAGTGCACGACTTTAGATTGACAGGTAGGTATGCATTTGAAATAATTTATGAAGTTTATAAGGGCATGTTGCCAAAAGGTTTTGCTGTCGAATAATATGTGGATTATCTTTTCAGGTTGTCAACCTAATTTTACGTTTCACTGCAACTGGGAATGTGTTTAGATAGGGAGAGGTAGGTAGGTAGGTATTTGTCATGATTACGTTATTGTGTTTTATGGCAGTGTTTAAAATATAATTATCTACTTTTGAATGACTTAGAATGTTAATGAAAAATGGTATACAACTTGCATACATAATTCTGTTCATAAATTTTAAGCAACATTGGTAAAATCAAGTATTACCTGTAAATTCTAGAATTTCCATTTTTCTTTTCACTCTGGTCGTTAGGATTGACTTCAATTGAAGCATCTTTTTAACATTGTCCTTCTTCATTTAATGTAAATAAATAAATGAAAAGCATTTACATTATTTAGTTTTTCTTAGTCAAATGAAATGAAAACAAAATGAATTCCAAAATTTGTTTACTGTGTTGGCACCTTTTGTTCGACGAAGTGCTTTTAAAAAGTAGTTAGTGAAGTTCTTTTAGTAGAAGAGGAATTCTATACCACTCACCTACATAAATAGAAAATCTATTTTACTTAGACAAGCAGTATTCTTAAAAGTAATAAGTGATAAGAAATTATTAGTGATAAAAACACGTTGTTTGGTGTTGGGGTAACATCGTATAGGTATCGAAAGTTTAAACCCGTTTCAAATTCGTACGTTCTAAAATCTTTCTCTTCTAGAATCCACCATTTTTGTTCAACTATAGTTCGAAAAATCAATTATAAGCAATTAACTCATTAAAAAAAATAAATTTACAAAATTGAAGTGTCTTTTTCCATAGGTCGCGTCGTCCAGAACTCTTCTAGGTATTTTCGATCCTGATTAAATCCAGAAGTACGTATATTCTCTCTTTTCAAAAGAAGAACTTTTATTTTGAGGGTTTCAGAATTGGTTTCTGGACGACCAATGGAAAACATCATATGTATACTAAATATAACAAGAGTATTTGACAAAGTATTATTCACTTATGCAAAAAATCCTAAAACTAAACTAACGACAAAAAAAAGTTTAAAACATTAACAATCAATGTTCAAAATCTCAGCTTTCTTAAAAAAGATATCTGTAAAACTCGTTAATTAGGTTAGCTTATATAGTTTAATATAAATCTATACCTCACACACACATCTATGTATGTACCTCATCCCATCATACAAAATGTTGCCAAATCTTAAGGATATGTGAAATTTGTATAAATTGATTTGAACTTTGTATTATTTCTTTAAGTAATAACGATGGTGAAGAAATTTAGAAAACTACTTCTGTTTTAGTGGAGCGATTGAATATAATTCAATTAATAAGTTCAAGTGACCTCAACTCCAAAGATTGCGTTCCGCCCAGGTACGACAGTTGGGCTCATCAGTTAAATGCTGTCATACCCTTCTAAGACGCAAATCATGGTCGATGATTACCGACTCTTATAAAAAAGTAGTTTTCTAAATTTCTTCACCTTCGTTATTATTTAAAAGCCAGACCACGGGCTACTATTTTTCTAAGTGTCTGAATTTAATCAAATTCCCTTAGAAATATAAAGTTCACAGTATATTCATGCTGTGAGTTTTATAAGAGTCGATAATCGTCGACCATAATTTGCGTCTTAGAAGGGTATGACAGCATCTAACTGATGAGCCCAACTGTCGTACCTGGGGCCTGGGCGAAACGCAATCTTTGGAGTTGAGGTCACTTGAACTTATCAATTGAATTATTTCTTTAAGGTTTTATTTTCTTGACCTATTTAAATATTAAACAAAAAATGTACATATTATGTTAATTATTTTATTGATTTTAATTAAAACTTTATTAAAGCTTTAACATTATCCTTTTTAAGTTTCACTTAAAATTTTTTTGGCCATTGACCTCCTTTTCTGCCGATGAATTCTGAAAATACTTAATAATAAGAAACTTTGATTTTCTATATTAAAGTGCCAGTAACTATAGAACACCAGTGTTGTATATAATAATAATTCACTCTTGCAAAACAACCTCCTTTAGTTTACTTACTTATACAAACGTTAATATGTATCTACTCAAAAAGTTTGTGTTTGTGTGCTGGGTTTGATAAATAAATATAAGCAACAGACTAATAATTTTATATTTGTAAAAAGTTCCTTTACTTTTTTAAAAACTTTTTTTTTTTTTTTGAAACACTGCTCTTTTGTCAGGTTTTTAAAATTTGTACCTTAAAAATAGAGGATTTCTAGCAAAATTCAATAAACATAGAACGATTAATTTTTCCATACAAAATCAAATCGCTAATAAGGCCAAAAATCTTACCTTTATGAGTCTTTAGAGAGTGATGGAATTTCAAAACTTAAGTTAACTGAGTTATAAATAAACGTGTTTAGTTAAAAAAAAAACTGAAACTTAAAAGAAAAATGATTTTCAACAAAAAACGAAATTAAACCAGATAATTAAATCTCGTACCTCTACACTACTTATTGCCTATGCTACAGATTCAGACTTCAAAATCTAAGAACTATCTCATACCTACTGAGTTTATAATTATTTTATTTTATAAATATTATTTAAAAAAAATGGCTATCGAGAAACTTTTATTGTTTTATAAATTTAATCAATTTGTCAGTGGCTTATAAAGGTATAAATAAAGGAACAAATCTCAAAAATATGTTCAATCCCATCTGGACCATAAGTCCCGAACAAAATAGTTGCCCCATAGCATGACAACACGTTCGCACCATTTATCAAAAAGAACCGAATAACTTCTCCCGGGCCAGTTACTTTTATTTATATTGCATTAACCTTTGTATAAAGTAGTATATGCTTCTGCTGCGAATCAAAAAGTCTCATAAAAATGACAACGAAATCATAAACGAAAAATTTCATTTTGTTTTTCGTTCTGCAGTACGCGTTCGATGAGCGAAATTCACAATTGTAGCAGACTACAAGGAGGAGTTTCTCTCCACTCTTTTTCCCACTAAAGCCTAGTACGCTGCTGATGCAAAACGAAATTTTTCTGTGATCTGCAAACAGACAACGATACGCTTGCGAAAACACAACGGAAAATATCCTTGGAGAGTTTCAATAATTCCAAAAACAAAATCAAACATAAACGCAAAAAATCAGAGAAACCCATGATGTAAGAAAATGATAAACAAAAAAAAAACAACAAATAAAACTCAAATGTCATTTATCCGCACACAATAAATAGTCTGTATAATTAATTCAGTGCGAAAAAGGAGCGGAGACTTCTCCAAATAATCTACTACAATTATACATTTCGCTCTTCGAACAGCGTACTGCAAAACGAAAAGGAGAACGAAATTTTCCGTTTCTGATTTCGTTGTGTCATTTTTGTATGGGATTTTTCGTTTCGCATCAGCAGCGTTCTAGGCTTTACAGCGTACTAGGGTACAAAATATTCAATACAGTAAAACCCGCTTGAGAGAAAAACCCGCTTATCTGAAACACTTTTTTCATTCCTGAGTATTTGTCGACCAATTACCTATAAAACACTCCGCTTAAGCGAAACTTGCTTAAGTGTAAATCCCGGAAACCTGAAATATATTTAAGTTAAATTGTATATTTGACATTGATATTTTTTCACTTATCCGCTAAAGTTAAATTTTTTCACTTAAGCGCGGTGTTCGTTTAAGTGAAAGACCCGCTTAAGTAAAAGAAAGACTGTGACATTTGCCATATTAAATATTTTTTGTCAGACAAATTATTATCAATATCCTTATATGTAGGTACTTGAAAACGTCCCAGCAAACATTTATTTGAAGGTTCTATTAACCAAAAATGAAGAATAATATTCATTAAACCTTCAGTTTTGTGAATGAATTATGAACGTAGACACAGACCCTACAAATTCTTACGGGGGATATGCAAAGAAAAAACCAACACTCAGTTTTCATTCATTTTCCTTCATAAATCTGAGTGCACATAAGGACATTTTAAAAAGATCTTCTATAGAACCCCTATATACGTTCATTTAAATGAAGGATTTTCAGATCATAAATGAGTTACAAAAATGATTCAAATCGGTGGCTAAGGCTAAACTCATACTGGAGCTGCGAGCAGAGCGGCGATGCGAGAGGTGAGCAGAGCGTTAAAAACAAACACATGCTTTCTTATGAGAACTGATACCTCGTTGCTAGTGGCCTCAGTATGAGAGCTCTCATAAGAACACATTTGTTTGTTTTCGTCGCTCTGCTCACTTCTCCTCCAGTATGAGTTTAGCCTAAGAGCGTAGGTAAAAGGATTCAAATTGAATCATAAGTAAATTATTTTTCGGTTGATTTCTTCACTTTTGTGAATAATTTATGATTCATTTATGAATGAAAATATTTGCTGGGGTATAACCAATCGTCTACATTATAGCCCATAAAAAAAAAACCATAAAAACTGACCAATATGGAAATAATTGACGGAAAATTGGATTTTGGTATATAGTCTCCTCATGGCGTTCTTAAGAAACTGCCAAAAGTCCCATATATATGGCCGTCGCTAACAATTTTACGGAGGGTTGAAGGCCCCCCAAAATGGTTTTTCAGGAATAACTCCCAAATGGTAACTTTTACAGACAAAAAATTCGAAATAAACCAATAGGGAGAGTTAAGGGTTTTACTTTTGTTTATAGTGGGGCGGCTTAGTTCCAAAATTGTGCGTTTTGTCATAAAATTATCAATTTTTTTTATTGTTGGTACATTATATGACAATGATTTTAAGATATTTGCCCACCATATTTGTCCACCCCTTTAGGTGGAAGGGGCAGATAAAAAAAAAATCGAAAATGGAAAATGAATATAATAACACAACGACAACACTTAAAATGTCGTGTTATAGCTTCTTTTTAAAGCCAGTAATCGATTCTTTAATCATGTTTTAAAATGAAGTTATTTTAGTGCTTGGTTTTTAAATAAATGATTTTAAAACTCTTAATTTAAGATTAAAACTTAAATCCAGATGTATTTAGTACATTGAAATTTTATAATATACATCCGGATAAAATTTTTAATCTGGATGAATCGAATGAACAATATGGCGGTAAGTATACATGTTTGATGTTAACTTTTTGAGCAGTCTTACATAAATACGGCTAATAAATAAAATTGACTAAGAATAAGATTTAAAAATATTGTATTCTTACCGTTTTCGTGAAAATCAAATTTCACAAAATGTTTTTATATGGTAACCCCAAGGTTTAATGACTAAGATTTTATTAAAATATAGCAGCTATCCTTTTTTAAATCTAATACCTACTTTAGTGAGGCAGATAACACACTAAAGTGTGTTTTAGCGTCATTTTGAGATTTTGCTAAAAGAAAACATTGCATTTAAAATTAATGAATAAATCGATAGGCTTAATCTGATATTTTAAAGCTTTAAATTTTTCGATGTCTTAAAATCTAGAGGTTTTATCCATCAATCACGGCAGTCAACCCCCGTCACCCCACACTCTATTAAGTTATTGAAACTTATTTGGGTTGCAACTGAAAATACTAATCTACGATCTACCTTGTGAGATAATTCGTGATTAATTAACATAAGCTGTGAAAAGAGAGAACTGTTAGCTTATCCAAAGGACGAAGGTGCTTTTCTTTTAACTTGAGATAATTTTTTTTAACATAACTAACTAACAGTATAATTTTTTCTAAACATTCAAAAATGAAAATTGTATCTGATTTTAAAGAAAACAAGAACATGTAACAAAACAACTGTACACAAAGTAGGAATATTATTTTGAAAAAGGGTTAAATTTAGATAAACATGGTTTCTAGAAATGGCTTCTTTTTCTATGTGTTTTTCTTTTATTTGTGCGGCATTATAGACTTTTTAACATTTCAAAATGATTTAAATCTTAAAAGAAGTTTTCAAAGGATTTAAGCGGGTTTCTTTTTTCTTTTCAAATAATTTTTTTAACGTACCTATCTAAAAAATTTAAAAATTAATATTTTTATTAATATTCAAAATTTGACTTTTAAAATATTCTTAAAAAATCCATTTTAATTGCCTAAACTAAATATTCAAAAATCAAATTTCAATTTATGTATACAAATATTGAGTGTCATTAAAACTCAAAAATCTCAAGTTAATGAAAAAACACCCTTCAAATACAAACACATAAATAATTTCACTCTTCTATTTAACAGCTGTTGCTTTGATGCTTGCTATCCACACAAACAAAACTCGAACATTCACGGTTCCATATTCTTGTAAAAATTAAATGACAAGTTTGTAATCCTTATAAAAGTGCATTTCTCTAAATATTATTGGTAATGTTATGGTATATATATATTTACTAATTGACTAAATAAAAAAAAAAAAAAAATAAAAAAAAAATATGAATATATCTACATGTTTACATATTGGCTTACACACATACAACACTATTTTTATGGAAGTGAATTAAACGGAAGATTTTTTTTTAAACAAAAAAATGGAAGCATACGTTTGGAGACGTTTAACGACTTCAACTTCAACATGGATTCTTGTAATTCAACAATCATCTCCCCCGGTGCCTCTGATCTTCGACCGGAATATCGCCTCCAATTGTGAAATAAGGCCTATTGCACGAAAATTATCCGTTAACATTGCAAATTCTTCCAAGGGTCTGAGGTAGTCCAGTGCATCAGAATTGTCCTTTAAGACAACTCCTTCATTGTTCTCGGATGATAATGGAAGTTCTTCTGAAGAAACATCCCAACATTGGTTTTGTACAATTATTTTCGAATCAATTTCTGGATCTTGTTCCAAAATGAGGTCACAGTTATTTTCTCGAATCAATTTAAGTTCAGTGGCACGTTTAATATTGTAATCGAGATTATTTTTGATATCTTCGAAGATGTCTCTTATTTTGAGGGATTTACTTGTGTCTTCGGGGACTTCAAGGGAGCGGAGGTCAACTCGATAGTATCCATGTCTTCGCCTGAAAGATCGAAGCCAAGCTTTTGTGGGTTCGAATTCTTCGTAGTCGAGGAACTGTTGTACTTGCACTGATTTTTGTAGAATCATTTCTCCACTAACTCGAATCTTATGACCCAATGCTCTTTTGAGCCATTCATCAACCAATCGATTTAAGGCCAAAAGAATTGTAGGCACTTTACGACGCACTCTATCCGATTGGGGGTTCTTGTGGTATTCTTGGAGAATTTGTCCCTTTTGCCGGAGAATATTTTTGATTTGACTCCGACCGCAGTTGAACATTCTGGCTAGGGTGTCATAGTTCGGACGTGGTCTGGTGTTATACATTTCTATAACTGTCACTCGTTCTCGTAAAAGAAGCGCTCTGCGTTTTCGAGAAGCCTGCTGAAATTTATTTTGTAAATTTACAAACAAATTCACTTACTGAAATAAAGTGAAATGAAACTTACTCTTTGCACGTTTTCCCCCATTCTGTCTGGTTGTGGTGTGTTGGGTTGTGCTGGGGTGTTGGTGGGTTGTCCTCAATAACTTGACTTTGCCAAAAAGTTTAAACCCTCTGTAAACATATTTTCTATTTTTAATGAACTTTATACGTAACACTGTTGGTATTAAAAAATAAAAACAAATAATATTATTTTATTTACATTTTTTTGTTGACTATTTCTATTCACTGCCGAAATTCGTATAACAACCCGAATACTTTGACTGCCAAGAAGGGACAACCCTCGAACCACTCTCTTCGTTATTGGAGTACGACCAGGTGGATAGTGTGGATAACTCATATATATACATAAATAAAATCGCGATTCTATAGACAGAAAGAGATTCCAGTGCTCTTTGCGTGTGCGTTCTAAACAACCCAAAGGCCATAAGTAACGTAGGTGGGTAAACCAGAGGAGAGGATTATTGATTTTCCAAATATGATGGTATGTACACTGTACTGCAGTACATATGTTTAGCTGACATTACGAGGCAGACCCAGCTGCCAATGTTTTTGTTTACCCTTAACTGATAAAGTTTAAACCAAAAGAAAACCACCCATCAAGTAATTCCTATACCATATAGTTACTCTAGGCCGCACAACGGTTTTATACATTAGGTATATGGGGTTTGGCCATTGGAAAAAAAAGATTATGCGTTCCACAATATGTTCAAAGTTCCTTCTGTTTTTCTTTTCTATCTGTTGAAAGCAATCGGGAATCATTTTTCTTTATGCACTGAAGTATCGTCACTCAATATAATATGACAAACGAGTGCACTTTACATGCTTGAGATATCTTAGATATGGATACTTTATAGAATGGAGTGGCAAAGCATTGAGGCCTTTCAAAAGGTGGTAGGTATATTGTTTTTCCATGACTTACAGCCATAAATATAATAATCAATAAACTGAGAGGCATATAGTGAATAAGGATAACCCGGCAAAGTATTTTTGTTTTTGGAAGGAATTGACAAAAAAGTGAAAGTTCACCCACCTAGGTACTTACTATAGAATTTTAGAGGATAAACGCTGTTTTATTGTGACTGTTACTTTCAAAATTGTATGTTATATTGGGTATGTTTTGCAATCAGATAACAAATCTAACTCAAGCATTACGATGATGGAGAAGATGATAAATTGGGTACCACACTTATGGTTTTTTGTGTATTTGTATGTGTACCTCCACCCAAAGACTAAACAGCTTAACCGATTTTCTTTGAATTTAATACGAAACGGAATCAGGAACGTTAATTGAATAGTTTGTTTTGATATTTTATAATAGATAATTTAAGTTGAGTGGTTCGCAGATCCAAACAAATTTTTGTTTCTAAGCCTAGAACGCAGATCGCGCTAAACTTTTCTCTCCAAGCTCTAGTAGTCCCAGTCGCTAAAAATATTATTGTAGGTATACCTACACTTTTGTTCACTTCATATTAGAGGGGGTTATTAGGACTTAAAATAGAAAAACAAATAGTATTAAAAACTACGACAACACTTACAATTTCATATTAAATATATCTTTTTTGAAGCCCAAAGACCATTCTTCAATCCTGTTTTTAAATCAAATTATTTAAATAAATACTTTTTTTTTCAAAATTGTACGTTACTAAGTAGTACTTTTGTTTTTAATATTCAACAATATTCTTATCAATTTTTAGTCAAACGCTAAAAACCAGGTGCTAAAATGTTTTATAGTTAAAATTTTCTTTTCAAAAAATTGAGTTTCAAAATTAATTTTCCAAAAAGTATTCATCATTTAAATAATTTTATTTAAAAACAGAATTGAAGAATGGATTTCTGGCTTTAAAAAAAGATATAACATGACATTGTTGGTGTTGTTTTTAAATATTTTTTTAATTTTAACTCAATTTTGTTTGAAAATTTTGAAAATTCCAAGATGAATGACTATACACCCTCTAAACCTAACGAATAGTAAAAGAAAATTTTAAAATTAAATTTTTTCCCGGTGAAATGTTTCTTCCGACTGGTCTATAGCTTGATGTTGACATAAGAAAATCATAACGTATATATGTTACTAATGCATTGTATTGCATGAAGCCGTAAAAGGGGGCGCTGCTACCTTTTTCAGTGAATATTTTTAAAGATCAACTTTCAGTCATTATTTTCTTATATTTTCTCTTGAATTTTGTTATTATTTTTTTTTTTTATTGTTTTTAAAGATATTTGTGACGAAAATTATAGCCTTCTGCCCACGGACAAAGTGCCATTGAATATTAAATCTTGATAAATAATCGGCTGCCGGCTGTCAAAAAACTTGTAAGTGTTCTATGAAAGTTTGTCGAGCGCCCCCAATGAAAGCTTCAATTTCCCAAATATTCCACCATTTCGATTTTAATTTCAAAAAGAAAAGTTCACAAAAAATGCAAGAATTACAGAAACCGTTAAAAATTTAGCAAGTTTTCGAAAACCATTTGCGTTAAAAATGCAATTTCAAGATGTTCTTAAATGAAAACTGCAAAAGTCAAGTGTTCGAAAACTCAAATGAAATGTTGCAAATGTTGCAAAGACATTTTTTTTGATAACGCACTTTATCGATATGTTCGATAAAATCATTTGCAAGGCAACTCTGAAGTTATAAAAAAGAGGTGACGGCAAATTTCTTTTTTGTCTAAAAACAAATAGTTTTTAAGACATTTTGAAATGTGCGAAAAATTCTTCTTCTGAAAACTTTTGAATTGATTTGATGTAATTACGCACCTTTGGAAATTTTAACTTTGAAATTTTAACAAAATAACATTCCTTTAATTTTTTTTTTAAATAGTTTTCTCTTTTTGTAATATTAATTTCCAAGTGAATGATATTGATCAAACTGATTTCGTGCCAGCTGGACGATTGTATGTATATATCAGTATCTGTGTCAAAAAATGACGATCATTTGACAATCAAATTGACGTTGATTTGACTTTTTCGAAAACGGTCTTATGTGTGGAACTATTTTTTCGTGCGCAAAGTTTTGACAGATGGACGAGCATCGAAAAATTAAATAATACATTAAAAAAACACATGTACATTCCGAAAAAAAATAAAAGTTTTACGTACCTGAATTTTTCCTAAATTTGTTTAAAATCTTCAATTAGGAGTCCCATATGTAAATTAAATAAGTCCACAAACCTTTAGAGTTTATATTCAACTAAATTACTTCATAAAAAATATATTGAATCTAACCGCAGTTGAAAATTTATTTGAATTTTTTTTTTAATTAATTGAGTAGATGGTCGGCCAAGGGAAAATATTCAAACCATATTTGATATGCACACAATACATTTAAATTCATATTCATATAATAACAATCATGAAAAGCTATAGATACATATACAACACGACCCCATCTATAGTATATTTCCGAAAGCAAATTACTGTGTTGATGATTGTGATGTGGCGGACTAATGCGAGAATTCATTTCTCTTTAGACGACCTATAGTAAGCAACAGTTAAAGATTTATCTCGGTGCAGACGTGCAGTTGTTTATATTATTGAATCATTTTTGTATTCGTATAAAAATACTAACGTAATGCTTTTATAGTTTTAATATTGTTCAAATGGAAGGAAAGGTCATATATGCATATCAGTTTGTCGAGCATTGCCCTCCAGATATCAAGAAATTATTCGATAATGGTATAATGGACTTTTTAAAATTCATAAAGCTTTGAAAATAATTATGTGTGTATTTAGGATTTGATTCTTAATGTTTTTTTTGTATAATCATTAGGACTATTTATTTCTAAATGATTAAAAAAATTATTTTACAAAATTGGAAAAAACACCAAAAACCAAATAAATTATAATTGAAAAGAATTTATTAATTATCTAACACTAACGTTTAAATTTTTGATTTTAAAATTTAATCAACCATTAAGTGTTATTTGCAATAAACACAAAATAGGTCTGTTCATTTACTTCATTTTTTAAATGAACTTTGACAGAACTTTGTACTAAAATTGGTAGTTTTGGGAAGTAAAAAACAGTGATAATATGCCTGTTTGGCAACTTTTTTTTCAATAAATTTTCCTAAAATGACTTATTTTCTTATGGGTTTTCCCAAAACAGAAAGTTTTTGAAAACTTGAGCAAATTCGCAAAAAATTTCACGTTTTCAAACAGATCTAATATTTTATGTTTTCTAGTCATCTGTCTAATTAAGAAATTTATTGCTTTCAGTAATATGCAATGCAAAAAGAGACGGATATACCCTGACTGTCACTGTGATCCTGTTTATTTTATTATGGGTATCTGATCCAGGACCCATGTTCTGTAACTCGGCGATAACTTTTCGTGGCGAGAAACGGCGAAAAATGGAACAAAAATGGAACAAAACTCATAGGAATCCTATGGGTTTTGTTCCATTTTTCGCCGTTTATCGCCTCGAAAAGTTATCGCCGAGTTACAGAACATGGGTCCAGATCAGATCATATAGATAGTAAAATGCAGCTAATAAAAAAGTACTAGTTTTTTGATCTTGAAATAGATCCAGATAAAAAGCAGGATTTAAGGCTCTCCCAAACCAACGCGAAATCGTAGCGAATCATTCACAATAACACATAATATGACAAATAAACAAAGCTAAACAACAACAAAAATCTGTCGTCGGCGAATGATTCGCGTTGGTTTGGGCCGAGAGCCTTTATGTTGTTTTTTGTATTTACGTATTAACACAATGGAAAAAGAGATAGTTATGTACCACTGACTGTCACTGTGATCCTGTTTGTTTTATTATGAGGATTTGATCCTAATCAGATCATAATATGTGGATGATAAAATGCAGCTACTGTCTTTTTTTTCTTCACACTACAGTTTGCACTACCTTACCATTCGCAAACTGAAAAGCCAGATCCGTAAATAATATAACTTGGCTTCTGATGTGTTCTGTCAAAGTTCATATAAAAAAATAACTTTGGACTTAAATTGGTAGAATTTGGCAGTTTGTATCATGTATGCTCTAGACTTCGGCATCCAACATCCAGCCTGTTAGAAATAAAGTGATGTATCCCCCTTTTTGTTGGTCCTGGTATAGTTGCTCCCGACGATCTCCTATAGAAACCTATAGAAATATCAGCCTTCAAAACATCGCGCAGATGTCCTTTTGCTATGCGTGGTGTTTATAGATTTCCCTTGGCAACTAAGTTCATGATCCAATGGCTATAGCACTTCTTACATTATATATATGACTACATTTCAATTCCATATTTGTGCATCTCAGAATTCAGCTCATCACATCGACATTTAATCGTTTGCAATCCATTCCACATAAGCTAAAATAACTTAATGCACCTGCAAATAGTTATTGCAGTTTGCAGCAGACTTCTTTCCCCCCCAATCGTATAGGTACAGTACCAACATATTGTAGTCTCCCATCACAGATTTGTGAATTAGCTAGCAAAAGGGTGAAAATAAATACGGAACATCTGTCTAGAATGGAATGCCATCAAACGTCTCAGCTCAACTACACACCGAACCTGCCTAGGAACACCTAGTATTTCTCGCTCTTTGCCTATGAAAGCCGACTTCGCATCTCAATCCCAATCCCAATGCCCGTTCGCGCATCCGACGAGGCAATTATTATCATTATTATCAAAGTTGCAGCAAAAGCCAGAATAAATAATCGCAGGCTCGATAAAGGCAGGCAGACGGGAGTATAGAGTGGCGATGGCGTTTTTATACAACGAACGTTGCGGTCGCGGTCGAGGCCGACTGATGTGGCATCCTGTCTAAAAGTTTTCCTTTTTTTTATCACTTGGTGTTTTTAGTTTTATGAGCAGGTGCAAGAAGTTATATTCATTTGCTATTATTATCGTCTCTCGAAACACAGGTGAATTTTGTGCAGAAAGAGCTTCATCTGATGATGGCAAATGCGCCGAATAGAAAAAGAGGATCGCTAACTAGGATCGTGCGAACGACCTACGAATAATATAATATCAATTGTGGGTTGCGATTTGCAAAAGTTATAGGTCTGTGTGCAGAGTCGATAAATTTACAAGCATCCAAATGTTTGTCTGGCACTGATCCTGCGATGATAAATGGCTAAGCAATTTGCTCAAGACAGAGTGATTAGGTTAAAATATATTTTCTACAATTGCACTTGCAGAATAATCGGAGTGTCTTGCGATGCATATATACCTACCTATGTATAGGCTGCATTATCTTGGCTGAGCAACGGACAGAGAATCTTCCAATTTGCACATACGTATAGGCAGTTAAGGGTGGGATAATGACTGCTCACACTCTTTTGTGTATAAGTAAGGTGTAATCAGTGGATGTTGTTAGCGTTGGTTAGACCTTAATCACTGTCATGTTCAAAGCACGGACAATGGTGCAATTAAAAGGCTTGGAAAAGAGGCAAGTAGGTACCTACTACTTTTTTTGTCCATAGATATAATTTCTTATGAGAATAATTCACTATACGTGTTCTAAAGTCTAAAATAACACTGTTCTTGAGAAATTTTATGCAAAGCGTGTTCAGTGCAATAAAACGACCATGTTTTAGGTGTGACGGTATTTATTCTCAACTTTGGCATAGTTGGGAATAAACTTTAAAAATAATAAGAAATAAAAAGCTTTCTCCAAGCAAAAGACCTAGTGAGCTTTCGGAAACAAACAACGCACAACAAACATTTCAGAAATAATATTTCTAGGCTTCTAAACTTCTTCAGTCGTATTTTATTAGATTTTCTTAGAACAATTTTGGCCAGTTTTCCAGCTAGCCATTGTTTAAATAGTTACAACATCTCATTGTTTATAAACGCATTCTAAACATTTCCTCATAAACTTACTCACTGACATCCCTGCAATCTGTAAATTTTGTGAACTTTTGAATTCGTTCAATGAACATTTTATTCATTTCAAGATAACTTTTTAATTCTTTGTTCATTGAACGTACCCACTTTAGAAAGCAGTGTCTTAACAAGACAATCAATGGACATTTTTATAAGAGCTGGACAGTGTGATAATTAGTAAGCAAAGCTTTAAAATGGGGTTATCCACTGCTTGAATTTATTGAACAGAATACGGGTTATGTTATAGCTTATGCCAATTTTCGCTAATGTCGCTAAGTTAAAATTCATCGGCACCAAAAAATCAAAATGTAAAAAAAATTTAACTGTTAAAATTGTATTCAATTGAATGTATGCTATAGTTTTTTATGCGTCAACTACCGTATCGCATGTTTTGTGCTTAGAAATGTATCTAAAACTAACACCCTCATTTCCTGTCAGCTGTTTATGATCGGGCATAGTATATCATCATGTGCCAAACACAAGAAGTTATCTTCAACGATCACCCCACTTGCAATGTCAGTTTAACTAGAAAACAAGAAACAACTATATCTTGTCATGGTAAGCTTAGATGTCAAAATAAAAAAAAAGAAAAATATTTCTATTAATGAAGATCTCTCATGGATATAATTTAGTATTGCGATTGATTCAGCAGCATTATAAAGAGTTCAGTTCTGCCAAACATATGTTCACCCCGTGTCGCCACGATTCAATGAGAATAACATGGCGCAACAAACATAGACACATTGATGGATATATTGCTGCTGCATTTTAACTTTTGCTTCTGAACATACAACCGCAATAATTGAAAGTTAACACTCGAACCTTGTTCAAGTGTCCTTTTTCAATGTACAGCCTGCCACTTTGGTCCCCCTGATAAGTTGTTGCCTATATATATATGAACGACTCATTAACAAAACTGTCGGATTAGGCTGAAATTGAAAATTGGACTTATTCATTGAAGGCGCATATGCTCTATTCAGAAAGCTATGGTGGCACGTATAGATTGTATGTTGCATTGCATTGCATTGCAGTGGACTCTGACATGACTATATAATGTAATGATCGCGGCCTGTTCATGACCTAACCATGTGTTAGTCATATTCAATTATAAAGTCTGTCGCCATGTAATAGGGGTTGTTCTAGTTGGCATGTCAGATCGAGTTTGAATTAATATTAATTTGATTAAGAAATTAATAGTGGGTGCGGTTGTAATGGCTAAATTGTTTTTTTTTTTTGTATTGTCTAAGGCCCTGTTCTTCAGTTCCTGAGGAGTTAACTCTGAGTTGAACTTAAACAAAGTTATAGTTAATACTGGAAATAAATGGAACCCAAGTTAACTCAGAAACAGTTTTTACTTGCGATATATAGGAATTACATTATGTATATGGCAAGTTATGGATTCGTAAAAAAATCGAACTCGGGATTTTGATCAAAGTTGACATTACGATGCTAGCGAAGTCAAAAAAAGTGGGTCTCGCAATTCTGTCCGTCTGTCTCTCTGTCCCTTCAGCTGCAGCCTGAACGGGTCGGTCGATTTTCTTCAAAGTTGGTACCTAGAGTTTTTTGGGCATTGTCCCCACCCATTTTTTTTAAGACCAAAAACAACGGTATCTACCTGCCATACAAATTTTTTACCAAAAAATGAAAATCTTATTTTTCTCAAAAACGTGCCCACAACTTTTTTCAACCATTTTATAAAAAAAAATGTCCGAAAAATGGTTAGAAATGGTACCTCCCATGGAACCATTTTTTTGATTTTCGATTTTCTTAAAAACGGTTAAATTGATATTCATCATTTTTTTTTGGAGAATGTTTGAAAAAGTTTTAAAAGTCTTGTAACCAAAATTTTCAAAAAAATTTTTAAAAAAAGATTCAAAATTTTTGTTTGAGAACTTAATTTGAGAACTCAATTTTTATTAAACTTTTTGCCCAGCAGTTTTTTAACATTGTCTAGCAGATTTTTAATTAAAATTATACTTATACAACCAAAAATACCGGTACCTCCCATAAAAAATGTTTAAAAAAACGGATTGAAAATCTCATATTTCTCAAAAATGGATCCGACGATTTTGATTAAAATTTTTGAGTGATCTAATATTAATACGATCTAGGTACCATATTAATGAAAAAAAAAATTTTTCCTACGGTTTTAAAATAGTATCTCTCATAGAACCATTTTTTTTTTTATTTTCGACTTTCTGCTTATCAGTTGAACTAATTTTAATGATTTTTTTGCACAAGAGCTTCAAATAAGTTCTAATAATGATGATATTTTTTTAATAATTTTTTTAATTCCACAATAATAAAGGCAACAAAATTGCGTCCCTTTCTTTTTTAAATAAAAAAAAAAATGTATGTACCTATACAAAACTATAAAAAAACCGCGCCAACGTTTTTTAATTTTTTTTTCTCATAAATTGAGATTTTCTTAAGAAATCGGATGATGTGCATCGCATTGGTGTCAAATCAATATCAGAAGTTGTTTAATCATTTTTTCTTTACAATTTTTCAGTCTAAACTGTAAGTTCCATGCATATTTGCAACACGGTACCAACTCGCATAATACTACCTTAAACTTATAAAATATAGTATACAATATAGGCTCCCATAACTAATTTATTTCCTTTATACCTAAGATAAAATAAAGTTTTTGAATTTTAAAACTTTAAAAAAACAGTGTGATCGCACATAAGAGCAAGTTCGTGCGACCCAGTCCTGCATATATTTTTTTTATATGAACAAAAATGAAGACTAATGATATTACATTTAATATGTAATGCATGCGTGCAGATCATGCGCGATTCCCTAAAAAACAGGACACTTCTGCCTTCTGCCTCGGACTGAGACCATGACATTCAAAAGATACCTATCCTATATAGGTATAGGTACCTACCTTAAATATCTAACTAACGGTGAGTGTTATCGAAATTTAATTAAGTACCTACTACCTACCTTCTATGAACATATTAATAGTTTTAAATAAACATCCATAACTGTGTATATAGGTACTTTCCACAGCTTTAAAAAAATTCTTTTTTTTACCATTGCAAAAAAAAATTTTCTTTATAAACACCGACTCATTCATTCATAAATATAATTTTTATTTATACGACATGGTAGGTAGGTATACCTAGGTGTTTAATAGTTCTAATTCTTTTGATCTCAAATACCTACCTATATTTTTTAATCAAAACAAAAAATTAACAATGAATTCTTTTCATTTTATCACTTGATGGGTTGCATAAAAGAATAAATTTTCTTAAAATAACTTTCTCCATATTTTGTGTAGGTTAGGTATCTATATATGTACTTATTTATCTACCTAAATGTAAAATAATTTAATTATCATTGCAAACAAAAAAGAATTATTATGTTTATTGTTGTTCAAAATTGAGTAACTTTACATTTCATTAGTTGGGGTGTAATTTAAGCTGATTTGAGCTAAGAAATTCAAACTCACAAAGTTGAACAATTTAATCTATCTGGCTGAACAAAAAAGATTTAGCTGTAGCATAAAGTTGACATTTTCTAGACTTCATACTAGGTACACGGTGCATTTTTAGCTACAGCTTTACATTGTATACCAACAACCAACCTACATACCTACTACTGTTTTCGTTATTTTCAACTACAGCTACAGTTAAACCGTTTTGTATTGTGTTCAGCCAGAATGTTTCTGTGTGTGTAATTTACTTACAAAGATAAAGACAGATACATAATCACTAAGAAACTCTTATCTTTAGACGTCTGACTGTCGCTATCACTCTCAAAACCCAACAAAAAAGTAGGTTGTCGATCACAGCTTATACCACAAAACCAAAACATATAATCTACCAAAGATTTACTTACCTCTGGTGGCGTCGCGTCCGCGTCAGACCGTAAATGTAAGTAAGAAACACTTGAAAAACAGAATAAACTCAAAGATTGCCGTGGACGACCTGTTGCACAGAACTACTTCGAATCAACTAAACTCATGAAACAGGTTCCCCCCGTCAAGACTTCATAGTGAGAAAGAAGCTTTTCTTATGAATGAGACTCCAAAGTGGTATAGTAGAATAAGGTTGGACTACGTGCCTTGGTATAACGTCGAATTGTCGACTCGACATGGTCGGACTTTGTTGTTTATTGGAAGCAAATTATAAAATATAGCACCTATGTATGTAGGTATGTACAGATAGACAGACAAAATAGTTCGTTCAAAAGAAAATTGTCAGATTTATTTAACTTATCGCCATTGTATTGTAAATTGTTTAAGTTTAATTTAAGTTCATAAGTTAAATTGCTGTAGGTACCTTCTTGAGTAGGTATTCTATAGGTACCTTTTTATGTTATAAAAATATCTTCAAAGAATTCAGTCTTTATATTATAGTTATAATAAAGCCTATAAATATCTCGAAAATCAAAAGTTAACGCTTAAAATCAAGATGGACTTACATTTATGCATTAAGCTAAATCAGAAGCACATTCAGAATTTAGATATTTAAATAATCTAATTTCTACAATGTTGTACTTACTAAGGATATATTTACCGCAGATTTGATCACTCTTACCAGTGGCGTAGCTTAAGAGAAACCAACTAAACTTTTGTTTTCTCAAAAATTGGTGTGCATAGATAAAAACAATATAGGTACATATTAGTTTTAGGGCCTTAATTTTATGCAATATTTTATTACCAAAAACAAAGTTTAGTTTAAAATATTATTATGTGAGTACCTACTATAAAATGAACAATAGGTATGGCACCGTGTTGCACATATGAAAATATGTACATCAGTACATGCATGGAACTCATAGGTAGTTTAAAATTTAAAAAATTGTTAAAATCAATGGCGCAAAATTTTAAACGATTTTGTACGATGTTATAATTGCTTAATAAAAGCGATCCACAGATGGTGTTTCTTTTACAAGCTTTAGGTTATTTCTACAAATTTGAGTTTATAAAAATTAATTTTTTATAGGTAGGTAGGTATAAAAATACAAATTTATTTTTAATTTTTAAGGAAAAAAATTGGTATTTATTTAAAATTGAATTTCCAAAAAAATCGTTTTACAGTTTTTGAAATATCAAGTTTTGAATTGTTTTTTTTTTAAAGTCCAATTTTTTTTTGTGAAAATTTTGATAATACTTATTAAAAGCTCTTCTATAAAAATCTTAATTAAAACCGATTAATAAGATAATGAGATAATTGAAAATCTAAAAAAAAAATTGTTCTGTGAGGGGTTCTGTGGAGCCATATTTGAGAAAAATGATTTATACCTATGGCATGTACCTACCGTTATTTTTGGTTCTAAAAAATTAAAATAAAAACATGTCAAGGGAATATCCATCTTTGCGCATCTTTGAGAATCGCAGTAACCGGATGTCAGAATTTACAATGACAATATACAAGTGAATTGTCTCTTCCAAGTTCCAATAGTCTCTTTTGAAACATGCGCAGCTTGAACGAAAATTAAAACTCGGAATATACTACCTTTAATATTATGCGTACTGTGGGTATAATATACATATGTATGTACTTATGTATACCTACATACATACATAGTATATGCCAAGTAAATATATTCCAAACATCGCACATGAAAATATAAGCAAACAAAAATATAATGAAGCCAGTGGAATTTTGATATTCTGCTGCATTTTTTTATTCACATGATTTGATCCGGATCAAATTTTAAAACGTACAAAAACAACATGTCCAACAATCCTATCTATGACTATTTCAATGATTCAAAAAATAATACTTTTTTATAATTATTATGGTAAGGTAGTGTAAACTGTTGAGAAAAGAAAAAAGCCAACAACCACATAAAAAATACACAAACACAATGAAAAAAGAGATGGCTATATACCAATGGATGTCACTGTGATCCTACTTGTTTTATTATGAGAATCTGATTTAGATCAAATCATGTGGATGCAACTATTAGCCGTGCTTTAATATCACTAATTATACATATATGTACCTACCTAGATCATCTCATGAAAATAAAACGATAGAAATCAAAGTGAGAACAGTGTTATAATATAACCATCTCTTTTTTCTTTTGTTTGTATTTCTTATCTTTTTCATTGCTGGATCCCATTTTATTTTTGTATAAAGTGTAAAAGTACAAAATTGATCTTTATATAAAGATATATAAAGATCACAGCCCAACAAATGAAAGTAAATTTTGCGATATTTCTAAAACTCTACTTTTTTCTGCGAGTGGTTATTACTTCCTATAAACGTTTCGTGATTTAGGTATATGTCATTAATATGATTTTGTTTGATCTGTGACATACCTTTTTACATTTGATCAAAAGAAATAAACTTGAACTTGAAACTTGATAAAAAAGATTTTAATTTATTTTGTTCGCGCCCAAAACTTTATTAAAAAATAAACAAAACAATTTCTCGATATTTTTTAAAAGCTTTCGAAGTAGGTGCGATTAAAAAATAGATATTTTTGACTTCAAATTCTCATACTAAGGAAGGTTTGCTGATACTACACATAACGATATAAGTTGAACTTAATTTCTTAAGTATCACTTTATGACATGGAAAAAGTACCCCTTAAGAATTTAAGTTCAACTTAAATCGTTATGTGTAGTATCAGCAAACGGGCCTAAATCGGCAGTTTATTGGGATCTATAGTTTCCTAAGCTAATTTTGTAATAATACTTATTTTTATCACGACAGCTCTGGTTTCCATGAGTGGCTTTGACTGTGTGAGTATTACATTTTCATTAAAAACTATCTCTTAAACTTAATCATAATTTTAAAAGAGAAACCTTTCATACGAAATGCAAAAACAAAAAGAGCGCCTTTTCAATTAAATATCGCCGAGCAGAAGAATAAAGTAGTGGCGAAACATCTGTGTTTTGTGTGTACCACGCAGATTTCAGTTGATAAATAAAGCGGAAACTACCCTCATATCAGCAAATGAAAGTATCTCTCATTGGTAAGAATTAATTAATTAGTATTTTAAGTTAATTAATTTTTGTACTTATTTACAGATTAAAACAAGAAAAGAACACAACAAAATGATTACAGTAATCGACTTGAGTTCCGACGATGAAACACCAATACAGAAAGAAATAAATGTTGCCAAAACAACTACTACTACTACGCAAAAGCAAAGGAACCAACAACGGCCAGTCCAGCGTTGCCAAATATCATCACCAAAATCAAAAGGAATACAAAATGACAATAGCTGGAATAAGTTCATTGATGGAAATGAGAATGAATTTATTGATCATGTCGTAATGATTTGGCTGAATCGTGTACAAAGCGGTTATAAAAATCTTGAAATGCCTGACAATATATTGAAAGTAAAGGCAAAAGAGGCAGCCACAGTATTGAACTTTGTTCATAAATTTTCCGCAGACAATTGGCTTACAGGATTTCAACAAAAAATTAAAAAAATGCGTGAACAAAAACAAACAATTGACACTGGAAATAGTAAAGTGTTTAGAATTGAACTAATTATAAGAGAAGAAAAGCCAAAATTCCTCAAAAAATACAAATCAGATGGTAAAACTATAAGATCGATAGAAGAGGAAATCCTAACGAGACAACTAAAGGAAATTGAAGATAATCAACAAAAGCAATTATCAAAAATGTTAGAGGACCAAAAGAAACATTTGGAAAAAGTCAAAGAAGCCCAAAGACAGCAATTGGAACAGATGAAAGAGGCACAAAAGCAGCGAGATGATAATTTGCGACAACAAGAAGAGATGAAAAAGAAAATTGCTGAACTTCGGAGAGCACACACAAATTCAAAAGCTATTGCTCCACCCGCATCTGCAACTTTGACCAAAGATTTGGTGTGCTGCGCAAACCAGAAAAGATAACAAATATTAAAGCGACGGGATCCGCACCACACAACCCTTTACCAACATCTGAGACCGTAACGCTAGTTGAAGTTATAGATGTTGATGATGATGTCCTGGATGAACCTATACAATCGTATGAAGAGGCTTTGGATTGTTTGGCACTTGTTGAAAATTACTTATTATCTACTCGAAACCTTAAGGCTGTTATGTTTATTAATCAAATAGAAAGTTTTATAAAAAATCAAATAAATTCGTAGTTGTAACTCTTAATCCAAATCCAAAGGAATAAAATTAAGTGTTTTTTTAAAAAAAGTTACTTTTATCGTTTGGTATTGGTACTGGTATTCATATATCATGTAAATCTACCAATTTTTTTTTCTTTTTTATTTGGAGTGTTTTTAAATTGCCCACGAACAGAATTAATGGTTCATTGGAACAGAACATTGGGATATCCGCTGCATATACAGTCACTTACCTATGATGATTTTTATAAGAATTGTATTAAACATTCTTGTTGAAAGTTATTTTCTATCTTCTGGACAAAGTTTGTTGTTAATGCTCTGTTGCTAGGTACTTACATACCTATATACATTCCTTTTTAGAAAACAACTGTGATAATATGAAAAATGTGCGAATTTGAAATTTATTCATCAATTATTAAAATTTTATAAAAATTGAAGTTAAAAGGTTGCAAAAAAAAAATGTGCTCATGCAAAACCAATACCTACCTGGCCTTTAAAAAAAAAGTAAAAAAAAGGAGAAGAGTTTTTTTTAATATAAACACTAAAGCATTCACATTTTTCTATAGGTACAGCAGCATTCAAATGCAAGGAAAAAATTACTTCACCTTACCATTTTTACTTTAATACTTTAGTCCTTAATACTTTTACATATTCTTTTAAAATAATTTAAAATGGTAACACTAGTTTTATAAAATATTGCGAACAAAACCGGTGGAAAACAAAACGAAACACATTTATTTTATTCTATAAATTACATAAATATTTATATATCTACAGAGAAACAAAGCTCAAACATACGTATTAAAAAGAGTAAATAAAATATGGCGTTTTTGTTGAAAATTAATCCATATTTCAGAGTACACAAACACATAGAAATTAAACGTACTCTTTCTAACTCTTTGAAAATGAAATTATGAATTTAATACTGAAATTCTCTTGTTCTTGTTGTCATCCAGTGCTGTCTACTTTTAAAAGAATATGTATGAAGATTAAAATTTTTGAAACGACTAAGAGAATAAAAAGTATCTCTTTTTCTTCGGTTTGAGCATAGATTCAGACTCAGTCACTCATAGAGCAAAGTAAAATATATAGGTATTATCTAGAGAACCGACTCCAGGGCTTTTTCTCTTTCACCACGCTGCCATGAAAATATTAACGAAATCTGCAAATCCGATGAAAAAGTCTGCATTGCAGATTTTTAAGATACAAAATTAAGGTAGGTACCTACTTCATAAATATTTTTATTTTTACATTAAATATTAAAAGCAACAATGTAAACAAATGGGGTTTTGGAGATAGGAACTAGGAACGTTCGAAAAATTCCTATATTTATGATTCATAATCTCTGCTATATTCGTAAACTGTTATTAGGTTCTGATGTAGTTAGCATAAACATCTTATAATCCCAATGTTTTCAAATTCTTTTTTTCTATTTAAATGCCACAAGTTTAACAGCTTCACAAATAACAATATCTGCAGTGCAGATTAAGCGATTAAGGAAGTCTGAGAAAAGCAAAAAAGTCTGCGAAATGCAGAGAAATCTGCATTTATGGCAACCCTGTTCACCCTACAAGCTACAGTCTACACTGACATGTGTTAGTTGCCGGCACCAAACCAACGACACTGTTATGGATTTTGCGTTTTTAGTATGAAATTTTGAACGGTTTTGAATTTTTTTTGTAGCTGGTACAAGCCTTTCATTTTGGCTTTAATTTGAATTTGAAATTTTGAAAATCCCAACATTGGATCTAAAGATGTATGCATTTAAAAGAACGCAAATCGGGTGTTTTTCAATTTGTCATCTTTTTGAGCTGTATTTAATATGTATCAAAAATTCACACGTATTCACGGACAGGGATTTTAAGAGAGTTCTCTCTTACTGTGCTCAAATAAAATTTGTGGGTGTTTTAGGCAAAGGGGTACGAGTCGGTAATGGATTCAGTGTAGTCGCCCAAAAATAAATTATTGTCGCAGATTTCTGAAAAAGAGTGACAAGACATATAATGAATAGAATAGGTATTTCTATTCCTATTCCAAAATAAAAATGCAGTTTGTGAAAATCTGTAATAATTTTCAAAGATATCTAATTAAAAAAAAAAAAATAATATTAATATTAAACACAAATAATGGACGAGACTAGACTCTAGAGAAAAGGCAATTTATAACAGTTATAACCGTGTGTGTGAATTAAAGCGCTTCGTGTGACTTGAAACCCAACCCGGAGGGCCTTGTTCCTGCGGGGCCGCATAAACAGTACATTTATAAAAAAAAAAACTGTTATAAATTGGCATATCTAGACTCTAAAGTCACTTCCAAAAATAATATCTACCTACCTATTTTTCACTAAGAATAGAAATGGGCGTAGATCGACCTAAGTTTGGATCTTGTACTATGTGCTTATACCCCGCCAGCTCGAAGTCCAAGAAATCTCAAAAATAAACACTTTGTTGAACACGTGTTCACACAAATAACCTCATTCTTCAAAGACCACCGAACTATACAAAAGGTACACTGTTGTATTCTATCCATGAGATCTCAAACACATGAATAAGGTACCTAGGTATATGTTTAAGGATAAATATTATTTGAAGTCTGTATTTTGATTTCACACCCTTAACCCCTTACGTTTTTTATAAGAAGTAAAGTGTAAACAACAACTGAAGCTCAGCTGTGGCCTTCATCCATGTGTCGTCGTCGTCGTCGTCATCGCCATCGATCGGTTCATCCATCTTCTTTTTTATAAAC
The DNA here is from genome assembly GCA_929447395.1 of Epistrophe grossulariae. Lineage (NCBI taxonomy): Eukaryota > Metazoa > Arthropoda > Insecta > Diptera > Syrphidae > Epistrophe > Epistrophe grossulariae. Next base: position 132,193,841 of record OV839568.1, on the reverse strand, counting down.
AAAAAAAACTGTTGTTACTCCTTTCTGTGTGGTTGCAGCTGAGCAGTAGAGAGTTCAAGTTCTGCAATTGATTTGGTGGTTTTGCTGCTATGCTAGTGCTGCTATTCCTGTGGGTTTTGGTCGATTCCTCACCATCCATTGCGTTCTTATATAGCTCGTCGTTTGTGGCGATGATCCGAATGAGTTTCTATATGAATGTGTCATTGTTAGAATTGAAGGGATTTCTTGTGTGGCCAAACAAACGATCACTTAAGATTCACAATTGAATTGATTGTCGCATTCGATATGAATTTGTCTGTCCTTGGGGTGGGATTTTTATCATTTATATGAAGAAAATTTCGGTACAACAAGGGGCGCTATAACCACGGCCACCATCTGTTAAAAAATCAAATAAAATGGAAAAAGTTCGAACACTGTAATGTTTTAACATTAAAATTTTTTAACACCTGGGTCGTTCATTGTCGTGAAGAATTATGAGGCCGAGGCGGCATTGGAAAAGGAATTGTACAAAGAATTTGAATTTCCGATGTAAAGAGATATTGATGTTAACAAAGTCAATTATATTGAAACAGAACCATTGTATTGGGCGACAACTTATATAGGTATTAAAATTAAATGGGTTTAAAAGAACGGGGTTTTTGAGCGATAATATAATTGCAGTTAGGGCCAGTTGTACAAATATTTAAACCGTGGTTCAGCAATTTTCATCCACCGATTTCGGCGGATTAATTGAGTTTCAACATTGGTTACCTGTACAAGTGTGTGATAATAACCAATTACAAACTTGAACCAGCGTTGAACCAGCGTTGAACGTTAGTTAATCCGCCGAAATCGGTGAGTTAAAATCTTGAACCGAGGCTGAACCACTATCGTACAACTGTCCATTAGGCTGTCAAGTTTTCGCACCATCATTTTAAAATTGGAGGTTTAAATGAAACAACAAACACTTGGGTGGGCTACATCCCCAACCACCACTAAAAGGAGTCTGAAAGAGTTATAATTCCAGTCTATAAGAACTTGTTGGTATAGCTTATCAAAATGTTTGCTGTTTGATTCAAAGCTTCAAATGGGTTTATAAGTTAATTTTAGATGGAATTAATTAGTATACCTACCATAGTCAATTCATAAAACAAAATGCGAAACTGGAAAAAACTAGCTAGGTACCAATCTGGCTGCAAGATGCAAGAAGCTTGTTGGTTGAGGCACTTTTAAATTCTGGATAGAAGCGGAAAGAAAGTATAAGTTATGAATGTAAGTTGAACAAAAATTGATCTAATCGTTTCGACTTCAGCTATTTATAAATTATCGAAAGAAATTCAAAATTTGTATGTACAAGTCTCAACTTTTTAAACATTTACTTACCTTTCGTAAACCTATTTGTATTATATTCAATATTGCATGTTTTGATCTCTGCAGATGTAGATACCTTACCTCATTTAATCTGTTGATTCTTGAAAACCCGTTAGATACAAAGATACAATAAAAAGCATGAATTTAAATATGTTTTTTTTTCTAAGTGATTTTTTTTTTTTTCTAAACAAAGAATCCCCTATAAGAAAAGATATTCAACTACGTAGCAATGTCTTAAAGAAAATCTTACCCCTTATAATATTTTCACATACAAAACAAAAGGAAAAATAAAACATCAAGGGAAGTTTTAGCGTTTATTTGCAATTATGCGCGGAACTCTTACTTTCGAATTGGTTTGTTTTAAATGCAAGTACATTCATAATGAAAAAAAAACAAAAAAAAAACGTTCACACTATTTTCTACCTTCCATCAGCTGCATCAATTTAAGGAAATAGGGTGTTAATATACAAAATGCGTTTCCCCGAATGTTAATATAATAATAAAAGAACAGAATCGGAAAGGACATTTATTCATTTGTTTAACTCTCCCTTTTTTTTGAAGAATTTTATGAAAACGTATTACTAAACCGTAGGTACATATGCTCCTGTTCTATTAGAATCCCATATCTTTTGGCAGATGTCAATTTTTTAGTGCAAACCGCGCAACTGTCATGTCCTAGCGGCGCATGTTAAAACGTAATACCTACAACCTTTTCAGAAAAAAAAATGGAAAAGATCATCTATGAATGCGGATCGAATTTTGTAGGTACCTACTTAAGGGTGAACACCTTTGACCAAAAACATGAATATATTCACAGGTGTTAATTATGACTTATTATTATTAGCAATTATATAAATAGGTTATACCTACACATACCAGCATCTGGAATAATATTCCAGTATTAAATTTATTTTATTAATTATTTATTTTGAGATTATTCTCAAAATTAATTCTTAAAAAAAGTGAAAAAAAATTAACGTAAGTCAAGTTAGCACTATACTTTTTGTAGCTTTTTTGTTGTAAATTAGTTGTGGAAAGAAAAAATTTTTAGCTCTACTATTTAAAAAAATGTAGTGCTTACTTGATATCAAGTTAGCATTACACTTGGAAATTAAAAAAACTAAGTAAGCAATTAATTGTAACTTTTTTGTCGTAAATTAGTTGCGGAGAAAAAAATTCTAAAATTTTTTTTGACAAATTTAAAAAAAAACAATCATGGTAGGTAATGCTAACTTGATATTGTGGGTTCAGGCATTAAAAAGGGATATTCGAAAAACTAAGTACGCAATTATTTTTAACTTGATATCAAGTTAGCGCTACATACCTTTTTTTTATTTAGAAAAAAAACTAATGGACATTTTTTTTTTAATTTTTTCTTTCCGCAACTAATTTACTACAAAAATCTTCAATTAATGGCGTACTTGGTTTCATTTTCAAAAGCGTAATGCTAACTTGGCATACGTAAAAAATTATAATTGCTAATATGAATGAACCTGTCCGACCACTGGGTATATTTTTAAGAGAATCACATCAATATTCAGCGCATTATCTCTTAAATTATAAGATACATTGGCGCAAAATTTTAAACATTTTAACGCGGCAAATCTACTTTAAAATGGTATTCCGCTCTAAATAATTGGTCTGTTTGGCAACTTTAAATTTAAACTTTAGCGTTGAAGAGGTCTTCTAAACTTTAAAACCAGCAAAACGCTTCTCTATCTTTTTAAAGTATGCTTTATCTGTGGGAAATTATCACAGTGAGTGTGAGTTACACAAACGTACACACAGGGAAGGCGTGCAGTTAGACAGCTAAATGCTGGGGCACCCAAAGGAATTTTGATCTGTTTTGTTTTAGGATTTTTTTGAAAATTTAAATCGTTAAAATAGTAAAAAAGTTTAGTAAATTAAAGATACAAGGGATATAAAAGTAATTAAAGTGATTACCTACATGCAATACAAAAATAGGAAACTACACGCGGTGCTGCGTTAAATGCTGTAAAAACGCATAACAAGCAGTGTAATTTTTGTTCATTTCACAGGTAAGCTGTGTCTCATATTCCACATAAAGTAAGTAAAATTACTCTGCACTACGGGCGCTCAATGGATTTGAGCGCCTTGTCATCACCAACAAAAACTAATGCTACCATGGACGAGAATTTCAATTTTCACAGATCGGGTTCAGCTAATTCCCGTAGCAAAATGCTACGAAATATTAATTGAAAAGTATCCTCAGATAATGTATTAACCTAAAAAACATCACTTCACATTACTTTATGGAATATGAGACACAATCAGCCGGTGAAAATCAAAATTTGAAAACTCCATATTATAGGTGTTTTTACACGATTTAACGCAGCACCTCATGCGGTTTTATGTTTTTTTTTTATAAAATATTGCAAGTATTCACTATGTTAACTTTTATTTCACTTTTTTATTTAGTATTTTCACTATTTTTACGTTTTAAAATCTCGAAACACTTTCCTATAGCTCGGCAATATTACAGATTGGGTTCTTTTTGTTTTTTTTTTAATTTTTCGTTCTCTTTGATTTATTCAGCTGTCAAAATAAGGCGTGTTTCACCAAAGTTTGCTGACGTTTTGTTAAACACGTTCTTTAGTGAGAAGAGTTGTTTAAAGTTTTTAAAATTAAGAAAAATGTATACAAGAACTTTTAAATAAAGGACTGTTTTACCTAGAGTCGGGTCATGATCTATGGTCACACTTGTAACGCAATTGAAATGGAAACGGTAGAGTGTAGAGCACTGGAGAGTTTAAGAATACAGCAAAATATTAAGAGAAAGATCAATTTCCAAGAAGACAAAGATAATTTGAACGCAAGCTACAGTGCTGTCATTAATGGGGTTTTCCATTGGTAAAATAAATCAATTTATTTTTGATTTGGATCTGTCAAATACACAATTTCCCCTCTTTTTGCTTTCCATTGGACAAAATAAATTGATTTATCTTTGATTTTAAATCAAATTTGCAAATCTAAATTTTTGGGCAGATACACCCCTCATTTTACTAACACCAATACAAATTTAAGCTGTCACCTTGACAAATGTGGTTTTTGATTTTAAATTTATTCGTTTTGCGAAAAGGTTGCTGAAATTGTTTAAATAAATAAAACCTTATTGAAAAATGGAAGCAGTTTAATATGAAATTTACTGCATACTCTTTTCAAAAGACAACAAGTTTGAATGAAAATTTGACAGCTATGCCGAATTAGTTTCACAGACAAGAAAGTACACCAATACAGTGGCAACAAAAAAATTAATTTGAATTGTGTTCCATTCGCGAGGAAAAAATTCAAATTTTTTACTGAAATCTGAATTTACCAATGTTTCCATAACCACCCCATAAGAAAACAAGTCTGTGATAAAAGTTGATAATTTTTGTTTTGTTTTTGTTTTAATTTATTTATATTTATATCTCTAATCAATCAATTAAAAATTTCCCATAAGGATTAAATCAAAATTATAAATGTAAATGACAATAGTAAGTTAAACAAAATTCAAAACAATTTAACTATATGAGATTAAAAAATTTTAACATGTCTATAGGTCCAATAAAAATACCCTTTGAAGAAGTTGAAAAATAAACAACGAAACGTCGGGAATAATTAAAAAAATGGATTAATTTGTTTTATTAATTGCAAAAAATAAAGATCAAAAAAGCCCAATTAACATACATTATGGTATAACATCGTTTTTTTATCATTTTTTTATTAAATCTTTTATCCCATTAACTATTATTATTATTTTTTTTGTATTCATATTTTTCTTCCTTTGGTAATTTAATGACAAACTAAATTAGTTGCATCTGTTCAACATGCCAACATTCCAATAAAATAGAATCCAACCTTCCGTTCTCTTGTAATAATTATAATCAGTTTTTTTTTTTAAATTGAAAACCTATCACTGAGCTGGAAATAAAAACAAGTAATATAACACACCTGCTTCTGATTAGAAGATCACTACCACTCGGCGGAACCATGAGTGATGTGAACACCATTTGACTGGACAGCAACTAATAGGTGCAACATCTTCATACCACCTCATCCTGTTTAAGTCTATGCAAAAATATCGATCACATCAGGTCCAAGACCAGGTGTACCTACATGTACAACACAATGTTGGCTTGCATTTCCTGTGAAGGTAGGTGTGCGAGTGTATACTTCTATTAACTTTTTAATAAAGTCCCGCTGACTCGGAACCCACCATCAACACTTCCATCATCATCATTATAATAATCATCATCATCATCATCGTCACCAGTCCCATGTCGTTGTGTCGTCGCTCCGTCGTCCTAGCGTCATCGTCGTCGGTAGTTGGACCAAAACAAGTAGAAGAAGTAATAACACATTGCTAAGCACGTTGTGACTGTTCCATAATTGGAATCATCAATTTTCACAAATCGACACGACACAACACCACGTCCACACGGGACAGTGGGAACTGGGGGAGGGGGAGACACGGGACGATCTAACATCCCAGCAGATGAATGCAGCTTCAAACCAGATATCTTGTAACGCTTCGCAGATGCATCTACTGTTTCTGCTGCCGAAGTTGCTGCAGTTGCATCAATTGGCGATAGAGAAATTAATTACGAGCAATTAATTTTCCTGACAGCAATGACGAAAGGTATCGGAGCGGCCAGAGTGGGCAGAGATAGCAATAAGGGGCTGCCTTCCTTTTATCTTCTTATATAGCAGCCCCCGTGCAACTTAAAGATTTATTTGTGTTTATTAATTTGAAGCTTTTTTGTTGCCCCAACGTATTCAAAGATTATTTAGAGTCGATGCGGAGATGCAAATGAAACAAAAAAAAAACCGATAGGATTGAGGATTTGCATGGGGACGCATTATGACCAGAAAACGCGACCGACCGACCGCGACGACGCACGATGCAGATCCTTGCTCCACGGTAATGGAACTCAATTCACTCATATGACATATCTATGTGCGTGATAACCGATGGGGTCATTAGTCATCGGAAAGTGGCGGTTTCCATGGTCTTTTGTGTATATGAATCCTATACAACTATCGTATCCTAACATATGTGCGTTGGCCTCGGGCAGAGCCATGCTGAAGATAGTGGAGTCAGCACTTGACTCCAGCAATAAGTCAAATTCGGTTCGCCGGAGATAACCTATCGCGGAGCATAAAGAATCTGCTGAGTTCAGTGGGTGCTTATAGCATCTGTTCACTAGAAATGAGATTTTTCTTCTTTTTTTTTTTTAATGGACTCGAATAGAGCGATTGGATGTTGTTAATTTTATGACACATAGTGGAAGGCGTATTTATCATTTTATACAGATAAATAAAGAGAGCAATGATTGGAAAAGCCACAGAAGTTATTTTAATAGAAATGATTTTTCAATATATTAATATGTATAAACATATACCTTTTAATATGGATATATAAAGAACAAGTTTTAAGTTATTAATTTAAAAAAAAAAAACACCTTTTATTTAATCGAAAAAGAAAAATAAATGACGGTGCATGAATCTGGAATTTGAGTTTTAATATTTACAAAGTTAACCATTCAAAAAATAGCTAAAAAATTCCGATATATTATCTTGAAATGACTTTGGATTTATCTTTATGGATGTCTCAATTTCCAGTACGGTTATAAGGTTGAATGAATGTTAAGAATTATACAGAAGCAATATTCTTTGATCGAAAAGTGGTTAGGTGGATAATTTCCCGCTAATTAGTCATTAATTAGTTGTGATAATTTCGTATTTCTCATTCAATATTTTCTATGTTTTTGTTAATGCTGTATCAAGTCGATAAAAGGTTAGCAAAACACCACTTGAAAAGGGGTTACAAATTTGTATATTGAAGTGTTTATTAGATATTTAATTATTTGTCGTAAATTATTTTGCATTATTTTCTATATATTCTATGTTTTTTTTATATTTTTTGCAAAACCAAGCAAAAAAAAACATAGAAAGTTATATTATCACAACTAGTTAACGAGGTATGGAGTACTTAAAACCCGCTTAAGGGAAAAGGCAAAATGGCACAGTCATTCTTTCTTTTAAGCGGGTTTTTCACTTAAACGAACCACGCTTAAGGGAGACAAATTTTACTTAAGCGGAATCCGAATAATTGAACAAAAAAAATTCACTTAGCGGATTTAAAAATTCCATTAAGCGGAAATTTAAACCTTTAATTTATATCTTTTGCAGTTGCCTATATAGAAAACATTTAAATAAAATAGTTTTTTTTTCACCTAAGAAATTTTTTGTTTTCAATAAAAAATATAACATTTTACCGAAAATATGTTTCATTCAGGTATCCGGGTTTTTCAAGGTTAAAAAAAATGTTTCAGTAGGTACGTACACAATCACTGATATTTTCCTTGGCGGATTTTAAGAAATCCGTAACATACTTCGAATTCCTTCTTCTCTTCATTATTAATTTGTTTAAATTAGGTATTTAAATTTTTTTATACTTGGATATACCTAAATGCACAATTGATTTTGTTTGCAACTGTTCGCTGAAATAAATTTGTTTTTAATCAAAGGGAGCGACAAATTATATGCGCCTTAAATATTTTCTGTGAATTAGAAGGCGCACTAATTTTAGTGTTTAAATTCCTGGGCACACACATTGTTACATAATTTTTTCTCTTACACAGATTCCTTCCAACCAAAAAAATAATCGATCTGAAATGGTTGAAACGCATTCGGCATTAATTGATAAAAAAAAAAAAAACAAATTGATCCCGTTTTAAATTTCATACCAACAAAAGAAATGTCAAACGAAAACCAATTGAGAGAGTGAGAGAAATCACAATTCATTGCCACAAAATTTCCCCTCTCAAAATCTCTACACTCTACAATTATTAAAACATAAATGCACAATGCACATTGCACACTCGACAACTTATATTCTCACAATAACATTTCTTCCCTTTACTATAACGGTTTCATTTTCTCACCGGAACTTGCAGCTGACATTGTTCCTATGGGAAGTGAAATTGCGCACATGTACATGTACCGCTACTCCAATCAAATAGAAAAAATATATCTGTTTACGCTTCTTTACATTCCAAACAATGTTGTCCTTTATCCGGCTGTTTTGTATCTCAGATAACAACACTATTGTGCACTGAGTACGCGCTTCGTTGTACTATGATTGATGTAAATCGTAATCGGAAGCGTTCATTTTTCCCACGCACACGTGACCCAGAGACACGAGCCACAGTCGGTCGCCCTAATGAGAAAAATCATCCCTTTTTTTTCTAATAATAAATACAATACAGACGAAAGGATTTATGATGGCTTTATATAGACAATGATAAAACATAAAACAGTGCACTTCCCTGCGTTAGTCGAGTAAGTATAGATAGGGGTTAATGTCGGTTAAACTGTACACTGAGTCATTTAATCTCCGTAAACAAATCGGCAGACGCCCATTTTTTTTGGATTAACTAGCCAAATAACAGCCCATCCAGCAACAGCAACTGTGATAATAATGTGAGTTGCTATATAAACGAATATGAAAGAATCAACACGACGAAGCTAACGAATAACTCGAGAGTTCTGTCAATTTATTTGAACATTCCAAACGTGTGAACCGTCATTCTTTGATAATGAGGGTGCAATTATTTGTGCCCATATAGGACCAATTTGTTCTACTTTAACTGTGTGTGAGAACTATAAGAACGATATAAAGCCCTTGATGATATATTATAGTATATCTGGATGAATTTCAAGTTTCAACTCAATTGCTATTCTCACGGCCACTTTTGATGGGAACACAAACTCCACACATAAAGTGTGAGACTGGGAACAAGACCACTTGACAATGCGCCTCGCTGCTCATTCGTCCGTATAGTTATTATGATATCCCAATATGGAATCAATCAAAATTTCATTCATTTAAGCCGGTCAGTGATTGTTAAATTTGTAAAGGCTGTTTTTATAGACAGAATCACCACCATTCGACCATGTAGCGTTTTTTTATGGATTTAATGGGTTCCCATTAACCGCCCGCCATTTAATTTCACCCAGAATCATAAAAGAGTTGTTTCAAATAAATGGATTGACCTTATTGCTTTTTTTGTTTATCTCCTATGTTGATGGTTATGAGGGGGATGAGAGGGGGGGGGGAAGGGAGTAGCGGTGACGTTGGCCACCTACGATCGCTTTGTTGGATGGAAACGGAATTTCACTTGGCTTGTCTTGTCTTGGTAGACAGGAGTGTTCGCTTTTAGTTATAAGGAGTGGAGCAGGAACGATCGGTCAAAGAGATCACTGTGATCATTGTATGGTTATGATGCCAACGTCACGAGGAGGCATTAAATGGGCTTTCCACTGCACGAAAAAATATTTTTCTATTGTTGTGTTGCTCTTGCTGTGGCAACCGACAACGCCACCATCATCGACGCTGTGCCGCCATTGTGGATTACAACAGAATTTCATTTTATTATGCTACATTGAACGAGATCAGCAAGAGGTTAAAATTTGTTGTTTTTGTTTAGATTTTGATTGTACATATCTATATGCAAACAAAATGGCTTTACCTGATAAAAGTTCAAAAGCCAATATCAAAATTGTAATTGGAAAAGAAAGTTGACTTCTAAACTCCCGAAAACTACAAAATATGAACGTCACACTAAAATAAATATTCGTTTTTGTGAGGTAGAAAATCAAAACCAATTTTACAACGAAATACCACTTTTGTTTTAATAAATCACGAATGATGAAATTTCGCATTTTGAAATCGCACATTCAAAATCTTGCAAATATAGAAAATAGTCAATTTTTTTTTTATTTTATTTCAAGCGAGATAATAATTTCAATAGATAATATTGCTAGATTTAAACAGGCGTTTTGTAGATATGAGATTTCGAAAATCGACCGCTTTATAAAGGGTGATTTTTTAGCTGGTTTGGTTTTGGCAACACTGGTTTTGACAGCTGACGTGTGTTTAGTACCTTGTGTCACTGTCAAACAGCTTCAGTTTGGTTTGCAATTTAACCATGGATCGTCTTACAAATGAACAACGCTTGCAAATTATTGAATTTTACTATCAAAATTCGTGCTCGGTTCGAAATGTTCATCGCGCGCTGCTTCCATTTTATGGTGAGGCTCATTTTTGGTTGAATGGGTACGTAAATAAGCACAATTGCCGCATTTGGAATGAAGATCAGCCAGAAGCATTGCAACAGCTACCAATGCATCCCGAAAAAGCCACTGTTTGGTGCGGTTTATGGGCCGGCGGCATTATTGGGCCATATTTCTTCAAAGATGATGCGAATCGCAGCGTTACTGTCAATGGTGAACGCTACCGAGCGATGATAACAAACTTTTTTTTGCCCGAAATGGAAGTTCTTGACTTGCATGATATGTGGTTTCAACAAGACGGTGCCACATGCCACACAGCACGCGAAACAAAGGCGCAATTGCGAGGCGAGTTTGGTGAACAGTTAATTTCACGTTTCGGGCCGGTCAATTGGCCGCCTAGATCGTGCGATTTGACACCATTAGACTATTTTTTGTGGGGGTATGTCAAGGCTAATGTCTATAGGGACAAGCCCGCTTCGATTGACGCACTGGAAGCCAACATCCATGCATTCATTCGTGAGATACCGGCCGATATGTGTGAAAGAGTATGCCAAAATTGGACTCAGCGGATGGGCTACCTGAGACGCAGCCGCGGTCAACATTTGCATGAAATTATCTTTAAACATTAAATTGCAAGGTTCAAACTATCGATTCAAATAAATATTTCATTCATTTTTTCGAATTTTTTGTGTTTTTTTTTTAAAAAAAGTTCTAAGCCTCTTAAAAAATCACCCGTTACAAGGCCGCTTAACTACACCTCTAATGCACGAGTTTGCTAAACAATAAAATAGAAGTTAACAAACACGTGAGTTAAAATTTCCTATTAATAAAAACAAAATATTTGTTAGTACAATAAGTAGAAATAAAAAAATTATACATCATACATAAGATTCTGCATTTAATTCATGACTAATTTGCGTTTATTAATATGAGTGAGGCCTGAGAGGTATAAATATAATTAAATCACGAATAAGATTTACCCGACAAATTTATTTCTTTGTTCGAATAGATAAAAAATAATTCTTTTTTAAATCGGCATTCAACCAATAGTTTTACAAATCGAACTAACCTATAACTGTTTGGTACTGAACGCATTCCTTAGAAAACGGTTTGACATAAATCAAATTTTCTGTCAAACGCTGAACAAGATTAATAGCCTTTTCACACCAAACTCAAAACCGGGTTTTCGACAAAAAGTTTTCAAAAACTCGAAAAACGTTCACACTGAACATTTACACGTTTTTGTTTGACATTTCAGAAACACCCACTCCTCTCCTGCAAAAACACTAACAAAATATCTCATTTAAATATAAATTTTTTATTTTTAATGAGAAATGAGAATTAAACATTTTGAAAAAGTTTTCATTGAAGTTTTTTGTTTCTTTGACAAACTCGTTTAAAATTAATTAATTTTGGTTTTCCAACTCTAACAGACGACAAATCGTCTGTTTCCCTACAATTTCCGTAGATATATCTTTAAAAATATGGCCATTCTTTCGACTGCCATCGGTTCCTAGTCGGCGCATAGTTTCAGGAGATATTCCTCATCCTGGTTCCCCAAAATTTTCTTTTTCTTGTTATTTATTTTCTCTTACTGCATGTTCTGGAAATATAAACAAAAAAACAATAATTCGTATTTTGTAAGGAATCGGTATAAATAATATTATTTCTTTTGACAGCAGCTTTCAGCAGCTTTTTTTTTTACATTTGATTGAGCGTTGAATGTTTCCAAAGGTTTGTTTGTTTAGTTCAACTTTGAATTGCAACTACTTTTTGAAAAGTTTTACCTAAAACTTGTGGTTTACGAAAACTTGTGGTTTACCAAAAATTTATGGCGAAACTTGAGTTTTCGATGTATATAGGTTTTCCGCCAAAATCAATAATTTCTCGAAAACCGCATTATGAGTTCGGTGTTAAAAGGCTATATGACTTTTTATATTTTCCATTATATACTTGCAAAATTTAACTAAAAACATTTGTCCTTTTTACTTAGAACATCAAAACCAGTCCTGTAACTGCAGTGTAACACTTAAAATCATTTAAAAACTACGATTGCACCACAAGCTGAGTTACCTATTGAGCTTGCTTTGCTTGTAACTCAAACTAATTCAATCGGCAGATTAACTATATCCAGCAATTTTAAACACAACACTACTGTTCATCGCAGTGGCAGCAATTTAATCGAAAATACAACGAAATTCATAAATCACTTTGCAATCTAACACGGTAGAAATAATTTATAGACATATAGGTAGGGTATAATATCGGAATAAGCTAACTTCCAATCAAAGTATAAAAAGTCCAAAGCCTTCCCTAACAATTATTATTATATATCTTCCGCATTACTGTGCGCTCAGCAATCATGTACGCGATGTGAAACAGAAAAACCATATCCACACTGGAGTGAAGCTGCTGCTGCAGAGCTCTAAACTAACATGACCAACAATTTCTCCTCCCCAACTCACAACTCACAAGCAAAATTGCCATTAGGCACTCTCAATAAAGGATCCGAATGCGCGTAATTACATTTCCATGTCGGTGATAAAAGTGGAAAAAACCGTCGAAATCTTATACACAGACGTGAGACGTGTTCGGTCCATTAGGTATTCGGCTGCTGACTGGAGGAGTAACCGCCTATACCTCCTTAAATTGGCTGATGGGATATAGCTCCTAGAATCGCTCGACTACAAGATTACTGTTTTCAATATGGCGATGGATGCTGAGGCCCAGTCGCCATCATCCTTGTTGCAGGTGTTTTCATTTACTTCTTTGGACATGAGGCGAGTTGAGAGAAGTTGAATCTCCGGTGGTAGAGTATATGTAGGGTAGGCAGGGTGCTTGGGGACTGCTCAGCAGGCTGATGCTAAGTCTTATTGGTGCTGTATATGGTCAGCAGGCGTCTGTAGATGGCAAAATCGGATTATCCCATGTACATATATACGATGAAGCATTCGCAACAACACCTACATACGTTTGATGTTGGATTCTGGTGCCGTATCAGCATGCGGGCGGTACTCTTATGGTTCCACAGAGACGCGTCCTACGACGAGCAAGATCCCCGATTAAAATCCTTGTGCCATGTGTGGGCAGAACAAACTTTAAGGAGTACAATGCGAGTAGATGTATACAAGGGGAAGTATAAGCAAAGGGCCAGTGTCGCGTCGCGTCGCGTCGTAGCCGTTGTCGTCGTCTTCGTTGTTTGCAAAGGATATGTCCAAAGTACAACTGCAGGCAGTTGGTCTCAAATGAAACAAACTACATATAAGTTCCATCAGTGTTCCATGATCGCAATGCGAAGAAACAGACAACCATGCAGATACAGGACGGAGAAGAGCAAACAACCAGAACTCCACTCGATCTGCACTGCGGCCGCACATAGAACATGACACAGAAATTATCGCATGTGCGGAGGCTGTTGCTAGAACCAATTCGCCATCGCTATGGAGCGTGCAGGTGTTCTCCAGACTCAATGGCGCCAGACGGCATTCCAATTTTGAGCTCTTGTCCGCCATGCAGCCACCTATAAGCTAACTATTATTTATGTTTGTCAGTAGGAGAGATGTTGCTCTGTGCGGCTCTGCTTCCTTCTCTATATATAGTTTTGTTACATAGTGGCTGTGTCTTGTGGTCGTCGCGGTCGTCCATAACAACGAAGACAAAGGAGACTTTGAGCTTTGTGCTCGCCCGTCGAGATTGAATTATTAATGAATATCATCGACTTCGGCATATGGCATTTCGGTGAGCTTCATTTACTGAGTCTTTTCTGAGATGCTCCACAACAACTATCGGGGTGGCTGGATGAGGATGCATGCATGATTACTGCCGTGGTGGGGTATCATTCTGTCTGAAACCCTAAAAACAGTTTCTGGGGTACTTTTTCTCTTGTTGTCTGCAATTAGAACCTGGTCAGGAGTTTTGTGTGTTGTATGTTTAAAGCTGTGTGGGTGGAAAATGTTAAAGAAGTGATCAAGCAAGACACACAAGGAAGGCAGGATTGTGTCACAAATGGACGTGGGCTGCACATAATGTTGAATTATTATTTATTTGGTGAGCACGAAATCGTATAGATTGTGTACCAAAGGATGTACCATCTGGCGCAGATGTGTTAATGATGACTATAACTCAGAGGTATTCTACCGAATTTAGTGGTTTATCTTTGGGTTAACTTGCCCGTGGGTCAATTTCCAAAAAAAGAGAAATAAAACCGCGGGCTTGTTTTATAATATTTCCAACTTTGGAAATATTACCTTGTTTTGTAATATTTCCAACTTTGCTTTAAAATATTTTTCAATTGATGATTTCAAATCGAAACGATTTTGAACTTCATTAATAGTTTTCTTGGATATTAGTACCTTGGGTGGCCGGCTTCCAAGGATTTTAACTCCCTTTTTGGGGGGGTTGTACCGCTCACGCAATTCCGTTGGTCCGCTTAGGGTATATGTTCAGTCGTCAGGCAGGTGCCTATGTTTTCTTGGACAACAATAACTTGTACTTTTATCTTTGAATTGGAACTGACAAGAAAAAAGAATTAAAAACCACAGCTTTTGTTTCCATTTCAAAAAGGAAAAAAAGTGTATTTTATAGTTTTTTAGATCAGTTTTGAAAACTATCAAATCTATCAAACGTACATCAATTGTTGTCTAAAAGTTTCAAGGTGGATAATTTGTGGTTAATAAGCATGTTCAGGAAAATGAGATCTCGGAGATCTAAGCAATCTCTGTTACATTAACAAGATTCCTAAGCTAAATTTCTCAGCGTTGCCATCAAAATTGTGAGTAAAAAACTCTTGGATTCGCTTCCTCTCTTTTTGAGTAAATCTCTGAGATCTCATTTTTCTGAACGCGCAAAATAAAGGTTCCCCCACACCAACGCGTTGGTGATTTACTCAGAGATTTACTCAAAAAGAGAGGAAGCGAATTCAAGAGTTTTTTACTCACAATTTTGATGGCAAAGCTGAGAAATTTAGCTTAGGAAATAGGAATCCTGTTCATGTAACAGAGATTGCTGAGATCTCCGCGATTTCATTTTCCACCACACCAACGCGAATTTTTGGTGGTGTGGGGGAACCTTAACTCGTTAATTAATTGTGATAATTTCGAATCTATCGTTCAATATTTTCTGCTTTTTTGGGTTTTATTGCTAAGTTTATATGAAGATTAAAGATATGAAGATAGCGCCCCCTTAAAAAGGTATTACAAAATGTAATAGTGATATGTTTCTTGCTTAATAATTTGTTGTTAATTAGTTGTGATAATAAAAATGTTTTCGTGCATTGTTTCTCATTTTTTTTTCTCTATTAAGGGAAAAAAAACTGAAATTGTCATAGTTAATTAGATTAACTAACGGCAAATTACCTATATTAAGCAATAAACATTCCATATAACAAATTTTGTTCCCTTTTTGAGTGCTTTGCTATCTTTATATGAATTAAGCCTAAAACCAAAAAAAAAAAAAAAACATAGAAAACATTGCATGACAAAATTGAAATTGTCACAATTAATTAAAGACTAATTAAAGGCAAATTATTAGGCAATAAACCATTCACTGCAGGTGGAATATGACTCAGGTAATAAAGAATCTTTAAATTCCTTATTTTAAGCTGAGAATATTTTATGGTACAAAGAAAGCCTTAGACTGCCTTTTCATTATTCATAACAGAAATTCAAAACCAATGGATATCATACCAATATCCACTATAAAACACATTTGGGATTCAAAAAAAAAAAAAATCTAACAAAATACAAATACAAATGTATTAACATTCTTCTAATGTTCCCAACATGATAGGAACTCTTGATTTGTTTTTATTCCCTGAACGAATTGAGGAAATATTTCAGTGTGCAAAAGGCACCAGGGAGTGTGGGATATATAGAAACCGTGAAATGAAACGATTACCAAAAAATTTACTTATATTTAGGTACCAATCCCTTGACCAGCCAGCATTCATGAATTTCTTGGAAATCAACTTAACTCATCTTTTCACTTCATCATATCTTTGGATACCTGGAATTCACTCTATACCCATCATGATGATCGAGAGCAGCTAAAGACGTTGAGAGGATGAATGAAGGAGTTCCAAAATGAAACTCAATAATTCGAAAGAGGACATCAGAGCGAGACGTGGGTACTTACCCACATTCTCCTTTGGAATGAAACGCTTTTGGAATCTCAATCGGGAGTACATCAGTGAATCAGCGCAGAGCTCTTTTCACGTCACGAACAACTGAGAATTTTTTGTCTTGGTGCTTCACCTAAGCTTATCTCTCTGTTCGTTATGTGTATGTACCTGAGGCGGCAGGCGGCAGATCCAGCTCCATAACTCCAGCCCAGCCATCACCATCGCGTACCTACCTACTATTACAGGACTGTGAATCCATTTGCAGCGATTTATCTTCCTTTTGCCATCTCAATAGCACTTTGTTAGAGTCGTTGTGTTATGGATGGGTTGACTGGGCCTACGCAACATCGATGGATACCTTATAGTTGCTTGTGGATTTGGATGTACCTTTTTGCAGCAGCAGCAATGCAGTGCAATAGTGAGAAAGTTCATCGCAACATGCACTTCCCAGATACATTCGATTGAATGAAGATTTGTTTCTGTGATGTGACCCTATACACTATACCTGGGGTGATGATGAGCTCACTTCACACCATACGTGTTTGGAATAAATGTTGTAAATATCCCTATGTCCTCAGGTCAGAGTTGCCAGTTTCCATCCTGATTGACGAAGAATCCCTTTTTTGTTTTCAAAAAAAAAAAAAAAAAAAAAAAACAAAACAATGATTAAAGCCGACATGCCGCTGTGTTTCTGTCCTCCTCCTTAACGTTTTTTGTTTTGATCGCGGTGATAATCCTGTTTGTTATTTTGAAGGACAATTACCAAATAACCGTGATGACGATCGGTGTTAACGGCTGTTGTCCTGTTTTATATCTGTTTTATGGTTTAATGCATGAAATCAGGTAGAAAAAGTGTTTCAGATTAAAAGTTGAATGCCTTCAAGCATGCATGAGTTGTATATATTTTCCGCTCATTTGGGAAATGTCCGTGTTAATTAATCGGTCCATCAGTTAAAGAGGTCGTTGATTCTTTTTTGGAGATCTGATCCCACAGAGAGTATGGATGTAGTTCGAGGAAGAGTTTTGTGTAGGGTTATTTTTAAAAGTTTTCAAAATAATGCCGCAAAGAATGTAAAAAAAAATCAACGATTTTGATTAACTGGAATTCGAAGATCTGTAAAATGGATAAAGTGATCTGATGGTAATTTTTTATTAAAGCGAAAAATATAAGAGGTTGTTGACCTTTTTAGATTTTGAAGTATATTTTAATTGGCAGATTGGATTTAATCTTTCAGAATACCCAATCATCGGTATCGTTACACAAAATCTTCATATTGTCATCATTTTTAAACAAAAGTCCGATCACATTAGGGTGTGCTTTGTTTTAAAACCTTTCTTTTCGGTTTGGTATCAAATATCCCTCGATATTCTACAGTTGTAGAGAACACGACAAAGCAGAACAATGAGAGTAATTGTGTCTTTTTTTTTTGAAAATTGCGAAATTTGCAGTTAATTCAATTTTTTTTGCTCAAAATATAAATTCTAAAATAAAAAACTTATTTTGGAATAAAGGACTATCTTTTCTTGCGTTTTTATTCTCATCAACGAGGAAAAAAGAAGAAAACACGGAATTTAAACACAGCTCTTTAAGGAACCTTTTCAAGATTCTGAAGACAGTCATTCAAGTTAATAATTTATTTCATTCTAAGTGAGTATTAGAAATTCCAAACTGAGTATCAAACATTCATGTGAATAATTAATTCTGTGGAATAAGACAGAGTAGCTTATGTCGACATAAGCGTTTTTTCAGTTTTTCGATTGTTAGTAGTCTACAGTTTGAGAGCTACTCTTTTGTCCAAAACCCATTTTGAAATCATTACCCGTTGAAAAGTTATCTTGTATTTCCTAAAACAAATTTACATTAATTCTTATTACAGATTGAAGACAAAAGTGCGTTTTTCTCGAAACATGTTTTTTTAACATAAGCTACTCTGTCTTATTGCCACAGAATTATGGGTTCATATTGAATTTCCAAATGTATTTTTAAACGTTTTTATCTTTCATTACACGGGAGGTGAGTATTAGGCTAAAAAGGCTTTAAAATTAAGGCTGTAGGTGTGATTGTGTACAGACAAACAAAATTTATCACCGGGACCGGTTTAAAGCATCCATTCTTTTTCAAAACAACACTTATGGTACATACTCTTTTACTCATATTGGGTAATTAATTACTGAGATATGATACCGTTGATTGGAAAATGGACTTGTGTAGAATATTGAAAGTCAAGAATTGTTGGTTTTGTTAAAAAAAAAGTGGCGAACTTACCATGAACCACTTTTTTTAAGACTTCTTCATAATAAATGTAATTTTCATCACGGGAATTTTTTTTCGACTCAAATGGTGTTTTGTTAAAAATGTGTCTCATCTTCTGAATAATTTTATTAAGCCCTCTGCGAAATTTTTCGAGGTTCAGAATTGAAATCTAGCATACCCTCTTAATTAAAAAATGTATGGTTCAATAGCTTTTCAGTTTAATGGAAAAAATAATCTAAAAGTGGAAAATATAGTTTTACGAAATATTTATATTACACAAACTTCAAAATTTAACCAGCCAAAAATTGCTATTAAAAGAAAAAGATTGTTACTTTCAATTTAAAGCTTAAATATTTCTGTTTTATTTGGTTCTTTTTCTAAAACTAATTTTCTTAACTTAAGAAAAATATTTCGATGAAATATAGGCATATATATATATGAGCATAATTTCAAGAATTTAAGGTTAATTTGGTCATATTAATTTACCTATTATATTTTAAATTAAGCATGAATTAAATAAGAACCTGCTCGTGCACTAAGAAACCCATAAAAACTTTAATGCAACCAACACGAACAACTAATGAGATTATCCAAATCTAGCACAAATATTTATATCTACTTCCCTCATTTATATGTTTTAAGTTCGGGATAAATTGATTTTTGGTTGTTATAAAAACAAACAAATAAAATTAATAAAAGTACCAAAAGCACACTAATCTATCAGTTTTCCAAGAACTGAGTGGGAATTTCCCAAAAAAAAAAATAATAATTGTTGATAGATTAATTGCTATAAAAATAACTTGACCAAATGGCCCTTGATTGCTTGTTTTAAACTACTTAATTATAACATCTAAATTCACTACACTCAAAGATATAATATTGACTTAATAAACTTGTTAATTTATTCAATGAAGAAGAAGATAAAATACACAAATTTTTTACTTGTTATAGATTTTTCTCTTTATTATCTTCACAATACGATTTTGAAAGGTTTGACCTCACATATCGTAAGCCCTAAAGGTAAACAAACAAACAAGAATTCTCAAAGCCCACCCATTTTCACATGATATTTATATCACAATAACAATAATAAAAAAAAACACAAACTATTTTGATATCAAATGAAGATTAATGATCAAAGCAATTTTAAATTCAAATCTGTATCGCGTTATTCGAACTGCAGATGCAGTAACAAATCCAAAATCCCTTAACACATTGGCCCACCCAAAATTTAAATTCAAATAAAAACAAACTTCAGGTAGGTACGAGTATATTACATATAAAGTATATAGAGACAAAAAACCAAAATACAATTTTATTAACTTTTATACCAGCTATCGAGACTCCAATCTTGAATCTTTCCATTCCCCAAAGCCAACGCTCAAGTGTTTAACATTAAACAAAGATAAAATCCCACACTCAACTTGGTTCATCATTTTTGTTGGATGGTATAGATGATGGTATACCCAAGAAGAAGCATCACCAGCATTATATATTCACAGCACCCAGAAGGGATTTTAAAAGCAGTTTTGGTCCACGAACAGCACCACCACCGCGCCGCGCCGGTGGTCATATACATATTATATAGCTGGTCCGGTCGGTCGGTGTGGTTCTTAAGGAAAATAAATTCAAAACGAATTAGTCTCAATCAATGATGCGAGGATTTTTATGACTTCAGTT
Organism: Epistrophe grossulariae; assembly: GCA_929447395.1. Classification (NCBI taxonomy): domain Eukaryota; kingdom Metazoa; phylum Arthropoda; class Insecta; order Diptera; family Syrphidae; genus Epistrophe; species Epistrophe grossulariae. The sequence goes on along the minus strand of OV839568.1, from coordinate 132,173,358 downwards.
CGGTCCTTCCTTCGCCCACCTGCATATCTTATAATAGGTATGTATTATAAAAACTTTGAATCTATTCGAGATTTTGTCTTTGAGTTGGAAAGCAGTTATTTGATATCTTGTCGTATCTAACAAATCTGTCAGAACACATCTTACCATTCAATTAAGTAGAACCCATAAAACTGCTATATTTATCCTGCTAGCCATCGAGTGTTTTCTTGTCCACCACAATACACCTAATAAATAGATAAATAATTTTAAAATAAATCAACCGTTAAAACGTTCATTTGTAGGTATGAAAAAATTATTCACAACAAAACTTACATTATTTGTCGGCAGTGTGGTGGTAGTATAGGTGTTTAAAAGCGTTGCCACACCAAGAATATTAATATATAATATAAATATGGGATTTTTCGAAGTAAATAGATTGTTCTTAAAAATAGTGACTTTTTAAAGTAAAAGTACATACATCAATTAACATTGATAAAGAAAAAAAAAAAACAAATAAATTTTTACTCACAGCGATTTTCATTCACGAAAAGATTTGCACTTTTTGTCAAAAGATGTGCCCTTTTCTATTTTGAAGAGTTTCATTGCAAGAAAAAGAGCAATTCTAGGTCAATTCTCAACACGAAAGAAAAGCTCTCTCATGGGGTGAGAGATTCGATCTGAATACACAGCTTTTTCTGTCAAATGAAAAATATTTCGTTATTTGTTATGAAATTGTGTCAGCTAGTCCTAAATTTAAAAAAATAACTATGGAAGAAGTTCATAATTTGGATTTCATATAAACTTGTTGGAGTTTGTTTGTCAAAAAGCAAATGACAGGCATGTCAAACTACTGAAAAAAGTTCCATTGAAAGTTTCATTAATTGATTTTGAGAGCAATTCTTTAAAATTTGAATGAAACTCACTATCAGCCTTTCGCAAAATCAAGGAATGCAGTGTGCCAACGAAAATTCTCTCCTAATTCTTCTATATTCCTTCTTAATAATGCCATGCAATTCAGGTTGTATTTAAGGTGTCTTATGTCGAATTCCTTTCAACAAAAGAATCGAATTTTTTTCTAAAAGAATCGATTTTTTTTCTGAACAATTCGAATTTTTTCTGTCAAAACAAATCTTGCTAATTTAGCAAGATTCAAGAAAGATCTTACACCGATTTGCACACACACTAGCAAGATTTGAAATTTCTAAAATGTCAAATTGAATGTCGCGGTGTTTTAAGAAAACAAATTGTGTTTTTGGTTGCAACGAATTTTCGGTGAATTTTATAGTGCGTTGCTTTTCAATTAACAATAATAATATTTTCCAAATTGAATATTTTCTGGATATTCTACTTCAAAATTGTTTCTGTCAAGTGCCACACACACAATCACAAAAAAAAAGTCGATTCTTTTCGTCTTTTCGTATTCCTTTCAACGACAGAAAAAATTCGATTCTTTTTAGAAGAAAAATCGATTCTTTTGTTGAAAGGAATTCGACATTACATTTTTGGTGAAATTTTTTAGACGATTAAAGGTTCCCCCACACCGTCGGGCGTCGACGCCACCGAAAATTCGCGTTGGTGTGGGGGAACCAAGTACGATGTCAAAGCATTATTGGTATGATGCTATAGGTTAAAAAAAAGGATACTTGATGAAGAGTCAGATAAGTCCATCAAAACTGGCGCTACATTATCGTTCGACATTTTTTAGTATACAAAATAATTTTACAATTTAAAAATTACAAGATTCAAAATGATTTCTCACCGTGTGACGACTTTTACACAAAAGTGAAATTTTTTTTACAAAAAGCGGTTCAGTGCTTTTGTTAACTTTTGGACAAGTATTTTCTCCTTCTTTCAAAGTTTTACAGGTTTTCCACCATTTTATTAAAAGAGATACCAAACAGAGCTCATATTTGGAAGTACATTATCCCTTGACACTTGATTTGATGGGCTGCGTTCAATGGTGCAACAATATTTTTCGTTAAGAATTCATTGTATTGTTATAGCATTACAGTGGCAACGCTGAATACCACGGTGCTTGGTGTTATTCCAAATGGAAGACAGAAGCAACTTGCAAACACCAATTCGGCGCGTACTTACAAATGTAATAATTTAAGCCCGATCTATTATTTTCACCTGTCAGCCCACAGCCGCCAACACCACCAAAGGAGTGTCTGGCAGCTTGGCAAGCTCTGAAGCCGAAGTTGGACTTACAACCAATTGGCGTCGTCGTCAGCTTCGTTGCATGTAGCCACAACCGCAAACGTCCAATATGTAGATCCAATCGCACAGATACCGCGATATGAATTATGTACGCATCGTATTTATATATCGATGTGTATGGCATGGGAGTACATAACTTTGTGTATTCAGAAGTAAGCACGCTTCTTCGCATGATCAGAGTCAGAGCTAGAGCTACGCTTAACGCTATACTCGACCGAGGTGCGATAGACCAAACAATCTTTGCATTGAAATCTCCATCTCCACTTGGGGCTTGGACTTCTGTGAAAAAAAAAAGAAAAATTGGAATATTTTGACGCGTGTGGCGATTTATGAAAATTGCCTGCCAATCGGGAAAATTCAACTTCAACTACTGCACACGGATTTTAGCCCGGGAGGAGTGATTTCTACAGTGCAAACTTTATATAACGTGGGTGGAAACAATAATTTGTTTTCGGTTATTATTCGTGGCATGGAGGCAAATAAACGCGCTGGTAATTGCTGGTGCATTTTATTTTTTTTATTATACGATCGATGGATTTAGCAAACGTTTATGGGCGGCCTGACCGGGCTATACAGCAAACTTCAATCGAGTGGGTGCACTGTTTGTCTACGAACAAAGCTAAGTGGCGTTAAATTGAACCGAGAAATTGGTAATAAAATTTGACTGCATTATATGTATATAGCTTGGGTTTGGTCAATATGAGTCAGCTGCCTTGCATATATGGATATTATATGATCAGAGCAGAGCAGCAGCAGATGCACTTCTTAGCTTGTGGAGTTGTCATATTTACGTACATATACTTGGGTTGTTTTGTGTTGGGAATTTCCAGTTGAGAACGAATCGAGTATTATTTAATATTATTGCTTTTTTGTGTGGGTGGTTTACCTTTTACAAAGCGGCGACTGTAATGAATTTTAAGAATTTATATTTTGATGTCATTGAGGTCGCAGGTGCAGCTTCGCAGCTGGAATTGATCTTAAAAGCAATTAAGAATATGATACCTTTTATAAATTGCTATGAGTTGTGTTTATCGGAAAATAAATTTTATATATGTATACCGAGATTCTTAGGCTAAACTCATACTGGAGCTGCGAGCAGAGCGGAGATGCGAGAAGTGAGCAGTGCGACGAAAACAAACAAACAAACAAATCTGTTCTTATGAGAGCTCTCATACTGAGGCCTCTAGCAACGAGGTATCAGTATTCAGTTCTAATAACAAAGCATGTGTTTGTTTTTTAACGCTCTGCTCACCTCACGCATCGCCGCTCTGCTCGCAGCTCTAGTCCAGAGTTTAGCCTTAAGCTAGGTACAGACGATTGTCAGATCTTACAAAATTGTCAGTTCTGTCACTGAAAAAACTATTCCAAATGTCTTACAATCGTCTGAACATACAATTTTGTCTGGCAATTTTCTCAGAAACGTCATTGTCAGATGACGATCTGAAAAAAAAATTTTCAGGTTTCTTACAATCGTCTGAACACACAATTTTTATCATTGTCAGTCGATTAGGACATTGTCAGACTCATTATTAGTCATTGTCAGATGTTTTCATTGAAAACATCAATTTCTGACAATTTCTGACAATTTCTTCATTGTCCGAAATGTCAATGAGTTGGTTAAAGAGAGACAAAAAAAGATCTGACAATCAAATTGTCAGACTTTGGGAAGAAATCTACCAACCGTGTGAACGGACAATTTTGCATTGTAAGAAATATGTCAATTGTCAGCTAATTGTTAGCTATTATCAGACCATTGACAGTTCTGACAATCGTCTGTTTACAAATAAATTAGCCAGTTCAGGTTTCTTGAGATCTCTGAGATCTCAGCAATCTCAGAAATGTGACGTAATTCCTCAGTGAGATTCCTCACTTTTGCTGTCAAAAAGCTGAGACTGAAATTTTTTGGATTCGTTTGCTCAATTAAGTTTGCTCTAAAGGAGAAATTTTGCTCAGGTTTCTACTTCTCCTCAGTGGAGCTGACAGACGTTTGCTCAGTGAGATCTCAGAAACGTGAATTGGCTAAATATATTTTTTGACAGTTTTTATTAATTTGTTGTCTTCCACGTTTTGAGTTGATCATATAATCGACAATGCTTCATATTGAGGTGTTCACTGGGTAAGAAAGCCCCCAGTTTTGCATTGTATCATCTTTGGGGCCTATACATATGTACTTGTGATAATTAAACATCAAAAATTCACCGAAATAAAAGTAAACAAATGTAATTTTTCCGCACATAAAATTAATGGTTCGGACAATCAATTCTGTACGAAAAAAAGGGGAGAATTCTCCAAATAATCTTTTAGAATTATCAATTTCACTCATTGAACAGCTCTCTGCAGAACGAAACGGAGAACGATTTTTTTTCATATCGTTGTCATTTTTGTATGACATTCTCTGCTTTGTATGAGCAGCGTACTTCTAAGTTTAAAGACCAAATTTCATATTTATTTTAAGGCGTGTTTAATCCGAATTAACGGGCTTATATGTAAAAACTTAGAAAATATTGTTGTAGGTGAAACATTTTATAAATTACAAAGGAAACAAACAGACATTATAAAGACAAGCTCAAACATAAGCGAAGGATTCTACAGTTGACAGTTCACTCATGGTTATATTATTATGATTGAATGCTATTTATTATTCCACAATCACAGGATAGGTTTAATTAAAATCAAAAATATTTCCACCCAAAAGACATTTTATTGGATAAATAATATCAGCAAGCTACGAGTATTTATTTCTTTTTATAACGACACACAAGGAGGATGAAGTAACATTTTAAATGATAATCAGGCGCCGGACTTCGTGGTCATTAATTTCAAGAGTTAGGTATAAGAATTTGAAAAAAAAATATATATAAAATAAAAATTCACCAAACAACATCATATCTCCCGCACATTCTGATGTTCTGAGAACAGAAAATCATGTCCTAAAGTGCATTTTTCGCCTTTGGGCATATATTCTTTGCACGTTTTTCGTTTTCGTCCTTTTAGCGAATGCCATTAAGCGACAGAATGCCGACAACACTGATTCTACCACTCTCCCGCAAGTGCGGCATTCACTTTGGTCAAACGATCACTAAAAGCTAAAACAGAAAAAAAAAAAAGTATCACAAAAAGCAAGACAGACGAATCAAGACGATCAAAAGTTAGTCATTCAGCATTCTCAGGTGGGATGTCCACGTCCAGAGCCCGCGATGTCAGTTCTTAGCTTCCAGGGCCAGCCAGTCAACATACATACATATATAACCAACCATTACCGCCATAAAATCATCTACCCGCGGACTTGTATATATTCCGCACTTTGTTGCTTCACTCTCCTCACAGGTTATCGCTTAATTCTGGAAAATTTATTAAACTGTTCATATATATCGAATTGATTCCCTGTCCTGTCAGGGTCGGTCGTCGTTGTTGTCAGACCGAGAGACACAACCAGCAATGTCGGCAATGAGCTCCTTAAAAAGGGTCGAAGCCGATTGCAAGCGGCCAAATGGCAACATTCCAGACACCAAGAAACCTTGCTTTAACCATTTTAGGCAGCATTTAATGGCAATCAACGAAGAGTGATGTACTCTCTGATGATGACACATCGCCTATCGAAATGACTCCATCTATATCCACTCAGTTTAACTAAAGTCTTAAGCCTGGAGGCAATCTTTTGTTTTTTAGTTAATTGGAAATGTACTTCGGTCGGTTGGTTGGTTGGTTTGGTCGTCCAATTGTATTGTTCTCGACTTCTCCAGCGCGATAGCTTGTACTTGTTGATACATCCTATTGTGTGGCTTATCTATTTGCAATTCCCGCAATGACTCCCAGGTACCTACATAATGTTGTTATTATTAAAGTTACACTAAGGAGCTCTCAACTCAAGTCATGTTCGCAAAAGGTTCCCATGGGAAGAGTCCAATACAACCATCTGATACGACTAGACCACAATAAGTACCGACCTTTTGTGGTGATGGTGGATCATGTAGGTAGTATAAGGACAAGACAAAAGACTCCACAGTAAAGATAAGCCTATAGGTAGCTCTGGGTGCCTGGTGGCAGCACCTTGCATTGCAAAACCTTACACACAGTACAGTAGGTATCTAGTTTTCAGTTTTCCCTTAACGGCTTTGTCCAGAGTGCACAGCACATTTCCACGAAGTCGCAACAACATCTCGTGAGAATCTTTTATTAGACGAAGAGAAGAGAGTAGGTTCTGAGTTTATAGTCCTTCTGTAAAGCCGTCTCTATTTGCACATATTTCATGTGATCTTTGGCAAATAAATGAAGAATTCGCGGTTTTTCCAACGACAAGCCGCAACATGAGTCAAGCTTGAGCTATAGAAGGCAACCATCATAGTGTGATCACATTGAACATTTCATTCATTAAGACAACAGAACTGAAAGTACCATAAACTGCATTTACATTAGTAGGTATGTAATTACATTCAATCTTGAAGTAGTTTTAAGTTGAATTTTATGTACCAATGGAATGTGCCGTAACTGGATGCTTTGCGGTTTCAGATTTACACCATCATATCAGAAATTATTTTGTACCGTTTTATGAATTGATATGCTTAATGCTGCAGGCTTTAAGTTGTCTTGGAAAATGATGATTAAAGTTTTTATGAACTGAGGTGTAGAGTAAAATGTGTTTTTTTTTTTCAGAAAATCAGGTATGAGATTCCAATTACATTTGCTTGCAGCAGAAATTACAACGTCACGTGTCAAATAAATGAAAGGCAAGACACTTTATTAAGATGATTCTTTTCGTTATTTTTCGATGTACCTACATATACGTGAACTGTGAAGGTATGTTAATCACTGCTCATATGATTGTTAGAAGTGAAAAGAACAAATACATATAAGTTTTTTATTGTAATTTGCTTGATAACTCTCGGTTTTTTTTGGAAGAAATGTCAAATGTTTCTCAAATTTCTTATTGCATTTGAATAACATGACTTAATATTTTTTACATTAAAGCTGTCAAGAATATTTCACCTAAATTTCTGTTAAAAGCAAAATGTGAAAATCAGTTTAACAAACCATTAAAAATTACTTTTTTCAAAAAGACTTCACATAAATTTTTAAGTTAAATCTATGTAAACTTTAAGATGTTTCCCTACTTAATAAATACGGATCTATTCTATATCTATATACCTAAAAACATTAAATCAATATTAAGCTATACTTGTTTAATAACTTTTTCTAACACCACAATTATTCTTCAGTGAAGAAAGAACATGTTTATCCCCAACACCATATATAGAGACGACTTAAAGATTCCCTCATTACTTTTCAATATAGATGTGATCTTCCAGCCCAGTGTATTTCTTCCCATCGCCATCGCAGGCCTTTGTTGTTGGTTTTGTGTGACTGGGCTACATCTTTAAATGAATATGTTCCCACGCACTTGCAGCTCAATGTGTATGCAAAATTTAATAGCAATAAGTGTCTGTCAGAACTGTCTTCACCACGTCCGGCAGGTTGTATGTCTAAAGTGTTTAGAATGTAGTTGTTTGTTGTTGTTCTTCTTGATGATTTGATCCTAATGATTCCCACGCTTCTTTTAATTGAACCTCATTTATACCTATTCAAAGTGAGACTTTACAGTACGAATATGTACTTACGTTTCAAAATGAAAACTGGCACAGGTGGTCTGACAATGGTTCATTATTTAAATTTGAATATTAGTCATACTCATACGTCATACCACATAAAAGGTATTGTATTGCTTTGTTTGGAGGGAGTGTCTTACTTTTTTTTTTTTAAAGAAAAACATTCTATTCAAAATTGTTTTCTTATGGAAATTACAGCAAACTATATTTAAATAAAGTTTATAGAAAATGAGATTGTTAATTATATTTCCCTCTATATTGCCCATGGCAACATTTGATGCATTTTATCATCCCTATATAAATCTGGATCAAGAGTGGATTTATACTTTCAACACTTTTAAGTTGTAACACGAAAGTGGTCTCATTTATATAATTAGAAACATGATATTTGGAGGATAGTCTAATAAACCCTTTGATTGCAGGGTAGTTATGTAAATATACAAAAAAAAGTCAGATTCAGAATTATTAATATTACATGCTGACCCGTTCCGGCTTTGCACGGGTAGATAATTCTAAGTTGCGTAAAAAGTTTACAAAAGAAAATATCAATAAATATAACTTTATTGTATGTTACGTCAAAAAATGTGAAAAATGCTACAAAAGTTTAATTTAATTTGTAGGTATAGCTTTTAACAATTATTTATAATATTTGGTGGATTTCAACAAAAATTTCACATTTACAAGATATCTTAAATTCAAAACTTCAAAGTTAAGTGAAAATAAAATTGAAATATAAGAAAAATGGGCGTGACAGAAGGAGGAAATTAAAAAAATCAAAAGTCAAAGTGAACTTAAATAAAAATGTTTAGCTTATAAAAAATAAGACCATTCAAATAAAAAGAAAGTTGGTGTGGAAGTGTGTGGGAAAAATCATGAGAATCATGTCGTTAGTTTTTTATAAGATTTTACTCCGTAAGAATGTAGAAAATTTAAATACAAGAAAATTTTAAAAATCCCTTCACTTTTAATACCAAATTCTGAAATTTTTTCCCAGACTATCAACGAAAGGCATTTCCTACAAAAATTGGCGTTTCGTCCCGGCAAATTTCAAAAAAAATTTTTATGGTTTAGGTTCAAGAGAGCTCAATTAAAAAATATTAGTTTGCTATTGATGTTAATAGGTATAATCAAATATATATTATGATAAAAGTAGGTGTGGCGGTGGGCGGATACCCAAACAAATTATGTACATACAAGCTTATATCATGCTTTATGTTAACTTTATCTTAATTACAAAATTTTAGATGTTAAATAAGGAAAAAAATAAAAAAATTTATAAAAATAAGGCGTGGCAGTGGGTGAACTTTACTGAAAACCACAAATGGTTCAAAAACAAAAATTACGCAAAACCATCATCCAAATCGTGAGTTATGGTCACGAGATCACACAAAAATCCCATGGAAAAAACAATTTCAGTTTTTCCATAATATTCTAAGCAATTTTCATTCAATTGTTCTTTCCCTACAATCCTTATTCGGGTTATTACGAACATTTAATTACCAATTTCCGTTAAATGAAGTGTACCTACTATACTTTTACATCAACAAAATACCGAAAGGCAGCATATATTCACATACAATATCTAACGGAATATAATCAAACAGAATTAATATCATGCCTTATAGCTGAAAATATTTTTGAGCATTTATGATAAATAAATATTTTAACATGCAAGCTTTAATGTGTTCAAATAAAAAAAAAAACATAATCGTGTAACATATTTAAAAACACTTCAATTTAGTGTGAAGATACATATTTTTATGGGAACACGAACATCACGAAGTTTACATATCTTCTTTTGCCCAATCCAATCATTTAATTGTTCTTTGTCATCTTATTGATTGTGGTTCTTCAAATCCACAATATTAATAACGTGTTTCCAATAATGAATTCATTACTAGCACCATAAAATGTATAGTTGTGCTTAAATAGCAAATTAATTGATGTCTGCAAATCATGCAACAAATGTGCTCGATCAAATTTCTGACCCTGACAAAACCTACCAAAGAGGTCATGAGAATTTATTATGAGAAGAATCATATAGAGCTCCAAAGTGAGTTGCACCTTTCATGTAACCCCGTTGGGGTTAAATGCCACTAAAAAATCATCAAACCTTAGTCTCGCACGAGTGGTCATGCAACTCTTGATGGTTAATGGTTGATGCGGTGCACAGAAAAAGATAATGAGGATCAGAATATTAAATTAGGATTTGCACTCCTGCAACAGTGCACACAAAATGCCATAAAGCGCGCATAATCGAATCGAATGCAATAAGCTGCATTCACGTTTCTCATTCTTTTGTGTTGTTGGTTGATTGTGAAGTGAAGACTGGTGGAGATGCATTGACGTTGCATGCTACCATCAAGGTATGAAATTACAATCTTTCATGATCTGACTGCGGGACGGTGCAGGGTGGTGCAATACGGTTTCTGATTCAGTTATATGTACTTTATACTCGAACTCGACGTTGAGGAGAACTGTACAAGCTATATATACAATCATGGATGGCGCTCCTACGTCCAATTTGATTTCATCTGCTGCAATTTGTGTAATAAGATCAGCTTAACTGGACGAATGTCGACATTATCACGCGGAAGTAATCTTGTCGAACTGCACCGATGGAAGTCGACCTTATGAACTGGTTGCTCATTCTTTCCAGCTTCTTTCTTCTTTTCAATATAAATGTACATATGTATATGTATCTCTGTACACAGCTCTGAAATGATTACAAGAATTACTTGTGTTGAAATACGATTTTACCTCAAAAGGGCAACAGTGAAGTGATCATCGGAGTGATCGTCCCCCTCAAGGTGAACCTCGTTCATGGCACCGACAACGGTTATGGCCATATACGCACTTTTTTTCAGTTTTTTTTTTTTTTTAAATCATGATGTGCACAGGCGAACCAACGACTCTGCATAATTGTGACCAGAGTCACTGTAGAGAGACAGAGGCGACTTTGTAGAATTGAATTTTATACGTGCTCCATGATGGGAGAATATTATTTTTCCCAGTGTCTTGGTCTTGGTCTTGCATGGCTTGGTTGCCCTTTTATGGGTTTAGTAGATGATCATGATCTGCGTGGCTGGCTGGAGATGGCAATGAGATTTCCTTGAAATTAAAGAGATATCAAGGATGTGCACAGTGAACATATCTGTACATACAGTGTTGTTTTGTTCCAGGTTGTGATCTTTGTGTGCGATTGCTGGTTTTACGATGCGAACCTCTAAACGTGAAAGGTCGTCGTATCACATCGGTTTTTTTGTTATTGTTGTTCTTCCATGTGTATTGTATACTTAGATGCTTTTAGATGCAAGTACCTGACAAGGTCCATTATCGTGTTTTATAATGTCATCGTCATCGTTAGATGTGTATTCTGACTTCGCATCATGCTCAGTTCTATATGGTAGTTTTGTTGGTGCATTTTGACTTTGAAAAAATAGGAGTCTTATGCTGTTTATATATATTCGGCTGTTTCTTTACTTTCCAAAACTGCCACTCTCTACACATTTCACAAAGTTCTGTCAAAGTCAAAAAAATTAAATTGGACTAGAATTGGTCAAAATTGGCCGATTTGACACAATAAATGAAGTAATTTAGTTCAAATACAACTTTACAAAATTTAATATCTTCCCTTCTGGTGCGATAGATTGTACAATTGAACCAAGTCATCAAGTTTTTAAAATTGCTTTCAAATTTATTTTTATTTTAGATCGAATTTTTTTAAAAGAGAAAACAAATTTTACTGTCGTATCAGTTTTTCCATAAAATATTTTTGAGATTACCGCATCGGGAATCGGTGTTAACCTGCAATTTTTTTCTTTTTTTAAATAAGTCGAAATAATTACTATACTGATTAAAAAAAATTATTTATTTTTTAATTTAATTAAAAAAGTTCCAATTAAAATAAAATTGTTAAATCATGAAAATATGTACAAATATAAAAAATATGACATAAAAACAAAAGAAAGATTAATTAATATGAAATTAAAAATGGTTTATCTTCGTGCGTAAAGGTCGTGTGTAAAGGTCCTGCGTCAAGGTCGTTCATAAAGGATCGAAAAAACCTAGTAATTTGAAGTTAGTCTTTGGTTTATGCTTGAAAAATAATTTGTTCATAGTGACAATTTCAGTTTACAGAAATAAAATCAAATATTGAGATGTATAATATTATAAACTTGTGGATTATTATTATTTAAAATAATTCCTTTTTTTTATAGAAATATTAGAATAAATATTAATCGAATCAAAAATTAGCATAATTGCATATTGGACAACAAATTCATTTCATAAATCCGCTGTCAAATCCGTCAAAACAACCTATCAATTTAGTCACCTTTATCCGTCTCATCCGCTTTCACGTCAAGTCAAAGAATCCATTGTCGCAACGCATTCGACGGATTCATTATGTGGCCTTTAGTTTGTAGGTATGTCAAAAAACTTAAAATAGACTGACGAAAGATACGTCAGTTTGACAGCTCTTGTCAACAATTTAGATAGATAGAACTTTGTGATTTGCTGTTGTATATGTTATGATATTAGTTTGGATTTTCTCTTCATGTAGAACTGTCAAATTAAAAAGAGAAAAGATCATAATTTACGGGAAAGCCATCTCTTTCTCACCATGAAGTGGGTTTCTCTACAGAAACGTCAAAGAAGCCGATGGACACAGTCCTATGTGAACACCATCATAGGAGAACTAAACAAATTCACATTAGCGCTCCGTTTTTTTTGTTGTTGGCAACACAATACATCACTATAATGTGCCCAAAAATTCAAATCATGTGTTAATTTAAGAACACCCTATTTTATTATTCCAAATGAAATAAAAATTCATATTTTAACAACTTTCGACAACTTATTATACTTATGTTCAATCCCAAAGCTTCTTAATAAGTGGATTCATATTTTGTAAATCAAAAAAAATATTTCCATAAATTCTGATCAAATCTCTGCCACATTTGAATGGCTAATCGACTTTAATTGCCCTCAAGGTAGCAGGCAAAAATCAACAAAACAAAACTTGTCTAACCGATAAAATATAAAAAACACCGGCAACTATACAAAAAAAACAAGATATTTCATGGGTCATAAAAACATCAACGAACCGAAAATGGAGACCACCAAAATCGTTCGCATCTTTAATTCTGCTGATACTTATACTGCACGCCCCCTTTGGGAATACATAGAATAAAACTCATATAAAGGTGGTATACGAGTACCTTCATATACCTATAACCTACCTTACCTGTTGCTAAATCCCTTGGGAAATAAATCCCTTGCTTCACGGTTTAGTTCTTGAATTTATTTGGATAGCACAAATGTAACGCACATGGGCGAGGATCTTTTTAAAGTATTTATAAAGGCACCTGGAGACCACCGCAGTGGAGACCAAAATTCCATAGCGCTTTTTTGTTTGTAAAGTGGATTCTGTTTCGCAATCAGTTCTGGAATCTTGACAACTCAGCAGTGTTTTTTGCAGCAGCAGCAGATTGCAGCTGCTCTATACCATTTTATCATGCGGAGCAGTCTTATCAGGAAACTTAAACTTCGTAAATTCCATCCACCCACTCAATTCCATTCTGGGCTGGGCTATACAATGTGTCTATAATATGTATTTGTGGATTTATCGATATCATGTGTGGACACTTGGGGCGGACAGCAAACAGTTTGTTGCAGGAGAAAAATCTCAGAATCTGATATATTCAGATAAAACTGGATGAAGTGAAACACTCGGCACATTCTGTGAGCACCATAGCAAGTAACTTAAAGGTGTCGCCACTAATACAAGGATATATATAGCGAGATAGTAGCATGCTGTATATTGCATAGCGCTAAAAGGTGCAGTCTAGAAGACACTCAACGACTGGTTGGTTGCGCTTGGTGATTCAATTTCTCGAACACCTGTAGGCATATGTGGCTGCTAATGTAACATAAACCACATAAGTACCTATACACCGCTCAAAGGTTGAGGCAACTTTAATTTTATTCTTTTGCCTTGAAGGCTTCGCAATAGAGTTAATGGCTCTGGTTCGACGTGATGTTGCCGGTTGCCGCGCACAGAGAAGAATATACATATACTATAGTGGTGGAGGTCCAGTCAGCCCGCCGTTATACACTTTGGCTCTGGGGGAGCACGAAGTGAAATTATAGACACTAAGTCGGGATTGGAATTCTTCAAGATTTCTCTATGGTTATGTTGTTTTTTTTTTTCCTGGTTAGGTATACTATACCTTCTATTTGGTTTGGCTGAGAGATAGGTATACAAAGGCTATGAGAGATACAAAGTTTACTGGCGATCAGGATTGGTGGCCAAATGAAGTCACGTTTTTGACACTATATAGCCAACTATGGTACCAGCAGCGTAGTAGTAAACGGGGAGAACTGAGATTCAGATATAAATTGCAGGGTGCACCAAATGTGCGCTATGGCAAATGTTGTGTTGCTATGTTGTGTGAACTTTGGCAGGTATAATGTGATTTGGTTTTTAGAAAGGTTAATAAGATTTTTTTTTTCTAAAATCTGATCAAGCAAAATTAGTTTGCGCGCCATTCTAATATGCGGAAAATGAGTGGGAGCGCTGCGTGGTTTGCTTTAGTCAAATATTTGCGGATTTAAGGTTAGAATGAAAGTATACTTATATGTACAGTGTACACACTTTGACCAGTTTTAATTTATGGTATCAATTGCCTTATGAAGTTCAACTGATTTTCGAAATAAATTATAGCTGATTCGGTTGTTCAACGCGATGGCGTAATTCCTTTGGACTGTGACAACGCCCGGCCACGCCAAAACGTAGTTCATTCTCATTTCTGACGAATGCCAGTGTATTCCACAGTACACATATTAAAGGTAATAACAGGCGTGTTTTTTTCCAAATAGATTGTGAAGAAAAAAACCACATCGGAACTTATCAAAGTAATCATAGCAAACAAGCCCATCGCTGTTATAAAATGCCGTCACTACCCTTTCAACTTTGTTGCAAGCATGCAAAACAAAAATGTATCAGCCATGCCACATTAAATTAAAAAGAAAACTCATAACAAAATTATTTCACTTTATAATAAAAAATAATAAATAAATAAAAACAAAACTTAACTTCAAATCATTTATAAACAAACAAACAAAATTCCATGACAATGATCGCCATTTTGTTTTCATAAAAAAAACTTGTTTCATTCAATGACTCGGATAATTTGACGTTTCCATACAAACTATCGATACAAAAATGATAATTAGTACCGGTTATACGGTTTTTTATCGGAACTAGAGGTAAATCCCGAAAATTATCTTAAGATGTTGTTGTATTTACGTGTAAATCACATAGATCTAACGTCGTTTTTTTCGTCCAATTCTATGTGGACTTGCAAAAAAATACGCATATCATTAGCGTTTTCATTTTCGTTCAGTTCTGCGCATCTGTCAAAATCAAGGAAAATGTTGAAACCTTTACTTGTTTAGTTTCAATATTTTGTTGTTGTTTCTAATGATGCGTTGAGTAGTTTCTGTTGGCACTCGAACAGCCATTTTTAATTTTTTGACACTTTCAACGTTGACAACCTTCGCAATATAATATATTACCTTAGATTTGCGTACTGTGAGTGTATTCCACCTAAAACAAAATAAAATTATTCTGCGTCTTGCGCGATGAAGTCATGAAACACATTATGGAGAAGTCCGTTAAAGCAATTGTTTCACTTTGAGACGTTATATAACCGACGTGTCCGTCATCCATCTGTGCATCCGTGCGTCCACTGTATAATTGGTGCTATCTAAGGCCCAGCTTTTTTTAACTGCTCGAATTTGATGAGTTAAAGCTGGATTAACTATCAATAGAACTGTAACATCATGTAAACATAAAAATTTAAAATTTTCGAAGAGTGTTGAAACAAAATTTGGAAGCTCTTCCAACAAGAACCATGTTCGTTTACTTCCCAAAGCCGACCATTTCTACAAATTTTAAGCCGAAAGACTGTCAAAGTTCATATAAAAAAATAAAATTGTCAGAATCTGTCAGTTTTGGGCAAGTAAACGAACGGACCTAAGATCTGACAGCCCATCTTATACAATTTGGCAGTTTATTTAAGCTATTTGACAAGTGAAAACTTTATCTATCCCATTTTATAATTTTTGTTGATTTTTTCCAACATTCAAATTTGACATTCATATGGAATTCTTTCGCAGTTATAATTTGACATGTATTAATTATATACTCAGTGAAATAGTGTAAAAGGGCTTAAAAGAGGAATCAATTTTATAAAGCTACAAGTTATTTTACATCTGGAATAATTTACAAAAGCGCAGTTAAATTATTTTTTTTTTCCAAGTTGCAAAAACATTCCATCAATGACTAAGTATACCTACATACATGGCAAGTTCAAACCACGTGCAAACTTGACCATCAATTTCCGACGTCTGTCTGTTAAAATTTACTGCACATCAGGCTGTGAACATCATATTGATGTAGAAAATCTCTCTACGTGCTTCATCATATTCCAGCTTGTTTTGTAGAAAAACTAAAAAAAATCATGATTAGCAACCTCCTACTTTACAAATCCTCGAACACTTGTTTCGGGATTATACTTGTTTGGTTAGCCTCCAGCTGAGAGTGTTAAATTCTAATTTCTTGATTAATGATAGGCATGCTTCAGTGTAATCCGCATTCATGGTGTGTTCATAAAAGCATACAAAAATAATAACCATAGTGCTAATGTCGGAAGAAGCCCACATTACCATCCACTTGTTGATCGGTCAAGGGGTGTTCGTCGGTATATAACGACTATATAGTCATCTCAACACAAACGATATCCACAAAAGAAGTTGTAAAGAAGACGATACGGGATCTGGGAACAAGGAATAATATCCGTATAATATATGTTTAGCTTTAAAGAATCCCAAGAAATAAACAATACATATAGGTACTCACATCTACATCCTCTTGCGAAATTCTCAGACAGAACTCGACGGGGTGTGGCGCCATAGACGCGCCTGTTGCACGTCGCCGCGCCGACGCAAAGAATTTCTCAAACACATGCAAATATTTCAGTGGGAGGCCCTGCATAAAAGTAGCAGCCCTTTAATTGGTGCTTTTCAGTTCTGCTAAATATGAACCAATTGTTAAAATCTGAGAAGTTTAAAAATTATTATCTATCAATTTGTAGGTCGAGAGAAAAAATCAAAAAAGCTCCCCTCCTTCTTTGGGCAGCGATTTCTAGGTTAATTCATTTATTCAAAAATCCAATTTCTTAGATCAGTAAAAAAGAGATTGATCGCTTGAACGCACGCGCGTATTTAATTGCGCTCTATAGTGTGATTTACAGAGCTGAGTCATGATGATGGAAATGGAAAATTCATTATGTCGTTTATTTATTGCTCTGTGGGAATAGGTATATCGCCGTGAGAAAACATGACCATTTCAGTTGCTTGAATTTTGAAGGTATATGTATAGGTACTCCTGAATTGGCTGGGGGCTTGGGCTGTATAGTGTGTACCTACTGTAAAACAACCATCAAGCGCATATAATATGCAACACTCTCAGCACAAACATTATATTTTATGGCCAAAGATTAAAGTTGGCTAAGCGCGAACTCTCTTATCAGATCGGGCACGCAATGTTAACGCAAATCGATCGACACTGCCGCTCGCGACTCTGCGGTCACATAAATAAAAATTGTCTTGAAAATGTGGCTGATATGGAATTACATATAAGAGACTTTTAATTATATATGCGAGCAGCCTGGTGTGTTATGTTGTGTGGTGATAAGGATCGCTATATAGGGACATTTTTTATTGCAAGCATTATAAAAGTAAAGTGCTGCTTCAATATTCAATTCATACCTCTTATGGATTAAACAAATATCATGTATGTAAGTGATTTTTATTTTTTGGTGAAAGGCCAAGTATTAATAATACAAGTAGGTACATAGGTATGTATATGACTGTGTCACTTTTACTATATGAAATCAGGCCAACAGGTGCTTATAAGCTGGTGCTGATCAACGAAGATATTTGATATTGATCAAATTAAATAAAGTACCAGTAACTTTATCTGCTAACAAGGCTTATGGTAATCTTGAGATGTAAATGGGTTTCGAAATTTAATTTAATAAATTTTTTCAAAAGTAGAGTTATGGTATGCAAATTAGTGGCGACTTAAAGACCCACGCACTTGCCGCCTATCCCATCCGCCACATACCGTATATAGTATACGATATTTATACCTTATTTCAGCACAATCAATGCATCCCTTAAGAAAGAAAATCTTCTCCGATTTATTATAAATCGGAGAATTTTCAATCGAGGAATATATTCCGATTGACCAATCAATCAGACAGATCTAACGCACTTCACCGCAAATGCACAACACTACCACAATGCGTTAAGTAAAGAATCTTCGACAGCTGCGCGTTGAATTTCTTCAGACGCACGGTCTACGCTTCGACAAGGAATATATATAGTTGCGAATTAAAATGTGAACTTTTTCACAATTGTAAAGTTACGATTAGTCGGTCAACGCATCAACTCTCTGACGTCAAATTCTGTACTAAAGTTGTCAATGCGTTAAGGGCTCACGTTGACAAGAAATTTAGGGACAACGCATTGACTATTTTGTGTGGCCGTTTAATCGCTCTGTCAACGCAATTAGGACACATAGAAAGAAAGCTCGTGAACGCGTTGACTGTATTTCAAAGTTGATACAGCAGAATTTTTTACCGTGTCAACGTAGCCTGCGTTGACCTTTGTCTCAATTTCAAAAATTCTAATTTTGTAGAGGTTTTTCAATCCATCGAGCGTAGCTATTCTTCAATGGAATTGGACAATTTAAAGCTTGACAGATAGATAACAAGCTATACTTTGTGGTAAATCGAATATTTCGTTTCAAATTCGACTCGAAAAACCTAAAATCGTATTTTTCAGGATTATACCAAGTAAAATCTCGTAAATTTATGTTTTTTTAAATCTATCGACATTTCTTACCCTGTGGCTTCATTGGCAATATTTGAGGAAATGTCAGTTTTCAATTTCAATTGTCAAATGTCAGTATGGAAATTATGACCACAGTCAAAGGTTTTGTTTTTGCTCTTTTAAATCACTATTAATGTTATAATATGTACCTAATAGTAAAATCAAAATCACTTAATTTCTCATATCGTCGGCTAAATACGTAAAACTGCTAACTCCACTTTCGCAAATTTTACAGGAGAACAAAAAAAATAAAAAAAAATTGCTAAGGCTCCATACAAAAACTGATTTTCTACGATACATTTGACAAAAAATATTAAAGCAATTTGTGCAGAATGTGCAGAATGTGCGGTTCTTCATAAAATGGCATCAAAATCTCAATTTCAGCCAAAAGTGGACACATTTAGCCGACGATATTTAATTTAATATGAAATCACTTAATTTCAAAACGAAGCAAAAGTTGTTCAAAACCCCAGAGAAACCATTTTGAAAAAGTCGAAACGTAAAAATTTATTGCCTCAGCGATGAAAATCAATAATTGCTCTGCCTAGCAAAATTAGGTCTATTTCTTTACTTCCCAAAACTGCCAATTTTGACCAATTCTAGTCCAATTTTATTTTTTTTATACGGACTTTGACAGAACTTTGAACTAAAATAGGTAGAATTGAAATTGCCAGTTTTGGAAGTAAAGAAACAGAGCTATTGCTGCGATAATATTTCCAAAGCGTCAAAGGCAATTTATTTCCTCAAATATTGCCAAAGGAGCCGCTGGGTTAACATTTATCAGAGAGAATTAGACTTTTAAAACAAAGCAGCTGGCCCACGTACATATGTACATATGCACGCTTCTTTTATATATTTTGTTGCAAAACCTTTACCTCGAACGCTAGCTTATGTCATTTTCGATTGGTTTTCGAACTGTTCTACTCCATTTTTAATTCCAATCGAATATAAAAACATCGAATTCGAATATAACAAAATGGCTTCTTCAACCATTTATCACTTTTGACAGGTAATCTGACGAAAAACTTTATATGTATATTTTGTGTTTCTCCGCCTACTCCTTTTTAGAACAAAAAAACACTGAAAATGGGTATAAAAGGAGAACTCGGAACGTTCAACCGAAAATGAAATAAATTCCGATGGGATTTGACTTTCGTGTTGGAATTTCCTTGGAACGTGTCATACTATTTTTTTAAATTCGTAACTACTTTGTAATTAATATCTATATACCCTTAACTGTTTAACTATATCAGTATATATCAGTTTTATCAGTTTTTTTTTTGTGACGTTAACCAAAATATGTAGGTAAATAAAAACCGCACCCAAATACTCAAAAACAAGTACCTACATGGATACATAATAATTATTTCTACGATATTTTCGCTCTATATATTATGACCCTATGCCATGTTCAGGTCCACCTAATACAAAATCTAAAATCATTTAATAGACCTAATGGCCACTTACACAGAAATTATCTGTTCCAACTACTCTTCCTGGTATCTTATTTTATTCGAGGCAATTAGCAAGTTACAACTCTTATTTTACAAACTAACATTCATTCCAATTGTAACTCCACCCAAATCTAAAGCCAAACGCTCTCAAGCTCTTGTTGGCAAATTAACATTCAAATAAAAAGCCGCGATAAGCTGAAACATAAAGTTCTCCTCACACCCATGTTGCCGCCGCGCCGCCTGCCACCGCTGTTGCAGTCACTTTGGTATAAATTCGAATTCAAATTCAAACAAAACGTCACAACAGCGGTAAAGAAATAATTTCCATCGAACCAGCTCCCTCTGCTCCAGCTGCCATCAAGCAAACACCAGCGAGCTCAATGTATAATAATGGTCACCATAGTTCTCCACTCCACCGATGAAGCACGGGACGAAGAAGGACGGGTCTATATTATGCTGTTGTTGTATGCATACAGTCCATTACCCGTAATGGGACACATTGTAAATTAATTAGTAAAAATTTGATCGCTGTCATTGGAAGCAAAAACAACAAAGAAAAAAAAAACAGTCGATTATCAAAGTCTCGTGCGCTTTCGCGTCTCGCCACCACCACCATCACCAACACTCTTGGCACCAGGGCCAGAAAATGGATATTGAAAAGCGATTTCCGCGAGGTAGATCTGCCTCAGCGATAGTATTTTTCAGATTTTTTATTTTATTATTGCCGACAACCGAAACCCGTTTATTACCAATTGATATTTATTAGCCAAACATTATTAGTCGAATTTTGTATAGAGCTCTCTAGCTCTCTAGTTCTGGTAGTGCATATAGCGGCCTGGCCAGATCTTATACTATATAGTCGCTGCTAAAGTTGGTAGCAAGTTAAGGTGTGCAGCAATGCATGTTATTTGAATCGTTGCAGTTTGTTTAATGGGCACCCGCTTTGTAGACCTATCTAAGTTACAGCAGACTCCAATTCAGTGTTATGGGTCTGGTATAACAGAGACGTGTTCCATCGCCACCAACTACACCACCGCCACCGCCATCGTCGTCACCACTGCTTTTGCAGTGGTAATATTTTCTTTTAGTGGGGCCTGCGGTATACTACATGCAGAGTGTTCTCTGCTGCATGGAGTCAGCCCCAGGCAAGCGGTTGTTAGATAACAATTAAATTCGCGTTTAGTGGGTGGTGCCAGCAATCCCAAAAAAAATAAAAAAAAATACGGGTCCAAGTTAATAGAGACCTTTTGCCAATTGAATTGATTTATTTTTCAGGAAGACACAAGTGGCATTTAAATGTCTTTGGGGCACGGAAAGAATAAACAAACTCTCCCTTAAGCTAGATCTATACATCTTACAATCTTTGTATACAAAACAAAAACAAATGAAACAAAAAATAAACGTTTTTTATTGGGTTGGGGGTTATAGAAATACATATTTTTCATATTTTCCTTGAGTGTGTTATTCAATGGCGTAAATTCACCCTTAATACATAAATACTTGCAGTAAGGCTAACAAAAAAGAAAGCAATAAAAGATTTTGGACAAAAGAATCGAGTTCGATAAAAAAAAATACAAAATTTAAGTCCCTTTTCACACAAGGAAACTGAGTTTCCAGCAACTTTCAGTTTATAGGTGAGAATGGCAAGGAGTAAGAGGGGGAAGTAAAAAACCCCGGTCAACGATTTGAGGAGATTTTTTTGACATTCCTCTTCACATACACAGTAGTGTGTTCAACCAAGCTACTTTAAAAAGAAACAACAGAAAGTTTCCACTATTTTTTTTCTTCGTACAAGAGATTTTTAAGGAAATTAAAAGAAAACGTCAAAATAAAGCTCCGGCAACTTGTTTCCTCGTGTAGATGGGGGCGATAAAATTAAAATAAAATATCAACAAATCTCCAGCTAGTAATTGTTTCATCACACAAATTATGTCTTTTTCCCTCAATATCGTTTTTAATAAAAGGCAGTAAAATTTGATGAAATCATAATTAGTTTGTATGTAAGGCCTGGCGCATACTAGGCAACTTTTAATTACTGCGAGTTGCTCTCGGAACTTAGTTCGGGGGCTGACAGAAGTTTTTTTTGGGATATCTTGAGAACCATAAGTCTTACAAACAATATTTTAGAACGGTTTTTGTAGAGAATAAAATTTTTTCCAATTTTGGTTTTACCGAGAAATTGGGAAAAAAAATTATAACTAAAAATAGATCAACGTTTTCAAGAAAAATTAAAATTCTCAAAAGTTGCTCGGTAGTTACATAGTGGGCAACTGTAGTTGATCCGTGTTGCCGGCAACTTGCAGCAACAAAAAGTTGCCGGTAACTATGAGTTGCCATATGGGCGCCAGACCTAAATGTCGAAAATCAAACATTTCTGACACCTGAAACTCTCAATTGGTGTGTTCAGAAAAATGAGATCTCAGAGAATTTTCTAACTCAAAAAGTGAGCAAGCTAATCCAAGACTTTTTTTCCTCAGAGTTTTGACTGCGAAGCTGAGAGATTTTGCTGAGAAATCCTGTTTTCAGGTAACTGAGATTGCTGAGATCTCCGAGACCTCATTTTCCTGAACATATACCTAATAACTCGCACAGAAAATAAAATATGTCAAAATTAACGACTTTTTAATTTTTGTTTTGTTTCTATTTAATTATAAGTGTAAGCTATTTCTGAACAATTGGATTTCCGATGTAGTTTATCCTTGCTGCGGAGTGACGCAAAACATCATTACTCACGACTTCTGATTCTGACTAATTGATGACAACGTCACCGCCTTGCATGTTAATTAAAAGCATCAAGATCCAGTAGCGATATATACGTAGGTATACGAAGTCTTTATTTAGGTAGGCTAAAGGTAGGATACTCTTCTACTTTGTGTGCAAAAAAAAAATCGATGAGCCGACAAACGAAGCGACTTAACTTATGCTATTTAACCGCTTTTAATTAATTTCCAGCAAGTCTGCACAGTAGATATAATCATCGCTATGAGGCTTTGTGGTTGCTTGTTGGAGTTTTTTTTTGTTCTTTTTAAAGAATACACAGCTTATGG
Source organism: Epistrophe grossulariae (assembly GCA_929447395.1). Taxonomy (NCBI): domain Eukaryota; kingdom Metazoa; phylum Arthropoda; class Insecta; order Diptera; family Syrphidae; genus Epistrophe; species Epistrophe grossulariae. Next base: position 132,150,090 of record OV839568.1, on the reverse strand, counting down.
GTAAGGACAATCTGAACTTCTGTTCTTGGAAAAACAATATAAGCAATTAACTATGATGTAGCCAATACCATATAAGATGTATGTTGGAAAAGCGGCACCATATATGCTATAAAGCATTTTTTGTTTATTTTTTTTTTGTTTTAGCTAGATATCATTGAAAATACCTGTTCGCTTGTTCGTTGAAGTTCTCACAATATCAGAGTGAGTGAAGAAAATGAAAACAAGTGATTTTGGTACATTTCTGTTGCCATAGAAGCAGTGGAAGTATTTAATTTACTAGAAGGATGCGAAAATTTTAAGATAAAGATTAGTATTATAGTAATAACATATATCGACGGCTAAAATGTATAGGACCTCGTAAGTCAAAAAATTCCAAAAAAATATTATTAAACCAAAAAAATATTATTAAACCAAAAAAATCTGCAGAATCAGAGCCACCTTTTAAAAATTTCAGCGTAACAATGTTGTATATGAACATTTTACAGAAAAAGACAGAATCCAAAACCGCTTAACATAGCTTTACTCAAAAGGTAAAGTGGCTTGTCGATTTTTTAGCATTTTTGGGAAAACAATTTTAATCTTCAACAAATTATTCCGAGAAGGTTATTTTGAATAGGAGGCTAAAACTTCCACCTAATGTCAATTATTATTCAAAAGCCGATTAGATATTTGCCGTTTATTTTAAATATTAAAAAAAAAAAACGTTTTTGGCTTAAGTCGACTTAAGCCACTTTACCTTTTGAGTAAAATTAGTATCACCATAAAAAAAATTTGACAGGTTTTTGTTGATTTCTGAAAAATATACAAAAACGACTTATCATAAAATGTCATAAATCTGTCAAATGTCTTTCGAATAAAATTAATAATGGTCTAGGTCTAAGGTCAATTGCAGATTTGTTTCAGGGAATTGAAAGTTTGTGAAGCATTCAGAGGTTAAATAAATTGTATAGATTAAAAATTCAAGTGTTCTAAAGACATCACTATTACAATCGTAAGCCCATTATACTCTTTGATACTATTTTTGATATATGATTAACTTTAGTATAAAGGTGCAAAATCATAACACATCGTACAAAAAGTTTCTCAATTATATAAGAAAAAATCCAGTTCCTTTTCTATATTCACTTCTTTTTTTTTCATAATAATAATGAATAGATTTGTATGCAATGTCAGCTTCGCCTCAAGTCTAGTGCTGCCTGATGCCAGTTAACCTGATCCAACTACTACCTATAATAATAATGATGTGTGATAAAGTGGATTTGAGTAGGACGATCGTTTGCGGGTTTTTGTTGAGTGAATATTCGGTTGCTTTTTATTTTTCAAGAGTTAAACAACTGAACAATGTAGAAATGATTGGCGTGCATATTATGTTTAGCAGAATTGATCTCTATAATACAACCTTTGCTATTTGGATATCAATCATATCGGATTTTGCATTTACATATACAATGAGACAACCATTCGGTATATGAAATGAAGTGTTGAACAATCACTTCAGTTGTCACATTATAAATAGACACTGAATTTATTGTAAATTTTGAAGAATAGAATATTATTATATTTGCCAGTCAATATAAGCCAGACAATGAAAAGAATGGAATTTTGATAAGTTTGTTTAAGTCGTAAATGTTTGCAAGAAAGTGGGCTGTCATAAATTTGATCAGTTAATCACCTATATGGAGTTTGGATTTTTCTAAAAATATGATTTCAATGCTTTTCGAACCCCTGATTATGAATATTTCAGTGTGATAGATTTTTGAGAAAATAGATAATTTTGATACGCTTTGCACATGAAAACTTTATCTATCATCCCCAAAACACACAAAATAATTTATTTTCGAACGGTTCTATACTTCTTTATCGAATATAAAAACATCGTTACTTCCCTTAAATTTATACATCGATACCGAATGTCGCCATTTAACAAACTCATTTATCACTTTTTAAAAATAATCCGACGAAATTCCTCATTATATTCCTGAGAAAGAGACCAAAGATCATTTAAACACAAGAAAAGTTAAGAAACAAACGAATATTATCTTCAAAGCTTAGAAATAAACACTAGATTAATATTCAGTTTTTTGTTAGTTTGCATTAAAATGGTTAAAAATGGATTAGAATTTGGCTAGCGTAAATCTCTTATTCGCAAGAACTCCAGATAAGTGCCTTAACATGGTGGAGAAAATTTTATTCGTATTTATGTTTCCTTATTTGGCACGACCTTAAACCCCGAATTTCAAGATCCGGCTTCAAGGTCAGGCATCAAGGTCGGCCTTCAAGCTCAGGCTTCAAAGTCGGGTATAAAGGTCGGACTTCAAGGCTGCAAGGTTGGGCGTGAAGGTCGGGCTTTAAGGTAGGGCCCCAAGGTTGGGCTTTAAATTCAGGCTTCAGGGTCCAGCGTCAAGGTCAGGCGTCAAGGTCGGCCTTCAAGGTCAGGCTTCAAAGTCGGGGTTAAAGGTTGGGCGTCAAATTCAGGCTTCAAGGTTGGGCTACAGGGTAGGGCATCAAGGTCAGGCTTAAAGGTCGATCTTGAAGCCTAACTTTGACGAATTACCTTGACGCCCCACGTCATTTAAAATTTTTTAATAAACTATTCAATAGAAAACCGAATATTAATGACATGTCACTGTATAAATAATTGATATTTTCAGAACTACGTTGACCAAAATCGTTAAAGCTACTAACGATAAATGGAAATGTGTATACAAACTGTAATATTTACGTTATGTGAATTGTAGCTATGTATATAACTTCATTTTGATTCCTGTTTTTATTTATTATACAGTATATCAACATATTGCTTAAAATCCAAAGATTAAATTAATAAAGATATAGCTTTGGGTAGTAGAAATCTATTTAAGATCTTAAACTACAAAAGTTTTAATTATATATTCATGGTATTTTGCAGAAATATTATAACTCCAAAAAAATTAGTTTCAATAAATATTTTTAAATTTTATTAAGACATTCTAATATTTCAGAAATTATGGAATAATTTATTTACTCATGTGCATACATCTACCAAATTTGAAGCAAATCAGTGTACCCATATTTATAACAGGCATTTAAATCTTAATTGAATGCCTTGTAAGCTTTCTATTGAATCGAAAACATTAAGACCTTTCCAACATGTTGCTTGTGTTCAAACAACAGGCTTTATCTAAAAAATAAAACTAAAATGAGAGCTAAATAACCGGCAAACCCAATTAACATGTCTTATTTTCCAATTCTAGACATCGCTTTACACCTCTGAAAATTGCCACCGTCGCGACGCTTCGCGTCATTGCTACTGCCTGACACACCATTCAAATGTGAAACACTTCTGAATTATTTTTTTTCTTGTTTCTCAATTTATTATCGACCAGCTCTGCGCTACATGTCAGCGTTGCAATTTAATTACAATTGATTCACTAATTATGTGTTGGTCATTCAAATATAACCATGTAAGCCTTTGGCAATATTGACAGAAATATATAGATGCAACAACATTCCAACCAATCAGGATTAGATACATAATTTAAAAAAAATAAATAAAAATCATCGATAATGATGATAAAACATAAATTGCAAAAACTCTACAAACCATTTATGACTCTGGACACAAATTTCCCTGAACCCAGCTCCTGAAACTGCGAAGGTTCATTCTCTGTGGGTAGCAAAATTCTGACACTCATCTGAATGCACCTCATCATATAACCAGTTGTTGTCATTGTCACTGAATTGAATTGCAAAAGTGCATACTTCAGTGACCTTCGATATATCTGGTTAATCTTAGAAGCAAGTTGGAAGTGCTTCCAGTGTTGTTTATATTTATAAACTTACTTATCCAAACCGGATGTTGGGAATGGTTTGTTTTTAATCACCCTGATTCTCCTGTTTTTGTTTCCTTCGATTTTGTAAAGCTATGTCAATTTGGGGTGCCCTGCACCCCTTAAGCACTCTTTTATTCTCGAGATAATTCTCTACACATACACACCGGATAAAAATAATTAAAAATAAAAAAGCCCATAAGTAATGATGGTGAGAAAAAGAGCAATCCCAGTGAACAGGTGCTGCATATCCAGTTCTGATTTCTCTAGCCCTGATGGCACAAAGATGAAGATAGATCAATGAATATAGAATGACTTGCATATGTACATACATTTATAGTGACTGTTAATTATGATGACGGGGTATAGGGAATGTATGTATATATATAAGAATATTAAATGACTATGACTATGACTAAGAGTCCCTCTGATATGTTCTTATTGCGAAATTCCTTTCGGAAATTGATCTAGGAACAGGTGCAAGTGGTAACGATGCTCTAATTCGTATGGGAATATAAAAAGGGGATCCAGCTTGAGCTATAACTGGGAGAGGGGCTGGCGGCCGACTCTACCCTGAGCACAGATTTGATGATATGAGCTTCCTGTGAACATGTTTTCTAGAATGTCTCTGCTCAAGAGGATGTAAATATGTATGTGTATAGCAAATAACCAGATGCATAGCTAATTTACGCATTAATATCAAACCAGAAGGGTTTACCTACAGGTAATTTTGCTTACGCACCAGAAAGCGTAAGAAAGTTAATATGTTTTTAAAGATGTTTATCTGGTTTGTCTCGGTAGCCCTGTACATAATAATTTGAAATATTAAAAAAAATTACTTCAGATATTATATGTATCGTTGCATAGCCCCAAGAGGTTTAAATAGAACAATCAATGTATAAAGAATGATTAAGTAGGTACGAAGAAATTTGGATCTTAAGATATGACTCTTAGTTTTGTTTAAGGTTTTGAAATGCGAAGCCGAATAGTACAATCAAACTAAAATTTAAGACCACAAACAACTGTATTAGGATGTATTTTGGATTTGATTCTTCCTACATGTCAAAAACTAGACACAAAGTTGACGTATTCTCCCCTATTTTCACCTTGAATAAAAACACTGTTATTTTGATTCTTGTTCGATTTTGTTTCTGGTTCGATCGCGAATCTTATTTTTTGGTTCCTTTAAAATTAAATTCGTTTTCACGATCGAATAAAATTTGTTGGATCTGTAAAATATGGTTCGTTCCTGAATTTTTCACTTGGGAACTATTGAAGATCAATTCACGAACCGTTCAAATGAAAAAAAAATGTTTACATAAATATCATTATATTACATTAAATAAACTGTTTTTATATTTTTGAATTTTTTAAAAAAATTTCATATTTTTCAAATTTTTTTGACTTTTTTAAAACAAATTTCACTTTTTTCAAATTTGTTGAATTTTCTTAAATTTTCATCTTATTCGAAATTTTTCATATTTTTTCAAAATTTTAGACTTTTTCAAATTTTTTTAATTTTCTCAGAACAATTTACTTTTGTTTTTTTTTAAATTTTTCATATTTTTCAAAATTTTAGACTTTTTCAATTTTTTTGAATTTTTAATAAAATTCGCGAGCGACATTTTACTAGACCTGCCAATTAAGGCAATTGCAATAATACTGCTTTTCAGTTTTTTAGGGTCATCTCATAAATTTTAGGGTCATCTCATAAATGGCTGGACAGATTTTATCCATCGACATCACTCCATTATATCGATCCAGTTTCGATTCATTTCAAAAAAATATTTTCACGGAACGAAAAAATATCGAGAGCGTAACGGTAATACGAGTAAATTTGTGAATTATCTCACATTTTCAATCTTATATCTGTCTAACATCAATAATAATAATATTACGTATACGCCACAGTGAACACCTTTTTCATTAGCCTTGATTTCATATCAGGAAAGCTTATAGAGACTCGCAGCTAATATATGTATAAAATATATAAATGTGGAAATGCATAAATTGTTCTGTCTCTCTTTGTTTGTCCATTTTGTATGCCTTAACTACTTGAGTGATTTTGATAAAACAAGACATTTTTTTTTAAATTTTTGTTACCACTATGAAAAACATTCAAGTTGGTCTCTGTCAGCAAGTCTTTTAAATGAAAACAGTTTTTAACACTTAAATTGTTACTTCAATGCGGGGTAAAGTATAAAAATATATATTAATGAATTTTTCAATAATAGAAGTGCTTACCTGATGTATAATATCAAAGGCAAATTTCCTTAATAATAACTTCACTTTTGTGTAAAAATTCGGTACTTCCTATTTTTGTATCAAATGTTATGATAGTCCGTTTCTTTTCTTTATGTTCGAATATTTTTGTTTTTTAAGTTTCCTGAAAAGAAGATAAGAAAAAAGTTCATGAAAAATTTATTTCAAAATTTATAATAAAACATCCTTAGAAAAAATTTCTGCAAAAAACTACCTTCCTTTTCTTGAGTATATAAAATTTAAATAAAGCATTTGAATGTTATATCATATGTATGTGTTTTTTCAGACAAAATACAATTTGTATGTCTTCGTATTTTGTTTTTACTGCTATTAAGCGCACCGACATCAAACTTTTTTCACATCGGGTTATCAAGAAAATTATTTGTTAATTTCCTGACAGAAGGATTACCATCCCACGCTTTAGAATTCCAATATCATTTTTTGTTCGCGGAAAAGACCACCTACCCGGTTTAATTGCAAGACATTCAAGAGAAGTATGATCTATAAGCTCGTGCCACACATTATTACCACATTGTATTTTTACATTGTTGTTGCCTTATTTGAGTAGTGTCCAACTTAAAAGCGTCTCATTTAATATCTCAAGTAATTGCACCCCAGCATCGCATATGTTCGTTCCCGTAACGATTTGCATTCAAATTGAATTTAACTTCAATGAGCCAATCACTATTATATAGCGCGAGGTGTCCAATTGCGGCAAACCCAGCTGTCCTCCAATCCTCTAAGCTCTGAGTTGTGAAGTCACAAAGAGTTAGTTGGTGGTTGAAAGTGCTGAAGCATAAATTAGATACTCATGAGATACTCTCTGTGTTGGGTATATGCATGAAGCTGCACATTAAATGGCTCATAGCGATGTCATATTTGGTATCAATTTAAAGACTCATCGATTCTGGACCATAGCCTCTAGCTAAATGACCGTCGTCGTTGTTGTCAGCGCGAATGTCGCGTCGCGGTCTCCGTTGCCGTCGTCGACGTCGATGTTGTTGGCGCGTATGACGTCAATGGCGACTGAATGTCGGCTGAACACCTGCATCCAATACAAATAGCATTCCACATTCGTGATTGTCGTTGTTCGTCCTAAGATAGGCTTTGGCTATATATCTTTTGGTTTATGTTTTTTTTGTTCTTTGATATTTTTTATTTTTTATTTCAAGCGTCTTGTTGGAAATGCCTGCGTGAAGACCCATGTCCTTTTTTGGTATTCTGATGCTCATCTTCTGCCAAAAAAATTGATATCGATTTTTTTTTATTTTGTTTTGTTATTTTAAAGCGAATCCACTCGCCATCCACCACTAGCAACCACATCCTTCTCGGTAATTTGAGAATCGAGTTGTTGGAAAAAGAACTAAGAATCCAGATATTATGTATAGAAAACCAAACCAGTTGACCAGTTCAAGTTTTATTATGATGATGGAGGATCAAGGTGCTAATGGAATTCCGATAATGATGTCTTAATTATAAACGACAGAGATTTTTTTAGTGGGCATCAGTTAAGAAATTTGATATATCATCGCAATATACGAGTATAATGTAATACAAGAAGTTCTCCTGCTGCTAAAAAGCATCAACGGAAGCATTTAACATTCTACTACTTGATTTTAGTAATTAGAGATTGTTAAACTTCTGGAAGCCAAGAGACATTCTGTTTGAAGAAAGTATAGGTGTAGGTAAATGTACCTCTAACCTATGGCAGAACACGTGCTTATAACAGCATGGCCAACGCATATAACGTTACATATTAAGAAAGCAAATTATCTAAGAATGAAATTTGAGATTAACATTACTTAAATTATTTCAAACGCAAAATGTCTCTCATATTGCGAGTTTCGTTTTTGTTTATCGATGAACGATTTTTGTCGGAAGTCAATTATAGTAAATTTTAGATGTTTTAAATTATCGTTGGCTCAGTTGTCATCAGTTTTGTTTTGAATTAAAACAGCATAAAGCTATCCAGATAGCTCGGTAAACATTTAACCCGCTCAATAAATACGACCGACTTTTATCGTAACGAATTTTGAACGCTCGCAATAAAAGGTTCTACGTGTTTTAACTTAAATTTTAAAGTTTTTTACAACCATAACAGTGAAGCATTCAACCCTTCAAATTTGCTTCATCTTAAAATATCGAACCGTTGCACATTTCCAAATTTGTTTTAAAACGGTTTGTACGTCAGCTCTTTTGTTTAGAATGTGATTTATTGTTTCATTAATTAAAGGCTTTGACCTTTTCGGCCGATTCTCTATTAAAATGTTTATACTTTTGAAACTTGTAGATCAATCCGTTATAGCAAATATTAGTTCTCAAGATACAGTCTTAAGAACAAACCGAAATCGATTGAAGTCTAGATCGCATTAAAGTTTGGGAAGTCTACATTTGTCACCCCAGTGAGGATATTTCATCGATGTATGACTTTAAAATTTCAAGAAGATAAAGATGTTAATCAAAAATTGTGCATATATAAAAATAAAAAAAACCTGTAATAAATACATTCAATTTCTTTTCTCTCCTTTTTTTTAAATGTATACAAATAAAAACTGATAAATTTGCTTAACTTTAATGTTGATGATATTATTAAAATGATTTGTTCTCTATAATAAAGACCCCTATGTCGTTATACATTCATTATCAATCATTAGGGATTCGAAAACATAAAACAATTAACTACATCAACCCTCCTCTTTTGATTTTTTTTTTCCAAACTGAATTTAAAAAAAACAGCATATAATTGCTGCATTTTGGCACAAAATAAAATTTAACCTTTAATTTAGCTGAAACTAAAGTGCAACGTACACTCCTTCAGATAGACATATGAGTATATACATTATACTATCGTTACTTGTACATATTTTATTATGAAAAATAAAAACAAAACCATCATCGTAAGAGCCATTTAATTTTATGGCCAAAATTAAAACGTTTAACGCAGCAATTTATGTCCGAGAAAAATCCTTTAAATTGTACATCAAGAAAGAAGAAGCAAGAGCCCCCTTAGGGTTGCATTTGGATGCAATCAGTGAATGTTTTCGTTTGCAAATGATCTACGCTTGAAGCGTTCTTGAACTGCATCATGTTATTGCTAAACATGATGCACAGCACAAGAATATTCATATACTGTGTGTATGTATATGTGCTGTGCGTGATTCAAGTTGTTCATTAACAAAATCTTAACCTCAAGTGCATCTCCTGCTCAACTAGAGAGATACCTACTACACTCAACAACGGAGCTCATATCAGAGCTTGGCAATAAAAACACCATAAATTATAATTGTTTAATTACACTGCGGTCCATAAAATAACTCTCCCAGGACAGGACTGGTGAATCCTTATTTTTCGGACTTAAACAAAAAAAAAGCTAACATAGCGCGCGGCAAATGAAACGAACAAAGATTCTTCAAGAGATACGAGATCGGCGCATGCTACTCCTTTGCCTTGGTAATTAATTGAGGTTTGCGCTCGCAGCTTTAGAGCATCAGCGCATTACATATGGAGTTGGGATTGGGATTTAAATTTATGTTTTGGATGCATGTAGCCGGTGCACAGACACTTACTTCAATCCACGAATAAGGTTATCTGAATAACGACGACGTTCTGGCAATGTTGTGCGCAGTGCATGTCTAGTGGATGGAAGATATCTCCTCCTCGACGAAAAAAAAAACATTGAAGTGTATATGTAGAGTCAGCTTATGGTATTTTCGAGAAGATGGTGGAGATTGAGACTTTGGAATGATGAGACTGATTATCGCAGTGCAATAAATTTTATTATGCACTAATACCTATGTTGTAATGGATGTTTCCTTGGGATAATGATAACGCAGAGAACTTAACCATCCATCTAAAGATGCCAAAGTGCTAATGAGACCAGCCAAATGAAGTTTGATGAAAAAAAGAAAGAAATTGTTGTAAAACTTCACTTATCTTCGAGTGAAATTAAAATCTGTGGAACATTGCTTCTTCAAATTACGTAGCTTTTGTTAACTTTTAATAACTTGATAAAATATGCAGAAACATTCTTTTCTTTTTATTCAACAAAAATTTTATTTTCAAGTAGAAGCAAAAAAAATTGAATCAAGTAATGGAAAATATTTAATTCTCTAAATATTGAGCTTGTAGAATGATTGCCAAGCAGCGATATAAGTGCAATTTAGGGCTGGCTCAACAGCAGCTTCAGTTGTAGTAATTGGTGAGAAGCTTTAACTTAGCTTTAAAAAATTCTCATTAAAAAAAATCTTATGCTATCCAATGCACTATATTAAAAGCTTAATATACAAAAATCTGTTTAGTTAAAAATAAGATTAAAAAAAAACAAATTCCGTTTTAGAGTGTCCAACACTTTTTACATTCAATGGTACCACTTAGATACAATTTATTTCCATAATTCAAACGCATTTGATTTTGAATGGCATCTATGATAACATTATAAGCTGTGTGCCAGTCACAACTCCCAAATCGATTTATTATCCTTGAATAAAAAATACAAAAATGATAAAAAAAACTGTTGATATTTTTAAGACAAAAACTAACCTGCACAGGTACATCAAAGGATCATAAAGATCGTGAATTTTCTTCGCTCGAACAAATTCGGCAGCATGTTCACATATCAATTCGATATCATAGTTTTCTGGTACCGAAGAACTCTTCACCCACTCGAGAAGCAATTGAATTCGTTCTTTTTGATGGAAGATATTATCGGGGGAAATTAATACTGGAACTGGAGTAGGTTTCTTTTGGTCCACAAAGGATTTACCTAATTGCAATTCAACTTCTTTTTGCAGCTCTGGTGGCATTGCCATAAGGAATTCCTCTCCAATCCTAGAAGAAGTTTCTCTATCTGCCTTTTTCTGAGCTGTCTGTTCATTTGCTGTTCTTGCTTGCTTTCGAGCATGATCGCGTAGTATTTCATTGCGAATCTCATCTGGTAATTCAGCGAATACAGTAGGATCAATGTCATCAGGAAGATCGGACGTCGATGCAGCTGGTCGCTTATTAGTTGCAGCGTTTTGTAACATCCCCATGACATTAGGCATATTGGGCGGTTTTTTACGAGGACGACCTTTTGATTTGATTTTTGGAATTGCGCCGGTTGGCTTTTTTTCATTGAGATTTTCTTCGGCTTTCATCGACTCCTGTACTGCTTTTTCTGTCGTCTCTTGCACTTTTGGTGGCTTTTCCAGTTGCTTTTCGGCCACTTTGCTAAACATGTTCTTTATGACATTCTCCTTCTTCTCCTTGGGCTCATTCGGTTCATCGAGCTTAGTGATTTGAATACCAATTCCTCTTAGTTCATGTGGAGGAACATTCAAAGCTTTCGTTGTAGCAAGAACTGTTCGTGTGATGACTTCAAGATCACAAGTGTAATCAGAAAGTGAAACTGCTTTTGTGAGATTATCACACACTCCATGACCCATAAACTTTGAAGTCTCCACAGGTGCTTCCTTGGCTCTTACCATTAACTTAAGGGTTATGCATTTTCCTTTTCGCTTGATATTTTTTAGACGGGTGTGAACCTCTGTGCATAGCTGCCGCAGAAATGTCTCCAATTCAGTGTGCGTCTTAAACCGTATGCCATAATTCACTTCAGCTGATACTGACTTTCTGACCTGGCCATAAACCAACGGTCGAGTGTCGATTCCTCTGCAAAACTGGTATAGAGTCTCACCAAATTTTTTACCAACTGCTGCCTGAATTTTGGTAAGTGAAATCGCTTGAAGATCTCCACAAGTGGCTAAGTTCATCTCTTCCAATGTGTACATTGTGCTACTTCCGACACCTGGCAGATCTTTTATAGGAATACTGGACATGTATTCTTCAACTTTATCTGAACCGAGATAGAATTGGCCGTCGGGCTTGGCCTTCTTCGTTGCCATTCTCGCCTGAATTCTACAATTACATGAAAACTCATACATCTCATTCGGCCGGAAGTTAATCGAAAACTTACTTATTCTCACCAACTCCTGCTGAACAAGGACAGGATGTCTTATCACGTACTTCTTGCCTAACATATGTAACAAAATTCATTGGATCGACTTGTAACTCATTGATGAGGTCAGTTAGGTTCACAAACATCTCATCGCAACTTACAGCCTCTATGTCTAGAGTGTACTTAGCAATAGTGTCGTACAATGTGTATGCTACTTCTTTATAGCCCTCGAAATCATAAGGAATTGTTTTCAAGTTTGGGCAAAGCTTCAAAGCGTGCCCAACAAACATCCCATTACGGACGCCTTTCTCTCGTGCTTCATAGCTGCACGAGGCAATCTCAGACAGAGACTGTTTGCCTTCAAACGCCCCACGTACTTTGTCCGACAGAATGTTGTTGTGCAGCTGGTTCTCGAATTTTTTTATAAAGAGATCCATTTCTACCTTTCGGTCAGCCTCTGGATGAACAGGTACATCGCCACTTCCTCCTTTGGAATGTGTCACAGCGATTGGTTGACCACGTAGGTAGGGATGGGAACGGAGGCCAACAGATACGAAGAAGCAATCCATGTCTATGTGCATAATGATTTGACCTTTTTTAACGAAGTTTCCCACCCGAGGTAAAGTCTCTCCTAGTTCTTTGCGGCCCGGAAAAAGTCCTGAGTTTGTCTCACGAAGATCAGACACATACTGCTTGAAACCAGCACCCAGTGTGGCTATATGATGCAATCTAGAGTTATTATAGAATTCAGATAGAAACTTAGGATCCACTGCTGTCCTTGCTAGACCACGCGAAGACGAGGCAACCGATGGATCAGGCTTGATACTTGGATCAGCAGGTTGCCTCATTTTCGCATTTAGACTTTCAAGATCCTTGAGTATATTAACAACTTCCTTCTCATCGGATTCAATCGTATTCAGCTTCTTCTTTTTTACATCTTCATTCCTTGAGACAGCGCCAAAGGATGATATCTTGGGCTGTGATCTTTTCTGATTGTTGTACAGCAAATATTTCGTGTAGTCTACAATTTTCTGTTCCTTCAAACAATCCACAACCCATTGGGCACTTATAATCTTTGATGTGTTCATATTACGAACTTTTACATCCGGTAGATTAGATGCAATGATGTAAGTCGTATGAGATCGTTCGTACGTATGAAAAGTCCCTCCATGAACCATCATTATTCTCTTTAATTCATCTGACGATGGATTTGTGTGACCATTGACAAAGATAGAAATTCCAGCAAAAAGATTTGTCTCACGAAAAGGATCACTGGCTGTGGCGAATTGTTCCTCCAACTTTGTTATTTTTGCTTCCATATAGCCCCCCTTTTTTTGGGTATGAATTGAAAGTTATTTAAATACATAGAATTTTTATTAAAATACTTACCCATTCATCGAAACCATTATTTGCCATTTTCAATTAAATTTTCTATATAAAATTTGAGTTTGCAGTGTTTTCGTTTTAAAATTTCGCGCGTTTCAAAAACAAATGCACAAAAAACCAACACAGCTGACAGCTGATAAAATGAGCTTTTAAAAGTGCAGCCAAAATACTCAAAAATATTTACTTAGACTGCTTTTAGACGATTGCGGTTTTTAAGCGGTGTTTCTCTTTTGGTCTTCTTTTGGTTGCAAGGATGCTTTTAAACGCTGCGAATTTTAGTAGCTGCAATTTATGTTAAATGAAAAGGGAACATATCTTCTTTAAAAGCAGTCTAAGTTATAGTTTGTGAGATAGATTTAGATCTGAACGCAATTAAGGAGCATCCCAAGAAAAAACCTTTTCAAAATTGAGTCTGAATTTCGGGGTGAAAAGGTCTATTTGTGTACTGTCCAAAACTGTTAATTTTACTATTTTAATATGGGTAGGCTTTGAAAGATTTTGGACAGAAATTCTTAGAAATACGCAATTTTGGCCAATACACGAACAAATATAACTATGTAGAAGCAATGCTTTAGGGCAACGCGTAATACTCAAGGTATTTCTAAAGATTCTCATATCTATAGGCAAGTTCCGGAAAATGAGATTTTGGAGATCTCATTATTTATATCTCAGTTACAATATGAGGATTCCTCAGCTTTGCTGTCAAAATTCTGAGAAAAAAAACAACAATAACAATACGTGGTTGTCAATGAAAACAACACCTTGTTATTGGGCGTTTTTCTTTTTTAGTCCAGAGTAGAGCTCTGAACAGAGTCTGAACACTCCGAACATACTCTGAGCGATCTCTGAACTGAGCGATCTGTGAACTGAACGTGCTCTGCTCTGAGAGTTCAGATTTATTTAAAGAAACACGCTTCACCAGTTGTCACATTTTTATTTGTTCACAGTTGTCATTTTCTTTGTGTTCAGGGGCGTTTTTCTTTTTTAGTTCAGAGTAGAGCTCTGAACAAAGTCTGAACACTCCGAACATACTCTGAGCGATTTCTGAACTGAGCGTGCTCTGCTCTGAGAGTTCAGATTTATTTAAAGAAACACGCTTCAGCAGCTGTCACTTTTTTTTTGTTCACAGTTTGTCATATTATTTGTGTTCAGCTATTCAACTCCGTCTGCTCTATCAATTTATTCTGAGCTCATAGAGCGCGCTCTGAACATGCTCAGAGCGAAAAAAGAAACACAAAATTGGAGCTCTGAATGTTCAGAGCTAAAAAAGAAACACGATCTTTTGTTTGACAGTTCAGGCTCTGCTCTGAACTAAAAAAGAAAAACGCCCCAGCTATTCAACTCCGTCTGCTCTATCAATTTATTCTGAGCTTATAGAGCGTGCTCTGAAGTCTGAACATGCTCAGAGCGAAAAAAGAAACACAAAATTGGAGCTCTGAATGCTCTGAGCTAAAAAATAAAAACGATTTTTTTTTTGACAGTTGAGGCTCTGCTCTGAACTAAAAAAGAAAAACGCCCATTAATTGTTTTCATCGTCGCCACCGAAAATTCGCGTTGGTGTGGGGAACCTTAAAATAAAAGAGTACATATTGAAGACATCCCTGCATCATCAAAAAACTTTTAAAGCTTTTTCCTCACCTCTCAATTTGACATTTCAAATTTGAGCAACGAGATTGTAAACAAAACCACGATTTTAAATATAATTCAAAAATATTGTAAAATCTCCAATAAAATCCTTGGCAATGAATCTTCAAGTCTTACCCCTCTCTGACTTACAATCATTCGCTTACCAAAAATGCCTTATACCCAATGAACTCTTTCCAAAACGAACTTTGCCAGGTGCATTAGCCAAGTGTAAAGTTTCCTCGGGAGCCGAATATATTTGCAATATTTACCCCATGGAAAACCAAACACCACCATATTTCTGCTGGATGGATGATACTGTCAGGGTTGGAGCTATAAAAAACACCATCACAAGCAGCTTGACTTCATTAGAAGTCCTTAATAACAGTCTCCAGCCAGCTACCCGGATAAATCTTGCTTTCACTATAAACGAAAAACTATTCGAGATTGGAGATGCAAACAGAGAATTCTTGATTGATTTAGCCAAACAAATTCTGCAGCCCTATTGTTTTGTTAATAATAGCTTTATCGTATTGGAAGAATTAAAAGAAATCGGCATAACTGAAATACACGTACAATCAAAGGACTCCAATGTATTTAAATTTACCGACACAACAGAAATAATAGTATCGAATGTAAAATTACAAACTGCAGGCGGGGAATGCATCTTCTGTAATTTAGTTGCAATGGAAGAGCCGCAAGATGAACTCCAGAAATTAATAGAGACCATGTCAGTGTACGAAGATCTTAGCTGGAAGATGAAACCTTCTTTGAATGCACTTTTAATTGGTCCGCCTGGTTCTGGAAAAACTTCGATTTGCATGAACTTTGTCGTTGAGAATAATTGCAATTGTTATATCATTCGATCAACAAATATTCTTGGCCAATATCCTGGCGAAACTGAAGCCGAATTGAGAAGGATTTTTCATTCAGTGAAGCTGTTCATCCAACGTTTCCAACCAAATGGTAATTTTTATCAATAATTTCCTTAATTCTCACGTTGAAGTTTTTTCAGATCCAGTGGTAGTTCTCATCGAAGATCTTGACCTTATCTGCCCAGCAATCAGTAAAAACTCCAGTGACTCTGGAAATTCAATGCGAGTATCAGGACAGTTAATTTCCTTACTTGATGACTTGCTTCATTCGATAGAAACTTCAAAAATAATCGTCCTTGGGACGAGTTCTAGACTGGAATCAATTTTGCCGGCTCTAAGACGTCCCGGTCGCTTTGGAATCGAGATAAATATTCCAGCACTCACCGAAGAACAAAGAGCAGCTATATTTGCATCAATGCTTAAACATTCTTTCTATGGAAAAAGTTTCGAACTTAGTCATGAACTTCTACAAGCAGTTGCTAAGCAGACTCAAGGCTTTGTTGCCGCTGACTTGGAACTTCTTATTAATTCCATTGGCCGGGAGCTAGTGCGTTCGGAAATAAAATTTGACAATTTTAAAGAGATTCTTGAAAGATCCTTAAAAACAGTAAATATAGAAGCACCCTTTTTCCATTCACTTCAATTCCTTTGCAATTATTTTAGATGAAACCAGCATCATTTCATGGAACTGACGTTAAAGTCTTCAAAACTGATGACAAGTTCAACTCTATAGGTGGAATGGAACACCTTAAAAAAACTCTTGAGATTTCGGTTTTAGCTGGTCTAAAACAAAAAGCTGCATTTGATCGATTTGGATTGTGTCTACCCAAGGGAATCCTCTTCTATGGTCCACCAGGATGTGCAAAGACTACAATAGCCAAGTGTTTGGCAACCGAAGCCAATATGACATTTATCTCGACATCAGCAGCTGAAGTTTATTCTCCGTATGTGGGGAATTCAGAAAAATACATTACGAAAATATTTGACACTGCAAGGAAGAACTCTCCGTGTTTGGTATTTCTTGATGAGATTGGTAAGACATTCCTCTTCTATTTTTACCAAGCTCATATTTGATGAAACTGAGTTTTTTTCTTTTTTAGATTCTTTAGTTGGCAAGCGAACTGCTGATGCCAAAAGTGATGTCCAAACTCGAATTCTTTCGACTCTTCTCACCGAAATGGATGGCATTGGTGTTAAGTTGTTTTCATCTGCTCCCGGTGGAAGTAGTATATTAGTTGTTGCTGCAACAAATCGCCCTGAAATGATTGACGATGCTTTAATGCGACCCGGACGTTTTGACAAACTTATTCATGTTCCAGCTCCGGACAGAGACTCTCGATTGCAAATACTTCGAATTCATGCTGGAAAAATGCCATTCCATAATGATGTTGATCTTGAGGAGATTGCTGATGCAACTGAACTTTTCTCAGGTGCAGATATGTGTAATTTATGTAATGAAGCTGCAATGCATGCTTTTACACAAGATATCGATGTGCAACATATAAGTATGGAGGATTTTAAAAGTGTTTTACGGCATCAGAAGTCTTCATTGACACAGGCACAAATTCTGTTTTATAATGATTTTGAAGGTTCCCATAAAAGGTGATAATATGTTGATGGGGTACATTTAAGAGAGAATTTTGAAATTGCAATAAATCAATTAAGGCTCACGATTAAATGTTTACTTGCTCTAATCCGTTCAATGAAGCGGGAAGGTATTGCTCTAATTTCTGGTATACCAATATTATTTGATATCAGAGACTTTTTGAAAAAGTGCTTCTCACTTTAGCCATTCGTATTCGGCATAAAATGGTAGGTCCCTTCCATGGAATGGTTGAGAGTTGTAAGTCATCATATCAGAAACA
Organism: Epistrophe grossulariae; assembly: GCA_929447395.1. Taxonomy (NCBI): domain Eukaryota; kingdom Metazoa; phylum Arthropoda; class Insecta; order Diptera; family Syrphidae; genus Epistrophe; species Epistrophe grossulariae. The sequence goes on along the minus strand of OV839568.1, from coordinate 132,132,335 downwards.
TTTTTTGGAGGTACCAATTTTTAACACGGGTTAATTGGACTTGTAGGGAATCTCGAGGAGATTTTCTGGGAATCGCAATAAATTTTTCCCGAAGAAAAATCCAGTGAAATAACAGCAAAATTCCGCTGGACAGTGATACTTAAATAATTAAAATTAAGAAAAAAAGAAATTATTTTGATAACAAAGTAACAGCGTTTTATTGTTATTATAGACATATTTTAACATTATTAAATAATACAAAACTAAAGAAGATACCTAGATTGTTGAATCAATCTTCAAAATCGCCAAAATTCTCCAACAATAACTTGTAGCGATCAAAAACTTCGCCCAACATTTCCTCAGATAATTCTCGACCTTCAGCTACAATATTAGAAAATATGGAATTAAGGAGTTTGTCCGAACTAGAAAACTCAAGAACATTTTCTTCCTTGCATACGATATTTTTATCGTCGTTTTTCTTAAGTTTGTCCTGCTCAACTTGAATGGTGCCAACTATTTCTCTGTTCTTTCCAAACATAAACAATTCTCTCACTTGTGGTTTTTTTTGAGAACTCTTTCCGGAAGTGGTCATCCAGTTTTGTTGAGTTTGTGGTGTTTTAGATTCTTTCCTTGTATGTAAAGTTGAGACTTTTTCCACTGAATTTCCTTGTTCATTCGAACCAGAATTCAAAACCTGTAATAGATCTTCAGTTTCTTCGAACGTTTTCGAAATGAACATTGTGTAATTAAAGGCAGAATTGGTTTTCTTTCTTTGGTCTTTTGATTTTTTGGATTGCAAAAGAATTTCGCTACATGTTTCACATGTGTAATTGTTTTTGGATATTTGATCTCGGCCACATTTGTCATGAACACCTGATGCTCCACACATACAACAAACCATCAGTTTCCACTGTCCTCGAAAGAATTCACGACCTTGTGGGCAAAGACAATTTTTGGCATCACATTGTGAGTAGCCTCGATGTAGATCGGTGTATCGTAGAGTTTCGTTATTATCCCAGATTGCCTCGCGATCGGGCACAAACACTCCATGCTTGCGAATATCATCGCGGAACGATTTGCTTGTGCACCATATGCACATCAAATGATAGCCAGCAGCCAGAGCGTATTTTCGAAGGCAATGGCGATGGACATAGCCATTCTTACAGCAGTACGATCGAAGAGTCTGTGTAGGGCTATATTCGCCCAATGCATCTTCGCAAATCCAGCATGTGGATGTGTTTTGTTGTGCTAGTCTTTTTTCGTTCCCGAATGGGACGTGCATGTGGCAGTACGAGTGGAATTCATTGATAAATTCAGAGACACAACCATTTTTGTTGCCACAAATGTTGTGAAAATATCTTTTGCATTTGTAGCATGCGATAGAGGCAAAGGGCTGTTTGCAATAGCAACAGTTCTGATTTTAAAGGGGTGGGATGTTAGACAACTCGTTTATAAATGAAAATAATAAATAATTGAACTTACCCTTTCTTCGGATTTTTTTATTTCTCTACGTATGTCACGCACTAGGAATCCTAATATTCCAGAAAAATCCAATCCATTTTGTGGAAGATTTGTTGATAGGAGCTATTTGGAACGGACAAGAAAGAAAAATAAACAAACAAATGTTACAAGTACCCCTTACTTACAAGACAATAGTAGTGGACACAAATTTCTGATTTCTTCATAAATTCTCCATAGTCTATAGGATTATCTTCATCTTTTCTACAAATAGAACAAGATGGCATTGCGCAAATTAGTGTTTACTTGATGGCGAACAGACCTATTAGTTTTTAGTTTTTGATTGAAATTATTTATTATTTTAGGAATTTAACGGCTCTTCAGCAATAAATTTATCTTTTGTTTATATTTTTTTTGAAAGTGAAGTGATGCCAGAATGTAATTAAAAAAATCCGTTTCCATTGTGAATTATGAAAAAAATGCGTTCAGCGTTACCAACAAAAAAAGTTGAGTACGTCTGATATTACACGATGCCTCAAAATCCCAGGAACTTGATGCACTTCGAAAATAGACTGCGGAAGAAAACAAAATGAGACGGCCTGTTATACTACGTTTTCATTGGCGCATGTTATTTCGTTGAAAATTTCCAAATTCGATTCCAAATTATACAAATTCATATTTCGAAATGAGGTTATTTCAACCAAATTAGCACGAAATTCTCAGTTTCATGAACAGTGCCTACGTTCTGTAAGTGCCTGTTTACACAGACCTTTTACTAAAAGGCGCAACCAGTGAGACAGGTAGATTTATGTGTGCGTTTAACAGGGCTATTCAAGCGTTGTAAGGGCTCACAACTCACAAGTCACAAGCCTTTGTGAGGTTGTTGTGAGGTTCTCAAAAGGAGATCACAATTTCGATATTTTTTGTGAGGTTCACAGTTGTGAGGGTACGAAAACCTCACAAAATCGATTTCACCTTTCCTTGTGAGGCTGTTGTGACTTGTGAGGTATCAGTGAGGTTTGCCAGAATAGGGCTGGAAATGCCTATGTGATGTTTTCTCTGCAACTCGCTGTCAAACAATTATTTTTTGCTGCCTCTTTCTCTGAGAAGTCAAATGAGTCGACGGGTGTGAGTTAATTTTTGTTCACCGTCATTGAATTCTGCCATTCGATTATATACCATTTTCATTATATTCCACAATATTTTAATCAATAGATTGGTATCACTGTTACAAAAAACACTTTTGTTTCAATTCCTGACAGTACAAATTTTTGTAATTTCCCCTCCACCAAAAATCACATAAAAAATTCTATAGTGAGGTGTGTGTGCGGGTAATTTTCCTAAATTTTTAACGTGTAAATTGTCCGTAAAATAATAAAAAAAACAAACTAAATTTATTGGAAATTAATGAACCAACAATCAGAAAACTGAAAGGTATTTATTAAATATATTTTTACCCTCGTTATTAATCACTAATGTGCAAAACCAAATCCCAATAATTTGCCACAGCGTATACAAAAGAAGTGAGAAAAAAACCGACAAAAATGGCCGATCTCGATGCCGTCAATCTCGGCCTCGACGAAAATGAAGCCGATATAGCTGAAGAACTTCAAGATTTTGAAGATTCCTTCGATACTCGCAGCGAGGCATCTGCAGCTAGTTCAAGTAGTTCGGCATCCCAGCCAAGTATAAGTTCAGTTAGCACCGCTGATTCGTCTGTAGGTGGACCGAAAAGCAGGCGTGGTGCCGGAGGAGGAGGTAGTAAACTTAGTAATGCTAAAGCTGGTGTTCGAAATAAACGTGAACGTTCTAAGGGCAAGTCTTTATCGTCGGCTTCAACTCAAAAAGCTAAAAAACTTAAACCAAGCGAAAACGCAGCCAAGACCAAAGACCATTTGGAGAAGAAACCTACTTCGGTAGAAAAGAAAACTAGCATCACCTTGAAGAAACCAAAAATCGAACCTGCCAGCAGCGATAGCGATAGTGATCACAATGATAAATTGGACAAGCGAAATGGACGAAAACCTAGCAAGAGCAAGAGTAAGACCCGTAGTCGTAGTAAAAGCAAGAGTGGCAGTCGCAGCCGTTCAGAAAGTAGCGACAGTGATGCCGGCAAACGCCGGAAGCGTAGCACCAGCAATGCAAATAACACCAGTGGCAGCAGTGCCGGCGATGGCAAGCCTGCTAAGTCTTCATCCAAGTCTTACGACTACATGACGAAACTGAACTATCTCTTCAGGGATACAAGATTCTTTTTGATAAAATCAAATAATGCTGACAACGTTGCTCTGTCGAAGTCGAAGAACGTTTGGTCCACACTGCCACAAAATGAAGCGAATTTGAATCAGGCATTCAAGGAGTCGCGCAATGTTTTGTTAATTTTCTCGGTCAATGAGAGCGGTAAGTAAATATTTATTTCTATAATAACACGACATAGTGTAACTTCCAACAAAAAAGTTTATTATAATTTTTGTTTATGTTATTACATACCTACTACAAGTTTCAAGTTGTTTATTTATTTTATCAATAAATTTTTGCTTATGTTTGTGAGATTTGAGGAGAAACCTCAACAATAAACATCCTCAAATTTTCTCATTCCAAAACAAAAACAACTGAAAACAATTTTATAATGGCTTTATTTGTTAAAGAAATTTAATAAGATTAAAAAAAATTGTTTCACTTTTTTATTTCAAAGTCTCCAGAAAAAATAGGTATCTAGGTAAAATTTTAACAAACTTCTATCAAAGATTCGCAATTGTCAATATTGTCTTATGGGATTTAAACATTTTCAATCTGACATCGATCGAAAAAGTCATTATGAGCACTGTTGAAACATTTTCAAAATTCGCTTCCTCAAGTTTGACAAGTGCGCTTTCACAAAAATAAAAGTGAACACAAAAACGCCCATCAAAGTCATATTTTTTTAGGGTCTTAATTACCATTTAACATTTTGAAAACTTACTAAAATGAAAAAAAAGTGGTTAAGTGTTTTTATTTTCATAATATGTACATATAACAAGAAGACCTAAAAAGTCCGAATAAAACATTTAAAAAGCTTTTGATGTTTACATACTTTTTCAAGTGTGAAATGCAAAATGTATAAAGAAATATCATCAGTTTTTATAAAAGTGTTTAGATTTGTATCAACAACCAACAAAAATCTGTCAGACCACCATAGATAAAATATAAAATCAATAATTTGTTCAAGAATAATTAATATGATTACATCGTCGCTGAAAATAAAGGATTCAATAAATACAAAAATTACATAGATGAAGAAGAGGTCTACAAATCTTGAAAACAGTTGGACAAGATTTGTTAAAAGGTCTTAACAGTTTATGTATGTATGTACATTTTTGTTTTTGTTTCCGACGACAAATTATTCTCACTATAATAAAATGTATTAAACTTAAAAAATCATAATTATTTTTGTAGCCTAATGTTATATATGTTTTTTTGCAGGAAAATTTGCTGGTTTTGCTCGCATGAGTGGGCAATCTCGTCGTGATATCCCTCAAGTGGCTTGGGTTTTACCACCTAGCATTTCTGTTAAAGCTCTAGGTGGTGTCTTTGAATTAGATTGGATATGTCGCAAAGAACTATCGTTCACATGTACAGCGCATTTGTACAATATTTGGAACGATGGAAAACCAGTGAAAATTGGACGAGATGGTCAGGAAATTGAACCAAAAGTTGGAGCAGAATTGTGTCGTCTTTTTCCCGAAGATGAAAATATTGAAATGACTCCAATTTTGCGTAAATCTAAGGAGACAGCTAAAATGATGCGCGAGAAAGGTATCCGAATGCAGTACAAGGTACCAACGCGCGGTCTGTCTTCGATGCGTGGTGGTGGTAGTGGACGGGGTCATCATTCGGGTAGCTACGGTGGTGGTCCAATGCGTGGTAAACGCCCCTACATCACAAGTGGTCCCCGTCATCACCAAAAACTCGGTCCTGGCGTTCTTCCCTCGGGTGGTGGTAGTTTTAAACGCTCATCGTCCCCATACAACCGATCCGATCGTGTGCCTCCATGGGAGAGGTATATGACATCTGCTGCTGCAGCAGAAGCATATGTTGCGGATTATATGCGTACCATGCACGGTCAATTGCCACCGTTGCCTTTTGTTCCTCCATTTTCGAATATGATGCCTGGTGCACCAGCCATGCCTGCATCACTACCACCACCAAACATGCCGCCACCCATGTATGAGCAGATTCCGCCGCCGGTGCGTTACTATGATGGCCCTCCGCTGCCAGACTATCCACCGCCGCAGCAAACTCGTCCTCCCCCACCGGGTGGCTACGAAAAACACTCGCCCTATGACGAATCCGTTCCCTTATGGAAGGGTGGAGTCGGAGAGCGAACAAGCATGCCCATGGGTGTATCTCCCTCAGTTCATCCTTTCTCAATGGGCTCCAGTGGAATGCAGATCCCTGGTGTTAATCACAAAAATAGCAGTAGCAATGGCAACGTTGCTCCACCCATGCCACCCAACTATCGTAATCGTGAATTCACAAACAGAAACCGCGAGCGCGGCGGCCGTGACTACCACCGCGGTGGCGGCGGCGGTGGACGCGGAAGCGATCGGGATCGCCAATTCCGTGATCGTAATAACCGCAGTAACTATAGAGAACGCCGTTAACTGTTCGCTCAGCGACAGTTTTCTTTTTAAAATTTTATTTCATTTCAGCCTCCTAATCATAGTTAAAACGAAAAAAAAACTAAAATTATAAATATGTGTGTGCGTACCGATCTTCAGTACTAAGTGGTTAATAACAAACTACTCTCCCAACATTTTTTTTGTTACAATTTATTCTACTAACGATGCAGTGACCATGCTTCATCTTAATAATTATTGAAACTTTTAAAATGTAGTTTGACCATAATCATAGTGACAAAAGAGCAAGCAAGCGAAAAAATAATGTAATTCTTTATTAAAAAAACTTATTTAAAATATATAAGATTATTAAAATAATTAAACATACAAAATTAAAAAAAAAAAAAAATACATGAACTTTGTTCTTTTGTAAATATTGCTGATATGTTGTGGAGAGAAAAGAAGAGAGCAAATCATTGAGGGGGTAAAAGTTGGACTGACGGACTTTTTTCTAGGTCCCATTTGAACTTCAAGCTCTGTGTTTTTTTGATTTAAAATCCTAGTGCTCGAAAAATAGTGAATACAGCTAAATTAAAAAAAAAAATCAAGTGAAAGTGATAAAAAGAAGAGAAAAAATAAAAGTCTCTAATCAAATCCCTCTCTGGACAATACCAAATGGACAGTTACTCTCTCTCAAAAGTGTGTTATTAACCCAAAAAAAAAACGAACAATTTTTTAAATCGAACAACGAAAAAAGAAACAAAATGGTTTTTCTCCAAAATGACTGTGGATTCAAGCTTTTAAAAATTTCAAAAGCTTTTGAGTCTACTTTTTGTTTTTTTTGATAATTTTTTTATAATTAATTGTTCTATTCTTTCAGACCTGACCAGCAATGGCAGCTAAAACAAAAGAAAAAAAAAAAACAAACGTTTTCAACTCTTAGTTCGAGTTGCTTCACTACTTGAAATTGTGGAGACTGTTAAAGTGCGCTCGTTCAAGCTTACACCTCTCATTAAAATGTGTATATGTTGTTGTACATATAAATTCTTCTATTATGGACAAAAAAAAAAGTTCCTTGATATTTTATGGTGTTAAGCGTGTGAGTCGAGAGCAAAAACACACTGACAGATGAGTCTTTTTAAAATATTTAACTAATTTAAATTTGTATGTCTGTGATGTCAAACTTAAGCTACGTGGACGAATATAACCATTTTGAATTTTTTTTTTAAAGGAAATTACAGAAACGGAAGATGCAAGAAGAATTTTCGTTTTGAAATATTTACAGATTCAACTTAAATATCACATTTTCATTTTTTAAATGCAAGCCAAGGAGTTTACATTATTAAAACAAAAATCAGTATATATCACCTGAGAATTAACACGCTCTTTATTGGTGTTGTCAGAATTACTCAATTTATCCAGTTAATAATTTTAATCCTGATGTATTAACATTTATATTAAGTTTCTTTCGGATTTAGGTTTTAAACTGTATTAATATACATTTCAAAATAACTTTGAACATTTGTTCAAAACCATTAAACCATACTTTTATACTTTTAATAGAGTTATTTCCTAAATATTCAGAAAGATAATTTTGTATTAGCCTAAAGAACCGGTAGCTTATTTTTTGGAGTGGATGTTTAACCAAATTTCAGAATGAGGGTTTATAAATAAAGGAAGGTGTCCAATTTCGGGCACAACAAGGAGGATACTGTTAGAAATGTTAACTAAAACCAATGTACTAATATTGTTGTTCTATTTTTATTACTGAATAATTATTTATGGAGCAATAACAAAACAATCCTCTTTATTCCGTTTTGTAACACCAATGATTTATTTATTTAACATACATAAAAATAGGTCATAACAACCACTTCAATTCATTTATAGAATTCTAAAAACCAAAGTCTCCATAAAATCGGATAAGGTTTGCTTAAAATTATCAAGAATACATTTTTTGGACAAACCATCCATCATTTCTTTATAAACGAATTAAAAATTATAAAAAGCGCGCAAAAATAGATTAAGATTAAAATGTAATAATAATAGTGAGCTTCAAAATACCTAGAAGAAGAACAACAAGTCAATAGAAAGTATATTGTTTTTGCTGTTGTTTTAGTGTACTATAGGTGTAAACAAATAATTTCATTCATTTAGTTAACAAAAGGATGAATTTATGTTTTTGTTTTGAAAGGGGTTTTTGTGTGATAACACAATCGCAGTTAAGCTGCTGTATTAATATTGAAGGTTTGAATGAAACAACAACCACTTGGGTAAGCTACCACTAAGTTTTGTATAGACTGGAGTTTTAATTTAAAGCTTTGCAAAATATAATTTTTTACATTTTATACTTTAATATTGGTAAGACTAATATTTACCCGGCAAATTTTGCCAATTTTTGAAATCCTTATAATTTTTACATTGAAAAATACTTCTTGCTTCTTCATGTTCTCTGCAAACAAACAGTGCAAATAGTTCCGAATAAAAGAAATTTAACAATTTTTTTTTATTTCGATTACCAATTCTTGGGTTTTCAAGGACTTTTGAATTAATACCTAACTTACTTACGTGATTGCCTGTAGCTATAAAAAAATTTAAACAAAAATAAATTATTTCATCATAACACAAAAATTGACATGACCACTTTTGATATTTAAACAAAATAAGCTTCGTACCATCTTTATACTACTTTTCACCAACAAATAATTGAGACTTATTAGAATCACTTTATACAAGGACGTATATAACGAACAGACGAATATTTGATTTCATAAATTGATTTCTCATTCTCATGAGTTGTTTGTCTTTTCAATGAAAGCACTAGAGATACAGGAAGTTGTAGTGTTTTCATAAATAAATATTTCTTTTAGTATATTTTTATTTTCAGAAACAAAACCAAAGATGTACCATGGACCTGGAGGCATTAGAAAACCAAACAAATTTACAAAAAAAAAAAACAAAAACTAATAAAAAAATCGAATAAATAAACAAATTTTAGTTGACCAATTATTTCAAACGGAAATATCAATCATGAGAAAAATGGTTCAGCGGGTAAGCACACGTATGGTATTGTGGTTCGTTAATTCATTTTCAAAGTGCTTGGATTTGACGTGAGCAGAGCAATCAGCCCTCGACTGAAGAATACGTCTAATGGGTATATAACGATGCAAAAATGGAAGTACAATCGGAGAATGTTTTTATTTCAATAGGCGCAAAATTTTAAATAGCCTGATGTTAAGGTATTAACATGATACTACTTACCAGTTTTTAACTTAAAAGTTCTTTTACCTTTATGGCCAGTTGTACAATAGCGGTTCAGCCTCGGTTCAAGATTTTAACTCACCGATTTCGGCGGATTAACTAACGTTCAACGCTGGTAATTGGTTATTATCACATACTTGAACAGTAAACCACTGTTGGAACTCAATTAATCCGGCGAAATCTTCCGATTTCGGCGGATTAATTGAGTTTCAACAGTGGTTTACTATTCAAGTGTGTGATAATAAATCTTCCGATTTCGGCGGATTAATTGAGTTTCAACAGTGGTTTACTATTCAAGTGTGTGATAATAACCAATTACATACTTGAACCAGCGGTGAACTTTAGTTAATCCGCCGAAATCGGTGAGTTAAAATCTTGAACCGACGCTGAACCACTATTGTACAACTGGCCATTAGTAAAAGAACTTTTAAGTTACTAAAATGTTCTCAGTTTTAAACATTTCTTTTGCTAAAGTTCTTTACTAAAACGTTCTTAGTTTTAAACATTTTTTAACTAGTAAAATACTAACGCCCATATTATTCACTCGATACATCCAGATTAAAATTTAAATCTGGATGTATTTACATTGAATTTGTATGATTTATATCTGGATTTAAGTTTTAATCTAGGATGTATCGATTGAATAATATGGCGGTAAACCTATTTTTTTTAATAAACTCAAGATGAACCCGCCTAACACAGTGACAGGAAAAAAGGAATATACAAATTGAAAAAAGGAATCGAACATACAATTTTCACATTTGTAAATGTTAAATTGACATATGGACTTAGTGGTATGGTACCAATAAGATAAAATAAGCATTTAATGATTTTAACTTTAATAAAATGTGTAGGTAAGCAATTTTTTTGGAAATTTAATTCTCTACAATTTAAGGATCCCCCACACCAACGCGAACAATAATAACAATTCGTTCAGTTTCGTGCGAAAGAGGTTTCGCGGAAGTGCCATTCCGCCGAGTGCGGTTTTACCTTAAAGCTAGGACCGCACTCGGCGGAACTGCACTTCACGACTTATTTGTAGGAAATTGTATGAGCTATATCGCACTAAGCGACAACTGCACTTCACGGCGCGACACTATACGACAAAGTTGGTAATCTCACCAACTTTGTCGCGACCTGAAGTTTCGTGCGAAAGTGCGCACGGTGTCGCTGAAGTGCAGTTCCGCCTAGTGCGGTTCTACCTTAACGCTACTGGCGACATTTACAAATTAAGGGTGTGTGTTCAAAATGGATTTGGAAATCCAAATCCAAAACAAAGTTGGATCTTGAGTTTTTTTTGTAATACATGTATTTTCGTAAGCAAATCCAATCTGGTTCGGATCTGAGGGAAAATAAAACACAGCTAATATTGAGTATTACTTATATTATAGGCGTTTTTTTGCAAGCCCGGGGGGAATTGGTTGAAAAAAACGACAGCGGCGATTAGCGACGCCATGACAGTAAAAAACATCGATAACATGTATGTAATTCATGCCGGTAACACAGTTTTTCTGTACGCTTAAGTTAAACCCCGAGAATTCCCTGGGATTAGTTGTTGTTGCATTTAACATGTTAATTGTTTAGCACCGACGTCGTTTTTTTCATCCAATTCCCCCCGGGCTTGCAAAAAAAACACGGCTTATATAGTGCTACTTAAAGAAAAACACGCTTAAGCTTCATAATTTAATGTATAATTAAAGATTTGTTTGTTTGTAAATATACTTGATGTAAGCTTCTACGTTTATTCTCTGTTAACATTTTATTTTTTATTTTTTTATATGTGATTCTTGTAAATTTTGATTAAGATTAATCACTGATCTACGGCAACCATAGTCGAATATATATGTTGACGTTTAAAAAGTAGTCCAGTTTAGTGCGAAAATGGTTCCTGACATTTTTTCAGTTTTCTATCTCTTTTTTGAGAGCATTTCATCCCCAAATTTGACATTTGACCAACTTTTAGTGCGAGAAATGTTGGGAACAGACCTAGTACTTCCCACCATTACTGAAATAATAATTCTACTGTCCGCTAGGAGTCAGAAGAGTAGTACCATTTGTCAAAACCAAGATTTCCCCTACACTAATACCAATTGGAATTTTATATTTTTCTCCAATAATACCTCCATCAAAATATTAACATTTGTGCAAATAGTTTGTTTAAAAGGAATTAAATACGTAAAAATAAATTCAAATATATTACGAAATAAAATGTTTAATTGTATACAAAATACTTAAAACAAACTAAATGAACAAATCTGTTGCGTGGGGAAAATTGTCCACCACCACACCACACTCAGCCGGCGAATTAAGTTTTGTATTTTTGTTGTTTTTCGTCGTTTTTCTTTCGATAACTTTTTCGTTATTGTACCTTTTCTTTATTTTCACCTTATTCTTTCTCCTTTATCACCTTCTCCATTTTCGTTCAACATTCTCCGTTATTTTCATTTTTTGTTATTCATTTCATTTATTACTTCATTTTCATATTCGTTGATTTCAAAACACACACTTTTCCCCGACCCGTTTTGCGATTGTTCTTCTCGAGCCGACCGACGAGCGCTGCCGGAACTTCGCCAGTTCGCCTGAATGTTGTGAATCGACGTGGTGTCTGCGTTGCGTCTCGCGAGGTTTTTTCTTTCATCTCCCGAAAAGGATGTTAATGTGAATATTGCATTTTCAGTGATTTTGTGATTGAAAATTTGCAAAATAAATTAAAAGAAAAATATACAAACAAACAAGGGATTTTGTTTTTGTCTTAAATATTCTACTTTTGCCCACTATAAAATCTATACACAGCAGATAGTGTGTATATTTTTTTTTTATCAAAAAAAGTAAAAAGATCCCTACCCATTTTGTGTTTCAAAAAAGAAAAAAAAAGAGTACAAGTGCATAAATGAAGTTTTACAAGTGCCGCACAATTTGTCAAGCTTTTTGCTTTTTTTTCGCGTTGCAAAATCCATAAAGTGCGAAAAGAAAGTTTAAAAAAAAGCAACTACTGAAGTTTTTTTTTTTTACTTCCGCCTCGGCCCTGCTCCTGACTCTTGATGTATACTAGGAGTTTTGGAATACAATATTATTGGATTATTGGAAATAAGTAATAAAAAATAATAATGTAAGTTATTGTTGCCTTTTTTTTATTATTTCGAGAAAATAAAACTCTTGACTTTGAAGAATGTGGAAAATGACTTTGCTTTAGGGTGGGACACAATACCTTTTTTCTTTTTGGCTCTTATTCTTGGTTTTCATTCACCACCCGCTCGTCCTCAACTTTACCATCAACCATCACCCACCCACTAGCCAAATACCACATACCCCAAAATCAACTCCATGGAGCATGTCTCATCCTTCTCATATATCTCCCAACTATCATCGTCGTTGTCGTCGTCAACATCCAATGGGAATATTTTCCCGTTTTAATACATTACAAAATGTATATACAGTGGGTCAGAAGTGATTTGATAGAAATAAACTTTGCCAAAATTGTAAATATGTGCCTATGTCTATAACCAGCTTATCGTCTGTGAATAAATATTTTGGAAAGCAAATCTATGTAGGTACTCATGAATATTCACAAGTTGTAAGATTTTAAATTTCTGTAATATATAATTCCCTACCTACCTAGGTATAAGAAATACCTAAATGACTCGATATCTGGATTTGATAGATTTCTCAAATAGGATGTTGTATCTATTTCTGATACAAAGTCATGTTTTTAATTATTCCTGGCCGATTAAATAAACAGAAAATTGCAACAATTAATAATTTATGGGTAAAATTTTCTCAAAGACCACAAAATTGTAATTACATACCTATGTACCTAGGTGTGTATGTATTTATTTATTCGGAACAGCCTAGAACAGATTCAGAGAAGAAAACTATCAATACGAAATTTCTCACTTTTTGTTTGGCCAAAGAAGGATTGTTTGCAATCATTTGGGGGGTTTATATGGAACCCCGCATGCTGGACAACATGACTGGACAACCATCAATGCTCGATCATTAAAACGCAAGAAACAACCGTTTGACCAACCGTGTTGTATGGTTTTCAAAATATTTTGAAAACTTGGTCCGATTCCATCGAGCCATGTTGTTGAGCATGTTAACCCTGCTCAATAAATAAACTGGCCTTGTAAGCACTATAATCATATCACAGAAGAGAGGGAAAAGGAAAAACGACCGTGGTTGTTTAAAGAAATGTGGTATTTACTGAAACATATTGTTTTTCCTATTTGTGGATACATTTGAAACATTCCAAATATTTACTGTCAAGGTAAATTTCGATGAACTAATTAGCCAGTATTCACATTTCTGAGATTTTCTACCGTCAACTTGATTGAGCGTGAAGAAACCTGAACAAGTCACAAGAATCTAAAATCACTTCTTTCCTTTTTTTTTTTAATAAATTTATGAAATGCGAAAAATAACTAAGGAACCAGCGAATCTGAGATTGCTGAAATCTCAAATGTCAAATTTCTTTCAATCGTTTGAATGGAAGGAATTTATAAAAAAATGATTTTGTATAAAGATTGTGTGTATGACATTTGATAAGAAAATAATTGCGAACACAAATTCAAAACAAATGTTCACTAAATTAATTTAATACGTCATGTCATACAATAAGGAAAATAACTCTGAGTTGGATTATTAGGTACCTACATATGTACATACCTACATAGATTTGTAATTTTGTTGGTTTATGAAAACGTATTATGTATCATTAATTTTTATTTTTTTTTATTTATATCTTTGGTCAGATCTTAGACTGTTTGATATTGGTTTGAAATTGATTCTGCAGGCCTTTGAGGTTATTTCTTTTTTTTTTTTGTGAAAAAGCTTAATAGGTAGGTATTATGCCATTTAAATTAAAAAGAAGATTAAACTATAAGGGGTTTTGTGGGATAACACACTTGCACAAATTGAATCGAAATTTACGAATCTAAAAAAAATTCAATTTGCAATTATTAATTTCTTTTCTGTGTCAGGAACACTCATTGTTTGGAAATTAGTAATTTCATAAGTTTTTGTTTCATAAGAATAACAAGCGTTATAGAACATGGGCCCAAGAGAACTCTAAGCAATTTGTTATAACAAAATATCAGTACTACAAAATTTGCTATACCTACTTGTTTTGAATTGTGATTGTATTTTAAAATTGTTAATACAAGGAAGAAAAGAGGTTGGCTTATCAGTTTGGTTGCATTTGATTGCATAAACCTGTCTGTATTTAAAGCTCCCAAATCGTAAATCTCAAAAACCTTAAAAAATCATAAAATACCCAAAAATATAACACACCCTCCAGGAAAAAGGCAAGTTTTTGCCAAGTTTAGTCAAGGACCTGGAAAGTTTTCAGCAGCAAAAATCTAGACAAAGAAAACTTGTCAAATGCTCGTAGAATCACTGCGGATTCCATAATCGGAATGATTAAGTCATGAAGAGATTACTCATAAATTCAACTAATAACTTAAAGTGGCTTTTCCAAACTTCACAAAAAATTAAAAATTTTCAAGAATGTATGAATCCATTATAACTAATAATACAAATATTGCTGAAATTATGTCATTCACTTGTAAAAATTGAAAGGCTTCGATCCCGACTAAATTCTTAACATCCTGAGCGAGCTAAATAGTATGTAGTTACTAAGCCATTTTTGGATGGCTTAGTAGGATTTATTGATATTATTAAGTGCACCAGCTACAAATATTATCCATCTATCTACAGTAGAATCTCGGAAAGATGGACGGTTCTATAAGATGAACAGCTCGGAAAGATGAACGAAATATTTCCACTTTTCAGTGTTCAAAAAGGTGAAAGGTTGAAATTTAGTGCTCGAAAAGATGAATACTTTATTCCCAAATCCCAACATAATTTTTTACTTTTTCTTTGCCTTTTACTTCCTCTTGAACAGTACTTTGGGGCTTGTATTAACTTGTTATGTAAATAATATTTAATGTTTTTATTTATAAAACTGTATCTTCTTCATTAAATATTGATGCTCGAAAAGATGAACAATTTGAAAAGATGAACGGGCCCTGCTTTATATCTTTTCGAGATTCTACTGTATCTACAAAGAGAAAAAAGTTAATTTGTATTTAGGTACCTACCTATAATTTAAAACTTTTTTCTTTTCAAATTTACATTTTAACCGGCTCTTTAAAATGTCAACAATATTTGAAGGTCTTCTCTATCACCATATCAACTGACCATCAATATTTATTTAACACACTGTATAGTTATTGCAAAAAAAGTAGGAATAAAAACGGAACCAATACCACCAATACAACTAAACAACGGACAAACGAGGAAAAATGGGGAACACTCTCTCTCTCTGTCTCTCTCTCTAGAGCGCATGCATTCAAAGAAGCAATATTCTCTTTAGTTCCGTGAATTACCCTACTAAATCTTTAATCAAAAACGGAACGAAAGAAAAATACAGAAATAAAAAAAAAAAAATTCTTTTACACAAAATTTACTTCCTGGAATCCTGGGGGGTTCGTAGGTATGTTATGTTCTATTACATTTATTTGGTGTTCTACTAAAATATTATTTTTAATACAGTGCATCGTGCATCTCATACTAAATTATTTTCAAATCCCATTCATGTTCTCAATTCTCATACACACCAAATGCGGGTTGGGCTCATTTTGTATGATGAGTTGAGTTCTTTTTTCTTTAGCACCCCCATTTTTGTTGTTGTTGATGTTGATGTTTGTGGCCGAAAAAGAACCAATTGGCTCCAGCGTTGAAAATTAAATCCAGACATTCTTTGATCAAGTGTAAAGTTTTTTTTTTTTTTTTTTTAATGTAACCATACTATACAGCAAATGTTGGTGGTGACTGGTGGTGGGTTGTTAATATGCAACGAATGTTGTCTGGCAATTAGCGTGTAAATTATTCTTCTAAATAAAACCTGCGGCCGAGTTTTATTATATTTATATGCTTGATCGTGCGAAATTATAAGTTTGTTTTTATGTCTGTTTGCGTATTGATTGGATGTTTTCGATAAAATTGTGTCTCTCTTCAAATTGAATTGTTTTTCTTCTAAGAATCATAAAACTATAGGAAAATTCCACGATTGGTAACCAGAAGTAAAATTGAAAACATTATTTTCAAGAGTTTTGCATAATACTACATATGTAGTACATAAGAAGCTATGCGAAGCTTGTTGAAAATATTGGTTCTTTGCGTAGTGTTCAATAAAAAAGTTCATCAACCCCAGTTCGAGTTAACAACATATAAAAATAACTTACCACATTGGTTTCGGATCGTTTTGCCAAAAAGTTTTATTTTTGCTTTACATAATACTCACTGACACACCGCACACGACTACTTTACTTTGATGGAAACGTAATTTCTAACATTTTATTAAACGTTTATAAAAAGGTAGGTAGGTATGTAAACATTTTCAGGCGTACCTATTTATTATTTTTTTTACTAGATAGATAGTGTCTTTCTTCATAGTCCGAAATAGTTGGATACATATATATGCTTTATTTGATTCAATAAAATGTAACTTTAGCTGTAACTTTAGGTTTAGACAACCGATTGTGTTGTCTAATTAAGATAACTCAAACATCAATTATTAAAAAAAATATTTATCAATAACTTGGACGGCTTGTTTGTTTGTTTTTAATATTTTTGTTTAATATGGGCTTAGCTTTTGCTTACTCAAAATATACTGTGTAAACCGGGATGTCTGCCAATAACGATATTATTTGTCATCTTAAAATGCAAAAATAAATCTAAGCGAAATAGGTAGGTACTTATACCTAAATTTAGAAAACATGAAATCATATTATTTGAATTCGTTATAAGAAAACAACTGTTACTGTTATGGTAAAACTATATGTACCTACTCGTATTCAAGTACCTTCACCCAAGGTTCTAGGTATGCCTATAATATGATAAAAAAATGATTCAGTTTAATACGTTCTACTTTAACTTGCTGATCTTAAGTACAGTACATATAGCCGCACATGTAGAAACGCAATTAAAACCCTTTGTGTAACATAAGACGTGCCTTTTGTGAATACTTCTCCAGAATAGGTTCATTAAGTTAATCCAACAAAGGAATATAATTTTAACAAAACTAAACGGAAACATTTAAATGTTACTTTTATAGGCTTACTCATGTTCAACAACAACAATATAATAATAATAATAATGGATGTAGTCAAATTACAAATTTTACATATAGGTACATACTTTAAATATAACTCACTAGAATTGAATTACATGAAAACAAAGCAAAGTTTAAAATGATTCTTCACTTTTTCGAGCTCAAGACATCCAATGCAAATCTAATCCGTAAAGTACTTTTGGAATATTTCTCTTAGGTTAGCAAAATATGTTTTTACTACCTATAATTCGCAAAAATCGAAATTACCAATCAATAATTATCGTATTATTATACATTATATAAGTATGTACATATATGTTTGAGAACTAGCAGTTAGCAATTATGAAGAAAATGGTACCCTGTTTTGCCATTTTATCGCGTCTAGCATATTATAAGTATATATATGCATATCATTATTTGTTTGAAGTTGATAATTATAATAAATAAGCAAATCCCAGACAAGTGGCACCAACTTTCATTGTTTGTCTAGAATTTATAGAAAAAAAAAAAACATACAACGCCCATATGTTAAAAGAGTTTTACATTTGTCTGTCAACTTAAAAAAAAAAAAAAAAGAAAATGATACACAATGATTTAGAAAAGGATGGCTTAATGCCATTTAAGTTTTTTTTTAAAGAAGGGTTTGTTCTCGAAAAATTAGCAATTCTTCTTTTAGGGAGTATTTATTATTTTACCAGCTTAAATTCTTTTAAAATACATAATAATGTCTGTTTTGAATGTCTTGGATGTACAGTCAAAGTCCACTAATTCAAAATGTGTAGGTAGATGGTTTTAAATCTTCTTAATTTAAATCACTGCTCTGTATACAATTTGATTTAAGGATTCTCTTAACAAGCTTCTAATTTAACCTAATGTTGAAGTAGGTACCTACCGGAATTTCAAGAAATTGATAATAATTTTTTTTTATATAAGTTACTTATTTAAGAAAACGCAACGTTTGGAAAGACAAAGTTTGAAATGAAATTGGCAGGGCTATTCCCATAGTTTTTGAATCAAATAGGCTCTCCATTTATAAGGCTGTACATGTATAAACAGCCTATAAATAAAAATAAGGGTCGAAGGGTCGATACTTATTGTTAGAGGTTTTTGACTGTTTATTTTTATGAAGTCATTTCTTTTGGGAAATTCCTTAAAGAATAAACGATAAAAATTATCAAACGCAGAAAAACTCCCATGGCATTATTGGTTTTTGCTGTTTTTGGGTTTTATGTTTTATGTTTTTGATTTATTTTATTGTTCTTCAAGTGGGTGAGAAGTTTTATTGTTTGTTTTTTTTATATTCATTTTTTAACAAGTAGAAAATGATACAAGCTGCTCAACTTTAATGAGAAAATGTGTAACGTAAGCTCAATTTGTTTCAACATTTTAGGTATAAGCATATACATACATAGACATATACATTTCTACCAAATACCTACGTAGTTATATTTGATTGTCAAAATGAGAAGTCAAGTAAAAGTTTTCTATATTAATGCCAGTTGTTTCATATACAGATTGAGATAATCGATCTTTTCCCTATTAAATTTACTATGTGACAGATAAATTGTTTGTTTTTGGTCTTTAAGTAAAAGAGGTATAACCAAATTCTCCTAAGAGACTTAATTTTTTTTTAACAAGCAAGCCTTTAAAGTTTTTATTCTTTTTTCGGTTAAAAAATTGATTTGAGAATGCAAAAATGTATTTAAAAAGTGTGCTTTCGGGTATAAAGACTTGTATTTTTCAAAAATTATGAATTAAATAATTAGAGCATACTAAGACTAACAGTTATTTTCTCTTCTAAATTATAGGAACAAAAAAGAACATAATTTTTAAATTTCTAATAATTTTGTATCAACAAAAAAAATCAAGTTAAATAGAATAATCTTACTCCGCAGTTGGGCTAAGAGTTTCAGGCCTATGGATAAAGCTGCCTACATAGCACACGATGTACGTTCTTGCTCATGCTCGTGATTCAAAAAATTGGAACGAACCGTGAACATTGGAAGACTGAAAAATTCGCCAAATTATACATCAATATAAGGTACATTGATTTTTCACTAGTGATGCTTAATCCTATCCCGATAATCGATGATCGCTCGAAAAGAATAACCAATCAGCCACAGATTTTGTTCACGATTTTATTAAAATTGGTCAACTTTTACAGCCTTCGATGTTCGTGGTAAATGCACGAAGACGAACACGTGCATGAACATCGTGTGGTTTGTAGTCAGCGTAAGAGTGTTCAACCTACAATTTTCATAGTCCTTAAAGTTTTAAGTTGGAAATAAAATGCCAAATTTTAAGCTTTTGCCGATTTAAGACCAGGTTAAAGAAAATGCAGAAACTGAAGTTTTTTTTTATTTAAGAAATATACAAAATCAATAAAAAAAATAATTCGACTTTGTTGAAAGAAGTAGGTAGGTATTTGAATTTGAAAGTTCAGTTGTTCTTGCACTTTTTTTAAACAATTTATATTGCCATATATCTATTTCAATTAATATGCCCTTCACAAAATTAATCATTTTCCGAAAAATCGACATTAATTTTAAGATATTGGAGCAAAATCTTAAAGAAAGTATATAAGAGAATATAGATCGAAAAAATTGCTGTTACTATAGCAACTCCCTTTGTATTCAGTCTTCGGCAGTCTTCAACACTGTCAAACAGCGGCAGGATAGCTATAATCTTATCTCGTTTCAACAAAAAAAAATTAAACACAACATTCGAATATTTAAGCTAATATAAATGACCGAATGCAGAATGTGGAAAAGTTTTGGCGAATATTGACCATGGTTAGTATTCATTCAAAAATAAAAATAAATCTGCAACAACGCATCTAAAAAAAAAATAAAAAAAAAATAGCATCACAGAAATCTAGTCCAATGACTTGAAACTGCCCCAACATCAGAAAGATTCGTGCCTGCATGTTGTTCCTCTGCATCAGCATCAGCATATACATACATATACCATGAGCTATTCAATTCATGTCGAGAGCAACGATTAAGAACAGCAGAAGTATATAGGCACAGTGCAATCTGCACAGCCCCATAGCGCATATTGCAATAATAATCCTTATACTCGTATATACGACTCTATGAGAAGACTATAGCTGTTGGTTTTTTTTTTTTTAAAGGTAAACATCGGCATCCAAATGCTCCCTTTATTTTTGTATAAACATTTACATATATAGCCACATAGTCTCAGCAACACTAGGAGCAGCATCCACTTCACGTCTGGCTGGGACTGTTAGTTGTTGGTGTCATTGATTGCAGAGGCTGAGTGTAAGACTAGTTCAGTTCCAGCTATTTCAAAAGCGTTTCTGCTTGGCCGGATCAACTTCTCTAGAATCGGCTGCGTTGTTGCAACCAACCCACTTTATAAGATCGCATGCATACGACAGCAGCAGCAGCACCAGCGACTGCGACAGCATACAGTGGCTCCACTTCAACTAGACAACTATACGTAACGTACGAATAGAGCAATGGCATTTTGTTGTCACAACAGTCAAAATCTCGTGTCTGCATTTGTTATTTTACGAGATATGATTTTGAAAAGGTTTTAATAATTAACAAATATATTAGCGGTGAAGTTAAATATCTAAAATACATTATTTTTATACTTATTAGCTATATGGGTTAGACCAGTTTATACCAGTAGAAAGGGAAAAACAAATACATACCTACAAATATACATGTTGTATTTAATTTTTCTTCTGCTATTCACTCGTGTAGAGTCACCTATGGATATGTGAAAGTAATTTTTATTTAACACTTGTGGTGTGAGAAGTTATTTTTGTGTTTATTGGTATAAACTGGTCTAACTCATATAACTATTAATCTTGCATATAAGATTCTGCTGTTGCAGAAATTTAGTTTTTATTCGATGTTATAAAAAATTTATAAAATCTAAATATGAGATTTTGACTGTGCGACTATGATTTGGTGTTGGAGAGGACGGATTTGAAAACTGAAAAAAGTGTAGAACAAGTTTTTGGAGTTGTTGTTATTTTTTCATTTTAATTTAAAATTTGTATATGCTTTCTTGTATTTTTATAGTTTGTTATTTTGTTTCTCTGTTTGTTTGTTATTAATTTCCTGTAAATTACATTGATGCCGCACATGCACAGCAGCCTCAACAATCCAAAACATATACCTAGAGATACATAAGTATATGTTGCAACAACGTGAGTTCAAGCAATTGTCTGTTGAAGCTAGTAGATATACAAAGCATGGTAAAGTAATATATTTACCACCAGTTCTGGGTCGCCGTGGGTCTAATAACAGAGACCGGACGAACACCAGCCAGAAGCTATGGTTGGTTGTATAGCAACAACTTTGACGACGGGTTATGTAAAATTTGCAAATTAATACGTTTGAAGGAGGAGAGAAGTTTGTTGTCGCAGCCGCCGCAGCTGGACAATAACAATAACAACAACAACAAACAACTGGCCTTTGTGTTAGCAAATGATTTGAATGCCAACAATGTTGTAAATTGTATTGTAAACGCTAACGGGCAAAAAAAAAAAACAATAATTTTGAACGATTTATTGAAATGATTAATTAGGAATATTAGATAAGCTAAGTTGTGTAATAAATGATAAGTTACTACCTCTAAAAGTGGCAGATTTGGGTTTTATAACTTCTTACCGAAATACTATAAAATGGTGTGTGTGTTTTTTTCTTTTTGTTTTGAACTTTTTTTTATAAAACATGCAATTTCAGTATAAAAACATACAAAAGTATAATGTTTTGTTTTTCAGCTGTCATTCAAACTAACTAATTATCTATTATCTTAACATTTATAAACTTTGTAAGGTGTTACGCTTTTATCTCAGGATAAATTAAGTGTTTTAAGCACTTCATTTGTTAAATTAACGAGCTAATTTTGACAGGAGTTGCGTGTCATTCATGCGGTGCCTATATAGGTATTTTTGTTATCAAAATAGTGTTACACGCAGTTTTATCCAAATCATATTTGAAAAATAATGCTAATTAGACACATGAATAGTTATTTTTAGTTTCGTGTTTTTGAAATAAGAAATTTGAGGTTACATATACAATGACGTATGTCATTTTCGACTGTTCTATTAGGCATGTTCAGGAAAATGAGATCTCGGAAATCTCAGCAATCTCAGTTACCTGAACAGGATTGCTCAGGAAAATTTCTCAGCTTTGGTGTCAAAACTCTTGGATTCGCTTGCTCACCTTTTGAGTGAGAAAAATCTCTGAGATCTCATTTTTCTGAACACACCAAATACCTTTTTATTCCTTTGGAATATGAAATTATCGTTTTCTCAAATTGGACACACAAAATTCGAAATTTCCCCATTTTACAAAATTATTTCTTCAAACATTTATCACTTTTGACAAGTAATTCGACAAAAACTTTGTATGTACATACATATGTATGTGTGTGTGTTCCTTGTCTACTCCTTTATGATATTGGGAACAGAAAAACACTCCAAAAAAATTACTCGGAACAGCAAATCAAAAGCTTTTGCAGTAGTAGAAGTGAACAAATATAGCGTTGATTTAATGGTTATAATAAAGTTTTTATTTTTGTTATACAGATATTTCTGATGAGATAGAAAAAATTTCCCTAGCACTTACGAGTACCTATTTGACAAGTTTTATTCTTCTAGATTTTCCATACTGAGAGCCTTAACGAAACTTGCCAAATACTTGTCATTTTTCCAGGCGGGAAGAAAATCTATTTTATAAAGTACCTAACTCGTAGATCACAATAATGAATCTTTTAAGTCACGCTACTTTCTCAGTTTAAAGTTACGTTCTTCTTGGAACCTCAACCTATCTTTTCACCAAGTTTCATTAAAATAACTGACGGTGACGGCTGTAATGATGTCCGTCAAGTTAGCATTACCATTTCAAAATTTTAAGATTCTAATATAATTGTATTAATTGTCGTGAATTTGTCTTGGCATGACGGTCAAGTAAGCATTACCAGGGGTTATTTTGAAAAAGACAAGCGTGAAATTTTTTGTTTGATGACAAATTTACGACATTTAATCCATTTATTACAATCTAAAAATGTTAAAATTTGTATACATTATACATTAAAAAATAAGGTTTACATTAATTTTTCTTTGATTTTGTACGTGTACCTATTTGTGTTTTTCATTAATTTTAAAATATGATTTAACAACCAAACCGTTCATAATCAATTCGTTCTCAAAACTCATTTGTCTTGATTTAATGAGACAAACAAATGACATAATATAACTCTTATACAAAAGGTGGAGGTGTCAGATAATTAAACCAAAACAACCGTTTCTTATCATCCATAACAAAAAAAAAAAAAAAAAAACTGCCTAATCTGATTTGTGACTGTCACCAATCGACCTTGACTAAGCAGCCATGAGAATAACGAGAATATCGCCGCCACATATACATATGCATATACATAATGTAGTTGTCAAACCTCTTTGTCACTTGCAATCTAGATATCGATGATGCTATAATATATTATAACCTAACCGTATAGGAAGCTCAACTCATATGTACATATGTATAAATACAAGCTAGAAAATTAATTCAAAAGATTTCTTCATTTAATTTCAATTCAGTCATCTTGTTTGTTTTTATTTTACATTATTTCATATTAACTGTCTCGACCGTGCTGTGGTCGGTCGGACCGCGCCGCGTCGCCTGTCAATTATTTGAGCTATACAAAAAAAAATACGAGACTCACTTTCAAGGTTCGTTGACTTTGTGCTTGGTTTGGTGCTTGACAGCTTTAATAATAATGCACACTTTTTGGTTTAGTTGTGTTGTGCGCTTGCGGCAAATGCTTCTTTTTATCTCCTTTAATTGAATAATTATTTTGCACTCGCATTGCAGTTGAGATGAGATTTTTATTTGAATTTTTTTAAAGTAGGTATACAGGGTGTTTTATATGTTGCTAAATTAAAAGGAATACAAACAATTAGGTCTATAATTTGTATTACATTTGAGATGACAGATGTATATAGTTATTTCTAAATAAATTGCCAGCTAACACTTTTACGACCGCATTCTGTCAATCTTCCTTCTGTCAATATTTAATTTTGTTAAGCTTACTCCCAACTTCAGTTTCAAATATTAGAAGATTTTCTGGTTTCTTAAAAAAATACTAATACATATATAGATTTTATCATAAAAACTAGTTCAAAGCACTGATCTCTATATACACTGGATAGTGTATTCATAAAAAATTTTTGAGGCAAAAATATAGTCGTGGCCGGTACCCTCATATAACAGTATAACAGCGGCGCCAGCGGAATGGACGCTACTGGACCTGCATTTTCTTATATTGTTTTCAATATTTACAGCCGCAATGCTTGTTGACATCAACTGATATCAAATAAATGCTCAATTTCGGCAAATATCTTCAATCTCTTTCTTCGTTTGTAGAGAGCGAGATATGAGGTCGTGGCCGGTACCCTTTAAAAAACTTGCCTCATAAAAACTGTTATACACTATAGGCTATTCACTATCCAGTGTATTATAGAGATCAGTGGTTCAAAGTCATGACTCAGAAGGCCACAACTAACAAGTCAATAATGTACTAGATTTTCAGGTTTCTTCACTTCATAGAATCTATTAACGGTTTTAAAAATAAAATTATAATATGTATTTTGAAAGTATTGTTAATGTCTTACACCGTTTTATGATAAAATATTAAAAAAATTAAAAATTATTCATTATTCATAGTTTTATCACACCTTAAGAGTTTAGAAATAACACCCTTCATTTATATCTGTGGGTACATTATGTTTTGTGTATCTTTTTGAATTTGCATGTGCAAAATTGAAATCAAAACCAACCACTATATATATATGTATATGTGTCAGAGGTTTCAGAGGTCTTGAAAGCCATGATTTCTTTGGTTAGTCCCGCTCCCAGGGATGAGTTTCATCATCATCATCCTCATTACCACCACAAAACACGCGCCCGCCGTGGCTTTTGATTAAGAAAAAAAAAAAAAAAAAACTAACGAACGAATGTGGTTAAAGTTTTGTTGCCCTAGATTTCTGTTTATGTTCTTGTGTTTATAAAACGTTTAGCTGTTGTATACCTTCGCCCACTGATGTCACATTGTTTTGCATGTAAATTTTTGACATTAATTGCAAGTTGTCATTGCGTTTACTACACAAAATACATAACACCGCTTCGCTTTGCAAGAAAAAAACAGAGGACTATGAATATTTATAAATATGTACTGTAGATACAACAACAAAAAAATGTTACTTCCAATCCAATTAATTGGAAAAATGTTTCTGTTTATTTAAACGTAAGCACACTCATGTAAACAGGAAATCTAACCAGGTGGTTGCTTGTTTGATATTTCTTTAGACTTTTTTTTTCTATTTCTCTCTTTTTTCAGTATACGTGATTAAACAGTTAAAAAAAATGTAATAGAGTGAAAGCAAATTAGAAAATTTTAACTGTCAAATATTTTTTACACATTTTCAGCTTAAAAACAACTTTAATCGAGTTTAGCATTGTATTAGTCTTCAACATTTAATAAAAGTTCTTTTGGTATATCACTAACTTCATTATGACACTTTGACATTTATAAAAATGCAAAAGAAGGGTTAGTTGTTTGGGCGAACTTTCGCTGTTCTATTAAAATACTTAGCTGTAGTTAAGTAAGATAATTGAATTCTCAAAGTACTAGATTCAAATTATCTAAATTAAAAAAACGTTATTAAACTGGTTTTAACTATAAAAATTATTAAGTTTTATTTTTAGAAGCAGAGAACTATAAATTGATAAATTCATATGCATGAATTTAGCCATCGCGACATAGCATAAACCGAAGGTCCAATTTTCACTCCTTCTTCAGAGTAAATCTGACTGTATTTCAGCAATTACATGTAGAAAGTTGGCTTCTAAGTGCAGCGTGAATTCATTCATGATCCAATCAATATCAAAACAACCGGGAACTATCAAATCGGCTGTCACAGAAAACAGTGTTGCCATTTTTGTGTTCTTTGCCTCTAAAAAAACATCCTTTATTAAATTTTAACAATTTCTTCCTATTTTTTTTTCCTTTTCTTGGAATTAACTCAAACAATTTTCTAAAGTTATTTAAGTTTGAAAGTCTTTAAAAGTTTTTTTTAAACCTATTAACAAATGTTACTGATTTATATAAAAAACAATAGGTACCTACTTTGTTTGACCCTTGCAAAACGAATAAAAAAAAAGTTAGAAAGTTAGACCTCATCGCCATTCTAAAACAAAAAACGAACAATCAATTTTAAAACCACTTCGGTTTGTATATCATTTACACCGACTTAGAAATAATTAAAAAAAAAAAAGAATACGGGAAGACCATAATATTTTCTTAACATTTAGTTCAAAAGTCGTTGAATTAAAGATATCAGTTCTCCCTTTATATCTATACCTATATTCTCTAACTAATCCCACCAAAATCCTTCTTCACAACTTAACCTAATCGGATTAAAGAGTTTCTTTTTCCGTTATCTTTTCCACAGAAAGAAAACTTCTAAGACTTCTTGTGGGACGTGTTCCTAGGTATACATACCTCGGTGCCACACTGGTATCAACCAACTCCATTTTATTATGTAAGTATACCTAGTACAGACGCCTTTTTATAGATTCCTTGCGCGAACTTAACACCTTGGACTTCAGTAAAAATAAAAACTACCTAAACTTTGTATTTTTTTTATTTTTGTTTTGAGTTTTTCCTTCGGGAAATGTTTGCATTCTATAGCTGTCTGTAATCATATGCGATTTTTCATTCTCAGGTTCAAGAGGTATTTTTTTTCTGTTATTTCTTCTTCTTTTTTTCCTGAAGGAAATTTCCATATCCTTTTTTTTATATGGAATGGTAGGTACCTATGCTTTGTAACATGCGTGTTGATGATGAAGGGAAGGTAGGTAGGTGTGCATTATAGAGGGTGTGTAAACTGACAGACAGGTTCATTGGGATAAGAAAAGCAAGCCTTTTTCGCCTGTGTTGGCTTCAGGAATTTTAAAGAAAATAAAAAAAATGGAAAACATACTAAAAGAAAAGGGTATAAAATGTCTGCAAAAACAAAAGGAATCCTATTAGAAATGGCTGCCGGTGTTTTGTACATGTTTGGAACAAAAGACGTTTGTGTTTTATTTTTTGTATATACGTACGTATACATCTTATGTATACCGTGTTTTTATTTTGTCACACTTTTATTTTTTGAGTTCTGTGAGTGGAAAAGAGATGAAAAATTAAGCTTTTTTTCTAATGAAATTCGTTTTTTTCTTTTTAAATGCTGAAAAACATTCATTTAAATTTACATTTATGTGAGTAAAGGAATTTTAAAAAATTCACTCAGTTACCTACCTGATTTAATCACTTCTTTTTTTGTCAAGTTGCAATGTCGATTTACATAAGATAGCAATAGCAGACATCATTTGTCTTTACTATTTTTTAATTTAAAACCAAAAGTGGGTACCTTATACAGTACTGTGAAAAACCGAAAAACGTAAACTTTAAATAGAAAAACATCATTTTAAACAATGGCAACAAAATATTATCCTATACCTTTTCTAAAGCCAGATAATACTGTTTTTAAATTGTTTTAGTTAATGGTTTTTGAAAAATTAATTTTTAAACTCCAAATTTTGTTCAAATTTTGTTCAAATTTTGTTTTTTTTTTTTCTAAATTTTACATTATTAATAATTATTTTTGGTTTTTAATCCTCAATTTTTCCAATTTTTAGTAAAACTTAACGAAATCAGATGCTTTAATGTCTTCTAGATTATTAATAAATTGAAAATAAATAAATTTATGTTCAAAAGCTCAAATTTCAAAATTGGAGCTTTGGCTTTAGAGCACGTTTTACTGTATTTCATTTAGTACTGCATGAGTACCCAACCTACACCATTTAATTAAACAATTTCGACGTTTTTATTGTATTGTATCGTACCGTTTGGTAAATATTTAGTTAATATTAAGACAATTTTGTCGGAAAATAATAAAAATTATATTTTGCGACGCGACGCACGTCTTTCCCTCGCATTGTATTTTTGTATTTTTTCTTATTCTGATGAATACCAACACACAATTGTTTTTGATTTATTTTAAATTATTCACTGTCCATAAATATTCAGAATTGAATGCACTTTTGTATATTTGTTTTGGATTAGATTAAAATCATGCGACAAAATAAAAAATAAAATTGTATTTGATGGCATAGGGAGGGAAAATTTCAACTTTCAACAATAACTTTGACAGGAATTTCGACTTAAATTGGTAAAAATGGATTTATTTATTATATGCTTATCAGAATTGTCAGTTTTGGTAAATCAACGAACAAAAATAGAGTAAGTATGTTAATGAAATACAATTGACGTTTTCAGAAGAATGAGATCTCAGAGATTTTGCTCCATCAAAAAGTGAGCAAGGCAATGCAAGATTTTTTTCGCTCAGCATTTTGATATCAAAGTTGAAATAAGTTGCGGAGGAATCCTGTTCAGATAACTGAGATTGCTGAGATCTCCTAGATCATATTTTCCTGAACATGCCTAATGAAGTTGAAAGACAAGTATTTATGTACCTTGATTGAAAAAAAAAACGAAATGTCACTTTGATCGACAGAGCAATATATGTCCATCTTGTTTTACACTTGGTCAGTTCATATTTCTGAGATCTCAGAGATCTCAGCAATCTCACAAATATAAACAGGATTCCTCGGCCAAATTTCACAGTTTTTGTGTCAAATAATGAGGAAAAAAAATTTTGGATTCGTCTGCTCAATTTTTGTCGGAGGAAAATTAGTAAGGACTCTGAAATACTGACCAACTATGTCAATGACAATGACAAATTGACAATTTTGGGAAGTAAAAACGAACAGAGCTAATGTAAATAGAAATAGCTGTCAATGAACTGTCAACGACATTTTTGTCAAAATTTCGCACTTTTATGCAAAGTCCTCTTAAATTTATTAGACCATTTAATATTTCTAGGTTCGCCTAACTAAAAAAGGAAAATAATGTCAATGTATTAACTAATTATTATTCTCAAAACATAATACATATACATTTTACCATCCGGTTTTCTGATTTTTATTATTGAAAATTAATAAGAGCATTGAATTTTGAAAACAAAAATTGTACTTAATTGCATAAAATTAAAAAAAAAAAAATAGTTTGAAATTTTTTTTCGAGTTTGAAAATTAATTATACAAAAACTATTCACTAACACAACTTAATTTAAAATGAAAATTAAAGAAGAGATTTCTGGCTTTCCTAAAAGGTATAGCATGGCATTGTAAGTTTTACCGTTATTTTTAAATAATTTTTTTCCGTTTTAAGTCAATTTTTTAGAAAATTGCCCCTCCCGCCTAAACGGGGGAAATAAGATTTTTGTGGGTATCAGCGTTTTTCTTATAAACGTTTTTCTTATATAAGGTAAATTAAGCACGTATATTTATGGGAATGTGCAGTGTGTTTTGAATTGTCTTAAGCTTTTTTTAAATGAAATTTTCTTATATCCGTCATCTACCATACCTAAAATCTTCAATGTTTAGCTATGTATATATAATACAAGTTGAATCAAGTCACGATAAGAATTTTAATCTTTATACGGTCGCTTCCCAGTTTATGCATAATTACTTTTTCCTTTATACCTACCTACCTACCTACCTAAATCAAATAAAAAAAAAACAATGTTATATTTCAACCTTTAATTGAAATCACTGCATCTTCTTAACACATCAATAAAATTGGCCAACGGAAACAAAATCTCCTTTGAAAGACCGGAAATCATCAATAAGAACAACATAACAAAGAACAAATAAAGCTTGAATAGAATAGCTAATCAAACAGCTGTAGACAGTTGACGTTGCAGCAACTTAAACAATGAAATATCTCTAAATTCGCATGACACAGGCAACTCTCTTTTTTTACAACTCAAAGTTAATTGCAAACAATAATTACGACGACCGACATGACGCGACGACGCGCTCTTGTTGGCTAAGAACCATTTTCTTTTTTGTCCATATTAGCGCTTCTGTGTGATGTTTAGAAATAACACAGAATACAGGGGGGTAGTTGGTAGGAAGGAGGAATTCTCGAGTGGTATTTTCTTTGATTCCCATCAAAAATTCACATGTACACACGTTTGTCATAAAATAAACGGATAACATTATAACGTATCTGCTCTTAAATCAAAAAAACAAATATTATAAGGTATAAAAAAAATTGATGTGATGTTTCCTTATAAAAAACAATGAACAGCTAGTATAATAAACTCGAAAAAACACACACTATACCTACCTACCCACCGCCAACATGACATGGAAGTTAGGCACATATTATTATGATAGGTATAGATCTAGTGCTAGACGTGCGCTGCGCAATGCCCTCAAGTGCCATGTCTGACGACACACGAGAGATTGAGAGCTCCTGCTGCCGCCCTGGGGCGCCTATTCACATTATGCATCTATTCCTGGAAGTCAGCTTTTCTTCATTGAGAAGAAAAACCTAAAGAACTGCAAGTACTACACATTTACACACATAAGTATGTATGTAGTTATGAAACTATATATTTGTCTTTAGGAATTAGTTGCACGTGCAACAACAACAACCCTTATACCCCTTTCCACAAATTAAACTGGCTATAATCTGCACGTTATGTCAGACACTAATTCCTAACATCTTATCCTGGAATTAATTAAGAAACAGCGCAGAAGAAAATAAAAACAATAACAAAAAAATTCTCGCGAATTACGTGATTTTTCTTTAATTCGCATTGCCAAAAGAGTTCCCAAGTTCCATGCTGCTGCTTTATGTTGTTTTACTCTATACGCTTAACCAACAAACAGCAAAAACAACAAAATGAAAATGATATGACGACTAAAAAGCCAGAAAGGTCAAACACCAGCCATTGAATGCGAATACTTGATGAAAGGAGACAGAAAACACAACACAACACACACTCTCTCATAATTGCCAATGCACAACACGAAGACAAAAATTTATGGAAACACGAAGAACAGAAGCTGGGCTGTAAAGTTTGAGGTGTAGATATATATATTTTTATGCCATGGTAGTTGTAACTTATATATATTTCCAAGGATATGTGGATACGGATACTGTGATCTTTTGTTTTGTTTCATTTCAAGTTTAGTTTTTTAGTTTCATTTCATTTCAAAATTTTCAATTATAAGTTTTCCTGTAAAATCGTCTTTGGGGGAACAACTGCGTAAAGATAAATTGATAGATAGAACAAAAGAAGACTACTGATTATTAAATTCTATCAGTAAAAAATTATAACTTGTTGGTTTTTTTATAATTTCAGCTAAGCGGATTTGCTTCCTATGAGCATTTGGTACCTATATCTATGAAGTTTAAGTGAAACAGAAATTTTCATTTCTATTAAAAAATCAAAAAAGGTTCCATTTTCCCATAAATGCGTTCAGAGTCACAGTACACGTATAAAAGGTAATATCATTAGCGTTTTCATTTTTGTTCAGTTCTGCGCATCTGTCAAAATCGAGGTATTATGGTGGTAAAATGGTGGATTCAGTGCCCCTTTCCTTGTCTAATTTCAATATTTTGTTGTTTCTAATGATGCGCGTTGAGGTCCTGTGGGCACTCGAACAGCCATTTTTAATTTTTTGACATTTCCAACTTTGACAACATGCGCAATATATTACCTTTAATATGTGTACTGTGTTTAGAGTGACATAATATAGGTTCTACATATATCGCAACAAAAATTGTACATGTACCTAGGTACCTACTAAACTACGAATTTTTAAAAAAGATTAAGTGCCAGTTTATTCACAGCTGATCATCTTGAATCAATGATAATTGCAACTGGTAAATCATCGCATGTGCAAGGTAATCAAATTTTGTTTTCAAGGAATCGATAATTTAAGTTGTTAATCATGGAAATCGTTAATCAGCCGATTTTGGTTGATTCCATTTAGTTAGAAGCTGTGAAAGTCATCGTTCAGATTTAACCCATTGTGAACAAAATGGCCCTAAGTATAAATCTAATTAAATCTCGGTTTAGTGGCTAGTGAAAAGGAATTAGGTATATGTATATGTATGTATAAAGTGAAGCGGATTTGATAGTATGTAGGTACTACTTAAAATCGAACAGAACCAAAAGCAATCTGCTTATCTTATGTTTTCAAAGAAAATTAAACTCGATTAGATTGTAGCTCACACCGTACACAAACATTAACATGTACATATGTTATATGTATGTACCCAGATTAACTTGAATATTATAAGTTTACCTTATAAATGTACCAAAATGCAAATGGTGTTTATTTTTTTCTAATGAAATAGATAGGTATGTCAAACGATGAAAAAAATTCAATTTTCCAATGAATTCGTTCAGCGCGAAATGGGTAAAATTAGATTATTTTAAACTATTTGCCCTATGAAAATTTTACAAGATTAATTTCTAATCAAATAGATTAACGAAATAATTTTTTATCGAAAATCTTCCCACATTTGAAGAAGATTAATTTAATCTCGGTTAAGTGATTCGTGTTAACGTAGCATTATCTAAGTGTTAATTAAAATTTATAAACCTATGGTCACAATATTCTTAGGTACTGCTGTATAGTACAATCATTATGGATATAGGAATAAGTGAACTGAGTGAACAAGACAAAATGCTGCATTTTGAAAATAAACGTAACTAGTTAACTGCAGAATTTTTTTTGTATGGATAGCTTTAACTAAATAAGTAAAAGCTTTTGTAAAATATATAAAAAAAATTGTTTACAAAAGGTTTTCAAAGCATCACATACTTATTTCAAAATAATTTGACTGCATTATTTTATTTAGATACATAATATAATATCACAAAATCTTAAAATACAATGGAAAACTGTATAATATATGACAGACATAAACTAGACACAGCTTAAGTATGATGACGACATTTCAACACATAACAAAAAAAAAATTGGCTAAGAGCCATTTTAAAGAAAGCGTTTTATTAATTTGAATTCCTCTTAGATTGTGAAATAATTAATAGGGAATGGCTAGACAGGCTCTATTTATATAACAAAATTTCACACGTCATGTCCTAAATAAATGTTTGAAACAATTATAAGGAGCACCGTTGTGTCGTACATACTTCCTCTTGGAAGAAACTCAAGAGACTTGGAGTTGTTAAGATAATGTAAAAAGGAAGATTTTTTTGAATTACAAAAAAATTTCGTTAGCCTTACTTAACTTAACTTTAAGTACGTCATCTGATTTTTTTTTATAAAAATTAATAATATTGAAAAAAATTGAAAATTGGTTTTTTACGAATGTAAAATTTGCCCTAACATTACAGTAAATAAATTATCCAAAGACTCTACGTAACAAATTTGACAAAAAAAATTGCTTCAACCTACTCGTGCAGTTGACTATCCACAGACAGGTAGTCAAGTATAAAATTAACGCTTTGAGTGCCACAGACATTTAAACTAAAGGAACTTAAATAATGACATTTCAAAATAACTTAAAAATTCCGGTAGTTGTGTTACTTGTTTTTCCCTAAAGACTCCTTAAATCATATTATTGTATTTATATATCATGAAGGATTCCACATTTTACACGGAAACAAAAGGTTTTTTTTGTCTGAAATGAGAGTATTTTCATCTGATAGCTTTTTGACACCAAAAGATTTCCCGTAAATGAGTAAGACCGATTGTTTCATTTTTCGGAAATGAATATGTATTCTGTATTTATAATAATTAAAGCCTGATTAAATATAATTTTTCTTTACAATGGATGTTTATCTGTGTTCCAGCATAACTGTGTGAATGTTTTCAATTGAAGAAAATTTCACTCCCAACATTACAAAAAAAAAAAACTGTCAAATAAATCGTATTTTCTTTTTCATACAAATGATAAATTGCGCATTATGTAAAATATTAATCAGACCATTGCACACAATATGACAACTTTTAAATTTGTCTTTTTATTCATACTTTCTTTATACTGAACAACAAAAAACAAAACAATGCAACGAACTAACATAACCCTTTCAAAAATAAACAACAAAATTATAACACAAATATTTATATACTACTCTCAAAATTGCCAAAACAAAAGAGGTGAAAAACTATATAGACAAGCAAGTTTGAAGATTGTCAGAAAAATAAATGTTTTTAGTTCCCACAACTTTGTTTTACTTCCCACAATAATTGAATAAATAATGAGCCAAGAAATTGGGAATCATGTGTGTTTGTGTGCTACATCCGTTTTCTTCTTCTGCGTATAAATATCTTTCACAAAAAATTATGTATTTAAAACAATACAAACTGAACAAAATAAGGTGAATGACCATAATCTATGTAGTAATAAGTTCGCGGGGTGTGTTTATTGTGTTCGTAAAATAAAATGAACCCTGGGATTTTAATCAAACATGATGATCAGAGTAATGGCTAAGTAAGAATCTTATCAATCTTATTAAAATGCACACATTAATCGAAATAATTTATAACCATATCGCGCTGAACGCATTCATTCGAAATTTTTTGTCATGTTTTGACACAAATGGTTATTGTTATCTCACTGTCACAAGACTGTGTTCACATTGGACTGCCTCCTCCGACTTTTTTTTGACGTGAATCCGGCTTCTATTGTCTAGAATGAGTCAATGAGTCACTCTGACGTTTAGCAGTCGTTAAACAAAACACAAATCTGGCCTCGGGGAAGGACTAAATAGAAATTTTTTATCACAAAATTAATATTTTATAAAAAAAGTAGGTACCTATGTTACCAAATAAAAAAAAATTGTTTCTGTAGTATTTTAGAGGCAAGGAATGTCAAAAACATCCAAACATCAAAAAATCCTACCATTATGGGCCATTTCTTTTTTTCGCCATGAATTGGAGTTGAGAAAAAGTACAGAGACGTCACAAAAAGTCGGCGGAGGCAGTCCAATGTCAACAGCGTCCGGCATAAAAAAATGAAACACTTGGTCAGTTTATATTTCAGAGTCCTCACTAATTTTCCTCCGACAAAAATTGAGCAGACGAATCCAAAATTTTTTTTCCTCAGTATTTGACACAAAAATTGAGAAATTTGGAAGCGGAATCCTGTTTATATTTGTGAAATTGCTGAGATCTCTGAGATCTCAGAAATATAAACTGACAAACTATTTGTATTTTGAAAGGCGCTGTCATAGTTAATGTAATTGTTAATCTTTTTGTGTGTTGGAAACGCTACGCAGATTTATTTAATCCAAACTAGATTAGGTAAAACATATAGCATTAGAAACAACAACAAAAAATATTTACTTATATTGTTATGAAATTGAAGAGCCATTTAATGTTAGACAAAGTTTAGAAAGACGACTTTATCAATTGGAATTAAATGAGCAATTACTTGCAACCTAGTTGTACATTTATAAATATTTTTGTTTATTAAAAGCTCACAAACAAAATCGAATGTAATATTTTATTAATAGAATCAAGCATTTGCTTAGACACTACATAATACATATCAATTTATAGATTCATATGACACATTTTCCTATCAGCATCATTCAACTTATAACTATTAAATTAGCAATCAATAAAGTGATTAATTATTTAACGCTTACAACAAATAATGAACTTTCATATATACCTTCCTATATTCTTTTTAAACAAACAGCAATAATAATAATAAATAATTATCAGTTGGGGTGTTTTTTTTTTTGTTTATGTGTATTTTATTTGAGCCTCTTGCTGACTTCTGGATTTTAATTTGTTTTCATCTCGCGATTTGTGAATTGAATGCGATTGCCTTTGTCCATCAATAACTTATAAACCACATTCAAAATGAAAGTGTTCGCTCTTGGGTTTGTTGGGATTTTTTCGTGCGTGGTACAGTGGGGCATCATTTATATCAAAATTGGAATAAATTCAAAAACAGATTTATAGTAAAATAAATTAAATCAAAATTAAATAAAATAAAATTTAATTAAAGTTTGTATAAAATTTTAAGTTAATTTAATGAACATAAATTGAGAATAAAGAAATTTTAACACATAATTTGTATGTAAGTATGTTTAACTATGTACATTGTACAATAAACAATTATTTAAATTAAAAACTTATTTGCTCTCAATAAATCCGAAAAAAATACTGTTAGTCATGATTTGGTGGATGCTTAAGTTAATGCTAAAGTTTTTGTGGTTTTCGTCTACCGTTTGTGTCGATCTGTGAATCTTAACGGTTGAACGCATTCGGTTCCAATTTGGTACAAACTCATTTGTATGTGAAATTCTTTTGATATGACCGACAAACTCAACAAAGGCTGATGGGGGAAGAAGGTCATATCACAAAAAATTTTAACAACATGACTTGGCATTCTATTTTGCTTAAATTCCAAGGCATAAACAAACAAATTTGGCATTTTTCCTCTTTTATAAAAAAAAAATCTATATACATATTTTGATTCCTTCTAATGGAAAAAAAAAAATGTGTGAACAAAAAATATTAAAATATTAAAATTGTGAATAGGTCTAAATCTCAAAGTTTATACCTATATTATATTTCCATTTTTGAACCTCATTTGCACCAATGTGCGTCTCGTTGTCGCGTACTATAATATCCCTCCATTCTGTTTTAATTTACAATAGCATGAATAATTGCCATTGGAAAATAAACATCATTCGAATAAAATGGATTACACCTCGGGGAGCGAAGAATAACGAGGGTCGTAAAATATGGAACGCGTATAATTTTTGACATCATCATCCAAAATCATTAATTTTTTTTTACGGGGGGCTTGGCTCGGTAGCAGCCGTATACTGGACGATGACATTTGGAGTTAAAAAGGAAATTAAAAATAAACAAAAAAAATTACGAGATTTGTTCTCAGTATACTTGTACTACAAGGGGTGGTATAATTTTCACAACAATAGGGTACCTTTGATGTTTTTAATGAATAAAATAAGCTTTATGACAAAAAAAAAAAAAACATTTAATCACCAATGGAGGGTGGGAGGTTTAGAAAACAATCTTTTTAAAATCACGCTTTAGGTGTTTCTTTTGTAATAGCTTTAAAAAAAATCAGCACATGTTAGTTGAACAACGCTAATAGTGGTGCAATTGCATTTAGCATTCTGGTAGACATTGTAACAAGTTGGTGTTTAATGTATTATTGCATTTATCGATTTTGGGTTCGCGGTTGGGGTTGTAAATACTTGTTGCAGGTCAGTGCGATATTAATTTCTGTTAGCTAGAAAATTAAGTTTAATTAAGTTGAAGTCTTTTTCTTTATAGACCAAGAGTCTTAAGTTTATTTTTAGATGTAAAAAAAAAACTCAATGGTGTAATAAACTTCAGCTGAACATGCCTAAAAAAGTGAAAGTTCGTGCAAACAAGTAAGCAAACATACCATTTTCACATTTTTAATTGTCAAAGTGACATTTGGAGTTAGTATGATACTAACAACTTACAATATGCATTTAGTTATTTTAACTTTAGTAAAATGTTAAAATGATAGCACGATGCTAATTCCTTTAAAATTTGAAAAATCCTGTTTTTAACCTTGTATCATACTAAAGGTGCATTAACATCGTCTTAAATGTCTGAAATGTTTCACCAGTTAAAAAAAAAAAGATCAACTTTTCACTGATATTATAATTTTCTTAAAATTGCAGCATCATCTCAATTATGATCAAAACTTTTATCAATTAAGTTATAAAATATCAAATATCAGTATTTATCGATAGTCAATACAATTAACAATAATTATTGACAACAACCATATATCTATGTAAAACCTGCTTTTGTTCGACTTGACAACAGTAAACTGTGAATAAACAGATTTTTAGTACAAATTTCTATAAATCGGTGAGCAAAAGATTTCTTAATTTTTAGGAATAATCACTTATTTTGCCTATTTATTTTGCTAAACTCACTTTGAAAAAACAAACATTTTGACAAGAGTAAAATGTGTGGAAGCAAAAATCTGAATTTACAAAATTTAGTTCAGCAAATATCAGGTAAAATTGACCAGAAAATTACCAATTATCTGATTGTTATTTTTCATTATCATCATTATATTGAATTTTTAACAAGTTCATAATTTTAATTTAACACCGGCCGTGTTGAAACAACACAAAATAATTATAAAATCTACATGACTTCTTGTAACCTTAACAATTCCTTAAATAAATAATCTTGTTAAATCAATCTAGATAAATTTACTTGACGTACTTTTAAATTGTTAGCTTTTCCCAGTGAGACTCAAGATTTAATTAAAACAGATTGAGAATCAAAGAAGAATTAACATGATGAGCTGCAATTTTAACAATCCCCACCTGTGTAGTTTAAACCTTACTCAATTTCATATTAAACCTGTGTTTGTATTAAGCTTCCATGACAATAAGGCTGAATCAACATGGGATAATGTAATTTGAATTCCCCTGTGAATGCTTTAAATGAATTTTATTTAAAAGCTTCTATTGACAGTAAAAGGAGCTTTTCTTCTTGGCGATTTTCATACATGTCGAACATTAAGAATTGAAAAACTTTATCTTAATGTTAAAATAAAATTCTTCAAGAAAAAAATAATAAGTCGCGCCATTTGTTGAGCAAAGACCTGGGACCTATTTCACCAAACAATTTTAAACAATTTACATTGAAAATATTTGGGCGATATTTCCAACTTAAGAAAATGGAAACAACTTTCGAGATAATTTTTCTTTAAAAAAGAAAGTGTATCTAGTTTGAAATTTTTCATTTAATATTTCTGATCATTTTATTATTTAGTACAATAACAAAAATAAAAGAAAAACTAATTAATTAACCCAATAACAATAATTATACGAATGTCAGAAGAACTTTAAGAATTTCAAAAAGAACATAAAATTTTATTTGCAGTTCTTAAATGACTTTATTTTTATTTTTCCTTTGAAATTCTCATAATAAAAATAGATCATAAAAAATATAAAATAAAAAGGATTAATTTGCTCACAAACATAATATAAAAGTTCTCTCCATTCTTTTGTCCTTTGAACCTCACACAGTGTCAGTGTCAGCCTGAAATAATTTCCTTCACAGCAAATAAGCTTTCGCCCATCGCCGCGCCACTACCGCCGCTACCGTATGTTTCTAACAGATAAGCCATTTGGTTTACATAGCCCTCTATAGAGTTACCCAACTTAGCCGCAACCTCTTGCAAAAGTTATGCACAAAAGTCAATTTTCGAAATAGGATTTTTCTTCTTTTTTTTCATTCGTCTATGAAGAGAGTTAAGCAAAAGGACTATCTATATACTCATATACCCAATAAGATAAGAATATATTCTGTAGGTAAACTTAGTTCTGAGTTGCTGTTCCTGACACTGAAGACTATTTTTATAGCCAATTTAATAGATGAACAGATGATACCCCTTTTGGATGTGGCCACTATTTGACACGATGATGATGATGAGGATGGTGATGATGCAGGGATTATGACGAGAGTAAAGAAAATTGAGGACAAACTCTTCGTTTATCTGAAGGTATATATCTATGTGTTTGACTTGGTTGAGGTGGGATGGTGTTATTGTTGGGATATATGGAGATGGCAATGGATCATGGTCGGCATTTTATTTGTTATCATCATCGTCTACCCTTTTTATCATCTCGTCATGATGTTTACCCACAAAACACAAAGCAGCTCTCTCAAAGAATGTCAACATTGATAGTTGAAGTGCAACTAAAAGAGTTTTTTTTTTTCCTTTCTTTTTTTGTTTTTGCAATAAAATCCAATCGAACAAAGTTTTCAAAGTATGTAAATATGTCTACCTATCTTAAAGGAGCCTACCATATCACTATTTTCTAGCCTATAGCCTTTATGTAGGCATACGGGTTTGTCTGTCTGGTCAGCCAACCCGTAGATCTTTGCATGTAATGAACTATATACATATATATGAATGAATTGTGAACAGACGACAAATTTCTTAGTATGGTAAATTCCATAAATGAACTGATGGACATTTGCATATTAATTTTATTTTTTTTAGAATTGGGAATCGAGTCTCTTCTGAGGGGTGACGATGCGATAAATATCAGAGGCGATTGGCGGCCATAAGCGATACAAAAAAAAAACTTCATAACACAATTCGAGATTACTCTTAATTTGGGTTGATTTTGACACAATTCAGAGTTGTTGTCAACTCTCCCAGAAAACAAAACAAAATTTGTATAAATTTAATGTTTTCTTGGAATTAAAAACTTTTGTTTGTAATAAGGGTGACCGTTTTGATGAGAAAGTTTAATTTTGTACACACGCAGCAAAAAAATAGAAAAAATTAAAAACTTCATTTTTATTTGCAAATCTAAAACGAAAGGAAAACCAAACTTTTTATTATATAAGATTCTGCTATGATGATCTGATTGTGGTTAAAGTTGAACAATACAATTTGCATAAGATTTAAGTCATGTTGTTTAATCAAATATGAAAATGATTGATGATTTATCTTTGGAATATTAAATAATTACGTTAAAATTATGTAAGATTTAAAGGTCAGTTTAATTGATTTTAAATGACCTTCAGATCCTATATACATATAGTATATACATACATAAAGAAAAACGTGGTTTTAAAATATTTTCTTTGTTGTTAAAAAATAAAACCAACCGTCAAGTAACAAATTGTTAAATATTGGTAACTTTATACAAAGATTGCTTTAGGAAGAAATGGGAGAATGAAGAATTTTATTTGCAAGAAGAAGCTATGCATTAAAAACGATAAGTGGTAATTTAAATATCAGATTAGTGGTTATTTTTTAGATAAAGTGTAAATGGGTTCCTTTATATTACTCTGTATAAGTATATCTTGATTATTAAATCGACTCTTAATCAAGTAATGAAAAAAAAATCTTTTCGAATGAATTATCAAAAATGTATTTCTCGAAATTTGGATTTCGAAATTTTTGCTTTTAATATTTCAATTATTTTGAGGTTTATTT
The DNA here is from genome assembly GCA_929447395.1 of Epistrophe grossulariae. NCBI lineage: Eukaryota > Metazoa > Arthropoda > Insecta > Diptera > Syrphidae > Epistrophe > Epistrophe grossulariae. The sequence continues at coordinate 132,091,007 of OV839568.1, read as the reverse complement.
AATGTTTGTAATTTTTTTGAGTGCAATAGCAGCGCTGCCACCCTATAGATGAGTGAGCGCAGTATATATCAGAAAAAGCACAGTAGATTGCAATATACCGCAGTATAGATCTTACAATATACAAAAACAAAAATTCAATTCATTCATTAATTTAACAATTACTTCAAAAACGAAATCCGATGAAAAATAAAAATTAAAAAAAAAAAAACAAATTTCTTAATTGACAAAAAAATCATATTTCATTTGGAAAATTCATATGTACATACATAATAAATATTTTGGCCTTACTTTCTTTTGTATTCGCCATTAACGAATTAATTAATTTAATTAATGAAATTCATTGAAAAACTTAATAATACCTGTGGCCTATTGCACCAACTTACAAAGTTGTGATTACATGCATTTTTTAACAATTTGTTAAAAAAACCAGATTTTGTCTTTTGTAATTTCTTTTTCAAAACAAATTTGTACTTGTGAATTACAAGTCACAAATTTATTGACAAATAGATCTTTTCGTTGCACAAACAAAAATTTGTGATTGTTAATTACAGGGAAAAATTTGTGAAAATTGTGTTTTTTTTTGTAGGTTTCTGCTGCACTATAATAAAAACGATCACAAATTTGTTTCAGTTTGTAAAACAGGTTAAACATTGTTTGTAAATTTTTCTACAAGTTCTATTTTCTCATAAATTTAAAACGTTTTTACGTAAACGATAAAATTATCTCTTAAGTTTTTCGACTTGAAATGACCTCAGGAACTCATGGTTTTCTTCTGTGGCGGTGATTTCGGGACACCCTGTATATATGTAAAAGTTTTACGCTATTTAATATATTTTGGGATGACAATACCTATCTCTACGATAATTTTCCATTCAATTACTTTTTTCTCATGGGTCAAAATATCAGAAAATTTTCCAAAAAAAACTTCTTACTTATCCCTGCAAAAAAAAATTTCTGGGTACCTAGGTACTACCTATTCAACAATTATCAACAAAATTGTGAATAAAATTTGTAGCTTACAATATGTAAGTAAATTGTAAACTGGTGCAATATAGGCAACTCGTGAATGGATGCGTTTAGAGCTCACTTTGGATAACGATCAAAATTCTTAAAAGAGGAGTAGATTCGTTTTGCTGCGCAGTAGATTTTCTTCAGTAGATCTACTGCTTAAGGAGTAGGGTGACAGCACTGAATAGAAGGGGTAACCAGGGCAGCTATAGTCTCCATTAACTTCAAATTGACACCGCATTTAGTACAAAATCTGTTTTTAGCATTCAGCATTTACCACATTTACCATTTTAGGTTAAAATTGGTTAAAATTGGCAGTTTTGGGAAGTAAAGAAACAGACCTATTGAAAAGAAAATATTTGCATATGCTCAGCGAATGATCCATGGGTTCACAAATTTTTTAATCTTCAATATGAAAAAAGTAATGCTTGACTCACAATGCGGCGTGAAAACGAGACGTCGTCGACGTGGCGATATATCTCTTCCCAGTTTTCCTCTCTTAATGACAAACCTAGAAGAAAGAAAATATTACATAATAAAGATTTTCTCGTCGTGACGTCGCGTCTTTTTTTCATTTTCTTTTTTTTGAAATAATGACGCGACGCAACGAGGAAGGAGAAATGCTTTATTATGCATTATTTTAGTGTTTTAATGTTTAAAGTTTTATTGGAAAGAGAGAAAGAATGTGAAGAGATCTCGTCACGTCTTTCTTTCTCGTTACATTTTGAATGAAGCCTAAGTTCGTTTCTTGCCGCCAGATTCGATAATCGGGGTGAAAAATCACTTTTTTGCACCAACGTTCCTTTTTTCAAGGTCACGGAAACGATGATCAATCAGAAAGCTTAAGAAATATCTTGAAGAATGAAAGCTTCTTCATGACTGTGAGTATGGCTTTCGGATATATATATAGCACTGGTTATTTGATGTCAAATCTCACTGATGACTTCAACCTTAGATTTCCATATTATTCATTTCCAGATGCATATCCCTGATGTTCTTCTGTTTACATGGATCAGCCATGTTTGACAACATGGTTTGACAACCATTGATTGATCATTTACACACAAGATACAACCGCCTGATAAAAAAAAAAAAAATATTTTGAAAACTTATTCCATTAAGCAATGTTGTCAAATATGTTGATCCATGTTAACCCCCCTAACAAATTCCGATCGAAACAGCATCTTTAAAATGGAGTATATAAATAATCGTGTGGAATTTAATAGGTACTTTCAAAACCATTTCTACTATTTTTTCTTGTAATTGATTTGCATTAAATCAAAAATAACATTTCACTAGATTCGTAAAATTTTTAAAATTCTTCAATAAACTCTTACAATATTCTGATATTTGTTCAACATAATATGGTCTACGATTATTGAGATGTTATCAGTTTTACGATAATTCCCATATAAATGCAATCGGGTAAGTAGTTTGTTACAAAATAGTCAAATATAAGAGAAGTAGGCGTGGCAGTAGTAGCAGAGTTTCAAAAGAAAAAGAACAGTTATTTAAACATATGTCGCGAATAAATAAATTAAACTCTTTATATTTGTCCCCGAAAGGGCTACATATTTTAATTTGTTTTTATTTCCTTTTATTTTATTTTATTTCATTTTATTTTATTTTATTTCAGAAAACTAAAATGTTTTTTCTTCGTGATTTGATAGTTTCGTACAAATCATATTTTTTATTCTGTGGCAGCTTCTTCTTCCAATAAGTTTTACAGCTTCTAAGTACCTTCCATCTTTTCTTCTGTCGTCATCGCCAAATGCCATACATTGAAAGTTGAAATCGAGAAATAAATAGAAACTTATAAAAAACTTAAGGGAAATTAGAGTCAATAGGTCTTAATTACATTGCTAAATAAGGATATACATAATTCAGATAAAGGAAAAATGGTAGTTGGTCGATTTCCAAAAAATACAAAACAAAAAATACTTCAAAACCAATTTTAAGCTTTTTAGAGACATTGAATAAGAATACAATTTAAATATACAAAAAGAAGGCGTGACAGTGGGCGAAAAAATTATAAATGACATGCGGTCAGTTTAAGAGAGCTTGGGTACAAAATATTTGCTTTCTAATTAAGCCTTCTCTATAGATAATAAATAAATAGAAAATCTAAATATAATAACAGCAGGCGTGGTAGTGGGCGGCTTTTACTCAAACACTTTCTAAACCTTCCTCACGTCAATACCAAGTTTTGATAAATTTTCTGAAATCGGTTTACTGAAATTGGTTCTTTTGGAAAACCAGGATCTTGCGATTTACAACTCAACCATTCCGTCCACTGTAACGTTCGGACTATAATCATTTTTGAAGAAATATACATGGCCAATGATTCCAAAGCACACCACACGGTAACATTTTCTGGATGTAATTATTTTTCGACAATAGCTTGTGCTCCAAATGCGTCAATTCTGTTTATTGACACAGTAATTTAACAAAAAGTATTATTCTTTAGTGAACTAAATTTTCAAGTGAATTCCCCGATAAGTTTCTCGATTTGAAACCCGTTTTTTAAAATAAACTTGAAAAATTCACAAAAGTTGCTCTGGCGTGATGAATTGCCAAATCAAACTTACCTTCAAACAATCAAGAATTGTCAAATCAGCTGTCATAGAAAGCAGTGTTGCCAATTTAAAGATCTCTGCCTTAAAAAAACAACCTAAAATATTTTTGACAAATATTTCAGATTCATTCGTTTCGCAAATTTCAAAATGTAGATATTAACTTGAATATAGTGAAAAACGCGAAATATTCTGAATCCAAAAAAACAAAAATTGATACACAAGTTGATCCAGCAATGTACAGGCTTTATAAGTACACACATTTAAAACATTCTTGTTAAGATTTGTTTTTATATAACACCAAATTCTATTTAAAAAGAAAAGTGCTTTAATGATATTATTATATTCTATTTTCCTTGTGTATTTCTTTGAATTGAAAACAAAAAAATAAACTCCCTTTATGATTTTTTCACTATACTCGTAAATAAACACCATAATAGTTCCCACTTTGTGGCCAAAGCTTATTTTAATTACTTATGAATCTTGAGTGATTATATTCACCACACCATACCCTACTGTACCATACCATGCCATGGGCTCTCCATTTCAACGCAACAACCTGAAACTTTATGATGTGATATTACTTATGTATGTCGACAATTCCGACTTTGGCTGTTCGTTCCAAACTCTAAATTCATTTTAAATCGGTCATAACGATCGGATTACCGTGAACGGAATAACATAAAATCGTCACTTAAGGTCTTTCTCTCAAGCAGCATTTTCTGCAAAAGTGGCAGAATACCGGTTCGACATAAAACTAAAAAAAAAAAACATACAAACAAACGAAACAACTAAACAAGCACCACCCAAAGCCAAACAAACGCCTTTCGACGCGTCATTGCATTGCGGATTAAGTGCTGCTGTCGTCTACCTACTTCAAGTTGTGGACAAACTTAAACAAAAAGTTGATGGCTCAGATACTTTTTTTTGTATGAAAAAAAAAAAAAATGATCGTTGACAAAAGTAGTTTTTGCCATAAAAAGTCATACACACTGTATATATATGAATGTGTGTATATGTATAAGGAAAGACAGGGAGAAAGAAAAAGAGACTTTGAAACAACGGCCTTGATACCAACGACAGTTGTCATTTGATACAAGCTTGCTGATATTTTAGCAGCGCGTTCACCTGACGTGATCAAGTGTGTATGACTTGAATTGGATTTGTTTTTGTTATTTTATTTGATTTTCGCTTCTTTAGTGACAATTTTGTTGTTTTTTTTTTTTGTTTTACTGCCGCCGGATAAAGAAATAAAAATTTCACCTTTAGATTTTATTTATGCTGATGGTTTGGTTTGAAGTCGTAGGTGGAGAAATTCTTTACTGGAATTTTTGTATATTGTTCGTTATTCAGGTTGGCAAAGTCGTTGAGGAATTTTCATATAAACCGCATGCTGATAGGAATATTGAAAAAGAATTCAGAATGACTCACATTCCGTATAACTGTTCTGAACAAATATGTGAGTATGTAGGTATATCAACTAGAAGTTTGAAAGAATCTAATGTCTGTGTCCGTCCACGTTAGTTAAAGCAGATATGTATCTAACATTTCATTAATTAATTATTAAAGACAAATAAAATCGAAACTCAATGAATAAGTTTTAATTTTTGCATTGAGACATTAAACGTAAATTATACATTGTCTAATGGAATCAATGACGTTTTTTGTATATGACAGGTTTGTATATCTACAATAACTGTGTAAATGACAGATGTTGCTTTATTTAATTGGAAGGTTTATTTCACTTTGTATTTCATTATTACAATTGCCAGGCAATATTATATATAGTCTTTATAAATAGAACACCATCTGTTATACGGCAATTAAGTAAATAACTTGTGCAATATAATATTAGGTCACGTATTTTTAGACACTTAAATTAATAATAATGTTGAAATATATCGTCTATACATAGAATTTAATATGCCACATCATAATCAAATAAGCAAAACTTTTCCAGATAATATAATAATTGCTTTATTTATTTTGTTATACAAATATGTATATAAAAGATAGGAACTATTAATGAAAGTGCTAAGTTATGTTTTCGTTTTACTTTTAAGTTGAATTTGACAGAAGTGAGCTATATATATACATTCTGGAAAATACCTTTCTTTATTGGATGTTTAAATGAGAGAGTGAGGAATTGGGTTCAGAAACTGTGTAGGCTTTCACGTCTGTGAAGTTGACGTAACAATTTTCTGTTTTAGACCAATGGGACTAAGTAAAGGAAGTTAGTAAATTAGAAAAATGTGCACTATACTTGATCAAACCAAAATTTCCCAAAGGGAGGTCAATTTGGAGTGTAAAAATTAAAAATTCGCAAAATAGAACTGGCAGAATGGAGAGCAATATTTGGTATCTGGCATACATTTGTATGTACAATGTACATATTTATGTTCCACCGGGCAACAGAATTTCGGATTTCTATTAATCCGGAAGTTCACAGTATCACATATTTCAAAACCAGGCACGCTATAAATTTACCGTTAGAATTAAAACTAGCAGTTTTTTGAATTTGCTATTACTGCAAGTAAGATTCAAAATTTACATTTTTTTTAATTTCAAGCATAGACTAAGTCTTAATTTAAATTTTGAAGTCCTAATAAAAAAAAATCATACTGAAGTTCGCCAAAACAACGACTTGATGAACTGAAAAATTCTAGAATTAAAATACAAAAAAATACTACATGACAATTCTTCACAGATGTCCAGATTTCGAAGCAATTAGCGAAGTTTTGTGATAAAACCGTGACAGAATATCGCCACTACAGAATACATGATAAAGAAAAGGGACAACAAATAGTTAAAATGAACGAGGAAGGTTGCCATTATGTCACTTTTTGAAAGAATAATTTGTGAAAGTTTTTAGTATAAGAAAAACTCAAATACGCTGCTGATGAGTTCTAACTTCAGGAATTTTCTGCGTTCTGTAAAATAAATTTATTGCTTATTCGAATCAAAATTGTTCTTTTAATTTCGAAATTAAAATTTCTTAGTAACATATAAAGTTTCCCTAATAAAATTTCTTTTTATTTAAATTTGGGTTTTGGTAAGTTTGGCTAAAAAATAAAATTCTCTGGTAGTTAGGTAATTGCAGCCGAGTTCCGAATTGATATTGAACCCCTTCAACGACTTTAACAGATCTTTTATTTCAATTTTAATTTATTATAGAAATTTTTAAACCGTGAAGCACGCTTGTTTTTGTGCATTTTCCTTTTAATAAGAACTGTTTTTACTACCAAGTAACTTTTTTTCAACCTTTACTATTTTGAAAAAATGGGGGTTGAGACAAACAAAAATTAATGAAGGTTATTTCTTTAAATTTGAATAATGCTTTGAATATATCTCTTTGAACTCATCTATCTGACCTTCTTAAAGTAGGTACCTAAATAATTTAAAATTAAATAACCCTGTCTTTCTTCTTTCTTTCATTTTTTATTGCTTCTCTGTACTACGTTTTAACTGGGGCAAATGAGTTTATTTCGTTGAAAATTTCCAAATTTGATTCCAAATCATGTCATTTCCCAAACAAATTCACATTTCGAAATGAGATAATTTCAACCAAATTTGCACGAAAATTGGTTGAAAATTAGGTACGTAAAAATCTTATGAACACACCCAAGTTAAATTCAAAGTGAAAACCATTGAAAATGTAAAGGAAACAACACAATGAAATTATCTGTCAAACGAAGTAAGCAAATTTGCAATGAAAACACTTGCCGTAATTTATGAAATTACTTCATTTTGGCTCTGGTGAAAATGCAATATTAAACTACATATTTAAAACAGACAAGCAAATGCAAAAAATACAGTAGTTGAAAAAATTTGCTGGAAGTTAGTATTAAATGGCTTGCAAAGCTATGCGAACACACCCTTGTGGAATCCATTCAAAATGGCTTCCATTGAAATGTCAAAGTTCGATGTATAAAAACAAAAAAGGAAACAATCACTTGTTTGATTGACCTCCAAATGAAATTCAAAATAAAATAAAATAAAATATATTTTTTAAATAAAATAAAATAAAATAAAATAAGATAAAATAAAATAATATAAAATAAAATAAAATAAAGAAGCTGTCATGAAAATACTTAATTTGAGATTAAGCCACTTTTACTGCAATTTTTGCAAATTCCATTACATGATCTGCAATGAAAGCGTATATGTATATAGTAGGACATATATAAAGACGTGTGAAACTGATTAACAAAATGATTTTTCTTTTAGGAATTTAAAACCGAATTCGGAGAAGCTGAAAACTTTCCATAGTCCCTCAGGTTATAATTCTTCTTAGCCGCCAATTATCAGCCGTGTTTTTGTGACAATTATATTTTGCGTAGGTAAAGAGTGCGGAACAAATTGAGTTATAAGGCTGCTTTTGTATGTGAGTTCCAATTTATACCAAAGTTTGTATATTCATCGAAAATCATATTTTATTGGAGGGCAAAAGTTAAAATAATTGGCAGTAATTTATTGTTGTTGCATAACGAGTTAGATTAAAAGAAGATGAGTTGGGAAGTCTCTCGAAAACACGGCCGGTAAGACAATCTCCATTTCGGAGTTGATGTTACTTTGCAGTCGCTCATGAGTTTTGTAACCATTATTTATATTTTTAGGTCACGACTTTAATCTGTATTTCTTATTATTTACCAAGGCATTTATTATTCTACTATAAGGACTTTGTTTTCAATCCTCATCCTGACTTCTATATACAAACTTAAATGACACGATAATATTATTTTGTTTTTAATCAAAAAAATTCCCTTTTGTTGACGAAAAGACATGGCGCCATTCCACAATAAAATGAAACCCTCTCTTACTCAAAGAATATGTCATTAAGATGAAGATAAATTTGTTTTGATATTGCTGTCGGAAATTTTGAATTTTTCTATATACACAAAATGAAAGATGCTCGATACTTTTCCCCAAATGAGTAATTTAATGATATAGTAGTAAACAAACTTATATATATACTTTCTTCATATAAATAGGTCAAACTCTGCTGACATCGCAGTAGTAAAAGTGTTGGCAAACACCATCAATTGACTTGACATTTTCTTTTGGGAAAACAAAAAGAAATAAACTACTTTATTCCTGGTTTGTCGAATTTTGAAGCAGTAAAAATCCTTTTTGAGTATAAACAAGATTGTTAACTCACCCTCATTATACTATATATTATACTATATATACATATATCTACTCTCTCTATATACATATATCTACTTATCGAATTTGCTGAGCTCGTGTTATATGAGTACCAAATTGATATTTTAAAATTTATGAATGTCCTTGAAGAAATAAAAAGTATGTCTTCGTTTTTGAATGCTTTTTTATAGCTATTTTGTTAGACAATTCAGTTTTGAGCAACTTGCTCAGTTACACGTCGTTAGACGTGTGACTTTGGTTTTATTTATAACACATATCGATTAAGATGCCTCACATCCACTTGTACATCCTACAGCCACCTACTTTGACATTCAACTCAATTGAGGTAGAACAAATCCGGAATTTCTCATCATCAAAGAACAAGAGTTCATGCCATAAATGTACATATTATGTATGTACGTAGTATGTACTTAAAATCGTATAACGAAGACGTTTGAAGTAGGCTTATACTCAAAGGGATATGCTTACGAGCACAGTTAGACGGCATCAGCATGAATATAAATATGCTCTTAGATTTCTAAAACGTCTTGTGCACAAGAATGTCATAATTTTCAGAAAAAAAAAATAGTTTTCTTAATGACTTGGAAAAGTTGCACATCCATCATGTGATAAACATTCATAAATTCATAATCAAACACTCGATTTTTAAAAGGTATTTTGTTTGTAAAGGCAAATGTTTTCTTTTTTATAGCAAGGTTACGATTTTAATTATTAATTTGATTTTGCCCCCTTTTTTGTTTAATAAATTTAAAACCTCTTAGATTTTGTTTACACCGAAGAAATATTGCTTAAACTACGTAATATAGTTTTAATTACTTATAGCCAGCAGATTTGATTTTTTACTCAAAACGTAGTAGAACAAGTGCAAATGTAGTTAAGTGGCAAGACTGGTCATTTGACAAACAAATTTTACTTCTGTCGTTTTGGATTGGATGTTGGGACTGTTCTACACTTTTTTAATTGATTGGATTTGAATTCCCGAATTTACACCCACTACCGAAGTTTGCCATATAACAAAATGTACTCCGAACGTCCAATCGAAAACGTTTAGTTGGATGTATTAATTTTCAAATACTAAAATTGGGTTGTTAAAGCGGAAATTCAAAAATCATTACATTTTTAAACTATTATACCATTAACATATTCAATTCGGATGTTCCACAATACGTCAGTGAGAAACAAGAAAAAAGAAAAACAATAGTTTGACAGTTCTTGTTGGAGAGCAAAACAAACACTTTTTCAAAGGATCGACTAGTAAACATTAGCTGTGTTCGAGTACTCTCCGGACTAAAACGGGCAATCTGTCAAATTATGAGGAGTGGGCGTGAAATTCTCTCAAAGAGAAGCGAAATTGTCTCAAAATATATCTATAACATTTTGAACCAAAATATTTGCCAAGTCAACAAAAAGTAAACAAAAGCAAAAAAAGTAAACAAAGCAACAACGGTGAAATTCCCTTCATAACTTCTATTCTTTATTAAATTTCATAATAATAAAATTAAAATGTCCATTAATACAAAGAAAATGAACACTAAATAGCAACATCACGTATTTTGTTTTTGTTTAAGAAATCCCAAATTTGATGAAGAATCATAACTAAAGCAGAACAGAATTAAAAAAAAAATACTGAAACACTTCAAGAAAACAATTCCTTTAAATATTTTACTATAATATATTTTTTTATCGAGAAATTCATTTCTTTTTATTAAAATAATTTAATTTTCTAATATGAATTAGTATAAAAATAAAAAGTTTACTTCTACCAAGACAAACAAAACAAAAAATTAACAACAGCCATTTTGTATTTTTCTTGTTGTTCTGGGGCCTTATTCCGTAAAACAAAAACGATAGAACGATGTCATTTTGGCAATAGCTGTCCCTATCTTTCCTTTCAGATGTGATAGAGATGGGTATTGCCAAAACGATATCGTTCGATCGTTTTCGTTTTCCGTACGAGGCTCCTGTTCTTTGACTTCAAACTGACTTCTGATGACAGAAAACATTTCTCGGGAAAAACTTGCAAGATGGGGAAATAATTTTCTCTCTCGCTCTCTGGACTAAATCTGGTAGAAAATGGTAGTTTCGGACGAGTACGCGAACGAATCTATTATGATTTGTCGTTGAAAGGATATGTAATTATATTTTGTTTGTATTAATTTGTTTTTTTCTCTAGTTAGAATTTCTTTTGTTTTTCTTCTAGAGAACTGTAAAAATCAAGGAAGAGAAAAGACAAAGATAGTTTCTGGAAATACCCAATAACCACGTTTTACCCAGTCGTGCAGTTTTTTTTTGCCAAAGGTGTGTTTGATTTTTTTTTCACAAGAAGTATCAATATTCTGGGCGTGTTCAATTCGAATTTCTTAAAACTTAAACGAGGACTAGAAATGTCAGTATCTGCTAGTTTTTTGAATGGTTGATTAATTTTGACAACTTTTTCAATTCAAAGAATCGCTTAGCTGTGCTGAATTTTTAAAACATATACCGACTGTAATTTTTCGCCATTAATAGGTCTGTTCGCGTACTTGGCCGAAACTGACAGATTTTACCAGATACTTTTTTTTATGTGAACTTTGACAGTCTTTCGGGCTAAAAATGGTAGAAATGGGTAGGTTTGACAAGTAAAGGAACAAAGATAATATCTTCTATTAACACTTTCATACATCAATAGCTATTCATTGTTCAACTGAAGGCAGTAAGTATAGTCTACTAAGGCGTGTTTAAAGAACCGGAAAAATTTGCCTTCAACATAGACTTCCAACTTATCTATTTTGTTATTTTATTAGGTAGGTATCTAATTTAAGTAAAATGTCTATATAAACAAACATCTATCTAACATAGCGCGGCGGTCGGTGTGGTATTGCACAACATCATAATCATCCTCGCCAAAACGAAAGTAAAATCTCTGACAATTGGAGAGTGAAAGTTGTATCTATGTATAATATTGGAGGAAGGAAGGAAGCCCCCAAGTCGGCAACATTTACGTACGCTATCATCCGGGCAGTGTTCTTCACCTGAACAATTAGTTACATGAACAACCAAGGCGAGGCGATTCCGCAAGTCACGTTTTTTGTTTTCGTTTAACTATTTTTCAATTTTTGTTTTTATTACTTTTTAGTATTTTTCTTGTATTGTTTCTTTTTTTTTTGCAATTATTATAATATGCGCTGGCTAATTATTTTCCGTTTTTTTACGAGCTGTTGAGTAGGGGATATAATAGGACTAAGAAACGAGAAGCTGAAGGCAATGGTGCTAAATGAGAAAATGGTTATTTATGATTTTTAGCTTATAGCACAAGGTATGCATTATTCAATTATATGTACATTATGCACAAAGGAGACCAGAAAACGAAACAAAATACACAGCAAAAGCAGAAGAAAAATAAAAAAAAAAAACGAAGAAAAGATTAACAACGGAAATGGGTTAATGCATTTCAGGTGTACAAGGTTCATTAAAATAAGCAAAGCTAATTATAGTTTATCTTTTTTTTTCCTATCGTTGCATAGAAAATTTTTACATAAGATGCAAAAACAAATAAAAACTCTAATGTAAACATAATGATGAAAACTAGTTACATTATTTCCATTAAGGTCAGTTGTGATGATGTATAGGTATGTATACTTCAACAAAAGTGACATTTATATACGACAACAGTTATAGCTTTTATATAGGGTTGTGACCCTTGAAATATAAAAAAAAATTAGATTCACGTAAAATTCTAGAATATTTAATTCGGTAAAGAATTTTTAATAAAGTTTTTTGTTAGCCTGAAACTATGTCCATAATTTCATGTTTTATAGCTACAATTACAAGGCCCATTAGCTAAAACGAAACTTAAATATTTAAGCACTTATGTGACAGTTTGCACGAAGTGTCACACATCAAGCGTTCGAGTTGAACTTTAATATTTAAGTTTCCTATCAGCACGAGTATTACTTAAATAAACTTTAATCAAAGAAATGGTGGTATGGCATATTTTTATACCTAAGCTCTAAAGGGCGAGTATTGGTTTGATTGAACTTCGTACCTGTATAATGACAAGTTTTTGCCAAGAAATCCGCATAACGGATACAGGTATTTGGTGGTTTTTGAGAAAACTGCTAGCTTTTTAATGGATAGACCGATTTTGTTGTAATTTTGCAATCTGGTGTTTTTTAATATTTCAAACAATATTTAAAATTTTTTTAAATAATTTTTTAAACAAAAATAAAATAGGTACAAAATTGATATTTTTTAGTCCTTCTTCTAACCCTTTGAACATTTTTTCCTTAAAATATAGTGGCATTATAGTTGTTACTAAAAGAACAAGTTCGTGCGATCTAGTCGTGCATATTTGTATTCTTGAACTAACCTACACGCTGCAGCTTTTTATCGCAATTGGAATATTTTTTTGTTTTATTATTTTACGTACGGATAATTGTTCCCAAGAGAAAAATCTCTAAAAGAACCCTGTTTCTGAGAATATTAAAATTTTAAAAGAAGCATATTACCCTCACTAAATTGGGAACCCAGTAAAATTATATCTTGAAAAGTATACTATCAGTTATTTCGAAGAAATGCCAGAACAAAAATTTTAGCTTATGATTGTATGATTGTAAAAGTTGTTTCTTAAGAGCAATAGATTTTGGGAAAAACGTGCACACCCATGCCCAGTACTATACCTCAATCTTGATGTGCCTAAGAACTTTTGATTAGGTATAAATTTATAGGTTTCTGTTTAGAAAATGTTTAGAATTTGGAACTAAAGCTCTAATTTTGATGAAGCTTGGTCATTTTGTGTTTCCAATTTTCCTGGGGCTAATAGGTTCTTGCACTTACTGGACCGATTTTTCACCTACACCTTTAGGCACTAAAATTTTTTAATTTTTATTAAATACTAGCTGACCCATGCCACCGCCACCTATTGAACATTTTTAAACGACAACATTTCAATTTTCAAAGAACTGGATTATAAGACAAATGGGTGTGGCAGTAGGCGGATTTAAAAAAAAGGATTACACATGAAATGCTTTTAATTACAAAATTTCAATTTTCTGGTGATGTTTGGTTGGACGGATTTTCAAAAAAAATACTACTACTCATGTCATGGTTTTAGTTCAAGAAAAATTAATTGTAAATTTTTAGCATTGAAAGGACATTATGTTAGGATATAATATTAATTATAAAAAAGTGGGTGTGGTAGTAGGCGGGACAAATAAAACATTCATGGCTAAAGGTTGAAGAGAGCTTATTTACAAAATTTGTAGCTTTCTAAGGAAGTTTAATAATAAAAAAAAACTGAAATATAATAAAAGTAGGTGTGTCAGTGGGCGGATTTTACTCAAACTATTTTTTTTGCCATCTAGCTACACTCATAACATGTCATGGTTTTGGCTCAAGGGAGATTTATTATAATTAAAGATTTTAACGACGTTATGTGAGGATATTATAATTTTAATATAAAGAAGTGGGCGTGACATTAGGTGGATTTTACTTAAACTACTTCATAAACCACCTCGCAGTTAATAGAAACAATTTTTTCAAATTTCATCGAAATTGGTTCAGAAATTTAGAGATTTCGTGTGAGATTGCTTGGGTGGGTAAGCGAATAAATCTATAATGGTATGCCAACCCGTAAGCATGCCACAAGGAACTGTCCATTATAAAAATTTAATTGTTCAAATTGCAGCTCAATCGGATGGTTGATTTAAGAGTTTTTACCTTTTTTTGGTATTTATTGCTCAGCGCCATCTACCGGAAAACTTGAAAATTTTGATTTACGTTAACTTCTCACTTGAAAAGAAATACATTTTGTCAGTTTTAGCAAAATTGGATGGAAAGTTTTATATTTTTTATTTTAAGCTTAAATTTTACTTTAAGTATGTACCTATATCTACCCTCAGAGACCTCAATAACTAGTTCATCTTTGGTCCTTTTTATTTGTTGAAGATTAACAGTGCCTCCTGAAGTGCGGTATGTCTGACCATTTATATATTAAACATTGCTTTTATTTTATCAATGATTTTTCTTTCTTTAGCGTGTCTTTTCCCCCTGCTGTGACCTAGGATGTCATGTCTCCTTAACAATAAGTGTTAACCAGTGGTAGGTAATGCACCCTTATTTGCTATTCAGGTCAAGAGTTAGCCTTTCCTTATTCGCTATCGTTAATATCGAACCTTTTCTCATAAGTGACACAACGAGGTCAAGGGCACTGATGTCGTCATTCGTAATAAAGTATCCACTTTGTTAAATGTCTTTGATCAAAAGACATACAACACGGTTTTCTGTTTTATGGTTGCCGATACTTCTATAAGTTAGTGTGAAAAAAAAACAAAGAAATTTAAAAATATTTCAACAGAAGACAGAAAAACATCACGATGGCCATTAATATTATGATTTCTCCATGACTAATGCATTCTATACCTCCATATATTAATCTACACTATTAACTGATTGATGCATGTCAACCACTCGTAATCATCGATATTTATTTAATTACCTAAAGTACGTGATTAATATTCATCTTAAGCAAGTCTCAAAGCAAAGTATAAGTTTGAAGTCCAAACGTTTCAGATTCTACTGCTTCTGCTGCTGCATTACAAAGTGGCATCGGAATCTTAACTGCATTGGTTGCATATACTGCGTGTGCGTCCTATTTTTAGAAACATCGGCCACACGCCATCAAAACCCATTTAGCTTAATTGCCCACATTAAGGTAATAAGCTATGGCCAGAGCTCAGCGTGTTTGTTGGCAATCCCTTTAAAACCGACATAACAAAGTAACTAGTTAGGTACATACAATGTCCAACGCCATCTATAGTTGCATCAAGGCAATTCCAATGTCATTTATCTACGCCTTTCGCGTTTGGTTTGCGAAAGTGGAAAGTCATCAATCCAACGACGGACGAGCAACTGAACGACGTTCGACGGGTTGCTGGAAAATTGGATTAAAAATAATAAAAAAAGAAAAAGCAAAGAGAGAGAAGAATTTTCCACTATATAATATATGTAGGTAGGCACTCTTGGGAGTTAGATGATGCTGCAGCGAATGGACCATCATTCGTCCGTCTATCGACTGCCGAATGCCGATGACCGATGATGATGATTGCAGTGGATGGCTGAAGTTGGCTATAGAAAACTATTGGCACCTAGGCATATATAAGCAAGGCTATATAGCATCCAAGTTGATGGGATATGCCAATGAACTTGACATTGATAAGGTTTCTTCATTGGCATCGCTGCGCTGCTGATGATGGAGGGGCAAGTCTTCTTATAGCTGTTTTTTTATTTTTATTTTAGTTTTCTTGACAGTTTCTTAACATTTTGCTTCTTCTTTTTCTTTATTCATGCATGAGATGATCAATGTTTGAAGTATTTTCCTTTAATTTTTTTTTTGTTCACCTTTTTTCATTGTTTCTCCACTTTGGTTTGTATCATGAACTTCTCTTGAGGGAGCGTCGTATTTTTTTGTTGTTTTTTTTTGCATTTACATTTTGATTGTATTTGCTATGGCAACATTGTTGTATAACGACGATGATGATGATGATAATACCTGTACATGTCCGCAATCATGAGGACATGTACCTTTTTTGAATAAACTTACAAAAATAAGGATAAAAATGCAGAACATAGTTTTTTTTATTACTAGGCTTTTCGTTAAATGAACCTGTATACTTATCTGCTTAATAAACTAGACACCTTTTCATTTACAATTGTCTGAATGATTCAGAATGCGGATATTTTACGAGTTGTTTAAATAAAAAAAACACAAAAGTACGTTTTTTGCATAGTAAAAAAGATGTAAATTGGAAAGACTATACGAAATGATATAGATCTACTTGGTGACTGGTTAAACAAAAAAATGTTAAACTGATAAAAAAGTCAATAAAAACGCCTTATAGTCTTTTTTATCAATTTAATTTGAGTCTTGTTGGCCGAGCTTCTTTAATAAAAAAATGTTAGATGACAGTTAAAAATTACAATTGAATATTAAGGTCTATTAAGATCTCGAACAATGAATTTGTTTCTGAATATTTAAGAAAAATTTAATGACCTGATTGAATGAAAAAAATTAACAAGATTTGAAATTCTATCCACCCTTAATAATAAACGATGAACAACGGTGAGATAGAACTTACACAGCTGTCAACTTTTAATTCTTAATTTTTGACACTAATAAGGTGAATCGGTGAAACGTCAAAATTTAATCAAAATTCAGAAAATTCTAGTATCTGGAATCAATTCTGGCGAAAAAAGATATTCTCTTTAGAAAGTTCACTGGCTCTACCGTCACCAAACATGAAATAGCCAGGACCTGGACAGAGGAGGTTTCATTGGCGTTGTCCTATGGGATCGTCGCTGATCCAGATGAGGAGCGTTTTAGGAGGCTTTTTTTTACTTCTATATTACTAGAATTAAATTTTTTTTGTCAACATTGAGATTTGTGTTAACCTCACACTCAAATCATAATAAAATGTCAAAATCATACATGTCATACAACAAAACAAATGTCATACAACAAAGCAAATGTCATACAACACTTCCAATGAAATCTGAGAAACAGAAAATTGGATAGGTATGATGTGTTTGTTATATGAAAATGTTGTATATTGTATGAAATGTACGATATGGATCTGAGAATTTGGCCCCTCGACATTTTATAGCGAGCGGATAACTTTAACATAACAAATTTGACGTTTTAGAGACGGATAACTTTAAACACACAGATGTATGCAATAAGAATCTAAATTTTGCTTTTTGTATGCAAATTTTAAGAATTTGGCCCAAAAATTTTAAGTCCTGATTAAACAAAAAGTTTTAATGCGAAATTCGAAATGCAAAACATGGGAGTAAATATCTGAAAAAATTTAAGAGTCTGGGAATGTTTTTGGAAAAACAGCGAGACATTTGCAAAAAATGTCTGAATCATTAAATGAGTTAAATCGCTTTTGAAAAAAGGCCAGAAAAGAAAATGTTCTGTCAGAATAAGCACTTCGATTAAATTTTCTAAAATAATGCCCAAATTTTGATTTAAAGTTATAAAATATACCATGACTGAAAATTTGTTAAAAAGGTATTGGAAAATTTAAACCGAAGCATTTCTTGAACTGCATACAAAACTGAAAATTTTAAGCATTGTTGAAAATTGGACGCATGCATGACGTGACGCACGCACGACCTGCCGCACGCACTCACGAACGCATGATTTGGATTCAGGCATTTTACTAAATGTCTCGCCGTTTTTTTAAAAACGGGTTAAAATTTTTCAGATATTAATGTCAATGCGATCCGATTTTCAATTTAACTAGAAATGAAATTCTATGTACTGTCTACAAATCGTTCGTTTGGAAAATTTTGAGCTGTCAAAAATTGAAGATTTATTTTTAATTGTTTTGAAAAGTGAAATTACACTGCAGATGAAATTTGGAGAAATATATTATTGTCATTCTTAAGAGAAAAAAAAAATAAAGATTTCACTCATAGAGCAACGAGGCGGACACTGAATCTGACTTTTATTGATGGATAAAACAAAAACATGACTAAATAAGCCACATTGCAAGTTCCTAGCATGCGCTGTTGTTGCTGAGATAAGGATTGTCAAGCAAACTTCACTTTGAAGTCGGCGAGGCTATTTAAATTGTTTGATTTTTTTTAAGCAGGACTTAAAAATTTGGACCAAAACATTTCTTGAAATTTGCATACCAAAGAGCAAATTTGGATCCTTATTGCAAATTTCTAGGAAATACTTTTGTTGCTGCTTGCTTCACAGTGAAGTTGTCGGGGCAATTAAAATTGTTTGATATTATATTTTAAAATCAGGATTTCAAATTTGACCCCAGTTTTTTCTTCAACTTCACAGATTACCAAATTCCTAGCATGCTTCGTTGTTGCTAAAAAAATGATTGACTCTACTTGAAATTGAAGTGACCGATGAAGTACCTATGTCTTTGTTTTTAATAACGACTTCAAAATTTGGTTTGAGCATTTTCTTGAAGTACCTACATACAAAACTGCAAGCTTATTGTAAATTGGCAAATCCCTCGTTGTAAACAAAAATCTTCTGCCCTTTTCTGCTAAACGTTCGCGTGAATTTTTGTATTCTGCTATCCCTTCGTCCCGTCGAAGGAAGCATATAAATTGCGATAAAAATAAAAATTTAACAATTAGATTTTCTCAAGAACTTTGAAAATAATTTTTAAGTCGAAAAATTTAAGCGTTTAAAGAATAATTTTTGAAAAATTAAGTGAAGAATTCATACGTGAATCGAAAAATTCGATCGGATCGGATAGCAGGAATAGGGCTGCTTATCATGCTTACATTGTAAAGGTTCTTCATTATAGACTGATGATGCCAAGTGAAACTACTAGGAAGAAAGTACAAATTTGTATCTGTTCTAAAGCATTTTGAATTATCTAATTAAAAGCAAACCTTTAAGTTCTTAAGTGAAATATTCCTAGTCCGTAAACGATTTTGTACACCCGGACCTCTAGTAATTATTTCTTAAATTCCAATCATTATAAAAGTTACAAAATAAATAAGGTTAAATACTTCTCAGATTCAGTGCTTGACCAATCTTCTTATCGAACTTTAAATCTCAAAAACCTCATGGAACAATTAAACAATTCCTCAAATATTGGTGAAAGTATAAATTATATCCCTTATAGTTCTTCCATTCGAACATTGAATTCCTTAACCGTTGCTGTGTGTATAAACAAATATTTATGATCAATTCAGTTGGCACATTCTGTTGAATACTGAAAAAGCCCACAGTGGCTATTAATATATTTTGTATTTGACCGCACATATCACCAAACCATACCAACATCAAAGATTCATATCGTACCTATACGAAACGAATGAAAGGCTCATCATCAAAGAGGAAGAGGTTAATTTTTCTGGCATTATTCATGGGTGGAGAGTAGCACTCTGGCCGGCCGCGACGCGACGTCTAGGCGTCGCCGTTACCATATAACCGTGTCTTTCTTTAAATTCCTCTGGTTAGTTTTTAAGGTTGTAACATAGAAATGTTGCACTATACCTACCGTTAGTTATCTATCTGCGGTTCGTTAATTCTCTTCTCAGTCAATTGCTTTGTTGGTTGACTTTCTAAGGAGATGTGGTGTTTATTCGGTCATATATTCGCTATATACAATGTACATAGGTGTATCTCTCTAGCATATTAACTACTTTTTACCATCAAGAGAAATTTAACAATTATTTTTATTTTTATTTTTTTTTTCAGATACTCATCTCAAAATGAAGACTTGAACAAAATTATATCCCGCATCGTCATAATTCAAACACCAGGAACCAATCTTTTTATAGCATTTTAATATATATAGTTATATACGAGTAAACATAGGTATATAGTTGCGGTAAGTTCAAATTCTATAATAATTCATCTTAATAATATAAAACAACTATACTATTCTAAGATACCTTTTGTTTCGTAATAAATGTATTTAGAGCAGTCAGGTAAAATATCTGTTTCCACTGGATCGGAAACGGCAAAACCATCACCATCCACGCAAAATATTTTTCCATTAATATCTTGAATAGATTCATAATTACCATTGCCACTGCAAGTCAGGCGATGTATCATTCCGGCTTCGCTGAATATTTTCTGATCACGTGCACAGTCTTTTTTGAAGTTGAAGTATAGAAAAATAAAAGAAAAATAGATAAATTATTATTGTTAATATTTTTAAAAGCAAACAAAAATACAAACAAAGTAATTAAGACTTACAGCAATTCATTGATGTAACCTTGTTGGATTGAACTTGAAACGAACCAAGTCTTGAACCATCTCTCCAATAACAGGATGCTCTATATAAAGAAATTGACATTAATTTAACTATTTAAATATTAGTACATTCTTAAATCAGACTAAAAACTATGAAATAACTTCTCATAGCCCAATTCATTGAAACGAAAAACTTGGGGCGCATGCAATTAAGACTAATTGATACATGAAAATAGTTCACTTAAGTCACTTACAATTTTATCGCACTGCAAATGATCTAAATTGTGGTGTGAGTTCTCTCAACGACAAATACTCTACTACTGTATTAATTTATCTATTGTTTTTTGTGTTTTATACAGTAAGCCTAATCCACTTAAAAAAAAAACAGTTACTCCAACCCAAACAATTCTCTGGATATAACCCAAACTTTGATTTCAAAAGAATTCCGACAAAGATGATTTTTGGTGTAGAGATTTAAGAATCCCATTTATTTGAACCACTTCTTTTCGAGTGATCACATTTACATCTACAAAATGGACATTAAAAAGTCGAAAACCACTGGTTTTTAATTTGTGAAATTTTCTCGGAGAAATGTCAAGGCAAAAATTGTGGCTTATAAAATTCTTCACAAATAAAATTCAAACACTCTTTTGCGCAACGTAATTGATTTTGAGAAAAACCGATCTTGATCTCATAGGTACTAATAAACTCAACCATTCAACCTCCGATAAAAATGGCTCATCTGTAACCTACGTTAAAACGTCAATCAAAAATGTCATCATAACGGCAATAAAAGTAACCTTGTTCGTTTACTTCCCAAAACTACCCATTTCTACCATTTTTAGCCCGAAAGACTGTCAAGTTCATATAAAAAAAATAAAACTGGTAGAATCTGGCAGTTTCGGGCGCAAGTACGCTAACAGACCTAGTGTTTTTCTTCTTAAATCAAAAGTGTGTCGTGTTTTTATTTTTCATTAAATCTTTATAAAATAATAAAAACACTTTACAGTCTAAACAATAGGTGTGCTCCTTTACTGTGAAACTGTGTGCATTTGTGTGAATTTCTACTCCAAAGAATGTCAAAGTTCATACAAAAAAAAATAAAATGCATGAGACTCACAAAAATGCACAGAGTTTCAAAGTAAAGGAACACACCTTACATCAGTAGTTTGTTTGTGGACGTTTTTCACAAAATATATTGCTCTTACGAAAAACATTGTGTGAATCTTTCTTGTGTATACTTTTTGAAAAAATTACAAATTTACTAAATTAAGCACCTTTCACAAAATCAAAAGCCCTTGTCCATAAAAAAAACATAAAAACTCAGCTTTTTGGGTTGTTTTTAAACCCATGTTAACAGAGCTCACACAGTTTCTATTAAAATATATTTATTAATTGATTAATGCATAGTTTTTCAGTAAGATATCACCTCTGTTTCGGAGTTAAACCCGAGTTAATTTCTAAAACATGTTTTTCAGCCAATCTTGATCCAGAAATAACTCTGCGTTAACTCAAAAAATTAAGTTAGTTAACTCTAGATTAACAAATAGACGTTTGATAGATGTGTGGTCCCGAGACTCTATCGAAATAGAGAGGGCGACACTATGGAAATCGCCATTATCTAAGTACCGAATAGTGTCGCCATCTATGTTTCGATAGTGAAACCGAATTTCAATAATAAGCGCTTTTCTTTTTTAGCTCAAAATAGAGTTCTGAACAGAGTCCGAGCATATCGAGCATATCGAGCATATCGAGCATATCGAGCATGCTCTGAACATCCTCTGAACAAAGCGTGTTCTGAGCGCTCAGAATTATTTTTGAAACACACCTGAACACTAATTTTTTTTTCAATTTCACCTATTAAATGCTTGTGTTCAGCATTCAACTCGGTCTGCTCAGTTTTTTTATTCCGAGATCTGAACAAGCTCAGAACACAATCAGAAGGAAAAAAGAAAAAAAACAAATTTGAAGCTCTGAACGTTCAGATGTAAAAAAGAAACACAATTTTTTGTTTGACGCCTAATGCCGCACTGTGATTTCGAGATTGATTTTTGACAACTGAAAGATAAAGTTCACCCTACACTGAAAATCTGATTCTGAATAACTCTGATTTAACTAAAAGTTAACTCAGCACTGAAAATCTGTTCCTAAGATATATAAAGGTGTATTCACAGGAAAGCGACCAACGACCGACGAATTAAAGAACAAATGGGATTTAAAACATTTAATATAAGCCTAAATTCTACAAATGAACTAGACAAAATGGTAGAAAACTTATTTAAATTAATGTTAAGATATTAAATTTTGCGTTTTAATTACTAAAATAAGAGAAATTTGATAAAATAAATTGGTCATCACGAATTGCAAACTGATTGTTACGAACTATCAAACTCTATTCGCGTTCCACACGCCATCCACACTGCAACGAATGAATTGTTCCCTTGCAAACAACCTCAAAATCTTTCTTGTTTTTGTTTACTTGCGTTGATTGGTCAAAAATGCTATGTGAATGAAATGTCAAAATGGACGAATGTTCATACATCGGTCATTAAAACTTCCACAAATGTAATAATAAATTTAAATTCCAAGTGAGTTTAAATAAAAAATAAAAAAAAAAAAACAAATATATTCTTACATGCCATTGGAAATAGAATATCTTCCATAAGAACCATCGTAGTCACACAAGATGTTATTGAACTCAATTTCCGTTGTGCCATGCGCCGCATATGCTTTCTTCAATAAATTCTGTGCATAGGCAGAACTCTCACACTGTCTCAAATATGTTGAACCAAATTTGCTAAAGTCGTCTGTAGTTTTATTTTTTTTTTAATACAAAAAAAGAAAAGAAAATAGTCATTAGTAAAAAATATTTTATACCTATGTATGCACCTTGTAGATGCCATGAAAGTCGTCTTATGATGGTTATGCTTGCAATAATGAAAACATCAAAGTATGGTACGATAGTGTCAATGTTTGGAATTTTTGAATTAAAACAATGGCAACCTTCAACAATACAAATAAAACAACCAGAAGCACTACATATACTAAACCGAAACACTATAACAAGAGTTATATTGTGTCATCTTTTGTTGTTTTTGTGTGTCTTTGCAATGTTTGGCCTGAATGAAGTGGTTACGATGATGAAGCGACGGTGCGGAAACAAAAAAAAAACTGTCAACAAAAACAAAACAACAAAAAAAAACCAGGCCATCACTCGACATGAGCATTGAGCAGATTGTATATTTTTGTTTTTCGTTTTCATTCATATATATGCATAGGTTATTGGACTTACAGCACGGCAAAAACTTCCACATTGCTTCGGGAACGGCTCGTGTTCCACTTAGAATTTGGCCAGTTGTTGGTTCGGCACACCAACAAACACCACCGGTGCATTGGAGAACTTCGAAATTGCCCATTGAATCACAGTGTAGAGTATTATCACCCAAGCCATCTTGAATCATTTTGTATTTCATTCGACTACAGGCACACGTCATGTCTTGGGATTTCCGCCACCATGACCAGCCATGGATGCGTTTTCCTGTTTCTGAATAGCAAAAGCATCTACGATAAAAAAAAAATAAAACATAAATTTGATAGTTTTACACGAAATCCAAAATCAACTTTGATACTTGGTGGTTCGACAGCTTGAACCTCAGTCTTAAGCTCAATCATCAACTTCGACACAAAAAACACCCTTTACATTACAAATGAAATTCTCTCAATACCTTCCACTTAATCGATCGCCTTTACATTGAACTGCTGCAAAGCTTCCATCTACTTCACAAGTAGGAAGGCGGGTTACACCCGCCAAGTGGTACGAATAAGCACACGTATCTAGATGCAATACACAAAAAAGAAAAGAGAGTCACTTTAATCCTGTGAAAAGTTGAAAGGCTGTCACATAAGTATATATACTTTTATCCAACTGGCAAGTCATTGTTTTTTTGTCACACTTTAAGCCCATGGCACAGGGACTTTGTTCGTTGCACTCTTCACGAAGTCCTACAAAAGAAACATTCTCAAGACTTCGTGTGTAAATTTTTTTTTTATGAATGAAGGAAGAAAGAATATACAAAAGAAAGAAAAAATTGCAAACTTATGTGAACTTACCTGCCAAACCTCCAACACATAACGGACAACAATTGCAGATGCCTGCATTTGGAGTTATATACTCGTTGGGTGCACAATCGTGTTGTGTCAAAGATGACAGGCACAGGTTGTGACTATCCTTTTCTCCACATAAAGCAGGACAGTTGTTGTTGCTGTCGTTTTCTTCGTCGTTATTATTGCCATTGTCAGCTTTAATTTGTCTGCTGTTAATAATTGTTAGAATTATTGAAAAAAATACGTAAAACCAATATCGTAATATTTTCATGATGTTGTTGTTAAATCGATACTTTTCAGAGAAAAACTGTGAAGTTTTCTGTATGAATCGATTTGATTCTTTTGATTTGAGTTGTTATCTTATTTTGTTCTGATAAATCAATCGTTGTCAATATTGTTAAGTGGAATGTATATAGATACTTGTTACTGATTGCGTGGAATTTCAAGTTAAAAATATAAAATTGAGTCAATTTGAGTTATGCAGGAATGCTGTTTTTTTTAAATTAAATTAAGAGGCGTGTCGTCGTGTAAAATAAAGTTCTTACTTAAATAAAAAACTTACTTTTACAGGACGAAATTCAGTGGACTCTTTAGAATCACTTTGACTTTTTTGGCTCCAGGACTCATCTTTTTCAAATTTGACTCCTTTTTAAAAAAATGGACTCTTTTTTGTTAATGCACTAAAAAAATTATAATTGAATACTTTGGAAACGAATTCGTTTAACCTTTTTCTTAAAACGTCATTCTTACCGTTCCCTTTCAAGTTTTATTTTCATTGTATATTTCTGTGATCTGTCATCTGTTCAGCAGCGTTATACTACGTTTTCACCAACCGCTAAACCGAGATTTAAGTTGATTTACCCTAAATCCTCTTCAAAATTTCAAAGATTTACCATACAAATTTAATCTTCAAATCTATTAGATTAAAAAATAATCTTGTTAAATCTTCAATAGAGCCAGTAGTTTTATAAATCGAACACACCTTTTCCTTTATTGCGCTGAGCTGAGTATAATATTCGAGAATCGAGAGAACATTATCGAGAATCTATTTTTTTTTTCAATGTTTGATACAAACCGAACTACTATCTCACTTCCACTTGAGAAGAAAAAATGAAACAATGTTTGCATTTTGAACTATCTATCAAAGTTAATCCTCTTTTTAATCTGTTAGTGTGGTGAAAAACACTTCCAAGGATTCATTAAATCTTAACGAGATTAACTTTTGGTGAAAACGTAGTGTTACCTTCGGGACTTTTTAGAGTCATATTGCAAGACTCATCTTTTTGAAAGAAAAAAATTGAAATTTGATTCAGCTTTTAAAAATGTGGACAATTCTTGTAAACCCATATTAATTAAATATACCTATTCGTTCGAAAGAATTCGTTCAACCCCATAACGCCGTTCTTAAACGATGCCATTTAAAATATTCTGTGAAAATTAACTTTTTTGATCTGTCACAGATACCTAAAGTCATAATATTCACATCCGTAACACACTGCAGAAAGATTTCTTTTATTATTTTACTGTGGTTTTTCTGATTGCATGGAGATTAAGGCTGGATTTACACTTGGAAATAATTTCTGTCAAAAAAAACTGACAAAATGTCAAAATTAATTTATCTATTCTTTTACGGGTTTTGTAAAGCGCCAGAAAAAACCATCCGAAAAAAAATCGATTGAAGTTTTTATTACTTCTCAATTCGATTTGATAGCCAAATGATATATCAATCGACAAGTAATTCAGCGTATAGAATTTCTTTCGCGATCGTATCAGCTGGTTGCTTTTTGACAGAAGAGGGAACAAATCCTTCCACTGATTTGTGTTCTAATTTTTTTCTGTTCCACTGAAAGAATTGCATCCGAAAATTTCCTTCTTCCTTCTTAAAATAGTCGGAAGCAACCCCAAAGTCGTCTCTATAAAGAAGATTCATAAGACTAATAATATTTGGAGAGCCAGTCACAGTTTCAATAATACAATTTCCTTAACTCTGTGAAATGGAAAATTATAACTGAAAAATGAATTCGAAATTTGTTCTGAATAACACTTCTTTAGAAGATTTGTCAACTTGAAATTGGTAATAGGTGGTGATGATAGCTAACAGTTGGTGTATTTTTTTGTATAACTATCGATTTGTTTTTATACATATATGTTTTTATAACAATATAAATGTGCACAAAAAAAACGCAAATCAAATTTTTCATATATAATCTGCCTTGGTAGCACTTATTATATATCCAAATTTCATGGATCACATTTGAGCTGTCAACTGTTTAAAACAAAAAATATAATTTCTGTGAATGAAACTTTACTTATAGGTATTTTATTCCAAAGGCTGTCAAAGTTCATTAAAAAAAATAAATTTGGTAGTTTTGGGCAAGTAAACGAACAGATTTATTATGTTTGTTTAAAAAGTCGCGGTACGACGTCACACTATTTGCTGTCAAACGACGCTGTAGAAATTTTCACAATTTACTGTCAAAACGCATAGAAAATACCCTGTTTTTGGGAAACTTGGTGAAAATTTAAGTTACCAAACAAGCATATTATATATCTGTTCATCGCGGGCTTACCACGATATCTAGAAACCAATAATCTGGAAAAAAAATCTCGAAAACAAAAATCTAGAATTGAAAAAATCTCGAAAAAAAATCTAGAAATCTAGTTTAAACAGTGAGGTATGTATGGGGGGGGGGCATGCTGCCCCCTTGCAACCCCCTGCTTGGAACACTATAGGATTTCGGGTAGGTGTGAGGTTGGGTGTATGCAAAGTTTCTTTTTTATCTCTTGGTGGTGGCCAACAGATAATATGTTAAGTCATCGTCAACTAACACAACTATGAATCACAACTGGGCCCAGAAAAAAAATTTCAATATTTTGTTCAAGAAATAATCTAAAAAAAAAATAAATATTAAAAACGGTTCTTTGTTTATTTTTATGTAAATGTTAGAGTTGCAAGAAGCAATTAAAATAAGCAACAAAAATCTTTGCTTATATTTTCCAAGCGCTTATCGAGTATAGACGTTAAACATTTCAATTTTTTAAAACAATGTGTCTTATTGTTTGTATAACAAATTCTTAATAAAACACTGACGTAGTTGTTATGATAATTTATATACATATAATCTTTATGCACATATATCAAAGTGGTTTTTCATCAGAAATAAACAAATTGGAATAAGATATACCACAAAAATTCGATAACATCCGGTGTTCGAAATATTCTGAATTCTTTGACTTTATGAAAAAGGTTGACAATTTATTCTCTGCTTGGATTCAGTGAAGTATTCTTAAACTTAAGAGTTTTCGTTCCAAGATAATGCCAAAATTGGACAGGGTTGCTTATGTTGGGGGTGAAAATTCCCAAAAAAGGTGTTCCACAGGGCTCCATTTAAGGACCTATTCTTTTTAGTAGGTAAGCAATGTCTATTAAATGATTTGCTTTTCGCGATTTTATGCTCCAAGACACCTACGTTAAATCGGACGAACTAGTCAATATTTTAAACATTCACAAAACCTAATAAATAGTTGTCAAATTTTACATATTTCAAATGTTTACTACCTACCCATAAATACACATTTTTCTCTCTAATTTTGGTCGTTGAAAAATCCTAAAATGGCATGAAATTGTACTTTAAGTGGACTGAATTTTGCAGAAATAATAAACTCTTGTCTCTTTGTTGTTGTTGCTGTTGTTTTATAAAAAAATTGTATGGTTATCGTACAAAACCCCTTTCAAGAAAAATCTGCAAATAAATGTTTAAAAAGTTTTAAAATAAATAAAAATGACTTGATGACGAAAACTGAAAATTAATTGAAACTACAATTTGTTTTTGTTAAGATTTTGAACTTTTTGTTCGAAAAGTATGGACTTAGTCTGGCTTCGTATACTAATTGATTTTTTTTAATAATTTTACCTTTACCAGTTTTTCTAACAATTTCTTTGATTGTCTTATCAATAATGAAAATAAGTAAATTGCTTAATTGAAAAAAAAAAAATAAAAATATATATTATCTTGCACAAAAACCAGGTCAGTATTTATTGAATAAAATTCTATCTATATACTGACGTCAAGGTTGAATTATTATTATTTATCGGTTGTTCAATTATAACCATAAACATTTTCCGTGCAATTGTTTTGTTTTGAATTTCCATTTTATAAAATAATGATATGTACCTATGTATGTATCTACTTACGATAAAAAAAAAACAAAACAAATGTCCATAATTGTTGTTTGAAATATAATAGTCTGAAAAATACAGTTGGGTATTGGGGCATCTATTGAAAATCTTCTCCGTAGTTTTTAAATAAAAAGCCTGAGTTATAGTATATTCCTGGTTGTAATGAGATGTAGAGTGCTTTTACTCTTAACTGTAAGGTTCTGGTTTGAATTCCAATCTAGGCAGTATTCTTTTCTATTCTATACCTATACCTCCAGTTTTCCAGTTTAAATTGAATGTTTCTTTTGGGATTCCATGACGCATAATAAAGACCATAATCTCAGTCTATTGTGCACACAAAAACGCTTTTTTATGCTTCTATTCCTTTGCAATACTGCCGTTCAATTCCAGATTACCTTCAAAACACCTTACGCCTTACAGAGCTTCATTTTCATCGCCAGTCTCAAAAATAAAAAAAAATTATATGCTTTAAAATGAAATGATGCAACGTTACCTCTCAGACTATTACAACTTCATCAGTACCTACATTCCGCATTCTTGATAAAAAATCGCTAAGATAACAAGAAAAAAGTATTTAAATTTCACAACAAACAAATTGTCTATTTCTCTCGATCTTGAGAAGGGTATACAAAATAAGAAGTTTCAATGGAAAAACAAAAGAAAATCCCCGCTTATCTTTGTATGTATACAAAACGTCTTATAGCCGCATGGCGCGGCACGGTGCGGCGCACTCATCCCTGATATAATAATAATTTTACCATCAGCGATGATAAGATAGTAAAATAATTTAACATTCATTTAATTATCAAATCAGTGTGAACGGTCACATCAATCTAAAAAGGTTGAGGTTCTTTACAAAAAAAAAAAAACTGTTTTGTTTTTCCTATATATCGCCTCTTGAGAATAAAAAAGTGTACGTACAAAGTATATAATATATCTTTTAGGATACACGAAAAATTATTTTTTTTTAGTTCTCGAAACCAAAGAGTTTTATCATGGAGTGCAATATTACTTCAAAGTTCAAAGCGTTTGATTTTTATAATTGTTTGGTATATCAGTGATAGCTTAAAATCGACAAAGTCTCTTTCTTAGAATTTTTGTTCATTCTGGCAATTCTCTTGAAATCGATTAATTGACTTTCTTATCAGAACCTCTGTCTTGAAAGTTCGCGTGGAGGTTGTGATAAAAAAAAAACATAAAAAACTTTTGAAAAATTTAACAATACATAACTCAGTCAGCGACACTCCGGAGAACTTTCGCCACTTGCAAATGCTGACGTTCGGAAGTGTTTTTAAGCAAAACCAGTGCAAACGAACTTCAAATTTTTACACTTTCTGAACATTTGAAACAAAAAATGGTGAAGTTTATAATATTTTGTTTTTAGAATTGATCAAACAAAAGAACTTAAAAGATAAGCCCTGTTGAAATTGTAGATAATGAAGATAATTTTATTTGCTTGTGTCAAACGATATGTGATGATAAAAAAAAAAAAAAATAAATTATCAAGTGCCTTTTTCAATGAAAAATTTTGTGTTTACATTTCAAATATTTTGAAAAACCATTTTAATTTTAATTTTTCTTACTTTTATTCAGTTTGAATTTTTGTTAAATTAATTTGGTTAAAAATACATTGGGAGCACTTTTCTTAATTATGAAAAAAATAATATCTACATTTTTATCAGCACCGCTAAAAATTTGACATGAACACAGTTTTTTACTTCACGATATTATGTTCCAATTTGATTTATTAGTAAATAAATTAGTGCGTCGTTAAATTTGGTGTGAAAACTTTTTATTTCAAATAATTTGTTGATTTTGTTTCGCTATATGTATATAATTCTACGATAAGAGTTAAACTCCTCGTGAAAACCATTACAATAGGGGTAATCATGGAACTTCGGAAACGATTTTACGACATGTTTCAAGAACGCACCTACAAATTTTTCGAAGTTTACCATGTTTCCGATATTTAAGATGTTTACGATGATTACCATCTTCGTTTAACACACAAATTTGTGTCGGAAAGTTTATGATTTGTTGAAAAAGATTTTCCATACAAATATTGACAGTTCGTTTACGACGTCGTAAACTTTAAGACTTTTTCGATGCTTTTCCGACGTTGTATGAATACCCTTAACGTATATGACGACGAACTAATCTTGTGGCCAACAGTTAACTTTGAAACAATTAAATTTTTATCAGAGAAACTTTAATTTAAAGTTGACTTGTCAGCAACCACGTATTAAAACAGTGCTGTTGTGCCAAATTTTGGTATTTTTTTTTTTAGATATTTAGAATTTTTCAAAAAAAATTGTCAAGTCACTTTTGAAACCTACAAAAACTTGATGGCTTGCCCAAGAAGTTTCTTAAATCATAAATTGAGATCAGTGATGTGTAGTTCATCGTTTGTAGAATTTTCTTATTTTCTTGATCTGACCAACTCTGGATAAAATATTTTCTGCTAAAACTGGTGTATTGTTGTTTTTTTTTTCTTCAGATCTGTAAAAGTTACCACACAATTTTGTTTCGTTACTCCAGTAGATAAGAAGTGTAAATTTAATAGTTTTACAAATCGAATTAACGTTTTCCCATATCGCGCTGAATGCATTCATTTGAAAATTGAATTTCTATCTCACTTGCACTTCATAAAAAGGTGCTGTCAAAATTAATCTAAGATTTCGTTTTGGTGGAAACAGCATTATGACAGTTTTCCGTTAAGTAAACAAATAGAACTAACGAAAGTGATGGAAGCATTTTCGCTGTCAGTTTGTGTTTAACTTTAAAAATTGTTTCGTTTTGACATATGTATTTCTGTTTTGTGTGTTATAAAAGTTTTTACTGAATTTACAAACAAATTTAAATATTTCTCGGTGGAATTATTGTAAAGAAGTTTACAATAAGGACGGGTAGGTGTTAAAATTCAATAAAACAAGTTGTGCGTGAGATTTGTTTTATGTGAAAGGCCTTTCAATGACAATATAGATTAAAACGGCCGCCGCGGCTTTGATGTCGTTCACAATCATCCAATTTGGGTTAAACGAAATTGGTAATCATCAATCATACTAGGAATGCATTTCCACTTGGAGGATCTGATGACATCGTCCCAAATCCGTCTATTTTGCTTGTTGTCCTACCCGTTCCTCCAAGAATGGGCTAAGACACTGAAGATTATTTTTTTTTACTGAAATCGAGGTCCTCTTTTTAAGCTGTTCCAGAACCCCGTAACTTGCCATAGTGATTTGTCTTTAGTGTCTGCAAAATTAAAAACAAGAAAATAAACATCTAATAAAACAAACTGGACGCCATAAACTGTCTATTGGAAATTCTTTTAGTATAGGTGTTAGGTGCTTTGAAGACACCAAAACCAAATTTGAATTCACTTTAATATGAAAAAAATGCACTCAATCTCGAAGTATGTTCTTAGAAAATTATAATAATTTTTTATGAACAAAAAATATTTAATATCAAATCGTAACATACTTAAAACACATTTTATAACAATGTTTTTTATTTTTATTTCAGGCATCTCTTACATCTTATACAAAACTTCTAATTAATTATGGAGAAGCCGATACATCCATCGGCCGTTGGGCCTAAGGTTTCGCAAATAGCTAATCTATTCCAGCGAAAACAACCCATCGAAATAGCAAATCCTGTAGAAGTTACAATTCCACCTCCATCATCAAAAGAATCCCAAATGCCCCAGGCACCGACTGTTACAGTCGTCCGCACTGAATCCCATTCGACACGTTTCAATCATGCACGATCACTGTTCGAAAAATTATCAGTGGAAAATAACTCAAATAATCCGGCAGCATTGAGTGTTAAAATGTCCAGATCGGGAAGTCGCGAAGATAATCTCTGCAGTGACATAAATTATATCGATCGACGTTCACCATCGCCAGCAAAACATCGCAATAGTAGTCCATTCCCGCCTGGGCAAGCATCATTGATGAACAATAATTGCCCATCAGCAGCATCTGGTCAAATAAACGGAACAAAGTTCATTGAACAACAATCTAAATTACATCATAATATCTCACGTATTAAGTCTGAAGAGACATCTAGCGGCGGTGAGAAACCGGAAAAACCCGAACGAAAATTCAATTCACGTGAATTGATTGAGAAACAAAAGAAGTGGACTTCACATTTCACAAAGACAAAGACGAATCGATCGCATAGCGATCCGAATCGTTGCGATATTATTCGTACGGGTCCCGGTACCGCTCTTATACCCGGCAGTATTATCCAAATGAAAGATCCAGTCGTTCTTAATAACAAGAACGCCAATAACAGTAATAATCTAAGTAACAATAGTGTTAGTAGTAATAACATTTTTACGGGTGTATCCAAATCGCTGGATATGTCTCTGGACGAGGATATGCCTCCGAGTCCACCGGTGCGTCATTCAGTTCATCCGCCCGAAATTAAACCTCGCAGTACTGTGAAAATTGGCAGCCCTGTGAAGAGTCCTCCCTTGCCGCCCATTCCGTCGTCCAAGCCAAAAATTATAAGCCCCGTGAAGTTCCATCCGGAACGTGTTCGATCCCCCACAAAAGTCTCTGAACCCCCACCACCACCGCCCACGTTACCAACATCTCCACCGCCACCGCCGGCTAAGTTGGTTGGCAAATCATCGATAGAAGATATACCGCCCGAATTGCCAAGGAAAAGATCCATGGATATTTTGGAAGATCAACTGCAAATGATTGGCAGTGGGCTGGAGCGGAAACGTTCATCCGTGGATAAGGATAGCGGAATGTTTTCGCCCGCCAATGCGGTCAGTTCATCACCAAGCCCAGCACCAAGTGCTTCGTCAGGTCCATCGAGTCCCGTTCATACCGAGGATGAGAAGCAAGAAAACGAATCCACGGAGAAATCTGAATATTTCAGTATGCCGAGTGAAAATGAAGGTAAGTAAATTTGTAAAATTCAATTTTTCAGAATTTTCTCTTCTTCTTCAACTTACCATGGTACGCCATTCAAAAGATCAAGAACAATGTTGTAGGCTTCCATTATATTTCTTTTCTTTCTTTTATTAAGTTCAAACCTAATTTATTGTTGGTTCCACAAATTTTGAAACCCTCGAAGTACTAGCTTCAAAAATTTCATGAAAATCGGGAAGTTCAAGGTCAATCTGCAGCTAATCCAATTTAATGAAGAATGACTGTTGGTTATAATTCTCTTTAATCAAATATTACTTTTTACAAAGACTCATTGTTGGGGTTCCAACTTCAACAAACAAACAAAACAATCAAACTCAATGTTGTGGTTATAGACACTATTACTTAAAAAAGAAAAGTGAGAAGTTTCAACTTCGTTAACCTCTTATACAAAATTCATTTAAAAAACAAAAAAAAAAAAACTTCAGCCACTTGAAGAAGTTAAAAATAGATCCGAAATAATCCAATTAAGAAAGGAAGACACCACTTTGTGCTGTGTGCTCTCTCTTAACAAGTCTTTGTACACCGTGTTTCATTTCTGTCCGTTATGCCGGAAGATACAATTATCATCGATTGTTTTCATCCCAAAAACATACAGATAAACAAAGAATATACGGTTATAGTCCTGCTATGCCTGGTGGAAGCTGCCTCATCCGCTGGCTAAATGTACCTATATATGTGATGTTAAAAAAGTAAACAAACAAATCAGATACTACGACGACCACGACTGCGACGACGACGCACGGTGACGACGATAACTATACGAGACTGAACAAAACTTACTTTCAGCTTGTTTTGGAAGAAAAACATGTGTTCGTCCCTCTGGCACACCCAACCCAACCATCCATACTCCCTCACATAAGCATTTCTATAAAGCGCCTTATAGATGCCCTACTTCCACTATAGCCATTCGTATAGAACCGAATCGTATTCGTGCATTATACGTGCTTTTCCGCGTGCGTTGTTGGGATGTGGATATACCTAAATCGACACTGATTTAGCGGGGAGCTGGTGCATATATCTGAACACTCTGCTTCCTTGTCATGGAAATTTCAAATTCAACTCCTCCGCTTTGCTAAAATTTCTTCTTCAAATCGAAACCAACTGCAAATTTGTATATACATATGTATGTATATTGAATACATCATAAGGAAGCTCTTTCAAATGTAGGGCAGTTTTCTTGCGGTTTATTTTTAGCTGTATGCAATATTGAATGCAATGCACTTATGTAGAATATTCTTTCGTTGGAGTTGCTTGCAATTCTGAATCTATAGCCATTATAATTAAAGAAATTCTTTAAAGTTAAATACAACCTTCACTAGTTTTAGTCTTAACTCTCTAGACGATAATATTCTTTCAGAATTTTGAAATGACCAAACATACACTCAACATGTTTGAGAGAAAAAAAAAAGTTTTCCCATTAAAAAGAGCTTTTGAGAAAAAACGAATTAAAAAAAAAAACTCTGAATGAAAAGGGGTGAATTTCTGTTGGTGAAAGTTATTTAAAAGCTTTTGTATTCAAAATAATAATGGATGGCTTTTTGAATTGTTTGTTATTTTAATTGCTGAAGTTGCCGTAGTATGGCGCTAATTTTTATTTAATTTTAAATAGAAAGAAATATCAATGTGTTTCTACATAACATATACTGTATTGTATTCACGAGAAGGTGAAGATTATCGAAAACATAATAAAAAAAACTCCATTTTTATAAGAAAAACACATACCTATGTTTATTGAAAATAAATCTCCAAGACATTTTATTCGATTTAGTACGCTTTAGTATGAAAATAGGTGAAAAAGAGGAGTTTGCTAATTTCAAACTAGCTTAGCATCATAATAACTGTAACATTTTATACAATTTAAATTTATACCAAATGCCTTTTTCATCATTGTTCATACTCCAGATGATGCTTTGACATTTTTGAAGGTTTAAAAGGTAGGTTTGTTTGTTTATTTTTTTTTTTTAGCACGAACTGTCACTGTTTTAGACGTTTTCATTTAAGTTTAATGCTTTTAAATTTTTAAGTAGTATCGTAATTAACAGTGTTTATATCCATAAGGTTATTTGAAAATTGCAAAAAACTCGATTGCAGTCGTTTAAGTTAAAACCCCATATTTTGTAAACTATAGCGCTTATAACTAACTAAAAAAATACATACTAGCTAATCGAAAATGAACTCACGAATTAAATATTCCCATTTACATTTCGAAAATCTACTGAAATCAACAAAGAACTCTTTTGTAACCAAAGTGTATTTACTGGACTGAGTTTTTACTGGACTGCACATACTTTCTCACAAGATGTTAACTTTTGCACCACACATTTTCTTATTTGAGCTTGTAAATGAAATATGTATCCCTTAGAATGCTGGAACATATTGCTAGTATTAGGAAAATTCGAAAAAAAATATGGGACAAGAAACCGATGCGAATGAGTTTTTAAGTTGTGAGTATCAAAATAGAGGGAAAAATAGAGCCAAGTACATTCGTGTAGTACGGTATGTTTTCTATATCAGCTATCATTGTTAAAGCTCTTTTTTGAACTCTACCCAAGAGACTCCAGTGAAATAATAATTAAAAAATGAAGGCTAGCTATCTAGAAAAGTGATTTAAATGTAATAAATTTCTTGAAATTTGTTGAGTTATAAAAGTTCTTCCATTTTCCGCGTGAGCCATGTTACCTGTTTGGCTCTATATAAAAAGGTACCTTATTTAAACGGTTCCAAGTTGGGGTCAGAATCACGAAAACCAAAATCTCGAGGACTCGGAATCCCGAAAAGGCAAAATTCAGAAAACCAAAACCAAAAAGGTCACTAAAAACTCGAAGAACCAAAATTCCGAAAACAAAAATAACACGAAAATGTTCTTACCAAAATCGAATTTATGAATTTGTTTTCTTTTATTTTTAGAATGATTTTTAATGTTCAAATAAAAAACTCGCAGAGAAGGCTTATTTATTTAACAATTTGAAGCCTTTTTTTCAGTTTTAATAGAGGGATTTTGGGTTTTCGGAATTTTGGATTTTCGGAATTTTGGATTTTCGGAATTTTGGGTTTTCGGGATTTTAGGTTTTTGGGATTTTGAGTTTTTCGAATTTTGGGTTTTCGAGACTTTTGGTTTTCGGGATTGTGAGTTTTTGGGATTTTGGGTTTTCGGAATTTTGGGTTTTACGAATTTTGTGTTTTCGTGTTTATGTGTGTCCAATTCGCAGTTGATAATAATTACAAATTTAGATATTTGGGGATTTATAAACTAAACTCCTCCATAATAACAGGAGGAACAAGAAGTTGTTTTGCAAAATTTTGCCTGGGAACTTTCGTTGAACTTTTATTGAAAAAAGAGATCCAAAGTTCCACTAAAAAAAAACTTCCACTTAAGAGAAAATAAGACACAATTCCGTCAATTTATTAACTTAAAAAAAAAACAATGTGACATCAAAAAAGGAGTACCTACAATCTACATACATACATCATCAAAATAGAATCCCTTTCCATTTTCTTGTTTTCGATGAGTATGAAGATACACATTATACACATCTTATAAAGTGGTACCCATCCTTGTGTTATCATTTTTAATTCTATCTATGACTGTCAAGTGTCTTGAAGTGTATATTTCGCTTGAAATTTGTGGTTTTATTTTAGTTTCGTAGAGACATTGATGTACATATTCAATTGCCCGTCATGGAGAATAACAACTTAGTCGGGGTGTCGTCTCCAAAAAAAGCATTTTTAGTCCCAGAATGCATTCTTTCTTCAACTGCAATCCTTTCGATTCTTGTATTCTCAGAAATGCATGCGATTGCACACTACCGGGAACCGTCCACTTGAATTAGTAATGTCATCCACATAGCGGCGGCGTCCCGTCCGTCTGATGTGGACTATGCGGCAGACCGGCAGACCACTCATGCAGTGATATTAAATTATTATTTATGGTGTACAACTATATATCGAGGATCATTGTCCCACCATTCGAATATATACGAACATGACGACGACCAACGATGCGCCGCACTGGGCTGGCCGGCCGGTGATGGCGGACGCTCCTTAGGCTTTTTCCACATTCAGATCCATATATACAAAGTACGTGACGTGACGAGTACAGAATTGAATTGCACACGCACTCATCATGATGTCGTCTGCCATGCCATGCCAGAGTGGTGAATTTTTAGATGAAGAGATCACCGATCATGTGCGCACTTGTTACGAACTTGTCACAGGGACATTGAGGGCGTGCGCGGCCAAACTCTATATAGAGGTACATTCCTTTTACTTCTCATGTCCTGTGGAGTATTTTCTATACTCCTGTCAATTCATAGAGCTATCAGTGACGGTGATGGTGCTGCGTGCTGCTGCCCATCCCCCTCCATCCCACTGCGCACACCTCACTCTCTGTCACTTTTGCTTTGAATTCTATGCTCTTGGGCAAACGACAGGCGGACAGCTAGCCAGCAGACCAAATGACAGCTCGTACAGTGTAAGAACCATGGTTCCGTCCCTGTCGTTACCGCCACCCCCAACGCCCTTCCTTCGTGCGTCGCCTCTGCAAATGCTGATGATGGTCTTGAGATTTTACTTTTATTTTCTTATTTTTATAAAATTTCATTTTCAATTGAGACGAGCTACGACGACTATAAACGACGACCAAACACCGAAGACCGAAGACGACAGCTACAAGCAAGAGACTATGAGCAGTTAAGCGAACAAATTTCGCATGCGCATTTTGTAGACGCTCTTGCGCCAAACGAGGCATCGCGTAATAGTAGGATGGTCGCCTTGGTTTGGTTTGTATTTTATTTCTTTTTAGTTTTTTTTTTTTTAATTTTTCTTGGGGGTCTCTATTTGAGGCAAAATCCGAGAGTACTCGACACTGTCGGCCGAGCACAGAGATGTGTTTTTCTTGAAAATAGTTGAGATCGGTCGGGAAACGATTACGGGCGTGTGAGATACTCGTCTTATCATCATTGTCGTTCGCATCATCATCATCACTCACATGTGCTGATTCTAAAAGTCATTTCGATTTCTTCGACTTTAGTATAGAGGTGTCGTTTCGTTTATAATAATTGTTTCCCAAGGATCATCAATTTATTTGAAACTGAACATTTTTCAAAAATAAAAAAAACTAAATTTGAATAATTAAGGAAATATAGACACTCGTCAGTCGTCGTATATACAAATGTACCTACTTAAAAATAAAATTGTTTAGTTAAGAAGAGGTTAGAGTTCACCCAACTCTGGTGACTCCTCTGTTGTTTGTATTGTATAGATATTTTGAAAGCAAAAACGAGTACATATTGAAAATACTATACTTAAGCTGCGAGGCGCGAATTATTTTTTTTTTTTATATCTCGACCGGAATGTGAATTTATAAATAAAACATAAAGTTTTCAGTTAACTGTTAAATTCGTATACCTACACTATTTTGCATTAGAAGAGTGTCTATATGTGTGAGTGAATAGTAAATTTCGAATTAAACACAAATTCCAGAAAAAATTAAAATGCAAGTGAATGAAAATTAAAAAAAAAAAAAAAAATAAATAAATCCACGAAAAGTGTCGTAAAGTAAATCAGTTTAATTCAAATTTATGAATAGAAAGAATTGTGTGCGATTAAAAATATTGTGGATGGTGTTGAGTTTTGTTTATTTTTAGTTTTGTTCTTTTATCGCTTGTTGATACTTATTATCTAAACAAAAACTTTTTTTTAGTTTATGAATTTAACGAAAATGGTTTCGACAAAACTTTTTTAAACAATCAAGTTGAAATCCTACAAAACTGGTTGGTTTAAATTATTGAGCTTTGAAAGATTTGTAAGGACTTAATAATGTCAATTAAACCAATAGAGTAGGGTAGGTAATATTTCGGAAATCTCCTATTTTCAGAAATATGCATATAACATATATTTGCCAGTTTTGTTGTTTAAAATCTGAGAGAAAATTGGTGAGGGCTCAGAAATACCTATAAACTGACAAAATATCAGTTAGCCAGTTCAGATTTCTGGAATCTTGGAGTTTTCCGCAATCTTAGAAATATGAACTTCTCATTTGTTCTTTCAAATAGTGAGGAAAAAATTTTGAACTTGGACTCGCCTGTTGACTTTTTGAGCAATCAATATCAGTGTGAGTGACACCTTAAAAATTTGAAGTGGGAGAGTGAAAAAAATCTCAGTTCTGCTGTCAGAAAAACAAAACAAAATCGTTTCATTCGGATCAGCTTACTGCTTTATGAAATAGGTTTTCTCATCCATTTTCATTTCAAATCTCCGTCGAGTTCTTGGTTTCAATTTTTTAAAAACTCAGCATTAATTGACCTATTTTCTGTCAAAACGACCCAGTAGTCTTTATACGTTTAAATATGAACCAAAATCAATTAACAAGCTACATTGTTACTTTAACAATGTCCACTTGTCTATTTAACACGGCCCCTTGTCAAATTAAACTGATGGCAATGTTACAATAGCATTGTAACCAAAATGGATTTACTTAACACAGTTAGGCCCTGTTTCGAAATCGAAGTAAGTCTGACTTAAGTGCCAAATATAGAAAACTAATGTCTAATTTCACACTGTAAACTTATCGGAATAAGTGACACTTAAGTCTTTC
This sequence comes from Epistrophe grossulariae, assembly GCA_929447395.1. Taxonomy (NCBI): domain Eukaryota; kingdom Metazoa; phylum Arthropoda; class Insecta; order Diptera; family Syrphidae; genus Epistrophe; species Epistrophe grossulariae. The sequence continues at coordinate 132,050,716 of OV839568.1, read as the reverse complement.
ATACTGGCCACTTAAGTGCCACTTACTCAGACAGTAAAACTGCGTAAAGTGCTAAAATGGGAAAATTAAGTGCCATTTATTTTGTTAAATTGCACTGTGAAACTGGCCCAGTCCAAGTAAGGGGCACTTAAGTGGCCAAAGCAGAAGTCTAAGGGCCAGTTTCGCAGTGCACACTTAACAACATGGACTTTAGACATAGTTTTACTGCCTGAGTAAGTGGAACTTAAGTGGCCAATTTGGGAGACTTAAGTGTCACTTATTCCGATAAGTTTACAGTGTGAAATTAGACATTAGTTTTCTATATTTGGCACTTAAGTGACACCTACTTTACTGTGAAACTGGCCCTTAGATTCAATTTCGCAGTGAAATTTTTTAATGGCTGTTACTTTAGACTCTCATCATGGTCACTTAAGTGCGACTTAGTCACTCAACAGCACTGGGTTTTAAAGTGCCAATATGGGAATCAGGAAAGTGTGCACTGTGGGGCCCTTAGAATAAAATATTTTAATTTTTTTTGTTTGTAAATCTGTTAGTATAACTGTAAGCTTTTTTTTAAAAGTTAGCATCTGGCGGGCTTTTAGCAGTTCTTCATTTCATAATTTAATATTTTTGCATTTATTTATTTGGCTATTTTCATATCATATATCACATCGCATTTTTTTATTTCTCGCATTTCGCTAATTATTATATTGCGTTTAATTATTTTGTATGGTATTATTTCCCTTTTTAGTTATTGATAATATTTTTAGTTATTGATAGAATTTCTTCGGAGTTCACAGCTCCAAGTTTAGATTTTTTTTTCTTTGTCTAACCACTCTTACATCAAAGTTTAACTTTCTTTCTTATTGAATTAAACAAAACACATACTTTATACGAACTATTAATTTTGTAAAAAAAAAGGAATACTCAAATTGACAAATTAAAAAGAATGCCAGTACCATTGCAAATTACATAAATGTCGAGATAACAAAATGCCCAGATAATGAAACGGCCGGCTGTGGTGGCAACGGGATAAGAAAACGGAAATCAACAGTTATCAAAATAAAATTTAGCAAAAAAAAACGGGTTGATTCGAATAAATTTTAGTTTTTTTTTAAATTGCGGAGTAAGATTTGCGAAACAATTCTCGAGGTCCAAACGGTCGGCACTCATTTTTTTTTCATTGTTTTAGTTTTATAAATTTAATTTTTCTCAATAGATTGTTGTTTTTTTTCTGTTAAATTTTCGATCTGATCTGAACTATACCTGATTTGGCTTAGGTACAAATTTTTACAATGCAGTTTTGATAAAACAAATCAACAGGAGACATACTTTAAGATTAATTTTATACATCAACCAGATGATCTAGTTACTAATGATTAAATTAAAAGATACAGCGCTAATTTAACACAAGACGTAAGTTAATTTAATTATGTGACAAAGTGTTAAATTAACAAGTGTTTAGACAAAAAGATATTTGGTAAACAATGCTAAAATAACAATTATAACAAACTTCGTCAAAATTAACATTGAGCTCATGTTAAAATCTGTCCAATTTGTTATCTTTACAAGAATTTCATGTTGAATTGACATGGATTCTGTTTAAATCAACTAAAATTCTGATATAATAATTTATTATTATTATTATTATTATTATTATTATTTATTACGCTCTACAATAAATGTACAGAGTAATACTTAAAAGCTAATAGCTGCCAGGGCTTCTAGCTGATATAATAATTTAATATTGAGAATGTTATTGAAATTGTTAAAGTTTTAAAGATTTCTATAAATTTTTATGGTAAAGTGTTCGTTGTAAATTCAACAAAACTTGTTAAATTTAAACATTGGAAAAATTTTCAAAAGGCAGTAAGTTCATGATTTCACCTCAAACTAAATAAATGAATTCAATCCAAATGTTAAAGTGGTCGATTTAAATTAAAAAATTGTGATGCCACAGATTCCCCTATATCTATCAATTGTACCCTTATTTTGCTCAATTCGACATTTAAATTAAATAATAACATTATCAAACGTTATGTCAAAAAGAACAAAAAATGCACGTCGTTACAAAAAAAATTTCGTAATTAGTGTGAACAAAATTTTCAAAATTTCACGCTGAACACATTAGTCGCGTTTCTTTGAGGTTGGCGAAGTACTCGATGAGTATTTCACTAGTCATTTTCACTGTAAATATCATCTTATCGCCCATGAGAGTACGAGTAGTTAGTAGTACTAGATTATCGTTGGCATCTATTCATGAGTTCTTCGCCACTTCTAAGGGCTGTTGTCATACTTTCTCTGTGATTATTCGGTATTGAAATAAATCGATATAAAAAACGAAAAAATGGCTAAGAAGCATTAGAAGGGGAAAACACCAATTTTTGTATGCTTATGACTTTATAAGGAATAATATTGAGCAAAATCCAGCCTGTTAGAATATTTTGAGAAATCAAAGCCGAATGACGGCATCAGTGAACGATACGTGAGGGAAATTTCATACAAATTTCGATGATGTTCGATATTTCGTATGAAATTTCCCTCACGTGTCGTTCAGTCACTGATGCCGTAATTCGGCCCCTGTACTCGTAGTTTGACTTACCTATCTATTTCTGTGTGATTTAATTTCATTATTTCACTATTTTTCAAAAAAAATTCAATTAAACAATTGACCCCCCCCCCCAACTTTGAAGAATTAAATTAAATTTTACTTCTCCGGCTTGAAGATTTTGATGAAAAAAAAAAATCATGAACTAAAAATAATGTAAAATAATTAAATATCAAAATTTATTTTGAATACCGATATCATCCTAACTTCCTTCTTAGTAAAACCACATGCAGCCGCATAAAGTCATCATTCCGCCAAGATATTAATTGACCTTAATTCACTAAACTCTTCTAATAAGTTCAAAATTTATTTGCATGCTAAATATAGACAATTGTTAATTTTACCCTTTAAGCGTATAATTGAATAATTACTTTATTTTTAGAAAATAATAAATATACAAAAATACAAAATACACATAAGAATTAGCGAAATTGATCAAGATGCTTGAATGCTTAATTTTGTTTTTGTCTCAGTGATGGTGATTCATTAATTCTTCTGAAGAACACAGTAAAACCACATAAAAAATAACCACATAATCATTCGGCAGTCAGTTGAAGACTTGATTTCTTCTTATTTCTCTGTTCAATCCATTTGCAGTAACTTAATTCAACTAGAAATCCCAAACAAGCAATACCAATGCCAATAAGCCATAAATAAAAAGCACCCTGCAATATGTCCATGTTCAGAACAATAGCATTCTTCTCACTTACATCATCATCTTCCGTGTCATCATAATCATCCTCATTAGTGTCATAGTAATCATCATTCTCGGTCCTGCTAATAGGTTCTGTGTCGATTTCCTCTGACCTCGCTATAATCTCCCAGTGTTTTAATAGTCCATGTTCGTAGCATCTCATTACTAGTCTCTCAAACTTTTCCACAAACGGTGAGCCCTTGGTCACTATGTATGTCATTAGCATTGATATCAGATACTCTTTAACCAGATGGTACATTGGACGTTTGGCATCACTATCATATGTCCTGGATATTAAAGCAGCTGCTCGTTCACGACGCAAAAGGAAGGCGTACTTGTTGCTCGAACTACTGGTCATTGTTTGAATGTGAGCTTCGTAGTTTTGGGGGAGAAATCGATGTTTGGAAATAATTGTTTCGAATGTCTGCGGGTTAATTGCGGGTTTAAGGACTTTTAGGAAATTTGCATGTGAATAAATGGGTGTCTTGAGACGCCATAGCTCGTCGAGGCTGTCTATATCATTCTCGAATTCGGGATTGATGAAGACACTTTCCATCTTAGCCACATAGATGGAACTGATGATGTAGCAAAAAAGTATCCATGAAATGAGGAATTGCCGAAGAGAACTGTATCTATGGAAACCATCTATCGGATTGCCAATGGCAGTTTTGAAAAACATATCCAGAATATTCCAGAATCGAATTTTGGCATTTCGATTGGCATTCGGAAGTCTTAGTGCCAATTTCTGGATTATAGCAAACACAACTGCAACGAGGATAAAATTGAGAAGAAGCAACCACCAAGTTAGATCTTTGAAAACTCGAATAAAATTTGAGTATTGCGGAACTGTTTTGGCCTTTGGCACTACCAAGTGCAGAAAAAATCTTTTTCCAATGGGATATAGATACTCATAGTATTTAGCTTGACCCGGAACTAGATAACGAATATTCCAACTGACATTAGTGACACCTGTCGCAACATATTTTAGAGCTCCATTTAGCATTCCATTTGATGTTTCTGATCCATAGAGTTCGTCATTTGGTGGTTCAATAATTTCCATGGTGGCGTTTAGATGTTCGACAATAGTTTGTCCGAGAATTCCATCGACTCCCCGGAAACCAGAATGGTTTGGTAATGGAATAGATCTGATTGGGTCGTAAAACTGGGATACTTTCAACTGGTAATGATGGAAGTTCTTCAATTTGTCGTAAAAAAGTTCACCAGTTTTTGACAGTTGGACAATTTTAAATCCAGTTTCGGTGAAAGGTTCAAAAGTATAGACGTGTTGATTGCGACTGCATAAAGCAATGACATTAAGAAATCCATGTTTCCAAAATAATTTAAAAGTTTGTTCGAGAAACTCCTCACAGAATTCCTTGAAAATAAGAACATATTTTGAGAGTTTTTTATTCATAGTTACCCATTCTAGCATTATGTCGATTTGTTTCAATCGTTTTCGTGTATCTTTAGCAATTGTCAGAATTTGTGTTGTTGTGCAGCTACGATTTTGTGGAACTCCGATTGATTTGATTGTAAAAACTGGAACAGACAATTCCGAAAGACATTGTAAAAGTTCGGTGTCTGAATCGTCTAAGTATACAATTGTAATTCTAGCATCGTTTTCAACTGCAATTCTGCATGCAAAGTCGTTGTTTAAATCGAAGGATTCACTCACAATCGGTATATTGCTTTTGACTTTTGTGAAAAATATAACAAAGATAAAAAAGACTATAGATGACATTTTATAAGGGTTTGGTTAACTCAAAAGGATCTTAAATTAAACTGAATAGTTCAACTCGAGGAGCAAAATATTTTATACTCTGAATTTTATTTGTCTTGTAATTAAAACCCTGTTTGTTTTGTTAATGAAGAAAAGCGCTGAATTAATTAATGATTATTATTTATTAATGCTTGGATAACGAAGGTGCCACGAAAAGAACGTAAATCACGAATCAAACATTAATTAAAATAAAATACCAGACTGAGTTTCACGTGTTTGTTCTTAAAGTTACGAGTTTCAATGACTTTTTGTATATAAATTATGGATGTAACAGGCTGGACTTTGCATTTTTTTGTTCCTTGAAGTCTTAAAGTATAAAACAAACATTTGGCGTATTTCCTACCATTTTTGAACCTTTTGTTTTTTAAATTGATTTATTTCCATTTTCATTGGTTGGAGAGAAAAAGTTTGTGAATAAAATATATTATGCTTGACATTTTTAACATGTCACGTCTCAGAGAGTAGGTCTGTAGTTTGTGCCGAGAAAGATAGAGGGCAACAAAATTTGCAAATAATCAATTTTTTTTGTAGTGTTTTAAAATATTATCAAATTAATAATTTCAAATAAAATTTTGTAAATAAAAAAAAAATATTTTTTTTAAAACCACTCTCCACAAGATTTTCCCCTTTTTTAACCTTTTTGAAACCATTTTGATCCCCGTCGGTTGGAGAGGAAGGATATTTAGCTAAAAAGAGGAGAAATGGGGGGGGGTGATAGCTAAAGGGGTATTAATTACATATTTTTTTTTTTTAGGATCTACAACGCATTGCATTTAAAATTTATTGCAATTCAGTAAAACCCGCTTAAGAAAAACGGGGAAATATCACAGTCTTTCTTTCACTTAAGCGAACTTAAACGAACCCCACTTAAGCGGTTGTGACATATCAGAAATTCAAATCTCATATTCGTGTTAAAAATTTGGTGGAGGTGAAAAATAAAAAAGAAGTGAAAGCGTCCAGCAACTTTTTTGTTCTGTTCGTTTCAATTATTTTGTTCACTTAAGAGAGTTTTTTGAAATGAAAAATGTAAAATTTAACTGAAAATATGTTTCATGTATCCGGGTTTTTAACTTCAACAAGTTTCGCTTAAGCGGTGTGTTTTATAGATAATTGGTTGACAAATAATCGGGTGTGAAAAAAGTGTTTCACTTAAGCGGGTTTTTCTCTCAAGCGGGTTTCTCTTAAGCCTGTTTTACTGTAATAGTTTCGTTGATGTCAAAACATGAAAAAACTGTTTTTATGAATTTTGACGCCCTCTACCTTTTTGGGCACTTAAACTATATACAGTGAAATGTTCAAAATTTTCTGCAGAAAATGTTTTTCTTTCACACTTTTTTTTTCTGACAAAAATAAATTGAATAAAATCTATTTAGAAAATAAAAGGTCCAAAATACCTATTCTGAGATTATTTTTTGATATTAATTTAAAAATATGCAAAAATGTAATGTGTTTGAAAAATTGTTTTTCAGCTGAAGACAGAGTAAACTAAAAACAATAATTCATCGATTACATTTATTGTGACAAAAGCATTAAAGAGTAGTAGAATAACAATCTGCAAAAATGTTCACCCATAGGATTAAAAGTCTGAAGAAAAAAACAAAATGCAATAAATTGTAGTGCTTTTTATAAATGTCAAATCACATAGCATATTTTTATTTCGGATTTCTTTTTTAACCTGGTTTACAGTAAAGTTTAAAAACTTTTTATTTATTTAATATTTTGAAGTTGGGTTACTCAATTTGTTTAAAATTTCTTTTAAAAGAAGATTTTTTTAAATTTTATTCCGTTTGTATTAAATAAAGCTTGTATAAGAAACTATACTATCGAAATATATCGATAACTTACGATAATTAACAATCAACTATCGACAACTATTGATGGCAGAGACTATATCAATAGTTCTTCACCTTAAGTATAATTCTCATCAACAAAACTATCGAAATTTATCGATAACTATGGATAATTAACTATCAACTATAGATAGTTCTTCACTTCTTGCATAATTCTTACAACTGGATAAATACTCCTATAACTAACGTACATACTTGTGCTGGATGTATGACAGAATTAAAAATAGAGCTTTGAGACCAATAAGTGAAAGATATACACAATAATTGTGGCCCTTAAACACCTTCGAAATGTGTTATGCCACTCTCTATTCCATCGATACTTCTAAAAACAATACTCTAGTGAAAGCATTCTCTCCTTAAAACAGTTCCATTACACCACTTGTACTGCTATGAATCAGTTTACTCTTAAGACTTAATTCAGATCTAGGTAGTAGGTACTGACAATTACAAACGATTCCATCTTGAGCTTTACTACACGAATGTGGGACGATTTCCAGAACTTTATTTTTCCCTCTAATTGCGATGTATAGACATTCGAAACCAATTTGGTATTTTTCCACAATTGTTTGAGAAAAATTTTAAGGAATTATCAACGAAGCGTTTTTCAAACTACATATTAATTTTTTTTTTCCTATGTTTATTAATATATCTGGAAGTCACGTGTTAAATTTTCACAAATTATATAAAAAACAATGTTCTGTAAATAATTTATAAAAAATTGTTTTGAGTCTATTATTTCCGATTTATATAAAATTTTCAAGAACAAGATATCCCGTAGCTTATGTAGTCTGCAATAAAATCAAAAGATAAATCTATGTACATCTTTTAATAGCAGGAAAGCAACGGGTTGCCTTAGTTTTATTTCTTAACTTAAGAAAAAAAAATTACTTTAAATTGAAAATACATTAAAGAAAGAACTTAAAAATATACTAAATTCTAACCGTGCGTATTTAGTCTGTGTATCTAAAAATATGTAATTTTTTTTATTTTCAAGTTCACATGTTAAACCATCTCAGCGATTTCAAATAACCTTGGGGAATAGAAACCGTCTATGTATTTACATACATACAAATTTAGGAAGTATGTGCATATGTTTGTTTGTACATAACTTCAAAGGCTGGTTCAATTTTGTTTTCATTGCTCATAGTGTCGTTTTTCGCAAATGAATGTTTTTTGCTGATAAATGAGTATTTTCAACAGAATAGACAACTAGATTGAAAGATACAATTATTTGACAAAGAAATAAAAACTCATTGCGAATGGTTGTTCCTTCTTTCTTTGCTTTGCCAAAGCCATATATTCTAAGTGCGCCTGTAAGAGTTGTTTATTGTTTTGTTTTGTTTTGTTTTTTTTTTTGTTTAAGGGTGACGATGGTCAATGAAGTATAACGCTCTCATTTTAAATTGTATAAGTATTTAAGTAAAATGTGGGATTGGGATTGAAATTCTGACTCTCTCTGGAAATGGGACCCCTTTTTTGCCACTTCTCTCTAATGCACCGCAACCGAAAAGGGGTATAATGTATAGAAATAAATTTTATCACAAGACGTTCGAATGCACTACCACATTCCCAAGGAAGAGACAATGACCGGCCATTGATGAATTTCAATGCTCGGGCAGAATGTCATGTTGAATGTTTTCCATTTCAGTTGACACTGTATTTGTCGGCTTGAGAAAAAATATTTACGCGATGTGTGCTGTTGTTGTTCTTGTTGGTGTTGGTGCTGTTGCTATTGCTTTCGTTGATGGTCGTTCGTTATCTTGTCGTCGTTGTCTTCTTGGTATACCTCTATTGCATCTTAGAATATTTATTGTGTAATGAGATTTTCCTCTTTCTTTCTAAATCTTGGGTTATTTTTATATAGATTCGCTATAAGAAATGTTTGCATAGCAATAATCTTTGTATATATCTTTGCAGTAACAAAAATGCCATTTGATGAGGGAAATTTCAATTATTCAGCATCAAGTTGTATAGGGGAAATGTTTGAGATTTTTTTGGTTGGGGGCGAGAAGATGAAACTTGGGGTTTATATGAGTGTGTTAAAGTTTTTTTCACACATTGTATTTTATATACGTTTAGACAAGGACTAAAATATCGCAAAAACTGTCTTTTTGTGTGTGATAGCTGTTTCTGACCTTTAAGAAGGTGTATTCTTATAAATAGGTAAACATTTTTTTGCCTTCTTTTAAGATAATAATGTATTCATTTAATGGATTCCAAATCACATTCTACCACGGATGAATTTTCAAAATGTAAATAAATGATCACATTTATAGCCTTATTTTACTAAGCTGGTTTTTGGATGTTTTAATTTATGCATTCTTATGAATCAAACGCGAAAAATAAATGGCAAACAATTCTGGCAGTCGCAAGTGTTTGCAAACAATGTTGCCATATCGACTTATATCCAGTCAGATTTTTCTGGATTTCATTGCCGTTTGCTAGAAATTTTTAGGAATAGTTTGTCGAAAAAATTGTTCTCTTGCACAATTTAATTAAATTAAGTGCAGTTTTCTCAAAATCTCGGTTCTCGGAAACAAGATTTACGAAATCTTTTTGAATCTTTTACTTCCAAAAATTGTCCATTTCTATACCATTCTCAGGCCAAAGGCTGTCAATGTTCATATAAAAAAACAAATCTGTGCCTACGTTCTGTAACTCTCGCATCGGCAAAAGTAGTAGTAGTATAGAAACGACGAAAATTGAAACAAATCATTTGAGTTTTGTTCCATTTTCCAACGTTTTTCGACCAATTTTATCGATGCGAGAGTTACAGAACGTAGGCACTGGGTAGAAACTGCCAGTTTTGGGCAAGTCAACGAACGGACCTATTGTCGATTATAACTGACACTTTTCATCGATGTCAATCATGCTCATAAAAACAACTTGTGAGCAAATTTGTTTGACAAACGATCCGTCAGAGTGTAATATCAGTCTTAAGCAACATTTTCAGTCATGATCGCTATAATGTGTACTAAGCTTAACTGTTGTACTAAACTGAAAAATGTGTTCTAAAGTATGCTTGTTTCCATTTTGATAACAAAAACAACACAAACATATATATGCCAGTAAGACCTAGGGTCAGTGAGACTTTTCCAATTCATGGGAAATTGTATGGGAATGCACAAAAATGTCTTTGCTAATAGAATATACCTGCTACAATTTTAGGTGATTGTCATTGATATTAGGACGGCTTGGTAACATAGAATTTCTTGCGAATTTGCACAAATTTTTACAAATATTGACAAAATCCTTAGGAAATACTCAGTTTTGGGAAATTTTGTGAAAACAAGTTACCAAAACAGGCATTTTCTGTGGAATCTGTTCCTACCAAAATAACCCAATCGAGAAATTGTACCTACACACACTTTCTCATTGGATTTTTTTCGCGTATGTCTACAAAAACTGCAATGAAATGAGAAAGTATGTGTTGAATCTCGCTTTGAAAAAGGTTATTTTGTAAGTAATCTCGCCTTTTTATAAATACTCTTTATTATCGATTCACTTGTTTTTTGATATTTTGTTACTTTGTATTTTTTTTTGTTTATTTGGGGAAGTTAAACAAAAAATTAAAAATAAAAAACAAAAAGGTATTGATCAAATTTTGTTTTGTATCTTTAAAAGTGTGATTTCATTTGTAAACAGATTGACAACAAATGTCATTTGTATGAAAAATCTCTTAACTTAATCGGATGCCATCTGGCGGTTTTTATTTGCATGAAGATGAACAGATGGTAGTGTACGTAATACGTATAGATATTGTATTTATCTACTGAAGGAGTGAGTATACTTTGCCACCTCCAAAGGAACTCGGCTGGTAAATAAGTTGGTCTACAGCTAATAGAGAACCAGAGCCTAGTGAATTATAACCTCAACCATTCCTATGTGCGTGGTTATTATGTCTTCAGGAATAGAGATGACCTACAATTTCTGCTGAATCCATCTCCAACTTGATAGTGTAACGCACTAACCGGTCAAGGGGTATATGAGGGTAATTCTTCGGTTATTCTTCGTTAAGCTTCAAGGATTGACAGAACTGTCGTTTGACGTGCATTTTTAATTTTTTTCATCAAAAAAGGGCAAACGTCATTCTAAATCAGTGTTTTTGAAATTGCTTTTAAATTTATATACGCTGTACAGCTGTAGTAAAATCATTCAGCTGTCATTTTAACACGCAGCATTAACACACTAAAAATCATCATTAGGCCTCGTAACGAAGTTGTTCCATAAAAACAACTACATAATACAATTTACTTAAACCCTCAACACCATCCACTGTCAACGAAAAAAAAAGTGCTCAGATAAATAAATTTAAATTGCATTTTCCTTGTGTGTGACAGATAATAGCGCAATAAAATAAAATCACTTGCATCACGATTCGGAGTGCAAGTGTATCTATTAAATTTGTTTAAATAAATTCTTTTGTTAAGTGATATCAAGATAGAAGTGAGAAAAGTGACTATAAAAGGAAAAACAAGAAAAAAAAAAAAAACACCCAGCAATGTGCATTTACCTCTTACCACTTTTAAAAGAAGAAGCACCAATGGTTGCATCATCATTTTGAGAAATAATCCCCTTGTAAACGGTTTAAAAAAAAATAATAGAAAAAAACTTCTTGAACGCGCTTCAAAACCACCATCACCAACATGTGCCTGAGCATTCGCAATTTGTGCACCAGTTGCCGAGGTTTGTATGAAATATTTTTGCCGTCGAATTTCAACACGATGAATATTTTTTTATTAAATTGTTTGATTTTCTAGAGAGATTAAGATCATCATTATGAGTTCTAATTACATTACGTGTGGTTGCCTTTGGTCTTTTGGTTGAAAATCCGTTGTTGTCGTTGCTCTTGTCATCACACCGACTGACGACTGAATAAATGAATGAAATTCTTTGTTTTCTTTGTTTTTGAACTTTTCTCTCATTTTGAGATGAACTTTTTCTTTTAATCTCTTTTTTCTTCGTTGTTCGTTATCAAAATAAAATCAACGGATTCAATAGTTTTCAACATTCAACGCCCCCATATTTTTTTTTTTTTTTAGAATAAATATTTTTGCTGTTTGGCATTTTGTGGCTTACAAAGGGTAAATCAACGTTTGTTTGTGGTTTATAAATCGGAATGTATCTAGTATAAACATTAAAAATATGACTGGAGAGATTTGATTTGAGTAACGTATTTCATCGCGTCATACATGAGGACATTTGATAGAAAAGGTTGGCCAAAAGCCAAAAAAAAAATCATATAAATCTCACTAGTGTGAAGCCTGTTTAATCACATTTGAATAGAAATATGGTCTGTATGACAATCTGTACATTGGATTAGGATGGAAAAAGAGAAATTCGAGTTTTTTTTTAGGTAGTTCATTTAGAACGGGCAATTAACGTATTTTGTTTTTTTTTTGTCTGGAAAATGATTTTTTGATAAAACTTCGTATCTATATTATGTCTATTTGAAGTTTTTGTAAGACAGCTTCTTTATGAGACAAGATCGAGACTCTTCTCGTTTCTTGGTCAGCCCAAGATATAAGAAAAAAATTTAAAAAAGATTTAAGTTAAAAATATATAAGAACAGTGGGTTTGTCAGTAAGCGGACTCTTAAAAAAAATGCACATGTTAACACAATTTCAACATTTCAAAAATGTAAGAAAAGGTCAACTTACATAAACAAAGAAAATGGGCGTTGTAGTAGGTGGACTCCTATAACACTCCTACACATTTCAAAGTGAACTTTAAAAAATATATTTGATATTTTTAAACAATATTTAAAATATTCAATAACTTTCGGCCAAATTTTGTTTGGAAATACTCCTATGTAGATACGTCGTCAGTTGGGTGAATGGAAAGAAATAAAATAAGGTCATTTAATAAAAATAATGATCTGACACATGATGGGTATAAATAAAAGGGATTATTTTTAAATTTATATATAGGGTGTTTGTTTTGGAAGATTTTGATGGATATCTTAGTTTTGAAGTGTTTGTGTAAGAGTCAAGAATATAGATGTGGCATTAAATTTTGTGTTTAAATTAAGTGAAGTAATTTAGTTTAAAAAATAATTTCTTTAAATAAATTTTAATAAGTCACTTCTGATTGAAGGCAAACAATAGTATCAATGATTGCCTACAAAATTTGATAAATTTTTCGGTACTACATGTCATCCAAGGACTGCGTGAATGTGCGGAAATTGAAGAAAACGTAATATTTTAAAATATTTTAAGTATTTCTCCTTTAGAAAATTATACATATAAATTACATAAATGGTCAACTCGTTTTAGTTTTAGTTCTTGGTAGTCGAAACCGCTAATTTTAACACTTGAATTTACCTCTCTTGAACAATTGGTTTCCAAAATATAACCAAAACTCGAAAAATCCAAAAGTGTGGTGATTTTTTTCAAGATATCATCCCAACCCCACCTCAGAATTCTTGAAAACTTTTAAATACCTACATATTTATAGTATTGACTAAACTTTTTCACCAATTTTCAACTTTAAAAATATTGTTAAAGGTTCAAAACTTAATTGCACTTGCTATATTTTTTTTTCAATAACGTTTACGCACAAATGTGTATAAAGTAAAAAATACTAGAATTTCTTCTTTGATTTGTGTGTTAAGAAAAAAACGTATGTTTTTTAAATTTTGGAAAGCAATATGTACTATTAAAGAGATAAACGGAAATAATCGAAAAATTTGACATGTTTTCTTGATAAATGTCAAAACCCTTTTACCGTTATTGGATTTTTTATGGAAAAACCTGAAACGCAAAACTATTGTTTACATTACAGATACGAATTGTAATCAAAATTGATAAAGCCGTTTTCGAGAAATCTTGAAAAAACCAAAATCTTTTTATCGAAATTCGAAGCAACTCGTTCTCTATAATCTAATACTACGTTTTTATTGAAACTTTCCATATTAAATTCCAAATCACCTCATTTTCCATCAAATTTCGAAATAAAGTAATTTCAACCAAATTTTGGCGAAATTCCTTAATAAATTACTTAAAAATTTTACGAACACATCCGAATGGAATCCATTCAAAGTGTAAACCATGGAAAATGTCAAAATTGTATTGATAAAAATCAGAACGAGAAAACAACAGAAACAAGCGACTGACAGCCAAATCAAATTAAAAATTGAGCTGTCAAACGAAGTTAGAAAATTTGCGTTTAAAACACTTACAGCCTTATTTATTAACTCGTTTTATCGACGGAGTAAATTTACTCCGACTTTACAACGCCTCTAATCCTAAAAAACCTTTAGCGGAGTAAGCTAAAACTGGTACATAGTAGGAATAAAGCCGTAGTAAAGCCGTTTTAGTATCTAAATATCAATTTGACCTGACATTTAGAAACTAAAAAGGAGTGTAGAAGAATTTTTTTAATTTGTTTGTTACTAATTGTTAGACAAAATGGATTTTGCATTTATAATAAATTTAAATTCTTTAAACGTTTTTGCTGCAGCAAGAATAAGTCTATAAGCAGTACAAAACTCGTTTTAATCTCATGGCACTGAGAAAAATGGGAAAATGTGAAACAAACAATTAATAGCCATAGTTCGGCCTTCCCTAAATGATGATGAAGTATCTATGAACATTTAAGCAAATATATTTGTTTTTATCGTAATCTGCAAACTTTTTATTCGTTTAGCTTTTGAGAACCATTCCAGTTTTCAGGCCGTTTTCTTTTATTTTGTTTATCCATTTATTTCGTAAGAAAAACCATCAATAATAATTTCTTAAAATGAATAATTGTGGAAATGTGGGGTTTGTTTACGTTTGTAATAACCAGAGTTTTAGATTGGTCATTTTTTTGGTAATATATTTGACATTAGGACGGTGTAGCTAAAACTGCCAAGAAAATATTTTATAAATAAGAATTTGTTTGACGTGGCGTAAAGACGGAGTAAGTGCTTCGACTCGGTTTAACTATTCCGAGGTTTAAACGAGTATTAGTGAAATCTAATAAATAAGGCTGTTACGTTCAAACCCAGGTACAATCCATTGTAAGAGGAAATCATTGAAAATATTAAAATTCGATGTGTAAAAAACAGAAAGAGAAAACAACAAAAAAAAATCAAATCCGAAATGAAATAAGCTGTCAAAGGAAATTAGAAAATTTGTTTTGAAAATATTTGTTCTATAGATTGTGACATTACCTCATTTCCAATCTAATGAAAACAGAGTAGGTATGTATATAAAACAAAAAGTCATAATCACATAAAATTATGAAACAAATCTGTCCACCCCTTTAGGACTAAGACCGATAAACAACTGGACATACAGACAAACAGACCGACATAGAGGTTGTGACTTTTTTGAAATTCTCATTCATCGTCGAGTTATGTATAGTTTTGAATTCTTTCAACACAAAACCAAAACTTGCCCTAGAGTTCTAAGAAAAATAAACAAACCCTATATCTTAAACGACTAATAAGATTTCTATTTCTGCGGTTCTGTTCGCTGTCACCACATAACGTTGCTTTGACAGAACTGTCAGATCTTAAATCTTATTTATAATCAGCATTTTTCTGTTATTTTAAAACTGTTTTGTTGTTCACCTTTCAATTAAATTAAGAGCTATGCCCATCATCTACATATGTATGTATATGAAAAAGATTTATTTAGTTTCCCCCCTTTTTTTAAATTAAATAAAAAATATATATTTCATCCACATTTCAAGTATAAAACACATTTGTTATTTATTTAATTTTATCATAGGGTGGATAAACAATTTAAATTGTTTTTTGTTTCTTGTTTATTTTTGACAGTAGTAGGTATTGCTTTGCAAAAGCTAAAATTTATGACTCCATTAATAATTTTATTTTATAGTTTTTTTTTCACACAAAGTCATCGGACACAAATAATAAAAAAAACAATTTTAAAAATTCTTTTATTTTGAAATTTTTGAATAAGCAATGAAAAGTATACCATTTAAACATACATACATACATACACATAATATACAAAGATAACTTTAGTGTTTTCAATAAATCACATCCTCTCTGATTCATGACAGTTGTGACGCGTTTCTGGTTATTTCTTTTTGAAGAATGTTTCACACATGTAGCAATTTTTTTTTTAGTTTTATAATTTTAGATTTCAATGTTTTAAATTGTAGGCATTTTAAAATTGGCCAAGGTTATAATTATAACTACATTGTCTAGACAGAAAAAGAGTACAAAAAGGCATTAATTGTGTTGAGTGATGCCGGAATCGATAATTTACAATCATTATGTAGGTCTAAAGTCCATCAACAACTTGATCCAATGCTATTCATATTCATCACGAATTTGAAAAGAATATTTATAAAAACATTGCCATCGGTCAATCAACAACAATATATAAGAATTAATTATATGTAGGTGAATATTGACATCTCAAATAAGGAAATAAATCAAAATCGAATTAAATCAGATTATTTCTTCTTTTTTTTCGTGCTGATTTTATTTAAAGTAGAAAAAATCTATTGACGTGCTTTCATTGAAACAGAAAGATCTCTAATAAAAGAGCGATTTCCATTGTGTCGCCCTCTTTATTTCGATATTCTTGACATGTATCTGTCAGACAAACATGTTTCAGCAGTTAAATTAGGTTTAACTCCAAAACTGTAATTTTTTAATCAGCATGAATAGAGTGGGCACACAATTTTCTTTCGAATCCCACAGAATCAGATGTACTTATTCATTACAGAGATGAGCTACGATAAGACTATCAACGTCAATGGTCAACTAATGAAGTCAGTCCCAACGGTAGTACATTTTATCTAAACATTTTTATTGATAATTATGTATCTTTAACTGACAATTTAAAAAAAAGAGATTTTCATAATTAGAACAATAATTGATGGCAGTTTATGATATCGATCTTCTATCGATATCTCTGAAGTGATTTATGATATCGAAAAATCTTCTATCGATATCTCTGAAGTGCATGCAACAAATCTGTTTGAAAGTTCATCAGCAAAAATGTTCTCAACTCGTTTTTGTTCAAATTTCTTGCTTCATCTCCGATATCATAATTCCTTATAAATTGTTCATACAAAGCCAGTTGTTCTTCTAGCAATGGACATTCACCTGGCTCTGTTAAACCTGCAATCTCTTTTGCAGTTTCTTGCAAACAAAGTTCAAGAAATTCAACATTTACCTCATCATCATCATCACCAGTTCCATAATCACAAGAATCACAGTCTCCCATCTCTTTGTCGTGTTTCATGTTTGTTTGAATAAATGGTTTTTTTCTTCCCATCTGTAACCAAATGGGGCCATCTTTAGGATCACCTAAAGATACAGCAAGATATGCACAAGCTCCTTGATTATCATCAAATATTTTTGTACTCATGTGTGATTGATAATTTCTTGGACTGACATTAGGTATTAATTCTGCGGCAGTTGCTTGCATTTCATCAATAATAGTCTGAGGGTCGATATCGATTTTCAAACTGCTCTCGAACGGTTGAAGTTCACCTTTGGGAGGAAGTGACATAAAAAGTTTCTTCAACTTTCCTTGTTTGATGCAATTTGATAGTTCAACCAAATAAAGATTTCTTAATTGTTTTTCCTCATTTCTGCGATAGATTTCATTACAAAGTTTCGACAACCAAGTTGAAGCAAAAACCTTTTCGATAGGTCTGTCTTTGAATGCCTCATCAGGGTCTTGACATTGTTCAAGAATTGCAAAATAGTCTCCCATCAGTTTCAGATCAGACATTTATATATTTTTACAAGTATAGATATTTTATTTAACTCATGACATTAAAATTTGATTTTTCTCGTTTTTTTTTAGGACGAGCTCAAAAATCATCAGAACGAAGTGAAAACGATCCATCGATACAGTCTGTGCAGCAAGAAGTTATACCCAGAATTAAAAAAGTTTCAAGCATTTGTCTTAATTTGCCTGCGGCAGGATTGGGTTCTCGTCCAGCGAGTATTATAAGCTCAGTTAGTACTGATGAAGGGGGATTTAATGAGCCATCGCCAGAAATTAAGGCCAAACTTAAGCCTGCCTATGATTTCGAGCAAAATTACATAGCATCAGCTACTGAACAACAACAACAACAGCATCACAATCCAATAGAAGAAGAGATTGAAAAATCGATAGAATCGCCAACCGTTGATAATAACCAAGTGCAATATGGCATCAACGATGACGAAGAGAAACCATCTCTGAATTATGTAGACGTTGGTTATAGGTTAAATCCAGATGGAAGCGAAAGTCGAGAGGTCTTTGGTGAATCCGAACTCTACGAGACGGCAAAAATTGATTTGCACAAAAGTTTCCATGCCAATGGCTTTGCCCAAGAAACAACCACAGTTTATGCAGTGATTAAACCAGATGTTCCACCACCGGCTGAATTATTTTACCATGGTGGTGAGCCTGTTGTGCAGGAGATAATGTCTGCTTCGTCACCAGCAAATTCTCCACCAAAAATTCCGCCAAGTCCGTTGCGGCGCAGAAGTTCGGACATAAGCGGTGGTAGTTCATCGAAATCACCTCCACCACCACCACCATCGAAATCCAGTGTTAATACATCGCCGGTAAAGAGACAACCAGTTGCTGCAGCAGTAGCACCATTAGAGACTCAAGATGAATTCGAGAGTCCCGAACTGCCGGCCTTGCCACAGAGACCACCACCACTGCCCGAAGGACCACCACTCGATATGCAGGATATTCAATATGCCGATATGAGTGGTGGTGAAGATAACGATATTTTAGAAGAAGACGAAGATGAAGAAGAAGAAGTAGAAGTGGTTAATCGTAAAAGAGCGAATGATTCACTTGAAATGGGACGTGAGGATAGCCTGCCAGATGCTATGACTGCCGATGAGGCTGAGCGGTTGTTGAGTTCAAGGTATGTTTTGATATTTTTTTTATCTTTTAGCAGCAAAAGCTCAAATAAAGCTTGCATATACATATATATCTTTGTAAATGCATGATAGATTAGATTCTCTTGTCATTTTGAGTGTTTTTATTTGCTTTTAACGATCACCAATTTTTCAATAGTTAGCTTAACATCAGATAGAACTTATACTTCAGATAAATCATACATTTTTTCCTCTGGCTTAAATATTGTAGACAAAAACTTCTTAGAAAGTTGCATGTGATCATTTTTTTCAGTATTTTGAATTACGTAAAATTAAGCCACTTGAGCGTTTATCTTGTGCTGGTTCTCCCTATCATCAATAGCCATATTCATATCTAAAATAATCACTGATGTGTGATATCTATAAAAATATTTTTTTTTTTTAAGAGGCGGAGAACTTTAAATTGGCAACACTGTTTTCTGTGACAGCCGTTTTGACATCTCTTATAGCTGTTTTGAGGTTAGTTTGATTTGGCAGTTCACCATGAATAGACTCACGCCAGAGCAATTTTGGTCAAATTTATTTTGAAAAACATGGTCCAGATCGAGAAACTCATCGGGAATTACGTGAATTTTATGGTGCTCATAGTAAAGCACTTGGAAGCAAATATTTAACTTATAATTGCTGAAATACAGCCTAATTCAATGCGAAGAGTGTGTGGAAATTGTACCTCCATGTACGCTCCAGTCGCGGCATCAACATGCGCGAAATCATGCTCAACCATTAAAGGTTCACCCAAACCAACGCGAAACATACCGACGACGAAACTTTCGGCTGTCAATATATTTTACATTTAATCGCATTTTACACTTAATCCATCGTTCCGTTTCCCGAAGGATACTCTCATTTACCGCCATGTAATTAAA
Organism: Epistrophe grossulariae; assembly: GCA_929447395.1. Classification (NCBI taxonomy): domain Eukaryota; kingdom Metazoa; phylum Arthropoda; class Insecta; order Diptera; family Syrphidae; genus Epistrophe; species Epistrophe grossulariae. The sequence continues at coordinate 132,031,079 of OV839568.1, read as the reverse complement.
TTTTTACAGACGAAAGTTTCGTTGTCGCGCCGAATGTTTCGCGTTGTTTTGAGGGAGCCTTAATGTCATAAAATTATCTGTCTAATAAAGCCAATTGCATGAATAAAGCCAATTGCATTTCAATTTAAAGTTCCCCGGCACTAAAAAAAACACACACTCGTTATAATCACTTCCCAAAATAAAACGAAAGACCTCGAGAACTATTGCAGATATAATTCTCTTATGTTATCTCTAAAACTTTATCTTCCACAACTCAGATTAGACACAAAAAAAAAATTATCCATCTACTTTGGCTCTTTAAACGACCAAAACCACTCAATTCTATGTTCCATTTCAAGAAGGCAAACTAAAATGGGCAAACTAAAATGAACTCATTAAAAAATCCACCAGGAAGTTTAAAAGTTGTGTATTTTATTTTTAACTATCTATCTCTTTCTTTCTTTATACCGATCGCCTATCGTTATTTAACTAAAAATGCGAATGAACGATGATGATGAAATATTTATAATTTTCCATATTTCCAACCTCAAGTCAACCCTCCCTTTTAAATATAGTAGATGCCAATTTCTCTCACTTTTACTCTTATTTTATTTTTGTATTTCACTTTTATTCCGCTGCCGCTGCCAGCGCCTGTCCATTCATCTTTTTTTTCAATTGACAATCAAAGCTTGAGGTTGCGGATCTAAGAGATGATTAACAAAACACACTGTCCCACTGAACGTTCTCATGATGGAAGAAAATAAAGACACATTCTCATAAAATATTCATCGATTTAAAAAAAAAGAGAAAAAAAATAGAAGAAAACTTCAAACTGCTGTGGATGGTTCGTAAACGATAAAACCATATTGGTATATGGTACAAGTATACATGTATACAGTTTGTATATACGTGTTGGTGATTTTGCTTTTAAATATAGTCCTCATACTATGTAAAGCGGCCTCGGGCTATCTTAGCATTTCCGTGTTTTCCTCCAAGTAATCATCTTCTATGTTATCCTTTTATTTTAACTCATTCTGGAGTTGCATCAGCATCAGTTCAAAGTTTAGTCATGTTATTCTTAACTGAGCGACCGACCGAACGACCAAGCAACCAACCAACCAACCAACCGACTCACCCACCAATAAACCACCCAACTTCTGAGCAATGTAATGTTTAAAAATTATTTCAGAGTGTTTACGTGCACAATCACAAGTGACTTAAAGTGGGTGGTTAAATGAGGTTACGCCCACTACAACACACTGTGGCAAAATTGTGTCAAAACTGAAATAAAATCAACTTGAAGAACCAGGGAAAATTAAAAAGGATAGGTACTCATTTAACGATTGATATGTTTATTAATATTGAAAATTGATATTTAATCATCCAATTGATAAAAGTTGTCATCATTGAGAATATTGAAGATTGTTAGAAGATGTGAAGATTACCAGAAAATTAATAATTATCATTTTTTTATAAATTAAGTTATAATGTAAAAAAATTAATTATTTATAAACCATTAATTGATAGTTGCTAATCGTAATAGGGCCAAAAATCTATTGCACCCTTAACAAAAAAATTGATGGTTTTTAAAATTTATTTTATGAAACAGAAAAGAGTAGAAATATTGATGAATCATGAAACACACCCACGAATACGCCCACTTTTCACTTAGTAAATTTTTTATAAAATATAATTGTTTTAAATTGATATTTATTGCTATTTGCATTTTTTAATAGCTTATATACCAAAGCCAAAAAGTGAAATTAAATAGTAAATTTAAATAAATTTATTTTTTAAACATTACTCCAACTTTTCCGTATAGATTACCCCACTGTTACGCGATAACTTGGTCGTTATTCGTTCGTCTGTCCGTGCGAAATTGTTGCACCCGCAAGGGATCAGCTGAGCAGATTTTTTTTTGTTTGTATTTTTTTTTCTAATATAATAATATGTCTGAAGAGGGTGAGGTAGTTCTGGAAAGGGAATTTCTTGTACGAGTCTCCATCTCAGACATCGCACAACTGTGGCGTTTGTAATGATTGTTTTTTTTATGAAACACTATGTTGTGGTTTTTTTTTACATACATTACACATTTTTATTTTTTTTTTTTTCAAATTATTATTGCTGTCGAAACAACAACAAAAATATCCATTTGGAAACGAGTTACAGTTCTTAATTTAACATTTCTAAAAAAATATATCAAGTTAAATTATTGTTTTATATTTATTTTCCTAAAAACCGTCACTGTATTCATGAATTCTTCTTTAAAAAAATAAAGACAACATTTTTTAAAATATGTATAGTTTGTTTGGGTTAAAAAATCTAAAATTAAAATTTTTATTTTCCCCCCGAAAGACCCTTATTTAGGAAATTGGGTTTTTCTCTTATCTGTATTCGAGGAAGAGTGAGATGAAATTGAAAATAAAAAAAACCTCTACAAATGTTAATGTTCTTTATTTACCCCGCAAAAATAAATGACAGCTGTTTGAATACAATAATAGGTTTGTTCGCTTACTTTCCCGAAACTGATAGATTCTACCAGTTTTATTCTGTTATACTAACTTTAAAAGTCTTATGGGCTGAAAATAGTAGACATTGACAGATTTGGGAAGTAAACGAACATACCTAATATCTTCTCACAACTGTCGAACGTAATTCGCAATCCAAAATATCAAGACGCATTCGACAAACCGACGAATAAAAAATGTATATGAATTTTATCCAAGCACTTATTTTATGAGATGAACATTTATGACAGTTCGCAGCTATTGGCGACCAAAAAATTTCGCATGTAAATAAATATGTCAAAATTCGCCGCGGTTCACAATTCGCAATTGTTTGGTTGTGTTTCATGTGCAAGCGCAAAGCAAGATTTCTCAAAAGGTCACAATTTTTGAAATCCCAAATTTGTGTACTAGATTTTATATTTATTATGTAATTGGTGTTTTTTAGGGGTACATATATACAATTTCAAATAAAACTAATACAAAATAATTTTTATATGGCCATGATTTGTTTGATCATTTCGGGCACATGAATGTCAAATTTGGCGCAATGTGGAAGTCTTATTTTTGACCACTTTATCGAGCAATTACAATTTCCAAATCTTGTTCTATAGCGTAATATTATTCATGATGAAATGGCCAAATATACTAAGCACATCATCTGTCAAATTTACTGTCACTAGAAACAGTGTTGCCAATTTAAAAAAGCAAAATTCTATAAAAATATATTTTTTTATCAAAATGTAAGCAAATGACAGTTTCAATAAAATAAACATTGACAAATTAAATCTAAAAATGGTGTGCTTGAAAAAAATGTGGTTTGTACTAAAATAACAAAACTAAGAAAAAGCGAACAAAATATCTGCATAGTTTATTCATTTCCAAGTTTTCCGTCATCCTAATTCTTTTTAAAAGTAATTTTCTGATCGATTAATAAAAATCAAAGGTGAAAAAAAAATTTAACTTTAAAAATCTGTTAAACTTTTATTTTATTTATCGGAAACCTTTTACTTAGCTTTGTTTATTTTTATTTTTATTGAACGTCAAATTCATGCGATGAAAAAAATCAACATAAAGTTCAGATGCAACGTACGAGGCTATAAAAGCGGTTCAGTTCTTTTGATAGAGAACCTATACTTTTTTTCTTACATACCTATAGTTGTTCCAGAAGAGCCTTTAATTTCGCCTCACATTTTTTTTCATCATGACGATGGTGGTATAGTTCGTCCTTCGTTTTGTCCTTCTTTTTTGTTTTGTTTGCTGTTTGCATGTCACGCTTCTCTTCTTATTATTATTAATATTTTTTCCTTTGGAAATAATTTTCTCTCCCTGTGGGAGAAAATGTCTATACGAACACAGAATATAGGCACAGGGTTGGTTTGGCTTGGCTTAGATGATGGCTAAAGCTGTGTGATGATTCTGATAGCTGGCTAACAGCAAAGCTATATCGGTGAGGGATGCAGATTAAGAATATATTTGTTTTTAACTCCAAGTCCAAATCACAACAAACTAGAGCGCAATGTATAGACTTTGAAAGGGGTGATAATGGTGGGGAGGGGGTGAGAAAAATCATATAGATGTGGCATATAAATGGAACTATGCCTAGGCGCATTTCCTTCTCACCCCTTTTGAATGCATTTTGAAATTTCTCTCATCAGTGCTGCCACACTAAAAATATATTTCACAGAATATTGAATTTTAAAATGAAAATAGAGTACAAAATGTCCATTGATTGGAGTTTGTATTTTAATCGCCCTAATGCATCTTGACGCCATTTTTAATTAAATAACACGTGAGACTTAAAAAACCCTGAATAGTTTTTAAATTTTTCTTATCTCTTTCTTTCGTCTATAGTCAAAAAGCATTGCTCAGTATTTCCTACAAACAAAATCTAGAATTTAATGTATGCAGCAAAGTGGCAACACTGTTTCTCACTTGTCAGTGGTTATTGTCGCTGTGCTGCCTGCTCTCTTCCAACTTGGAGCGTGCAACTTTTTCGATGATTTTTTTTTTCCAAACTTGCATGACACATGCAACTGTGTGTCACTTGATGCTGGTGCGAGGGTGGTTGGTTCGTTGTCGGACGATAGAAGCATTTCCAAATAGTTTTTCACTGGCTTTTCCTTAGCAGATGTCGCCGCCTGCATCCGCGACTTGTGCGTGTGTTTTCTTACTAAAGAAATTTTCGTTTTTCTGTTAACTGGATTGGGTTTCATAAAAGTCTCATTAACTGGTCGTCTTTATAGTCGTCAATTGCATCCTTTAGTTTCCAAAAAGAATGAAAGAAAATTACATCCAACTGTCACTCGAAAAGTGTTATATCGACGCGTTGAAGTTTTTCTTTCATCATTCGTCGTCGTTGTCGTTGGTAGTGGTGGCATCGTGTTGAAGTGATGTTCAGTCGAGGGTGCTCCTTTGAAATGTGCATTGAGTTTTGAGTAGTTCTTAAGTGGCTGTGACAACTAGAGGCGCCTTTTTTTGTTATCTTTAGTGTTTATAGTTGGTGACATCATGAGTGGAAATTAATTTATCGGTGGTAAGGATAGCATGATAATAATTTATTTGTGTGAGTGTGTGGGTGTTTTTTTTTGTATTCATAGCAGGAAGAAAATGTTTATCTTTCGCTTAAATAAATCATAACCCTTTTTTACACCCTAAAGGGATGACATAAAAAAATAAAAAAAAACACCCCCCATCTCCGTAAAATAATAATACAAAAAATATACCAAAAACAGTCCTTGGCACAGTTTAAATTAAATTTCTATTTTTGGTATGAACGAAAAAAACCGAGTCCTTGATGAAAAGTTGGTGGCAAAAAGAAAAACTTTTTCATTTTAGATATTTTCTCATTCGGATTATTCGGGTTTGGGTTCGTGTTGTTGTCTATGTTATTTTCGGGACGAGGAATAGGGATTGTCCTTTTAGTGTATGTAAAGTTAGTGTATTTTGAACAATGAACCATTGTGATGTGGCAGATGAGTGAAAAGTGCATTTTGTTCTTCTTGCATTGATGTCATTTCAATGGTGTGTGCAAATATTTTTTTCTTTTCTTTATAAACTAAAATGAATTTAGAAACGTGGAAACACACTGTTTTTTAATTTTTTTGTTTTCGTTGAAAAAGTGCTTTCAAAAAAATATTACTCATACGCCATAGTGCCCCAGTCATTTTGTTTGTTTTTTATTTTAAGTGAGTTCCTCATTGTATGGACAGATACAATTTAAATACAGTTACTTTGTTTAAGGTTTTTTTTTTGTTTTAGATAAGAATTTGAATACGAAATTGTTTAAATGAATAGAATTTTAGATTTGCGAGTTTAGTTTAAATCAAAATAGAAAGTTGGTATCAGAGGATCATTACTGGTGAATTTTTTTAAACGTATCTTCGTAGTGTAAATAGTTTTTTTTAACCTATTCAATTTTGTTGGTTTAACGTTAAAAGGTTTGTGATTTAGTAATAGCTTTTATTGTGTGTTGGGTGTAAAAAAACGGCTTATTTCATTCCTTAAAAACTAAAAAATCAATTTTCAAGCTCTTTTAACTGTACATTCAAAACTTTCGCAAAATATATTGATCGCACTTGGGAAAAGCGCAACACAATTTGTCCGTTTGTTTAATTTATGGCGACAAAAATTATTTTCTAAGGCAATTTCTTGACACAAATTCATAAAATTCAAGGCAATTAATAATTTGAGAAGCCTATATATTTTTCTGTTCGAAATGGCGGCTTAAGGTCACATTATGGTATGAAAATTCCAAATTCTTTAAAAACCACTGTCAAAGTCATAAATTTAGTTACAAAAAAATAATGTTTGAAATGGCTTAAAATATGTTCTAAGATGTGTACTTTTTACATGAAAGTGATTTCAATACAGATATGTACGAAATTAAGTATATTTGAGATATTACTTTTATATTTTTTTATTGAAAACGAATTTAAGACCAAATCTGCACAAGATTGATATAAATTTGACAATTTTGACAGTTCAAAACCAAATTTTAAGTCATCTATTAAAAACTCGAAATAATCTTTAATACTTTTTTTTTAAATGTTGTCACTTTTTCTGGTTGGTGTATTTGAATCTCAAATCAAAATCAAAATTCTGACAGTTATGGAAGTGCCGCTGTACGATACACTTAATGTCACATTTTCTATAAATGATAATTTGGAAGTCTTGACACGGGAAAAATGTTATCAGTTAAATTTTGAAAATTCTTTGTCTCATATCTATGTAACTCTGTTGTTTGTGTCCAAAAAAATATAAATCAGCAGAGTTCCTAGTTTTCATTATTTTTTAGGTCAAAATATGAAGGAAACTGAATTTAAGAAACTTTGTTGCTATCTGCTAACTACCAGAGAGTTTGAAATACGAAATGTACAGAATTTAAATTCGAACAATTTTTCTCTTTGGCCAAAAAGAATTGAAATAAATTAATAAAAAAAAAAACCACGCGAAAAGTTGGAGGCGGGAAATATAAAAAATTTCCTTTTAGTGGTTTGGAATTATTTTGTGTGCTTTTGAGTTTTTTCAATCTTCAATAATTGTTTAGAGTTACTTTTTCAAAGAAATCTGAGATGATTTCTGATAACAATTAATTTTTCAAAACTTTTTATTCAAAGCTGGCTCAGTTTCTTAAAAATGTCTCTTAAAATCTGTTTTAGCACATAAAATCAATCAAAAAATAACCTAATACAGCGGCCTCCTTCGCTCATTTTCAATCGCTGCTTCTAATTGTTGCCTTCTCTTTTTAACACACTCTATTTATAAGCGATATTCTTTCAAGGGTTAAACGCAAAACTTCGCCCGTTTGTTGACAGCTTTCTTAATTGTTGAACCCAATCCACTCCCTCATTTGAAAAATAATTCCTACGGAAAGGGATCATTCACAATGAATGGACGAATTCAGCTCACCTCCGTAAAATTCTACTGAAACTGTTAAAAGTAAATCGAAAAATCTCGAGATAATTCTCCGTCCAATAACCCGGCCAGACTTAGATGAAGAAAAATATCTTCGACGAACGCACTTCGTGGCACGTCTTGTATTATGTGAACCGGCTTTGTGGAAAGTGGACTTTTTGTCTCACTTCTTTATATGTTTCGGATTGAATCTTTTCATGGACCGCCTGCCATATGTTTGTTCTTTGAATACCTGCTTTTATTGGTTTTCTAAGATGCTTAATGTGTCTCAGTTTGAAAGCTCTTTGACTCCAAGTTAAATGTTTATAAAGAACTTTTTGAGGTAAGATAAATGTTTATATAGAACTTTTTGAGGTAAGACGGCTATCTTGAGTAAGACAAGGTTTAAAAATACTTGTTCCACTTACTCGTAGTTCCTTAAAGAAATTAACTACTAACATCAGTTTGCTGATACAAAACTGAAATATTTAAGTTCTCTGGATGCTTTTTTCTCTTAATAGATGTTTAACTTAAATATAAAGTTTAGTTTAGTTTAGGTTAGTTTAGTTAGGCCTAAATTTCATTAGCTTTGTGTAGATTATTATAATTCGTTTCCGCAAACGGACAACAATCACTCAACTATTATAATATTGTTTCCATTTTTAATATGATTTGATGAAGATAAATTATTTTAATCGTTTTAAATCTTTAAATCTTTAAAATATACAAAGTATACAAGCTACTAAAAATGCATCCATATATGTATTAAAATTATTTGTTCAGTGAAAAGTAATTATTACAGATTACCCATAATTAACGATATTTCGTGTTTTTGTTTTAAATACAAATAAAGCGGAAGCAAACACAATTAAGCTCATAAATTACTCTTTGTATATTCTATCATTGTTATTTAAAATTAAAGCCAAGTATTGGGTTGTTTGCAAAAAAAAAATAATAATCGAGGTGGCAACAAACTTACAGATTAAATAAAAAAGCTCGAACTGAAGTAAAACCTCATTTTTATAGGTACTTCATATTTTAGTCTGAACGGAGTATATAAAAATTTTTTGTAGGAATAATTTTTTTATTTTAAATACTGAAAAGAAAAATTTCAGCTAATTTTTCATTTCTAACTGTACTTACAAATTTTCTCTCGAAAATATTCAACCTATTTTGATTAAATTTTTGACACACATCAAAGTACACTCATCAACTCCAATATTACCACATATTTGCTGTTTTATAGCAACTACGTGCGACTCAGTCGTGTACGGTGTATATATTTTATTTATGTTATTATTATTATTTTCGAAAATGTTTTACTCACTTTTCAACTAAATCTCACTAATTGCACTTGTTGGGCGTGCAAAAGTCACAAAAGCAAAACTTTCTCCCCCTCCCCCCCACTCATGTTCTCGTCCACCTCAAACATAATAATCCTCTCATTTCTATGCCTCCTGTATTTGTGCAAGTTCAGAATAGGCGCATGGAATATAAACTATGGCACAAATGTTTGCATAAAAAAAAAAAAAAAAAAAAAAAACCGCACCTGCATGCATGCCTACACACGTTTACAGTGTGACAACAGCAGAAGGGGCAACTCCTGATCAAATAGCAACAAGGATACAGCTCCGGAACAAAACGACTGCACAAGAAAAAAAAAAAAAAAAAAAAGATTTATAATATGACTGTTGGTTCCTTACTCTGCCACACCCCCTCACATATTCACATATAGCTAAGCTATGAATGCAATTTAAAAATAATTAAACACAAAAATAGAACATTAAATTACACACACGGAATTATTGTCGCTTGTCCGTCCATCCGTGTTCACATTTTGTTTGACTTAACCCAAACAGACAACTTATATATACAATACATATAGGAAATGTAAAACACATACACACATGCATTGTACACCTACAAGCAGTATAGTTGTTAGATAAATAATTTATTTTTAACGAGCGTTTTGTTGGCCAACATTTTCAACAAATACTATGGGATGAGGAGTGGAGGATAGCTCTTGAGCAGGAAGACACAGTTGTAGGTGCACCAGAGGGGACTTAGAATAAAGTTCAGGGTTAGTCTGGTCAGCTGTGACTGCGGGTGACGGCCTTACTATTTCTATTGCATTCTTCTAACGAGTGAGAAATACATATCATTCCTATATATTTATGTAAACAAATTATAATTACGTATGTGTAAAACATTGTAAGAAAGATGGTAAGTTATATCTTTGAACTTACTATAAAGCGAAAACAGTGTTGAAAATTCCTTAGAACGAATACCAATTAGTCAGTTATAAGGGCGTGTTTCTTTGAACGATTATAATATGATGTCATTTACACCTTCAAGTTCCAAAGAGGCAAACAAACTGATAAGGAGCTTAATTGTAGGTCCAATAATGGCTAAACAACTCTGTTGGAAGAATATTAAGTCTAAAGGGAAACAAACAAATGTTAGACAAAAATATTTACTTTCTTAGGCTAAGGTAATATTATCGGAAATTTAGGTTAAATATATCGATAAAAGTTGTGGGGTGTAACCAAAACCCAAACTAGTAACGTAGAAGCCATTAGGCAATAAAAAGTATCGAGATTATAAAATGGACGGCTGAATCGCACGAACTTGCTGTTTTGATTAAAAACTAAATATTAAAGCGGAGCGCGGTTGTATGAAAAAAAAGGTGTTAAAATGAAAAGCATACTCCCCGCAAAAGTTGCGTTGGGTCCTAAAATATATTTTAAGAATTTTTTTAATTTTTAAAATGACCGCTAGAAGTCGCACATTAGCATTGCTAATTGAAGAAAAACAAAACTGAAAAATTATCCCAATCACACAGACCCATTGCAGAAGCTCTGTAGATTATTTTATACTCTAGAATTTATTTGTTTGAAATACTAATTTACATTAAAAGTAAAAAAAAACAAGCGAAAAACAGAAATAACGAGCCAGATTATTTATTATAAAAGTCAAGAAAAATACATTTAATTTTCTCATTTAACTTCTTTTTTTTTTTAATTTTTTTGAATTCAATAATTTATTTTATATGAGCTTTTTGGTTTCAACTTTTGGTAGTTTTTTTCGGGAAATTAATTGTGTTTAAAGCTGTGGACACTGAAAATAAAAACAAGGCAAAATCAAGAAATCGTTTTTATTCTGCGTTGAGCGAATAGCGATCCCTAGCGATGTAAATATGAATAAAAAAAAAAAATCTTAACATTAGTTTTAAGACCATATGCAACCTTTTAAGGGGGATATATGTAATTCTGATTTTCCAAAATTTTGAAAATCGCTCCAGTCTTTTAGATATTGCGAATTTATGGCAATGTTTCAAAAAGGTTTTTGATAATAATCAAAGTTGTAAAAGAATGCAATCTTTTATGACTTCAATTAAGAGATTACATTCATTGACTTCTCTTTAAAAATTCGACTTCAAATTTTGAAATCAAAAAGATTGCAATCATTTTTCCCAATTCATTTTACAGCAATCATAATTTAATACAATCTTTTGGAAATTAAAGTGAAGTCATTAAAAAATTGATAATATAGCTAGAGAAAATGTGTGGCAAAATCAAAAGTAGAAATTAATGTTTTTTTTTAACTATTTTCCTCTGTAACAAATTTGATGCAAACTGGTCCACCCACTTTTTTGGACTTCTTAATCATCGTAATGTTAAGTTAAATTAAATCTGGGAAATTTTGTGTCTACAAACAAATAATTTTCGTATAGAGCAAACAAAAATTAGGAAACTATAGGAGTTTGGGTGGAAAATGACTGATCCTATTTCTGCTTACGTCAAATTAAAAAAAAAAAAAAAATTGGTTGATTGATTTTGATCTGAACCAAAATCAAGTAAAAAAACTGAAAATAAATTAAATTTTTGGCACAAAAAGTTTTGCACCTTTTTTCAACAATTTAAACATGAAAAAAACATTTCAAAATTTCAACTTTCAAAGGCTGTTTTAATAAGAATAAAATTGAAATATCAGAAAACTGGGCGTAGCAAAAGCCGGATTTTCATTAAAAAAAATGCTTAAAGGTACAAATATGTATATAAATTAGACATTTTCTGATTTCTAGAGTTTATAAATATGGACAAAATTCAACCATAAGAAATTTAAGCACGGTAGTAGGCTGATTTCCGAAACTCTTATTGCGTAAGTCATGCTTAAGTTTAAAGAAAATACAAAAATTGGCGTTCGGGAACAAATTTGCACTTGAAAAAACTCTTCGATCAGTATGTTTTTAATATTAATATTTAGTCTTAAGTCATCACTTGGTGTTCTTTTATTTTTTCAATTATATTAAGAAATTACAATGTTTCAAAATGTATCTGTTTTACAGAATTCCAAACGAAAAATTGAAAATGTCTGCTTCTTTATGTAATCACTAACTAATCAGGGACACGCTCTAGCAATCAATAAGACCAATAGGCATGTCTTACCATGAATCTGTTAGCCTTTAAAAATGTTTCGCTTGATTTAATTTTATTAACGAATAATTTTTGGAAATATTTAGTCGATTCTTTCTATCTGACCAAATTTATCCGTATTAAATCGCAGTAGTTTAATCGTTTTAACACGTCCTTTAGTAGTCTATGAAACGTATTAAGAGAATTAATAGTTTATTTGAATCTTAAAAAATGTTTGTTCCGAATTCTTTCCCTATATCGAATCCATCGACATCGTAACTCAACCTACTAATCTACATTTTTTAAATACTTTTCATTTCATTTTAATTCATTCATTCAAATACACAAACAAATAAAAACAGTCAAAATGACAAGACAAAGAACATCATAATGAAAGCTTTTTGTTATTCTATTGTGTGCATAGTGCATCCTTATTTCTTTAAGTTTTATACATATGTATGTTCAAATTAAACAAAACAAAAAATAGATATAGACTTAAATGTATTTGCTTATTTGTTCATGAATTGCATTTTTTCTGTTTCTTTTATTTTTTTTTCTGTTTACATTTTTCTTTTATAATTATGTTTTCTAATTACTATCAACACTCCTGTATCTTTGCTGATATGTACATGTGTTACATACGAACATACAAAAAACGTCATTATACTCGGACGATCTTCTTCTCCATAATATAATGTGTGTGCTTTTTGAATAATGCAAAAAAAAAAAAAAACTTTGATTCACCTTCAACTTTAACATCGAAAACTTAAACATTTATATATGAACATTATGACGTCATTCTTATATTGTTCGCGCATGAACTCAACACAAAAACTTTATACAAACTTAACCAACACACACCTCTACATCCTGATGTGTTCCTGTAAAACTACTATTAATTAAAATTGTATGGCAAAACAATTATATTGCTGGCGCGATGCTACTGCTTTTGGTGCTGGTGCTGCTAACTGAATCCTGTGATGCTTTTGCTGTTTTGTGATGCTCTTGTTGCCTGCTACTGATTGACCTTGTTTTGTGCATGCATATACACATACGAATCGATGTCCCTTTTTGTGCTTCGACTTCCATTCTCGCTACAAACGCTCCACCTGGGAATGACATTCGGTCGGCACCTGTCGTACACGTTCCATCGTCATCGTCATTTATATGTCTTCGTGTCCTTGTGCATTTGATTTTTTTTTTGTTGTTGTTTAAATTGCATTTTGTATACTATACTGCTTGCGAATATTTTATTTAATTTGTTACGTGTTGCTATGTTTTGTCCTGTAGAATTTTGGAAAGCAAAATAAGGTTTGCATGACCTAAAGTCCAATGGTTCATACTTCTAACAATGTGCATTTCTTTTTCACAGACAACAACCACTATTATCGGACGAGCAAGCGAAGGAAGTCGAGCAGATTCTATCTGCTCCTGCAGCTGCAACAACTTCTACTATTGTTGCCACAGCAATTGTTGTTTCTAGTCATCATCAGTTAGTGGAAGAAGAGAGAAGGTTAGAAGACGAACCAGAAGAGGAGCCCAAGTGTAACAATTACGAAAGGGTTGACGATGAAGACGAACCAGAATGGTTACGAGATGTCCTTGAAGCACCAAATCGAAGTTTAGAAAATTCCATTCACAGCGAATCGGCAAGCTTCCTCGATATCGACAATGAACCTCATCAAGTGGATCTTGGTGTAAGGGTAACTGCCAGTAAAGTTGAAACAACCTACGACGAAGAGATAAACTGCAACACAACCTTCGACGTTGGATCAGAATATAACAAACATGACATCTTTAACCAGACTTACGTGCAAGAGTCACTTCATGACAGTATTGTTTCTGCTGAATCAGCTGGTTCCACAACTCACAATAGCTTACAAACCACAACTATCGATGATAGCATTATCTCGAGTAAACACAATTCGAATTACTCATTGGCTGACCATGAAACAACCACACAGCTAGACGAATCCCAATTCTATATACCAGAATATCCGCCAGTTAGGAGCAAAGAAGTCTACGTCGAGAGTGGTGTACATTATTTCGAAGATGGCAATTTTTGGATGGAAGTACCCGGTCTGCTAGAATCTGATGATGATGATATAACTTATCCGCCCATTGCAGTAAAAAAGAATAATAAAATTCGTTTTAGTTCCGGACCGATTCAAGTATTTTCGACATTCTCTGTAACCGATTACGATCGACGTAATGAAGATGTTGATCCGGTTGCCGCTTCGGCGGAATATGAGCTTGAGAAGCGTGTCGAAAAAATGCACGTTTTTCCGGTGGAATTAATGAAAGGTCCCGAAGGACTTGGTTTGAGTATAATTGGTATGGGCGTAGGAGCCGATGCTGGTCTAGAAAAATTAGGAATATTCGTTAAAACGATTACTGATAATGGTGCTGCAGCTAGAGATGGACGCATACAGGTGAGTTAGTCTTAAAATTCTTTCAAGATCTTATGAATTGAAAAAATACTCTTGTCAATTAGGTCAACGACCAAATAATCGAAGTCGATGGAAAAAGTTTAGTGGGCGTTACTCAAGCTTATGCAGCGTCAGTTTTACGCAACACATCTGGTCTAGTCAAATTTCAAATTGGTCGTGAGCGAGATCCAGAGAATTCTGAAGTTGCTCAATTAATAAGATTGAGTCTACAAGCAGACAAAGAGAAAGAAGAACGACTTAAGAGGTAAGCAAGCTTAATTGAACTAGATCATCTTATGAAAATTGGCTTTAAATAATTGCTTTTTTTATTTTAAGACAACAAGAGGAATATCTACGTCGAACTCTTGACTACTCAGAAGACTCAACACAACCAGCTTCAGCTAATTCAAGCGTCTCCGAAGGACCAACGAGTCCCGTTCAGGTTGAACATCCAATGGAGGTCGAAGCAACACACTCCCAAGAAGTGGAGTCTCTTAAGAGACTCCTACAAGAGGTACGAATTTTTTAAAACAATTTTAAATAGTTGTTTCTAGAATATTATATATATAAATATTTGAAATTTAAATACTTAATTTAATTTATTGCGTTCTTGGTGGATATGTGCTTTAAACAATAAAAAAAAAACAACAGCATAAAGCGGTAATTAGATGAAATTCGCTGAAACGAAATTATTTATTAGATATATTTGCACACTTTTTTGCTGGCGTTTTGTTATTTAACCATTCTTCATCCACTGTGTATTGTTTTTATCTGTTTTTTTTTTTTTGTAATTTTATTTTTGGTTCCACTTTAGTTTCAAGGGATATCACTTGGTTCACCATCTGCCCTGTTTTCTATGAGAATTTATTTTCTATTTTTACTCATCTCATGCTTTACTTATTATAAACACCTAAGGAAATTGAACAATCACTTCTATTTATTCCAACATTTTTATGCACCGTTCCATAAATTTTATTTTACTTGATCGAAGAGAAAATCTTCTTTGTTCGTCGCTAAAGCTCTGTCATTTTAAATTAATTAAAATAATAATTAAAATAATAATAACTAGTCTCTAGACAACAAATTCTGAATTTTGAATGGTATTCGTTTTGAGAAGAACAAGGTCTTTTTAAAGTGCAAACTGGATTGCCCGACACTATTTACAAGGATTAGAAGGATATGGAGTAACTTTTGTGGGCATAACCTATAAACAAAAATAGAAATCTTTCTATTATATTGATGTACCCACCCTATTCTTTATACATCTTTTTCTGAAGCCAACAAACTGCTGATGTCTGATAATTTGATTAGTTGTTTTGTCCCTTAGGATTGGAACAGAAATGCATAATTTTTAAAAGAAATTTGAGGTTGTCTTGCTCATTTTTTGATTTATGATCTTCTTTAAACCTGAAAGCTAAAATTGTTAGAATAATAAAAGGGTTATTTTCCTACAACTAACAATAAATTATTCCCTTCATCGGAAAAGTATTCATTCAATTTAACGAGTATTTATACAGGAATTTCTATATTAAGAAATTTTATTCTGAATACTCTTGCGTAGACACACAATACAAAATAATCTATGTAGGTATATTTGGTAACATAAAAATTCTTACAAATTTTCATCTTCATCAGCTTGTGAAAATTTGTAGTTTACAGTAAAATAATTATTTTCACCCCACCTACATATTTCCTAGCATCCATTCATATAATTTTGACAATTTTGAGCCTTCCCTAGTGTGTTCAGGGTCCTAGAATTATTGAACCTGCTACTGGCAAAAGCATGATGTTTATTAAGATTTACTTGCAAAATGTTCCTTCTTTTATTTCTATAACATTGCCCATTGATTTCTTGAATTTGCCTGGATTCTGTTTGCCAGCATAGTCTAGTATGCATGATAAGATAATATTTAAAGTTAGATACATAGATAGTTCTCGTGTTTTGTAAATATTTCGAATTGTTAAAGTCGAGCTTTCTTGGGATATATAGTGTAGCAATCTTAAGCTGCAATGCAGCTTCTGATAGTTTAGTTCTTAATTTCGTGCTGCGTTGCTTTTATATTCTATTATCCCCTTTGCAATGTTTATTTGTATTATTTTTATTTATTTTATTTATTTATTTTTTTTTTCTTATGTTTTAGAGTGAAATGAGTTGCCTTTTAAAAGAAGACATAATCACTAACTTAAGAAGAAAGGTGGGTGTTGTGTAGTCTTTTTTTATTATTATTTATCCCATTTGTTTTTTAATTCTTTTTTGTATACTCTGTCTACTTGTTAATTAATTTTTTTCTTTTTAACAAAACTCTGTTAATATGTTCGTGTTTTTTTTCTATGAAAAAAGCTTGTAAAATTAGAAACAACAGGCAATGAAGATGAATTGCTCAACGAACGTTTACGCCAAACCGAACGTGAACTAACAAACATTAAAAAAGAGGCTTCTAACCTGCAAAATATGCTTCAACAATCCCAAAGTCAATATATGGCTTTGGATAAGAAATACAACAAGGCTAAACGTTTGGTACGCGAATTCCAACAACGTGAAGTCGATATGGTTCATCGTGAAGAGTTCTATCAGCAGTTGTTGCAAGAAAAGGATACCGAATATAATGCCCTTGTGAAGAAGCTCAAAGATCGGGTCATAAATTTGGAACATGAATTGCAAGAGACTCAGCGTAAAGCTGGTTTTCCCGTTGTCCTGCCATATGATAGCACTACGCTCAAGTTAACGCCACAAATGGTTCGTAAGGCACCACCAAAGCCGTTGTTCCACAAACTAGAGACTGAACTTTCTGATACTGAAATTTCTGATTTGTCACCTGATGGTGAGGGTGTTAAGACTGCCACAGTAGAGAGGAAGGTTCCAATAAAGGACGAACTTGATGCAGCTGTTCCGCAACATGAACTGCTCGACAACTCAGCGACAAAGACTAAGATCGATCTGGGTAAGGGTAAATGCATTTCCTACTTGGGGACTTTTCAAAATAAAATTATATTTTAATTTTTTTTTTAGCTTCACGTGGAGGTTTGGCCAATCGTCAACTACCCACTGGAAAGAAGAGCCTGAGCAATAGCAGCTCCGATTGCGGCCTTGACAGTGAGGACGATATGGGGACAAACGATACATCATCAACGGGTACAACTATGGTATCCAACGGCAACCACCAAAACGGGCATCATAATTTACACAACAGTGACAAGTACGTTCGGGAACAACAAATCAATCAGCTTTACGCTCAAGTGCACAAGGACCACAAAACCCATTCCACTATACCAAATATCTTTAAGACCACCAGCAGTGATTCATCGTTTGGTGTTAGCAAAGATCTCAATAGTTCATATGACAGTATACTTGGTTCCAATGATAAGCTGTCAGAGAACGATCAAACCGAGAACTGGATGTACCCAAGCCGTCGGAGAGGCAACAAAGCGCCACCGGCATCTTTCACCGATCAGCTGAATCAAGTCTTATCCGATCGAGAAAGGTAGGTCTTCCAATCTGACTTGATTTGAATTTTTAAAATTAATATCTGTTGTTGTTTTAAATTTAGACGCCTCGGTGATGGTTCATCCCGACATTCCAGCGATGATTACACCGAAATCAATAAAAGCCAAAGTTCAGCGGCCATCAGTGCCAAAACGTTGATCAATGAAATTCGACAGGCAGTCAACGAAGCCCAACCAAAAGGTAATTGCAATTCATTGTTGCATTCGCTTTGATTGTTTTCTTTTTATTTCAAATTGAATGCGTTTAGAAAAAAAAAAAAAAAAACATATTAAAGATTACGCGCTTGCTACTTCTTTTTGATGTGGTTTTAGATGTGTTTCTAAGTTTTTGACCGTTTAATTTCTTTTTTTCTTTTTCGTTTCCTGTTCCAATTTAATCGAAACAAATACAAACACACACAAACAATGTCAAACACCTAAATGCCTTATAGTTAAAAACGTTGTTCCTCAATCCCTTTCTCCGCCTGGTACAGTTCCATGGCAGCAACAATCGCAGTTGTCGCATCAGCAAGGTCCACCGTCTCCCACAAGCATGTCGTCTGGATCGACATCACCCGGCTATTCACCCAGTCGTTGCATGGATTTATCCGGATCTAGTAGTAGTTTCTCGGAAAGAAAATCCACTCACAATTACAAAGGTGGACCTGTGCACGAGTGGACCAAAGAACAGGTAAATTTGTAATTTTTTTGTGTGTGTGAAACTCGATCCTTAAAATCTAATTTTGCCAGGTGGGGCACTGGCTAATGGGCATCGATCTTGATCGTTACATTCCGGTATTCAAGGAGCACAATGTCGAAGGTGGTGCTCTGCTCACTCTAGATTCCAAGGACTTTAAAACACTTGGTGTCTCGGGCGATGATAAACAACGCCTAAAAAGGCGGTTGAAAGATCTCAAGGCAAGCATTGAAAAGGAACGTAAAGATCAAGAACGTGAACGACGTGAACGCGAAAAGGCCATACGCAAAGCTGAAAAGAAAGCTGCTAAGAAAAAGTAATTACAAAAATTCGACCTTTACTGTACTACATTGATAGAAAAGAGAAAACCACACATACACACATACAATGGACTGATTTAATTAATTTATTAAACAAATTAAGAAAAAAAAAGAAGAAAAACAGCAAAGAATTTAATTTTCTATTTTTAAATAAAAATATAATCTTTGAAGGTATTTCAAAACATTTTTTTTATAAACTAAATATTAACTACTCTTTCTCTTAGTTACAGTAAAATTAAAATACAAAAAATATAAGATATTAACTTTAATTATTCTCTAAGGACACATTTTTAAAGTATCTAGCTATTACCACATCATACATAGTACATTGAAAGTAGAAACAAAAAAAAAAAACAAACAAAAATATGAAATTAAAAATTCGTGTAACTGTAGTGAATCCCCTCTCTAGTTGTTTCGTATAAATGTTTGTGCATAAAAAAATACTAATTACTATAAAAAAATAATATTCAATACAAAACTATAAATTTAATATATTTGAGCTAATATTTAAATATTTAAAAAAAAGTCATAGACAGTGTCCGCGAACAAAAATCGATTGCAATGCATTTAAAAAATGACAAAGTTTGAATAGAATTTTTGTATATTTAACAAAATTTGTTTGATAATTTTTTATAACTGTTAATTTTGTTATGAATAATTTATTAATTTATTTTTTGTTTGTTACATATGAGTATTTTGATTTTTAGCATGAAAATCTTATTCTGTGAAATTTGAATAACTTATTTAAAAAATTATTATTGCTGATTTCTCAATTTTTGTCTAAATAAAATAGTATGAAATGTTTTTTTAAATTGAAATTAAGGATATCTTTAAACAAATGTTGTTTTTGTTCAAATAATTGGCGAAGAGCTAACAAAAACTTTTGTAAATAGCCTTCGTTGAAAAAAAAGTTAACAGTAACTGTCACCAAAGACTTCTAAACCAACATTATTAAAAAAAAAAAAAACTAGTATTGTATTAGTAATGTGAAAGAATACAGAATAAAGAATGCACAATGTAAAAGGCACTTCTGAAACTACTCGTCAAAAAGAAGTTGAACAAATATAAGCGATTTTGTAGATGCCATACCCGCAGTGATGAGGTTAGAAACTTAACTTTAGTATTCTCAGAATATAATATTTGTGTTTGGGACTTTAGTGGCGCCCTGAACTGATTTGACATCGGCAGTTGGAAGAAACATAAGCTTTTACATTGAGAATCGATTGATTTGATTGAATTGTTTTATACAATAGCTGTGTTTTATTTTCCCCGAGATCCGAACCAGATTGGATTTGCTTACGAAAATACATGTATTACAAAAACAACACAAGATCCAACTTTGTTTTGGATTTGGATTTCCAAATCCGTTTTGAACACACACCCTTAATTTGTAAATGTCGTCAGTAGTGTAAAGAAAAAAGACAACGGGTGTATACAAATAAAAAAACAAAAGGAAAAAAGAGTTGGGTATATAACAAGCTGTTGTCACTGATATCCTGGGTTGTTTTATTTTCGTGATCTGATCTGGATTGGATCTGGGGGAAAATAAAACACAGCTTATGTTGAAAAGTTTGTCTATTGAAATAAATCATATGAGTTTTGTTTCATTTTTTCAACGTTCTCGATCAATTTTATCGATACGAGAGTTACAGAACGTAGGCACAGGCTGGAGAAGGAAAATTTGAGGGCACTTTTTAATTTATTGCAAAAAATCACTTTTCTATCACTTTCTAAAAGCCCTTGCACAGTATTGGACATTCTCTAACGACCTGGCAGCAAAAGAGTATGATAAAATTCTATTCTAATCAATTTCAACCATGATCATAAGAAGATACAAAAAATGAGCTAGGTAGTTTCTTAACTGTACATTTTATTCTGATAAAATATTTCTTTATTTTGAAACTGGTGGGTTTTTTTAAAAAACTTAATCTTGTGTTACCTGATCTGACAATTACATCCGTATAATACAGTTTCGCTTTAAGGGGCCAGTTATAGCTTTTATTGAAACTCATCATTGAAAATTTTAATTTTCATTAATGATAAGGTAGTTCAATCATTGAAATAAAGAAATTCATTTGATTTGTAAGGTTTGGCCACAATGAAATTTTTTTTTGACTAAAATTAATAACTGAGTCATCACCTTTTTATTGGTATCAAAATATTTTCTGATTTTGCTTTCAAAGTGTCTCAAAACAGGAAATTTAGTTTTTCAATGATGAGTTTCAATGCAAGCTATAACTGGCCCCTAAAAAGAAAAAAAAAGCCTCGATTAAAATTTTGTATTAAATTGCTTTGGAAGCTTACCAAATAATCGCAGTACATACAATGTTTGTTCATGTTCAGGAAACCTTTAAATCTCGATTTACCCTGAGATATAGGAAAACAGCTTCGATATTTGAAACATCTTAGCTGCCTTACCACATTGAATTCTCTGTTATTTTATGAAGAAGGTCAGCTTGAAAAAAAAGTCTTACAGCATATTTAAAATTAATTTTGAGCTATGTATCAAGTTTGAAGCAAGAGTACCACATTCCTTCTTTAGATGTTGGTTTCCTTTGTTGACATTACTTTTTTACGATTTCACATTATTTCCTTTTAATTAGTTTTTGATATTATGTGACCTTTGTAATCGACTCAATATGGTTAAAGCCCGCTTTAACCATTATTTCCTTTTAAATTCTCCTTCTAGATCAGTTTTTTTCGTTAAACTTATATTATAAAAACACTTAAAAAAGAAATAATGAAAGTCCATAAGAAATCCTTAAAACTGTAGTTAAAATAAAGTTTTAGAAATAATTTACCAAAAGCCATAACCACAAATCCACACACTCATCATTTATAAATAGACTCACCCAAGCAATTGTAAATGTAAAATAATAAACTCAACAAGAAATCGAAAAAAAAAATATTATAAATTATACACATTTTACATTAAATAAAACTACAATCAGTTTTTTTACTATTACAAAAAAAAAAAACAAAAAAGAAAAAATGATAATTTTAAGGGAATGTTAACGAATGAATGTGGTCATTAATTTAATTTATATAAATTGTGTTGAATGAATATGATTGAGTTTTTTTTTTTTTAATTTTAAAAATAATTTTCGAAATAAAATTGTACATTTATATTTGTTTTAATTTATTATTTATAGAAATAAAAAAATAAATTGGATATTTCCCAAATTGATTCAAAAAGTTATTTTATAAGGTTTTGTCTAAACATTTTTAATTATTGTATTTTCATATTGTTTGTTTATTCATCGGCAGATATAAGAAGGAAATAGTGTTTTATTTTATTATTTTAAGTAATAACAAATATTTAAAACAAGTTGAGTTATACACAACATTTATTAATAAATTATTAAAAACACATTGAAATAAAACATATATTTATTATTATTAAAAAAAATAAAATAAAATAAAACGGATATATTCATTGATTAATTAATATATAAAATATTACTACTGTACTTAACTTTTTAACTAGAACTATTAATATAGAATTAATAAATATTTAAAATATAGTATTTAATTTGAGAAGAGGATAATAAAGTAATACAAATATGTAAACTTCAAAATTTGTGTTTTAAAACTTTTTTGAAAAGAGAGACATCTACAAAATATGTATGTATGAATAAGACAAAAACGGATTACTGATAGCTGGAGACCATATTTCATGGGATAAAATACCAGTGCACACATTGTTAACATTGAACACATGAAATTACAAGAAATACGCAATATACATATCCTCTAAGCTCGCCGCTCGCCGTGCTTAATTGGAAAGTAGTGCAAGAATTTTTCTGGTAGGTAAATAATAATTACCAGAGGTGAAATTCGAATTAAGTTCAACTAGAAAGGATAGATCCCATTTGATTTTGACTTTTTTTTCAATTTTCTCAAAACTGCTTTAACTGTTTTGATCAAAAATAAAAGTAACAACAACTAAAGTGTGCTACCTCCAAGTTAAGGTTGGAGTTATATTTATTTAGATTTATTTTTGTCATAGTTCTTAATATATTCCATTGTTATTTAAAAAATTCTTTGGGCAAAAATAATCGTTCTAGCTTTTGCATTTAAATCTACAATAGGTAATAGTAAGAAGGAAGATAGCAGCATGTCCAATGTCCATGATTACTCCACTATTTGTGTTTTTAATGTATGGGGCTAGGAAAAATGACTATTTTAAAGTCCATTTTAAAAATTTTAAACTACAATTTTAAACTACAGAAATCCACTGTAATTTTTAGTAGACTAAATTCGCAAATAATCTGTGGATTTTTAACCCACATTGGTCAGAAAAATCCATTTTGAATTTATGTCAGGTTCCCCGAAAGGCATTGACACACACAAATAAGTTGACGCTTTTCTCATTCACTACTGCTCTACCTTTCAAAAGTAGGTAGGTGCAGAAAATATTGAAAACAATTTTTTTCATCCAACAAAAAGTTATACAATGTAGAAGAGGTTCTTACTTCTACACATTTCTGGTCTTTTCGGTTCTTTTCTGAACATAATTTATTCATTAAAAACATTTAATTTGCTGAAATATTAAAATTGTCACAGAATTGGATACCACTATTTTTTCTTAATGTTTTTCCCTCCTTGGTACTTTTTCCGATACAGAATTTTGTTTTATATGTTATCTATTGGAATGGTGTTTTTTAATATTTGCACGTCATTGTCAGTTGAATTTCACGAGTAATTAAACAAAACATAGATAAGCCTGTACAATAATAGATTCTAAAAAAAAACATTTGTAGGCGATGTTGAATTTTATTATAATAATTATACATATTGGCGATCAAACTCTCGGTCAATTTTGAACTAGATTAGCCCAAGAGTAGCTTTTGCCTCAAGCGCACAAGGGGTAAACAGCGTTTAAAGAAAAATTTTGTAAACATGAATTGAATTAATTTGTAGTATAGATATCAGTAAAGTTTTCATTCGCCTGGAAATAAATAACTTGTAGGTATAAGTTTTGAATTATGTCACTTCAAACAAATCCGTTTCATTCCCCACAGTTGAATTCTCTAGCCGTCAAGTGTGCTTTTAATGACCTTATGTATGATTGTAAATAGATTTAAAATAATATAAATAGAAATATTTTGGTATTCTTACGTCATCCATTTTTAATTAATTGATAACACTAATAAAATTCCTTAACTTAATTGTTGTTTAAACTAAAACTAATTAATTGTTGTTTTATTCTATTCAGTCTTAGTCAGTCTTCGACCGGAATCATAGACCTATACCTTATCAGTATGTTTTGATTTTAAAAACATTTCCACCTCTTTAGAGTTTTGTAAGTTACATGCACTTACCTAAGAAGAAATAAAATTTAAGTACCTTTGTAATTTTTCCAGTTCGTAAGCGTTATTTTGTCTCTGGATCAATATTACCTATTATAATCAAAATAATTATCAATTTTGTAAACAAATTACCTAAATCTACATAAATGCATTTATAAATTGCACAAATGCTTATCAGTACACATATCGGAAATATAATAAACAAACTGCGTTGGGGGTATTTTGATGTCGGTCGTCTCAAATGTTAAATGCGCCATCGATTAATTGATAGAATATGTGGGACATGATGCTTTCTTTGTATAAATTTTCGCAAAATATACTACGTAAGCGATTGTAAGTCTTATAATAAAAGTAATAAAAACAAATTTTTTCCTATTGATTAATACAAGCTTATTTTTGAAAAATTTAATTCTGCTGATTGCATTCGATACTGTTAGAAATATGACAATATAGAATCGTCGCGGTGGTCAATGAAACTGTTATTTTAAGAAAAGAAGATTGACACATATTCAATAGTTAGTCAGGCTGATAGACCAAGAGCTAGCAACGGATTTACTCACCTCATTTCAACAAGGATAAAACTTTGTCTACAGACAGATTTATGGCCATTAAATACAAAAATACCAGTCTTACACTCCGGTTCTCTTAATGAGACCTTCATTTTGAGCCTTAAAGGTGTCAAGAAAAAGGTGCTCATTTCAGCAAGTCCTATCTATTGATATGTTATTGTTCATTGATCTCAGGCATATTAGAAAAATTACTTTAAGATGTTTTAGACACCAATGACATACTTTAAGACGCTCTTGTAAGTATAGGGACTTCAAAAAATGTTCTTATTTACCTCACAGTCCAGTTAATAGAGGTCGGATAGTTCCAAATTTTTTTAAATTTTGTTAAGCATGGTTGTTAGATGAAAAAAAAAAACAGATTTACACAAACACATGCCTTCACAATCATGAAAAAACCCCAGAAAATCGGCCATTTTTTCAGTCTTGCTTTGTAGAAAACAAAATTTCCTATTCAAATATAGTCCTAACAGTATTTTTCTTCTTTACTACTTGTAGAGAATTTTATAATCTACAAAATACGAGCACCGCTATTTATTTCTCGACCAAAACAATCGAGTTAGGATCGGGAAAGTGTTTTGTTTTTAACATTTTTATTACCTAAACAACTTTTCCCCTGTCCGTATGTTCGGTACAAAACATGAAATTGATTTTAAACTAGGGCCGTGTTGGGCATGTATGTCACTCTCTACACTCCTTTGATTTATCTATTGCATGCGTCCCATGTTTTAGGTTTTAAGTGTATGGGGCTAAGAGAACAGGCATAGCTGTTATATAAAGTTCCGATATTAACAATTCAACTGAAATTAATAATAAGCTGAAAAATACCATCAATATATCAGGTCAAATTAATACAATGAATTAAATAATAGCTCGAAAGCTCGTGTAGAACGGAGAACTAAATCAGGGTTTAGTGACTTAACCTTCGGACAACAGGCGTGCTCCACCACCCCAAGCTATTTTATTTTAACTGAAATTTTGGTTGATCAATCGCCTTTAAACAATTGTATTTCCTTACATAATTTTTTTTTTTTATGAATTTTCTGTTTTCTGTTTTTATTAAATTCTATGAAGTGTTACGTTTCACTAAATCTTTTTTGTTATCCTTGAAAGTATTTTTTTTGTTGATTAAATCCTTACTGGGGTGTTATATCACCCCTGTTGTGGTCTATGTAATTTTAAATATGTTGTGATCGGAAGGTTAAATATCATTCAACAGGAATGGATGGGGGCCTCCAAATGTCTGCCGAACGGTTAAGGTGAGAGGCACTTTTTCACGATAAGAGATAATCTGCATAAGGTACCCTTTTAGGTACAAGAGCTTGTGATTCGATCCCAAGATCTTCGGCGTGACAATTTAATTCCACATGTAAACAATTATTATAAATATAACCGCAAGGAGTTATGCAATAAAAAATTTCTATAATACTACATGTTTGTACAACAATGTATTGTATTATCTATGTATGTATAAATGTATTTTTCAATCTATTATGGCTTAAAAAATAATTAATAATTATACGTGATTCCTTATCATAATTGATCAATAAAGCAATGAAACCCAAGCTAATTGTAATAGAATTTAATATTTCATCACTTTCCGAAAAAATTGTTCGTATCTTGTAGTTTTTCTTTATAAATCAGTGATTTAACTTGCAATATATGCATGGCTAATTATACCGCGCGCGTTACATATTTGAGGCCGCTTTATAAATTATCTTTTCTGCGAAGTTGATGTCACTGTAATACCCCGAAATGTGGAAATTAGTCAAGAAAAAAACCTTCTTCATCAACAATTCACTTCAATAACTTCTGCATTAATATTTTTGAATCTTAAAAAATTTATACAAGTATTATCATTGAATAAATACAAATAGAAAAAGACACTAGAAACCCGGAAAAACGCC
Source organism: Epistrophe grossulariae (assembly GCA_929447395.1). Lineage (NCBI taxonomy): Eukaryota > Metazoa > Arthropoda > Insecta > Diptera > Syrphidae > Epistrophe > Epistrophe grossulariae. Next base: position 132,004,571 of record OV839568.1, on the reverse strand, counting down.
GCTCAAAAAAGAGGATGGCATTATTGTCGGGCCTTCGTGAAGGCGCTAATGTCGATAGTGGTGTATTCAATAAAATAAATTTCTTTTTTTATAAAAGATTCATGTATTCTAATGGGAATTTCTTAATATATATATTACGTATTTTTTAGGTTTGTTGTTTTGTATATTTGCTATGGAAAAGAATATTTTGTTTGCTTTATAATATTTATTTGTATATTTCTATGGAAACGAATGTACATATATAGTTGAGTTTTATTTGAAATTATTACGCAGTCAATCCCTATAATTTTTGGGCGGTGTCATTTTTAGCAATATCATAGACTGGTAATATCTATAATTAATTAATGTTTCCTTGTCCGGGGTTTATATTGAACGCGCTCTTATTATTGTTGACAATTGAGTTCTATTTATTTTAAATGTCAAGACTTTTGACTTTTGCATTTCGAAATAACAAGCGAGATTTTTTTGTTTAATAAAGTTAATCTGATTACTTACTCGATGCACAAATATTGCCACATATGGTTGATTTATTCAGATTGATATTAAATTTCAAAAAATTGTATAAAACCTATATTTTGAAATATCTCATTTTATTATTACTAAAAATTATTTTGTTTAAATTAAAAATTAAAACATTTTTTGTTTGTCATGCATTTTTATTTAAAATTTTTAGAAGGTTCAGCATTCGTTTTTTTACTATGAAAACGGTTCTATTAGAAGTATTTACAAGTATAAATGGTGTCCCATAATCAATGGTCCAAACCAAAACTGGTGATAGGCCATTTCATGAGCACTCAGAATTTAGTAACTTGTCCTTACCGCATCATAACGGTTTTCGAATAACTGCAGTTTTTTATGAAATTTCGAAAAACTACTACATACTTTGGAGGTATTTGGTCAAAATATCCATAATTGATTTTTGTTTTTCTAAAATTTTACATTTTCACTAGAATTTAAACAAATATTTTAATGCGGAAATTGGTCTACTATCATACAATATTCAAGGGAAACATTTTAGAAAAACGACTTTTAGTAAAATTTTGCTCACATAAGGTAAAGCGTTTTTACTATAGCACTTTTGGGATATGAGATATCCCTGCTGATTGCTATTAGACTATAATTTCCATGCTTGTATGAATATGTGGACAGTGGACGTGTATGTATGTATGAGCTCATTATGGTGGTTGCATTTTACTTTTTTGAAGAAAAAAACCAAGATTGCTACAGCTTTCAAAAATTAAAAAAAAAAAATACAGATTTGTTTGAAATTTGTATTTCTATCTTCTGTAGGCCCTGTTCTATTAACTTGCCTTACGACCATGTTAATTTAGGGCAACACCCATTTTGTGTGGAAAATTGAACCAAAATAAATTTTTGTGTCAAGAATTAATATGTAATAAAATTATCGGATTTATAGTTGCATTATTATTATTATGTCTTTATTAGTTACAGATTAACTTGTCATCCAAATAATCACTAATTTCGCTAATTTCAACGAAAGCTATAATTGGGGCTTTAAAGTTAGTTTTTTACAAAGTTGTCCCGGTCACCTAAACGGGGGAGATCGAGCCCTCCCATAAGATTTTTTCTTGCCTCGACCCAACCAACACGCTCAAGCTTTTTGTGGTATCTTATGGGAATCACTTTGTATATGTACACACATATACGTATTTACAATACATTAGGCGAGCTTTCTTGCAATCCCGGGGGAATTGAATAAAAAAAACGACGTCGGTAATCGGTACTAAACAATTTACATGTTAAATGGAAAAACAACAAATCCCCTGCGGGCTTAGCTAATCCCAGAGAATTCTCGGGGCTTAACTTAAGCTCGCAGAAAAACTGTATTACCGGCGTGAATTACATATAAAGGGTGATTTTTTAAGAGGTTTAGAACTTTAAAAAAAAAAAAAACACAAAAAATTCGAAAAAATGAATGAAATATTTATTTGAATCGATAGTTTGAACCTTGCAATTTAATGTTTAAAGATAATTTCATGGAAATGTTGACCGCGGCTGCGTCTCAGGTAGCCCATCCGCTGAGTCCAATTTTGGCATACTCTTTCACACATATCGGCCGGTATCTCACGAATGAATGCATGGATGTTGGCTTCCAGTGCGTCAATCGAAGCGGGCTTGTCCCTATAGACATTAGCCTTGACATACCCCCACAAAAAATAGTCTAATGGTGTCAAATCGCACGATCTAGGCGGCCAATTGACCGGCCCGAAACGTGAAATTAACTGTTCACCAAACTCGCCTCGCAATTGCGCCATTGTTTCGCGTGCTGTGTGGCATGTGGCATATGTGTGTTGAAACCACATATCATGCAAGTCAAGAACTTCCATTTCGGGCAAAAAAAAGTTTGTTATCATCGCTCGGTAGCGTTCACCATTGACAGTAACGCTGCGATTCGCATCATCTTTGAAGAAATATGGCCCAATAATGCCGCCGGCCCATAAACCGCACCAAACAGTGGCTTTTTCGGGATGCATTGGTAGCTGTTGCAATGCTTCTGGCTGATCTTCACTCCAAATGCGGCAATTGTGCTTATTTACGTACCCATTCAACCAAAAATGAGCCTCATCGCTGAACACAATTTTTCGATAAAAAAGCAGCGATGAACATTTCGAACCGAGCACGAATTTTGATAGTAAAATTCAATAATTTGCAAGCGTTGTTCATTTGTAAGACGATCCATGGTTAAATTGCAAACCAAACTGAAGCTGTTTGACAGTGACACAAGGTACTAAACACACGTCAGCTGTCAAAACCAGTGTTGCCAAAACCAAACCAGCTAAAAAATCACCCGTTACTTCCTAATGATAGTTTGTATGAAAACTTCATTCTATGGCATCGCTAATCCCCGTTGTCGTTTTTTTTTCAACCAATTTCCCCCAGGCTTGCAAAAAAAACACGCCTTCTAGGCATATTGTAACAGATTATACTTCTTTAAAACCGTTCCAAATGTTGTTTGTTCAACAATTATATTCAAATATTATACATATTATGTAGAAAGTAGATACCTACTAATCCTTATTTAATTAAAATCCAATTTATTTACTATTAAATCGTGTTCTAATGAAATATGTAATAATATCTTTTTACAGAAAACAGACCATCACTTGACAAAAGTAATAAAAATCAACAAATTATTATAAATCTCTAAATTGCTGATTTTTTTTTCATTTTTACAAATAAAATAACCAAACTATTCTCAGATAGATTCATTCTATATTTCAATATGCTAAAAAAATCTTCAGCTTAAGCTGAAAAAACAATGGAAAAACAACCACAACAACGGCAACCATTAAAGATAAATCAACAAATATTTTTTCCATCGCATATTTTATGTATTCAAACTAAAAAAAAATATTGAAATATTAGCCGTTTTTTATTATGAGCCATGATCCATATAGATCATCCTGCAAATAAAACAGCCTCATAGTGTCAAGAAGCAGAAGCCTGTTTTCGGACCATGAAACGTGAACCCAATAAAGAGCAGGTTCATGTGTTGTTGTTATTATGTGTATTATTTGATGATCCATATGGATCAATTTTGATAATAAAAAAAGGCTATTGCCGTCATGGTTACCAAAACAAAAGGAAACAATTAAATAAATTACTATCCCTCTTTCATTTGTTTGTGAAAACGGAAATTCGACATCATCAATTTTTGTTTCTCCCAAAAGCCGTCGAAGGAAACAGCGCTGTTTGTTATTGGGTGTAACTTCTATATGCATTTTTTCAATGGTATTATACTCGTAAAAAGTTATTTCTATAACGATATCCATAACGTGAAGCTCCGTTTCTATTTACTTATTTTCTCTTTAAATTTTTTAACCATTTCTAATAAGTTGACTTAATAAACATTTTCCAATACATTGATAGTGTCATTGCATATTTTTAATCATAGAAATTATAAATGATTATTATTGTATCAATCTTCATAAGGGGTCTTATTTATTATTGGTGTGTATATGTGATTGTATGTACTATAAATATAAAATAAAAACTTTGATAAGAATATTGTTTTTTTTTTTTTCCTTCAATTAAGTTCCATCAAATTGTTATTCTTTTTGATTAATTTCATTGCTGAATCTGCGTCAGAGAATATGGTCCAACGCTCTTGGGGGCAAGCCATTACGTATACTGATACTGTCGATATTGATTAAATAGTTTACTCAGAGGAGAGTGAGAGAGAGAGTTTACGACAAATTGAATTTTATTTAAATCTTATAATATTTCTGTATTTTACTTATTGTTAAATTGTTGATTAAAAAATACTTTTTACCTTCTATTACATTGGGAATATTTCAGATCATTCCTCGAGGGAATGAAATATTCTTTGCAAACTACTACTATCTATAGTTTAACATTAGAAATTTCCATGGTTTAAGTGATAGCAATCAGAGATAACGTCAATTGTTAAAAAAAAAACGAAAGTCCCGGCAAAAATAATGCTGGCAAATATTCCTGGAAATAGTTTATAACACATTTGCGTTTTCAAATCGCTTTTGTATCTCTGCATAATTTGTAAAATTTATGGAAATATGTACCTATACATTAAGCTGATTAGATTGGAGAGATCACCGCAGTTCGTTGGCAAGGGAGGCCCGAAGAAAACATAAAAACCGGACTCATGAATTGTTGTTTCAGTGTGTGAAATGTTGAAATTGTTGCTGTTTCAAGTATTTTTAGGGGCCTCAATGTTTATAATGCACCTAAACACGATGAAAAACGATTGAAAAACAAAAATTTAAATAAGTGGTGATCTTTTATTAATTAATCAGTAGCTATTCTTTTTTTTTTTAATTTCTGCAAACAAAAACAAGAGAAAGGCATGAGTAGTTCGGTTTGTTTTTGTTTAGCGTTAATAATTAAAAATAAGTAGCTACTATAATTAAGACAAAAAAACACGACTATAATAATTTAGATTACAAATTTTTGATTATAAATAATTTTTGATTATAAATAATTGTAAACAAATCCATAAATAAGATGAGCTCAACAGAACAAAAAAATTATGTACATTTGTGTTGGTACTTTTAATGAAAAGAGGCCTAAGAGGCCGATTAAAATGATTCCCAGTGAATTTGTTCGAATCCAACTAATATTTTTGAATCATCTTTTTTTAAAGGTTAATATTTAACAGTTTAATTATTTTTTTGTTTTTAAACTTCCCACCTTACCTTTTTTACATTTCTCAAAAGTTTTTATTAAAATTTTTTAGGACTCAAACTGTAAAAACTGTAAACAAATCTAATATAAACTAGCTCTAAAAAACGATTATTTAACAATTGCGATAATTTTTTATCTGTCTTGTCTAACAGAATAGGTCTGTTAAAAAAAACTATTTTACCAAAAATCGTAACAGTAGCCGTGTTTTTTTGCAAGCCCGGGGGGAATTGGATGAAAAAAACGGCGTCGATGCTAAACAATTAACATGTTAAATGCAACAACAACTAATCCCAGAGAATTCTCGGCGTTTAACTTAAGCGCACAGAAAAACTGTGTTACCGGCATGAATTACATACATGTTATCGATAGTTTGTATGAAAACTCCAAAACTGTCGTTTTTTTTTAACCAATTCCCCCCGGGCTTGCATAAAAACATGCCTAGAGTACATTCGTTACATCCATTTTTGTTTGTTAAAATTTAGTAACGGCTTGCGCAACGTGTAGTAAGTTTTTGTGTGGTTGTCTAATTGTTGAAATTTATATTCCATATATATTTCTATAAAGAAACCTTTTTCATTAAAATATTTCTAACGTTATTCGAAGAAAAAGTATATTCATGTACCTAGTATATGTATAAACAAATCTAAAAAAAAACAATCTGCTCACATTTATTAATGTTTTCAAGTAGATGTCAAGGAACCTGCACTCCTGACCAATATTTGAACCATAATTAATACCTATAATGTCTATCAAAGTTTTTTGATTCTATAGTTCTCATGGATTCATTTTGGGATGAAGATTTTCAGTAACAAAAAAATTAAGGATTGTAAAATAATGCTGTCCGATTTCATCATTTTATTCAATCTTCTTTCTAGTCTCATGGAAAAATATACCACAATCCCAGTAGGTAGGTACCCTATTCACAAAAATAACATCAACTATTGATGACCGTTGATGTTGGCTTATCTACCTGGATGTCAAAGAAATTCTTTCAATATTCAATTTGGGAATTTTCCTTTCGAATACAGTTTTGTCACAAAATTTTCCACTGAGAATTTATGCTTTTTTGTTAAGAAACTACCTATAAACCCTATAAAGGGGAAATATACATACATATATGGAATAGATACATATGTATGTGCATACCTATTATAATTTTTTCTGATTGGGTTCTTAAATTACGTTTATGCGACGACGCACGGTTACCTTTCATTTCATATGGAACAAAATTCAAATCAAATTACAAAATATCACGACCACCAGGCCAGACCAGATTGAAGATCACATTTCTTATAATAAACAAATTAACCAAGTCAATGTTCCAATCACTTGATTTCTTATCTCAAAAGTCTTGCTTATGGAATAATTTCAGTAACATTTGACTGGATTTATTGTTTTTGAAGTAAAGAAGCACATGAGATAATACAAACGAATATTTATATAAATTACAAGTCAATTACATGTATGTAAAACAAGAGAATTAAATATTTATATATTATATTTTTAGAACTTTGACAGATTCCAATATCTAATTTATAAGATTAAGACGTTTTAATTGAAAACAATTAAATTAAAAATTAAAGAATGAAATTTATCAAAACATTGATTTTTTTCCTTATGCAATATCAAGAACTTAAACGAAACCTGCAATTAATTGATCCATTTTCTCTATTTATATAGAAAATAAATAAACATCGAAGAATAAATATTTTCATTAAAAACAAGTTTGCCGGTAGCCAACAATCATTCATACTCATACATTGCAACAGTTGGTTGGTATTGTCAGCAACAAGAAACAAAAAACAAAATGTATCTAAGCAATAATTACACTCTTGTACATAAAATCATCAACATGATTCCATAATAAATTACAGTCGACTCCGCTTAACTGAAAGATCAGTTGCTTGATAATAATTGCAAATATTTCAAACTCTCTAATTTTATGCCTGTTTGGTAACTTTTTTTTCAACAAATTTACCAAAACCGAGTTAATTGTTTTATGCATTTTGACAGGAAATTGTGAAGTTTTGTGAAAATTTGTGTAAAATTGGCAAAAAATTTCACGTTACAGACCATTTGTTTACCCCGGCCAGAAACAATTTTCTGACTCACTTTAACTTCATAAAAAGTCAAACACTATTTATATCTTAAAAAATTAATCTACCTCTATGTACTTTCTATTTGTTTGTGTGGTGGAAACACAATAGATAGATAAAACGTAGGTGGAAAAATAGCGCTAAGCGATTAATGTTACTGTTGTATTTAACATGCAAATTATTTTTTAAGCGGGTATACATACTACATGCTATGAACAAAACTGAACTAGTAAAACTGATATATCAGACTTCAGTTAAGGTAAGATATCAAGTTCATACATAATTGGTCTGTTTGGTATCTTTTTTTAAGAAAAAGGTGTAAAACCTGTCAAACATTGAAAGAAGGAGAAAATCCTCTCAGAGAGGGAAAACTTGTCCAAAAGTTAACAAACGCACTTAACCACTTTTTTTTATAAAATGTCACTTTTGTGTACAAGACGACAAACAGACGAATAATTTTTTGAATTTGAATCTTGTAATTTTTAAATTGTGTAGCAAAAAATTGTAAAAATGTAGCAAAAAATTGCAAGTTATCCAAAGGAGGGAAAATTATTTGCTCTCTCGTTTTGCAACTTTTTTGAGTTAAAAAACAGGAATTTGTGGCAATTTGTGAAAAATTGTGAAAATTTGTGCAATTTTTCAAAAAATTTCACGTTACCAAAAACTAATTTACCAATTCTCCATTCAATTAATTTATTTAAAGTATGTATGAGAAGCTGTTTCAATAGAATATTATTTAATAATTTTGGTCGAAACTTTTTTTTTTAATTTATCGGGATTTGCTATTAAACGAAGTTTATACATCCAACTGCAGTGAAATTCTTATAGAAAAAATAACCTAAACTCTTTCAGTGGCAAACAAATTTGTTTCGAAACAAACATAACTCTATTCTGTATTTCAATTATCCAATTGTTTTAGTAAATAGAAGTGTTTTTTGTCCTTATCTATATTGGTTGTGTTTTAAAACAGTTTAATTATATAAAACAACAATAGCTGAGATCAAATGTAAGATTTATTCTCTATTGACTGTGAAGATAAATAAAATAATAAAATGCCTATAGAGCAACTAAACTATACAAACATAACCCAATTGTGTATTTCAATTATCCAATTGTTTTAGTAAATAGAAGTGTTTTTTGTCCTTATCTATATTGGTTGTGTTTGAAAAACAGTTCAATTATATAAAACAACAATAGCTGAGATCAAATTTAAGATGTAATCTCTATTGACTGTGAAGATAAATAACTAAAATAATAAAATGTCTATAGAGCAACTAAACTATACAGTTTCGCAATAGGTCGATAGCACAGTACACAAATCAAAGGTATTATATTGCGCAGGTTGTCAAAGTTGGAAGTGTCAAAAAATTAAAAATGGCTGTTCCAGTGCCCACAGGAACTCAGCACGCATCATTAGAAACAAAAACAAAATATTGAAATTAGACAAGTAAAGGGGCACTGGATCCACCATTTTACCACCATAATACCTCAATTTTGACAGATGCGCAGAACTGAACAAAAATGAAAACGCTAATGATATTACCTTTAATATGTGTACTGTGGGTCGATAGAAATGCGGGCTACAATAATCTTTGAGTTTATAGTTACTAATCATTTATTAGTTATTTTGTTTAAAGGTCAATAAAGGCCGGTCTGTCCGACCGGCGACCAACAAAAATTGAAATAAAAATATTTGAAAGACAAACGGGCCAAAATGAGGGTTGGGTATACTTTAAGGAAAAAAAATAAAATGCCTATAGTCCAGCCTCTTACAATGCAAATGTTTGTGTAATGTTGTAATGTTTGTGTATACTAAAAGCATAGTTCAGATAAGCGTAGTGGACTGTGTATAATGTGGGTGCCTGTTGTTTCGTCTTTTTCACTTCGCATTTTTGTTGTTTCGTTTTTCTTAGAATTATATTTGTTTATTTCTTAATACCTTATTTTGTTTTTGTTTTATTTTGTTTTTCGATCATTTCGCCTTACAGTCATTTCGCATTTTTTTCTCTCTCTTTTTACTTGTTTTGCATTTTCGTTAAAAGTGCTAAGAGTTATTTGGGTCAAGGTTTTTATTTTTCCAAACGGTTTATTTCGCACTAGGTTTTAATTAAACTATTGCTTGGGTTTAATTTGTCATCAGTGGTGATTGTAACTGTTGACATAGGATATAACTATATAGCATAAATTCAAAGTTGCAAAAGAAACTTTGCATGCACCCAAACTCGCACCTACCGCAAATCAAATAGTGTGCAAATAGTCACCAAGATGGTGAAATAATTGAAATCGAACTAAACAAAAAACGAAATAATCGAAAAACTAAACAATAAAAGGGAAATGACCTTAAAACGAACTAAGTGAAAGACAAAATGGTTTTTTTTTCGAAACAATAGCTGTGTTTGGTAACGTGAAATTTCTTGCGAAATTGCACAATTTTTCACATATTGTCACTAATTCCTGTTTGTTAACTCAAAAAAGTTGCAACGAGAGAGCACAATGAGAGAGGAAATTATTTCCCCTCCTTTGAAAGAAGGAGAAAATACTCTCAGAGAGGGGAGAACTTGTCAAAAAGTTAACAAACAAGTGATAGATACTGACAGCTGTTTATTTGACAGTTTTTACACTCCTTGCAACAAGAAGTGTAATTTTTGTTCATTTCACAGGTAAGCTGTGTCTCATATTCCACAAAAAGTAAGTAAAATTACTCTACACTAAGGGCCTTCAATGGATTTGAGCGCCTTGCCATCAGCAACAAAAACTAATGCGACCCTGGGCGAGAATTTCAATTTTGACAGATCAAGTTCAGCTAATTCCCGTGATTGAAGTATATTTTTATTTTCAAACATTTTGCTTTTTTATAACAAAATGCTACAAAGATTGTGTATTAATGTATTTACCTAAAAAACATCACTTCCCATTACTTTATATGGAATATGAAACAAAGATTGCCCGTGAAAAGAAGAAATTGTGAACTCCATATTATAGGTGTTTTTACACGAATTAACGCAGCGCTGTATGTTGTTTTATTTTTGTTTTTAATTATTGCAAGTATACACTGTGTTAATTTTTATTTCACTTTTTTATTTAGTATATTTTCACTATTTTAACGGATATTTTTTTTTTTTTTTATTTGGTGCTTCACTCATACTATACACTGTGGGTTTTGTTCAAAACTATGACTTTTTCCAAATACTGAATTTAAAGAGATCGCTTTTTTATAATTTTCGAAACTTTTATTTTATTGGTTGCATAATTTTATGAACAAATACATGCATTCTTTGAAGTAGCATATATGTACATAAGTAAGGGTATTCATGCAATGATTTAAACCACTTGATAAGTTAACCATTTGGTTTAATTTACGATTTGGTTAATGAACTGTCAAATTTTGTATGAGAAATGATTTACAAAGTTTGCTTAAAAGGATTTTGCTGCATAAAATTTACAAAATTTTGTTGATAAACTTAGCCAAACGTCATTGAAACTTATAGAACTAGTTCTAAAATTAGTTAATCATTACAAGCAATTTGTTTTTAATAGAATAAATTTCATTTTTTTTTTTTTTTGGGCGTCTCTGAATTAACTTTTTTTTAATTTTTTACGAGTTTATTGAAAACGATATAATGCATTGTGCATTAAAACAATTTTTGAAGTTTAATATTTAACGTTTAACGAACAGCTGATTCAATTACACAGCATTAAATCAAATGAATAAAAGACCGTTAATTCAAACTTCTATGTAAACTTATCATTTTATACAATTTGTAAACTTAGGACGTTGCATTTATACCCAGTATGTTAAAAGAAGCAAACAAAAATTAGATTTTCCAATGAATGCGTTCAGCGCGATAAAATACACATTGACTTAGGCCCATATTATTCACTCGATACATCCAGATTGAAACTTAAATCCGGATGTATTTACATTGAATTTGTATACTTTACATCTGGATTAAAGTTTTAGTCTGGGTGTTTCGAGTGAATAATATGGGCGTTAGGGTTAGTTCGATTTCTCGTGCGATGGAGATTAATTTAAAATCCATTAATTCACGAAAAAAAATTTGTTTTTTTTTTAAACCTGTTTAAAAGATAAAATGTAAATAAAATAATGTTAAAAAACACAACGTAATCTTAGTTAACCTCAAGGAGTTAATATTCTTATGTATGTTTCTCTTATATCTACTGTATATTTAATTAAAAAAAATATAATACTATTTGTTAAAATTTGTTTTTTAGTAAACAACAACGGTAGTAAACTAAAAAGAATATAAAAATTAATTTAACTAAGAATTCTTTTGAATGTAAACAAAAAACGAATTTTGTTACCAGGGTTGTGCTAATAAAATTAGAGAGCTCAAGAGATATTGTTAAGGTTAAAAATAAATCCCGCGAAAACATTAACAAACATTTAATTTTAAGAATGACACACGATCAGACCTTGGTATTAGGTACCTACCAGCTTTAGAAAAAAAAGAAGTGTTTTTAAAGCAATATAACGTTAAATAAAATCGTATCTTTAACACACATTAAAACAATACATTGAACAAGTTTCTTTTTTAAATGCACTAATTAATAACCATCAATAATGAAATTAAATTTAATTCAGATAAAGAATAACGAATAAAATTGTCAAATAAATAAAGCAGCAGTAGGCAACAGTAGTATATCTCGATCCTTCTTTGTCATTAGAAAATTGTACTAATTAATTAGCCCAGTGGCGGATTTCATGTGAAAAAAAGCAAATTTTAAAGGCCCGGGTGTTTAAGCCCTCATTCCGTAGGTTAAACAAAATTGAAATTGTGAAGTAGTCAAATTATATTTATACATTACCTGCTTTTAGACGACTGCAATTTTTAATGAAAAGGAACAGCTCACACATAGGTACACACTATTTACTATGCTGAAATGTTTATTTTGTGATTTCGCAGTTAATAGCTTTTTTTTAAAATAAACAGGCCTGTAAATTTTCTTTATAAATAGGGCTGTTGTTGTAAAACAAAAATTTATTAGACAAAGTGTTATTTCCTATTTGTTATCTCTTCGTTTATATCATTATCTACCGAAATCACACACTTATACACAATTTGTTGTATATTATTAAAAACCAGCTCCTGACATTGAAAAATAAATTCAATCCAAAAGGGTATAGCAAGCCTGATTTTAAATAAATACAGTTTTTTTTTTTTTGTCAATAATAACAAGGGATTGCCAACTATGAAACTGTTGCCTTAGTACCTCAACGATGCTAAATTCGGCCCTATTCATTTTGCTATAATCTAAATCATAACCAATTCTTATCGGCTTAAACAGGCGATTCTATAAAATTCCAAACATCGATCGATATATGTATGTACATATGTACATCTTTATATTATGTATGAGTAAATTATTTATGTATGTATGTATATGTATCTCTTGATGAATGTTGCATGTCAACAAAAACAACAATCAGCTGTGTACGACTATATTCTTTTCCCCTCAATATACATAATAGATTAGTAAGCTATAATTACAAAAAAAAAACTGGCAACATTATAAATATCTCTTGATACAAGTTGATGCAACAGTTTAAAACCAAACTTTAAGAAGTTCACATCGAACAAGTCTTCTTCCTGAACAAGTTCACTTTGCGCAACAGAAATATCACAATTGAATTCATTTTTTGATTTGTACTTTATTTGAAGTTTTCATTGAAATTATTTTACTACTGTTACGTGTTATAATCATAAACAAATTATAATTTTATCAAAATGACTGGATACACAAATGGAAACAGCGTTATAACTGCAAAGAAAGCAACTAATTCAACCACAGGAAATGGCAACTCCAGCGGAACATACACTGCAACCGAAAATGCATCGTAAGTATGAGAAAAAAAATTAAATAAAAACTCTTGTTAATAATATTGTTAATGTGATAATAGTAGTTAAATTTATGATTATTAACTCTGCAAGTGATTCTTTATTTTCTAACTCATCAAAACTAATTTTTAAAATTCTTAACATTTTATTTGAACAATTGGATTGGTGATAAGTGATAATACTTACCTATTTAGTACATTCCTATTATGTTTAGATACCTAGAACTCATAAAAAATGAAAAAAAAAAAAAAAAAAAAAACAAAACAAAAGAATATGCCCTATTTTTATCTTAACTACATTGCAATAAAGGGAGTCATGTTTCGCTTACTTGTGCAACAATTAAAGAAATACCTACATACGTGCTTGATTGTGGATATTAATTTATTAGATATTAGTTATTCAGTGTGCAAGAAATAAATTCTTGCAAAAAAGTTGAATCAGTTTTATTTAGTTGCAAGAACGATTTATTTGTTCTTCATATAATGGAAGGATTTGAAGGTGTTGTGAAAAATTCTATTAATCTACAAATGTGGTAATTTTGTTTAAGTTTAACAGTACAGTTTTGCGACGTTAGAATTTTTGGTGCCTCAAACTGGAAAGGAAGAGTTTTTGTAGAACTTAGTTTCGTGTAAAAATGTGAAACATAACATAAAGCGATACCAATCAAATGTTTGGAGATTGGAAGAAGCCGCAACGCACTCAAATTCTGGAGTAAAAATATAATATTGAAGTCGAAGTCAAACGAATAAATTGGAGATCAAAATATCTCACTTCAGTAAGGTCTTAGGTACTTTAAAGATCCCTGAATATCTTCTTAAGGACCTTACTCGGAAAACGGTTTATCCATTGTGCTAAAATTTTAATAAAATTATTTACCTTCATCAGGACTGACTCAACTGACAGAACTGACTTTGGAACGCTATTTGTTGTGAAAAAATTAAAATTTCGTTGGGGTGGTATTTTAGGCGTGGGAAAATAGTATTTTTTTAAGTAAATTTTTTTGACAAACATTTATTTTTTGATATTTTTTCAAAAGAACGGGATGAGGATTATGGATTCTGATGTTATATATTTGCATGAAATTTTGAATTTCTAAAGTATCGACAATGTTAGAGTGGTTTGTGCTTATCAACTTATATGTACATAACTAACTCATCGACGCATGCATGAATAATTTTGATAACTTTATTATTTTTTTTTAATTTCTTATTCCGCATGTCAAATAATAACGATTATTTTGATGTCTTATTTCTTACTGTACGTGCTATTCAAGTGTTTCACAATATTTATTTAAAATTTAGCAAGAAATCAGATAAATTGCATTGAAATTATGTATGCATCTTGGGTTCATTATCTTACATTGGAGAAATTCCCGTTTAGTATGCACTTAACTTATACTGATATTCAAAAGATTTAAAAAAATATAACTTCGCTTCTAATAGAAAGCCCTTCAAGGTTAAGGTCTTGAAAAAAAATATTAAACTACTTATGTAAATTTGAGGATGGGCACCAACTTTTATACTAAAAATATAATAGAACCTTCATTTTATTGTTAATTTATATAGCTAGGGCAGCAATCAAGCACCAATAAAACGCTTTATTCACTTTTATGTACACTACTATTCATGTCTGTGGCTGTGTTCGCAAAGTATTTTCGTTTTCGTGTCTTCACTATGCTAAAAATATCATAGAATACACCAGTTTTGTGAGTGAAAAACAACAATAAGTTTCAAGCCATGAATAATTTTCTTTATCTTCAAAGTTTCAACTCATATTTGTCCACTTTTTCTATTCACTATTTTGCTGGCTTATTTATCGACACTTTTAAGATTTTGATATTGTTTACCGAGGGAAATTTTACTTCGCTTGCAATAAATTTACCAATAAAACGCAGCTAGAGTTATTACCGCCCATATTATTCACTCGGTACATCCAGATTAAAGCTTAAATCCGGATGTATTTACATTGAATTTGTATAATTTACATCCGGATTTGAGTTTTAATCCGGATGAATTGTGTGAATAATATGGCGGTAAATGTATGTTCATGTATGTTTCTATGAGCGCTTGGTCAATATTGCGCAATAATATTTACCGTGAAAGTGCCGTATTGCGCAATTATTGCAGTACAATCTGTTCTGTCGCAATAATTGACTGAATTTAAAAAATAGTCCCCATAAGTTTATAGTATTATTTATTAATAAAAAGGAAGTGAATTTAAAATTTTGATAAACGAAATCATTAATCCCATTTTTATGTGATTTTCTTAAATTTGTCAATCTTTATAATAACTATTTTTGTCTTTCTTTAAAATGTGTTTATTTTTTTTGATTTGACCCCGAACAAATCGAATCGATAAAATTTAATTAAATGCGTCAGAAAAAAAAAACCAAATTATATATGTACATACATTTCTTATAAACCTACCTTTGAAATTGCTGTTGTTTTCTTCGAATTTATTTGAACATTGTCAACGTAGTGATAATCATGTTTCTAAACAACAAAAATTTTTATAAAAACCGTTGGGTTTAATTCTTATCAATTATGGGGTCATAACTAAGAATGATTAAAACAATTTTGTATTTTTGTATTTTTCTTAAAAATTAAATATTTAATTATAACATTAAAGGTCAATATAATTTATTACCTTTGTTTACAGTTAAATAAATAGCTTTGATTGTAAAAATGAACATACCTATAGTAAATTCAAATCTTTTAAATTGGTTTTGGATTTATATTTTTTGTTTTATTGGTTCATATTTTTGTCTGCAAGTATAATTCTGCTCTCGCTGAAATTCAATAACAATCTATTAAAGTTAATTGATTTAAATGATGCCTTGTGTCAATTTATGTTGTAACATCATTTATACTTATACTGATACTCATAGTGTTACTTCCTCTCCTCACATAAATTGCTGAAAATATCACTTTCATTTTCAATTAGCAATGCGTTAAAATTAATAACTTGGCAGCAAACTTATTTAAAAAATAAATTGAGATGATTTTAAATTCATTAAAAAACAAAAAAATATGGTTGGTCACTTATCATCTTTGTCCGGTCATTTTGTGTATTATTAATTTGTGAAAACATAAGTATATGATTGTCACTTGCTAATTAATGGTTTTTATTTGTCGAGTTTTAATCTATGATAGGAATCGCGTTTATATTTCTGTAGTGGTAGGTTATGTACTAGGTCAAAACACGCGTTTCAATTTTTTCAACGGACGATTTTCAATTTCCACGCGGGTGGTGTAATTTAAATTTTTCATCAGCTTGATTGATAGGAGAGAAGAGGGAGACTTGGTGCCCTTTTCAGTTTTTGTATCACTTTTTTTATTTTAGTTTTCTAAAAGACCAGCTTATGTTAAAATAAAGACACATTTAGTTTCCTTTTTAACATAGTTATAGTTGTTGTTGTTGTTGTTTTTAAAAAAAGTGAAATATGTCAGAAGGATTATGTCTTCCCAAGCCATGGGCGACTTGTTTCCCCTCTATGGAAGACTTGAACCCTAAGTTAAATTCGCCATACATTTCAATTTCCCTAAATAAAAACATCTCTCTTTTTTTTTTGAACGAGTAAATAATTTAATTATTCAACAAAAGAACAAAAATACATAAATAACAAATTCATTTGATAAAAAAGAAAAATCAATTCAAAAATTAAGAACTTAAAAATAAAGGAACATAAAAGCAGATATCATTTTCTTAAAACTATTTGATTGGGGTTGGGAAAACAAAACATCATACGCGCCTATCGTACTTACAACACAAAATAACAACCCAGACAGAATTGACAAAACTGCATAATATACTTAACGAACTAACAAAAAACTATAAACTACTTTGAATTGTGACTGGTATAGACGCATTGGTATGATTTCAAAGATACTTGTCAGTGGAGCCAATTGAGTATTTCTAAATCTTTTGGATCTGGATCAAGTCTCCCTCTTCTGCCCTACATATTAAATTTTGACAGTCGAAATCATTTTTGGACAACAGTACCTAACCTACCTTGGATTTATGGATTATGAAAACAAAACAGGACTTTTTTACTGAATTTTTAAAAAATTCTAAGTTTTACCATAAAATCTTAGAATTTCCACATTCCTTGGTTTCACAGTGATAGTTCAAATAAGTATTTATTTTTTTTATAATTCATTAATTGCAATCTCGTGAGTCGCGCATGCTTTACTGATTTAAACTTTTAATGATAGTTGATCTGTTCCATATCAATCTTGTTCTGATATCTGCTTGTGACACAGACTTGATTCTATCATGTTTAAATTGCATAGAATTTCACTCTATTGATATGCTTTCAGCAAAAAGTTTCTGATGTTACATGAAATATGAGATCTGGAGAATTATAATGAGGTGCAACAGTATGAATGCATAATAAAGTTCTCTGTACTTGATTATAAAAGTGCTAATTTCAGCTCATATCAAAATAAACTCACATTAAAACTATCAAGTCAAGTTTGTTTACTTGTAACAATTTACGTTGTTAATATATTTTAAATGTTATTACCCAATTTTTCAGACTACAACAAAATTCTGACAAAGAAGAATTTCGGTGACGTTTAAGCGTTTACTAAAAATTAGGTTTACCTACTAAATTTGAACCAGGGTTAAAGTTTTTAGGGGAAATAAAAATAATAATCAATTTTTATAATAAAATTTGAAGTCATTTGATATGATGGTCACCGTAATCAAGAGACTTTAAAAAAAAAGTAAGGAATTTCACTGTCACTTCTGAATAAATGCATTTGAAGAATAAGTAACATAAACTTATTTAAATTATTAAATACAGTCATTCTATAATTGACTTACAAATTTAAGCTTAACGATTTTACTATGTTATATTATTTTCCTTGCAGAGTGCTTTTAATTGATTCCTATAATAACCTAGGTACTTAATTTGATAATAATTTTCAAAATTGATTTATTTTTTTTTACGAAAAAAGCAACTCCATTTTCAATTACAGACAAGAAGGCCAACAACAACAAATTTCACCAGATGAACAAACTCAGCTCGTTTTAAACGAAGAAAAGTTAGTAAAATTTATCAAACAAAATAAGATCATAAAATCATTCACATAGTAAGTCTCAACATGTTTTACACTCATTCTGCTTCTTCTCTATTCTAAGATGTTTTATCCCGACTGGTATCAGAGGGCGTTTCCACTCTACAATAATATGGCTTGAGGAACTAAATTTACGAAAATGCTCTGTGCATAGTTTATCACATTAAAAAAAATAATTTGGTCTCTTTTTGAGAGTTTTGTTCTGTTTCTTTCTTCGTCTTATTTGTCTAATTGTTAAAACTCAAAGTTCAATTATTATGGATGCTAGAGACATTTTGAATGACGTTAAAACCGTTATATATATCATTTTAGGGTAATGACTTGCAAAATAACGAAAACCCTCGACCTCATTAGTGTAACCGACGACTTCAAAAAACTGTTTTGTTTTGAACTTTTGGTTGCAATTTGAAATGGATCGAAATATCTTGACTCCATGGAGTATGAATAAACAAATTTAAAAGTGACAGACGTTTTAAGTGACGCCAAATCACTGATAGTCACTGTTGTTTGAATAGGATTTTTAAATTACAGATTTTTAATTTTTAATAGTTATTTTTGTGAATGTTAATGGGTTCCGGGAGAAGATTAAAATGACTCATTTCTCGACCTACAACCGATTTTGTTATATTTACATGTAAATAGACGTCCTTCGTGAATAAGGGTTTCGAAGTATCCATTATACATGTTTAGTGCGTTGGACTATCACGCAGGAGGCTTGTGATCGAGTTACATTCTATTAAAACTTTGCGAGAAAGTGACAAATTCTTCAGTAGAATCTCTTGTCATAATGAATTGTCTCTCATCTTAACCGTTCGTATTCCTGTCGACAAATAACACGCCCACAGGAATTGTGGGTTCTCTACGATTTTTGTTTTTAAATGTTCCGCGCTCACATATCAAACTCATACCATTCATTTAAAAACATCATTTTTCATTAACATAAAATACTTCTTCAAACCAAATAACAGTAATTATTTGAATTTTTTGTAATGATAATTATTTCTTTCTTCTTTTTTTAGTTATTCTTATGAAATTATTCAAGAAATTTCCGATTACCTAAAAGCTCGCACTGACATTCGTCCAAAAATTGGAATAATCTGCGGCTCAGGACTTAATTCTTTGGCTGATCACCTCGTTAACACATGTGCATTCGAGTACGAGAACATTCCCAATTTTCCATTGTCAACAGTCGAAGGACACGTTGGTCGATTGGTCTTCGGCTATTTGGAAGGATTACCAGTTGTTTGCATGCAAGGTCGTTTCCACTATTACGAAGGATACCCATTGGCCAAATGTTCAATGCCAGTTCGTGTTATGAAACTAATTGGTGTAAGTTATCTCATTGCTACAAATGCTGCTGGAGGACTTAATCCAAAATTCAAAGTGGGCGATCTTATGATTGTTCGAGATCACATCAATATGATGGGCTTTGCTGGTAATAATCCTCTTCAGGGGCCAAATGATCCTCGTTTCGGTCCACGTTTTCCACCAATGACCAATGCCTATGATTCTAAGCTGGTGCGTAAAGCTAGAAAAATTGTCAAAGATATGGGCGTGCAAAATGATGTGCACGAAGGTGTCTACACTTGTTTAGGGGGACCGAATTATGAGTCAGTTGCTGAATTGAAAATGCTACGTACCATGGGAGTTGATGCAGTGGGCATGTCAACAGTTCATGAAGTTATTACTGCTCGTCACTGTGATATGACCGTATTTGCGTTCAGTTTGATTACAAACAAATGTGCTACAGATTATAATAGCAGTGACGATGAAGCGAATCATGAAGAAGTCGTCAATGTTGGAAAGATGCGTCAGAATACATGCGGAGAGATTGTATGTCGCATGGTAAAAGCCATCGGAGAAGATCTTAATTAAAAAAAATGAAAACCTTCATAAGCTATGATAATATGAAACCGAAAATATTTGCTTTATAATTATGTTGTAGAAAAAAAAACTACTGTCATAACTTGTTGTATTTAAGTTTAGTCTTCTAATGCCTTAGAATAGATATTGTATATGCAATCTTTTAAGATTCATTATCTCAATTTGATATAATTTTATTTATTTAACAAACAAATTGTATACAAAAAAAAAATGATTGTAGTGTTAAGGAAAGTATTGCTTTCGAGCCTATACTTTGTAAAATTACTGTTATTTGTGTTAAGTTGTCAATCGTTATAAATTATAATCAAATAAACATGCACAGAATTGGTAAAATTGAAATTTTTGTATTACCTAACAGAAATCTGTTGAGACATTTCGGAGAGATGTCATTGATCAGCCCTATTCTGCTCGTTTGCGTGTAAGATTGTATTCTAGTATCCTCCGGAGGAGAACGATTTTTCCAAATTTCGTACAAATATCGATAAAAATAAAATTTAAACATTTTTCGAGTTCTAAAAATAAATATTAGTAAAGATTTGCACTCGAAAGAGAGGTTAAAATAAAATAATTTAAGGAAAATTGAATGAAATATTCTCGTGAATCGAAAGTTTTGATCGAATCCTATAGAAAAAATTGGGCTAGATACTGTTTTCGCCTCTGATAGGCCAATTTTAAACGAATAAGAAGTAGCTTTTTTCAAAAACCTGGCAGCTTGCTGCAACCCAAAGTCCACCAAATGTTGGTTATCTTCACAATTTAGTAGTCTAGAAAAGTGCTATGATCCTCAGCACCGATTGTGTATGTACAACCTACTGTCATATCGACGGGTTTCCAATCCATTCTCCTGGTAGCCTTAAGTAGATCGTTTCACTCTTTGGTAGATCTTTCGAACATTACAGAATAAAATACACAAATTAATTAATGTTCTAATTTTAATTCCCAATGACTAGAATTTTATTTGATCGTTGAAAGATAATTTGGTATAATAGCATTATTCTATATTTTTTTTTGTATAATTTTATCCTACTTAAATAACCGTCCAAATAATTTGGATTATATTTTTTAAACTACCCTTGAAATAATTTCTTTTTTTTTATATAATTAAATTTAAATATTTTAAGAGTAAAAAAATTTGGTGGCATTTTTTTTTATTTAAGCAACTTTTCAGATGTTTTGCCAAGTAACAACAACAAACGAAAATAAGATATTCAAAATAAGTGTAAATTGTTCCATAATACTTAATAGAAGTTGTTTAAACATCAGCCGAAGAGACATGCAGTTGATAAACCATGTTAGCTTATTCCTCCCTAATTTTTCTATTGCAAAATCCGCTTTTGAATATCCCTTTGGCTGAGTGATTTAAAAATGTAAAAATAGACTTCTGAAATGAGTCTTCCGAAAATTTTCTTTTTTTAAAGTAAACCATAAATAAATAAATATTATAAGGCAAGATACATTGATAGGGATTACTTCGCAGGACAAGCAACTGCATGGTTATTCTTCTCCATCTTCATAATATTAATGCAAATAATCAGTTATTTCAAAAGATACGAACCAGAAGTGGTCTATTTCGATTCATTAAAGGTGCAATTTTCTAGATTCTACGAGTGTCTTTGATGTGATTGAATATTTGTTTTGAGAAAAACGTTCCCCAAAAAATTCTAATAAAGCTTTCCCTCTACATAGAAACCCGGCAGCTCTGATTCCAATCGCAGCAACTGCACATAGGTCACCAATTTCCAGTCTTTTGTTTGATCTTCTTTCTTGAATGTTGAGTAGTACGAGACCAGTTCTTGAGATCCATCCTGATCTAAGTCAGCAATAAGAAGGGAATTCTCTTGATTATTTAAATCTGGCTGGCATACTACTTCGTCCAGTTCATTGCTGCAGAATTGAATGATGTCGCTTTGGCTGGTGTTCTCGATTCTCGTGTCTGATCCAATAAATATGACAAGTACAACAGTCTCGGTGATCAATTGTCGCTTATAGCTGTTCAGCAGGAGAGTACTGCTGGTGATATTGGCAGTGCTTCTTTCGACACGTGCGATCTTCTCTGGAATCGTGTAAGTATTACGTTTTTGGACCAAATGATCGAATATATTGAATTCGCTGGTGGGGAAATCAGATTCTTCTTTTGCTTGCTCACGCTTCTTGCGACGACCGATCGAAGCAGAATCATTTTTCCACTTCCAGAATTTCATCACAAAGCCAGACATTTTGGATTTGCTGTTCTTAAAGTGCCACTGAGCCGGAACCATGCCGTACATTCCGGGATTGGTGAAATTACGAACTACATTCACCCTACCATTTCGTTCTTCGCTCAGAATAAAGGAGACATTGCAGTCATCGGGGCATTTTCCACGATTCTCTACAATCAACTCTCGGCCACTTAGAGAATAGATGTTCCTCTGAGCTTCGGTTTCTTTTCGTTGACCATAGTGACGGTGCTGGGAGATCTTTAAGGCTGGAGTGAGTTTTTCACTTTTGATCGATCGATTGGTGACCAGCGAGAAGAGCTCAGTTAGCGCTTTAGATCTCTGAACAACGGTGCTATTGCGAACACAGTTGAAAGTGATAATGTGTTTCTTTTCCAGTTGGAACTTCCTCAAGACATCGCAGTCGTGAACTTTATAACCATCGCCTATGGGTTTTCCAATTCGGCCAGACAATATTCTTAGAAGATTCCTAGCTCCAGATGGTGCATCACCATGGAAGTTCTCATGGGGCGTTATGAAGTTTTTGGGTTTCGAATTTGTATGGAGAATCGGAGAAGTTGTCGCTAGAAGAATCTCATACACCCCATCTCCATCCAAGTCGGGCAGAATTACAGGGAAATCTAAAGCATCAACTTTCGTCTTAGACCTGACCCTGAATTTCCAGTGCCATTGTCCAGAAATCGGATTGATAACTCCCAGTTCACCGAACTGATCGATAACTAAGCAGTCAGGCTTGCCGTTCTTGTCGATATCAATCAAGGTGCAGTCGATTGTGATGGGTTCATCGACCATTTCATCGAACCAAGCGATCGCTCCAGAACTTCCGATGAGCGAAATGATTCCATTGCGCTTGGTGTTCGAGGGTTCGAACTCGGGAAAAAAGGCGTCACCTCGGTAGAGAAAGATCAGATTCTTTTCCCAGTTTCTTAAGCCATCGACGACATTGATCACGCCCTTCAATTCTATCTTCGTGTAGTTGTTTAGCCAGTTGTGGGTTTTGATGCGATCTGGTGGTGCTGGACATGTGCCCTCTTCGCTGCATGGGATGACCCAGAGGAAGACGACGACAGTGAGGACACATAGCAGAATCGAACCGATGAAGCAGCACTTCCTCGTGGTGGTCATGGGTTCGTCTTTTGTTTCTGAAGTTCCCAGAATCGCAACATTATCGGCATCGGTTTGATGACGTTCCTCACCATCGCTGTTAAAACTGGTGAAATTGCTCCCACCGTCCATGACACTGCGGAAAGAGTTCTGCAGGGACATGCTGCTGCTGTGGTGCATTTGATGGCCGTTCGGGTACTTCTGATGGTATTGCAAATTGCTGCGAGTGTGGAAACCCTGTTGCTGTCGCTGGCTGTTTCTTTGTCTCGATTGACGTTGTAGTTGTTGTTGCGAATTCAAATTGTTTTGGTTCTGGTGATATTGCTGCTGCTGCTGTTGAGATTGGCGACGAGTGTGTCGACTTGAATTATGTATTTCTTCTTCACTGTCAGAATCAGACATTACTTGACTTAATGGCGCGTATATGCCCTGCTGTGAATCACTGCTGAGCATTTTAACTAAAAGACCAAGAAACACAAAACAAATACTTTTATTCGGTAGAAAAATCGATAAACTTGAGACATGACTTTCTTGGTGGCTTTTTTATAAGTTGGTTTTAGATGTTAATTTACCTTAAATTGAAAACGTGTAAATATGCATTTGTAAGTCAACATTTTTTAGTGCATAACACAAATTATTAAATTTTATTTGAATGTTTTTAAACTTTATTCTTTAATTTTCTTTGAGGAGATTCACTGAAAGCCGAAAAATATACAAATTTTCGGAATCTATCTGACAGTTCTATGGATTTTGAAAGATGACAGTTTTTTTAGAACTGTAATGAGATGAGGTTTAGTACTTAAGGAAATAGCTACACTTGGTACAAATTATGTCTGTTCGTTTAGTCCCCTTTTCCACGATGAAACTTTCTGCATGAAACTTTTTCGCTTGTGGACAAGAAGGGTAAAGCCTCAACTACATAAGCCAAAAAAGTGAAAAAGTGCAAAAGTGAAAATTTTTAAATTGATTTTGTGATAGTATTTCTGACTAGAAAACTTATAAAAATGATGCAGAAAGCTTAAATTTTGGTTTAAAAACAAATTTGTGTATTCTTTTTCACAAAACAACGGCGCTAGCGTGAAAAAAAAAATTTAAACTTTTGTACTTCAGTACTTTTTGGCTTATGTAGTTAAGCCTTAAGAAAGTGAGGGGGATAGCCAAACACCGCCGGGCTACGATTCGAAAAAACTTTTTTGACGTTTCCTTGCTTCAAACCTAAAATCATGGACGTATTATACGTCCATGCCTAAAATAATATTGAACAACGAGAAACAAATGTTCCATCGTAGAAAAGGTCGAAGGAATTTTAACAGAAATCATAAAAAGTTTCATGCAAAAAGTTTCATCGTGGAAAAGGGGACTTACTTCCCACCTAAAATCAACTAATTTTATCCAATTTAATTTTTTTATATGAACTTTGGACTTTGGCAAGTTTGTTCATGGTTGATTATCTTTAATTAAGGATTATTCCAGTTGATAATCATTGATTGTGTTTGTTCACTAAAATTTTATTCGAGGGATCCATCGATTAGCGCCATTTAATCAAAGATTAGCTTGAATTGTGTTTGTTCATACTTGATTATAGGCACTGCTAATTAACAAAGAATATACAAAAGAGAAACCGAAGCACGTAACAGTTCCTTGTTTGATTTATCTATGTTCATAAGTAAGTGTTTTGTGGAACTTCAAATGTGAACATTAAAGGTAAGACCGAACTCGGCGGAACTGCACTTCAGCGGAACTGAACTTCAAGACTTATTTGTAGGAAATTGTATGAGCAATATCGCACTAAGCGACAACTGCACTTCACGGCGCGACACTATGCGACAAAGTTGATAATCTGACCAACTATGTCGCGACATGAAGTTTCGTTCAGTTTCGTGCGAAAGTGCGCACGGTGTCGCTGAAGTGCAGTTCCGCCTAGTGCGGTTCTACCTTAATGGCCAGTTGTACAATAGTGGTTCAGCCTCGGTTCAAGATTTTAACTCACCGATTTCGGCGGATTAACTGACGTTCAATATTGGTTCAACTATGTAATTGGTTATTATTACACACTTGAATAGTAAATCACTGTTGAAACTCAATAGGGGTATTCTCGATCCGATGCAAACTGGTCTTGCATCATTGCAAAAGTGCAAAGTTTTTTTTTACAATGGGGTTAGGGTATAGTAATTTTACACTTCTGCATTTTTGTAATGCTACAAGAACAGTTGCATCGGATCGGGAATACCCCTAATGTATCCGCCGAAATCGGTTGATAAAAATTGCTGAACCACGGTTGTACAAATATTTAAACTGTGGTTCAGCAAGCTAAGACCGCACTGAGGAACTGAACTTCACGACTTCTTTGTAGGAAATTGTATGAACTATATCGCACTAAGCGACAACTGCACTTCACGGCGCGACACTATGCGACAAAGTTGATAATCTTACCAACTGTGTCGCGACGTGAAGTTTCGTTCAGTTTCATGCGAAAGTGTGCTCGGTGTCGCTGAAGTGCAGTTCCGCCTAGTGCGGTTCTACCTTAAACAGGCACTTAACAGGGCTATTCTGGCGTTGTGAGGGCTCACAACTCACAAGTCACAAGCCTTTGTGAGGTTGATTTCTTGTGAGGTTGTTGTGAGGTTCTCAAAAGGAGATCACAATTTCGATAGTTTTTGTGAGGCTCACAGTTTTGAGGATACGAAAATCTCACAAAATCGATTTCACCTTTCCTTGAGAGGCTGTAGTGACGACTCTAAGTTTAGTCGTCGTCCCGAATGTTTTGCGTTGGTTTGTGAGAACTTTGACTTCCTCCGCTGCTCATTCATCGAATAGTTGATTATTTGCTGAAATTTTGTTTTTTATTTGAGAAAAATTCCCGCTTAGTGAAAACTTATCCTTAAGCATACCAGTAAAAATTCCCTCGTCAGAGAAAACTCCCTTCAAAATTATTCCCAATGGAATACCCCGTCTGAGTCTGTCATTTATTTTCCAATTAGAATTTCCATTGGTTTTGTGAAAAGTTGGTGAAAACTAGGCGCCGCCACCAAAAAAATACACTCAAGGAAAAAATAACTAGGGCAATTGTTTTGTAAGTTGCACAATTTCTCGCGAATTGAATTCACTTTTATTAGTGAAATTATCGCGTATTATCATCTCATCAAATCTTAAAACTCGTTCGTAAAGCTGCACAAGAACACATAATCTAAGAAAAACTCAAATCCTAATCGCGAGGAAAAAAGTCTATTGAAAAAACAAGAAAAAAAAATTAGTCGAGTGGAAGGAAAAAGTGATATCGAATCTCTTGAATCGCAATGTCCTCAAACATGGCGTCGACCCTGGAGGAGCAGCAAAGCCTTCGCGAGTGTGAAAACTACATACAAACCCATAATATTCAGCGGGTATTGAAGGATTGCATTGTGCAATTATGCGTTAGCCGTCCGGACAATCCTGTCCAGTTTTTGAGGCAATATTTTCAAAAGTTGGAGAAGGTAAGTGTTTTTGTATATTTTTTTTTACTCATTCATGTTGGATTTTTTCTTTGGTGAAATCACGAACTCCGTTAGAAGCCGTTAGTTAAAATGAGAAAACTATATTATTATGGGGCGGTAATGGAAATGTTTTTTCATAGATCCATTGGAAAATTGACAAATGGAAGAATTTGACATATGGCGTATGGGAATGTTTTTTGTTTACAACTTTTTCTCGATTTGGAGATTTCGATAAATAAATTTAAATAATTTTCTTTATGACATACGCAGCTTTTTGAAACGGAAAATTTATGACGAAACTTAAAATTTGTGAAAGGATACATTTTGAAATCGTTGCAGCATTTTTTCAGACTGAAATTACCTACCTACCTATTATAAAAAAAATCATTATTATGTGTATGTACAATTATGTATATGTATACTTTATTTTTCGTTGACTCTTATCATACGTGGAGTAGAAGTAAAAGATGGAATAAAGTCTTGTTTGTATTAAAAGACAATTGATCAAATTAAAGAGCATATTAAATTGTATTAGGTATTAGCTTTGTACATATATTATGATCTAACTTATGAAGCTTCAATCATTATAATCAATTTGATATAATATAAGTAGCCTTCAAGCCAGATAAAACCATTAAAACTGCATTAGGAACGACTAAAGACTAGAATGGAATTTATTTGAATATATTATATTTAATCGAATTTGATACTGTGTCAATCAAGTCTAACTAAGGCACAATTCTAAGCCATCAACTTGACATCAAAAATCAACGAAAAATTTCTATTCGCTTTACGATTTAATGATGTTATGTAGAATGAATAAAATCGAAAGTGTAAAAAAGTACCAAATAATTTTTTTTCCTTTTTTCACATGAAATAAATATCGCATTTCATTACCTAGATATGTTTGTTTGTATGTAGATATCTTGAAAAAATATTGTAATCAGTTGTAAGGCCTCGGGATAAATATCAAGTCATTGCCTCTGTCACGTTTATAGAAAAATGTGAAATCTCAGAAATTTTTCACTGACAAGTTAACTAAGCGGGAGGAGAATCCTTCAGAGATATTGTTTTCAATTTCGATATCCAGAAGCCAGTTATTGAGATTATTTGATGAAGCGATCTAAAAAGTAATATATCAACCGAAATAACGATACGAAACATAATCAGCCCTATCATGAATTCCATCGTAATCGGAAACTTTTCCGAATCCCGAAAAAAAACTATCACCGAATCCGTTCGTAATGACTATTTGTATGAAATTTTCCACTACGATGGAATCTGTGATAGTTTTTTCGGGATTCGTAACAAGTTTCCGATTACGATGGAATTCGTGATAGGGCTGAATAAAAAAATGTTTATTCAATTAGGACAATATTTCCAACAAACGAGTACAAAAAAATAAAATCGTTGCTACAAGAAAATTTTAGATTAGAACAACTAATAGTTTACGAAAAACAGTAGTTTTTAACAAAATAAATAAGTATGTATAGTATTTTCAACACGAGTGTTCTGTTGTCATTCATAACGAATTTTTTTCTCCTGCAAAGAAAAGAAGTGAAATAGACTAGAATTGAGATTTTATTTCACTACGTTCTTCTTTTGCTATAGCAATTTAAAGATTATTTAGCGCGTCCAGAAAAATGAGATCTCACTCAAAAAGTGAGCAAGCTTTTTTTTTCCTTAGAATTTTGACAGCAAAGCTGAGAAATTTTGCTGAGAAATCCTCTTCAAGTAACTGAGATTGCTTAGATATCAGAGATCCCATTTTCCTGAACATTTGAAATTTTTTCAAATTTCCTGAACAACAAAAAAAAAAAATTTTTTGAACTTTTGAAAAAAATTGCTGGTAAGGTGCCAGTTATAGCTTTCATTGAAACTCATCATTGAAAATTTTAATTTTTTATTTTGAGAAAGCAAAATCAGTAATTATTTTGATGCCAATAAAAAGCTCTTGATTCAATTATTATTTCCAGTCAAAAAAATATTTCATTTTGGCCCAATCTTTCACATAAAACGATTTCTAAGATTTCAATGATCAATGATAAGGTAGTTCAATCATTGAACTAAAGAAATTCATTTGATTTGTAAGGTTTGGCCAAAATGAAAATTTTTTTTGGCTTCAAAGTGTCTGAAAGTAGGAAATTAAATTTTTCAATGATGAGTTTCAATGAAAGCTATAAGTGGCGCCTAAGCCAGATTACTTTTGTGAAAATACACTTGTTTTGTTTTTATTGACAAATCGATATGACTTAAAACATACTTGCAAAACATACACACTGAAAGAAATATATTTACCTAAATATTCGTTCCTTCAACAAGACCATCCCTAAAAAAGGTCGCGTTCAAAAATGTTAAAGATTGATAGAACTGAAAAAAAAGCGCGTTTCAATTTTTCAGACAAATATCATATCTGGTCCTTTTGTACTTTTGTAGTTTCATTTGATCCATTCTAAAACACTCCATACCATCTTTTTTTTGTATTTATTTTTGGAATTGGTGACATAAATTTTGTCGTAATCGTTTCGTTTACGTTTTTGCTATCGATTTGGAGACCACAGAAAATTTTCGTTTCGCTTCAGTAGCGTACTAGGCTTAATTTGAAAGATAAGTTGTTTTAAAATGAACCAGAAAAATTTCAAATCGAAATGACATCAGTTAGGAGGAGAGAACGATGTTATAGAGATCCATATTGCATATTATGCTTAACATTAAGCGTGTTTTGGTAAGAAACTGCAACCCAGTCATTCAAAATTTAACAAGAGGTAAAACAAAAAAAATCTACTGGCATTTACATATGTACATACATTAACTTTTTTCTCCAGTCAAATCTTACTGGATAAAAGTAGATAGTTTCTCCTACTCAAAATCAATGGGAACTGTGGATCGTTTTCTTGATTTTTTTTTTACTTCACTGAGCTATTGTTGAAATGATTGGTTTTCGGATATGATTAAGCAACAAAAAAGTTTTCTCAATTTCTCCATTTTGAAAATCATGAAAAAAAATTATGAAAATATCTTTTTATTTTGATGGTTAACCATTTGTGAAAATGTTTTAAAAATTCAGAACAAATTAAAAGAACAAACCTTTACGAAATCCTTCTAGGTGGATGGAGTCTTTAGTAAGAACCATAATTTAAAAATAATATAAAAACGTCCTTGTCTAAATGAAACCACTCACCCAATTATAATAATTAAATCAATACATGAACAAAAAAAAATCAACTGTTTATCTATCTAATGCTCATTTTAAAAATAATATACACCCATTTAAGTTGTTCGAAAAAGCAATCCTATTTATATTGCTAAGCACTAAAAACATCAATTTCATTGTTAATAAAATTCTAATGGACTGCTGCTGTGCGTTGTTTCTCATTCCATAATTTCGAATCAAAAAATAAAAATAAAAAAATACATTATTATTACTAAAATCCCCAACAAGTTAATCCACATGGCTGCTCTTATCAAGGCGCGTAAAAAAATCAATATGTTTCGCCTTTATCTGTATTATATCATATCTGTCCTTATCTGTAACAGCAAGTCACTTCTTCCATTGTCGATGTTTGTGTTGATGATACAAACAAGAAGAGTGTGGGTGTTTTGAATGGATGCAGGAGTCAGGGAGAATGGAGCTGGGGTAAACTAGTATACCGATTTCATTAAAATTTAACAGCACAACGCACATACCGGAGTCTCCATCCCCAACGACGTCGTCGCCATCCCTATACATATACAACATAGAAATTGCTCTTTATGCTACTTCTTCCATCTCGATTCTCGACCATGGCGAGATATGGTTTTCGTGGTTATTGATTGATCCTTAAATAGTATTCGAACGATGAAGTTGTGGTTTTTTTCTCGTTGGTTGTTGTGGCACTGGCCATGGTTAGTTGATAAAGGTGACTTGTTGCGGAAAGATAGTGAAAGGACGATACGGTTACGGTAACACGCGAATAGCATAGCAATGGGCAATACACTAACGACAGCTAACAATTGGCAGGAAAATGTCTTAAATAAATTTAAATTCGGAAATGTTGTTAACACTACTAATGACTGTGAAGTTGTAGAAGGGAATTCGCGTGACCAGTCGTCGACATCGCAACTGCCACCTCCACAGCAGCAAGAAAGACGGGAAACAGTGGAGAAAGAAAATAATAAGTTAACGATAAATATACAGGATTCGTGGGGTGCTATTAAGGAACGCAGCAGTGATGTGAGTTTGTATCACGGTGAATATTTAATTAATTTTTTTTTTGTTTTTTTCCTAAAATATACCTGTATGTGAGAGATGGTGGAATTTCAAATTGGAAAACACTTGTTGTTAGAAAGAATGGCAGAATTGCCTTCTGCCATTTTTTTCTTATCTTAAAAATAAATATGTATGTGCATATGTTTGTACGGATAGGTATATCAAATTGGCTTGTGAAAGTGTGTATAATCTACCATTTGGTCCAAATTATTTCCAATAAATCTATTCAAATTGGATATCATTTGAAAAGGATTCTTGGTTATAAATAATATGCAAATAGTGTATCATGAATCATGATATCCAAATCCATCAGGCAAGGATATACATATAACATAAAATGGGCTAGCAATAAGTCATAGGTCGTGATCGCAAAGGTTAAACAATTAATCACTGTCACTACGACACGGAATGCGTCAAGTCGTCGACTAAGCTGAAGTGCTCTTTGTTTGATGATATATATTTTTTTTTTCAATTTCTTTATCGAAGTTTCTCTGATTTCTCTTAAGCGTAGTAACTCAAACTCTGATCTATGGCGAAATTAGAAACTTTTTATAATTAATTAAGTGTGAAAAAGAAATACTTGAGTGACACTTACTAAGTATTTTTCTTTTTGCCCAGAATAATGAGGACGGCAGCAGTTCGAGGTTGAGCAAAAGGCAAAGAAATTTTTTTATAATGTATATGTGAATTATTGAACAGGTGTTACGCAACATAGGGATATTATATTATAAACAATTGTATATTACCTATAGACACTTTTTGATAAAAGTGTAAAATTTGACGAAGCTACAAAATGGTCATAGGAATACATAGGTCATATGAATACAAAAATGTATTTGTTTATGTATAACAATTAATTAGGGTTACTTTTGGGTCATATTCCTTTTTTTGTTAAAGAACATTTTGTTAAGAAATTGTGCAAAATCTATCTATTTTTAGCTGTCATTGAGACACAAATACAAATTACATCCTACATTTTGACTGTTTATGTACCACCTTAACTTAAAACCTCATCCTTTTCATAAACGAATTCCGGTTAAAAGATATCTATTCAAATAGACGATCTTAGGATTCAAATTCAAAATTTCCAAAAGCCTTTATAAATATGTACACTATATAATATAACCTTTACATTTTCAATTCCCTTAAACAACTCTCTCTCTTCCATTGATATATTCTGAATCATCGTAATTTAACTGTTTCCACCACATTGATTTTTGTTAGATGATTATTGTATAGGCCCAGCTGTGTCTGCATTTTAAATAAGTTTATGTGAATGTGTATGTATATGTGAATAAACGTAACTACATATTTATAAAATATGTGTGCTAAGTCCTTAAATATCATCAAGAAGCCAACCCAACTTAAAGATTGCTTTTCGTGAAATAATTTGTTTTTATGACCAAAACAGAATACAAATATGGCCGCCTACCCATAATTTTGTAAGGTAAAATAGATTCTTTTCAATGAATATTCGCAGTTGGAGGGAACCAATTTCCATATGAGATAACCTAACAACAATCTTAACTGCCCGAACATCTGGAGGATAACTGCGAAACTTTTTTGAATTATTTCCTAATAATTTGCAAAATATTCATTAGGCTATACTTTATCGGTGGCTGTCTGGTATTATTGCTAAAACTTACTTTCTTTTTTGTATGTATGTAGTAGGTATATACATAATTAATTTCTGGGGAAATATGTATTGATTGCCAATATTTCAATATTGGGCAAAACAAAAGAATCTACCTACAAATGTGTAGAACTAACAATATTATTAAGAATTTATGACGCACAAAAGAAATAACATAGTAACTTTTCATATGGAAGAAATGAAATAAGCCTTACTGATTTATTAATAAAGTGGGAAACAGACAAAAACTTTTCTATCTCCATCAAGTCACGCAATTGCTCTTCGAAAAGAAATAATAATAAAACAAAAACAGCTGGTGAAGGCCAACATTCTTGTAAAGTAGTTCGCAAAAAAAAAAAAAATAAAAAAAATAGCAACGAGATTGAAATCTGGGAGTGTTGTAAATGTTGTTTTTTTCTTGTTATTGAAAACTCTTTACAGTGTTGTTTCTTTAGAAATGCTGTTCTCACATTAACAGGCTTAAAAAGTACCTGTTTTCTTCACAGCTTTAAAATGTTCTTTTTTTTTGCTGCATTCGCGAACGTCATTGGATGACGTCCTGAGAAGTTATTCCTCTATAGTTGGTGGCTTTTGTTTCGAGAAAGTTTTCAAAGGCCACATTGATAGTGAATTGTGAAGGGAGGGGGTTACGAAATAAACATGCAGTTGAGCTCATGTTACCAAACTTTACTCATCACAACTTTAACAATCAAGTCTTCATTTTCAACGTTGCACGTTCGAAAAAGAAGAAATGCAAGTAACAATATAATGTTTGATACATTAAAATTACTCCCACACAAGATTAATATTTGTATTGATTCAAAACTATAATACATTTTTATATGTGAGATAGTATAACATGTGGTTTTTTTTTAGAACTTACTTAATCTTTGAATTTGAATAAAAAATGTAATGTGAATGAAAATATAAAACTTGACATTAAAACTGAGTAAAATATTTTTCACCTAAATCACCAAGGGTAATTTCATTGAACCACGATGATATTTTCAATCCTAAGTCACTTAAAGTCTTTAAAGCAAGGACGTGCGACCCAACCGTGAATAGGTGAATTATAATGATCTGAAGTTATAAATCTGAAGTTATATTTTTTCGCACGATTCCTTAACTTTGCTACCTTTTAAAAGTAATAATTTTTTAATTCACCATTTATTTAAAAGTGGGAGTTATTCGTATCGGAAGTTCGTTTTATCACACCTTTTCTGAATTTATTTAAATGATTAATAGCTCTATTACAATACCGTAAAATTCTCAAGTTTAACCATTAAAAATATTAATTGGTTATATGAAAAGGATATTATAACACCGACGCTATCTTTTTTGGGTAAATCTTTCAATGATTTATATTTTTATAAATATTTATAAAATGTATCAAAATCACAATGCAATGAGAACCCAGAAGAAAAAAACTCTCATAAACAACATCCGAGTAATTTGCATGTTTTACTAATTCGCAAAAGTCTGCAAGATTAATTAAGAATCATTCTGATTTATTGCTTCATTACGTGCACTTGAATTTCTGTAATCGAATATTTAATTTATTTTTTCATCTACATACAAAAATACAGAGACAAGAAAAACTGCGGTGTGGAATGACATCTCCTCAGAGGCAAAGGCCAAGTCATGGTTTTTAATTAAAAACTTACGAAGCTCCAAGTAAGTTTGATTGATGAGTTGTGGTTTTTCAATGCACTTTGCTACTTAATTTAAACAAGCTAATTTTCTATTTAAGAGAGCAAACATTTTTGAGGTTTTAAAATAATTTTTCAAAATGACGAAGAAAACAAATCCTACAGTGCTTCCGCGCCCGCATAATAACAAACAGGAAATCCACAACGATGAAAAAATAATGAGAATACATTGAGAAAGAAGCTTATAGCATTTGCATTTTTGTTTAACCTGCAAAGTTATAGTCTTTTTTTTCTGAGATACATAATAAAAAAAAAATAAACGAAATAGGGCTTAGTTTGAAGTATGAAGAGATGTTTCATAAATTTTAGAAAGAATTTAAATTAGGGATTTGGTCAAGATTTGTTTTACTCTTATTAAATTTAATTGACTGCAAAAATAAAGATTTTTTATAATCGAAAAAATTAATTAAATAAAGTTTTTTAATTATAATTGCAAAAAAATTACCTAAAATAGAAAAAACGTATATTTTCCTGTCTAGTTCTAAGACAATATCTACTCCTCATTATATTAGAATCGAGAGAAAAAACGAAAGGAATGCTAAGAAAAAGTATTTAAGTGCCATTTTTTAGGCACAGTTTTACAAATTTTAAAATCTTCTTGCCAAAACTAAAAAACTTGGTTTAAATTTGAAATGGTTGCAACCCTTAAAGGTATCGATGGTCGAATTTTTGTATAAAATTATTAAAAATGTACATACCTACATACAGCGTTATCATATACCCACCTACACTTAGAAACTAAAATTTGTAAAAAGCCAAATGATTTTTTACTTTCTTTTCTCAGTTCACAGATTTATAGCAGCAGATTTATTGAGAGGATGTTGATAAAATGAAAAAATGGTCTTTTTTTCGTCCAAGTATGGTTACCGATCTAGTAGATAAAGAATCAAAGATATCACCGTAACAAAAGGCTTTCATAAGGTGTTTCAGTGACAGAGAAGCATTGCTTATCGGAGTTTACTTTACTCAGCTTAAGAAGTCAATCTAAATTTTTGGTATAAAAATTGTGAGCGAAATTAGCTAGAGAAGGGGAATAAACCAAATGAAAAATATAACGAAAACAACTTAGGCCTTAGTTTGTAAGTTAATCTGTTAAAGGCTCGATAATTAGGATATGGATGACACAACTTACATATAATTCAATACTCATGCTCCAAATTTGCCGCTTTACCTATTCTCCATGTGTAAATATTTTTTTTTTCTAATATCAAATAAGGAAATGATGTTGCATAACAAAATTTCATTCTGATGCTGTTCTTTTCAAAGCTCAAAATATTTTTAAGTCCATTCAGAAAATTGCATGCATACAAACAATCCACAACATTTTTGCACATGCAATGAATTCATTCAGTTAAAAACGAGGATTTTCATAGACCACCAGTCATCGTGTGTGCCCCCATAACCAACAAAGGAAACAGCAAATAATTGAAAATTCCACAATTCTCCCCCGCACAATCAGATCCTATTCGAATTCAATTGGAAAACTTTGTGCACGTAACTATCACGTATAAACATGTCTATCTATATAACATATATAGCCTAGGTTTTCAAAAGAAAAAAAACCAGCAACAAATTTCAAAATTAAATTGAAGAAGAAACTTGCAAAGCTCTCAGAGCGTCAGCAACATTCTATCTTTTACCTCCGGTGACTATTTAATGCCATATATATTCCTTTTTTGTCCCTCCTTCCAAAAAAAAAAAAAAATATGAACCAGGAACAAACGTGTTTTTTTTCATTCTTCTTATCTATTTCGCAGCCAGCAAATGAAACCCCATTTGTCTCACTTTCAAAAGGGGTTAAAATTGGATAAAGGGATTTTTTTTGTTGTAAATATAAGAACACTCGTATCCTAGTAAAACCAGTGGTTTATAATAAAAAAAGATTGCGTATACGCCACAGTGCGCTTCTACATATATCTTTACTCAAGGAAGAGGACACACAAAATTCAACTTAACCATACATTGTTAGTGAATGCTGATGACAGTATATATGTATGTACATTCAATGTTCATACATGCTGGTGGTGTATTTTACTACAAAGAAAAAAAAGAAGAAGACTAAAACCTTATTTCCACAACACGCTCTTTGGTTTCTTTTGTACATTATGGCCTTTTCATCCTTGATGGATGTCAGTGAGTAAGTTTGAATCTTTCTTTATTGAGTGGAAAGGGGTCGAGTGAGTGTTAAAGCACGTCATAGAAATAAATTTAACATGAACCTATTTTGTTCCGACAAAGGAAATCACACAAAATTAAGGATAGTATACCTGCCTAACATACCTTCTGTGTGTACTGTTTCGTATAGTCGGCTTTTAGTACCTCATCGACACCACCCAAAACCATGTAATCACTATAACCAAGTTCTTGTGACGCCATCATGCAAACGCGAAGCAAAAAAAGCTCTTTTTTAATATGTATGTATGTGTGTATGTATGTGTGTATGTATGTGTGTATGTATGTGTGTATGTATGTGTCGGTGTAAATCTTTGCACATGGTTGTGAAAGGTTCATTTATTTCACCAATGGTAGTGGTGGTAGTTAGAGTGACCATTTGAACAAAAAAAAAGGAAAGAAGAAATTTTGAGACATATTTTTTTTAGAATGGTTGGTGGTTACATAGCGGAAAATAATAAAACTTGTTTTGGAGTATGAACTGGCTATTGAAGCTGTTTACCATTTTTTGTTTTTGAAATTGTGGTGTCTTCTCAACGATCATTCGGAGAAAGAAAAGTTCTGAAACTATATAGAATCGCATGATTTAAAAGTGTTGCATAATGTACGTTTCGATAGGTGTTTATCGTTTTAATGTGAAAAGCAATGGATTATTTACACAATATTTCGTATGTCAAAATAAAGATGTCTTTCAAAATGTTCACTAAGATTTATTCCACAATAAAGGTACATTGGACTATAAGGTTGAATATTGAAATTTAAAATGGCCACCTTATTTGATGACCTGGCAATGCTGTCTTCTCATTTGCTCTCACTTAATATCCCTGAAACTTCCACAGCTTGAACTTGAAAGGACACAAAAAGTTGTTGTAAACCATCCAAAGAAAACCCATTCGAGAAAAGCTCACGCAAAATATTTCTGAAGGTCGTCCGAACAAGCGAACAACCAAACAACCGAACGACCACCAACCACCCATCATCTAACAGCCTGCCTCAACAAACTTTGTAGATACTAGGATAAATCCGAGCGGCGACGACGTCGTCGAAAGTACCGACAACTACAACCCTATGAGGACATCATCATATAGGGGCATATCCGAGTGTTCAGTTCCGTTCCTACGCTCTGGTCCGGTAGTTGCTAGGTTTTGAATTTCGGTTGCGAGTTCTGCTGCACGTTTTTGCTTTCGGTTGCTCAGATTGTTTGGTGGTGTATATATACGCGCGCAAATTCCGTTGCCGTCCAATATTATTGTTTATTATCTCGTCATAGGTGCGAGGTGCTTGTGAGTTATACCTTATAACCTATAAGGTGTGAGAAATTGAGTGTTTCCTGGAATAAGGATAACGTATGCAATTTATAGCATAAATTTGTTGGTAAACAAAAGTGGCCATTCGTGAATAGTGTTGTATTTTTTTCTTGTTAGCGTCCAAATCACGCGCATCCCTCCCGCAAAAACCGAAGAAGGATTTCAGTTTGTACTACTATATAGCGAATATATTCCTCTGAGTGCCTTGTTTAATGGTACGATTATTAAAAAAAAAAAAAAAAAGAACAATGTTATGACTTTGTTTGTGTTTTTGATTTGGTTTTGTTTTTGAAATTAATTCAGTCAGTCAGTAGAAGTAGTATTGTTTTGCGTTTTGTAGAAATGTTAGAATGTTACTCATACTTCTGATTTATTCTTATGATTAAAAATTCAAATTTTGTTTCTCTTCTTTTGTCCTCGCTGTTGGCCCGTTTACAAAGGTCACATAGGATGGACTTTACGCATATTAATTTGCTCGTTTTATTCTTGACATGAGCTTGGAGACCCTTTTGTGTGTTTTTTTTTTTTATTTTTGTTTTTTCTCATGAGAGTATATGTGTGGAAGATCCTGATTTGGGACTTAACGTTATTATATTGTCAAGTCCAAACGAGGGGAATTTATCCTAAAAATAAGCATGTAAAGTTTTAAACGTTTTTTGTGGTAGCTACAGTTGTGGGTTATGGGTTGTTATTTCAACAAAAAAAAAAGGAAAGGATTCTTTGATATAGGAGTGTGGTTTATGTGACTGATGGTAAAATGTTAGTAAGTTATTGTTTTTCTTGTATATGATTTTTGGAATCCTTTCAAAAATTAGGTATAATTTTTTTGTTGTGTAAAATAAATATTTATTTTTCTGAAACGATTGGTGTTTTTTTTTAGAGAAAGTGTAATCTGTATGGAAGAACTAAGGGTTGATGATATAAAAGTGTGTTTAATATATTGATATATGCATTTTTACTTCTGGTATCGGTAGGTGCTAAGAGAAAGTTTTTATGCGTCCAATAAGTTGTAATTAAGATTTCAATGAAAATTAGCATTGCCTGATTGAGAAAACCAAAAAGTTACTTTTGGAAAATATTATCTGCTTCACCTTATAACTGCTGCTCTGAAGGCATTTTCAAACCTGGTATACATTTTAATTGAAAGTGATTCCCTAGAGAGGAATTCGGATTTGTTTCTAAAAACAAAAGTAAAATGAAAATTTATTTTAATTTCATAAAAAAAAATGGTTTTGCTGTTTTTTTTAATTGTTTGCAAGAAATAAAATGCACGACTTTGTCGGACGTATGTACTTAATTCAAACTTTAAAATCGCACTTTAAAAACAAAATAATTTTTTTGTGTTTTTAAATTAGTTTTATGTGCAAATGTAAAACCCCGAAATGTATGAATTTTCGAATTTTCCGGTAAAAATTGAGAATTTTTCAACAATATTGGTAAAAGTCCGAAATGTGGTACTGTCATAATTCATTAGGTACGACTTGTTTCGAGTCGTTTTTTTTTAACATTCCCCCGGCAGATTAAAAAAAATTTTTGTTTGCACTAATTTACCAAATTTTTGCATTCGTTAACGAACACTTTTTATCTCAAAAACCCATTTTTACTCACCAAGCTATCCGTTGTATAGTACGATTTTACATCCATTACAAATACGACGTTTTTTTCATTTTTTAAAGGTAAAAATCATGGTATTTGTCATACAAAATTTTGTAGCAATTAACGAAAATCTTATTTCTGTTTTGTTTTAATTCAGTATATTTAAAAAATACAGGCTACCTTTTTGGTTAACATTTTTTTTTTTGCGAAAAATATTTATGTGGGTATTAATGTCATCTTCCATGCAACCATTTTTTAATTTTCGATTTTCTCAAAAATCTTTCAACTGGTTTTGATTAAATTTGTAATAGAAATTTGACATCAAACGATAACTAGCAAATTCAAAACAAAAAATATTCTTATAACCGAAAGTTACGGGACCACCACACAAATGCTTAGAAACCGTAAAGAAAAATAGTATTTCTCTCAAAACGACTTCTACAATTTTAATAAAACTTTTTCTGTGAGCTCTTAGTATAGAACGATCAACCATTTAACAGTAATATATGTTTGTTTGAAATAAATATCAAATTTAAGCTTCTACTTTTCTCTCAAAAAATCAGCTTAAACATTGGAAAAATTTTTGCATAACAGCTTTGTGGAGAAAATAGGAATAAAACCATTTCAAAGAATTTGTGTTCCTGATTTCCAGGGAATTTAGACAAATAAAATTGATTCTTTTCTTTTGCTGAGATTATGATAGTTTTATTTTTAAACGCATATTCAATTTCGATTTTTGTTTTCATAAAGCGGTACCTAAACAAAAAATTCAAAAATACATTGACAGATAAATGAAGTACACTAAGCAACAAAAATTAAATTTTTTAGCTTTTAATCTTAAGCCATTACTATTAATACCTCTCATAGAACCGTTTTTATTTAAATTATTATTGCAAATAAAAAAAAAAAAATATTTTTTGTATTTTTAAAATTTTCAAAATAATTTTTTGAAATTTCGATATTAAAAAAAAAACGGGTTAATGATTTTTTTTTTAAATTGAATTTTAAATTATGCATTAATAAATAATAAAAATTGGCGTATCAATTTGTTTTCTAAAAATTTTTTACAGAATTTTATATACAAAAAAAATCAATATTTAAAAAAAAATGTTTTCAAGTGGTCAAATAATGTAACTAATTTGTAAAAACTAAAATAGATTAAATTTAAACGCAGAGAGTTGAATGCGAAAATGTACGTACATATCGCACCCGTAGAATGAAAGTGACCTAACTCAAAATTTTTGTAACTTCTTATTTTTCAATAAACTGACCTTTAAAAGCGAAATGAACTCTAAAACCAGGACCCATGTTCTGTAACTCGGCGTTAACTTTTCGAGGCGAGAAACGGCGAAAAATGGAACAAAACTCATAGGAATCCTATGGGTTTTGTTCCATTTTTCGCCGTTTCTCGTCTCGAAAAGTTATCGCCGAGTTACAGAACATGGGTCCTGATTGTAAAAAAGATGCCGAATTTTTTCATTCTAAGGGTGCGATATATTCTGACTCTTTCAATTTTCGAAGGCGCCATATCTTGTTACTGAGTGCTCGTATGGATAAAAATGATATCATATTTTTTTGAAGAGAATATTATAATCCATAAAGAAAATTTAAAAATTAATTTTCGACAACTTTACCATTTAAGGGTGAAGAGCAAACAAACGTGATTTGTAAGCAAATTTTTGAAGAATTATACCCTTAGAAAAAAATATTGGCTCATAATTTTAAACGATCAAGTATACCATGATCATTATCTACCTTTCCTGTAGATAATCTTATGATCTACAATTGTCGATAGCATTCATCAAATGTTCATTTAAATGTTATATTTGAAAAAATAATATTGTTGTCATACAACTTTTTATGCGCAAACGAATTTGCAATTGAATTTTTAAAGAGTATTTTTTATGCCAATTCATAAAGATTTAAAAATCTTCCAATGGAATTCACATAGCGGTCTTACGTTTCATTTAAATCTCAAAAAGTATTGAACTTAAAATACTTAAGAAGCGTTCTGTGAAAACGTAAAACAAAAATGTTTAACATTCACTTGAATTCGATTTTTTGTTTGCTAAAAATTCAGCCAAAAGCAAAAAAGTTACCGAAGTTGTAATAAACATCTCAAGCACACAATATAA
Source organism: Epistrophe grossulariae (assembly GCA_929447395.1). NCBI lineage: Eukaryota > Metazoa > Arthropoda > Insecta > Diptera > Syrphidae > Epistrophe > Epistrophe grossulariae. The sequence goes on along the minus strand of OV839568.1, from coordinate 131,962,877 downwards.
TATACACTATATTATGTACTGCGAGTTAAGAAAGTTTATTATATCATCGTTCATGTAAATATATGCTTTTGAGACCATGTAAAGCATAAACATACATGACTTAAATACTAACTAACCAAGCCAAAATATGTATGAATAACTTTTTTATTTTCTCATGTCATTCAAGTCTTAATAAAACATCATTTATCTGCGGTAAAATGATATTTCTAAACAACCAACCCTTGGTAAAAAGATAATTATGTAAACTTCATGATTGCCTTCTATAACGAACCCCAAGTTTTAAACTTTAAACCCTGCAATGATAAGGTGAAGGATATGCTTTTGCAAAAGTAAATTACAAACCATTTGGTTTTGGGAAAAGAAGCGCAAGAATCATCAGGAAGAAGGAAAACAAAACATTTGAAATTGGTATTTGTATCTATGTTCATACATATATAACGACAAACAGCTTTCCTGTCGATGTTTTAATTGCTTTCACGGAAGTAGGTGTATAAATGCTGCTCATAAAATTGCAATTGTATACACACACACACACACACACACACACTCATATAGCGTTTTACAAAAGGAACATTGCATGCATTTTTAATATAAAGAAATAAAACCTAAGTGGTCTCTTAGGATCATCCTAGTCCTCATCGACATCGACATAGACGTCATGTCGTTGTTCTTCAGGACTTAGGAGTCTATCGACACCGCACACACCAACACCAATATAGCTCAGGCAATAAAAAAAGGGCAAATTTAAAAGTCATTGGAAAGTGGGTTGCTTTTCGTATATAGAGGTGGCAAATTACTTCCGGAATCTTTGTGAAATCTTTATAAAGTGTATTCTAGTTGAAAGTGTATATTTTATATTAAGATTGGAAGGAAGACATTCAATTTTATACACTTAACTCTCGTACAAGTAGCGCAGTTTAAGCATTTTGTCTTAAGAATGGGATTGATGGAATTTCAATGAGACACAGATGAATTCCATCTTTCTCTCTAGGTATACCTACTTTGCTTACGAATATTTTGCTAGGAATTCTATAAATTTGAAATAAAGATTAGGTACTTGTTAAATATACATATATGTAATTAAATTCATGTTAATTTTTGTAAGCTCCTTCAATTTATAGTTCAATCTTTTTAAACATCAATATTTATTTAATTTTTAATGCTAAAAGTTAAACTTAAAGTATCAAAAACAAACTCTTCAAATTTGTTTTGCATAAGTTATGTGTAGGTATCTTAAAGAATTCTTAAGGTTTTTTTTATCCCTCCCAAAAAAGATAAAGAAAAGGATGAGATCGCAAATTATGGATAAAAATACAGGATAGGATGTGGTTTGAAGCTGATATCAATAAAATAAGGTTTGAAAAGGGATAATTGTAAAGGGAATATTATACCTACTTCATTTAAACCCAAATTTAAAATTCCTTGTAATGAAAAGAACCCTCTTTATAGAAATTCTAAGCTTTAATGACAAAATTTTAAATTTTCCTAATTATCTAGATTGCCGATATTTTTTAATTAACTAAAGAGAGACCTTATTTTATAGAAATTGAAATAAGCAAAAGAAAATAACGACGGTGAAGAAAATTAGAAAATTTCTTCTGTTCAGGTGTAAAGCGATTGAATATATTTTTGAATTTCAAATTATAAGTTCAAATGACTTGAACTCCAAAAGTGCGTTTCGCTCAGGTCAAAAAATTGGACTCATAAGTTAGATGCTGTCGTACCCTTCTAAGTAATGATTACCGAATCTTATAAAACTCACAGCATGAATGTTGAATATAACGGGTGATTTTTTAGCTGGTTTGGTTTTGGCAACACTGGTTTTGACAGCTGACGTGTGTTTAGTACCTTGTGTCACTGTCAAACAGCTTCAGTTTGGTTTGCAATTTAACCATGGATCGTCTTACAAATGAACAACGCTTGCAAATTATTGAATTTTACTATCAAAATTCGTGCTCGGTTCGAAATGTGTTTTATCGAAAAATTGTGTTCAGCGATGAGGCTCATTTTTGGTTGAATGGGTACGTAAATAAGCACAATTGCCGCATTTGGAGTGAAGATCAGCCAGAAGCATTGCAACAGCTACCAATGCATCCCGAAAAAGCCACTGTTTGGTGCGGTTTATGGGCCGGCGGCATTATTGGGCCATATTTCTTCAAAGATGATGCGAATCGCAGCGTTACTGTCAATGGTGAACGCTACCGAGCGATGATAACAAACTTTTTTTTGCCCGAAATGGAAGTTCTTGACTTGCATGATATGTGGTTTCAACAAGACGGTGCCATATGCCACATGCCACACAGCACGCGAAACAATGGCGCAATTGCGAGGCGAGTTTGGTGAACAGTTAATTCCACGTTTCGGGCCGGTCAATTGGCCGCCTAGATCGTGCGATTTGACACCATTAGACTATTTTTTGTGGGGGTATGTCAAGGCTAATGTCTATAGGGACAAGCCCGCTTCGATTGACGCACTCGAAGCCAACATCCATGCATTCATTCGTGAGATACCGGCCGATATGTGTGAAAGAGTATGCCAAAATTGGACTCAGCGGATGGGCTACCCGAGACGCAGCCGCGGTCAACATTTGCATGAAATTATCTTTAAACATTAAATTGCAAGGTTCAAACTATCGATTCAAATAAATATTTCATTCATTTTTTCGAATTTTTTGTGTTTTTTTTTTTTTTTAAAGTTCTAAACCTCTTAAAAAATCACCCTTTACATACTTCGAATTTTATATTTCTAAGGAAATTTGATTAAATTCAGACACTTAGAAAATTAGTAGCCCGTTGTCTGAAATTTAAAATTCACAGTATATTCATGCTGTGAGTTTAATAAGAGCCGGTAATAATCGACCATAATTTGCGTCTTAGAAGGGTACGACAGCCTTTAAAAATTTACATTAATATACGTATTTAAAAACATATAATTAATGAAATAATTTAATAAATATAGTTAAATGTTTTGCTTTTTAGTAAGTTTATAGAAGACAGTTATTTTCATGCACTTAATTCAGTATATATTTTTAATGATTTTTGTTCCCGCATGAATTTAAGTTAACTAAACTAGAATCCATCTTCTTCCACAAGAGTGGTTCTGTACATTTTACTAAACACAAAAAATCCTTGAATTTTATCTGAACTACAAACATGTTACATATAGAGAGTTATTATAATTTATCTCTTTTTGTGGTTTTGTTTTTATTCTCTTAACAGAAAAAAAAAAAAACAAAGAAAAAGAAAAGCACAGTAACCAAGTTATACCTAAACCTAACTAAAAACCCCCGTCATCATTATGATTTTATATCAGAATAATAGCAAGGACATTATATTTAATAGAAAGGTAAGATTGTTATAATAAATAAAATTCAAAAGGAAAAGTCCAATAAGAGGACGAAAAAAAAAGAAGCAAATTAAATAAACCCATTTGTATTAAAGAATTTCTGTCGGAAATAAATTAAATTATTTTTTGCCAATTCACCTACCTACCTACCTATTTATATTTTATATCCTTAAGCAATCATAAAAAGATTCATGCCTTTCAAAAGTAATTTGACCGCATAATCTTTAAGAAAAACCAAACCAAAGTGTATCGATCTTTTTTTTTTGCATTAAATTGAGTCTGACGTGCTGGAAATAAATACCATCACACTTCTTCATATCAAATGAGCTTTTCTGAATCGACACTTTCTTAAATATCAGCTTGATGTTTATATTTGCAATTTTATTGGAAGGTATTTTAAGGGCAATCCTAGAAATAATCAAAGTATAAATATTATATTTGATTGAAAAATGATATTTCGAAGGAAGACGAACATTCGCATTATTTCTCCTTTTTCTGTCGCTGAAATAAGATTTTGTTTGGCTTGGTAATCAAGTGTTTTAATTTTTTTGTATCTTAAAACTATAGTAGGTATTCTCTAATATTCAAATTTTATTATAAACAGATTTAAGTATTTTTAAACACCCCTCCACACTGTGGTCTGTTTGTTGAGTTTTGACGACAAATATTCAAATAAAATTTGGTACACTTTACAATTTAGACACGGTTCTCTTTTACATTCGAAAGGAGGGCTTCACTTCTTCGCAAAAGATAGTAGGTACCCCTGAAAAAATATTTGTGTTTTCCCCTATTTCCAGGGTTAAACAGTGGTCCGATTGTTAAAATTTGATGACAAAAATTATTTCCCATTTTAATTCTTGACGAAAATGAATGAAATTTGGTACACTTAATGATTTGAAAACGCTAGCATTGGTTTTTTTTTTTTTGTGTTAGAAAACGGAACTTGAGAAATAAGGTCAGAATGTGGTTCGAAATTTCAAAATTAAATACAAATATTTTCAAGTTAAATTTCAGGAATTTACATAGTCAAATTTATATTTGGAATGTCTTAAAATATATGCTTGAATAAGTACTTTCATGCAAATATGTACCAAATTAAGAAAAGCAAGCCCAAAATGTGGCGCACAAAAGGTAATTTTTGTGCTAAAACTTTGATATTTTTTTTATTGCAAATGATTTTTAGAGTAAACCTAATTGATTCTGATAGAAATTTTACATTTAAAAGTTGCCAACCAAATTTACGGACAACAATTCAAAAACTCGAAATTATATAAAATATTAGTTTTACAAACTTTGGTATTTTGTCTGGTTTTTGTATTTAAATCTGAAGTAGGATAAAATATATAACTTAATAATTTTTTAGGCACAAAATTCTGTGGAATAAACAATTGTCTTGTAATTGTCAGAATTTTTATTCTGACCTCAGATTAAAAACCAGACATAATAAGAACACTTTTAAAAGAATTATTTTAGATTATTTCGAATTTTTCTGGCAATTTTTAATTGTCGAAATTGTCAAATTTCTATCAGCATTAATTAGAGTTGGTCTAAATTTAATTTAAATTTAGTTAAAGAATATCAAAGCTACAGCACAAAAATTAATTCTGGTCCCTTGGAAAATTGCACAACATTTTGGACTTCTTTTCAAAATTTGGTACTTACACAAATACATTAGGAACACTTTAAAATCTATAGATAAATCTTGTGATTGAATGTATATCTTAAATTTGACTATATTTCTGACTTTTACAATGCTTTTTTCTTATAATTATGAAATTTTGTACGATATTTCTGACCTTAAATAAGAATATCCCATTTTGAGGCAGTACCACTGAATTCAGCGCCCTGAAATCTTTTTTACGAAATTTCACTTATTTTCGTCAAGACACACTGTCCGGAAGATTCAATTATCCCAGCCTATGCCACTCAAAATAAAAATATTTCAGGGGTTCCTATACCGTTTTCTACGAGGAAATGACAAATCCTCCAAGAATACCTCAAGTCATGAATAAAGTAGGTACTTATCGTCTTATTCGCTCGGATTCCGTAGAGAATTGAAGGTCTCCTCCGTTCCTGCCGACTAACAATAATCACACAGGAACGGTTGAGAGTAAATCTTTCCTCATGCAAGAAGCATAAATGTGAAAATTATTTTTTGTAAGGACTGTTAATGTGCTGAGATTGAGGGAAACATATTGTTTTTAAAAATATAAGTAAGGTCATTAGGTGGGCATGAGAGGAGACGCGATATCATTAAATGATGGTAATAAAAACAAAAATTCATTCTCTATAAGAGCAATTACGTGCGACCATCTTGTCTCGTGAAAACGTCTATTTCGCATGTGATGGATAAATCAAATAAACGACCGACGACTGTATCTAATATACAAGATACTTTGTTTCTATATAACTTTCTATATCTTTATACATATATAAACATAAGAAAACCGACGACGTCATTCACAATAAGCTTTTTTCTCAAAACCTACTCTAGTTTATTATGGCTTCTCGAGACGTGCCAAAAAAAAACTTAAGTGATTCCATCTCAGATTTCATTCTCATTCTGGATTGAATGTTTTTTTTTTTTTTTTTTTGCCACAAAAAAAAAACCAATGCGAAAATCACCCACAATTAAGGAAAAAACTACGGATGGGCTATACATAATTTTTTTCTTTTGCCAAAAAGGTGTAGGTATCTTTTTTTTTTGGAGATATTTAAGTCCTGTAATTGCCACTTTTGGGTATTTTGGAAAATCTTTTGAAATTTATACAATTTTTTGTGTGGGTGCGTGTAGACTGAGTTTGAGAGGCTTTAGATGAAAGAAAAAAAAAAAAAAAGAACAGATTTATGGTGACCGTTGCCAAGGGGTTCGTTTTATAATTTGTTTACTTTTGTGGTGAAAAAAAGGCAAAGGCGATAAAAGAATGCCAATATATTAAAAATATAAAGCAGAAAATGACAAAAAATTTGATGGGTTTTATGTTTTTTTTTTATGTTTATGTTTTGATTTATTAGTTAATTACTATATTGCTTTTTGGGGATAGAACATTAATTTTCTTGTTTTTTTTTTATCCTATAAAATTAAGTTTTATAGAAAAATAAATAAAGAAAATACATAATATATCAATAAATATCCATTTTGTGGAAGAAAAAATAGGAGGGTTGATTTGTTGAAATTTGAAAGAGGACTATTAGCTTAAGTCCAGTTTTTCGGGACGTCGTCATGACCCTGAACAAAGCCGAAATGGTAGTCACGAAGTAGCCGCAAAATTTTAAATTACTTGCAAAAAACCGAAAATATAAAAAATAAAACCTTTTTTCCTAGAATAAAACATAAATATTGAGTTGTATGAATAAAATGAAGCACATGCTCAATACTCCAGTTTTCGGAGAAGGTTCTCCTTTTGGTATAATAATAAAATTCAATTTTTAAATATAACCATTTTTATCACATTTGCTCAGTTTTTCATAGTGAGCACCTACTCCGAGCATGTACTCCGATTTTTTCATGACATGCTCATGAATAACTTATTGTCTACGCGGAATAAATTCTAAAAAAAAAAAAAAAATCGTGATGAGGAAGTAGTAGATAGTAGTTAACATATTATACCACTAGCAGAAAAATTGAAAAGACAAAAATAAACTGTTTTCTTAGAAAAAAAACATACATATTTAGTGGTATGAATAAAACGAAGCACGTACCCAAAACTTCACTTGTCGAAGGAGGTTCTCTATTTGGTATGAATAAAATTGAATTCTTAAATACTAGGATTTTAATAGCACCTGCTCAACTTTTCATACCAAGCACTTGCTCTGAGCATATTCTCCGTTTTATTAATATCACAAATTTTGTTTACGCTACATAAATTCTTGACTAACTCCTAAACTTATTCTTTGAAAGAGAAAACACAATAATTTTTTAGGGTTTATATTGTCTCGTAAGCTTGAGATTTTAGATTGAAATATCAAGTTCGATATTTGTACAAATTCAAAATGGATAATTTGTTTATACATAATTCTCAAACAAGAGAATATCTAGTTAGCATTTTCATAGCATCTGCTCATCTTTAAATATTGAACACATGGTCTGAGTATGTACTCCGATTTATTAATGACAGCGTGCATCACTTATTGGTTACGCTAAATAAATTTTGAAAAAAAAAAACAAATCGTGAAAATTGAAAATATAAAAAATAAACTATTTTCTTAGAAAAAATAATACATATTTAGTGCTATGAACAAGACGATACACATGCCCCAAACATCACTTTTCAGAGAAGGTTCACTATTTTGTATGAATAAAATTCAATTTTAAATTTTATAGCATTTGCTCAACTTTTCATATTGAGCACCTGCTCTGAGCATTTACTCCGTTTTTATTCATATCATCTATTTTCTACACAATGTAAATCCTCGATAAAATTCTGAGTTTATTCCTAGAAAGAGAAAAAAAGTAACACATTTTTAGGTTTGTCTTCTAAGCTTGAGATTTCAGATTTAAATCTTAAGTTCGATGTTTTTTTTACAAATTCAAACTAAAGAATATCTAATTAATAAAGAATCATGGATTTAGTGATAATCCTTTTCAAATATAATACATCCTTACGTATCTACTTGTATTTTTAGTGAAAACGTATCTCTGATAAGGATGATTAAATCCAACCACATCATGAATACAATCTTAATCTATAATTTTGTATTAAAACTACTCATAATCTAAAACTTAAATTTTCGATTTACATAAATGAAGGTTAGAATTGAGCACATCACAGAAAATCTATTCACTATATCAAAACTTACAACCATTATACTTACTTATACTTAAAACCAAAAGCAGCTTCAACAACGAACAATCAATAAATAGACAAAGGACAATGTCATGTCTCAATTTGCTTTTTCATATACACTTGTATTTTACACATACACTATATTTTATATCTACACTTCTGCAAATATCCAATCCATTCATTAGAAAATCCACCCCATGAGAGAATTATTTTTTTTTTACCTTCCTGCTCTGTCTATAGCGCTACTCCTCTTAGCAAAATTGCCAGGTCAGGAATAAAAGAAAACAGATTTTATTTTAAAAATGGTCTTTGTTAAGTTAGCTGGGTTGTGGATGTGTATATAAATACGTATACACTACACATATTTATCTCCTTGACATTTAAAGAGAATAATAACTTAGGAGTAAGATATATAAAACATGCATTTTTAGTACAAAATATAGATTGTAAATAATGTCAGTTTTTTTAGAAATTATATATTTTTTATGAAGGTATTGTTGAGCTTAAATTTTTGTTCAAATAATTGCCAATGGTTGTAGATTGATAATTCTTTTGCAGACGGGTTGGTGAACAAAAGAACAGAGATACCAAAATTTGAGAAACAAAATCAGAATTATTAAATTTTATAAATCTTTAAATTTTCCTATATTTCTAGAATTTCTGACATTTCTTAAATTTTTGAAAAAAAAAGAAGTTTCCAGAGTTTTTGATAAAATTATCTAGTAAAAATAAAATGGTAAGGTCTCATATTTTATTGATACCCATTTTGCAAAAAGTGGTCGAAAATTGGAGATCAAACCAGCCAGCAGCGCACAGTGGTCTGTTTGTTGAATTTTCGCTACAAAAATCATTACAATTCTTATATGTATTCAAAATGAAGGCTTCACAATTTAGGTCAGAATATCGTACGAAAATTCAAATTTGTCATAGTTAGGAACAATTAATTATTAGCAGATAAATGTTTAAAATTAATTTAACTATGTCTTTAATGTGCTCTTTTACATGAAAGTGATTTCAATGCAGATATGTACCAATTTGGAAAAGCAAGTCCAAAATGTTGTGCAATGTTCCAAATGGATTATAACTTATTTCTGGCGATATTGTTGTATTGTACCAACTCTGATTAAATTTGATAAATTTGACAATTTTGTAAATCAAATTCTTAGAAAATTTATCTAAATACAACATAACGGATTTTCTGAATTGTACACTTTTAATTTGACTTCAATCGTTGGTTGAAATTGCTTTGAAAACCCCTATTTCCACTAAGTAAGAAGTAAAGTGCATTTTTTATTTTCAATTTTCACAAAAACTAAAAAAAAATATTAGCATCTGGTTAAGCGTTTAACTTAATTGATAAAAGAGTTGAATAATAAAAACAAAAATACCACTTAGGGGCCAGTTATAGCGATCAGGAAAACGAAACAAGAAAAACTTTCAAATAGATATTATAGGTTTTCATTCGATTTGTAACGCAATTGATGCAATATAATCGATGGCAAATAACCCAAAGAATTTTTTGTGTCAATAAAATTTTAAATTGAACAAATATTCTTTGTGAAAAATGTATTTATTTATTTTATTGACTGAATTTCATTTTCCGTACCAGCTGATTGTCATTTCGGTAAGAATGAAACAAATCGTTCCAATTATTTGCGATCCAGCTTTTACTTGTTCCACTGACATATTAGTGGAAGGAAAAACAAAATCGTTTGCATTTCAATCGGGAAAACTTGAAAACTTTTCGTGTTCGCTATAAACGCTCATAAGGAAAAAATTCCTGTTTTCATCTGTTTCCACTTTTAATGATATGGTTTTTCCTGATCGCAATAGCTGACGCCTTAATAACGTAAAATTAAAAAAAAAATTTCTTAAATTTAGAGCTTGAAAATTAATTTTCCAAAAAGTATTTACTTAAATCATTTAATTTAAAAACAGAACTAAATAATGGATTTCTGGCTTTAAAAAATTTAGTGTAATGTATTTCTTGTTTCTAATTTAAGTCAATTTTTTAGAAAGTTCCAAGATGGCGGCTTAAGCTCCAGCCCGATTTTCCCGAAAAACTGCATATATGCTCCTAATAATCTCCTCTAACGAATAGTGAAAGAAAAGTGTAAAATTAAATTTAAATTTTTAAAATTTAAAAATAATGTTTCCGTTTTTAAACTTAGTTTGAGTAGGCCTGTCCATTAGACGAGACTTTGGTATAATTCTCGTTTAATTTAATCTTGGTCTCGTATAATTTAGTCTCGGTCTCTGAGATCACCAAGTCTTCCTAGCTGATGGACTCTCGGAAAATTTTAATTCAAAAAACATGTTTTACGTCTAGGCACCGTTTCGGATGCTTTTGTTGGAGATATAGCTATCTATAATTCTCGAAAAATCTACTTAATGTGAATCCACTTTACGCAGAAAAATTATTTTTTACCGAGACCGTTTTTCGGTGGGTTAAATGAGGGCAACTTTGTTCACAGTGGGTTAAATCTGAACGATGACTTTCACAGCTTCTAACAAAATCGGCTGATTAGCGATTTCCATGATTAACAACTTAATTTATGGATTCCTTGAAAAAAATTTTGACTATACCATTACATAATCCACGATTTATACCAGTTGCAAAAATCCTTCATTAAAGGTGATCAGCTGTGAACAAACATTGTTCACTATGTTAATTCTAATTTAGTCGACTCGATTAAAATAAATTTGTTTAAAATAAAAACCTAAAAAGGTTATATTAATGGAGATACTTGGCTAGGATTCGCAAATTTTGAAGACCGTTTATGTTGAACGAGTATAGCTTGCTTAAATGAAATAATTTTATTTAATAAATTTCACACATCTCTGAGTAGATTGGTTACAATGAGCGATTTAATATATGTCTCATTAGCTAACTTTATTGGGGAGGGAGTAAATATGGAATTGTTTTAATTCACATAGGAAAAACAAAAGTGATCAAAAAATCCCACAAATAAAACATTATTTTATCAAAATCGTTACAGCCATTTTTGAGAAAATATGAACAAATCGAAATCGTTGTGTGGCAGCTAGACGTTTTAGATGAGCTAAAACAAAAAATTTGAATTTCCATTTAAGGGAATCACACATAAAAATGATCAGTACCAAATTTGATGAAAATCGGTTCACCCGTTAAGACTCTAGCTTAATTTACTGTGAACGCACAGACCGACGCACGGACGGTTTTACTAAAACCGATTTTTCGGACTTCTCCATCATCGTCGTCTTATTTTTCATTACAACCTTAATTTTTTTTTATCTCGAAACCAATACTTGCTCTCAAAACGTTTGCATTTAAATTTGTCTCTAAATTGAAAATAAATATGGAATATAAACAGTTTACATCAATTGCAAATAATATTAATATTTATAAACCATAAAATTACCCACTCACTAATTTAGAAAGTCAATTTCTTGTTATAAATCTGATAAGCGCTTGAAAAAATACAAATTTGTTTTTCTAAAGAATTTTTAATCTCCATCAATCATGTTCTTAACTGAAAAGCTGACAATGATGAAATAAATGTGGGTATACCTCCACCTATATATTTACAAAAGAAAAACCCACAACGGAAGTTATAATCTCTGTACCATGAACATTGAACATAATCTACAAAAGTAATAAATAGTTTAATTTTATTCGTTTGACATTTTCTGCAACTTTGTAACTTTGTCGGCTCCTCGGCGGCGTCGAAGGGGAGCTTATAATCGACGAAACGATACTGCGGTGTAGGTATAGTTTGATTAGGATAAATGCGTTTTGCACAACAACTTGGCACAGCAGCCGGCGGCATGTCTATATATAGGAAGCTTTTTCTATACAAAACAAATATCACCAATTAAAATAGAATTATCAACTAAATTGCGCTTCTGTTTCGTTTAATAAAAATAAAAATTGTTTATATTCATTCATAATTTTAACACTAAACATTTTCAATTAAAAGTTTTTCGTCGCGAGACAGTGTCATAGTATAACAGCTGCATTAGCTATTATACCAGGCGCCATGCCATTTCGAAGCTCATTAGCATCTATATATTCAATTTCAAACTACTGATACGAGTATAGTTAGAGATAGCTCCTCCTTATGGCAAACTATGATTTTTATATATACGAGTGGGTGATGTGCATTTACTCGTAAATGCTCAAATTGTTCGCGCACGACGAAACTACGATGCTGATGACGAACAACAACGATACTGCTAGGCTAAGGCTATATGCTGAATTAAGAATATTGTTTTTCTTTGTTAATTTTATATTGCAATGATTAAATGAAATAATAAAAAATAATACAAAACAATACCACCTTCTTCTAGACGTCTTTATAGGATCACTTAGTTTTATTGTTAGTTATGACCTTTTGAATATCAGAGCGCATAGATTATTTGTATAGGTATAGTTGGTTGACATGCCATGTGTGAGACAATTGGTATTTGAATAACAAATTCTGTCTTGTGATCATCGGTCCTACAAATACGCAACCAATTTGGTAATGGGATTGTTATTCTCATTTGTTTTTGTTTCATTTGATGAAATTTCTTTTAAACGTAAAGGTAATAAATATGTCTGGCTTTCATTAAATGTCCACAATCCACAAAAATATTGGGCAATGACAGGAGAAAAAAATGTCCACAATCCACAAAAATATTGGGCAATGACAAATGGTAGACATTTTTTACGCATTCTAAAATTAAAATTGTAATTACCGACTTTTTATTGGATTTGTAATTTTACGTATTTGGAATTTGAGTTTTGATCAGTGGAAAGAATAAAATAATAATTTTCTTATTATTTAAGTCAACAAGAAAAACGTATATTTGTATTAGATCACCTTATTGCAAATGTACAGTGTACTCGAATACCCATATTACACGTGTAATTACATTATGCGTATATGAACACGTGTAATTACTTCTTAATCGTGCTTATGATGTTTTGTAGTCCAAAAGACGTTGAAAAATAGAATACATTATTTAATTTCTGGAAAATATTTTTTCCTGGTGTAACATAATATCAAATTTAACCTAAAAACGTTCTTTTACAATGTAAAAATATCATGAAATCGCTTCAAGTCGGCCAGTTATAAAAAAGCGCCGCTTTTATAACTATACACGTGTATTTTAATTTTCACGTGTATTTTTATTTCCACGTGTATTTCTATTTCCACGTGTATTTTTATTTCCACGTGTATTTTTATTTCCACGTGTATTTAGAACCTATACGTGTTAAATTTTGTTTATTACACCTTCACACGTGACACGAATATACATACGTGTTATTAGATACACGTTTAAAATCGTAAAATCGAGAATTCTAATTTGTATTTTATGTTTTAATTTCACCGACTAAAATGCGTATCACTTCTATGCGTATCATCTCGATTCCTATAATTTTCTTCTCAAACCAACTAATTTCCTTATTATTTGAAAGTTTACTCTACATTGAACTTTTTGAATCAAAAGAAAAATTATCTGATTTTAAGATCTTCTTTATGCGCTCCTTGGATTTTCAATAGCAAATACTCTTAACATTTAATTAACTAAAACTATAGTAATATTTAGCTGCCACAACCAAATAAGCATATTATATTTGTAAACTTCTTTAATATTCCAATGGATAAAATCAAATTGTAATCGTTTTCATCATTCACTTCGCTGAACTTAAGTGGTTAAATTTTAACTCTATTTAATTTATTCTCACTCTTTGGTTGGGGAAAGGTATTTTCAACAAATTTAAATATATATACTTAACGAGTTTTCCTTCTAAATGTTTTTGCCAGATGATTAAATTGGAAAGGAAAGGATTGCAAAATTTTATGTTCATCAAAAAAATAAAAAAAAAAGAGCTTAGTTTGAATACCTATTTATTTAACACGAGTTAATGAGTTTTAAATATTAAAAAGGGTATAACGGTGGTAATATGCTTGTAACTTTAATATAATAACTTCGTTAATGGAATTTTCGGGAGAGAATTTACATACATTTGTATAATATTCATCTGTGCCATAATTTTTTTTTTATTAAATCTAAAAATAGTATGTTAAATAATGCATGGTTTTATGAGACCGAAACAGCATTTGGCTTACCTACCCTAAACAATAGTTGCTTATATCGCACCCTTAAGCCTAGTACATACTTGTGAATCATGTCGTGAATCCATACAAATTTGCATTTTTGTTCACCCGTGAGCTTGCTCTCGAAGCCATGACAAAAAGTGGAGAGTTTGCGTTCACGAGCGGTGAACTATATTCACGTGCAAAATGTACGGGATCTCTTTGATTTTTGGTGTAGCTTTGACAAATTGTGCAAGCAAATTGTGTCAAAAATTCACTTTCTCCACTGATGGTTGTTCACTTCACGAGGAAGTATGTACTAGGCTTTAGAATGAAAATGAACTAACTAAAAAATTCGTCATCTTTTTTACCACCTGATTTTAAAGTTAACTTCGCTTTTTAAGGTTAGTTTATTGCAAAATCAGAAGTTACAGGAATTTTGAGTTAGGTCACTTTCATTCTAAGGGTACGATATGTATTTTGAAAGGAAAAAGGGGAGGACTTTTTGTTCCCCTTTTACGCTGGAAGAAATTTTAAATAATAGGACTTTATATGTAAAACAAAATATTAAACAAAAACCAACGGGAGAATTTAAAATACTAAGATTTAGCTTTTTTGATTCTAATAAATATTGTAGTGTATAGCATTTCAAAAGCTAATTTTTGCTGTGATATTTCGATCACTGAAATAACTCTCCAAATTGGGTATATTTGACATTTCGAGATAAGTCTCCAAAAAAGAATAAAATAATTTCCCTAATCAGCTTTTTTTTCTTATGTTTTATCAATAAAAAAATGCCGATATGCATTAAGGCGCGACAAATTAAATTGTATACCGCGTCTTAATACATTTCATCCAAAATACTGTTTTACATTGACAATCTGACGACTTAAGTGTGTATCTAATTACACGTGTATTCGTGTCAAGTGTATACCAACTAAGTACGATTTAGAAGTAATTACACGTGTGTTGCCTAAATACACGTGTAAATATAAATACACGTGTTCATACCCGAATAATTTAATTCACGTGTAACACGGTTATACTTGCAATAGAGGGCTCTACTGACGACTAATCACTGAACATACCCTAAACGGAATATTAGAGTTGCGTTAAAAGCCCCAAGAAGGGTGTTATAATCCTTTGAGCACCCTAGGGAACCACCCAAAGAAAGTGAAAAATCGTTTTAAAATAGAAAAATGAAATAAGTCTCCAAATTTGGCGATTATAGTTGATTTTGGGGACTTAATAAAATATGAATCAACCACCTCCCAATTTAAAGATTAAATAATCTCTAATTTGGGGATTTTTTTTTCATATGTAAAACCTTCAAACCTCTCCATGCAAATTTTAGGAGTTATTTCAGTTTTTTTTGGATGGGTTATTTCATTAGAAATTCTTAGTTATATTTTTGTAACAAACTGAAAATTCTTACAAAAATCGTAGACCTTAGCTCTCGGTGAATGAATACTCCAGGCTACTATAGCTTGAGTTTAAAAGAATCAAAGAGCTAGAATTTATGAATAAACACATTAAAGTGAAAACACACACATGTTTTTCAACAACTTAAACGGCTCAAAAAAAAATTATTCTCACCTCACAAATTCAGAAGTATGAAAACGTTCACGCTTCCTGTCTATCAGAATGACAAAGCTGATTATTTAAAGTGAATTGAATGAATCGTATAATTCGATTGACACGTATATAGCATAGAACAGCGAGTTCTACACATACCTTCCATTCATTTATATCCTTGGATAATTCGAAAAGTTGTATGTACACATATGGCATTCATTATAAATTCACAAAGAGATTCCCATGAGTATATACGAGTGAGGTACCTAGTTTGTTATGTTAGCCAAACAATAGCGCCAAAAGCGTGAGCGTGCAGCAATTGTTCAATTTCAAAAATATGTACGCTCACTTGTGCAATGTGCATTTAAATTTATTTTCTCATTTCTCTTTTCCCATCGCCCACACACAGCCACACAAAAATGTATTTTCAAACACAATTCAATAATTGCATTTTCAATTAAAATTTAAGTACACCCTTATAACATCATCATCATCATCATCATGTTGTCGTCGAATCGAATCGAAAATCGGATGTAAAAGGAATCATTTTAAAGTTCCATTAAAGGAGAATTATTGTATAATGTATTTTTTGTTGATCAAAACTCATCAAGAATCTAAATTACTCGTAACTCTATCTTCTTGTCTCATATAAATGCCTGCCTCCACCTCCACTATTTTGTTGTGTTCAAGAAATTCTCTCAAAGTACATACATCCATATTCCATATCTTACATCTTATCCATGTTCTTAATTTGAGGAAATTGCTATTAAATGCTGCAATCTATTCATTAGAAAACTTGTTGTGAGTTGGTTTTTTTGTTTTTTAATTCAAAATGATAACAAAAAACACAACACAACAAAACTAACTTTTTATGAAAGGGTGTGCAGAGAATAAGATTGGATTTTGATTATATTAAAGGTTTATATTGTGAAAGTTTTTCGTTACAATTAAAATAGTTAGTAATTGCTCGTTTCATATTATCGATGCATCCCAGATCTTCTTAATAGGAGCTCTTGTGAATAATTTTAAATCAATACTGTCAATATGGGTAAACTGTATTTTTGTTTAATCAAGTATTCATGTACTCGTGTAATCATGTACTAATGTACTCATGTACTCATTTACTCATGTACTCATGTACTAATGTACTCATGTAAGCATGTACTCATGTACTCATGTAATCATGTACTCATGTACTCATGTACTCATGTACTTATGCACTCATGTATTCATGTACTCATTTACTCATTTACTCATTTACTCATTTACTCATTTACTCATGTACTCATGTACTCATGTACTCAAGTACTCATGTACTCATGTACTCATGTACGCATGTACTCATGTACTCATTTACTCATTTACTCATTTACTCATGTACTCATTTACTAATGTACTCATGTACTCTTGTACTCATGTAATCATGTACTCATGTACTCATTTACTCATGTACTCATGTACTCATGTACTCATGTACTCATGTACTCATGTACTCATGTACTCATGTACTCATGTACTCATGTACTCATGTACTCATGTACTCATGTACTCATGTACTCATGTACTCATGTACTCATGTACTCATGTACTCATGTACTCATGTACTCATGTACTCATGTACTCATGTACTCATGTACTCATGTACTCATGTACTCATGTACTCATGTACCCATGTACTCATGTACTTATGTACTTATGTACTCATGTACTAATGTACTTATGTTCCCATGTACCCATGTACTAACAACGAAAAACCCACCTTAGAATAAGTTTAGTATTTAAGAATACACCTAAGTACCGCTTTTATTAAGCTGATAGATAATGTACTCATGTACTCATTTACTCATGTACCCGTGTACTCATGTACCCAGTACTTATATACTCATGTGCTCATGTACTTATGCACTCATGTACCCATGTTCTGTTCACGCCAGAAAGCCATATGTGAGCTGGGAACTGTTAAATGAACGCTCAAGGAAGTATTTCCGTACCCTGCTTTTTAATTTAATGCAAAAGAATATAATATCTTTTTGCATATAGTCATTATACGAGTATCCGTTCATATGTTTTTTTTCTTATCAACACTTAGTCATTTATTTTCTGAAAGTTTTTATCAAATTTGCTTTAAGAGAAACATCAAGAAAATCAAACCTAATCTAAAACACCCTGTAAAAAGATGGCATCCATAAGAAAACAACAATCAAAGTAATGTAAATAAAGTGTAGTAGGCGTACGACACACATGTTATGTACATATATGGGGATTTCATTTCTAAATTAACACATTAACTACACTGACTGATTGAAATGTATATCTCAAAACAATATTTAATAATATTTTTTTGTAATTGAATATCAAAATACACATATATTATGTATATTTTGTCAATTTCAAATAGAAAGAATAAAAATTCTCCATGCCAAACCAGCAGAGTAAAACGAATAAATTCCAATCCAATGAATGTGCGCGACAAGTATACCTAAAACATTTTATTTTCGAACTTAAATAGACATATATTTTTCTATAATAATAATAAATATATAACAAATAAAAATTTAAATAAAAAAAATTTTAAATATAAATATAAATAATCTTGGCATCATCTCAAAAATTATTAATGTCAAAATAAAAAATTTATATAAAAAAAAAATATAAAAATAAATTTCCAATCTTTACGACCTACGACGCGACACTTTCGCTCGTAAGTAGCCAAATTAAAATTCATATACACTGCCACAGTTAATAGTACCCCTTCACCAAACATAGAGCTCCTTACAAATTTAATATAACAAATACAAAAAATTAAATAAATAAAAAATCCAAAATAAAATCGAAGAAAAATGTCCACAAATATGCTGTCTCTTACCCTGGTAAGTTCATTTCAAACATAAATAACTTGAAAAAAAAACACTCAAAATATGCTCGCACTCTAGTTGTTGATGCAAATAATAAATTTAAGCAAATATTTCGCCCAGCATACATATAAACGAAGGCTAAGGATGTGCATTGATGCAATTTAAATTCGAACATTGCGAACACACACTTGGAACATTTATTGAATTTTGTGTATCAATAAATTTTAAAAATAAATTTTATATCCCAAGTCGTGTGTTAAACCATTGAGGGTTAATTAAGAATAATTATTGTCGCTACAGAAGCAAAGAGAAAAGACAGATAATCATTAACGTACCAAAAGAAAAAAAAATATATTTTTTTTTTCAAAAATATCTTACAGATTGATATTGAAATATTTTGGCTCACATATTCATGAGATAAAACCATAAACATGATGTTTTTTTTTATTTTTGAGGTTTTTTTCTATATGATTTATGGGAATGTAGGAATAAGAAAAAAATGAAATTTTGTTGCATAATAAATCGGTGGTTTTGTTGGGGATGTTGTTATGTTATTCGAGATAAAACCGAAAAGATTTTGTTTGCTTTGTGAATTTTTCACTTTCGATTTCTTTTGCTCTTAGGGATTTTATATTCCTTAAAGTATTTGCCTTTTTTAAAATTTTTTTTTTCTCTTCAAGAATATTTACTTCTAACTTGATGTTTACTTTATTTCTTAGGGGATTTTTGTTTGTCGGATTATTATTGATGGTTAAGACTTTCGATATGTAGATTGGTTTATTGAGTATTAGATACAACATGATGATGAATTGTTGGAAAATGGTTTTGCTCTTTGAAAAAAAAAAAAAAAATATGAGTAGGTATAATGTTGTATGAAATTTGACACGTCACTTATCACGTTATAAAAAGAACATGTGGAAAAGACATTTGAATTGATTCGATATTTTGAATGGGAAATGGATTATACTGCAATAAGGATATATTATATTGGGATAAGTACTTATACGTAGGATGACAAGGGAATCTTTACTAAATGTATCTTAAAATAGATACAATAAATCAATTTCAAAACCTAAGCTCGGTCACGTAGTAAGCTATACAAGCTTCATTTAGCTACAAATTGAAGATGTATTTTAATGGTTCAAGAAAATGTCAAAATTACTAAAAAAAATACTTATTTATTTATTTGACTTCTTTTGTCCATACAAAAATTTATTAAACATTTTTTTTTTTGAAATATAATACTGTTTAAATTTTATTGAAAAATTATTATAAAATAGCTCCAGCTGTCAAAAAGTTTTTCCTACTTGAATAATAAAAAAAAAGTCAAAGTGATTTCTTTTTTCGCCAAAAACTTTCTTACAATTTTTTAGTGATTAAAAGTACAAAGTTTAGTTAAAATCGTTAAAGCCGTTTTCAAGAAATTAAAAAAAAATCTTATTTTTTTAATGCCAATTTTATTTACAATCGCAGTTTTCCTACAATTACTTCGGTTATAAGAAGTACAAAGTTTAATCAAAATCGTTAGATCCGTTTTCGAGAATTTTGAAAAAAAACCCAAACCACGCATAGACTCCCAAACGCACATTTCGACGGAATACTTAACTTGAATAATAATAAAACAAAAATCACCAGTACAAAATATGTTCATTATGTCAATTAAATAGACGAATTTCTAAGTGTTCAGGGCAAGCATTAACAAAATAGGTGAACAATACTATATTTGTACAAATTAAATCCACATATGTACCTACAAAAATAAATTTGTAATCAGTAATGAAAGCTTGTCAAAATGAAAAAAAAAACTGTATTTTAAGGTCCCTAGGTCCGATCGATCCTCTTGAGTATTTTTGAAGTTAAAATTACATGTACTTTCTTCCATCTGCTTCCAATATTTGAATATGTAAGTAATTAATCTTCCGTTGTTTATTAATCCTCCGAAATTTTCCGCCTAGTTTTAAAAATATTTTTGTAACAAAGGCCAAATTTACTTCGCGAAGTCTCCAATATACATAATATTTATCTATTATGATTTTGTATCTTCCTATATTTATTCTCTTAAGTTTAATTCACTAAAGTTAAACTGAAATTAATTTAAATTTTATTGTGACATTCTATTTACAAAAAAAAAAAAGAATTGAAATGTGTATAGAAGAGGCATACGCATACATCAAATAATCTAAGAGAACGAGAAGGGCACTTAAATTATTCAAGAAATTTGCAACTTTGCATTTGTTACTTGACATTTGAACACAAAAAAAAAATAATCTGTAAATTTCAATTACGCAAATTTAAATCGTTCCATAAATAACCTGGCTTCGAAGACCGAAGAAGAATCAAGGTGTAAAAAGGAATAGATAAATCAGGAATTATTTATCTTTTGTTAAATGGACATTTTTTTTTTTGCAGAATTGTTGTTTTTTAATTCGCTTGAGTTGATTTATTTTTAATAACAAAACATTATAAAGAAATTAAGTTTTTAGTTGAGTGAACAGTTAGGGATAGTTTATGAATGAAGATTCAATTCCACAATAATTTGTTTTTTAATATAAAGTCAGGATGTAGGAAATCATTTTTGATATAAACAATACTTTCCAAAAAAAAAATCTAAATCTTATAACTTATAACACCTTAAGTAAAAATACCATATCAGTAAACAACTTAAAACCTATTTACAAATATGATATTTTTGAATTATTTTTTACCGAATCCGAATAGGCTTCTAGCTGAGAGGCACTTTATCATGACAAGAGATACTCTTGGAGAATTTGTCATTTAAAAGAGCCCTTTAGAGAGGCAGTGTCCCTGAAAAGGAAAAAGAAATTGTTCTTAAGTGGCAAAGGGTTTTATTCGATCCCAACCTTCGACATACATATGTATGTATAAGTTCAATATGCTAAACATTATGTTACCGGAAATACAAAATGCAAAGAAAGTTTTATATAAAAAAAAATAATTTTCAAGAAAATCGCTTGAACAATTTTGAAATATTTTTTATATTAAATCTTATTTGTTCAAGAAATCTGTAGGTCTATTTCAGAAAGCGTATAGCGGATGTGTAATTTCCTATTCCAAAAAGTGAATCGTTACATCCTTTCGAAAGCGGAGTCATTTTCCAAATTTATTTAGTTTTAAAAAGCTTAAAATGTTCTCCTTTTTCACTTTCAGCATTTAAGAAAAACACACGAAAAAATAAAAACAAAATCAACAAATTTGACAATTACAGTGAAAATTTTTAAGTTCATTTTCGGCCATGTTCACTTTTCAAGATAAACCAAAGCGAACACTGTTTTAAAATTGAGTTTTTCTTAAAATGCTATCCGATTTGCTTTCTCGGGAAACGGGTCGTTATTTTGTATGACCAAAAAATTAAAGATGCATAATTTTTGCAAATGCAAATTAAATTAACTCCAAAGTTGTGTAAATTATTAAAGAAAAATAATTTTGTTTTTGGAAAAGAGTGCGCTAAAAACTTTTTAAAATTCAAAAATTCCAAATTAAAAAAAAATTATTTTGGAAAATAGGTATGTACATAGGCTCAGTTAGGGATTTTTTTTAGGGTGGGCAGCCTTAACTGCGCGTATAAGTAGGAACATATATGAAATAAATCGAACGCACCTAAATTCAATATATGTATTAAACATTTTTTGAGGGAAAAATTCAAAAATCAAGGTCTGAAAAACAAATAAGCAGTAAAATCAAAGCCAATTCGAAAAATTAAATCAGCTGCCAAACAAAATTAACAAACTGTGAAATCATGTTTTCTCAAAATTTCATGTTTAATTTAAATAATGTCCTCAAAGGAGCCATTATACAAAATAATATTTTAATTGATAGATACATAAGTTGTGTTTTTGTGTCC
Organism: Epistrophe grossulariae; assembly: GCA_929447395.1. Taxonomy (NCBI): domain Eukaryota; kingdom Metazoa; phylum Arthropoda; class Insecta; order Diptera; family Syrphidae; genus Epistrophe; species Epistrophe grossulariae. The sequence goes on along the minus strand of OV839568.1, from coordinate 131,940,388 downwards.
ATGTATATTTGCTTTAAAAAAATTGCCATATAAGACACAACAAAAATTCAGCTTAGTAAGCGTGGAAAATCTTCTTTTCGATAAATTTCAGAAATTTATTCAAAAATTGATACTAATGTCAGGTTAAAAAATGAAGCGGGGAATTCAATTTTTGTATTGAGTTTTATTGAACTTACATAATATCTCGAAGACTTATAATGGCCCTCGTAGTGTTTACTTGAAGTCTTCTTTAAATTTTCAATTGATAGTTAAATTGCCATTAAAAATATCAGTGCTGCCAATATTGTTAAATCTTTTTTCTTAAGCGACGATGTGTGGTTTTAAGTGCATTTTTTATTTATTTTTATACCGGCATAAAAAAACACACCTATTGTATCGAATCTTTTAAAGAAATTTAAAACTCGAATTAAAGCATAATAAGTTCAAATTTCGGAAAATCCAGAATTCTGTATTTCAAAATTATTTAAATTCATAATTCTGTAATTCGAAATTTTGTAAAAAAATAAAAATAATTAATTGTTTTGATAATGAATTTTTTTCACTATCGTAAGAATTCCTCTTTTCAAATTTCCAGAATTTTAGAAAGCTTACATTGAAATTAAGAATTCTGGATTTACAAAATGTTGCCTGCTTTCTGAAATAGGCTTTCTGGCAAAGTTCTGTTCTTTCAAACTAAAAAATAGTTAATGAGTTGTTTAAATGTGCTGTTAGGGAACGAGTTTCAAGCTTGTTTACAATTTTCTCAGTTACTTGCATTTTTTTTTTATATTTTTTTTAAATTCCAGCAGTGCATTTTATTTTTGTATTTCTATCTTAAAAAAAAATCACTCTTGAAATTTCATAAACATTATAGTTTTCCATTTCGAATGAGACACATTCCAACTCTTTTTCGCTGGGTTCAACAACAAAAGAATGATTTCGTAAACATTTAAAAAACATATGAACATGATGTTTTTTCAGTGTATTTTTATAATTTTTCCATTTGTTATTTATAACGTTATAAGACACAAACATGTGACGACTTAAAAAAAATTCATGTTTGTTTTATTTAGATACTTGAGACTTTTTATCTTTATAAGATCGATCAGTTTATTTTATTTTAATGATCTTTTCCTAAAAATAAATATACAAATATTTTATTTATGTTTTTTTTCTAATTATTTTCTTTTTTATTTGTTTTCCAGGTAAGTTTTCGATGTGCTCTTGAACTATGGCTTCGGTAAGAAAGGTGATTCTGATTTTTTGTTGGAATCTAGAAATTTACTTATAATTTTAACTTGCTCTACAGAGACAGTATTTGTTTCGAGGTTATAATAGTTGGATTATACACATTTCTATAACAGAAAAGTCTGAAAAAGTTGTTTTCGTCATACAGTGTAATTTGAGTTAGAGCCGAAATTAGTTGACCGATTTGTTTCAAATTTAGCACAAAGCAATTTTTTGTGATTCTCTAGAGGGGAAATTCGAATTATTGTGATAGCTTATCTTAAACGGGTAGTTGCCATACAACGATTTCGGTTTTTTTATTTTCTCGCTCTAACGATTTTGATTAAACTTAGTATCTTAAATGACTACTGCAGTTAATTTAGGAAAACTGCTTTTCAATATAGATACATTAAAGAATTGTTAAGCACAAGAAGAAGTTCGTCCGATCTAGTCGTGAATATTTTTTCCATGCTGACTAAGTTAGTCAAAAAGCTACTAAAAGCCGTTTTCCCATAACTTTTAGTGGACTTTTTAAAATATTTTTTTAATAAATTCAACATATTCGTAAACTATGAATTCTAACCAATGGTAGGTATATTGTATTAAAAACTTACCTAGATTATACTCGTGAGAAGCAATTATTACATGAAAAATATTTGTCATAAAAAATCAGAAATAAAATAAGATCTACACTCTTAAGACAAAGAAGTGTCATGTTTCATCAAAACCTTAACTGAACATCTTATTTTATGTTAAGTAATTTTTTTTTTTTTGAAGTGGTGTTAAATAAAACACAATTCAAACCGCATGTCATCAACACATCTTGACCTTTGTTCTCTTATCTCACATTTTCATCGCTGTCTACTTAAGAGATTCAAATGTCCAAAGTGGCAAATAGCATAGCAAACCCTTATGTTTCTAAAACCGCAACCCCTTTGCGTCTTTGTTGTTGTTGTTGTCATAAAGAAGCATTACACCTGTGTTCTATTCACACACCCATATTATACCTACCAGAAAAAAATGTAAATGTGACACATTCATTTGTGAACAGTGGCGGATGCAAACAAAATTTAAAAAGAAGGATTTTCTTTACAATTTCTTAAAATTAGCATCAATCTCTAAAAATACCGAATAATTACTAAAAATTTTAATCGCCAAATAATTCAACTAGATAATTGTGTTTTTCTTCGTTTTCTTTTTGATTTCTTACTAAAAGTTCAGTGAGGCCAGTTTTTCAGTGTGACACTATGGAAATGCGGTTAAACTATCGAAAGAAAGAGAGCGAAATTATGCAGATTGGAAAAGTTTCGTACTCTCCATTTCTGACATCTGACAGTAATATCTATATTCAATTAATTCAGAAATCTAAATTGATTGAAAAACATTTTTCAGGAGTCAACTCGAGTTTAACCATGAAACTGGGTTGATCTTGCAATGAAAAACTAGGACTTACTGTCTCCTAAAATCCCCTATTACACGTGTAACACGTATACCCGTGTTACATGTGTAATTAAATTATTCGTACATCGTAACGTGATCGCAAGAACCAGCTTACTCGATTTTTTTTTTTTTAATTTTTGAGGTGATTGTGTTTTGCTACCTTGAATATATTCTCATCGCAATTTTTACGGTTAACTACTACCAGTAGCGCGGACAAAATATGGTATTATTATTTTACCAGTACTACCATGCAAAAAAAGGAGTGCGACTTTCAAAAATTCGAAAATTAAGTTAGCTGGTTCTTACAATTAGGTGACGATATAAACACGTGTTATATTTACACGTGTATTTATTGTATTTATTGTTACACGTGTACTTACTTCTAAATCGTACTTATGGTGTTTTTTGGTTAAAAAGGCGTTAAAAAATAGATACAATGCCGTAACTAGTTGTTTCAAAAATATTTTATTCTTAGGGCAGTTTCACAGTAAAATAAGTGTCACTTAAGTGCCAAATATGGAAAACTAATTTCCAATTTCACAGTGCAAACTTATCGGAATAAGTGACACTTAAGTTCCACTTACTCGGGCAGCAAAACTGCGGCTAAAGTGCCAAAATGGGAAAATTAAGTGCCACTTATTTTGTTAAGTGTGTACTGTGAAACTGGCCCTTAGTGTAACATAATATAATAGTACCTAAAAACTGTTCTTTTACACTGTACAAATATCTTAAAATCGCTTCACCTCACTCAGTTGCAAAAAAGTGACGCTTTTATAACTACACGTGTATTTTTATTTAAACATGTATTTAGAAACAATACGTGTTGAAGCACTCTGGGAGAGGTAAATACACTGAAATTTTATTTGAAGCCTTAAGCTTTGATGGAAACTAAAATGCAAGTTACAGCTTGTTACAAATTATTGTGATGCCAAAACTTAGTTTAAAGGTAGTACCTATATAAAATGTTATTCAAAGGAATTTTGTAACACCAAGAATGCACTTAAATCTTAATATAATGAAAGGAAAGTGGATATAAATTTAGCCAAAATTACTTGCTTTAAACAAATTTATCAAAGCAACGCAAGAACGGGTCTGCTAGTTAACTTTTATAAATATTGAATAAAATTTGAATATTTTGCATTCAAATGACGTAATAAGTTTCTTATTGACATAAAACTGAATAAATTTTATTCACTATTTCCCAGGTGGGTATTGGAATGACGAAATCAAAACCCTTAGCTACGCCACTGGTGGTGCATGTTATTCTGCACGTTTCAAAAGCAAACTTGAAATGAAGACGTTGACACATAGGCCATATCCACATCAAGTATATGAATTAAAAGGCGTAGGGGTCGAGCTTACAGCGGTAAAAAAAAAATAAACAATGCACATTGCACACAGAACATGTTATAGAGAGCGCGCATCTGTATGAATGATGTCAATGTAGGTTTTTATGAGTGAGACAAAAAAGCAAAGATGCCTGCAGATGAATTTTGTTTTTTTGTTCACCTACTCGTATGTTATATGCCTGTTATATGCCTCTGCAGGTATTCCTATGCTTTGAATTGAAATTGTTATTATGTGTATGAGGACACGGGGGCTTTGACTTGGATCTTGGAACTTTGCAATCCTCTACCTACTTGAGTTTTGAATCTCTCCCACACCCTCAAATGTTCTTCGCTCTTTAGGTACTTTTGATCGCCTTCAGTTTTCGACATCACTCACTTCACTATAAGCTTCTTGTATCTTTTATTCTATTTTGTATATAATTTTTTTTTTTTTTAAATATCTTTTCATTTTCTTTCACTCTTAGATACTTTTTTTTTGTAGTAGAGCGAGAGTCTTGTTTTCGCACTGTGTCGTGTCTTAGTCTTGGAATTATATGAGCGACTTTTTTCCGTTTTCATATTCGTCGCCCCCGTAGTAGTCGTCGTCGTCGTCTACGTCGTCATCGTCATCATTTTGCTGTAATTCTCGGGGCTATCTACTATAGGTATATTCAGTTTTGTTTTTGTTGTTGTTGTTGATTTTTGTTAGCATTTTAGCAAAAGAAAAGTCACCAAACTATGAATTTAGTCAGTCAGTATCGCGCATTTGAATGTTGAATGTCGTTGGCGCGTTTTTCATTTGTATTTTTATTTAAAAAACAAAAATATATAAAAATTTAATATTTTTTTTAATTTTAAAAATATACATACATACGTAGATATTTTTTTTTATTATCAATTCTTTGTAAAGAGTTAAAAGAAATTTTCTCTGATAATTCAATTTAGTTTTGGTTTTGAAGTTTTATACTAGTACATATACCTTGCCTACCCTTAAAGAAGGAGGAATAAAAATAGTGTCAAAGGGTAGAATTTACCTTTTTGTGAAAAAGTGTAAGTGAAAGAGAAATAGAATTCCACTCGAAGAAAAGCATAAAGTGTTGTTACAAAAAATTCAATTAACAAAAAAAAAAAATCACCAACATAGTGAATGTGCTGTTGGCGATATCTGACGGCTCTTGAACCATAATTGGATTAAAACCGACGGAAGAAGATACTCATAGCCCGCAACCAACAACAACCCTCCACCCTGTCATAAAGAATCTTCAGTTGAAAAATTACAACAACAAAAAAATGCCCAAGGTATTTACGAGTGAATATATAGTGAATGAATGTTTTGATTTACCTTTTCATTTATTTATTTGGAATTTCTATTATTTTGTATATTCAATTTTTTTTTAACTTAATACCTTGAATGACCTCCTTTAAATATAAATTGTCTGAGCCAATTAAGAACTTCATATACAACTGACATATAGCTAAATAGATCAATAATAATTATTTTGATAATTCAATTATATAATATTTTTAATCTAAATATCGAAATTAAGCTGATTGTATAATTTTTGTTTTTTTTTTATTAAAATCAAAAATCTTGTAGAAATCGTGTGGAAAGTGTAAATACGCTATTTAGTTATTTTTGTAGTTGAAGTGACACTTGGGACTTTTTGACATATTAGTTACATACACAAAAAATGTGTGGAAAATATTGAAAAGATAATTCAATAATAATCATCGTATGGCATTTAGTGATCAACAGGTGGCGTGCCTTTTATGAATTAGTCTAATTACTGTCATTTAATTGGGTGTCTGTCGTCGTCAGTTGGAGGCAGCTTTATGTGACTTATTCCTCCTCATTTGCTACTCAAGATATGGATTCAAGTTATACAGTTATTTTTTTTTATTTTATAGAAATAAATGTACATATGTATATGTATATAGGGAAATTCTTAGAATTTAACGTGTTGGTGTTACTTTTGTCGTTCGTATTAAATGATAAATTTACTCCCACAAGTAACTGACCTTTTCTTTATGAAGTTTATGCTAATTTTATTGAATATAAGAATTTTTAAAATATTTTTAAATTTTGAATTTTATTGTTTAATTTCATAATTAAGGAGAGGTATAGTATTTTATTTTGAGAAGTGAGTTTATAACGGTCGATTGATTATTTTATGAATAAGATAATAAGAAAAATAATTATCAGTATAAGGGCATCTGTAGATAATTTGAATATGTTATCATCGATTCGCAAGAAAAATCGACACAACTCAACAATTCACATTGTTTTTTTTATAATATATTTATTTAATTTTTTTTTTAAAAGCAAAAGACAAATTGCAATTTATATTCAATTATTAAAATAATTTAAACCACAGAAGAGTTCTGTAAGATCCAAATATTGAGGTAGAGCCTTGTGTTTTTGCAGCAGATATTGTTTTTTTTTGGGCAGTCGAAAATTGAATTTGTTGAATTGTGTCGTTTTTCTTCCAAACAGACAAAATGTGTATTAAAGTTGTTAAAATTTATTTGTTTTAAAACTGAATTTAGGACAGAAAAATTGAAACTTCCATTTTTAAAATTTAATGGAAAGTATTATAAATTTTCTAGGTGAAGCTTGAAGAGTTTAATATTTTGGCGCAACTCTATAAGACAAAACTTTTTGTCATAAAAAACAGAAGAAATAAACCGTTTTATGTAAAAAAGAAATGTTGTTAGCCCTTGCCGTAGTGGCTAGTGCGGTAGACAGTCATTCCGGAGGTCTGGTTTCGATTTCCAGCCCCTTCACCAACCAGAAAAAAATAAAAATATTTATTTTCCCTCTTGCAAAGAAGTGATTAGTCTTCCAAGAGTATATTAAATCTTTTGCGTTGAAAAAGTGCTTCTCATCAGCTGTTTGGTTTCGGTAAAACACGTTATTTATGTACAAGTAAACATCCATTTTGGAGAAGTCCAAAAAATTCCGACTCATATACTGTCCGAGTGTCTGTGCGTTCATATATAAAAGGTGTGCCAAAATTTCCGCAAGATTTGAATTTTTCGCCATTTGTGAAGATGAGTGTTGTAAAAAATAACAATCTGACAGCTGAAAGTTTAGGTTTAGTAAAAATGGAGCATTACACGAGAAAGTAACGTGTTTTCATTGTTAAACAATATTTCAAATATAAAAGTTTGGCAGCCACAATTCGAAAATTTTGATCTTCCTGGATTCACCCACGCACTGCTTCCATATTGACATTTGAACGGCTTTTTTTTGGAAGACCAGTGTTTTAAGCATAACCAATTTGTCCAGTCTGCCTGAATTTTTCAATTACTCTCTTCACAGTTGACGAATTGAAATCAATATTCCGAGCCTAATTTGAATTGTGTTGCCGACAAACTTTCATTTCATTCGATTGTTTTTCATAATCTTAGGCACTAAGCAGAAAATTTTGCATATTCCTTCCCCCGATTTTGCCTATTTGCGAGCTTTTTATCTATACACACTTTCTCTCCGACCAATGAGAAATTAAAATAAATCGATAAAAAAAGGGGGCAAAATAAGGTGGAAACACTGTCTAAAATGTTGTTTTGTGCCTTTATAGACTTTAAGGAACAAAAAAAAATGCATAACCAAGCCCATTAAAAATTATTGTCATGTCAAAACCTAATTTGACTGTATAGGTACTAAAAAGGAAGAAATTCAAAATAAAGTTCAACAAAGTTTTTTCTATCCAGATTATAAAATGAAAATATTTAGAATGTAAATTTTGGCGTTTTTTCCATAATTTTGGGTGGATAGATCTTATTGCAATATGGAATCCAAAATTTGTTTTTTTTTTTTTTGCACTCTTATAAAAGTGAAAGTGTAATAAGTACCTACAGTACAAAATTTTGATCTATAACCGTGTGTTGTTTTAATAAAAATACTCCCAAGATTTTGGTTTGGGCAATTTTTCAGAAGACATACAGATTTTGTTTACCTTACTCTAGAGGCGATGTTCAATATTTAAAAAAATTTGTTTTATTTTTTGTATTAATCTTAAAAAGGCTTAATAAAGTACATTCAAAAATTAAATTTTTAAAACTCTAAAAGCGATGTTTTTTTAATTTAAATTTATTTCATTTTTTTAAGTCTTATTCGTGGCTAGAAGCAAGTTATTACGAAAAGAACATTTAACAAAGTAGATACAAAAAGATTAGAAGTAAGATTAAATATGCCAAACAAGTTCTTTTTTTAATATATATGGGCGATGTGCTGCATTAAATAATCAGCTCAGCTGCAGTGTTGGCTGAATTTTAGGCAGTTTTGTGGTTTTTTTTGTGCATAATTATTCTTTTCGTTATAATTGGTTGCTAGGCAAGAATAAATTATATTTTTTTTGGTAAGTGTTACTAATTTTACTAGTTTTTCAAAAAAAAAAAAACCCAAGTTGTCTTAAAATATTTTTCTTTTATTTCTTAATCGAACTATGACTCACTTAAACCATAAGTACAGCAAATCTACAAACGAAAACCTTTATCTGAAATTTGTACATTCTTACAACTTCGAGATCCATCTTTTTTTTTTATAATTTTTCATAAATATAAACATACACACATTTTTGCACTGATAAAAATTAGCTGTTCTTATTATTTGTAATGTCAAGTTTACCGGCTTGTTTTTATTTGTACGAATTGATAAGAATTCGTGTAAGGCAATATCCAAAATTTGTTTTATTTCAATCTAATCATTTTTTTCCACAAAAATTTTAAAACAATTTTACAATGATTTATATGTTGATGAAAATAATATGTGGTATGTTGTTTAAAATTTCGAATAAATAAATTTGTTTAAAAAAATTATAATTTAAATCTAAGGAAAATGTTTGGCATTGGTTATGTTTTGGAATTTAATGCATTTTAATAATTTATGAGGTCTCTTTCTTATGAAATGACAATATTAATATTTTTAAAAGCTTTATTTTGTTTAGCAAGTCAAATACATAATATCTTTCGATTTAAACAAAAATATTTCAGTTCTCATAAAAAAATATTTTTTATAGCTTTGTTTTTTTTTCGCATTTTTCACATATACTTACTTACTAACACTAAAAAATGATTTCTCAAAAAAAAAATCCGCTACAGAAAGAAAGAAAATAATTCTCGTCCAAACTAATTAGCTATTAAACATTTAAACATTAGAATTTAAATTAATTTTTTTATGGAAATTTTTTAAAATAAAACCATTTGACTTAAAAATGTACTAATTGATTTTGATTTGCAAATAAAATCAAAATATTTTGTTCTTTAATTTATTTTTGTATTAAAAATAAAAGTTGATCTTGCAAACTTAAAATTTAAAAACTCGAGGACACCTTGGGATTTTTGTTACCGTTATTCTGTTCGATGTACTTACAACTCGTACTATATGTAAAAAAGTTCAACTCAGTATAAACTTCTTTGGCAATCTGAAATTCTGAACTTTTTTAGTTCCAATTATGCTTGATAAATCTAGACTAGGCCCCGACTAGTAAAAATTAGATGTTATTAATATTTATCATGTCCTAAAATTGTAGAAAATATTTAGAACTGATTTATTTTTCATTTGTAATATAGAAAGTTAATCAAAAATATTTGCAATATTTGTAGGATTTAAGTAAAAATAAATATATACCACCTGGAAAAATTGCAAGTTTTTGCAAAGTTTAGTCAAGTCCCTTGAAAGTTTTCATCAAAGAAAATCTAGACTAGGAAAACTTATCAAATACTCGTGAGGGCCTAGATTGTAAAATCGCATCAGACTGGTAAGAAAATCCCAAACTGAAATAAATACAAGTTTTTCTTTGTCCTTAGAGCAAAATGGCAAATAACTGGCAAGGGCCTAGCTAGTTACAATAATAACCCTTGCTAGCCCCTTGTTAGTATCTATGTACAACAAAATTATCTAGGGCTTGGTTAAAAAATGGATTATTTTTTTTTAGGCCTTCTAACCCAATTACGCTAGGGGTTACAATGGAAAGCACAACAATGAATTCCTTCAATGTTATATCCGGATCTTCCGATTGAAATCACGTTGTTCTCTCTTGGAATGCTCCTTTTTATTAACCCTAAACTCTCAGCTCTCAAAACCCTAAACTCTCAGCTCTCAAAATGTAGTGTTTTTTTAAGGGTTTCCAAAACTTTACTACACAAATGCGACAAATTTAAATTTTGCGAATATTGGGCTATACAAAATAGAAGTTTTTACTTTAACTCTAACACCCACCCCGACTTAGCTACACAATGATGTCAACGTTTCGTTTTTCATTAAGTTTTATCGTAACACTAAAATTCGACCTTGAAATTCATCCTCAACTTGCCCAAACAAAATTTGGCCTAATAAAATCTCCTTACTCAGCAATTTTCTACCGAAGCAGTACTTTCAATGACTTTTTTGTAAGTTTCGAAGCTGATTTCTCTGAAATACGATTGTATGGATAAACCATTTATTTTTCCATTTATACTGCTTTGCCTTTAAGGCCCAGACTCACATTGCAAAATTACCTGAATAATTGGCACTCAAGTCTGGACCAAATTGGCCACCTCCTATAAGTGTCACTTAATCAGACAAAATTCCGAGATCAATACATTTTTAAAATAAATAGGTACATAAGTATGTGATATGAGGTCATCTAGGGAAAAAGTTCACCCCATAGAGCAAATTTTTCCTTTTTGTTGTTTTTTTTTGTTGGCAAGCATAACATTCTAACAAACTTCTTATATATGTGTATTATAGCAAACAAAAACTTCGATGTCCTCTTTTTTAGTATCAAAATAACCAAACAAAAAAAGTTTGACTTACAAAAATTAAAGATTTCCTTCCTTTCTTCCTTCCTTCAAAACGTTCAGGTTAGATTTATTGATTTTTGATGGAAATCAGATGTGAATAGGTTTATACTTTATTTTCCAAAATTAGTATTGACCTTCAGCAGAGAAAAAAATAAAAGATTGAGAACCACCTTTGTGATTGTTGGTGGATGTGGAAGATGATAAGGAAGTGGAAGCTGAATATTGTATAAAAAGTTCTTTCAAAGTTATGTGGCTATAATACAAGGAGATAAAAGGATAGTTTTTGAATTTTGTTTTTTGTTTATTTTATTTTCGTTGAAAGTTGATGCTGATGCTTTTCTATAGAAAAGAGAAAAGATATGACGATAAGACTTTAGCTCTAGCAGTATATTGTGAGATGAAATTTCGTCCTGTGATTATATTGCCTTCAGCTTTTCTTGTTCATTTTCTTGAACAAGGTAAATTCATTACTGGCAACAAAAATTTAATATAAGCATATTTGACTTGAGATCTTTTGAAAAAAAAAAAAAAAATTTAATTTTCTTAGAAAACTATATCATTGTTATTTAATATGTTGAAGAAAATTATGCAATTTGAAATAATAAAATAGCTACATATATGTATTACCTTATCTTACTTTAATATTTTAAATATGAAAGTTTATTTGTTTGTCAAGATCGAAAGGTTTGATGGATTTTAAAGAAATTTCGCATGGAAATTGATTATGTCGAAGAATAATAATATTCTTTTATTAATAATTATTATTTATTTTTCGTGACCTTTTTAAATTAATAATATACAATTAAATCCTGATTGGGCTTCAGGTTTTTCTTATTTAAATTTTTTTTAAATAAGAATAACTTGAAGCGAATAAGATTCAATTTTTATAAATATGTACCTCTATCTAAAAATTTAAATATCTCAATTTTTACTCACAATAGCTTATAATATTATGCCTTACGTGACTATAACCACACTCTTCTATTGACCCTTCAGTTGAATATGTGACCCTGATTGGCTACAAAAGTGTCACTATCGTCACAATACTTCCAAAGTATCAATTATCAACTATTCTCATTATCAAAATACTTACACTTTTCCTCTTTTTTGATTGCAAAGTGTAAACTATTTTCATTTTCAAAGCAAACATCATGAAGTATTTATAAAATACCCATCAATTAAGTGTATGTATTTTGTGTTTACACAATTTCAAGTGTTTCTGATGATGAGCCACCGCCACCTAATTAATACGAATTCATCGATTAAACAAAACAAAATTATTTTCTTTTCACAAAACATCTTACACAAAATTCAGACATTGATTGCAAATGAAAACAAAGTCAGTCACACAAAAGAATCAATTGACTTGGCAGTACATATGTACATCTATTATACCATCCACCTACAACGAACGAGTATATTTATGACTTCTGCTGCTCGACTCGATTTGATGTAGAAAAGTATATGAGTACATATAAATATTTTTACTTTTGAATTTATTTTCTTTTTTTTTTTTGCAATTTAATTTAATTCAGGATGCGTGGATTTAAGATTATGTATGTTCTCGCAGATAATAATTTTTGCACTTACACGTCTGATGATATAAATGTGCGTGGGCTGTTCTTGTTGAAGACACATTTATGTGTTTTTTTTTGTTCGTCATTTATTTTTTTTTTTTATGAGGTGAAAAATATGAGATAATATAAAATTAATATAAAAACATTCTTATATAAATGAAAGTATAGATAGGAAAAAAGAAAAAAATATTTTTTGTATTATTATGATTCTTTGAGAGGAAAAAGCAATTTCAATTCTTATTTATTCTGTGCCAAAAGCAGCTCGGAATGATATAAATTTTGGAGTTTTTTTTTCTTTTTTTTTTTTGTTATTTGTTCTTGCTTCAAATATCATTTCCCGGAGAAAAGTCTAGTATGTAGCTAAATATGTATTTTCTTTCTTAAAAAAAAGAAAAAAATTAAAGAATGAAAAATAATATGGTGATATGAAATTAATGGTAAATTTCCGAAGATACATACAGTAGAAGTGGAAATTTCCATACAATCACTGCAGTTTGCATATGTAGGTAATTGATTTGATACAAATTTATAAATGCGTAAAATCCAGTGTTTTTATGGGAATTTATTTCATTTTATAAATCTCACTTATTACATGGAGCAAAATGTTCGGAGAAAATTGTGTAAAATCCTTAAATTAATTATTTTGTTTAATGTTTTTAGAAATTTCGAGAATTATCTTAGTAGCTATAAATGATTATAGATGTTTTATTTATGAATTTCTTATGTGACCGATTCATAAGTGAACAGAAAGCACCAGCGACAAGGCGGCAAACATGTTAAGCCTAGTACATACTTGTGAATCATGTCGTTAATCCATGCATTTTTGCTCACCCGTGAGCGTGCTCGTGAAGCCATGACAAAAAGTGGAGAGTTGGCGTTCACGAGCGGTGATCCATATTCACGCGCAAAATATACGGGAACTCTTTGATTTTTGGTGTAGCTTTGACAATTTGACCATAAAAGCTGAAAATCGCAAATTGCGTCAAAAATTCACTTTCTCCACTGATGGTTGTTCACTTCACGAGGAAGTATGTATTAGGCTTTATTAGGTGAATTGGTTTTTTTTTTTTTTTTTCTCCAAAAAATAATATTTTTACAAAAACTGCAAACAAAAGTGGGCGTGCCAAACAGTATTGTATGTAAGAACTAAAAGAAAACATATTATCTAACACATTTCTGAAGAGCACACCTCTAATTTTTATCAACTTTGATGACAAGAAGACCTTTCTTTTAAAAAGTGGGCGTGCCGGTAGGCGGAAATTTACTCTGATGACACCTTATGGTTTATTATTTCTGAAGATTTTATTAAAATCGGTTGATCTTATGAATTAATATCGCCTCTCCATACAACTTGAACCACTGTTTGACATCAGCGCACTGTGGTCCAAAAAGCCAAAAATCGTAGCAAAAATCAAAAATTGGATTTTTGTTTTTGGTTATTTTGTTTACAATGCTAATAATTTTTTCAAATTTAGTCAATTTGTTCTAGTAAACAAAAAAAAATAGAAGTTCTTTGTTTTCTTTTTTGTAATATGACGTATTTCATGAAATATCATTTTATGTTTCGTAGTTGTTTTTTTTTTTAATAAAAAAAAATCATTTAATATTTTTAAAAAATATCAATAAAAATCCCTTTTTTTATAATTTGTTTTTGGGTGTTGGATAGAGTAACTACAAATAGTCTTGATAGATTCCGGGCAAAAATTAACACGATTTTGGAACCATTATTTCAATTATTTCACTGATTTAAAATAATTTATATTTGCTTTGAGTTTATAAAATAGGTGTTTGTCATTATTTTGATTGTTAAATAAAATCTACCCACCTCCACGCCTCTTTTTTACGTTAATGCAATTGCTCGTAAGCTAAAATAAAAATAACAAACTTAAGATATGGTAAAAAAACTATTTGTGATTTTATTCAATTTTAAATTTTTTGGAATCCGCCTCGTTATCGCCCCTTTTTTTAAATATATATTTTCAAAATTTTGAGATTGAGAATTAATTTTCCAAACTATTCACTAAACATACTTGATTTAAAAATAAAAAAAATAAAAGTTTTCTGCCTTCAAACAAATTATAGCTTGATATTTCAATTTCACCAAACAACTGTTGATCAATTAAATTTTGGAACACCCTGTTAACATTTTAATAATTATATAATCTCTTTTTTTGAATCCGCAATATTTATTGGACTGTTTTTAAAGAAAAACATTCTTTTAATTCCTTTTTTTTATCTTATTTCAAACATCGATTATGAAACACCCTGTAAAACAATGTTCTTGAAAATCACTATATTTATAACAAAAGTTGTTGCGATATTCGTTCAAAAGTTAAAATAAATAATTTGATTTAATATTGGAGATTTTTAACGTGGTTTTTCATGAAATAAAAAAAAAACAATTAAATAATAAAATAATTAAATAATTTAATATTTTTTTTTATTCGAAGTTAGTTAGTTAAAATTTTTATTTTGAGACATTTAAAATATAAAATTGTGATTATTTTGAGAAGTTAAAGCTAATATTAATTTGGTTTTCTGGCACAAACACTAATTTTATTACCTTTCTGATCGGTAAAAATTAAAAGTGACTTTGTGAATATGGTTTGAATGGGAATCAACTGTTTTTTCCTAAAAACAAACTTCAATTTCGAACCTAATTAATTCACAATTCAAATTATAAAACATTATACAGCATACATTAATTTTGCCTTTTTTCTTTTGCTATCTATTTAATTTTCATTATTTACTCATAGTACATATTCTAAACGAGTAAGATTGTCCTCATTTATCTTCATAAATCTATTCCAATGTAATCTTGATAGAAAATAAATCAAAATCCGTCGAACATTATGTAAAAATTTTCTAATATATACAAAATAAATATAAGAGCACATTTTTTTACAATTTTTTCAATTCAATAACCAGTCAATTTGTATCTTTAAAATATAGGTTTAGAAGAAAAAAAAATGTAATTTCAAAATACATTTTATCGTATATGTATCCCGTCCGTTCACAAATTTTTTTTTCACAGATTCATTCTCGTTTTGTGAATTTCCATCTCATTTAAAAAATGTTGATTAAAATTATTCTGCAACATGAATTTTCCTCGCATCATTGATATTAGATTTCCTTTTATTTTTTCCATCTATCTTTTCATGATCATTCTTTCAAACTTGTAGCGAAAATAGAAAAATATGTCATTTGGATAATTAAATGTTATTTACCTACTAATGTACATGTGTGACATGAGAACGCAACCACAAAATTAAAAAAAAATATACCTATATGTGCATATATTGTAAAATACTTGAAATTTATGTTTTGCACAAGCATTCGCGATGTCGTGTGTCGCGTATAAGCATTTAATCTTGAAAGTGTAAAAAGATACATTTTTAAGCGAAAAATAATTATGCACATCAAGTATGAACATTTTTCATTGAACTACTAAGTGCGAGCAATAAATTTCATCTTTTTTATCTGATAACATATTTTAAAATGTCAAATACTTTGTTAAAGTTTTTCTCTTTTAAAATGTTTGCCCCAGAATGAAACAAGAGGTTGACATTAATTTGTTTGTTTGTTTCTCTATATCTGCAGGATGTTTCTAGCTTGTCAATACTTTGGAAAATGATTGCTGAACATGTTTTAAGAAAAATGGTATGAGAGGGGGTCTATTTCATTAGGCAAAAGTGTTAGTTAATTAAAACAATGACCCAAATGAATACAAATTATTAAAATAAAAACAACATCAATATGTATATTTATATATTGCTGTACATAACGCCGTTGTTTATTTAATAATTTAGACCTTTATTTTATTATTTCATCAATTTTTTGCAATGAAAAGTTTCTGATCAAAAAAATTCTAAATCAAAATTTTGAAAAGAAAAATTGGGGTATATTCATAGTCACTGTTTAAGTTGTTTCTAAAAAAATACTGGGTTTATCCTATCTAATTTACATTGGATAAACTCCAGGCTAAGATAAACTGGGGTCTAAAAACGACCATGAAAAAGCTGATGTTTGATTATCTAAAGGAGAATAAAAAAAATAATTTGGAACGCTCGCCTTTAATATTTTTTACTAAAATTTACATAATAACGGAAATAGGATTTCGACGTTCCTTAAGAAAATTGCATATTTTTGGCTAATTCTTATCTATTTATAATAATAAAGTGGAAATCCTGCATGTTCGTTTAAAAAAAATGTGTTTGCAAGATTATTCCCAGGAGATAGCTTAGAGATAATTTTTTTTTTTTTAATTTTAATATTAATAGGGTGAAATGGAGTAAAACCATAAAATATCATCCAGATCTAAAAAATTATTTTTACTTTTTAATTTGACTTGAAATTTGTTTCCAAAAATGTTCTATTATGAAAAAGGGTAAACACAAAAATATCGTATTTTTTTATTTGTGACGTTATTACTTTCAACGTTTCATTTATTAAAAACCTACTAAAAACCTTAAACTGAAAAGGATAAACAAATTTTTCAAAAATTTCCCAGAAATCCTGCCAGAATCAATCTAAACGCACACATGCCAAAGCATTAAATGCTCTTCATTGCCATATTGTACATACAGTATAATGTACACAGATAAATACTCGTAAACACAAGAGAGCGGTTAAAAGAATATTGGATAAGTACATATATCCAATATTCTTTTAACCGCTCTCTTTTTCCATATATAAACAATATAAAATTGTTTTGCACTTAAATAATGTAATTTAAATTCTAAGAGTTGCCTGCCATTCCCTTAATGTCTTTGTATCCTGTTAGCACTGTTAGCACCCAATCAATTTCCTCCTCGATTACTATTTATATTTAGGTAGGTATATGGATTTGAATTCTGTTTCGCTTCTCTTTACATACATATGTATATCCATCCACATCAATGCGCACTATATATCGATGATTTTCTTGGAAACAATTTTTTAGAGCAGCTTTTATTCCAAATGCATAACTCTTGTTTATGTGTATATATGTATAAATGAGAATTGGTTGAGTAAGTCTTAAGTTCTGGAGCACTTTTGTTATAGTGCGAGAAAACAGCATGACATCCATCAACCAAACCATTGGGTATATACGCTGTTGTTGGCACTCCTTTCCACGCCGCACCATCACTCCCTCCACCGGCACTTAGCCACTCAAACTTAAGCTGTTTACATTTGCCATTAAGCGAATTGCAATATTATTTTTACGACTAAAAGTAAATAAACACTAAAGACATCATCGTCATCGTCATCTTCATATTGTGGTCGTTGATAGAGTCGCATAGCATAATTTTACAAACACAACATCAGAGTTGATTCGGTTGTTCTGTAATCTGTTGTGCATGGTGACCTTGACACATTAAGCTTGCTCCCTGCCGGTCGGTCTTAATAAGCCCCATAAACATTAATAGTTCGAAGGGTAAAGTTAAGTCTTGGGAAGAAATTTTAAGTGGAGTGCAAATTACATATAACCAGTTGCTAGAACTTAATATTTTTTTTATGAGTCTTCAAATGAATATGTATTATACATCATATAGTTTTATATCGATAAATTTTGACTTTGGTTAGAAGAGTTGGTGTTGCTTATAACCAAAACAACACGAAAGTAGTTGAGAAATCGCTTTATGCTAATCGCCGTAGTAGGTACTTAAAAAAAAAGATTTACAGAAAATATCTTTTTCCCTAATTTGTTGGAATTATAGAACATTTCAATAAAAAGTTAGGTTGAACAAGTTATTTTTTGAAAATCAATACATATTAACAAATTTAACATTTTCTAGATGTGAAAATTTTATATGCCACAATTTTATATTTTTTGAGCTTTATAATCTATAAAAACCCATGATCACTACCCCCTTGCTCAAATTGATTATAGATGACCTTCCTATTTGCAACACTACCATCTAAACTATTTACAATCTTCAAAATAATCAATGAAATAAATAAAAGAATGTTTTTTTGTTGTTTTTTTAACAGGGAATAAAATAGATAAATAAATGCGCAAATACTCACTCACATAAACTGAAAAGTTGCAAGAACACGAAAAACGTGCTTACTTATATGAATGGTTTGATTAAATTAATTGGAGGTACGTAGGTTAGGTACAGTATATACTTGACTTAAAACGCAAGAACAAGTTACATGAACTAGTTTATATAACTCACTGAAACATTATTCTATATCATGTAAAAGATTGAATGAGATTCCATAAATGGCTTGTTAATGAAGTCCCTTATTAACTTAAGAGCATTTAATTAATTAATGAGTATATACTTAGCTCACGAGTATGTTTAAGCCTGAAACTTGGATAATGAACTATGTTATATAATTTAAGGAATAACGATGTTTGTTTTAGTTTAGGTTTATCAATCACATCAGAAAAAGAAAAATATTTTGTCCTTCATTTAGAACTTCTGAGGAAAAAAAATAACATAAAGTTGAAAGGGATTTTTTTTTAACTAATTAACATTTAATAGTTCGAATATAACAAAATCTTGATCGTTATAGCTATAATTGCACGTAAATGTAAGATCCAAGTGACCGAGAAGAAATTGAGCTTTGATAAAATTACATAATTTTGTAATATTTATATTCACCTTTAGCAATTGTTTGCTCGCAAAGGCCTGCATCTGATCAAGGTTCGTAATATCCATTCATTCTTACCAATTCACAGAAATAATCTTGGCATTGATTAAATGACGTAACTATGTCTGGTGGCGCTAAGGTCTGAGTATTTAATAATAAAAGGTTCTTTTTACATGAGTACGAGAGATCTGACACGTACTTTAAAGTTAAAAAGCTATTTATAGGTCTTGGCTCTTGGTGAATATTTATGAACTTCTGAAACAATAATTCTATTCAACACAAATTAGGTCCGTTCGCTTACGCGCCAGAAACTACCCAAAACTACCATTTTTTACCAGATTTAGTCCGAAGGCGTTCGCGTACGTAAATTTTGGGTAGTTTCTGGCAGGAGAGAGCGCACATGAGAGAGAAAATAATTTCCCCTTCTTGCCAGTTTTTACCCGAGAAATTTCTTCGGGCAAAAACTGGTAAGTGCTGTGTTGTGTCAGAAGCCAGTTTGAAAGACAAAGAACAACAACAAAATTACAAAATGGCTGTTGTTTACTTTTTGTTTTATCTTAGTAAAAGTGTAGTTTTTAAATCGTTAATTTACAAAAATGAATTATTTTAATAAAAGAAGTGACTTTGATAAAAAAAATGAATAAATTATTTAAGAAAATTGGTTTGAAAAGTGTACCTACTTTAATTCAGTGTTTTTTTTTTAAATTCTTTCTTATGTAATTCTGATTTCTTCATAGAATTGGGATTAATAAAAAAAAAATTAAGTGATGTTCCTGTTTAGTGTCGTTTTTCCATTTGTAAATACTTAAAACGTTCATTTTAATTTGCTCATCACCAAATTTAATAAAGAATATGAAATTATAATGAAAATTTCAATATTGTTGCTTTGTTTACTTTTTTACTTTTGTTTACTTTTTGTTGACGTTTAAAAACTGGAAAATATTTTGGTTTAAGGCGTTCGTGTATTTTCGGACAGTTTCGCTTCTCTTTGAGAGAATTTCACCCCCACTCCTCCAAATTTGACAGTTTGTCAGATTTAGTCCGAGAAGTACACGAACAAACTTATTATGAGTAGAGACAGGGAAAATAAGACGTTTGCATCTAAGGCTGGTTGCTTTGGCTTGCAGAAACCTTCTCCTCTGTAAAGCTCTCAAAGGGTTTTTGTAATTTGCATCAACCCTACACCTACGATACAATTTTATAAATAATTTATTCTAAAAACTATTTTGTACAAAGCAACAAAATCCTAAAACTCGAAAGCTCTTTTACAATAAACCATCGTACTCCGTGAGCTCAGAAAAAAATGAACGAGCAAACAGAGTGCTCTGCTCAGAGCTAAAGGTAGAACTAGAATAGGCGGTAGCTGTCGGAAGCTAGTGTCAAAACCGAACGAAAAGTTGCTTTCCAAAACGTCAAATTCATAAGTCACCCATAATGTACTTTAGTGGTTGGAATTGAAAAGTTCCACTTCGCAATTATGTGCGCGTCATATAAAATTCATGTTTTCGCTCGGTTTCGTACGACCAAGTACGTTGGCTACCGCCTTTTCCAGTTCTACCTTGAAAAATAAAAAGGCCTAATTTTAAAGTGCCATCATTTTTGCAAATGGCGTCAAATGTCATTCTGCTTCTTCTTTTATGTTGTAGATTTTAACATCAGATCAGTGTTCCCAGATTGCTGATTTTTACAACCAAAATGGTGGGATAAAATCAGTTTGGTGAAAAAAAAAAATTCATGTGGAGTTTATGGTGGGGATATATTTCGCGCGATTTTTTAGGGTGTCGGGGGCAATATTTTTACCACAATCGTCACTTATTATACTTAAATACCTACCTACCTATTTTCCTTCAATTTTATTTTCTTATAGAAACAACCAAGTTTTCTGTTCACTAAATTGCAACTTTTATTGGCTATTAGAATGTATTTTGTTTTCTTCGGGAACTTTGGCTAGGATACCATTTATGATTTTCATTCGCTGCAATTAAAAAATTGTGATCGCAACCAATTTTTTTTAGATTTTTAGTAACGCGATATTTGTTAATCGCAAACAAATATAATTATTTGTTGACGATTTGTTTGTCGTATGATAAGGCTAAAACGAACTTGCGATTTTAACCTCGCAACTATTTAGTCCCAAAATTAGAAGATAATCATGTCGATTATTGAATCCGCAATACTGGATCCGCAGTGATGCTCAGTACAGTGTTCTCTTTTCTTTTCATGACAATTGGGTAAAGAGAAAAGAGAGCACTGCACTGAGAATCACTACGGTTCCAGTATTGCGAATTCCATAATCGGCATGAATATAAGAGGACTTTTATTTAAATCGAAAGTGCGTATAGCCTCATTTGTTTGCATTCGATCTATTTAATTTTGGGACTAAAAAACGTTCAAAAACAAGAATTTGTTTCATAATTTTAATTATAAATTAAGTCTAATGTATGTACATATTTACATATGTAAAAAATGAGCGCTCATTATGATGTTTTTTTGTCCTTCCAGTACAAAAATGGTGGGATATTTTTGTTGAATCCGGTGGGATTTTTAAAATCTCATCTGGCATCACTGCATCTGATAGAGTATTAGTTGCGAACGGGTTGGGTTCGATATCCCGCTTTTTATAATCCCGGTTTTAAAATCCCGCTTTTTATAATCCTGTTTTTTAAAATCCCGCTTTTTCAAGATCCCGCTTTCTATAATCCCGTCTCTTATAATCCCGTTTTTTATAATCCCGTTTCTTATTATCCCGCTTTATCAATTAAAACTACTTGTTTTAACTCCCACCAAAATTTCGTTGGAACTTAGTTCAAATCATAAATTTGGGAGTTAGTTCATTTGGGACTTATTTCATTATGAAATAAGTCTCAACGATTTTAATAAACAGTGAGGTATGTATGGGGGGGCATGCTGCCCCCCTGCAACCCCCCTGCTTGGGCACACTATAGGATTTGGGGTAGGTGCGAGGTTAGGTGTATGCAAAATTTCGTTTTATCATTTTGGTAGTTGGCAGTTAGTTCCTAAAATGATGGGAATGAGTTCATAATTAACCAAGTTTAATACCCAAAGTAATTGCGAAAAACGGGATTGGCGGGATTTGGCGGGATTATAAAAAGCGGGATTTTAATACATTGGGATTATGAATAAGCGGGATTTTAGAAGACGGGATTTTAAAAAAACCGTATTTTAGTAGACGGGATTTTAAAACTTTTTTTCGGGATTTTCGAAAAACGGGATTTTAAAAAGCGGGATTCCGATACGCTCCCGTTGCGAACGACGAATGGAGAAGCGTTTGGTGGGGCATTTGCAGTGGAAAAGTGATTGGTTATTTTCTTCACAACGCCAAGGGCACCACCTTAAAAAAACTGGTTAGCTCTGCAGACAGAGGCCTATTTCACCAAATTGCAATTTACAAACACAATATTGTATTTGTAAACTACTTTTACGAATTTGTGAGCAGAATTTCTGTTTTACAAATTACATACATACATATTTCCAACAAGTTTGTAACAAAGACGAAAAAAAATTGTACAGTTGAAGTTTAAAAGTAAAAAAAACATACGTTTCATGAATTATATACCAGATTTATAAACTAACATTTATTCAAGTCGTTTTTGCATATATTTAAGAAATCACAAAAAAGTAAGGAAGTTTTTAATTCTGGCGCCTTTTTCTGTTAAATATTTAGAACAACATTGTGACGCTGAAATTGCCAAAAGGTGGCTCTGGTTCTGCTGAATTTTTGTCATTAATAATATTTTTTACGATATGGAAGTTCTCGATTTTACATTGTTTTTTTAATTTTTGACAAATGACTCCCCTTTTGAGAAGTCACTCCTCATTTATGACATTTTCCTAACAAAATAAAATTTTTATTTTTACGTGCCAAATTCCATTATTCTCTGGATTTATATTTATTTCTTTTTAAATGTCAAACAAATTATGCTTGCTACATGCCAACAGTGCGCAGATAATAATTGGGAATAAATTCCGGAAAGACTAACATCCCATTCTGATATAAGTATAAAGGTTACAAAATGTCACATATATTACTGTACAATATATACATGTATACGTTTAAGAGAGTCTATTAACTTCTTATTGTGTAATTCTTTTTAATATTAGAGCTTAGAGCTGCTTCCTTAAGCCCGCCACCGTGTCTTGCCAAAAACATTATCATCATCGCTATTATAACGTTTTTCTTTTTTATGTGTTTTAATATAAAACATAAACATCACAGTAGGAGTTTCTTTTACAACTTCAGCAACTCCTCAGTCCTCACCTCCTTTTCGCTCTCTTTAGTCTCTAGTATCAAGCTTTACTCACACACTGTGGGTGAAATTTCTAAACAAACATTTTCTTGTATTTTTGTTTTATTTTGTTTTGTTTTTATTCCCTCCTAAACTTTTTCAACAGCATATACGAGTAGTAGTAATGGATTTGGGATCTGGAGTGATGTTAAATGTGCGTTAGCAATTAGCTTGAGTAGCATGTGGGATATGCTTATGCACTCTCTCTCTCGAGGTGTGTTCCTTTTTCTATAACATACATACATATATATGTATAATGCTGCTTGGCTTTATGGTGTTAATAACTTAGAAAGATATATAAAAGATAATGGCTGCTCAAGTTGATTGAAGTGATATGGTTTACCTTATTTATTTTAAGAAATATGAGAAAATACGAGGAAATATGAGGATATATGTGCATGAAACCACTGAACTGATCGAAATTTCTGTTGAATTTGCAACTGAGTTTGTACAACAAAAAATAAAACAATAGAATAACTCTTCTGGCACATCACATCAAGTTGAAGCAAATAAAAAAAAAAAAAAAAATTCACGTATAGAACATGAAAAATATCAAATGTCATTCACGAGTTCATTTTCAATTTAAAAAAAAAAGTGAAAAACAACAACAAACAAGGTACCTACCCTCGAATTCCAAATGTTGGAATGTTGTCTTTTTTATTTTCCTTAAAATAAACAGAAATTAATACATACCTTACGTCCTACATACATGTGTACATACATACATATACGTAGGATGGTTCTGGTTTCTATTATTAAGCTGACACGCTACAAGTAATTCTCATGTTTTCAGTTGACAGCGCGTGACATATACAAAACAATTGTAGAAAGTGAAAATTCTATATTCATATTACGTTTTCTTGGAAATTGCAGTGACTTGCAGTTTAGTTTTTTTTTTTTTTTTTTTTTTTTGCTGACTAAATGAAGCATAATAGAATTTTTCGTGAGTTTTCTGGAATAAAAGAAATACAATTTTTTTTTTCTCAGAGAAAAATTGAGAAATATTTAAATGGAATTATTATTTAAAAATTTTTTAAAGAAGACTGAATCGCATGAACTTGCTCTTGTGGTTAAAAACTTTAATGGAGCTATATTTAACGAACAAATGTTAAAAAAGTCAGTAAAAAAGTCAGAAGTACTAAAAATTGGAATTTTTATTTAAATCAAAGATATTAAAAAAATTTTAAATTCAATAAAGTTTGAACTATCAAGAAGCATCAGATTGAAAAATTTTAACAAAATCGGTCAAGCCATTAAAAAGCTATAAATGAATAACGTCAAAACCCTTTTTCGTAATTTGATTTTTGTTGTAAAAAATCAATCAATCAATACAGGTACGAAGTAGTTAGAGCCGTTTTAGAGAAAATTTGAAAAACCAACTAAAATCGTTGAAAGCTTTCCGTTTTATACACTCCGCTTCAACTGAATAAGCACAAACATTTTCTAAGTTGCGTTGTCCATTTTTTCCAAACCTTAAGTGTTGAAGTAGCATTTGATGGTGCTAACTGTTTGCTTATGATGTTGAGAAAAGCAATCAGTAAGAATAATTAAAAAAGTACCGCAATTATTTCTCCATATTCTAAAATGCAGATTTTTTTGCGTCAACAAGAAGGTTTTTTTAATAAAACAAATTCTATATAATATGTACTACTGAAATACATACAAGTAGAAGAATAAGCACTATTTTATTTGAACTAGTTGAATTTACTGATTCAAAATAGCTTTTAACGGCCTTTAGTCCGCGTTCCGTCCTGGCGATTTCACTTGGACTCATCTTCCTTTCCGTTCATTGAGATGAGCTAAAACAAAAGTTGTGTTCCTTTACTTTGAAACTGTGTGAATTTTTACACATTTAATTTTGTTAATATGAACTTTGACAGCCTTCTGTAGAAATTCGCACAAATGCACAGAGTTTCAAAGTAAAGGAACTAGGCTAAAAATTCGAAGTTCCTCTCTAGGGGATCACATAAAAATTCTCTGTAACAAATTTAAAGCAAATCAGTTCAGCCGTTTAGTCTCTAACTCAAATTACAGTGGATGGACTGACGCAGTATGCACAGCACAGAGTGACGGACGGACCACTTTTTCGGACTTCTCCAATTTTTATCACAAGTTCAATGTTTTTTTTATCGAACTGCATGAGTGTGAAGTTCTGCAATCGATGTTAAAGACCTTCTACACTATCCCATCCTGTATTAACAGATGTCAAATTGAAAGTAGGAAAGAATTCCATACGAGCGACTGTCAAATTTGTGTGTTGAAAATGATTTTCATATTTTGCTTCCTTACTTGCATCGAACAAATCATTTTTACCATAACCTTTAACTCTCAAGTGGGATAGAAAATATTAAGGTTTAGAACCAATCCTAAAAATGTTCATGTATTAACACATGTCAAATCATGTGAGATAGACTGTCAAGTTTTGTGGGACATAACTGCATATTTTGTTTCCACGCTATTTTACATGATTTTCTTCCCACTTTTTTTACATGTGTTAATACACGATGGGATGGGATAGTGTAGAAGGGCTTTTAATAAGATAATATTGAAAAGCTTATTTATAAACTTAACGAAAGATAATGTATTATAAGAAAATGTATATTTAACGAAAGTTTCAGTCTTGTAAAAGAGCTCAAAAGAGTAGGTCTAATGAGGAAGTAAAGACAGTGGTTATTAATATTTTACACTACATATATCTAAATTTAGGTGACGGATTTCTATATAACCAGTGATGGACGAAGTAGTATAGTTGCATTTTTAACCATATTAGAGTAATTGAGCTATACGAAACAATTTTTCTTACACAAAAACAAATACTGGCCCTATAGATCATGTAAAAATCGTGTGGGTCTATTTTCCTATGTTAAGGGGGAGGGGCAATTGTCGAAGAAATCGACTAAAATTAGAAAAAAAAAATTAAAGAACAACGACAACACTTACAATATTATAATGTAATAAATTTTTTTAAAGTAGAAAATTCTTAAATTTATTTTTAAATTAGGTTAGTGGGTTCTAAACGCCGCCGATTAGTTTAATAAATTTATTTGAAAAAATTCCATCCTCCTGCATGCACATCCAATAAAAAACTAGTCAAGGAACGTTAATAATAACTTATTTAAGCTTTATTTCCTGCAAAGAAAGGAATACAATTTTAATTAAAACTGTGCAGTGTGCATTTATAATTTTGCAGTAGGTATTTCTTCAGAAACATACATTATAAGCACCGTTTCCTACGTCATCTCCACTAAGTCCAGGAACAAAAATGTACAAACATCCAACACAACACTGATTGCATGTGAAACATTTAATAAACTATACAGCTGCAGTAGCAGCTGACAGTATGCTAATGAAATTATTTTAGTCCTTGCCTCGTCTGCAATATATGGAAGTGCATATAAGACATGACGTCACATGCGAATAAAACAAAACTTAAGAGAGCTGATGCTCTAGCTGCTCTATAATATCCTTTAAGAATTGGATCCTTGAAACATGCGATATAAACGTTCGGTAGGTAAATAAATATCCCTTTTTGGTGGTTGGTATGTTATAGACGTTAAAGGTCACACGAGTGACTTTAAAACGAAAACCTTAACGACCAACATTAAATTGAATTCTCTTAAAAAAACACGCACTTTAAAATAAAAAAATGTAATTAAATTCCCACCACTAGGTGGTGTTCGTATAATGATAGATAAAATATATTTTAATTTAAAAATCCTTTGTTTCAAAATTCGTTAAAAAAAAAAAAACAAAAACCGGATGGAAATGAAATTAATTTATATAGAATCGTGGGAAAGTCTGACAAACAATAATTATTATACCCTCTATAAACAAATTCCTTTACATATTTGTGTATATGTATGTGTATAAGCTTGTTATTTATAGAGAATATAATATAACCTTTGTGGTTAATAGTTCATACCTAAATACACGGAAGGATAGACGTATCTATTTATTTCACTTTTTGTGTCAAAATGCCTGTTGATACTGATGCATAAAACCATAAACCAACAACACGAAAAAGGTCAACAATGAATCGAGCAGTGTTTTTGGGAGATGAGGCGGGCTGAGTATAATGCAAAATGTCCATATATGTACATATACAATACATGTTATACTCAACATTAATTTTGTGGTCTTTGGTTTTTTTTTTTTTTTTTGTGTGTGTGCCTGTGCTATGTTGAATATTAAATCTTCAACACAACACAAAAGGACATCGCAATATTTTGCTGTTAGTTTTTGTCGTAAATAAAATCACATCGTGGGTGTTTTGTCATCTGGTTAGTTATTCGAATTGATTTTACACAGAAAATTATTTTTTGTTTTTTTTTTGTTTCGTTGTGGGAGTAATTTCTGTCTTTTTTTGTTGCGAAAATGACAATACAAAGAGAATAGAACATTATACTTATCTATTTTTTTTACAAGAATTAAGTTCAAAGTAAAAGCCTAAACATTTGATAAATAATAGTCGTAGTTTTTTTTTAATTTAATCTTTTTGGTAAATTTGTAACTATTTGCCGGAAATTTGATTTATACTTTGGTCGAAAAAAGTTTTGTTTTAATTTTAATTTTAATTTATAACTCAAAAACAAATCCATGGTTTGTGGTTAATAAGGCCTTATCTTCATTCATAAAGTGTATGAGTGTTGATTTTTTAAACAAAATTAATTGTTGGGTTATCTGCATAGAAGAGAGCTGACTAAAGGTATTGGGACGTTGAATAGAAGCTAAGTTAATCTGTATAAATAATTTATCAATAGTAAAAAAAAAAACAACGCGGTTCGTAGAGATTTTCAAAGGTTCTTCATTCACATAAGGCCCCATTCACAATAGAACCTGTCAATTTCCCATTAAAAATCTCTAGGAAACTCGTGACAGTCTTAATGTCTCATATAAGGATTTTAATTAAAATTTCAAGTTTATAGGTTTTAATTTGTTAGTAGGGGAACATGGGGGGAAATGAGATGATTTGAGTTTGAAAGCGAATATATTTTGTAATATTAAAAATGTAACACTTTAAGTAGTTTTTATATTCTTATTTAGACTTTTTTTATGCAAATAAAAGCTTTTTTTGCTAAATATCTATATTCAGAAATAATAGAAACAAATTTGTTTTGAAAAATATTAATTTTCATTAAGTATTCCAATAGAAGAATTAAAAAAAGAAAACAAAAATACCGAAACTACAAAATCTAGAAAACACAAAATCTTTAAAAAACTCAAAATCACGTAAGCCCAAAATCCCTCCTGAAAACCCGTTATCCCGAATTTCTGGATTTTGGTTTTTTTTTTGTTTTCTGGGTTTTCTGTATTTAAGGTTTTCGGGATAATGGTATTTAGGGTTTTCTGAATTTAATTTCTAGATTTAGGGTTTTCCGGGTTTTATGTTTTCTGGATTTGGTTTTTTGGGTTTTCTGGGTATTGGGCTTTCGGTTTTTTTGTATTTTTGCATGTTGGGTTTTCTGCATTTTTGTATTTCTACATTTTAGATTTGGGGATTCTGTCGGCTTCCGTATGCAAATTCAATATTAAATTCTTATACCGTGCCCCTACCGCTTATATACTGTGAGATTTACCCCTATAAGTGTACTGAAAAATTTATAGAAAAGGCTTAGACAATAATTTATTTATATTTACCCAAAAAATGAATTTTTTTAATCAATATTACAATATTGAAAAGCAAATCAAATTGATTTTGGCTAAAAAGCGCCCTTATATTTTTGGCACACCCCAAATATTTGTGAAACGAAATACCTCATATTTTTCTTGATTTTAAGTTTGAAGATCCGAAGTAACTACATATCTAACTATTTAAAAAAAAAAAAACAACCATATCGATTATTATTAGTTAATATAAGATTGTTTTCGGAAGCTAAGCAAAAAATAACGGAACTCAGACACTGGTGGTTGATGGAAAAAAATTATGTTGGGAATAAAGCGTTCATCTTTTCAAGTACAAAATTTTAACCCGTTCATCTTTTTGAACACTAAAAAGTGAAAATATTTCGTTCATCTTTCTGAGCTTTTCATCTTTAAGAATCGTTCATCTTTCCGAGATTCTACTGTACTAAGTTTCACAAAAAATCCAAATATCCATCATTCCCCAAAATGTCACCTCTAAAAAAAATAAAAATCAAAAACCTGCCATAATGGCTACATACACTGATGATTTTTATTTTGTGCACGTCTGTGGTATAAAATTTGTCCAAAGATTTATAATGTATGCACCTTGGGTTATTATAATCTTCACAAAGTGTGCCACAAATTTTGCTTATTAAATAAGTAAATACATGTGGTACTGTATTTAGGCCCATGGTCTTTATTTATAACACCTGTTATTTCAAAAGGAGCAAATAAACATAACTAGGCTAAAAAGTAAAATTAAAAATCGACCATGAGTGAAAACCTAACCCAATTCAGTTTAAGTGATCTTGATCTCTTGATAAATCCATTTCAACATTATCAATCATAAACATAAAGCATATTCAATCAATTACATATAATTTAATTTCGAAAGTCAGCCTCGAGGTGTCAACACTCATATCGACCTCAAATTAAATATTAAATGACAAATTATCTTGTTTTTTTTTTCTCATAATTTTATTTTCGCTTTTACTTTATCTGATTGACAGTTTCGGTAACATAATTTGATTACAGATCAAGAAGTCAAAAAACAAGTACCTGCCTATCTACCTTTGTTGCATCATATGAGCTTAGCTTGTTTAATTGATCAATAATTCAGTTCGTGACAGAAAAAAAAAATACTTCTCCTTTACTTATACAATGCGCGCAAATCTTCTTATTTTAAAATAAAAAAAAAATTCCACTGGATAATTTTCCACTCAATATCAATAAAACTGTTAAGTGCCTGTTGTTGGATGTCCAAAATACTCTTGAAAGAAAAAACAATTTCTTACTTATCTACCACCTATTTGGCCAAATCAAGATCTTGTTTTGCCAATTAGGACATACCACTTGATTATGAATAATGCGTGTGCTGCTGGTGCTTTTTATGGAGTGGATATAAAAATTATTTCGTCTGTGGCACAAAATCGTGAGGAAAAAATGTTGTTTTTGCAATTCTTGTTTTTTTACGACTTGTCGTGATTAAATAGTTGATAAGTTGTTTATTTACTTAAATGTAAGTGTTGTAAACAAAATTGTAACTATACCCCGTAACATTAGGACAGTATACTTAACTTATTAATTTTCAAAATAACATTTTTTCATTCCCCATTAATTTTGTTTTTTTTTTTTTTTATTTATAGGAACAAGTAAAACTTGATGCCTCCAAACAGGCAACAAGTCCCGATGATTGTGATGATCTGAGTCCAATGCCACAAACTGCTGCGCCACCAGTACGTCGGCGTGGTGGTATTTCTGCCGAACCAGTCACCGAAGAAGATGCCACAAGCTATGTGAAGAAAGTCGTACCAAAGGACTATAAGACTATGGCCGCCTTGTCAAAGGCTATTGCCAAAAATGTGCTCTTTTCACATTTGGATGAAAATGAACGATCCGATATATTCGACGCAATGTTCCCTGTCACACATTTGATGGGCGAGAACATTATCCAGCAGGGTGATGAAGGTGACAATTTTTACGTGATTGATATGGGTGAAGTAGAGGTGAGTTCGAATATATACAAATATTTACATATGTAATTATACCTAAGTAAATATTTTTGTACGTATACAATCTATAGGTGAGACTGTGTTTTGATGTACTTTAATGACGCCTACAAATTAAAAAATTGGTGGTACGAAAGCTTGCGTGAACTGAGGCCTCAACCATTCCTGTGTGCGTATTAAGTCTTTGGGATTTTTTTTTGCCGAATTTGAACGGCTAAGGTTTTCTATAACCAGATTTTCATTTGGAAGATTTGTCACTTCCTCCCAAGAGGCAGTATCCCTGAAAAAACATTTTTTTTTAAGGTGGAATTGGCTGGGATTTGGTTACCAGACTTCCCGGTTGTCAGCCCAACGCACTAACCATTACGCCACGGAAATATGAAATACAACAAATCAACACTTAACACAAAGAAGTCCAAATATTTAGTTTGATAAAGGCAACATAAACTTTTCCAATCGAAATTTTCGTCTCTCATCTCTGTTATCCTTAATGCAGTACAAGACATTCCGTATATTTAAATATTGTGTACAAGAATAATTTTATCTGCTGATATTGAACAAACGGAATTTGTACGTACATAAGTCTTCCTACTTAGATAACTATGTCAACAAATCATTAATTATTATTATTGTTGAAATCTCCTTGTTGGTTGGTTTGGGAACGTGCTTTGTTAATTTTAACATGAGATATCGTTCTTACCTAACCTAAAGCATACAAAATTAAAATGCACCACTGGTGCGCATGAACTTGCTTTTTTTGATTAAAGCTTTGGCTAGACATTGAAAATATTTTGTATTAGTTCAGTGAATTGTGAAAAATTATATTATTTACGAGAAAGTTTAAAACTAGACTTTTCATTAATATTATAAAAATCGTTCATGTCATTAACTAGATATACTGAAATAACCCGGAAATAATAATTCAACTGTCTCAAAAATCTTTCTTTTCGACAAAAACCTGAAAAACAGTATCATTGCAATTGCTTTATGCATTATACGTACGAAGTTTAAACAAAATCGTTAGAGTCGTTTTCGAGAAAATTAAAAAAAAACCGATATCCTTATATGACAGCTACTCATTCTATGAGTTAGAACAAGATTTTTTTTGTCACTAGAGAATAACAAGAGCATTAAACTCCTTTGTTCCAATTTTCAATTTTTTTGTCACTAGAAAATAACAAGAACATTAAAGTTCTCTGTTCGAATTTTGAAGCAAATCGGTTCATCGGTTTGGACTCTAGCTCGGTGTACATTGTACACCTAGACGCAGAAACAAATAGACCGACTGATGCGATGGACGGTATAACAATAATAATTTTGTTGGACGTCTTTTTTATTCGTAATGTAAAACTCGATTTTTTTTTCTACATGAAACCAATACTTGCCATGCCATATCTTTTATATAGCAAGTAATAATGTATCATTATGTGTATTTCGTAGCGGCAGTCGGTCCTGCTTACAACAATTTTAGTGAATATTTATGACGAAAATTTCACAGTTCCTGCCATTATTCAATTCAATAGTCAAAGTTTACACAAACAAGAATCCTTTGTTTGAACTAAACAAAAAGTATAAATAAAAATTTTGCCAATGTTGATGTGCTCATAATATTTACGAGCAAACTATTTTAATATTTGTGTCAGAAATTTATTTAATATCGATGAACAAAACAGTAAACAAAGTTTACTCTAAATAATTTATTAATGAAGCTCAAGGAGTGTGTATGTTGGTTTTGCATATACATATGTACTGTACGTACAATTTGTAAATAAATTATTCAAAGCCTGAAGGGTTAACATACATACATATATACATAGTTTCGTACAACTTGAATTTCATTGCAAGAACCTTGGATGTAGTATGGTAGACATAAGACAGCGCTTATCTTTAAGATACAATCTCGATTGATGAATATTGATGAATCAGGTGGCGCCAAATCATCAGTACTCACATAAAATAGTAAACTTTTAGCAATGTTAAGTTAACTCCTTTTCAATTTGACCTAGAAATGAATTTATACCATACACACAACGAAAACGTATAATTTATACGTATTTACTTCCATTAGACAGTATAGTTTTCCAAAGTTTTATTGATGCTACGAGTATATGGGAAAATGTGTATTTCGATTTTTCACATTTAATTGATGTTTCGTTTTAACCCCACGTTACTGTAATCTCATATGTATTTGGTGTACCAGAAAACAAAGTTTCTATGTGGGCACTCGTACTTCAATAAAAAAGAGAAATTTATTCCACAGACAGACATTTCATTCCATTCAACTGAATTTCAAACGAAGTTGTTCATTAACAACACAGATTGAAACCCTTTTTTCCTGGGTGACTAAGTTTTATATTTTTCTTTTCACTAATGAGATCTATGTGGTAAAACGTAAAAGAGATAGATATTTGTTTTGGTTCTATTTCACTTTGAAATGTCATGCTATTTGTAAAGGTGCTCAAACGAAAGACGAAACTTAATGAGCAACCATTAAAAAAATATAAACGTATAATTGGACAAGCCAGGGAAAGGAATGGTTCAATATAGGTAGACATATAAACCACATTTAATTTCTCAAAGGTCTGAGCAATCCTGTATTTCAATATAACTATAAGGGTGTCATAATCGACCTGCGAACATTCTTTATATTTTTCTATTTTCCATAAAACCACATTGTTAAATTATATTTTAATTATCTATGTATATTTTTTTAGGTTTTTGTGAATTCGGAAATGGTTACAACAATCGGTGAAGGTGGTAGTTTTGGTGAATTAGCATTAATCTATGGCACACCCCGTGCAGCTACAGTTCGTGCTAAAAGTGATGTCAAACTTTGGGGCATCGATCGTGATTCCTATAGACGAATTCTCATGGGCTCAACAATTCGCAAGAGAAAAATGTACGAAGAGTTCCTGTCACGTGTCTCTATATTGGGTATGTTCTATATTCTATACGACATGTATTTCTTTTTATTTTCAAAAAATGAATAATTTAATATCTAACCTTTCTATTTTTTGTTTTGTTCATTTTAAAAGAGAGCCTTGATAAATGGGAACGACTGACAGTTGCTGATGCTCTAGAGATGGTGTCATTTGAAGACAGCGAGACAATTGTAAAACAAGGTGAAGCCGGTGATGATTTTTATATTATTGTCGAGGGGTGTGCTGTAGTATTGCAGCGAAGGGCAGAGGTAAGTTGAAAAAATATTAAAGAAAAACTAAATTTATAAAGAAAGAAAACATGAGGGTTGTTGCAAAAAGGAAGCAAGTTTGTTTCAGACTTGAATAGATTTAAACAAAAGAAAATTAACTAAAAGCAAATGAATTGTTTTATTTGTGTGCAGTGGATGTAGTTCTTGACTGCAAACTTAGAGGGGTGGGTTTGACCCCAACTCTGGGCAGTATCCAGTATGTATGTGTGTACTTCCAGTATTAACTGGACGCCACCCATCTGATTTCATGAGCTATTTAACACTTTATTTCTCAGTCCACTGTAGCAACAAAAATTCTTTTCTACTTTTTTATTCCTTCCAATTACAGTGCCGTGTAATTCAGGTTAGATTTCAAAAGACGTAAGGTCTTGCAGGCATATAGTTATTTTTGTGAAAATGTTTAAATGAGTAGTTACATAACTTAACTTTAAAAATTAATAACTTTGCTAAACTTATAATCTTATAGCCGCAAATTTTTACCACAAATCTGTATTGATTTAAATGATTTTTAATTTAATTTTGTATATCGTTAACTAATTGCAAGAACCACCTAACTCGGTTTTTTTAATTTTTGAGGTATTTGGGTTTTTGCTACCTTGAATCGATTCGCATCGTAATTTTTACCCTTTACTACAACCAGGAGAGCATAAAAAATATGGTGTTATTATTTTACCAGTACTTACATGCACAAACTGGAGCCTGGAAAAGAGGCCAAGACGTTTTTTGCGACTTTCTCAAAAATTCGAAAACTGAGTTAGCTGGTCCTTACAATCAGGGGACGATATTGTGTTGCATATTATTGTTACAATTATTAGTCCTTCATATATAAAGTTGGTGTCTTTAACAAAATCCATTCATTCCTAAAAAAACAGAACAGAAGAAGAATTTTAATTTAATTATTATTTTGTTTTCTAATTATATCAGCAGGGAGACGATCCAGCAGAAGTTGGTCGCCTGGGACCCAGTGACTACTTTGGTGAAATTGCACTACTTTTGGACAGACCAAGAGCAGCTACCGTTGTTGCTAGAGGACCTCTTAAATGCGTTAAATTAGACAGAGCGAGGTAAACATTCTTCAACTTACTTTGAAAAAACTTGATATCATAAAACGATGATTTACTCTCAACAGATTTGAGCGTGTATTAGGTCCATGTGCTGATATCCTCAAGCGTAACATTACGCAGTACAATAGTTTCGTGTCACTTTCCGTCTAAATTGTATCAAACGGATCAATCAAAATGCATCTTCAGAAACGCAAACCTCACATAACAAAAAAATAAAAAAAAACAAAAATAAAAAATAATAAACTTTTTGCATGTGTTTAAGGAAAACAAAAATAAATAAAATTTCTTATATTTTTCACAATTCATATTCCCTATGAACAACAAAAATACTAAATTTGTTAAAATTTCAACAAAAAAACAAAAGAAATATTGAATTTTTAAATGAAATAGAACAATAATTTATCTATTAAAATGCATAAAATTGCCAATTTAGTTGATAAAAGATTAACAAAAAAAAAAAAAAAAAACAAAAACTATTTTGTGCAGTACCTTTAAATATGTAGAAAAGAAATCCTTATTCTTTTTTTCAAACTCAAAATTAAATACATATTAAACTGATAAATAAATAAATAATTGTAAAATTTATAACGAAATAGAATAAAACACATGAAGCAAAAATGACTATGCATAGAACTGAACAAAAAAAGTGGCGTAATTTTATGTTTTATTTTTATTATTTTTTTGATTCTTTGGTGGTTTTATAATATTAAATAAATTACCCACACAAATATAATAATAAGTGAGTAATTTCTTTTATAATTTATTTTTTAAAATCAATTTTTGTTATTAAGTGTATTTTTGTTCTTAAGCGCAAACAAAATACAAAAAAATAAACAAAAAAAACATTATTTCGAGCTTTGTATTTAGCCAATTGTTTGTACATTTTAGGAAATTTAATACTATCAACAAGTCTTATTACTATTTAATACAAAAAAAGAAAACTTTAATTTTAAATTAGCTAACAAGTTGGGAGAGATAAATACATATATTTTTAAAAACAAACACAATTTGTGGTTAAATAGTTTAAATAAAATGGTTCAATGTAACGAAAGTATTTTACGAATCTCTACTTTTATTGTAATTACTGGCGACTTAAATGCGATGACAAAACTATACATTTTAATTTGGCTATTGTCAGTGAATTTAGCATAAAAATCACAAAGGAATACATATAGAGTAATTACAATTTTATAGAACGTAATCCTTGGGCTTGCAGCACGACTCTTGAATTTTATCACCTTTTAATTCGACACATTTTAATTCGCTGAAGTTTTAACAGATTCTACTTAATCAAGAGTGATGTAAAATAGATCGAAACATGTGATTTTCAAAATAAGAATACAGATAGTGTACAAGAAAACGTTATAACTGAGATCTTCGTTTTTGCATACAAAAATTATTCTACTTTTATTTGTTAAAATCAAAAAAAAATTTTCAACTTATAAATTTATTTCTCCCAACAATCGCAGAAAAGGCAATTTTGTAGACAATTTTATAATAAAAAAAGATTGTTTGCATTAAGTACCAAAATATTCTTACTTTTTTTATAATTTTAAAATAGAACTGTTTATTGTTTGATAAATGCATTTTATCATTTTATTTCAGCCATATTAACATAGATATCACTTTTAGAATTCAAACTGCCACTCTGAAAAGAGTTCATCGTCTTTAAATTCTAAGTCAAGACAAAAAGTATGTCCAAAGATCAAAATCATCAATACCATTTTCCAGGAACACACTAAAGAAATAAAATGATAGAATGTATTTAATACAAAAAAAAAACCTTTTTATTTAATCATAAATCTTAACTATTAATTGTAGAAAAATAACAAATAAATGCGCACTGGTGCGCGATCCATTGTTTTACTTAAGTTTTAAAACAAAATAATGTATTTAAATTAAAATGTGTTAAAACCAACATACAAACACTATACAACTACTAAAGTGAACAATGGATATACCCGCCGGCGGGTTAGGTGAAAATTATTTAAACAAAAAAAGATATATTTAACAAAAAAAAAATGCTAAAATAAAATATTTATATAAAAAAAAACTATATTAATGAATAAAACTATTGTATTTAAAATAATATGTATAATCAAATAAAAAAGTATACCAGCTATATTATTATAGAAGAAAATGTGCGTTTGGCAAATAAAGAAAAATGTTTCATCCTTTAAAATTTTATTTCATTCTACTCTTTTCTATTCTGTTAATTATAATTTTAACAAATGGAACTATATATTGACAATGAGATTGGTGAGAAGAATTTGTTTTTATTTTTTGCAATTTTTAGGAAAATAAGATGAGATTATATTAAGCCAGCATTTGTAGACTTTTACATCGTTGATATGTGAAAAAAAAATAAAGAAACAAAAGCAAATAAATACAATACATAACTGGTTGAGATTACAAATAAAAACATTTTGTTTAATTGTAATTATATTTGTGTATTTGGTGGTACTTAATGTCTTAATAAAATATAAAAAAAACTTAGCAATGGCGTATTTACTGATGTTCTATCAGCACTTGGGAGTACACAGATAAGATGAAATTATTTACCTTTCCTGTTTTACAAGTTATGTTCCTGGGGCCCTACTATGTAACTTGCTTCTACTTTCGAATTCATTCGAAAGTTGTTTTCAATGCTTATTTTAAGTGGTAATATGTATGAAAGTGGGATCAAATTTTGCAGCTTTCGACTTTTTGCCACAGAATCTTCAACTTGTGCTGATTTATTTCCGTTTATATGCGTTTGCTAAAGAATTAGCGAGCTGAGATTTTGCGAATTCGAAAATTTTTATTGTAGAATCGAGTTACATAGTTGGGCCCCTGGAGTTTTTGTATGTATTTTTTCTGGAGCTTATAGGTGTGAATATCATGTTACAATTGTCAATATCACAGAATCGATTGTAACTGGAATCGTGTAATGAATCTAAATAAGATATTTGTAATTGAAATAAATATCCTTATAAAGTGTTTATAACATTTCTAGGAACGATTAACTTAATGTTACACTCACACTTCGAACCATCAGAGAAAAGGTGTAATTAAATTACTGAGAAAAAGAGGAAAAGGAATTATAACGAAAAAAAGCTGTTAACACTCTATGGTTCACGACACACTAGAAAATTATTGTTGGTTTAAAAAAAAATCATAAATCAGAATATTTCATCAATTTTTGCCCAGCCTTGGTTTCATAAAAACTTTTGTAATCTATTCATCTTCTTTCAAACCATGTAAATTCACATTATTTTTTTTTTGTCAACAGTCTATTTTGAAATAATCAGCTTAAAATAATGCATAATTATCGCAATATCAAAAGGAGTAAGGAAAACATTTAAATTATTAGAATTCTTAATATTTCGTTTTTAAAAACTAAGATAAATATAAAAAATTTTAAAATATTGCGCATTGAGAATTAAAAAACTAAAAAAAAATCATTTTTTCAGAATAGTGATGTTCGTACAAAAATCGCCATTAGAGAGCGATATCTTCGTTTTTACATAAACTTTCTCATCAATAAATGTCACTCTAGAGTCTAGACTATAGAGTAAAAGTCCGTGATTACAAATAACACAAAAAAAATAATGATCTTCTAACAAATTAAACAAAAACAGTCATAGCATAAAATATCTGAATTTAGCTTTGCCTTAAAAATCGTGTTGTTGGAGTGTTTTCGCAATGTTCGATATAACCAAAAAAAATAACATTATTGCACGATAAAATATATAAGCCTATACCAATTTGAAATTTAACAACAACTCTCCACTTTACTGCAGAATGATGTCAACAGTTCGTGTTTTTTTGTTTGTTACACTAAAATTCGACTTGGTTAAATTTCAACACGCCTAAAGAAGTTTGTTTAATTTCAAGAAAATATTTCAGTCACCAAATTCGTGCACTAGAAGTTTGTCTTAATAGTAGTATGTATATTTGTTTAAATATGCATGATATTTAAATTATAAAAATGTAGACCTAAAAATATTAAGGGGGTGAACACTTTTGCTGCATTGCTGCTTAAATTGTATGAAAGCCAGAAGTAGTTGTAGAATTGACCTTTTTGTTTAGCATAAATGAAACAAGCTTGTTTTCTTTTATGACTTCGATAGTAGACTTAACAGCTGTAATCAAACATCATACAAAAGACAGTAATTTTTATGAATATAGAAAGATGACATCCATTTTTTTACAGTATCAAAGAGCCTTACAGCCCTATTCTGGCAAACCTCACTGATACCTCACAAGTCACAACAACCTCACAAGGAAAGGTGAAATCGATTTTGTGAGGTTTTCGTACCCTCACAACTGTGAGCCTCACAAAAACTATCCAAATGTGATCTCCTTTTGAGAACCTCACAACAACCTCACAAGAAATCAACCTCACAAAGGCTTGTGACTTGAATAGCCCTGTTATTGT
Source organism: Epistrophe grossulariae (assembly GCA_929447395.1). Lineage (NCBI taxonomy): Eukaryota > Metazoa > Arthropoda > Insecta > Diptera > Syrphidae > Epistrophe > Epistrophe grossulariae. Next base: position 131,900,836 of record OV839568.1, on the reverse strand, counting down.
GAGTTTCACCCGAACAAAGTTCCACCTGGAAAATTTGAAATTTCACTTTTCGCCTATTGTGAGTTTTACCCGAAATTTCATTTTCGAAAAACTGACCTAAGACATTGGCCAAAAAAGTAAAAAAACAAAAGTGTACATTTTCAAACTTATTTTGTGATGGTTTTTCCGATTGGAAAACTTGCAAAACTGATGCAGAAGGCTTAAATATCGGTTTAAAAAACAATTTGTATACTCTTGTTCACAAAACAACTGCGTTAGCTGTTTACTTTTGTAGTTTTGCAAAAAGTGGCCAACGTAATTAAGGTTTTATTGTGAACATTCATTTCGGGCGGAATATAATGCTATTGACAACTTTAATTATCACTTATTTTTAGTAGGTGAATAATTTCATTTGAACAAAAATCAAAATAGCTTTTGAAATTCCGGGCGAATAAAAAATTTTAAGATGAAAAAATATTTTTCGGTTGAAACTCACAATAAGGCATAATTTTATCCTTTCTTATGCCTAAAAATTTCACCAAACTCGTTCAAGTGGTTTAGATTTTTTTTTATAAAAGAAAGACTTCCTGTCCATCAACGCTTTGAAATCTGAAAGTTATAACTAATGTTGCAGTAAGGACCAGTTTAATTTGTTATAAGAATAACATGTAAATTTTATATGAATTTCTTGATAGTCAGACAATTTTATAAAAAACGTGAGTGCTCTATCACAGCATAAAATAAATCTACTTTTTAACAAACAAATTTCCATTGTTTCCTCTTATCACTATTTAAAAATCATTATGAATTAAGTATATTCTACCGATATCATTGCACGTGACTTTCATTCCAGTGCATACAATTAAACTTTAACAATCGTCAATATTTTCTAATAAAAAAGTCACTAGCATAGAGTACATACATATGTACATACAATTGCTTCTATTATAATACCTTCCTACACAAAAAAAAAGTATTACGATTTACTAATTTACTTAGAGTGGGATCACTGACTTGGTTCTCAAGCTTTCAAGAGGTTTCACCGTCCACAAACTGATCAGTTATCCAACGGATAGTATCTTGAGAAGTTCCTACGTCCGGTCATGCGGTCGGTATTAACAATTCAATCAATCTCCAATTTCAAATAAAAAAAAACCTCAAAAAACTTTATTCATAATTAATTTAAATCACCAAAGCAACTTCCTCCATAACATTTTCATTTAAATAAAATAACAAAATTTAACAACAAATTCGAAATTAATTAACAAAATAAATACTCGTGAAAAAAAGAATAAAATTCAGAATGCTCGACACATTGATTTATATTCCAACAGTTTTGGCTTACACGTTTATCAGTTTACTTATCGTCATTTTGTGCTTCATTGTTGTTTATGTCAGCCACAAAGTTTATCTTAATATATATGACATTCTGCCGGTTACACCAGCCAACGCAAATAAAGCCATATATAAATCAAAATCTCCCCCCGGTAAGTCTCATTCGACTTGGAATAATTAACCCCACCAATATGACTTGTGGCCAGTTCATGTATAACAATTAATTGGATTCTTCTCTGTTTTGGCTTATTATGTCAACAAAATAATATTACAAAACGGCAATAGTACAGCGGCGTTGAGAATTTACATATGGATCGGACGAAGTCGCTTAGCTGTCTTGGTATTGCAACCGGTGGGTTCACCAGGTACGCACCTATTAAAGTATACTGATAGCATTTCGGCAATACCATGGAATGAAAATAACAAAAACAACAACTATAATTCTGGAAGAAGCATGACAAACTGCAGCGAATGCATTTGTCGTGACATCGATCCCTATGGCGTATACGTGACATAAATGAAATGGAATAGCAGAGCGGTTAAGCAATAAATTACTTTAAACTGAATATTATTCTTGAATAATTAAGTGCAAAAACAAGAATGTAGTTTATTGAGTATAGCAGTTTTTTCTCCAAGCTGGAAACACGTCAGAAGTGATAAACTTTTATCTAAATGAAAAAAACAAAACTTTACAACTAAACATGAAGTACCTTATATTTTTGTTTTTAAATTACATGAAACATTTTTAATTAAAGCTTTGTTATGTGTTTTGTTTTTTCTCTTAATTATTTAGTGGTTCAAATTAATGAATGCGATTGTATAAAATAGAAATAAATTGATTCAAACTCTTACTGGTGATATGCAATGCAAAGAATCATAAAAATATGTAAATATACATAATAATAAAAAAAAGTATAAATTAATATAAATTAACTCAATTTTTTTTTCTTTTCGTTTTATATTGTAATTTATTGATGATATAAAAATTTGGTCAAAGCTTTAAATTTTATTGAAGAAAAAACGATAAGTCTCGTTTTAAAGGCGGAAATTTGATTCCTTATATGATAGCTAATTTGTTTATATTAAAAGGGTCGTTGAGTGTCAAGGCGAAATGAATATTTTGTGTACTGGTTTGGGTACGTTTGGTGCGATTTTCGTTAGCTTGCAGGTTTGACACTTTATATTTTAAATGAAATGTTTTGTGTAATTTTACAGTCCTATTCTGCTAAACGATTCGAACGCTTTCACTGCTTTAAATAATTTTTTAAAATCTTTTGTCTTTGCAGTCCGAATATTAGCGATATTTTTTTCAAAATTCTCAAGAAAATCTAGTTTTTTTTTTAAGAAATTTGGAACAATCGTTTCTCCTGACGGATAGCAGAATACAAACTTTCACGCGAACGTTTAGCAGAATAAGGCTGATAGTTAAAAAAAAACCTATCATTTTCACTAAATTACTCCTATTTACTGGTGTCTTTGCAGTTACATATCTCTAATAAAAGACAAAAAACAATAGAAAATGGCAGTTTAATGGCCTTATCTTAAGATAAGGACAAAAATCATTGACAAAATATGTATAAGGATTCAATTTGACAATGTTTGTGTTATTTTTTGAATTTTGTATCTTAAAACATAAAAATTATAGCTGCACATATTAAGTGTTTCTCTTCAAGCCTTCAAATTGGTTTTGTTTTATCACATCAATATTTAACGAGTCGTAGGTATGTTTTTAAAAATCAAATCTCAGAATTCCTCCATATAAAACTAGTTATTCCTCAGGAATCGATGATGTCTTCTCTTTTATTTTCGTATAAACGGTATTGTTATAGGTATGTATAATATATATTATAATCTAGAAAACCAGCCCTCAAAGTCTAATAGAAAACAGTGAATTTACAAGGCGGTTGACTGATCAGCAAGTAATTGTTTGACCTTCAACAAGTTCTGAGATGAATGAATCAACAGAATGGAGCTAGTGTAGTTTTGCAGCTAGATGCAAATAGGTTAAAACCTTTGTGGTAATTTAAAGTGGTGTTCGTTGAAACATAAAAATAATTCTTGAAGTTCCAACATATAGGTACCTATAATATACCTATACAGAACATAAGACCCGTTTGCTGATACGAAACGTAAATATTATTTAAGTTCTACTTAAACGCTTATGTGTGCTTCTTTTTCTTCTGTGTAAACTGTTACATATAAGTGTTTATATTCTACTTTAGTATTTTAGTTTCGTTTCAACAAATGGGCCTAAATATTCCAATAAAATTTTAAACAAATAAATTAAAGATACATTTATTTATCTTGTTTTTTACGAATAACTGAAGATGAATCTCGAAGGGACGGCGGTGGTGTGAATGGGAAAAGATACAATGGAATTTGTTTTCGGGCAAAATAAATTGTGGAGGTTCAAGATAGCAGATATTTGGAAATAATATTTTTCTAACCAAAAGTTATTTGAAATTTTATCGGCTTTTGTTATTTTATTCATATCGCACTTTTAGATAACGACATGTAAATTGAGAATAAAAAAACAATCGCTCTATTAAATATCATTTACGACATACATAAATGATAGTTTATCACAAAAAAACAATAATGAAAATGTCTCTGGAATTAAAAAAAAATCATTTTAATTTAAAGATGTTATTTTAAGCGCGTTGTTTCACTAATGGGCATCAGTGAATTAAAAGAAAACTTAATAAATTTGTTTAATGACACCAAATTAGCTTAAGAGCGGGTTTAGTGGGAAATAATCAGCCCTATTACCAATTCTATCGTAATCGGAAAATTGTTATGAATCCCGAAAAAAACTATCACAGATTCCATCGTAGTGGAAAATATCATACAAATAGTCATTACGAACGGATTCGGAGATAGTTTTTTTCGGGATTCGGAAAAATTTCCGATTACGGTGGAATTCATGACAGGGCTGACTAATAAATACCCACATACAAGGCTTTTTTTCCAATTTTATAAATTAACCCAGTTATTTATTTTTTAAATTAGTGACTGACAACCTTATCATATTATATTCCTATACTATCTACATTCTACATTTCTACTACAAAAATAAAGGTATGGGGTGACTCGAGCTTATCGTAGTTATGACGAAGCAAAACACAATTATTAATAATTTCTAATAATAATAATAATTTCGCTTTAAAATTTAAACCAATATATTTCATAATTGCATCATGTTGCCGTTATTAAAATTAAACATTTTTTTTGATAATTGTTTGTAGGTAGTATGTAAATATTTAGTATGTATCCTATATATGTACATAAATAGGTAAAACAAAAATAATTACTTCGACATTATTTGAAGCTTCGAGCAATTTTTCTCTTTCGCATCATTTAATATGGCGCAATTGATAAAAGAAACGATAAGTTAGAGGAAATCCGACAGCTCAACGATTAAAAAAAACATTTGCGATTTTCATGTTGATACAAAAAAAAAATTGTGTTCATGATAAAAAAAAATCCATTTTTTTGTTGATAAAATAATCTAATTTTTGGAAGGTAATTGAAACAGGTATTTGCGAAAGCTTATTTAAAGGTTTTGGAAACATGCCGGTATAGGTACTTAATATAGATATAGAATAAATAATCATTATCGTACAGCTACATACATTATACCATAGAATCGCTGTAGATATTATAATTTATTGAAGGTTATGATACTACTTTTAAAATGATTAACACAGTGAGAGCTTTACGAACAAAGGATACGATTTAAAATAGAAAGGTGATTAGGTACACCTAGTATGTACACATGTACCTACATATGTATAATATTTAATGTAAATAGGTTAAGTTTCTACACTTCACTTTCCATCGATATGAAATTCATTTTGATGGAAAGTGAAATTCTTTGTTTTACGAAAGTTATTATTTATTATCTTTCATGGATGTCGATTTTCAGTTAGTATAAAAAAAACTATAACAAAAAAATTGAATTTTTTCATCGAAATCATTCCTTGCATTCAACAGATCATCCGCTTTGCTATCAACCTATCCCAAAATTTTCAGAAAGGTTAGGATTATGTGGTTGTCAGCAGAAACGTTAGACAGACTTAGACCAGGGTGTTGGCCCATTGTGATACCACAGGAGGAAGCTAGGAAGCTTTCTGAATACTCGTTGAGACTACTATAATGCCAACGTCTTTGAGATATAGAGCAAGATATGTACAGACAAGGTGAGAAATGGATTCTTCCTCTCAAGGGGTGTTTCCCTACGTCCATACAACTTCTGCAGAAGTCGTTAGAAAATACTCCAAACCTCTTTGCATGCTTTCCTATTAGACTGTGTCCAGTAATGACACCTATGACGGCAGCTAATGTGCAGTATACTTAGAGATATTAAGTTGCTAGAGCGCTTCAGATCCAGCATAGGCCAGATGACAGATTGTCGAAAATTAAGTGCAGTTTTTGAATTTGTAGAGACAGAATCCAGAGATTTAATGGCCGCTTGGTGATCTGAATGAGTTCAGAATGATGGAGTGGCCAATTTCGTTGTTGGACCATTGTGAGGAGGCTATAAGACGTATAGCTGTGCTTGTCGCAGTTTGTTTGCAGAATATATCGAGGTGTGAGATGGAACAGAATGTCCAATGCAGCGGCAGGAGTCGTGTGGAGAACTCCACCCATGCATCGGTAGGCTGAATATTGGACCTTGCTTAGTTTGCCAACATTTGTTGTTTTATCTAAGGCGATCCACGATACTGACACACCGTATTTTAGAATCGGTCTGACTACCAAAGTGTATAGCCAACTCTTTCGTATACATTAGGTTTCCAACTTATCTTCTTGTCAACAATAAGACCCAAATATTTTGCTTCATCTGAGAAAGTCAAAGGTACACCTTTGTTAGTAGGAGGGTCTTTATGGGGAATTTTGTATTTCCTAGAAAAGAGGACACGATCTGTTGTGTGAGGGTTAACACCCAGTCCACAGCGATCTGTCCAGTTTCTTAACTTATTTAGCGCATTTTGTAAAAGTTCACTCAATGGGTGTTTTCCTATACGGCAATAGCAACGTCATCCGCATATCACCCAGTAACTCTCCTCCTCAAGGGATATCAGTAGTTCATTAACGACCAAATTTCAGAGAAGGGGAGAAAGAACACCACCTACTGACAGATCTTCTAGTTGAAAAGCCTCCCAGTTTTGAATTGATAATCCTGCTAGTCAGCATTTTATTAATCAATTTACCAAGCGAACCATATACTTTCAGAAATGACAGCGCAGATGCGATTGCAGATGTGTCGACGTTGTTGCAGAAGGCGCCTTCTATATCTATGACGGAGAGCGTTTTCGATGGTTCGAACTAGTGTGTACAGAGCCGTATCTACCGATTTCCCTTTGCAGTAAACATGTTGAGCCGAAATCAAAAGTCTTGTGTCAATGCTTGTTCTTAAATGGATATCAATCAGTCGTTCCAAGGTTTTGAGAAGGAATGATGATAGGCTAATAGATCTGTGATCTTTCGGTTTTACATGGGAACTTTTGCCAGCTTTAGGGATAAAAACAAATCTTACTTCTCTCCATGACAAGGGAATGTGAGTCATTTCCAAACAACCAATGAAAAGTACCTCCATAATTGGCAGAATAATGTCAGAAGTCATCTGAAGTTCGGCTGGTATTATGCCGTCTGGCCCAGCTGACTTGTATGGTGCAAAGCTATTGATGGCCCATTTTAGCTTGTCCCTTGTAATCAGACCGTATGGATAAGTTAATTTTTTTTTTAACCTAACAATCTGTGGGACGCAAAGTGGGGTCCAGGTGTGATAAAAAACAATAAATTAAAACATTTTCACGACTAATTCCCCTGATTATTTAAATATATTACAACAGAAAAGAAAAAAAATTGGTTCTTTCAAATTCTGAGTCCTTAAAGTTATGTAACATTTAAAATTCCCTCAACTTACCTTACAATACTACAATAGATCTACACAGGAAAGTCAAGTCATTTCAGACTTCAACACCCTCAAAACATTTCCTACATAATATAAATAATTTTTCTGCACCAAACTTCTAACGGCATCTGAAAGTGCTATTTTTCTCCATCAAAATTCATTTTAACTCTTTCCAATGCTTTTTTTTATCTTCGAAAATTTGTATTCTTAATGGGTTGTTGGTAATTATTGTTGTTGTAAAAATATCAGCTGCGTTGGTATCAGTATCGCATCAAAGCAAATATTTGGTGAATGTACACTTAATTTTAAGTGTATTGTAGTGTAGCTTTATGACGTCAGCTTTAATCTTAACAAAAAATTTTGGGCAGTTCAAGTTTCTCATACATATGTATTTCAAGCTTCCACAATCACCTTGACCGACCCAGAAGCAGAAACTTAAATACGATTTCTCGGTAAGAAATCAGTAGAACTTTATCTTTCCTATATAAATTTGATTTCCAAATCTATAAAATGTTTTAGTTACATTTTGTTTTGGAAAACTACAATTTGTATACTTGAATACTTAAGAATTTGACTAAATTGCAATTTGGATTTGAATAAATTGTAATTTGTTGTCTTATAAAATTTTATAAACAAGTAAAGTTCTGTGAACTCTTAAAGCTTGATAGAACCAGCTATTTATCTGTCTAAAATTAAATCATACCTAAATCGAACCCACGATTATATAGACAAAGATTGTTCTGCTACGTTCAATGCCATAATCTGGTCAAACTTCTTCAGTGTAAGATATTTATGCTAATTTTGCCTAAAGCTGCTACAAAATTGTATGTCACCACCGCCGCTGCCGTCCAACTTCAATCCGAAAACGAAACGAATTTCAATTATTTTCTGCATAAATTAACATAGTTTTTTGTTTTGTTTTTATTTTAAGAATTCTTATGATTTAATTACAAAAAAAAAAATAATAAACAAGGAATTTTGCAGTGAAATTATGTCGGTGCATTTGTGTGTGCCAGTTGATTTTATATGAATGTTTATTTTTCTGTTAGCTTTGCATCTTTTATTTTTTGTCTCGAGATTTATTTTATATCGGTTTTCTTCGATTCACGGTTTGAAACAAATAATAATACTAAATGAAACAATATACATACATAAAATATTACAATTTTTTTGCCGATTAAACTGGCAAAACATTGTTTTACTTTTTTCTTTATGTTTTTGTATAGCACTCTTGCAACGAGATATATTATAATAGTGTACATTCCTTCATTGTTCTTTTAAAAATATAACGCAGATTTAGAGATGATAATGGATGAACTAGTTTTTAAAATAATATTCTGCAGTCATGACAAAGAGTTGAAACATCATTCTGCGGGATCTCTGTGAGATAAGACAAACATTTAAATAAGTTTTAAAAATTCAAAACAAACAAGATTCGTTGTTGAGATTAAGATAGTACTTCAAGACAAGACTAAAGAATCTAATGTAGAAAAAAAACTCACCCGGAGTACGTTTTTGAATGCTGCCCAGATGCAATTTCTTCTTCTTGATTGCCAATTGCTTTCTTCACATACTAAAAACGAAGAAACAAAATATTCATTTAGTACATTTTAAAGAATGTCTCATGTCTTCTTTACCAATGGATTTAATACAATCTCTTCTTCCATTTTATTTATTTGTTTAATAATTTCCATTACTCCAGACATATCTTCTTGTACTTTAAGGAACATTTCTGGTGTATTGTATTTCTCTGGGTCATCTTTAAACACGACCATACCGTCTTTTTGATTGATTGTAGCATATATTTCTCCAGCCTTTATCTGAAAGGCATCATTTTGTTTATGAATTATTTTTTTAAATATAAATATGTATACTGAAGTTTGTTTTACCATATGTAAAATATATTTCTCTGCTTCGGCTGCAGTGGTCAGTTGGACTCTACTGGCTACATCCGGTAGTGATAGAGTTAAAAACGTTTTGGTAAGTCGTTGGATGTTTTTCTTATACAATGAGGATTGGACCTAAACAACAAAATTAACTAGAATGCTCAAGTAAAAAATAGAAAGAAACAAAAATTATTTACCTGTTTAACTAAACCCATATTAACGTCTCTTATAAAAGCATCACTATATTTTAAGACTACAGTTCGCAAATCATCACTGGATGAAGAAACATACGCCGTTGCTAAATCGTGATAGGCTTGACTAAGAGGTTTCATAAATCTCGATACAACTTGTGAAGAATATTTGGGGATCGTGAGAATCTAAAAAAAAATTATAAAATAACAATAAAATTAAATTTATTTTTAAATTATACCTTTCCGCGCAATATTAATGAAACTAAAATAAACTTCTTATAAGCCTCAAGCATAATGTGGGACATTGCCATGGCAGGTGTTGAAACAGCGACTTCAAAGAAGTACAAGGCTCGTTCGTAGTTTTTGACAGCCGTATATATCATACCGCCATAATAATAGTAGAGGAGGAAGTATTTCACATCAAGATTTGATTCCTGTATAGATGCAAACAACTAAAATTCATGTTGTTTTTTTTAACATAAATAAAGCCATCATAAAAGGCGAAGATTAAAAATCTTACCGATCCCCGATTCGCTGAGCCATCGGTGGCAATTGATGTGATATCGATGTCTAAGAATTTTAAAGCAGTTTTAAAGCACTTCGCTTGTAAACTAAGTAAACATAAGTCCGCATGTACAGCAGTTAATTGCGAATCAAAGAGACGTATTTTATCTACAGCATGAGCTAAAATCTTAATACCGTTAATACACGATGGCTGACGTAATATGAAGGTTGTGAAAAAGTGGCAGAGTTCATAATCTATGTTAAAGCAGAGTGAAATATTAACATATTGATTTTATTTTTTTAATTTTTGTTAAATAAATTCTTACATGAATGGCTGGCAAAACGAACTTGCTCTCCATTGCAAAGCGTTATAAAATCCTTAAAGAGTTTAATTAATTGAGCAGCATCCGTTGTTGAATTTTGTGCAGTCTGAAAAATAAAGTCAATGTTAATATGTTTTCACAGTGATTTACACAATATGTAATTTTTATTTCATCGTTGCCCAAACAAACTCCAAAAATCCTGGCTGTTTATAAGAATTTTTGTATTTTAGCTCAGTTTAACTCTTTTCTTTTTATAAACAGCCATACTCTTACTGGTTTTAGAGCCGATATTGTTTTGACGACACATTTACTTATAAACTTCCATATATTCACATTTTCATTATACTACCGCTGCAAAAATTTTCAAAAATACAATAATGTTAAAAGTCCGAAATATCCATATTCTATTCCGGACTTACGTTAAGTGCTGCAAATATGATGATACTGTAATAATGGAGTGCAGCTTGTGTGTGAGCAGCACACTGTAGTACGACTACTCTGAATTCAACGCCTAGCATTTACCAGTTCATGCATGCGGAAAGGAAAATAGATATTGCAGACTTTTTCAATATATATGCTTGCAAATCCTTAATTTTACTGGTAAAATATAAATATTAGAACAAATCGGAGATTTGCCATCATATTATTCACTCGACCAATCCTGTTTAAAACTTACATCCGGATGTAAATTCAATGTAAATACATCCAGATTTAAGTTTTAATCGAGTGAATAATATGGCGTTTAAGTTACGTCTTTTTCTAAAATGAACTAAAAAATTCAAGACAAACATAAGCCCTTATGTGTCAATTGTGTTTAAGTTGAACTTAAATCTTTAAGTAGGTGTTCCACAGTGTACCCCAAAATATAAACCTCTCACAATCCAGAACTACCTACTAATAGAATTATTTGCGCAAACAGCCGTGATGGTATAATCCATTCGAAATTTTTCAACTTTGCGCAGCGGTATTTTTTTGTGCTTCTAAATTTGAAACATTGACTAAGAACTATATAGCGTCTAGTAATTTAGTTGCCTAGATTTGCCACCGTCCAAAAGCAGTGTTTTATAGATGAGTCGCGGGTGAAACATTTCATCGTATCAACCAATCCCAAAAGTTATTTGGTTTCAATCAAATATACCTACTCAACGATGGTTCATTCTACTGCAATAAATTACACCGCGTATAATCACGAGATGTTAGAATACAAACCAAGCCTTAACGAGATTTATCAAGGGTGTCGACAAAGAAGAAGAAATTTTAGATTTCTAAAACCAAGACTATGCGGTTTTTAAGGCGCCACGTTAACATTGCACTATTAAAAATAATATATTTTCACTAAACAAATTAATTTAAACATAGGGCGACACATTACACAAAGATGTAATCATTAGTCATCTAATCACCACCTTAATTAAAATATTTATTTGATATTTTCAATTCTTTGTTCGCTTATCTCTTCACAAACATTATTCGCCGGTTTTTCTAGCTCTCACTTGAAAATATAATAAATATAAAATCATTATTAATTTTAAAGAGAATCGAACTTACCAAAGCATTTGAGAACTTAGCCAGCAGAACATACATCACTCCCAACGAATGCTGTTGTATGTCCAGTGTTTCCAGGACATTGTCTAAAATATTCGAATTCTTTGTTAGCAATTCAATCGAATCATTCAATTGCTCCACTAAAACATCAAAGTTTCCTATACAAGAAAAAAATGATAAAATATCAAAGCATCATTTAGCAAGATATATGTAAATTAAATGTAAATTTGAAGAATTAGAATTCGCAAATTTGCAAATTTATCTATTTAATGTCCTGTATGGAATTTATTATCCTTACCCGATGCACTCAAGGTACGAACAACATTTACGTAATTTTCCAACGCAGATGCCATAATTTCTACACTAGCAATTGATTGCAACTAAATTAGCATACTTTGGAGATGCTGCTGAAATAAATTTGATCCAGAATTTTTGGATAGTTTTTGAAAAAATTGAAAATTTTCCGCAAAATTCTCCCAACTGGTGGTGTGCAACAAAAAAAAGAGACTTTTGCAAATCGGCCGTCAAATTCAATATACACAACCACATTGACAATTTTAGCTATGCATGGGATACAAATGTCAAAAATGGAAGTTTGTTGACGGTTAGTTCGTGTGAAGTTGGTAATGGTTTAGAATGTTGATGGAAGAGTCTAGGGAAAAGAGGAATTTTTTGTTTGATGAGGTATTACACGGTGCCTCAAAATTCTTGATTACGAGTTCTACATAATGCCAGTTTGTTCACAGTTATTATCTTTAATCAATGATTACTGCAACTGATAAATCATAAAATGTGCAAGTTAACCGTTATTTTAAGTTATTAATCATGGAAATCGCGAATCAACCAAAATCATCTGATTAGCAATTTCAAAGAACTCAAATTATGAATTCCTTTATACAAATTTTGGTCACCATGTACATTCTATGATTTACTAGTTGCAATAATCCTTGATTAAAGATGATCAGCTGTGAACAATATGCGCGGACTCTCATATAATCCCATTGTACTCAAAATCTTAACCAAACAGTTTCGAAACTAAAAGTTGCATGTGTGCGAATTTTTGTAACATTCCCTTTCACGTCTTCTTGTAGTGTGTGTTCAACCAACTTCAAAAGGTATACAGATGCCCAACATCAAATTCACAACACAACAAATAATTAATAAGTAATTTTTTTTCACATGGCAAATTATTTCCTTTCGCAGCTTAGCTCAACCTATGAAAATGAAACCAAAAGAAAACTAAACAAATTTCTTTCACCACAAACTCTTTTTTTAAGGCAAAACCGCACTCGGCGGAAATCACTTCAACGACGCCGTGCGCACTTTCGTACGAAACGGAATGGAACTTCATGAAGCGACAAAGTTGGTCAGATTATCAACTTTGTCGCATAGTGCCGCACCGTGAAGTGCAGTTATTACTGCATATACTGCAGTGCGGTATAGCCCATACAATTATTTCCTACAGATAAGTCGTGAAGTTCAGTTCCGCTGAATTGCAGTTCCACCAAATGCGTTCTTACCTCTATCAACACCATTGACCACAACTTTCGACAAAAAGTTTGTCGCAATTCGTATCGCTTCCCACACTGCTTCTTTCAAAAAGCATAAGAAAAAAAATATTTGGTAAACTTTGTGAAATTTGTAAGTTACCAAACTGGAATTTATTCAAAAACTAAAAATTTGATCACTCTGTTCTTGAATGCCACTAGAATTAAAAGCTTAAATTGTTTGAACTCTTTCATTTAACTTTGTACTGAATGTGTTCAAATATTTTTGACAGCTGATATCAGTCTTCGCCGGGTTTTATTCCGAAATTTGTTTGTTTGTGAATGTTGCAAAATGTATCTTTTTCGTGTGAGTCCTTAATTATTTGTTTAAAATGCATGTTTCAAATAAGGAAGAAAACACTAATTTATAATAAAACATAATGGCAACTGATAATAGTTCTTTTAGAAAAGAAAACATCGATGTAAGTATTTTCGCAATTCTCCCATAATAACATTTTTGACATTTAGTAGTGACAACCACCATTAGGTTTTTGTACGCAATTAACTCAATTCGCCACAGAATTCGGAATGTACAATTTTCGATATAAATTTAATTCAACAACCAAAATCGTCTTGTTTTTATAGGAATTATTTGATGAAATTATAGCATTTTCACCGGAAACCGTTGAAAATCATGACAAAGTGAAGCAAATCACAGCTTATCAATGTTCAAAATGTGATTTTATTGATTCCAATCAAGAGATTGTTCTGCAACATCAAAAATTGCATGACAAACCGCCAGAAGAATACACAGAAGTTGTTGTTTATGTTTGCAGTATCTGTTATGGTCAATATAATTCAATTGAAGATCTTCGGGGGCATATGATTGAATTCCACAAATGCAAACCTATCCAAGTGGAAAACAAAAAGTCCAAACAAACACCAAATACTGAACCTGAACTAGATGATACAGAAACAAAGCTTGTCCCAGTTGAGGTCAAAGAGGAGAAAGCAGAAAACCCACTTGCACTGCTTCCAGTGCCATTAAAGGATTTTAAACTGATTATCAGGAGAAATCTTGTTCTCAAGTATGTTTGTCACACCAATCATTATTTCTCTTTATGTAAGTGAGTTTATTTTAGATGCACGTTTAAGAGTTGTTTCTATAAGTTAGAAAATGAGGAAAAGCTTCAATTGCACCTCAAGTGTCATAAAGAGGGAAGTACTACGGAGTTTAAATGTTCCGAGTGTAGCGTCGATGTAGAGAACTGGAGAAGATGCTCGATTCATCTATTAAAAGCACATAGAATCTCTGTTGGTTTACTTCAGTGTCCTCTCTGCTCATATTTATCCTCAACATCAGGTAAAGACTATAAAATATTTGAAAAAAATAATATTTAACAGTTTTTCTCTTTCAAGCCCGTGTTTGGCGCCACATGCTTACGCATCGCAATTGGAAGTCCAAAGTTTTGAAGTCCATGAAAACCAAAAAGCAAGAAGAGAAGCCACCTCCCAGGACGAAATATTACGCCGAAAAGACATGTGAGATTTGCAATCGCAAATTCGTAAGTAGCAAAACGCTCTCGAAACACGTCAAAAGCGTCCACAACAAGATCAAGCCATTTATCTGCAATGTTTGTGGTCTGAAGACGACAAGGAAATCAGTTCTTGATGTAAGAATATTTTTATATTTTCATAATAAACATTCTAGTGAAACTTTTATCTTTTCTAGATCCACATGCGTCAGCACACAGGAGAAAAACCCTTAGCTTGTAAGGTTTGCAAGTTTCGAACTCGAGATCCAAGCACACTGCGGAGTCACGAAATGCGTCATGGAAAAGTAAAAAAAATTATTATTAAAATATCCCTTTGAAAAATATCATCATTCTGAACTTTCTAGAATCCAAAGCAACAGTGTTCGTCTTGCAACAAGTCCTTCATTCAAGCTGCTGCCTTAAAGCGTCACATTCGTTCAAACCACCCAGAGGAATTCAAGAAAATAGCATGCGAGCTGTGCAATTATGTGACAATTAGTGCCGAAAAGCTGGAAGTACACATGGGGGACCATCGCAACGGACTAATTATGAATAATGAAGGTGAGTTGAGAATTAAATTTTTTTTTTCTTTCAATTTGTTAAAACTCTTCCAATCTTTCCTGATAGACTCATTAGATGCGTCACGGGGAGATTCATTTAAAAATCCCGGAAACTTTAATGTGCATGGCAAACACATTGGCAACACAGAGGTAATTACAAATTTATTAAATCCGGAAATTTAATGAAGGTTTTAATTTTTTGTTACTTTTTAGATTTCTTCGGATTGTTTCTTACCACTAGAGAGTGTTGATTCAATGCCACATGTCCCTGCAGTAGATACGGGTGGTGTCACCATTCCCGCACCATCGAATTCGGAGGACACACAATTTCCAACATTTTTAAATAACTAATTTGTGCATGTGTAAATGTTTGTATTGTGCATGTTTTTTTTGTTATTCAGACTTTAGATGTATTTGTATTATGTTAATATAGGTAACAAGTAAAGATTTAAAGGAAATGACACCTTCAAAGCATTTTTCCTTACATGAATTGTTGGTTACGCCAAAGAAACTGGACAAATACTGCAAATGATCTGAACTTCTATGAAAAAGTTAACCATGAGATGCATAATATTATGTGGATGTAAAGAAAAGAGAAGACGCATATTGTATGAATATTTTAATTGAATTCTCAAGAGGAATCCGAAGTTTGGTAAATTGTTCACCATCTTCAAAACAATGCGAAAGGAAAAAAAGAAATTTACTTAGTGGGAGGGTAGATTTTCCATCACAGAATTGCTCCATCAGTTCCGGGGCCTTATTCCGTAAAACAGTAGCAATAGCTGTCCCTATCTTTCCCTTTTGACGTGATAGGGATGGGTATTGCCAAAACGATATCTTTCGATCGTTGTCGTTTTTCGGAATGAGGCCCCAGGATTTTTGGGATACATGTGTATATCGACTTAAAAATGAAATACTATCTTTTTTTCACTTAATTAGGTTAATTAAGGTTATGTTTTTTCGTTAATTGAATTTTTTTAATAAAACTTGTAACAGCATCTGAAAAGAACTAATTTTATTCTCTAAAAATTCACTTCAAATCTTTCTCTATCTATTATGTAATCTCCGATTTCCTTATTGCGAAATTTTTTTTTATCGATAAACGACCTTTGTCGAAAGTCGATAATCAAAAGTTTAAGAAATATTTAGTGTCTTTACTCAGCCCAGTCATGAATTCCATCGTAATATGAAAATTTGTTTAAGATTTTCCAATACGATGGAATCTGTGATAGTTTTTTTCAGGATTCGTAACAAATTTGATATTACCATGGAATTCGTGATTGGACTGATTGGCATAAGTACAGCATAAAGCTAACCCAACAAGGAACTTGAACACAAATTTAAATGCGCCTAACTTTTACGAGAGACTTGTATCGAATCGAACTTTGATCGGCACCCGCAATAAGGCCTTGAGAAACATTTCTTTTGATTGAAATATCTCGAAAACCAGTTCAATATTTTTCTGAGGGACTGACAGGGATCTAGAAAAAAAAAAAACAAGAAAAACAACCTTTTATAATTTTTAAATTATTTTCATTTTATTGATATGGTTTCTTTTATTTAACTCTCATTTAAGACTTTTAATTGTTTTATTTTCTGTTGTATTTTTTAATTCGAACATTTTTTTTGTTGGTTTGTTTAATTCTGTTTTGTTTAATGTTGATTTCATTTTCCTTTGAAATTTAAAGATACAATGTTTTTATCTAGTTTCATTTTTTTATTCCTTACATCAACTTTTATAAATAAAAAAAGGTTTATTTTTTTAGTAACAATAATCACTTCTCTCTCATACACCGCATCATGAACTGCTATTTATTCTATAAAATACTCTAGTCGTTGGAAGAATTAAGATCTCATCATTCCAATTTTTTGTCGTGTTTTTTTTTTCCATTTCACTATTTAACATGTCGTCTATTATTTCCTATATGAGTTCCTTATTTATTAACTATTAAATTATTTTGTTTTCTTTCTAAATTAATTAATTAAAATTTAACTTTACTATTTACAATGTATGTAAGATATACTAATTTGATTTGCATTTAATAGTTAATTTTTTTAAAAATTTAATCTGACACTCATTCCATTTCAAAAATAAATAAATTCATTAAATTTTATGTTTAATTATTCCTTCTTCCATTTTTATATAAACTATTCTCAGTTATTTTGCTTCTTTTTTTAATATTTAAATTATTATTTTTTTACTTATTTTTTTTTGTTTCGGTTAAGGTGTTTTTATTGTCTGTTTGTTTTCTTAAGCTTTTTCCTTTCAATTTATTTTGTTATATTTAAATTAAAAAGAAAAACTATAACTTAATAGTTGATGTAGTTTGTTTTCTTTTTTTTTAAGTTTTATGCTGAAAAAAAGATGCGTGGAAAAAAAATCTCACTCATTTTTCGTGTTGTTTTTGTTGTGAAATATGAATGAAAGTTTAGGTATGTTTATTTTTTAAATAGCATTAAGGAAGAAATTAATTAAAGTTTTTAAATAAAATTTTCTAGTAGTAAAATATTTATATATTTTTTTGTTTTTAATTTGTTTTTTTTTTTTTTTTCTTTTTGATTATAATCAAAGGCAGTGTAAAGTTGGGAAGTGTAATAAATCGTATAGCACTTCGATGATGAAAATTAAATTTCCATTTTTTAAATATGATCTTGTTTTTGTTGCTTAAAAATCTTTTTCTAATTAAATTTAAATGCGAACTCTTTGTTTTTTTTTATTTTTCATTTGATTTTTTTTAATGTATAAACACAGATTTACATACATGCATACATATAGTGGCAGTTTTGGATGTTAAACATATAATTTCATTTATCGATTCGATTAATTTTGAGTGGGTTTTTTTGTTTGGCAAATTAGTTACTTTTTTTCCTATTAAAATGATTTGAAATAATATTATTTATATAGAATTTAATGAAGTTATGCAATTTTTTTTAATGATTCCAACCATCTTGCCTGTTGTCAGTTATACAAAAAAAAATTACAAAAACAGGAAAAGAAAAAAAGATTCATTTTAATTTCAAATAGTTTACAACTCAAAAATAAAATTAAACATCTACATTATATTTAAAATTCAAAATTTTTGTTACGATTAATTATTTTTTTTTTTATTAATTTTAATTATTCTACAAAATTTAATTTCATTATCAATCTATTTCTTAAATTTAGAAAAAGGTCAATAAACAGCTATTAGTTTATTAATTTGTATAGAAATTAATAGAAATTAAAATTTTCTAGGCTTAGTTTTTTTTTAAATTTAAACAGTATTACTAAAACGTAGTACAAAATTTCAGTTGGTTGACGCAGAGAATTTTATAATTTTATATAGAGTTGACTCTTTGCTTAAATATTTTGTGCGTCATTTCGGTTGACTTTCGTGTTTTTTTTTGTTGTTTTTGTTTTTAAAATTTTACCTAAGGACTTAAAAATACGAATCCTGGCACATTATATTTTTTTTAATAATAATTAACCTATTTTTATTTTTAAATTTTTGTTTCTTTAAGAGTCAAATTGGAATTTAAGTTATTTCTCTCTCTTTTTCCATCTCTTTCGTGTAGGTACCAAACCGTTGGTCTTTAATTGCAGTTTTAATATATTTTTTTTTGGGTTTTAATTTTTTTTAACAATTTTTAACCAGAAAATACACATCTTTTTTGTTTTTTTTTTTTAATTTTAAATTTTTGTTCGTAAAAAATTATTTTAATTATAGGTAGATACTTAAAAAAGAAAACTAAAAAAAATAATAAACAAAAAAATATATTTAAATACAATTTTTCAATGGACATACCATTGATAGTTGTTTTAGTCAGTATAGTTGATAGTTAATGGTATATAATTAGTAGTTTTAGTAGTGTGGTTGTTGTTGTTGGTTTTTGTTTACATAAAGTCTCTAGTTCCGGGGCACAATTCTGTACGATATTGATTGAATGTGGTCAGACAGTGGTAACACGATCTATTTCCACATATCGTACAGAATTGTCGCTTTGTCAGCAAATTACATCTTTTTCATCGAATACAGCTGTATCCATTGAACTGAGAGATTTCAGTCGTGTTTGTAAAACTGAAGACCCCCGGAGTTTTCGTTTGATTTTTCTGAAAAAGAAAATATGAAATAATTATTAAAATACATACTCGTATACCTATCTATAAATCGTGTTTTATAGTGAGATTCTGATAGCCGCCGATATAGATGGCTCTAATTCTACCGGGCTCTATTTCCTATGCTTCAATAAAATACACTATTAAAATACCGTTAGAACTAGACCTTGTTTCTAAAATTAAAAAAAGAAGTTGTTTCGACAAAATTATGAAGCCTTTAAAGACGTCTGGCCCATGTGAGTGAGCTGTAATAAGACTACAATGTTTGGGTCTAAAGTTCACGAGGTGTTTTGGCCCACCAACATGGTTGATTAATTATATATAGCTTCACAATTGAATTATGAACTTATGTCCTTGGGACTTCTGATCCAGGAGAACATTCCAACGTTTCCAAATTAGATAAAAAACACATTGAATTGCTCGAAACCAATATTAGCCATATGAACAAGAATAGATAGGTATTGTTATGTTCTTTCATGTCTCAATGCCCAACTTTATTTCGATTTAACAAGAGTATTCTTTGGATATAATATACTCCCTAAAAAAAACATTAAAGGACGAATTCCAAGTTTAATCATAGTTTGTACAGTGAAGCTAACCTAAACCGACAAAACCTAATTGTCTATAAAAACAAGAAAAAAAGAAAAGTCAACCGTAATATCGTCACAAATAGTTTTAACCCAAATTTACCCTTTTAAACTTTTGAACAGCTAGATGGGGTAATGGGGTATATATATACTCACTTGTATGCGAACGCAACGAACCCACAGCAAAACAGCACCATTAGGATACACAATGTGGCTAAAATTTCAGCTGGCAGTTTCATGATGGCGGAACACTGCAGGAACGACTCATCGTCACCGGATGGACAGTGCACAATACCATCACACCACACGCTGGCATTAACGCATGCCCCCAATTCGGAGCACTTGAATGTACAGTCTTCTGCAAAATGAAAACAACAACAACACCCACATAGTAGTAGTATAAAAGTTTAGGAAAGAATTCTCATCATTAGGTTTATGTATGTTCCTTTGGTCCTCTGTTCAATCAAAAACTCATAAAACAAACACACACACACACACACACACACAGCCATACATACCTACTAAGCCCAAGGCTGGTCTAGGAACCAATTCCATCCAATTGAATGTGAAATCACCATTATCCGGTCTGAGGAACTCAACACTGATAGCCTTCGATCGGTTGGCTATTGCATAATTCGGTCTCTCATTCCAGCCGGCACTGAAAATTTCCACAAATTCATATGCATTTGAATTCTCACCCAAAGGACATGCCGTTATTGTGAGTCCTGTAACAAGGGTAGCGTATAAGATTTATGTATAATGAAATCATAATAACCATCAATGTCCCATCTCTATATATGTATGCCCAAATCTAAAACCGGAAATAACACTTTACCTTCAGATGTTGTCAGCACTACTCTCGCCTTGGTCTCGCACCGATATGAACTGGTGCCTATCACTGTCGCATTAATTGTTTTGTAAATATTCGGACTGTACTTTCGCAGGAATATACCCTTCAGTCGAACGTACAAGAACTTGTTTCCATTCGAAGGCTCGATTAACCACGGTCGGGTGCGGCAGTCCATCTGTACATACATTTACATATATAGAGAGAGCAAAAGGAAAAATAGTGAAAATTCAATTTGAATTTACAATGGGAGGTTTGGTCAATGTATAGGTATGTATATCCTTACGTCTCCGAACGTCATGTCGATGGTGCCACTTGGACCGAATTTCCTTCGGCCATCCTTGCAGCTTGTTGGTCCCTTGACAAATTCAAAGAGTCCTTCGAAGTTCAATGCATCCGGATCATCGAGGGTGGTCATGTTGAGAGCAGTAAAATGCACCTCTAGATCTCTGCTGGTTGAGGTGTATTCAACCGGTAAATGGGATGCGTTCGAAGAATTGCACAAACAGCCACGTGGCAACAGAATCGAATCATGATAGGGCCTCTCGAAAATCTGAAAACAAAAGAGTTATAAAAAAAAAAAAAAAATTGTCAATGAAGTGGGTTTACACTTGAGAGTTGATATTGTATTATTGCCAACTGAGGTGTAATTTAAATTTTTTTTTTTTTTTTTTGAGCAAGCTGAATTAAGCATTTTTAATCAACCAGTGATACAATAAATGGTGGCTTATACCGTTACGATGAACAGTCTACAATAATAAAATGGGTCAGCATTCGAATTACAGCCCCCTATTGCACGTGTACACTGTATACACAAATACCCATATTACACGTGTGATTAGATTATTCGTGAATGAAAACGTGTTTTTATATTATTACATGTGTATTTAACAATTGCTTCTTAATCGTATTTATGGCGTTTTGTTGTCGAAAAGACGTTGAAAAATAGATACAATGCCGTACATAGTATTAAATATAGCCTAAAAAACGTTCTTTTAAAATGTAAAAATATCATGAAGTCGTTTCACGCTGGCCACGCAACTTTCATAATTTTTATTTTTATTTACACGTGTATTGAGAACCTAACTAACACGAATACTCGTGTGATTAGATACACACTTTTAAAATCGATAGCTCTAACTTGAATACCTACTTCCCGTTGCACGGAATAACTGATACTTCATTTTATTTATTTAAATTTTATATTCTGCTCTTTTGCATTTTAAAAATTTTTCAAACTCATCTCTTGTCAAAATAAAATTGAATGAATTTCAGCAAAAGTAAGAATTTGGATATTCGAAATGCCTTAACTGCGAAGAATTTCTGTGAGTAAAATAATGCATCAAAGAGCTTTAAAAAGCTATAAGCTACCCTCGAAACAAGAGACAGTAACTGACATACGAAAAATGTTACGAAAAGTTTTAGTTCATTTTATATAATTTTACCTCATTTGGCAACCATTCATTTAAATATTCAGTAACTACTTACCTCAACACGAACATTGGTGTTACCATAGCAGAATGACCTATTGATATCCTCATCCACTTTTGAAGTGCACATACGATTCAATGTGGTTACCTTCCTTAACTTAATACGAACACGTTCACCTCGTTGTCCTTCGAATTTGTAAATGCATCTGAGATTTCGAGTACCTCCACGACCGAACATGAATATGTTTCGAATGCTACGGAATATAGCCGGATCCTTGCGATCCATTTGACTGCTAACGAATTTCCGATTGCAGTCATGTTCACCAGCCATTGGAATGCCATCCTGGTGCAGGTCAACAAATTCATACTTAAGCTTGAAGTCAAGTGGTCTAAAAAAAAAAAAAAAAACCGTACAAGCAATGAAATGCGATGCGGTAGGATTGTAAAATCCCGCATATAAGGTGAGTTGCAATATGTGTTACCTTAGAACTGTAGATTCGGTATTCCTTAGCTCAAGGGTTATCGTATCACCGCTGGATACATAGCTCTCACTAACCATACATGGACGTGCATGGGTTTCGTTGATGTTAGCTCGGTCACAAGTTCTCGGAACGGTTCCTCGACAAAAACGGGCTATGACATTTGTGTAGTTTTGTCCATATTGTGCCAATACAGGATGGTTAGGGATATCACGTTCACTGTGTAAATTATAAACGAAAACCAAGTAAATTTAAGGACTAAAGATTAAGGCCTTCCTTAAAGTGAAATCAAGAGGAAGACTTAAACCATCTTTCTCAAATATTTTTCCATTTCTCAAATATTTGCTTATAATATGTACATATGTAATTAACTATCTCAAATATTTCAATTTCGATAAACTTACCAATTCAAATCTTTGCAGACAGGCGGTTCCCTTAGGGCACCATCCCAAATCCTTAACATTCCACTGCAATCCTCGTGCGTTTGAAGGACTCCTATCGCCCCATCGGATATTTCATCCTGAAAACCGAATGCCGGATTCAAATTGAATTTCAACATCGATATCCAGACCTTGAACCGTGACAGTGGCATTTGATATTGCTGCCCCGAGCGACGGGGCAAACTCAGATGGTCGTAGGTTTTGAAAACTCCCGTTCCTTGTAAATGATACAAACACGTAGTGTTCGGTGCCAGCGAATGCTTTGGATTCTCCAGTATACCACGCTCCGAGCCACGTATCCAAAATTCACACAATTTCTTGTTCTTTGCATATGTTGGACTTTGTATATCTACGAACTTCACTTCAACCTAACCAAACGAATATAAATGCAAAAGGGTCAATAGAAAAACAAGTTGATATCTACATATAAAATCGATCCGACTATATATAGCCAAGCAAAGGATGGAAACACCCACCTCAAGCTGGAATCCATGCAGAGGCAGTATCTGGGATGAGGTGCCAGTAAACGTTCCAAATGGCGACGTTGTAAACTCAACTAATAACTGCGGCCCACTGGAGACTGCCGCTGGCACGCTCTGTCCACCGCCACAAAACTTCAGGATTACCGGATCCCTAATGGTGTAGCCGTCGTATACGGTCACGTAATCCTGCAAAATATCGGAACGGAACTTCATAAAATTTGTGTTTTCAACGAGACTACAAGGACGGCGACGACGGTTCAGTAATTTGCTTGTTTCGATTTTTGATTTCAATCCACTAGATGGAGTGTGGAAGGGTGAAAGTACTGTGCGGGGGTTAGGATTCAGCACAGTTTTGGATGGAATGAAAGTGTCCTGGAATGGCAACTTACGTATAGGAAACTATATAGGTACATGTGGAGTTGTTTATTGGAATTGACTTTGTTCAATTATTTACCTAAGGTTAACAATGTATGGGTGTGGTTGGAGGGTGCAAGTGCAAAGTTTAGGCAGGGTGTATCGTGTTTTCGGACTGGAAATGGGTGGCAGATTGGTTGGTTTCTGAAATTGGGCTAGTAAAGCATTTTGTGGATGCAATTATTCACGGTGATATTTTTTTGTGTTCTACGAGTATGTTTATTATTTGCATTCAGACTTTTTATTTTTGGTTTCAATCTATTGTTGATATTTAAAATTGTGGTTTTTGTGGTGAGAATATCACAGCACCAGAGTAGGTATAGGTACGCTGATATTTTAAAGTGTTATAAGCCATTGCAGGTGCATTGCTCTTTGGAAGCTCATGTCAGGTGAAATTTTGCGGTTCTAATGTGTGTGTTTAAATTTTAACAAAAACCTTTTTTTTTGTTCGATGGAGTCAGAAATGGGGAAAATTTGCTGTGTTTGTGCATGGTCATGCTTTAAGTGCAGAGACATTGAACTTTTATAGGTTTAATTCAATTATGGTAAGCGATGTGTTAAATTGTGGGAATTATATACGGCGCTGCGTATTGTTGCAATTTCTATTTTTTTTTGCTTCCATGAATATGTTATCACAGACACAGTAGCTATACTAAGTTTAACTCTAAAAGTATATGTGTATGGGTATAATTGAATGTTAAATTGATTGTAGTTAAATTATTCAAATCACAGTTACCTACTTTTGAAATAGACTTCATCATTTAGGTATATGACTCTATAGAAAGTATAAATTACCATTTAATTTTTAAAGTACTGGCAGTGAATCGACAAACAAAAAAATGTCAACCCTATAATAAACTACCATTCTTATGAAAATGTATGAAAAATTTTAAATATCCAAAATTTTGAACCAAATTTCAATCGGAAATTGTTGGATTTATTGTCCTTAACGTGTTATATCAATTTTTAACCTAAAAGCAATATTTACCGAACCATTTGACTCTATCTTTAAAAAAGAAATAAAACTTAAGATGGCGGACACTGCTTACCGAATCCAAAGGGAAATAATTAGGGGGAATGTTTTGGATATATCACCCTAGCTAGCATTCAAATTCAACTGCAATCCCATTTTATTCATTTAAAAATGGGGTGTTGGTCAAAAATATTTTCGCAAATGTAACCCCAGAATTATTAAAATAAATTTGAATGTTTTGCTAATTTTCTTTTGGTCTTTAAATTGCCTGGCAAACCGATAATTTCGCAAAGTTCTCTTTGTGGTTTTCAATATTGTTATTTTTATACAGGCAACAATTAATTATTTCGCATTTTTAATTTTTTCTTAGTTTTTAAATTGTTATACCGTTCTACATTTTAGGTAAATGTTTATTGAAATTGTACATAAAATATCGTAAGGCAAACTAAATTGTACTAGTTATGTAAAATTAGCCAATTTGCGAAATATTAAAAGGTGAAATAATAACTAGCGAAGTATAATAATGCGAAATATAGAAATGCGAAACATTGAAATGCAAAATAATGAAATGCAATATAAAAACTGTGATATACAGGTACATAATAAACCTAAACGAAAAGATGATTTTGCGAAACGATTACAGAGCCAAATAAAAAGTTGCTAAACTAAAATTGCCAAGCAATTAAATGCGAAATGATTAAATTGAAAGACAATGAATTGCGAAATGATTATAGTGAGATAAAAACTGCGAAACAAAATCCCCGGGATGACCATTATACTCCTAATTTCCAAATTCAAACCAGGTTGAACTTTTCCTGCTCTTTTGGGATTGGAAAAAATGATGAATTTAGACTAAAATTAATACTGCTCTAGAAGAATAATTTGACCAACTTATGTCGAATTCCTTTCAAGAAAAGAATCGATTTTTTTTCCAAAAGAATCGAATTTTTTCTGTCAAAACGAATTTTGCTACACTAGAAAAATTCGTTTTGACAGAAAAATTCGATTCTTTTGGAAAAAAAGAAGTTACATTAGTAACTTGCTCGTGAAAGAAGAATTACAGAAAAACATGGTGCTAAAGCTTTTGTCGTAAATAGCTATTTTTTGATGATTTAATCAATAAATCGTTAAAATGTGGGAGGAAAAATTTGTCGCTTTATCATTCTTGGGAATCCAGGACATGAATTTTGGACACACTCCAATGACTCATTTGACTTTTCCAAATATACTTAGACGATAAAAAAATTAGTGGATATTGAGCCCAATACGAAGACTGTCCTACATTTTGAGTCAGTTCACAAAATGGAATTGTCTTTGTTAGAATTTGGCAAGTTCATAATTATAAGGTGTGTTCCTTTACTTTAAAACTCTGTGCATTTGTGTGAATTTCTGCGTCGTGTTATTTTTTTTATATGTACTTTGACAAACTTTGGTGTAGAAATTCACAGAAATGCACAGAGTTTCAAAGTAAAGGAACTAGGCTATAATCTCACAAATATCTTAGTTTTGTTATAAAATACTGAGTAAAAAATGTTTGATTCACTTGTAAAATTTTTGATGTAAAAACTTAGATGAGGACTCTGAAATATAAACTGACCAAATAGAAACTGTTTTATTTTATCTATATAGAAGTAAAAAAAAACACTTTATGTATCTTATTTTCTTTTAACTTGAATTGGCTGAATTGGCAAACGAAATGTCACTTTGACTTAATATAGAGAAAATATTTGTCCATATTTTTTATCGTTGATCAATGACATTCACAGAATTTTTCTCTTTTAGTTCAATTTTCTTCTTGCAACTCAAATTCCAATTCAAAAAGCACCGCAAAAGAATCAATGCGAATTTGCTTCCTGTGCAATGTTAATTCAAAGACCGGTTGAAACTTAGCTTTAGTTAATTCTTGACAACTATCAAAAACATCAGCTATGATGATAGATTCATTAAATACGAAAAAAATTGCGGAAAATTTACGAAAAATTCATTTAACGACAGCCAAATCCAAATTTAGTCCAAAGTTCTGTGAAAGTTCATTTAAAAAATAAATTAAATGGAATTAAATTTGTAAAAATTGACACTTTTGGGAAGTAGGTACATATGTTTATTATAAACAAGCAGACGTGTGTGAAATTCAATATTTTTGTATTTTATTTGGTTTCTTCGTTTTCCCAAACATTATATAGAACCATTTCACAAAATAATACAAAACAAATTAAAATATACATATACATATACATATACATATACATATACATACCTACATTTAAAAGTTACTGTCATCTGGATTTTTAAATTATTTTATCCAGGTCTACATTGAATAATTTGAATCGATTCTGCTCACAAAGTTAAATCGGATAAAAAAATCCCATTTCACTCCAATATACACGAAATTTAATCCGGATTCAATTCTCCATGTAAACGGAGTAAATGATAGCTAAAGTTAGCCCCTTACAAATTTCACTGCTCTGTGATTAATTCCAACAAATCAAACAGAACTTAATTAATTGAATCGTGTAAAACAATTAATCTTACAATAAGATTTGACCTGAATTTTTTATAAAAATCAATTGGTTTTTTTTTTTTTAAGTTTTTATTTATGCCAATTTAAACAGTTACTTAAATATATTTTATTTGCAAATGATTAATGCTTTTGAATGCCATTAATTGAGTTTCATATTTTAACACTGAAAAACAAAACATCAGTAAAATTTATATATAGTTAAAATTATTGTTTACTTTAAAAGCAATATAAAAAAAACTTCCTATTTTAACGTCCGTTCTCCCAAAAAGCAATTACCTTACCATCTTTATTCTATTTTAATTCAAAAATACTGCACACAACTTAAATACAAAGCAAACAAAAGGGCCATCATTGTACAGCAAATTTTATTGTTTAACGTTTGAATATAATATTTTACAACAGCATCATCGGTAGGACAAAAAACAACAACAGCAAGAACCAACATCCCTCCAAGTATATACCTATGTAACGTAATGGCAATGTATACTTATATTATTTTATAATTGCCTTTTTGAAACAGTATATAAATATATTCACGTTTCACACGTTTTATTTCCTACTTTTGTTTGTACAAACGGCACCAATTAAAAGTACCAATTTAATGTTTGCAAAAAAAAAAAACTGAAAATTCATTTTAACCTAAAGTTTCATACATATTCCTATACCTACACACTTTGTGTAAACATCAAGTGCTTTTTTATGAATCATCAACAAATAAATTCTGGGCGCTTGAGAACTTAAATTAAACATAAAAAACACAAATACATAAAGTGGTCACATTACACGTCATAAGGATTCAGTTTATAGCTCAAGGACTTCCAAACCAAACTGCTTAAAAAATAAAAATAAAAACAGCCTTCAATAAACCGTCACGTAGCCATTAAAATACTGCGGCATTTAGGTCCCATAAGTGTTTGTTAGCTCTCAGAAAATTAAACACCACCCAATGATGCATTATACATATGTAAGAAGGTGTATTTACATTGTACATATGCGTGGGGGGTTTTTCTTTTTTTTTTTTCTTTAAAATCTTTATATATACTAAAATCCATCAAGGAAGCAGTTTTGAATGCATCGTCATCCATTAAATGATCTCTTCCGAGGATTCTTTAATTTGAGTAGAGAATATTATTATCCTGACGAAGGATAAGTGGGCATTTTAGCCCATTAAAATGATTAAGCTAGAGAAAAAAAAAAATCTCCTCCTCCTCCTCCTCGTCCTCGTATGTAAATTCTTTTCACATTTCGAGAAGATAAATGGATATAGATTGAGTGGATTTAAACGCAAAATGGAGTCTTTTAACACCACAAACTTAAAAAAAAAAACGCTGAGAACTGCTAGAATCAGTGTAAGTGTATGTGTTACACTATACACCTCCAACATTACATCTCTGTTGTGAAGTAACACCATTTATTACAACACATAGGAATTAAACGAAGATGGCTGCTTCGCTTCGCCTTGAAATACAAGAAATTCTAACAATGCCTGCAAATCAAGGACTCAATCAATTAAAATCAAATTTCAGATGACAGTTACCCCCAAAGACTCTCAACACATTCACACAACCTCCAAATTGCATGCAAAAGCAACAACCCCTCACATCCATCAGTTTGCCGCTTGGGAAACGGAAACTTGAACCAAAGGATAATAACAGACTTTCCCAGAGTAGATCTACTCGTACTTGTAGTCCCTATTCAGTTAGCCAAGAAGCTATGCTGCTTTTATACTTATAGTAACTCGTACCTATGTGGAGATATAGAAGAAAGGAGAGTTGTCCATTAATCTGGAAGAAGGAAGGATAGGTTTTTTTGTTTTTTTTTCTGTTTTAAACTTTTTGTTTTTGTATTTTTCACATCCTTTATATGATCCAGGCTCTTCTCTTCCACCAGAGAGCCGGATTTTAACGCGAGTTGTTGGCTATTGTGTATGTATATAGGGAGGTATATGTATAAAATTGTTGCAAAGTATAATATATCATCATGTCTCTTTATTATCCTGTGTGCATGGTGCCATATAAATTCGTATATTTAAGTGAAAAAACGTGCTGAATTGGTATTTAATTTTCAAAAGTGCCTTTCTAAATGTGTCTAACAACACACATTCACATATTCAAGTGTAAAATTTTCAATAAAATACCAGAAGTGCGATATAGAAAAAAAAACAGTTGAAAGTATTAAAAAAAAATAAAAGAATATATTTTCAAACACAATACAACAAAAGAAAATCAAGAATAGTATAAACTTGTACAACGGTATACGTGTATGATTATGGTTAAAAATTGTGGTTTCTGACAATATACCTACTATATGTAATGTGCGCTCTAACATGCGTTCCTGGTTTTGAAAACGAAAGGCTGCTATAGTAGGTATAGGTATAGTGGGAATAATAATGGTTTGGGATATTGGGGATCTTTTTTTGTTGTTGTTGTTGGTAGATATATGTATAGGTACTCTTTTCCGGATTGTGATATCCTTTCTAGTGTAACACGTCAATGGGTTGTGTTTTTTTTTTTATTCTTTTGAATGATCATCATCAACTACATATACACAAAAAAATAGAAGGTTTTTGTTTTCTACTAGCTATAAGAACAATATTCTAGGTGAATGTACATATTTTCTGTGGGATTTGTGGTTTAGGGCTAACAATAACAGGACTTTGACCTTTTCAAAGAAAGAATTTACTAACTTATATAATTTTTTTTTGTTAAATAAATTTCTATAATGCTGATACAAAAGACATAAATGTATTATGCAACAACATTGAATATATTTATATAAAAAAGAGGAGTGAAAGTTCAATTGAATTTTTTTTTTAATATTTATTTTTTTTTTTGAAAGAAGAAAAAATTTAACATGTCAAGGAAATATGATGGTTATATACATTACGTTACCGTTGATTTCCATTTCGGGTTTGGGCTATCCTATTTGAAAAATTATTATCTTTTATTAGTAAAATATACTAATTTAAGACTTAAAAAAAAGTTGAGTTTTTGGGTAGGGGGTGTAATTTTGACGGAATTTAACTTGTAAATGATGTGAGTATGTATGTTTTATTTAAAAGGCTAACGTATATGTATATGAAGAAAACATAAAGAAAAACCGAATGTTTGTATAGAAAGGGCGAAAAACTAGACAAACTAGTACCAAGGTACCAATATAAGTCAAATTTTTTTAAATTTTAACTTTTATTTTTTAAATTAGCACCATAAAACAATAATAATATGTATAATTGTTTTTATAAAACACATCAAGGATACTCTAATACTTTTAAAAATACTAAAATTAAGTATTCTCTTTTTTTGGCAGTCAACTATGTATGGGTGTATATTGATTTTGAAATTCCAAAACTCTAACGGTCGTATTAATAAACGTTGTCTAACTTTGGACAACCGCCCATGTTATAGATAAACATTTGTATTTGTTGTTTAAGAGCTTTCTATGTAACTTAGACAGCCAACTCGGTTATCTAAACCTTGCCTATTGTAACATTTTATTTTATAAAATAAAGCATATTTCCAACTTTTTCGAACTATTTTGAGCTATTTAGATACTATCTAACTAGTAAAAAATCTAATAAATACGCGTGTAAGTTTTCAATACCAAAAATTATAAACGATTCTGGTTAATTTGTTATAGATCTTTTCGTTTTTTTTTGCTGTTAATTGGGCTTTGAATTTGGAGTTGGGATTTGAGATTTTGAGATTTTGAAATTTAGTTTAAATTTTAAGTACATAAATTAAAGTAGGTAGTGTAAGTTTTAGTAAGGGTAAAACAATCATTTTCAAACTGAAGGCCGTGAAAAGTTGATTTCTTGATAATCGATAGATTTTTTTTTTAACAAAAGTCATTCATTCAACAGGTTACAAATACAAAAATGAGGACATGAGTGTTTGAAAGTGAATTCGATTCTGATTTTCTGGAAAAATATGTATGTATGTATATTTACATTCCATACATTTTATTAATTTGAGATTGTCTTCGTAAATGTGAAATGCGTTCGAAAGAAAATTGGCTGACGTTGGCTCAAACGTCGTATATTTGACGATAGCAATGCATCAGCATCAAAAATGACGATATTATTAATTTACCACAATGTAGATTGGAGTAACATTAAATGGAAATAAATTTGATAATAATTCAATTTATAAGTTTAAATGACCTCTTCCACCTAAAACAGAAAGTAGTTTTCTAATTTTCTTCATTTCCGTTATTAAATTGAATACTGGTAGAAAATATAAATAAAATAAAATTACCAATATTAATTTAAGGACTTTTCAAATAAAATTAAGTTTAGTCCAATTTTTGTCTAGATTTAAATATTTTTTGTAAGTGGTTTTAAACATTTTAAATCAAACAGGTATAGTAATCTATTTATATAATACCATAAGAACAAAATTGGCCTAAATGATTGTTTACTTTTTTTTAGAGGCAAACAGTATGATATTGTACTACTTAAAAATTTTCTAACTTTAAATCTCTTTATTAAAATGTTCTTACTTTTAAACAAATTTAAAAATGTATCAAACCTATTTTCTTAATAAATTCAGCTGAAATGGTGACAGTTTATGCAAGTGACATTTGGAGTTAGTATCATATTAAAAACATAAAATAGGCATTTTTTGGTGATTTTAACTTTAATAAAATTTTAAAATATAGTATATATACTCATTCGTTTAAAATTTGAAAGAATCCAGTTTTTGACCTAGGATTTACTAAAAATATTTTGACACCATTCTTTAAATTGTCTAAGACTTTGAGCAGATATTTTTCACAGTAGAAATCAGTCAAGTATGTAAATTCTACATGCTTCAAAAAAGGCGAAATCTGCTATGATACAAATTAGACTTCATTTTTAAATATCAGGTTAAACAATTAGTAAGGTCAATCAGTTTCTCATGCCCTCATAAATGAATAACTTTATACTGTATATTTTCTGTAATTAATTTAAAAAACTAAATTGACAAAGATAAATACATAATAACAATTTTTTCAATAAATACAAAATCTTTTAAGGACAGAATATTTTTTTGGATTCGCAAATAAAGCATTTGATTTACCATCACAATATTCTGTTTATTTAATTGAATTACTTTTCACTCAAATCTTCCTCGTTTGTTTGAAAGTTACTTAAATAACCGTATACAAAATGTAAAAATTGGGCCAAATTGGGTACCAAAGGAGATTCATACCTGTTCAGGTGTTCGCCTGCAGTACAGTTTTTAGGACCTATTCTTTTACTTTGTAATTTCCCACACATATACTGTTCATTAATGATCTTCCATCTATGAAGAATTTAGTATTCTATTTAGGTATTTGCATTTTTCAGGTGATCTTAAGTTATTATAAAATCTATCTATCTATTAAATTTTAGTTGAGCTGTCATCGAATATAAATTCATTTAAATGGGGACTCAGCTTGGTGTAAAGAGAATCGTTTACATTTAAAAGATTGATTGGTGCTTTGAATTATGTTTAAGTTTTCAGTTTACAGCCAAAAGAAAACCTAGGTGTTTTTTTCGATTCAAAATTATGAACAAAAATATTTCATTTAACGGGTCAATAATTTGTTAAAAAAGGCCACCTTCTCTCAGAAAATGATCAGCCATAGAACATTTTTAATCAATGTTTAAAGTTAATTTTTAGGACATTAGAGATTTTAAGAACCTTTTTTCTTGGATATTCGAAAAATAAAATATTCCACCCGAAAGGTTACCTAATCTTCATAAAAGGTTTATTGGTTTCAGTTATTGGTCTTTGAAAACCTTATCATAAACTTTATTTGAGATGAATAGCATTTTTGCAGCAATTTTTAGTACATTCTTATAGTTTCTTAGTTAAAAAAAACAAAACTGTCAAATAAATTTGTTTATAAACCCCACGATGGCATTGTGTGTAGAACAAAATTATTCCGAAGTCAATATTGGCTGTCATTTTAATTTTTTTAAATTCTTTTCTTCACTACGCCATATTGTTTGTAAAATAAAATTAAGCCAAAGTCGATATCATTCTTCTCGGCATAATCAAAATGAATGATATTTAAAAAAATTCAAAAACAAACAATTATTTACATACATAAATTCAAAGCCGCAAAGTATTTTTTTTCCATTTTTTTGGTCAAACTATTTGATTTTCTCAACCAAATTTTTTATTTCTGAATATTATTTCACACTAAAATATCATTTTTTTGACATTGAAATGCTCTATGTTTCAGCAGTTAAAATTAATAATACTCGCACTTTCTTAAATCAAAAGAAAACAATATTGTTAATTGAATTGTTTAGGTTAATGTTTTATTTTTTCAAAATCTCCTTATACAGGAAAATCTAGATTTTAATTTTAACATCATTATTAACATTCTTAGCATCAAATTACTTTTTAAATCACATTTTTCTATTAAAATGCAAATGTGTTGTCGCGAAGTTAAACAAATTTACCTACCTACATACATATATTTATAAACCGTTTTTGTAGCCGACGGTGAATAAATATTATTATTAAAATAAAAAAAAAAACTTTTCCTCGTCCAAGAAAATTAATTCAAAAATTGTTTCCACTCTGGCGTATACGTAACTTTTTTTTGTTCTGTTTGTATCCTCGGAACAAACATCTAACATTTTGATAGCAGCGTGGGAATGTTGTTGGTCGTTTGTGTTTCGCTAACATGCCATTAACAATTAACACCTCATTTAACATTAATTAAACAGCAAAAAAGTTTATATGTGTACTCATCCCCATTCTATCTATAAGGTTCTCCTTTGCTTGGTACGATATATTATGTGTACACCTACATATTTCTCACAAGTAAATTCCATTCGAATTATATGTTTCATGTATGTTCCCTGTATCACTATACAAATTTGTATAGCAAAACACCCACTTATCTGCACATTCTACAAAATTATGTTTCAGTTCTAAATTAATATCTAATTTCACAGGAATATATGCCGCTTCTTCCACTTCACGTGCGTCGTCTCATCGTCGCATCGACGAATGAAGTAATTTTCTACCATGAAAATTCCTCTCATTATAATTCAGGGATGCAAGCAGGCATAAGCAGTCGAACATACCTAACCTACATATATGGGGAGAGTCACATTGCTGTGTGTAACCTAATTTCGGTAAAGTCAAACTCAATAAACCGAATTTGTTTGTTTGTGTGCTAATGTTGAATTTTCCATTAACACATAGGCAAATATATAAATACCAATGGAGCACCGGTAATGCCTCTGTAAATGTTCTACGACGACAAACCGAACGTAATGGGGAATTTAATTTGATTGCACCGATTCGTTATCGAGGTAGAAGAAAAAAAGACACCATTAAAGGACGACGAACTAGAAGGAAAAAAGAAGAATTCTAGGAAAAAAGCGATTTGTTTTCCTGGAAAAGATAATCGAAATACAGAGAAATAAGATTTCACACAGAAAAAGTCCTGCGAGTTTTTTCTGTTTTTTTATTTTTAGTTTTCTTTGTAGTTTTTATTTTATTTTCTCTCGTTTTCTGTTTTATTATCCTCGGAATCAACGACAAGGTAATCATGGAAGAACAATTTATATTTCTTTATAAACAATTAGAAAGTTTGAAGTTTGAATTTGCGGTGTAAGAAATCACGAATAAAATCAAATTAAAAGAAAAAAGAAAAGGACAAAAAAAAAAACAAAGTATGCTGAAATAATATATTGGTTAAGAAGAATACACACAATCTAATTACCTGAATGTAGTCGCAATCGTTCCAAGTCTTAAGGCGAGGTTCAAATTTCTTATCCTTTTCATTTGTATTCCCTATCTTATTACCAATCGTCTCTTGAGTGGATATCCAAACGAGGTTTCCTTTTGGCTGGCGAACAAGGATGAGGGCATGTTTTCCATCAGGCACGTCGTGCTTTAAGAATAAATCAGAAACAAAAAAAGAAAAGAAAAAAAGAGGAATAAGAATAAGAATAATAAGAGATACGACAACATAGTAAATTAGTTTGGTAGAATAGGTTTCCTTTTTCCGGTTTGTATTATTTCTCTTATGTGTGTGTGTATTTTTATTTTTTTTTTATTATTATTTTTGTAAAATAAGAATTTCTCTTTTAAGAACCATTCATTTGTTTTGTGTTAGTTTTTATCCTTTGTGCTTTATTTTAACTAGAGAAGCAAGACTCTTTATATATATTTTTTTTGTTGATGATGAAAAATGAATGGACCAATAAACTTAATGGCCAGTACTTCTCTTATTCGGTTAGAGAAATAGAATCTAAGACTGAGGTATATTAATGAAGTGAATTAAGTACACAAAAACACAAGAAAATTAGGGGAATAGGGAATATTCTTTTTAGAACTTAAAGTGATTCTTTAAATGATGGGGCTGTCAATTGGATTTGAGAGTTTTAGGAAATAAAATATTACCAAAAGAAGTCTTAATGGGGTTGTGGATTTTTAAATTTGTTTAAGATTTTTTTGTTAAAGAATTATTATCTACATATGTACGTTTTTTATTTGATTTCATAAAATAATTGGAACAAAGTGCTTGCAAGAAATGAAATATTAGATTCGATTTTGCATAACATTACCTTTTCTGCAAAAATGAATCTATTATTTCATTTCTTGCAATCACTTTGTTCCAATTATTATATTACTTATCTATATTACTTATGGCACATCAAACGCTATAGGAGAACATTGTTAAAGCATTTTATACGGGAAACTTTTGGGAAGATATAAAACAATAATTTGGCTGCGAAATTTTGCACCAAGGAAATATTAATTCTTTCATAAATGTGGTCACTTTTGTTACGATTGTAAATTATCCATAGATAGTTGATAAATATTTAAATTTGTTACATATCAATTGACATAATTTTTATTGACAACCGTAATAAGTGTGAGTATTAATAGTTGAAAGATTTTCAGAATTCACAATTGTTTTCAAAATGAAAATGATTAAGTATGATTGGCCGCATTTCAAAATCTTGCAATTAAAAAATTGCGCATATCGAAATTTCGCAATTTTAAAATGCTGAAAATATAAATCAAGACACAATAATCTTGAAATGGTTTATTAATTTGCTTGTATCGTACCTATTGACCAATATCTATTCCAAATTCAAATAGAAAACCAACATGATCCGAAAATTTGATAATAATATACATTTTTTTCTGCATTTATAAGGTTTTTAATGTGCCAAATTTTCTAATGCGCGATTTTTCAAAAGTCAAATTTTCATAAACAAGATTTTTAATTTTTAAAATGCGAGATTTCGTTATAGTGGTTTGATTTGCAGTCTTTTATTTCAGCTAAATCATTTACACGAAGCCTTTTGATTTATAAAATAATCAAATTCCTATAAAAAAACCCAAGAATAAACATATCTAATATGTAAATCCATAAAATTAATATGAAACACGAAATTTTCGAATTTTTTTTCATCTCAGAAAAACGAAACTTCGCAAACTAATAGTCACGCAATTACAAAATTACAATATCACAAGCACGAAATGCGAAAACTAAAATTTCGCATTAAAATTGCGGAATTTTTGAAAGCTGGATTTAGTTATTGCGAGGTTATGAAATGCGGAATTTCATAATGTGACATTATCTTGAACAATATAGAAATTTGGACTGATATGTATGTGAGATTTTTGGATCCGAAACGTTTTTGAAATTGTGAGATTGTA
Organism: Epistrophe grossulariae; assembly: GCA_929447395.1. Classification (NCBI taxonomy): domain Eukaryota; kingdom Metazoa; phylum Arthropoda; class Insecta; order Diptera; family Syrphidae; genus Epistrophe; species Epistrophe grossulariae. Next base: position 131,863,643 of record OV839568.1, on the reverse strand, counting down.
AAAGCCATATTTTTATTTGCGAAATTATGAAAACGGGATTTTGTAATTGCGAAACTTCAAATGCGAAATTTCAACAGTTTTCTTGAACAACAGTAGCTATATGTAAGATTTCGATTGATGTTTGCGAGATTTTTTCGGAATTGCGAGATGGTAAAATTCATATTTTGTAATTGCGAGATAACGAAAGGTGGAATGTTGTAATTACAAAATTTCGAGATTATTGAAGGTGGAATTTTCTAATTACAAGATTTTGAATTCAAAATTTCAACAGTTTTCCTTAAAAACAGTATGCGAGATTTCGATTTATGTTTGCGAGATTTTTTAAAATTTCGAGATTGTGAAAAGCAATAGTTTGTAATTACGGTATTATAAAAAGCTGAAAAGCTGGATTTTTTAATGCCAAATTTCAAATACGAAATTTAAAACGAAATTCTTGAACAACAGTATGCGAAATTTCAATTTGCAAGATTTCGGTTGATATTTTTGGATTCAAAATGCGTTTAAAATGCGAAATTGTAAAAAGTGAAATTTTTTAATTGCGAGATTTTAATTTTCGAAATTTTGATGCCAACCCCGAAATTATTATACCTTCACATTAAAAAACACGAACAACACTTTAACAAAAACACAAATGTTTGCGGATTTAAGATAAAATAAGTTATGTTTTCTCATCATCAGGGTTTAATTTTAAAAACTATATATATCCAGACAACCATCAAACAATTTAGAAATAATATGTAAATTCTTAGGTTTTACAAAATAAGCTAATTTTCCACTAGTCCTTTTCCTTTCATAATCCTTAATTTGTTTCAGAGTTTTTGGAAAACTTTTCTCCATTCAACAGTTTTGGTTTGTTAAGTTATTCTTTTCTAACTCTTCCCTCAACTTCTCTCTCCTATCCCAAAATCGACAGACTGTAACAATGAAAAATCATTAAAGTTGTCAACGAAAATTTTCATTTGAACTCACACAAATAAAAAAAAATAAATAAAATGAAAATAGTCTCTCGTTTCTATGTCCTATACAGAAACAGCATAAACCTAAAGAGAAACTAAATTGGTTGAAAGATAACTTTCTGACAAAGTTATGATCCTTTTGCAGATTTTCAACAAAGTTATTTTAAAAAAACAAAAATATTTTCATTTTGTTTGTCTCAAAAATAAAGCAAACAAAAAAAAAAAGATCTTGAAAGTAATAAAATAATTGATATAGGAAAAACACAAACCCTAAACTTTTACACCCTCAGAAAGACAGAAATTGCAATTGTGTCCGTAATTACGAAAGTTTTGTGCGGTGAAAAGTTTTAACTCTGCACAGTACACATATGGACCAAAAATGTATAAGGATATAAACGATTAAGTTATATAACAAAACTCACCTGTCGCACCGCATAGTAGCAAGTTAAATTTCTGGGATAAATTCCTGGATAGTTTGGTGATTGAAGACGACAAACTTTTTTATCACAGTCGCTAAAAATCCTTGAACAATAGGTGCCTGGGATTAGGTCTCCTGTAAGAATTTTAAATTAAATATATGTTGAATATCCATGTGGAATGCTTTTTGTTGTGGTATTTTTGTACCCAAATAGTATTTCGGTTCGGTATAGTTTTGGTCATCCTTCATCACAGGCCTATCGAGAATGCTCGTAAAGGACTTATCGTTAACATATGAACTAAACAAACTAAAGTCCTGCCCATAGCGATCTGAACGTGCACTGGAATTTGTAAAATCCTCGACAGCATTTTGATGTAAAAAATTGCTGACATTATACCAAGGAGTGAAATCTAAGGGATAATAATGAACAAAGAACAACTAGAAATATTAAACTGACTTTGTATATTGTAGACCAAACAAGGGGTTAAGGAACTTTTTGAAAACAAATCCTTGAAAGGATTTGCCACAAAAAATCCTTTACTTCGCTTTTATTTTTTGGGATCAAATATACCATTGTTTGTGTGAGAGTGGTCCTTTGGTTTGTGGACGCAGTAAACAAGTCGTAGCAAAACTTACCTTCTAGTTTAATCCCACCGTAACGTGTGACTGCACTATCTCGGGACAGGACCTTGTAACGTATACGAAAGTCAAAATTATATCCACTTTGATCTCGAGCAAGTCTATGTGTTGTTTTTACAAGAAAGGAAAAAAAAAACAAGAACATAACAACAAAGGAATTTATTATTGCGTTGGAAAAAATATGTGTAGATAATAAGGTAAAAGCTTTGTTATCGGATTTGAATCAGCAAAAGGTTTTGGGATTATTTGTATATTAGGTACATAAATGGGTTGTTTCGAGTTGATAAAAATTAAGGCCTTGGGTTCATTTTGGTAAAATAATAATATTAAGAGTTCTTAGTTGTCTGTGAAAAGGAATTTCGGAAACAACATTATATTTGACATTCTTTACCTTATTAATTTGTATGCGATTATAAGGGTAACTAAGAAATCAAATCTAAAAAAATATAAACTCAGGTAATTGAAAACTAAATCGAATTTTCAATATGCTTATTACATTTTTCAATAAGATTTAAATCGCTTCTAATTTAATCAAAACTTTAATTCTTGACACTCACTATAGTGAGGGGGATGCGTTTGTAGAAATGTCAAACATTGATCAAATTAAATCAAACTGATACACGCCTTTAAGCGGTTTTCACATCGAACTGATTTTGAAATCTATGTATTTTATCGCCTTGTCATAATTTGGTTTGTGTCTTCAACAGTTGCGTTAGTCTTGTTATACGAGTTTAAAGATCATATTAAAGCAAATTAAATTGTCATATAGTGAAATTGAATAGAATTGAACAACCTTCAGGTGAATTTTTGTTGATTACTTAGATGTTTTTAAAAAAATAATCAAGAGGCGATTTGACAAGACTTGATTATACAAGAAATTATGCGTTCATTGAAGGTCTCCTTCAATAATTTGATTATTTTGTTTTCTGTATATGGCACTTAGCGCCATCCAGCTGGAACCACTTCTTATCCATATTAATGTCATTCAATCGGCAATCGGCGAAAAAGTCATTCATCATGGTTCTATAGCAAATTTCGTTGACCATAACACGCTGATTTCTCACATTAAAAAAAAAATAAATGGTCCCATGAAACCAAAATCTCCATTTTTTTTTAGGGATGTAACAGCGCTGCGTTTTTGAAAATCTCATGTGAATTGTATTCTCTCCAAATGTGACGATTTTGCTTTTTGACATATTCATTCAGGCAAAAAACAGCAGATCCAATTCCAAATTTGATTTTGGACCCATTCAGCGAATTTGAAGGTTGTATATCATCACTCATCATAATAGCTCTGTTCCAGACATAGTTTAAAATAGTTTCAGTCTTCAGACCGCCAGAAGAAACTATTTTAAGTCTGAAGTTGTTCCACAGTTTAAAAGTTGTGGCAATTCTTGCAAAAGAGAACGCACACCATTGCCTACGTTTTGTTACTCTCGCATCGACAAAATTAGTCGAGAAACGATGAAAATTTAAACAAATCGTATGAGTTTTGTTCCATTTTTCAAAGTTTCTCGAACAATTTTAACGATGCGAGAGTTACAGAACGTAGGCACAGTTTTAGTGCGAGGAATTTTTTCCGGCTAAATCTGGACCAGCTGTTAAATGCGACATTGACTTCTGTCAGATGACAAAATTTGTCAGTTAACCAACTAAATAAAAAAATTTATGTCAATACCAACGCAAAACTATTTTCTAGGAATAAAATTTAGAATTTACAATTGAGTATTTTGTATATAATATACTGCTTTTTGAAGAAAAACTCACTTCAGCTTCATAATTTAATGCATATTTACAAAAAGCCAGTTCACATCTCTGAGATCTCCCAGGGCAAAATCTTTCAGCTTCACTAAGCAGAAAGAGAATCCTGAACAATATTTCTTTGATCGAAATTAAAAAGGCACTCTCCAATTCTTTTCTTATAAATTGATCAACTGCGACAAAAAATAGGTGCATTCTTTTACTTTGAAACTCTGTATTTTTCTTTGCATTTGTAAATACAAGATATTATTTTAAATAACTTATCTTTTGTTTATTTCATGAAAAAAACACGTTGAAAATCTCCAATATGTGCATTTGTGTGAATTTCTGTCCAATGTTGTTCCCGTACTCAAAAATATCGCAGTTTTCGCAAAAGAAAACACTCACGAGAGAGTAAAACACTTACCCTACCTATGATTTTCTTTCCAGGAAATTTCTTTGAAGAAAAAGACAGAATTTCACAGTTCAGCAAATTGTCAATATGAGAGTAAATTGATTAAAGTAAAATATCATGCCTTTCGTGTCATTCATATTCAAATTTATATTTTTGAGAGAATTTCTTCCTTGCTCTTCAAAATTTGAGAGTTTGAGACTTTCTGTTCACAAAGTAAAAGATTTAATATGTCTGTTCCCGTACTGTCCAAAACTGTGAATTTCTACGAATTTGAATCAAAAGTGTGTCAAAGTTCATATGAAAAATAAAATGTGTAGTTTTCGAAAGAAAATCACATAGTTTCAAAGTAAAGGAACGCACCTAATAACTTAGCAAGCGAATCTAAAAAAAATCAGTCTTTACTTTTTGACAGCGAAACTGAGGAATCTCGCACTCAGGAATTAGGCAAGTTCATTACAATTCGAGCAAGAGCGAATTCAAAAATTTTGTTCCTCATTATGTTGACAGCAAAACTGAGAAATTTTGCAGAGGAATCATGTTCATTTATAATTGAGATTGTTGAAACTTTCGAGATCTCATTTTCGTGAACTTGCCTATTGCGTTCAAATTTCTGAAATCTTATAGAGATTTAGAGAAACCTGAACTGGTTAAACGACTACTGAATTGAAATGACACTGACAGCTTCTTATCGGACAATTGGTTTGACATTAGGTCTGTTTCTATACTTCCCAAAAATGCCACTTTTAACCAATTTTAGCCCAAACTTCTGTCAGAGTCCATATAAAAAATAAAATTGGACTAGAATTGGTCAAAATTGACAGTTTTGGGAAGTAAAGAAACAGACCCATAGTTATTATTTTTTGTAAAGTACATATTTTTAAAATCACAAATATTTTCAATTTACAAAGCTCACCACAATTTTAAAGCATCAACAAAAACTCACCTGTTAAGTTTTACAGTGAAAACCAGCGATCTGGTTTCACTGTAAAACAATACTGGTCCCCATGATGATCCGCACCACATTCCGCCGATGGGTGTTCTTGCCGATTCAGAAATCTGCATATAACCATCAGGACATCCATCGTGCACATACGATGTAAATCGTCCAATAGTAAAACTGTCAAGCGTTACCTGAAAGGCAAAAAAAAAATAAAAAAAAAATCAATATCAACAAAGAGTGGTGCCAACAGTTGACTATAAACCTAACGTAAAAAAAAGTACACCTTAAAGATTTTCTTCTTAGAAAACAATTTTGAGACAGGATGCTATATATAAACCCTATCTGTTGTTGAAAGGATCCGAAAGTTATATGTGAGCTTAGTAGGTAGCTGTACATTGTTTTTTTTGTCAACTCTGTAAGTTATCGCCAGAAAGTGCCATTTTTCTTCTTCCATCTGAAGAATGTCACACAAGTAATACTTGCAGAATAGACTTCCTGTTGAGGTGGCAGGATAATAAAATGACTTTAATATCCGTTTCCTTCCACACACCCTCTGTCATTGTGTGTACTCAGTACTGTATCTACCTACATGTCCAAGTGTGGGAATCTAATGTGATGTGATCTGGATAAGTTTGTGCCTAAGGCGGATTTGAACTCAGATATACACCTGACCTCTCTTATATACCCATCATGACAAATCATCATTGCATCAAGGATTTGGAGGATGAGCTTTGATGGGCTATATCCCCAGTGGGTGATATAGTGTTTCCTTTCACATCAAATACGTAAAAAATCAAACAGTCACCCTCACATAGACACGTGGAGAAATACGAGCATAATAAGATTTGAAAGAAAAAACAAATAACTGTAGATATACTCGTAGCTAGTTGACAGTGTAAATAATTTTTCCTAAGGATATTTGCTTTTATATAGCCAACAACAACAGCATCGTTGAAGAGGATGCAAGGATCAAAAACACTAGGGCTAATATTAATGGCAAAATGTTATCTTTGTGTCGGAAAGAAAGTAATGTGCTTCGAAAATTAAGTGTGTTTCCAAAGAAGGGAGGTTCTATAAGAACTCAATCACAAAACAATATAAAACCACATCCAGGGACACAAGACAACACAGCGTTTTTTTTTTTTTTAATTTCTGTCTTTTGGGACTTTACAGAAAACAAAGCAAAAGAAAATAAAACAAAACTTTAAAATTTTTCAGTAAAATTAACACACCTGCACAACGTCGCCATGAATCCCGCCAGCGGCAGTGAATGTCAGGATACACACGTACGGAATCTTATCCTGTTTTGGTCGATGTAATTCCAGGGAATACGTAAGTCCGATGTCGCCATAGTAAGTTTTGTTACATCCTGCAAAGAGATACAAATTAAATTTTATTATTTTTGATATCCTTTAAGTTGAGGATATAAGAGTTGGAGAAAAGGAGATGGTAAATAAAATAATGCTTGTGCAAGGATATATGTATTTTATATCCAATCCCATAGGAATGGCGCTGCTGTTGTATTTTGTGAGACGTGGTACAAACAAAATGGAATCATGATTTTGCGCTGATTCGGGGCAAAAAAGCTTTATAGCTGCGTTAATTGAAAACTGCAGCCAAGTGAAGACTGACAGGAAGACATGATACGACCACTATCGTCCATATATATAGACACTAGTTGGTGAGTGGTGTTATTTCTGGAAGGTTTGTATATAGTTATTTTCTTTTTAACTTTTAAATGAAGCTCACTTTGATACGGATGCGATGGTATGGAGTGTGTGGAAATGCAATATGATTGAGGTTGTAATTAAGAAGCTTTGTTTTCTCCGTTGGATGAATGATTTACAAGGGTTTGAGAAAAACTGTTTATGAAATTTATAAAAGATAAGATGAGATGAATGTATGCAATATTGACAGTGAAAAATTCTACATGAACCACATTTGTGCGAGAAGAAAATTAATTAGTGTGTAAAAAGAGGTTCATTAGTAATATAAAAATTCTTTGTTCTTTAAGAGAAAAAAAATTTATAATAGGATCTGAATTTGTTTCGGGCAACGAACAAAGAAGAAGATTTTTTTTTTAAAATCTAAACAATTTGGATTTGAATTTCTGTTTATTTTTATCTAAACTGAATTGTAATTTTGAAATACTTGTTTTGCTTGTTTTGATGAAGCTTCCATTGAGTTTCCGCACCGAAGTTGCAAATTCTCACAGATTCAATAAAATTCGCATTGTTTAAAGATTTGATAAAGTTTTAATTACGTGGGCTTTCTAAACTTTGTTTGTTGAAGCACTCATTTAAACCAAAGCACCATTAAAAACTCCCTTCAAAGTTTATAAAGGCAAATGTTATCGAAGTCATTTTAAATAGGATTGTTGTTTTTAAGATTTTTTTTTAAATTGTCTTTTATATTGAAATTGTGACCTTATTTCTTTTAAGTTTGAAAAGGTAATTTTTACCGAAGTCATTTTAAGTAGGACTGTTTTAGATTTATTTAAGATTTTTTATATTTCTTAAATTAAGTCGTTTTACATTAATTATGTTCTGTTATTTTTGGGAACCAAAATCTTTTAGGAAAACGATTTAAGTTAAACTCAAGCTCTAGAAATAGTAATTTTAGTAAATATTCTAAAAATTGATTAATCAAACCTATATCAAATTTACGGCTTAAGTTATTGTTATTGTAGGAAGTCCCTTAATGTATAATATACACACAATTTCCATAAATATTATCCATGTATCTGTAGAATTAATCTACAGGTCAAGGTGGTGATTATATTCCTACAAATACCGAACAATCACCTTTAAAGAACAATTATGTTAGATATGTAAAACCAAGGTCAATAGTTAAAACTTTCTATAAAGCTTGTAAAATGAAGCCCAAGATAAGCCGTTTTTTTATATAAAATAAATCCCTCAGCCTTGTTTAAGAGCTTACAGAAGGCTAAAAAGGGAAGGTTTATCTACGCTATGAATGACAACATAGACGATTTTAAGTGCAAGAATTTGTTTAATTAGCTTCAGCTGAACTGTTATGTTTTTATAGGTTTTGATGTAATTTTAGACAATATATCTATCTAAAATCCATCAAAGAATATGTTTTCCAAATAGTAGATGCCGGTCTTAAGAAAATAGTCTTTTAATTACTGGGATTTATGTATCAGTTACCTCAGTACCTCAGTTACTTTAGATTTGTTTTGTTTAAAAGTTAAATGAAGCACTGACAAACTAAAACCATGTAACTGCATTTTTAATTACCAAAAGCAGAAATTCTGATATTTTAGGTATAACAAGTAAGGTTCGCCAAACGCCCAGATTTTAGAAAAGTTGAGATTTTGTGGAAATGTTTGTAAAATCGTAGACAAACGAAAAATGTAATAAGGTCAATTTTTTGTGAGAGCGTAAAGCCCCAGTTTCGTAAACTACCTCTACCTCTGTTTCTGGTTACCTATTTAGTATGCCGTAAAATACAAACTGGACCTTATCATAGAGTTTCTTTCGATCAGCAACTCAATCGTTGAACATATTATTTTATAAACAAAACACTGTTAATTGCAGGAGCAACAAATAAATGGAGTTTCGAGCTAAGTAAGTTTATTTTTCTATTGAAATTGATTTTTTTGTCGTAAAATATTATTTGTTATTATTATTATTGTCTTAATTGATATAATCGATGTGTTTATTTCAGTTAAAAATAATGGAATCACGAGCTGCAAATGCCGTTCCTAAGTTTCAGATAGAAAAAGAATTTATCAGCAAACGCAAGATAATAAATGTTATGTGGCAAAGGGTGCTTCAAAGAATTCGGGAAATAAACACGCAATAATATCAAATAGTGAGTTCTGGAAAGAGTTTTGTGAATTATTCAAAAACTAACCAGAGGCTTGGAAAAGTGAAATTTATAAACACAAAAGTTTAAAATTATTAAGATACGAAATTTTACTGGATTTCCACCCTAAAAAACTAGGTGGTCTTAGAAAAACTTAAACAAATTTAATTTTCTGAGCTAAATATTACGAAGCTTCATGATTCAAACTCTAATAAGATAATTTTTCTACAAAAATGCAAAGAAACTATACCAAGATAAGACCTAGACAGGTACCGAGACAATAATGTGTCCATTTCAAAGAAACTATAAGTTGAAACCAAGAGAAGTCTCGTTTTGCCATGCGTCTTGCCTTGTGGCAACTTCTTCTATAGAAGTTCCAGAGCTGTTAAATGTTTTCTTAACTAAGCCTTACATTTAATGGTTTCAATAGAATTTTTTAAATAATCAATATCGAAATCATAAACAAACTTTTAAAAACCATTAATAGAATGTCTTTTTCACATTCTATTAATGGTTTACTTCTTTCCTACGAACATTTCTGTTCGATGTTTTTCTTAATTTTTTGCTCGAATACCCAGTCAAATATCAATCAATAATTCTAAAAGTTTGGCGCCATCTGACGGCTTCGTTTTATTTGCATTCTTCGATCACAAACTTTTGATATAATTTGAAAACTTAAATACACATTGAAATGGTGCTGTAATATGCTGTAACATACAACTGCAATTATTCCCGCATTCATTTTTTTTTGTTGGGTAAAATTGCAATTGTCTTTTCTGCAAGAAAAAAACAAATACTCATAGCCAAACCAACCCACAGTCCCATTTAAAACCGAAATTGCTGTCAGCCATTAGAAGAATTCATTCCCCGGAGTGTTTCAATGCCACACAAATATAAACGAAACTCATTTCACCACACAGCTCTTTGTTCTATGTTGCCGAGAAAACTTCGCGATCCCACTCTGTTTGTTAATAATTACTTTAATCCTTCGGGACTTTGAGTTTTCATTGAGTTTATCACCAAAATGTTAGTTTATGTTTCTGTATATGTGCATGTGTTTCTGTGTGTGTTGAAAAGAGAAAGCTATAGATTCAGGATGGAAGCATTTTCGTTTAAGTATATAGCTATAGCTATATAACTAGACATCTTTCAACCCATCTCTCCTCGTTCGTCAACAATGGAAAAACCCTCTGCTGAATCCTGAATCCCAGTATTTTAAAACTATTTCCATTGAAATTTTTGGAATGAGCTCTGGGAATTTTCTCTTTTAAAAAGGATATGTGTGATTGCTATACGCTGGAATTTAGATGGATTCCTTGTCCCTACAGCTGTTGCCACTTGTTTTTGTACAAATTTTCCTTTCCTTTTTCATTTTTCATTTTTTTTTTATTATTTGGTTTTTTGGTGAAAAGGTTCACATTTGCATAGTATTTCCCGAGGAATGTTTTCAAGCACACCACCATATAGCAGGAGGGTAAATGTTATATTTGTAAAATATTTTAAATGGAAATCATTTCACATAACTACCTACCTACCTAGTTGAATGTGATGCGGGAAAATACAGCAGCAAACTGTTGCCGAAGTGGAAGGAATTATTGTTGTTGTTTTTGTTGTTTAATCATTGTTTTCGATTTTCAATTTTATATACATTTTCAATTTCATACACATTTTGTTTTATATTTGCATTGAGTTTTCTCGAACAATTTGAGATCGCATGTGTATTGATTTTGAATTAAATTACCTTACACAATAAACTTTTGATTGATTCTGAAAAGACGCATAAGTGCAACATGGCATTGCTTTTATATTATGAGATTTCCAAGTACATATAATCAAATAACAAAGAAAAGTTTAAAATTCTTTGGAAACTTGATGTAATGGTTCTTAACTTTGAATACTTCCAAGTCATGATTTTTGAATACTTTCTGAAAAAAATCACTTTTAAGAGTGAACCTCTTAAATGCAGCATGTTATCCTTTTCGAGTACATATCAATTCTTTTATCAAAATTGTGTAATTCGTATATTGTGCAATAAAAGTTTTAAATAAGAAGCCTATAATGAACTCATAATAATGATGTTGAAAACTCCAAAGTAAGTCTAATTTATTTATGTATTTTTGTCTACAAGCAGTTACAGAATAAATGGTTAGTGTTTTTCTATTCAGAGAATAACAGATTACTTATTATTATTTTATATTATTATGTCACCGATATTATTATAGGAATGATTTATATTGAAACTGGTTGATCCGCCCGTCTTCGTAAGGAATTTGTCATCAATTTAAAAAAACGAAGAAAATATTAATTCGGGCTCAAACAACTCTTTATAATTAATTTTTTTGGCATGCTCAAATAATTTGTATGCACAAATGTAGCAGTCTGAGAGCGTAACGCCATCTGTTGGTGATCCCTTATCGTGAGGGGCAATATTAGTCGATTGTCAATTTCGTAATGTCTGTCATGCCTTAGAGTTAATGGAATTAAAGTTTCAAAATTAAAGTTTCAAATATCACCACCATTCACCTCTGAAAGTATGCAATTTCAGGTTTCAACTATTTTCCTACTTTTCTTGTCGAAATTTTCAATTATCGGCTCCATAGTTTTTTTAACTGGCTCAATACGTATCCAACAAAAAATCGCCTTTGAAATCGGATGATATTCAGGCGAGTTATATGCGTACAAACAAACAAAAAATTAATTTTTATATAAAATTTCTTCCAATAAAGACTTCCAAAATTTGACAGTTGATAGCGGCTATATTGTTGAAGCTACATCTGTCAAATTGACTATTACTTATTCAGTCCAATCTATTTTACCAAATCACGGCGCTATACATGCCACACAGCTCACACCACATTGGACCATGTATTTAGAAGATGTTTGCTCAATAATTATGGCCGCTTTTCATTTGTATTTATTTTTAAGGTAGGTAATCATATTAAAAGCAATAATTTTTGTATGAAAGGCTAATTTTTTTATTGCGCAATCATCTCAGTTTTAGAATTAAGCCCGAGTTAACTGTTGAAAAATATAATTTGTTGAGTTAACTTTGGATGTGTCAAATTGCCTTAAAATACAGAACTCACCATTTTCATACTGCTGCTTAGTGCCGCCCTCTTTTGTTTCGAAAGTGAAAGCGCATTTTCATAGTGTTGAACTTTATTTTGATAACTGAAAGTTCTAGTTAATCCTCCACTGACAAAATTGCTTCAGAGTTAACTCGGGTTCAATTTATTTGCAAGACTAACTAACTCTGGTACAACTCAGGGTTAGCTCAGCACTGAAAAATGGGATTTTAATATCATAACAGGAAGGGAGACACTATGCGGCAGTATGGAAAAAGTGAATTTGATAGTGTCGCCTTCTGTGTTTCATTGCGCTATGAAACATATCTGTCAAAAATATTGAGGTATTGAATTTATTCAGAGTTAATTCACGACATTCGTTTAATTATTTTGGAGTTGACTCTGGATTTATCTCCGAAACTAGGATGATCTTACACTGGTTCTAAATTGAGCCCTTGTTGTAAGAACGCGGTTCAAATATTTGATCCTTGTTTTATCGAGGAATTAACTGAGGCTTGTTCTTCTCCCGAATTTTATTTTTGGAGTACCCACTACCCCGTGCTTTAATGCTTAGTGCTTAGAGGGTTATCTCGACGGAAGTTTGGGGATCGAAATCCAGCCTAAACTACCTAAAAATAGGGCTACTGCCTCTGGTGAGAAAGTGACATAAATCCTCCGAAAAATTGCTCCTCATATCTGGACCGTTTTAATTCGGGAGAGAATTTTTGTCCTGTTCATTCCTGCCGCCTGAAAATATTTACACAGGAATGGTTGAGACTTGTAAGTTAATATGTCTTTTTTTCGCGCCATTAGGTAGATAGGTAGGTAGGTAAAATGGCAGCAACGAGGAACCTATAGCCCATTGATCCAATAAGCGCTAAAATGCGCCGTTTTGATGTAAAAATGTTCTGTGGATCATTGTTACGCACTAATATACCAAGCTATAGTCAATTTGTCGGTTGGCCCAGTGACGTATATGGTTTAACTCTCTAAGAAGACCATCCAGTCCTGGAAGAGATACAGTACAAGAACAGCTCAAGTCTGTCCAAAAACCAATGCGTCTTGTTGAGGATGGAGATAAAACATTTGATATTTACCTCAAAAACTTCATTCAGGTCGTTGAAATAGGCCATACCAAATGAATGAAGTCTCATTCTTTTCGCACCATTAATAAAATAAATTAATTACGTGGTGCGACAGCTCGTGTAGAACCTTAGTGATTTTCAACTCTCCACCATTCAGGTGTTCATTTTATTGGCAGGAATGGAGAGGACCTACAATTTTCTCCCGAATACGAACGGCTAAGGTATAAAGCACTTTTTCATGCAAATATACATATACTTTTGAGAGATTTGTCAAATCCTCACAAAAGACAGTTACCCATGAAAACACATGTCTGTTTTTCTATGTCATAGGCTGGCAATCGAACCCAAGGCCATCGGTGTAACAGTCCTACGCACTAACTATAACACCACAGGCTACTATTTCACGCCATTATAAATTTAAATATGTATTTCCCTAACGGATCAACAGATTTGAATCACTTTTTAAAATTCTACTTGTATTTTGAGCACGGGTTAGTGATTTTTTTAAAATTAAGTTTGTTAAGTAATAAATACTTCAAAATGACATAGAGACGAAATAGAAATGAATCCCATATTGACAGTCAATGTTTAAAGCTCGTAGAATTAATTAAGAACAAGGATCAATTTCAATTTCCATGTCTACAAACACTATAACAGCCGTTTATGTACATACATCATATTTGCGTGTTTAATATTTTTGTCAATTAATATCGAATAACTAACAACCATCCTACTATATTATGAGAATGTTCAAATAATACGTGTGTTTCAAACGACAACCCACAAAGTAAACATAATATCGATGCCTTACTATATTATATTTGACAACCACTATCAATAATTGCTTTTGCAATAATTTCGATAGGGTTCTCGAATCTCATAAAATAAATTTTGTATTTATCAGGTAAATTTTGCATTTAAACTAAGACAGATATTGCATCGAAAACTACTTCATTAGTATACACAAAATAAACAATAAGCTTCAAGCATACGAGTAAAATATAATCATTTCAAATGTCAGGATTCTCTACAAAGTCTATATGCATATTGATATTGCATAATATTAGTATGCCCTGAAATAATATCTTAACAGGCCTCCATGAATGATTACAACCCTCTCATTTACAAGTATAAATAACTTTCCTGAAAATAACTGTCTCGATATTAACACAATTTTTTTTTCTTTTATAAATAACAAATAATCTTCGAGATTAATCTTTGGTTATTAATATTTTTTGTTGTTGTTTTACTTTAAGTTTAAAAAAATATTATAAATTAAAATATAATTTAATTGGATTTTTTACTTACGTGTGCAAAATCGAGGTTCATCGCTGCCATCGCCACAATCGTTAACATTGTTACAGAAATTATTTAACGACACACACCGTCCGTTGGTACACGTGAATTCTGACATCCTACACTGGGTGGCAGGAGCCAGTTGGGAGGGTTTCGTTGTTGTTGGAGTTCCGGCTCCGGTCACTATTGATGAAAGTATCGGTACTAGAGTCACGACAACAACGAACATTGTCGTTGGTCCCATTGAGTGTGTGGCGAGGGTCCTTTTTGATATTGCATCGATGGAAACGGTCGAAATGTCGCTTTTTCGTCGCCATTTCGTCATTATTGAATCTGCAAGTCGACAAAAATAAAACAAAACAACAACATTAAAAATTGTAGGTAATTATTTATGTGAAAACATTTATTATCATTTATGTAAATTGTTAAGTGACTGAGAATGAGAATGAGTGAGCACCAGTGTCACTTTGGATGTAATAAAAAATATATATTTTTAAGTGCGATGATGTCCTTTTTAAAAGGCGATAAAGGAAATTGGTTGGTTGGTGCGTGTTAAAATTGAAATAAAACCATTTTTAAAAGTCAATTCAAATAAAAGAAAACACAGAATTATTATTCTACCTACAAAATATTTGCCTACAGAGAAATATGCAATATAAAATTTGTTTGTTGCTCCCTAAAACGACGTGAATTTGTACCTTTGACAAAAATAAAAAAACAAACATGCTTTCAATTTAATGACATTTTTTATCACCCCATTTATGATGAATTACAAGTGGACTGAACAAAAAATAAGAAAAAAACATCACGGCCACAAGGTCGGAAAACATAAATAAAATTTGATTCCACACCGGGAATTTTTATTTTTAAAGTGCCCTTTGGAGACCTCGAATTCATACTGGATGCGGCTGGCATGGTGGCGGCGGCAGCGGCAATATTGTGGAAATTGATAAAAATGAAAATTTATGTTTCTGGCTTAAAAAAGCATTTTTTGGTTTTCATTAATAATTTCGTGAATTTTGTATAAGAAGGACCAATGGGTGTAAAAAAAAGGTCAAAGATTAGATAACGCGACATCATTGTATTACGTGAGAACTTTTCACATTAAAAATTCGAGAGAGCTTTTACTCGTAGATTCGGAATATTTAAAACTAAGGCAAGCTGTGTATAACAGAAGAAAGATGGTTATATTAAAGGTGTGATAAATGTCTTAATAAGTGAGAGGCAATATTTTAATTTATTATTATTAATGTTAATGTATCTAAAATAACGAAAAAAAAATGTCTTTTGTAACTATCAATAGAGAATAAAATTTACTACCCCAAGAAAACTACGATTTGGAGTGAAAGTTGAATATGTTTTCATAAGAATATAAAGGCATCATTCAATCCTTTTTCGTTTTTTTGCCATTTATATTTTTTTTTTGCAATTTTCTTAGGAAAGCGATACATAATTTGATGCTGGATTGTTATTGAATTTCAAGAAATAAAAATGTAAAAGTTAAGATTGCTATTAATTATAATTTTATTTTTAATTGAAACGTCATAATTGTAGTCAAGATCAAAGTTTACGAAAATCTTCTGGCAGGGTTTCCGCCATCTTTATTTGAAGATTGAACACGATGTTCCCTATTTTTAACCGGGAATGTTGAAGATATTTCTTGTAATCGATAGATGTTTAAAATATAAGAAAGTTGTAGATAAAATAAAAATTCGTTAAAATCCAAGAAACAAGATAATATCGTTTATCGAGATAATATCGTTAAAAAAACGGAAAAGTATAATAGTTTAAGAAATAAATCAGGATGATTGTTATTAGTGGTGAATTTAATACTTTTGAAAACTTAATAGAAAAATATTTTTTATATTTGGGGAATTTTAATAAATGTGTTATTTTTTGCGCACCTAGAGAGTTTTTGAAAAACAAACATTTTTCGTCATCAATTTGTAACAGTTTTTTGTTTAACTATTTATTATCTTTTCATAGGGATAGCTTTAAAAATCTTAAATTTAAGACGTAATGGAAATTATTTATTTGGAATTTAGTTTAGAATTTGGATTCATCTCTGTGATGAGTTTTGCGCAGAAAATCCATATTAAAGTCTTATAAGTATTTATATAGAGTTCGGATTTTGTTGACCTAAAAATATACGAAAAGGCAAAATAGAACACAAAAAGCAAACAAAGGAGTATTTATTAAAAAAACTACTAGATTTTAAAATTTTTAGATAAAAGTCACCAATAATTGTCCTTTAAAACTACTGTTAGGACTTAACTACTTAGTGTTCTGAATGAACTCAATTGTACGGGACTATTTTTTTGGCAGAAAATGGAGGCTGTAATGAACTCAAGAAAACACTAGAAAAATCTAATTTATTGTGATAAATTCGGAAGTGAGTCTATGAATGTAAATTTCAATATTTAAGAACCTAAAACTAAAAAAAATAATTACAAATTAAAAAAATATCAAAAAACAAACATTTTTGAATTATTAAATTTGGTTTCTAACGAAAAAATCGAAATAATAGTTCTAAGAGAGAGAGTTCATAGGTTGAGGTATGCTCGTGCGTCTGGTCAAAGGTTTTTACCAAAAAAGGCAACTTCAGTGTAGTCGAGGTTATTTTGATTCACCCAATCAATGGTTCCTTATAATTTCTATACAATTCAAAAATTTTCTTGCAACGCCGGCTTTTCATGAGTCCATTTCAGCATTTTCACATTAAGCCGGCATAAATATATAATTTTATACAATCCAAAATGGATATATGTACATATGTATATTCTAATAGCTAAATTTATGTAACTCAAATGTGAGATAGCAAAGTCTACTTATTCACAGTCTGAGATAGCAGACGTTACTTAATACAGTTTGAGATAGCAGATGCAACTAAATTAGTCTGAGATATAGCAAACGTCAATAAATTACAGCCTGAGATAGCAGATGTCATTAAATTACAGTTTGAGATAGCAGGCGTCACTAAATAAGAGTCTGAGCTAGCAGTGACGTCACTAATTGGAAATTTAGTTTTTCGAAAACGCATTAAGTACTCTTGATTGGCACTATTCTCACTATGGCAGAGCTCAGTCTTCTTGCACTATTCCACGCTCTCTTATAATTTTATAAATTTTATTAAATTTAAACTAAATTTAATATTTTAATGCACTTCACTAGCGATAGCTTTAGTTGTATGAAGACGAATTAAGGGATTATTGACGGGTATTTGTTTTGGGCTCTATGCCAAACTATTGGCTTTTTTTTCTAAAATCATCGGCAGTGGTAATACGGGATTGCAATTCGATAGGAAATATATTTTATTCTGCCTTAAGCAATTTTTTGTAATAGCTTCTTTTTATAAATGAAGCACTTAACCATTATGACTAAAGTCTATAAAGTGCATATACAATCCTTACCAAAGATTTTGAAGAATACATATATCCAGAAAAATCATTTTATTTCTTAAATAATAGCGGATGTGAAACAAAGAAGAATATAGGTAGACACAGTTCTATGGGAAAAAGACACACAAATTTTTTTTAGTATAGAATGACAAATTACAAAAAATATAAATTTAAATTGTTCAACTTGCCGAAAAACTACTCTGACCATGTAATAAGCGAAGTTTTTTAAATTTTAGTTCGTTTTCCTTCGTCGTTTAAGCGTTAAACCTGCAAGACTACTTACTATAGCTTTTCTATATAGGTTTTTCTATTATCACTATATAATTACATGCTGCAATAAACATTAATTAGTAGGTTCTAATTAAAAATACTTTACTTAGGAAACAACTTAAAATTTGTATTTTTCAAAAGAAACATTCAATGTACGTTAATTAGAAGAATAAGAGTTTAAAAAAAATTGCGCATACGCCCCAATAGCCAGCTTCATTTTTCTTATAATTGATGAAACTTTACAAACACAAATTAGAGAATTACTCATTTTTGTTGTTTTTTTTTTGCCAATATATACAAGGTATAATTAATCACCCGTTTTCTTTGTTCCTGTTGTTGGTCCTTCGAGCACAATTAAGTTTTTATTTTTAACATCTTCTTTGTCGTGTTCATTTTTAAAAAGCGAAAAAAAAGTATCCAAGCCAAGTTAACTATGTAGGTACTTTGTAAAAGGCAAAAACAAAAACATAAAAAAGTATCAAATTTAATAACTTTGCTAAATCACTTGCACTTTTTTTTTTGCTGTCCAAACAACCGATGTAATATTCAAAAAAGAAAGGAAAATTGAACAAAAAAAAACTTGCGAAAATCTATCCATATACCGTCGATCATTATTTTGGCTCAGATCGAACTGAAAAATTGTCTTGATAAACCAACCGACGACGACGTGGATGACGATAACGAGACCGGAAAATGCGGGAAAATTTCTAACAAAAGTGCATTGGGGAGGAAAATATTTTTGTTATGGTGGTTTTATACATTTCTTTTTTTTTTTTTAATTTTTTTGAGGGTTTGGCGGGGGATGCGAAGAATTTGATTAATGCATGTGCTTGCGCGTCTGGTCGGACATCAGGCGACCAATGATTTATTGCTTTTGCAATGAACGAAAAACAACATTGTTCCGGCTGTGGATGGCAGCGCTATGTATGTACCTACCTATATATGGCATGGTCACCATATATTTCTATACATTGCAAATCCCTTTACTTTATGTCACCAGAACATAACCAATGACATAGGGTACTGTTCAGTGCAGTGCAGTGACTACTGACTGTGGTGATTCTATATTGCTACTGCCGATGCTGTTGATAGGCAACAATTGGCAGGGTTAGCTTGCCCGCAAGTCATAGTCGTTGCCGTCGTCGTCGTCGTCGTCGATTGGATGTCAACCAATTACGCCACCTGGAATTTATTTGTACGTTGAGATTTGAATGTAGGAATGTCAGATTTTTGAGGGTTGAGTTCAAAATATGGTAAATTAGATAACTTTATATGTGAAATATTTTTAAAAACACACATTGCGAAAACACATTATTTGGCCTTTCAAATTATTTTAACAATTTTTGTAATAGATACATAAATACACAATGAACTTTTTTAATACAAAGAGAACGTTTCCGATCGTGTTCAAAATAGATTTCGCAGTTCAAATAAATTAAGAATTATTTTTAATCAGTGAAATAAGTGCAAAATCGTATAAAATAAAACAAACAGCAGACTGAATATTATGCTAAGTTCCAAAATGGAAAGTAATGAGCTCCAAAAGTCAAAACAGAAAATTTTGACAGCCATGAGTTTCTTAACACATCCCAAACGTCAGCAATGTGCATTAAGTGATCAGCAAACGCACCCAATTTTGCTTGGAAGATTTCATTTGACAATTTGACATTTGTACTAAAAGTGAAACAAAACTATGAAGTCTCGTTCGAAATAAGTTTATTTTTCCGTTCTGTGTTTTTGGAGAAAAAATTTCGAAGTTTTAATAATAGTTGCGGGAAAGTTGAAAAAGATGGGTTTGGATTAGAGGCAAAGTAAATTTGACTTTAGTATTCTCAACTGAATGGAATATTGTTGAAAAATTCTGCAGAATTTTAGATTTTTTTCTGCTCCAACTATCCTGTAATTTATGTACTGCACTTGGGTAAATGTAACAGGAACCCTATAAGAGAAGCATTAGTTTCAATAGTTTCAGGTTAAAAAAAAATACTCGTTATGATTTTAGTTTCTATTATGGTACCAAATTTTGTAAATTAAGATTAAAATCGAGGAAAGGAATTTGAAGTAACAAAAACATATCAATCCGTTTCGTGGAGCAACTGAAAATTTTCTCTTGATGGTTTGTATGACAGGCACCGTTATTTTTGATCCTGAAAAAGTGCTAGAGGCATTCCCAAAATACGATTATAGAAAATCGACCAATTCAATAGCAAACAGAAGATCCTGTTTTTGTCTTAAGTTTGATCATAATACATCGAATTGTTTTTTTTACGAATGTATGACTTGCCGTATACATGATGATTTATTTAGAGGTACTTTTTTAAAATAAGAAATAGCTTAACGCATGCACAAACCATCAGACAATATGCTGAAAACCTACTTTTTCAATGATTCATACAATTGCACAGTGGGGTAGAATGCGGGTATCAATTTAGATTGTAGAGCTATAAGAAGCTCAAGTTTTTCGCGTCTGCTTTGAAGACCAATAATTAGATACATATTTTAAAACTCACTCCTTGACACGCCCACTAAAACGACTAGTTTTTTGTATTTTCTATATCTATAGGATGTTTCGAAATTGTCAACACTTTGAAAAATAATTCTTGAACATCTTTCTAGAAAAAAATGTTATTGAACGGCAGCAATTTTCTCAAACATTGATTTAAAATGGAAAAAAAAATTATTTAAAAAAATTAACGGCAACACTAAATTTACGTTGTGTGAATTTTAAGTAAAAATGCTGAGTACTAAATTTTGAAGCAAATCCGTCCATCCTTTCAGGTACTACCTCGATGTAGAGATGAATGCATAAACTAGCAGACGGTATTTTGAAAACCGGCTCCTTTAATTCTTCGTACTATATTATATACAGTGTGGCAGTGGGACCTATTGATCTAGAAAGGTGAAAGTTTGCGACATTTGCTACTTACCGATGACTAAATATGTATTTCAAAACCCACCCCTCGATGCGCCCACTAACTCACCCATTTTTGTACTCGTTAATTTTCCGATATCTACAGGGTATTTCCGGCTTGTCAACCCTTTGGAAAACGATTCTTGAATTGTCTTTAGAAAAATTCTTATGGAAAGCATAAGCATAATTCTTATTAAAGCATAAGCGCAAATTTTCGGAAGCGTTGACTCAAAATGGATACGAAATTATTAAAAAAAATAAATAATGATACTACTTTCTTGGTACATTTAAAAAAGGGAAATAGACCATCTCTACTGTTAGACTTTTTCTTAAAAATTCTCGATTAAGACACCCTTCCAAAAATTCAAAAAACACGAAAAGTGAGAAAAAGTAGAAGAATGTTTTACAATAAATTGATTATAGTAAAGTTTTCAGATACCTTTCTCGACTCAACTGTCATATAATTTAAATTTTTTTTATCGAACCCAAAATGTACCTTCAAACTACCAAAGAGGATTTTACAATCATTCAATCGAAGTCAAATCGATGCATTAAAATATGTTGAAAAATTCATGTCGTTTACATAATACTATATTACAATATATCAACAAAAGCAAATGACAAGACTTTATTTTCTTTAAGATTAAGGTTCTATAGAAACCAATTAAATTGAGCAATCTCATTGGAATAAATTTGACAGAAGTTAAGCTTCTTTTAATAACGAGCACCATCTTGCTGTTGTGAGTGTATAAATATGTATATGTATATATGCATTTATGAATATGTTATAGAAGCCTAAAATATCTACGTCGTCTTCATACAAAGAAAGAAAATCCTTTTTTCATTCACCTTTATATATATGAAGATCTAGGTATAGAGAAAAAAGGCTTTTCTACAAAACACATAATCATCATTTTGGCTTAGGCATGGCAGCAGCAGAATAAGTATAGAATCTTCTTTTCACTGCGACAGCAAACATCCTGTCTAAATGAATGAATTCATGAATGGAAAGCAGTAGGATCATCTCATCACACTCTCACTTCCTAAAGGGTGCGAACATTTGGCACACCATACCATTCTATACACAAACATTATATACTCCTCCAGCAGTCATCCTTTTATCCACTATATGCCATCCTTTATCCTTTCTTTCTTACTGCAAAAATAAATAAAAAAAAAAAATAAGAAAGAAAAAAAAAACAACAACAACTTTTCTCGCACTAACAAAACAAAGTTGCTTGGCTCAAAAGGAAAGTCAAGTTCTCTTCCGGGATTCTGGGAACGAATCTTGTGTTGTATGGTTAACCACACACATCTCAGCCTGGGCTCTTTATTCATTCTCAAAAGATATCGTCTTCTCCCCCTCCGCACAACCACATCTCCACAGCCACATCTATATAGCTCTGAGTATTGCATGCAAAATTAAACTTTTCATATTATTTGATGAAGAGATGTGTCATTTTATGTTTTGTGCCTTGTATATCACATGTGCAAAAGAGGTCCTTGCCGTTGAGAAATGGGTGAGTTGGGTGGAAAAGTAGAGATCCAACTATATATATCTACAAGATATACACCCACATGAAAAAGGATACATGATGCGATGGGAAATTGGTCCTATCGTGTGTCATCTTCGTTTCCATCAAAACCATGACACAAACCCTCGCCCTAATTTGGTATCTGTTTCATATTTATAATATTTTCATGGAGTATAATTTTAAAATAAGGAATGCCAAGCAAAGCAGCACAGAATTATAGGAGAATGACTCGACGAAGCAGCTAAATTATACGCTCTAACTCTAACCAAGTTTTGATCATCGTCTTTTCTCTGCGTCATATCACACATCATCACTAGCCAAGCCGAATGGGGGCACGTTCTGCGTAAATGAGCGAAGCCGAAGCCCCTTAAATTAGGTTCGTTAAACTTATCTCGGGAACGCCATCAGCTTTTGGTTTTGGTTTATACTTTTTTTTTTTCGTTTCATTTGTTCATTCGTGTTCTTGTTCTTCATAATATTATGAGATACACGTTGGTGGTGAACATTGAAAAAAAAAAAATACCTAAGGAAAATCTTTCATTCTTCAAGAACGAGCATCATTTCAGTTGTGTTAATTTTATCTCATTTGGTTGGGTTTTTGTGTTTATTCAGTTAGAAAATGATGTTCAAGGATTTCCTGACAGAACAGGGTTCCCATTGTAAGAGGATTTTTTTTCTTTTTTTTCTTATTCGAACCGAAATGTCTGCTTGTTTTCCTAAACATGGCAAACTGGAACGAAGGTAAATGACATGTGATTTTCAGATAAATTTTACACACATATATACCGATGGATGGATTTTGAATGGTTTTAAGATAAGCAAATTGTTTTCGAAAGTATATAAATACTATATGGTATAATGGAAGGAAATTTAGATATACGTTGTTGTGCCTTAGCGTTTTTTTTTTGTTTTTAGAAGAAAATTTCTGTAACACATGTGTTGAGTGAACATCAGAAATTAACAGAAGCTTAGTGAAAAGATATACAAGCTTATTTTGGAAAAACAAAAAAAATGTAAAATCTCTTTTAAGCATCGATGATTATATAATCTCAACAGTTGACTGATTTTTAGAAAAAAGGATAAAATTCCAGATTGAAAAATAAGATTCTACCTTGGAGTGCGAAGAAATCTTAAATTTTGCCAAGACTTAGTTTCTGTCAGCAAAATATATTAAGGGCCAGTTTCACAGTGAAGTAAGTGTCACTTAAGTGCCAAATATGGAAAACTAATTCCCAATTTCACAGTGTAAACTTATCGGAATAAGTGACACTTAAGTCTCCCATGTTGGCCTCTTTAAGTTCCACTTACTCAGGTAGTAAAACTGCGGATTAAGTGCCAAAATGGGAAAATTGAGTGCCACTTATTTTGTTAAGTGTGCACTGTGAAACTGGCCTTAAGACTTGAGAAATTGATTGATTTGAAAATTGAGATTGTTTGAATTTAAGAAAAATTACAAAAAATCAATGTATATGTCCGTTGTATTGGGAACCTTAACTAGCTCAATCATGCAAACTTCTATTAAAGGGTATAATAATCATTTTTATGCTCACATTTTAAACAGAAATTCGTATCTAAGTTATTCTAAAGAACTAAACCTTGTTTCTGTGTTTCAAAATAGATTAAAACATTTTTCTAAAGTTCGACTATTTTCTGGGATATTAGTATCTTTTGGTATAATGATTATGACTACCATCCCTAAGGCCTGGGCTTGAATCCTAGTCTATAACACCTAAATATTTTTTTTCAAGGGTACCTACTGCCACTTGAGAGGAAGTGAAAAACTCTCCAAGAGTATCGTGTCATGATGAGGCAGGTATGTAAACTTGTAACCTGATGATGGAATTTTAATTAAAAGTAAAAAGTTATGTAATTTTAAAAATAAAAAATAATTATAAAAAGTGATTTTATTGTTTTTAATTTATGTATTTTATTTCTATTTAAAAATTTATTTAGGTACTCTTTGCCGTTCAAATCCAGTCAAAAATTGTAGATCCCCTCAATTTCTGCCGATTACGAACTACTATCAAGACTACTGATGAGTAAGCACAAGAATTCAATCCACCTTGTCATTGTATTCAAAGTCATTTATGGCAGTGGTGTGAAAAGAGAAGAACTATGTTTATTGTACAATAACCAGTTTTAATGTCAGGAAGAAGTTGAAGAATGCTCCACCAAGATTGGAACGAATTGTACTGAAACTTTCGAATCCACTAGAGACTCCGGAAAGTTACGAAAAGGTGATGCTCTGCCACACAGTTGAATAAATATTTTCCTTGACGTATATTTAATTGGGACTGTTTAATAACGAGGGGCAATAGGAATCATTGAATTGGTGAGAACGTGATGTGTGTAACTTCGTTGGGGGTCTACCTGGTGTAAACGCGGCAAACAAAACATAATAAATGTTAAAAATTTCAAATTTAATATTCGAAAGTAGCGAACCTATGTTGTAGTGGAAATTTACAAAATGTATTAAAAAAAGGGAAAATTCCTTTTATTGACCACAAAAATTAAAATTATTTTTAACAATAAAAACACGAAATTTAACTTTTTTAAAAAATCAACGTATTTTTATTTAAAAATTTAAAATCGGATGCATTTCGAACTGACATGCAGCTCATCATCAGCGAAACGTCGATTAACACTAAAACAAAATAACAAGAAAATAAAAAAATTAAATAAGGGTATACAGAATGCAAATCAAAAAATTAGCGTTACAAATATTTGAATTTAAGTTAGTGAGAACAAGGGAGACAGAATGTTTCCATTATCGCTATTCATTACATTCAAGCTTATTGCGGTATTGGCTTCTATTGGTAGTAGAATAGTTTTTTTTTTGAATTTTCTTGAAAGAACTTTTTTGGTAAATTTAGTCCTGCCTCAACACAATAGAGTCCTACGACTGTAATTGGAGGTGGAATAACTGTCAAAAAGTGTCGTATTTCCTATTTGCCTGTGCAAATTAACAGTTTTTTGCGTATTTTAAAGAAAAAAATCTAGCACGGACTTATTAAATTATCCACTTTTATTATTTCC
Source organism: Epistrophe grossulariae (assembly GCA_929447395.1). Classification (NCBI taxonomy): domain Eukaryota; kingdom Metazoa; phylum Arthropoda; class Insecta; order Diptera; family Syrphidae; genus Epistrophe; species Epistrophe grossulariae. The sequence continues at coordinate 131,838,108 of OV839568.1, read as the reverse complement.
TATATTTTTTCTTTTAATTCATAATAATTTTTTCTCCAAAACAAATACATAAGCACTAAAGGCAAAAATATTTTTCATTTCATTCAATTTGAAACGTCAAAAGATCTGTACTCCCCTTGCAGCTACGTTGCGTCACCTTCAAAACAATAAATTTGTGTGTATTCAACATTTTGACAGCTATTCCAGTTGCAGTTCCGTCTTTATTGTGTTTAGGCAATTAGTTGCAGGGATGGAAAATGACACTTTTTGAATGTACTGAAAACTTCTTTAAAATTGTACTGAAATGAAGTCAATTGTATTGAAATTTTTTTTTTGTTGAATGAAAAAATATTTTATATGTAACGAAAATATTTTATTTTTTAAAACATAAACAAAAACAATTCATAAATAAACATATAATAATATAAAGAAACAACTACTTTATAATTGGTCAGTTTATATTTCAGAGTCCTCACTAATTTTCCTCCGACAAAAATTGATCAGACGAATCCAAAATTTTTTTTCCTCGGTATTTGACATAAAAACTGAGAAATTTTGCTGAGGAATCCTGTTAATATCTGTGAGATTGCTGAGATATCTTAGATCTCAGAAATATAAACTGACCGAATAAAAAAAAGTTGAAAAACGTACAAAATGCAAGCACTTTGACAGAATTGAAAATTATTTATTATTTATTTCAGCCTAAAAGTTCTTCTGTCTAAATGCTTGCGTTTTCAAAATATTTCCATTTATATAGAAATCATAGCACGATGAATTCTTCAAGTTTTTTGTTGCTATCAAGGCAGAACACGTTTGAATTTGTATTTTGTTTCGACATTTCGACTTTATAATATTCTGGTACAAAAAAATTCCTTCGACATTTCCGGACGAATGAGGAACGGAAAGAACGGCTTGTGCAAGGAATTTTCGGTAAATTTTATATTAAATATTTGTGCGTTGTTTTTCAATTAATAACACATTACAAATAAATCACACACAATAATAAGTTTAGTTTCATTTAACAAATAAGGTAAATAATTACTTTCTTCAGTGTATTTTTAAGCCGTTCTTGGTGAAGTTAATACAAAAATGCAATAAAAGATAGGGACATAATTTTCTCGGAATTCAATAAACGTGAGTGATTCTGCTGTTCATGGGCAAAGAATATCGTTTCGGAAGAGACTTTCATTTCATAGGAAGTCTCACGTCGCGATTTAGACAAATAGGCCAACCTATTTTGTAAAAATATTAAAATATTAATATTTCCATTGTCCTCCACAAAGTCTTGCAATTCATCGTCTAAAAATAGTTATTAGTTAGTTATTTTGTTTTATTAAGTTAATTAACTGACTGATTAGTGAAATTTCAACACTGGTAAGTTTATTTGTAAACAACTTCCTCATAATTTCCAAATTGAATATTTTTTGACGTTTTACTTCAAAATTGCTGATGTCAACTGTCACACACAGAAAGACAGAAAAAAATCGATTTTTTTCGCATTCCTTTCAACGACAGAAAAAATTCGATTCTTTTTAGAAAAAAAATCGATTCTTTTTAGAAAAAAAATCGATTCTTTTGTTGAAAAGAATTCGACATAATTAAAAATTTAGAAAATTTGCAAATTTTAAAAAAACAGGTTTTATAAAATTGTACTGAAATAAGGCGAGTTGTACTTTTGTACTTGACCAAACTCAATTGTATCGAATTCGATACAATTGTACCGAATTTTCCATCCCTGATTAGTTGCCTTTATACTGATTTGGAATTGAAAGTTCAAAACAATTTCACTTTGTTCGAGGATAGTGAGAATGTTTTAACATAAACGTTTTAAAAGTTTCCCACCGTTTAGGTTAGGAGAAATTATCTGAAATATTTAATAATATGGGTCTTGAAATCGGTATTACCGATTATTATCTTCTGGAAGGCATAACATTTATATTATTGAATTTATTCAGATTATTTCTACACCTAGAAAAGACAATTTTCGGTTAAAATTTTTCAAAGAATATAATTGAACGGTTAGTGGGTTAATGATCAATGAAACATTTCCTTCATTTTATATAGAAAAAACATATATTAAATTTTTGAATTAAATTCTTCAAGTTTTCCACTTTAAAGCAAGATATATACTTTTTTTCTTAAAGAAAAAAAACCTAAATTTAAGAATGCTTTCAAGCAAGTCACAATATTTTGGAAAACGTGACTTTTTCTGATAGGTTTATTTTTTGTTTTTATTATTTCAGACGAAAACTTTTTTACACCACTAAAGGCCTTTAAGCATTAAAGTTGAAATTGTACTGTGTGTGATATACGGTATATGTACGTACATAGTATAAAGTTTAACGCCCGACATGTTTTGTTCATAAAATTAGACTTTTTATATTACAGCAATAAAATTCATTCAAGCTATTTTTATACTAAAATATTTTGATCACGCATTTTGCCCCCAACAAACGTATAACAGGCATGACATTTAGATATATATTTTGTGGTGTTTCCTTAGAAAGAGTTACAAAATATACAAGCTAGAAATACCCACTCAAAATAAAAAAAACAGCAGCAGCCAAAACACGTAACTGCACCCTAAAGGTCGAAATATATAGAATAAAAAAATATAAAAAAAGAGAAGCGTGTTTTTGCACTTTTATAGAAATTCTTATAGATACAGGTGATTTACTTCAACAAAGATGAAGTTGGGCGAAAGACGACGTTGGAGAAAGGTTACACTTAAGTTTATGTCCTTCGATGTAACTTCATCTTTAGGATATTGTTGTCGCGGTATCAAACTTTTGTCTTTCTTAAAGTGTCTAAAGTTTGTCTTCTTTTTGTTGTTGTTGTTGTTGTTGAAATAAATCCCTTTTGAAAATACAAGGAATTTCGGTTTGCAGCATGTGTGTGTATCAATCCAGGCATAACACGTTTAACAAAGCTTTACTATCTATAGGTATATGTATTTACACAAGAATGATATTAACAAGGAATTTAGATATAAATAACTTTAACTTTATGCACACACCATTATTAAATGAAGAAGATACTGTATCGTTGTGCAACATCCCACTTACCAGGTTGAATTCCAAAAATGTTTTACACATACTCCATCATTTTGTACCTACATATATATGTAAACATCACCTAAAACAGGTATTTTCGAAGAACATACACTTTACTCTACATTTAAGTATTTTCGTATGCCTTTTTTTCTGTCTGGAATTCTTTGAATACCTAACCAAAAAATTAAGGAAGAAAATTGTGACACAAAACCTGAATCACAAAATTATTTAGGTACTTACTCTTGTTGCTAAAATATAAGCTTTGAAATTTTAAAATTTAATATGTGCGAATAAATAAAATTAATTATAATAGAAAAGTGTATAAAATATTATGACGTTTAAATTTTCACTGAAAAATAATATATTTAATAATTTTAAGTTAATAAGAAAAACAAATTTACACCGTTGGAGAGATTTTTGTAAGTTTTTGTTTGTATTTTAAATATTTACAGTTTTTTTTAAATTCTGGTAGGTATAACAATTTTTGGTAAAAAATTAAATTTACTGACCAGTTTTTAAACAATTGAATTTTCAACAAATATTTTTGAATTTTTTAAAAAATCCAAAACATATTTTTTTTTGAAAAATGTTGATATCCAATATTATTCATTTTTTTTTTGAAGCTTCTTCATTCTTCATTCTAAATTTTAAATTGGTTCAAAAGGAATTTATGTACCATTATTTTTAATTCTTAGAACATTCTTTTTATATATATAGTGTTAAAAAACCACTAGAAATATTGAGTTTTCAGAGAAAATAATTTTTTAAATCCAAGAAGATTTTATAGGGAGAGATTAAAAAAATCCAAAAAACTCAAAATCAGGAAAACTCTAAATCGAGAAAACCCATTCTCCCGTAAACGTAAAATTCAGAGTGACCAGAAAAAAACCCTCAATCCCAAAATCTAGAAATCCTGGAACCCCAAAATCCAAATATTTTTCGTTTTATAAAATTTTTCCGGGTTTTCGATTTCGGGAAACATTTTTCGTGATAACGGGTTTTTGGCTTCCCAGGTTTTGGGTTGTGGGTTTTGGGGATTTTAAGTTTTTGGAATATTGAGTCTTCAGAAAAAATGATTATTTTTAAATCCAAGAAGATTATCTAGGGGGAGTTGGAAAGAAATCAGAAAACCCTAGATCAGGAAAAGCCTAAGTCCAGAAAATACATTATCCCGAAAAAATTAAATTTAGAAAGTTCAGAAAAAAACTCAAAATCCAGAAAACCTTAAATCCTGAAAACCCAAAATCCAGAGAAATCAAAATCTAAAAATCATAAAATCCTGGAACACCAAAATCACGAAGTTTTATAAATTTTTTGGGATTTAAACTTCGGGAAACATTTTTGGTATTTTAAACTTTCGAGATTTTTTATTGTTCTCGAGACTTTGGGTTTTTGGGATATTCGATCTCCTGGGTTAACTGTTTTTGAGATTATGATTTTTGGGATTCTGATCTAAACCCATTAATAAGAGGTATAACTTAAATTACATTATTCCGGAATTTTTTTTACTTAAAGGAAGTCTACAGAAACATTGCGGATGAGTGATATCCGCCCAGAAGTCATAATCCTAAAAACAAAATCCCCAAAATGGTACAACATTATTTATCTAACGTTATTTTTGCTCTTCAGTGAAGATTTAAAAAGCTGGATCTAACTCAATAAAAATGCCAAAAACGTAATTTTGCGACTTAAGCCCTTAATGCACCTTAACAAGTCAAAAGAATTATTTTCTTCCAAAACTTAGACAGGTTTCTGTGAAAAAAAATTCACCATTTGCAATAATTTCTTAAAATAGGCCAACAAAACACTTATAAACACAAATTAAAAACAAAAATATTAAATATATGTAATTTTCTTGTTTCTTTCAATAAATAATCAACAAAAAAAAATGGAGAAATTTTTTTTTTTTTAATATTTCTCACTCAGTACAGGAAAGCAATAAACGACCCACAAATGTACAACTATATAGGATATATGTATATCCCAGCAAAGGGCTTCACGTCCGCACAGTATAGGCACTTCGTCTTCATTCAGCCCAGAGTAATGCATCCATCCATCATGCAAAATATCTGGAATACGTTGAGAGGAGCACTTTTGATTGCTTTTCTGCAAGTGCTCCCAACTCCCACTCACACACACACATACAAAAACACAGAGGCATATTATATAAAAAAGGAGATGAGTGATGGCAGCCTGGATCGATAGAGTTATAGTGCTCTGGTATTTTGACTCTAATAAGTATTTTTCAACACAAAACATCTGGGCTGAGCTGTGAGCTAGGGGGCTTGGCTGTGATGGAATGGAAATTGGTGGTATGGGTATTGAAATGGAAAAATGGATACATCTCCCATTATAATTCCATAGCATACAATAAATTACAGAGAAGCAATAAAAGTGGTATTGAGCAGAAAATACAACAACAGCAACAACAAAACAAACAAAATACAACACAACAACAGAAGAAACAACTAAATAAAATCCATCACTCGTTTCGTCCTAGTTATGACGTCGTTGAAAACCTTCAAAAGCTTCACCTACAAAAGTGTTCATTTATTCCACCCTTAATGCCCATAGCCCCACCGCCTTCGACGACTTCCCTTCTGCTGCTTACTCTTCAAAACAGCATTCCATTTCTTACAAACAAACAAAACAACAAAAAAAAAAACAAGAGAATGTATTTTTTTTGTCGAGGAGTCATGACACAGTTTCCTTCTCATTTATATTGCAAGTGTGAAAGGATTGTCGTAGAGAATCCCTTTCTCAAAAGATGAAATGTGAATTTTTTCGACATTTTTTATACTTTTTTTATGAAATCGGTGACGATAAACATACTTTACAGAGTTTTGATAAAGTATACTTTTGAAGAATTTATATTTTAGTCTAAGTTTGAGAATTTGAGTGATTTTATAATGCATTATGAGTTATGACCCAAAATAATAAATGTTATATGTGTGAAACGACACGAAGTCAAAAAGAGTTGTTGAGTTGAGAGATTAAGTAGAATTGAACTGGAATATTAAATTGATTTCTTGTTTGTTTGTGACACAAAGCTGTTATCAATTGGCAGAAAAAAAAAGAAAATCTTTTGTTCCATTTCGGTGCGGGACATGTTCAAAACATCGATTTCTGGGGTTATTCCTCAGTCTATAATAATTGTCCCAAAAAAAGTGTCGTGACCAAACATACAAAATTAAGAGAAATCAATCAATCTTGACAAAATCTTGTTACAAATTAATAAAAGGATGAATTTCAAGTTAAGAAAGCAACATTCGCAAATCAAAATGTTACGTTAGGTCGATAATTTTCCGTTAGTTAGTCGTTAATTAGTTGTGATAATTTGAAATTTGTCGTTCAACGTTTTCTACGTGTTTGTTGCTGATTTGCTGAGTTGATACAAAATTAGCGAAGCACTCCCTCAAAAATCGGTGAAAATTTCCTATACATAGTAAATGATTTATTGCTTTATAATTTCTCATTAATTAGTCGCTAATTAGATGTGATAATTTAAATATTTTCTATGTTTTTAAAACTAGGGTTTAAAACTAGTTAAAGTGAAAAGTGTATTGCTTAATAAATTCCCGTTAATTAGTCAGTAATTATATGAGACAATTTTAATTTTGTATGGCAATGTTTTCTATGTTTTTAAAAATTTTAATTTTGTAATGAAATGTTTTCTATGGTTCATTGTGGGTTGTACGCATAATTCATATGAATATAGCAAAACACCCTCTCGAGAAGGGGTACAAATTTATTATATATTGACTGGTTTATTGCAAAATAATTTGCCGTTAGTAAGTGATTAATAAGATGTGACAGTTTCAACTGCAATGTCATGCAATGTTTTTTTTTATAACTCATATGAAGATATCAAAGAACCCCCTGAAAAAAGGTTGAAACTTGTTAAAGTGACATATTTATTGTTTAACAATTTTCCAATCATTATTCATCAGTTAGTTGTATGACAGTAAACATTTTGTCGTGCAGTGTTTTCTATGTTCTATGTTCTTTTTTTTCTTTTTTTTTTATTTAAGAAAGAAACTACTTTTCCTTCGCTAAACTTGGCATTCATACAAAAAAAAGCAAAGGGCACGTTCTACAAAGCCTTAAATATACTGTCAGTCACTGCTTAACGGTACCAAATATTGGATGAGAAGCATTAGGGAGAGTTGCCCTCATGTAAGAGGTGAAATTCTTCGACAAAAGAAACTGAACGTCTGGTTTGAAGACCAAGCCATTGCGGAACGCTTGGTGTAAGTGATTTGAAACAAAGGCTGATATGAATAAAAAAGGGAGTATATGCTCCGAGCAGGTGCTCAATACAACAAGTTCAGCATTTGCTACGAAAATGTTAGATGTTAAAAAAATTCGTGTAAAATGAAGAACTTGATCCGAAAAGTGAAGTTTTTAGCTAGTGTTCCGTTTTATTCATATCACCTAAGTGCTTGCGATTGTAGAGAATAAATAACTGTCGTGTCTGAGGCAGAGAGTCTTCACGTGTTGAGAGCCCGTTAGCTATTGGGATCCGTACTTTATTTTTTGTGATTGAGTAAATACTGGGTAATATGAATAAAAACATAGCACATGCTCAGAGCAGGTGCTATAAAATGCTAATATTCAATAATTTTATTCATATCAAATAGAGCACCGGCTTCGAAAAGTGGAATTCTGAACAAGTATTACTTTTTATTCATATCATCCCTGACTAATTCAAACAGCTTTTTGTTAAACTTCGAACTAATTTGGATTTTTGAGAAGAAACAGCCATTTTTGTTCTCACTTGAAAAATATTTTCTTAACAAGTTTCCCAAAAATATTTGTTTCGATTATGGAATTGCAATACTGGATCCGCAGTGATTCGAAGTGCAGTGCTCTCTTTTGTCATGAAAAGAAAAGAGAACACTATACTGAGATTAAATGCACAGCCAATATGGCGGATTACATAATCGACATGATTATTTTACGCAGTTAAATATTTAGGTTTTGTTTTTAAGTTTACCAGAAAGATAAGGATAAGTTTAACAAATTTACGACTTCCCTCATAATGGTTATTTTACAAGTTTATGAGGACTTTTCTATAAAAAATCCTATTGAACCCGCAAAAACTCCTCTAAATTGACATACAAATTCAAATGTTCCAAAAGTCTGACTTGTAAATATAAAAGTTAAATGACTTCACTGTACCTACTTAATGGAAAGAACCTTTTCTTAAATAAATCACTAAACTTGTAAGAAGAAAAAACACCCAATTTGTCTTTTTCAAAAAAAAAAATGTCTTCAAACTCATTTTCTTATTCGTTTGCGGTGGAAAAAATGTATAAAAGTTTGTTTAATAGCACTAATTAAATCACAATGCATATATATATAGGTACTTTAACTTTTTTTCCCGCTTTTGACAATCCTTATATATACTGAAGGATGTTTCAACACTAATCTCTTGTCATCAGGAATGATCTCAATAAAAATCCCCTGGCCCTCTCTATGTTATATAGCGCTGAAGAGGAGGAACTAAAGCATAGAATAGAAGTTATATCAACCCCATATCAAGGACCCTCATGAATGTCCATTCTTAATTAGTTCAAAAGACAAAGTTTCCACAGTACCTTTCTTAATTTCCATCCATCGAGTATAAGATTCTTTCACTTTTCGTCGAGTGCCGGAATAGAAATTCTCCCCTTCCCCCTTCACACACACACATTGAAGTAGGTGGCCTTCCTCGTCGTCGTAGTCGTTGTCTTTATCGTTAAAGTTACAAGACAACGGAGACAAAAGAGGGCGCTACTGGTCTACCGCATTCCTTATACACTCTATACCTGTATACCACCATGGCATTTACTTCTTCTTATACTCCCTTCGTTCATTCTACCTGACTCGCACGATTTGCTCAACTAACTTGAATTACTTAACCTATTACAAGGTGAGAGTCGAATTAATTAAATTTGTCAAGTGCGGCAAATGAAACCAGTTCTCTGTTAGCCATAAACCTTCTTCCTTCAACCTCAAAAGAGAGACAGAGAGAGTGAGGGAGAGCGAGAGAAATGACATGACATGTACGTGTAACAATCAGTGTTGAGAAGTTTTACAGACGGGGACAGAACTTCACTTGAACATTGAACTAATTGGTGCATGTGTCAGCGACATTTATGGGAGTCTGATTGCCCAGCAGGGTCGAATAGCTCTCCACCTCTGGTGTGGAATGAAACGACTCAACCCCAAAAAGGAAGCACAGAGGAAGTGTTAAGGGATTTGATCTCTCAAAGGTGAAAAAATAATGGCGGTAAATCAGGACTAAATGCTTTAAAGGGGATCAAACAACTGCAGGTTTTCCATTAGAGAGAGAGAGAAAGAATAAGTGATGGGGTATTTCCGGGTTTGTCTTACGTGCAACAAAGGCGTCACGTTTTGAAATTTTCAAAAGACTTTTGAGGGAGTTTGGTTTTTAATTTCTTCTTTTGAAAGTCTCATCCAACTCATCTCAAAATGACAATACCTGCTATTTATTTTAATTATTTTCGCCCTCTGGCGGAAAACTTTCAAACGACAAATCACCATTAGACTAAACAGAAAGAGGGAGGGCAGCTGGCAGTGGATATGGAGGGAGGGTGGTTGACATGATCTACTCATTTAGAAGGCGATTATTTTATGCAAACATTCAACCCGCCCGATGGTCTTGCCTGGTCAATCAATTATTCAAACGGTGTGCCGTTGCGGATGATTTTGCACCATTTTTGCCGCTTCGAACTCCCTTTCTGTGTCTCTGGTATATACATATGTACGTACAACTCTATCCTTCTGTGTCGTCGTCTAAGGCTATTTCTAATCCAATGGCAAACTGTTTTCCATTTAACCCTTCTCTGACTAATTAATTTCTCCAAATTAAAGTCGACAGAATGAGATTGAAAAATATCCGTCTGCTTCTCGTGAGTCGTGGATGGAGAAGCGTGATTGGGTATTCGCTTGTCGTATTATGTAGTCCATCGTCCGTGGTGCTGTGTGTCCTTGAGACGTACACAAATTAATTTATTTGCATTGATGTTAGAAAGCTTTGTTTTCTAGTTATAAATGGAAAAAAAAATGCAGGTGCTTGGCATTCTGTCAAGCAAAAGGCAATTAGGCTGGCATTTTCATGGATATATTGGCAAGGAATGAAGATGTCCATGTCAATGAAAGTTCGAAGGACGAATATACATATATTTTGTTGGCTGTGTTGTGTATTTTAATAAATACCAAAGTGACATGAATTTATAAAGTCTCCCGTGATGGAATGAGTGACGGTTGAGAATTTTCCAATTAAGTTTTTAAATCTCCGAGTTAATTTTGTTGAATTTTCATTTTATTTTTAGCCAAGAAAATCTCATAGTGGAAATCATATAATTAAGTTAGATTTTGTTTTGTTTTAAAATAAAGTGCATGACAAAGTCCCATGTACTTCTTTTTATATTTCAAATAAGCTTTTATAAGAGAGATTTACATTTTTTCTTGCAAGGTTTAAATTCGTGATAATATACGAAGTGGTGATTTTAATGAAACCTGGCATTTTCATTATAGAGAACACAAAAAGAGGGTTCCACAATTTTGTTTGTCTGTACCGATCAATAGCTTAAATTACTCAAAGCTTTTTTTTTTTTAATTTTGAACTTAAGGTTTTTAAGTGATTCCCTAGAGATCAAATTAATTTGATTTTTATTATTATTACATTAAATTATATTTTTTTTTAAGTGCTAATTATTCATCTCGGAAACGGCTTTAACAATTTTTAAACAATTTTTTGTGTGTACACTTAAGTATGGACATGCATTTTGGTAAGAAACTTTTTGCCAAAAAACTGTTATTAACGGTACCTGCCATAGAACCGTTATGTTTTAATGTTCGACTATACCATCTTTATGAGATAGCGTACAAAATATTAAATATTAAAAACTGACTAAAGCATTGAGCTGAACTTGACACAATGTAGGGAGAAGTGCACCCACCTAAATTGAGAGTTTTCCTATAGATGGCGTTGAATAACGAAATCTAAAAATCAACTAAAAACCCAACATCTTATAATTCGATTGAACAGAAATTTACACCTGAAATTTTACATAAATCAAAAGTTTTAAAGTTTAATCATAGATGGCGCTGAATTTTAAGATATTAAAATAATATAAGATTCAAAAACTAATCATTTGATTGATTGCTGTACAGAGACCGTTGTCTATGTACATCATTCGAATATTTTTTTATTTAATTTCTACTTAAATTTTCAACACACCATTTTTTTAAAATAAAAAATAATAAAAAAAATCGCAAACCTGGTACTGCACAGATATAAATTATAAAAACTGTCCTTACTAAGCTTCATAAAAAAAAAAACTAAAAAATGTTATTTTTCTTGAAAACTGTTCCTATGATTTCAATAAAAAAAAAAATCTGTGCTGATGTTTGACCATTAAAATAAACATTCTAGTAGCAATTTATCTTAAAATAAGTCCCAATTTTTTAAATTGTTGGTTTTAAACAGATAATTTTCTAATTTACTAATTATTTTTTTGTTTTTTTTAGAAAAATGTAGATATGTATGTATAAAAATAATTTTATTTAAGAAAAAAACAGCCTCTTCAACGATTTTTATAATACGAACAAAAGAGCAAGAATGTGAAGTTCAAAGAATTCTTTCTTTTTGTATAAGTTTTTTTTGTTGAATATTCATTTAAATGGAATATTTATTTATTATTTTTAGAATTATACCTATAACTATACCTAATTTATTAATAAGTTAGAGAAATGCTCCTAGTTAAATTTGTTAAATTTAAAATTTAATTGCATTGTATGAATTTTTGAATTTTTGCAAAATTCTTGAGTATAGGTTTTTAATTTTCCTAAACCCCAACTAATTTCATTCAAAAAAAACTACGAAATTATGATTAAAGAAGAATTTTAGAAATCTGCATTTGAATACATGCATATAATCTACCGTTTGTTAAAAATTATTTAGCTGTACCTTACAACGAAATTTGTTTCAGTTCTGCTTCGAGAAATTTCAAGGACAAATTTTATACTCAAAAACTTCTTAAGTAGGATAACATACCAAAATTTGAGGTTTATAAATATTTGTAAGGCTAATTAAACCACATGTAGCAGTAAGCTTAAATTCATTCCTTATTATATGTACTTTGAAAAGAACAAATATTCACCGCATAAAATAATGGATTCAGACAAAATGGCAAAATAACATAAACATAAAGTTAAAGCCTTTTGCTAAATTGCAAAATAATCCCTTAGGTATACATCTCACTGTAAAATGTAGGCCTTAAATGGAGGTAACATTATACATAAGAATTAAATTTTCAACATCGTTAAAATTTATTATTCCATATAACACAATTTTACTTAAAAAAAAAAAAAAAACAAAATTCTCGCAGTAAACACCTTGAACTCTCTCGATTGCTTTTTTTTCATGAAAATATTAAGAAAAAAAAATCCCTTAAAAAATATCGTTATTTCTCATCATTAAACTCAACTGCCAAAATATATGCCATGGATATAAATTTTCAATTCAAATAGCACATAGACACTATAAAATGCAAAAAAAAAAATAACAGGAATATTCCTTCAGCATCGTCCTTGTGCATTGCATGTCCTGCTCGAATGTCGGATGCTACATTAATAACTTTGGTCTGGAGCAAGGATAAAGTTTGCATTGCTGGCTTTCGGCAGGCAGGAACATTTATCAATATTATTAGTACCTGGGCACACATTTTGGAACTTTGTGGGCGTGTCTGGCATTGCTGTATACGAGAGCACTTTGTCTTCATATCGATTTGGTAATAAATTGTGCCAAAGACTCAGAAATCATTATTGAAGGCGGCCATAGCTCGCAACTATATACAACTCTCCGCGCGCTCGAGCCAGAAAAGTGGCACGCAAGGACACTCATTTTTGGATGACATGTTATACCATCATGGAGAAATGGACTTTTAAAGTTTTGCTTGCATCGCTTATTACTTCTTAAAAAAAACTTCTTCTCCTTATAAAAGTGCTCAATAACTGACTGAAGTTTTGTAATTTTACAGGCGGCACATTTCGATGAAATTTATTTGTCTATATGTGTCAGAAAGTTGTGTTAGGTTAATACATAATTGATTCATGGATATTTAATATTTGTTTTTTTTTTTTTTTAATTTTATTTGTAAACATTATTGGTAATTAGAAAAACATTTTTCAAAAGCAATTAATTTCGAGTTGAAAGGAAAAACATGATATCAGGAAGCCATTTGATCAAAAACATTGCTATACTTCAGTCGTGTTATCTTTTTTTTGCAGCAACAGCAATCTCTGCGATTTCAATAAAGCACATTTCCATGAATTTTTTTTCAAATAAAACGTCCTTTTTTTATTCATTATTTTTTTTTTAAACATAAATAATGGCACAACATTTACACCGACATTTTCGGAGTGTGTAAGCGAAGAACATGAACAACATCCAACATGGTTCGCAGTGGCATTCATTTCATGTCATTGATAGTATAGGAAAGGAATGGAGTTTTCGTTCTGTATGTATATATATCCTTGTTACCCACTTTGACTGTCAACTTATCTCTGTGCCATTTACAAAAATCATTTCTGAATTTACATGAAAAACAAAAAACTATATTTTTTTTTTTTCGTTTGAGTTAACCACCCTGAATTTATCGATGCGAAAAAACAAATATTCGTTGTAATATAGTTGTGTCACTGGTTTTTGAAACTGACAAAAATAGTATATTTTTAAAGTATTTTTGTATTTTTTTTTTTGGCAATAGGGGAGGACGGGGCACAGAGGACCACTTAACGTTTGTCGATTTATTAGAAATATATTGAAGGAAGAAAAAAGGCTCAAATTTGCTCTCCATATACCTTAAGATGTTAACATCAAATAGGCTTATAATAAGCTATCGATACTGTAGCACAAGAACCCTCTGTGTCCCAATAAGAATGCCTATTAAAAAGTGTTTTCGACATGTTTAAACACGAATATTTTACAAAACTAAAATTGAACAAAACACCACTTAATTCATTGTTTTCGATATTAAAACATGAAATTCTTATTGACAAAGCCTTAAAATACTAAGCCAGCACAACTTTTTTTTTATTTTTTTATAAACTTACCTTGAAAAACAAAAAAATAAAATTTTTTTTCAACCGCAGAGCACTCGTTAGCAAGATAGACAATAATAAACTGAGCAGCTAGATGGGCGCTTTTAGTATAGTAATGAACTTTTGGACAAAGTCACTTATTTATCGATTTAAAACGAAAGTTCTCTGTGCCCCGGTAGTCATTTGTACCCCGTCCTCCCCTACCTACAACATGAAAAGTATTTTGTTTGAAGTTCATAAAATGCGTGATGAAAATAAAAGACTCTTATTGCAAAAGTATAAATTTGATTGACATTCCGAACGAACCTGTCAAGCAAAATAGTGAAATTTCAGTAAAATGGCATATATATACATACTCATACATAGCTATATTAGGAGGAATTTTTCAACAACAATATTAAAACAAATGTGAAAATAGTTGAAATAGTTATGTATAGTGCTAATTAAATTCAATAAATTTCACAAAATGCCAAACTCGTTATATTTTGATTTACGGCAGGAAACATTCAAATATTTGAGTATGTGTTTTTTTTAATAGCGAACGTCAAATTGTCACTTTCCACTTAATGCAATATATTATTTTGTATTAAACTTTAAAATATAAACTAGAGAACTGATGGTTTTCAGTATATATAGCCTGAGTTCAAACAAAACGTTTTGATGGGGTAGCATTACACTGTTCATGCACATCGGGAGCGCACAGTACATTACTTTGCATCAGTTTGACATTTCAGAAGGGATTTTTAATTTTTGTGCTGATTTCTTCATTAGAAAATGGGAATTGAAGGTTTATTTCCTGAATTCTTGGTAGTATTCTTTGGTACAGAACATTTGTTTTCTTGTGTTTACTGATTTGTGTTTTTTTTTCCATTACCAATTTGTAATTTAGGACCAGCAGCGTTTGCAGCTCATGATTCCAAAATTACCATAATTTATAAAAAAAAACAAACAATAAAAATGTAAACTTACTTCGCTCGAGACTCCATATTTTTGTTTTACTTTCAGTTCAAACGTCAAATGAAAGCATTCAGACAAAATTGGATGCGTTTACTGCTCTGCGCCTCACTAACGTTTGGAATGCATTTATAAATTCATGACTTTGTAACCATTTTCTGTTTGAATTAATGACTTTGTATGAAATTCGTATCTGGTTCATTTTGAAACTCAGCCATCCTAATCCTTTTTAATATTATAATAATTGTAAAACTATGTTTGTTTGGATATTTGTCCTTCAAACAGTTAGGTTATTGGAGCATATGTTTTGATACTTAATGCTCGTAAAACATCAAAGTAAATATAAAATCACTTGATTCATATAATTTTCTTAAGACAATCCTTCCAGGAAACTAATAAGGTATAAAAATTAAAAATTATAATGTAAACTTGAATATATAAAGGGTGTCTTTTTAGACGTGTGGTTTTTAAGAAGAAATAAAACGCTTTTAATTTAACGTTGTGGCCAAGAATTTAGCTATGTATATTATAGAGATAAGGGTTTGCCATTATGTTTTAAAAATGATATCGGGCAAGTGGCCACCGCGGCTGGCTCGAATAAATTACAGCCGAGAGGCCCTAGCTCCAATTGTTGTGCGCGATGGCGGATGGACTCATTCGGGTCTTCTTCGATACTCTGCTCCACAGCAGCAATAGCGTCTTCGGTGCACACTGTACGGCGTCTCTGAGGATGCGCATTATCGACTAGAGTAAGTGTGGTGCGAAACCGATCCATGGTTGCTCGAATTACTCTGCTGGGCGATTATGTCGAACGAATATTGGACGCAGCGCGCGATACGTCGCGCGAACCAAACCATTATTTTGGTAATAAATTTGCACGGTTTGCAAACGTTGTTCAGGAGTAAGTCTATTCATTATGAACTGACAAACCAAACTGAGCAAAAATCAAGTGATATCGGTCAAAAAGACCAACTCCGAAAAAATTATTGCCAGATTGAAAACCACACGTCTAAAAAAAACACCCTATTTTTCTCATACTTAAAAAAATAATATAGAAATACAATGCAAATACAGAGATTAGGCACATTCATTTTTATTTGTTGTTTTTTCACCGTGAGAAAATAATTTTCTACCAAGACTTAACAGAAATCGTAGTTTTATTAAGCCATAAAATAATGGTGCCCCCAAAACTCGACCATTTTGGAATCGCTGTCTTTTATTCTAAAGGGGAACATATAATCATTTTAGGTTTTACTCTCATGGTACACGAATGCAACAAGAAAAATAACCTGAAGCTGGAAACATATTATATTAATTGCTCTTCTCAGCCATACAAATTTCATCCTGGCACGAAAAAATTCAATATGGCACGCTTTTCATGCTGCCATTTTTACTTTATATTAGCGAATTTTTAAGAAATTTCACCCCACAATTGAATTATAAATTATATTTTTTTAATATAAGATTATATTTTTTTATACGGCCAGAAAATGCCAATGTTTTTTTTTTTTTAGAAAAAACAAGAAAATCATGAGTCGATAAGTTTGAATTGTAAATTTCTTTCATGCACTTGTTATAATTTCTTTTACTACAATGTACTTTTACTACTATGTCATAGTGTGAACTATAAGGCGGCGGAATAAATTCAATTATTTTCAGTGAAGATGTAAACTTAGTCGAATTTTTTTTATAAAGTGCATCTAACTAAATGATTCGTACTGTAAATCAAATAAAACTTAAACTTCACTTCAGTTCTAAGTGAATATAATTTCTTTGAATAAATTTTGCAACAAAAATAAAAATAAAGTTTCTTCTTAACTACTATTCAATGTTTTTTCTTTCTTTCCTTCTTTTTTTTTTGTTTTTACTTTCATTTTACCTCCCCAAAAGTATTCGCATTAACAGTTATATGTATAGTTCTTCTCTTGTTGTTTTTTAGTGCATACACGGTTTAAAAAAAAAAAGAAAGACAAAAAAAAACTTTTTTCTGGCAGAGCTTTTAATTTCTCTCCAACAATAGCAAAGTATTTTAAATCATTCATTCTTCCTTGCCAAATGCCAACATAATGGAGGAGCTCGCACAACTTTATACAAGTTACATACAAATACTCTACTCCCCGCGGGGAATTAACTCAACGCTTTTGCTGCGCGAAATATAAAAATAAAATGATATAAATATAAAGAAAGAACCAGTTCTTATAAAATATAGTTCATCATCATCGTTGTTGAAAAGTATGTGCATTCGCATTGTCGTTTTCCAAATTCATGAATGTGCCAGGAAAAATTCTTGAACTGTCCTGAAATTATACTCATTGCGGAGCATAAATCATGTTACATATACATATTAAATAAGTAGTGAGAGTTAGTGTGATACCTTTGGTGACACATTGATGCCAGTTATGTGTCACCTTTCAACAAGAGGACTATACAACACTTCCACTATATGATGCTATGGTTTATTCACTGCTTGTGTACTTGAAAGGAAGAAAACATTTCCCTCTGAACAATATTTTCTTCTGCCTCAATCGCTCTGATAAGTAGAGTTGGCACTATATATTTTTGGCTAACAATATAAATGTTACACAAATAACTTAAATCACAAAATCGTGGTTGTTTCCACTTCAGGGATTTATACACAAATATAAGAACATTGTTTGGTAGCGTCTTTCTATGGAAAAATAGCGAGTTGGGTATAATGTATCTATAGTGTTCTCAGTTCTCACTATAAGACCATTATGAATAAGCTCGTTGCACATGAAGTGATGTTCTTGGGTATTATTCATGTCATCATTTCTAAGCTTCTTAGCTTTTGTTTAAATAAAATAGCGTTTACGTGCTGAGACTGGGACTGAAATACCTTCCTATAGGAGATATTAGAAGAATACTTCCTACTATTCCAGTAGTTACGCACTCTTTTTTATAAATTGCAAGTAATTGAAATCTTAAAAATTTGTGAATTGTTTTGGAAAATATCATAAACATACCTACCTATATTTTTTAAATAAATATTTTAAAACTAAGACACAAAGCATTGTGGAAGGAAATACGCCAATTTATTTGTCTTATACATTTTTTTTTATTTTCTGAGAGTTTAAGGCCCAGTTTCACAGTCCATACTTAACAAAATAAGTGGCACTTAAGTGGTCAATATGGGAGACTCAAGTGTCACTTATTCGGATAAGTTTATACTGTGGAATTGGGCATTAGTTTTCCATATTTGGCACTTAACTGACACTTACTTCGATTGTGAAACTGGGCCTAAACGTAATCGGTAATGGAAAAAAGACATACTGCCCTAGCGAGGTATCCGTCGGAGTGGAATCAAAGGATTTTTGCTTCGAGGTATCCTTCCGAACAGCGCTCGGAATGTTTTTCCGACATTATGGAACGCTAATTGTTGTTTTGCGTTGCAGTGCGATCAATTGTGTTTTGAAGTGACATTTTTGACATCTCTAATGATCTTTGAACCTCCGACGTCGTATGCGTTTCGGAGAGTTTTCCGCTCCGAACGGATACCTCGCTAGGGCAGATAATCTCTTTTTTAATTTGTTTACTTTAAGCTTTGAGTAGGTACAGCTGATAAATTAACTGAGTTCCAAAACGCATCTAATCCGTATCTGATGTACAAAGTCATGAGTTCCGAAAGTCAAAAAAGATGTGCATTGACTACACAGCAATCAATTTTGTTTGAATGCTTTCATTTTACAATTTGACGTTTGAACTGAAAGTGAAACAAAAATATGGAGTCTCGAGTGCAGGAAGTTTATTTTTCTATTGTTATTGTTTTTTGTTCGTTAATAATATGGTTTATTATTTTTATTGTTTTACTCGATATATGTAATTGATGTTTATTAAAGTAAACAAATCTTGGAAGCTGCAAATGTTGCTCCTGAATTGCGTATCGGAAATGGAAAAAGAATTTATCAGCAAACGCAAGAAACCACGAATTGTTCTGTGGAAAGGGGGGCTGCAAAGAATTCAGGAAATAAACCATCAATTTCCATTTTCGAAGGAAGAAATCAACAAAAAATGTATAAATGAGTTTCGAAATGTCAAACGGATGCAAATTAAAATGTATTCAAAGCATCCGGTATGCGTTCCAGATGCGCATGAATCAAAATAAACAAATCGAAGGTTGTCAAAGTTCAAAGTGTTAAAAAATGAATAATGGCTGTTCGAGTGCCCACAAGAACAATAACAAAATATTGAAATTAGTCAAGTAAAGGGGAAGTACCTATATTCCTTGAATTTTACAGATGTGCAGAATTGAACGAAATAAAAACCCTAATGATATTGGTGCAAAATTTTAAAGGATTTAGTAAAATGTTAAAGCCATTTTATTAAGTTACTATAGTTAAAAAGAAGATTTTGATAATTTTAAACGATTTTAGCAACGTACTGTCTCTTAAAATTTCACTTTATCTAAAATCACGAAATGGCTTCGTTAACTATTAGTAACTTGCTAAATCCATATGCCATTTTTCATCTTCCTCGAAATTTTCTTGGCAATTTTATTTGAAAGAGTTAAAATGTGTTTTTTTTTTATGATTCGTTTGTCAAAGTAAATAGAATAATAGAAAATAATAAAATAAATTTAAATGAACAGCAACAAGGCAAAATACAATAACAAAATAAATTGTAGGTTGTCACTTTGACTTCTGACATTTCAAAAATCAAAATATTAGGTCCGTTCCCTAGATTTAGGTTTGTTTGCTTTGTTTTTCTTTCACGAACTGTCATTTCATGGAGGTGTTCAGATGCACCGTTTTTAATGAAAGGGAAGTAGTATTTTACTAGTAAGTAAAACGAAAAAACAAGACACACATTTTTGAAGAGTTAGTATATTACTAAATGTTTAGCAAATTAACTAACTAACAATATGCTTACCCCTTAACCATAGGTTGTTTACAATTTTGCGCCATTACCTTTAATATTTGGACTGTGCGTGCATGAAAAATGTAATAATGCCACATCAAAACTTTTTGTTTTAAAACTCAGCCAATATCTTGAGATTTCTAATCAAATCACTTGGGTCAACACGACACATTATCATATGAAACCCTCTACATACATATCTTCCTTATTTTTTTTATTCCACAAATATATAAATAATTGAAACCCACATCCTATCTTAAGAGACTAATAATGTTTCTCATTAACTTTTCCATTATCGCCTTAATGAGAAAATCAGGAAGCAAAAATCTCATCCCTAATCACAAATGAAAACAAACCTCCAACTAAGCACAATCCGCATATTTTTCTTTGCTCCTTCAAGAGCCATTGGCAATACCCATTAGCATATATGTATGTTAAGCACCTCCGAGTGCATTTTATCTTAAAAGCATACAATGTTATCTTACAGGTCCCGGAAGTTAGGCAGCAGCAGCCATAAGTAAAACAGGTGAATTTACTCAGAGATCGAAACCGATCTAATTGAGTCACCGTTATACTCATATGTACATAGGTACACCCTAGATTGCATGTCCTTTGTTTGGCAAAGTGGTTCAAGTAAAGTATAGCATGGATGGAATCCCGGTTGTTTGTTCTTCGATTTAGACTCCATAATATGCAAATAATGACCTAATAAAATGTCAGGACTTAGGATATAATATAATATTGAGAGAACAAGAGAAGAGTATAGGTAGGTGGAGTAAAAGAAAACAACATGGCGACACTTAGTTCGCACATGTAGAAAAAAAAATTAGCATTTTTATTAAACTGCCATGATGTGTACCGGAAGAGTCCAAATCCATGCTTCTAACTTACACTCTGGGAATATACATGTATTTATTTCTTGGAATGAGAGTTAAGGGAAGGAATTCATTAACATATAACCGTGGGGAGAGTGTTGGCAAATATCAGTTCAGTAAGTATCAGAACTCATGTGTTGGGGAGGATTGGGATTGGGTGCGTTAAGTGCACAGTTTGCTTCGTAATTTATGCCATTTTAATTTGCCCCATTAACTGCATAAGCAGACGAAGCTCATTCAACCGGGTGATGGCGATATAACGTCTATAAGCCCCTTTGCCTGGCACAAAACTGATAGGAGCTTCTTATAAGGAGAAGCTCTTCGTGTGTGCGTTATTTTAGGTTTTTTATGGTTTTATACCAAGTTTGTGTGTATTAGGTTGTTCCTTCAGCGTAGTGAATTTTTATTCCGCTTATCGCAAATATTTTAAAGTTTTGCAAGAAAATTTCTCGCTGAAAGGAGAAAAAACTATAATTTCCAAAGATTATTACTTCTTATACCTACAGCTGATGGAAAAAGTTCATAAAATATCCCACAAATTGCAGTTGCAGCACATATTCGCATATAAATAACATTAGTTGGTAAAAATTATGACCGATTGCGAAGCGAATATTGGAAATGTGTATGCGCTTTTATATAGAATTTATGATTGTGGCATTTTATATAGCCTTTTCGTGATAGGTGGTATTTAACTTCACACGTATATGGTATTATACCACGAGGATTTATTTTGATGACTGATGTGGGAATGTAGACTTTCATCCAGAAGTTGATGAGGTTTTTTATTTATGTAGTTTTTAAGAAAATGACGTACTGTTTTGTTAATTTTAGAGCGTGTGATGGAAAAAATTACTTCGTGTTGTGTTGGATTAGGGATGAATGGTTGTGATAAGGAAGGTGAGGATATGAGTTTAACACGCAATTGGTTCAGACTTTGTTAAAGCTACCTAAATATTGGGTTCAAAGCATGTACATTGTTACAACATTGATTATATTTGTTTTTATAGCGTATAAGAAAAAAAAAAACTATTAGGTATAGTTGGAACTTATTTTCATGCACTTTTGAATTATTAATGACCGCAATTAAGTACGGTATTGTGCAGTCAAATAAGTCAAAGATAAACACATAAAATAGTACCTACTAACAATGAGTGTGAAATATAATAGAAAAGTCATATTAAACAAGAAATGGGGCGGTACATAACAACAATTTTAAATACGCTGCACTTTGTATTTTAGGCTTCCTCAAAGTCAAGCGTTTACAAAGAGATTAGAGTATAGCACTTTTGGCCATTTTTCTTTATTCGATTGCTATTGCTAAGAAAGTCATTATTACTTCTTATCTCAATTCAAATTTCTATGATAGGTACATTATATACAATTCATAATATGAACAATAAAAAAATATTCTTTCGAAATTGAGGGCACTAACTACAGAATGGTTTACCTTAAATTAAAAAAATTTCAATTTTTTCTCTCCGTCCAATTATGTAATCGAAATAATTAGGCAAAATGGAAATATACCAATTATTTGCTTTGGAAATTGAGAAAAAAGTAAATTCAAAATTTATCTTGCTAAAAATTTTTAAAAATCAATCATATTAGAAATAAATTGGTTAATTGATTGATGAATAAATTAATTGAAATCATTTTGACAACAACGGTATGTACTGATTTATTTAACAGATTTGAATTTATGAGAAAAAATATTAAAAATCGTTCGAACATTTTTTCAAAACTAATAATTTTGTGTTAAAAAAAATTATTTTCCCACTTTGTAATAAATGCACAGTTGAAAAATTCATTTTACTACTCATTTACGAAATATCGAATTCCGAATTTTTTTTTAAATCCAAAATTTGTTTTTTTTGGAAAATTTCGATATTCAATATTATTAAAATTTATTAGAAACTCTTGTATCAAACACTTAAATAAAATCTTTTTATCGAAAATACAAAAAAAATGGTTCTACGACCGATACTTTTATTAATATGGTTAAATGTAAAATTTGTTTCTCTTAAATAGTAGACCGTATACATAATATTAATATATTATATAGAAATTTTGGAAATTTTGGAAAAATGGAATTGTTATTTTTGGTCCTAAATAAAATAAAAAACGTGTCTTTTCAGTCATTCCTCCGAAATTTTTTTAAATTTTTTATAACGCTAACCAAGCTTTCAGGTTGCAGCCGAACGGACAGACAGACAGACGTATAGAATTGCGGGACCCATTTGTGTCGACTATCAGCGTAAGTCAAAATCTCGAGTTCGATTTTTTACGAATCCACCTAAACATAAAATATTACATACATCGCAAGTTAAAATTAAAAAAAAAATAAATGCTCTATTAAAAAGCCCAACAATAAATTTTACCAGCTCAAAATTGAAATTTTCCTTCGTAAAATTGTAATAAAAACACTATAATTTTTATTAATTTTGACAAATAAAAATAAATTTTTTTTGACAAAGTATTTTGATTCTTTTTAATAAATAAAAAAAAATGCTTGTGTTCAAAAAAAGAAAGTTTCTGAAAAAATTAAAAACTAAAAAAATCTACTTTAGAACATTTTTTTTGTAATCTTGCCCTACATATTTTTGGTATTTTAACAAAACTCTATGTAAATTGAAGGAAAAGTTGTTTTTAATTACGAAAATCAATTTATGCAATAATAAAATAAAAATATATTTTTGAGAGATTTTGTTTGAATGCGTCCATTTGCGAAATAAGGAACGATACACCTTATGAGTTTTTAATAAAATTTACGAATTATTTTTAAGGTTTGTCTCTTATTATTCCTGTCATTTGACCCACCTGAATGGGATATAAATCCACCAATTTATTGTGAAACATTCCCTTATTATGGCAATTTGAAGATTTTATTTATTTCAAATTAAAATTATATTTCAAAAATAAAAATATATTTACTCTCGTTTTTGAAACCAATAAAAATACCATACAACACATCCTTTCCAACACATTAATGTTAGGTACCTAAGTAATTTTCACAACAACAACACCACTATAATCTATTATGAAAACATTAAACCTCCACATCCGCCACATTGATGGTCTGTTAATGCCACAATACCAAGAGGACCCGACCATTTTGCCTCTCGCGTATACAGCGAGGTGCGAGAAAAAACACTTAATCAAAATTGGTTTCACTTTCGCACCAATTCCTGAGAATGAACACCACCGTGAGCTCCCTGGAACAATACTGCAGGATCCGGTCAGGATTCATGACTCAGCCGAGTAAAGCAACCTACTTCCTTCAATTCCTCGTGAATATTGTTCTTTTATGTGCGTCATATCCAATGCCACCGTAGTGCGGCGCGGCGTGGCGGTGGTGTGCGGTGAAATTTTTTATTCATAAAGCATTTCCCGCACTTAACTTCATAACTCCATTGCAAAAAGTGTTATTTAATTTTTCTCTCTCACGCGAGAAAGCAATCTCTAACAATTCTCCTCAGTCCTCGGAGTCCTTTTTCCAAACCACCCCCTCGAACAGGTGGTGGTGTATATAGGTATAGAAGTTTTAAGCAGTTTTACCCACCTATACCTTTACAGTTTTGTGTGGAATCAAAGCAATCTGGGTTGAACTTTAAACCCAACGCATTTTCCACGGACAAATCAAGGATATTATACTCAAACGATTTAGAATGCAAATTTTTCTGTGTGGCTTTTGATGTTAAGTCTGCTTTTTTTTCCCTGTGTATATGTATATAGCCTATTCAATGTATATAGAGCTCAAAACATCACTTCTTTGGGGGAAAATTGTGAAAAGTTTATGGGGTGTGTTGCCATTGTGTGATTATTTTGAGTGTCTTGTTAAAGGAAATCCCTTGTTATTACTTTCGTAAAAGTCTCTAACAGAAAATCCAAAAGAAAGTTGCTAATTCTCTCAATTCTCTCAAGCTGCCTATATGTTAACAAATTTTAGTCCCATTCGATGTAGGCATTTAATAAGGGTTTTGTATGTAAAGGTGCCCATCTTATGAATTAAAATCGTTTCGCAAATCTTATTTCGCAATTATCAAGATGAATTTTAATCATCTCGCAAAAGATTTTTCGCAAATTTCGCATAAATTCTTGCGGTTTCTTACAGAAGATATTTTTAGGTGTATATATATATATATGGAGAAACAGAACAGTTTAAAAGCTTAAAAATATACAACGCGAAATAAAAATAAATATGAAATAAAATATGCGAAACTAATAAAGAGCGAAGTAATAAATGTTTTTTCGCGTTTTATCTTTTCGCCAAATCATAATTTTGCAACTTTATTTCACATCGCAATTTTCATCTCGCGTTTCATTGTTTCACACTATATAACTTTGCTAATTATTATTTTGCATATCATTATACAATTCGAAATAATGAAATGCGAGATAAAAATTGCGATGCGAAATATAATGCGAAACGATAGCGAAAAAAAACATGCCAAGCATTTTAATGCGAAATAACTAAATTGCAAAATAAGAAATTGCAAAATGAAAAATCTGGTTGATAATTCCTACAATTTATGGAATTATATAATCGGCTTCTTTCAAAGTTTAATTGCTTTTAATCAGTAAAAATAAATTAGTCAGACCATCTTAGAGAAAGGGAAAAACAATTTTTAAAAATAAAACCCAAAGGTAAAAGTATCATTCCAATTATACCCAATGGCAACACTTTCACATCAAAAGTTCATTCGTTTGTATATATGCGAATGATGAATGTTCTGCGAATTTTCATGCCGTTCTTTTTTTTTGTGATTCAACACTGCCAGTAGTCGAAATGGACAATTTATGGAAATATACCCTGGAGCTGCCGTTTTTGCACCAAGGTCATATAAAGGAAACCATTGAAATGCGGGAATACTAAAATGTGTGCATTTCTCGTGTCCTTGGTTTGTATATGCGGATGGTGTTTCAAATATGAATCGACGTCAATTCCCACAGGCCAATTATTATTTTTGAAACTTGGGGTTTTCCTATTCACATCTTTCAGTGTTGTGTCGCTTGCAATGATTTCTTAGAAAGGTTTTTTAGAAAATATGTAGATAACATAGAAAATGAGGGTTCTTGAATATTCATCGAAGCTGTCGAATTTTAATAAAAGTTGACATCGCAATTTGTGCACCCTTAAGCACGTTAAAAGGCAAGATCAAACTCTTAGAATCTATTCAAATTCATGGCTATATGAAGGAATGCGAGGGATGATTTGTAAGGGGAGGGAGGTGGGTTGTTTTCAAATGCGTTTATATTTATTGATTCATAAAAATCTTATTTTTAGAATCAATAAATTCTCATATATACAAAAGAACACCCATAAAATAGTATATTTAAACTTCAAGGCGACCTTGACCTCATTTTTTTATATTATACTTGAATGTATGTTGGTAGAGGTAGGTAAAGGTGGAATATGTTGGTGTTTTGGCCTTATGAACATGAATATAAATTTCATGGAGCTCTAGAGATTCACTTTGAATAGAAATTGAGACTTAAATTGGGATGTGGGATATGTGCTGGTATTTTTTTTTTGTTCAGTTGTTCACTTTTGAAAAGAGTATTCAATAAAGGTAAATAAAAATAGAAAATGCATTTTCATTCCATCAGTATAATTCATTCATGGAAAACAAACTATTCACTTAATAAATTGCAATTGAAATCATATTTATATAGAATAATAATGTTCCAAAACAATAAAATAATTGGGTTTTTTTTTCTAATTTTTTATATTTTTGCCCCAATTTTAAATATCTGCTGATTTGCAGTTTAAAGCAAAATGTCCAAAAAATAACAAAAAAAAACAAATTTAAAAAAAATATCGAATTTAAAAAAAATATAAAAAATATAAAATTTAATTGAAATCGAATTTTGAAATAATACTAAATTTAATTTAAATCGGGCAAGTCAGAAATTCTAGCTGGTATAAGAAAAAAATAATAAAAAATGATTCTTTGATGGAAGGAATTGTTAATATCGGCTTCTGGTTAAATGAATTTCTATTAAATTATTAAATTGTGTGTTTTTTGTTACCTTACATACAGTTTTTTATCGAAACCGTAGAATCCATTTTTTATTAATAATTTTAAGAATAAATTAAATAAACTGAGAACAGCTATCCATGTTTAGAGAAATAAATTAATTAATCTCAGAAACTACATATCCTATTTAAAAATTTGTTTTGTATTTGAAAGTTTATTCTTAGGGGATGGCTTAAGGGCTGATTTATTTTATTTGCTATAGGGTGAAATGGGCTGAACACAAAAAGTGGTATCTGATTAAAAAAATTAGTTTAAAATGGGCTAAAAATAAAAGTGGTTATATTTCGAGAATCACCGGGCAGCACCGGGGTATATTTCCATAAATTTTTCATTTTGACTACTGGCAGTGTTGAGTCGCAAAAAAAAAAACGGCATGAAAATTCGCAGAACATTCATCATTCGCATATATACAAGCGAATGAACTTTTGATGTGAAAGTGTTGCCATTGGGTATAATTGGAATAATACTTTTGCACCTTTGGGTTTTATTTTTAAAATCTGTTTTTTCCCTTTCTATTCTATTATAGATGATCTGAATAATTGAATTATTTTTACTGATTAAAAGCAATTATAACATTGATAGAAGCCGCGATTATATAATTCCATTAAATGAAGGAGTTTACTACCAGATTTTTATAATTGCTGTTTTTCATTTCGCAATTTTTTATTTTGCAATTTACTTATTTCGCATTAAAATGCTTGGCATGTTTTTTTTTTCGCTATCGTTTCGCATTTCATTATTTCGCAATTTATAATGCTATGCAAAATAATAATAAGTGAAGTAATATAATGCGAAACAATGAAAATTGCGATGTGAAATAATATTGCTAAATAATGATAAAAGATAGAATAGCAAGAAAAAATTTATTACTTCGCTTTTTATTGTTTAGCTTATTTTATTTCACATTTCTTTTTATTTCGCATTGTATATTATTAAGCTTTTAAACTGTTCTGCTTCTCCATTATATTATACACCTACAAATATCTTTTGTAAGAAACCGCAAGAATTTATGCGAAATTTGCGAAAAATCTATTGCGAGATGACATTTTTCAACATTAAACTATTTATAGGGTGAAATGGGGTCGAAACAAAATATCCAATTTTAAATATCCCTTTTCGTTGGACTTTGGAGATCAATATAGGGATAGAAAAATAATACAAAATTTCCAATTTTCTAAAATTTTACTATTTTAGGGTAAAATGGAGTTTAGGTACATACAAAATTTGTATTTTGTTTTAAAAATTCTTAAAGTGTTTGAAAAGTGGAGGTTGAAGGATGGAGGTTCAGGATGACTGTATGGTAAAATATTTTTTAATATTTAGCTATTTATGTGGTGAAATGGGGTAACAAAATTGTGTCCTTAGTTTCAATTTTGTTGTTTTGTTTTTAGCAATAATATTAAGTGGTTGCATTTTCAAGGATCACTAAAGGGCAACATATCATGAACATCATTTTCCGAAATTTTGTTTTTGGATTTTTTAAAAAAGTTTGTTGTTTTTTTGAAAACTTAATACGCATCGAAAACAACTAAGTGGATTTTTTTTAAATGTACTGAAACACCCAGAAGTGTTCTATGTGGAGTGATCGTTGCATTTTTTTTTTAACACAAACTTTTGGCTCCAGAAAGACTGCTTAATTTTTTATGAAATCACTTAACGTTTTTATTTTCAAAGCAACCTGTACGCACATCGAAAAAATAAAAAGATAAAAAAAAGGAACGAAGTAATTTTTTTTACTCACTGAAAATTTCTGTCTCTTACTGGACGTGACTTTCATTCCCATCATGAGTCATGACACGCTGTCAAGTGTCAAAGACTATATATATAGAACAAGCAATATAAAATAGTTTGGGTGCACCACTGGCACTGATGGGGCCATGGGGGCTGTGAATAAGTAATTTAAATGAAATACTCTCTTTTATTCAATTTAGCATTTCATCAATTAAAAAAAAAAAAACAAAATGTTAATAAATTTGCTACAAACGTTTTTAAAATTAATTTTTGTTCATCATTTATTTTACTTCTGCCCACTCTCTCTCTTTCTCAGTCCTCTATAGCAAATAAAATTATTAATAACCAAAAATATTAAAAATGTCTGCCTCTGGCAGAAGATTCCTTTTCAAATAATAAAAAAAAAAAACAGTATAATATTACATCTTGCTTCTATTTTTGGGCCAACAAAAAATAACACTGCTCATAATAT
Organism: Epistrophe grossulariae; assembly: GCA_929447395.1. Taxonomy (NCBI): domain Eukaryota; kingdom Metazoa; phylum Arthropoda; class Insecta; order Diptera; family Syrphidae; genus Epistrophe; species Epistrophe grossulariae. The sequence continues at coordinate 131,809,019 of OV839568.1, read as the reverse complement.
AGAATAAAAAAAATGAAAACTGAACCGAAAAGCATTCCCTCTATATTCAACTTCGTTTCATTCGTTCCTTCTTTCTATACCCAACTGATATACGCGAGTCATCATGCAAACCATTATCTTGATATCTCAACGTAAATATTTGCTTAAAAATTAAATTAAAAAAAAAAAAAATAATAATAATATTTTCAGAGCAAAATAAAATGATTGCGTAAGAACAAAGTGTCCTGTCATTTAATTAAGCACAACACTGGAGCACGTGCAACATGAGGACATTGTATCCTTCACGTATACAAATTTCTTTTTTTTTTCTGTGTGGGAGAGTAAAAATATATTCTGTGGCACAATAAATGTAGATATACGCCGGAGATGAAAAGAAAAAGCGTGAGTAGGTATATCAGTTCAGATGCACGAAATAAGGACATCGCACACCTACTCATTTTGTATACGTAGTGTTGTCATTAAATTACAAGCCTCCAGTAGATATTTTCATTTGGTAATTCTTCTTATATTTTATTTTTTTAATTTTCTTATTTATGCTCATATTATTTTGCATAAATGTATAAAATGAGAAGAATCCTTGTTTACTTGCACTTCATTTAAATTAAATTACACACTCTACACCAACACAGCACAAAAAAAAACGGTACTTTCATATACGGAGCAAGCTTGACTCGAATTGAAAGGCTTATACAACTCTTATATCCTTGTATCGCAATGAAGTCGATCGTATGAAAAAAGATGATCCTACTTTCTCGCACAGTAAATGCAGTTGGCATAATCATTAAAGCAACCATAATCCGCCTCAGCTTTTTAATAAATTAATTCACACCCCTCGAACATCAGATTCATACACGCAGCCTATGCTTCTCGTTTTCCAATTAACATGAATCCTTGGTTTGTGCGGTGTGGTTTTCTGTGGCAGAGGAGTGAAGGAAATGAGTTATATAGGTGAATATATATATGTATGTCAAAGGAGGAGTAATTTTTCGCCAAGTTTTTTACTCATGGATCCACCACATTAAGAAAAAGACTCAAGTTAATGTGTTTCGGCGGAATGATACTGTGCGACGAGTAATAAAGCTATCATCTAGATAGCATAAGTGATAAAATAAGGACATGATATCCGAATCCGAGCGGGAGCGGGAGTGGGAGCGGGATTTCGGATTCTCTTGGAATTTGGGAATGGGACATGATTTAATTATGACTTTATGTGTCAAAGTTGTAATCAGTGTTGATGGGATACTTCACTTACCTTAATTTGTTGAGTTCTCTATCATATCTAGGAGGAATGTAGGAATATATAGGCAACGCAGCGGTATTAAAGTTTGTCATAAAATTTTATGTTGTGGAAGGAATTTCGCTGTTAAAGAAATTAAGCTGAATTGACATTTCATTTACTTAGACTAAAAGGCTAAGATGACTTTTTAAGACCAAAATATCAAAGATGTTTGGTTAATAAACAACTACCGTAGTACTTATTTATATTGCTAATAAAACAGTCGACATCTTTTGATGGAACACAATTAAATAAAAAGATTTGTAATTATGCGTCATTGAATCGAGAAAGACGACGAGAAGTTCATTAGTCTAAGTATAGTCAGCAATTAAGGACTTTTTTTTAAGAAAAGTTTTATTGCTTGATTTCCATTTTCACTTGCAATATGAATTGAGATTTTTGATATTTCAGAAACCGTTACTATTCCCAGTTCATTCCTTTTTAGTTTTTACATATACCAGTTCTGTAACTCTCGCATCGATAAAATTGGTCGAGAAACGTTGAAAAATGGAACAAAACTCTTATGATCTTTTTCATTTTTTGTCGTTTCTCGACAGATTTTGTCGATGCGGGAGTTACAGAACGTAGGCACAGAATGTCTTTAAATGAAACCAAATCATTTACAAATTAACTAACTTGAAATTTATTATAATTCGTGGGCTAAATACGTAAAACTGCTAAGTCCACTTCCGCAAATTTTACAGGAGAGCAAAAAAACAAAACAAAATGCATAAGGCTCCATACAAAAGCTGATTTTCTCTTCAAGATTCTGCCACAACTACGATACATTGGACAAAAGTGATTAAAGCAATTTGTGTAGAATGTGTTTCTTAATAAAATGGCATCAAAATCTCAATTTCGGCCAAAAGTGGAATAAGCAACTTTATGCATATAACCGACGAATTACATATCGCGTACTGCCAGATTCTACCAGATTTATTTTTTTTATATGTACTTTGACAGTCTTTCGAGCTAAAAATGGTAGAAATGGGTAGGTTTGGCAAGTAAACGAACATAGGTTACTAACACCGCTATTACGAAATGGCAATTTGACGCAAAGTAAAATATATGCAAAACATCCGGGATGTATTTCAGATGTAGGTATACATGAATAGTGTTATCCTTCTGCATAAAATTTTTTGGTTTGATATTTTGGTACTCAGGAGCAATGAAAGACTCGCCAATAAAAATACACCCAAAATTTTTCGGACAGAAATTTATACAAATAGAAAAGTGACATTTTGAAAGGGCTCGGAAGCAGTTTTGTTAACTTGACCCAAAAAAGTGTTGGAATTTTTTTTTTGTAAGAGTTGACCAATTAAATAACCACCCATTAATTTTGTTTTTAACTATCCACAGTTAGCAAGTAAATCGATTTTGTAAAATTGTCCGAACGCTGCCCTCAATAAATGTGTTTTTTTCTTTTTTTTAATTTGGTGACTAGTTTCAATTGGTGTCATTTGGAGTATTATTTATCGCTCCTTAACTTTCCTTTAACACGCCCTGTATTTTGTATGTTTTTATTACTTTAATTGTAAATTTGAAAGATGATCATTTATGAAAAACAATTATCTGAAATGACCACCTCGTATAGAACTACATATATGTTAACTCATCAAAAAAACCATTGTTTTTTCGAATTTTGAAAGATGAACATTGTGAAAAACACATTTATACAAATAAACCTCCTATTAAAATTAATGGTCATTTGATGGGTCATCTTTTACAAAAAGATCGGATACTTTTTGGGGCCAAGTTAACGTAGTTATCGAAAGCTCTAGGTATTCTGTGTAAAACTACATTCAAATTTTTTTTTAGAAAAACAAATTTTAAAAACGTACCTAGATTTCCGAAAAGTAGAAGTAGCGATTTTAGATAGCTCAATTTTTGAATGATTAATTGCAGAACTTTTAAAGCTCAGTTAAATAAAAATTTAATTTGGTAAAACAGATTCTTCAACCTGTTTTTAAATCATTGCCTGAAAATTTTTTTCCATTTTCTAAGCGATTACTTTAAACTTGCGATATATGTATAATTGTACTATATGACAAGCTATGAATTCGTAAAAAAAAAATCAAATTCGAGATTTTGATTAAACTTGACATAGGGATAATATCGAGGTCGAAAAACTTGGGTTTAGAATTCTGTCCGCTTGTCTGTCTGCCCGGTCGTCTTCAGCCTTGACAAATGGGTCGATGTTCTTTAAACTAAGTACCCAACGTTATTTTTTCGATTAAAAAGATCTACCGCATTTTTGAAACAAATTTTATTTTAACGCATTACTAACGGTACATCTCATAGAACCATATTTCTGATTAACGAATATTCGTTTTTTTTTAACAAAAATCATTATTTGTTCAACCAATTTCAAATAATTTTCGAAAGAAAAAACAACAATTTTGAATTTTAAAAATTATTTTTCGAAAATTATGATGATGATTATTGATTGATTGATTGATGATTGTTAACTTTGTATTCAGTCAATTTTTTAGATAATTTCCGTCCTCTTCTACGATTTTCTTCTTATTTTGACCAACCTGCACTTTTTGTCACATCAAATTCAAAAAACCTTGTATAATCATTTTTAGATCTACATACATATGTACTTAGTTTATTCTCTCCTTTTATTTTGTCCCATTGACGGAACGATAACTGGGTTACACTCGATTACGATAGAGGTTTGCACTAAAATTTGAATCTCAAGCAAGAAAATATGTATGATGTAAGTTAACCCATTAACTCCCAAGGGTATCAAAAATTAAAAATATTTAATTTTTATGGAATTTTCTGTTTATTGAGGTTAAATTTAATATATATATAAAATAAAAATTATTTAAAAAATGTATGTAAGAGGTTATGAAGGTGTACTTTATGTAGTACAATGGGAACATGCATATCAAAATATGTAATTTTCATTAATATGAAAATTTTTAAAACAATTTTTCTGGATACATAATGTTACATTACACATTTCACAGCACCGTTTTGATTCTAAATGGCGCTGGCGACATCTGAGTTGATTTGGTAGTTTTTTTTGGAAAATGGTACTCTGGGCTTTCCGCAATGCTTCGTGTGATAGTAATTGTCTAGTATGTGCCTGCTTCAAAGTGAAAAATCGTAGGTAATGGAGTGTTACTGCTCTTGTGAACTAAAGTCGATCGCCTATATTTATTATTTACTTGCTTGTGGAGCTTCCGAAGTTTGACATCGTTAGACGAAATCATGTCTGGGAAAAAGTTCCACCACCATTTCTTGCCTCTTATTTCAATATAATGTTGGTTGATGAATTGGTCATGAAAAGTTATGTTAATTTTTTTTGTCTGGCGTAGAACATAATTTGGCTAGCAATAAGTTGTCTTACCTTGGCATCAAAACAATTTTCAAATACTTCAATTTCTTTAAGTCTATACAAATCTGAATCACAGTTTTGATTTTTACTCAAATAAATCTCTATTCGTTTAAATTTTTTTCTTGAAATGGATTTTGTCCATATACATATGGTGCAATTGACTTCTTCAACTCACACAACAGAATGTCATCGTCGATGTCGAATGCTTAACCGTCTGCGGCTAAAAAAAAATTGGAACATCTTGTGGTATCTCTACTGCCTTTATGTCGTCTTCGTCCAATTCCACTTCATCGATAACATAGTCCATCGGTGGAGGAATCATGAGTCATGAGTATGACAGAGTTGACTATCTCCGCATTTCTTCAAGGGCAGAATGGAGATTGTGAATTCGTTTTTCATAAAAGTGTTTAGTAGGAATAATTTTTAAATCCATTTTGAATACCAAAAATATAATGTATGCATGATCCCATTGTACTTTTTAAAGAACATCTAACTTTAGCTTTGCTTATCTCCGTATCTTTTTACCAAAATATGTAAAGACCTGATTTTTTCAAACGAATTTTAAACGAATATTGCAAAAATAAGTACAATATTTGATTTATGGAATTTTTTGTGAACACAAACTTTTTGATGGAAGTAAAACGAACAATATTTTAAAATGGTGTCCTCGTAAAAAGACGATTAAACAAAAGTCTACTGCGCTATAGAAAAAAAAATATTTGAAAAAGTTCAATATAGTAAAGAAAAATTAAAACATGTCATTTTCTTTTCGTAGCATACTTTTACACGACCATGAAGTGAATGCATTTTACTGTACTTTAAAAAGTACTATGGGAGAGAATGGGAATGGGTAACAAAAGTACAACTTTTTTTGAGATAAAATTAAATTGAAGCGATACTCTTATATTCTTTTTCAATAAAGAAACTCATTAAAATGTTCAAAAACCATTTACAAAGTTATTATTTTCATGTGATTATAATAATTGAAAATTGATATTTTCCAACAAAAAGCACTTATTTAAATATATTTTACATAATTATTTACTCACCTTTGAACATTGCCTACGTCTGCAGCCTCCTCCGTCGTCGTCGTCAAAAATCCAAACAGTATTCGGTTACACCTCTGACATTATATCAAATTGTATAAGAGCTTTTTTTTGTCGATGTTTGGAATTGTTATCTCAATGATATTGCTGGCTAAAAGGTCTTCTGTCTATTTTTATTTAATTCCGTTTTATCGTCAATCTTATCAATCTTCCTCAAAGAGCATCTTCAATTTGGAACACACCTGAAAGAATAGGAAAAAAAAAAACAACAACCATAAGCAAATACAAATTGGAAATTCCTTTTACTTTATTACGCGCAAACATTCAATATCATCATTTATACAGACATTTCACTTCTTCGAGAAGACACAGAATGAAAAACGTGATGAAAACACAATATCAAACCACAACTGTACATATACATACATACACCTTCCCACATAAATACCCCTCAAACCAAAAATTCTAACGAGATAGTAGATACACGTAGAATCTTTTCGTTTGATCTGCTTCAGCAGATTACCACGTCAATCTTCATAAAAAAAAAAAAAAAAAAAAAAACAAAAGAAAATATCCAACAGCAATAGATCTTGAAAGGATAAATGAGAAGAGCACCAGCCCGAGTGTCGTCAAATCTATCTAAATACATATGAATCTTTAATGACAGCAAATGTGTTGAGTTAGGAATATCAAACGTCTCGAGTAAGGAATATTTAAGGACATTTATCCGATATTCAAGTTGTATTCAGTGATGTTAGTTTCCAGAACCAGAACCAACAATCAAATAGGTATATATAGGAAACATATCCTTGATAATATACACAGCTACAAACCTACCCTACAACAATAAGTAGCCTCGTTCTCGCGCTGTTGAAACAGGACTACTGTTGGTGCCACTTTGCCACAAGATTCCATTAGTCGTGATCCTATTTCTCCTATTATTGTGTTCACATCGCATCAGCTTGCTATTTTTGGGAGGGGTGTACCAGACGGGGGTGTATTGCGTGTGCTTTTTTGCTATTATAATCGTTTCTTCAACGATTATCCTTGTGTCCGGTTCCGCAAGAAAAACGATGCTACTCATTTCTTTTGGGGATGTATATTGTATAGCTAGCTAGCTGCTGATAGTGGGAATGTGGAAGCATGAACGAACATGAAACCGGACCTTTGCGACGACATAAATTTGCATTTTTGCTGCCATAGCATAGCTATATACAGTAGAGCAATATGCGTTCCTACTATACATACATACATATATACAACGTAATAAATGAGGGAGGCTCTAAGAGAGATTTATTTGTGAACCTTTTGCGAGCTTTTATATATGTATATACGCACGAATCCTTATAAAAGTAATTTTTTGGCAATTGTTTATTTAATGCCGCAGTATGAGTGCCTTAATTTATGCATGAGGTCAATAACACATAACAGCAGGGCATCATATGCAAAAGGCGAACCAAATGGCTTCTGTAGTTGTTGTTGTTTTTATTTTTTCCGTCGCCATCATCGTCCTGATCATCATTCCTCGAATTGGGGGCATTATTTTATTGGAGGGGGTTGAGTCGTTAATTGGATTCGAAGCACATGCGAATCTGGAAAATGTATTTTCCGCCATAAAAATGAATAATCTACCATTATCTGGTCGGAGTTATAAATTTGATTTTTATTGAGTTAAATGAGGCAACAAGATGTGACAACAAACTTTATTTATACACATAATTTTTTAATACCAATTCTATGTCTCATAAAAGACTCTGAGGGGATTGGAGTATGTTGAAAATAGTATATATTTTCATTATCTCAAGGATATCACACACATCTACAACATCCATTTTAGTTGTTGTTAGTTTGTTTGCAATTTCAAGAACATAATATATTTCATTATAAACAATTTAATGTAATAGCCTCTTCCATACCAAAAGGCCTTGATATTTGATTATATAGTTTACACCATCATTGTAAGTAATTGTGTTGGTTTAGTGTAAGTGAATAATTGTAGGTAAAATCCTTTCATGCCAAATATTGCAAACATACATATCTGACATCAAGAAAATATTTGTTGGTTTACTGCCGGGTAAGCAGGGGTGGATTGAACTTGATTTAGCTAAAAATAGTCCTCAGGTATGGAACCAGTTCTTAATTGTGTTAAGTAAAATTTCTTGACTCCAAATTTAATCAAAACAGAGCCGTTTGTAAAAATTAAAAATAAAACATGCGTAAACACAATAATATACTTTTTAGTAAATTTAGTCTTAGTAACCTTAAAGCTACGCGCAAACCGACGCGATGGCGATAACAATGTGGATGCCGCACACGGAAATCAATGGAGGGGCACACATCGACGCGATATGTGGATTGCGTTCACATTCCACTGCTGCGTTCAGTTACGCGACTTTTCTTGAACGCAGCAAGCACCATTTGATCGCTATATCGCCTGAAGAAAAATTACAGTCTAAAAAAGAAAATTTGAAAAACTGAAAAATTAATAGAAAAAATTAGGGGAAATTCCATTTTAAGGCTCTCCCAAACCAACGCGAAACATTCGCCGACGACAGATTTTTGTTGTTGTTTAGCGTTGTGTATTTGTCATATTTTGTGTTATTGTGAATGATTCGCTACGATTTCGCGTTGGTTTGGGAGAGCCTTTATATGTTTTTTTTTATTAAACTTCAAAAATTAATCGTTTGTATTGTCGCTGACAACTTAGCCCGCTATGCAATATATCGCGTTGATGTGAGCAGGTTTTTGAACGCATCTTTATCGCGCGATAAAAGTTATCGCAATCGCCACCGTCATCGTGTCGGTTTGCGCATAGCTTAAAGCGTTCTTTTTTTGGGGAAACTTCCGAATCTCTTTCTGGCTATAAAATCTTCCATAATCTTAAAATTTGATTTTAAATTGGTAATTGGAAGTACAATACTTATAAAGTGACACCGTTTGTTTTGATAATCAGGGATGATAAACCACTAAAATTTCATCTGGATAATTTAGCAAGAAAAAAACCTGTGGTTATAGACAGAAATAATGGAGAAAAACGACACCAGCAGCTTCTGAAAATAGGACAAACAATTTTTAAATATGTACTTAGGCCAGTTTGCTATAACGTTTAACATAACGCGTTAAGTTGAACTTAAATTTTTGACGGGTACTTTTTCCATGTCATAAAGTGATACTTAAGAAATTAAGTTCAACTTAAATCGTTATGTGTAGTATCAGCAAACCTCCTTTAATCATGTAATTTAGTTCATAAGCAATTTCATTAAATACATTTTTTTTGTATTATTATTTATATTAATTTCAGCTAAAATGTCACTTTAATTTTTCATTGTACATTAATTTTCTGCATGAAACTTAACGAGAGGAGTATAGAAATTTGTGTGAACGCGGTCTTCTGTTCTTTTATAGCAGCATTACCTCGCTGCTGCATGCCTCGGTATGAGAGCTCTCACTAAAAAAATATTTGTTTGTTTTCACCGCTCTGCTCAAAGCTCCATCATGTTTTCAGCCGAAATCCACACTTTTGAAAATATGCAAGGTCAGAATTGGGGTGATTTTTTTTACTAAAAGTTTATATTTTTTTAACTCATTATTAAATTTGGCTCCATTTTCATAATTTGTCAATATGAAATCAATACAAAGTGAGTGTTCACTGAAAAGATAGGCGAGGTGCGACACATACTGGTAACTTCCCATAATGGTGCCTTTGGATACGAAAATTAGCAATTCAAGATAGTTTCTGGTAGTTTTTCTGCTTTAAAAAAAAACTGTTTATTGAAATTTTTTTAAAAACCCCATCAATTCTTGGTTACAGCATTGTATGTAAAATAAAATTATTCCGGAGTCAATAGCATTGTTTATTTTCGATATATTTTAGCCGAAAAACGCTTTTGAACAATTTTTAGCAGTTTTAGTTTGCAAATTAATTGTTGCTTAAAAAAATTGTGAATTGAATGTTTCTTAAAATTTTATCAGTTATTGACTATTTCTTTATGTGTTGAATAAAATTAGGCCGAAGTCAATATAGCAATTATTGTTCTCGAGATATTCGAGACGTATGACATTTTTCAATTTTTTTTTTAATAGCTCTAGTAGTAAATCCGCTGATTGAATTTATTTGACGTAGCCCGTATGATACTACATTTTTTTCTCATTTTTAATTCATTGAAAATGAAACTAAAGCAGCACGAAGGATTCATTATTGAAAATTCCCATATGATCAAGTGCGTACACATCAAACCCTAAAAATGTGAAAATGTTACAAAAAAATGTGAGAATGTCAGAAAAAATGTGAAATGTCTGAAAAAAATTATTAAAAATGTGATTCGATTTACATTTTTCAGCTTCTAGCAGCTTTTTTTTGGCAGTTCAGAATTGAAAATTAAAACATATTTCAAAAAACATTATAAAACTAATTATTAATAAACATTTCGGGCAAAATTCAATCGGATATAGTTTTGTGTTGCCGTCAATATAAATTAATCAAATATTGCACCATTAGAAGAGAAAACAAGAAAAGGATTTTTAAAAAATGTTGACAATTCATATTATTTTTTTTCCCAGATATGTGCTTTTCCTTTCATAAGAACAACATTTTTCCTTTTTACTCTTGGCTGACACTTTAGTATGATTTAATGAGCTAAAAATGAAGAAAAAAATGTAGTGTCATACGGGCTTTATTATTTGGAAAATAAAATTTATTTAAAGTCGATATCTTTATTCATTCTCGAGATATGGTGTACGAAAAAAAGTATCACGAACGTACGAATTTACGTACACACACACACACAGACATCTATTTAAAAACTATGTTTTCGGATTCTTGGGATCTTGAAACGTGGAGATATATCGAAATTTTCGATTTGATAAATCGGACCAATTAAAATAACTCCCAATGGGAAGTTAAACATCCAGAAAATATCTGTGGACTAATGACCCACTTCCTTTCTAAAATTAGAGAATAATTGACTTACTATTTTGTGGACTTCTGGCTCATCATGGTGGGTTATAAGTACACAATTGATTTATGCGACTTGTCCAAAAAGTCCATTGTGGTTTTTTGGTTTTTGGACTTATGACCTGCGCCATTTTCGGGATTGTTATTAAAATTAACACTACGATAATGGAGAAGTCCGAAAAAGTGGGTTTCGTCATATCGTCTATGCATTCATGCGTCCGCACTGTAATTTGAGCTAGAGCCTTAACGGATGGAAGGATTAGTTTCAAATTTGGTACAGGGCATTCTTGTTTCACCTCATCTAGAACGGACATTACCATTTTTTTTTTTTTAACTTTCTCGAAAACGGATCTTAAGATTTTTATTAAACTTTGTAATTTAAATAAACGACTAAAGCGATTGCAAAAAGACTGCATTTCAGGTTTGGCCAAAAAAATCGCATTACGAAATAGGACTTTGAAATTTTTTTTTTAAGAAAATTGACTTATTTTTAAGCTATCCACGTAAAACTTTTAAATAACTTGACCGATTTTATTATAATTTTTCGATCTTACACTTCTTAATATTTTAAACAGTTTTTTATTTAAAAAAAAATTTAAAAATATTTTTTTTATATAAAGCAAAAAATCTATTTTCTAAGTATACTTTTGACTTTTTTTCTCGTTTTATTGTCGATAAAATTTACATAGCTGCATTATATGTCTTAACTGAAAAGGTCGACCTAAGCCAATAACTTTTTTTTTAAATATTTGAAATAAATAACAAATTAGCTACATTTCTGTGTAATCGGCTTGTGACTAATAATTGACATTTGGTTTAAGTCTTAGCCTCATATTCAAAATAATCTTCTTGAAATAATGTTTTGAAGATTAAAATTGTTTTCCCAAAAATGTTAAAAATCGATTTAACCCACTTTACCTTTTGAGTTTAGAGTTGTTAATCACAAAAAAAGTTCGTGTGATCCCGTCATGGATAGTTTTTTTTACAATGTATATTGTTTTTTATCTTTTGTTTTAGTTTTGACACTCGCCTTGTTCATTCAAAACCATGAATCTGATCCTGTATGAATGAAAATACTTAACCCTATATATAAAAGGGTCCTGCATTTGCCAGGTTGTATTTCTGTTTCTTGTGTAGAACCACAACAAGGTGAGAATTGTATAGTCTACAAAATTTAGTGTGCAAATATTTAAAGCAAAAAACTAACAATAAATGCTTTCTAGAGAAATACTAAATAGAGAAGTTTAATAGTAGCTATATCTATCTAGAATAGAACATAACATATACAAATACAAGCACAAAAATACTTTTTTTTGTAGAAGAATTATATCATGCACTAATTTTGTGCCAGTATAATGAAACCCGCAGAATTGTCTGCCAAGTGCGGCATTTGTTAACATTCAATCTACATACTGGTGGTACAGAGCAATATATTTAAAAGTATGTATCATATGAAGGTATTTCGTAAGTACATAGTATGGTTTTGAATATAGTATGTATGTATATAATATGTAAGTACATACTGAAAATTGAACTCAAACTGAACTCCAAACTCAAAGTTTGCTTCTAGAAAAAGTATTCTTTTTTATATGCACCACAAAAAGAGATATAGGTATACTCTGGTTATATCTTCCTAATATGAAAGGATTTGAAGTGTTAATATTTACGTTTAGAAACGTTTGCTTCAGCAAGTGAAATAAAAGTAAAATTTAAATTAAAACAAAAAGATAGATTATATAGCATGGGTTAAACACAGAATTTAAGGGAGAATAATTATGATTGCACATTGGGTATGAAAAATAATGTTTTGATAAAAAAGATGCTTTATGTTGAGTTAAAAAATAGTTAAGATAAATTAAAATGTAAAAGCGAATAATAATATAAGAATTTGAAAGTGTATAAAGGAACTTAATTTTTAAAATCGTAAAAAAGCAGAAAAATGTTCGAAAGAGATACAAAAAATATAGAAATGACAATTAAATTAAATAAAAGCAAAAAAAGATTGCTTTTTTCCTGGTTAATCTTGTTAATCTTTTTTTTTATTTTAATTTGTTTTTCTTCAAATTTTTAAATGCAATATTGTTTGAACTACATATATAGAAGCATCAAATTAAATTTTTTTTTATAAAATTGGTCAAGCTATTGTAAAGATGACATATTAGATTACTCAATTTGGTGATTTTCTCAAAAAACATCAAAACACTATTTCCGTAATGCACATTTTGTTGGTAAAAACCTAAAAGGCAGTGCTACAACAGTATTATAGGTATGAAGTTTTATCAAAATCCTTAAAGCCGTTTTCGAGAAAATAAAAAAAAATTGTTTCCCAGCTTCCCGTTCTAGATGACATAAAATAAAAATTCGAATGTATCCTCTCGGAAATTAAATAAAAAATTTCTGTACCAAATTTTAAGGAAATCGGTCCACCCGTTTATAGGATCCAGCGTTTAGCACGTTACACATGTTATTCACGTTAGTCACGTTACTTTCGTTAAACACATTAGGCACGTTAAGCACGGTACTCACGTTTAGCACGTTAATCACGTTACGCACGTTGACCACTTTATTAACGTTAAGCACGATACTCTTCAGACCGACAGACGGTATAACGAAATCCACTGTTTCGAACTTCTGCATCAGCGTTGCGTTTAATTTGATTACAAAAACTCGACATTTGTTTATACACGAAACCAATACTTATTTTAAAAAAATACAAAATTCAAAAAAATTGATATTTCCATTCGTCACGTGCGGTCGGTCACGGTGCCGTGTCATAAGGCCATGTGTCATAAGGCCATATTGAGAAATATGGCCTTATGACGCATTCGAAATGTGTCATAAGGGCATACTGAAACATATGGCTTATTGACATTTTACCAAGGTGTCATAGTGCCATATTTTTTTGCGACTTAAGGCCATATCTAAATATGGCCTCATAATACTTGCGTTAAGGGAAAAAATATGATTTGTTTTTTAATCCAGAATCTTTAAATGCAAAAGAAACTGCATACACCCAACCTCGCACCTACCCCAAATCCTATAGTGTGCCCAAGCAGGGGGGTTGCAGGGGGGCAGCATGCCCCCCATACATACCTCACTGTTTATACGCCGTAACTGAATTACAATTAAAGTGTTGGACAAAAACATTTGGTCAGGTTTATTTATCAAACAAGGAAAGACGGTTGAAAGTGACATAAGGCCATATGGCCCTATGTCTTTTTATTAATGAGTCAAAAGGCCATAAGTTGGAATATGGCCTTATGTCACTATGTAAAAGCGTCATATCATATGACGCATGGCCTTATGATACGGCACCGTCGGTCACACTAAACCAATACTTTCCCTATGACTATATCTTCGTCGTTCTATGAAAACTCCCTAAGTCATATTTTTTTATTTTTAAAACATTAAGGGAGGTTTGCTGATACTACACATAACGATTTAAGTTGAACTTAATTTCTTAAGTATCACTTTATGACATGGAAAAAGTACCCCTTAAGAATTTAAGTTCAACTTAAATCGTTATGTGTAGTATATCAGCAAACGGGCCTAAGTATTATAGATCTATATTTTTACTGACAACAACTCGAACATTTTTTTTGTTTGAGTAATTAAGAATTAAAACAACATTTAAGTTGAGAATTACAGAACTTATAACTCTTGATATTTGATTAACTTTGGTGTATAATAAGGAGAGGTATCGCGGTTTCGGAAAAATGGAAGAAAGGGAGTTTTCATAGAACGACGACGCTAGATATCAGAGCAAGTAAAAATATAAACTTTAGCTTTAATTTCACAAATCACGGAATAAGCTGTGGTTGCACTTTGCGACGAAAAAGTATGCACATATATATTTCTGTTTTGATATAACAAATCCCAAGAACCGGCTGTGTACATCTAATATCCATTACCAAAACATGACAGTACATTATACAACATCTTGTTGCATATATAAACAATTTTATAAAATAACTTATACTCTTAGTATTCTACAAAAACTATAAAGATACACATAACTACATATCGCCATAAGGGAACCTAACTTAGGGAAAATTCCCCAGATTCCACACAACAGTGATTTAAGTTCACTGAATATGTACATATTCGCGACCCTAACACCATCTTCATGGAATATATCGCATCACATGTAAACTATTCAACAAAATAACGATTTTGTGTAGTTATAGAAAGATGATGATGTTAAAATGACATGTGTGTACTCTCGGTTTGCCTTGAGGGAGGTTAAAATATTTCTCTCCGTTAATATTCCCTCAAGGCTGTTCTCTCTTCATAAATATAATGTTTTTTTTTATTTTCTATCAACCGAATCCCTTTTTCATATCGTCCTTGCTCTTGTTTTTGGCCCTGAAACGAAAATTCATTACGTTGGCAGTTTGGAATAGAATCTTATATCTATAAGGAGCACAAGAAATATGTTATCATCAGCAGAATCAATTCAAATGTCTGTGTATATGAGTGCGTGTAGAGTTTTTAAAATGTTTTTTCATATAAAGGGTGCCCCAAAGATTTGAATTAAATAGAAAACATCTTTAGATTGTTATTTTTTTATTGAATCATAAAGTACACAAGATAGAGTTACGTTTATGAAATAGCAGATTGGTCTTCATGGCTTTGCTGACACATACGCACTCTTATGTCAAAATTTCCCACAATTTCTAATTTTGAATAAATGTGCTCTAATTTCATTGATGCAGAGTTGAATTACCTCCGTAAATGCACTTGTAGTTGTTGGCTTGTTGGCATAGACCTTTAACTTCAAATAACTATAAAAAGAAATTCAATTTGGGAGGCCAATTCCGATCATCAAAACAAGAGAGAATATAGGTACCCGACCAGCAAATATCTCATTTCTCAAGTTATTGAACTGTGGCTGCCAAACTTTTATTTAGGTGCGTTCATTTACTTTGAAATTCTGTGATTTTCTGTCCAAAACTGCATATTTTATTTTTGTATATGAACTTTGACAGACTTTTGATTAAAATTTGTAGAAATTCGCTGTTTTGGACAGTACCGGGAACAGAAGTACTATTTTTGAAATATTGTTAACAAATGAAAACACGTTGTTCTCTCGTTCATTTCTCCATTTTTTCTAAACCTAAGTTAGTTGTCAGATTGTTTTTTTTTTTAGAGTTGCCAACATTTTACTATGCAAAGTATTTTGGGGCACCCTTTAAACTACTCAATTAATGAGTAGATCCTTAACAAGTTCTATTACTAAAGAGTAAACCACGTCGAGTATAAATTTAAATGTTTTCAACTCCCAAACTCCTATAGAATTTACCTCAAAAACCGCTTAATCAACTGTTTCTGTGAAAAATTCTTTGTTATTTTTTTTTTTTGCTTTGCGAAACTTTGAGCCACAAAGACAAAGAATTTTTACTCTCCTCATAAAACAGTTTATAAGCTATGAACATAAAGTGAAAAAAAATTCAAACCAGTGGCGTGGCATGAATAGTTTAAAATGGAAAGTCGAAAATAAATTTAAACTTAAGAAACTAATGTGTGTATACACTGGAAATATCTAATGGTTGGATCTTCAAGATCATGAGCTAAAAAATTGAATTGTAGGAATTTAAAGTTTTTGGAAATTTAGAAAGGGCAGATGATAGAAATAATGTTATATGAACACCGCTGGTATGTTTGACTTACTTCAGGAAGCAGAATATCGTTGGTATTATAGTTTTACCTTTATTCTTTCGCTTATACGGCTTCACAAAAAGGTTAAAATTCTTAAGTTGATTTTATGAAGAAAATTAAAATTTTGGACACAACGTCTTTTTGAAAATATCTTTAATCTACATTTAATCTTTACGTACATTTGGGACTTTCAGTTGGTGAAACTTATCGTTAAGACAAAAATATATAAGATTCCATTCAATTCATTTGTTTGTCTCTTATATTTTTTTTCAAATATGTACTTAAAAAACAAAATGGAAGATGCGAATTTAGTAGAAGAAAATTTGGTTCATGAAGTAAGTAACTAAATAATAAAAAATTATAAAAGAAATATTTAGTCAGTTTAAAATTTTGGAAAATCAGTAATTTTCAGAAATAAATAAAATAAAATAAAATAAAATAAAATAAAATAAATAAAAATAAATAAATAAAAAATATAAAAAAAAATAAAAAATAAATAAATTAAATAAAATAAAATATACTCAGTAATTTTCAGAAATAAAAAAAAAACACAATTTCAGAGGTTTGCTAAAAAGTTCTGCCAAAATGTTGCCAAATTTTGGACTCGATTACTCAGTTTTTGTCGAAGTCAATTCGTCAGGAATTTGAAATTATAAATTTTAAAATTCCAAAATTTTAACATTAATCTTTTTTAAGTTCGGAAAAAATTAGATCTCAGTAATTTTACGCACTCAAAAAAGTGAGCAAGCGAATCCAAATTTTGTTTTTCCTCAAAATTTTGACAGCAAAGCTAAGAAATTTTGCTAAGTAAAATCCTGTTCAAGTACCATGAGATTGCTGAGATCTCCGAGAACTCATTTTCCTCAATATGGCTAATATTTCTTTCAACAATAATTTTTTTTGAATTATTATATGTAACGAGATTTAATTATTCCAGGTTACTTCTTCCAACTGATAAGGATGACTATACCAAAAGGAATATATCAAGTGCATGCTGTCAAAGGGGCCGACACATAGAATCGGCAACGGATATTGATGTTGATGGATGAAACGAATAGGGGTGATCCAATGAAATCGTTGAGTTGTTTTGACATCTTTTAATAGCAAGAATTTAAAAAGAAAATTTTCGGAAAAGGCACACTAAACTTCATATTACTATAGATTTGCTACCTCTTTATTTGTCTTTTTGTCATAAAAATTCACAGAGAACTAATACATCCAGAGCACCAATATAACACATAAAACACATCAGAACGAGTTCAGAGCACAATATAGTACACCCAATGCATTTCAGTCATCGAACAAGCCTATTATTGACAACCTGATGTCAACGGACCTATGCCGGAAAGGAAATTTGTTCCATTTAATCTGGTACATGCGTTACCTATATGGGTCGCTTCTTATAAGAACATGTGTATTTAATCGAACTGTCAGTTGTATTACGTCAACGCAACGAAAGCGACTTTAAGAAAGTTTTATCAGGAAATTAACTCTCAAAATCTAACAATTTATATTGTTCTCAAAGGGAAAGCCATCCGAGAGTAAGGGCCAGTTTCACAGTGCACACTTAACAAAATAAGTGGCACTTAATTTTCCCATTTTGGCACTTAAGCCGCAGTTTTACTACCTGAGTAAGTGGAACCTAAGTGTCACTTATTCCGATAAGTTTACACTGTGAAATTGGGAATTAGTTTTCCATATTCGGCACTTAACTTCACTGTGAAACTGGCCCTAACTGTGCAGAGTCAACTCGTAAAACTAAATATGTATTAACAAATTGACAAGCACCTTTAAAATTGAGAAAATCGAAAGAAAACAAAAAGTTAGTTATCAAATCAAAGTGCGACACTATAGAAATGCGCTTTCAATATAGAAATAGAAAGGGCGAAACTATCTGGGGACTTAGGAAATACCCATTTCTATAATGTTTCCCTGTCTGTTTTAATAGTGTCAAAAGCACGTTTCTAAATCGATAAAGAGAACGTAAACGAAACGACTACGGAAAAATAAATGTCACTAATTGTAAAAGAATAAAAAAAAAACAAAAAAAAAATCACAGAAAAAATCAAAGAAACCACAAATAAAAACGCCAATGTCACTTTTCCGTAGATAATTATTAATAGTTTGCGCAATTAATTCAGTGCGAAAAAGAGTGGAGACTTCTCCAAATAATCTGCTACAATTTAACAATTTCTCTCGTTCAACAGCGTACTGCAGAACAAAAATGAAAACGGAACGCTGCTGATGCGAAACGAAAATTTTCTGTGTTCACCAAACAGACAACGAAACGCTTGCGAAAACACAACGGAAAATATCATTGGAGAGTTTCACTAATTCCAAAAACAAAATGAAACATAAACGCAGATAATCAGAGAAACCAATGATGTAAGAAAATTATAAATAAAATAAAACACAAATAAAACTCAAATGTCATTTTTCCGCACACAAAAAATTGTCCGTATAATTAATTCAGTGCGAAAAAGGAGCGGAGACTTCTCGAAATAATCTGCTTCAATTATAAATTTCGATCTTCGAACAGCGTACTGCAAAACGAAAAGCAGAACGAAATTTTCCGTTTATGATTTCGTTGTGTCATTTTTATATGGGATTTTTCGTTTCGCATCAGCAGCGTACTAGACTTTAACTCCAAAACTGGGATGTTATCTCACTCAAAAATTTTGCCATCCCTTTGAAGTAGGTTCATCGACAATATGTTTATGATTTGCAATTTTACAGCGACATATTTTTGAACCTTTAAGCTTTCACCAACAACAAATTATTTGTCCTGATTCTATAGGTGAATCGCTTTTTTTTTCAATTTTCTTTTAATCTTTATAAAAGTTCTGATTTCTTGTTAGAGAAAATAAATAAATTAAAGCCCTTCAAAGTATAGTACATATCTGTGTATGTTTCAACTCAAAGCCATTTGCAATAATTAATCTTCTTCTATGTCATCTCTATTCATGCACGTAAATGGGTTGTTCTTGTTCCGAGTCCTTATGATGATGACACACTCTGGTACATATGTACATCCAACATTATATTTGCCATCGCATCACAAGCATTGAATTCTCATCCAGAAAATGAAATGAAATGATCCAAATCCCCAGTTGGTCACGCATTGTTTTCAATTTATGAAACGGCCTAGATTACACGAAATTATCACTCACCCGAAAACAAGGAGCAAAAACTGGTTCAATCACTTTTCACAATGAGAATCAGAGAGAGGGCTCTATATATACGACAGCAATATTATGGACGACAACGAAAACGAAAAGGAAGTCCATACATACCTAGAAATGAGCAAGGAGAATGGTGATGGTGATATTATAGTGACGAGGATATGATAGGACGAAAGGACGATGAGATGCAAACGACCCACGGACCAACCCTTCGACCTCTTTACATGACTGATGTGCAACTGCGCTCGCATTATGCAAACCATATTCTAAATGTAAGACCGCAAGTAGTTTACTATTATTCTCGTATCTCGTATAGTGGAGTGGAACACAGTGCGACGAGTGGAGTGAGGATGTTGCTGCTGCTGTGCCACATCCGCCTATATGCATGCCATACAGACAGATATACCGAGAGAAGACCCTGTGTCCTGCTTCCTGATGATCCATCCATCGTGATTACTTAGTGGAAATCTCCCCTCAATCGTTTTCACATCACGGTTGCATAGCCTGCATAATGAATGTCGGTTGGCTCGAATCCAATCTGAGATTAAAATTCCCAAAACGATTCTCGAATGAGAAAGTAACCTTATGCTGTGAAACCACAGCCCGCCAACCTCACCTTCACCGCCGCGCCGCACCGCGCCGACCACCCGCCGCGTCACCACCACCGCAGTCGCTCTCCTTAACCCAAGTTGGTTATTCTGCCATTGCTCTGCCATCACCAATAGATCCTTTCTAGAGCATCCGGCATCTGTGATGGGTTTTTTGGTGACTTTTGAAAAGATGATGATGCAATCGTATAAAACTGTTTGGCTGGTAGATATAACAATTTCATTGATAAAGTTAATTTAAAATATAAGCCACAAAATGTCCAGCATCATAATGAAAAAGAAGACGACTTAAGTGCTTTGAATAGAATGTCTTTTTCTTCTTAGCCTTGATTTGTGTACCTCTTTTTTTATAAGTAGGTAAGCTCCAAAGTAAAAATGTCTGCATGAAATAAAACTCTTGATGTTTTTTCTCTTTATTTTGTATTACGTAATCATTATCCTAAAGGGATACCTATGTAGCTACTTCATGAAGGACATTAGGCTGTCCATCAATGCCACAAGAAAACAAGATTACTGTCTAATTGAAGTACTACTTAGGTGTTGGTTGGATGAAACTTTAGGTGGGTGTGTATTATTCAAGGTTCTACATAGATCGATTTCACATTACAGAACAGAGATGAAATGCGGAAATATTTAGTAACATTTTGTACTAAAATCATATACCTTATCATTTATCAGACGAAAAAGGTATGAAGGTCTTTACTTGAGCTGAAAATTGTTATTGTACTAGATAAATTGGACATATTTGAAAAGTTAGGAGAAATAATGAAACGTATTTTAACTTTTTTTGTTCAAGAAGCGAAATAAATATAATTTATGTATGTACTAGATGTAAGTTAACATTAATGGCGTTTTCGACTGGTCGCCCAGAAGCCTTCTGAACCCCATAAAATGACAGTTCTTCTTTTCGATAGAAGAGAAAATGCTTCTTGATTTGAATTCAGAATCGAAACCAGAAGCACTTATACTTCAGAATCGTTAAAAACGTTCGATTGTCATTTCTTTTCCGGATTACCAATC
Organism: Epistrophe grossulariae; assembly: GCA_929447395.1. Lineage (NCBI taxonomy): Eukaryota > Metazoa > Arthropoda > Insecta > Diptera > Syrphidae > Epistrophe > Epistrophe grossulariae. Next base: position 131,787,926 of record OV839568.1, on the reverse strand, counting down.
AAAAACGCCATAAAAATTAATATTTAAATTTTTTGACGTACCTAACTGTTGCAGTGAATGTTGAATGTGAAGCAGCTGTAAAGCCTATATAATATGCATTGCACTGCAACAACTCACAAAATGTAACCAAAAGGAAACCAATGTGAAAATGTCAAAATCTCAGCATCATGTGCGATTTGACGTGTAAATTATGTAAATCCTCTACAACGAGGAGCAAACAAACAAAAAAAGGGTGCAACTTATTTAACCACTGATGTCTCTGGACTATACAATGACACGAAGAGTGTCTGCAGAGTGCAGAGTGCGGAGTGCGGAGTGCGGAGTGCAGAGTGCGAAGTGCAGAGTGCGAAGTGAGGAGTGCGGAGTGCGGAGTGCGGAGTGCGGAGTGCAGAGTGTGGAGTGCAGAGTGCGGAGTGCGGAGTGCGGAGTGCGGAGTGCAGAGTGCGGAGTGCGGAGTGCAGAGTGCGGAGTGCAGAGTGCGGAGTGCGGAGTGCGGAGTGCAGAGTGCGGAGTGCGGAGTGCGGAGTGCAGAGTGCGGAGTGCAGAGTGCGGAGTGCGGAGTGCGGAGTGCGGAGTGCAGAGTGCGGAGTGCGGAGTGCAGAGTGCGGAGTGCGGAGTGCGGAGTGCAGAGTGCGGAGTGCGGAGTGCGGAGTGCGGAGTGCGGAGTGCGGAGTGTGGAGTGCGGAGTGCAGAGTGCGGAGTGCGGAGTGCGGAGTGCGGAGTGCAGAGTGCGGAGTGCGGAGTGCGGAGTGCGGAGTGCAGAGTGCGGAGTGCAGAGTGTGGAGTGCGGAGTGCGGAGTGCAGAGTGCGGAGTGCGGAGTGCGGAATGCAGAGTGCGGAGTGCGGAGTGCGGAGTGCGGAGTGCAGAGTGCGGAGTGCGGAGTGCGGAGTGCGGAGTGCAGAGTGCGGAGTGCGGAGTGCGGAGTGCGGAGTGCGGAGTGCGGAGTGCAGAGTGCAGAGTGCAGAGTGCGGAGTGCAGAGTGCGGAGTGCGGAGTGCGGAGTGCAGAGTGCGGAGTGCAGAGTGCAGAGTGCGGAGTGCGGAGTGCGGAGTGCGGAGTGCGGAGTGCGGAGTGCGGAGTGCAGAGTGCGGAGTGCAGAGTGCGGAGTGCGGAGTGCAGAGTGCGGAGTGCGGAGTGCGGAGTGCGGAGTGCGGAGTGCGGAGTGCGGAGTGCAGAGTGCGGAGTGCGGAGTGCAGAGTGCGGAGTGCGGAGTGCGGAGTGCGGAGTGCAGAGTGCAGAGTGCGGAGTGCAGAGTGCGGAGTGCAGAGTGCAGAGTGCAGAGTGCGGAGTGCGGAGTGCGGAGTGCAGAGTGCGGAGTGCGGAGTGCGGAGTGCAGAGTGCAGAGTGCGGAGTGCGGAGTGCAGAGTGCGGAGTGCGGAGTGCGGAGTGCAGAGTGCGGAGTGCGGAGTGCGGAGTGCGGAGTGCGGAGTGCAGAGTGCGGAGTGCAGAGTGCGGAGTGCAGAGTGCGGAGTGCAGAGTGCGGAGTGCGGAGTGCAGAGTGCGGAGTGCGGAGTGCAGAGTGCGGAGTGCAGAGTGCGGAGTGCGGAGTGCGGAGTGCAGAGTGCGGAGTGCAGAGTGCGGAGTGCGGAGTGCAGAGTGCGGAGTGCGGAGTGCAGAGTGCGGAGTGCGGAGTGCGGAGTGCAGAGTGCGGAGTGCGGAGTGCGGAGTGCGGAGTGCAGAGTGCGGAGTGCGGAGTGCAGAGTGCGGAGTGCGGAGTGCGGAGTGCAGAGTGCGGAGTGCGGAGTGCGGAGTGCAGAGTGCGGAGTGCAGAGTGCGGAGTGCGGAGTGCAGAGTGCGGAGTGCGGAGTGCGGAGTGCAGAGTGCGGAGTGCAGAGTGCGGAGTGCGGAGTGCGGAGTGCGGAGTGCGGAGTGCAGAGTGCGGAGTGCGGAGTGCAGAGTGCGGAGTGCGGAGTGCGGAGTGCAGAGTGCGGAGTGCGGAGTGCGGAGTGCGGAGTGCAGAGTGCGGAGTGCGGAGTGCAGAGTGCGGAGTGCGGAGTGCGGAGTGCAGAGTGCGGAGTGCGGAGTGCGGAGTGCAGAGTGCAGAGTGCGGAGTGCAGAGTGCAGAGTGCAGAGTGCGGAGTGCAGAGTGCGGAGTGCGGAGTGCAGAGTGCGGAGTGCGGAGTGCGGAGTGCAGAGTGCAGAGTGCGGAGTGCGGAGTGCAGAGTGCGGAGTGCGGAGTGCGGAGTGCAGAGTGCAGAGTGCGGAGTGCAGAGTGCGGAGTGCGGAGTGCGGAGTGCAGAGTGCGGAGTGCGGAGTGCGGAGTGCGGAGTGCAGAGTGCAGAGTGCGGAGTGCGGAGTGCGGAGTGCGGAGTGCAGAGTGCGGAGTGCGGAGTGCGGAGTGCAGAGTGCGGAGTGCGGAGTGCGGAGTGCGGAGTGCGGAGTGCGGAGTGCAGAGTGCGGAGTGCGGAGTGCAGAGTGCGGAGTGCGGAGTGCGGAGTGCGGAGTGCAGAGTGCGGAGTGCGGAGTGCGGAGTGCGGAGTGCAGAGTGCAGAGTGCGGAGTGCGGAGTGCGGAGTGCAGAGTGCGGAGTGCGGAGTGCGGAGTGCAGAGTGCGGAGTGCGGAGTGCGGAGTGTGGAGTGCAGAGTGCGGAGTGCGGAGTGCGGAGTGCGGAGTGCAGAGTGCGGAGTGCGGAGTGCGGAGTGCAGAGTGCAGAGTGCGGAGTGCGGAGTGCGGAGTGCAGAGTGCGGAGTGCGGAGTGCGGAGTGCGGAGTGCAGAGTGCGGAGTGCGGAGTGCGGAGTGTGGAGTGCAGAGTGCGGAGTGCGGAGTGCGGAGTGCAGAGTGCGGAGTGCGGAGTGCGGAGTGCGGAGTGCAGAGTGCGGAGTGCGGAGTGCGGAGTGCAGAGTGCGGAGTGCGGAGTGCAGAGTGCGGAGTGCGGAGTGCGGAGTGCGGAGTGCAGAGTGCGGAGTGCGGAGTGCGGAGTGCGGAGTGCAGAGTGCAGAGTGCGGAGTGCAGAGTGCGGAGTGCGGAGTGCGGAGTGCGGAGTGTGGAGTGCAGAGTGCGGAGTGCGGAGTGCGGAGTGCGGAGTGCAGAGTGCGGAGTGCGGAGTGCGGAGTGCAGAGTGCGGAGTGCGGAGTGCGGAGTGCGGAGTGCGGAGTGCAGAGTGCGGAGTGCGGAGTGCGGAGTGCGGAGTGCGGAGTGCAGAGTGCGGAGTGCAGAGTGCGGAGTGCGGAGTGCTTAGTCGACAAAAACATGCAACAACTAATTGCTCTACGACCGGTAAACTCTCCAACTGATGTTACTGGATTACGTCATCTATATAATTCAATAACCGCATGCAGCCGCACTCTAACTGCTTTACAAATCCCATCACACCAATACTTCGTTATGCTAAAGTCTATTTTACTTCGTTGTCTACCAGTGGAGCTCCGTGTCGACTACCACCGTACTGTTGAAAGAGACAATGATCATGAAGAGCGAGAAGAATCGGATCAATCAAGTACAAGTAGTTCGACTCTTTCAAAAATTGGTGACAAACAGGTGCAAGGAATTATGCGATTTTTAAAGCGAGAGGTGGAATCGCTCGAAAGAAGTCACGTTGTCTCTGTTTCTACAAATGCAAAAACTCCACATGCCGAAACAGCAACAGCAACGGCAACAAGTTTAATTTCGCTAAACGAAAAAGACCAATGTTTATTTTGTACATCGAGCAATCATCTTGCGAAAGACTGTGATAGCAATAAATCTATTGCTGAAAAAAAAGATTTGCTTCGTAAAAACAATTGTTGTTTTCGTTGTACGAAACCTGGACATTCAGCCAGAAATTGTAAAAGTTCGAGGTGGATTACTTGCAAAAAATGTAAAGGAAAACATTCAACGTCAATGTGTGACCCCAAAATAGTAGTAGCGGCACCAGTAGTGGAAAAGACAAATTCTGAGGATCAAAGTGCAATGAGTTTATGTGCCAATTCTATAATGGAAAATTCGAATGTCTTTCTGAAGACCGCTCGGGGCATAGCCGCAGCTCCCAACAAAGACAAAAACATTTTAATACGATTCGTTATTGATGGCGGCAGTCAACATACCTATATTCGTGAAAGCCTCGTGTCAAAACTTAACTTAATTCCAGTCGGAAAAGTGCGAATATCTGTCATACCATTTGGAAGCAAAGAGCAGTGTCCGTTTCAAATTCTTGATAAAGTGAGAGTTGCGATTCTTAGTCAGGTCAGCAACAAAAGCATATACCTTGAGGCAGTTGTGGTTCCCGAAATTTGTGTCGACGTCCTCCCAGCACCCGACACTTCATGTCCATCATTTCATGGGCTTCAGTTGGCGGACACGCAGTATGTTTCCATGGACTCAGAAGATGGTTTGAGTGTGCTTGTTGGCTCTGATTTTTACTGGGCCATAGTAACTGGAAAACAAAGGCGCATTTCATCTTGTTTGCGTGCGATAGAAACCATATTTGGGTGGACAATCCAAGGTCCACATAATTCCGCTGGTAAGGATATTCTTTCAAACACTAACGTATGCTTCTCTTCCGTTTTAAGCACAAGTTTAATTCTACCTGCTTTGAAAGACAGTGATATTACTGCCTTCTGGTCGCTTGAATCCATTGGTATTCGTAGCGAAGATGCAGAAAACCAACATCTAGCAGAAGACCTCATCGCCGCGTGCATCAAACGAAAAGGTACTCGCTACGTTGCAACTTTACCGTGGAAGGATTCACATGTATGTGCCGAGAACAACAGAAACCAAGCTATCAAACGGCTTCTCTACCTTTCTACACGTTTATCTCGGACACCAGATCAATTCAAAGAATATGATAGTGCCATAAGGCAGATGGTAATTGATGGAATCGCAGAACCAGTTGTTTCTGCAAGCAGTTGTGGCACTCCAAAGCGAGTGTTTTATCTACCTCATCGACCGGTTTACAAGGCTGAAAGCACCACAACAAAGATGCGTATTGTATTTGATGCCTCGGCTCGCTCAGATGATAACCCATCTCTTAACGACATGCTCCATGTGGGAGCAAACCTGCTACCTGATGTGTTGAAAATTCTGCTTAACTTTAGGCTTGGACGAGTGGGCATAGTTGCTGATGTGGAAAAGGCTTTTCTACAAATTTTGCTTAGCGAGGAGGATCGAGACAGCCATCGCTTTATTTGGTTTTCTCCTAAAAAATCATCAAATGGGATACCAAAATTTGAAGAGTTCAGGATGACAAGGGTGATTTGTCAAGAAGCTTCGCAAATCATGAGCAACGCAAATATGAATTTAAGAAAGTGGAACTCGAATGATTCTCTGATTCGAGAAAGATTTGGTTCTGTTGATGTGCCACCGGTGCAGAAGGTGTTAGGAATCGCTTGGTTTGTCTTCAGTGACGAGATATCTGTACCTTTAACAGCAGTCGAAAATTTGCTTATGTCTAACTTAGCAAAAGCTACGAAACGCAACGTCCTCCAAACCATAGCAAGAATATACGATCCCTTAGGAATGTTTGCACCAACCGTTATTAAAGTAAAAATTCTATTTCAAGAGGTATGGAAAAGGAAAGTGTCCTGGGATGAAGTTATACCATCTGAACTGTTGGTTGAGTGGGATCAGTGTGTCAAAAATCTGTTAGAGTTAAAAGATGTGACTATACCAAGGCTTGTCGCAGCGTTGAAAGTGCTTTTACTGGTCGTGATGGCAAGGTGAGAGCATGTCAAATACGATATTCAGACGGAACTAAAACTAGAAGACCTATTCAGTTGTTATACCCATTGGAGATCGATGCTATTCCCTCGGCCGGAGGATGTTAAAAATTATAATGAAGTTACCCAACAAATATGTTATGCCTTATACTTTGAATTATATACATTAAGCTATTGATCTCTTTCTTATTTACATACCTTTATTATATACATACATAAATGAATTATATAACTACAATGTATTTCTATGGAACTAATTACTATTTCTGCGTTTTATGCAGTCAGTTGATGTTATTAACTCTTACGAATTGGAACATTAAATAACTTTGTATTTCTTTGGTTTAATTTTCGGACTTTCTTTTGATCTACCATTTTCAGTCGGGTTATTCAAGTTACTTTTTCTTTATGGTGCCGAGTGCGGAGTGCGGAGTGCGGAGTGCAGAGTGCGGAGTGCGGAGTGCGGAGTGCAGAGTGTGGAGTGCGGAGTGCAGAGTGCGGAGTGCAGAGTGCAGAGTGCAGAGTGCAGAGTGCGGAGTGCGGAGTGCGGAGTGCGGAGTGCGGAGTGCGGAGTGCGGAGTGCGGAGTGCGGAGTGCGGAGTGCGGAGTGCGGAGTGCAGAGTGCGGAGTGCGGAGTGCGGAGTGCAGAGTGCGGAGTGCGGAGTGCGGAGTGCGGAGTACGGAGTGCGGAGTGCGGAGTGCGGAGTGCAGAGTGCGGAGTGCGGAGTGCGGAGTGCAGAGTGCGGAGTGCGGAGTGCGGAGTGCAGAGTGCGGAGTGCGGAGTGCGGAGTGCGGAGTGCGGAGTGCAGAGTGCAGAGTGCAGAGTGCGGAGTGCGGAGTGCGGAGTGCGGAGTGCGGAGTGCAGAGTGCAGAGTGCGGAGTGCAGAGTGCGGAGTGCGGAGTGCAGAGTGCGGAGTGCGGAGTGCGGAGTGCGGAGTGCAGAGTGCGGAGTGCGGAGTGCGGAGTGCGGAGTGCAGAGTGCAGAGTGCAGAGTGCGGAGTGCGGAGTGCGGAGTGCGGAGTGCGGAGTGCGGAGTGCGGAGTGCAGAGTGCGGAGTGCGGAGTGCGGAGTGCGGAGTGCAGAGTGCGGAGTGCGGAGTGCGGAGTGCAGAGTGCGGAGTGCAGAGTGCGGAGTGCGGAGTGCGGAGTGCAGAGTGCGGAGTGCGGAGTGCGGAGTGCAGAGTGCGGAGTGCGGAGTGCGGAGTGCAGAGTGCGGAGTGCGGAGTGCGGAGTGCGGATTGCAGAGTGCAGAGTGCAGAGTGCGGAGTGCGGAGTGCGGAGTGCGGAGTGCGGAGTGCAGAGTGCAGAGTGCGGAGTGCGGAGTGCGGAGTGCGGAGTGCAGAGTGCGGAGTGCGGAGTGCGGAGTGCGGAGTGCAGAGTGCGGAGTGCGGAGTGCGGAGTGCGGAGTGCAGAGTGCAGAGTGCAGAGTGCGGAGTGCGGAGTGCGGAGTGCGGAGTGCGGAGTGCAGAGTGCGGAGTGCGGAGTGCGGAGTGCGGAGTGCGGAGTGCGGAGTGCGGAGTGCGGAGTGCAGAGTGCGGAGTGCGGAGTGCGGAGTGCAGAGTGCGGAGTGCAGAGTGCGGAGTGCGGAGTGCGGAGTGCAGAGTGCGGAGGGCGGAGTGCGGAGTGCAGAGTGCGGAGTGCGGAGTGCGGAGTGCAGAGTGCGGAGTGCGGAGTGCGGAGTGCGGAGTGCGGAGTGCGGAGTGCGGAGTGCGGAGTGCAGAGTGCGGAGTGCGGAGTGCGGAGTGCGGAGTGCAGAGTGCAGAGTGCAGAGTGCGGAGTGCGGAGTGCGGAGTGCGGAGTGCGGAGTGCAGAGTGCAGAGTGCGGAGTGCGGAGTGCGGAGTGCGGAGTGCAGAGTGCGGAGTGCGGAGTGCGGAGTGCGGAGTGCAGAGTGCGGAGTGCGGAGTGCGGAGTGCGGAGTGCAGAGTGCAGAGTGCAGAGTGCAGAGTGCGGAGTGCGGAGTGCGGAGTGCGGAGTGCGGAGTGCAGAGTGCGGAGTGCGGAGTGCGGAGTGCAGAGTGCGGAGTGCGGAGTGCGGAGTGCGGAGTGCAGAGTGCGGAGTGCGGAGTGCGGAGTGCAGAGTGCGGAGTGCAGAGTGCGGAGTGCGGAGTGCGGAGTGCAGAGTGCGGAGTGCGGAGTGCGGAGTGCAGAGTGCGGAGTGCGGAGTGCGGAGTGCAGAGTGCGGAGTGCGGAGTGCGGAGTGCGGAGTGCGGAGTGCGGAGTGCGGAGTGCAGAGTGCGGAGTGCGGAGTGCGGAGTGCGGAGTGCGGAGTGCGGAGTGCAGAGTGCGGAGTGCGGAGTGCGGAGTGCGGAGTGCGGAGTCAGTTGATGTTATTAACTCTTACGAATTGGAACATTAAATAACTTTGTATTTCTTTGGTTTAATTTTCGGACTTTCTTTTGATCTACCATTTTCAGTCGGGTTATTCAAGTTACTTTTTCTTTATGGTGCCGAGTGCGGAGTGCGGAGTGCGGAGTGCAGAGTGCGGAGTGCGGAGTGCGGAGTGCAGAGTGTGGAGTGCGGAGTGCAGAGTGCGGAGTGCAGAGTGCGGAGTGTGGAGTGCGGAGTGCGGAGTGCAGAGTGCAGAGTGCGGAGTGCGGAGTGCGGAGTGCGGAGTGCGGAGTGCGGAGTGCGGAGTGCGGAGTGCGGAGTGCGGAGTGCAGAGTGCGGAGTGCGGAGTGCGGAGTGCAGAGTGCGGAGTGCGGAGTGCGGAGTGCGGAGTGCGGAGTGCGGAGTGCGGAGTGCGGAGTGCAGAGTGCGGAGTGCGGAGTGCGGAGTGCAGAGTGCGGAGTGCGGAGTGCGGAGTGCGGAGTGCAGAGTGCGGAGTGCGGAGTGCGGAGTGCGGAGTGCGGAGTGCGGAGTGCAGAGTGTGGAGTGCGGAGTGCGGAGTGCAGAGTGCGGAGTGCGGAGTGCAGAGTGCGGAGTGTGGAGTGCGGAGTGCGGAGTGCAGAGTGCAGAGTGCAGAGTGCGGAGTGCGGAGTGCGGAGTGCGGAGTGCGGAGTGCGGAGTGCGGAGTGCAGAGTGCGGAGTGCGGAGTGCGGAGTGCGGAGTGCAGAGTGCGGAGTGCAGAGTGCGGAGTGCGGAGTGCGGAGTGCGTAGTGCAGAGTGCGGAGTGCGGAGTGCGGAGTGCGGAGTGCAGAGTGCGGAGTGCGGAGTGCGGAGTGCGGAGTGCAGAGTGCGGAGTGCAGAGTGCGGAGTGCAGAGTGTGGAGTGCGGAGTGCGGAGTGCGGAGTGCAGAGTGCGGAGTGCGGAGTGCAGAGTGCGGAGTGCAGAGTGCGGAGTGCGGAGTGCGGAGTGCAGAGTGCGGAGTGCGGAGTGCGGAGTGCAGAGTGCGGAGTGCGGAGTGCGGAGTGCGGAGTGCAGAGTGCGGAGTGCGGAGTGCGGAGTGCGGAGTGCGGAGTGCGGAGTGCGGAGTGCGGAGTGCAGAGTGCGGAGTGCGGAGTGCAGAGTGCGGAGTGCAGAGTGCGGAGTGCAGAGTGTGGAGTGCGGAGTGCGGAGTGCGGAGTGCGGAGTGCGGAGTGCAGAGTGCGGAGTGCGGAGTGCGGAGTGCAGAGTGCGGAGTGCAGAGTGCGGAGTGCGGAGTGCAGAGTGCAGAGTGCAGAGTGCAGAGTGCAGAGTGCAGAGTGCAGAGTGCGGATTGCAGAGTGCGGAGTGCAGAGTGTGGAGTGCGGAGTGCGGAGTACGGAGTGCAGAGTGCAGAGTGCAGAGTGCAGAGTGCAGAGTGCATTCCACTCTTTCATTCCTAGGAACGGCTTATTTGAAAGTATTGTAGTAATTTATCTACAACAGGTTAAAAAGTCAATTGAATTTTATTAAAGCATTTTCGAAGGAATATTCATTTGCGTAAATAGTCCAGTCAATAAAGCCATAAAAACATCTCAATTAGGAAATAAACGTCGGAAAGCTGGATATTGCTATATATATCCATCTACCGAAATTTATATTTCTTATGTACTAGATAATTTTTAATATATTATGTTTATATATTTAAAAAAAAAATTGTCCGCACTAAGGCATTACTGCCTGGCAGTAATAGTTGGTATAGTAATAGAATTCTATTAAAATATTTCTGTTTCTGCACATTAATTAATTTTTTTTAGTTTCTCATACCATTTGCCACGTTGCTCACTGCCATTTGAACTTTGATCAATTATACAAAATTAAAAACAAACTGAGAGAAAGAAATTATTATTAAGAGCATAAAACTCTATTATCACTCTAAATATACAAAAAATAAGAAGTCAAAAGTCGTTGGCGGCATTAGCCATAGCAGAACTATATGAAAACATAAAAGTTACAAGTATATCAAAAGAAAAAGGAGTCAAAATAATGTAACAGGACAAGCAACTTTAGTGAAGCCAACAAATTTCCCTCAAAGCTAACTTCATCCTGTCTTCTTTTAACTGCAAAGTGCTCGTACTTTCCTTTTTGAAAAAAATACACCTTTTAAGTTATTTACACCTTCATAAATAATATAAACCTTCCACTTCTAACTTAAAACTGAAAATGGTATTAGATAGTACTAGAAGTAGAAAAAACCGTTTTCAAAATGTTTACATTTTCAAAAAAAAATTATTATAATTTCTCCTAGCTTAAAAGTAGAACAGTGCCAAATAGTAGGAGAAAGTAGTAGAAAAAAATTTACGTTTTCCAAATTTTTTACACCTCAAAAATATTATAATCCTTCTGGTTCTAGTTTGAAACCCAAAATAGTATTTAAAAGTAGAAGATGAATACAAATTTTTATAATCGATGCATTATTTCAATTGTTATTACATGAACAATTCAAAATTTAATTCATTTATCTTTCTCCTTTTTCAATGCAACCCCACGATACAAAATTTATTTGTTAATGTTTTTCATCCCTGTCATTCTCTCACCATAGTTCTTTAATCCAATACTGCTGACCATCATCCATTGGTTAGTATAGGGAAAAGTTTTAGTCCTACAAGTGTTCAACTATGTGTGCATATCTTATCAGTAAATTACAGTTAAGTGCTAACAATAGTCTTTTCTACTCGAACATGAATAGAGTGTACAAATAGAAAAAAAAGGAGACAAAAAAAACAAATGAAAGGCAGGATAATGGAAGAGTTTCGGTTTGGTGAGTGTGAGTCGCCTGTGCGAGAGGACAAAATTCTGATATTTACCCAAAAATCTTTTTTTTAATGAAAATGAAACTTTTCTTAGGTTTTGCTCTAGCACAGTTTCCATGGGAATTTTTTTTTAACTTTCCCATGATAGTATACTCCTACTCATCACACACACACACTCACACATACACTATATAACTATTATAAAATTAAATCGTTGTGTGTGCTATGTCAGCATCTATTGTTATCTTGTCCTGGCAGCGATTGTCTTTCTACATATACTCGCCAAGTTTTGGCCTTTTTTCGCCTTGTTGTTGTGTGTATTGTCCTTTTGATCCTGGCGTTTTGGTGAAAAGGATCAAAATGGTGTCGTTTTCATTTAATATTTGATCAGAAAAAGGGAGTGACGGAAGTAGTATAGAATATAACACCTTCGAAAGTAAAAAGCATATTGACTTTGGAAGTGATTTTCCACAGGCATATTATGTACGCAATATGTGTACATATGTATGAAGCTCGAGGTAGGCAGCAACAGCACCAGATATGGAATAATTTTGAATAAGTTTAACCATCACTTTGTTTTAGAGTGTAGATGTGTGTGTACTTTGTGTGAATGTGTTATATGGAAGCCAGGCGTGTTCATGGAGCTATTTTGCTTACCACATATTTATTAAGTTAACTGAGTTTTTTACCCCATTTGTTTTAAGAGGGCGACCGACTACGTCGCAGGGTTAGAGGTAGTGTGGTTGTTCGAAGCATAAGCTTAATGTTTTCGTTTTTTTTAGGGAATAAAAGGTAACGCCACATTTTTTTTGTTGGCTAAAATATAATTTTTTTCTCTTGGTTTTATATTTTTTTTTGTAAATGAATTTAATGTTGCGTATACGCCCGGATGTACTTTACGTATATCGATTTTAAATTTGAACACATGCTGGAAAATAGTTTAAATATTGACGATTTGGGAGTGTGGGGGCTTGGTAAAATAAAAAATTTAACGCGAACAGTGTTGATTGAAATTAGGATATAAAGTTTTTTTTATTGTTTTTTGCGGAATACGTATTTCGTTACAATTTGATTCTGTTAAATGATATTTGTTTTTATAAGAAGGTTTTTTTTTTGTTAATAATACAAATTCAATATACTTTCTACTTCTATTTTATTTAAATTAACACAAGTTCGCTTAAATCAGATGCTATTAAAACCTTTTTCTTGTAAAGTAATTTTATTTATTTATTAATTTCATAAAAAATGTTCTTTGAAACTGATTCATAAACTTTGAGTTTGGTGTACAAAGATCTCATAATGATTGCTTATGTTTTATTTATATTAAACATATTATATTTTCAGTGTATCTCAAGGTCATCAGAACTGAGAGGCATATTCAAGTTGTAGTTTCAAAAGTAACATATAGGGATTTTGGACCCCAGCGCTTGATGAATTCTTGGGTTGAATCAGCTCTGTCAAGATTAAATAAATATAATTTTAATATAGAAAAAGAGCAACCGACTTTACTTCGCAAAAGAAAGAAAGAATGAATTTAAAGTTAAACAAAATATCCGCACCACAGTTTGTCGCACGCCAAATAACAGGTATTTAAAGATTCAAACAATATGGAGAAAATACTGACGTGCGTATAGGACTAATAAAGCGATATGCATGGCATACAAAATGAATGGCATTTATTGCAACTCCACATTCCGTGCAAGTGCGGACTAGGCGGAGCTGCAATGCCAAAAACAAAAACACAAACAGTGTCTGTTAGTAATTCAATTAATATCTAAAATTAATTACCAATGTACCTAAGTTTATTTTTTTCTTTACAAAAAAAAAGAAAATGAACTCTATTTTTTCCTTCAAAGTTTCTCAAAACACGATTACAAAAAATTAAATCAAATTTTTTCAACAGTATACCATTTAATTGTGCCATATGAAACAAATGAAAATTCTTATCAATATTTAAAAAAGTGTGAGTGCCGGGACTCACGGTTAAGATGTGTAAACATACGTAACATAACGTGAGGCTCAGAATCACAATCATAATCACAAGATTCACCACGTTTTTTTTTTCACTCTACCGCCATAAGAAGTTTACACATAAAAAAATATAATTCAATTGTGGGGTGAAATACAACAAAAACTTAGAAGAAATAATTTGCTCTATTTGTGTTTTGACCATAAATGAAATACTTCTGCCAGTTTTTACCCCTTTTGGAGTGAATCAAAATTCGCTTTTTTGTAGTAAAAAGTGAAACAAATAAAAACGTGTCATATTGAATTTTTTCGTGCCACCGTGCCACGAAGAAATTTTCGTGTAAAAATAGCACGTTCGTGCCACTTCGGCAACGCTGTTTTGAACTTATTTAGGGAACGGACTCGATTTTTCAATATATGTATGTATGTATTCTCAAAAAAAAAAAAATAAAAATCTCTCTCTCTCTTTTATTTCACAAACGTCAAAATCATCACTTTCCGGCAACTGATAATTAAAATTAAATTTTAATATCAAAATTGACCACGGATTTCTTTAAAGATTAATAACCGGTTTTTATTTTCATTTTGCATCACAAAATTGATGGCTGTCACTTTTGATTTTGACAGACATTATTGCAAAGCAGTTAGGAACATTAGTTGTGTTCCTTTACTTTAAAACTCTGTGATTTTCTGTGCATTTCTGTGAATTTCTACACCAAAGTCTGTCAAAGTTCATATAAAAAAAATGACGTAGAAATTCACACAAATGCACAGAGTTTTAAAGTAAAGGAACACACCTATTAATTCGTGACATTAGCTAAACTTCCAAAAAACCTTGGATACAATCTAAATCTGCCTTATCAATCATATTAAAAAATATTTGCTTTAAAAATTATACCAATTTTCAAAATGTTGATAAATTTAAATATAAATTTAATGTAACTAATTTGATTAATTTAAATGAAAAATTTTCCTAATCACAGTTTAAAAGATAATTTTGATATGTTTTTAAACATTTTTGTAAGAGAAATGGCTACCTCTGTCCCACGGTTTTTAGTTAAAGTAAACTCACATTCCCCGTGGTCGAATGTAAGATTGCGTAGATTAAAAAATGCAAAAGGTAAAGCTTTTAAAAATTACCAAAAGACTAAAAGTCAAGTTGATCTCGTGCTATACTCTCGCCTTCGGAAAGAGTATGTATTCTTGTCTAATTTTTGTTTTAGTAACTATGTACAAATAACTGAAAGAAATCTTAAGAAAAATCCTAAAGGCTTTTGGAATTTCATCAATTTAAAACGTAAATCAATTGGTTTTCCATCATCCATGGTTTACAATAATAATAAATCTAGTGATCCCAAAACAATTGTAGACTGGTTTGCGAACAACTTTCAAAATATATACAATTCTTCAGATTTTATTGTTGGCAATAATTACGATGGAAGTTCTTTGTTGCCAATGACAGATTGCTGTAAATTGCATTGTGATATAGAAGAAATATCTAATGCATTGCATGAACTGGACGCATCTACTTATCCTGATTTTCATGGGGTATTTCCAATTGTTTTTAAAAATTGTTCTGAAGCTTTAAGCTTTCCACTTCAAAGTCTGTTTAATCAGTCTTTATCTACTGGTGTTTTCTTAGAAGAATGGAAAGTTTCATACATCAATCCGATTTTTAAATCTGGAGATAAAAGAAACATAGTTAACTATCGTCCAATAAGTAAAATAGCAGTTATTCCCAAGATCCTGGACAAAATTGTAAAGAATAAAATATATAATATAATCAAATGTCACATTTCTAATTCCCAACACGGGTTCTTTAGTGGGAGGTCAACTACCACAAACTTGGCTTGCTTTTCCAATAAATGTTTCAAAGCATTAGAAAAGCGATGCCAAATGGATGTGGTGTACACTGATTTTGTAAAAGCTTTCAGTAGGGTAAATCACCAAATTTTAATTAAAAAATTAAAAGCTTACGGTTTTGATGGTACCTTGCTAAAATGGTTTTGTTCCTACCTGATTGGTAGGAAGCAAGTTGTGAAAATAGGTGATCTAGAGTCAGAACCTATTTTAGTGCACTCAGGTGTTCCTGAAGGAAGTCATTTGGGTCCACCCCTGTTTGATATTTTTATAAATGATTTTCCATCAGTGTTATCCGTTTCCGAAGGTCTAATATTTGCTGATGATATTAAAATGTTCAAAGTCATTAACAAATACAATGATTGTCTTGCACTTCAAAATGATTTAAACAAATTCGAGGCTTGGTGCAAGAAAAATGACTTGTTTTTAAATTTATCTAAGTGCTCTGTTTTGACTTACAGCCGTTTATCGAGTCCTATAATCTTCGACTATAGTATTAATGGAAATAATTTGTGCAGAGTTAATGAAACAAAGGACTTGGGCGTTATATTTGATTATAGGTTAACGTTTGAGTCTCATGTAAGTTATATAGTTTCTAAAGCTAACTCTATGTTAGGATTTCTTAAGAGAAATTCTTCCGATTTTAAGGATCCGTACACATTGAAAACTTTGTTTTGTTCTTTAGTTCGTCCGCTTCTGGAATACAATTGTGTTATATGGAGTCCTGATTCTAAAAAATTAACCGAAAGGATTGAGAAAATTCAAAAAAACTTTTTAAGGTATGCTTTAAAGAAATTTTCTTTGACTGGTGATATCATTCTTAACTATAATAGCAGATGTTTGTTGCTAGGAATGCAAACTCTTGAGTCAAGGCGTAGAGTATACAGTGTTTTGTTTGTTCGTGATATTCTTTGTAGCGATATTGATTGTGGAGATTTGCTTTCTTCTTTGGGTATTTATGCACCTAGTAGAACATTGCGAATGAGGCAATTTATTTTTGAAATACCTCATTCTACCAATTATGGACAGCGTGAGCCAATTTCTCATTGTTGTAAGCTTTTTAACATCTATTATGATGACCTAGATCTTTTTGTACCTAGATTTCAATTTAAAATCAACGTTACTTATCTTATTCAAAATTCTATGTAATTCTTTATTAATTATTTGGTTAAGTTAAAAATTTAGTAATTAAGCAAAGTCTGTGGATGTAATATCGTAGATTTCAATAAATAAATAAATAAATAAATAAATAAATGTTATGTGTTAATTTTAAACAAAGTTCACTAATCCGTTTTCTAGATTTACAAGCTAAATTGTTAAATTGATTTTTAAGTTAAATTTTTGTATTATTGATATTAAATATTATTAACGCCTTCTGGCAGTTCCTTCTTAAAAAAAATAGTGATCGAAGTTGGATTGTTGGTTTTATCATGAGAATTTCAAAAATAAAAATTACAATTCTATGGAAGACATAAATATACTTTTAATGACTTTCAGGTTTGATCAAAATATTCGCATTCTATCTATAAAGTTTTAATATTCTGTTATTTGCTTGCAAAACTCAAATTGGTTTTCGTGTAAATGGCCAGTCACCTTCTAAATATTTATTGCTTAAGACCACGAACACTTTCTTTGATTGAACTGAACTTTTTTAATTGAACAAAAAATTTTATTTTCCCATAATATCTTAACCCATATCGAAATTTACAGTATAACGTTACTTTGACTTATTTTTCTAGCCCCTGAACACTTTATTGTGTAAACATCACTCTAGAGATTTTGTCTCTATAGTTGTTTAAAAGAAATTGCAAAATTTTTTTTATTTTTTCCTCAGCTTGTTGTTAAAAGTTAAAAGTTTTAACCAAACATTCCTATCTACCTGTCATCCGAAATTTCCACCCTGCACCTCTCTTTGTTTCATTTCTTTTTAGAACCACAAAACTCAACCACAGACAAGACTAAATCCTTTTCATTGCCTTAACCTTGGTGTGCCCTTACGTCTGGGAAGTCTCACAAAAACAAAAACAAAAAACACAACAACAAAAAAAACTTCCTAGAATAAAATTATAATTCCAACAACTTTAGTCGGCAATGTAAAAAAAGTTTTTAAGCTTCAAGTCACACAAAGTGCGTCTACTTTGTTTTTTGAAATCCCTTGGTAAATTTTACGTGTCAACGCATGTCATCGCATTTGGCTTTGGCTTCACTGGAAAAAAATAAAAACATGTAGTAGAATCTTCTTTCCTTTCGGCAAAAGCCTTTCGTAAACAACAGAAGCAAAATAGGGGTGAAAAAAAATGTATAAAAAGTTCGTTAAACCGCTTTTGAAAAACACTTGCACAATGACAAGCAACTTTCAACATATACATATGTATTATCCTAGTGAATCGCAAAGGGTATTTATGGTTTGCCACAGTTGCAGCGGCAATGATTCCCAACAAGGTGCAGGGGCTTAACGTGAATCGTGCGACTTTTCACCTTAAAGCATTTAGTTGCCTTATTTTTCTATCTTCCTTTTCTTTGAACCTAAGTAGTCGTAATAAATACCAAGCAGAATGTCCTGCCTGACTTCTTGAGGTTACTGACTTCAAGGACTGCACTTATCGATGGAGTGGGGTGTTGTCTCATATTTCATAGTATACTCGTATCTAGTTTGTGTGTTGTGTATCTACAATTGCTGAGATGTTGTTTTTGCTATATGCATATTAAAATGAAGTTGAGTGTCCTTCTAGAAATGTCATCAAGAGTTCTCAAATTTGTTTACTCATTAAGTCTGTCAGCCCTCCTCGACTATACGGGCAACACACAACACAACACGATGACATGTCCGGGTTTGAAACCACACATAATACAACCACAAAACTTAGCCACAAAACACACACTATGTAGTAGAAAAATATATAGACGTAAGCTAGGTTAGGTACACAGTACAACACATACAATCTGAAAAAGAAAAAATCTAAAAGAGGATCTCGTTGAAAGAACGAGATGAAGGACTAAAGAGTTGCAACTAAAAAAGCCATTCATCGGATTTTGTATTGGGCATAAATTAGCTGTCAACACCCTAAGGACTTCGCTTCGTCGTCGAGGCACTTGTGGTGTGGTGTGGTGTGGTGTGCAGCTCTGCTCATCAGAAATATAGAAGATTCTGTGTCCCAAACGGAAAGATGAGATGCATGGATGAATGGATGGATGTTTATAGGTTAGGAAACATGATTTCCAGTTGAATTCAGTTCTCATACTCATCCTGTTTGGGAAGCTGTGTCTTAATTAAAAATCTTTATCGCATATATAATATATAGGTATGCAGTGGAAGTTGGATAGCAGTATATTGGTGTGCCTGTGACATATTGGAAACAGGGAAGCATCATTTTGCTTCGTCACAAGACGAAAACAATTTATGTATGACATGGCATGCTTTTTGTGTGTTCATATATTCTGCATTCAATGTTTGGCTGGCAGTTTTGCATCCTGGTAAAAATAAACACCAATACTAACACAAACACACACACACTCGTCTCGTAGAAGGATAAAAAAAACCATTGGTGTGGAAATCTACATGAAATTCTTAATGGGGCGGATTGACAGAAAATGGTTTTAACCTATTTACATCCTTTAATAGCCTGATGTCGCAATTTTGTATTTGTGTCATTTCCGCTTTATGAAAGTCTGAAGGTATCTACTTTTGGTCTTCTGTCTGCAGTGTGGTTTTTTTTTATTTTTTTTTTGTTAAGTGGATTTGTTTGGCAAATAAATAACTTGTTAAAGTTTTTTACGGAGTGAGATTTTAAAGGCGAAGGTTTTCTTCAAGTTGTCTTTTTAGAGGGAAAAATCTTTTTTAAGAAACTTACCTATTCTATGGGAAGAATATAATAAGAGAATAAGCTTAACTCAATTGGTAAGTACTGCAGAATCTTATAGCAAGAAAGTTGAATAAAAATATTTACAGCTGCATGATTTCAGAAGTTGGCTTCGAACCCGGTCGTACGCCCATTTTTTTTGCCTTTTTTATGCAGAGGCTGTTTTGGTTCGATACAATCTGAACCACTTAATTGATTGTGATGAAATTTCCAGACATTTTAAGGGATAGTAAAAGAAATCATCACCAGATTTCCGCCCATTGACACACCTATACTTAAAAAAAATCATCTAATCGACAAGGTTCATTAAAACTGACGTTGTATTTTTAGAAAAAATATATTTTCTCGAAAAATGGCATACAAAACGTAGAAATTATTTTGTCTTTTCTCAAACCAAAAAATAAATTACAAAAAAGTTGAATTTTATATTTGGAACAAATGTTAACTTTAACTATACTGTATGTTCGAATTGTTTTGAAATGAATTTCCAAATCAATTATGGAATAATTCAATTCAATTCAGTCAATCCAATTTAAATATCAACTTTGGATTTTTTCCGCTTTTGCATAATTGTGTGGATGACGCGCTGGAAGCTGCAATCGCACAAAATAGTGAATTGAAACAGTCAACAGATGAATTCAAGTGGATTATCGGGATGATTTTTCAACCTTTGGGGAATAAATGCCATTAAAGCTATTTTAAATCAATAATTCTACAAGTACAATGTGTGTCAAGTTAGCACCGCCGCACCGTTTTTGATTTTTTTTTTTTAATACGGTATTGTTCAAATTTATCCGACTTGTGCTGCTATTTGCCGCATTTAAACAAAAAAATTACTTAATTAATGATTTAAAAATGCAAAGCATTTTTTTAGCATGAAACAATATCACCGCCAATTACGATTTTAAAAAAAGAAAAATTTAAAAGACGAACCATTTATTATTAATTTCAATTTTTTTAAAAACACAAGTTCTTCGAAATAAAATTGAACAAAAAAAAAAGAATTGAAAAAAAAAAAATGTTGCAATGTGCTCAACCTGTGCTTCCATGTTCCGTTAATATTTAAAAATAAGATTAAGAAAATTGAAAATTTTACTGACGATTTTTTTTTTCAAAATATTGAATTTTTTAAAAATTAAAGTTAATACTTCGACATATGTATTTGCACCATTTTTTAATTTTGCCAAGCGTTGCAGCATGAATAAAACACGACCATTTTTAATTTACAAATATTATTCCGATTTTGTATGACGTGTTCGACAAAAATTAGCATTTATGCAGAATTTACAGCCAAACTAAATTTTATTTAAAAAGAAAAAAGATATAGTGTTAAAATGTTTTGAAATTGTGTACTACTATGTGCCGTAAGTATTTTCAAATTATACGAAAGAAAAGAAAAAAATCGTATATTTGTAACTTTTACGGCCGAAAATAAATTTTTCGAAACGCTGCATTATAGCGTGAATAGAACTGCCATTTCAATAAAAAAAAAAATATTGTGCTATTATGTACTTATGTAACTTGTGCAACATTTTCAGTAAATATGAATAAAAATCGCAAATTTGCAAGTTTAATAAAAAAAGGGGCTATAAATTTGAGTAAAACATCAGCACTTTTGTGAAAGTTGTATACGTAGGTTATAAGGGGTGTGCACAGCATGAAGCTGTTGCGTACACGGGGGCCTACTGGTCCATTGTGAAGTTGTATACGTAAATGCGGTGTCCCAAAATTAACGAATAAATTGAATTTGTCGCCATTTGTGTAGTGAAGTGTTGGTTAAAATAAGGTTTAGCTGACATTTAAGGGTTCATTGGTGAAAATATTTTTAAAATAATGAAAGTTACCAGAGTCACAGTTTTTTTTTTTAATTATGTAAAAAAGATATGGTGTTTTTCTTTCACTACAAAAAATGCGTATTTTTTATTAAAATCCAGTGGAATTTTTAAACAAATAGACCAAGCACCACTAAAAATGAGTCTGAGTAGTGGTCGTGAAATAGCATATAGCATATAGCCAGCCTATAAAAAATTCGTGGTAGCTCACCTAAGAGTTTTTTTTTTCATTCACACCCTCAATATTAATATGATATTGCGAAAACTTGGCAGCCTAACTGCAACACACAAAAACCCCTTCAAAAAATAACAATCTAAAGAAAAAAAACGTGTTTTCTATTTAATTCAAATCTTGCGTAAATTTTGGGACACCCCTTATATGTAGGTAGATTTTAAGTTAAACTTACATTATATTGATATTTAATATCAGCAAGCAAACGATTTAACTCGGTTAGGTAGATTTGATTGTATTTTCAATAAAATATTTCCTTAAACTAAAATGTTTTAATTAAAAATAAAATTCATTCTTTAAAACTAAGCAAATGTAATATGAATATGAAAATACTTTCTTAAGGCATTGGAGTTTACAGAAATTACTTTTAAATCCCAGAGGTATAGGTAAGTCTGACAAAAAAAAGTAATAACTTTCATTTTTTATGTGGCACAAAAGATTGTCTTGATTGTATACTCGTAGTACTAGGACAGCATCTATAGCCCTTTGTTTGTTTTTGTTTTTCTTCCTACGCCCGGCGACGTGGAATAGTAGAAAAAGGACATCATCTTGTTTACAGTTACCCTCCTTAGAGACATCAACACTCTCCATCTCATAACTTATATTCCCTAGAATACAAGATAATCCACCTCATTTTGTCTTATTTTCTTTTCCATTTTTTTCGTTTTGACTTTTTTAACATATATAAATACACTCACTGTATACAGAATAATAAGTAAAAAATAGAACGAAAAAAAATAAAAGTACATCTAAAAAAAACAGACATTTAGAATGTGAACGAGGAGAGACATTTAGGAAACTTGTTAGGATAATTAAATTGCATTTTTATGTAAGTATATATGTATATACGAAAGTAAAAACACAACTCTGATGGCACAAAAATACATACATACATACATAAATAAATATAAGTAGTAAAAAGAAGAAACGCTCTAAAGACAAATAACATAGTCATTTTGAAAATTGAACCGGGTTTTCTTTGGCTTATATGGTTTGTGTGTGTGTGTGTGGGTGATAGTTAAGAAGATAGCAATTGCTAGCTAGCTCACATGGAGGATGTGCAGAGAATTTTCAATTTTCTCAGATAAACAGGAAAAGGAAATGAAATGCTTTTTTTACAACTGAGTAGGTACGAATACCATACTACACTACCTATACAGCTGCTGTTGAAGAAGACGGCGAGGATATACAATACACACATGGATGCTACAGATATATTTAGGAACGTGAGATTACAAAGTTTTAAGTTCTTATTTTATGACCTGTGTCACTGTTTCGGAAAATCTTTTGACATTCTATGTGTAAGTTGAACAATTTTACTTGCAAAATGTTTTATATGTAAATGCATTGAGGGAATTAATAAACTGTCATTATTAAATCCTATAAAACGAATTAAATCCATGATCGAGTTGACTTTTGTATAAAGTTTAAACTTTCAAGAAATGCATAAAGTAGGTATGTACATTTTAGGTACTAGCGATAGTCAAATATTTTGAAGGTCTTTCACTGACATTAACCAGATACCAATTTTCAAACAAGAAGTCTTTACATTAATAAAGGGGGTTCCTTATTTACGTTAGATTTGAATTAAATATAGAAATCACAGCTTTTTTCTTTAGATTGTTATTTTTTAGGGTTATGTTTGGAATAGAACATCGGAAAAATGGCTTCCACAGCTTCGCTGGCAGTGAGATGTAAGCTGGAGATGGCTTCATGAAATTTTCTATTCTTGCCCACGACGCCAAATTGATGTTCCTGGACATTTATCAACACTCTCACGCTCTGCTTCGATATTAACATTTGAACCGCTTGTTTCTGGACGACCAATGTATGTTTATATCATCACCAATTGATCCAGTCTTCCTGAATTATTAAAGAGAGCTTTCACAACTGACGAAGTTAAATTGATATTCCGGCCATACTTTGTACGAAATTTACGAACTATGGCCACCAAACTTTCATTATTTTTGAAATATTGTTCAAGAATGAAAAACACATGGTTCTCTCATGTAATGCCAGCCCTAAACTATCATCCGTCAAATTGTTTTATTTTTTTAACGGTGCCAACCCTTTACTACACAAATTGCTGTAAATTTAAATTTTGCGTTATATAATTTTTGTATATATAATTCGAAAAACTGAATTCCTCTCATATAAGCTTATTTTGTAATGTAACAATCTGAACTTTGCATTTTATTCTTACTCAAAAACTTAGGCATAGTATAAAATTCTGGAGTGATCCTCCTCCGTTTTTCCACCATTTTTCAACTTTTAATTGGCAAACCGATCTATTTCAATTCCTATTGATCCGAGAGAAAAAAGGGTTTTAACAGAAAATATATTCAACTTGCAATTTTGAACATTTCTTGTCCTGGGTCCGAGTGCGATGCTCTTAATTTAGTGTTGAAAAAGATATAGAGAGTTATAATGATCACTCAGTCATAAAATCACTCGGTTTGATATAATATGAACAAATGATATTTGGAAATTTATCTTAAAGACAAAAAGTACGACCATATGGCAGCAATTGTTCAAAATTACAAAGTCAATATTTTTTTCTTACATGATTATTCGATTGGACTAAAACTTATTAGTTGTGTTTGGGTTTTCTCAAAGACACATCCTTTGGTTTTCATCCTATCTTCAAAACTAATATAAGTGAATTTGAAGGTCTTTTTCTTAAACACTTTAATGCCAAATTAAGAGTCCCGCAAGGAAGTCACATTGGACCAATACTTTTTATATACGTTTTTAATGATCTACCGTAATAGCAAAACTATACTATTAATTTTGGAGAAGCTTACAATCATCAAAGTATGAAATAAATGAATAAAGACCATCATCGTAATAATTATTATGGATTTCATTAATCCTTAACTTTCATGTGCAAACTATTAAATTTTAACGAACATCTTATTTTATTTAATATTAACAAAAGTAAAAATAAATCACTTAAGTCTTTTTGCTTAAAATAAATTAATATTTAAATTCAAAATTAACGTTTTATGTGACGACAGTTAATGCAGGAAAAATTAGAACATAAGCCTAAATAAGCCATTTAAGTTTCGTATCAGCAAAAACCGATAGTCTTAGAAGTTAACAAAATGTTTGTTTGTAGCAGATCTTGGGTTCCAGGCTTTATCTAGCGCTAACCCAAACTCGGACAAAAAACTGTTAAAAACACAGCATTTTTAAGTCCAAAACAAAAACTTGTGTGATGTTAAGCAATTTGATCATTTAACTTTCTACATAATAGTTTAGATGGAGTTCCACAAGGCTGTATTCTTAGACCTCTTTTGTTCTCATTGTAATTTTTCGTTGAACTGTCGTTCCAATTTACTGTTTTTTAAAGCACTCACTTTGGCAAATTCTTCTTCGAGTTCACGGTATAGCCAAGTTAAACAGAGGAATAGAGTTGGTTGGTGGTAGGATAATTTCAGAATGAGAAGTCACTATACAGGGTGTCCCGAAATCTCCGCCTCAGAAGAAAACCATGAGTTCCTGAGGTCATTTCAAGTCGCAAAACTTAAGAGGTAATTTTGTCATTTTCGCTTCGTTTTCAATTTATAACGGTTTTTATGATTTTTATTCTTTTTTCCTGGCTCTAACTTTGCCAAACTACAACCGATTTTTGAATTTTTTTTTATTTAAACAAAAACAGTTAGAAATTTGTATCTACGACACACTTTCTTGATTTTCATTTATTTTTTGTTTTCAATTTTTTTTAATAATTTTAAATGTATTTTAAGGTATATTGTTCATACTTTTGTTTTGTCTTAAATCAATGAGGTTAATATGATACTTTTTTAATGTTATCATTATCAGTATTGGCACACTATGTATAAGGCAAGGCAATAGCTACGAATTATAATTATGGGTTCAAACATCAAATCAGGTTGAAAACAATTAATAGCTTCGAGGCAATTAGATATAAGTGGTCGCGGAGTGGTTCCCTTGACATAATTTTATATTATGAAATCTACTCCCAAAAATCGATTCAAAAACCTTTTAACGAAATTTTTAATCGAAATTAAAATTAATTTTTTTACAAAAAATCAGCCGAACAATTTCAAACTGGTTCTATTACGGGTATGTATAATTCAAATAATTGAAATGCATGAAAAAGTTACAAGAACTAATTAAAATATTTTTGTAAGATTTCTGTCTGTTTTTTAAGAATCTATACTTATCACTCCCAACAACACAATGATTTTCCTTTTTAACATCAAAAATGAAATTAATAATAATTTTTTTTTATTGAATAAGATAAAAACCATTTTTTAATTCCATTGACTTATATTCTTTGAAATTATAATTTTTATATCTTCTGTTCCGTGTTCTTAATAATTGTGCCCACCCCATTGAAACTCCTTCTACATTCAATCATCATCCTATATAATCAATCAGACTTTGATGCTTTGAACTTATGGCCATATATAAATATCGATTCATCTCTAAGCTTATTAAATCCGATTGTACTTTTCAAAGGAAAACTTGAAACGTTGATTGGATTTCATTTCCTACTCACGATATCTGTCTCTCATTGCTTTTCATTTGCTTTGCGGTGCTTTTTCTTCAGAGTATATAATATGTATATCTACATCAGTAACAGTAATGAAGGAAACGAACATCGTAAAAAGGATATACATTCCAACCAGCATCCCATAAAAATTATCCATCCTCCCTATCACCCTCCTTAATTTATAAAAAAGAAAAAATCCAAAATTAACCTTCAAATTATTTTCAAATCACAAAATTCAAATTGCAGAAACTCGAAAAACAAAAATGATTTTGATAAAATTTAAATAAATTGTTTCTATATCTTTGAATCCTTCGAATCTATAGGTAGATATATTCAAAGAAGCAAAGTGTCCTTACTCTTTGGAGCACTTAAGTTTAGAAAAAATAGAAAAAAACGTTAACTGAATGAAATCGAAAGAACTTTCTGCGAAGAAGAGAGTTTATACAGACATAGATTTTTATGGGCTGTTCCACCACTGTTACGAGTCAATAAGTAACCAACAAGACTTTTTTTCCTCCTCGCTAGATTCCTGTACACATATTTTTAAAAAGAGAGGTGCACAATTTAAATTTAGATTTCAATTTGTTTTTTTTTCTTCTTTTTTTTCTTTCATTTTCATTTGCTTTTCTTAAGATAAAAATGTTCTTTTCAATCCCAGATAGAAGGAAGGAAAAGGTTTTTCTTATTTTTTTCGTGATATCCTTTCCCCTTAACCATTGTGTGCATCCTTCTAAGTCAATATTCTTGTGGTAATAAAAATTTTCAAAAATAAACGTTTCCTTTTCTCTAGCACCTTGGGTGTTCAAGTCTTCAAGTGTTGGAGTGTTCCGTCTTTAAATACATTTGCTTTACTCTTTTTCGATTATGAGGGGGCTATATATAAAGGGAGGATAATATATATAAAAGTAACATTTTTTCAG
The DNA here is from genome assembly GCA_929447395.1 of Epistrophe grossulariae. NCBI lineage: Eukaryota > Metazoa > Arthropoda > Insecta > Diptera > Syrphidae > Epistrophe > Epistrophe grossulariae. Next base: position 131,762,009 of record OV839568.1, on the reverse strand, counting down.
GAAATGTATGCCCTCGGGATTTACAGACAACGACGACGACAACCAAAACGTACCTACATATGCGATCAAATAAATTTTCTTTTATTTTATTTTTTTTTTCTTCATTTATTTATTGTAATAAATAATATTACGAGTGTTATTTTAGCCTTCAACTTTTAAATATATCTCGAGGTGAACGTCCTTTTTTTGGATTTGTGTTTTTTTTCTGAATTTCTTTTGTTTTTTTTAAGTTTTGAATAAATTGTTTGAGTAATTGGCAGAAGAAAAATGTCTTTCATTTGATTCTTTGTTGTTGCATGATTTTTTTATTTTTTTGTTGACAAACAAAAATAATTTTTCAAACATTAAACCACAACAATAATTCTGTGATGATAGGGCTGAACCATTCTTAAAAAAATGAAAATGGTATTGCTACATGAGGCAACATATTTTGCTTTATTGTGATTTGTTTTTGAATGACTTTTTAAAGGAGATGATTGTCCTTGGGACAAAAATGAATGAAAATGTATTCAATTCATCAAATTCAAGCTTTTGGTTGTGTGGTTGGTTGGTTGGCATGATGATGACGACAATGTCGAAGGATTGAATGCGGCTCGAGGTTTTCTTTACATCAACTAGGACAAAAGACTTAATGCTGTGTCATTAAGGTTCAGTGGAACAGGGAGTGACATACATGTTTTACCTGTATAAAAAATAAAAGAAAAAAAAAATATATATACCTATACAAGAAGTCCTTGGCAATTCTTTCGCTTGGATGAATGCGTAATTATGCAGAATATCCATTAGCTGAAATCCATCATCTCATCTCATCGCATCTTCTTGTCTTCTTATGCATGATGATATAAAAGATAGTAGGAAAATTTATAAGAGTGATGGTATAGAGTAGGTGTATCTTAGTTAAATGAGATTTTCATCCTTTTGACTACGTTTTTTTGTTTTTGTTTCTTTACTTTTTTTTGTTTGTTTTGTCGAAGGATAATGGAAATTGTTTTTCGTTGTTGTTTGAGATATTCAAATTATTATCCTTTTTTCGTTTTTTTTTGTTCGTCTTTACCTTTGAATTTTAAGAAGCTGTTAGGTATAATGATAGCAGGCTTAATGGAGTGATAAGGATTAGTTTGAAGTGTTTCATATTGAAATTTGAGACAATTTGGAATTTGTGTTTGTTGAGAAAATATATATATGTATAAAGATATTTAAATTCACGACTGAAAAGCACGTACCTAGTTACGATTATCGTTGAAGGCTATATATTGAGTGGTTAAGCATTGATGATGGAAGATAAGTATATTGGCTTATTAATTTTAGAATTTTTTTTCACTATACAAATAAAAATTAAGACTTATAAGTCGTATGGATAACGTTTCCTTTTTTTTGAAGCAGTGGTATCATGCTCAGAGCCATTTTTACATAATTTGCCGCCCTGGAGATTCTCCTATTCCCTTTGAGACATGAATGAATAAGAATAGGGGTATTCCCGATCCAATGCAACTGGTCTTGTATCATTGCAAAAATGAAAAAGTGTAAAATTGCTATACCCTAACCCCATTGTAAAAAAAAAACTTTGGACTTTTGCAATGATACAAGACCAGTTTGAATCGGATCGTGAATACCCCTAATATAATTACAGTGCAGTGTAAATATTCGGAAATGAGGTATGTAGGTCGAAATGGCGGCCACGAGCACCTAGCTCAGTAACCCAATTAGAGCTAGAGTACGGTATGTGATTGATACCCAGCTTTGCCGAATATTCTCCAGTTGGCCAGATGTGCAGAACAAGTCTCGCGTCTATATCCAGGCTATGTCTAGCCAGGGTAAAAAATGAAGAAATTAGATTTTTTTCTAAAAATATTTTCTTCTTAAATAATTTAAGCAGACAGGGTTATTTTTGTTTTAATATTATTGATGTGTTGAAACTTTGTACAGCATAGTTGAAAATTTGCGCCTTCCAAAATTTTCCGTCCAAGGCACTATGGTAAAAATTGTTCTGGTCATGCTTAAATTATCACTAAATTTTCCACTGAAATACAAACCACACTTACTTTCTAATGAATTCTTAATTTTGTAATTTTTGTCAAAATTTGCTAATATGATAAATCTAATCATAACTAGTGTGCTTTAGTGCAGAACCATAATTCTACAATCCATTGGGAAAAATTTCGCGATGGACTTTTTTGAAACGTTTTTATTAAAATGCTTTCTATCAATTTAAAATTAAATTTCGCGATGAGCTAAAGGCTTGAAATTTTGAACATAGACCAGAACTGAATGAAAACACATTTGTTTAAAGTTTTAAATCTTAGGTACATCTTGAATTAAGTTAAAAATCGAATGCAAAATTTCACAAAGACTAAAACGCAATAAATAAATAATTTGTTAAAAAATAAGTTTTTAATATAATTAATGTAGCACGCGTTTTAAAATTACAAACATGGGTGATGGGAGGAAGGTACCATTAAATAGCACCTATTTAGAAAAAAATCCCAAAAAATAACTTATTCAATAACTAAAATAGATAAAATACCCATATTAATTAAAAAAATAATTTTAATTATAATAATAATTTTAAACTAAAAGAAAAGTAAAAAATAATTTCTTTTAGGCGCTAAATTTTAATAAAATTGGAGAGTCCCGAAACATACAAAATCCAAAAAACCCAAAATATCGAAATTTTTTTGTAGAATAAAGAATCCTAAAAAATTATATAATTTTATTTTTTAAATTTTTAATTTGAAATAATTTTTTGGAATTTCGAAAAAACAATTTTAAATTAAGATGAAGTAAACAAGAAGATATTATTTTTAGTAACACATAACTATCTTTTTGTTTTTTTTTACAATTTGAGAATTTGTTTTTAACATTCGTTAAGGAATTTTGGCCTTTTGAAATTTTGGGCTTTTGCGATTTTGTGTTTTCTGGATTTGGGGTTTTAATGAGTTTTCAGGATTTCGGAATTCTTAGAACTGAAAATAATGGTTCCTACCATACATAATAAGTATTAATTAATATTGCATGTCTATCAAAATTTTCCAACAAAAAAAATAAAAATTATTTTTTGAAAATTCGATACTTCAAAACTTCAGTTTCGTTTAAATTGAGTAAAATACACGATTCATCAATTTTTTTATAATTATTTGCAAATTTTTGCACATACAATTTTTTACAAACTTAATTTTGGAAAAACAGATTCTTTTCAAAATTAAGTTTTTGAACATTACAGTGCAGTGTTAAGTTAATATGAATTTTTCTTGTGGAGTTATGCCCCTGCACCACTTGCTTAGTAACTAGTAGATCGCGAAGGATAGAATGAACGTGTGGACTATCATAATTGTATGAACAATAAATTCACAGAACGAGAAATTTCCATGAATTAACGAATTAATTATTAATCAATGAATGGGTTTAACGTTAATTAATGAAATAAAATAAACGACCCAATGAAAAACATCTTGACTAATATAACAATTCATTAGTAGCTCATAGCATAATAAATAGTGAGTCTAAGACTGTTACGCTGAAGGTATAGGAATTGAATTACATCCTCTGTGATCCTAAAAAAGAAATAATTTTTTTTCACGGGTACTGCCTCTTACGAGGAAATAAAAACTCCTCCAAATGTAATTCTTGTCATACAAAAATTTCCTTTCATCTTAAATCCGTTTGGATTCAGCAGAAAATTGAAGGTCCCTCCTTCATTCCTGCTGATAACACAAAATTGAAAATTAAAAGCCACGAGGCCCATGGTACTTCACAAACAATCAAATATATTTTTGTTTGTAATGAAATAATTTCACTTACTAAACAAAAATTCGTAAATGTATATGAATGATTCATTGATCAAATGAAGTTGATGATTGGATAAATTTTTATACAAAAAAATATTAATGAATAAATAAATAGGCAAGTTCATGAAAATGAGATCTCGGAGATCTCTGCAATTCCAATTACATGAACCGGATTTCTCAGCAAAATTTCTCAGCTTGGATTCACTTGCTCACTTTTTGAGTGAGCAAGATCTCTGAGCTGGTATTTTTTGTGAACGCACTAAATGTTTTAAATTATGTTTCCGTGAATATTCATGTAAGGGTTCAGCGATAGAACTACTAGTCCCTTACAATAAATTTAAGGATTTTTCCTTTTTCTTTGAATTTATATTATATTACACAATCTTATATAATAATCATACAATATATGGGACTGCAAACGATGAATAACGGAAGTAAATATTTCTTACTTAGTTTTACATTACTACCTACCACCTAACACCAAAAGCAAACCCATCCAAAAAAACGCAAATAATTCAAAGCTAGGCACTTAATTTTTCCGGCAACAACACAATCAATAAAAAGAAAAAGAAAAAGAAAACGTTATAGAACCTTCGCGAAATGTCTTCAAAACTTCAAAAAGTGCAACAACGTTGGAAATATTCTCTTCCTTAAAAGAAACTCTTATTTCACAACAAAAATTATTATTTTTCAAAAATAAAGTAGCAACTAAATTGTAATGTGAAATAGTTTGGAAAATGTATAGATACGTATATAGATAGATATATTAAAAATATCTCGTTAAAAAAGAAAATAAGGAAAAATCTAACAAGGTGAAAAGACTCCTGTTTGCCTTTTCACCGATATAAGGTACAGCAAGCCATGCAAAACGACACAGTCAGTGTTGAAAATTGACATTTTTCAACTCCTTACTCCCGGATGGTTGTGTGCTGTTATCACAAATCAAAGTCCAAAACAAACTTTAAACAGGTTAAACTGTCGAAATGAAATAACAACAACAACAAGAACTCCCTATATAGCTCCACAACCCAAGGGAGCATGTTCTTTTATTTTTTTTTATTTTTGAACCAACAACTGCTGTTGCAAAAACATCATCGGGTCTCTTCGGCAAAGAAACAACTTTATTCAAGAGGAAGTGAAGCAAAAAGTGCAACCAGTTACCATCGAAGTGGAATAGTTGTTCTTCTACCTCGTCGATTGAGGCGAGGGATCCCTCCAGGAGGCAGAAACAAGAAAACAAAATAATCCAGTAAGTTTTTTGTCATCCATTGTCCTTGGTCATGAACGAATGTATCTATTCTATATATATGATGATATAGGTACCTCGGGGGGATGCTGTCATAGCAGTTCTATCCAAATGGCAGGCAATATCCGACCGAGCTCGAACACTCTTATTCAAATTTAACTCGTCTGTCATTTCATTTCGGTTTGGTTTCAATTGAATAAATAGTCCTGAAGGAATATTCCCCAAAGCCGCTATCATTCATCATCTACGTCATTATTATATACGAAATGCAAGGACGATGAAGTATAGAGTATATTTTCAAGACGGCAATGACGACGACTCGACTGGGGCTCTATGTAGGAAATCCTCTATGGGAGTCCTTGAAGAACAACATGAGTATACGAGTATCTTTAAGGAAGTAGCCTTTCGGTGTCTAGGATGATGATGATAATGATGTTGTCTACGTTTTTCGACTGTGCGACTATATCTTCCTGGTTTTCAAATTTATGTCAAGGAGATTATCATTCCTTGCGGAGTGATGAGTAGGATGAAACGAAGTAGCTTCACGTCATATATATCTCATCCTTGAATAGAAATTGTAGTTCGTGTAGGTACGAGTGTACGATTTACTTACAGATTGTCTTTTCATTGTTCATTTTGTTGGTTCCTTAGCTAAAAACTTGTCTTCATATTTCAATGGCGTATACCGTACTTCCTTGCAGAGGGATATTGTTTCCTTATGGCTAAGGCTATCTCCCTATGTCGGTCGTCTATATATTTCTATCTTGAAATTGTAAAATGCAGATCACAGCTAGTGGTGTCTTTATTATTTTAAAGGACGGCTGGTGGGAAGTCGAATGCCAATTTGGCAAAGACATGCCAATTCTATGTCAGACCCAAATGGAAAGGCTGAATTTTCATTGTCCTTCCTCCTGTCCTCTAAAGTCGCCATTATATTATCGTACTCTGTGTGTGTACGATGGCCAAATGGAATTGCACAAAAAAAAAAAAACATAAAAATAAATCCAGCGGTTTGTTTTCGGCTTTCAGGGATGTCTACTAAACGTCTGGCAATGTGAATTTGAGAGAAATATCTCTTTAGGGACTCGTAAGTGCAGTTGAGAAATTGAAAAGGACTTTATTGGAGAGAGAGAGAGAGACAGAAAACGTGCATATGTATATACGATAAGTTTTTCTGGCTTTTTCCTTCTTATATAGTTTCATTAAATGAATACAAAAGGATTGCTGCTGCTCTGGCGTAGTTTTTTTTTGTGTTCGGAATACCAACCGAAAACCAGTTTGCTGCGCTGCTGTGATACAAACAGCAATTAAGTTCTTTGCGAACAAAAGGATTGCAAGATCAACTGGACGGAAATGTACTTGAATGTATAGTGTTACTAGTTACAAACTTTAAATGAAGTTTAAAGGATTCGGGAATAAGTCTTGTTTTTTTTTTGTTTAATGTGAAATTAAAAGCCGAATAAAGATGCCAACAACTAAATACAATCTACACAATCTATGCAGTTAGTTGACGAAGAAAAAATTTAAATCTTTTATCTCTAGAAATTGTTAAAACGTTGAATGTAATTTTGTTGTCAAGAATACCAATAGAGGGAAAAGTTTGTGTTTGCAAAAAAACTTTACCAGAAAGTAAAGTTTTATTTTGAATTGAAAATTATGAAATGAAATTAAATAAAAATCTTTTCAAAATGGCTTTTAATGTCCATCAGTCCACAAAAATTAGCGTTTCGCCCCGGCAATTTTCACAACAAAAAAAAAAATACACAAGTCATGTCTCATGTTCAAGAGGGCTTCAAATTAAAAATTCAGCTTTAAGAAAAAGGTACATTAAAGAAGAAAAAAAAGACTTTAAAGTGTTGGCAACCCTAAAAAAAAAACAATTTTACAGCTGTCAGTTTAGGGTAATTACAATGAGAGAATGACGCGTGTTCTTTGTTGAACAATATTTCAAAAATAATGAAAAAACATTTTACTAAACAAATAGAGGAAAATTCAAATCTTGCGTAAATTTTGAGATACCCTGTTTAAGAAAAGGGGGCGTGGCAGAATTAATTATTTATTATATATATATATTATAAATATATTATTTATTTAAAAATAAATAGGTATACATGATATATTGTACACATGTAATTCAATAGACCTAAAAACTTTAATTTTAATTTTTAAATGATGTTAAATAAGTAGTAAATTTAATAATAAAAAGGGTGGGTGTGGCAGTAGACGAACTCTCTTTAAAAAATAAACATCACTGGTCTTATGGTCAAAAGAACATTAAATTTCTACTTTTTAGGGATGTTAAATAAAGAGAAAATTTTAATTTTAGACAAATAGGCATAGTAGTATGCAGATTTTCATAGAAATTTCTCTTCATACACATCATTTAAGTTGAAGAGAGAGCTTAACTACAAGTTTTCAAGTTTGTTGATCAAATCTTCAAATTGCAATAATATTTTGTTTATAAGCTCTTTTCAAGTATTCAGTTTTTCAAAGATGGTAAATAATAAGAACAAAAATTAGATTTGTGACAAGTGGGCGTGGTAATGGGCTTGAAAGTATTATTTTCGCATGTTATGATGTCTTAAGTTTAAGATAGCTTGTCTACAACTTTCTTTTTTTATAATTACTTTGAATATGGACTTAACTCAAGTAAAAGAAAAGTAGACTTGAAAATGGGCGTGACAGTGGGCGGAGTTTACTAAAAATCTTTTTTATTTAAACCTTCCTCCTGCTTATAAGAGCGAACTAATAAAATTTAATACAAATCGTTCTAGTGATTTCCCTGGCTTACGAAAGGTATTTCATTTTTAGAAAGAAGAAAAGGCTCAAGCAGATCATGCAAATAATTACATAAACGATTTCTTTCTAGCAGATCTTTATAGCCCCTATCCCAAAGGAATCGACTTTGAGCCTAATTTGTTCACCATTTTTCAATAAAGATTTTCATTCGATTTGAAAATATTGTAAAATTGATGTTGAATTTCAAAGTTATTTCAGTTATCAGACTGGTCTTGTTGCTAAAGTTGAAGCTGTTACTGTCAAAATCATAGAAGTCGTTACTTTTTTTTTCAACACTTGCGGAATTGTAAAAATATACACACATTTGTATCAATTTCACAGAGAAACGAATTTAAGTCAACCTATATTGAATGCCTAAAGGATCGGAATATTTTTATTTTGGAATGAATCTCCAGAATTAAAGGAAGAACAGAATACCTACCTATTGTCACAAAATCAAAAAAAAAAAATGGAAGAACGAATGAACATACATTACATGACGAATGACTTACAATCCATTTTTCTCTTGCAAAAAAAAAAGAAAAAAAAAGTGAATGTAAATAAATGGCAAATGTATTTTTTGTCCCAAAAATTTAAAGGATTTACCTTCCTCCAAAGGAAGATGAAATAGTTCAATGGGGGAGATGCAGAAAAGAACACATCTGGAACCGGAAACAAATAATGTGTATGGAGCAGGTATCAAATTCTCTAAAAAACATATCACCAGCAAATTGAAAGTACGAAAAACGAACATTGAAGAAAGGATGAATTCAGCGGAAAATTTAAAAATCGTTTTAACAAGGGGGGGGGGGGCTTGGGAAGGGGGGGGGGGGCACTTGCAACACCTACATAGGTAAAAAAGTAAAAATTGATTTAAATATTTCACCATTCCACCATCAGAAAACGGAAAGAGAAGAAGAGCCAAACAGTGATGATGAAATCGATTCATCTGAAGGATTATGTAAATTTATCCTTTGTTTGTGAATTTTTCATAAGGATCATACGGTGAGTTGTGGTAGTGGTGACGGAGGTGGAGGTGGAGGTGGAGGAGGTGTTGGTGAGATTGAATGGAATGTTGTAGCTATATAGGAGTTTCTTGATTCTTTCATTTTAACCGGATATGCCAAGGGACTTAGTTAACACGTTTTGAATTGGATGGAATTTGCTTGTTCGTTCTGTGAAGTGAAAATATGGAAATATGTCCGCTCTGGCTATGAATGATAGTCGTAAGGTTTTTGGGTGGTGGGCACATCGATGGTAAATGGTTCGTATATGGTGATGACGGAAGATATTTTTTAAAACATTTCGTTTTTTGTCTTCTTCTTTTTCTTTAGATAATACAATGATGGTTCTTTTGATATGGAAAAATAGTAAAAATGTGAGCTGTGAATGCGGTGTCAGTGCAGGAAGGAGATAATTTTGTTATTTTTCTATCTCTCTCCTCTTAAAAATAAAATAAAATAAAATAAAATAAAAAAAAATTGTTTTGTCGGTTGAAGAGTTTTAGAAAACGATTCAATGAAATGACATTTGTTTTCTTTCTTATTTTCTTTTATAACGTTGTGTTACTTTGAATGATGTTTAAATTAAATTATCGTGAGGTATGTACCTTAGGTACAAACAAAAAATATAAAATAAGATAGCAAATAGAGTTTTCGCAACTCTGTTTTTTGTTATAAATAATTCATTTTGATGTCAGGCAGAGTAAATTTGAAACCAAAAAAAAAAAAAAAAATGACAATCAGTACATTTTTTTGCTGCCAAATAAGAGTAAATGCTACTCGTTGTATTTTACCACAAGGGAGTTGTTTTGAATTTTTTTTAAACGAAATAATAATAAAGAAAACGTCTAAATGTAAATATGTATAAGAATTTTTGTTTGTTTCTTTTTACAATATCTGCTTTTATTTTTTTATTTAGTATTTACGATGGTGGAAAATTGGTTATGTAAATAGAAAGTAAGAAATAACAACTTCTTTTATTTGGAGATTAAAAAAAATATCAATTTCAAGCAACAAAATGTCAAGCAATATACATTTCTGTCTTGAACGGACACTTTTTGTTTCGAAAGAAAGACCTTTGAATGAATGTATGTATTCCACGTGGTGTACATTTTTCAAATTATTTTAATTTATATATTTATGAAGCGGGAATTCTGGAGGAGGCCATCAGCGTATAAGGTTACCTATTTCATTGCAGAAATTGACAATCAGACAGATGTTTAAATGTCTTCTTGTTTTTGAGAAAGTTTTTTTTTAATTTGACTTCAATCCGTTGTTTAATATGCTTCAAAGCTGTATTTTCCACTTAGTATAAGTAATAAAGTAGATCAAGTTAATTTTCAATTTTATAAAAACTAGAAGATATTTAAGCGTCTGGTTTTTAGTGCTTGAATAAAAATTGATAAAAGCATTGAATATTAAAAACAAAAATACTACAACAATAATACAGTTTTCACACCAAACCAAAATCTCGGATTTCGGCCACAAGATTTCAAAATCTCATTGAATCGTTCACACCGCAAACTAGATTTTGTTTGACAAATTTGTTTCAAACAAATTTCAGTGTTGATAGAAACTCAGAAAAAGTCCCAAAACAATTTCACACATTTCCTTTTTTCTCTCGTTGTCTGTTGAAAAAATCCAGGAAAACGGAATGAAATCTATACTGAAGAGAAAATTGAATAGGTAAATGTGTTTGTTTGACAATAATTATACTACTTCAAGAAGATTTTGAGAAGATCTACTAGATTACGAAAACCGGAAATTTGGAAAAATTTGGTTTGAACAAGTTTTTTTGTTGATTTTTTTTTTTTTTCAAAAGTTTGACACTGAAAATTAATTTTAATATTCAATTAATCAATTTGATTTTAAAACTGAATTTAAAAATGGATTTCTAGCTTTAAAATAAGATATAAGATGATATTTTAGCTATTGTAAATTTATTTTAAATAATTTTTTTTTAATCTCAAGTCGAATTTTTAGAAAATTGCCTCTTTTGTCGAAACAGGGCGAAATAGACACTTGGCCTCCCATTCGATTTGTTGCTTGTCACGCGCTATCTTTCTCTCGCATCTTATGCAAAACATCCTGCATATATTTCTTAAAGTATATCAAACAAATAAACTAATTTACGAACTAACTCTAAATAGATTGTTGAAATTTCACATTATACACAAATTTTGGCCAATTAGCTTCATATATAGTAAAACCACATTTTGTACATTTTACCTGAAAACATATTAAATATCGATTAATGTAAAATTATATCGTAAATACATAATATATCGTTCTTTTAAACGATGTAACAGTGTAGTTCACTCGGGCGTATACGTACTATTTTTTTCTTTTTTATTGAATTTTTAACAAAATGATCCTCTTTTCTTGTTTGTGGAAGATATGTTAGTTTATGGTTAATGTCAAGGACAAAACTAGAGGAATGCTGATTTATAACAGTTATAACAGTTTTTCTAAATTAAAAGTTTATAAAACAGTCAATGCGCTTCGTGCGACTTAAAAAGAATCTCTGGGTGCCTAAAGTATACCCAACGGTCGAGGACCCTGGAACTACGTGAGCTCATAAACAGTACTTTTATATAAAAACCTATTATAAATTGGTATGTCTAGAATCTATTCCTTATATCAATTATTGAAATACTATTATTTTAAGTAATCTCATTGGTGTTTTAATTAAGATGAAAAGATAAATAAATAATTTTAATTCCAAAATAGTAACACATAGTCGGATAAATGCATAAAGCTGTTAAGTCAACTTTTGGTCCAAATTGAGATTTTGAGCCCATATTTTCTTAAGAAAAATATTCTGCACAAATTGCTTTGATCATTTTTATCCCATGTAACATATAGTTGTTGCAAATCTTAGAGAGAATCAGAATCTTAAGAAAATTAGAGCCTTATGAAAGTTTTGTTTTGCTGCCTGTAAAATTTTGTAAAGTGGACTTAGCAGTTTTACGCATTTAGCATAGTTTTGTTTTAATTCAAAGCAAAGCAGTGGCGGATCCAGGATTTGGTCATGGGGTGGGTCCAATTACAAATAGAAAACTTAAAGAAAAATGAAACTTGCGTGGGCTTTGTGCTACATTATTTATGTGCGTGTAGTTAGCACCGCCATTTTCGATTTTCAAAAAAAAATACAAACAAGCAAAAACAGCAGCAGCTTAAAACAGCACAAGTATAATTTTTTTTAAATCGTGATTTTGAAAAAAAATTGCAAATTTGCGAATTTAAAATTTATCCTTAAAATTTGCAAGTTTGCGAATTTAAAAAATACATTACGGCTCATCGCAGCACAAATTGAGCACAATACAGCAAAACTTTTTTTTTTTTGAAAATCGAAAATGACGGTGCTAATTTCACGCTAAGTTCCTTCGCATCATTTGCGTTCGGTCGTGAAAGTCGAAAAATATGCGATTTTTGTATCTCTTCGGCTATATCATTTTTTGAGCACAACTTTAAGTTTTTAGCAAAAATTTTATTTTGGAAAAATTTCATCCTCAAAATTTTCAAAAATATTTACGGCACATCGCAGCACAAGTTGAGCACAATACAGCACAGTTTCTTTTTCAAAATCGAAAATGGTAGTGCTAACTTCTTTTTGTCCTTATAATATTGGATAGTATTTTAAGTAAGTAAGTATACTCCTTTTTCCACTAAGATGCATTTGAAGTTTTTGAGGTATTCATTACACTTGAAGAAATTTTAAGTCGAAATCTTATAAAAAGATGGGCTTTCTGTAATTAACACAAAATTTAGGTCGAAGAGAAGTAAATATTTAATAAATAAATAAATTAATACAAAAATGTTTGGTTTCAATGCTCATGGTGGGGGGGGGGGGGTACGGACCCGAAAACCCCCCCGTGGATCCGCCACTGGTCAAGTAAACAAAAGATAGCTAATTTAAGTTTACGTGAGCTTTGATTTGAAAAAAAATTTCATTCATTAATTATTTGGTAGCGATAATTAAGTGCTAATTTTAAATATTTTCATAGACTAAAGTAGCATTTTTTGTATATCTATCCGGCGAGGAATGGAGTATATATAAGGTATATCTCCAAGATAAACAACGCTACTTTTAAAAAATTAAAAACGAATCAAAGAAAAAAATTAATTTTTTAGTTTTTTACTTTTCCACATTTTCTCTCTATAACTATACTTAACTGAATCATTACCAGATTTACAATGTCAACCCACATTAAAATGAGAACGAGAAAAACAAAAACCCCTTTTAATGTTTTTTGTTTTTCACATTCTATATTATTATAATACTAGAATAAAACTTAAAGATCATATTTTCAAATTATTTGTATGAAGTAATTTTCAGTGCACAGCTATTATATTATTATGTTAGCATCTTTTTTATAACTACTTAAAATTCCCAGATAAACAAATGGAACATAAAAAGACAAAAGAATAGAACCGTCATAATCGAAACTGTGTGATGTCCATGAGTAAAATCCTTAATATCAAACTAACCCATTGTCATACATTTAATGAAAAGAAAACGAACAATTTCACAATAAAACGATAAAAAGAAAAAAAAATTATACGCATTTGAGAAAATTACAAAAACTTATAAAGTATATAGTGCATATTTGTATATGTTTTGCTGTTTGCATCATCTATACTAGATCCAGACAAAGATTCAACAAAAAGTATACAATCTGAATCTTTGTAACTTCTATAACTATTATAATGGATGCACATGCAGCATGCACGTCATGTTACGCAAAAATGTTTTCTACACGAATGTACATATATCGAAAATGGAAAAAGTTTTATCATCCATTTGGAAAATAACTGGCAGCTATTAAGCCATTTAGAAAAGGATCAAACCTTTTTGTGTCAAAAACTTTGCTCTCGGCGACTATAATACAATCAGAGTCCAAAAAATGTCATCGTCTCGATGTAAGGACAACACAATCAACACACAAAAATATTGCAGCAAAGAAAACACCAACAAAAAGAAAAAAACACAAAAAGTTACTAAAGGATAGATTTTCCATTTTGTTTTTATATTTTCTTATTTTCTTTTATAAAAATACATCATAGATACAAACATTTGTATATCTATATGAATCTATCTTTGACAATTGAAATTGAAAATTCTATATCTGCATCAATGCATTTAAATGTCTATTGTTAGCAGGATATCTGCATATATATGCATGCATTTCATATGTGTTATATGTATGGACAGAGATCAAAACTTGATTTGTCTCGTGCTGTCTTTAAATTTAATTAATGCAGCACGGCAAATGACAATGCAGTCCAATGTTGCAACACAAATTGCATTAGTATATCTATAATTGATTGCAATTTGTCATATAGACACGTGCTATGCCCGAAGGTGCATACATACATAAATATATCAATTGGATTGATTTGTTGCAGGTAGCAATAGTAGCAATAGTACCTATAGTTGCGTGTATCTGTTAAAGCTAATGATTTAATTGTTTGTACAGACCAACAATAAAATAATAATTATAGAGACGATTAAATTGTTCAACTTCAGTAAATTGTAAGTTTTAATCTTTTGATAAATATAGGATTTTTTGTTTGTTTATTGCTTTAAAAAAATAAAATTATACGCTGGTATAAATAATAACCGGGTGAGCGGTCATTTATACATAATATGGAGTAAGTTATTAAATTTGGTTCAGTTTTTCAGTGTGAAATTAAGGTTAAACCCAAGTTAACTCACCAAGTCAAGTGACTTAACTCTGGATTCACTGAACAGACTGTTTTGCTGTTTTCTCTCCAATTTTGTAAGGTTCTTTCGCATGCATAAACTTACGTAGGAACAACCTCAGAATCATAACGGGCTTCCTCAACGGCCACTGTAAACTCAGAAGGCACCTAAATATACTAGGCCTTAGTTTTTAGTAGTGCCACATGCAGATTCTCCAATATTCTTGAGGAAACGCTGAACCACATACATATATTATAGGCAATTGCGATGCACTCATGTACCAAAGAAATATATACTCCAGCTGGAAAAGAGCAATTTATCCTCTCTGAGAATAACCCAGACACTTAAATTAAGTTCTCAAAAAAAAAAAAAAATTGTTAAACTTTTTTTAAAAATCAAAAAAAAAATTGATAATTTTGGTATACAATAATTTTAATTTTTTTTAAACATTCTCTATAAAAAATCGATAAAAATCAGTTAAATCGTTTTTGAGAAAATCGTAAATAATAAAAAAATGGTTTTATGAGAAGTATCAGTTATTAGTTATTACCATTTTTCGTAAATTTTTTTCATAAAATATTAGTCTTTTTGTGAAAAAAATTATTGATTTTTTTTAAATTGTGTTTTAAGATTTGATTTTAATTATTTACTTAAAAATGGGGTGGTTTTTTTGGTCCTAAAAAAAACTATCGGGGGAATGCAAAAAAACGTACAAAAGTTAATAAAAATCGAGGCTGCAGCCGAAAGGACAGACAGGCAGACAGAATTTCGAGACCCACCTTTTTCGGGTTCGCTATCATCGTTATGTCAAGTTTGATCAAATTTCGAGTTAGTTTTTTTTTTTTAATCAATAAATTGCCATATAATATCTTCATAGTACATACATACTTATATATCGCAACTAAAAGGAACTACTTCAGGAACTCTTCAAAAATTATATAATATTGCATATCAATTTTTGAAATTCAATTTCTCAAAAAAGGACGAATTTTTTTTGAAATTGTTTATCTTTGAATTCTAAAAATTTACCTAAATTTTTTTTTTGAAAATCGTTTCAATTTCAAATTTATTCCAGAAATAAAACATAAATTTTTGTTTTTTGATCTAAAACTATTTTAGAAATTGTTTTATAGCAATTTAAAAAGGATCTCACGTTTTTGAAAATTTTATCACATCCATGTTTTTAACATTAGAAATGTTTAAGCGGATGCATACCTACTAACAATGTGAAAAAATCAACAGAATTTCAAAAAAGTGTAACGCCGAGTAGATAAAGAGGGCGAAACGTCAGGGGAATAGACAAAATTATTGCGTTAATGCTATGTTCTGAGTACTGGTCTGAGGAAACAGAATACGAAGAAGATGATAAAACGGACACCAAAAAGAGGAGAAGTGTTTGTAGGCAGGGATAGTCACTACATTTTTCACATTTGCTACGTAGTTTATGTAGTTAAACGTAGCTTAATGTACTTAATGAAACAAATTGTAGCAAACTTAGTTTCAAATATCAAATGATCTGTCAGTTGTAACTTTGAAGCTTGAATTTTGAGTCAAAATGTTCAAATTTTTATTGAAATTTTATTATTTCTCTAAATTTACTTTGTATGTATATGAAAACGTAACAATTTGTAGTTTATTAAATTAACTACGCGTAGTTCATGATGTAGAAAATGTAGTGAAGTTAATCGGCCAACCCTGTTCGTAGGCTTTTCAGATTTTGTATGTGAAGAAGAGGAGATTCAAAAAAGAATTTATTCAAAGTTTTAAAATACATAAATGCTTTTTTCATTTCTAATGTACCTCAACTATGCTGGAATGGCAAATCGGGTAAATTTTATAATTCTAATCTACTTACACATAAGTGCAAGTACGTGCAACCCAGTCGTGTATTTAATATATTTAAGATCATAACTTACTGTGATTTTATGATATTTAAACATAATTTAGAATTTTATATTGCCCTTAAATTGGCAGAACCTAATTCCACACAAGGCGTTAAATCGTTCTTTTTCAAGAGTTTTGGTATAGTGAAAGGACTTTTTTAAAAACCCAATAAATCTGTTATAACATTGTTGCAAGCATATTGAATGACTTTATAAATTTAAAGTAATATCCTATAAAATAAAATGTATTAACTAAGAAATAATTTCATTATTTTAAGTAAAATTACTGAAAATAATTAAAATTAACAAAATCTAGTATACCGCACTTAATGACTGAAATTAATCTTCCTTTGGCTTTCTATACAAATTCTGAATAATATAAAAAAAAACAACAAAAAAAAAAAAACAAGGAAGAACAAGAAATCTGTAAATGATATTATTAACCAAAGAAGAAAGCCCAAATTCCTCCATATAAAGATGGCTTTTGATCACCTAAAATACCATAACTTTCAAAACTTTCTGCGAAATTTACTTTGAATTTTGCCTTTTTGAAATTCAATTTCTCTTAAATGAAATTTTATTATATTTCTATAAAGCATCTGATTTTACCGAGGATGTCCTCTTTCATGTTGATATACATATACCTATATACCCCAGCAGTATAATATACTATAGGGTAGTGGAATATCTGATGAATGAAAAACTCTCATCGCAGGACAATTTTTTGGTAAAAAAGATGCCGACAAAATGATGATGGGATGACGAGGAGTAAAGTTTATATAATGTTGACGTTAAAAGGATTTTAATTAAAAAATTGGTACAATTTAAGTTTTGTTAAGTGAAGCTATCGTTTGATTCTATTTTTAAGTTCTTTGAAAACAGAAAGAAACACACACAAATGGAATTCAGAAATCAAAATCCACTTTAGCTTGGTTGAAAAAGACCAACCCAATTCAATCAAACTGCCCGGATCCGGCCCAGCCCCACTGACGACGACAACAGCAACGCAGATTTTGGGTAGTTAAAAAACTTACCCAAAACTGTCAACGGCACACTTTATCCCCAACTATACATAAATGTAAGTTTAAGTTTCTTGTGCATCCCTGACCTGGATTTTTAACAAGAAGCAAACCACCACCAACTAAGAATAACCATTGTTGTCCCGGATATCGGATTCAACCGACTTTGGAATTTTCTTAAGAGTTCAAGAGAAGAATGGGAGAGTTGAAATAAGCTGGGTTACAATCAACTTTGTTTGATGTTGTATTGTATGTAGGTATACTCAATTTCTATTACATGATACCGGTATACCCTGGCTATAACCAGGTTTGTGCACACTAACCTACAATTTTCCAGCAGCATGCCCCAAATCTCTACACACTTTGCACCCACTTCGGAAATTGATTTTGCAACATCATCAACATCATTATCATCATCATCGGTCGGACTCGGGAGTTAAAGAAAGGGGCAAACACATAAATATCCATCCAACCTTACATAAATGCGGGTTGGAACGCTGCTGCAAGAGTGGAAGTGTGCTGTAAATTGATTTTTTTCTCGCATAAATAATTGTTAGCCTGATGATTTATAACGCACAGTGCACTTGTTAATTTATACAAAAATCAACTTTCAAATTTAGCAAAATGAATAAAATCAACTAAAAAAAAAAAAAAAAAAAATATGTTTGAAGAGAAGAGTTGCTAAATCTCTTCTCCTCCCCGGTTAAAATATGTGCATTAATTTTTCACATGGAGTAGCTGGCATACACAATGAATGAACCTTAAGGGTTGGATGATGGCATTACAATTTATTCCGGATCTGGTATAACCACAAATGTAAATTGGGGCAGCAGAAAAATGTCACTTTTATGAAAAAAATCGGAAATCGGTTTAGTTTGCATTATCGATATCATGGAGTGGACTGGTTTAAATCTGTGGTTGACGGGTGTTGGCATAGATAACTCCAACATAATTTCTCTACAATATATGTATAAGTAGGCTGCTTGACTAGTTGTTCAACATGTTCATGAATGGTGACAAAATTTAAAGAAATAATTGTATGGAATGTCATGTGATTTAATTCCGCGTGTATTTTGTACACGGAAAAAGTGATACTTGTAATTTTTGGTCCAACATAAGATGACATAAAGATAAACTTATCAATTAACCTCTTTATGCTTAGTTTACAGATGCGATTTTCAACTACTTATATGCATTAAATTAGGCCTTATTTCACGAGTTGATGGTTGCAGTTTTATTGGCGTAGACCAATTACTTCAAATCGATTCACAATTTTGTATTTTGATAGTATATTTAGGTATATGTACTATACGGGCACCAGACTTACACACGGTCTCTCCATTTTCTTCGTTTCGATACCTTTATAGTGAAAAGTTTTTGCAACGCAAACGAAAAATGTTTGAGTACCGGGACTCACGGTGAAGATGTGCAAACATTCACTTTTGTTAATTTGTTTTTGATCCAGATCTGTCAAAACACCAATTTTAACAATTTTGACATTCTAACGGACAAACAAATTGATATTTTTTATTAGAAATCAATTTGCCAGGTATCAATTTTTTGGCAGTTAGAAATGGCGGTCACGAGCAACCTAGCTCGTTGACCCAATTAACGCTAGAGTGCGCCGTTTGGATACCATAACTCGTCGGACCTGTGGATGAAAATAGTTTGGAATGTCTAAGTTTGTCGGTAGGCTCAGAAACGTAAGAGGTTTGACCCCTTAGAATGATCGTCTAGTCTTAGGAACGATGTACAGTAGCTACTGTGGTGTATCCTAGAGCCAGTGCGTTTCGTTGAGGAAGGAGATCAAATCTTTGATCTTCACCTCAGAAAGTTCATTTAGGTCACTGAAAAAAGCTCTACCAAGTGATTATTCTGGCCAAAGCGAGGCATTTACAGAGGAAAAAAAAAATGTTTCCCTTTCAAGCTGGTCCCCACAACTGCGACAGTAATTGTTGTGGGGAATATCTAGCTTCGCTGCATGCTCTCCGATTGCCCAGTGTCCTGTACATGTTGCAACGATTCTAGTTATGTCTCGCTTGGGTCTGAATGCAGGTAATTTGTCGGGATTTACTATAGGTGGGCTAAATCTTCCTAGAATTGATGCAATTTGACAAATTACCCCACCTGCGATTGGATTCGGTAAGAAAAATAGAGAATATATTGCCCTTCATGACTCCAAGTGGAATGTTGACTCTTTCCGCAAGTGAGTCATGAAGGGATGAACCTTGCCTGGCCAGTTCGTCAGCCCGTTCGTTTCCCTCAATGCCACAGTGACTCAGATAAGTGTCACCTCAAGATTAACGTTTAGGCTGGCAAACTCTTCACGGCATTGCTGCACCAATTTGGAGGAAGATGTAGTTGGCAGGCTTAGGTACATCTTATTTCATTAACGGCATTATAGGTGTCCAATCCCACGGGCTTGCAAAAAAAAGTCTTATATACCGGTACAGTCATCAATTTGACTGCTACCAGCTCTGCACAGACACGAATATATAGGTATACACTAATACCATCGCGACATGCAAATTATTCCGAAAAACTGATCCATCCACCACGAAAAAATAAAATTTCAGATCGAAATCTTAATTTAGCAACCGAATACACCATATATATTAACACTTCTAGAAAATCTTTGAAAATAGTGTTTCCAAATAATGCGTTTAATGTTATATTTAAAAAAACAAAAATAATATACCCAAGAAACTATCAAATTTGAGCAATATTGACCTCTTAAAGTTTAAGAAATAAATTGATCTAATGCAGGTATAAACCCCAGCTTGAGTGTCGATTTCGAGGTCCTAGCTTTTGAAGAAATCAGTTATTGAATTCTTAATAAAATAGTCCCAAGATAAAAGATGTATTAAATACTCCAAAACTTACGTGATGTGAAGATATTTAATTTATATTCAATGAAATATTTTTTTCACAAAATATCTCTCTCTTCAATCCATAAAAGTCTATCAGAAACTTCACAAAAAACAAACGAACAAAAACTTAATGAAGTTTTATTAAGGCTTATTGATTGAGAGTTATTAAATCAGACGTAACATACACAAAAGCGTCCGGAGTTTTTCAAAGAACTTTAATAAAGGAAATGAAAGAAAATCATCTCGTTGTATGACTCTGTCTGATGCTAGGTAGGCGTAGGGGTAAGTAAGGCCCGGACTTTTGCCTCCCAATAACATATTGAGTCCTTATGTACGTATACGTGTAGATTTACTAACATATATATATGTATATATATTCCATCCAATTACCGTTATTGAAATCCACAGGCATTTATCGATCTGAATCCAATATTAACTGAATGACAATCGAAATGAAAGAGGGTCACACAGAACAGAACAGAACAAAATAAGAGAAAGTTAAAAAAAAAGAATAACAAAAAAAAAAAAAAATGAAAAAAAAGGTGTAATATAAATTGAGAGCCTTTTTCTACAAAAGGAATAGACGATGATGATGATACGTATAGCAAACAGAGGGTGAGTGTGATCTCAGCCATTCGGAAAAATCATTTCCACACGTATCACTGACTCTGTTCAAACATCTACACACAAACACACTCACACACACGCTATGTTACTGTTCGTTGGTTATTTGGCCCACATAACGTCCAGGTATAGCTTTTAACCAACAATGACCATCAAGAGTGACGACACGTCTCCACAATCCAAGGTGGTTCGGTGGGGTAGGATGGATATGGAGGTCAAAGTGGGAGTAAGAAAATATACAAAGACTTAAAACGAGAGATATTGTATTGTCCCTTATACACATACATACATAAACTACACATATACAAACACAAATAGTTACAGACTCTTGAAAGATTGTTTCTGACATTCATTTATGTTTAATATTTTTGTTGTGTCTTATAATTTTTCCTTTCTGGGCTCCGATGATTTTGAAGTTAGAGTCAAAGGCTCGCCTGCAATCAAACTCAGGGTAATAAACAATATTGATAAGGAACCTCGATTAAAAGCCAATTTATTTGTCCTTTTACTGAGAATTTGAGCCTAAACTTGACATGTGATACAGTTTAAAAGATTAAACAAGGATTTAAATTTTGAGTAGGTACTTCCTTCGAACCGTACATATTTTGAATTTGAAGATTTTGGCCTTTTATACCTAGGTTTTGTTGTTAATTGGCCTTTGATCATGCCTACAAACAAATATGCTGGTAGCTTCCCTGTATACGTGCATTTTTTTTTCTTCGTATTTTCATTCAATTTTATATGACAAAGATATTTATTACATTTGTGTGCTCTGCTGGTTCTCCATTGATGTCCTGAGAGTCCTGTTTTTCTAAATTGCTTCGAGAATCGAGAACGCAAAACAACTCATTCATCATCAACAAAAGCAGAAACAGAAACAGAAACAGAAGCACAGAGAAGCGGGTTGCTGTTTCTGTTGCTGCTGCTGCTGCTACTGCTGCTTATGCCACTACTCCTGTTTTATTGTATAACTGTTAAAGTTATATAGGATGTTGTATGCTGAAAGGATATAGAGAAGGCGGGAGCATGATGTTTTATAGCAGATATAGTGTGGGTTTGAAATCGAGGTGGTAGTGTTAAGCTCCTGCTGGCCTGAAAGCGTAAGTGTAAGCTTTTCCTCTTATTTTTCTTCTTCTTGGCTCACTGAATCAAATGAGGGTATACACTTTCGTATATACACATACATAGATGTAGATATTTCATATCAAGTTGATAGATTTAGGACATTAGACACAGTTCTTTATATATTTTATATTTTGAGGGCGACATGTTTGCTATACCTACGAGTATATGTATATACGAAATGTATTGTATTTGATTTCAATGGAACTGAAGTGACTTTTAAATGAATTTGCCACCATGTTTTATGTTTTATGTTGTTGCTATTATAGAAATGTTGACCTAGAAAGACAAACACAGATGATGGTGATTATTTGTGTTGTGAAACGAATCGTCTTGGGCTCAATTTTTGATTAAGATTGAAAGTGTTATTTTTTTTTTTTTGTGTTTCTTTTGTTTTTGTGCAGATAAGAAGATTTGATGAAATTAATTTTATTGATATTTAAGAAAGGATTTAAAATTTGAACAATATGTACCTTAGTACTTAATAAGAACTTTGTAAATTACTATACAAATGAATCTTTTAATCTTCTTTGGAATTAATTTTAATTTCACTTTTATTTTTAAAAGTCATCTCTGAATATGTTTAAAAAGATTAGATTAAAGAATGATTAGTTAAAATAACTTAAGAATTATTGTTAACTGACATTTGATAAGTATGGAAACAAATCATCTTCGTAAACTTCGTTGACATTTACTGCCGAATCAAATTATCCCACCAAATCTTGGGAAAAACACATAAAAATACATCCCTGTCTTCTCCATATAAGCGTTGAAATTCAGTGAAATTTTAATAGAAGTTTTTATGGAAAATTATAATTCACATCCAGTTTTAGCAAAAATATGTAGGTATAGGTATAGTACGGAAAAAATGAAAAAAATTAATATCTTATTATTAAACTTAAATGGTTCTCATACTTTTTTTATTTTAAAGTTGAATAGCTTCGAAATACTTAAATCTTAAAGCTAAATCATTTTTTCTTCTTGGAACTAAAGTCTTATAAGAGTCCTTTTGTGAAAACTAAACTCTAAACATAGTTTCGTAGTTTTTATAATCCATTAACAACAGTTATAAAAAAAATAGATTGGTTCTCTCTGAGAAAATGGTAAAAGAGGAAAATATATAAAATTTTAAAGTTTACAAAACAAACTATTCTCTTTTGAGCACATCTCATTAGAAAAGACGCATTCTCATAGTAAGACTTAGCCGAGATGAGAGCTATTTAACGCTTTTAACAGTGTAATAACAGTTTAGTAGTATATTCTTAAAGATTACTTTTAGCTTCCCTTACATTAGTCTATTTAATCTTGTGGATTTTGTGCTTTTAAATTCTTGAGTCAAGGTATTGAAAAATGATAAAAGTCTCCACAAGCTTTTAAAGCATCTTATGAGAGGGAAAAATTTACATGAAAAGTGTTTAAAAAATCGGTAAGGAAAATCTCATTTTTCTTAAAAACGACTCCTACGCATTTTGATTAAAATTTTTATGTGTACGATTATATCAGTACGATCTACCAAATTTTTGTATCATTAATAAATATCTACATATTAACGGTATCTCTCATAGAGCCAATTTTTTGGTTTTCAATTATCTCATTATCTCTCTCTGTAGACTGAGAGATCCCAGAATATATTTTTTAAAAGTGTACACATTTTTCTGTTGGTATCTTTATTTTATTTTTCAATATTATTCTTAAGCATCTCCTTTATGTTTACATTAAAGATTGCAAGAAACAAAGAAGATAAAATATATATATGCACACAGCATATAGATATATTCAAGCACACACAAACTATATAAGATAGGTTTCTATTGTTGTCTCTATATTTATTTTTATATAAAAATACGCTTCTCTGGCTTTTGTAAATTGTTTTTTTGAAATTAAAAATATGAAAAAAAAATTAAAAAATGTAAAAAACAAAAAACCTTTTAAGCAATAAAATTACATCAAATTAGGCTAATAGGCAGTTTTTGCTCCAGGGCAATAGATGGTGAGGACGATAGAAGGATGGTTTACCTACTTATGATGGTGAAATGGTGGTTAGGTTATATGAGTTTCTATGGAGTTTTTTTTTTTTTTTTCAAAGAACTACCTCTCGAGTTTTAAAATTTTTTTTTGTTGTTTAACCATCATGTAAAGAAAGTCGGTCTTGGCGGAGGTTTAAATAGAACGTGGGGGTAATGTCTGTATAGTGACAGAATAAAATATAAACTTTTTTTTTTGTTGCTGCTTTGGACGACAAAAACCTCATAACGTTAATGACAATTATGTGTTCTATAAAAAAATGGCTTTGTGTCACGAACATGTGAAGTCACTAAAGCTCAGAAACGTAAATCACTTGACACATTTAGCATACTTTCAATTGTTGAAAGGAGGTTAATATGTCTCTGTTAAACTTTAATAAAAGAAAATTTATATATGTATATATATAGGTAGGTAGGTGTAAAATCGTTTTTAACCACAGTTAGGGAAATTAAGGCTATTCAGACGCAATTTTTCAACAGTTTTCCCTTTTCAAGCCTTCTATGAATTGATCTTGTTTTAATTTGTTCTACGTAAGAATTTATACTTTTGTTTAGCGGTGGAAATCCAAATAAATGAAAAATGACTCTAAACTGTTTTTAAGATCTTAACATTATGAACTTGATTATCCGTCTATCTATAGAAACAAACCCGAACATAAATAAAAATTAAAACCTAGGACCAAAATTTAAGTCGATCTAGTACAATTTTAAAGCATTCTAGGTATGAAGCTACGTTGAAGACAGGATTTTCCAAATTTTAAACGAGATATAGCATCGTAGGTACTATCAATTTATCATTTCATTAAAGTTAAAATCACCAAACGCCTATTTTAGCTTTTAAGTTTAACTCCAAATGTCACTTTGACAATTAAAAAAGTAAAAATGGTATGTTTTCTTACTTTTCTTTTAATGAACTGTCAAAGTTTAAGGTGATTTCTGCTGAAGTAGGAAATGATAAAAACTAAAAAAATGTTTAAATCTAAGAATATTTTAGTAATGAGCTAGAAAGTTAGAAAATTGTTAAGTGGTATTATGCTTATATACCATGCTGTTTATATTTTCAAGTTTAAAATAAAACTAGTCCATTTTTTATTTAGATTAAAAACGAACATATAATCAAGTAAAAAATAAAAAAATTTCTATTAAAACTCGTAACTATAACCTTTGCTGCCACTAGAGAAAAGCAAATCAAAAGAAAAACAACTCAAATAAAAACAGTCTTTATAGAGCCTATTCCATAAAGAGATGTAACTCCTCATCACAATAATAGTATATCAACCAGGTTTAACGAATAAATCTCCATGACTACAGTAAAAGTCAATAAATTACCATTTATATATACTACACATCATATACTTTTTTTGAAATTACATACTTTCTTTTTTTTATATGCCTGACAAACAAACCATTTATATAATTAAACCCATTTCAACATCAAAAAAGAAAAAAGAAAAAAACTAGAGCTTTTTCCTAAAATGTGTCCTAGATCATGCACCTACTCTGATTGTTTTCCTAGTTTTCGTTCCAATAACACTGTCCATTTATATATTTGCTATATTTTAAAGTAAAAACCCCAGAATAGACAAACAAGTCAAATAGATTGAACAAAACAACAACAACAACAAAAAATAAAGGTTGAAAACAATCCCTCCACGGATAGATCCCTTGATGGCCAGATTTAAAAAAAAATAGAAAAGGAATGTGAATAAAAAACTAGACCATAAAAAGAGAGAAGTAGGTACAAAAAAAAAAATATAGAAAAACACCTCTTTGTACCTTTATCTACATTCCCCTCGGGCAGCAGCTTGTTCATCGTCTTTATTATTTAGGTCTGCTGTAACCATCACCAACGATCTATCTACCCATCGAAGCTAAACTAATGCAGGATTTTTTTTTATTTAAGACAATACGACTCCAACCCACTTCCTCTTCAGGGCCGGACTTATAGAAGTAAAAAGACCTGAAAACGGTTCCTAGATTATCGTATTGTGTTTCTTCCATAAAAGTGCATACACCCCAAACTCCCAGTATTTAATAATACTGGTAATTGGTGCTTTCATTTGTGGACGCCATTTTAATTTGTTTTTTGCCCGCATTGATCGTAATAGCGATTATCAAATATTAATGTAACCATCAATGCATTGACAATCATACGACTTCACGCTGTTCACACTGGACTGGAAAAAAAGTAGTTTCTGTTTGTAGCATTAAACTGCCAAAGAAAACGTACAGACAGACGAAACAGATGTAATAAAAGAAAACGTCAAAAAAATCCACAAATTTAAAAAAACATTAAAAAATCCTGCCTTTCTTGGCCATCTCATTCTCACCTTGAAGTGGGAGTGAGATAAAATGTAGAGACATCAAAAAAAGTTGAAGGCAGTCAAATATGAACACCGTTAATAAGTTTACAAGTTGAACAATGTCTTAAATCTTGAGTAAAACGCAAATCAACTACACAATCTAAAACGGAAAAAAAATTAATTTTCGACATACCTATCAGGTTTGGCCATAATTTAAATTTTATGATTTGAAAATTTTTCCTTTCGAAATTTATAGTTTGATGGTTTCCATTTGTGAAAAATATATTATAAATCTTTCTTGCTTATTTGTTTTTTTTATTCTTTTTAATCCAATCCT
Organism: Epistrophe grossulariae; assembly: GCA_929447395.1. Lineage (NCBI taxonomy): Eukaryota > Metazoa > Arthropoda > Insecta > Diptera > Syrphidae > Epistrophe > Epistrophe grossulariae. The sequence goes on along the minus strand of OV839568.1, from coordinate 131,735,310 downwards.
TAGAATAAGAGCCATTCAACTTTATAATACAGAATTTTTTCGAAAATTCTCCTTGAAAAAATATGAATCACGTCTCTTTGTAGAGTGTAGACGTTAGGCCTATAGAAACAATTTTTATTAAGCTAATATGAATTCCGGCACTGCTTATTTAAACAGTTCCAAATTCCACATTTCTATATAAAAAAAAACCTACATATATAGGTATAGGTAGTTTTGGTATATTGAAGTCGGCTTATTCTGAATGAAAAACTGGCATCCATGGGATTTCTGTAAATAACTCCGAATGTATTTCATAATTTTAAAATAGTTGTGCAGTTCGTTTTTTTCTCCTCGAAATAAGTTCTTTTTTTTTTATTTATTTTTTTTAAAATTCTCTTTGTTTTTTTTTATATTTTTTAGGTTAGTTGGGTGTTTTATTTTTCACTAAAAAAAATTAATAATAAAGTGGTGAAGCACTGCGCTGCTGGTGGTGGGGTTTTTATACCACACGGTTTGTTTTAGACTTTAGTTCTGTGATGTGGCGACGTTCGACGATGACGACGCGACGGTTTCTAAATAAAAAAAAAAACAAAAAACAACATTGGTTAACTCAGTTCTATATACAACGAGTATTTAGCTTTTTCATTTTACTATTTTCATTTGCTGAGATTAGTAAAACAAAACAAAAAAAAACATGTATAGCCCACAATAAGGGTTGGGGTTGAGGAGAGAAAGTTTTTTGACACCATTATTGCATGCAATGATGTTTTGTATATAAATACATATTTGTTTTTTATGTCACATGCTATAGACGTCAAAGTTCATTTACCTCGTATTAATTTTTTTTGTGGTGAAACTTGTTTTATACGAATTATAAATTTAAGGTAAACTAACTTTTGTTCATTTGAATTCTTTTTTAATTGGCATAGTTTTAAACATTTTTTTCTTCAGTTGAAGTCTTTACGATTTAAATAAGTACATTTATCTCACCATTTGAATTTTGTGGGAGAACTTTTGTGAAAACAAACCAAAGTTAACATGACAAAAACTCTAAAAGGGTGTCTATGTCTATGTTTAAACGGAAACCTTCCGGAGAGAATGAAAAGTTAATTAACAACTTTACAAAATCTGTCCATGCAATCTCTCAACTCTATCTCTGTCTCTCATTCTCTCTTCAACAAACGTCGTCGACCTGAAAACAAAATGCCGGAAGTATTGTTCTTGAACTTTTTTATTTATTTTTTTTTTACTGTTATGTATAAACTTTTGGAAAATTAGCAAAATAAATAAATTGTATATTTAGTATAATAAACTTTTAGGATTCATTGAGCGAGTTATAACCAGCAAACAAGGAAGGATTGAAATTTTTAACGAAAAATGACAAGAAATATATCCAATTGTACCTTGAAGCAAAATAAAAATAAAAAAAAAATACAACTTCGTTAACACTTCCTCTTAAACTTTTTTGCATAGATACTAACGAACGGAAAATCCGGTTAAAGTTTTATTTTGTCAAAATAAGATGGAAAAAGATGCCAGAAGCACAATTTTTATAATAATAATAATAATAATTTAATAATATTTTTTTTATTTGGATATTTTTCGTATGTATATAAATAGATGATTTGGTCTGTATATAGGAAATGTTTTAATTTGTCATAAAAATATGAAAATTCAAAAAAGTGGATTTAATCATATCCATATATCTGTATAAATATCTGTGCAACTCTACATCTATGTGATTGTGACGCTGTGTATCCATTTTTACACTAAAATAAATTGAGGACCTGTTTCATATATCTATCTACATAAATAACATATACAAATTAATTTGTTTTTTGTTTGTACGCGCATAACTCGGATTCAATTTGCATTTGCTGGAAGATGGACGGACCAGATAGTTTTGAACATAATTTTAATTTTGGTTTTATTAAATCTACATCAAATAAAATATTTTGTTTTTGTTCGATCAATTAATTTTCTTGAAAATGAATGTAACAAATATCAAAATTGATAAATTCTGTATCGTTTGGGTTCGGGTATTGTTTAGAATTTTCTCAGTTTCGTTACGTTTTGTTTTTGTGCAAGAATTTAATTTTATAAGAATTTATGAAACCCAATTTTTTACTGTTCTATAGAGGGCAAGTATTGGTTTCAATCAGGGGCACACTGGGCTACCGGGTAACCGGTATAATACCCAATGGGCATTATAGATCTCTAAGGGCATTCAAGTAAACATACAGTTTTTTTGGCCCCAAAGCAATCTCAGGAAGCCCACTCAATTCTGTAAGGGTCCCCCAAAATAAATATGAAACTGTTCGGTTCCCACAAGATTCTTCTAACTAAAACTAAAGTTTATCATGATGTAGCCTCCACACTTATTTTTATAAAGCTTTTGTAAGTCCAAGGTGTTCGTACGGAGGCCCTCACAGTACTGTTAGACAATTAAAAGGGAAAGCCTTGGTAAACTTTATAAATATAATAGTTTCAGTCCGTTTAGGGGGGGGGGGGGGAACTATTTTCTGAAATTGAACCCCAAAAGGCCCTAACTAGAGCTTTTGTAGGCTCAAAGCGACCATAAGAGGCCTCTAAGATTTTATTGATGACTCTTAGGGCCAGTTTCACAGTGCACACTTAACAAAATAAGTGGCACTTAATTTTCCATTTTTGCACTTTAGCCGCGGTTTTACTACCTGAGTAAGTGGAACTTAAGTGGCCAACATAGGAGACTTAAGTGTCACTTATTGCGATAAGTTTATACTGTGAAATTGGGAATTAGTTTTCTATATTTGGCACTTAAGTAACACTTACTTCACTGTGAAACTGGCCCTTAGAATAAATATTGAGCTGTTTGGGGCCCCAACAGTGCTTTCAGGCACTCTAAACGAAATTATAGTTGGGGCTTCCATACTAAATATTGAGCAGTTTTGAACCATTGGTAACCTTAAGAGGTCTAAAGATTTTTAAAATACTTCCAGTCAATTCAGTTCAGTACAGTTAATTTTTTTTTCAACTGAAATGAAAACAACGATATTTCGATTGCTGTGAGTATTTTTGAAGTTTCGGTAGAAGTAAGAAACACCAATTATTAAATTTGCATTATTGCAGCAATGTTTTCAGAAATCAAGTTAAATTTTTTGTGGCTTTAATTACACAACGATAAAATGTTTTTTATCGTCGTTTTTGGAGCTAATACTTTTCCACTATTCTCAAAAACGGATGCTCAGATTTTTACCCAACTTCGAACAAAGTATTTATATAAAAAAACTGTTTTTGGCAAGAAATAGAGTTTTGATGTTTTTTATCGTTATGTTTGGTCTAATTATTGGTGGAATACGTACCCAAAAATTTGTTTAAATTACTCAATTATTTTGATGATTCAATAATTCACTTTAAGTTAAAAATTAAACCTCAATCAGAAATTCTTATGAAAGTTTTAAATAATTTTTTTTAGTTTTGTTAGAACAACGGCAACATTAAGATATTGTCATTTTCGAATTTACTTGAAAAGATTTCCTGTCACAATCAGCTATATGTATTTTTATTATTCTCCCCTGGGGCTTTAAACGTAATTCAATCTTACGCCAATTTGCACTTCAGTTCACAAAAACACACTCGCATACAGAAATATTTTACTAACCAATCAAATTATCTCCTTGTTATTTTTACTGAATAAAGAAAAGAATATTATTCTTCTATTTTGTATTCAGATCGTCTAAATAACATTTTCAATCAAATCCATAGTCTTTGGCATAGAAAATGTTACTTATCCAAAAATTACCATTATTGTCACATAGAAAAGTTATTGTATATTCAACAACAAAATATCCCTAGAGATTTATTATTGTGTCTGTACGTGTATCTGTTTTGTGTTACACACATCCTGTGTTTAATCTACTAGACCGACCGAATAGAATTTCATTCTACAAAATCTATTACATATTTGGTCTTAAAGTTGAACCTCATTTAGAATCAATTTATCAAAACTGTTTACAAAACAGATATCATGGATTAGATGATGAAACAAAAATATCCTGAGCCTGGCTTTTCAATGAAATACATTTGAATATACCCAATCACTTCTTTTTTGTTAAAACCTACAACTACACAAACAAACATCAATTTTGGAATTTTCAATAGAACAGGAGACAAGTTCAATGTCCGTTTTACCCCAGTTATCTCTTTACTTTACTCCAAGAACTGTGTAAAGCTTTTCGTAAATTTCATTTAATACTTTCACACCATGATAGCCTTACTTGTTTGTTTAATGAGACCATATATAGAAGGATCAAAAACACAAGGACTGCACCCGGACAGGATAGGACAGTACAGGACACAAGAATGAAGTTGACAACGGGAGACGTGTGTCCTCGATCCTCTTAAAAACATGACTCTATCGGAACATTGGAGATGTAAACAGGACAGGATATATGGATGGAAGTTAAGTTAATGCGGATGTCGAACAGAATCAATACTTAGAACTCATAGTAGTAAAAGCAATAAACAACTGAATTCAATTTGTGTCATCGATTTGTGTATTGTGTGGAGCAGCTCGAACTGATGCTTTCAGAATTTCTTATTCAAATCGGATGTGACGTAAATTCATATATATAAATATATACGAGTATATATGAGAAAAAAAGGGATGTTTACATTTGAAAGAAGTCGTCCATGTTATGTTTGCAGATAGAAATAGGTTAAAACACAACAATGGCAATAGGGGGAAATATTCGTTTCCAGAATTGAAAATCCTTTCAAACTAAGAGTAAAAACGGAATATACACAAAAAGGCAATATAGCATAATATTATACGACTTGAGGCCGTTTTTTCGAACGCCTGCTGCTATGCTACATATATCTATATTGTGCTTTGAGCTTGTGTTGTATTAAGTCAATATGCGGAAGAAAACTTTATTATTATTTTTCCAAAAATAGAAAGACAATTTCTTAAAGTATTGGACTTTTTTTTGAAAGAGAGAGAGAGAAATTGATGTGAAATGGTTTGGGGTTTGTTTGATTAAAAGCCCTGGTAGTTTGTGATGTGTAAATAAATTTTGAGTTAAGGAGTTTTCATTACGAGCGATTTAAATAGAAACGTACGAATTTTCACAGAAGCATAAGGAATTTGTTTTAACTTTTGAGTACCTTTTACAAAGGAAGAGTTTTCGATTAAATAAATTTTATAACAAAAAGAAGCAGGTTTAGCGAGTCTTTTTTTCATTAAAATTATTTAAATTGTACCTACCATCAGTATCAACGAATATAAACACAGGAACAAGTGAATGGTAATTTATTTTTATTTTTTTTTCAAAAAGTAAGCAGCTTTATGAAAGTACCTCATAGAAAAACAAATTGATTCAGAAATATCTGCCACAAAGTGTTTTTCAATATAATTTTTAAAATTGTTCTATTCCTTTTAATGTTTTTAAACTATTTTTTATTTTTTACTTATTCCCAGGGATATAAATATTGGTGACATTTAAAAAGAAGAAAGGCAAAATGGAATATTAAAATGAGCAAGAAATATCTAGTAGAATTAAAATACCATTACCTTTATAGCTTTTAAAAAATTTAGGCAATAATTTTCTACGATTGTCCTCAAGAAAAGCCTTTAAAGAGATAAAGGAAAGATATGTATCTACTTGAACAGTGGAAACCAACTTATAGATTTCATCACTGGCTTCCATATTCATTTTCGTGAGTTTGAAATCTGAGTAAATCGCATTTTTCGATTTGATTTTAACTAAAATTAATATTTCAAACACATGGCGAAAGATCATTTAAATGGAAATTATAGTTGACACTAAGAAAAATTGTAAGAATAATTAACTATGGACTGGTACCACGAGCGTATGTCAACAAGCATAGGTTAGGTTAGGTTAGGTTGGTGGGCTGACGGTTGGTGATACCCTTTAGAAAAAAAAACCTATGATGAAAGTTCTATAACAGAGCCCGTTAAGGGCGTCGGTGTTTAGCGAGCTTTAGCCCGAAGTTACTATAGGGAAGTGTCAAACGGCATAGTCACCTCGGTGAGGAGAGATTAACGCGCCGATTTCTATTATTGGGCGTGTTCCCCTTCTTTACCCCCACAGGGTCGGATCATCCCACCCCCCCAGACCCGTAGGAGCAGTGGCTCCATGCAACGTCTGGTGAATGGGCTTGATAGGCCAGTGGTTGGTGTATGCACCAGTTAAGTTTGGTCGAGTTGGCTTATTAATGCTGGTGTACAGCGCAGAGGCAACAACAGCTAGTGTATGGGCGAGGTGCCCATATGTCAACAAGCATAGTCCCAGTTCTTTGTGCAGCCATAAAGAGAAAATTTCATTTTTTTAATGGATATACCGATGTTATATTTTTGTAACCTAGTGCTTCTAAATAATTCAAACAATATTGCAATTTAAAAATTTTAAAATATGTTTTTATAGCCAATTAAAATTAAAGGAACAAAAGTAAATTTGTTAGTACATATATTTTTGACTTTTTGTTGAAGGTTGTTATGTTACATATACTGGAGTTATAGCTATTTCACGTTTACCACGGAAGTCATCAAGCTCCTTTTAGTAGCACTTGGTCTATTTGTTCAATTTTATTTGAAAAACTTTTGCCATCACTGAGAGATGAACCAGAGCAAGCTTCTTTCAGAGCAATATACACTTATACACATTGCGCTACCGAAGTCACGTAATCACGTCTATCCCAGTTCAGTTTAGGTTTTATTGTTTGACAACTGCATTTGAATCAACACTAGCCGCGTACAACTTTGACTTTTTAATTTTCCAGAAGAATCAAAACAATAGAAAATATATTTGTTTTATTTTAATTTTGTGGACTTTCATTTTGGATATCCATTTGTATTTCTAACATTTTACTATAAAAGATATCATAATATTATATATAATCATTAACATTATAGCATTTAACCATAAGTTCGTGCGATCGAGTAGTTTACTATATTTTATTTTATTTTATTTTATTTTATTTTATTTTATTTTATTTTATTTTATTTTATTTTATTTTAATTTATTTACACACAATTGTCTTGAATCCCACAAATTTATTTTGATATTCACAAAAGTGAGGTTTTTTTGTTTGCAAACAAAATTTGAGAAAGACAAAAAAATTTGTTTATATTTAACAAAAGCATAGAAGCCATATTATAGGTTAAAAGAAAGGAGAAATTAAATACGACATTCAGTTGAAAACAGGAGGGAGTGAAACGTTTTTTAGCAAAATCCTATCTCTGCTTAAAATCATTGTTTGCAATAGAGCCCTTTATTTGCACGTGTACACGTGCTACACGTTTAATTGAATTGTTCATATATTTATAAATTACACGTGTATAAAATGCTGTATGTTTTTTTGTCCAGTATTTCACGTGTAATTATTTATTTGTTTCTTTTTTTATGGTATTTTATGGCCAGAATTATATTTTTTCTAGAGCAATTGTCAATGAGTTAATAATTGTAAAACATGGTTAAACATCATGACGTGTTACAAAATCTGTAAATAACACCAGTCTAGAATGTTTTTGAGGGAAACATTTTATTTTATTTTTTCAAATTAATGTTTTAGTAACATTTCTCAGAAGAAAAATTTAAACTTAACTAAACTAACCCCCTTTCAAAAGAATTTTTCTCTAAATAAACTTTGGTAAGGTTAACTGGTTTTTCCTCTGGAATATTTGGTTGTATTTAATTTTTCATCATCATTTTTGTTTTTTTTTTCAATCATTAATCGATAAACTGTCATCAGCAGGACACAAAATAACTAAGTGTAGCATTGTTTGCAAGTTCAGTGAATAATCTAAATAAACTAGACTCAAATGTTGTATACCAATTAGGTCTCACATAAACGGGTTGCCGTTATTACTGCCAAAGGAACTGAAGTATAGTACACACATTACATATAAACAGAGTTTTTTATAAAAAAATATTTAATTTTACTCAAGAGGAAAATTTTGAATTCAGATAAAGAAATTAGTTGATCACAGAATACCCGAGTTATAAAATATTTTCTCCAAAAGTTCAATAACAAGTTTCAACTGTAAGAATTCCTATTCTGACGTTAGATTCAAATACGAGACAGAATAACAACATTTTTAAAACTAGTTTTGAAGTGTCAAGATTATATAAAATTTTATCAGAAAATGATGTAAAAAAATTAGTTCAAGTTCTTCTGAAACTTTTCGAAACATTTTGGACTTGGTTTTATAAATTTGGCACAAATTTAATAAGAAAAAATAAACCTAAGCATATGTATGTATGTTTTAATTTCAGACATACAATTGACTAATTTCCTTGCTTTAATTTTGAAATATTGAACCAAATTCTGACATACATTTTTAAGACCTAGGCAATAAAATAGATCTAAGCATATGTTTTGAGACATTTCATACATAAAATTGACTAAATTTCTGACTTTAATTTTGAAATTTCAACCATATTCTGACATAAACCTATAATGACTTAATTTTAAACATTTTAAAATAGGCAGTAACACTGCCATATATTACAATCTATATTTCATCCATGTTTGCCTTTTAAAATTCAAGAAAGGGACCACCCAAAGACATCAACCTTAAATAATTTACAAAACAAGTTTTCGTCGATATCAATTTTGATGAAATTTCTAGGCGCAAAAAGTTTACTTCAAAAACTACTTGGAATGCTATCAATTTCAAATTTTGTACCAATATACAAATTTTAAGGGTCCAATTTTGTAGGTCTACCAAGCTGCGAACACCAAAATATGAAATTTGAAATTCTAATGAAGCAGGATTTAAGGGTCAATTGGATCAAAAGTGCTAACTGCAATCCTGATTTGTAAATTAAATCCCTTGATGTATTTTTTATTTTCAAGGGTCGAGTATAGAATGTCTCCACGATTTTGTATTTTCTGTACTAAATGCGAAATTGTAGAATATTTAATTTTGAGTTCCGCCAAATAGTGAGCCCGTAAAAAGCACTTAAATCATTAAAATTTTTTTTTTTTTGTTTAATTTTGGTTTGGAGGTATGGTGTTCCTATAGCTTGACGTCAAGCTGAAAACGCCACAAGATTGTGTGAGAAAGAATTTTAGTTCCAAAACAAAATTGGGGTACTAAATTAGCAGTATGGCACTTTAATCCTACATCACTAGAATTTTGGATTTCAGCTGTGATGTTCCCAGCTTGAAAGACCTCAATTTTTCAATAGTCAGTTAAATATCACATTTTACATACGTCCTAATTCTTTTTCTGATAAAGACAAAATTTGTTTCTATTAATTGGAAAATAGGCTCTAAAAAACAATTTAATAGTTTCATGGCAATTTCATTCGTATTGGAAAAACGAATATTTACATATTTTTTTAAATTTATTTCTTCAACTTCAAAGTAAAAATTGTCACATCTCCAAATTTCACCCTGCATTTGTTATATAGTAAACTTCTTTGATCGTTTATGAGCCTTTTAACCAAAGCTAATTTAAATCAGCTTTTTCTTTAAATTTTCAGTGTTCAAAAATTTGTCTTTAACCTAAAATCCCTCCTTCACATTTGTAAAACAAACTTATTCCATATGTTTACTTTATTCTTCATCGAAAGTTTTAAAGCTTGTGCTCTAAAGTGCAAATGTTCACATCGAGCGTAAACACTCTAGCTCGAGTAATTCTTCAAAAAAAAATAAACAGAACTCTGGAAACGTGAGCTAAAAAACGGCATCGACATAAAAATAAGTTTTCCTCATCAAACATACATACTCTTGGGAAATTCCTTAAGGGTTTGCCTATATATTTTCCTGCATTATTATGCACGGAGAAGCATCAAAAAGAAAAAAGAACTCATTATTCTCGGATAATACTTGCTGTATGGTTGTGGTGTGGTTGCACTACCACCGCCATTACTGGGATGAAAGTGATATCAAAGTTTTCTATTTTTTTCACTACCAACTCCCGACAACAACAAAAAAAAGTAAAAAAAAACCTGAATACAAAAATGAACTAAATTTAAATTCTAATTCAACTTTATGTAGGACAAAAAATGGATGAATATTAAAAAAAAAGCAACAAAAAATCGATTTCATTCTACATATATGCATGTACTCACTCATATAGTTTTGTTGGTCGTCCTTCGCGTTCCAATCTGCTTTAATCCTCCTCTGCCACCTGAATCTCAATAATCCAATGACAAGGTTCTCTTATCTATTTTGTATTTTTTTTATTTATTTTTGTTCTGCTGATCGATTTAGCAGGAGTATGGGTGTTTGTTGATGGGGAAATGCTTCACAAAATAAAAAAATGCATAAGCGAGAAAACCAACCGGCTTTCGATTTAACTCTTCACTTGATTCTTTTTCTATCGGAGTCGATTAAAATCCTCTTCGATTGCTATCGATGCGATTACGTGAGTCCCATAATCCGTTTGTGTACGTGTACCGTTTTTCATTATATAGAGATACTAATACGATAAATAGAAATACTTTATTTGTGTATTTTTGTATTTTATTTTATAATTAATTTAATTGGAATCTGTGATTGTTTTGTTTGCTTTTCGTTTTTCGATTTTATTTTTATTTATATTCACTATTTATTTATTTATTATTATTATTATTTAATTAACAAACTGTATGTGGAACAAAATATTTTGTATTTAATATATTCTATAAATGCTTAATTTTATTTTAAACGTTTAACACTATTACGCACATTAATTTGAATTGCTTTTATTTGAGGCAGTGTGGATTAAATATTTCAATATTTTTTAATTTACGTTTATATGAACACTTTCTTTAAATTATATGTTAATATTCAAATTAATTTGTTTATTTTTTTTTCATTGATGAAGAATAACATCATCTGCAGAATAAAAAAATATTTGAATTAAATTAAAAATAAATGTATTTCTTTAACTAGGGTTATGGTCATAGTATGCTTGTTTGAGTTATTTAATTTGAGTTATTTAATAATTTATTTGTGGTTAATTAAAAATTAATTATTTTCATTTTGTTTTTTTTTGATTAAGCTTGATAAATATATTCAATTACAATATGGTGTTTTTTTTTTATTTCGTCTCTAATGCATAATTAGTTAAGCTGATTGTTAAAGCATTTAATTGATATGATGTTAATGAATTGACACACATATGTTATGTATGTTTCAAATTATGGGTAAACAGGATGTTAGGTACTTAAAATGCAGTCAAACATATAATGGATTAAGCATTATTTACAATGAATTCATAATAATTATTATAATTAACAGAGATTGGTATGGTATTTTATAGATGGGAATTTCATTCAAATAATTCAACCAAAATATGTTTCTATTAATTGAAGAATTAATTATAAGGAATTTATGAGTTTTGAGATTACATACATATATGGAAATTATTTGAATTAATTATTTAATAATTAGAGAGATATAAACGCAGAACTATTTTAGTGAAGAGCTTTTGTGTTTATTTATATATTTTCTTGGAAGTACCTACTTGAAAAAGGTAATGTATTTCTTACATTTATTCTCAAGGAAAAAGTTGTCTAGGAAATTCACATTTAAGCCTCAACTACATAAGCTAAAAAAGTGCAAAAGTGAAAATTTTTAAATTGATTTTGTGATAGTTTTTCTGACTAGAAAACTAAAAAAAATGATGCAGAAAGCTTAAATTTTGGTTTAAAAAACAATTTGTATAAACTTTTTTACGAATCAACTGCGCTAGAAGGAAAAAAAATGTTTTTACTTATGTACTTTTGCAAAAAATGGCCAATGTAGTTGAGGCTTTACTCGTTTATCTGGATTTATACAGATTAAACTGAATTCACTTCAAATTCTCTCGTCTTCTTTTATAAACATCGATTTTTCTATTAAAAATTGGTATGAAAAACAGAATAAAAGGATATCTGCCTCCAATTTGAGCAATCAGTTGAGCATATTCATAAATGAGCAGCAAGTGCTCCTCTCAATGAAGGATGTGCTTCGGTTTATTCATAATGGAGTATAGGTAGGTACTAAGCTTGAAGAAACGCTCATAAAACATGTAGAAGCTTAGCAGTTAAAAATCTATTCAAGTATTTTATTCATACCGAATGGAGCACCTATTCTGAAAAATTGAGTTTTGAGCAGATGCTCTCTCCGTTTTATTCATGTGACCCATGGATTTGTAAAAAACTAAACTTAAAATTACAATGATATGAAAGACAAAAAAGTTGGTTTTGACCAACTGTCTGCAGTCTTAAGGATGGTTCGATTTCCTTGAAACTTGGTTGAAAATGGCTGTTTTAATATATTCTCCCAACAGAGTTTTTATTTGAAATTAGGAATAAAATTAGTAACTTGCCATATAAAATTTTGAGACTCCTCAAAAATCAATTATATAAAAATCTTTTCATTAAAATAAGTAAAATCTTATGATTTCTGTGGGTTTCAATGACCCCAATGTCCCCTGTCATTGTATTTATTGACCCAAAATATGTAAACTTAGACACCAAGTTCTAAATGATATAAAAGCAGAGATATTGCTAATATATCTATATTTCAAAATGGCGGCTATATATTCCAAGATGGGGGTCTGAGTGCATTGCTTTTACCAAAAACTGTAAGCTAAGCACCTAAGCAGTACATGGAATAAAATCAGTGTCTTTATCCGACATGTTCACATAGATTGCAAATTCGAAGCTGAAATTGATAAAAAACAATTTCCGTAAATTAGTTATTAAAAGAACTTCCCACATAATTATTTTTCGATTTTCTCAAAAATGTTTTAACTGATTTCGATCAAATTTTGTATGAAAAAGTTTCTTGAAAGCATTTGTGGTTGTCCAATTAATAAGTTCAAGAGTAGTAGTAGTGTTCAAATTTTCTTCCACTTCGTTATTTTCTATGGTTGTCTTTTCTAAAATTTTCAAAAGAAAAATTTTTTCAACACTAATTTTTTGTTTGAAAACTCTATTTTTTGAAATTAATCGATTTTTATTAAGCTTGGCATTATTTTTGGAGAAAAATTTTACATCGATTTAATATTAAACGTTATACCTCTCATACCTTTATTGATTTTCGATTATCTCATTATCTGGTTAACTGATTTAATTTGAATAAAGAAATTAAATATAGAAAACCTTATGAAAATAAATAAAATAATATTAGATACCTACATATTAAAAGTAAAAAAAAACACAAAAATTTATATAAAATAAAAAATAATAAATAATTTTGGCGTACCAAAATTTTTTCTCAAAAATATTAAAAAAAATTTATTTGTAAAAAATAATTTATTAAAAATCTATTCAAAAGATTTTTAAAATTTAGATTTTTTTGTGCCAAAACCTTTCCGAATTTATTTCTAATAATGTTAATTTTAAATGTGTGATAAGACAATTGCAGTTGAGTTGTCAAGCTTTTGCACTATCTAATTTTTTAAGGCGCATAAAATAAGGGCTGCTATAACTAACTAGATTAGTTTAAAATCAGATTAAGAAGTTTATATTCAGACTTTAAAAATCAGAGTGGCAAAGACCAAATTGCATTAGGATGTCTTTATTTTTTTTGTAAATATCCTGTTTGTGACTGTTTTTCTGAACGACATTTTAAAAGCAATGTGTTTAGATGTCTGTTCATTGTTTTAATAATAAATCAATCAAAATGATTTGAGGTAGTTCCATTTAATAAATTGTCTTTCACTTTGCTTGAAATATGTGGTTTTAAATTTTAATTTTAATAAACATTTTTAAGTATTGTTAGTTTTCTCCAAAATCACTGAAAATCTGGTCTAAACGAAAAATATTTTTAAAGATATTTTATAAGTTATTAGGAACCTTTTTTTATAATAAACTTTGTCATTTAAATAAATACAAAGTTTTTGTCATGTTTTTTTTTTTTAAATCATCTTCAAATCTTTAAAACCTTTGAATAATTGGATCAAGTTAAGTGATTTTTTTTTAATATTAATTTTTTTATCGTCTTTTTTCAGGAATTTTGGGTATGTTTATAAATAAATTTTTAATAAAATAAGAGTGTGATAAATAATTTCCCAGAATTATTTTTTATTTTTTTTTAACTTTAAAAACTTCATTTCTATATTTTTTATAAGTTAAATATGTGACGTGCATATTTAAATATCAACATTAATGATGGCAATAATTCGTTTTATTTTAAAGTCAAAACAATTTTTTTTAATTCATTTTTAACTTAAATTTAGGTTATGTTTTTCTTTATGTTTGTCTATATTTTTCAATTAAACTTAATAAAAATAGGTAATTAAAAAATCCTTATCAAAGTTCTACAATTATTTAAACTTATTTTAAAATTTAAAGAGACACAAATTGAAGAACTAGATTATACGAAAATGTTCTGAAAGTTTTATATCGTGGCAACAAAGATTTAAATATAAATTTATTTAACAATTCAAAAAAGTTAAAAATGTGTATGAAAAAAAATTTCATTTATGAAATATGCAAAGCTAAATTATTTGTACGATATACTAATAAGGAACTGCAACTAAAAATGAATAAAAATTGGTCAATGCATTTAAATTATATTTCCATTTCATCAATATTGAATCAATATTTCCATTATTTTTCATAAATAAGGAACTGTAATGAAATTGTATTACAAACACTTCGGTCATTACATGTGTGCAGTTTAATCAAAATTGCTTGAGCAGCCGTTTACAAGAAAATTAAAAAAAAAAAAAACATAGTTGTATAGCAGCTTATAAAAAATAGAATTGTTGTTCTAGGAAATCTTACAAAATTTATCTATTTATATGAAGATGGGATGTTTAAATGCAAAGACCAAAGGACAGTAGAAAAAACCACTTTTTAAAACTTCTCCATAAATTAATTTTTTAAATTTAATTAAAAACTCTAAATTTTATTTTTACAGGAAAATAAAACTTGCCCTGCAGTTAAATGTGTTCATTATTTTCACAAAAGAAATTAATTTTATTTTCTTACTAGAAATCTTTCGTTTTTTATAAAAACTTTCACAGTTTTAATATTGAATAGAAATGCTTAAGCCAATGTTCAAAAAGTTGTTCTTAGGACTTAATATTTAAAAGTTTTTTTTTTTACTGAATTCTATATAAGAAATATAAAGTTGTTAAATTTACATTTAAATTAAATTTCACAAAAATAGGAAATAATTTAATTTAAATGGGAATGTATTACGTTTGAATTTATTAAAAATTTATTGAAAAATGTTTGAAAAATAAAAAATTAAATCTTTTTTCAAACCAATAGA
This sequence comes from Epistrophe grossulariae, assembly GCA_929447395.1. Classification (NCBI taxonomy): domain Eukaryota; kingdom Metazoa; phylum Arthropoda; class Insecta; order Diptera; family Syrphidae; genus Epistrophe; species Epistrophe grossulariae. The sequence goes on along the minus strand of OV839568.1, from coordinate 131,720,124 downwards.
AATTTATAATAACTTCAAATATAACATCGACTGGCCAACTACATATATAGCTAAAATGGACTTGGAACTTTATTTTTTATGAAAATATGGTTCACCATAGGGTATACGTACTTTTTAACTAAACAATGTTTTTAATTGCATGGTTCATCTCATGTTTGATCACTATGGCGTATACGTACTTTTTTTTTTAAACAATATAATAAAAATGCTGTTTTTGTAATAAAAACCAACTGAACATTGCTAGATGACTATACAAAGATCAATAAGAAAGATAAAAAAGTCATGTCCATTAAATTTTCTTTTCGACATTACATTACGTGATAATTGGTAATTCTCATTATCATATTTAGCCAATAACATAAATTACAAATCCTATTGATAGGGCAGTAAATTAACGTCAAAGTTTTCGAGGGGTTAATTAAAATAAATGCCAAAACCTGCTTCTCTCTTTTCCTTAAATAATAAATCCCATCATATACCATATACATACTATCACCATAACCACCGACCACTCTATAGAAACATTTTCTGATCTAAAGTGATAATTAATTGCAGTATCATAGTGGAAAGTCAATTTCATTACGGACTCTCGCTCATGACACAAATGTGTATATAAACCACCCCACATACTGTTTCTAATTACATCACATATACATTCATAAATAAGTGCCTTTTTTCTTCATACTTGATGCATATTATTCGCACTCACTGACAAATGCAGTGCATAAAAAATATCAAATAGCTCCTGAATAAAATGTAAGGAGGATTTAAATCCTTTTAAATTATGAAAATAGAAAGAAAGAAAAGAAGTTAAAAAAAAAGTAACGACAACACAGGAAAACCTTGTGCACTATTTATTTTGAAAGCAAGGACCGCGACAACAACCGCACACTTAGACGAACTTTTAACCCAATTTTTGTAGTGCATATTCTTTAAGAAGAACAAAAAAAAAATTATTCATAGAAAAGAGGAAAGAAGACGAAAACTCGCACGCGAAATCAAACAGATTCCAAACATTCACAGAAAATAAAATAAAAAAAAAACACTTTACACTGTTTTTTCTCTTAGTCCTGTGTTGTGTGCCTCGTGCAGTTGCTGTGTGGTGGTAACAAACGACGACGAACGTGGAGCACCAGCTTTAGCTATTCACAGAAGAAGAAATCTGTGCCGAGTTTTTCTTCTTTAGAAGAACTCCCGGTGAGTTTTCTCTTATAACCCGCAATGTAGCACACGGCAGGACTCACAAACTTTTTTGTTTCATTTCGTTTCGAACACTGAAAAGCCTGCACTTGGCACAGAATACCACCCAGAAATTATGTCCTGCCGAGAACTTTCCTAAGCACTAGCACCATTTTTTTTTAAATAGATATCTCGTTCACCATTGTTATTGGGGTATAATGCTTAAGGCAGATAAGTATTCTCTCTGTTTTACAAAAAAAAATAAAAAAAAACTCACAACAGACACATAGATAGATCCTAGTTACATAACATACACAGTAGCCAAATGCGAAGAAATATATAAATCCTGTCAGAGGACAAACACAATTCACAGTGAGATCCTGTAGAGTTGTTTGTTCGTTCGTTCATTCGTTCGTAGGTTTTTTTTTTTGTTTAATTCTCTATTTTACGTTTTCTTTCTTCAGTAAACTTTCACTGCTGACACATAAAATATCCTTTATTGTTGTTTGCATGGCGGGCGTCCCTATGCAAACCCCTTTTTAAACAATCTACCGTGTATCCTTGCACACAAAAACAGAGCATTATAAGAGTATGTATGTTAATGTGTGTGTATTTTAATTAAAATACCTTGTGACCTTTTACGTGAAAAGATTGCAAGCAAACACACGCGACAAGCGATAAACGACAAACGTATCCTTGAACATTGTTTTAACTTTTCAATTTCACATTTTTCATTTTATTTATTTTTTTTTCTTGTTGTTGTTTTACTTCACTCACTTTTGCTTATACGAGCGTATAAATTCTGTTGGGTTTTTCGGTAGGAAAAAAGGGATTAAAATTTATACGTGCATATTTTTCATTTTTCTTTATTATTTATTTTTTTTTTTTTTGAAAAAATGTTTTCTCTTGTTCTTTCTCTTTGTGTTGAGTTTGTGTGTTCTCACTTGCTCTTTCCTTGCTATGATTACTAGTTCAAGGACACCAATGCCATGCTAATTTTCACGAAAGGACCTACATTCAGGCGTACACATTGAGAGTACACACAAGCACGTTCCTGACATTGCCTGTGGTCGTATACAAGGATAAATGGTGTTTGTCAAATATTATATTTTTATTTCAGTTTTTTTTTTTTGGTACGGACGCGAGATTTTTGCAAACAAAGGATAATACACACAAATTACTTGCCCGGTGTATACATAACATCATATACATATATAGAGCACACAAAATGTCAAACACAAAAAGCTCCGCAGAGTCTTTGACTCAACGAAGCAGTATAATGTGTTTGCTGAGGCTTCAAGGACAATTAGCTTGACATGATGTATGCTGACTGCATTTGCAAAAGCAGGATTATGCAACTATTACCAAACAAACACTGAAACCCACCCATATGTACGTTGGTGATATACTGCTATACTGCTGCTATATTTCTGCTTATGTGTTACCAAACAACGACGACGTCGACGAACGTTTCAAGATCACAACTACCGTCACGGGGCGTCTCGTTGACGTCAGAGGTAAACTCTGACACTCTGAACTCGTTAGAGAGGAGGTCCTACATATATCCTGTGTTCCACAACTATACAAATTCACGGTCACTGCGAATACAATTGTTCCGTTTATTTTTTTTTTTTTTTATTTCATTAAATCCTTTTCCGAGGACGAAGAAAGAAAAACAATTAAAAATGTATCCGTCTATAGACATACAATTACAAAGCAAACAGGAAACACAAGGATATTATAAGGCAACATAGCCATAACCGTTTTTCACATTTACCAACACCTGATGCGGAACGACGCGCTGCTCCTTGATTTGCGGAAGCTTTCAAAACCATAACTCGACTGACGCAAGCTGAGCTATCTTTCTAACGGTTCACATAGAAAACATGAAGTTAGGCAAGACTCCGAATTGGACTCCGAATTTAAATTGCCTCTGAGAGTGTGTATGAAAATATAGGGAAATATTGTGAGTAAGAGCATGCGCCAGTTTGACACACTATGGTTATAGCTAAAGACAGCTGTGATGTAAAGTGGCTGCGTAAAGTTGGCATCGGCTTTTCTATACCTTTTTGGCTTCGACTCTCTTTATTACACATTTTTTGAGATTTTCTCTTTGACCTGCATAGTGATGCTGCGTGTACGATGGCAATAGAGCAAAAGCAGGTTATAGGCAGGCATATTACGTTTGCGATATTTGTGATGATGCTTGTTATGGTTTAAGGGTTTTGACGTCACATAAAATATGAAGCACGAAGTGTTTTTTACGTCAAATATAATAATGAAAGTGTTGCCGGTGTAGATATTTTTTTCATGATTAGTTCCTAGATTAAGGTATATTTTCATAATGTCTGAGTAAAATTCTGATTAATTATCTGAAAAATAAATATTACCACAGGGTCATTTAAGTCTAGTGTAGAAAAATTGCAGCTTCCTTATGAAAAATTAAATTGGTTATTAAGCACTGTGGACTTATAACCTTATGCAAATATTTATGTGTTAGATAACTAATCATCAAATTTTTACTCAGACATTGTAAAATGGGCGTTTAGTACCCAACTAACAATTTAACTTGTGTAAGATCCATTTTTTTGAATTCGATAAGCTATAGCTAGCATATACATTTTATAAGGCTTTATTATGAAAGTCAACCATTTTATAAATTATGTTTTTAATAGTAACTTCTTTAATGCCTTTTAAAAGTTGGTACACAGGTTCTATAAAACGTCTTGTATACTAAAGCCTGTACAAGGCCTCCCAAATTGTTTCAATGAAAGTGAAGCTTCTATAGAGCTTTCAACTGAAAGAAATTAACAACATTTTCTGTATGGCTTGCTTTAAAAAACTTTATAAATATTTAATCTTAATACTGCTCATAATTATACAGATGTCAACAGAAAGTGTAAGTACATTTTGTATAGGGCTTACTAATAAAATTATTATATCAAATTTGACAAATTCACCGCTTTTCATTTAGATTAGAAATATGTAGTCCAAAAAGGGAAGTTTTTTTTTCTCACATTATAAGAAAAACTAAATACCAATAGAGTAAATCATCTAAGCCTTTACAGACAATAGTTAATTCGTGGAAAAAGTTTAAAAGATCAGGATCGCCTATTTGGTTCAAAGGAATATTTTCTGGAACAAATAAGTGTACTGACTTGGAATAAAATGTTAACAGCAAACTTATGGAAATGATTGCCTTCTTTAGTGAACTATTTTACCTTTGTATAGCAACTATTAATAGAGGGAATTTATTTGGATTAAAAAGCGTCCATTTTGGTTTGCTATTGGCTTCTGTAAGATAAGATATAAAGCTTTTATAAAATGTTAATAGCAAATTCTACAACCATTACAACAAGCGTTCATTTTGTTTTGCTATTGGCTTCTGTAAGATGAGATATATAGTTTTTATAAAATGTTAATAGCAACTTCTACAACCATTACAACAGCGTCAACCATTACAAAATATGTCGCTGTAGCAGATACGTGAAGTATCAACTAATAAACATTTTAACATCCATCTCCTGTATTGCAAATTAGCCTGGTGGGTAGCGTGCTGGGTCTTTGATTAGAAGGACGCGAGTTCAAATCTCGGAGAAACCATGTAAGTAAAAGTGAAGTTTTTTTTAAATTAATTTAAATTCTATACATTTCAGATAAAGAAAAAAGCTATTTCAAACTCTAATATGAAGAAACAAATTCAGATAAATAAATAAACTAAAAATTTTAAAGGACGGATTTTTTTTCAATTGCTTAGCATAAGGCTTTAATGGAAAATTTAATGTGAGCTATTGCTTTCATAGCAGGGCAATGACTTTCTTAAGTTTATCTTTATAAGACCTTATTACACTGTTCGTTGGAGACTATATACTTGCATAGCACTTGTGATGAAGTGTCTTAAGGAACTTATATAATGTGCGCCAAAATGGTTTGCATAGGGCCTTCTTCTATTACTATACAAGCCAGAAAATAGCTTGCATTGAACCTACATCAAGCTAAATTGTTAGTTGGGTATTTTTGTATTTTTGAGATTAAAATAAATTCAATTTTAATGATGAGGAGTAAAGGTAAGATCGAACTTTAATTGAACTGCACGGCAACTTTTTTGAAATTTTAAGTTTGAGTATAGAACTTGGTTTTCGGGGTTAAAAGTCCCCTCAACTTGGAAAAGGGGGATAGAAAGTTTGAAGCAATACCGCATACCATAAATCTATAGTTCTCAAGATATTGTGAAAAATATTGTACATCCCCTCATCCAAAATAGTGGCAAAATATGAGTCTATTTCAATACAGAAAACCGAGATTTATACCCACACTGAACAACCCTACAATTCAAACAAATAATCTTCTTTTCATGTCTAAAATGCAAGGTTCGGCCAAAAACTTTAACACTAGTTGATAACAGAAGTGAAAGTAGTTGCAGCAGTTATAGTATAGTATATAGTAGTAGTAATAGTAGTATTTTTTTTATTCATAAACTAGATCGCGCTTTTTGAACAACATATATAGGAAACAAATTTGCTGACAAAAAGACTGTCATGTTTACTTCACATGCGAAATTAGCAGTACATTGGATTACACTTACTATTTGATGAACTGAAAGAACCGGATTAGAAATGCAACAACAAAAAAATAGCAAATTCGAATTGATCTAGTTGATAAATGTTCTAACGGGTGATTTTTTAGCTGGTTTGGTTTTGGCAACACTGGTTTTGACAGCTGACGTGTGTTTAGTACCTTGTGTCACTGTCAAACAGCTTCAGTTTGGTTTCCAATTTAACCATGGATCGTCTTACAAATGAACAACGCTTGGTGAATTTTTGGTGAATGGGCTCTTGGAAAGCTGGCCGAGGATCCGCTTTTTTATCGAAAAATTGTGTTCAGCGATGAGGCTCATTTTTGGTTGAATGGGTACGTAAATAAGCACAATTGCCGCATTTGGAGTGAAGATCAGCCAGAAGCATTGCAACAGCTACCAATGCATGCCGAAAAAGCCACTGTTTGGTGCGGTTTATGGGCCGGCGGCATTATTGGGCCATATTTCTTCAAAGATGATGCGAATCGCAGCGTTACTGTCAATGGTGAACGTTACCGAGCGATGATAACAAACTTTTTTTTGCCCGAAATGGAAGTTCTTGACTTGCATGATATGTGGTTTCAACAAGACGGTGCCACATGCCACACAGCACGCGAAACAATGGCGCAATTGCGAGGCGAGTTTGGTGAACAGTTAATTTCACGTTTCGGGCCGGTCAATTGGCCGCCTAGATCGTGCGATTTGACACCATTAGACTATTTTTTGTGGGGGTATGTCAAGGCTAATGTCTATAGGGACAAGCCCGCTTCGATTGACGCACTGGAAGCCAACATCCATGCATTCATTCGTGAGATACCGGCCGATATGTGTGAAAGAGTATGCCAAAATTGGACTCAGCGGATGGGCTACCTGAGACGCAGCCGCGGTCAACATTTGCATGAAATTATCTTTAAACATTAAATTGCAAGGTTCAAACTATCGATTCAAATAAATATTTCATTCATTTTTTCGAATTTTTTGTGTTTTTTGTTTTTAAAAAGTTCTAAACCTCTTAAAAAATCACCCGTTATTAACTTCACAGACTAAACGTTGCAACCTGGATACTCCAAACCTTGTTGAATTTGTGCTCAAAACCTTCTTAATAAATACATCTCATTGAGAATCTTGTGGGCATTAGTTCTGAATATACGAACAAAATTTCCGCTCCATCGGTATTGGTCCAGAAGTTTTTGAGCAGCCTATTTTAAAAAATGCAGTTTTAAGAAAATTGATTCTAAAAGTTTCAGTGGCTCCAATAAAAGTTGACCTGTCTTATAATGAAAAAACATTCAACCTAAATATTTTTCTGTATCGTATATCGATGTACCTATAAAGATATAAACTGATACCTTAAGAGCTAAAGCTATTTACATCAAAGCCTTCTATTTTGAGCTTCTCTAAATTCTCTTATTCAAATATTTTATGTCAAAATATTTTTTCAATTATATTTCAATTTGAATAAAACTCGCTCACGAAATAATATTCAAAATAAATAATATCTGCCATTTTGTTGTCACAAATAAAATTGAATGGGCTAACGTTATCTGACATTTATATCCTACTTTCTCACCATAAGCAATAAGCATCTCTATTCTCTATCTATACCCATATCTTTTTCTTTTTTTTTTATCTAAGCGGCAGTGTTAGAATGTCACTTGAACAAATTGGTATGACACTTCCTTTTTATAAGCAAACAATCATAAATAAAATAAAGGAGCTTCACAATAAATATTTTCACAAGGAACAAAAAAACATACATACGTAGCGAAAAAAAAAAAACTACCAAAGGAGACTATAGAGTATCCTGAATCCAATATGATTCTAAAGTACCTTCCTAGGATTGTTTATTTCTATATTCACAATTCAGGCATTAACACACTTTGGTGGATTGTATAGGCGCGCAAATATACGACTATACATATATCCGGTAACTAAAGTGCACCTTCACCTTGCTTCCTTTGAGCTGGAGCCATTCCCTTCCGCGATAACAAACAATTTTTTTTTCTTTTTTGGCAAAAAAAACCCTTCCGTTTTGAAAAGCTTTTACACAAACCTTTATACGTATAGTTATGTCTTCTGAGTAAACGTTACTACCAAAACTGAAGCACCACACGGAATTTACGGAATATCTCTCATCGTTCATTATGCCTATACTACCCTTGTGTGTGTTTATAGGATTCACGTACGGTTTTGTATGAAAGATAAGGATAAAAGCATTTTTTTTTTCAAAAAAAAAAAAAAAAACTGGTCCTTTTACAAGGACGAGCACCCAACCAAAAAAAAAACGAGTGTGTTTGGCATAAAGTGCCGACTATAAATTCTTACTATATGGCCGGTGGTGGTACAGAAATGCCTCTTACATCGTTCCTTTTTGGTGTTTGCATAGATGGTATGTGGGGACGTTTTTGTCTCTTCAGGCACGGCAGGTGGGTGAATTTTTGTGTTTTTTTTTTTAGAGAGAGAGAGAGATTTCTGACATCGGAATCTCGTTGGAAGGATATGCAGATGAAATTGAAAACGTGAATGATAATATTCTTTTGGGAATATATATGTATGTGAAATGTCTAAAAGTAAATTTCAGATACTGTGTTTTTCGTATGTTGGATACCTATAGGTTATTATTAGAGACTACGATTCAGTCCGTGTATTTGAAAAACATGGGTACACGGAATCCGTGTAATTATTACACGCAAGTAAAAATCCGTTCTTTTAAAACACTTGTATTTATTTGCTTAATATCCGCGGTGTATCCGGATATAATAAATCAATAAATCGATAAATGAACCTAGCGAAAAAATGCATATTGACAAGGTTCTCCACTATTTAACTGACGATATCAAGTGAAATCGAGGTAGAGATGAATCTTTAAGTTTTTTGGACTTAAAGGGCATTAAAAGTTTCTTTTTTTTAGTCTATACATTGCATACATACTATTACCAACATAATCCTCTATAGATATCTTTAAATTGGAAGTTAAGAATTTAAACTTTATTGTTCATCGTATCTATAAGTCTTGAAAGAGAAAATAAAAAATAAAGATAACAAGTCTTTGTTCATACACGTTCTTCTCGCATTGTTAGACAAAAAGGATATCTTCAAAAAAAAAACCTTTTATCTTCATAAGGATTGACGAACATAAGAAACTTATGTTGTCAACCCCATCAATTTTGCCCAGGGTTAAGCGGTTCTTCTTCATCGCCCCAACAACTTCTGCCTTCCCATGTATGTATATACCTATATAGTTGAAAATAATGTTTTAAAAACGTTCTTCGATAGATCTAAGGAAACATCCTCCATTATTGTATGAGGGTATGTATGGTACCTATACAGGGTGGCCTGAAATCACCGCCTCAGAAGAAAATCATGAGTTCCTGAGGTCATTTCAAGTTGAAACACTTAAGAGGTAATTTTCTCATTTTCGCTTGGTTTTCAACTTATAAAGAATTTTATGATTTTTATTCATTTTTCATTTGACTGGCTCTAACATTGCCAAAATAGAAATGATTTTTGAAATTTTTTTTTAATTTAAAAAAAAATAATTAGAAATTTTTGTCCCCCATACATGTGGATAATGGTTTTCCCGCAATTTATTATCAAACACATTTTTTAAGCATTTTTAGGTTGGTTTTTTGACTTCGATATGATTTTTTCACAAAAACACGTTGAAAAGTATTATTTTTTATTATTGTGAGAGCTAATTATGTGTTCTTAAAAATATTTAACATTTTTTTACCTAAAATTACATTTAAAATTATTAAAAAAAAAAAAAAACAAAAACTAAAGGAAAATCAAGAAAATATGAATATTTGAATAAAAACGAATTAAAACGAATAAAAAACTTCTAACGGCCTTACTCTTACTTACTTCTTTCAAACATTCAACACTCAACACTGGGGTAGTTTTTTTATTCCTTATAATTTGTTTTCATCAAATATTCACATTTTCTTGATTTTCCTTTATTTTTAATTTTTTAATAATTTTAAATGTAATTTTATGGAAAAAAATGTTAAATATTGAGCTTTCATAATAAAAAAATAACATTTAATAACATGTTTTCGGAAAAAAATCATATCGAAATAAAAAAAAAGCAACAACCTAAAAATGCTTTAAAAATGTGTTTGATAATAATTGTGAAAACCGTTATCGACACAGAAAAAAGTTTTGCAGTAGACAAAAATTTTTAACTGTTCTTGTTTAAATAATCAAAAATCGGTTGTAAATTGGCAAAGTTAGAGCCAGTCAAATGAAAAAAAAGAACAAAAATCATAAAAACCGTTATACCTACCCAAGTCGAAAACGAAGCGAAAACGAGAAAATTACCTTTTAAGTTTTTCGACTTGAAATAACTTCAGGAACTCATGGTTTTCTTCTGAAGCGGTGATTTCAGGACACCCTGTATATTGCATGTCCATTTTGAAATCCATTCAACTTTCAAGCTTCATACCGACAACATTGAGACTTAAAGTGAAAAAAAAAAACAATTTTCCCTCTATAGATGCATCGTCATATCCTGGGTTATGATAGGTATCTTCTTATTCATTCAGATGACACAAAACTGTCTAAGGCAATCTTTTTACACCACACTGGGATTTATATAAGGTTTTAAGACCGAAGATGTAATTTAAACTACATCACGAGACTTTTAGAATTGTGCATTTCAAAAACCGTTAAGGAAACTTCAATCGGATTTTTGATTACCTATTTCAAGTCCTTTTGTCCATTTAAAAAAAAAAAATATACAAAAAAGCTTTCAAACTAGATTTCTGCCACATCCTACCAATTATTATACAAGTTTGTGTAACAATGTATGTATTTTCAAATGCGCTTTTTTTTCATTTCTTCAATAGAAAATCCATATCAAAATAGCATTTTTACACAAGATTCACATCCTCGAAAGTGTATCCTCTCAAAGAACGACACATGTATATAACATACAATATTTCATTACACAAAATCTCATCCCTCATCTGCCTGCTCTCCCCCCCCCCCCCCGCATTCCTACCACTATACATATAAAGTCTTTATATTCATTTATCCTTGTAAAAGGAAATTTGGTTTTCACTAGTGAATTGCCATCGATTGCCCAAGTGGGAGACAGACTATAAGGCTGTGGGGCCCTACAGTCCTTTTAAAATATAAAATCGAGAATACCAAGCACAAACCAAATTCCCAGTTCATATATTGTAGATACATTCATTCCCAATGAACGGTTTAGCAAAAGTTTCAATATTTTTCGAGTTTTTTTTTTTATTTATTATAAACCAATACTTTTGTTGTACTTGTAGTTGTTGAAAGGATCTCTATCTCCCTTTCACTGTTCGATGATGCCTATATCCATCGTTGGTACGGGTATTTGAAACTTAATTCAAGTGCAGGGATGAAAAATAGAAATGAAAGAAAGAAAACCCTTGGAGGTACTTTTGTATGTTTGATCGGTGTCGAAGCGAATTTACTAAGCGAGGAACAAAAGTTTATATGCACACACACAACACCAAAGCTGTTAGATCTGGCTGCCGCTGTTATACAAAAATGGTATAAACTATAAAGAAGGTGAGCAACAACAAAAGGACCTCAACAAACACTTTGTTGCGTTGGCTTTGGCTTTCGTTCTGTGTGTGGAAAATGGAAATGGGAATGGAAGTGCAATGCAAAGCAATTTTTCGTATCGGGCATCAACATCATTCAAAAGCGGTAATCGAAGTTGTATGGTGTTGAGTGAATTTAGTATATGGCGCTGCTGGTGCATTCACAAATCAACATTCACATGCACACACATATTAACTATAGGTTGAATGATATTTTTTTTCTACGTACTATACGTAGTGGGTACCCTGGGTAAATTTATTTTATTTTTTTTATTTATTTAATTCTGGCGAAAAGAGTTTTACTACTACGCTAAAGCACTTACTTCTTTTTAGTGACTTTTCGCGTGTTAAATCGTGTAGAAAGCAACGATAAACTTAAATCCAGTAAGTTTGAAATATATATATACATTCGTATGTGTATGTATGTAGGTATGTGAATGTACAAATGAAGTCTGTTTGTGAAAACCGCATGTTTGTGTGGAAGTAAACGTTGCGTTGAAGGGTTTTTCTTTGTCGTCAACATTGCTATGCTATATTGACTTTCCTATACAAATTGCAATCGATTGAGAGTCATTTGAGAGAAAAAATACTTCTTTGAAGTTAACATCTCTACACATACAGACCTCAATTTGTAAACTTTTTGTTCATGATAAACAAAACTTTTGGAATGCCTGATAGTTTTTTTTAAAGAAAATTTAAAACAATTCAGAAAATTGATAGAAATTATGCGATTGATAAATTATTGATTGTTGAAGTTAAAAAGCTTTATTAGGTAGTTCAGGAATTTTTGTTGTTAAAGTTACCTTAATTTCGGTTGAAAGTACCTTAATTTTGGACCAGCGAAAAAATTTGTCAGTCGCATATTGCTCAAATTGAATCAGTTTTTTGGACGATACAACAAAGCTAAAATTGTAGCTTATACAATTCTGCACCAAAAAATTTATAACAGATGTTTTCGTAATAATTAAGCAAAAGATTTTTAGAAAAACGTACGGAAACGAGCCTAACGAGATGAAGAAAAAGTATACACTTAGGCCCGTTTGCTAATACTACACATAACGATTGAAGTTGAACTTAAATTCTTAAGGGGTACTTTTTCCATGTCATAAAGTGATACTTAAGAAATTAAGTTCAACTTAAATCGTTATGTGTAGTATCAGCAAACCTCCCTTAAACAAACAACTGAAACTGTAGTGATTATTTTAATTTTATTTCTCAAAAATATTTCTTTTATGAATTATTCTATAAGTTTGTTTTGTGTTTATTCGAGGTATGTATTTAAAAACTGAATTTTGTTCCTCTCACCTTAATCTTACTTAACCAAAAGCAGTGGTTAAAACTAAAAATAGGTACTTCTTAAGATGTGTTTGCAACTTAAAAAAACGCTCTGCGCCAAAATTAAGCTTTGCCGGAATTCCATTGAAGTCCGAGTTTAATAAAAGTTTTCTTACATTTGGAGAATGAGTTAGAGTTACTGAATTTTGTTTTAAATTCATAGTTTTTCAACGTTGATAAGGCTTTCTGTATAAACTCACATAGATTTTTACCCCAGCAGTGGTTAGAAAAATTTTTGTACGTTAAAACACAAAAACTGGTATTGTAATGTTTGCTTGGAAACTATTGCTCCTTCAAAAAAAAAATTACACAATCTTGTCAGAGTAGAACTGTATACCGTGAGACCACACTCGCACTCGCACATAGTTCCAATACACTCAAATTTGTTTATTAATAAACAGAAGACTAAGCCACTGGCTTGACAACTAGATTGCCAATTTTGAAGCCATTAATAAGGCAAGTTCACATATAAGAATATGACAGACATTATATAAGGAAACTAGGTAGAGACACCCTCGAAAGGCTTCGGGATTAGTTTAAATTTTTGTCTTCACACTTTTCCAAAAAAAAATTATAGTTTTCGAGATACATATTTACAAAAATTGAATTTCTACCATCTGGTACAATTTTAGTGTACTTTTAAGGTTAAATTTTAGGGTGAAATTTAGCAGCACACACAAAAAGATCCCCCACCAAAATGTAGCTTTCCCGGAATTGGTCCAATTTGTCTGCCACGTGCTCTGCCCTCTATACACCTGTACTAACTGACCTGCCAAATTTTGAGTGGAGTTTTATTTTTAAACAATGAATCTTAAAAAAATCATACTCTCTTGATCGACTGCGCATCCAAACCATATTTATTCTGGTTTAATCCGCGTTAACTCCGTAAATTTTGTACTAAAGGTGGAACTTTAAAAGTCAGAAACTCACTTAAGATAAAATTATAAGCTGACAAAAAATTTAAGTTTGAAAAAAAATTATTTTGATTCCACCCGCCTATAAACCAAACCATTTTTTTTTAGAAAATTTTCTTATCAGCCGCGTCAATTTTGCTTACTGACGTAGCTAGAAATATGTCTCATCAGTGTGAATCTTCTTAAAACTTTTCATGAACTGAATGATGGCAAGGTGCCGAGTTAAGTCTTTGCATTTTAATTTTCAAACAATGAGTTTATTCCAGATTTATACCAAAACTGTCACAAATGTTTGCTAATTCCTGTTCCAAACTTAAAGAATTAGGTAGTTTTGGGCAGAAGAGTGTGCTCACGAGAGAGAAAAACATTTCCTCTTACAGACAAAAGCTAATTCTGCTTAAAAAAAAACTTTGTTCAAAAGTTATAGTTCTGTCAAAATGTGGGAATTTACTCAAATAATGACAAAAAAATAATAAAACAAAACTGTTGACTAAGGGTTGGCTTAGTGTTTCTTTTAGTTTTATTTTTATTCTTATTTTTATTTTTATTTTTATTTTTATTTTTATTTTTATTTTTATTTTTATTTTTATTTTTATTTTTATTTGAATATTGAAAAATGTAATTTTTATTTTTTTGAAAACTATTAATACTTATTCAATTTATTTTCTCTACATTTATATTTTGTTTAGCAAAATTTTTTCTGAAGAAGAAAATGTATTTACCCATTCCAAGGGTTCATAAATATTTTTAAACCAAAATAAATTAAGATTTAAAATTTAATAAATAAGAAAAAAAATATTTTTATTATAATAAAATTTATAGGTTTATATATTTTTTGTCTTTGGTTATGATATTTTTTTAAAAATGTTGATATTGATTTTTCATGGATTTATGGCAACCCTAGTCAATTCTAAACTTTGACTTTCAAAAAATTTACTTCTTTCTAAATGAATTTTATCTCCACTCTTTAAAATTTAAGGGATTGCCAATTCCGCTCAAAACAAATTTGGACCGAACTTAATATTGAACAAAAATACCTACCATGACATATTACATAGCCATAGCCATAGCCATAGTACCTATGCATTACATGTCATAAATGTCAAATGTCTACTTAGAAATTAAACGTCTATGAAAAGCCCTTTTACGTACTTAACCAAAGTACATTACTGTCTTATCAGAACATAAATCGATTGTACATACTCTTTGGTTTATTTTTTAGAAATATTAATATTTATATAGCGACTTATTTATAAATAAGATCAAATAAGTTTAAAGTCTTACAACCAACCTACGCATGGACTAAAGCAATTTAAACAGCTTTACGACAGACACTTCACAAAAATAACTTTTGGTGACTACTTCAAAAAACGAAACACTCAACTTATGGAGTGTCCTTTTGAATTTATGTGGCTGCGGTAGAGAAGAACCTATTTCATCCGTCAGGACCTTTATAGTCCTATTAATAACCTTTAATTAATATCCTATAAAATCTTAGGTAAACTTTACATCTCGAAATAATTAAAAAAAAACCCAAGGAACCCGCACATAAATTCTTTCATTTTATCCTTCTATATTGGTATCAAAAGAAAACCCGCCTAACTTAATTTAATTTCAACGATTTGATTCAAATACAAACCAAATATGTATAGATCAACGAAAGTCCTTTTGCATTTGATCAAATAGCAACTTAATGAAAATCTACCTTTCATTCTGTCTAGACAGTAAATTATTAAAATTAAGTTTAATGTCCTTTCAATTTGTCTTGGTGTTTTTTTTTTTTTTTTTTTTTTTTTTTTTTTTCTTTAGCAAGGATACCCTCAAGGAGAATTCATAGGTCTTCGAAAAGAAAATTTCGTTATCATAGTCACGCATGAAATTTGGTGTGTATCCAGTGGGTGTATATTTGCTTTGTAAATTTGTAAATATTCGCTTTTGTTGTGTGTTTATTTTTGTCTCATTTCACTCTAGGGATATAAGCCAAAGAAAGAAAAGAAGCTCGTCGTCACTCATCACTCGCATTCGCATGTCCTTGAACTCGATAAAAAATATTGCATGTCTGATGGGGTGTGCTGAAGCTCCTCTCTGTATTATTATGTTTTTCTAGAGCCAAAGGTTAAGTACGAGGTTTGTGTATTGTTGAATGAAATTAGTACAGAAAACTGTATACATATGTATATAACATGGACGTTTTATGTATACATATCTATGTTTAGACTTGGAGCAGCTCTGATAGTGCGAGGTCCTGATTGAGGGATTTTTGTTTCTTTTTTTTTTGTTATTGTTTTGGGTGAGATATGAATTAAGGGTTATATATATGTTTGTGGATGGGTTAATGCAAACTCTGGCTCTGTTAAATATATATGATTTTATTTATGGCTTATGAAACAAATTGTGTGTTCTCTATCTATGTGGGACCTATGCGAGTGTGAATTATGGGCACGGGATGGGTAAAACTTTTCTCGACATGACACACAGCATGGGGATACAAATTTGGCATTATCATTTTCCTGATGGGAGCTGTTATATGATGCCGACTGTTTTGTGTCTGTTCTTGCTTTTCATTGGTTTAATTGTGATAAATTTGGCAATTGAGTGTGAAAGTTATGCTTGTTCGCCTTAAGTGGTAATAAATTGTCTTGTATATTGTGTGTATATTTTGACTATATGTGTAGGAATGAATATAATACTTCTTATTTGGAGAACGAATATTTAATTATATCTGTATATCATCCATTTAGATTTTGGGTTTAAGACTGCTTGCTTAATCAAGGGTCATTCATATAGATATGTGAATGGTATTTAAGAATTATATAATATGACGTCTGCAAATGACGATATAACATTGTATCTATGTATTGGGTTTAATTTTAGGGATTGATTGAATTGAGTGTGCTTATTATTAAATTAAGATAATTTTCGGAAAATATTAAGGCCGATTTTATTCACTCGAAGTTGAACACAACTTGAGGATTTTTATTTTCAACTTGTGAATTTCTTAATTTATTCACTCAAAGTTTGCGTTTTCAACTTTCGATTTTAAACCCTAGAGTTGATCAACTTGAGATTTGTCAACTCCTGGAAATAGTAAAAGTTGACCCAGCAAACTTAAGATTTTACGTAGGTATGTACACAATTTTCTTGTTTATATTTGTTACAAAAACACGTTCGCTCCTACTTATGTTCCAAAGTAATCATTTTTCTTCGGCCACATGAAACTTTTTTTGTCTGCCATTAATTATTTGTATTCACACTTTAGCACAATTTGACACAATTGTATTGTTTTGACACAAAAAAACACAATTTAACACAAAAAACACAATTAAACACATAAAAACAGTCAAATATGATTGACAAATTCAAATTAATTTTAAAAATGACAGTTTTTGTATCATATTTCACAAATATCCCAGGGATATTTTTCAAACGTGGAGTTGGCCAACTTTAGATCTTCAACTGGAGAGTTGAGAAAATAATTAGTGAATAAAAAGAAATTTCAACTTGCGTTTCAACTCTCGAGTTGTAGTTAACTCTCAAGTTGGCCAACTCGAGAGTTTGCCTCAAGTTGAGCAATAGTGAACAAAATGGCCCTAAATATACTATTAAGAAGCTAATAAATCCAAAATTTTCAATTTCATGTTTAAGGTAGGTATAAAAAGGAAGTTATGTTGATGCTGCAGCGCATTGGTAAAAATGACCAATTTGGGTATTGATCATTAATCCTAGAAAAATCGTCGAAAACAGTTGAAATTTTGAGGGACTCTTAGTACCTTCAAGATTATGCAGTTTATTTTTGGCTCTTAATGAAATATGTGGTATATTAACAAATGCATTCGTTCGATTCAAAAATCAAATATCCTAAAATTTCTTAGAATAAGAATATTAAAAAAAATTTAGTGATCTGTAATACCAACATTTTTTTCAATATTTTGCAAAAAAAAAACAATATTTTCGCATTTAATTCATCCTATTAAAAAGTTTAAACCACTTTGTGCAACGCACAATTTTTTGGCAACTAGAATCTAATTTCTAGAATCTAAATTCTGGCGTCTTTCTGCTATAATTTAAACTATACAATCAAGACGTCTGAATCGAGTCACTAGAATCTTGCTGTTGGAATTCTGCTACTAGAATTTTGCTTATAGAATTTTGTTGCTAGAATTTAGCTGCTGGAATCATGCTGCTAGAATCTTGTTGCTAGTATATAGTTACTAGAATTCGGCTGCTAGAAATTAGCTGCTAGAATTTAGATCCTAGAATCTAGACACTTGAATCAAGTCACTAGAATCTATTAGCTAGAATCTTGCTGCTGGAATATTGATGCTAGAATTTGGCTTCTAATCTAGAACTTTTCTGTTGAATCTTGCTGCTAAAATGTAGCTGTTGGAATCTTGCTGCTAGAATTCAAGCGCCAGAATTTAGCTGCTAGCGTCCAAGTTTTAAATTTTTGCTGGCAGAGTGTAGCTGCTATAATTAAGACCATAGATGCTAGGATTCAGCTTCTAGTATTTAGCCGCTAGAATCAAACCACTAGAATCTAGCCAGTGGAATCTTGTAGCTAGAATCTAGCTGCTATAGAATCTAGTTGCTAGAATCTTGCTGCTTGAATTTTACTGCTAGAATATATCTGCTGGAATCGTGTTGCTATAATCTAACTGCAAGAATCCTACTGCTAGTATTTAGACCCTAGAATCTAAACGCATGAATCTAGCTGCTAGAACTTTTACAATAATTCACAATGTTATTTTGATGAAAAGAAGAGGACTTTTCACACCTTCTTTAGCGCTCAAAATTTAACTATGGATATAATTATTTGGAAAAAAAAACATCAAAGCATTAAGAAATGTTTGAATTATCTATCGAGCGACACAAAATATTTTTCACACAAAAATTATGAAAAAATACAAATCTTCACTTTCAATTATTTCTCGGTTAATTAACCACCAACAGACATGCACATATAGAATTTATAAAGCCTATTCATTAGCTCTCACATCCTTGATTATTCGGAGGCGTGTAACTTTATATGTACATATATACGAAAGAGGATTCTGCTAATAACTACCTATCAACTCACATCCCACATTGACAGCACATTATTCCATTTGCTTTTGAGAGAGTCTTTAATTTTTTCAAGTATGATAGACTTAATTAGGTTTTTTCTGCTAAGTTTCTGCAATTTTTTTAACTCTTTTTCCATTCGACATCTATAATGGATATGTAAAAATAATGCTTTTGAAGTCCTTTGTTTTGATTAGAAACCATCAAAACTGTCTATGTGAAACAATGTCCTTTTTGATAGTCATGTTATAATGATAAAAGAATGTGAAGTTTAAATTTACCCGGAAGTTTAACGACCTCCATTGCTTCAAAAAAGCCACATAGACGCATTAGCCATACACTACCATCATACGCCGAAGTTCTGAAACTGCACATCCGTCCGTTTCTCCACTTGGTAACTGAATCTGTATCTACATATACCTTGTACAATGTTCATAGCTAATGTGCAGAGCCAAAGCACCTTTCACCTAGCGTGTTTAATTGAATTATAATTTTAAGTGTGGTGAATGAGAAAATTTAACCGTTTTGCAGTGATGGTGATGGTGATGATGAACTGGGGAAACACGCTGCTACCATTATCTTCTCAAGCTTTTAAACAATTATATCCTTTTGCCCTATAAATTATCCTGCGGCCTAGAACTATGTTATACAATGAAGGTATATTCCTTTTTAAGCTTACATACATATATCTCGAATTAATTTGTTTAAAAGAGATGGCTGATGGGCATGTTGAGTTGGTATTATTAGCGATGTGTTAATGGCTTTGAAATTCATATACTCAATTTTATTTCGCTATCCTTATGCTATATGTGAATGTTTAGAATTGAAGTAAGTGAGGTTGCCCTATATTCTCTAAATTTTAATCACTGAACTAGGAACGAGGAAGCAAGTCCTTATAATGCATCCTAATGTAGCTTTTGTAGAAACAGTAATTGTTTGAGAGCATTCGTTAATATCTGGAAGTTAAGGACTCTTGAATGTTTATGCTTTGCTTATGAAGTGGAACCATTTAATTAGTAAATTATATTTATCTCACACGCGTTCCTTCTAGCTTACAATGGAACATATTCATCTTTGATAGATGAAGGTAGGTATCAGTTTAGCTTCGAAAGGATTTCAGAAAACCCAAACTAAATGATATACAGTAGACGCTCGATATAGTGAATTTTGGTAGAGTGAACTATCCAGTATAGTAAACACACTAATTTTTATACAGACAACTCTAAATAGTGAACAAAAGGTATCTTGATATAGTGAACTCACATTTTTTTTCAATATTTAACAAGATTATGCCAGCAGCAATGCGTTTACAGCATTTACATTTACAGTAAAACCCGCTTAAGAGAAACCCGCTTAAATGAAAAACCCGGATACCTGAAACATATTTTCAGTTAAATTTAATATTTTTCAATGAAAAAACTCTCTTAAGTGAAAAAAAATTTAATAAAACAGAACAAAAAATTTGCTGAACGCTTTTACTTCTTTTTTATTTTTCACCTCCACCAAATTTTCATCACGAAAATGACATTGGAATTTCTGATATGTCAGAACCCTTTTTGGAATTTTTAAATATTTTTTTTCACTTATCCGGACTCCGCTTAAGTGAAATTTTGTTTCACTTAAGCGGGGTTCGTTTAAGTGAAAAACCCGCTTAAGTGAAAGAAAGACTGTGACATTTTGCAGTTTCTCTTAAGCGGGTTTGACTGTACAAGAAAAAGCAGTGCAAATCAATTTAAAGTTGAGAAACAAACAAACAGAATTAGTGCTTTCATTCTTATTTAAAAAACAAATGAAAAAATGAAAAATAACGTTTATTGTATGTTATTTATAATATTATAAAATATATTTAATAAATAAAAAAAATTAATTTTGTATCACAATAACACTGGAAAGCCTTTTTAGTTTCTCTCTCGAAATAGTGAACAGGCCTGGTTTTAATGTCTTCACTATATTGAGCTTTTACTGTATTCTTGAATAGTTGCATACCGTAAATAGATTGGGAATACATATCAAGTTTCAAACTAGCCATAGAAATTTGTATGCAAAATTGCTTGTAACACTTGATTTTAGGTGCCCAACTATAATAATATTTGATGGTTGTTAGTTGTCACAATTAAAGGGCAAGTATTGGTTGGAATATTTCAAAAAAGTAGATTTCATCATACCATCCGTTAGTTTTTCCATCTGCATTTTGAGCTAGAGCATAAATTGGTGAAGCAATTTGCTCATGACAAAAAGTGGAGAGTTTGCGTTCACGAGCGGTGAACCATATTCACGCACCAAATTCACGGGAACTCTTTGATTTTTGGTGTATCTTTGAAAATTTGACCATAAAACCCGCAAAAGCCAAGCAAATTGTGTCAAACATTCACTTTCTCCATTGATGGTTGTTCACTTCATTAGGAAGTATGTACTAGTCTTTAATGTAAAACAGGTGTAGGTACAATAGAATTATTTCAGTTTTTTTTAAGATTCTCAAAAACAGCTTTAACGATTTTGATTAAGCTTTGTATCAAAAATCACATTACGGAAATAGGGCTTCGATATTTTTTTGGAATAGCTTTTTGATAACCTGACTAATTTTGTTATAATTTTGCAATTGTATATCTTCTTAAAAGTTTGAGCAATTACAATGCAGGTGTAAATCTTTCAAAAGACACAAGGTATGTACTTGGTAATATTCGGTACCAAGTAGTGTGGGACTTGTGGCGCACTATAAACATCGAGAAATTGGAAGATCGGCAACAGACCAGACTATTAAGTTATTATTATTATTTATTGTATTATTCATACATGAATGTCAGTTTATTAGACTTGACCATTCTTTATTCCGTCAATTTTATTGAATTTCTGAACAACAACAACAACTTAAAGGTTTTACCACCAATGGTATACGAATTAATTTATAATTCGTTTTAATTAATTATTTGGCTGGAGATATAGTTATACTTGAAGGCGCTTAGAAAAATGCTGATGCTCCAAATGCATTTGATAAACAAACGATACACATCTCGACCTGTGACGTCAGTGGTCTAAGGTAGTGGAATGCGTAGTGCATACGACTTCTAAGACTGAGCAAATCTGATATGCGTGGGTTCGAATCTCATGGTGTGCAGAAAGTTTTTCATAATAAAATTGGATTAAAGCTCGGCACCACTAATAAGGAGACTGATGATAGGGCTTGGCACCCCTTGAAATAGCTATATCTCCAGCCAAATAATTAATTAAAACGAATTATAAATTAATTCGTATACCATTGGTGGTAAAACCTTTAAGTTGTTGTTGTTGTTCAGAAATTCAATAAAATTGACGGAATAAAGAATGGTCAAGTCTAATAAACTGACATTCATGTATGAATAATACAATAAATAATAATAATATCGAGAAATCGAGATTTATCTATGGAAAATAGACAAAAGATTTCTTATCTCAAAATCGCCTTGTGGGAAGTTTGAAGTTTTAATACTTTCACATCGCTTTAAGACAATAGTTTATGAATGATGAGGCTTGGTTGTTCTTAGTCTCCGAACATTGTCTAGTTTATTCAAGACAGTCTCGGAGTTAAAATGTCTTTGCAATTGGTGATTGTATGATACAGCGTGTTTTCCAATCATTTCTGTAACCATTTATATTCCTAGATCGCTAAATGTAAGTTACGACCTAAATCTGAGTTGATTTTGTTTCATTGAGTTTAATACGCCATTTTTACGTTCAATCTCTTTATTTATATTTTCTAATATTTCAAAGCTTTCACAACGTATTTATCGGGCACTAAAATGACAATATTATCTGCAAAGGTGGCCATGATAACATTATTGTATATTTGAATATGCCTAGTATATAAGAAATACAGTGTTGGTCCTAGGAAACTTCCTTGTGGTACACCGGCTTCAACGTTCTTATGTTCCAATTTATTTTCCTCGTACCGCACCCTAAAGAGTCGACAAGCAACATATTGGATTTCAGTATTTTTTAGAACTGCCTTGGAAGATCCCTATGTAGTTTATAGTCAAATCCCAAATGCCAAACCTTGTTAAAGGCTTGAGAAACATCTAGAAATAGAGCGGAACATACTCGTTTTTCTCAAGTGACTTTTCAAAAACATTCGTAATTCGATGCACATGGTATATCGTGGAATGTTTATTTCTTAGTCCAAACTGATTGTTTGGGAAAAGCTTTTTTTCGACTATTATTTTCCTTATCCTTCTCAGGAGGAGAGGAAAAAACTTTTCCAATAATTATTAGAAATGACATTGGCCTGTAAGAAGTTACTTCTGTTTGTTGTTTACCTTGCTTAGGAATAACAATATCTTTTACAATTTTCCCATGATGTTTCACATATAGGAATTCATATAAGGAATTGTTTGATAACTTGTGTTGACACATGTTGCTTACTTTTTGGAGCGCGATGAAGAGAATTTCCAATTTGTCATTTCTGTCAAGAAAATTTAAGTTATTGGCCCCATCACTTGCTGGGAAGGGCTTAAAAACATTCGAAAGACGTTCTGCGAAAAGTTCAGCCTTCTGTTTCGGTATTAAAATCCACTTTGCGTCTTGTGCTTTACTATCTACTAATTTAAGTCCCAACAACTTTTTAGCTCAAAACAAAATTTTCGGGGATATAGGTCGATTCGGGTTCTCCAAAATGGTCGATTTTCCCAGGGGTATGGCGTATCAAAAACCTTAACTTAAGTTATAGCCCTCATTCAGATACGAAAAAATCAGCTATCCTATACCTATATCTTTTGACAAAAAGGCCTATCTTTTGTTTACTTTTTGTATAACATACGAATTCAATACGTTAGTTTAAATCTTTTAAAGTCTGAGACTGAGGGTAGGTTCAATGTCAAAATATGTTCACCGCAATGTCCAATAATCCTCGATATATGTCTTTAAAGATACTGGAACTCAAATATGCATTGAATGTATACCATATAGAAAAAATCAGGTAAATTTTAAAGCAACTCTAATATTTAAAGATGTTTATATAAAAAAATTATGAGGTTAAAAACATGGGATACATGCAAAAGTATGCGCTCTTTTCCAATTTTCTATTCAAAAATTGTCTGTCTACATTCTAAGTATAAGTACATTTTTGGATTCTATTAAATGATAACCTTGAATAACGGTAAATAAAACCTTTTCCAGCACAAAATTGCCTAAGAGCAAACTTTAAAGAAAAAGAAACAAATTGAAACAATCAAAAATTATTTTAAAAATTAATACACGAATAGAAAATCTTATATTCGTACATATATACCTACAGATATACTTATACACAAACATATCAGCTTTCTTTTGTATCTATATGTAAAATGTATCTTCTCCAAGAAACTAGGTTAAATATCATACAAGAGAACTTGAAGAGGCTACCTACATGCATGATAGAGATATAGAGATGATTTTGCGCTTTCAGTTTAGTTGATGAATTCTCTAATATTCCGAATAAAATAGGGGCTTAAATTTCCCAGTATTATATTTTGATTGTATTTATTCTCAATATAAATCCAAAATTTTAAAACTCACGATAAAGAGCCACATGATACCTTATATGTATCTCATTACCTCAAAATTCTTTGAACTAAGCGGATTGGCCTTAAGCTTATGCTATAAATTTAATGCTCACGCTAACACATGAACGCACTTTTGAACTTCTCATTCTAAAATAGTTCTCTTCCCCGTCTCCCCCTTAACCATGATATTCCCCCTTTAAGTCAGTCTTCATTCTACCCCTTTTCTTGCGCTTCACTAGGCTCCCAGAAAATAAAAAGAAGTGTACCTATAAAAATATGAAAAAAAAAAACGGGATGAAAACACGTGCAAATTTGTTTTCCATTTGAGAAAAAGGTTATTTTCGTACATATATTGGTGTTTGTGATGTGTCTTCATTTTCTTTTCATCTCAGCAGCTCCCCAACACCCTCCAAGAAAAAAAAAATCCTCGCAACTTTTTGTGTGTGAGTGTGTATGTGGCTTCTATACATACATATGTATTTATGTCAGGGGTTTTCTGTGCCTCTGCCTGAATCTTAACACTCGTGTCGTATATCACTGACAGATGTGACCTTGAACAGGTCTTGAAAGCTATAGCCTATAGATGGGATAATAAAATGTATTTCACGATTTTACCGCCGCCCTTCCAGAAGACCCACACACACAAATTCCTTTTTTTGTACCCACCAGATCAACATCAGGACTGGGTGAAAAGTTATGGTAGAGTCAGTTACCGTCAGATGTTTTTTTTTTTGGTGGGAGTAGTTTTCTTCTCCCTCCATTTTGTTTTTTTTTTTTTTCGAAACAAGATGAAATGTTTTTTTTGGAAAAAATATACGAAGAGGGCGACAGATTTAGCTGTCGTATACTCGTAAATATTAAGTTCAAGAGTAACTTTTTCTTGGCCTCCTTATATACTGGCCCCTGTGTCCTATAGTCCTAAACTTTTTTTTTGTTCGAGTTCTCTATTCTTTTTTTCTTGTCTTTGCCTTTTTGTGTATGGAAGAAGACTCTTTTTTTCTTTATGTTTATCTTGAGAAATAAGAATGCTAATGAGCCTCTTTGTCAAAAGAGCGAGGGGCATATTACTTTTATTGTCAAATGAAGAGTGCAAAGTGACATGGTCCTTTTTTTCCTTCTTTTTAGCTGGTTGGTGTTGTTGTTGTTGGTGTATATTATGGAATTTTTTTTTGTGAAAGAGAAATGAGGCTTATAAACATTGATAGCTGCCAAATTGGGCAGTTAATGGTTTTCCATTTATTTCTAGGGTGTCAGTATAAGAGAAACCCTGGTGATAGAATTTGTTGTAGTGATGACTTTACTTTTTTGATTAAGTTTTGGGCGTTAATGTTTTTAGTTATTTATGTATATGTTATAATTTGTATGGTGGTTTTGATTGAACAAAAAATAAGATAACCAAATTGAAACAGCTCCTTTTATAAAAATCTAAAAAAATATGATGAAATGAAGAAAAATATATACATTCTTGCATTTAGCATGGTCATACAAATATTGGAATATAATGTAATTGGCTTAAAAACTTGACAAAAAACACGCACCTTAAAGTCATATACTTTGAACATAAACCTATTTATGGTGATGAATTGGAAACCCTTTTGAAATGGATTACCATGAAAGACCATCAAAGACTTTGTCACGGGTGTGGCCCCGGCGAAGTGGAAGTAGTGCTTGACTGCTAACCTGGATGTGTGAGTTCGATCTAGGCAACATTCTTTTCTATATTCCCTCAACTGAACGCCACCCCTGGGATTTAATGAGATAATCAGAACATAATTTCTCAATCCACTGTGCCAACAAAAAATCTATCCTATCCTTCTATTCCTTCTAACACTGCCTAATTTATAAGACCCTGGGTCTTACTGGCATATATATTTTACTGCTTCTTATTTAAATCCTCACCCATATCTCCCAAGAAATAACTGAACAAACTTAGTTCTTCCAACTTTTCACGAGTTAATTTTTGCCTTACTAAAAGACCGTACGGAATAGCTAAAAGACAGTACGGAATAGTTTAAATAGCGTACGGAATATTTACCTCGTACCTAAAGATACAAATTTTAATTACGCAAATTACAATTGTCAATTATTAGCAATTAAAAATTGATAAATAAAATTTTTGACAATTCTACAAAACTGTTAAACTATTTATTAGTCAGAAATTTGACGTCTCTTTACTAATTTTCACCTGTCAGATGTATCAATTTTTATGACTTTTATGAAACAGACCCCTGCAGGACCTTCTGACTTAAGACTTTCTCTCAGCATCAGGATTGGTGCCCGCCTACAATTTTCTTCCTAATCCTAACAGTTTAAATATGAAGCAGTTTTTCATGAAAAGAGATACATTCAAGGATTTGTTATTTCCCCGCAATAGACTTTAAGAGCAAGTCCTGCATTTAATATGTATAAACTTGACTGATACGTTGTTCCACAGACTGTTTATAGGTTGTGCGTGATCTGGGGATCAATTCAGTTGTGAATTGTGAATAATTTTATTCAGAACTTCAATTTCTTAATCAAATTATTTATATGTGAAGTTTACAAAATTTTTCACTTCACATTTCCACAGATGGGAAATTAAATCGTTTTCAAAATTTTTAAATTCTCCATTAAAATACCTATTTTCTTTTGCACAGAAAGTATGTATATCTAGGTACCTTTTATGAATATAAAATAAGAATATAATTCATGATGGCAAATAATATTTATCCAACACTTAAAATGTTTCCTTGCCAAAAATATATTTAGGTATTTTGAAAACTTAATTTAAAATCTGACACCATCTGATTAAAATTCTACAACAGTCGCAATATACCTACTGAATATAAACTGACAGATCAAAAACCATTTTCCACGTTCGACCCTAAAAAGCATCCAACACTATACATAATATCTACTATACCTACTTTTCTAAATGTGAAATCTAATCAGTCGAATTGAATACAACATAATTTTGCCACAAATAATAAAACACACTGCTTCAACTCTAACAACAACAACAGAAACACTAACATCATCCCCCACCAACCACATGCACTTATAGAAAAAAAAAACATATCTCTTCCGACACTTCCCATGGACCCAGAAAACGTACGACAACATTTTCACACGACGCCGTCGGCTATACTTTTTTTTTTGTTTTTATCCTGCATCATCACATACCGCACGTATCCTTTCACTTTTTTGTTCCTCTTATCGCAATTGCTGCTGCCTTATTTTTGCTCTTCTCTTAAATGCAAGTGTTGTCTTTAGTTAGGTCAGGTCTTGTTTAGAAAATTAAATAAAAAAAAAAAAAAACAAGAAGCGAATGTGAATGTGCAGCAGCATCCGACATCAGCAGGAGGAACGTTTCATGTTCCAACTCCTACCTGAAGTCCTTTTTGGCACACACTCAGACATAACCGCAATTTTAGCCCAACAAAAAAAATGTCCGTCCATCTGTATAAAATTTTCCAAAAAAAAAATATCCTAAGCATAAATAAAAAATTCAACGTAACCCAATCTGTCCGCGTCAAGGATTCAAGGACTCCACCATCTTGTTTTGTTGCTAAAGCTGAACTGAAGCCAACCCGAGGCTCTTGTGATTTTCTTCTCTCCATCCCCCAGTTGTTGGACGTGGATATCCTTGTTTGTTCTACATTTTTGGAATTGTTGTGCACTTCTTAGATTTCGATGGATGGCGGCCCAAATGTTTTTCCTGCACACAATGCACGTTTTGTGTTTTGTGTGTATTTTCTTCTTGTTTTTTTTTTTTGTTGGGTGGAACTGGGTCTTTAGGTAAATAGGACTGACATCTTTCAGCAGAGTATAGGTATACAGCTCCTTAGCTAAGATGTCATTTTTGGTATAAGCAACTTTATTTCTTGTTGCAAACATTAAAAAACATTTCATGTTGCGTATAATAATTTTTATTTTTTATTCCTGACCGTAATCTCGGTCAATGACCCTTGTTCGCCTATACTGCCCATGATATGCTTTTTGACAGTATTTTCGAGACATTTCGAGTTTGTAAATAAGAACAGTTTCACTTGGATGATAAGTGATAACCTTCAAGATACATTTATGTATATATTTATATCTTTTTGGATGCTCGCCAATTCCCATTTGGCTCTTGGGAGAAGCAGATTTTGTTGTGATTTTTTTTGACCCAGATTTGTGTTGTACTCGTATATGTATATTCTTGGAGAGATATGCGATTGCAACTTGAAAGTGTTAAACGGCGAATTATCGACTTGGACAGGCTGGACCATCAGGAGGACATCGGGATGAGTTTGTCGGTCATTAAGTTCACTTGAAACTCTGCCCAGAAAAGTGGAAAGTTGTTTTAATTGCTTTTTCATGTTTCTGTTTTTTTTTTAAATAGCCATTTTGAGGTTTGTGTGTGTGGGAAAGTTCAAATAGCCACAAATTATTACCTTGGATATGTGGGATATAAAATTAATGGAATTGGCTTAAGTTAAATTAGTTTTTTTTTCGAATTATTTTTTAGGGTAAGCTAGAGATACGAAATTTGAGCTTAAATGAACCTTTAATGATCTGTATATTAAAATATATGAGTGTATAGGTAATTAAGTACTTAAAAACCTATTTATTTTGCATATTCGCATTTACTTGCATTTGACAGTTCTTTTGAATAAACCTTTGATTTGCCACTGCTTCTTAGTCACTTTATCGCTTTCTGCTTTATCGCTTTGTTGCTTTACCCTTGCCGCTTTGTAACTTTGCCCTTTGTTCGATTTGCCGCTTTGTTTCCTGAACACTTTGTGGCTTTGTTCCTTTAACGCTAGGCCACTTTGTCGCTTTGCTGCTTTTTTTCTTTATAGCTTTGCCACTTTGCCGCTTTGTTGCGTTGACTATGCCAATTTATCATTTTGTCAATTTGTCGCTTTGCCTCAATGTCGCTTTATTACTTTACCACATTCTCGCTTTGCTGTTTTCACAATTTGCTGCTTTATCACTTTTCCACTTTGTTGCTCAGCATTTGCCACTTTTTCACTTTGCCGATTTGTCAGCTTACTGCTTTGTTTCATTACCACTTGGCCTCTTTGTCGTTTTAACGCATTACCACTTTGTCACTTTAACACTTTGCCGCTTTTCTGCTTTATCACTTTCTCGCTTTTAGAATTTTCCGCTTTATTGCTTTGCCTTTGCCGTTTTCTCACTTTGCGGATTTGTCGATTTGCCGCTTTATTTGTTTACCAATTTGCCTCTTTTTTGCTTTAACGCTTTGTCGCTTTTCTGCTTTGTCACTTTGCTGCTTTTTAAAATTCTTCACTTTATCGCTTTGCTTTACCTTTGGCGCTTTCTCACTTTGTTTACTTGCCCCATTGTTTCTTTTTCAATTTTTGGCTTTAAGGCTTTGTCACTTCGTCACTTCCGCTTCCCAGCTTTGTCGGTTTGCTGCTTTTTCAATTTGTCACTTTGTTGCATCCTCAATTTTCTGCTTTTAAAATTTGTCACTTTTTTCTTTGCTGTCTTTTTTGTTTTGCTTATTGTGCCAATTTGTTGGTCTCTTGTTTTTAAAATTTTCGACTTTGTTTCTTTAGATTAGCTGCTTTTACAATTTGTCGCTTTTTTTGCTGCTTTGTCATTGTGCCATTTTATCGCTTCCTTCCTATTTTGGTGCCACTATAACACTTTACCGCTTTTTCGCTAGCAGAATATTTTTTTCAAAATACAAATTCAGGTTGAAGAGCTCGATTTGTTTTGATTATGTGCATATCTTTTAAAGAGTGAATTTGTTTTTCTGAATTTTTTAATTTATTTAGAAACTGAGATCCAATGTTTTCTATCTCTATTTTTGCCTAAAAGAGAGTGAACGTTTGGTCAAACACATATAAGCTTACCATTGGTATAAGGTATTGAAAGTACTAATCATAAAATAATACAACCTAGTTAATGATTTTTGTTAGTTATGTCACTGTAACTATATCATATTCTGGGGCACCTTCTCAACCCTAATAAAAATGTAAGCAGCAGGTATGAATCATAAGTTGGGCTATGTACCTGGCTTTTACTAAGGACTATCGACGTCCATCATATTATACCCTTCACCATTTCCCTAATTTTTTTCTTCCGAAATTTTCCTGGACTACACCTAGATACATATATAATGTGGATGTTTACACTAGTTTAATAGTATGGATATTAGAATTTATGTGAGAATATATTGAAAGCATATGGTTTAAGAGTTTCCGAACAAAATTTCTACCTCGTCTTCCGCACTTCCGAACAACCGACACAAACTCCGGGGAAAGATGGATGAATTTACCCTTCATTTGTCAGTTTTACTTACACAAACAAAATCCCACACATAACAACTATACTGTTTCCTTCGTGTCGTCAAGGGTACAATTCCTACGCGTAAATTGCCATAAATTCCTATATTCAACGAGGTTCAGAAAAGGACATAATTGGAATGGGGTGTGGGTTTAGTGCCTGCGGGAATTCTCATTCTGATGTAATCCAAACTACACATCGCTTTCAATATTGAACCTTTAGCTATATACTCGTACACCATATTCATTTTAAGGGCATAACACAAAAGTGTGTTTTTTACGGTTTACTTATGTTCGAGTATTTATTAACAGATTTTCAAGAAAGACAAAGGATTTTGTATGAAATAAAGTAAGGATTTTTTAAGGGTTAAGACAAATTTAATCAGAGCTTTAATATGGAGCTGGTGATGGGGTCTTATACAGAGGAGATTTAACGTGTGTGTGTGTGTGTGTGTGTGTGTGTATCTGTCTGCAACAACTATAAATCCTCTTTTTTTACAATTTTACATTTACTGCGAGCTGACAACATTCACAAGCATCAGTAATCGTATTTTTAGGTTATAAATTGCATTACGTTGGCCATAAATCACAATCCCATCATCGCACAACAACGAAATAGTGTCCCTCATCGTCACCGTCACTCATATATACCAAAGCCCTTCAAAATGTGTTCGAAATGAAAATTTTTTGTTTGCTATAATAAAACCCAACCAGCTGGGAGTTTCGTTCTAACGCTTGAAGTGTTGCCCCCGCAGTAACATTTTCCAACGATAGAAAAAAAAAACCATTTCAGGAAAAGAGTGGGATTTTTTTTCTGTTTTTGGATGTGAAAGAAATTTTTGATAATAAATTGGGCCACTTTAAAGTTCTAAAAGAGTATAAAAAGGACATTCCCAATACACTAAAGTATCGCCCTATATACCTATATATACTTTTACCATAACTGTTATCGCGCACTTACATTATATTGAGATATTTTATTTTTATATATTTATTTTTGTATTTATATGGTAAAGCTCCAAAAAGCATTATGAAATTCAATATTTGATTGAATTTTTTAAGAAATTCTATAGAAAATTCTTTGTATGTTGAGTCCTTTTTTTGTCGTTGGGTTTTATTGGTGGTAGATTTATATATGTATATGTATGTATTTTATATTCATAATATTAATGAAGGGTATGAATTATTGAAATGGAAAAGGAATAACAAAGAATCATGCGATGCTCTTTTCAAAAGAAATGAAGAAATACCAAAATTCCCACTAAATATAGAAAGAAAAAAAAAAATGAAGTGTAATTGAAAATCATTTGAAAGGGTAGAACTTATCATATTTATTTCGTATTTTTATTTTTTTTGAATCACTGATTCGAAATAAATATAAAATATTATAGAAATGTAGAAATATATACAGAAAAAAAAAAAAAAATTTTAAAAAGGTTTTTCTTTGTATTGAAAAAGAAGATAAGGACTTGTCACAGAGAAGTGACAGTTACCTTTTTTTATTTTTATTCGAGAATACCTACATAATATATCTGATATAAGTAATTCAGCAAATATTCCTAAAATGTATACTCGTAGATAAGTAGATACTTATATAATCCAAGGAAATTGACTTTAATCATTTAAGGGGCTTTAAGTTTTATTGATGTTCTCTCAAATTAATATCAATTTTATAAAATCTTCTTTTCAAATTTAAAATTGAAGCTAAGAAGGATTTATTTTTTCAAACTATGTATTCAACAAGTTTTGCGTTCATATATTTACGTACAAAAAAACATAGGAATTAAAGGTAGAGATATTTTCACCTATACTTAAAGAAAAGTATTGAGTTATTTTTGCAGAACATTTTTTTAAACTTAAATTTTATTGGCGAGTCAAAAGTCCACACACATAATTTTAGGCGAATATTTCGATTAAGGAAACTCTTTCTACAAATATTTTCATAATTAAATTTCTGTTCTTCTGCTATTTGTTTCAATTTTTATTGGAGGTTCTTTCAATAATAAGAATCTGAAGACCAAAATATAAACTTTTGTTTTAGGTACCTTTTACTGGATTGAAAGAAAAAAGTACGAGCTGTATTTGTGTTGGAAATTGATTGACAGTTCAATTTTTATTTAGTCTTAAGATATACTCAATAAAAAATCAGTTTTACAATAATAATTTAAGAAAAAAAGAAAATTTCTAGACTTTAGAAAGGCACATTATTAATTAAATCAATTTAAGGAGGTACAAAGTTCGCCGGGTCAGCTAGTATTCTATATTCTTCAAAAATATAGTTCTTCTTTTATTCGTCAAAGAATTAATGAAAATTGTTTTATTGTAATGTAAACATCTATGTAGGATAAAAACAAAAAACGTAGGCTTTACGTGTAGTACTTACGTTACGTGTAATACATTCCGTGTAATATATTATGTGCCACACGTACAAGTTACGATATTGTTCAATTATGAATACTGAGGACGTTTAACAAAAAAAATCACTTAAAAGAACGTTGATGTTTACATATCTTAACCGTGAGTTCCTGGTACTCCCACTTTTGTTTTCTCCTTTTCAGAAGATTTTGTCTCTCGCGAAGAAATACTATTCAAAATACGACTTTCAAAGTACGTAAAAAAATAGTCAAATAAATTTTTTAAATGGCATAATAAAACTGTCCTTCTACAAAAAAGCAGACAATATGTACCAAATTTAGAAAAAACAACTCCAAAATGTTGCAAGTAAAATGTTCCCAATTATAACTTATTTATTTAATATCACTTTGATATTTTTGTTTAAAAATTGACAACCAAATTTTAAACAAATACAGCAGTTAAAAATGTTGTTTTCTGGTACATATTCTAACATCAAAGCAAGAATTCTGACAGTTGGAATAATCTTATACTCAAAAAATACAATTTCAATTTAAAAAAAAACAAAGTCTATGGTTAAACATATTGTTACATACATATGTACCTACCTAATTAAAGGAGAACTGAGTTTAGTTCATTGAGTCACATTTGAATAGTTAATGGAGCATCCTCACAATGTCAAAAGTTATCAATCAAGAGGAGTGTATTTTACAAACAAAACCAAATGACTTTGTCTAGATTTAGGGTACTTTAATGAAATTTGAATGTTATAAATATTGAGGGATATCATGTACCTAAGGTTTTCCTTAAATAGACTTCCAGAATATATGTAGGTATAGGTTATAATCTTTCATCTTTCAAAATTTGTTCCAGCTGCACTATTGTTCATTATACTCTCGTTTTTGCAATATTTGTACAAGAAGTTTACTTAAAACAACATTTTGCTTAAACTTCGAAATTAAGCTTAAAAATCTTCTCTTACAAAGAAACTACATATATCGTTTCAACACAGTTTGCAAGATATTCACCTGGAAAACTAACCATCAACATGCAAATCTTTTCACTTGCGCATTTGCACCTCTGATTTCTTCAGAACAGCAGCAAATAACCAAACAAAAAGATGAAATTAATTAACCAAGCTACCTACCTGCTGAACACAGAATATCCGTTATGCACTCCTTTCTTCTGCAACAGAGGCCAAAAGTTTTTCCATAAATTTAATTATGAAAACTTTGTCCACGAATTCAAATGAAAATCATGCTCTATGATGAAGTCCAGTGCATCCGTAGATAGGTATACACAACTGAAACACAACGAGGTTAACACACAAGAAACCGGTATGTACCCTGGAGGTCCTTCAAAGAGATTATATTCATCATCCTGCTATACTTCGTGCTGACCATATATAGTAATGCATATACCTATAGCATAAACCTTCTCCATAGCTAGCCTGGATTCTATATGAAAACTCGACTTGGAATGAAAACCCAGATTCTTTTGACCCACATCTCTATTGGATCGTCGAAGAAAGAAAAGATGGAGGAAGGTATATACAGGATGGACGCATAAAACACATCAATGGGGGAGCCGTAGCAGCTACATATAAAAGGCTCAGGAGACATTCAAAAGAGCAAGCAAAAATGTCAGCCAAACTATCCCGCAGGCTCAAAGCTTTGTCATGGATTCTTTATTTTAAAGTAAACCCTTTTTTTTTTGTGTGTTGCTCTTCTTGAATGCTCGCAAGCGCTGAACCTTGTTATTCTTCTTCTTCTCATCCCAAGGAACTCCGCCATATTGTTATGCTTGCTTAACGCATTAACGCTACCTATATATACCTATATATCCATCAACTTTTAATCTGTGTATAGGTTGAATGTAGATGTGTGTGAAGAGAGCGCGGCGATGGCCTTTTGCCAGCGATTTTATTTGTTTAACAATATAAATCCCGTTTGGCGGAAAAACTGTTGCTATTTTTTTTAAATTTTTTTTTTATCCTGGTCACAATCCTGGGGTGGAATAAATTTTCCGCTTCTTTTGTGATTTTGTCCTTTCGTATGTTTGAGGGTATAAGCAACAACCGTTGTGCTTGGTCTATGACAGGGACAGGCAGTTTTCCCGGCTTCATATAGCCATCGTTATATATTGGTCTTGCGATGGTGCAAAGGAAGAAGTGAGTTTCTATGAGGCTTCAAGCTGCATCAGGAGAGTATAGCAGCAGCAGCCTTGGTATTGTTAGTTGTGCTTCACGGTGAATTATATTTGCAAAGTTGCATTCATATTATTTTTTTTTTCACTCGATATATTCGGAGGCCAAATAATAAAGATGGTGGGAGAGCATAAAGATCAGTGGAGCACACCTACGTTCAAAAATCAAAGCAAGGTTAAATGTCCAAGGTACCTGTACCTATAGAGCGTAGGCTAGGCACGTACTATTTTTGCAGTTAACCTTCTATAGATGAATGATGCAATTGAAGGGGGGAGATAATAGACCATTTGATAAAAAAAACAATATTTTCATAAATTAACAAAGAACTCTGCTAAGAAAATACCTTTTCGAAAGACACTTTCATTGAGAAAATGAACTTTCTTATAAGTTTTCATTAAAAAAAAAACCCTGATTTGAATCTAAGTATTTATGATCCTTTTAGCCTTAAACAGAATTAACCGTAAGTTAAAATTTTAACTTTTGAACTTTCTCCTTTATAAACATCTAACAATTATTATTTTGCTTAGCTATTATTTGCAAAATGCTTCCGGGCAAAACATTTAGGTAAAACGATCAAGAAATACTTTACCTATATATACATCAGCACATCCTTTTTCTTTTTTTTTGTTTGACATCACTTTTCCTAAACTAACAATGTGTATAAAACTCCGTTCATAATAATATTTCATTAAAATCACGTTAAACATGGCCTTTAGTCCAATAAACATTTCATAGCAGAGCTTCAACATTGTGTTCTCGTCGTCGTTATATTATATATAAGTAGGTATGTATGTATACGTAAACACAAAGGAATTCAAAGTATATCTAGAGTAGCTACTTATAAGGTCGGTATCAAAAAGTCACTGAAACGTATTTTTGCGAAGGTCCTTTATATATAAAAGCCAAAAATAACGTTAACCCCGGCACATTAATTAAGGCGAAAAACTCAAGCACGCAGCAATTTTGAGAAACTCAAATAAGCATCATTAAGGATGGGCAAGTATTTTTATATTACTATATACATATTTAGAGAGACAGTGAGAGTGGGTGTGTTCTGTGTAGCCTACAATTACCCCCCCCCCTCCCTCCTCCACGCTCATTTCCCTCCTCAAACTACAAATTGCTTCTGTAGCATCATACACATATATACCTACAACATTGGATGGAGGAAAAAAGGACATATTTATTTCATCCTGAATAGTTGAACGCACTTTCACTTAATTACCCCAAGGCAATTGACGTTGACTTCCTTCCAAGTCAACCGAGAGTTGATTTCTTTTTTGGTTCTAAAAGTCCCCCAAAAATTAGGGACTGGGACTATGGGACATTTTAAGCAGAGGCATGTTTAGACTTCTTTGGATGGGTGACTCTATATATTCTCTTGTGTTTGATTGTCTTAGCTCGTCTTGATTATGAATATTATTTTTAAATATTTTTTTTTTCTTTGTCGGGTGTCGTCTATCCTTGTTTTGTAGACTTTGACAATAGAATTAGGTACAGCTGAGCTGATGAGTAAGTTTTACTTTGGCATCGTCGTTGTCGTCGTAGTTAGCGTTGCCGCACCCTTACCGACACAATACAAATCCGTAGGTGTATATACCAGTGGCGTGACGTCCATATATAACCCGATTCCTACCGAGTTACCTTTTCTGCTACACAGACAAAAATTGTAAAAAGATTCTTAAGCAATGTTTACCCTGAACGATGGATCGGGCCTGTTGTTCGTTCATCGGACTTAAATCCGTAGATAATAGGCTTGTGCATTTTAGTTCACTTCAAAGAGCGCTCAGTTTAGTTCAAAAATATTTACTGAACTAGCTCGCTCTTCTAGTTCACTAGTTCAATACAATCTACATCTTAAAATATTAAATTTTGGATTTTTGCAAAGGTAGTATAAAATTTATTTCAATTGCATGATTTTTTAGGGCAATCCATTTGGAATGAAATATTCTAGATGCTTTAAAATATAATTTGTCCCCTATCTGTCCAATTCCATCACAAGATGGCTACAAAGGCCATAGATTAAAAAAGTGTGAGTGCCGGGACTCACGGTTAAGATGTGTAAACATACGTAACGTAACGTAAATCACAATCACAGAATCACGATTACAAGATACGTTACGTTTTTTTTCACCCTACCGCCAGTATAGATGTTTACACATCAAAACCTGTGAATAATACGAACAATTTTGTATTTTTTTTCTGCTCTGCAAAAATACTTTTTTAGGGTACCTAATCGGCTGACATTTGGAACGTGCTGTACGCCCAGCGATTTAAATTTTGTGTTATGCAACAAATAAGTGCAAATTACGCCTCGTGTGCGATTGTCTATTGAAACACACGTAATTTACACACAATCTGCACGCAAGCTCAAATAATCGAAATCCGCGTCTATGACGGGACGCTTCGTGTGAGATAGAAGGCTATGCACGTACGGCAAATGATGATACAAAATATTTTGTGTGCTCATGGTGTACGTGTTTATGGTCTAAAAAAACTACATTGTAATTTTTAT
This sequence comes from Epistrophe grossulariae, assembly GCA_929447395.1. Classification (NCBI taxonomy): domain Eukaryota; kingdom Metazoa; phylum Arthropoda; class Insecta; order Diptera; family Syrphidae; genus Epistrophe; species Epistrophe grossulariae. The sequence continues at coordinate 131,682,610 of OV839568.1, read as the reverse complement.
GAACATACATACATACGTCAAATCAATACTGAAGATGCGCTCATTATTTTATGGTGTATACTTTGCAAAACAATAAGACGTACGTCAAAACAATATTTAAACAAATTTTGCTCTAAATTGCATGCAAAATTTGACGTATATACCAAAATTTGGGCGTTTACAAAATTCGGTGTGTCTTATTATGCTTAATTTAATAGAAGTAGTTAGCTTCGCTTTTTTGCTGTGGAAAGTAGATCTGCAATACATTATTTAATTTTAGCTACTTATTAATTTGTTTTAGAATTCATTTACGTTTTCAGGTAATAAATTTTTATTTCGATTTACCATTTGAAATTATTATCGCCACGCCACTGGTATATACGAATACATATATATAAAAAAAACTTTGAAGTAGAAAACTTCGTCCTTTAATTTGACCTAATCTTGATGCCTTTTGTTTACTTATATTTAAGATTCCTTAGTTTTATTTGAATACTTAAGGTTAAAGAAATTCAAAGTGAAGGATATAATTGTTTTTGATGCGATGCCGTGTCGAATGACGGTGCAATATGCAAGAAGGGTCGGGCTGATGATAATGATAAGTACCAAACGAGCAATGCTTTTTGAAAATTTAAATGAAAAGTTTTTAAAAAGTAGGTAGTACATATATATATTTCTTAGTATTTAATGATTTTTGATGTGGTTTTTCTTCATAGAAAAGGAATTAAAAAAAAATAAATCTTCTTCTGAAGAGAAAGCTTAAATGAGTGGGCTTAAGTGTTTTTTTTTTGTTGATAAGTAAAGGTATATTAATATTTAAGATGAAAATTTGGTCAAAGAAATCAAAATTTCTTTGAAGAATTAGTATTTAATAATTCAAGACTTAGCTTTTAGGAATTATAGCTTAAGTCAACGAGAAAAACTTCCACAAATTACCTATACCTTTTTCTTTATTAATGTATTGGTACAAATACAAAAATTATAAAATATATAAATTAGTTCATGAAAATAAAATAAAATAAAATAAAATAAAATATATAAAATATATAAAATATTTTTTTATATAAGTTTTAATCAAAAAAATTAATTAAATTTTATTTTATTTTATTTCATTTTATTTTATTTTATTTTATTTTATTTTATTTTATTTTATTTTATTTTATTTTATTTTAATTTATTTTATTTTATTTTATTTTATTTTATTTTATTTTATTTTATTTAATTTATTAAAATAATTAGATAAAAAAATCAACTTTTTTTTTAAATACAATCGGTCTATCTGTCTACAAATTTTAATCAAAAACTTTTAGTCTGAACTTCAAAACATTGTGTTCTAATTGCTTAACATGTAAAAACATAAACTTTGAACTAAATTTTTAAACTTTATAAATTTGCCGCTACAAAAATAATCGGTCATATTTAAATTGTAAAAATAATTGTACTAAAAAGAAAGAGCTTAAAAAAATAATGGAGGTTTTGAACATTAAAACACATCGGCACAACACAAGTGAATCTCATTTTCGTTTTTCTTTTTTCGTTCCACCGCAATTTTTTTTTTTTTTTTATTTTTCTTGGTCGAATTTTATTTAAAGACGTTCAGAAATAATTTAGGTAGGTAAAGATTAATTTAGGCAGGTAAAGATAAATATATGTTTATAGATTTTTTTGTGAGAACGGTTTAAAATTGAAATCATTAGCGATTAAGTTTGAAGGCTCCCCCAAACTAGCGCGAAATATTGGTAACGGCGCGGTGGCGTCGGGGGAGCGACGACGAAACTTTGGGCTGTTAAAATTTATTTACACACACAAAAACTTGTTATTGACAACTTAAACGTTAATAAATAATAAATAATTAACTGCTTATTCACGTAAAGTAGCAAATCTTATGCCTAGTACACAGACCATGCTTAATTCCATAAAAATAATTCTCCCCAAAATTTAGCCAAGCTAAAATTAGCCAAGCATTTAAGCCGAGTGGTACACAGCTACAGCTAAAAAAATCACATTTTTGTTAATTACTGGTACCTACGCATAGTTTATCTGTCAAAATTAAAGGGCACGAAATAATTGCTGGGCACATTTATTCTCGATCAAATTTTGACAGAGTCTATAACTCTTGAATTTTTTCAGAATTTTGCTTTGAGAAAGAAAAATGGAAGTTTACATTTATGCGAGATCTGCGTTCAAGGCCTTACACGAAAATTTTGTAAACCCTTTTTGAAATTATTAGGTTGGTAATTGGTATATAAATTTTATCATCATCTAACATTGAAAAAAAAACTAGTTTTCACAAAAAATGAAAATGCCTAGCATTCAAATTCAAAGTAGAGCCATTTTATGTAGGTATTTGAATTATTGTCTCCTAAATATATGCAACATATTTCATTTAATTGATCATTCTTCGTTCACCACATATCGCAACCCTCATAGATTGCTATTCGACCGTAGATGTAGCTGATTCCATTAATTATGTAGATAAAAAAATTTACTTGAGTTTAAAAAATAAATAATCATCATTGTTGCAGGATGCACCATGAAAAGCCTTACAATTTATTCAATATCTCACCATAGCTTTGCATATATGTAATTTCAGCTTGCTGCTGATGCTGCCTCGAACAACAAGTACCAAACCAACCTCTGTTGATACTTTGCATGATGTCTCTCATTATTAAATGCAAAAATGTATGCCTAAACTGATAGTTATCGTTTGTTTTAAAATACCCTCATTAACAGTGTTTTAAGCTTAAAAAAAAAAACAAAAATCGCCGCATGCAGATTAAGATAAGCCATCATGTTGAATGACATGCTTGCTTGCACATATGGCGTTGCCCTTTAGCCATTATTGAGAAACCACACACTCGCTGCCACCGCATTCATTATATCTGATTGTCAGGATTGCTACTGCTGCTGGGGGCTGTAAATATGGAAGCAAACCCAGCTCAGCCAAACCGAAACGAACTCATCGATAAGGATGAAACCACACAATCACAGTCATCATCAGTGCTCCAGCAACTGACCACTAGATGTACCTTTGGCACCCGGTCGTTTCCTTGCCCTTGCCGGCACCCACCGCACCACCACCTTGTTAATTTTAATTGATGAACATCACAAAAATCGACAAGTCGCGATCATTGGGGACGAACAGGGCAAAACCGATCACATGAGATGCGAGATGCGACGATGGACAAAAGGCGACGACGATGGACGACCACAACGTCAGGAATTTGCTTGAGCGCATCTCTTTAGGCGAATTAATTATCATAAATTAAGCCTTTGGCCAGAATGGGTAACCATGATCAACATTGTGTCATGTTGGCCTGTTGTAACTGCGCGAGCGACAATATAACCGACGACGATGACTACGAAACGACCAAGATGAAAAGTATAGGTATTACAGCCAAAAAGATAACATGTCCCTGATGTCCTCAGTCCTTTTTTTTCCAAGCGAATGTCGCGCTGAAGACGAAAGCCCATGATGCCCATTGGTCGGGAGCGAGCCCTCATCAGCCCCCAAATGAGATGTTCATGCTGCTGCAGATGATGATGATGGGCTCTGGCTTTGGCGCGATGAAATCCATGTTTGCTGGGCACATTCATTAGATCAGTTTTAATTGATATAGCAGAAGACAGCCTGAGGTTGGCCTAGAATGGGTGTATTGGGCATTCAGAAGAGAACGGTATGAAGCCCTTGGACTCGCAGTCGCATAGGTACATATACTTGGGGAACAAAACTGCCAGATTCATGATCATGATTTCATTTTGGCACCTTGAAGAAGAAAAAGATGCTGCAACTTGACTTGGCTATATACACACACTCGCAGGATATGAATCTTTAAATCAGAACTTTAGAACCAGTTCTAATATAAACGCGTGCATGCAACGGATGAGCAAATTATACTGATACTGGTACATGCACCACTGACTTGGCTTGGCTGGATGTGGAGACACAAATCTAGTTTTCACACCTTGCAGGAAGCCAATTGATGATTTTTTGTGAAGCATCAGAAGTGAGATTTGCCAATTAATGCATACAAACTGGTCCTCCTCTCTCTCTCTGTCTGTCCTGTGAAGTGAGTTTAATCGCAAGCAACAGGTTAAGTGGTTTTGAATAATTGTCTAATTAAAAGACTGCAGTGGAACGGAATCAATATGATGGCGGGAATAATTGCGAGAGTATAAGCTTCAAGTTCGAGTATTCTGCCGATGGTAAATGGAGCGGAACAACATCGAGTCCAGTTAGATTTTTATTCATTCCGGATGTTCATGTTTCATGAAAAAAATTAATAAATTAATGACAAAATTTATCAAGAAAGTAGTAAACTTTAGAAATTGATTTAAAATAATATAGAATAGAGATCAATTTTCAAAGTCTTCTAAGATCTATTTGCGGAAATGAAACTTAAATATTTATGATAAACATGAGAACTTATGCGAAAGAATTGACGCTGGCGAATAAAGTAACAAATAAGGGATAAGCTTAAAGCCTCTCCCAAACAAACGTGAATACTTCCAAACGCCAAGGAAATGTTAGCCTAAATTATTATTCATGGTAGTTAAAAGGTAACCGACACTGGTACGATGCGAATCGTTGAACATTCTTCGGCCGAATTGGCATATTCGCTTTCAATGCTACGAACCGGTTTTAAAGAGTTTTAAGTTTCGTATCAAAAATCGGGACTCTCAAGATTTTCTATATTTTGACTCTTGAAAATATCACACAAATCTCAAGCATAGTCCTTCCACATCAAGTTTTCTGACATCCGCGATGGCTTGGTCTTAAACCCAAGTAACCCCTTTTCGCTTACTTCCCAAAACTGACAGTTTCTACCAATTCTACCAATAATCTGTCAAAGTTCATATACAAAAAATTGATAGTTTTGGGGAGTATACGAACAGAGCTATATTTACTATTTAGGTGGCTTGAATTAGAAGATTCTCTTTTCTAAAACATTGTTGTCCATTCGCTCGGTGTAGCCGATTAAAGGAAATCGAAGTTTTTTATTTTCTAGACAGTTGGGCAAGTTTTTCCGAGATCGTTAATCGTCATATAGACCCTCCGACAATTAATTCGGGTTTCAAGTTAATGAAGTTTCGACTTCAGCGTTAAGATTTGATATTACATCGGAGTTGAAACCATACCCACTGATACTTGTAAATTGAAGTACTGCAGTACGGCCTGAGAGGTTCACACAGTACATTGATCTTTCATATTTGCGACGTTTAGCAGGAGCTGCCAGTATCTTGATTTTCTAATAAAATTGAGAAAAGGGAGACTGCTTAGTGCTTACACTCTCTTCTTTAAACCTAGTTCGATACTCTACTCTTCCCTGACTGCTCTTGTTTTACGCTTCAGTATTTTTACAAGTGCATCTTCTGTCACATTTATCACGAATTCATCACTAAATCACGGGTTCTTTCTCTTATGATGTGGCCGGTAATCCTAACGGTGATTTTGGCTAACTTTTTGATGATTTTGTGATACTGGGACCATTAGCAGTATCTACAGTAGTTGATTGCATAGTAAAGATCTTCTAGCTCGAGATCTTACTGTAGACTCCTGACTCAACGTATTATTTCAAGGCGTCAAATGTCAAATTTCTGCTTTTTAGAAGTTTAAAAACTTCATTTCGTTAGACAGTTTGATCTGTGAATTTCGCCCTAACAAGAAAATGTTCGTGCCAAATAGGGTCTTAAATAAAGAACAAAAGGAATTTTGTCTTCCACAATCCAGATTCAAAACATCTTACTTTTAAAGAAAAAAGGATTTCTTTTTCTTAAATTTAAAAATTCAAACTTTGTCTCCCACCATCTTAGCTCTGAAAAATACTTCTTCATCTAGTGAATTGTGACACCACCAGCACGGTCCTATTAACCACAGTGACATATATAATTAAATTTATAAATTCATTTTTGTCAACACAAAGACGAACTCCAAGTATACATGCATGCACGACAGAAATGAATTCTTGCATTTTATCACTGCCATATTTAGGAAGATTTCTTTCCAAATTTGTTCCATTTCTCTTACTTCCTTATAAGAATAGCTATCATATGTATGTATATGTTGCAAGCAGTCTTCTTCATTCAACTCTTATAAGAGTATATTTCTTTATATCAAAAAGAAATTTACATATATAGCCACCAGGAATGCACCGAAATCTTCATCCATCATTGTCAACCATAAAAAAAAGTGACACATACTCGTACTTACAACCAACGACACATAAAGACCAGACAAGGCGTTCTTTATTTTTTGTCGCCGTCGCTCGGTCGTCGTCGAGAGCAAAATATATGTCCCCAAGTGAAAGAAATGGTTTGAAACTTAAAAGTACATTGCACCGCCTTAAAGGAGAAAATCATAATATCCTGAATGGAAAATGCTTTAAAAAAAAAGTCGTATTCATTCAAATGAATGAGAATTTTTATAATAGTAATTGAGAGCGAAAAATAAATTCAAAAAAACAAAAAATCTCAAAATCCCGGAAAAACCTTTAGGCGACATCATCAATGCGGTCGTATCCCTTTCTTTATTTCATTGAAGCAAATCCATAACTAACCCGTAACCAAAATTTGATTATACCAACAGTCCGCCAAGGTTCGTTGAGGCGACAAATCCAAAGGGACATCCACGCAACATACGAAGCACTGGACTATATAGCTATACGGCTGAAGTGAGTTCTATTGAACTGTGAAACACGGTCATATAAGTATGTATTCATTGAAGCCTTCAATATTGTTGAGTTGAATAAGTTGAAATAGAATCCAATGCCGCGCTGCTATATGCTCCTCTTCTACTGCTGGGGTATTGGACACAATCGTATATGTATAGTCCAAACCAGACGAGAATATGCCATCAGTTCCTCTTTGAAAACGCATTTTTTTTTTAATGTTCGGCCGCGTTTGTTGTTGTTCATTGTTGCAACGAACAATTTATTGAGATGGCAACCAAATGAATTGGAAGTGATTTGAGTTGACGCCAACAATTGCGTGTATCTATATTCTATAGTGGTTGTGATGTGGCATGTTGGTATGGAACAAAAAGATAAAGTGGAACTTTGAGGAAGTTCCACTCCGTCTACTGTTTTATTTTCAAGCTTTTCAATAGTGAATTGAATACTGTAAATTTCATGGAAAAAATTGAAGTCGATATGTTTCAAAAGTACATACATATGTACATATACATGTATATTCAAAAAAAAAAAAAAATTAGCTTGTGAAAAGAAGAATAAAACTACGATTGAATTGAAGGAAAAATTCATATAAAATTGGATATAGGTCAGAAAAATGAGATCTCAGAGAATTTTATCTCTTAAAAAATAAGCAAGCGAATTCAAGACTTTTTTTTCCTCAACATTTTTACAGCAAAGTTGAGTAATTTTGCTGAGGAATCCTGTTCATGAAAGTGAGATTGCTGAGATCTCCGAGATCTAGGTAATTTAACATTCCTTAACATGTGTTAAGGATCCCCCACACTAACGCGAATTTGTTGTGGCTATACGACGAAAATAATAATAACAACACGTAGTTGTCAATGAAAACAACACTTTGTTATTATTCTTTTCGTCGTCGTTACCGCGACAGATTCGCGTTGGTGTGGGGGATCCTTTAAACATCAAATTGATTTGATTAGCAGGGGTTGAAGTATTTGACTGTTAAATTTGAAATAAGAGGTTTTAGTTCAAGTTCAAATGACAGCTCTGCTTCTGAGAAGAAGGGTTAAGCTTATACGAATGGAAGGTCAACGTTAATGGTCAATGCGTTGACTTCTTGAAGCCACCAAAAGTATCAACAACATACGATCAACGTTGACTGTCTCGACGCATGAAACGTTGACAATATTGTCTCAAAATGCGATGACGTGTTATCTATGTCAACGTGATTTTAACGCTTTGGTAACGCTTTGGCCCCGAGAGGGTACAGATCGGGGCACAGAGCGGGGCCTTTGCGAATAGAACTTGCTCCAAAGCAAGCGAGACCTGACCGCATCGATCTATTTAAGAAACACAATCGAGCACTGAACTATCATATGCTTAGTTATCTGTCAAATCACATAAAAATTTTATGAAGTTATCCGCGCTCAGCTTTTTGCTCGATTTACTCGGTCATTTTTTTCAGAGCTCATCGAGCGAACATCAATCGATGTCTGAGCTTAAAAAGAAATGCAAGTTGGGAGCTCAGGGCACTTCGAGATAAAAAGTAACGTAGTTTTTTTTTTGACAGCTCAGCGCACCGCCAAATATAAAAACGCCTTTTAATGGGATCGAAACATTCAATATACGTCAAAAAATAGTCAATCTGTCAAGCTATAAACTGCCAAAATCCATTGAAAGATGGCTACGATGTTGATGGATTATATAACTTCTACAAAATAAAAATATATTGGGGTAGTTCAGCACAGGGTATATTTTGACGCTATAAAAAATACGACTGGTTGATAGCACGGTCACAAAAGACAATAAACGCATTGAGTTTATAATACGTATCGCCGAAAGTCCCAATAACGCGAGTCCGTACGCGAGTCCTAACGCGAGGAAACACGAGTGTTAACGCGAGTTTCAACACGATTGTCAACACGAGTTTCAGAGCGTTGTCAACGAGAGTATCAACGCGAGTGTTAACGCGAGTGTCAACGCGACGAGTGTCAAGGCGACGAGTGTCAACGCAATTGTCAACGCGAGTGTCAATGTCACATACCTAGTCAAATTTGGGACAGAATTTGACGCCAAAGAGTCAATGAATGACCATTTACGTTGAACATCTTATTGTAACTTAAGCAGTTGTTCTTGATTTTTTTTTGTCATTGGAATTCTTTTCCTTTAAAAAAACTCCAAGATTTTGAAGTAAAACTTCTTTTGCGGCATGGGGGTAAAAATTTTGTCTATAGAGCTGTCAGTGACATGTCAAACCGACATACAAATTCCCGTCACGAATTACAAAATTCAGCGTCACGATATTATATTTTCGTTAAATGCAATGGTTCGTGCATTTAATATATTCGTTAAGATGGTTAGTGAATTCGAGTAAGGGTTTTTTGTGGGAAGAATTTTATTTCTGAGGATTTTTTTCTGTTGTGTTGGATTTTCGGCCATTGGTCGATTTAATGCGAGGAAGCATAAATTATGTATAGTTGTAGGTTTGTTGGTTTTGCATGGAAATATTCTGCAATCTATTGTGTCTCTCGCTCATTGGGTGTTGTTGAAGTAAAACTTCTTTTGCGGCATGGGGGTAAAAAATTTGTCTATGGAGCTGTCAGTGACATGTAAAACCGACATACAAATTCCCGTCACGAATTACAAAATTCAGCGTCACGATTTTGCAACGGTTCTGAGTTTCAAATCGGGTGCTCTGAGTGGTAGGACTTGAAAAATGCTTGCCCTGTTGTCGTGAAAGAAGTTTTACTTCTAGCGCGTGTACATAAGTACGCACACTCTTTTTTTTTTGACTTAAAACTTACAGGAACACTTCTTCCAGTCAGACTCAGACTTTTATAAATGACTCTATAGTTATCCGCTTGGTCATTTGATACACGATTTCAATTATTCTTTTCATTTTTTCATTAAAAAGCTCCATTTATTTAAAATCCTTTCATGTTCAAAAATATGATTAGAAAAACCTTAAATCATCTCTTAAATTCACGTCAATGAAATATTCCATTATTTTGTTTTTTTATAAAAAAAATATTTTTCTTTTTTGTCTTATTTTTTTTTTATATCTTCTGAGATCAGATTATTTTACTTTTACTTCACCACAAATGATAGTCATGACTAAGCTCTAGAAATACAACTTTTAATTACATTTTTCCCTCAAACGACAAAAAGAAAAAAAAATCCTTAAATCATGCGGTCACTCAAATAGCTTGACATTGTCACTTTAACTGAAAAAGTATCTACCTACCTTTATAGAATTTTTAAAGCCCCAGCTTAAGACACCATCAAATTGAAAGGTTCATCTTATGATTACTTTTATACTTCATCATTTACTCCCCAACAGGTCGACTCGCTTATTCTATAGGTATACCCAAGTATTTTTAATACCAAAATATAATTCAAATTTAAATAATAATAATACCCCCAACCCAATTAAATGTCCGCCCAAACACGAAATCCAAATAAAAAGGCCGACGACGACGATGAACGAAGTTTTGATGAAAATCCTGCAGAAAGATGACATCGGTCAAAGACCAAAAGAACATCATTCTACTACCCTCCCCAAGGGAGAGTCCGCAGAGCAGAGTGAGGCCAACAGGTTGCAAGCATATAAAACGTTGACACTTTCAATTAGAATTCAACAAGTAGTCCTCCTTCTCCATTGGTGAGAGACGTGTCGTTGTCGTCATCGTCATTGGTCTCGACCTCCCCTAAAAAAAGCTGTTGCGTGCAAACGATGGTTGATGGTGCTGCTGATGATGATGATGACGAAAATCCCCTGAATCGGATTTCCACAGCACGTTATCCGCATCACCTTATCAAGTGTCAAATAATGTATTTTTCTCAAATCACGAGTGCAAGAGTGTGGTGAGGCAGAGAGGTGGGAACTGATGTGGAGCCGGTCGTGTCCTTAATCCTAACACATTAAACTAACCGCAGATGAAATGTGTCGTGTTCTTATTAAGACGACCAAAAAGCAACAGCCACACTAACAAATTCACTTTTGCGGTATTCCGGGGTGACAAGAAGGATTAACGAATAGTAAGAGTGTTACGCGGAGACATCAATCAAAAAATGTTGGTGAGAGGGACAGAGAGGGAGGCAGCAGAAGTGTTGCGATGTATATAGAGAGGCAAAATTCAATTGTGGCCCTGAACTGAACCGCGAAACTATAGAAATAAATAAAAACGAAATAATTCAAGAACACCATTCAAACCCAGATACACACACATAGCATTTGAAATGAAGGATTGACAGCGGAGCTGAGTGCTAATGCGCCGCACCACAGCAATCCGATGAATCCTTTTTGATGCAACATTTGACAGGGCGCGATGCATGTCGGCACGATAAGCTTCCGACACGAGCTGCCAGAACTTCCATCATAATTAAGCGGAATTTATAATTAGTTGGATTGTGGTTGAAGGATGTGTCACGTCTCGCTCCTACCGCTATAAAAGAATTGCCAAAATGCATTAACGATCCATTTGAAATGTTTTCAGTTTTGTTTTTCCCTTGTTCAGTCGCTTAAAATTTTTTGGAGAAATAAATTAGAAAACAAAACAACAAAAAAATCCAGAATGAAAAAAAAAAGTATTTGAAAAGTTTGAAAAATGTTTATTGGCAGGAATGGAACGGACCTACAATTTCCTTGCAAACATTTAGTGTATAAAATTAAAAACAACAAAATTCGGTGTCTTGGTGGAGATAAAGGAAAATCAATAGGGGAAAAATGAGGAATATATTGGACGAAGGAGGGAGGGGGGAAGAGTGGATAAAGGCACTAGAGGTTGCGAGTGCTTCTTTCTCAACGAAATGAACGGGTTCATTTATTTTAATGAGTGTGTTCATTAATTTTAAAGAACGGGTTCTTTAATTTTAATGAACGGGTTCATTAATTTTAATGAACGGGTTCATTAATTTTAATGAACGGGTTCATTAATTTTAATGAACGGGTTCATTAATTTTAATGAACGGGTTCATTAATTTTAATGAACGGGTTCATTAATTTTAATGAACGGGTTCATTAATTTTAATGAACGGGTTCATTAATTTTAATGAACGGGTTCATTAATTTTAATGAACGGGTTCAGTAATTTTAATGAACGGGTTCATTAATTTTACTGAACGGGGTTCATTAATTTTAATGAACGGGTTCATTAATTTTAATTTACGGGTTTGCTAATTAATTCGTTTATTAAAATTAATGAACCATGAACTGAACAATTGAAGTTTACGGTTGTATTTATAAAAGCTGTCTAACTTTGGACAGACATCAGAGTTATAGATAAACATTTTTAGTTGATGTTTAAGAGTTATCTAACTTCGACAACGGACTTGGTTTTCTGTATCTTGGCTAATGTAACATTTTATTTAATTAAATAATCCATATTTCCAACAATTTCGGACTATTTCGGACTATCAAGACACTGTCTTGCCTTTATATACCTATTGATTTAGTTGATAGAAGAGGGAAGATGATCACAATTCACTATAAATTTCCTTAAATTTGGTATCGAAATCTCTGCGGACTTCTCGAAATCTTATATTTTCAACCTCTTCTAAATTAATAATATATCAAAGAAATCTAAAACCTGCAATTAACAGCAAATTATTTTTAATCGATGGTTTTAAAATATATTTTTAACCTCTAAGCTCTGTAATTTGAATTAAAATATTTAAATTTTCTCACAATAAATTCAAATTAGTCCACTCCTTTAGTTAAAAATTTCCTGGCTTATGGGTTTTCTTCAGATTAATCAGAAAGAACCCGACATCAACGAAAGAAATAAAAATATCAGTAGGTGTTTTCAAACGTCAATCATAATACCGAATATCGATTCCATATATACGCACACAACAAACATCACTAGATTTATAAAAGATTTTTGTATTGAAAGACTGCCAAGCAAGGCGAAGTAAAGTTCATTCACCATCACCACATAAATATAAAAAATCTCTATACAATCGATTAAAGATCAAATATTTTCAATTCAATTTTCAATCAAATAAAACATAATTTTTTTTGTTATTATAAAAAAAAAGCAATTAAGAGAGAAGAAAAGATCATAAATTAGTATATGAGGGGGCGATAACAGTATGTAATGTTAATTACTTTCAACAAGCCTTTATCATGCTTCAAAGATATATTGATTGAAAAAAAAATCTCCGAAATAATAAATGTATCTATACAAGAAAGTAATACAAAAAAAAAAACCCAAAGAACCATTAGATATCGTTACAAAGCAGTATTTCAATAGCAATGAAGTAAACAGTGGGAAGGAAAAGATTTAAAACTGACTAAAATATTTTATATTGCAAAAAAAAATTCTAAAATAACTGGAAAGTTAAAACTTATCGTGTAAGTTCCTCTATTCAAATTCAAGCATCTTTAAATTAATACTTCTGTTCATCTAATATAAATAGTTGAAAGCACACCCCTTTTCCCGCCCAGCCACCTACTCTCACCCACTCAACTTTTGGAAAGAAAAGTTTAGAAAAACAGAAAAGAAATCTAATTTTTTTCGCGTGCATTTTTCCCCTCCTAATTAAAAACTATCAATTAAAATTGGTGAAAAGCTACATTCAGGATATAATAAAGAGAGGTTGCCAATAATTATCTATTTCAAGATTCTATTCTATCCCGTTGGACTTTTGCGCAGATTTAGGGAATGAGGACTAGAAGTTAACGTTCCATCTTGTACATAAACAAAAGATTAATAATATTATGTTGGGCAAGTAGCCATTCTCACAAAGAGTAACTTCAGGCTTCGGGGACCAAGTGTCAACCTTGCTACCTTTTGGGTTAGGTTATTAGATTCGTTCCAACTGTCACTAGCACTTTAGGTCTATAGCTCGACCAGACCACCCCATTCACTTTAAATGTCAAATTTGACAACGTTGATATTTTGTTTCTTCAAGTTACTGAGCGAATGAACCGATATGGCTGATGGAGCATGGCTGCCCTTTTCTCCCTCAGTAAGTTGAAAGAAACACCTGTGAAAAGAAAAATGACAAGAAAGGAATATAGGATAGGGAACCGAACGAATGATTGTTGTTACGGAAAATTTTACCGTGACAACCTATGACCAAAAAATCCCGAATGCATAAAAATAAAAACATACATACATCTATATATTTTATTTTGTTTTATTTGTATTTTGTTTTATTTTATTTTATTTATTTATTTTATTTTATTTTATTTTTTTTATATTTATTATTTTATTTTATTTTATTTTATTTTTATTTTTGTAATAGTTCAAACTTTTTTCAATTTGTTCCACTGTTCGGCGGTGGCGGTATAGAAGTACTATACGCATCACGAAGAAGCTCCACCATCATCATCAAGAGTATTTAATGGATACATTTTTATTTTATTTTATTTTTTTTTATTTTTTTAGGCTTAATGAATCACAGCAGTAGATGAATGAGAGAACACAAAGATAGTAATCGCACAATTGGTTTTCGCTTTGTGTTCGTGCATAATACAAATTTCAATTCTAATTGTTACAAACGTTATAATAGAATATGTACTAAGCTGCTGATGAAAGATGTCATGATACGAAAAAAAAAAAAAAAAAACTAAGAGAAAATACATAGAATATTCAGTTCAGTTTTGTTATACACGCAAACCCACACACACATATAAAATCTAATGAAAAGGGATATAAAATTTGATAGAATGAAAGCGTTAAATGATTTCATTGTGTTTACTGTATATATACCATCCATATAGGAAACGGATATAAGGATATACATATTCATGAAACGTGACTAGAATGAAAGCATTATTATATATTGTAGAAGACAGAGAGTACTTTGAATTCGTCAATTTCAGACATCACGTGGTTGGATATAAAATAAAAGGATTACACTAAACTAAATCATTTTCCTTAAAATGATTTGAGAATTATTTAAAGATACGACGACGACACGATTATTATTTTAATTTAAGTGAGTTTTATTATATTAAATTACTGAGGTTGTAAAATTTTTTTTTTTTTTCTACAAAATTACATTATTGATTATACACACATTGATTGGTTTCGTAAAAGCCTTGGGTAACAAAAATCTTCAATCGACAAAATTTATGAAAAATTCTTGTTTTAAATTTAGTTTTTTTTTTAATATTTTGGAAATACAGTGATGGAAAAAATAATGTTTCTATTATTTTTGCTTCATTCTTTTTAACACGTAAAATTGTATTGTGAAGAAAGGGAAAATTAAATCTGCGAAGATAGATTCTTAATAATGTATTGCTAAAATAATATAAAAATCCAGAATGGTGATAAAAAGAAGAATTATAATAAAATGTTGTTATACCCTGGAAAAAATAATAGAAACAAAATTAGAATGGCACTCTTTTTGTAGGTTAAGAGTAATATAACGGTAAAAGTATTTCATATTCTCTTAATACTTTATAGTGGCACCCTTATTTTTAATAACTGCTTAAATTTTTCGCCCCACATTGAATTCGCCAATTTGGAACATTTCACCACGGGTATGGAGTACCATTCACTTTGTATTTTCGACCACAACTCGTCTTTATTTTTGACCTTCAAATCTCCGATCTTCCGTTTTAGGATACCCCATAAGTGTTCACTTGAGTTGAGCTCTTGGGATTGTGATGGACAGTCCATAAAGTCGAAAATTAAAAAAAAAATGGTACTGTTAATTACAGCTTAGTTTTAAACAGTTTCCTTTCAAATGGTAGATCTTGCCAATTCTGACACACAGACAAAATTTTTTTATTAAAATTCTTAGAGACATTCTCAGGAAAAACAATATTTTTCTCAAGGGTTTTTTAACAGTTGTATGCTAGAGACTGTTATTTTTGGTTCTTAAAACAATATTTTTGTTTAACTTTTCTAGATACATAGTTTCAAGAACCCTTATGTGTCATCTTTCAGAAAATTTGACTTCTTCATTTTCTAAATTTTAAGTTTAAAAAAAATTTTAACAATCAATAAAAATAAAAAATAATTTGACAAATGTTCGAAAACAATACTTTCTCCATTAAACAACAAATCGAAAATAACAAAAAAAATATTCTCCCTGGAATGAATTCTGAACAATATGGTTTCGTTTTTATTTTCTCGATTTGGGCGTTATTTCCAATTTTTTTTTAAATTTTTTTGTAAAAGAAGATATTAAGATTTGAAAAAAAATATAAATTTGGGCGATATTTCCATTTTTTGGCCGATATTTCCAAATCGATTTGGGCGTTATTGACTAACGCCGAATATAAAGGGTGGCGCATAAGAAAAGTTATAATTTAATTATTGAATAATTATTTTGTTTACGTATTCTTTTTTTTCAGAATTAACTTTGAAAAACTTGGGAAATTAATGATGGAAAGATTCAACACAGAAAAAAGAACCAAAGTTGTTCAAATGTATTTTGAAAGTCGATATTCAATTATTCAGATACAAAGATCGTATGTAATTGAAATTTCAGCAACGAGAGGTTGTCTGCGATCTTCCGCTTGGTGGAAGATCTCGTGCAGTTCGAAATGATGTGAACATTGCTCGGGTGCAAGCAAATATTGAGTAAAACCCCAAAACTTCCACCAGGTGACATTCTTAGCAGTTGGTGATGTCTAGACGGTTCTTGCAAAGCATTTCACAGCAATTACAACTTTTTTCATATATAATATTCAATTGGTTCACGAGTCACAGCTCATACAACTAGTCCAACTATAGCTCTCCTGAGGGAAAGTGTGGCTTCGAAAAATTCAACGGATTGAGTCGTTGATTCGCATTCGTTCCATCATCATGGATATAAAAATGCATTCATTTGGCCATTTCAATGTTTTATTCCTTACTATTTAAAATAAAAATAATAAAACTCAATCTTCAAAAGATGTACCTATAACTTTTATTTCCAAGACAAGTCTCCATAAAATGCAGAATTGTGACGCTACAAACGGTGGCACGCGTTTCAAGATTTATTGTGGTTACCAAAAGGTAATCAATAAAAATCTAAATATTATTTTATTTTTAAATTCACAAAGTCTTAAAGTCATAACACAGTTCAACTCACTTATGTATTGTTTTGAATAATTTATATAAGTTATATCACTTATTTCCATCACGTCCGATTGGAAACCAATTCCACAGTTTGCCCTTTTTCAATTCATAAAAAGTCCATCAAAAGCAATCAGTGAAGGAAGAAAAAGTTTTCTGATATTTCTTTAGAAAGCTGTTGCTTTTGCTTCGCATAACTTTCAAAACTATATCTTTCATAAAATAATTTAAATTCAATCGAATTCACAAATTTGACTTCGTTTCCTCATTCGCATAAGTCCTCACTCACCACTTCCTCAAGTGACCATTTTCGTTATAGAGAAATAAGTAAAAAGAAAAAAAAAAAACAGTTTCAAATTTCATCAACCAAACTATCACTTTTCTCGTTCATCGAACACCAATTTAATTTCCAATCAAGGACACCAGGCTTTTGTATTCGTTTTTTTTTTTTTTTGAGTTATTTTTCTTTGCATTTGCCTTCTTTCAATATATCTTTTTAGTTGGCTTAACTTTTGGTTGAAAAATCAGAGACGACCAAAGTTTCAAAAAAGAAAGAAAAACTAAAAAGAACTTAAAAATAATCACCATTCCACTTTGTTCACAAGCAGATGGACTATAATATACAAATTTCTATAGGGAATCTCCACTGCTGCGTACAGAAATTCAAAACTCTCTGGAACCCATCAGAATCAGAAAATGTGACCACCACTTTGGGAACACTATCCCTCAACGAAGTCTGAGGTAGGCGAGTGGGTGCGTTGGAGGAGTCCTTATACTAAAAAAGATTGGATGACATAATCTTGACTGTTTTGCCTTAAAATGTATCTTACTCGCCTCCTCTCTCATCATCGAATACGGGGTTCGAAGCACGATGAAATTGAGGAATATAGGCATCTATACTTTACCGAGACCGCCATGCCACAGCACCACCACCACCACCACCACCACCGGTAGAAACTTGATAGCATATTTAAAATTGGAGCCATTATGTGGTTCAAAAGTGGTTCCGGTTAGTGAGCAAGCGAGCGAATCATGTTTTGTGTCGCAGCTAAAATGTAGTTAATTTGAATCAGCTTATAGAATTAATTCCAAGCGATTTGAGCGACACAATAAAGAGCCTTTTGGGTTTTTTTTGTTGTTGTTATTCGCTTGGCCTTAGAAGAAGAAAGAAAAAAAAAGAGTTATTTTGCAGGTTTACGATATTTAAAAAGGTCTGGAAGATAAATATTGTTAATTTTCTTTAATATTTCAAATATTTTATGAATGCATTTTGTTAAACTTATAAAATACAACCACTGCAACGCCCAATTTTATTGAGTTTTCTTCGTATTCAACAACCAATGAACTCTTAAATTTTTAAAATTTCGCTCTTTTAAAAATGATATTTGTAACTTGTTTGAAAATACGCCTACAACCACGCCTATTTTTTTTTAAATTGTACAAGTATTTATACAATCAATCGAAATCTGAAATTTTTTAATTGAGCTCTTTTGAATTTAAGCATTACATTTTAATTTTTTTAGTAATCCACTCTCTGCCACGCCCATTTTTCTTACATTCGAGTTTACTCTTTATTCAACAATCAATCTTGAAATTTTGTAATTAAGCTCATTTATAATATAAATAATTAATATATACAAAATTATATATCTATGTTTTTATGTTATTTGTTTGGAAAAACGTCCACTGCAAAGCCTACTTTCTTTAAATCTACACGTTATGAGCTTCTTTTCTCACATTTAAATTTTTGTAATTTAGCTCATTTAGGGAAGTTTGCTGATACTACACATAACGATTTAAGTTGAACTTAATTTCTTAAGTATCACTTTATGACATGGAAAAAGTACACCTTAAAAATTTAAGTTCAACTTAAATCGTTATGTGTAGCATTAGCAAACGGGCCTTAAAAATAGAAATGTTAATTTTTGGACTAAAGGTCGTTAAAAGCAATTTTAAGTCAATAATTCAACAAGTTCAATTAAATAGTGCATAAGTCTAGACTTTGTATTATTTAAAAATCCTTCTTAAAATGACATATATGTTACTTGTTTTAAAATCCGCCCACCGCCACGCCTACATTTCTTTAGCATGTAAATGCATTTAACATCAAAAGAAATATGTTTTTTTAAAGTTGAGCTCTTTTGAATTTTAAGTATAATATTTTTATTTTTTGGAGAAATCCACCATCTACCACGCCCACTTTTCTTATATTTGAGCTTTCTCCAATTAACAACCACATAAACTTGTAGTTTGTAATTTAGCTCTTTTAAATATAAAAAATTAAACTTATATGTTTTTTTTTTCTTGGAAATCCACCCAATGCCACGCCTACTTTCATTTAAAATGTATGCTTATTTTACATCAATAGAAATCTTTAAAAAAAAAAGAAATTATAAAATTAATTAAGACTTTTTGCATTTAAAGCATAATGTTTGAATTTTTTGGGAAAAACGCCCTCTACCACACCCACTTTTCATTTAAATTTTCTTAACAACGTCACTAGAAACGAACAATTTTGTAACTCAGCTTTCTAAAATCTACGGAATAATATGCATAATTAATTTTGTCCATCCACTTTTACGCCCATCTTCGTTTAAATATGACTTTCGTTGAATCTATAGCCTTGGAAACCACTATGCACTCTTTTCTTACATAAAAGTTTGAAATTTTGTACTTAAAATATCTTGGATTTAAGTCCGTAGATAAGGTAAATTGTTCGAAATACGTCCATCCTTAGGTATATACTTGAGTATTTCCTTTATCTTGAGTATTTTCTTTATACTTGAGTATTTCCTTTATATCTTTTGAGTATTTCCTTATATAACTAGAAATTTGAAATTTTGTTATTTAGTTTAACGGAATGAAATTCGATTTACACTTTGCCTTACTATACCACAGCCTTTATTCCCCATTCATTTCTATGTATTAAATAGGTAATCCCAAACAGACGATATGATAGCCACTTACTGTTTCTATAAACCTATTTCAACTTTTCCTTCCGCATCAATAATATTTGTCAGGAATTGAGTTTTAAACTTTCCAATCATTCTCAAACGCTTGTTTTAATCAAATAAAACATAAGCATACAAGCTATAAACCACATGTCCCGATGTAGGTATCCACATTTTGTTCATTCTGCCACCATGATGTTTTTATGGACTAACGCAAAAAAAAACTTCCTGCACAACCAACCTACACATCTAACCTATAACAAAATAAACCTTAACGATTTCAATATGCAAATTAAATCTATAGATGTTATTCCTTGCCGATGGAACACTGAAGGTACTCTTTCATTCAAATTGGCGTGTGTCTTGCGGCTTGGACTTGGCTGTTTCAATTTTATTGGTCCACTCGAACGATATAATCACTCGAAGCCAATGAGCTCATTTAATTTGCATTCTCCACTCTATAGAGGATGTGCATTGTGCACCTCGATTGCGGAGGTGGAATGCGAAGGAATCCACGAGGCAAACCTTAACGATTCTGTAGACCTTAGATTAATCCATGAGGCCATTCAAGAGAGGGAGGAAGCAAGGGCCTATCGCTATATCTACTTGAGCTAGAATGCTCCAAATAAGGTTGATCTCTGTTTGATTTCTATTGCAGCGTCACGTCATCGTCATCGGCAGCCTCAAGCACACCCATTTTTAGATCTCGTAAACCAAAAATCTAGGAGCAGGTTCTGAACATCAATACATTTACTACCCCCTTGGTTCCTATACAATACCTATAACTTCTCGTTGAACCTCGTTGTTCCGCGTTCTGTTCTTCGACAAAAATAGCAATTTCAGCAGATTGGACGAATTTGGATTTATCTACGTGCTGAGCTTGCAGTTCTGGACGAGTGAATTATCTCCAAAGTTGCTGCCATGTGGAACAAAGGCAGCAAACCAAAAAAAAACAATCTCTCATCCGTTGGATACATTATACGAGGTACCTACGTAGGCGAGTTCTTCGGTGAAGTTGCTTGCCTGGTCTGCACTACGCTTGTGGAGTTATGTTTTGTTTTCCTTTCGAATTAATTTATGCCTTTTGGGCTGGGGGATTAGTTTAGATAAGGACTTGTTTGGTGCGCTTTGGTTTTCCGTTGTTCTGGAGGTTTTTCTCTATATACCAAGTGTAGTGTAGTGATACCTTAAACTCACTCACTGTTGTAGGTTTAGTGTGTGGCAACAACACTCCAGACTTAACTCGCATTGTTTGCGAATGTGGACGTTATGCAAATTATTTCTATAAAAGTGCGAAGTCTGTATATATAGATATTGTGGGCGGATATGTGGGTTTTTTGGACTTCGAAAGTAAACTATGCAGCAAAAAGTTTTTTTTTTTTTTTCAATTTCAGGTGGGATCTGGAGAAGGTATATGTACATACATATATCCAACGCGAGTGAATGTATCTTCCCTTTATCAGGAAAAACTCGCGGAGATTAAAATTCAAATCCAAATCTGATATGTATATGGTAGGTATAAGGTACGTGAGTTGTGTTTGTTTTGTTTATGGTGACGTTTTGGCGCCATGTAAATTCATCTTGGCTGATATGTTATGAATTTAAAGAAGAGTAGGTACTCCCGCTAAACTTTATAAGATTATTGGGGTTTTTTCCCTTTTAGATGTTTGGGGTATGAGCGATTATAGTTAAAATGCCAGTGGTTTGCCCCTTGAAGCTGATATTGATTTAAAAAAAAACTGCTTGGATAGACAATAAATTTATTGAAAAACGTTTGAAAATAAAAGAAAACTCAGAACCTCAAATTGTTTCTATTTAATTTGTTTGTTTCACTTTGATATTGGTGTGCTCAGAAAAATGAGATCTCAGAGAATTTTCTCACTCAAAAAGTGAGCAAGCGAATCCAAGTTTTGTTGTCCTTAGAGTTTTGAAAGCGTAGCTGAGAAATTTTGTTGAGTAATACTTTTCAGGTAATTGAGATTGCTGAGATCTCGGAGATCTCATTTTCCTGGACCCATGTTCTGTAACTCGGCGATATCTTTTCGCGGCGAGAAACGGCGAAAAACGGAACAAAAATGGAACAAAAGTCATAGGAATCTTATGGGTTTTGTTCCATTTTTCGCCGTTTCTCGCTGCGAAAAGTTATCGCCGAGTTACAGAACATGGGTCCTGAACATGCCTAATGAATTTTGCTTTGAATTTTTCTGTCAAAGTTCGTATAAAAAAAAATAAAATGGGTATAAACATTCACACCAATACACAGAATATAAAAGTTAACACACCTATTAATTCGCCAACCCTATAGTACGGAATTCCAGTCCATTCAAATCCAAGCAAACGTTCGAATCGGAAACAATAATGAGGCCCATAATTATTATAATTTTCGAATTTTAAATTATAGCTATTTCTTAAATTTTTGGTTTCTTTTTGACATTTGACCCTAATACAAAATTTTACAACGTTCACTAAAACTTCCGACTCCAAGCTAGCATTCAATTTGCCAACCACGACAATTCACCCTCAAATAAAGCATAATAATTATTCGTTGAAAATTCATGGTGAATTTTAGCTTTCATACGAAATTCTCTCCAAAATTAATCCAAATTTACCATTTTAGATAAATTTTAAGCAGCTTCAGTTAAAAAAAAAACAGATTTTTGTTCTTTAGCTGTGAACACTGTATATTGATTATCTGTCAAAAATTTAGTAGGTAGGTACATGAGATAATTCTTCGGCACATTAAAAGCTCTCTGAAACCAACTCGAATACTTCAGAAACGAGTACGACATCGAAACTTTCGCCTATGTATATAAATTAAGGCTCTCCCAATCCAAAGCGAAGTATGAGTACTCTTATTTTATCGCGCTGTAAATATACCTATTTTGACAGGTGTTAAAACAATTTGGTTCTAACGTCAAACTTGTGGTAACTCCCACGAGGAAAAGATAAAATGTTCCTTTTGGTGGCGAAGTTACAACCTTTATTAATTTATAATTAATTACAAGAATAGATAATTAAATAATAGTTATTATAACTAACAACAGTTTTTTTAATACTTCTTAATTCAAAATCGGTTCAATTAAAGTTTTATTCTTTCTGAGTCTTCCTGGTGTCACGCTTTTCTCTTATACAAAAGGCCGGAAATTCAACATGGCGACCTTTGAGATATACGTAACTTTGGAAGACACCTACCTCTATTACATTTTTGTGTGGGCGTTGCCAACAACAGGGAAAACCATTTATTTTGTTTAAACTAAATAAAAAGGTCAAATTACCAATGCTTTTCAGGACATAAACTCTTAAACTAGGTGTGTTTTATTCATTGCTGCATAGCAAGCGCAGAATTCAAGTCTGAATAGAACGATTTAACTCACTCGCCATCTTAATTTCAATAATTCAAAGTTCTATCGCCAGAACAGCCTTCTTTTTTTTTACTGACTGACTGACTTTTACTGAGGCAATCAAATTGTTTTTGTTTGCCAAGGGAAATTTTGTTGCGCTGCTGGCTATGCAGCAATGAATAAAACACACCTACTGACAAATTTTTTAAGGGCAAGAAAGAAATTCTCTCGAAAAAATTTAAAAGTACGGAAAAGCAAGTGTACACAAATTCACAGTATTTCGCACTACCTTATGTGAATGACACGCACGATATTATGTTTAGCTTTCATTCTTTTATTTTCATACAGACTCTTCCAACTCTTTTATTAAGTTTCATGACATATCTACTGACTAAAAAAAAATGAAACTGCCTGTCACTTTTGTGACACCGAAGTTGATGTTTGGAAAGAAAAGTGGGAGCTTAATCAAAAAAATGAGATTTCCGTCAAAAATCGAGTAAGCGAATACAATTTTTTTTTCCTAAGTATTTTGATACTGTTAAATTTTGTGAAGGAATCAGGTTCAAATATAACTGAGATTGCTAACGTCATGAGATTTAATTTTGTGGAACTTGCCTAGATACATCATAAAATCACGGTGTGTAACGAAATTATTTCTAGAATTATAACAAAAATTATCAAATAAGAAAACACCAAAAAAATGTATTATCTTATTATTTTTATGTTTATTTTCTTATAAGGGTTTTTTATTCATATAACAATAATATATTTCCATCACTTTCTTTTATTTATTTAAATTCACAAATTTTATATGTACAACAATTTTTATAAACTTCATCTATACAAATACAAAACATTATTATTTTTACACAAATTTAAATTTCATTACTTTATATTTTTATACAATGAAATAATATTCTTCTCTTAAAGAGACTAGATTTACATAAAATTTACAAAAAAAAACACATAATAATATTTTATTAAAAAAACTATAAATAAAAGGAAGCACAATACAAAAACAAACTTACATTGATAGTTTATTTTATATAATTATAGTAGTTTTGTGGAAGAACTATTTACTTTTGTTTTGTTAAAAAAAATTATTGCAAATTTATTGCAATATTGATTTTCTATAGAATTTTCACACATTTTGTATTATTAAATTTTATTGGAAGGCAAGATTTTGTTGTTGTTATTTTATCTTGTTGTATTTAATATTTTTCTCATAAATAACAAACAAAAATGAGAACAAAAAAATATTTTATAAATTATTTATATGATTTTATTTATTTACATTTTATTTATTTGGATTTTTTTTTAATTTAGCAAAATCTTAAATTTTTAAATCACAGATAAATATTTTTTTTGTTAGTTTTTAACTAACTTTTATCTTAACAGAATTGTTTATAGTTTTTGTTGTTGTTTTTTTTGTTTTATTTAGTGAACTTCAAGGAGAAGTTTTTAAACTAATGTGACATTTTATAATACATTTTTTTTTAAATTTATTCTTTTGCAGAAATTAATAAATATACAGTTGCACCCAGAAAAAAAAATAAAACTAAACAATGTGGATTTTTTAAAAGTCTGCACCAACAGGAATACAATTAAGGTATAAAATAGGTAGGTATATATAAAATTATAAATTGTGTATGTTTTTTCTTGAATTATTTAAAAAAAAGCTGCCATTAAATAAAATACTATATTTTTTATAGAACTTATAATCCACATTGTAAGGAAGAAAAATAGTCTACTTTAATTCAAAAGCTAATCACCTTGGGCGACAGAAACTAAAATATGGAAACAAATTACAATGCAACGAGTAAAATCGTTTTGGATCCGTTTTCAAGTCGAACCCGTCGACCTTGACAACATTCCACTCGTTCTTCATGCGTGCATAACTAAACGACACCTGATCATGAAAAGTATCTGATCTGATAAACTCCATGGGCTCCAAGTGCGAATGGAAATTGTCCACAACAGTAAGGGGGACCTTCAGCAGGTGTTCTGTGCAGAAAAAAAAAAATTAATATAAAAAAATCGATTTAAATAAATGAAGACAACAAAATAAAAAAATAATATAAAAAAAAACTTGACAAACTACTCAACTCACCGATAATGAATCCCATTGTAACATCGTCCGGGAATCGTATCTTATCCCCGATACTAATGAACTTCCCGCCACCGGCGATCGGTAGCATTTTCAATGTGAGCGCTCTGCTCAGACAGAAGCCGGCTCCGCCAGTTGCAAACCAAAATGTGATCTTCTTATTCGTTGGTAAGGATGAGTTTTTCTGAAAAAAAAAAATGAAATTAAAAAAAAAGGATCAGTGAAATGGGTGTTAAGGCTCGAAATTAGTTTTTTGATTGCAAAAATTTGTTTTTTTTTTTATTTTTTTTTTTTTTTTGGGAAAAAGACAGATTAAAGAAGAAAACGCCGTTGTTCACCATCACTATCAATTTCAACAACAAAAAATTTAGGCAGCCTGAAGGATTAATTGTGCAGAAGATTATGCGATTACAATTTTTGTGTTGGCACCACAAGACAACAAGTGCAAAGTTGATTGTGATTAATGAAGCTGGTAACACAACATAAAAGATTGGAGGAATGATAATTTTGAAGTAACTTTCGAAATATTTACTTTGATTAATAAAAACAAAAAAGATTATGAGAAAATTTTGTTTTGTTTTTGCATTCGTCTCGATTAATTTTCAGCAAAACATGAAATAATTGAAATTGATTAATGGACGCAAAAATGATATAAACCGTCCGTTAAAATTAGTTTCATCGAAACCAGTTGAATATTTTCGAAAATGTCATTTTTGCTCTCAATTCTGCACAGTGAATATTTTCCTTATCCCTCTATCCCTTCTAAATAATGCCGTTAAATTGAAGTTTCAATTAAAAATTTTAGGTCTTAGATAGGCATACAGAATATAAACTTTCAAAGAAGTCAGTCACCAAATAAAAAAAAAAAATTAAGAGTATTTAGTGTCGGGATAGATAGACGAATTTTAAAAAAATATTACACTTTCCAGTCTTAAGATTCTAAAGCTTAAAAAAAAATTTCAATTTTCTATGCAAATATTAAGTAAGGACAATTCTCAGATATAAGAAAAAATAGTGTGGTGGTAGGTGGATTAAAAAAAAACATATGTCTTTCTTAAGGCTTAAGACAGCTCAATTTCAAAATATCGATTTACACACGAAAAATGGGCGTGGTAGTAGGCGTTTTCTTGAAAATAAATTGCATATATCACTTTTTAAGTTCAAGAGAACTTACTTATACAAATTTTCAGTTTGTTGAGCTTTCAAACATAGGAAAAGTGGGCGTGTGGTGGGCTGAAAAAATTACACATGTCATGTCTTTGGTTTAAGAGAAGAAATAAAAAAATATTGCTTTGGAAAAACTTTTAAGAGGCATAAGGATAAAATACAAGCAGGCGTGAAATTAGGCGGATTTTACTCAAGCCCTGCCACTATCAAAACGAACAATCTCTAAACATTTCAATGAAATTGCCTTATAGGAGTTTCGTCAAATCTATAACATCCATTATATTCTGAGATTTTAGTATTTAGCGCCATCTATCGGACAACTTGAAAATATTTGATTTTCGTGCATAAACATAGATTGTGTAAGTTTCAGCTCAGCTGGAATTTTTTGGAATAATGTTTCATTAATGCTTTTCTGTAGAAGATCAGAAAATTTAAAAATTATGTGAGAATAATCATTCGATATAATACCGGTAAACAGTTGTATGCGAAAAATTTTCGACTTTGCCTTTTTTGAAATAGCAATATTTATAAACAGATCGCTCGTACAGTAAAAAATGTTAAGGACTTTATTGCAGAGAATATTATGATCTAAAAAATTGGGGACACACTATTTTTGACAACTTCGAAATTTAAGGTTAAAAAGCAAAAAAACTATATTTTTACTTTTCTCCAAATTAAAATTAATTTTTCTTTTACGCGGAGGCGCGGTCTTAATTCATATTTTCTGTTTTTTGTCATTATTATTAATATTTTGTTTGAATCACATGCTCTGAGGTTTGTTGTGATTCGATAACATTTTCGGTATTCTCAGACAATCCTCACGAGAAACCTCACAAAAAACTCACCACAGCGAGGTGAATTTTTTATTGTGACTTTTAAGTTCTGAATTTTTCTTGAACAGGCTGAATAATAATGAAAATGCCAACTTTTTAGTGGTAAACTACTCAAAATATCACAATTTCGATAGTTCTTATGAAGCTCACAAGTTGTGACGGTGCTATACCAGAACACGAAAACCTGACAAAATCAATTTTACCTCATCTTGTGAGATTGTTGTGATTTGTGAGGTATCATTGAGGTTTGACAGAATAGGGCTGTTAGGTAATTTTCATTTTGTGGCTTCGTTGCAATTTATAGTTCGTAAATCATTGGAGCTGGTTCATATGAAACAAGTCCCAATTTTTGGAGGGCATTAGTTCATTGGAAGTTAACTCTTTTTGGAGTTAGTTCTAGGGCCAAAAATTAGAAGTGGCATGAAAAAAGACAAAACTTACCAAACCATGGATTTGGTTTCAAAATGGTAGTGGAATTCTGTTTGTGCGAAATTCAGGTAAAATGATAAATAAGCATGGAAAAGTTTGCCAAATTGTCAATAAATTAATTTTATTTTGAAAATTGTAAGCTATTGTTGAATCAGGAAAGGGATAGGTATTTGCTTATGTAGGTAGGTACATAGTTACCTACTTTATTTTTATTTTTTTTTAAAGAAACTCCTTCCAATTAATAATAATATTTAATTAATTTCATAATTGGTTACATAAGTAGGTGAGGTATCTATACATATTTATACATACATTTTACTGTTTTCATGTTAAAAGATTTTTTTTTTTTCATTTTCAGAATTGATTAATTATTTCATTATTTTGCGAGGTAATTAAAGTTCTTTTAATACAAAAAAATAGACAACAGTCGATACATATTCATACACTCACTTAAGACCATAAAAAACACAATCACTCACTATCAACTCACCTCGCACAACAACTGCGGCTCTGGTGGTTCTTTGTTTTGTGGTACATTTAAATTAATTGAAGCGAAAAACAAACCGTCAAATTGTGTTGCGGATGTTATTATTGCCCAGGCACCACAGACAATCAGAACAATTTTTCATCTCCCAACACAAAACTGAAGAAGACTATAAAAGAGCACCAAAACCACAAAAAGCCTATATCGAGAGGACGCGACTTGTATCTGTGTCTCTGGGTTTAATATACAGACGTGGCATGCGTCGTCGTCGTTGTCGGTAGGCTCATCGCTATACATCACAAACAATGGGTCGAACAATGTCGGTCGAGAGAACTACTCATCCCATTCGTCCCGCACATGAATCTTTTTCAATTTAAGGTTAAAAAAAAAAAAAAATATTTGTATTTTTTTATTCTGCGAGGAAAGAAAAATAATAAAAACCACAACCTGACACTCTGTTTCCAAAACAACACGGTTATTGTTTGATTAACGCACTTATGGATCTCGGATACAGGTCTATATACCTGTTGCTGAACACACAATGCGCATACAACATGGCAGCCGTTATAGTAATTGAAAAGATCAAATGAAATGACAGTTGACGTATGAACTGTCATTTGTCATCACCACATGGTGGAGGTGGAATGAAAATGCTTTCCCATCGTCATAAGAACCCCTCCTCTGGACTCTGCCGACAGTCATCGATAATGAGAGATGAAAAATGAAGCTTATACCATGGGCATAGCACCCGAAAGGCTAGAATGTTTTCAGTATAGGTAGGTAGAGGTACCCATACCCAGTCAATGAGACCGCCATAACAGATCATCATGGCCATACGATTGCCCCGATCATATCAATTATTAATGACTCGATTTGGATTATCACCGGTTATACGGAGATTAATAGCATGTCAAAGAAAATGTGCAATTTAAGGAGATCTTTTCCCCAATTCAATAACTAGTACTACATACATACATTATACGGCAGTGATCCTGATGCGGGACCAAAGCGAAAAATCAGAGAAGATGATAATAACCGGTAAGCGGTTTACGGTCGGTAGCCAAAGGAATATTATAAGTGATTGCATGTTTCAGCGTTGGATAAAGAAGAAAATTTATATTGATTCGACCATAAGTAACGTTCAGTGGCTGTGGCTGGTCTAAGATGACTTAAATTATGGTGAGCTATTCATTTCCATAGAGCTATATGTATCTATACTCCACACCACGCCGCGCCGCGCGCCGTGCATGAGAATCTCAAAGTAATCTGAAACTAATGGTTCCGAATTTGAGATACTATCAAAGTTGGTAGGTAGGTATAGGCCACCACAACAACAACTATATCTTCTGTATAAGAGATACACTATATGAGCAAGATCACTTCTAAAAAAGCCATTAGTTTTGTTTAAAAAAAAAAAAAACCCTCTTCGATTGAGTTAGCAAGATAAAGAAGTATTAAGTGTGCACATATGGATTTATGTTGAAAAACTAGAAGTAATAAGTTTATAAGTTGATTTGAATTATGAAGCTAAGGAAAAAGATCAATATTTTAGATCAATTTCAGAAGTCCAAATATAAAATATATTCAAATACTGAACTACTAGACAAGTAGCTATAAATATTGTATAATGGACGGGTTTAATTGAGTTCAAAGATTAAGCACTATTTTAAGACCGGCAGGTGTTCCAAAATCATTTTAGAAAATGCCGACAGATAATTCAATTTTAGCATCAAGATAAAAATGATAGTTGATTAGAAGGTTTAGAGAAGAGATAATTTAAGAAATATAAGAAAAAGAGTCGGAGATAAAACGGAACCTTGTGGTACACCAGAATTAATTTTGTGAATTTCAGAATTAAAACTATCAAAAGCAATTCCAATTGAACAATTCGACAGGAATTTTTTAATCAAACAAATTAAAGACTCATCGATACCAAATGCACACATTTTCGATAAGAAATCTTCGTGCCAAACTTTATCAAAATGGTTCTGAAAGATCAAGCGTAATAATTACTACCAAAACGATGTAAAGATCGGTTCAACTGTTTGGGGAGATATAATATAATACCATCAAATCACCAGTAGACCGATTTTTTCGAAAGTAATTAGGAAGCTTCCGTTCTTCAAGGTTGAGGTTGAAGAAAATTCGTTTTTTTATTGAAGTGCTGAACAAAATACTGTTTCTCTTTTACTTGGAAAGAGACCAGTAGAAAACGACATATGAAAAAGCTTACTTATTGCTTTTTCCAGTGGAAGAACATTCATCTCTTTAGAACAATTGACAGGATACTATCTCAACAAGTGAATTTGTAAATTTCGAGATCTTAAAGAACTCTGGAAACTATTTCTACGGGTGCGCAAGAAGATGCATCCTATGAAACAGGAAAGTACAACAACAGTCAAAAAACTATTGTGGAAGTGTCGAATAAGCAGAAATCTATTCTGAAGGTAGATCGAATTTTCCTTTCGAGCTTACCACAGGAGTATCATTAGAAGTGAAGAAGTGAAATTTCGTACGTCTTGACAAACGAACGAACATTTTTCCTCCCTTTGTGATATTTTAGTATTTTCTTCAAATTTCAGTCCCATTTTTTTTGACAGATGTTTTGACAAAAATTGGTAGAAATTGGGAGTTTTAGGAAGCAAAAAATCTGAGTTATTCATGTCGATTATGGAAACCGAAATACTAGATCCTCAGCGATTTTCAGCACAGTGTTCTATTTTCTTTTCACGAAAAATTGGTTAAAATAAAAGAGATTGCGGATTCCATAATCGATATGATTTTTTGTCTTAAATTCTTAATACTATCAATTTGTTTACTAGATACTTACATTATCCAAATGAATTTCCAACGGTGACGAAATACTTGGTTTTCCCAAATACCAATCAACTGATGGGCTATATTCATCTAATAGTCGTACTAAACGAGGAACATTAACATAGTTATCATCGTCAAAGTGGCAAAACCATCTGAAATAAGAAAAAAAAAAAAAAAAAAAAAATTAAAATTAACTCAGTTCATTAAAAAATCGATCTTTCAGTTTAAAATTTAAAAAAAAATCTCAAAAATAAAAATTGAATTGAAGATCTTAAAAAATTCAACAATGTCGTGTCTAATTATAACTCTTGAAGAAATGCTTAAACTTGCTTTAGGCACAACCCCACTTGATCATATTCAATTGTCAATACTTCATAGTTTTCTTAAGATTATCATTGAAAAGTTAAAAATTCAAACAGATTTTGTTGAAATTTCAGGACCTGAAGTTAAAGTTCTAAGAGAAATGTTATGTCAAGCTCATAATCCCTTGATGGACTTTACTGCCTGCTCAGATTCAGAAGAAAAAATCGTGGGTGCAATGAATTTTTCCAAAATGGAGGAAGAAATAAATAAACTTTCGAAAATTGTCAATAAAATGGAATCCGATTTGAAAAAACACTTAGATGCTGTGGAACGTTGTAAGCAACCACCAGCTGTCAACCGTCTTCAGCTGAGAAATCCCAGGAGAACAACAATTCCATTAGAAGAGGGATCATTTAGTTCGGATTGCGAGGACCTTTGTGTACCATGTGATGAAAAAAATCTCATAGCTTGTTCACTTCTTCAGAATCAAGTTTTTCTCAAAAAGCTCATGCGTCGCGTCACTTCACCTGTTATCGACCGAATTTTCGAATTCGAAAAAATGATCGTAATTCTTAATGAGAAATTTCAGAATTTCTTGAACACAGCCGAAGATGAGTATTGTAAGATTCCTCTTATCGAAGATTGTTTAGTCAAAATCAGTGCTGTAGAAAATCAACTGGAGAAACATCAAAAAGAATTCATTGAAACCATGGAAGAAGTTCAGGACATGATGGATACCAAGTTGAATAAAATGCACATGCCTGCATTGAAAAAGTACATAACTGATCGAATGTCGGATATTGAAAGAAAACTAGCAACAGTTATTCAGAAGGAACAGTGTCCCAAGGCAGCTGGAGTCATCATGACTAATTTACAATGTCTTTGCTGTACAACAAGAGTTTGTCAAAAGGATAAAGTTTTTCCAGTTCCACTTTTGGGCAATTTTAAAAAATCTGAAGTTAAATTAACAAGCTGTGATCATGATCATCAACATTTCTGTATTCCTCAAGACAGACCTAGAGCTTGTGGTGGAGATCACACTGTTATTCGACCCGAAGAGAAAACTCTGCAGAAATTAAATCTCATTGATGATTTCGGTGACCAAATGAACTTGCCCCATAATCCGAGCAACAATGTTAAGTATTTTAAGGGACTTCACGGTCGAATGTATCACCTAGATCCCAAGACTAATGTTCTGCTTGATGTTTCCAAATAAAATTTTTAAATCTCTTTTTTTATGTATGTATAATCTCTTTATAAATCTCATATTCCAAACCGTGGCGGAAAGCAGAATGCGATTTGTCATTTTCAGGCGAGACATGGTGCTGAGAGAGATTTCTTGTTGTCATCCGCTTTCGACTTCGCCCTATCATGAGAGGTCATTGAATATGCCTCATTTGAGCGACAAATCCGATTAACATTTTTTTTTAACACCCAGTCCGGCCTTCTTCATCTGTCTGTGCTTCGATTGTCCTTGTATATGCTTTAAACATGAACAAAATTATACAAAAAACACAACCATTTTGTGTCAATTCTTGGGATTAAATTTAAGAGAGAAGCATGATGCCAGAAGTTTTTGTCGTTGTTGTTGGTTTTTTGTTGTCATGGCGAGTCGTACTTGTATACTTTTTTGTATAATACACACAATTATACAGTTATGTTTTCACATTCACTTTGACGAACAGAAAATTGAATCTCGTTGTCATCTCTCTTTCTCTCTGGCTCAACTCAACTTAACGGCAAAAATATTTCAATCAAAAGTCCTTTCGGCATTCTTCTTCGATCATCGATTCTATTTTGACAGTTTTAATTGAATTTTATTATTTACACAGGGAATACACGCACAAAGAACATCAAAATGGGATATTTGTGAGAGATGAATTCACAGTACCTCTACATAGTACATAATATGGATGAAGGCAACAATATTTATTAATTTTCGTTGGCAATTATTTTTTCATCGAGTGATTCAAATGAGAAAAATATGTTTTTAATTTTGGTAGATATTTTGTTAAATGAAAATATTTGAAGAATTTTTTGTATGAAAGAATAAAGTAACAGGATTGGGATGCATACAAACAAAATGAATTCGATACTAAAATATTATTGAATTTTTTTTATTATGATTTTGTTTTAGTCTTTTTTAGTGTTCAGTGTTTTATTCAACCTTTGAAAAAAATACATGGCTTTTTATTGCACTATATATCAATACAATTTTTGCTTACATTTGGGGTAGGAAAAGTATTGAATTCGAGTAATAACAAATTTCTTGTTTTTATAAAAACTACATACAGTAAAACCCGCTTAAGAGAAACGGCAAAATTCCATAGTCTTTCTTTCACTTAAGCGGGTTTTTCACTTAAACGAACCCCGCTTAAGTGAAAAAAAAATTCACTTAAGCGGAGTCCGGATAAGTGAAAAAAAATTTCACCTGAGCGGGTTTAAAATTCCAAAAACGGTTGTGACATATCAAAAATTCAGATGTCATTTTCGTGATGAAAATTTGGTGGAGGTGGAAAATAAAGAGAGAAATAAAAGCGTTCAGCAAATTTTTTGTTCTGTTCGATTCAATTTTTTTTCACTTAAGAGAGTTTGTTCAATGAAAAATATAAAATTTAACTGAAAATATATTTCAGGTATCCGGATTTTTCACTTAAGCAAGTTTCGCTAAAGCGGATTGTTTTAAAGGTAATTGGTCTACAAAAAATCGGGGATAAAAAAAGTGTTTCAGATAAGGTGTTTCAGGCAAGGTTTTCTCTTAACCGGGTTTCTCTTAAGCTGGTTTTACTGTATACATATATGTGCCTACCTAAACGATGACTGGAGAGTTAAAAAAAGTGGTTTACGCGCCATACCGCCCGTCAGCGTCGGTCTGTTTTTGCATCAATTTAGATCCTAAAGGAGTGAGGCAAATCTTCAAAATTAGTACGCGAAATTTTATGTGCATCGCCCTAGCAGCATTGGCTTATCAAGGATAATTCAACTCTTCTTCGTGGAAAATTCCAGTCTAAAATTTTGCCTGAATTCCTAAACGCATAACTTGCGCAAATTATGCTAAGCAAACAGTTCCAAATTACAAATGTAAAGCAGTGATGGCAGATGAGATTTTAAAAATCTGATTCAAAAAATATTCCCACCATTTTTGTACTGAAAATTTTTGTCGCAAAATTAAATAGATCAAATGGATCATTCAGCATTTCATTTGTTTGTTCACGTTTTGTTGAATATTATGAATTTTAAATGAATTTTCAATGTAAGTTTATAGAAATATAACAATCTTTATAAGTATATGAAAAACCGCTTTCAATGCAGTTGCTTGTCGAGTTTGCGATTTTGGTTTAATGAAATATTCTCAAAAATGAATATAACGACACTCTTATCAGTAGTGTCCAAAAAAATTATAAAATAATTTACATAACCGTCAAAAAAAGAGTTTATAAAATAATTTTCATAACCTTTAAAAATTCACATTACAAAAAAAAGTTTTGATGTTTTCTGGAAAAAAATGTGTTATTTTTGTTTTACCCATGATACACGAGGTGTTTTTTCAGCTGTAGTAAAAGCAAATATGGTCACAACTATAATGCCAATGTTATCAACTGGTATGTCCCCTGTAACTAACGGATACATGAACGGCCAACTGATTTATAAAGACTTTTTGGGTTTGGAAAGAGAAAGTAGTCAATATTAGCCGTGTTTATTATCTACGGATCTGTATCAGGATGGACCCTTTTTCAACACGTAATACAACAACAACTTGGGATCCAGATAGAAAGCAGGATTGCAATGATGTTGCTGCGTATTACGTGTTGAAAAATGATGGATAAGTTCCATATAGATCTTCGTTCCTTTTTTTTAACCAGAAGGAAAATTAATCGATGAATTATTTACTAAAATAACTTGAATTAGAAATAGTTTACTGATTTCTTCTCTTTAATAATGATTTTAACTTAAATTAAATAATGTCCTATAGAAATTTTTCCCTTCAACAATTTCTCAGATCTGGCTTTAAAATCATTTGTTTTTTTTGTATAGTTCATCCAAAAGAGAAACCTGTCCATAACTTCTCTTGGTATATATCAAAGCCCTGCGTTTTTTGGATTCATTAAAATGAAGATAAATGATGTTAAATTTCATTTTTACAAAGGATTAGCATGACAATCCGCATAAACATAATAAACCACATGAGAACTTCATTTAACAACAACAAACAAAAAAACAAATCAGACAAAGCCTCGCAATACATTTAAATTTAACAAATATACATAACTCAAAACCAATTTGTTTTCAGCTTTGACGGTTCACAAGGTGCGCCTCCAAACAAAACAAAACAACAACAAAAAAATATAAATAGGTCCAAGTTAAACAAGAAAAAAAAAAAGACACCCACATCGCACCTGAAATGATTAATCATAATCAACTCATAACAAATCTTCATCATTTACAATTTAAAGAAAAGAAATGAACAGAAAATTCCAAAAATTATATTGTATTGATATCCAGCTGTGACAAGAGAAACTCGGGCTATAAAGATTTAAATTGTTCTTAAAGAATCATTAACCTCAAAAAATTAAAAAAAAAAAATTCCATCTGTCCATCTGTCAGCACATACATCTATACGTAACAAAAAACCCTCAATCTCTCATCAAACAAAATAATATAAATCTACAAGATGCTCTAGATTTACGACTATAACATCCAGCCTTAGCAAGTCATTTGAATTCTTCAACTTGTTCCAGAGGATTAATCACATATAGAGAAACGCCGCGCCGGCCACCATTTGCTATTATAGTAGTTGCATTCTATCTTGGCACCCTAAGGGGAGGCCTAGAGTCATCAAGTCTTCATTGCAATATACAATTGTCGACACAAATGCGTCGTCGCATCTCCGAGATGATAGTTCAACTCGTAATTTCCAATTAGTCCAATGCCATCCTGCGGTCCAGGCCTACAGAGAGCTGCTGCTGCTGCTGATATCCGTTCTAAGTTCGTATATATTCATAGATACACTTATTCAGGGAGGCTACCACATAATTTGTATCTATGTGTATCTAGACAGGACAAAAAATCAAAGACAGACAATTCTGGAATTCGCGTAGTTTTCTGCTCTTGTAAAGCGAAACGCATAAAAATTGTAATTACACTGCTTGCATTTGAGAATTTACGACACCGGTGCAGTGTACAGAAAGTGCTGCTCTGCCTTTATGTATGGCTGCTTGCTTGCAACTTGTAAGTGCAACATAATATTATTACACAGGAGAGATGCCAACTAAAACCACTCTGGCAAGACTGACAGTTTTGTGGTCTTAAACCAGAACTCCAATCATAAAAAACAAATCGTTAAAAAAAACTGCACTGCAGAAAAAATATAAAACGATATAAAATCAGGTGTGTTGCACGGCGGTGGTGATGGTGCACCGAGGGGTCATTATCTGTCATGGAACTAATAATTATACAAGTGGTGTTGTTGCTGCTGCTGCTGTCGGGCTCACAAATGGCCACTGAACTGGACTTAGTATATAGATATAGAATGGTAGTGATATTGGTGAAGTGGTGCGCATGCGCAGTGGAAGTGCGCTTGTTTTACACACTCAATTGCTCGAATGCGTTATTGTGTTGGGCCACTGTTTTGCTGTTGCTTGCCAGTCACTTCCTTCATCATTTCGTATATAAAATTGCTTGGAAATTATTTATGTTTTTTAATTGATGTCCAAGATGATTACCTCTCGAGAGTGTCATATATTTCATGTTTTTACCTTACCTGGGGGATAATTGGAATAATATTAGAGTCAGAGAGAGAGGTGTAGCGTTGAATTTAGATCAACATCAGATTCAGCAGCCACATCGAGTTAATATTATGGAGAGGTTGGCCTCGGCTGGCAGTTCGTTCTTTAAAAGGCGTTTGAAAAAAAATAAAAACTTACAACATAACTCGGAATGTTGATAGGTAGTTTTTTTTTTTTAGTTTTTTTGTTCGCAGATTTATGATGACAGATCAAAGGCGGTATATAGAATGGCGAAATATGTCTTCCTATACATAAATGCAGGAAAGAGGTTCAAGCGAATTTGTCTTTGATTTTTTAAAGAGACAAAAATTTACAGTTTTATTGATATTTTGTAAGGTTTAATTTCTAGAGCAGGTTCGTAGAAATCAAAGTTAATTCAGTTTTATATAATTTCTGACGTTTTATTTGATTTATTTCACATGTCAGAAGGCGAATAATAACGTCAGTCCAATTTATACCAATCAATGAAAAATTAACAACAAAGTTTCGTCGTCGTTCCGAATGTGTCGCATTGGTTTGGGGGAGCCTTACATCTGAATTGAGGATGAATTTGAATTAAAATTTTTTTATTTGAATTTAAATATTGTTTCTAACTCTTCTTTCGTTAAATACATTTTCTTCAATGGTTGGTATGAATCAAATGGAGCACTTGCTCAAAACTCAACTTTTTGGAGTAGGTTCTCCATTTAATATGAACACAATTTTTCAATATAAAAATTTTCTAAGGGCTTACTCAGCTTTTTGTATTGAGCATCTGCTCTGAGCAAGTGCTACTCCTAATTCACTTCAACTAATGTCTAAGAATTTGAGAAAATTAAAAAAAAAAAACAACTAAAAATTATTTTTTAAATCTTTCTTGGCAAATCTGAAAGAAATTTGACAACATCCGCAAGCTACGGAAAATTATCTCAGAAATACCAGCAATCTCAGTAAGTTCACGAAGAGGATTTCTCAGCAAAATTTCTCAGTTTCGCTGACAATTACTCAGTAGTCAGTACCTACACAAATGTTGGATTCGCTTGCTCAATTTTTGAGGGAGTAAAATCTCAGAGATGTCATTTTGTTGAATTTGCATTAAAACTCAAAAACTAAAAGTAATCCGAAATATTAATCTCGAAAACGTTTTTATTTAATCAGTTCACATTTCTGAGATCGCGAAAATCTTGCTTCGTCAAATTGACTCAGGAGGCGAAAAGACTTAAACAATATTTCTTCACAAAATGTCAAACGAACTTTCTCCGACAAAAAATAATGATTGAGTAAACAAATCCAAACAAATTTAGTTCCACATTTTTGACATCAAAAGTAAGATATTTTACTGAGGATTTGCGTTAAAATTGCTGAGAATTGTATGATCTAACAAACCGATAACTCTGAACTGGTTGAATTACACTAGTTGTTGTTTTCCAATGTCCAAAGTCAGACCATGGGTTCTGAAATTTCGACAGTTGTTAGACAACTCTTGATTAAAATTCTGAGTGTAAAATTTACTATTTTTCCTAAATTCAGCGAACAAAATATGATTTAAAAATTGGTTGGAAAATTTCGACGAAAAATAATTTTCGAATAAAAAAAATATTTCCGAAACATTTTGGACTTCCTGTTCTAAATTTGAGACAAATCTTCATTCAAATCACTTTGATTTAAAAATTTTGACGGTAAAAAGAGTCAAATTTCTATCAGATTTTAATAAAAAAGACACGTTTTGGACTTGCTTTTTAAAATTTAGTACACATCTGCATTCAAATCACTTTAAGTTTTTGAGCCGATGATTTCAAAATTGGTTGGCAAATTTCGACGGTCAGACTTCTCAATTTTCGAACGTCAAAATTTTTAAATTTCTAACATTTAACAAAAAAGTTAATAAAAAAAAGATTTTGGACTTGCTGTTCTAAATTTGGAATAAATCTCCATTCAAATCACATAAAATTATACATTCAAGATATTATTTTAAAACATTTCGGACATCAAATATGACTAAATTCCTGACTTATATAAAACGTTTTTTTTTTTAATTTTTAAATTTTGAGGCATATTCATACCTTAATTTTGAAGCCAAATTTTGAAAAATCAAGTTAAGGCTGCGATTCTGAATCCATGGGTCCCCAAATTATTAATTGTACTGAATTTCATTATTTTTGTTATTTATTATTATTTTTGAAATCGAAAGGGTGTCGTTGCCGTGCGTTTTATCAGTTAACTTTAGGGCCAAAAACCCTTAGAAAAGAATTCCTAATAAAACATTTAACTTGTTTTCAAACAACTCAAAAAAATACTCGTTATTGAAACTTGGAGTGGTTGAAGCAAAATTTCAACCAAGTATTCCAAGTATTTATAATTGCAATTGCAATTGCTAGCAGATAAATTAACATTCGATTGAGATTTGTAAACTCATTTACCGTTGATAGCAAACATGTTTCTTTTGCTATACACATACAAATACATATCCACAAAACTATAATAACTAATCAGATTTGGCAAAAGACTTAATTAGCTCTCCTTTCAAGACTTACTAATCGAATCATTAAACTAGGTAATCTAAAGAGATCTACTATTTTTTTTTTATCACTTTATGTGTTCCACTATACGAGTATATGTACCTACCATCATCAGCCATCATCGAGATCATTCAAATGCCATGATATAAAATACCAAACATGTTCGAGGTTTCACCTTTAATGGGTTTCATTAAGACCCCCTCGACTTCAATAGCTTTGGTTTTGTGTTGTCTTTTCAGCAAGAGTGTTGCAAAATAAATCCACAAAATTACGGCCATCAGTTGCATTTATATCTTAATTGCCGTGCAGCTAGACCGAGGGCTTTATTCATGTTATAATAATGCCGGACTCTAGGAATCTATCCGCCATATAAAGACAGAAGAACCCCTTAAATCCTTTCCTGCATCCCACGATCGCCACTATATGTATACAATCACCACCATCATCATCATCATCATCATCATCATCGTCCTCAGCTGCAGCAAGTGGTTGTGGACCGATAGAAATCCTATACACACTACTTTGCTGCATGCATATTAATCTGGCAGTTTATTGCTACCATTGCTCTGCCAGAGTGTAATTATTTTCTCCACAAGATCTGTCGAACTATTTGCAATCGATTTAGTCTCACAGTCAGGAAAAAAAAAAACAAGCGAGATAGTAATTATTTTGCGGAATTTATTACCCGTCGAGCAATAATTAAAACATTTCACTCCGAATTTGAATCAGCAGCGATGGCGAGCGGACTCAAAAGATTGCCATCATTAAGTACCGGAGAAATGACTTACACAAACCTACACGAAACCTGCAAAAGGAGTGTATGTATATCCTTAAAATTTATTCATAAATTAATTACATATGAGAGACTTTTTTTATTTTTCAAAATTATGACAAAGTGGAAAAAACCTGCTGCCTGTCGTGGATAAGCAACAAAATTTGCATGATCACTTTGATGGCAGAGCGATCGTGTTTCTTCTTTTAGTTCGTTATTAATCCACGCCGCACACAAATTCTGACATGACATTCCAATACATATATAAATGTATATAAATACATTTACTTAATTGAGTAGTTCCATTTACTGATTGACAGTTTATTCAACAGATAAGTTAATGGACTGAGTGAGCGCGAATCATGTTTCATATTACGTTTTATACTACATATACATATGTATATGTCCGCCTTTACCCCAACGTGTAATGGCGGATTGACATAACCAACGCAAAGCAAAAAAAAGAGGCAATATTTGCCAAACATCACTTTAATGTATGATTTTGATCGCAAAAATCTGACAAGTGAATTTTGGACTTGTGATGGAATTCTGACACATTTCGTTGGAACGAAGTTATCGTTATATTCAATCAACTGTGGGTAGGGTATATCATCGTGATGAGGTTGATCGCTGCGGATGAACAACTCTATGTCTGGTTTTGATTTTATAGAGAAACATGCGATCAAATTTTGCGATAAGAAAAATTTAAGTGCAGGTGAATGAGCTTGGGCTTGAAGTTGAATTTGTTTTGTTTTTCAAAAAAAGGCTTGGTGGAAAAAAAATTATCAAAAATAAAAGTTTTCTTCAAAGATCAATAAGAACAAGTTTAAATTGTTTGGAGAGAGAATTAAAGTTAATCACTCGATTTTTTTCCTTTAAGTTCTACGAGTGGGTACCTACATAAATATAAGGGAATCGGGATGGAATCACGACTAAACTGACAATTTCTAAAAGTAGAAAACTGTCAGAGTACCGATTCCTGGTCTTAAGTTTTGGGTTGACTACACCATATTATCCTATTTCTTCAAAAGCTAATTTATACGTAGTACCTACAGTAGGGCCTTTTGCTTTTAACCCAATACCGTTACTATCTGTCTGTGTCCACTGGGCCTATGACATATTAAAAATGTTCTTCATGGCACAAGTTTTGAGAAATAATAGTGACCTAGGTAACTGCAATCATTATCAGAAGATTTTAATCATTTTACATCATAAAAATAAAAAATTAAATATATTTGTCCGGCATGATCTCAGAAATTCGTTGAACGATTTAAGTGAAATAAATTTTATAAGTTTCATTTTTTTCAGTTTAATGTTTTGGGCTCTAAAATTTGTATCGAAAGTGAGCGTATTAATAACTAGGATTAGAAACCTTAAATATTAAGATATGTTTTTGAAAAAAAAAAATTCTTAAATAAATGATCCACGATACACAATTCACTTTTTAAGCTTCGCTTTAAGTTTTTAAATTACATCTTTTACATAATGCAGGAAACATTGAAATTATTTGTCCTGCATGATCTCAGGATTTCAATGACCGATTTAAGTGTAGTAAATTTTATAACATTCTCTATTTTCATTTTAATGTTTTATGCTCTAAAATTTGTATTAAAACAGAAGCAGAAACCAAGTACCCACCTTATGTTAAGATATGTATTTGAAACAAAATTTCTCATATACCTAAATGGTCCAATATACCAATTCATTTCTCAAGCTCCGTTTTAAGTGAATTACATATATGTATCTTACATTTTTGTTTTGCCAAGAAAAAA
This sequence comes from Epistrophe grossulariae, assembly GCA_929447395.1. Taxonomy (NCBI): domain Eukaryota; kingdom Metazoa; phylum Arthropoda; class Insecta; order Diptera; family Syrphidae; genus Epistrophe; species Epistrophe grossulariae. The sequence goes on along the minus strand of OV839568.1, from coordinate 131,640,702 downwards.
AAAATTCCGAAATCTTTTTTGTTGAATTTTATCGATCAAAAGCTATCTCTTTTATAATTAAACAAAAAAAACCATCTGTTGAAATTTAAAACATTGGGCATCACAGTTCACATGCAAGTGAAAATATGCAGCCCGCCTATTAAGAACTGCGGGACACTTTTAGTTCCGTCATTTGGTCGGTACCACAAATAGTTTACCTTTAACACTGAAGGCTTTTCTTTCATTTTTTGTTTGCTTGCTTAGCTTGCGCCACAAGGAACCAAAAGTGCAAACCAAAAAGACCACCAACTTGATTGTCTGTTTGCAGCTCGTCGCCGCCGACGCCACCACCGCCACTGACGATGCTTCTGGCTTGGGAGGTTTTGTTTGGCCTGATTAGGAGGGTATGTGTAGGTATACAGCCACACCGTCGTCGTTGTTGGTGTCGACGTTGGTCGTCGCCACTACCACCACCGTCAAGATCGAAAGGAATAAATTGTTTCACGGGCTGTGCCTTGGCTGTAGATATATATGCTGCCACAAATGGAACTTAATTAATGGTGGGTGTGAATGTTTGATTCTGCCCTATTGCGACTGCTGACTGCTGCTGCTCTATTTGGCTCCAGGAAAATGGACTGTTTTTTTGAAATTAAAATAACCGAAAGCAAACTATAGTTGCTGCAATACTATACCATCTGTAAATGGTGCAAAGTTGTAAGCTGTCATTCGAATGTCGGAGATTGCATATCTCTTTCCAGACAGACAGAGAGAGAGGGAGAGAGAAAGAAACACATTTTGCCACCATATATACAAAAGCAGTTCAATATTATGAAATGCAACTTCTGGGAACTATCATTGATTTTGGCTAAAAAGGGAATACAATATACCTATAGAGACCCACCAGTTTTGCCAAAGACTCAAAATGGAATTTTTTATTATATGATGAATGGCTTTAAACGTTAAATGTATATGTACACATAGCAACATCATGCTGCAACGTAACTAACTTTCATAATGACACATAACATCCGAAAGCAAACCATTAGCGTTTCGGGCCATATACCTACATACGTTGATTGGCAGAGGTGTACCACACTATAAGATCCAGGAGAGCGCACTAAATTTAACAGCCCGAGTCCGGGAAAAGATACCAACTATTTGTGCATAAATTATATTTTTACGATGACGCATTTAGGAGAGATAGATGTAGTGCTGGATTGAAACAAAGGCTAATATGTTACCATGTATACACTGATGTGCCTCTACCTTTTGAAACTATATAAGAAAACGACTGATGGAGTTAATAAATTTACATTCGGTCAAGATAGTGAACGTAATAATTCAAAAAATCATTTCTCGAACGATCGTAAAAAGTTATTGGGCTTGGTCAGAAAAGATATATAAGATACCTCTATGTATCTATACTATAGGCCTACATATGTATATGCGATGACTGTTGGCCTTCGTTTTTAAATGGAGCTCTAATTTTTAATGATAATGCTTGACCGTACTTTGAAGATTATAGCTAAGCGATTGCAGAAGTTCAATTTGATGGATGTTAATCCATGTGGGTATGGGGGTTAATGGATATATATTCTTTTATGGAATTCGAATGAATGATACGATGGATTTAGTTATGTACATATGAAGGATGGTTTTAAAAAATGTTGAATGTAATATCAATCAATTTTAATGGGATTTTTTTAAATTAAATAAAAAGGCTTGGTGTTTGTTAAAAGTTTAAGTTTAGGAACACGTGCTAATTTAAGGATTTTTTTAGGGAAAATCGCACATTTTACGTATTTTGTAAATTTAGCTTTGTAACTATGTAAAAAAAAAGGTTTGACTGCTAACAGTTAAATATTAATAAAAATGGAGCATTACACGAGAGAACAACTGTTTTTTCATTGTTGAACAATATTTAAAAAATAAAGTTTGACAGCCACTGCAGTTCGAAAACACAAAGTATGCGTCGGAATATTGATTTAACTTCATCAAATGTCAAGAGAGTAATTGAAAAATTTAAGGAAACTGAATCAATTGATGGTCTCAAACCAGTGTTCCCTGCAGACTGGTGGTTTTTCCAACCAAAATGGTGGAAATAAATCAGTTTAGTGGGAATTATAGTGGGACTACTCCAAACAGAATTTTCTTATGGGGGAGAAAATAATATTTTCACCATAATAGTCATAAACTTACTATACTTTGGTACATATCTATTCCCATTTTCCTCCAATGTTGCTTTATCTTACATTTATAACTCACAAAAAATATATTTGCGGCGGCCTGACCATCAATGACTCATAAAATCTTTCAAACAAGAAAGGAATAATCCTTGAATCAGTTTCATTATTTTAATAGCAGCAATTTTTAGTCTCCATTTGTTGATATCACTAGCGATCATTACGGTTTTTTTTCCGTTCAGTACAAAAATGGTGGGATTTCTGTTCGCATCCGGTGTGATTTTTTAAATATCATCTGGCATCATTGTGCTAAGCGAACTGGTCCAAAAAAACAAGCCTTTCAAATGTCAATGTCAGTGTATGAAAATGTTGGAGAAAGTCCAGGAACATCGAAATTTTCAAACTGTGACCACTAAACTTTCATTACTTTCATTATTTTGAAAATACTTACATACTGTTCAACAATAAAAATATGTTGTGGTCACGTGGTAATGCTCCATTTTTACTAATCCTAAACTGTCAGCTGTCCAAGTTTTAGGGTTGCCAACACTTTACTACACAAATGGCGGAAAATCCAAATCTTGCGTACATTTTGGAACACCTCTTATTAACCTTAAACTAAATTAACATATTTAAATTTCCATACTCAATTAACTTGTTTTGTCTTATCTATCTACTGATGCCTCACTCTATAAAATGACTCAACTCCTAATGAATCATTTTTTTTTATGACAACATGAATCGAAAATAAAAAAAAGAAAACGCCCTTTCTATCAACTTTTTAATCATCAAATTGAGCCTAAATAGAGATTTATTATACCAAGAGCAAAATTGAAATTACTTTCTTCATCGCACTCATCAATCTTCTTTTATCTTTTTTTGTTCTTTTTCTGTTTGATGTTGTTGTTTTATAAATTATATTAAATTCCATAAAAATTACCATCAATTAAAATGTGACAAAGAAACTTAACCTCAATTTATGCGGTGAAAATAATTTCCAATTGAAAAGTATTTATACAGAAGACCCCAAGAGTAGGTACACAACATCATCAACAAAATATAGAGACGCATTTATAGCATTCAGAATTCGCTATATAATCTGCAATCAAACACTATCAACAATGACATCACCATCATCAACATCATCATCAACTAAACTACTGTGTATACTATGACATTTAATTACTCTGAATTTACTTGCATCTGATTAAATCGAGTACCATCTCATTTCATCTCTTGCTCTGCTAAAACTCCAAAATGCCTCAGAATTTCAATAACAATATAAAATTATGGAACATATGGTCGAAGCCTAAAGTTTATATAATCATAATATGAGTGTTATTTGATCGGGATACGATATTGTGTTCCAAAAGAGAATAATATGAGCGAGAGAGAGGAAGATGACAACTAAACCATTTAGCCGCATCACTTGTCAAATGTGTACACAAGAAAAATTCTAAAGATAAAATATAAGAATAAATTCTGAGTATTTTAAGAGGGACTCCTTCTTCTTCTTGTCACCGAAGCATATACAACTTGTGGAGCGCCCTGAATCTTGCTATATAACATAACATCGTCTCGATGCAAAATAAAAAAATAAAAATAAAACACAGCATCCTTGGTTATAGAAATTTTGTAATCGAATACCAGCGATGTCATTCATTTTTGCGTGCACACTTCTTTTCATCCAGCACAGCATCGACAATGTCGAAGTGGCCTCCATCGTCGAGGCGTCTTCATTCCACAGTGGGATTTATTATAATAAAATATTGAGTGGATTTTTTTTTAAAATTCCATAGAAATCCGAAAAATTCAATTTCAATCTCTGTTGCTGTTGGCTGTTTATTGCAAAACAACCAAACATCACCCTACAAAATTCACTTGTTTCTTTTAGCACCAACAAATCGCACTATACCAACAGCAATATATTATATCATCACATAAGTTCAAGGCCATTCAATGCACTTTGCATTAACATCATCGACATCTGTCGTTCCCAAATACCGGTAGTTGCGACCGAAAAATAGAAAACATTTGCACAAGTCAACATCATCAGACATTAGCACCGGTCGCTCCCGATAAGCGGAACTTTTGATTGACCTGCAGTGGCTAATGTTGCCCTTGCATGGTAATGCATACATAATTTATATTATCACCATCATCGATGGTCGTCGTCGCGTCGCTCCCAAATAGCTGCAGTAGTTGCGACCGATGAAGATGAAACTAAGAAAATATGTCTTGTGCCATAAAAAGAAAGAATTGGATAGCAAAAAAGAACCAAGAGTCCGCGGGTTCAACGCACATCTGAAAATTCAGATTTCTGAATTTTTCTGGCTTCTGATTGGACAGCTGTCATAAAAAGTTAGATGACTTTTAAAGTCATCTGACAGCTGACCAATCAGTAGCTTGAAAAATTCAGAAATCTGATTGGACAGCTGTCATAGAAAGTTAGATGACTTTTAAAGTCATCTGACAGCTGACCAATCAGTAGTTTGAAAAATTCAGAAATCTGAATTTTCAGAGGTGCGTTGAACCCGCGGAGTAACAGACCATTGTAGTTCGTCATCGTGTAAAGACCTCAATTAAAATAAAATTTAATTAAATAAATATTGAATTTTCGCATTTTTCTTTTGTTTGCTTTACTTGATAAATATTCGGCTTAAAATCTAGCCGCATCGATCTACTAGATATGAAAACTGTTAACTCACGAACACTCCTCCGAACAACACAATCCTGGCATTTTTTCTGATTTTTGTTTGTATTTTGCCATCCACTTCTATTCATGAAATGACACTCATCATTTTTTTGGGAAAGTACAGAACGAGTTTACTTTTTTAATTAACTTAAACCGCCATAGGAAGGTATATGATGTAAACTCATACAAAATCCATGAAAACAGGTATATCCGTTTTTATGTTTTAAACTGGATTAATTGAGTGAATTGTATGGTGGTTAGTGTTTTAACACAAAGATTTTATTTTTATACCACATTTAATGATTAACCACACTACTGTCTATCGTCGTCGTCATGGTTCCGCAAAACAATGGGGTTTTGGATCTACATAAAGTGCGGGTGTAAAGTATAGATACTTTTTGTCTGTACGAAGAATCATGCAGACCAACCGTGCTGCACCAAAAAAAAAGAGAAAATGGTAAGATTCTTTAAAATTCAAAAATTTGGTATTGAATTTCATTTTGTAATCAATAGACAGAGACACTGCTGCTAGGCAAAATATAGCATATATTATACGAATATACTCTTATATTATATAGAGAAGAGAGAAGATTATATAGTTATGCATCCGTCTTTGTTCCTCACAACAACGAATCCTTATCAAAAGCTATCAATCTTTGTTAGCCATCGGCATTTTCTTGTCGTTTTTCTCAATGTCCCGTTTTAAATCCATCGCCACATTCACCATTACCACCCCTCTCTCTGAATCGATGCACCATTTTTACACACTTTGTGTTATAAAATACGAGTAGATACATATACCAATACTTATACATTCTATACTTGCTGAAAGCTTTTCGTGAGTAAGTAATTAGGAAAAATTTTAATTGAAATTTTCCTTTCATTTTGTTCGGAGATTTTCCGCTTTAGATTTTCTTTGAAAAATTTCAAGTTTGTCACGATATATATTGACGTTTTTGTGTTCGCACATTGCAGCACAGAATAGCACAGTAGTTGGCGACTTTGTCGGTTTGGTCGACATCGACATCGAGTTGAGTCGAATTTTTATATCGAAAGAGAAGAAGAATTACACGGAATCAAACTGTCAGTTGTGGAAACCATGGCTATCTATCTTTCAAAGAGTCAAAGGGGTTCTTGTGTCTCCGAATGCATGTCATACTGTCAGTTGGTTGATTTCATTGAGCAAAAAAAATACATGTAAAGGACATGTTTTTTTTTTTTTTTAACTTATTTAAAAAGGTCAGCAGTGTTTTTATGTTAAGATCGTTTTGATGCAAAAACATAAAACTTGTTCTTCTTTTGGGTAGCTACTTCGTATGTGTGTTAACAAACACGATTGGAATGTCATTATGGTCAGTGAATTAGCTACTGGGTTTTTTTTATTTTTTTTTTTTTTTGAAATTATGGGGTTCTTTTCCCCTCACCGATTTCATCAACAACAAAATTCTTTTGTCATGGCGAAGAAGTAAAAAGTCACATTAGTGTACAAAGACTTTGAGATAGCTGAGTTTTGTAATTAAAAAGCGCTCAAGTTATACAGATGATATGAAAAAGAGTCGTTAAAGTTCAAAGCGACCATGAAGGGCAAGTCGGGGAATACGTCCTAACCAAAGAAAAAAGGAATATTAAGGTTCCCAAGATATTTGGTATAAAAAATAGATATTCCTAAACTCGCTTAACTTCGCGGACATTTATCTTACTTTCACACAAAAGGTTGTTGTTAGTCGACAGTTATAGAGGGGACCTACAATTTTCTGCTAAAACCGAAGGGCAATATAAGATACTCTTTCCTAATATGAGATACTCTTGGACTTTGGAGGATTTTTCCATTGTTTGTTAGAGCCAGGCTTTATTCAAAATGCGAAGAGAAAGCAAGGGTTACGAAATCTCTTTGTAATTTGTCCTCTCTTAAAAATCACTTTCAACTAATGAAAATATACACTATAAAGGTCTTCTCGTCGTCTCTTCATATCAATTATTCAAAAAATTGAAAAACTGGCCGAAAATGACGATGAGAAACGCTTAATTGTAAATTATTTCATTGTTTGGTTTTTAAGGGAGGACAACTACGAAGAGAGCTGAACACGCTGAAGTCTTTTTCTCTCGTCGAATTGTGAAACAGTCTTCAGACTCGAGACAAAATCACATTTTACTTTTTTTTAGGGGAGGCATAGGCTGGGATACTTAACGTAAAGGGCTACAATTACTAAGGCTGTACGCAGCTGAATGAGAAAAATAAATAATAGAAACTCCTTTAATTTGAGCTATAAGTATCTGCATTCAATAGGAGGAGGCCTAGCCTTCTGTAACCTCAAACAAATTACAAGAAAGAGTTCGAAAGCGGACTCGGAGATCGATAATTTCCCATTTCAGTAAGAAATAGTACCTACTGAAACTGATGGAAAGAGGAAAGAGGAGGAAGGAAAAGTTAAAAGTATTATCAAAACATAAAACATGTCATAAATCTTCATAAATTTGGTGGTGATGGCTTCAATTACTTACGAGATCATTTTCAAAGGTAAAAGGATAGGAACGAACTGATGTTTCTTAGAATGAACCAAAAAGATTTTCAAGCAGTTTGTTTGCAGTGGTGACAGCATGGAACTTGATACAATCGAGCTTAGTTCCTTATTTCGTTCAATCGAATCAAAAATAATAGAAAGAGTTGAATTACGAACCGCTTTTACTCGATGCTATCGACTGAACTCGATTGTATTAAGTTGTGTGCTAGAACCCCAGTTTAGCTGCCTCCAGTTTCGCACTTTTGTTCTACTGTTTCCTCAGCTTAAACTCACACATAAGTTCTTATGGCGAACTTTTGTTTCGTTTCAGAAAATAGGCCTAAGTTGCTTGAAGTCCCTTTCGCTTGTTTGAACTACCTAATTCACGCGGTCTTCCTCTAGGCCCTAGGCAATCTCTCGAAGGTGCTCCCAAAAAAATCGTGTTGCTTGGAGGAAATGACAATTGTTGCTTTCAAATAGTTTAAGGAAGTAAGAGTGTTTTGTGATGGGACAATAATTAGAAACATAGAGTCTTTTTTGTGACTAGTTGTGATATGGGGTTGAAAACATTGAATACCTTGAGTGACGAAAATAGTGATTATATTATTTCCTAGAAAACCTCAAGACATTTTCAAACGAAAACCAACTAGCTTGAATTTTTTTTCTCAAACATTCGGAAATTAAATCCTCAAATAGAATATACTATTGAGCTTCCACACATATAATTCCTTATACCTAAATCACTCTAAAATTGACACTAACAGAAAATGAATCTTTAACTTATTGTCTACATTTATTATATTATCATCTCATTGACTAATAAAGATTTTCAACAACAAAACAAAAAGAAAATCCATCAGAGAGCATATTAATTGTCTCAAATCGATTGCTTTTAATAGTAATTTATGTACTTGACTTCAGTCCGACAATTTTCACACTTCCTTTTCCTCAATCTCATCTCCTCATCTCTCCAAGTCTCCACTATTAACATCGAATAATATATTTATCATGACTTGTTAACTATATGGCTTCCATATCCATATATAGGCAATATATCTTATACAAAAGCCTTATGTTTACCTACATATCTACATACTCGTATAGATGTGTCTGCTCCAAATCTATGAAAACACTCTTGGAAACATATGTAATTTGTAAATGATGGGGACACGAAGTACAATTCAATTGAAGTGCCACTACAGATAATGATCGTTTAACTACCGAAATACAAAACGACATCTTAGAGAGATATACACTTATGTACGTATATACACAACATAATATAATACAGTAACACCAAGAGGCACGACGACAACTCCAACGGAGACAGAGACAACCAACGAAGGCGACGACCACAAGATAAACAGCTTTAAGGCTCCTGCCATCAACCAGCCTCTATACAAAGCAACAACGATGATGCCGACGGGAGGGAGCGAACTAGTTTCTCGGTGAGCCTGAGCACACACACTTTTGCCAATTCGATGATAATTGAGATACACTACATCGAGCATTACCTAAATCGTCCTCGGGAACATATAGCCAAACGTAGATTCAGTTTGACAACTGACAATGCAACCAAACACACTCGATTCGCTGTATATACAGGTATAGAGGATTCAAAGATCCAAACTTGCATCTGGGAGGCTATGGAGTTGGACATTTTGAGTTATTAGCGCCTTCGAGTAATTCAATGTGAATCATGATGTCGCTGGAGCCACGACCGACCACGAGGACGCGACGACGAAGCAAAGCGGGCATATTAATTAAGTGCATCGTTCAGGGAATAGCTATATATAGTATAGAAGAAGTTCAAAACCTGTTGACGGTGCAAGAGGTCGAAAAATTTCAAGTACTGGTGTTCTGGAGTTTTCTCATTTCTCGCTGCCATAGAATAGAACTGCTGTCACCCTTCACAATCAGAATAAATTACTCCGACAGCAGTTGCTAGAGCTATTGAAGAATAAAAGAAAGAAAAAAACCACAGTGGCACACTTAGAAGAGTCCAGAGTAAACCTGGGGGGCTAAAATTTTTACAGGAAGTTCTCTAGCGAGCACGGGAAATGGAGGAGTTTCCTTCTTCATTTTTTTTTTTTTTTTTTTATTTTTTTTTTTCATTTGTGTTTGCTTGCATAGCTTTGGTTTGATTTTTTCTTTTCTTCTGCACTCTCAGTGCACATTGTTTTCGCAATGCAAATGCAAATAATTGGAGCATCCGGTGGTTGTGATTAGAAAGAAGTGCGGTGGACGTATATAGTATATATGTATCTATGTGTACTAAGTGAAGGCTTCTTATGGAACATCTTTTTTTTTAAAAGCCCTTTTATTACTTGTTGCTGCAGGGATTGGTGAGGTTTTTATGTTGGTAAGCGGGTCTCCCAGTGTTGGTATTCATGATCATCATCATTTTCATCATTTTGCATGGTGGGTGAATTCTGGATTAAATAAATCACAAATTACTTCTTGATTATGCAGTTCTTCCGGTTTTAATTTATTTGTATAATTGCGTCGAGGTATGAATATCTTTAAAGTTTTGTTATGATGGGACTTTGAATGGAATTTCGAAAGCGTGCCGCAAATGAATAAACGAAAATAATGAAGGACTGAAACAAAAAGACAAAGATAGGGAAGGAAGCAAAAGAGTTATTTTTGTTCGAATAATGTTTGAAGAAAGCAATGAGAGTCAATAATTTAAATCCTTTTTAAGGTTTAATTAAAAAGATATTGGAAAACCTGGTTTGGATAAATTCAATATGAATATTCAAGGATTTTCTTAAGGTTTGAACACAATAACGCGTAGCTATATTTTTAGACTGATTTATTACATCATTTTTGAAAACATTTAGGTATATTAAAAGCAAAGTCAATAAGGTGTTTCAATTATTATAAAAGATTTATTTAATTATATTGGACTTTGGGCAAAAATATTTTATCGTTTTTTACATAAATCATCATAAAATATTGCAAATATCTATCACTCTTAATCATTTTTGAAGTTTTCCAACAATCATATTTTTTTTAAAGCCACCATCAATATTTAATGACGGATTATTATCCGCGATTTCCATCAATGTCAATTCAACTTCTGATTGACACTATAATATCAGGTATACTTAAAAAAAAAAAAAAAACCAAGCCTAATGATTATATTATACAAATTGAAAAATGTATCAATTTACCTTTTTGATTTTTTTTTCTTCTTCTGTATTTTTTCAACAAAAATAAAAAAATAAAAAAAAAACAAATCTAATTCAATTTAACACACAAACATGATTTCCTCAAAAAATAAATTGTTTCAAATTTACCCAAAAACAATAGAAAAAAACAAAAATCTTTTCTATACGTGATTCAATTACATTCCCGAAATGATATAAGAAACAAACCATGTTATTATCTTAACGCCTTTCGTTCAACCCAGTGGCCAAATCAAGGAAAGGAAAAACCTTCTTTTTTTGTTGAATCATCTCTTTATCAAGATTTAAGAAGGTGGGCAATTGAATGAACGAAAAAAAAAATAAAAGAAGTATCTCTTACACGCAATTGAAATATACAAATGGATTCAGCAATCAGTTCAACTAATCATGATGAGAAAAAAATCATCAATTTTTGACAGCTTTCTCAAAGGTCGTAAGAAGATTCAGGTCACAGAAGTCAATTGTTATACACTCTTGAAGAATTTCTGTACCCATATATTCCATAGCGCAGGTACCCAGATTGGCTAGGATATTATTATATCAGTAATTGGAACCAATATGACTGCCAATCGTCGGTCGATTGGGGATAGGTACACACCATCAGGTATTCAAAAGTCTTGTCTTGCATTTTGAATGCAGTTAATGCATTATTGTCTACATATAGAGGCAAGAAGCACCTTTCTCTCTCTACAATCGAGATCGGAAGGGTATCATGTCACCATCACCCGTAATAACTGACAAGCCATGTTCTACCGTTCTGCAACGCCAACGACATTCAATGAGAAACTCCAATCTTCCTACAACAGCCGGCGATGACAGGAAAATCGTGTTCTCCTAATAACTTGCATAGGTAGGTAGATGAAGCAGCCACTTCACTCACTATATATATAGGTTGCCACACAGAGCCCACGCCGCGCCGCGCCATGCCAGCCACCGCGTTGGTGGTGTGCTGATGCACTCAAAATCTCAGAACAAATTTATATACTTTTGCCACATCTTCTGATGGAGGTGCAAACTCTATTCCATTCCATTAAATTTTTGCGGAAGATAGTTTCATCTGCGACATGACGTACCCCAAGTCAACACCCAAGCACTGGCACAAACTGACAGTGATAGCTCTAGATGTATCTACGAACGAACTCCATTTGCCTTGACTATGTGTGCCAGTTGCCAGTGAAGTGAATTTACAACGTCTTCCAATTTATCGCGCTCAATATTCGCACCTTCTCTGCTAAAAGAAGAAGAGTGGTAGAAGAAGAAGAAGAAATATGAATATTCTTTTGCATCTGCATCTCTCTGGAAAAGATGCAAATGTAGCCTTATTTGTCTGCTGATGCCACAAGAAAATCTCATGGATATAATTGGAACTGCAGCAGCAGCAGCAGCAAGAGGACTATGGAAGAAATAATTTTACGCGAAATTATTGAATTATATAGTTTTTGCATCACATCCATGGAAAGTTATCCATTTCATGGTGAAAATTGCAAATTGCAATGCACTCGGTTAGATTTGTGCAAATTCAGGTGTTCGTTGTGCGTGTTCCTGTTGTGCTATATTACGAGTATAAGGCGAAGGGTTATTCCAGGCACATGCTGATTGCTTCGAATTAAACTCTCGCTCAGAGTTCACTTCACAAACTGATTAATGTCATTCGACTTGGAACAATAAATTACGATTTATACCGACCCCAAAAGGCACCATCACCAGCCGCAGCTAAAGCAGCAAGGTTTGGCGATATAAATATACCCGATCCGTATAAGTTCTTTCTTCTGTATCTATGAATGTCTGTTTAACAAATTTGAATCTAAGGTTGTTTTTTTTTTTGAGACCACCCACGATGTTTTCTGCGGATTAAGTTTGATTTTTCAAATAAATAAGCGGACAGGCAACAACAACGAAGGAGGCAGGAAACTTTAATTAATATTGATCAGAGAATTAGAGAAGTTATACATATTTGAGAAAGGCTTTTAACCGAACAAAAACACAGGTCAAATGGTTTTGTTATTATAAAAAATGTATTGAAGTTATTTTGGATGAAGAAGAGGGACTATGCTAATATTTTTTAATGGGATTTTATTGGATGAATAAGTAGAATTAAATCGGATTATAAATAAAATTTGCATGTGATGGGTTCAACAAATATTTTTGTAAATCATTTCTTTGTTTGTTTGAGTTTTGAGAAAGTTATGGATTATTAAAGTCAGAAAGATGAAAAGTAGGACAAAAAAATATCAAACATCATTAATGTATGTTCTCAACTTTTGTATTTAAGTAGAGCGATATGTCTGTATACAACGATGGATGATCTTTTTTTATTTTAACAAAAAATTACCTTCAATTTTTAACAGAAAAAAAAAAAACAAAAGCAAAATCAGAGAGAAATCAGTACAAATAGCCACAGTAGAATAGGTAAATAGGTAATTCCTTTCATCAATATAGTGTCCCTAATTACCTGATAAACATTAGTATTTAAATTAAATCAGTCATAAGACAATAACTTTCAATATTTATAAAGTGGCGCCCAACGTTGAATGAAAATACTATATTAAATAATGAAATTTAAATAAGCGCTAGAAAAAATAAAAATGGGAATTAATGTGAGGATTACCTATGTGAACAAAATAATCAGCTTAAACTGCAGCTGTATTTTTTTTTTTAATTTTCTCTATTCTTTTAAGATCTTTTTTTTTAATTTAACCAACTCCATTTAAAAAAAATGGCGCCCAACGTAAGAAAAAGTATGTGTATAGTACAATAGGTAATTGTAGAAACATTATTTGAATTGACAAAAATAATGTGTTGACGGACAAAACATAAAAAAAACTATAAACAAAGAAGTATGTATATAGATTTTTGTTTTTAAACATTTTTACTGATTTTTTATTTCTGGTCTAAAAGTATTCGACACTAATTGTATTTTATTGATCACAAAATAGTAAGGTTTTTAACTTCAGCATTATCAGAAACGTTTAAGTAATTTTTTTTTGAAAAGTTTTTTTTTGTTAAAAATTTTGACTTTTGGAAAAATGGCGCCCAACTAGGGATTTCAAAATGCGAAACTACTAGCATTAAATCACTTAATTTTTCTATAAAATATGGGAGTCAAAATTGTCAACGTTTTTTTGATTTTAAATATCTTAATATATCTTAATAACGGTAAAACAAGTGCCTCACATACATATTAAAGCCATAATTAACCAAATGTCAAAACTTTGGTTCTGGAAAAGATTTCTAAATTCTATGTTTTTGTATATTGAAAAACTTTATGAATTCGAATACATATATTCAAATTCCTGTTAAAAATCCCTAAATATATTATTTTAAAACAAATGAAATGGACTTAGAGAATTTCCATTCAACAACGAAGATATCATACCTAAAGATTAAATTGAACAAATTCATTTTAATTCCAACGAACGATATGATATGAAATTTATTAGTGAGTGATACTTCAATAGCACACAGCAGCATCAATTTGGGAGTACATATATCATTTCCTCCCCGGTACCACATCATTTTCACAGAACCATTTTCAATTGAATAATTTCTATGTTGCTGACACTGCAGATGCAAGGGAAATTGTTGATTGCTTCTTTTAACATATGATGCACATAGCTCTGAGAGTATCCCATATGGAAGTATCCCAGTATAACTGCAGACCGTGTAATTGTCTGAGAGTTTTATTTCTTTTCCTCCAACAAAACTAAAAAAAAAAAATAGAGCGGAAGACGTACATATATGTTATGTTTATGGGAAACTTTAGTGTTTTTTCCAATTTGGACAAATTATTATCATCAAAGCTGCAGCAACACCCTTTGATTATTTAAAAAAAAATGTCCAACAAAAAGTTTAATTGCTATCGCGGATATCTGAAATTAGTGCACAATCTGCTGGTTTCATAATAATTGCTGCACCAGATTAGCTTAGCTCAACGCGTCCTGCAATAACAACAGGTTCTCCATAAGCATCAGCAGTGGCAGCAGTGCAACACTGCAACTAATCTCTCGCATCATCAGGTGTTGCACTCGCATAATGACCCATCACTTTATTCTATAAACATACCTATACAGATAAAATGCACACATAATCTAGTAAAGTATTTGGAAAACGCACTACGTGTGATGTGTGGTAATAATTATGGTAGGTGGATCTCTCCAAGAGCCATCCTATATAGCGAATAGTTCAATCTAGTTTATCCAGGAGGCTATCATGCCAAAGCAAGGTATATAAGGTACACAATGTTCATACGGATGAATGGGTGCGTTCGTCTGGATGGATGAGCGCGTTCGGCATTTAGTGGCTGCCACCAGATGCTCCTCTATATTCTGCTCTTGTTGCTGTTGTTGTCCAATTCCAAAAAAAAACAACCATTGAGACCACAAAAAGTTTAATCCCATAAAGCTGGCAACCACACACGAATCTGGTGGCTACCAATCTGAGTGTTATCATTTTTGAAATCGGTTAATGTAAAAACAGAAAATTCAACTACAACAAATCTCCTCGTCCACGACCCCCCCTCCAAAATTAGAGTTAAAGTATCTTTGTTTTTCTATATATCTATGGTGCGGGCAACAATGGTGCGGTATTCGTGGTCGGTTTGAATTCTATAGAACCAAAACGAAGTAACCTATGCGCCTATATGTCAAAGCCTATTTAAGCGCAAACCGCACACATACACGAAATTGTAACAAAAGTAGGATTTTATGTTGCGGCAGCCCCTAGCGCAGCCATAGAACCTTAACCACTGATTTTGCCATAAATATTTTGCCAAAGGTATTCATTCATTCAAAAAGAAGAGAGTGAGCACTGGTGCAGCAGTGTTTAATGTTTATGGAACGTGTGTGTTTGGATATGAACGCAGTTGCTGAACTTAATGCTACATCGAGGTCTTATGGATTTCATTACTTTTGTTTGTATTTTTTTTAAACGAAGGCGATGGGAATTTGTTAAGTAATATAAGTTCAAATGAGTGAGTGGTAATAGAAAAATGTCTGATACTCGAACAATCGAATGTATTTGGATCTCATTAAGTAGGTATAGGTATCTGAAAGATTTGTTTCGAATTAAATATATAAATACTGAGAGAATTTAGGTTAAGTTGTGAGAGGTTTTGTTAACGTTTTTTTATTTTCTGTTTTGTGTTGGGCGCCAATTAAGAATCTTTTATTTAGTTATTGTTTTCAAGAATATATATGAACAGAATTTTATTGTTTTGTCTAAATTATTTGTATGTTGCGGCTATATTGGAACGTAAAAATTCCAATAATCTGTTTGAACCAACTTATTTAAATTGTTTCAAATCAATTTCAATACATAAACAAAATATTATCATATATAGCTGGTAAAAGACTAGTACCTACGAACATACTTACAACTCATCAAATGAAAAGTTAATACGTTCCATAATCTTCTAGTACACAGATCGGCAGAAAATGCTGAGGAAGCTCGAATATTTTAGTCCAAAAATATGTTGCATAGTTATTCCGGAGGTACTGATCCGTTAAGGGAGTGACGGATAGAGTTGGGAAAGTGTTAAAAAGATATGGGGTAAAATCCATATTTATACCACCAAAAAAGGTGAAAAACTTCATCCAGGCACCAAACGCCAGGCGTATATGCTATCCCTTGTAGATGTGCGCCTTCTTATGTGGAACAAACACAACGAAGCATTGCAACCCGCCTTAAAGAGCATATTAGTGCTGTAACCAAAAAACAGCAGGAAAAATCGTCAATTTGTGAACATATCTTGGACAATCCAGATGAACACCACTGGATTCATTTCGATCAAGCTAAAGTTTTAGCCCAAGAAAAATATTACATCCCACGACTGGTCCGCGAAGCGATTGAAATAAAACTCCACCAAAACTTCAATCGGGACGATAGTTTTAAGCTTTCCCGATCATGGGATCCTGTCATTAACACCTTAGGGTTGTCCCAGATCAAACTTAAAACACCTTCGATGCAATAAGTATTTTTTGTTCCCAACAACATACACCTCAACAACAACATCATGATATAGAACCACCTACGCACCGCTACAACCTGCGTAGCCAATTTCGTATATAACATTCATAAGGCAGTTTCCCGGTGACCACGCTCAATGAAACTTGATGCAAAACGTTCAGGGTGAGTACAAAAGTGCACTCTTTAATTATTTAATTACGCGGCTTTTCCTAATAATGTCAATAAACAACAGCGAAAGCTTAAAAAAATTATACATATAATGTTGCCCAGTTTTATCCATCCCACATCGGCGAAATCCGGCTCGAAGTACCAAATCAGTCCACGTCATTTTTATTTCTTGACGTTGTATGCATCACTCTCATTCGAACAAGAACAGAAGTAAAGAACAGAGAGAGTAAAATTTACCCCCGCTCGTTGTAGCTCAAACAGCATTATTTATTGATTATTTAATTCTATTTCTAAATGAAATATGCATAGAATCTCTAGATTCCAAAACTTGACGCCAACTATTCACCAAGAACAAGTAAAAAATAGTAAAATTTATGTATAATTCGGAGAACTTATATTTTTCAAATACTTATTGAATGTTATTGTAGTTTGTAACATTTTAGAACCAAGTTGTATAGAGCACCTCCTTATATAGTTTCACAAAGTTAAGAAGGAGAATCCTAAGTTTTGTGTATACAGTGTAAAATTTGCACGTAATTTCTGCATCAATTTAAGTCTTTGTAAAGTAAGAGATTTTATTATTAGATGAAAACCTACTTCTGTTTAATATCTATTCCCTATCTAGGGGGACCCACAGTATAAAACAACGATGGAAGGCTAAATAAGGACGAGGCTTTCCAACTTAAATAACAAAACGTGTTCAAACTTATTATAGGTTCCACCATCACCAATCTAAGCATACCTTACTTACATACCCAGCTTGCAACGTACCTATATGCAAAATTCTATAGACCTAAGCTCTCCTCCCTTTGGGCGATGCTGATTTCCCAACAACACAACAATTTCTAGAACTCGACCTCAAACCATCAGCATCGATCAAATGCTGCATTTTACACAAAACACCAACAAAATACAAAAGTATTAATAATAAAGTGTGTTACCAGTTTAAGTTAAAATTGTAGATATACGCAAAGAGTTGCAAAATATTCTAGTCCCAGAAGCTCCGTATAATTTTCTTCGGACAATGCAGGATGATATGGGAGGAGTAGCAAAGCAACGCCATCTCTCAACCGGAATTCATTATCTGAATCGATTTTCATATACATTCAAGCCCAAAGAGAATTCTCCAGAGGTATATGATTTGACAAAATGGGCAAACATATAAAACTCAAATTGAAATTCATAGCCCGAAAGATACTCGCTTTATATATAGAATTCATATACAGATATTTTCTATTTTACTTGCTCAGTTCAGCTCCAGAATGCATGTAATCAATAGCTGTTTGCATCAGTTTAATGTGAATTCAATAGCATAGCATCGCATTGAAGACAGATCGTCAAGTTGCATTAACATAATTTGATGCATTTTACTTGCAACGAGAAAAGAACGAGATGTCTTGAGATTGAACGCGAACTCGCGACATATTGCGGGCGAAACTAACAACATAGAGTCGTCTATCGTCTATAACTCAAGGACTGACGAATTCAACTTCAACTTAAAAGACGGCAACAACGACGACGCGACGACGACGAAGACAACAACTATGACATCCAGAACAACCAACAATAGCAGTACCTACCTATATAGAAATTTTTTTTGAATTGATTCCGTATGGCTTTGAGATTGCATGTTGCACAATTTTTTCCACAAATTCTGTTGTTGATGGAGGCGTGACTTCATTCCGTCCTCGTTGTTGTCGGGTTCAAGATGATGATTGAGCAAAAGAAGTCCAAATAAAGGTTTATGCCAAGTGACTGGCAGTTTTGGTATGATTTAAACTGAATTCAATTGAATTGAAATGTGCATCAGGGGTGGATTTATATATATCTACTACTCATATATTTTGATTGATTGTTGGTGTGTTGTTAGATTAAGGATTAACAAGGTGTTGATTGATTGATAGCATAGTGGTTGTCGCGACCTAGCATTTTATTGTGATGATGGTTAGTTATCAATTAAGGGCAGCACATGTGGTTATTACGGTTCCAAGGGGTTTAATCAATTTTACGAAAATTATATGGTGGGTATATAATGTGAGTTGTGCATCAGTAAGCGTGAAATGCATGGTGTTCGAAGACATCAAATTAGTCCATCTAAAGGAATTTCAAATTTGAATCTTTTAGAACGTCTTTCCATGGAGCTATCTGGGAGTCTTGTCAAAGACTGTGAATTAAAGAAAATTACGAAGGAGTCTCCTATGCATTAAAATAGTATGTATATTTAGATGCGGACAACCTATTGAACTATCTATATACCAGAAGAATCAGAACAGAATTTGGAAGCAGAAGAAACAGAGTGAGATTAAAAATATATGCAGCTTAAACGAAATACCATGCACTTTCTAGCTTTTTTCACAAACTTTAATTTACACTGAGGCCGAAAAATTTCAGAGCTTAGTTAACCTGAAGCACTCAACTTTCAAAAAGTCTGACGGTGGCAGCGGAGCAATGCAGTAAAAGTTGCAGAATCAGTAATATTGCTGAACACATTGGTGTAGTTATTACTGTAGCCAGTAGCGCTGAATCTGTAGCTCGTAGCACTTCAAAAGTTGAAAGGTACAAAAAAGAATACAATTCTAAAGTGTGAAACTGAAGCTGTAGTAACAAATGAATGGTGTAGTAGAAGTTGAAAAACTTAATCTTCTGATAAAGCTAGGTAAAACTGCAGCACTTGCACGGTGAAGACGTCAATCACTTAAAAATTGCAGTCCTTCTTTAAGAAAAACTAATCAATTTGTGAGTATTTTTGGCCAACCAAATTAGAATAGGTCATAAATATTGAATAGTTCAGGAGGAAGATGCACTCATTTGGTCACAAATTATAAAGTAACTACGAAGACAATCACTGTATTGTGCAGCATGTCGTCCAATCCAGTCCAACCTGCCCTCCACTCCTGTCAGGAAGAAGAACAGATCGCCCTTAGATGACCGACAACAGGTTCTTGGAAATAATAAAATGTAAAATTCAAGTGCTTTGGGAGATTATTCCATTTTGCAGGTGTCCGTGAAGTTAGCATATCAAGTGTTAGCATATCAATTTTTTTTTGGAGTTCTCATCGCATGTAACATAGTTCTATAGTTCCTCATACTTTTCCAAAATAGTTCTGTTCAATTTCACCGTAAAAACGGATTTCAAAAAATGAGATGCTAACTTCCCGTAGCATATCAATTATTGAAATGTCAAATGAAAATATTTTTTTTAGATGTAAGAAACATTCCTTAAGAGTTCCTCATACCTTAAAATAATTGTTCCGTTATATTCAGACCTAGAAAAAAATAAAACTAAAAAAATTATTCTAATAAAAAAATAAAAAATGGTATGGAAAAATCAACTGAATTTCATAAATAAAAGAAAATTCAATATCATCAATGATCTAAATGCATAGACTTTATGCATATACAATATAATCCAATATTTTTTTATTTCTAATACTTTTCTAACGTACATATATTACGATTTTTTTTAAATTGTTATATGTAATTTTCACAATTATTGCCAACGACCTTGATATGCTGGCATTTTTTTACGAGTTCCAACTCAATTATCATTTTATTCAGATAGATCTAATGTGTTTACAATATAAACCGAAGAGTTCCCGTTTCTAACATTTTTCTAACAAAAGTTATGATTTTTTTTAAATTAAGGCGATTTGCCATGAATTTTGGAAGTAGACCTTGGTTCGACCTTGATATGCTGGCATTTTTTTACGAGTTCCAACTCAATTGTCATTTTATTCAGATAGATCTAATGTGTTTACAATATAAACCGAAGAGTTCCCGTTTCTAACATTTTTCTAACAAAAGTTATGATTTTTTTAAAATTAAGGCGATTTGCCATGAATTTTGGAAGTAGACCTTGGTTCGACCTTGATATGCTGGCATTTTTTTACGAGTTCCAACTCAATTATCATTTTATTCAGATAGATCTAATGTGTTTACAATATAAACCGAAGAGTTCCCGTTTCTAACATTTTTCTAACAAAAGTTATGATTTTTTTAAAATTAAAGCGATTTGCCATGAATTTTGGAAGTAGACCTTGGTTCGACCTTGATATTTTTTAAGAGTTCCAAATCAATTATCATTTTATTCAGATAGATCTAATGTGTTTACAATATAAACCGAAGAGTTCCCGTTTCTAACATTTGTCTAACAAAAGTTATGATTTTTTTAAAATTAAGGCGATTTGCCATGAATTTTGGAAGTAGACCTTGGTTCGACCTTGATATGCTGGCATTTTTTTACGAGTTCCAACTCAATTATCATTTTATTCAGATAGATCTAATGTGCTTACAATATAAACCGAAGAGTTCCTGTTTCTAACATTTTTCTAACAAAAGTTACTCAATTATCATTTTATTCAGATAGATCTAATGTGTTTACAATTCCCGTTTCTAACATTTTTCTAACAAAAGTTATGATTTTTTTTTAAATTAAGGTCTACTTCCAAAATTCATGGCAAATCGCCTTAATTTTAAAAAAATCATAACTTTTGTTAGAAAAATGTTAGAAACGGGAACTCTTCGGTTTATATTGTAAACACATTAGATCTATCTGAATAAAATGATAATTGAGTTGGAACTCGTAAAAAAATGCCAGCATATCAAGGTCGAACCAAGGTCTACTTCCAAAATTCATGGCAAATCGCCTTAATTTTAAAAAAATCATAACTTTTGTTAGAAAAATGTTAGAAACGGGAACTCTTCGGTTTATATTGTAAACACATTAGATCTATCTGAATAAAATGACAATTGAGTTGGAACTCGTAAAAAAATGCCAGCATATCAAGGTCGAACCAAGGTCTACTTCCAAAATTCATGGCAAATCGCCTTAATTTAAAAAAAATCATAACTTTTGTTAGAAAAATGTTAGAAACGGGAACTCTTCGGTTTATATTGTAAACACATTAGATCTATCTGAATAAAATGATAATTGAGTTGGAACTCGTAAAAAAATGCCAGCATATCAAGGTCGAACCAAGGTCTACTTCCAAAATTCATGGCAAATCGCCTTAATTTTAAAAAAATCATAACTTTTGTTAGAAAAATGTTAGAAACGGGAACTCTTCGGTTTATATTGTAAACACATTAGATCTATCTGAATAAAATGACAATTGAGTTGGAACTCGTAAAAAAATGCCAGCATATCAAGGTCGAACCAAGGTCTACTTCCAAAATTCATGGCAAATCGCCTTAATTTTAAAAAAATCATAACTTTTGTTAGAAAAATGTTAGAAACGGGAACTCTTCGGTTTATATTGTAAACACATTAGATCTATCTGAATAAAATGACAATTGAGTTGGAACTCGTAAAAAAATGCCAGCATATCAAGGTCGAACCAAGGTCTACTTCCAAAATTCATGGCAAATCGCCTTAATTTAAAAAAAATCATAACTTTTGTTAGAAAAATGTTAGAAACGGGAACTCTTCGGTTTATATTGTAAACACATTAGATCTATCTGAATAAAATGATAATTGAGTTGGAACTCGTAAAAAAATGCCAGCATATCAAGGTCGTTGGCAATAATTGTGAAAATTACATATAACAATTTAAAAAAAATCGTAATATATGTACGTTAGAAAAGTATTAGAAATAAAAAAATATTGGATTATATTGTATATGCATAAAGTCTATGCATTTAGATCATTGATGATATTGAATTTTCTTTTATTTATGAAATTCAGTTGATTTTTCCATACCATTTTTTATTTTTTTATTAGAATAATTTTTTTAGTTTTATTTTTTTCTAGGTCTGAATATAACGGAACAATTATTTTAAGGTATGAGGAACTCTTAAGGAATGTTTCTTACATCTAAAAAAAATATTTTCATTTGACATTTCAATAATTGATATGCTACGGGAAGTTAGCATCTCATTTTTTGAAATCCGTTTTTACGGTGAAATTGAACAGAACTATTTTGGAAAAGTATGAGGAACTATAGAACTATGTTGCATGCGATGAGTACTCCAAAAAAAAATTGATATGCTAACACTTGATATGCTAACTTCACGGACACATTTTGCAGGCTATTTTTAAGTCCTCAATGAAAAAAATTATGTTGCAAATAATCAGTAGAACATCAACCTGGCAACAATTGTTGCTGATAAAATGGTTTCTGTTATTGAAGCTGAATTTTTTTAAAAGATAATGTTTCCAACAACAAATTTCTAGGCTTTTCAAGATTCCATAAAATACCGCGTGCTTTTAATCTGAAAGTAACTAAATATTTCTAGCAACATATTTGAAGGTTTAACCTGTACCATTGTTATGTGATTATTTTGCGAGTTAAATGCCTTCATAAATAGCCTTCTATATGTCAAAACTATACGCCATATTTAAAAGGAAAGAACGACTAACGTACATTTAGTTTAACCCACTTTCTTGGCATGCCATAGTCTGTCCTCTAAATTAAGCTCAAACTGTCTCCTCCAATTAAACTCTCATTATTCATCATTGTTTATATTTGTAAGCCCTTGATCATTTCGTTGTGTTCTTTGTTTTCGTCCAAACACACGATCTTGCTTCCAAATCGTGGCCAATCATAAAAATTTTAAATAATCTCATTCCTAATTATATTCCTTCAATCAAAGTGCCAAAACATACACTTGGATTAAATTACCCCACATCCGTTATATTTACAAAAAAAAAAAAATAAACTAACAGACAGAACCCCACGACATATCAATCCCCCATCAGACAAAACTCAGCCAGAACAACGAATTCCACTTGCTGCAATTGTCATCGTATAAAATAAATCTATCTATGCCAGCAGAGCCAGTATAAGTAAAGTATGCCCCTTTCTCACTTTTGTTAAATCGACGTCATCCAACTTCTGATTCTCTTTATTCACAGAATAAAAATGTCATCTTGATCATCTCTTCTTTATAAAAAGTTATAAAAAAAATACCGACGTTCGTCCGGTCTGAGATGGAAATTCATTCACCCAACCCCTTGTTTCCCCCATAAATCAACTTTGAATCTTACAACAACAACAACTGACAAATTCAATTAAAGAAAAGTATCTAAATATCTTTCATTATTTGGACACGAGACATGCTGCTGATGCTGATCCGGATCCCCCGTCATTATACCTATATACCTATCTACCATTGCCGACAACAACAAACGTCGGTCGTCGCGAATAATGACCAGCCAATTAAGGTATTATACACCCATTACGATGCAATGGCGGCCAACTGATCTCCGGAATATAAGTTTTGTGGTATATAGTCCCGTTCTGTTCCGTTTCAACTGATTGGGGTGTAATTATATTTAGTGCCACTGGTAATTGTGGCAACAAAATAATTTCCCTCTTCTTCTCACTTCTGCCATTGTCATAGAGTCGACTACTTGTCAGCGAATTCGTTGTTATAAATCAATCGAATGCAATTGGCCATTGATATGAATTATACACATAATATAGCGCGACCCGCAAAGTGTATCTTTTATATCCGTATCAGTTTGCCTCAATCTCTATATACCTAATAAATATATCTGAGAGATGCGGACAACGATGAATGGGGAAATATTTCAATTAAATTTAATTACCTGCGACAACGACAACTCTGTCTTTGGTCTTTGAAAATAGAATTGTATTCTCTCCTGCTGACTCTCTTTCAATTTAATAAATGGACATGTTACACAAGCCACATGCGAATATAATCGGACAAAATGGGCTTTCATATATAAGTCGGGGAAGACGTTGTAGTGCCTCCACCATCACCACCACCATCACCAGCACCATCGTTCTCAACGGGCTTAACTGTCGAATTACATAAATTTAATAGCATTATTGACTTTACTAATCCAATAAAGAAGTATTTGGCAAGCAATTAAATTGGACTAAACGCAACAGAGAGAAGTCAATTGTCGATGTACCAATGCATCAGACAGAGGGCGCTCTTTCTTGTATGGTATTTGTTTGATCAGTCTTGTTTTGGAGATTTTCATATATATGCATATGTATAGGAATGTATGCCTACCTGTATATAAACATCATGATACATGTGACTTGCCTTAAAGGGAAAATTTTGTTAATTTGTGAATTGCTTCTGTGGAAATCGTAAATCAGAGCAGGTTGATGTTGTTGATGATTTTTTTTGTAGGTATGTTTTTTAAACATCAAGAGATAAAAGTAGTCCTGACCAAATTTAGGAAGAAATGTTGTGTTGAAGAAGGATTAAAGAGACTTTCGAATTGATACAATTATATAGCATGAGCTGGGGGATTTAAGTAATGAAATTTCACATCTGAGTATTAAATTGATTTGATATTTGACATTTTTAACGTGTTTTTTCATGAAATAAAGGTATTATTTTAAAAAACTTAAAAACACTTATTTTATTTATTACTTAAATGCATTTCGGGAGCTATGCTTACATCGTCAGTAAGTTTTATATGAATAATAATACAAACAAATTTGTTTGATATATTAAATACAAATAACTCATTACAAACAAAAACAAACTATACATAAAAAAAGTGAATTAATGAATTTAAGATCTAATTTTTTTTGACGGAAGCATAGCTTCCCAAATGCATTTAAGTAACTAAATAAATAAAATAAGTGTTTTTAAGTTATTTAAAACAATATCATTTATTTATCTTAGTATTATTTTTAATTTTAAGTCAAAAAGTTGATAGGTATATCTACTTTCCACAATTGTTTCCACGTCATATAAAATAAAGAAAATTTTTGAATCTAATGGCGCAAAATTTTAAACAGTTCTCGTTTAAGCAATAAACCCGACTCTAGTTAAAATAGTCCTTTATTTAAAAATTCTTGTTTAAATTTTTCTTAATTCTAAACACTTTAAACAACTCTTCTAACTAAAGAACGTGTTTAACAAAACGTCAGCAAACTTTTGTGAAACACGCCTAATTTTGACAGCTGAATAAATCAAACAGAACGAAAAATTAAAAAAAAAACAAAAACAACCCAATCTGTAATTTTGCCGAGCTATAGGAAAGTGTTTCGAGATTTAAATTTCGAGTTAAAATAGTGAAAAAAACTAAATAAAAAAGTGAAATAAAAGTTAACATAGTGAATAATTGCAATATTTTATAAAAAAAAAAACAAAACAACATGAGGTGCTGCGTTAAATCGTGTAAACACACCTATAATATGGAGTTATCAAATTTTTCTTCTCACGGGCTGATTGTGTCTCATATTCCACATAAAGTAATGTGAAGTGATGTTTTTTAGGCTAATACATTATCTGAGAATACTTTTCAATTGATATTTCGTAGCATTTTGCTTTAAAAAAGCAAATTATTTGAAAATAAAAATACACTTCAATCACGGGAATTAGCTGAACCCCATCTGTGAAAATTGAAATTCTCGTCCAGGGTAGCATTAGTTTTTGTTGGTGATGGCAAGGCGCTCAAATCCATTGAGCGCCCGTAGTGCAGAGTAATTTTACTTACTTTATGCGGAATGTGAGATACAGCTTACCTCTGAAATGAACAAAAATTACACTGCTTGTTATAGGTGTTTTTAAATATATGTGCAGTATTTAACGCAGCACCACGTGAAGTTTTCTATTTTTGTACATTTTTGTATTGCATGTAATCACTCTAATTACTTTTATATTACTTGTTTCTTTAATTTACTAAGGTTTTTTACTATTTTAACGATTTAAAATTTCAAAACAATCCTAAAACAAAACAGATCAAAATGCCTTTGGGTGCATTTAGCTGTCTAACTGCACGCCTTCCATGTGTGGATGCATTTGTGTTTGTGTAACTCACACTCAAAGTGATAATTTCCCATAGATAAAGCATACTTTAAAAAGATAGAGAAGCGTTTTGCTGGTTTTAAAGTTAGAAGACCTCTTTAACGCTAAAGTGTACTTTATGTCGTTTAAAATTTACAAAGAGCCGCCTCTCATTCTAAAGTTATTATTAAGAGCCGACTCCCATTTTAAAGTAGATTTAGAGCCGCGTTAAAATGTTCAAAATTTTGCGCCAATAAGTCAATAAATCGCATGAAAATGAAAATGGCGCCCAGGAAGACCGAAAAGTTCGCATAGGTCAGGAACCGGGAGAAGAAAAATAGGATTTCTACTCAGTCTCTACGAATTTTAAAATATGTATAGGATCCACAACTTTCCATTGAGTTAAGGTTAAGAAATACAGTAAGACCCGCTTAAGAGAAACCAGCTTGAGAGAAAAACCCGCTTATCTTTTTTCATCCCCTAGTATTTGTCGACCGATTACCTATAAAACACTCCGTTTAAGCAAAACTTGCTTAAGGGAAAAGCCCGAATATCTGAAACATATTTTTAGTTAAATTTTATATTTTTTATTGAAAGTAAAAAAAAAAAAAAATTGAATCGGACAAAATAAAAAATTTGCTGAACGCTTTCATTTCTTTTTCAATAAATTCAATTTTTTCTATAGCTTTAAATGTCCACTTAATGGAGTCCGCTAAGTGAATTTTTTTCACTTATCCGGACTCCAGTCAAGTGAAATGGTTTGTTCACCTAAGCGTGGTTCGTTTAAGTGAAAAACCCACTTAAGTTAAAAATTATCCGGCTCGAAGGGCCAAAATGTTTGTTGTTAAATGATCAAACTAAATCTTTTATCACTCCCTAAAAATGTCTTCAAAATCGCTGGTAAAACACCTATAAAATAAAACACATCTATCAACTTTAAATTATAAATTTCCAGTTGTTTATTCGTTGTTTAACCTCCATTTAACCTTCATACATGCTATAATTTTTGTGGAAGTGCTTTGAATATGTCGCAGGAGTTGCGTTCAGGCCCAGTTGTGTGACGGGTCTTTAGACAGCTTTCAACAGACTGTGACATTTTGCCCTTTCTCTTAAGTGGAATTTAATGGATATTTGCTGATTTGTTACAATTTAATATTGACTTGAAATAGAAACTTCCTCCATTAGAATTTATTTTATAAAATACCAGCTATCGAGTGCTTAGAAGTTGTGAAATTGACAATTTATATGCGCAATTTATAATATCTTCGAAAATATGTGCTGGTACACGAATATTCAATGGATTTGGTATCACTGCTTTACTATTGTATAATGTTTTCATTTTGTTAATCTTGAAGCTTAGCCCATAATAATTTTTCTTAAAAAAGAATACGTTCCACAATTGGTTTCAGATCATCAAACCAGTTTAAGAGCCCAATGGAAAAACCAAAAGAAATCCCGAAAAGTTGCACATTTGTATAAAAACTAATTTTTTTTCAATTATAGGCTGTGGATTGTGTTTTTGAAAATTTTCCGATAAAAATCTATGAACTTCTGCTCCAGTTTTTCTATTATTTAAACTAAAGAATCAACTCTTCGTCACAAAAAAAAATCATTAATAGGTAGGTACACCTATTCAGAAAGAAAAAACAAACCTAATAAACATTCTTGATTGTTCCTCTAAAATTTCTTCCATTTATATAGCCCCACTTAGATATAGATAATCAACTCCCATTACACAAAACTCAACCATTAACTGCACATGTGTCTCAATAAAAACGCTATCAATGATGGTCATTAACAGCAATCAAGCTTCAACTCAAACACAACAAAACCAACCTACTTCCTCATCCACTTAATCAGAATTTCTTTTTGCTATGCGAATCTCGTCTCTGTCGCTGTCCATCTGCCAAGTAGGGATACTGCGATTGTAGACTGGTGGTTTAGCAAAAAAATAATAAAACCTCCTAATAAAAACCACGCCTTTAATTACGAATGTAATTATCTTTAAATACGACAGTTTCTCTGGTTTTAATAAAAAAAAAATTAAACAAAAATTAAAACCATAGCCCAGCATGCTCATTGTCATCATCAGCCTAAATATATAACTGCTACTTGTCATATCGTTGACAAGCAACATCAGCACCAGGCATGACTCGCTCCGCGTGTCCAAAAACTGTGTACCCAATTCCCAGAAATAACCAAAAATGTAGCTTCATTATGTTTCACCATCAAAAAAAATGAACCCAAAAACTACTACAACCGACCGACTGCGATGACGACGTGGACGATGTCATGATTAACCGCTTCCTCAACTTTGGAAATGCTGTACAACACACAGAAGCAGTAGTTCTTCGTGGTCATCATCAGCGCGAGATGATTGGTAATCCAAAAAGCTCTCTGCGGTGTCAACCCAAAGGTCACTGAAAAAGAACTTCATAAAAAAGATCCACCATCATCAGGGTTCACACGACTGGGGCATCTATCTCTCTGGCATAATCTACTTGTAGGAAGGAGTTGTACTAATTTTGACAAAATTGTTTTTTTGTTTTTTTTTTTTTTTTTTTGTGCTGATGGCCGGCGAAATACCGTGCAGCACAACAACATGATGGTGGTAGGTGCACCTCTTCATTTCATTTCAAATCACATCCACACACACAGCACTTTCTTGCGCCATTTATACATCTGAATTTGGTAGCAAGACAAGACTGAAAACCAACAAAAAAGTACAGAATATGGCGTTGAAGCAACAACGTTGATGAATGACATGAATTTCTTTACTTCAATCCACTCGTGTAATCGCCTTTTGCTGAGATATTCATTTTTTTTTTCGTTGTTTTTTTTTTTTTTGCTTGATATTCAAATGAGATTTTCATCTCGAGAGACAAAGATATATAACATGTGAATTTCGCCATAGAAAGGTCAAAATTGTTTTCTTTTCCATGGTTAATGCAAATTTTGTATACAACTAGTAGAAATGGATTGTTTCAAATGCCTTGGTTAGGTTATAAGTACCAACAATGAAATAATTTCGTGATGACCATTTAATTGAAGGAAAGTAAAAGTTTGGAATTATACCTATTTCTTTAAACAGAAAAATTGTACACTCAAATTCATATTACGAGTATATGACCACGAAAATGTTAAACACCAGATTTTGAATTTTATTTTTAACGTAACTACACAAGACTGGCGTATTGGAACTCCCCTTTTTTTATAAAAGTGGTAAAATGGGACGAGATGTTACCACTTTTATAACAAAAAAAAACAAACTTATTTCAATTACTTTTGTTCATAGAAAAAAATTGTGTACAGCCAAAAATGTTCAACTTGAAATTCTGAATACTTCCACGAAAATCAGCCAAACTTTGAAAAAATTTCTACAAAGATGAATTTTTGCTCTTTAAAATAGGTCCCTTAAAAGTACTTTGAATTTAAACCGGAGCTTAAAGTTTAAGGAAGGTAAAAAGTGGGTTGAAATTCAATTTTTTTGAAAAAGTTTGATACGAAAATTGTTGCTTATGCAAGTCTATACAAAAGATGTTATAATCCTTTTTTTCGTAGGAGCAATAGATTTTGAGAAAAAGTACGCACGTGCAAAATGTATAATATCAGCTGATTGTCTTAATGCACTTTTTCCACATCATTTTTTTTTTTTCAAAATCTCTTGCTCTTACGAAAAAATGTAATGCTCTTTTCTTTGTACACTTTTTCTTCAAACTTTTTAAAAATAAATATAATTTCAATTCTTTTTTTGTTTATGTATTGAATTTAAAAAAAAAGTAAAATTTTTGAACCTTTTGACTCCCTATATTTTTGAACAATAATTTTTTTATTTTTGGACAAATAATAGTTTGACCCAAGATAAGAAATGTTCAGAATTTCAAGCTGAATAGACCAATTGAAATAAATCAATTTTTTGAATTGGGAAAATGCGGTCGTCAATTTTGTTTACATCTTCACTGTTCTACCAGGGTTTTAATTATGATTAAAGCGGTTACTTCTGTCCAAACTTTGTTTGCTTACCTATTTTGAAATAAAAATGAATACGTTCCACAAACTGTTCCACGTCATTCGAAAAGTGAATAAGCACGGAAAATTCGATATTTAGCAATAAATTATAATAGTAATATTTTTTTTCCAAAATAGAAGTTAAGTAGTTCATATTGCACGCCACCCCACCCTACGTTAATGTTTTATTTTAATAAAAACTATGATCACAAAGTTTCTAGTCTTATTCAGAGGAATTTGTTAAAGATTCAACAATTAAAAAACCTTCTAGGTCTTCCATGTGATTAAGTCTCTTACTTTTCTTAACCCTGCTTTCCAATAAATCAACTGAAATTCTTTTAACTACGACATATTATTATTGTACTTCGAGAATTTTGTTCAATATCTACATAATAAAAGACACACAATTTTCCAGATAAGATTTACAAAACCACTATAGAAAAAAAAATCACCATAATTTTTAATGTAGGTTTTTTGTTCTAATAGTTCCACTATCTCAACAAAATGATTAATGATATGAACATGTAAATCATTCCTAAGCTTTTTTTTTTCTTACATTTTTATAAAGATTTAAACCAGTTACAAGTTCTTATCTACTTTGGTTTAAACTAGATTAAAAGAAAAGAATTTATCTTTCTTCTACCCGTATATTTTCGAATCATTTTGTAAAGATATAATAAATAGATTCACCAAATGGGAAAACGTAAAAAAAAACACTGAATGACTTTAACCTGTTAAAATGGTTAACAAATCATTCTAATTTTTAAAAATTTAAATAATCTGTAATTTATTTGGAAGAAGAAATTTATTTTGTTTGGAAATTGGAAAATTTAGTAAATATAAAGCAAAGCAATAATTTATTATTAGCTATGTTTTCGTGAGAATTATATCAAGCTTCAACGAAAAGTTATATGGTACTAATAAATGTGGGTGAATTGTATTGTTCCAATTTTTTTTTAAACTTTCTTTTGACTTGGAAGTGAAAAGGTTAAGTAATTGAAAATAATTTATTGTTGTTTCAATACGTATTTGATTTGACTAACTGAGATAAGGTATTTCACAAAACACAGGTATTGATTTAAAAATGGAGATGTCTAACGGTTTTTTTTAAGTTTTATATTGTTTCTTTTTTAAAAGGAAATAAAAGAAACTAGATAATCCATCAAGTAGTGGTAACATTGCAAACTTGTCTTCAGAAGCCCCCCAAGACTGCTGTGTCAAGTTTTACTGAAACCTCTGGTTCGACGAAGAGTGTCAATTGGTGCATGTAGCAAAGGAAGAAGTCTACTGATCAATGCTGCAGACTAGAAATGCAGCTGGTAAGAAACAGCAGACTGAAAGCATAAAAGGAGAAAGAGTAAAAAAAGTGGGCAGTGGGGTCTATTAGGTGTGTTTATGTTGGCCAGCATGCGCTCGCCAACATGCCTTGATTTTTGATCATTTAAGCGGAAAAAATAACCACTTAATAAATCATATTTTACGGTTTTTATATTAATTTTTTCAAAACTGATTCTGTTTACATCAAGCATGTTCTTCCATTCAAGGTTATAGCACCAGAGTTCGATGTTCAAAAGTTTTGTCAAATAGTGAAACGATCTTCCCAAGGCTACAAGTTCAAAATAGAAGCCTATCGAAATGAAAGTGGTATTTTTTATAGACACGCAGTGGAAACTGCGGATTTGGAAACAACACTTTTTTAAACTGTTTAACAGTGAAAATAGTTAACATATAGCTTTTAGACAGAATACTCCATTTAATTTGGAAGATGATGGTACAAATTTCTGTTCGCCCCCTCTTCATGCGAAGTGCGGATAGCAATAGCCAAACTTAAGGTATACAGGTCTGATAGTGAGGAGCTATTGAATACAGCGGGAGGTTACTTAGAAGCGTGCATACACCAAATTATCTAGACAAAATTTGGTCGAAGTGTTCCCGATGAATGGAATCTCGGTAAATTATGTTTCATCTACGAGAAAGGATGTGTTCTGAACATTCCGACAGATTTTGAAAAATAAAATAGGAATTTCAAATCGAAAGAATTAAATAGAGCAAACTTGTTCAGTTGTGCAGGATGACGATGGAGAACTCTCGCTGTTCCGTCGAAATCTGGAAGAACACCACGGATGCCTTTGCAACAAAGCAAGTCATCAAAGAAGTCCTTTCAACTACTGATGACAAAGTGAGTTGTTACTTGCTCATTTGCAATTAATGAGGCTATTAATGAGGACAAGAGGAAGTCATGGAGAATGGAATTTCAGCATCATAACTTTGTCTACCTTCACTATTACATCGAAAAATGATATCAATGCAAAAACCAAACCAAGAATTGATTTTGCCAGTTTCTTCGGGCTAGGAAGGCATTTAAGTAGAAAATCCCTCTCCCGAATGACCAAGGAAACCCTATATCCCACTATAATATGGCGCTGAAACATGGACCTTGATGAAAATTCGTTTGGTTTCTTTAGAAGATTTCTTTGAAAGGAGGAAGATTCTTCGGGTGATATTCCTTCCTGCCACAATGGCCCGTGGCATACTGTTTAGTGCGTAGGACTATTACGCCGAAGTTCTTGGGTTCGATTCCCAGCCTTTACCACCTTTTCCAGAAAATTTTAGGTCCTCTCCATTCCTGCCAATAACACGCACACAACAATGGTTGAGAGTTGTAGGACCTGGTTCTACTCTAGCTGTCACGCCACCCAATTAATTTATTTATGTATCGAAGGTGTCTGGAGGAACAATTTCAACAACCAACTCTACTGGCTATACAGCGACGTCGACCTGTTGACCAACTACAGCGACTGAGAAAGAAAGTTGGAACACGTTAAACGTAAAGACAGTAGTGCACCAGCCGAATTAATCTTCTAAGGGACTAGCAGGGAGAAGCAGAGGAACACCACATCTAAGGTGGCTTTTGGACCAGTCTCAACGATCTTGATGTGCGATAACTGGAAGCAGCTTTCTAGGAATGGAGCTGACCGGAAAGGCTTGTTAGTTGAGGACTTCGTTCATGCTTAATGGAGTGTAAGTGACATATTAGGTGGTTTTTTTTCTCGTTATAACCCCTATATACATAACTTCTAGGAACTGTATGGATATTTTATTTATCTAAATTTCCAAAACAGCAAACTTCATGAGTGGCAAAATTCCTCCTCAATAAAACATCGCCTCAAAGTGTTCTAAATTCTGTTGGTATTGTGCTATTTTTTGTGTATTGCTTTATTTTTTTTTTTTTTCTTCTGTGTTTACATAATTTTCTTCTCAATCTTCTTGCAAATACAACATTAATTTCAATATAAAAAAACACACACACAAAAAAAAAATTAACCACAGTGTGTAAGAAATTTGTAACTGCATTTGAAGCATGAATAATTGCGACTGTGGGAACATGTTTTTATAAATTAGTGCCCGGCTTTTAAGTATACAGAAGGTATGCTGTATAGCTTTACTTAAAAAAAAGAAAAACTGAAGAGAGAAAAACGCAACATAATATTGTAAGCATCTATATACTATGTACCTGTATTTCTTATACATACATCTACATTAAACCATAAAGAAAGCTACACGAACAGTTAAAAGTAATTAACTCCCAGGTTTGACTTGATTGTTGGCTTGGTTGCTATAGTTCTATGCTGTTTGGCTTTGATGAACTCCTTATGACGGACGGATACCACGGGCAATGTGACGTCTGCGACGTCGTCGTCAGTAGGTTTATAACAAAGTCTGCATTCTGCAATCATATAGCTTCATAGCGCAAAGATATATTATTACGTGTGCGGTTTATGAACTATTTGCTGATGTTTATGTGCGAGCTGTATCTGTATCTCTGGCTGGAAATTGCCTCCATATTTATGAGGTTCAACATGTTGTAGTAGTCGATGCCGATAGTTGAGAGTGCCATAGTGCTGCAGAAGCAACAGCAGCAGCAGCAGCAAAAAAACACTTTGATAGGCATTTGATGGATATTGCTTGATGGCTTTTGCTTTGGTTTGGTTGGGCGAACTAAACTAGTTTTTATAACCAGCCTCAAGCAGCAGCAATATAGTATTTGAAAACAGGATTTAAGCTATGAGCTCAACAATAATAATTCTCGGTTACGCATTTCCGTGGGTTTATATGAACAAACTACAATACATCTACGATGATGACTTCTATATAGAGGTATAATGAAAAAGCACTTTGTCATAAGTGCAAATGGGTTCCAGTTATTTGCCCTTCAAAGTAAAAGTATGCGGAAGTCAAAATTAGTAGCGGTGCGCCACAAGTTCAGAACGAATGACATTTTTAGCGGATTTAATGTTTGTCTTCTTTGTAGAATATTATTTACAGTTCAAACCTTAGAGTAGGAACTTTATTTCATAAATCATAAATGAAAAACCAAAATTTCAAGTCTTTGATTATTTTATTATTTATACCTTCATAGGTAATATTTGACTTTTTTCATCTAACTTTCCCCACCAGCATTTCTATACTTCAAAACCATAGTCCTACCGCAGATACTTTTCTTTGCTCCACACAAAAACTCGCGCTTACTTAGTTTCCTGCTATCCTGTTGAAACGACGGTTGTGACGGTTTTATGAGCCCATCAAGTCCGACAGTTTTATGGCCTGTTGGCTTAACGTGTGACATCCGTAAATACCAAAAACTATATACGTCCCCATCATGCATACAGATTTGGTTTCGGAATTCCCTTTTTATGAAGGTTTTATTACCGTAATCAGTTTTTGTATATTTTATACTCAAATTCTACGACTCTTTCGGTTATGCTTACCCTGGCTGGCATAAGGCATAATAACGTGAGGCATAGCAAGTTGTCAAATTCATATACTGATACCACAGTTTTGTGTTGTCATCTAAAAATCATGAATGCTTGGTTGGAAAAAATTCAAAAGCAATTCATTGCGTTTGTACTCGCATATTAGGTAGGTATATTTGGGTGGTAGAAAATGCTACATTCACTAAAGTACACTAAAGGGGTTGAAATTGGCAGCTCTCTTTTTTTTCATGTACTACGTTCTGATGTTAAGAGTTTCAAGGAACCCAACAGAATTCACATAAAATAAAACTGTTTGGTTTTACTTTTGTATTTTTCTGAACTCCTGGTTGGAAAATTGATTTATTTGCGGTTTTTACTGATTCAACTATCTAGGTTATAAGTATGTGTTGGAGGAGAAAACAAAGAGAGCGTGGTTGCACTCTGTGCTATATGGGAGAGCTATTTCATCGATTTAAGAAATATTTTTTTGTAAAAGGTAGCTTAGTCCTTTATCGAGATTCAAGACCTACAACAGGTGGTTTTATGAATTTTTATTTGAAGTAGGATATTTGAAAATATTAAGCAATATGGAGAAAGGCAGACTGCAGAAGATATCAAAAATGGCTTCCATACAGCTGTTAGAAAAACATAGAACAAGAAAAGGTACAGCGAAAGAACCAAGAAGCCCAGGAAAAATGTATGTACACAAAAAATAAGCCAATCTGTAGAAAAAATTCAAGTCAAGATTTTCAAACGCAATTTTTTTTATTTTTGGAAAAGTAATAAAAAGTTCATTGCCAACTTTTGAAAATATCGGTTTTTCTCATATTACTTTTGAACAGTAAACAGTAATTGGTCTGTTTGGCAAGGTGAAATTTCTTGCGCACAAATTTTCACAAAATTTCACAATTTGTTGTCAAAACCCATTGAAAAAAAAAATCAGTTTTTGGGAAATTTGTTGGAAAAAAAAGTTACCAAACAGGCATATTGTCGATCCTATAATTTTCTACAAAACAAGATTTAACATTTTCTTCCTACCACTAATCGTTTAGAAGATATAGCCATTAAAAAAAAACTAAAAAGAATAACGAAAATGTCGGTTTCTCTTATAGATCTTTTCAAGAGTAAATCTACTGGAAAATACTTTATGTTCATCTTGTAGATCGTAAGATTTTCTACAAAACAAGGTTTAAGACTTTTTCCCTACGACATAATAGGCTAGAAAATATGGCCATTAAAAAAAAAAACTAAAAAAAATGATAATAGTTTCGGTTTTTCGCAGATAACTTTAAAACGGTTAACACTACCGACAAAAACTTCATGCACATCTTCTATATCATGGGATTTTTAATAAGAAAGGGTTTCACACCTTTCTTCCTACGACTTATCGTTTAGAAGATATGGACATTTAAAAAAAAAAACTAAAAATGACGAAATGCCGGTTTTTAACGAATATCTCATAAACGATTAATGTTTTTGAAAATATGTTAATGCAAGTATAAATTATTCTACCCAGTTAAAGAAAATATTAACATTTCTTTCTTTAAAAAATACCATTATTTTAAAAAATAGTTCATATGTTTGTAAGTCAAAAATACTGGGTTTTTCGATCTTTACTCTCAAATAAAAAATTTATCGAAAAATAACGTTATGGTTATAATTTTATCTAAAAAAAATTTATTAACACTTCTTTTCATAAGAGCTATGAATTACAAGATATTGCTTCTTCAAATGGACGAAGTGTTGAAAATAAACAAATTTAATCAAATTTTTGTTTGCCAAATTATATGGTAGGTTCATTGTTTTACCCTTCATACCGATCCGATACCATTGTTTTTTTGTAGCTACAATATGAAGAATTTTGTTATTGACAAAAAATTGGTGAAATTAAAAAACTTCCGGATTTTTCCTTTTTTCTCTTAAAAGGAGTTGTCAACAAAAAATGTAATATGTACTAATTTTAAATAGATCATAATATTTACAACAACAAATATTACAATATATTTTTTCATACGAGGGATCAGTTAGACGATATTGCGACTTCAAAAAAAGCCAAATGATAAAGTTATATGCGAAAAACCGATATTTTTGACATTTAAATTACAATAAAAATTTTATTTTAAAATATTCTATAACTTTTTGAAGCAACGTCAACATGGTTCTTATAGTTAAACTAATTATAATCTATATGGAATAATAAAGCGGAAAGTCTTGCTTTGTTTGTTTATTCGGTTTAATCTGAGAAACCAAATATCTGATTTCAAAAATTCTTTTTATGTTTGAAAGGTAAGACATTTTTTAATATTCAACTATTTATAGGGTGAAACGGGATAAAAAAAATAGCAGTCAATTTTTAAAACTCCCATTGTATTAGAATAATAAAATTTAGAGGTTGGACTTCGAGAATCAATCACGAAAAAGAATTTTTTCAAAGTTTAGCTATTTATAGGGTGAAGAAGGATAATCCCACAAAAGTGGTACCTATACGATTTTTACAAAGTTTTAGAAAATTGTTACTGAGATTATACGCACATTTTAAAAAAATATATATTTTTAAATTCAGGTAGGTTCCTACGATTTAAAAATAAAACTAGTGTAATTTTCTTAATTGATGATTTTACTTTCACTAAGAAAATCAATTTAACAATAAAATAAAACACGTACCATACCCCCTTACCTACATTCTTCGTCAAAAATAAATGTAAAATAAAAGGTTGTTCCTACCTAAAAAAAATAAAAATAGCAGCTTCATGTTCCAAAGAAATTCTTTCACTATACAACAATTTTCTTTTGGGTCAACCACCACCAAACCAAGCTCAATTTAATTAAAACCTTATACCCTATTGGGGAGCATAGTATCAGAAAAGTATTTTTTCCCCTAAAGGCAAAACCACTAAGAAATTCAATTCAATTTATTTATTTTATTTTAGTTTTTTTTTTTTTTTCTCTCTCTTCTATAGAAGATAAAATACTCGTATGTATGTATGTAAGTTTATAATTTCCTTGTACTCACTTCTTGCCACTTTCCAGGAACACATCCAATTCTGCTGACATCTTACAGCAAAGCGCTTTACGAAAATGTCCAATCGAGCAATTTGTGTTGATGAGATGTCCTTCTGTAAAAGATACAAAAATAAAATAAAAAAATCAAGAAAAAAATCCATTTCATATAAGTAAATAAGGTCTCGCGGCACAAAACTAGGTATAGGTATGTGTACGAGAATGTTTATTAAGAAGTATTCTGCAGCTCGTTAAGGAGCTCCTCACATACGCAAGAACCAAGAGAGAGAAAAAAACAAAAACCATCCAACCATCCATATAAAGACTTCCAAGGAGAAGGCTCGCGCTCTACCACACGTCTCAGCTCACTGCTTAGCTCAGAGCTCGCTCAGACCACTGCCTTAATTGGATGAAAATTTTTCAAATTGCCCAACAAAAAGTCCCCAAGGAAGATACGCGGACGACACACAACCATCAGCAGAGACGAAAAAAAAAAAAAAAACGAACGAACGAAATTCGGTAACCGCGCGTCTCCAACTTTCCAGACTTGAATATTTCAAAAAGGTCGACATTTATATTGGCATCGCAACACCCAGGGCCATCGCGCTTCCAATGAGCGCATGAGACATTCTGGTGTCCTAATCAAAATTCCGATTGCCATTCCCTGGATATACATAAAATATAGTAAGTATAAGGTCTTCTCTCTCTCTCTCTCTCTCTCTCTCTCTCTCTCTCTTATCGTCATCGGTCTGTCGAAATCAGAGAGAAAAATGGTAAATGGACCTTTTGTTGGTTCGTTCATTCTAACGATCAAGAATCAAAGAATTATTGAAAAGTTGGTTCATTAGTTGTCTAATTATGGAGGACATTAATCAAAATGCCGACTTTTTAGAATGATTAACTCAAATATTTAACATGATTCTGCTGAAGCGAGACCAGAAAGACTATTCGGAAATCGGAACCGTTTTTCTTCTTTATTATATATTTAATTTATATAAAGGTGACTCGCTCCTCATTAGAGAATCGTTTCTGTTGGAATTTCTAATATTTTTTTTTTGTTTTCTTTCTTTTGGAATCAGATTCACAATGATATTTAGTTTCGATTTTGATTTGATTTTTGCTTTGAAATAAGAGAAGATGAAATCAATGGAAAAAAGATCGAAATCTCCAAAGGACACACGAAACCATGTTAGGTCAATGAGAATGGGATGGTAGAGCTGTTGTTGTTAATTAATTAGATTTTGCGACCTAATTTGGAGGAAAACGCAGTGAAGTGGATGTTTTATTGGTTATAGATTATTTGTTTGTTTTTTTTTGAGAATTTATTCAACAATTTAGCAATTAATATGGTTGAGTGCTTTAATGCGAAAAAAAAGTGAGCAGGAAATGTTAAAGTAAAGACGATTTACCCTGCAAGTGTTGTACTATTACCTTGGGCTATTGTAGGTATAGTAAGGTGCTTCTGCTGAGTTAACATGACCTTGTACAATAATTAATTTTAATTTTCTTAATTGATGCATAGTTACCAGGTCTATAGGATATTGTTTTGAGATGAAGTCAATTTGCAACTATACGCGCTTAAAAGCAGGAATTGTATATACACTTTGGCACCTAGGAGTTTTTAATAAGAAAAAGCATAATTTCTCACAAAGATTTAAAAAAGCTGTTGAAATATTTAAAAATAAATAATTTCCTATGTGTAGATACAGTGTACGACAAGTTTTATGTTTACTAATTATGTATATGTGATAACCTTTATATATTTATAAGTTTCTATAGCCTAGGTTAATTATCTTTAAATTTCGCAACTGAAATCTGAACCTTCATAGGTAGGAAAATAATTTAATTTGACTAAATAAACATCTTGAACAAAACAAAACATTAATTCAACTCATACTCGGGAGGGTAAAACGTCAAAATCAGTAGCTTTCTATAAAGTGCTGTCAAATCTTTCTCCCTTACTAACGCAGCCCCATTAAGTTCTCTTACACGTTTGGGTCTTGTTGAGTGGAATCATTTTATAAATATTTCTCGCAGACTAAAGTTTCTTTAAATCCAGTTCGTTTGTCATTAAAAAACAAAAGTATATTTAATGTATAGCCTGACCAATTCAAAGTCGGCAATTTATTTAATTTATAATTTTGTAGCTGATATAAAATAAGCTAATCTAAGCATGTAATGCAATTAACAAAAAAAAAATCTCAATAAAGTTTACTACTACTACTAACCCAGCCCCATCATCAATGAAATTCTTCGCAATTTATTATCATTTATTTTAAAAATAATTTGTCGAACTTTTTTTTAAACTTACCCTTAGGTAGGATAGCCTTAAAATAAAATTTCAAAAAATTCATCTTTGAGCGTTTATAGATAAAATTTCTTTTAAATTACAAACAAACTAACATAGAGGAGTATTTTGTTGGTAAATTTATAGCCAGTTCAGTAAAATTCCTTCGGTTAACAATTGCCGCGTTTTATTATCGCTTACTCCTGAAAAATACATTTCAGTCAGTTAAAATCGAGTTTGGTAAAGTAACTTTGAATTAACTAAATAGATATTTCTGACAGATGTTGTCATAACACTTTTTAAAATTGACAGGACGAAACTATGGAAATCGCCCTGACCATATACTGCTGAAATAGTGCTGCCCTCTTTGTTTCGATAGTGAAAGCGCATTTAAATAGAGTTGCCATTTTTTTTTTTGATTTTTAACAGCTGAAAGTTCAAGTTAATAGTTCTGTTTCTTTACTTCCCAAAACTGCCATTTTTGACCAGTTTTTGTCCATTTTAATTTTTTTATATTAAAATTTTATTTAAAATGGATATTTAAAATGGATAGAAAGTGGTAGTTTTGGGAATTAAAGAAACAGACCTAATATTTCACATAAAAACTGCATCTGAGTTAACTGGACTTTAATTTGTATTTGCAGGATTAACTAACCCTGATTTAACTCAGGGCTAACTGTGGCACTGAAAAACTGGCCCTTAGTCTCTGGCTACCACTATTTCTCCTGCTCATTAAGTTATTCTCGTCATCCGATTTTTCTCAGAACCCATCGATCCTTCATTTGAACTGAGAAAGTTGGTGATTAGTTCTTAGTTCCTCGCTATTAAGCTTCTTTGAATGTTTTCACATCACTACTGATAACACTACAACACGATTGAAAAACTATACACAGGTTTAAGAGTGTATTAATGATTTTTCACCGAACTGAGCCTTAAAATCCATCTGGTGTTTAAATAACACTTAATTACTTCATTAAGTTAATCTTTTTTCAATAAAATCAGTACTTACAAGTCATTAAAACCATTATAAGTTAAAATAAACACACGAATTCTATTGAAACGTTCCCATTGTAATTTTAACGATTTACCAAAAAGCAACACAACAACAACAACAACAAAAAAAAAAACTCCCATAAGGTAAGGTAGTGCCTATATAAATTTATCACTTATTTATTTGTAAAATTATCGAATAGGTGAAAATTTCTCCCCATTACTCTTAAATTTTATTACTTTTTTCTTCTCTATCAAATAAACTCATAAATGACTTCGAGGATAAAAGCACCTATAGATCTACCATATTCGGGGAAAGAAAAAAAGTAGATATAAAATTGTTACACCTTATCGCCAAGAGTCTATCAATCTTCGAGAATTGGTTAAAAAAAAAAAAAGGTGCGTCTCCATCAATAATGTCTTTTGTGTGTTTAAGGTGTTCCTAATGAATATTAAGTCCTATCAGAGGTTTTTTTGTCTTTTTTTTCAATAAAGTGGCAGATTCGAATGACTACCGCTTTTCGATTGGAAAATCCACATAGAGTGAGTATTTTACTACTGCCTACTATATAGAGACTTTGCCTCTGCTTTATTGTAGATAAAGACCTTTCTAATTGGTGATGTAGCTTTAATGAATTGCCATCGATCATTCAACAGTGGCATAGATGCGGTGCACGGTGTGTCACTCTCTCCCCTTAAAGTTTGATATAAGAAGAAGTCCGCGGTTTAAAGTCGGGAAGGTAGAGTTGTATCTTGGGTAAGTTTATATTATCTCCAATTCGTACCTCAAGGAGAAGATTAAATATAACGGAACAGAGTCGATGCTCCTTTGATGGGGAAGGCTCTTTCCTTGTTAAAGAATTTTTTTTTTAAAGACAGCACGGTTTGAAAGTTATCCCTCTTTTAGGTTTAATTGGTCTTAAATATACACATATATTAAATAATGAATATCTTCGTTTAAATAACATCATATCCGATACCTCAATTGCTATACCCAAACAGCTATCGACCATATTAATAAAAGGTCTTACAAAATTATAAAATTAAATTTTTACAACTCTACCTCTCAAACTATGAAGCAGTTAATTTGTTTTGTTTTTCTTTTTGTATTAATTTGGGGGGAAATTAAGGGATTTTGAAAGCTTTTTTTCGGAAGATAAATGAAATTGATGAAGTTGTTGTGTGGGATATCTTGAGAAAGTAGTAGCGGGATCTTGACAAAGCCTATGTGGATATAAAAGTTATTGATGAATGTTAAATTTTCTTCAATTGGCATGAAAAAGTTTTTTTTTTTCTTTTTTTCTGTAACTAATTAGCCATGGAGTTTGCTATAAATTTAAATGTCTATATAATGATTTAATTAATTTTATATACAAAGAGAACTTCCTTGTGTACAGCAAGTAGG
The DNA here is from genome assembly GCA_929447395.1 of Epistrophe grossulariae. Taxonomy (NCBI): domain Eukaryota; kingdom Metazoa; phylum Arthropoda; class Insecta; order Diptera; family Syrphidae; genus Epistrophe; species Epistrophe grossulariae. The sequence continues at coordinate 131,597,860 of OV839568.1, read as the reverse complement.
TATATTAATTATTGTTGTTATTTAAATTTTGTTTAAATAAATGGCTGCTAAGTAAATTTATTACTTACAACCAACATAAAATACTCGCAAGTCTATGGACTATTGACAACCACAGAATAAAAACAATGAAGTCATTATATTTGTTGAAAGTAAATTTATGAACAAAAAATTGTTTTCTTCAACTTTTATAGACATTCTAGTATGTCTGCTAAAATAAATACAGAGCTTATAGTTAATGGTAGACAATAGCGTCAATATTTAGAAAACCCTGCACAGCTAAACAGGTATCAAAGTTATATACCTAGTTCCATTTACACGCACACCAAATTTATTAATGGATCAACCTGTAATTGGGTGCGTTTTCTATAATTTTGGGTCTTATATCGACGTTGATATACTGCAGTCAACGACCAACGTACTGAAGGGGAGTATGTCAATGTGTCTTTAAAGCGTGGACAGGGAGGTCACACAAAATAATAATTTAAAAAAATAATCAACGCATTGACCCTAAAAGTCAACACAGCTGTCAACGCAACTGTTAACGCAGTTTTCAATGCAGCCGTTAACGCAGCTGTCAACGCATTGACAGTATTCTGCTGTGTTGACAATCACATATGCCTTAACAACTTTGAGACATTTGTCATTTGTTTCAATCATAGCTTAGATATTTCGTTCCCCAATTGGAAATCACGCATGTGGAAGAGATATGGTTCCAACAAGATGGCGCTATTGAGATAATTAAATTCCTGAAAAACACATTTCATGAACGCGCATAATTTTGTGTAATAAATCTGTCAATATATGGCCTCCCAGATCTTGTGATTTAACACCTTTTGATTAACTTGTTTTTGAGATACGTAAGACGATACAGTCTACGGCAACATTTATTGTAAGCCAACATTATTCGTGTTATTGCGGAAATAGCCAAAAATGCTTGCAAAAAGTGATCGCGACCACTTTGCTTCGTTCAGATAATAATTATCAAATCCAGCTCTGGTGGGCTTATGGTCCCGAAGTTGTGTTAAAAAACTAATTGCAAAATAAATATTCTCTCGATTGAACACAAATAAATAAAATGAAATCTTATGTGTTTTATTCAAAATCAAAGTTAGTTTTGGCTTAAAAAATGTACCCTTTATAGCATGCATACACGTTAAACATCATTTTACTCTCAAAAAAAAAGGTTTTGAACGAACTCTATTTTCCATATGCACCTAACATAACTCCCCTTGTTAACTCGCTGATTATAGCTTACATGTTAGTCTCCCTGCATTGAGTATTTAATTCCATTTGTTTCACTCGTTTCAATCAATATTGTCAGATTGTGAATGAAAAACTATTGCAATGATACTAATGAAAATGGACTGAAAAACGTCGACCATCATACGATGCCAAAATGAAATACTTTTCCAGTTTCACTATATACATAGATACCTATACTCTGGCTATGAACAATAATATAATTGTTGGCTGTCGAGTGCGGCTCGAAGCTGTCATTGTCATTTTGCATTACGAAGAGCCTTTTCTATTACTATGTATATGTATGTATATCTACAGAAGATAGTTAGTTATAGTTAGTTGTTGGCACAAGAAGAGAGACGAATATTTTTCATGATTAACATCCTCGTCGTCGTTCAGTTGGCCTTGTTCTCAATTTGCCAGAAAATTTATTTTATATATAAAACCAATCTGAGCTAATCCCATTTGGAATACCATCCTCACTCAAGCCCTCCTACTTGCTAGGTATATATATCCCTTTGCGAACATCATCCACAGCATTAGCCCAATCGAGTAGTCATAAATTCATTAGTGGTGATTAAATTTACGGATTGACTTTGTTTTTGGTTAGAAGAATACCGCCGCCGCCGCTGCTTCCACATATAGAATATCTCACTGCTGCTTTATCTATACAGCTAATGCCCTACGAATTTAGGGGAGAAGAGGGGTATCATTAATATTCATTGGATTACCTGTTGAAATGTTATTGATTATATCTATTTATCTATGTATCTATATCTATAAACCTCCCTTCATATATGTATCTTTATATATTTGTTTTCTGAAGGAGAAAAAATCTTAATATTTAATGAATAAGATTTTACGCCTAATTTAAGTGTTGTCACGGATGAATCAAGTTTGTTCGAAGATACTCTTCGATATTATTAGGACATTTGAGGAAAAACTCATTGGATCAATTCGAAAAGGTAGGTAGAATGAATTTCCGGGAATTACATATCTTCTCTCTCTCTTATCTGTCTCGATAGGTGGTCTGGTCTGCTAATTCTATTTATACTTGTTCTCGCATATACGTATAAGCATATGTGTGGTAAAACTTCAAAGATATGTTTATTGACTTTCTAAGTTATATAGTTAACCCATAGAGAGTATGGAAAATTAAAATAATCTACCTATACCTACATTTATACAGTAGCTTTTGAATTGGAATCTTTTCACCTTTTCAAAAGTTTAACAAGCATAAAAAGGTCATTGGGTTTTCATTGTGGCTTTTGTTGCGTGATGTCCAATGTTACTACTTATTTTAATTTAAATTTCTGTCGGTTTGGCTTTCATTACATACGATGGGTTTGAAAAAAGTTTTTATATCTGAAAATACAAATCTATATAATGAGAAAAAATTTAGTGAATTTTCATTCAAGTTTAAAGATATTCCAAAGCAAATTGACTGAATTTTGTTTTTTTTTTCTATCGTACTTGAATCGATAAAATAAATTCTCATTCAAGTCTTCCATTGAATGGTCAATATACGACAAATTGAACATTAAATTCCATCAGAGGATATGGATAGGTATTGAAGTTTTCATATGGTCTGGTGGATATTTAAGAGCTTACATTGATTCATGAACTTTCATTTTAAAAATTGAAATGTGTAATTAATTAATTCTCAGCTTGTTAAAATTTCTCATATTTATCCTACAGTTTTAGATTTTTACCTCGAAACTCAGTAATACTGAATGAGATTGAATTGTTTTGCTTTTTTTTTTAAATTTTTGTTATCATAAAAAAAAATTTTACTCTTGTAGTAACAGATACATAAGTATAATGTATAGGTAGCTAAAAGAGAATGTCTGTTAAAGGTTAAATAATTTAATGAGAAAAAGTTAAAAATATATGATTTTATAAATTTTAAAAATCGTTTGAATAGGTTTTCGTAAAAATTTATTTTGTTTATTTAAAATTTCTTAGTCCCGTTTGCTGATACTACACATGACGATTTAAGTTGAACTTAAATTCTTAAGGGGTACTTTTTCCAATTAACGTCAGTAAAAATTTTTAGTAATTTTTTTCACCAAAATTCAGACCTTATCTACGATTTATAGAAAATTTTGTATTTATCAAAATCGCTAAAGCCTTTTTGGAGATAGAAAACAAAATCTTTCATAACAGTTCTATGGCAGGTACCGTTATTTTTGTAGCTAAAAAAGGAATTAAAAAAAACCTTAAGTTTAAAATTTAAAAATTCTATAGCTTCAGTGACAGAACTGCAGGTGCTGCCGATTTTCTAACAAACTATAAGACATTTAAGCATCTGGTTTTTAGTGTTTTACTTGATAATTGATAGTAGCATTGAATATAAAAACAAAAATAATATAAATAGCATACAATTTTAAATAAAATTAGTTTGAAAAAAAAAAAAAAAATAATTTTCAATTTTTTTTTTACCTAACTATAACTTACTTTTTTTTGTAATAAAATTTAAAAAGACATAAAATAGCTTGAAAGTTTAAAAAAATTTAGTGACACAAATTAATTTTGTTCATAAATATCTTCGTCCAAAATTTTAAACACAAAACCTTGGTACTACTTTAAAATTTTCTAAATATAAAGCTCTTCACTAAAATGTTCTTAGTTTTAAATAATTTTTAACTAGTATAATACTAAATCTATTTTCTTAATAATTCTTAATTGAACATGCCTATATCAGTGACAGTTCATGCAAAAAAGTATGCAATCATATATGTATCACATTTGGAAATGTCAAAGTGACACTTGAAGTTAGTATATGCTACTGAAAGATAAAATAGGCACAAGCAGATTTTTTTCTTTAGTTAAATGTTAATGAAATAGTATGATGCAAATTCGTTTAAAATTTGGAAAATCCTAACCTAGCATCAATGTTGTTCAAATCTATGTCAAAAACTATTTTTTACCTTTTAAAACGTAAAAAACAAAAAAATACCGTAAAAAACTCGTAAAAAAATGAAGAAGAGGTAAAAAAAAGTAAATAAATGAGAAAAAAGAGAGAAAATGAGAGGCATCTGTCAAAATTTAAATAAATAATTGAAGCATTTTTTAATGAAAAACTTGGATTGAATAGAGAATCTATTTTTTAATCATTCTGCCGAAAATAAAATAAAAACCCAATAGTTTTTTATCCAACTGTCATTTTCAATGTTGAAAGTTGAAGGTACCCAATTTTGATTATTTTTATCGTTTTTTTTTTTTTTTACTTTTTTACCTTTTTTACTTTTTTACATTAGCATAATTAAAATACAGCAAGTAAAATATTAATGTGAAAAACGTATAAAACTAAGTAAAAAACGTAAACTAAAAAAGTCGAATAACACTCCCTAGCATCATACTAAAAATGCTTTACCATCGTACTAAATCATTAACAAAATTTGAGCTTTAGTTGTAATTTAAAAGCAATGTTTCTGATTTTTATATTTAAATTCAAACAAACATTTTTCTAAAAAAAAAGTTATTGAAAAGCCAGCGGCAGTTTTAACATTTATAGCTCCATTAATCAAAAAAGCTTAACTCACCTTCAATTCACGAGTTTACTTAACACCAAAATAGGAATTAACTCGCGAATTAAAATGTTCTATTAATAAAAATAAAACGTAAGTGGAATAGCAATCTAACATTTATTGAAAATCCTTTACAATAAGTAGAAATTCTCTTTAGTCCATCGAAATGTTACATTGCTCAGATATATTTTTTGTTATATAGGGGACAGGTGTCTGTATGAGTACCTATACACAACCATTTTGGCGGTTGGTCGCCATCTTGGAAGAGGGAGTATAACAAGTTTGTTTTTGTGATATTTTGTGAGCCATAAGTCATGAAAAACTTTTTATTTTCAATTTCACGATAAAAAATTTATTTATATTTTAAACAAAAAATTTGTTTGTGAGACAATTGGCCAAATTTTTTTTTTTTTTCTAAATAAGTGTTTTATTTGCATTCAGAAGCTTAAGATGTGTAAGTCGAAATTTGTATTAAATTAAAGTAAATTTTGGTGTTAATTAAGGAAATGTTTTTGGTCAAATAATGTTCATTCTTCCCATTCGAGTTTATCTTCAGGAAAAGAATACTTCTAAAGCAGCAAACGTTGCGTTGGAGCTTTCAATTGAAACAATTATCTTACAAATCTACGGGTATCAAATAAAATTTCAGAATTTTTTAAAACATTACGTGGGCAATCAATTAACATATAACTTTAAACATAACCTCCTGAACAAACGCTTAAATATGTATAATGTATTTATATTTTTTTTATTAAAAAAAAATCATAAATGGCATCAGGACTTCACTCTTAACTATTTTTAACTTTTATTTATTTCTTTTTTAAATCTAAATTAGTTGAGAAGAACATTAGGTGTCATTTCTGATGACCTAAATTCTCCAAACTAGGAGTTTAATCTCATATTTTCATTTCAAAAATTTCACGTGGGCTAAATAGAAATAAGTATACTTTGAAACATCAGGAGTCATCATTCATTGCCCTATCTAGCTCAACTTAAAAGCAAAACTAAGTCCTATTCAAAATATTTATACATATTTAATCTTCCATATAAACCACACGCACGTTTGATGGTGATATCAAAATAAAAATTATATTATATAACCCATTAACCAAACTAAACCAAACCCACCGCAGCTTTTAAACAAAAATTAAAACTATCCAATCTCCCTGTTGCATATGTTTTCCACATATCTCAAGATCCCATCGCACTTAAGCAAACATCAACGTTTAAAAAACCTAAACCAAGAACAAATCCTTCAAAAAGCAATAAAATTAAATAGTTTCCATTTTGTTCCATTTGTGTAGACAATCTCTTTCGGAAATGATACTTAATGTTAAATGTTTGTACCTATAAAAAAAAAAAACAACAAAGATAAAAAAACACAAAATTTCAGAAGCCGAACTATAAAAATCAAAAAAACACACAAAACAAAACAATATATAGAAATAAATGGTGTGTGGTGTAGTGTGTGCCTTTGAAGCTTTTTTTTGAGTGCCTGTTCGACATCTCTTCTAGGTTTGTATACAAAAAAAAATAAACAATACGACAACGGTTTAAAGCGTCAGAAAACTATCAAAATGTCATTTCAATGCCACTTCCAGCTTGCTTGATGCTCCAGAGTCATCAAGATACGCCCACATTTCTGTTGACTTGGCTCAAAACAAATGGACATATATTTTCCACTTTTGAACATGAAAGCTAAGACTAAAAAACGATTTTGAGCCTCCTACGTGATCGTTTTACATATTTCAACTCTTTTTTTTTTTTTTCGTCTTCTTGATGGTCATCATAAGTCCATCAGAGCTGAGCATAAACAAAACGAAAAGAACACACAGAAATTTAATGGTTTTGGTTTGATATGTGAGTGGATAAAGTATTATCCACGAGATACTTTTCGAGTGAAATCAAAAGTGGCTGCAGATACTCGCTAGCTCGCGCATTCTCGTTGTTTTACACTATTGTTCTGCTCTTGCTGCTGCTGCTGCTGCTGGTTCTGCATTTTAGAATCTCATCATTTCATGACGATCAAGGACGGACGCGGACGCAGCACGAGAAAAAAAAAGAACTCTGTCCGTCAAAAACCACTTGAAACTGTCAAAAAACTGATTGATAGTTGCTTGCTGCTAAAAATCGAAAGAAAAAAACAACAATAACGAGACAAATTTGTATGTGGGCAGACAAAATATAGAGAATATAGGAGCGGATTTAATGTTTAAGTAATACATATAGGCGCTTTCTAGGGCGTATAGGGTATCAAAACAACAAATTGGTGGTTTTCAACATTTAATATTTTTGACAGCATAATTTGATGAAATGAAATTAGATTCCCATAAAAAGATGCGTTTAATATATTTTATTTCGATTGTTTATTCTCAAAAAATTAATAATAAATTCTAGAAACTTGGAATGATTTAGTTATTTTAAAAGGGCGAAATAGTACAATACCAATAAATTTAATACAAATTTATAACCCGCTCAAGTGGGTCAGGAGTCCTTTTTGTACTTTGGTCTGTGCCAAAATAAAAGCGTCTGCACTTTTCGTACAAGTTTCGTGAGTATACATCAGTCGTTAGGTTATTTTGTAATTCGTGCCATTTTGTACATTTTAGTCCAGAATCTTGAAACTTTTTAAAATTGTGAAATCTAAATTTACAAAAAAAAATTCAAAAATTTTAAGTTCAAAATTTTATTTAAAACCTATTCTTTTTACGAAATTCTAAATAATTCTGTCAGAAAATTGCTTAAAATGTTTAAAATTTGATACACAATTTGGAATATAATTTAAAATGTTAACTATACAAAATGTTTGATTTACTTACAGAATTTTTAAAAACCAAAATTTGGCAAATACAGAATTCTATAAAAATCAAGTACTTAAAATATTTTTATTTAATTTGTGCCATTTTGCCCATTTTGTTTTGCGTATATTTCGGAATTTTAGTGCAGAATTTTGGAGCAGAAACTTTTATATTTTTTTTATTTTTGAACTGCAAATTTATACATATAATTTAAATGGATATTTATTTTCAAAAATTTCAAGTTTAAAATTTTATTTATTTTTGGTTTTACCAAGTCCTTCTACGAAATTCTTAATAATTTTGTCAAAAATTTGTTAAGAAGTTTAAAATTCGGTAAAAAGTTTGGAATACAAATTGAAATGATTTACAAAATTTTTGATTTACAGAATTTTTGTACCCAAATTTTTGAAAACCAAAATTTGGCAAGTAGAGAATTTAGTCAGAATTAAAAATAAAATCTATACCTTAAAAAACCTCATGAAAATGTTTAATTTTGTGCAAAAGAAATTAACACTTCGGGCCTCTGGTGCAAAAATTGCCAAATCTGGATTAAATTCGCCCCTGGATCGATTGCAATTCAGAAGGATCAAGAGCGATTCAATTAAAAATGCGGGCGCACATGTGCAGTTTTACACAGGCGCGAACGGGTTTAGCAGCACTTTAATCAAAAATTTCCAACCGACAACGCGACGACAACGATGTGAGTTGAAGATGTAAGAATGAGAAACAAAAGATTGGATTTGCCGATTGGCAGACAGGTCAGAAACAAAGAGACAGACAGTGGCCAAAATAAGGCGGTCAAAGAGGCGGTCCTGATGGATGATGAACTAAATTGGAAATTTATCCAAATCTTTATATATATTTTTTTTTTGTTTTGGTTTAGAAAGCAATTTCAAAAAAGGGAGGAAACACGCACAGTATAGATCTTTTTTTTTCTTCGTCTTCTTGAATGTAAAAGAGGATCTTAAAGGATTTACATTAATTTGTAGAAGCATCGAAGATTTATGTGTCGGCAATGCACCGCACCAGGACCATAGCACAGAGAAAGAATACACTGAACTCAATATATCTACTGGACTGAACCGAACAAAACGTTTTGCATTGATTGAAGTGGAATAGAATTTAAATTTTAATATTTTTTTTTGCTGGTCTTTTGGATGGTTTGAGTTTTTTTTTTTAATTTTTTTTCTATCTGTTATAGAGATTTATGAGGCGATTTTGTAAGGAGAAGAAGAAGAACCAATTTCGTCGATTATTATTATCCTTTACGATGGACATATAGCCGAGGACTCACTTGAAGAACGTCGTTGTGGTGTGTTCACAGAACAATGAACTCACTGGCGGGAATTTCTATTATATACAAAATTGAAAACTTCACAGATATATATCGTATATGTATATGTACTTACTTGTCTTCTCTTGATAGTATGCATCATCAGTGTCAGTAAAGAACCATGTCTGAAAATTGAAGATAAAAATTCAAAATTATTATAATGTTTTATCACTCACTACACTTTACTTGTAATATTACTACAAAATATATAAATATATATAAGTTTTTTGTATATGTGTGTAAGTGTATTTATGGAACGTTATTATATTGAAAAGTTTATATAAAAATGTCTCATACATAAAATGAAAGTGGAAAAGTTTTTCTATTACAAATTCCAGATTAGTTTATGCTCTTGATGCTCCTATACGACCTATACCACTTCCTTGCTTCCTTGCTTTCCCGCTGATGCTATACTCTTTGTAGAATTTTTCTTAGAGCAATAAAGTGTCAAAAGGTGTCACACATAAAAGAAGGAAATTGCTTGTCAGGTCATAATAATACGTGTGGATGGTGGAGGTTGGGAAATAAAAATTATATGGCACATGATTGGTATTGTTTGTATGAAAGTTCTGTTCTGTTCAGTTTTTTTTTTTTACTTGTAGACTTATGGGATAAGTTTTTGTTTGACATAAGATCAAAATTGAATTCGTGTAATATAGTTTTGCATTTCTTTCTATATGCTTTAAGGTGTAATTGTATCCACAGGTAGTAATGTTTTGAAAAGAAGGTGTTCTTTAGAATTAAGTGTCAAGATTCTCTTGAAATTTGCTTAATCTTGAATTTGAAGAAAATTTGAATAAACTAGAAGAAAAACTTTTTACAGAGAGTGTGAACATAAAAATGGTATTTGTTAGTCGAATTCAGTGTCAAGAAAAAGAAGATGATAGCTGATTTGATATTGGAGATTTTTAACGTGTTTTTTCATGAAATAAATAAAAGATCATAGCTGTTTATATTGCTGACAGTTTTTATATTAAAATATGACTTAATTCTACACTATGATTTTTTCAACATGTAAAGCTTATAGGACAACCTATTGTCAGATCTTTCAATTTTCGAACATTAAACTGACAGTTACCGAACTGCCAGTTTTAAGAATACATTTCTTAACATTTCTTACATCTGCTATATACCTCGTTTATGTAGTTAAATGAAACTGCCAATTTTTACCGATTCTAGTCCAATGTAATTTTTTTTTTTTGCTTGGACTTTTGCAGAAGTTTGAGCTTAAATGTGTAGAAAGGGGAAGTTTTGGAAAGAGAAGAAACAGACCTATTATAGCAAACGCCACCGTTTCAAATGTCAACTGATAGGTTAGCTGTCACTTTGAAGTTTGAGCTGAAATGTTTGGTATTTTATTCATATTCTATTACTTTTCTGTGTTAAAGTATTATATGTATAGGTAGCAGACGAAAACTAAGTGTGTAAAGTTTATTCAACTAACTATAATAGTTAATGATGTAAAAAATGTTGTGTAGTTAATTCGGCCGACCCTACTGACAATAGGTACATTATTCACTTCATTCACACGGCTGCCAGATTTTGTCCCAAAGTTTGGCAATTTCTTTTTTAATATTTCAATAAAATTCCTCTAGTTTTGCTGTTAAATACAGAAGAACAAAATGTTGGATTCGCTTGTTCAAATGAGCGCTTTTATTGAATATAAACTGACCAAATGGCCTAACAATGACTTTTCTGACAACGATGTGTGAGTGAGAAAATTGACTGTTTTGTGATGTTTGTTTATGAAAAATCTGTTGATCGGCTGACAGGCATTGTAAGATAAATTGCAAGGTTTTGTTCGTCGTTTTCAGTAAGAAGAAGATTGAGATGTTTAAACACATAAATAAAAATGTAACGAAATATTGCACTGCGTCTCTATATGTGTAAGAAGACATCGAAGATGATAAATTGGCCCAGAAATGACGTATAGCCTATATGGAGGATTCGGATAGAATCCCGAAATCTACAATTTAAAAAAAAAAAAAAAACACAACATTCAATAAAACAAAAATCACCCCAAAAAAGAAACCCAAAATCCCAAAAATATGTTATGCCGAAAACCCTGAATAAAGAAAGCCCATGAATCAACAAAATTCATAATCCAGAAAACCCAAAATCTCGAAAATCCACAACCCACAAAACCAAAAATCCCAAAAAACCCAAAGTCAAGAAAGCCCAGAAGTCAAAAAACTCAAATTTCAGGAAACTGAAAATCCTAAACTCAGAAAACCCAAAATCTCAAAGACACTAAACTCAGAAATCCCAAAATCCAGAATAACCAAAATCCCGAAAAGCCAAAAACCCGAAAGGCAAAAACATCAATTTGTTAAATAAATAAGTCTTCTCTGGAAAATTAAAAAAAAAATAATCATTTTACAAATAAAGAGATAACAAAAACAAATTTTCAAATAAAAAAAACAAAACAATCAAGAAGTGTAAATAAATTAATAAATCATATTTATATAATCATGTTATAAATTTTATTTGACTGAAATATCGTCATTCACAATTAAATTACAAAACGACTGAAAGAACAATAAATACTTTAGATCATAAAAAAAAAACAACTAGGGTTCACGAGAATGGAGAAGTTATCTTAATCAAAAACCCAAAAAATTATATTAATTGAAAAATAAGCTAAAATTTTTGGGATTTCGGGAAATAATTTTCGGGTTTTTAATTTTCGGAAAAAACACGTCGAGATAATGATTTTTGTTATTTTGAGAAATCGGGATTTTGGATTTTATCGATTGTGGATTTTCGGGATCTTGAGTTTTCCTAATATTGGGTTTTCGAGATTGTGGGTAGGAGGAATATTTTGAAGAAAAATGATAATAAGTGTGAAAACGGTGGGGCGCGAGTTCCCCGTAGTGATATGAGACACCTAGTAGACACAACTAAAATTTTTACAAAAATGTCTGATTCCTTAATTTTTGGACTGAGTATAGTAGGTATAGGCACTGTTTCAAGTTTATTGAAATCAACCGGTTTCCGAGATAATGCGAATTAACGTATGTCATTCATTTTTGTGTTCAATTGCTTCGTTAAGAGTTGTGTTTACGCTTGAGAAACCTGAAACTTTGGGTCACCTTAAAACCTTTTTTTTGATTTTGTATTAAAAAATAAAAATCTTTTGTCGATCTTTCATTCAAATAAATTCTGTCGATCTTTCAGATATTGGTCCTGATTTCTACTGCGGTACAAGTCCCACCACATATTTGGTACCGAGTCTTTTCAAGATTTGCACCTGTAGAAAAAAAAAACCTCACAACAATTAGGTTTCAAAATAATTTGGCAAATATTATTGCAGATAAATTTTACTGTACATGTTGAATGACCGAAGAACCTCAAATATATAAAATGCAGAAAGTTTAAAACTCTCAGATTTACTTCATCCAAACTTCATTTCCTTATTTTACCTTTTCTCCATAGTCACATATTAACATCGGCATTCACAATCTGTTACCACTTACATAACTGCCTCCGAATTCTAAAATTCTTCCATGCAAATTTTTACATTCTTCCGTTTGTTTTATAAAGGACAAATTTCCTAAACCAAAATTATGCTACCAATGTCCAATATATGCACTCAGGTGAAGAAATGAAACAGAAGAAAAAATATAGAAATTTCAACCATGCAATAACATGCATAGCTTAGAAGGTGGTCCCCATTCCCTTACATGGTGGTATATGGTTGGCAGCAACAGCAGTCACAGTAGCAAACCATATGCAGAAGCACGTTTCTTCCAGTTTTATATTCTATATATATGAAAAGAATAAACTCACAAGAAGTAATAAAGAATACCTAAACCTAGATAAACAGAGAAAATCTCATCAGTAAAGGTATAAACACCTTTTTGGAATCGTTTCAATAATATAGCCCACGTTTCAGGTCACCATCATCATCATCAGACGGCATCACACTTTAGCTTATAGGTACTCGTATATACACTCCCACTTCACTTCAAGTGATGGTCATGCTCATACAGATCTCAGGTTTCTAAATAGGTACGAGCATACCTATGAAGAAGTGAAGTCGCATGAGATGGCAGGCGGTAAAATAACACACTCGACCATGTTTGTAATTCCTCTCGTGTTACTTGTCCCAATGTTCAGAGCTCATAATCCCAAAATAAAAAAACAAAAAAAACGATCCCATGACAATTTCTCAATACATATACACAAGAAACAACCTACGAGTTGAACTTAGAGTAAGGTACCTTTCCAAATGTACAACAACAAAAATAACAACCAGAACATTCAGAAAGAAGTAGGTATAAGTTTATTCATATACGGAAATATTCGTTTTGGCCCACCTCCGGTCTACATAGGTAAAGAGGTACTGTCTACATTTATGGAGAGCATGTTAGATTCTTTGTCATCTAGCAATATCTCATAATGGACCAGTAGTGGAGTGGCAATGATATGAATCTTGTTGCACATTCAAAATGAACATAAGGTACCGCATTAACATGACCCCCGTCTATATTCCGTTCCGTTCAAAGCAAAGGTAGGTATACATAATATTCCTCCTTTGGGGCCGTATTGTTGTTTGTCTCTATGGCTGGCCTAGCCAGAGGTATGACACTCTCCTTGGGGATAAACATCTCCCATGGAAGAAAGATGAATCTAAATGCGTTTTATGAGTTGTATATGCATCTACATATCTGGTGAAGAATATCAATGTTGTATGTGGATGAATACTTCATGAAAATGTGATTAAAATGAGGGAACTGCGACAATGGAACTTTTCTCTTTTATTTTTGAAAAAGAAACAAAAACAGAACAACAACAAAATGTTACCAACAAAACAATTTATTCTAGGAATTATAGGTGGCCACTGCTCAGTAGTTGAGAGATGACTGTCAAAAGATAAGACTTTTTCGAGATATATAGGAAGGCTTATAGCGCAATGCGACTTATACATTGTGTATTTGATGTCAAAGATAACAAATGCGTCTAAAAGGGGCTGTTAAGAGTATAACATTACTCTTAGTACGATTTTAACGAAGAACTTTTTTGAAGATTCAATTTTTAAATTTCTTCCATTATAAAGGGTCATTCATTTTTTGATTTCAAATGTAAAGCTAAATAAAACACACACAGCGATACATTTTCGATGAAGATTTTATTTCATTATAAAGTTTGGACTTTGCCGCATTAAGTGTGAAAAACAATATCATTCAAATAGCTGTCTCGAGAAGATTCTCAGTATGCGATTCTTTTGGGGTAATTTTTAACCACTTTTTTGCACATTTCGGGCGGTATCTCGGCCACAACTTGATTATAATGTCGGTTTTTAATGCGTCTAAAGTTCGGGGATTATTCGCGTAAACACTTTCTTTTGGCTTTCCCCACAATAAAAAATCCAACGGTGTCAAATCGCATGATCTTGTTAGTCAATTGACGTCGCCAAAACGTGAAATTACCCGACCAGGAAATTTCTCACCCAATAAAGCAATAATTGGTCATGTGGTGTGGCTTGTTGCCCCTTCTTGTTGGAACCACATATCGTCCAAGTCATGATCTTCAATCGCCGGCCAAGAAAATCGGTTACCATGTTCGACCATATTGCTCCTCCGAATTGACTGTAACCGATAAATTCGGATCATCAGCAACACTTGCACTTGCAGCAGCAATATTATCGACTGAGCGTGCATTATGATGATGCACAGGCCTTACGACATCAGTAACGCTTCCACTCTCTTCAAATTTCTTCACAATTTTACCGATTGGTTTGAGTAGTCGGTCGATTATGACGACCATAATCATCGCGTTATGCGGCGCCAAAAGTGGCTACGTTTGAATCACCACTTTTGTAGTAAGTTTTAATAATTTTAAAGCGATGTTCGATTGTTAAGCGATCCACTATCGTTAATGGCAAACATTCAACTAATATTATGACACTTCAAATGACAGCTAAGTTTAACAGGTATCAAATGCAACTGCTACCAACTTGAAACCACGAAATGAATGACTTGTTATGATGTTGTTTCTTCTGGCTTAGGGAAATTTGAGTTTTGAATTAAATTATGGATGTCTGGAGCTTAATCTTGAATTCTATACTCTATAGTAAACCTACTTTTTTATTGTGAAACGAAGAAGAATTAATAAATCCTCCAATATTATCTCTTGTTACGAAAAAGTGCCGAGATTTTCGGATTCGGCTGAAAATTGTAGGTCCCCACTATTCCTGCCAACTAGTATTAGGCATATGAGACGAGAAATGAATCGGTCTCATCTCGGTAACGATACTGCTTCCAAAAAAAAGCAAGAAGAGACCGTATATCATTTGGACTAAGTTTTACCGACAGTCTCGGTGCGGTGTAGATGGTTTCGGCAGAAAAAATTAAAAATTGCACCTTAAAATTATAAGTTGAATTCTTCCAATGTTAATTTAGTAGCGTCTAGATTTAAACTTTAATTTAACCCCCTATTACCGCTGGCGAGTCGAACGAACAAACGTGTGAGTGTAAGAAATCAGTATTAAATTTGATTTTGAATCTAGACATTCGATTTAAATTTTTTATTTGTCAAAGAAAATCTTTGCAGCACTATAGAAAGCTTATCTCATTTGATTTGACAGTGCCACTAAAATTTTTCAAGCACATTAGCTTCACTTTTTGAATATACTCCACGTCCTATATCCTTCCACACGACTTGGTCTTTTATATTCTAACCTAAACAAACCCATAGCAGGACTCTTATGGTTTCTCCATTCATATTCAATTCGATTGTTATTGCGCGTTAAAGTGTGTTCCTAAATTATAGAAGATGATTCCAGGTATATAAAACGCAGCTTTTGTGAAATTGCATTGTTTAAATTGTGGATTGTCTTTGCCTATTGAATATAGAGATGAAACCCGCGCTCTTTTGGCATCATGCTCTCGAAATAATAAGGATATATCTGATGAATTTTGATCTGATGGTCAAATTCAAATGCTTATGCCTATAACACAAGTCGTGCAGAACAAAGGAATTTGCGCAGACAAGAATTCTGTTTGTTAGGTCGTTTATCATGTTTTAGCATTTTTTTTTCTATAAAGGACACGCAACGATACCTCTCGATGACCATCATATTAGCCAGCATATTTGAAAAGATATCAGGTTACTCTTGTTGTGCATTATATGATGGTTTTGTTGTTGTTATTGTGAAAGAGTGTTGGACATACTCATAACTCGTATAGTGGGAGTAAATGAATTTCTAGGAAAACGACGAATTTTTTGGACTGGAAGAATGAGAGGAAAAATAAGATTTATGAAATCTAAACCTTTAACATTGAATTTGAATCACCACAAATACATTATAAGACTATAATATATATATGTATTATGACAGACAATAAATATAAAGCACACAACTTTAGTAAACCAAAATTTGAAAAGATATTTAAAGCTTTTAAAGCCTTAATCTTTAACATATATACAAGTCAGATCAAGTCGAAGTGAAAGTCTGTGATTGTAATTTCAAGGCACCGCAAATTGCTCGTACCAACTTCAAATACCCTTCCCTCACCTATATATATTATGTTCCCTACTCCTTTTGATAACTTTTTACCATCATTGTTGCCATATATACCATTAAACCAACAAATCACTTTAATGCTCATTATGTCCTCCTATATAGCTTCACCTTAAATGTCACCTAATTGCCCAATTATTGTTTAAACATCGTCTCCGGCATCAAACAGGAGCCTTGTTGTATACCCATAATATAACATTCTGCCTCCTAACATCTTTTATATATGTATGTCGAGACGTTGGTTATAAAATACATATGTACATATAGGTTAGGTATACATCACCATGAACCATGATTGGAGGTGTGGGGGGTGATAAAGTCTGCTGAAGTCACCCGCACAATTCGCGTTGTAATTAGCTTCAAGAGACCTCTTTTCTTAAAAAGGAACAAAAAAAAAAACAGCTCGTACCATGACAAGCAGCATCATCATCAGCAAGCAACAACGTTTGTTCCTTCTACATATATAAAGCCAAAAGTCAAAACCAAGATGATGATGAATTTATTTTTACGCGCACTCTTTCATAGTAACACAATCTAATAGCGTCTCGCGTTCTCCCTGTTAACGACCCACAGAAGCCCAATCAGGCTATTAGTGAATACTTAAAAAAAAAAATGTATACCAACCAAAGCTGCTGCAAAAACCAAACTCTAAGGAACCTGCTGTGTGCTCTGATGACTGCTCTTGGCAATCCCCGTGAAACCATCATCATCATGTCAGGCCAAAACCAACGAAATGTTAGTTAGTTTGGGTTCCAAAGCTTTAGCCTTATAGCACCATCAAGCTGTTGCATTTCTTATGGTGTGATGGTGCACGTGAGATGTGCATTATGTTAAAAAAAAAATATATATGTATATATTCCAAAATGAACGCTAAAACCGTTTGTTATATTGTTAACATTGTAGAGACATGCAATTAGGCTCCTCAGAATTGCTTTATTGTTAACGTTGTTTCGTTTCCGAGGACACAGACATGTTTCGTGCAGGTAACAAAATTTCACGGTAAAATAACACACATGAAATAATTTTAAGTCGCTTGAATTGAAAAAAAAATCCAGGATTTTTGTTAAGATAGTGATGTCAACTTTGATCATTATTATGAACTTTTGACCTTGAGATATTACTTTAATAGGTTTTTAGTTCCTTCAATTTGAGGAATTATTTGATTTTGTTTGATCATAATAAACATTTTATGCTACGTCATTGAATCAAAGATTAATTTTATTCAAAACTAGCTGGCCCGCCCCTACGTCGCACCGGAGGAAAATTTAAGTTATATGTACCTACAAAATTTACAAAAGGAAATAGGAATAAATATTAACATATTTTCATTTGTGTAATTGAGAAAATTTTATTTTCTACCGATTTTACTAACTTTTAAAAATATTTGCTGGAAAAGTGGGCGTGGTAGTAGGTGGGTAAAATTACGCATATCACGATTTAAGTTTTAAATAATTTTTGTTTTACATTTTTTACTCTGTAAGACTCTTTAGAAAGAGAACTCTCGAAAATAAGAACAGTGGGCGTAGCAGTTGGTGGATTTTATCAAAACTTATTTTAAGCTTTCTTTTCTATTCTCACAACTTTCGATGGCTTTAAAATAAGGAGAAAACTCAAATACAATAAAAGTGAGCGTTTCAGTGGCGATTAAAAAAAAACACTTTAAAGACCAAGCAAATGAATCAGGGAAAACGAATTTCGAAAATCTATATCGTTCGAATTATGAACTTTGGTCGTGAGTTCATTAAATTCCATGAAAAAAAACATTCAAATTTCCCGGGAAACGTTTACAATTTTTTTCGTAAAAACCTTATTCGAAGTATTAATAAAATAAAAAAAAAATCAGCCAAAACTATCATTGGTAGGTAGGTTATGCCCTTACTAACAAGAAGATTATCGGGGTGAACAAAATTATAGTATTTCTCATTTCACGGGAAATTAGTATTCAAAGTGGAAGAAAAAGAAGTGTGATTGCCGGAACTCACGGTTTAGATGTGTAAACATACCTTATGTAACGTGAATCACAATCACAGAATCACAATCACGATCACAAGATACGTTACGTTTTTTTTCACCCTACCGCCAGTACAGATACACATCAAAAACTTAATTTAAAAAACACAAATAAAGTAATCAGCTTTGATAGATCAGTATTTGCGGAAATCCGCCCACCATCACAGACCACGTCTACTTTTCTTTCAGATTTGGCAGAAAATTGTAGGTCGCATGGTTGATAGGTTAGTCACTACCAGGGCCTAGTGTCTTACCTACAACTTCTCCACGAACTGTCAAGCCACCAAACGTATTCATAATAGCAAAAAATAGTTGTAACAAAATTAATTAAAATTAATGGCAATACATCTCGATAAAAACTGTCGCTCCCCGATGACATACTGTCAAACATTCACAAGTCAGTAGGAATAGAAGGGACCTACAACTTTCTGGCAAATACGAATAGCTTAGATAAGAGGCACTTTATCAATTCAAGAGCTCTTAGATGATTTGTCAATTCTTCGCAGGAGATAGTGCCCCTAAAACAGAAATTATGTTAACCCCCATTGTGATAGTCCGACACAGTAATATTACGTCTAGGGGAACTAAATTAGACAATAACACTGTCACTGTAAATTTAATGTCAACACATTTTAAAATACAGTGCTCTTATTTAGTTCTCGAACATCCCATATGCATTTCAAACAACCTAACAAATGATCTTTCCCTACGAATCTGTGGGATTACCCAAAATGAAATTTCCCATAATCAATTTGATGACGAGACTTAATCTGGGATTCACGAATGACAGCAACATGTGTGTTAAAATAGACTTGACTTTTGCTCCCCCCAAGAAAGGATCAATGTATAAGAACTCGCGCAAGTATTTATATAAATCCCTATAGAAACAAATGCGTGGATTATAAATCTCTTTCCCACAATAATTATAAAAATTCAATTGAATCTGTGTTGCTAGGGAGTTCTTTGGAATCTTGATAGTTTATTCCACCCATAATCATATATATCCATCCACACCACACATATCTACTCTCTACTTTACCAAATGAAAATGCATAGAAGGGAAAAATATGATGACAAGAATAAACCAAAGAAAAATTTAATTATTAAAAAAAAGAAGATCCTTTTAAAGCGATATGTATAAGGACGACCTAAAAAAACAAAAAATAAAAAAAAAAGAAGACAAAACAAAAACAGAAAATAAAAAAAAACAAAAACATCAAGGAATCCCGGGACAACACAAATATTTGCACACATATTTTCAGGAATGAAAAATGATGATTATTATGCACACATGGGGACAGGGATAGAAAAAGAACTGGGAACTCTGTTTTTCTTCTTTTTTTTTTGTATAGTTCCCTGGAAAACTTTGTGTTTTTTTATAATTCATTGTGCTGCTTTACATGCAAGACACGGTATGTGCTATCTAGTGGTGGTGCCGGCCGTGATAACGACAACAAAACGCCACAGGAAAGGAAAGGAACAAAAAACACAAAATTTAAAAAAAAAAATAATAATTAAATTTTAATTTCATGATAAAAATTCTTTATTATCATTTCTTTTGGGAGACTAGACTTGGTGAATTTTGTTGAAGAAAATTTTACAATCAGATGAAAACGGTTTAAATTCAATACAGATGGTAATGTCCTCACCTTACCTCGAAACAAGCTGTGTTCCCCACCTTGTTATATGATTCCCGAAAATGATGATGACAAAAGCTTGTTCCATTCCTTAGCATGGGTAGGTAAGAATGTGACAAAATTGAGTTTATCATCATTTCTTTCATTTCAAGTAAAATAGGGAATATAACGTTCCAAGTCGTACAAAACAGATAAACCCACTGTGAAAGAGAACATCATAAACAGACGAGGAGTCGATGATAAATTTCAGTGTTTTATATTCAGTGTTGCATGCACAGAAGATAGATGGCAGCGATTTATTTATGTAAGGACATTCCTTTTGTTCTCATGTTTTTTTGTTTTTTTTTTTTTTTTTGTTGGTCGGGCACAAAAACAATGGAAAAAGGGTCTGCTGTGGTTCGTGACCGTGATAGAAAACATTTATATCTATATTATAGTTTGGTGTTATGAATTTAATAAAGTTTATTTTTATTAATTCATAATATATCGCGTGAAATTTATTTTTTTGTATGCATACCTTATTTGGTTTCAAGGGTACGGTGGTTTATATTGATTTATAGGTAAGGTTTAATAATGTTTTAGTTGAAAAAATATTTAGTTGAAGAAAATAAAAATAAGTACAATTTAACAGTGAGTACCCTTTCATATGAAAAAGCTTAATTTTGGTATAGAGCTTTATTTTTATTTTTTAAGCATTTTGAATTAGTGAGATAAAAGAGGCAAATTTTTTTTTTGTTTTTGTAAATTTGAATGAAATATCATTGCAAAATCGTAGCTCATAAAATTTTGGGCTATTTCTTCAACCAAAAAAAGTTTTTTTGCGTAGAATTGAATAAGCGACAATTTTCATCTTAACATTATAATCAAAAAAAAGCTTATACCTACTTTTCAGATGAACAAAAAACTTAATTTCACCTCCTTAAAATTAAAATTTTAGCCCTGGTCCAAATTCAGTATCTTTTTCTCAAGAAATGCTTAAGGCATAGGTAACTACACTAAAATTCAATGGCCCCGTGCAAAACTATACTAAGTACACTTAATATAGTTTTGAGTTACCGTTATACTATTGAAAGCCCTTTATTTTAATGCTTTTCCTGCGAATCTAACAAGAATGCCTTGAAAACAGAGGTCAAATAGGGCTTAGTATAATGCCTTATTTCGACATTTATCCAAAACAAAAAAAAACTTTAAACGTCTCCCCTGACAAATAAAAAATAACACTTAGTATTGTTTTGCACGGGGCCATCGAATTCAACTTTGTCAGCATTTTTTGAAGTTTGGCCTTTTTCAATCTAATTTTCAAAGGCTGTATGAAGCTTTGATAAGCTTTAAATTTTGACAGAAAGTTCATAATTTTGTCTGAAGAAAAAAGCTTTAGAATATTACGTGTATCACAGGGAGAATTTCTATTGATATTTTATTTTCACTGGAAAGATTGGGTACGATCAGGCATTACGTTTTACATCTGAGTTTTCAGAATTCTGAATTTTTAGAGTTTCTGACTGGCCAGCTGTCATATAAAAAGTTAGATGACTTTAGTGACTTTTAGTTACGTTTAGTTACGTTTAGTTACGTTTAGTTACGTTTAGTTACGTTTAGTTACGTTTAGTTACGTTTTATCTGAATTTTCAGACAAGAAATTCTCATCTGAAAATTCAGATGAAAGTTGTTTGTAGTGGGGGGAGTGCCAAATAACCTGAAACACTGCACATAAAAGCTGAATTCTATAATTTTCATCTTGTTGGTGTTTGATTTTTTTAGTTTTCGAAATGAAAATTCTATACTTACTAAATGAACGAACTTTTTTTATTGTTTAGTAAATTTTTAAATCAATAATTTTTTATACATATTGATGTTTGGAAAGTTTTTCTATAATTTTGTAGGCCATACCTACATATCAATAAAAAGACTTTTAATGAAAATATTAAAACCTGTTGCTGATTTAGTTACATATAATTTGATCCTCACAACAATACTCACGCTCAATGTTTAATATAGGAATGTAATTAAAGTTCTATTTTATTTTGCATGTAAATC
This sequence comes from Epistrophe grossulariae, assembly GCA_929447395.1. Taxonomy (NCBI): domain Eukaryota; kingdom Metazoa; phylum Arthropoda; class Insecta; order Diptera; family Syrphidae; genus Epistrophe; species Epistrophe grossulariae. Next base: position 131,575,751 of record OV839568.1, on the reverse strand, counting down.
CTATAGGTGAATGCAGGAACAATTGGGACAATGACTTTCGACTGAAATTTCAGATTTTTTTTGTATTCGACGACATAAATTCAGAAATCTGAAAATTCAGATGTAAAGCGATTTTTATTGAACCCGCCCATTTTCCAAATGAAATTTTAAGTAACAAATGTATAAAGCTGAATCTATTAACTTTGCCAATTAAGAGCTAAAAGTTTACAGAAAGTAATTTTGTCCGAAAATCGAAATTTAAATATCACAGCGGGAATGTACCTACTGATATTTTATATTAACTTTTTATTTTCACTCTAAGGTTTTACAAAGATAATTTAAGGCTCAAAATTTTATAAAACATCATTTTCAATTAAGAATAAGTTCGAGCTAAACGCCTCTCACATCGATTTAAGCCTTATTTATATAAATTTAGTCTCTAAATTTAACTATATATTCAATCAGATCTTATTCATGTAATAAGGACTAAATTTTAATTATTTTCAAGAGCAAAATTAACAAAAGTCGTGTTTTCGTTAGATTGCCCTACCCAACCAATTAAAATTATGAATGTGCAACAACAATTAATTACTGCCAATTACTTTAAATTTTTTTCTTTAGTTAAATATGACTTACGATGAATATACTTTTGGAATAAGTTGGATCTACACACTACACATATACAAAAATAGCTTTATAACCCAATTTTTTCGAATTTTCTGTTGAGAAGCTTCTCATAGAAACATGGCTAAAGTCTTAAATTCAACTTAAATTCCTGTTTAAAGGTATATTAAAATGGACTGTCAAGACCCCTACTGTGATACAGAATTAATCGAAAGCTCGACATTTCAAAAATAAAACCGCCATTTTGTTCAAAGTCACCACGATTTACAGTTCGACATCGACAGATTTTGACAATGACAGATAAAATTCGCAAAAGGTATAAAACAATAATCTTTTTGAAACTTCGCAGGTGAATGTTAGTTCGGTTAGTATAACAAACTGTTATGTAAAAAAAAGTCATAATAATTGCCCAATTTAGCTTAATAAAATTATATAGTTTATAAATTATAATACTATACTAAATCTATTAACATTTCTAAATAGCTATACTTATTATAAAATTTGCCTTTCTTCAAATATCTACCTAGTTATATGTTCCTACGTTGATTAATAACACGTCTATTAACAACTTATAATGATTTTTGATACCCTCTGGCACGCATTAATCCCTAAACGTGCCTTCAGGTAATTATACCAATCATCTCTTTACCTCTTAATCAGGTTTTATGGTGAAATTGAAATTATAATGCTAAGCTTTTATATCTAGAATTTGGGTCTTTCTTCATTTCGTTAAATTAAAAATTAAAAACTTGCGGTGTTTTTCATGTTTCCCTATAATTAAAAGACGAAAAAACATAAAAAAAAAAAAAATTCAATATAATATATTTCGTCGTGTCAGCACATATTATACTCTACCACCACACCACACCATCAGGAAAGATAACCTCAAGAACTTTGCTCATAAATATTAATGAGCTTAATATAATATGGAACCTGTAATGTATATAGGGTATTCTATTTCAAAAACAAAATACAAAAAAAAAAAAAAAAACGCAAAGACAACCCGAGACAAAAATATTAAAAAAAAAAAAAAAAACACAGAAACGTCATATCTGGGATGATTAATTGACTCCTGAGTGGCGTTTCCTATACAAAAAACCACAGCTCAGATATTATTCAGAAAATATACCATAATTCATTCGATTTAGGTTTTTATATGACAGAACTATCTGCACGTGAAATGGAAGAAGAAATAAAAAAAAAAAAAAATAAATAAATAAACAGCCTGGGCCGACAAATGAGCCAATCCATTGACATAATGATCCTTATTAATTGCTTTATTATATATGAAACAACAAAATTATATAGCATTTAGCATAATATAGCAACACTAGCACACCACAATATTACAGAAGTCAAACTTTGTGATTTTCAAAATACATTATAATTAGAGTTAAAGTTTTATTAAAGCGAGTGAGAAAGAGAAAAACAAAATCCGCCAGATCAATCGAAACTAAATACTTTTTTTCAAGGTTCAAGGAACTTCGCACTCACACATTGAAATCATATATAATTAAAAAATCATGTTGTGAGGATACAATAAGTGCGCCAGAAGGATGAATCCATTTACAAAACATCCATAGTAATTATATAGGCGCTGCTGCCGGTTTGGAGTTGTTGCTACCTGATGGTGAAACAAAGTGGTATAGGACTAAAATTGGATATATGTGCGTAGCAGTTGTGCGGTTTCGTTATTGGATTCACCCACTAGATACACCCATTTTTTTCGAACTTAACCTCATCTCAGATGAGTGAGTGTATATATGGGAACAGAAAAGAATGAAGATTAATTATAGATTGTATATACAACAAATTGAGGATTATAATGTAGCTACTTAAGAAGGCCCTACTTTTTGGCACATTGAAAGTTAGTTGAAAGTTTAATTTAAGAATTGGTAAACCAAAATGTAGGTGTTCTACATTCAGGTTTCTATCTCCATAATGAATTCGAAGAAAAATATAATCGTTTTTTTTTTCAAAAACTAGATTAACAAATTTGATCCTGGCAAAAGTATGATGTAGTTACGATAGGGTTAGCACCGCAATTTAATACTTTCCTTTAGCACCAATTTTTTTTGCTACTCTACAGTAATTTTAAGACCAAAAACAATTTGGTCTCCATTTTAAGACCATAATCATATACCTTGGAGATTATAGATTTACTTTGTCTGTCAGGAAAGTAGGTATTACGTCTTTTGAAAATATGTATAAATATGTATGTAGGTAATGTCTATATCCTGCCTGATTTTGAAGTTGCTAAAACTATTTGATTAAAAATGGTATCGCCTATGACTTGAGGTATGTTGTATTTCAACTACTTACTCAAAAGTTTTATTACTGTCCACATAAACAAAATCTTTCGCGTAGTCCCACTGAAAAAAGTCAAACGTATGACGTCAAATCGTATGATTAATATCACTAAATCGGGAAAAAAAATGTTCACGTATTAACAATGACAGCAGCAATGTTTTCCAACGAGTGACCACTCAGGCGTTGGGTTCGATTCCCAGCCTTTGCCACCTAAAAACGGAAATATTTTTCACGGGTTATTGCCTCTTGTGAAGAATTGACAAATTTTTTGTCATGAAAAAGTGTTTTTTACCTTAGCTGTTCGGAATTGGCAGAAAATTGTAGGTCCCCTCCATCCTTGCCAATAACACGCACATATAGGAATGGTTATAAGTCACTAGGACCTGGTCCTACACGAGCTGTCTCGCCACCCAATTTTTTCAATTTATTGACCAATCAGATTATATGCACATTCAAATGTCTTACCTCATCTTTCACAGACTCAGTCTCTTCGAATTTCTTCGTTTTGTTGAAAATTTCGCACTCAGAATAATCTGCTTGTTAAGAGCGAAACGTGAGTCAATTAATTGATCGGAATTACCATTTTTGTACAAAATTTTTTTTAAAAAATTGAACAATTCTATCAAGTTAAACGATCTATTTTGTAAAATGGCAAACCTTAAAATGAACAAATCACAAATTGGATGACATTCAAATTTGACAGCTGTCAAAATTACAGAGCTCGATATTTACCAAAACTCTTAAATATGGACAACCCAATAGGCGCGTTCAGAAAAATGAGATGTCGGAAATTTCGCTCCCTCACAAAGTTAGCTAGCAAATTCAAAATTTGTTTCCTCAGCATTTTGACAGAAAAGCTGAGAAATTTTGTTCTTCGAGATCGCATTTTCCTGAATTGCCTATTATATTTGAAAAATCTATCGATATTCAAAGAAAATTAATTCTCTTCGGCCTTTCGATTAGAAAATTCTAAATAATTTAATTGCAAACTTATGTACTCTCAAAAGCCTTCTTTTTTTTTAATTTGAAAGGTTTTCTCAATTAATTTATTTCGCCATATTCCTTAATTCCAGATCGAAACATGTTGAAAAAATAAATTAAAATTTTGTTTATTAACCAATTTTTATATTTCCTTAGGTACCTAAGTGCATTAAAAACGTCTCGCAGTTAATCGTCATAAAAAAATAAACATCTGTTGGTCTGAAAGCTGATTACCCTTTTTCAACAAAAAAAAAAAAAGAACTCCCAAACAAAATCTTTCAACATAAAGAATTTCGTCTTCTTCTTAATGGTGGTGCATTAAAGACACTTGACTTCCATCAATCTAATAAAACACTTTTAAGAATGGTGACAAAGTTTAAAAGGAATTCTGGACTATTTCCTCCATCCAGACAAATCAAACAAAAAAAAAATCATCCCTCACCATCTGTGAAGCATCACGAAAATTATGAGTTCATCCATAAAAAATGTAACACGAGAAAAACACAAAACAACAACAACAACAAAAACAAAAAGATACAGAAACAGAAACAGAAACATTGAGAAGCAAAAACAAAAAATAGAATAAGATATACTATAAATGGATGTAAATGACATTTTCGTTTATGATGTTTCCATTTTTGTCATGTTTTAGTTTTTATGACAAACATCTCAAAACGACGCTTGTTCCACAATCGAGTTCGAGAAGGGCATCCCTCAGCATCTTCTTTTGAAATCAGTTAAACAAAAAAATGACACTGAATCGTATGATTAAAAAAAACATGAATATTTTTTTTGTGTTCCACCACCGAGCAGAGCATAGTAAAAGACCACCATCAGCTCCAAATGGTGTTTATCTCAATCTCAAGATTCTCAAGTAATATGCCGCATGTGTATATATTTTTTTTTTTTGTGTATCTTTTTATGTATCTTAATGTTAGAGAGATCCCCTCTTTTTTTAATCAAAAACCTAAAAACATCGAAAAAAAGACCTGTTGTCCTGTTTATATCAAGATTGTGTCAAAAAAATGATCTTTTCTTCTTTTTTGTCGTCATCGTGCTCGTGTGTCGTCGTTGTCGGTCTGATATCAAACCGTGTGCCCCGAGTCAGTTGAGGGTTCCTCATCATTCTCATAGTCGCCGCCGCGCCGCTCCGTGGTCTTCATCTTAACGACATTAGTTAAGTGCAAAACTAATGACACAAACATTTTCCAAATCTAGATACCAACAAACATTGTAAAATATTTCAAAAAGGAAAATGTGACATATTTTACCACCGAATATGTATCTTCTTTTTTTTTTCTGAATGAGTTTTGACTAAGAGAGGAGGTGGCACTGCAGACACAAACAACGACCGAGCAACGCAAGCACGATGACGTTTTGTTTGTCATTTTAGAATTTAGCTGATCAAATAAAACTCTCAGGAAAATTTCATTGGCCTTAATCAGACTGGTAGGGGGGATGAGGAATGAGTTTTTAATAATTTTTTTTTTTGTTTTGAAGAATGCCGCCCTAGAAATAGCGTGCGGTATGTTGGAAAATGAAAACTAGTTTAGTTTCTCAGATGTAATGATAGCAATATGTTGTTAATTAAATTATCCGATTGTAAATTATATAAATAGAATTTTTGTTGAATCTCACATGAAACATCCGTGGGCTTGGGTTGCAAGATAAAAATGGAAGTGTGGGAAATTTTAGAAGATTGCATTCAAGGCAACTTGGTTTCGTAGGTGTCATAAAGCTGGGTGTTGTTGATGAAATTCCATTGTTCTCTTTATTGATTAAACAATTAATTAATCAGCACTCATTGATTACAATTTGTGATGTGCCTAATAAGTACGAAAAGTTAAAAGTTTCGTTATTGTTCATTTTCAATTCAAAGGGATAAAAAGAAGAAGATCACTTTGGGTATTTTATATTTTACTGTGCCATATTTACCTATGTCATATATATCACTATTCAGCCTTATTGTGAGTTTCAACCGAAAAAAATTTCACCTTAAAATTTTGTGTTCCCTCGGAATTTTAAAAGCTACTCTGAGTTTCACCCGAATGAAATTTCGTTCGCCTACTAAAAATAAGTGAACATTTAAACTGTCAATAACATTATATTCCGCCCGAAATTAATGTTCACAATAAAAGAATTTTTTTTAAAACCAAATTTGGGTGAAACTCACAATAGGCGAAAAGTGAAATGTCAAATTTTCCGGGTGGAATGTTGTTCGGGCGAAACTCACAATAAGGCTGATTGTCTTAACAAAAAATTCTTCAAACTGGGTTCAGTAGCGCACGATATAGCTGAAACTTTGAAACTGACATTAAGAGAGCTTTTCTCAAAAAAAGCTTCCATTTATTCTTAAGATCCCTCACGTACCCTTCTAATTTTGAATGAAAACGGAATTGAATCACCGCAGGTAATCTATAACATCCATATGCGACAAAACTTTTAAGAAAACGTAGAAATTATTTATTTTACTAAATCAGAATTTTGTACTATGGATATAAAAAAAAGTTCTCTTGGTTTCGAGTTGCACCCAGGGTTGGCCGAATTAACTTCACTACATTGTCTACATCATTAACTACGCGTAGTTAATTGAATAAACTATACACGCCTTATTTACTACAAATTGTTACGTTTGCTACATATGTACATAGTAAATCTAGAGAATTAATAAAATTTCAATAAAATGGTGAACACTTCATTTCAAATTTCAAACTTCAAAGTGACAGCTGACAGATCATTTGACATTTGAAACTACGTTTGCTACCATTTGTTTCATTAACTACAATTAACTACTTTTTACTACATAAACGACAAAAACTACGTATAGCAAATGTAAAAAATGTAGTTTATTCAAAAAGTGACAGTTCGGCCATACCTGGTTGCACCATCTATTGTGTCTATAGTATCCCAGGAAAATTAGTCAAAAAAGATCTGAGGAGCTTTAACTATTAATCTTAAAAAAAGGTAGATACCCATAATTTGCATGAGGGCCAAGTTTTTTTAGCAAGGGAGGAGGCTTTAAATCTCTCAAAATCAATAGATTTTATGAAAAAAATAGTTGATATTTATTTTTTGAGTAGAATTTTATAAGCTATAATTTTTGCCTTGATATTTCTTCCAAAAAACTGAGAGTTATAAAAAATTTGTCCCTTTGACTCTACAAAATCAAAAAAACCTTTACAGTGTTTTTTGGGAAACACAGAAAAAAGAATCTCTCCAAAATTCAGCTTTTTTGGAATTTATTCGAAGAAAACTTATAGTTTTAGAAAAACTGTAGGTCCCCTCCATTGGGGAAATAATATGTGTTCCAGTTTTTTAACTCGAGCTAACTCCATAAAACAACTTTACAGGGAAAATGGTTTTTACTGCAGCTTTTTAAGCTGCTTCTTTTTAAATAATATTTCCATCAAAATGTTCTTCTGGGAAATTTTGTCTACAATTTTTTTTTCTTTTAAATTGGATTTAATTAAAATTTATAATAAGAAAAAATTGTCATTTAAATTGGGTTTGTAATTTATACACTTTTGAAGGGAAACCCTTAAAGTTTAAACAAAGCACTGAAAACATTGATTTTGAGTTTTTATTTAATTTTATTGTTAGGTTAATATTTTAAAGTATTGAAAACGCTTTTCAAAAGAAAAAAAAATTTCTCCCTATAGACAGTACCTAAAACAATGTCCCAACAAACACAGAGCACATACTATTATGTACAAAATAGATACACCAACCACTTTCTTGTTATAAGCCCCGTTAGCACTTTTGACACCGCAAGAAAAGCATGGAACACAAATATGTAGAAGCATAGCATTAGAGACTTTTACATAACTATTTTATACCGACTAAATGGAATCGACTATACGAACGACCAACAACGATGATAGCAACAAAACGCATTCGATTGTAAAGTTTTAAAAGTGTAATAGAATTGCAAAATGTTGCAAAAACGGTAAGATACACTAAAAGAAAAATCTCACTTTTATAAAAAAAAAAAAAACTTTTCCAATTGTCATCCAAAAATTAAAAATTTAATAAATCTACTAGATAACAAAAAATGCTAGTTGGTGTTATTTATATTTTGGTGGTAGGAGTAACACCTCGTAACTTTTGCTTATGTTCTCTTAATTTAATATTTATTAAAAGTGATAAGCAAACGGTTCTCGTTTTTTAACTTCTTATCAGAAGTTAGTTTCTGAAGAAACCAACAATTTGAAAATCGTAAAAAAGAAAACTTAAAATTTAAATTTTCAATGATGAGTTTCAATGAAAGTTTTAACTGGCCCCTTACTTGGTCTATATTCGGGGTTGAATCAAGCTTAAACTATGCTTAAAAACCTTTGTATACCAGCTTCGAAATAAAAAGGTACAGCTTCAATTCACTTCCTCTCTTTAAATTCAAGTTTAATACAACTCGATCTTACATAAACCATCTTTGGTTAAAATATAAACGTTGTCTAACTTTAGACAGCCGTTTAAATACTAAATTAACACTTAAAATAATGGTCTTAGAGATATTATCTTACTTTAACTACGGAATCAATTGCTTAAATCTTGACTTAAAAACTTAAAAAATATTACGATCGTATTTATAAACGCTGTCTATAATTTTAAACAGCCGTCTATATTTTAAATAATGTTCTAAGAAATATCTTACTTAGGGCCAGTTTGTTCACAGTTGATCATCTTTAATCAAGGATTTTTGCAACTGGTAAATCATCGCATGTGCAAGGTAATCAAATTTTTTTTCAAGGAATCGATAATTTAAGTTGTTAATGATGGAAATCGCTAATCAGCCGATTTTGGTTGATTAGCGCCATTTAGTTAGAAGCTGTGACAGTCAGTATTCAGATTTAACCAATTGTGAACAAACTGGCCCTTAGACAACGTCAACAACTATCTAAACCACTAAAGTGATATTTTATTAAGTTCAATAAAGAATATTTCGAACCATTTTGAAATATTAAGACACACGCGCTGTTCCTTTTTAAATCCGTTCCCACTTTGATCTTTGTCTATTTATGAATAAAGTCTTGTTTCTTGCAAAATTCTTACATTGACCATATAAACTTTCTAATGTCTAAAGCTTCACATTTCATAACTTCGGTTGAAATGAAACTCAAAGAGACAATGAAAACGTGATACATTATGTATGTGCATATGTAAATGTGTATTTTAAACTTCATTTAATTTTTCTACTTTTACATAGGTACTTTCTTTTTCTGTCAGTGTAGAGAAAAAATGAAGACAAAAATCACTAAAAACTCTACACAGAAGAACACCTCGCTTAGAGACTGTTAACTTTGTGTGTTTTTTGCATCGAGTTCCTGGGGGAACAGAACAGCTACAAACAGAGATACAACTCTTACGTGTAGAAACATCATACCTAAACATACATTACCTATATGCAAATGTTTGAGATCGTCTATGCTCCTAGCTTGTCTAGAGAGGAACCAGGATAAAATCGAGTTGTGTTTAAAATCGCAAATTAAATCACAGGTGGGCACAATCATATCCTCTCTGATGCGCTCTGCTCATATATGTAACACTATGGCGTTGTAGAAGTTGTGTTAAACATGGAACAGACAGGCAGTCGCCACCGCCGCGCCGACACCATACACCGATTCCACTACCACAACCATCACTACCACTAACACTCTTGGTTCCATGTTGTACTTTTTGGGGGATATACCTAGTTAGTTTAGAATGCTAGATATATGTAGTACCCTTTTTATATTTGTTGTTGTTATTAAGGAGAAGGTTTGTCTATGTCCTTTTAAATTCCTTCTGCTCCGAGTGGACCGCATCTGGTTTGAAAATTTGTAATTCAAACACAAATTTAACACGAGTTTAACACGTTTAGCATATGAGCCACATCAAGGAGTACTCGTATAGTTTTATACCAGAGAATGAGTTAGCCATGTTTGTGTACCTAAATACGATGCAAAATGGCTGTTCATGGTTTTCGAAGTTGTGTTTTTGTTTTTTTTAAATTTTAATTTAATATCTGTGGCATATGTAGTAGTACCTATAGTTAATTTGTGCATTTAGTTTTGATCGTTTTTAGTAATTGCCTTTTCAGGAAAAATTAGAACGTTGTAAGTAGGTACATTTTGGGACCATTTTTGTTTGGTTATAGATAGGTGATTAAGATTAAGGATGAAAGTTAGAAAAAGGTTGACCATAATGGCATTTTATAAAATTACAAAATCTTTTCAAATTAAAATAGATTTACGATTATTTTTTCATAACGAAGATAAAGTGATTTAAAAAGAATTCCTTCTATTTAGGATTTAATAGGATTCAACTAAAAGTATACAAGTGATTTGAGCTCACTTGAACTTTTAATTGAATTTATTTTATTTCATTCAGAAGAACAAGATTTTTTCTGGTTTATCCTTAATTTTTCTATTTTTCATGTGAGAACACCTAATTCCTTAATTCTATTCACTAAATCTAACTTTCTCTAACCAATAAATCCACACCACCAAATTTGGTCAAATGGTATCAACAAAACACAGATTGCTATACCACGTCCTGAATAGTGGTCCACAACGAAGGCCTTGTTTATTTATTTAATATAAATAGAAGTAGCTATACGAACATAATCCTTTCTACCAGTGAATTTGTTAAATCATTAACTAAATTGCCATCAATGTAGGACAAGACCACAACAGCTCGTGCCACCCATAAAGAAACCTTCTTTTCGCGGATTTAAGAAAAAACAAAAAAAAACTGAAATATCCATGCGCAACACCCAAAAAAGAAATAAAACTTCATCACGTTTTTTTCGAAAAAAAAAAAACGGATCAAACAGTGTTCACTCCTCTCTGACCTCTCTGCCACCTCCCCCCGCCTGATGTATTTCGACGAAGCAAAAGCTGATGAAATTAGTGCAATATTGGCATTCGGCGCAGTAGCTTATATATATACTCGAAAGGCAATCTATCGAGGCTCAAGCTCAAGACATGGATGCCGCTAGATACATCTCTGCCCTCACGTGGTCGGTCAATTTTTTTTCTATTTTGGTTGTTTCTTGTCAGTCGCACCCACTCTTGTACAACTTCTCGAACAACTTAAAAATGTTGGTACTTCTTTTCAATTGCTTCACCCAGCAGCGTGGTTTTGTGCTGCTGCTGCTGCAACAAGTAACAACTCCCGGAATCAAGGCGCATTCCTTGTAATCTGGCGCAATTATTACAGCTTGCTCTGAACTCCCAATAACACTGAACACACAAACGGTGGCAGGAAGTATCCACTGGCAGTTCTTTTCTCTCATTTTTTGTGTTGGTCTATGTCTCCCTCTCCGCTCCGATCGCTTTTCATGTCTTAGAGGAGTGGTCGGCACGAGTTCTAAATCATTGGAAACCCTTCGACATGCGGAGTCGATGTCGAAGTTTTGGAGTTTGGAGTTTTAGAGGAGCCATCGATGGCAAACACGTCTCGAGACGAATCGTTTCGTTCCAATTCGATGAGCAGCACATTTGGCATGGTTAACCATCGTCGAAGCTATTTCTTGGTTATTTTTTTTTTCAGCTGTGCTGCTGTAGTCTCGGTGCAGGCACATATTTATATGTACTAGTTGCATGCCTTGACTATTTCTTTCAGGTGATCTTTGGTTGGAAAATAGAAGTCTTTTCCTGGATCAAGCTAACCAACGATCCGAAGAGAGAATGGCCCCTTTCACGTTCGACTCGATGCGTGTCCAAACCTCAAGAATTGGAGAGAGATACAAAAAAAAATTAAAGGTAAACAAAAAACAAAACCTATCCGGGTGGAAAGCGGTTGGTATGATTTATGGCTGTTGATCTTGGCCAGACTTATAAGCTGCATTCGATAGATTATATGTAGGTACATACATACATTTTCAATCTTGCTTTTGTTAAGCTTCATGGATGCTGCAGCTGCAACTGAAACTCTCAGATCTCAAGTCTTACCATCCAGCAACAGCAGCTGTGCACCAACTTCACCGGCAGGGGGCCAAATTCAACTTAAATTTAATTATTGCAAATGTATCTTTTTTTGTTGTTGTTTATGCTTCGGTGTTTGTGTTTGGGGTTTTTTTTGTTGGTTGCAGATAAATTATATTTTTGTTTCAATATCTAACTGGGGCCCGTCATCATGAAGGTCTGCTTACATTAGACACAAATTACGTGAGTGTATTGCTTTATTTTTGAAGTTAAAATGTTTTTTTTTTTTTTTTTTTTGGACGGTGATGGGCGCACACCCACTGCTACACAATCCGGTTTCAATGATGGCTGATTGCATCTATTAGATACTTTTTTGTTGTTGGTATGTTGCAAGGATTTTGCTTCTTCCGGCAGCATGCAGCGCAATGCAAATGGAAATTGAATCCACCTAAAGAAATGACTCTATATATGTTATAGCCATGATGAGGGTAAACAAGCTATTATGTTCCGACTTGACCATAAGAACATGCGTACTCTCAGCCGGGAGTTTTTGTTTGGTTTTTTTTTTTAAATTCTCATCAAGAAATAAAAATCACCGATGCGTCACCAAAGCTAACAAGTTACATGACGGTGGGTTCATTTGCATTTATTTTTATTTTGATTTGGAAAAGATTCCATTTGAATGATCGTGGGAAATTCTTTTGGTCAACGCTAACAGACCGCACTCGGTTGGAACAATCAGTGACGTTGATCTAGAACTTTAAATGATTTAATTTAATGCGATAGTTTTGGGTGGGATCTACATTTTTGAGCCAAAAATTCTGTTCATCGAGAAATGCTTGGGAATTTAAGCTTGGTTTGTGTGGTATTTCTTAATTATTCTGATGTAAAGTGTAAAATATAGTGGGCTTGTCGAGGTAAAGACAAAAAAGAACAAATTAAGGTTCCCATAGCTGTGGTCAGTTTCTTTAATTTTAATTAATTGGGCAGATGTATATCAACCACACTTGAGTCTTTTGTTTCATACAAAAACAAACAAAATCCTTTAAAAATATTTGGTGGCAAAACTAATGAATAAAATAAAGTTTAACTTGGAGCGATTTCTTTCAATTTTTGTACAGAGAACTTTTTTTTTAATTCGCCTTTGTGGGGAAAATCGGATTTTTGTTTTATAACTCCGCAGTTGCTTTACAACGATTTTGGTTTTTTTAAATTTTCTCGAAAACGATTCCAAAGATTTTGTTTAAATTTTGCACCTGTTTTAACCAAAATGACTATAAGGAAACTGCGTTCCAGGTTTTTGCCAAAAAAAAAGGCATTATAAAAAAAAGTTTTGAGTTTTTTTTTTTAATTGCCTTATTTTTTGGGATATTCACGTATAATTTTTTAATGGCTCGACTGAGCTATAATTTGGCGATTGGGTGCTTCCAAAAATTTCAAACAATATCCCATTCAAACAATTTGAAATACAAATATTTTTAAACAAAAAAAAAGTCACACAAAAAATACATTTTTTTTAAGTACATTTGATATTTTTTCGTTAAAATTTCGCTAAATTTTCCATAGGCTCACACCATTTTTATGAAGCTTTTTCAGTAGGTACCTATACTTATCAAGGATTTTTTTAATAAATATTTTTTAGTTGACCAGCCCAATAAAATGATTTTGTGTTTTATTTTACCGACTTTTCTAGTAAATCCCAGTTCTACCAAGCTCGCAGTTTCAAATAAAAATTCCTGTTTATATAAGAAACACTATTAATGAAAAACTTAATCATCCTCTAATTCACAAATCAACTAAAATATTGATCGAAATTTAATTCAAGAATTAAAATATATCTATTAATAAAAATAATTTACTGCTAATTCACGTTATGAAGTAAATCTTTACGAATATCTATTGCATTTGAAAAGAATTCTGCTGTCGCCAAAGAGTATTATTTATAGTTTGCAGTTTGCACTCCATAAGTACACTTTCTCACAGACTGTTATCTTTTGCACATACGCATACTTTCTCATTTGAGCTTGTAAATAACATAATCTTATGTGTTACTATAGCATTTGTTTTCTTTTTATATTTTAGTCGTTTGCAAAGATATCTTAGGTATTTTCACTTAATTACTTGTTAATACACATTCTTGGGTAAATTAGATAATTAACATGATTTAACTTGAATTTTTTTCTTATTGATAAGATTTCACAATTAACTCACTGATCTAAGATAATTCATGTTCATTTCAGTTTATAAATAGGGTTGTAAATCTCTGACCCATAGTTTTTCATCAAATTTAAATATTTATCCCAACACCAAACATATATGTTTGTTTGTTTTTTTTTTTTTTTTTATGCTTCATGAAAACTTAATTATTGTTGTTTCATATTGAATAATTCATGATGTCATTTAGCAGTTTGTCCATGTACCTACACAATTCATTATCGGCACGTGCCTACTTTAAATGCAAGGCAAGGTTTATATAATTTCCTTAAAACTCTTATTGAATAAATTAATTTTTATTCATTTTGCAAACATCAACAAATAAAAAAAACAAAATAAAACAAAGAAAAGGAAGCACTTGACAGGATTTATTTCTGTGAATTTTTTACTCACAATATTATTATTATTATATGTATGTGCATTGAATTTGAGTAATTTTTGAATGGCGCTTATAAAATTTTCAATTGAAATTAAAAAATATAGAAATTTTTGATACAAAATCTAATCGATATTTCGTTCTCAAAAAACCACCTAAGAAATTCGAGGAGACTGAGACACTTAAAGGATTTATTTGTATATTCTTTTGTTTAACGAAAAATATCTTAGGGGGTTTAATTTTTTTTCAATGAATTAGAGTAGTTTTTTGGTCAGAATATATTCCATGGGAGCGTATCGGAATCCCGCTTTTTAAAATCCCGTTTTTCGAAAATCCCGAAAAAAAAGTTTTAAAATCCCGTCTACTAAAATACCGTTTTTTTAAAATCCCGTCTTCTAAAATCCCGCTTATTCATAATCCCAATGTATTAAAATCCCGCTTTTTAAAATCCCGCCAAATCCCGCCAATCCCGTTTTTCGAAATTAATTTGGGTATTATAAACTTGGTTAATTATGAACTCATTCCCATCATTTTAGGAACTAACTGCCAAATACCAAAATGATAAAAAGAAATTTTGCTTACACCCAACCTCGCACCTACCCCAAATCCTATAGTGTGCCCAAGCAGGGGGGTTGCAGGGGGGCAGCATGCCCCTCCATACATACCTCACTGTTTATTAAAATCGTTGGGACTTATTTCATAATGAAATAAGTCCCAAATGAACTAACTCCCAAATTTATGAACTAAGTCCCAACGAAATTTTGGTGGGAATTAAAACAAGTAGTTTTAATTGATAAAGCGGGATAATAAGAAACGGGATTATAAAAAACGGGATTATAAGAGACGGGATTATAGAAAGCGGGATCTTGAAAAAGCGGGATTTAAAAAAACAGGATTATAAAAAGCGGGATTTTAAAACCGGGATTTTAAAAAACGGGATTATAAAAAGCAGGATATCGAACCCAACCCATATTCCATGCTTGATTGAATGAAAAATAATCAAAAGAATAAATAGAAATTAACTTAAACAATGTGATAACTTCATGTAATGGTCATTTGTGCAGATTATATTTTAACATGCATTTTTGCATTTTTAGCTGCCGACAAAACTATAACCTGAAGATACAAAATTTAAAAAAAAAAAAAATGATATGACAAATTTAATTAAAGAATTGAGGTCACGAAATTTGAACAAAAACAGACATCTCCCAAAAATAAAAGGTAAGGACAATAAAAAACCAAACCATACCTTAAATAGAACCTCGACTTCCATATAAATCAACTTTCAACAAATGATCCCATATACATATATTGTAAAGAATAACGACATTGCATTCTTTTAAAACAATATCCTTGATTATTCTCACCACGCTAATACAGAAAACAAAAAAAATGACAAATAAAAAATAAGACAATTTAAATGTATTTATATGGAAAAAGGGAAACACCAAAACAAACAAAAAAAGAAAACTTGCAATTTATTCTACATTCCTTCACAATGCAACAATTAAGCCCGGTAAATGAAGTGCAATGGCAAATTTTTTGGTGTGAGAGAGAGAGAGAGAGTGGTTGCAGCGGTATTTATGGGGAAGAAACTATATTGCATTCATTGGAATTGATGTCACGTACACAATGGGACGCAGTTAACAAAAACTTGGAATTAAATAAAAACCCATGAACTAAAAGACCTTAAATGACTAAAATAACTTAATATACCTCTTAAAATATTCCATTTTGAAAACTTTCTGTTTTGAGTTAAAATAACTAATAATAATTTAGGCCCGTTCACTTAAGAAAACTATAAAATTCAGATAAATATATTTACTTCGAGATAAAGCAATGATATGCATCCTGAAATTACCAACTTACTTTACACCTCTTACTTACGAACCTGATCCTGATAGAAATATATACAAACTAGCCTACCCGTGTGAGGATTCTCACAATTACATAAAAATTAAAGACGAACGAAAACAAACAAATGTAGTTTTTGAACAAATTATTAACATTTTTAAAATAAAATTATACCTATACCTAATTCTTCAAATCAGCAGGTAATTTCGCTTCGTTTGACACCTCATTTGTCAAAATCGGTGTAGTATGAGAGTGAGCCTAGATTATATAGAAATAATATATAAGATTCTTACATTTAATTTAACCATTATTTCCTCTAAAATCTAAAAATTACATAGGCATAGTGTAAGCGTGGGGCATTACTGTAAACCCCCGTCAAATTGCATCGTGAGAATAGTCGGAACTATTTGTTTTTTTTTTTCGCAATTCATTCGGGAACTTCCGAAGTAACTGAATTTAATTTTATTTCACTCATGTTGTACGAGAATTGGATTGTTCTTTCGAAACAATTGAATTAAATTTAATTTAAACATTTTGAAATCGAGTGAAAGAACCACTTCGATTGATGCATTTTTAATTAAAAATAAAAACTTTCATAAATTGATTTTCCCCGGGTTTAGGCACCAATTTGTTCCAATGTGCGGTAGTGGCGGCGCGGCGCGGCGGCAGCAGAAGTCGCGGTGCAATATTGCTGTACCTACTGTTGAAACATTTCAATTGGCGTAATCCGATACAAAGTAGGTAGTTACATTTTGTACAACGAATCTACCATTATACCAGTACCTTTACAGTGTTCAGCCCTACAAGTTACATTACAAAAAAAAAAAGAAGCTTTAATGGAAAAAAAATCCTTTTCCAAAGTCGTCCACAAATAACCAAACAACCAGCCAACGTCGTCATCGTCGATGACGCGATTCGATGCGAAATTGTTTTTGTTCGTGTGTTGCAGATGTAATTAAGGATTAAAGTGGCTGCAGCTACTACATTGCTATATACCCAACCAAGTAAAACAGAGGGCGACAGTGTAGTAGTTCTATACAACATAGTGGCTTGCTATGCAACAGAAAAAAAAAAAAAACCAAAAAGATGGATTTTTTTGTCATTTCAGATTAAGCGGGTGGGTGATGAATATGGAGATGAGGTAAATTTCTGTGGGTTTTAAGGAAATTGAAAATATTTCCTCTCTTGGTGAACGCTATTTCAGGAGCAGCCATCATGCCATAAAGAAAGGTGCAATGCTAATTAGTTTTTTTTTTCCGATTGCAACATTGTAAAAAAAGTAGAAGAATCAGAATGCAATGCATCAGGACAAAGAAATAGGTGAATGTTTAAATTGCTTTTTGAATTAGTTTTTGATTTTGTTTTTGTTTCAATGATTTTTCTTGAAGAATTATTTTTCTTTGACAAAACAGAAAATAGAAAAAGGGTTATTGATTGGAGTATAATCGCGTGGCGTAATCTGGTAAGTGCGTATTGGACTGTCACGCGGAAAGTCTTTGCAATCTTTAAAATAAAAATGATTTTTTCATATGGGTTTTTTTGTATTTTGGGGATTTTCGGTTTTCGGAACGCGCTTCGTTCAGATTTGGCAGACAATTGTTGATTCCCTCTGTTTATGTAATAGTTCAATAAAGTTTTGATATTATTTATGAATCGAGAGTGGGAAAGGGTCAAAAGTATTAAAAAAAAAATTATTTGATTTTTTTATTATTAAAAAAATAAATTTAATTTTTTGAAATGTAACATCATTTATAAACATTCTAATACTAAGAAGCATGAGATTATAAAATTTTAATAAAATCAGTCAAGCTATTAATGAGATATACCTACTTCAAAAACCCAAAAATAAGGCAAATTCCTCAAAAATTGTTAAATCCCATTTCTATATGCAGTTTTGTTGCAATCACTTCGAATATTAAGAGTAGGTACGTTAATTTTAATCAAAATCGTTCGAGTCGTTTAGAACACAAAATTAAAAAAAAAAAAACTAAAAAACCTGTTCTTGATGACCTAAAACAAAATTTGAAACTATTCCCCAATAGTGAATTACATAACAATGCTCTGTACCTACTTAACTTTGAAGCAAATCAATCCACCAGTTTAGGATTATGGCCAAAATAAAATTTTGTAATTCTCCATCAACTGAACAACGTTGTGCCAACCAAAACAAATCCGCTTGTTAAAACATTCAAAAGTCGCGAAATCATGATAAATTTTTCGTTTGAGACTACATATATTTTTAATTTAAAATTAGTTTTGGACTTGTTGTTCATTTGATTCGTGGAAATGTCTTCATTTTGAAATTCATATTAAAAAATGAGCACATTTTGGGGATACTTTTTCAGTTATATTTTAAGTTTAAGAATGAGGCTGTTTTTAACACTGAAATTTCACCACAAAATTAAAAATAGAAAAAAGTTCCAAAACTTCACTTTCATTTCATATAGTTTCATATGGTTAACATTCATTGGGACTAAACTTTAATATCCGGACGCAATAGGATCGAATTCACGCAAATCAGTTCCAATATTATTTTACCTTTGGGTAAAAAAAAAAGTGTAAAATTTAGTAAATAGATGTGGAATGTACTTTTACCTCTCGTGAAATTAAAAACGAATGCATTCCACAATTTTCTGATGACAATCTTTTCAAATTTTGTGTATGAAATTAGAAGAGAAAAGCTTAGGCACTATGGAAAAGTTTGACATTTGTCAATCAATATAAGCTTTGGCTTAAAATACAAGCTGTGGAAGGTAAAGATCAAAATTTCACACATTCCACAATCTTCAAATTGTAATATTTTCAATGTTTGAGAATATGGGACTGCCAGGGAAAAACTGACGCAGTGTGGAAAAGTTTTACATTCCGAAATCAATAATCTTTGACTTAAAATACAAGCAAAGTGTAAAGTTTAAAATTTCACATTGAAGATTTTGTATGAAATTTTTATTTTCACTCGATGTGTATACCT
Source organism: Epistrophe grossulariae (assembly GCA_929447395.1). NCBI lineage: Eukaryota > Metazoa > Arthropoda > Insecta > Diptera > Syrphidae > Epistrophe > Epistrophe grossulariae. Next base: position 131,556,538 of record OV839568.1, on the reverse strand, counting down.
ACTTATGCTTAAAGAGTTTTTTGTAAAATAATTTTCTGTCAACTCTATTAAGGACATCTATGAACGTTAAAAAAATGTAAAAAAAAGTTCACACGAAAATTAAATATTTATCGAAAAACTTCTTATTGGACTTTGTCCAAATTCAATTTTAAAGCCAAATTCAATGATTAACAAATATTAGGTGTGTTTTTTTGCAATCCCGAGGGCAATTGGTTGAAAAAAACAACAACGGGATTAGCGACGCCATCACAGAAAAAAAAACATGGAGTTTTCATACAAACTATCGATAACATGTATGCAATTCATGCCGGTAACACAGTTTTTCTGTGCGCTTAAGTTAAGCCCCGAGAATTATCTGGGATTAGCTAAGCCCGCAGGAGATTAGTTGTTGTTGCATTTTACTTGTAAATTGTTTAGCACCGACGTCGTTTTTTTTCATCCAATTCCCCCTGCGCCTGCAAAAAAACACGCCTTTTGTAAAACTTTATTTAGCCTTCATAATAAAGCTATGCTTTAAAATCAAAAATATGAAGTGAAAAACATAATGGAATCTATATTCATGTTTGATTTCACGGGAGGTGATTGCTAGGCCTTAAAACTAATTAAAATATTACGTAGGAAGCTTTAAATAAAATTAATAAATTCAACAGAATTAGTTTTGCTTCGAAATACAAACAAATGAATGCATAGTTGTGAATTTCAATATTCAACCTCCATTTTTCAATAATATTTCCCTCTTAATCATTTTTAAATAGAAGACACTTTGAACTAAAAAAATAAAAACAACATCGAACCATCTGACCCATAGAAGAAACAAACCATTTTTTTTTGTCAGATTTTGATTTAAAATAAAAAAAAGAAGAACCCCTTTTTATGCTTTCCTTCCTTAATGAATTCATAAAATATAATAAAGAGATTTTTTTTTGTTTTTATTCCATATGAAATATGTATATAAATCTCGTTTATACCCACATCTTAAAAATTGAGTTCCGTTTTTTATTAGTACTATTCAACTCAATCAACGTGAAACTATAAATTCTTATTCTTTTATTCCATTTTAATTCTTAATGAACCATAACATCATTAAAAAAGAAAAAAAACTTCCTTAGAAAAAAAAACCTAAATAAATTCATCTATCGATGAACCTTTGAATGAAAAAAAAAATATCCTCCATAAATTATTTCATTTTCCTGAATTAAATTTCAACCTACATACGACACGAATTGAATCTCATTCAAATATCAATTAGAACTTTATGTAGGATAGAAATGCATTACAATTCTTCATTTTGTCATTAATCCGCTCTACACCGCCCCTTAAAATAAAATTTTGGGCGTCTGGAGAATATTTACTAGATCATTTAATCCCAAAATTAACATAGGTACTCATTTATGTATATACAATTCCCCAATGAGTTTCAAATACCTACCTACTAGCTAATCCAATATCCATCCATCCACCATTGACGGAAGGGAATAATAAATTTCCTATCATTCGATTGATTTTCTGTCCCTCTGGTTTCGTGTTTTTCCCAGAATCTGATTTGTCCCGCACCTTGATATAATATTGTGTGGGCGCCACCATATATAGGGACACAATGTTAACCTATGCTATGCATACACATTAATTTGGACAATATACCAACTGAGCAACACTATAGCAATTAATAGAATAAATATTAGTTTATTTTTTTTTTTAAACCCATAATGATGTTGAACATAATTCATTCAAGCTGATTTTGCTTGAATTTGATTTACATCCATTGGTGCGGTCGTAAATAAATTGGAGTTTATACTCCAACTCATACGATTTAATGTTAGTGGACGTTGGAGTCCGAAAAATTTGCCATTTAAAATAAATTTCGTGGTTTAATTTGGTAATAAAACATGGAAATTGCATTAATTTGGTGGACTGCCACAGGAGAGACAAAGGGGACCGCAACTTTTTTGCGAAATTATTTATTTTTGTTTTCTCTCTTCGGATGACTTCAAAAACTTATTGCAGTGCATTTGAAATTTATTACATACACAACTGTATTAACATAATACAAATGAACCTGGCTTAAATTATATTCCGGCCACAAATAAGGCGAGGAGTGTGCTTCCCTAATCCTTAAATCAGTGCTACACTACATGGCAATCAATTTCCTTCGCTGATTTAATGATATACCTCAATAAATTGAAAATGTAATTCTTTAACCGAAAAATGTCAAATCAACAAGCACAAATCGGGGCGTAGGAAAATTTATGATGGCTTCCAGTTCTTGAGCAGCTAACAGAAACAAATAGCAGTGGCATCATGGCAGCAACAGCAACAAGCAACATTGGGGCTTAGCTTTGGTAGGTAGGTACTTTGTACTAGCATCATCAACTGCACAATGGCCTTTGGTTGGTAATCTTTGACCAGGTCGACCGAAAAACACAACTACCATCATCATCATCATCAGTATCATAGACCGATGACGACCGACCAACGACGACGACGACGGCGACGTCGTCTACAGTAGAAGAAGGTTATTTGTGAGTTTCACAAACAGTTATTAATAGTCCGTTCAATCGCAAATCGATTTAAGTCAAAACCTGCTCTTTCGATGCTGTATATCCTGAAGATACATTTTGTTGTGCAAAATCTATTCCTCGCCACCGCTGCTGCTTCTGCTGCTGGCTCTTATGGGATGACCATCAATGTAGCTACTTAAAATTCTGCTTTGTTTTTCTTGTGCGGTGAGAGTTGTTGTTGTGAAGGAAAATGTAAATTTCTGCTTGAAAAGCCTGACGTAATGGTTAGAAATCGTACCTACAAACCTCTACTTTTTAAGAGGAGACCGGAGATAAGGGAGCATAATAACAAATCGGAAAATCGTCATGCTACAAGTGATACACTTTTTTCCAGGAACATGTCCCCGAAGCCAGCTGGAGAAACCAGATGATAAAGAAGTTGTGCGGTCGTTTTGTTCCCTTTGATTTCCTTCCGTGTGCTGCAGTCCGTCCGTAACAATTGTGTTGGAGTAAGGGTATAAAACTCGTACCTACATCTTTCTATCCATCTCGTTGAACACGAATTCTGAAAATGCTTGCCATTCCGAACATGTGGGTTGTATATATTCTTTGATGATGACAATGCCTCTGTGGGGCGAAGGTTTTCATTTTATATTTTAAATTGCTCCCCTTTTTGTACCTTTTTATAGCTTGAGAATCTGTTAAGGTGCGTTAGAGTAATTGCAAGGGTTCACTCCCGCTTTCGCATTTCAACGCTATACTATACATAGGGTGAAATGAAATGACCACAAAGGTTATTCTTCCGCGATAACAATAATTATGATGTTATAAAATTGTGTACCTGGAGTAACATCTATAACAATAATAGTCACTGTGTGCGGGTGAACTTATATAGCCCACTTGAATACGTAATATATTGGGTTAAAAGATATTCCTAGAATAGGTCATTGCCTTTGTTGTATATAAGGTAGGAGGTGTTATATAATTAAAACGGACTATGCAAGATTGCCAAAGGAATTATGTTAATTTTCTGAGCTCACAGAATCGTTAAAAAAAAACTTAATGGTTGCACGATCATTAACTTTTAAAAAGGGGCCATATTTCTTTGTTCATTTTATGGATTAGATGTATACTCTAACTCCTACATTCTCTATACACACCAACAGAAAAAAAAATCAAAAATCTCTTTCATTTCAAAAGATAGATACAGAACTTGTGATTTTTTTTTCAAAATGATACAAAGTGAAAATGTTGATTTTAACATGAAATTTGATACAATTTGATCGTTATAAAAATCAATAGGTATACAAAAAATATCGGTAACACCGTGGCACATATTATAAGAAATATTATATCGGCCCACAAAAATGCGGGATAGTTGTTAAATGGAAATTAGTTGGTATATAGAAGATTTTGTGTATTATTTGTATTGGTTTCATGTTCAAGCAAATTGGATTGACTTAAAAAAATTTACTATACAAAATGAAAATTGATATTCAAAGAATTAGAATTAGTATCAATTTTAAAACGCCTTGACAGAAGATGAAAAACAAATGAACAAATGTTTAATGTCCTATACTCTTGCCTCCGATCCGATACTTATTTAATGCCAACGATATGTATATTAGATATAAGAACTTATTTCACTAAGGTTCAAATACAATTCGTGTTGTTATAGTTTTATGAAGAATACAGTAAGTTTTGTGCTTTTTATTTTGCAAATATTGTTTCTCCTTGGAATTTTTTAATTTTTTGATATATTTCAACAATTAATTTCGATGGGATGGATACGAAATCTCTCAAATCAAAATCTCGATATACGAAATCTCACACTTTTTTTTAAATCTCGAAAAACGAAATCTCGCAATTACAAAATCTCGCTTTTTATAATCTCGCAATTATACATATCGCAACGAAAAATCTCGCAAATTTCAACCGAAATCTCGCAAATTTAAGTGTGGGAGTATAAATCGCTCTACACTGAAAAAAAATCCTACGAATTAGATTGGCAATTTATTCAAAATAAAAACAATTTGGTCTTATTGCACTTTGAGAAAATTAAAAATAACTAAAACTACTTTTTTATGACATTTTTGTTTTTTTTTTCTTTCTTAGATAAATACAGTGCCAGCACCCAACATTACGGTGTATAAACAGTGAGGTATGCAACCCCCCTGCTTGGTGCAAGGTTGGGTATATGCAATTTTACAAAATACAAAAGAAACATACCTCACTGTTTATACACCGTAATGGTGAGTGCTGACACTTTATTTATGTGAGCAAGCAAGGTAGATATGTTCTTTGTACATACTTACTTATTTTTTTTTTACGAGATTTTCGAGATTTCGAAATTTTTATTTGCGAGATTTCGTAGCCATCCCATTTTCGATTGCTTTCGTAATTCAATCAAGTTTTTATTTCCCATAAAATTGCTTCTCAAAATTTGATTTCGCATTTTGTATTTCGCAATTCTTATTTTGCTTTTTGAATGATTCGAACTATAATATGCTTTTTTTTTAATCAGATAGACTTGAACTCTTACATTTCTCGCTTTTCATAGCACAAAACGTTAAAATTGTTTGCTACACCTACTTTAGGAGTTAATTAAAGTGCCAAATTTAGCTGTGGGATTTGCGAAATTAAAATAAGTGAACATAATTGGTCAGTGCTAAAAATGACAAACTTCACTGTGACATTGGCGAAATCAAATTAAGTGACCATACAGTGTCAGTTAACGTTGCGAAAAAATACAAACAAATTAAACAAATAACCTATTAAAAATTAGAAATGCATAAATAATAAAAACAAAATGATTTTTATATATTTAGTCCGCGTCCGAATTGCGTTAAAATTTTCTACCACTGGTTAAATTTTGACGTTTGGTTAAAATGGGATAGCTGGGATAACGAACTGGATTAAAATAGGATGGGTTAAATGGGATTTTTAGTTAAAATTCCCGCAAGATTAAAGAAATTTCCCTAACCACAAATGTGTTTTATTATTCCAGGAAATAAATATTTTATACAAAATCCAGCTTTAAATATATCAAAATAAAAATTCGACGCGAATAAAGTACACATTTCTTAATTTGATTTATCTTTAAAGGTTTTGCATCGATTATATCCCCAAACATTACGGAAAAAATCCTATTGTGTATTGATTGATTATGCAGTCTGCGACCACTAGTTCACAGCTGTCAACAAACTAAAAAAAAAATAAATAAAACAAATAACATAATTAAGAATTAGAAATACATAAATAATAAAAATAAAATGATTTTTATATATTTATTTTTTTAAATATTAAATGCAAATACAAACATTTTTGTTAAATCTTCTTATAAAACTACGCCGACGATTTTTTTTCAGTAGGTATTTAGTTGGGGAAAATAGTACCGTTGTAAGTTTTTTTTTACGCCACTACACTTTTAAGAACGAATTTTAACTATTTTACGTATAAGGTATATTATGTACATATTTTCCTTCATTTTTCTACGTGATTAATGCTTTTAATGTTATGAAGCTGAAAATTTTAGTTTTTCAATTTGTTTTTCCACTTTCATAGCTATAGTAGCAGAATAGAGTTCAGTGCCAAAAGTTGAAAAAATTAAACTTTTGTATGCTTTAACTTTTTAACTTTAACGAAGTGTCAATTTAATAATGTGATAATTTTGTTTGGAATCGAATTTAAAAACTATCTCATTATTTGTTTTATAGTGCAAATGTTGTTTTAATCATAAAAGTATATAAAATATTCTGACTTGGAATATATAGGTGTTGTAGTTATTATAAGTTTAAAGTTTTTGCAGGTAAGAATTTATTTATTTGTCAACTCATGCAAATTCAATTTCAATTTTAATAAGGTACATACTTCCTATATACAAAAATAAATCATATTTTGCAAAGTAAAAGTAAACAATCGAGTTGGGAATAAAGAGTTCATCTTCTTGAGCACTCAAGGGTGAAAACATTTTGTTCATCTTTCCGAGATTTTACTGTATATTGGAATTGTGGAAATTGTGCTTGCTTTGAATTTTCCCAATTACAAGAACTAACAAAAATCTCACTTCTTTTCTGTCTACTGCATGACAGATTTTCAACGCGCTTTTCTATTGACATTGTTCAAAAGCGGAGTTCACATTCAACGACAATGCTTTAGACTTGGGTCACATTCAAAGATTGAGATACAGATTATATTATGTACTTGAAATCTACTAAATCGATTTCTCTGAAATTTTCAGATTATGGTTCTTAAAATCTTACCAACTACCACGTCCACTGTTATTAAATTTTAGTTTTATTTTTATTGATCGTCTTATGAAAGCTAATTTCGTAATTAATTTCTCTTAGATCTAAAGCATTTTGTTCACCCACTACCACGCCCACTTTTCTTAAAATTGAATTTTCCCTTATTCAACGTCCTTTAGAAAGTTGAACATTTGTAGCTAAAATCTCTTGAACCTAAAGCATTGTATGTGTAGTTTTTATTTGGAAATTCGCCTACTGCCTACTTATTTTACATCTAATTTTTCTCTTTACGTTACATCCTTATAAAATTGAAATTTTATAGTTAAAATCTCTTAAACCTACAAAGCATAGGTATGGGTATTTAAAAAAAACACCAACTTATTGATGTTTAAGTTTTCTCCTAATTTAACACCTAGTCTAAATTTTGTTTTTCTATTGCATTTCATTTGTACTTTCTTTTGAAAATCCAACCACAACCACGCCCACTTTGCTCATATTTTCTTATTAATTAATTTTCTTTTTTTAATTTTCAATGGATGGCGCTGTGAATTGGCCCAGCTACTAAAATTAAAAATAATATATTTATTTATTTATTACCTACAAGCTATCCAATATAGGATTTAGGGCCAGTTTGTTCACACTGGGTTAAATCTGACTTTTACAGCTTCTAACTATAAATGGCTCTAATCAACAAAAATCGGCTGATTAGCGATTTCAATGATTAACAACTTAAATTATGGATTCCTTGAAAAAAAATTTGATTTCCATACACATTCGATGATTTACCAGTTGCAATATTCCTTGATTAAAGATGATCAGCCGTGAACAAACTGGCCCTTAATAAGACAAAAAAGGCCAACTTCAGTAAAATTCGGCTGATTTTTTAATTTTAGTGTTTTTTTTTAAAGGAAAATAAATTCCGTCTTTTTATAAAAATCTGTATAACAATCAGTTTTTTTTTAATTAAAAGGTTTAAAATTTAAGTTTATGCAATTCTGCACTAAATAGATTCTGACGCATTTAAATCGTAGGGGCAATAGAGTTCTGCCAAACGTTACAATATTTTTTTAATGTAATATTTACAACGCAGTATACCTACGTATATGATTTTTGCTTTTGACAAAGTTTTTCTCAAAATTAGTTAATCTTACGAAAAAAAGGGTTACAATATTTTTAGTTTAAAATTTTAAAAGCTACAAATTTGGCATGGAACATTACTTCTACAAAATTTTTCGAATAATTTAAATGAATTTTACTCCTTTCACTTTAGAAAATCGTTCGAATTTAGTGTTTTTTTTTTTTTTGTTAATTCTAAATAAAAAATGAATCTCCACCAAAATTTCGCTTTGTTGGAACGTGGAAGTCTATTTATACTGAACTATCTCTCGTTATAAGGTTTTCTTCTTTGGGCTTCAAAGTTTTAAGAAAAAAATTAATAACATTGGAGCTTTTTTAAAAGCTTATACATACTTCAAACAATTTCTACTTATAATTTTTTGTTTTTTTAATATCCGTTCTGAAATTTCAGAGATTGAATTGAATTAAATAAAATATTTTCAATACATCAAGAAACTCTTCGTTTTTCTTCTCCTTCTTCTTCATGTTCTGTGTCCAGCTTCGCGCAAATGTCTCCAGCTTCGCGAAATATCAAGTCCAAGTCACTATTAAAAGACCTCCTGCTGTTTGAAAAATAGCCAATACATCGAAAAAGAACAATAATAATATTATAATCCTTCTTTTAAGCCATCCACACATTTTGCGTTCGCAAACGTTAGCCCTCTAAAACATCATCAAATATTCATAAAAAAACTACTTTATTATTTTACACCTCTTTTTTATTTGATTTATTTCCCCATATGCATTTAATTATAATTTTGATATTAAAAAAATACACACCTTTGATGAAGTATACAAAAAAATTCATATAGAAAATAACAACATTATACAGGTATATAAATAATAAACCCTTGTGAATAGCTCATCATTGGCATTAGCATTCTAAATAGTTTTTATCTCCATAATTCACTTTATTAGCAGTGTTGGTAAAATTTTATTAGTGAAAACCATATAGATACACACATAACATCACACACAAAACTTTGAAACTCAACAAAAAATGGCTCAATTAAGATTCTTTTGTAATTATAATTGGTTGAGTTGATGTTGGAAATATCAATATATGTAAACGCCTACAGGCAAAATGTCACAATACAATCTGTCAATTTAATGTTAAATAATTTTGAAAAGATTGTCATTATTATAAAAATAAGAAAGTTTAAGCTACAAAATAGATTAACTGTCAAAAGAAATAACTTTGCCCATAAATAACGAACATGACCAAATGAAATGTCTCAGAGCAAATAGGTATCTAACCATATTTGTTGTAATTGCAATAAATTCTCTGCAAAGCTCATTATTTCCTCTACTTTTGTCAATTTGGATGAGTAAAATAGCCATATTGGTATACTTTCAAGTAATTTACACCTCCTATCGCATGGGTATAAGCATGTGTCAAACAATCTTGTTAGCCATCAATCAATGACAGTTGATCTTAAAACAGACTTTTAATGGCGAACATTCTAATACCAATTTGGCATGCATGCAACCAACCAGAGTTCATTAGCCCCCGTGACGCGATCTGGTTTGATTTCCCATCCTTATATGTCAATTGGACAAAAGATTTCCCCCATAGGACACAATAAAAAGAAGAAGGTAAAAATAATCACCTACATACTTGGCAAACGAGACGAGACGGGCATCTCTCGCACACACACATTCTCAACACCGCAAATGGTAGCAGCTTCCATTTTGTGGAACACAACAATAACACTTGTTATCGTCATCTTCATCTGTCAGTGGTTTTCTGATCGTTGCAGTAGTTGTCAATTATTTTATCTGTGCACGAACGACGAACGACGAGCGAAGATGCAACAGTTTGTCTGGCATCATCAAGCAATGCCAGACCTATATAATAATAAATGGTTAGGTTACAATGAAGAACGATCAACTTTGGATACCCATATTGTCTCCCAGTTGCCATATCGATCGCAATTACGATTGCTATCGCTGATCGGTTGAGGTAAATTGATCACGTTCCAACTTCAACACAACCACAACAGAAAACTGTCAGAATGAAAAGGAGGATAGTTTGACAGTTTGTCGTTCTACACGCGTAGAACCTACTAACTGATCGCAGTGGAAGCAGACACATCGTTATATTTATACGTATTACATGTTCCTACTGTCATATCAATAAATTTCAATATTAACTAGCAGCCTAGCAAAATTAACAAGAGATTACTCTTATTATGATCATCATAAGGATCACTTTTATATATAATCAACAATATCACCCATTATCATCATCGCATCATTAAACTAAACTCACCTGATCTCGTGCTAATTGAAACCACGTTTTGATAATCAGCGCCAATCGGGTGTCGTGATAATTTTTTGTCGTCTTCACACTAATGAAAATGTCATCGAGTTCGGTGATCGGTGGTTTTGGTGTTGCCGTTACAGCTCGTTGACTTAGATCGTGCAACAGTTCACCGTTACGACCTCGCCGCTCAATATCATCTAAAATCGATGGACGCTCTGACACTTCGATGTCGGAGAAATTGAAACTAAGTATATCCTTGCGAATGATCACAGTTGTTTGTTGTTGGGTTGCTAGGTTATAGGGCAGTTGAGGTGGTGCAACTGGAGGCGGCACCGATGATGGTGGCGATTGTTGTTGTTGTTGTTGCTGTTGCCGTGATGATGTTGGTGATGGTTGGAATTGGAGCAATTTAAGTTGCATGTTATGTCGTGGAAGTTCTTGCTCTTGTTCTGGTTGTTGTGGTTGAATTGTTTGTAGATCATATTGTGCTGCCGCTGCTGCTGATGCAACTGAAGAAGACGACGAGGATTTAACCGATTCACCTGATGATATTAAATTCGATAGATGATTGCTGCGAGGTGCATGTGGTGCATAATGGCTGTGTGAACTCTCTAATCGAAGTTCTTGTGATGATAACTAAAATGAAAGAAAAATAAATAATTGAATTTCAATTAATAATGAAATTGAAAATAAATTAAATTTAATATTTTAAGGAAGATGAATGTAGATATTCCTTATTCTTTATTTTATAAATTCTTACAAAACAATAACGTAAACTTTACGAACATCAAAATGATAATGCGAACGTGCCTTAACCCACTGAATGATTGAACAAGATATCTAGTACAAGTTTATTTTTACCTTGTTCGTTTACTTACCAAACCTAACCATTTACCATTTTTAGCTCGAAAGACTGTCAAAGTTCATATAAAAAAAATAAAACTGGTAGAATTTGGCAGTTTCGGGTAAGTAAGTGTCAGAAATTAAAAATGGCTGTTCGAGTGCCCACAAGACGGACTTTTTCCTACGACTTTTTTTGACGTCTCTGTATACTTATTTCTCTTCTACTTCATCGCGAGAAAGAGGTGGCCAAGAAAGGCGGTACAATGTGAACACCGCATCGCATCAGAAACAACAACAAAATATTGAAATCAGACAAGGGCAATCGACCATTTTTATCGATTTTGACAGATGCGCAGAACTGAACAAAATTGAAAACGCCAATGACCTTTAATAATTAATATGTGTGTTCCTTTACTTTGAAAGTCTGCATTTGTTTTTTATATGAACTTTGACTGATTTTTGTGTAGAAATTCACACAAATGCAGAGTGTTTCAATTTTCAAAGTAAAGGAACACACCTACGGTGATGTCAAAAAACATTTTAAAATGGTTAAGGCCTGCATATTATGCAGCAGATGCAAAACGAAATTGTTTTAATTGTTCATTATTATAATTCTAAAATGGCCGTTGTTTTTGCTCCAAGTAAATACATGTAAGTAATAAGTATTCAATTTTTGTGTGTAACGTATTTCTCTCCCTGTTATTTTTCAAACAAAAAAAATTATTTTAAGATGAAAATATCAAAAATCGTTTACTTCATCTACAACAACAACCAAAATGGACAAGTAATTTAAATGAAAATGAAATCAAGACAAAAGTATACAAAATCAAAATTATATCCAAAGAATATTCATGCATCAAAAGACAACCAGAATTAAGATAAGGCAAGTCGAGAGAGAAACAACATCCAACAAAACCATCTGGAAGGCAAAAATAAGAAATGTTTATATCTTCTTCTTTTTTTTGTTGGTTCATCCTCTATTAGAATATCCCTGCTCTACTTTACATATTAAATATAAATAATTTTTTAATTTGCATAAATCAAAAAAAGCAATTCAACAAAATCAAAATGTCGTTTTTCTAATAAAAAAATATATGTTGAAAGAATTTTTTTTTTAAGACGAAACATATACATTATTGAGTTCTTTTAAAATATTCAGAAGTCAAACAGAACAAACTTGATATTTTTAACTAAATATGCAGTACCTACAGGTATTATTATTTAAAATGGAAAGAACCTTTATAATCGATTTGGTTGGGGGTAATGTTCGAACTCAATAAAACGAAACGTTTAAATATTCAAATTGAAATGCATCGAACACAAAAAGATTTTTATTTTAGGTTTGTTTGTTTGTTTTTTTTATTTGGAATTTGAATAAATGTGATCTTCTTGATGGAGAAATGATTTTATCTCAAACATTGTCTCTTAAATTAACATGTTTTTTAAATTATTCATTTTTGCTTCAATTTTGTGTTACATTTTTTTTAACAATTTTTACAGCTTAATACCTATACTTGTAAATTGACCTTGTTTAACACTTTTACCAGTTGGTATAAAATTTTATTATAATGTTTAAAAGGTGATAGCGTTATTTTATTCCACACAAAGTTCTCGGTATTCTTAAATCTTTGCATACATAATTAATATGTCAATGTAGTATCTACTTAAATGGTGTTTTTAGAAGCGGAGAACTTTAAATTGGCAAACCTGTTTTCTGTGACAGCTGATTTGACAGTTCTCGGTTGTTTTGAGGTTTGTTTGACTTAGCCATTGTTCTTAATAGACTTTTTTGGGAATTTAAAATTTATTTTTAAAAAACATTGTTCGATTTGATGGAACTTAAAAACATTATTCTGTGATTTCTTTCAATTTAATATTTTCCGCGTCTAACAACAAAAACAATCGTTACTTTCACATCACATACATCAGATTTATTTATATTTAGCGGACCCCTATACCGTGAAGGGTATTATCCCGATACACCGGTCGTTTCCATTCTTTACGATCCTGCAGACGCTTCCAGCATCCAGACCAAGCGCTTTTATTTCTTCGATATGGCTTGAACTCATATAGCTTGGCGAAATCTCATAGAAAAATTAAGACCAAAAATTACAATTTCACATAAAAAAAAAAATGTACCTAAAGAAAAAAATATTCATATTTACTTTGCCCTCACAATTTTATCTCATAATATCCAAGTTAAAAACAAAACAACATCTCAAAAAATCCTGATGTAAACCTTACCTGCGATAACATCGCCATGCCGTATACGCATTAATATACCTAAAAACAAACATTTCACCACGCAAAAGAAATATTTACTTCAAAAAAAATTCGTAATCAAACTTCAAAAATCTGTTTTCACCTTAAATCCTACTAAAAAAAAAAAAAAAAAACCTTCCCATATTCCGCATGAAGCGCTATAACAGCGATAAAAATCTTCCTTGTAATAAACGTAAACTCTCTTATATAAAACCAACAAACAAAAGATACTTTTAGAAAAAACCGACAAAAACCAACAGAGTTGCGCACTAAAAAGATCATATTTATCCATAAATCTGGCATAATGTGTGCATATCAAATAAGTTGAACGGAAAAAAAAAAAAATAATAAAGAGTGAAAGAAAGACCCCATCACGATCTGGAGCACTCCCTCGGCTTTGGCACAATGAATATTATCACTGGAAATTAATCGGGAAGACCATCAAGCCATGTTATATAGTTCGTTCATTTCATCTGTCTTTTTGAAGAAAAAGGTTCTTCGTGCTGTGCGACTTGGTACATTATCATCAAGATGATGATGATGACGCTCTTTAGTGTTTAGTTTGGTGATAACGTCGCGCCGTCATATAGTCGTCGTCGTCGCTGTGGTTTTCCTCTTTCGTCATTATTTTTATACTCTTCATCGTTATTCTGGTCGTCGCGTCTCATTCGTCGTCGGTAAAGTAAATAAATATACAAAAATGCTTGCGCAATACTTTGCGATAAAATGCTCTTTCAACGCACAAGACAAACAGACAGAAATACATTAAAAATGATCAAATGCAGTATTGTTGGACTTGGACCCTTTAAGATCGCAAGAATGCCGCATGCTTCAGGAATACGCCGCACGAGGCTTGAATTTGTAAACACCATACCTACCATCATCACTCAACTTCTCCACAAGCATAAGGTCCATCTTCAATCTACTATTCATCGCTGACTTTATACTCGATTTTGGATTGTATATTCCTCTCTTATTCGTCTGCCTTTTTGTCTGTTTATTTGTTTTTTTTTTTTTTTTTTTTTTTTATGACATTTATCAGGTACATTACCTGTTTGTGTCAGCCTAGAGCGACCATGGTATACCTCAGAGCAGCCGCTTTGAACCTGTTTTGTTTGCTTTATTTCCTTGAAATTTCCTCTGCCACTTAGCACGAGGTTCAAAGTTGAAGGTGGGGGCAATAAAAATTTCTTTAATATGCTAAAATAGGTTCAAGAACACAATTATATCTATTATTCATCCAAACAACTGCGAGGAGGGTTGATTTGGCCACTTTAATTGGCTTTTAATTTGAGCCTTTGAGTAAAGAGAGAGAGGGCTTTAACTTAAGTGTTCTTCATCAACAAACGATAAAATGAACAAACACTGGTTGTTTGCTTTTATAGGTATATAGAGAAAAACCCATTTTCTCACCACACACTGAGGGGATTGAGTGCATTTTCCACAGTGCAGGAATTCACTTCATTCTGTTTTTTGTGTGCTTGCTTGCTTTTCCTATTGGCAACCGTGTATACAACCGGGATAAACATTAATTAACAATGTATTGGTAGTTCAGAGTCAACAAATAAAAAATAAAAAAACAACAACAACCAGAATTCTGAACAACATGATGATGAAAGAAGAAATGGAACAAGCACTGCAAGTAGTTGTCAGTTTAAAATGCTTACAACAGCTGCTGCTTCTGCTGTATTCCATGTTCCTACTACAACAACAACTACATAATGTATACTTCTGGAGAAAGAGACACGGATGCAATGTTGTTTTCTGGATGATGGTTATGTCGATTGAGAGGGCATCATGCAGCCCCCCAAAGATTGGTTGAGAATTCTTTCTTGAGAAAAAACTGGCTGCGTAGGTTTTTGTTTTTCTTGTTTATTCGATTGAAATATTTGTTTACATGATGTTTAGAGCAAGTATCGAAAATAATCCAAAATATACTGGTCCGGTTTTTTTTGGATGAACAGGTGTAGGTTAGGAATTCTATCCATAAAGATATAGGTCTAATTGAAACGTTTAGACGTTTATTTTAAGTCATTTAAAATAGCTTCTTGTCTGAATTTGTATTGCGCCAACTGAAAAGAAGGCGTAGATTTCAGTACACTACACATATTTTAGGTAAATGTCATTAGCGTTTTAATTTTTTGTTCAGTTCTGCGTTTCTATGAAAATCGAAAGAAAATGGTGGATCTAGTGTCACTTTACTTGTCAAATGTCAACAATAAGTTGATTCTAATAATGCTATGGGCAATATTTAGGGCTTGGAATAGCTATTTTTAATTTCTGCGCAATATTACTTCTTTTCGCTTATTTCCCAAAACAGTCAATTTCTTAAAATTTAAGTCCAACATTCTATCAAAGTTCATATAAATTTGGACCAAAATTAGTAAAATTTGCCAGTTTTGGGAAGTAAACGAACAGAGACAGTTGATACGCACAACGCAGCATCTGTCAGAAGTGTCTATTGCATTAATTTCAGAGCTATCTCACACAAATTTCTTGTGGAAATTACAGACTCGAATTGACATGTTTGAGTTTTTAATTAAGAAACTAGTATAATATCGTGCTATATACTCCATTTAATCAATCCTTGAAGCCTTTCCACACTGAACCTAAAACAAAATCGGGTTTGGTGAAAAACCTGTAAACCACAAGTTTTGTTTAACCGCCATATTATATATTGTATAATTTAAATCCTGATTTAAGTTTTAATCTAAATGAATGGAGTGAATAATCTGTCGGTAACTGTTCTACAACTAGTCGCAATTGAAAGTTGAACTAAGCAAACACACCTTTCGAAACACTCGCAGGCTAAATCAAACGTCAAAACAAAAGTTGACGGGAGCTGTCAAAAGAAATTAAATTCACTATGCTTGAACACAGTATAGACGCGATGCAGGTAGGTACGCGCGTTTTTTACTAATATGAAACACAAAAATTAAATAGAAAGTGGTATCGTAAGGTAACAATCTGAAGATATAAATGTTAAATGCGACATTATGAAAGACTATTTCGAAGTTTCGTAAGTTAAAAATCAGAAATGACTTAAATAAAACACCCAGCTCATAGTTGTTTACGCTTTTTATTTATTGCTAGAAGTGTATAGATTCGTACACAGATTAAATAAATCTGTGTATGAATTTTGGTGTAAACATAGCATAAGCCATTGGGAGCAAGCCATGAATGATGAATTGCCAATTTTGACGTTTTGTAGAACAATAGCTGTGTTTTATTTTCCTCAAGATCCAAACCAGATAGGATTTGGATTAATTTGTAAATGTCGTCAGTAGTGTAAAGAAAAAAGACAAAGGGTGTATACGAATAAAAAAAAACAAAGGAAAAAAGAGTTGGGTATATAACGTATGTCGCGGAAATCCTGGGTTGTTTTATTTTCCTGATCTGATCTGGATTGGATCTGGGGGAAAATAAAACGCAGGTAATATGCCTGTTTGGTTACTTTTTTTTCAACAAATTTCCCAAAAACTTAGTGTTTTTGATGTGTAAACATCAATACTGGCGGTAGGGTGAAAAAAAACGTAACGTACCTTGTGATCGTGATTGTGATTCTGTGATTGCGATTCACGTTACGTTTCGTATGTTTACACATCTTAACCGTGAGTCCCGGCACTCACACTTTTTTTTCTATGGGTTTTGACAGCAAATTGTGAAATTTTTTGAAAATTTGTGCAAATTCGCAAGAAATTTCACGTTACCAAACAGACCAAATTAATGTTGACATTTGAATTTAGAAATTGTTCATTTGTATTCAGTTAGGGTATGTTCGATTCGTTTTCATATTATTTCCAAAATAATTTAACTTATGAAATGTGAAAATTTATGGAAAGTTAAATACATCATTTAAAATAATAAAACTATATTTTACAGATGAACATTTTTAGAATTTTTTTAATTAAAACAATAGTTGCATAAATTGAATTAAAATGCAATAAAAATGTTCACGAGCTTGAAAATATTCGCTATAATGATCAGTTCTTCAACTTATTGATCATTGATCGAGATATTGAAAGCCAGAGAAAATGTTTCCACAATTCTTTTCTTTTTTTTAAACGTTTGTCTCTGTTTCTATATCTTGAATTCGATTTTTGTTACGAATGCATAACTTGTCTTTATAGAAAAAAAATATAAATATAAACCAAATAATAATATAATTTCCAAGAAACGTAATACGGGCAATAATTTTTCAATAATTTCCTTGTAGATGTATTAATATATCCAAAAGCTTACACCACTTTTACTCAAATTCTCAGAAATATTATAACATTTGAACAGAAGTTGATAAAATACCTATCCGATTTTGGATTAAACCACTTCCATCCAGTATATCGATTACCTATACGTCTTAAATGATAGAGACATTTCCATTTATTTATTTATTTCTGATTCTGACACATAATGTAGTATGAAAGAACCTCCTTTAAAAAAAGACATCATTATGTTAATATTTTCGATTTTTATCTTTTTTAAACAAAAAAAAAATATTTATTTCTTTAACAACCATTATTTGTCATGACTTTAATGGTGAATCATTTAATTTTTGTTGTTCCTGATTATTCATTTAATTTTGGGATTTAATATACCAACAAATAACAGAGAGCCCTCATAGCCATTTCCTTTTGCAAATTACCTACATTGCTACATTATATTTTTAAAAGTCAATAACCTTTCGTATTAATTTCAGGAGGGACGATCTATATATTTCTTTTTTTAAATCCAGTAATCGTATTAAACAATTTAAACAATTAATTTATCATATTATGTATATGAACTTTTTAATTAAATTGAATTTTAAGGATCCCATTGAGCGTGAAAATCAGAAGTCACCTTTAATTCGCTTTTAAAACCTTTTAAATTTTATTCGGAACTCGGAAGGTGTTAACGCAGATTAAATCCACTTCTGAATTCATTGCATTTTGCTTGTGAAACCATTTTTGTTTTTGTTTTTTGCGGGTTAAATAATCCACGCGGAAAACCGAAAATATTTAATGGCAACTAAATACCTACCAAAAAAAAAAAACCTTATTGTGGTACAAAATACACAAACATATTGCCAATGCAATGCGAAGCTATGAGTGTTTTTATATTTGTTGGTCATTTTTGTTTTTTATCAATAAATATACACATTAAGTTTCGGTTTGTGCGTTGTTCAATTATTATATAAAAAAACCACATTCCTGGTACTTCTTTTTATCAAAAAATCCACACAAGTGGATGCCAACTGATAGCAATGAAAACAAAAAATAGGTTGGCCGCTGCCACCCAATTTGCAATAAAAATGGCAAATTCTAAAAAAAATAAAAAAAATACAGAGTTCCGTTTCTCTTGTTATGTCAGTTTACTTTTTGAGAAATCTATTTTTGCAACACATATGGACACTATACGATTTTCAGAATCTCCAATGCAAACAAAAATAAATATGAGATGGTACCTATTTCAAATCAACTAAACTACAACAACAACAACAAAGCTGATGAATCCTCTGAAACTAGAACTAACGATCAACCGGAAGCTTTGATGTTGTTGTCGTCCAACGTCAAATGCAAGCAAATAAACAAAAAAAAAAACACCGTAAACAAAAACAAAAAAAACGAACAAACACTTTCAAACTGTTTTTTTTTTTTTTTCGCTGATAGTAACGAGGTCTTTGACAGAAGTTGGTCATACGTCAAATCAAACGTTACTGTGGTGATTGCACAACTGCAGGCTCAGTTTTCATTGGGATTGGGTTTGCTTTAGCTTGGTTCGGCTATGAAAACGAATTGTGCGGTCGAAGTGTCACTTTGTGTATGTGTCATCATCATTCGATGTGTGGAGTCATTAATTCTAAGAAATATTAATTTTCCATCTAAAATGTCAGCAATAATTGTTTATTAGTTTGATCTGCAGAAACTTGATGCCTATACGAGTTTTGATTGTTATTGCTATAGTGGGCGAAGGACAAATCAATACAAAATAAAAATAATGTGGAGCATTGAAATTCAATCAGGGGACCACACAAAGTCATGCATGCCCTTAGCGTAAATATTTATAACATTCTCAATTCAATTGTTTGAGATTTTCAATGTTATCAGCACCTTAAGTCAGCAGTCAGCACATTGGATATTTAAATCCACTTGAATTGCTTACTCATGTTTATCCACGATCTTAATGCAACATGACGTTTTCAAACAAAATGTCAACTTGACATTTCTGATTAGGTACGTAATGACTTTCGATGAAGATAATTCTTTATCTTTTCCCACAAAAGGTATTTTTGTGGTACGATACGTGTGAATACAAAGGCCAATATACCTAATTTATAGTTTTGGAAGTAACAGAAAAACAAAAACACTTGAAAAAACGCCGAAAATATTTTGTATGCCAAGCCACTTGATGATTCTAAAGTGAAATTGAACTGGGAAAACTGTTATTGTGTTTAAAAAAAAAAAAGTTAGAAAAACAACAAACGATGCATGTTGAAATGTTGATTTTCTCTCATTTTTCTTTAATGTTTTTATATACATACGTACTTTGCTCTGATGATGTGCGACATAAAATGTTGTGGAGCGATAAAATGTATGATAAAACTTGGGGTGTGTATACCAAAAAGTCAATCACGTCGAAGACAACGACGACGAGGGTATTATGGTTTATAGCTTGGTGGACAAGGTTTATGGTAAAAGTAGTAAATATTTTTACTGTTCCTGAGAGTTTTTAAGAGAGGATGGATAACAGAAAGAAGGGTATGTAGGTACCTATATATATTCCTTTTTTTTAAGAAAAACAAAACTCCATGATAATATTATAATGAACGAAGGGTTCTTCTATTAGTACCTCTTTGTTTTTGGTTCATTAGCAGATGAATCAGTTTAAATCTGATGAAAGTGTAGGGAATTTACTTAAAATAAGGTGGTGCTTTAAATTCTAATAGTGTAATCAAAAAGAAAATATTAACTTTATATTTTTTTTAAGTTAAAAGAACGCTTCATTTCGAAATCGTAAAGCAAACATTTTAAAGAGGGTTCATATAACTGATGACTTGGTTCATACATTGTGACTTGGATAAGGGCACATATAAAATTATAAAGTGTTGTTATAAATGCAGCAAAAGAGATTAATGAACAATTTACCTACTCATTTTTAGTAATTCTTAACAATAAAGCTGTGTAAACTGCAAACTGAAATTATTAGCGAGTATCTTTCTACATTTATAAAAATTTTCGTTATTGCCAAATAAATTAAATTATTGTGACCTGTAGATACTCAAAAAAGTCATTGTGAACTATGATTGATGAAATACCCTGTTTATATTGTGATTGCCCACTACTTAGTGACGTCAGTTTGTAGGTGAAATCGGTGAGGTGGAAAGGGAAGGGACAGTTAGGAAGAAAACATACAAATTGGAGTTAGCAGTCATGTTTCATATCCGAAGTGTTCCATTTAATAGCATTTTTCTTTTTTAGCTTTTTCATTGAAGTTTACGGTAGATGAGAATACAAATTATAAATGTGTACGTAATTGGTTAAAGGTAGATTCAAAAAATGCTTATTAAATTGGTGGATTGATGACAGCAAAGATGCAGAAGCAGATTTAATTACTAAAATTGCAATTTCTGCCACATCTTGCAACTATGTACTTATTTATTTAATACTTAAACTCAGGGTTCATAAATCATGATGCTCAGAATCAAATATTTTAATTTACAGATATGCCATCAGAGCTCAGCGATACACATGATCCACACAGATCAGAAAAAAAACATTGCTTTCATAGGAAATAACTTTCACATTTTTGAAAACAGTTGACATTTAAATGGGAAGCCTGGAAATTAAAATAGGAAAGATTTGGAATTTAAAGGTGAAAGCTGGAACGACAATTTTTTTTCCTGGGAATAATCCCAAAGCGAAGACGGTGAGGCTAAGTCTACAGGATGAGCCTAAACATAAAACTCTGCTTGTTCGCAATCGAAAGTTGATTCAAGGTGTTTAGATGACAGATACTTACATAAGTGTCTGTATTCTGTAGGATGGAAGGATTGACAGCATTTTGTTTTCTAACACCGTTACAAATTTACTCACTATATCTTTGAGACCACAGAAAGTTCACAAATCCTTTAGCAATTGTCATATTTCATCAATCAATTGACAGCTGCCATTAATAATATCGAATTTATTCATCATATTATCCAAAGTTACACTAGTGTTTTTTTTTCTGTCTTTTATCTTTCGTTTGACAGCTTGTAGAAATGTATGTTTTCGTTATTTCATTCCCCCTACATTTCTACACCCCTCAAAAAGACGAAAGACGAAACGACCCAAAAAACGAGTCGTGTAATCAGCGTCTTACACGAGAAATCCACGTGTTTTCATTATTCAACAAAATTTCAAAAATAATGAAAAAACGGCGGCCACAGTTCAAATATTTCGATGTTACCTGTTTCAAATTTCAATATTGACTTTTGAAAGGCTTGTCAGTCTGTTAAGCACCACCAATTGATCCGCAGTCTTCCTGAATTTTTAAATTACTCTCTTCCACTGTTGACGAAATTAAATCTGTATTGCGACCATACTTTCAATTTTCTAACTGTGGCCGTCAAATTTTCATTATTTTTGAATAATAAAAACAATGTGTTCTCTCGTGTATACTGACAGCTAACAAATTGTGTTTTTTTAGGGCTGCCAACACTTTGTCACACTAAAAGAAATTTAAATTTTGCGTTAATTTTGGAAAAAATTTGATTTTTTTCGTTGCGAAAGGATCCAAGGCTTTTAAAGTATGGACATCAAATTAGAAATTTTAGAAATTAATTACAATGCACCTAAAGAGCTTTGAAATATTGCATTTGAACATTTACAGACAGAATAAATTTCATATCAAATAACACAATTATATAATTGATTAAAAAATAATAAATAACTATATATAGTCCTTCTGGTCTTATGAGCTCAAAGTTTATATGCTGAATAAACCTCCTTTGAAAAATTTTAAATTAATTTTACTTTAAACTTTCATCCTTATACGTATAAAATAAAAAAAAATGTTTCAAGAATACAAAAATGAAAGTGGCCCTTTTTCAGTAACGATTTCTATTTTATTACTATAAACTTTTAAGTTCCAAACTTAAGTGAATATTTAATTTCTTGTTTTCCACAGCAACAGCAATTCTTTTGGAATTAAAATATAATTTTCTCGCCAAACAGCTTTTGTATATTAATAAACAAAAAAACTTCAACTTCATAGCAGAGAACTCTGATGACATGCTAAGTAGGTAGGTATAATATTTATAACAACAAAAATCTCTTGATAAGAAAAAATTTTTAATAACTTTATCATTTTTTATATAATTGCACAAGTCCACTGCATTTTTGCAACTCAACCAAACGTCTGTAAAAGTAGGTACTTATTTCTTATCGTTCCTCCTCATCACCTAAAATGCATCATCAGAGGAAGTCTACACTTTGTATTCCAACCAAAGATTGAGATAATATTTAGTGCTTCCTCATAAAACGTCAACGCAAAGCCCCCCCTAGAAGACTATATAAACATATGTATAAGTATATCTGCCTGCATTGGCGATGCAGTTTTGATCCCTTTCACCACAAGCGCATCTTCGATTCGTGACACTTTTTATATTTCAATTTTTTTTTTTGTCATTTTTTTTTTTTTTTTTCAAGAAAAATGCACCTGCTGAGCGCCAACCAAGAAATAGCTTCTGTATATCTGTATCTTAAGTCCTCTACTCCGTAACGAATTAAGATCAAGGCAAGCAGGAAACCTGTATTAAACATTTATGTCCAAACAGTCAAACAAGAGAGAAGAAGGATTTACAGGTAAGAGAGGGGTTCCACAAAGTAGGTATACAGGAACATTCAAGAGGTAAAATAAAATCCTTACTTATCCTATCTCTCTCTTTCTCTGCAATGTTATAAAATGGGAATTCCTCTTAATTGAGTCGAGTCCTGTGTTACAAACAACCCAGCTTATCTAATTTCTTAATCGAATTCACTTTGAGGTTTAAATTGATTTTTTTTTCTTTTTCCCTTTTGCTTTCTTTATTCTTTTGTTTGCCATCAGGAGCAATGAGGATAAGATGCTGAGTGATGTTTTTATTGATTGAATTTGTCTATAAATCTTTATGGTCAGGCAAGGACATTGCAGCAGCAATATGCTTTAACCCTTTAATGGCTATGAATATTCAATTTTGTTTTTATTGCTTTTGTTGTTTTTATATCAAAAAATAACTGTCCTTTGTTTTTTAACCTATAATTTAAGATTTTACATATGTATTTGTGTCTTAGTGTGTGGTTTCTACTAATATTATATAAAGGATAAAAAACGAAACTCAATTAATCATAATGAAAGAGAGAAAAGTCCTTTAGGTAAGGTTAAAGAATTTTTTTGGTTTTTGGGGTTCGAAAGATTAAGTCTTAAGGTGGCATTGATTGGGGTTAGTTTCACATAATTTATCAGACATAGGGATCAGCAGAACACACAATGAGAGATATAGAATCAACCCACACACCGATGTAATGGTGCCGAACTTTATTTTATGTTTGGGGTTGCATATATATATAAGGGTTAAAATAAGAAAAGGGTTTTCTTCTTTTTTTTTATCTTTCTTTCTCATTTCGTTTAAATTCTTAAGGGAACTACATAATATAAGCAAAGCAGCAATAATGGCGAGTTAAGGGTTAATTTTATGGAAGACCAGCTTTTAATTGTTGCATTTCATTAAGTTTGAGTGGGTTTGTTGTTAATCTCTGATTTCATTGAACTTTTTTTTTTTTTTGAGAAAGGGCTGTTTTTATGGTGAATTAAATAGCGCAATCGAAAGGTATTTTTATTAACTGAGTTTATTATTTAAAAGGAAACTTCGTCATGAAACTTTTCTCTTTTACAACAATGATGGAGGGAGATGAGGTATGGTGAGATGGAAGAAGAGTTTTCAAGTTTTCAAAAAATATAATTTTTTAATTGACTATGAGGTCAATTTGAAACCACCAACCTAAGTGGTTTTTGAAAAGTTTTTGTTTCCGAATTGAATTTTTAAGATTTAATATCAAAATTGCCGAAGTATTAATTATTATTCGATAGCAACACTTGTGCTACCTTTTCTCTCTTCCAAAAAAAATCTGTCAATACAGGGAATATATAGGACTTTTGTCTCTCATAGTCTGCTTCTATTCGATTGCTTATAACTTTCTCTCTTTTGATTTCTCATATCGTTTCCGAAGGGATGCAGTGCATTATGACCCGCGGAAATAAAGCTTGTTGGTTATATTTCCCAAAATAAAAGGAAATAACACCTGCCTGACAGCTGAACATACTCTATAAGCGGGTCAGAGAACCCAAAGAAGGAGTTAAGGCTCATATTGCACTGCACATTCCGAAAGTTGAACAATTATTTTGGAGAATCATAGATTTCTCAAAAGCTTAGAAAAGCAATAAAACTCGGAAGCTCTTTGACATAAATCACTGAAAAGGCCTTAACGATTTGTTTTTTAATTGTGAATTCCGATCATTTTTTCTCGGATGTGTGGAAGATTAGTAATCTTGCTAGTGTTAAAATGTGTACGAAGAAGTTAAACAATTTTCTTAAAATTAAAAAGCTTATAAGGGAGCTTTTGGAAAAAACTTTAGAAAAAGTTCCCTTGAAGATTTGTAATAACTATCTTTTTTGAACAGAGTATAATCATAAATCTTGTTAGAAAACGATTTTTTTTCAAGACACAAAAATAAGTACAGTTAGGGTTACAAATTAATCTTTGTCATTTCGAGTTTTAAGAACGTTCATTGACCAAACTTTGTCATTTAATTTAAATGCTATAATCATTCTCTTCTCATGACATTTAGGTGCGGTCATTATATTAAGTTAAATTATTCTTTAATAGATACACACTACACAGCTATACGTACCAGCTACAATGTACACCCTTATATTTTGTCCGTTTGAATTTTATTCCCATCATCAGCATAGGTACCTATAGCCTGAATAAACATTTTCAATTTGATATACAAAACCTAGAACCAATCAATCTTATCTCATGGCGGTTAAACAGTTTTGTGTACCTACATATATAAGCTATAGAGAGAAAGAGCCTATGTGATGTGATGTGGTAAATCTATTTCCATCAATCAATTTCAGCAAGCAAGTGAGGCATTCCTGGAGACTTCATATAATAAGACAAACACGTATATTTGCTTCCTTAGCAATTTAACTACATATATGGATGTCCTTTTATACCCTTTAATGTATTGTATAGGCTTTGAAAACACGTTCACTAAATTAACAGAAGAAATAAAAATAAAAAACTATCTTCACTCACTCAACATAAACAAAGAAAAAATTTCCAACTTTTATTAACACTTTGAAATATTCACACTCACACTATTATGAGAAAAAGACTCCTAACTCCTAAGCCCTTTTAGACTTGTTTTATCTTCAATAAATCCGCTTCTAAAAGGGTTTTTGATGAAAATAAATTATACCGCCCAATGTGTGTCTACCGATTCGCCCACTTTCTGCGGGCGAAGAAGTATTTCTTACTTATAAACGAGTAGGTTTATGTATGATATCCTGCCATCACTCTGCACGCGTAACGCAATCCTTCTTCGCCTACTTGGATTTGGATGTTTTACGCGGCGTCGCGTCGGTCGTTACGGCAGCCTTTATCCGCTCCAACAGATCGCAATTAATTTACCACCGGGATCTACCTACACGTACCAACATTATAAAAAAAAACCAAACTCTACACACGACGAAATGGACGAGTAAGTCGCGTCGTCGTTCGTCGTTCATCGTCACTCTTGGTCGATTGCGCTATACTGTTGTGGTGCGGTGTGTGGCAATACAAGTAAATAATTCACGCTTTCTGGAGCGTTGCGATAACCCATCAAAAAATAAGCGCACCAACTCTGAATCCTAGATTCAAATGGGATCAGGCAGGACTCCTCTTTCTGCAAAGTGACACAGGCAGACACCTCATGGTTTCGTTATCGCCATCGAGCCATTTGAATTTATGCACCAACGTAACGGTGGCTTTTACACTGCTTGTATACCTATGTATATACCCGCGCGATTCAATGACTCAGTTTGCATTTACTGTAGTTACAGGTTTGGAGTTGGAGATTACAAGTTGGATCCAGTTCCACATACAGTAGCTCTTTACTCCGTTTTGATTTTAGAATGTGCAGTACATAATTTCCAATTCGCAGTTACACCAACTAATAAATATGAACACCACTAATCGAATTGAATGTCCACTCGACAAGATATTGCGACTAAAATAATTGTGAATGGACATGCTGCTGGCTGTTACTGCTGGTGCCCTGTTTTGTGACCATCGCTATTCATTTTGTTTCTATAACGTGTATTTAGCTGGAAAATTGTCTGCACAGTAAACAAATTTATTGAAATTAATTGGGCGCCCAGAATTGGTATTTTTTTTTTCTACTCATATACTCGGTATGTTTTTACTTGTATAAGAGAATTTAAGTGAGTATGAGTGTTTTGAATTTATTTTATATTTTCGATTTAAAGTTGTATGACCTCATAATTTAAGTCACTTTATAAGCGAAGTGGTTTTCCGCTTAAATTGATATTATTAAATTGGAATGAGTGTAGGTATATGTATGTGTTGTGTTGCACAATCTGGGCAAATGATTATTAACAAATAATTGTAGGGATAAATTTTGCAGCTGAGTGCGGTTTATTTATATACATATTTGAATGATGGGGATTTTGTGGATGAATTTTTTTATATATGTAAGTATGCACAGTTGCACGCTATTTAGACATTATAAATTATTTGCACATCAATGATTCAAGCGATTTTTGCAACAAGTTAGGTTAAGGGAGTATAATTGAGGTTTTATTTTATTTTAAAGTTTGGTTTTGGTCACTCAATATAATGGTCATTCGGGATAATTTTATTACCATATATGAATGACTCATGAGGACTTTCCATAAGACATACCTTAAAAAAAAAAAAAAACGAGATTGGGATATAAAATAAAATTGCATGACTGGTATTGAAGATAAATCAGGTAAAAAAAAATGTGCACCTGGATCGCACGATGTGGTTAGCTACTTTAATGCAGCTTCATCTTGAATCTTTAACGAAAAAATGATAAAATGTCAAAAGTCCTAAAAAAAAAATGGATTTTTTTTGATTTGTAAAAAACCAAATCGACTGTTCTAGGCCAGTCTTTCAGTGGCGGAGTTAACTTTGAATTAAGCCAAAGTTAGTTAATAATTAAATACAAATAAATTGAATTCGATTTAACTCAAAAGTAGTTTAACGTTGTAGAGTTACCTTTAACTTTTTTGTGGAAAAATATCTATCGAAAATTATATTCGACACTAAATGAAATGCGTATTCACTATTGTAACAGAGAGGGCGAGAGAGTCACCCTCTCTATATTGATAGTGTTTTGACACACATCTGTCAGAAATATCTGTTTTATCACCATTCCAGAGTTAACTCACCAAATTAGATGATTTTACTGAGAATAGAGTCAGGAGTTTAATTTTAAAGGAATAAACTCGGGTTTTACTCTGAAATTTGAATGATCTTGAACTGAAAACCTGAGCCTGAAACATACAAAATATATTATAGGGATATCTCTTGTAATAATAATCTCTAGATTTATTCACGATTGACCCTATTGAAAGGCTTTTCAAATTTTTCAAACATGGGGTTAGACTGTGATTTAGAACCGCGATAGTTGTTCGGGTACAAGGTGGTAATGTGATCGGCAAATGATCGATCACTATAAAAATCCGCTTAGAGTGCCTCTAGAGCGTGGGCACGACCGTGATCTCCTTCTAGAACAATAGTCCCCATTAGCTTCGTTCGGGAATCACAGTTTTTCCTGTCACTCTTCTTTGGTAGTACAATAACACAAACCTACCAGTCCCTGAGATAGTTTTCATTTTTCCATACATCCATTACAAAGGGAAACATATTACATGAAGCTGCTTCTTTGACTTTGGGAACTCAATATTCCATCAAGTTCAGACACTTTGTTTGCTCTTTGAAGATAGATAAGAAGCAGATACTTCTGGCACACATGCGAATGTTAACTTGTTACGAACTTCGTTTTAAAGGGCCCCAGTTACTAAGATATAGATAGATAGATAGAATCCTAAAAAAAACCTTCCATGAAATGAAAAATTAATACGTTTCTGTCATAACTTCTAAAAAAAGGTCAAAATATGTAGAAGTACGTTCCTATAATATGGAAATTATGGATTTTAATGTTTTTAATCCACACCCATTATGTTCATATTTCAATTCCCCTTTAACCTCACTTTAATGCAAATTACATTTTTAAATTGAAATTCCTTTTTGGAAACATGCTGAAACTCGGTTCTGCTTCACCAAAGGGTACTCAATCCCAGACAGCTTTTTTCAAATTTCTGCACCATAAAACTAACAGCAGTTCTTAAAACTATAGAAACAACCATGGTAGATGTAGATGGTAGTCAAAATGAATGGTAAAAATGCTTCTTTTATAGCAAACATTTTACATTCATTTCTCGAGATGATGATTTAATTCTCAATTAAAAAATCTCTTTTGAAACATCTCCCTCTTAATGATGCTTATTTTGTTAAATTTTTGTTACAAGCAAACCATCAAGTTTGTTTTTTTGTTTTTACATAGATTTTATAGTCTCCATCTCCACATTAGACATTACCATAAAACCGACCGCTTATAAAATTCACCTGCTAATCTTCTCTCTTTCTATTAAATGCACAGAAAATGCATCCTTTTTACGAGTACATATATACCTAAAACCATGAACTTGTACAACCTTTTACCTTTACCTACCTTACCTGTGATGATAATGCCACAAGAGAGGATAATCTTCCATTTAGATTCACCTCTTTTCATAACTATTTTGCCCTCGGAGATACGTATACGACCTATTATTCGTGTTGTGAGCATATCGCACAGAAAAACCATCCATGCGGATGCCCTTCTCTCCTTCTGTGATTAAAAAAAAAGAAGAAAGAGAAAAAAATCCCCTTACTTCAGGAACAGCAACAACAACAACTACTAATCTAATTAATCCCACCTGGATAGAGCTATAAAAATCAATTCAAAAGCGAATCCCGCATATATGCTACGACAACGTTACGTATAATACAGCTCCCAACTCGCATATACAGCATTGCACAAAATTTCACTCTACCTGCACCTTGAGGCTAAAGTTGCAGCTTTTTAATGCACACTGCGTTGCAATATGGCTCGAAGGTTCCTTCTACATTATTATTCGCTATTGCAGCCAAATGTAACACAATGCTATTTACGGCCCAAAGGTGAGAGCACATTCGTGTGGCGATGATGGCGAAAGGAGTTATGCTTTTGAATATATGTGTTGTGTGGTGTGGTGTTCCTGTTCGTTTTTAGTCGACCAAGTACCGTAGCAGGTTGAAGTTGAAACTATTCGGTATTTGCTTCCAGGTTGTGTTAATGGAGGAACACAGTATATTATTGGTAGGTCTGCAGGTACCTCTCTTCTGATGCTGCTCTGTTCAATGTGTCATGCAATGATGACGGCGAACCACACCCGGGGTAAGGAAAACCTGTTGCAAGAACGAAATGCACATCATCACACGGGACTCAATGTGTTGCTTTGCTTGAATGTGCAGCATGCAGCATCCGTGAAGTAATTTGCACTCGTTTTCTGATTCTTGATGTCAGCTGCTATATTATATGAAGTTCTAGCTTTATAGCTATTAGACATCAACACCAAAGAGAAAAAGAGCTATACAGAGGAAAATGAGTTCGCTGCCGGGTTAATTTGATCGCGCGCAACGATCGATTTGATTTGCGGGGAACGAACGGAATGGCTGTGCGGTGCCCTCCATACATCGTGCCACTTAAAGTGTGGATGGACGGAGGTTCATTATTGGATCTAGGCACTCTAACATTGTCCGTGATTGCAGGTGAAATGCATATAGATATTGAAAGAGCTTATAGAGTGGAGTACCTACATATAGTTAAATTGGATAGTCGCGCACTTCGGCCATGCAACTCGTTGAACGTTTATATACGTTTCTCTCCGAGCGTGAATTTCCAGAGATGACTGTGGTAGTTACTTATTCATCTTTTATGCCCGTTGGAATTATTTCACTTTAGGTTGTCAGTGTTGGACTGGCCAATATGGGACTTGGATGAAATATTTCCTAATTCAAATAGTTTGGTGATGTAAACAAATTATCTCAACCGAAAGGCAATTCCTTTCGGGGTTTGTTTTCAATTTGATTTTGAGTGAAACAGATAGCAAAAATGTAGACGGAAGAATATTTTTAACTGACGTTTAGTATAGCTTTAATCAAAAAAGCTTTTCCGGGTTAAACATTAATAAAATTTCCTTAAAACAATCTTTCACAACTGTCCAGCTAGTCATATAAATAAAACGAAGCACCTGCTTAGATGTTAAAATTTGAGCAATTGCTGTGAAAATGGTATAGCATTCAAGAAATGTATTTATATCAACTTGCTCTTAGAAGTTGATTCTCCGTTTCATTCAAACCACCAATTGTCTTAATAGTTAATCACGCTTTACCCCTTTCGGTTTTTATAAACGAAACTAAAAAGAATTAACAAAGAAATCATAAAATGGCGGGTGCCAACCAGAAGTAGATAAATAAATAACCTTTGAACGAAAATACTGCACGAGATATTGTTGAGAAGTAGGAGGAGGGCTTTTTTATGAAAGAGAAACTTAATCGAAGAATCAACAAAAAAATCATTAAAATGGCGCCCGGGTGTGAGCTAGAAGTAGATAAATAAATAACCCTTGAGCGAAAATATCTCTTAAGATATTGTTGAGAATTAGAAAGAAGACTTCTTTTGAAGAAGAAACTAAAAACGAAGGAATCAACAAAGAAATTATAAAATGGCGCCTGGGTGCGAATCAGAAGTAGATAAATAAATAACCCTTGAACTAAAATGTCTCAGAAAATATTGTTAAGAAAAAGGAAGAACATTTCTTTTTAAGGACAAACTCAAAATGAATAATCTAACAAAAAAAAAATAATAAAATGGCGCCCGGGTGCGAACCAGAAGTAGATAAATAAACAAACCTTGAGTGGAAATATCTCAGAAAATGTTGTGGAGAAAATGGAAGAAAGCTTCTTTTTAAGGACAAACTAAAAATGAAATTAATAAATAAATTATAAAATGGCTCCCGGGTGCGGACCAGAAGAAGATAAATAAATAAAATTTGAGCCAAAACATCCCCGAAGATATTGTGGAGAAGTACGAAGAAGGCTTTTTTGAAGGAGACAATAAAATAGAAGAACCAACAAAATAAATCAATAAATGGCGCCCGGGTTCGTATCAGTAAGAGAATAACAAATAACCCTTGAGCGAAAATATCTCAGAAAATATTGTGGAGAAGCGGAAAATGTCTTCTTCTGACGGAGAAACTAAAAACGAAGAAATCATTAAATGGCGCCCGGGTGCGAACCAAAAGTAGATAAACAATCCCTCAGCGAAAATTTCTCAAAGTATATTGTGTAGCAGTTGGAAAAAGGCTTCTTTTGAAGAAGAAACTAAATATGGAGAATCAATAACAAACATAAAATGGCGCCCGGGTTGGAACCAAAAGAAGATAATATAAAAACCATAAAGCGAAAATATCTCAAAAGTTATTATTGAAAAGTAGGAAGAATGCTATTTTTGAGGGAGAAACTTAAAACGAACAATCAGCAAAAACAAAATAGATTCATCTAAAAAAAAATATAAATGGAAAATTTTAACTGAATAAAAATTAATAAATGACACGGTGGTATTTGAAAGAAAAAAAAAAGGATAAGCAAATTGAAAGTATTTATCAAATAAATATAGATATAAATTAAAATATAAATACGAAATAGCTCTACTATCGAAAAATGGCGCCCGGGAAGGAATAACTTTTAAAATTATTTAAAACTGTAATGTCGCAGTAAGGTCTCAGGAAATATGATTTGATGTATATTATAAGGAAATAAAATCCTTACAATATAATAATGCTTCTAGAAGTGTTTGAAAGCATATAAATAAAAAAATGGCTTCATGTAAGGTCAATACAAAATTTTAATAAATATTCATTTTTACAAAAATTCGCATCTTTAAATTTAATACAAATGTATTTCTTTAAAAGCAAACAACTATTTAAGGTCGATTCAACAATTTTAATATTAATTTGTTAAAATTCAACTGTTAATGTTTATCACAAATGTCAAAATAATTCATTAATCAAAAAACCAGTATTTCAAATGTCCCAAAATTGTGTTTTTTACAAAACCACAATAAATCTAAAGCAAAACCATATTTCACCAATTAAAAAAAAAAATTAAATACCTTAAAATCGAAAAAAACTAAAATAAAATAAAATGTCACCGCGATTGCTATCGCATAGACAAATTAGACACTTATTCCAGTTCACAATGCAAAAATGATATTAATCACAAATAAAAATAAATTGCCACTGATGACGTCCAATTAAAATAACCGATAGCTATCTATATAGGTACCTATATACTCTTCCTCTCAACCACATAATAAAGCTGGTTATTGTTTTAAATCACCTCCATTGCTTGATCACAATAACAAAAACATGGCAAAAATAAAAAGAAACAAAATTAAATCCGAGAGTAGTGGTGCAATTTATTTAAAAAAAAAATTAATATATAAATTTATATTTATAAAATTCACAAAATTTCCATATTAATTGACTTGACACAAAATGAAATACCAATACATTTTAATTTAGTGGGCGCATTTGAATCGGAACATGATATTTTTTATTCATTTCGATCAATTTGAATAATTTGACAATAGTCAATCCCGTCAAAATGTAGGAGGTGTCTAGCTGGTTTTTTAATTGCAAAAAGCTCTCAAAACTAATCGAAAATATTTGTTAATGTTTCACATTGACAAGCTTAGATGTATGTTTACTACAACCGCAAAAACAACAACATGGCCGGATTTGGCAAAAATGCTAATTTTTTTTTTGGTTTTAATTTGTGTTTTGGGATTAGTGGACAAAATTTGCCAAATTAATCGATTTAAATGCTAATAGATGCTATAATACTCTAGAAATATCATCAGCTACTACATCATGTCGTCGATCTTGTGAACGTGTCATTTGAATGAACCGCCAAATTATAGCGGCTATCATCTGTCATTGAGGATAGTTTGACAGTTGGGTCTTGTTCGGTGTTTTTTGCTCAAATTCACAATTTTACAGGTTTTTTGATAATAAATTTGGCGGAGAAAAACAATTAATTCATCCAAAACACAACACAGTCGAACGCATTATTTTGAATAATTAACGCGTTAATTCGATTCGAAATATCCTCGTATATCTAGTTTTATTTCAGTTGATTTGAATTTTTATTGGAAATTCATACGAGAGATGATGTGATCACATCATTAACTACAGAAGCACTCTGATCCCATTCACAAGGGTCACCTGCCTATAACATCGAAGAGATACAAAATTTGTAGGTACCGGTTTTTTGTGTTTGTTCCTTCTAAATGAACAGGAGCATTTAAACACGACAAGATTGAGTGGGTTTTCGAGGGGCTTTTGAATGAAGTATAGTGTCATTGTATTTAACAAAACTCTTGAATATACATCAGATCCTCGAGAACAAAGGGGATATCAGCAGCTATTGACCGATTTTTATGACGCTTGATGATGATCTGATGATGTTGATGCTACACCATTCGACATGGTTAATTTACTTAAGAATGACTCGGGAATGTGCGCGCGCAGCAGATGATTTTTTTTCGAAAAGAATTAATGTAAAATCAAAGGTTTACACAAAAAGGAATTCCGAGTCATGTTGCAGAAGATTTTGTAAGTCGTATATTAGGCTAAGACCAAATTAACGGGAGGCTTTCTTTCATTGATTACTTACCTACTGATGATGGCTGGGAAATTTGTTTTAACCGACAATTTAGATGTAAATGGAATGATTATGAAATGCAAATGGTTGAAGTATACGAGTATATATAGGTACTCATTAGAATTTTCGTTAGTTTTTCCTTAGCCAAACTGTGTTTTTAGAAAAAGAAAAAAAAAATACATAAATGGAATTAATGTGTATGCGCAATGTTGTCATTTAAGAAAACCCACATTTATTTTTTTGTCTGTTTTGAGAGTCATTTTAAGGTAGCCCTTACAATTGGACTTCAATATAAGGTAGTCATTAATGGCGACTTATGCGGCTTAAGTCTTGATTGGATGACTATGTGAAAATTACAGTAGCTTTGTATTTTTTCGATAGCTATATAATAACAGTAGCTGTAGTAGTATAATAAAATGGCTATGTCGGAAGCTTTGTTGTTTATAAAGAATAACATAAAGTTTAAGTTAAAACCTGGGCTTTTTAACAAAATTAAGTCAGTGACTATATATTGAATAAATAAACAATTTTCTTTGTTTTTCCGTGGGTTTGTACGATTTGAGTTTTTCATGTTTTTGGTGATTTTTTTTATTTAAAGGTGTTCAGTGAATAGACTCTTAATTAAGTCTGTTTTTGTTTGGAAAGTTTTAATCCCATATGTTTATGCGAAGTTTATGATTTTTAAATTAAATAATTTTAATGAAATGTTCAACTAAAACGTCAACCATACACTCAGGTGTGTAATTTATTTTGATGTTCACAAGAGGGCTTAATGTGTGTAAGACCTACAAAAAATTACTATAAACTTTTTATATCTCGGCTATAAATAAAAAAACAGATGTTCAAAGGGAAATTAAATTTGCATAGACCCAACGGTTTTTTTTTTTTGATATTTATGGAAAATCGGTGAAAATAATTATTATAAAACCAGTCTAGTGTGTACAAATGTGAGCTGTAGCTGGTGTGTTTATAACAAATCTAATATCTTTTTCCATTCAACGAAAAAAAATTGATTTTGAAAACGTCAATTTTATCAGAAATCGATTAACTTTTAATCTGGATTTCAAACAAGACTTACACGCATTTGTACACCACCATAAGTATAGAAACATTTATTTAATGCTACGTTTTCATTAGGTCGTCAAATGATGTAATTTCCTTAAATATGTTCATTTTCGATACAAATTAACATTTGAAAATTAAATTATTTCAAATAAATTTGCATAGAATTCGTTAGTAATTTATGTAAAAAACTTACGAACACACCCAAGTGGAATCCATTGCTAATTTCAAAATTCGATATACGAATGCAAAAATTGAAACAGAAAGAGAAAATAACAAAAACAAACGATTGAATGCAAAATCAGATTCAACGAAATGAGCAAATTTGAGATGAAAATGCTTTTTCTGTAAATTGTAAAATTAACCTAATTTCTTATATACCGTTTTTTTTGTTATTAAAATATAATAATATATACAACAATAACTAATCCTCTGCGGGCTTAGCTAACCCCACATAATTCTCCGGGCTTAACTTAAGCTTGCAAAAAAAACTGTGTTACCGTCGTTATCGATATTTTGTATGAAAACCAATATTTGATTCTATGATGTCGTCGCTAATCCCCGTTGTCGTTTTTTTTTTTCAAACAATTTTGTCCGAGATTACAATAAAAAAAACTTATTAAAAGCAATATAGAATGAACCTGCTAATTATTGCGAGTAAAATCCTAGAGCATTAAAGTGCTATCGTGTAAATGAATGTCATTAAGGCATTGGTTTCATCTAGGAATTTGCCAGTTTTCTGACAGAAACTATGACAGTTTTTCACCCGTGTGTTTTTGTTTGATAATATGGACAAAAAGGTGGTTATCTCTGTACGTTTAAATACTAAAACTGTCAATTTATATCACTTTTAGTTCAAAGTTCTGTCAAATTTCATATAAAACAATAAACTGGTAGAAATTAGCAGTTCTGGTAGGGTAAATGTGGGTGAGATGGCATACCTTTTTTATTTTGTCAATATCTTCCAAAATAAAAAATATTTTGTTTTTTTAATTTCATATAAATATTCCTTATTTTATTACATAAGTAATATTAACATTACAATGTTTTATAAATGTAATTTCTATTTTTAATATAAAAAATTAAAAAGTATTAAGAAAAACCATCTCCCCCTATAGGGTGGGGGAGATGGCATACCCAGGTGGGTGGGATGGCGCATATATGATAAACAAGGGCAAACGAAGTTAAGCACATGACCACTAGCGAAATAATGATAATAACTAGTAAACGTTTGATAAGTCCACTTAAACTTCTTCACTTGTGCCAAAAAAAATTTCAGAAAATTTCATATTTTGAAATATTTGAAATAATAATAAGTAATTTATCGGGTGAGATGGTATGCGGCCATAGTAAACAAAAATGAAAATCCAAAAGTGGAATGCGCCAACTCACCCTCAAAAAACTGCACCATCTCCCCCTCTTTGCATATTAGATTATTCTAAAGCACAAAATAACACCCGTTGCCACTTTTACAAAATTCTAATAGAGAGTTCATAGACAATACTTTTTTGTATGTATTGATATATCATAGACATCCAAGCAACAATCGACTTACAAAAAAAAACCAAAGCAAAAAAGAGTGCAAAAAACCTGATTTTAATTTCAGATTTTTTTTCTTTTTTTGCAATACAGACACATCGGCAAATACTGCTTACTTCGATTTAAAATCATAAAATGCATAGAAAAAAGGTTTAAAAGTTTTGATTGAATATTAAATGTACGAGATATTAAAGGTGCGCCATCTCCCCCGCTGCGCCAACTCACCCGCTTTTACCCTAAGTAAACGAACAAACCTATTTGCACGCAGATTCTTTAATAAAAAAGTAGCACTCACACAATTATAAAAAATCAAGTCTCGTTTTGTATTCTATTTGCCACTAAACCTAAGCTTTAGCCACAAGTCAAAAATGGTTGAATGGAAAACAACATAAAATGGCTGCGTCTATTGAAAGACACGGTGAGAATTTCATAGAACATCCTTGGACATGCTTTAGCTTTTTGACTTTTCGTTCAAATTATTTCGTAACTGAGTTTCCAGAAACTTTCAATTTTTAGGTGAGAAGGGCACCAAGTACGAGGAGTGAACGCTCTACGATTGGTAAATATTGAAAATTAAAAAAAAAAACGTTAAAAAAATCTCCAGCAACTTTGTTTCCTCGTGATAAAGGGCACTTATGAAAAATGGAGAATGAATTCTCTAAAAAAATGTTGAGACTGCTAAAAAGAATGGGAATAGGCAAAAGCACTGAGAAGTCAAAAACAAATCTAGATATATGCTTCTTCTTGAGGTCAGACTAGTGATTTTTTTAAGTTGGAATTTACTCGGAGCAAGCTGTTAAGCTTGCTCAGGTTGTAATGGTGCTTTGATTGGTTCCGGAAGAGAAATGCCAATCGAACGCTTTTATCAAGTGTAAGTGCTTTTCGTTCCGATTCTGGATTCAAATCCGGAGGCATTGTATCTTCTATCAAAACTGTCATTTTGTGGGGCTTAGAAAGCTTTTAGGCGACCAATCGAAAAGGCAATAACTCAGAGCTAAAAATGAAAAAGCGCCTAAGGAGAGTTCACACTGATATAAAGGACATTTTCAACTCTCTTTCGCGAGCGCCCTCTTCGTGGAAAAACTACGAAATTTCTCAGTTAAACTTTACCAAATTCACAAATCAAGAAAAATCGATGAAATGATGGGAGGCTGGACATATTTTGTCCTTAATTCGATGTGTGACTTATGCCTCAGCTCCTTCTCGAATGACAATATTTCTATGAATTTCCACACAATAGACGACCCCTGCAGTGAATTCAATTAATAACACTACTAAACTGTCATAATCCCTTACAGTTTAGTCATCTTTTTCTTTATATACAAATTAACAACAAAAACAAATAAAAAAAAGAGAATCTTTCAATTCCATGCAAAACATTAATATTATACAAACGCACAACACTAAGCGCCATCAACTCATCGCCAAACCATTATCATCTACCTCATGGTTTCGTTTCATCCGCATATGCTATATAAGCCTTACAACTTGCAAACACACCAAATGAAGACACTTATATTCTTGCCTCTTGTTGCAAATTGGCAAAAGCGACATGAAAATTATCTGAAAAATTTCGATAAGACCGCATTACTTAGCGCTCGTCCAACAGCACCCAATAACACCATCACAACATGGCAGCATTCCGCATCCGAACGCTGAACGCCACACCACACCATACCATACCTACAGAGAGCATCATCTAAGACTTTGGTATAAGAAAAAGGAAACTCCAACGAAGATTATAAACAAGAAGAAGAAGACGAAGGAAGTTATGTGTAAGATGCTTGTTTTTGCCATGATCTTTAATGCAAGAAGCAGAAGCAGTCGACCGAAGACGACACGAAGGCGAAGATGACGATGACGATGACGATGGACTCTTCGTCGTGGCATCAATATCTTCTTTATATATTCTACATTTTGATGGCCAATGGCGCAAAATAAACCCAGACATCCACTTTGGTGAGCTTTAATGTGGCCTTCACGTAATTACCACTAACTTGAATCGTGACTATAATATCTCTGCCTCTATACTTCGAGTCTTGAAAATGGACGACGAGATGACAGGAAAACCCTCGGTTAATATAAATAAAAATTCAGAGATTAAATGGATTTTGAATGATTCTGATCTGATATATGCAAGTGTCATTTATGACGTTTCGATTCCTATATATTAGACAGCTTAAATGTGAGTCACCAATATTTAAATGGACTATGTGAATGTGGTGTCTAAGAACCATCCATCCATCTTTCAATATTGACATGACAAAGCTTTCCTATATCGCTGGGCAATATGCAAAATAGTGTCAAATTTGACATCTGTTAAATTTATTTAATGAGCCACAGTTGATGGATGGTATAGAGAGGGAGTATGATGGGTGGAATGACGACCAAAAACCACCATCACTATGACAGAAACGGCACAGTGGGTAATTAAGTTACATCTCCTAGACTCTATAGATGATGGTCAATTTATTATAATCGGTCTACTTTCGGGTTGACAGACACTATATGCGGAAGACTCTGCGATATAAATTAAGTGGCCGAATGGAATTTATTTTCCAAACGCGACGGATATACCCGCCTCTGTCGTCGTCGTCATCGTCATCGTCGTCTGCTGTACTTGTGTATTTAATTACTTTTCGTAGGCGTATCGGTGTTGTATAGTAATTGTTGTCACATAAATTGAAGTTTCACTCGACGTCGCGTCGCGTCGTCAGTTTCCTTGAAATTTGTGATGATGATGGTATATCCTTGTGGATGCTGCACAGTGTACCATCATATATCCCAATGTCACGTCAGTTTGTGTGTGTATGTGTGTGTGTATGTGTGTGTGTATGTGCAAATTAATGGCAGAATTCATTTACATTTGGGGATCGAACACTAATTGACAGACGGAAGGTTTGGCATTCAATTTGTGTTGACGCGTGTATATATTTGTAATGCATACGCACGACACAGCTCCTGACGTTTATTTGGACTGTAATGGGATTTGATAATTAGTTTAAGATAAGTCAGACAGACAGTTTGTATAGATATAACTCTAACTGTTTTGGGTGAAAATGTACATATATATATGGAGGTGTGGGTGTACCTAACCTTTTTATTGATAAATGTGAACAGATCTTTATTTTCAACCTTAATTTTTTTTTTGTGAAGAATTTCAAATGTATACGATACCTCAATTTCTATTCAATAAATTAATGCAAAATTTGTTATTTTGACTTTAAATAATCTCATCAAAATTTATAGATATCCTTAGGCGATAACCATTTAACAAAATGCGTCACAGTCGCCGCCACACCGCGCCGCTGTGGTACACAAAAAAGACTCGTGGCGTACCTGTATACGAGTTTACTACTCTCAAGTCGAGTATAAGTAGGTATAGATTAAGTCAAAAAAAAAAAAAAATTTTAGAAAGATAAATTTGTACATTGAAAAGCTTGGGGGCATTTTGTCTGCATTTGACCACTTAACTCAGAGTTATTGCGAATTAACACGAATAAGTTGAAGTTAACAAGTTTTTTTTTTATTAATATTATTCTATTTTGTTTTTGTAAAAAAATCATACATGATGGGCGTTGCAGGTTGCATTGCAGCATACATATATGTGAATGTAGGAAAACGTGGTCGTGAAAATGTTATAGAATAATATTTTCATTTTAAAATCGAGAGGTTTATGTAGGTACCTAATGGAGAACTAGTTTATAAAAATATCATATGTAAATCATTATAAGTCTGGTTTGAATCAGTGCACAGTGTAATGATCGTGATATTATTCGAATTAGGTTTATAGCTAGTTAGCTATGGTGAAAGAAAAGTTGTATTTGAAAACAATTGTAACTCTATAATACTCAAAAACGTCCTTGATTTACAACTAGTCATGGAAAACAAGAAAATGGGTGCAACTTGTTTATATACAGAATATCTTATTATTATTTTATCATAGAATAAGTTAACTGGTTTAATGGATATTTATGTGATTCATTTATCACCAGAATTTAAAAAAGTTCAAGATTTTAATAACTATCTATAATACAATTTTACAATATTGTAGATTATATATCGATTCGACTGTTTTAAAATGCAAGTTTCAAACTGGTTTCAAATCACATAATTTTAAAAATACTTTTACAATTTTTTCATATTCATTGTCTCCACAAATAGCTGATTTATTAATGACATAGAAATCAATTTCGTTGTGAAGTGAAACAAATAATAAAAAAATAAACATGCATTTTACAAATACACAATAAAATGAAAATATTTTTCTATAACATTTTCACGACCATCGTTTTCCTGCATTCATATATATGCTCCAATGCAACCTGCAACGCCCATCATGTATGATTAAAAAAAAAAACAAAAAAAAAATAATATTAATAAAACAAAAAACTTGTTAACTTATTCCAAACATACCAAAGCGAAACAATTATTGAGAAAATACGTCGAAAACTTCGTTGCCGACACGACAGTAAAATTCGCAAGTCTACCCTCAGCAAAATGACAGCTTTCGCTTCTTACCTTGTCAATAAAATAATTGTTCGCCACAATTAGGCATTTCTTTTTGCAACTCCATAATGGAGTTTGATGATGGAGTGATTCCATCACTACCCTTTCACTTTTCAGCTTTGCGGCAAGTATGCAAAACAAAAACCTATCAGCCATGTAACATTTAAATAAAAAGAAAATTCATATCAAAATTATTCCACTTAATGAAATAAAATTAAACAATAACATAAAACTTAATTTCAAATCATTGATAAACAAACAAACAATATTCCATGACATTGATCGCCATTTTGTTTTCATAAAAAAAATTGTTTCATTTAATGACTAAGAGAAACGTCAAATTCTATCGATAAATGATAACTAGTACCGGTAATACAGTTTTTATCGGGATTAGAGTTAAGCCTGGAAAATTATCTGCACTTATAAGGGGCCAGTTATAGCTTTCATTGAAACTCATCATTGAAAATTGAAATTTTAAATTTTGAGACACTTATAAAGTAAAATCAGTGATTATTTTGATGCCAATATAAAGCTACAGACTTAATTTTTATCTTTTGTCAAAAAAATTTTCATTTTGGCCCAAGTTAACACGTGAAATGAATTTCTTTATTTCAATGATTGAACTACCTTACCATTGATCATTGAAATTCATTTTATGTGAAAGGTTGGGCCAAAATGAAATATTTTTTTGACTAGAAATAATAATTTTACTGGCATCAAAATATTTACTGATTTTGCTTTCAAAGTGTCTCAAAATAAGAAATTAAATTTTTCAATGATGAGTTTCAGTGAAAGCTATAACTGGCCCCTTAGCTAAGTCCATATGGACTTAAGTTGTTGTTGTACTTACGCGTAAATCGCTTACCTCCAATGTCGTTTTATTCTTGCAATTCTATGTAGATGTGGATGTGAAACAGTTGCTGTTTTCTATATGACATATTTTTTTAAAAACTCTTATTTAAGTTTAATTTTAACTCCCACTTTTCTCTCCAAAGTCCAAATATCAGCTAAAATTCTAGCTAAATTTTGACATATAAGAGCATTGTGGAGAAAGTGAATGTGCAAAAGTTCACAATTGGTTAACTCTTTGGCGACAGCAATGTTCTTGCTGAATATAATAGATTTTCGTTAAGATTTGCTACTTAACATGAATTAGCAGTTTATAGTCTATTAATGTGTATAAATATTTAAATTTTTCAATTAATTTTTTATCAACGTTTTAGTTAATTTGTGAATTAGATGATATTTAATTTTTTATTAATAGGAAAGTACGAGTATTTCTAGTTTATGCAAAAACTTTAAATTTGTTATTATTTTACTATACCTGTTATTTTCAAAGCTTTTTAAATGGTTTCCAATTGGGTGTGTTCGTTAGAAGTTCACTTAATTTCGATATAAAAGCCGGGATGAGGTAATTTTGCAAATTAAAGACAAAATGTTTTCTGCTTATTTAATTTGACAGATCAAATCATTTCATTTTGAATTTGAATTTTTTCGTTAATCGCGTTTTATTATTTTCTGTTTTGTTTACACGGAGATTTGGGCCGTTTGCACCGAATTTATAGCTCATTTTAAAAGCTGGAAAGTGCAACTGATGTCTCGTTTGTCAGAAACGCTGGCATCATGTAACTAGGTTTGTTTGGTAACTTGAAATTTCTTGCGAACTTGCACAAATTTTCACAATTTTCAGTCAAAACCCATATAGGAAAAAAATGCAGTTTTGGGAAACTTGTTAAAAAAAAGTAACCAAACAAGTATGCTAACACCATTTTGTAAATTACATCATATTAAAAAATATTTAAAAAAAAATTAACTTATCAACCTTTTCTCGACTTTGCCGTATGGAATGAAGATGCCTTCGAGGTCGTGTTTTGTACATTGCTTAATATTACCAATAAAAACATGATTAAGAGCCAATTTGGGATCTTTTACCATGCTTCAATTTTTGAAGTATAGTATAAGTACGTAATTCTTTAGAGGGCAATGGTAATGTGTATAATGTATATGTCAGTGATTGAATAGATTTATTCTATTATTTTACCAATTTTGTGATAAAAATTTTGACGATTTTTCAGCCGTGTAAATTTCTATAGTTTTCTGACAAATAAATCAATACAATAACTTCGCATTCATACCAAGTAAATTAAACACTTAACAATGTAGTCAAAGTTAATTCTCCACTTAAAAACTGCTTCATGAACGCTAGTTATTTACAAAATTAACTAACTTGAAAAGCTGGGCTTAAGAAATTAATTTCTTTTGAGATTAGTATCCAGATTTAAATTTAAACATCGTAGTTTTTTTTAAATATTTACTTTGAAGCAACAGTTTCCGCCATTTTGTACACAAGGGAGAAGATATCAGGAATAGAGAACATTTTAGAGATGGGTTCACTTTAAAACGTCAAGTGTAAATTTGCTCTCTTATTTGCCTTATTTTCCAAATTTTGATCAGAATTTCATCAAAAATTCTCTAGGATTAAGAAATATACTTGTTTTATTTTATAAAAAGAATCAAAGCTTTTCTACCGCCATATTATTCACTCGAAACATCCAGATCAACTCTTAAATCCGAATGTATTTAGGTACATTGATTTTATATAATTTACATCCGGATTTAAGTTTTAATCTGGATGTATCGAGTGAACAATATGGAAGTTAGAGTGTATCTTTTTATTTCTTGTTTAAACAAAAATTAATATTGGACTTTAAAATTGGCAATTTATCGAACTCAACTTATAAAAAATCAAATTAACTTAAATGCGACAACTTTTATAAGTATCTACCCAATGTTTTAATTAAACAAATCAAAAAGTAGAATTATTTTGCGACACAAATGTACACCTTCCAATATAATGAACTGAAATTCAAAAACTGATTCTTTCCTCGCAAAAATATCTATCTTTTCCATTTCGAGCTTCACATAACATAATATGTATCTGAACTGAACATCATCCGCCCCCACTATAACCCTTTGGAATCATAAATAAAAAAATCCCTAGTTATCCCGAAAAAAAATAAATATTGTTATGCACACAATAAATCTGCAAACCGACCGAGTGAACTACAGTGGAAAATAAAAAACTAAAAAATACAAAATAATATATTTTGTGTATAATCTTCCATAAAAATCCGACAGGCAAAATGTTGTATTCATGAATCGCTCGACGAGGAGACGAGCGGACGAGACCCGTAGCCGTATAGTCAACGCAACGACAAATTCTGCCCACAGCCGCCCGTGACAAAGTCCTCAAAAAACAATCGAGCTTCGTAGTCGTCGTCGTCGTCATTGAAAAAAAAAAAGTCAACTGAAAATGCATGTGGCATGTCCCGTGTGTGCAACACCCACATATGGTAAGGAGACACATATGTATATATAGAATGACAAAAGCCGACAGGCATAAAAATGGCGCACAACCAGCGCCCAAAACAAACGAACATCGTTTACGC
This sequence comes from Epistrophe grossulariae, assembly GCA_929447395.1. Lineage (NCBI taxonomy): Eukaryota > Metazoa > Arthropoda > Insecta > Diptera > Syrphidae > Epistrophe > Epistrophe grossulariae. The sequence continues at coordinate 131,511,841 of OV839568.1, read as the reverse complement.
AAAAAACAATGCATGATGGTCGTTCACGGTAAAGACAAAAAAAAACTATATGCATGCAGCACAAAAAAAAATGTTTATTTCCAAAAGTATTTGCATGTCAATAAATTCAAAATTTTGCATTGTTTTGTTCAGTTGCCTCTCAAGCCGCATTCGAAATTGCAACGGAAAAGAAATGAAAGGAAAGGGAAACAACTCACCTGGATGCCAGGACCGGGATATCCGTAGGCAGATTGATATAGCACCAAGGTGGTGTAGACGATTACCACAGCGAGTGTCATTGCTTGCAGAATGCGCTTATATCGTTGCGGCAATGACAGCGTTATGCTCATTATTTAATAAAATTTAGCAATTTTAGAATTTGTTTGCAATTGCCTCCCCACGACGAAGCATGCTCCCGTTTTATTCACTTTTCACTCAAAACAAATTCACACATTCACAAATATTATTCACTATGGCGAAAAATAGTACTCGTATATAGAACAAACACCGTTTTATAAAATAGGTACAATTTAGTTTGGTTTCGTTCACAATTGATTGATTGAAATGAGATGAGATGAAATTGGCCCGAGGCAATTTTTCACTTAAGATTCATTTAACCGAATGATATTGTTTTGATTGATAAATTATTTGTTATAATTCGTAGAGATTGCGATCTCATGCAAAACATACAAAAAAATATGCGTCCGTTAGCTGTGCAGATACGTTATAACTCGATCGTGGTCGAATAGGAATATCACGTAAGAACACAAAAAATCGTTGGAATTGAAAACACAAAAAATCACCGTGAACACACCCGCCACATTCAAATAATACGAGTCGACTGGTCGGCTCGAGTCTCGCTTAGTTCGCCGCTACCTCGAAAAAACCTCACAATGATCGACTGATCTAGTTGGTAGACAGAGAAAGGCATAATAAAAGAGATGGTTATATGGTTTCTTATTGGAATTTCGTGTAGATTACCATCACTTCAACAGGTTTCTCTCTTTCCTTCTGTTTACATTTTGATATTGGTTTGGTTTGGTTGTTTATTTTTGTTTATTTTGTTTTTGTTATGTGCGTTTTCTATTTTGCAATGATGTTGATGTTGTTTTTTTTTGTGTATTTTGTTGCTGCAGAAGGACGTAGGGAAGTGGTGATGTGTGGAAGCGGAAAGCTTTGATGTCATTTAACCGGCATTTCCATTGTTTATTCTCTCTCTATCTCTATCTGTCTCTCTTCTGTTGGTAAATTGTTGTTTTTCCTTTTTAGATCTCATTTTAATCATATTTTTCGCTTGCTTTCTCTCCTTTTGTTGTGTTGTTTTATTATTTTTGCTTGATCTGTTACCGCTCGCTCGTTTGCTGTTGAGGACATAGCGACGACACACGGTTTTCAATTTTCCGGTGAATAAAAAAAAATGTGCTTGTTGGGAAGAAAATAAATAGCAAATAAACATACCTACTTTGCAATTGTGAATATTTTATACGGGTCAACAAACGATAAAGGTACGATGACACCTTTGTATGTTATAACACAGGCACATTTTATTATATATTATTATAATCAGATGGACATGCAGACAGTGTTACCTTCGGGACTCTTTAGAGTCACTTTGACTCTTTTTTTAACGCTGGGACTCCAGGACTCATCTTTTTGAAATTTGACTCCTTTTTAAAATTTGGACTCTTTTTTATAAATGTAGCAAAAAAATATGCAATTGAATACTTTGGAAACGAATTCGTTCAACTTTTTTCTTAAAACGTCATTCTTACCGTTCCCTTTTCATTTTTCATTTCTACGTTTTTACCGACCGCTAAACCGCGATTTAAGTAGGTTTACCCTAAATCCCCTTCAAATTTCAAAGATTTAATCTTCAAATCAAGAATCTCGTTAAATCTTCATAGGGCCAATAATTTTACAAATCTAAACACACCTATTCCCCTATCGCAAAATTCAGTACAATATTCGAGAATCGAGAGAACATTTTCCAGAATCTATTTTTTTTTTTCATCGTATGATACAAATCGAACTTCCACTTGAGAAGAAAAAATGAAACAATATTTGCAATTTGAAAGGTACCGTCAAAGTTAATCTCCTTTTTAATCTTTTTGTGCGTTGAAAACACTTCCTAGGTTTTATTAAATCTTAACGAGATAAATTTTTGGTGAAAACGTAGTATTACCTTCGGGACGACTCTTTAGAGTAATATTCCAGGACTCATCTTTTTGAAAAATAATTAAATTTGATTCAGCTTAAGTGGGGAATTTTTGTTAACCAACAAATAAAATATATAAATAGCCAATATATACGGTGCCATTTTAAATATTCTGTGAAAGTTAACTTTTTGAATCTGTCACAGATACCATAATATTCACATACGTAAAACACACAGACTATTTCTTTTATTATTTTACTGAATGGAAGTATTTCTGTAAAAAAAAACAGACAAAATGTCAAAATGAATTTTTCTATTCTTTTACCACTTTTGTAACAGAAATACTGCAAATTTGTCAGTCTTTTAAATCTAGCAAAAGTACTAACTCACTGCTTATACTGACTATTGAAAATTTGGCTATTAATATACGATTTTTTAAGTTCATTTTCGTGTGGAAAATGTTTTTTTTGAACTTTTGTATGTTGTATAAAAGAAAAGATTTATGTTAATAAAGTTGAAAACTAAACTTCTTTGAATTATAGAGTTTATGTCTATAATTATTGGTGTTTTATTTGAAGTTTATAGAGGACTCTTTTTTTTCACCCAGGACTCCTTTTTTGACTCCTCTTTAAAATATTCAGAGGCAACCCTGCATGCAGATGACAGGTTCATGTGCGTTGTAGCGTTATTGTTGCTGCATAGGCAAGAATTATTGTGTTTTGAAAATGAAGAATTGCTAGAAGAAGATTAAATCAATTATTCTTGTCAGGTGGAGGAGTAAACATGGCTTTTGGTTAATAATTATGACTTCTCGTTAGTTTTAGATTTCATAGTCAGATTTTTTTTTTTTTTTAATAGACAGAAAAGTTAAGAAGGATTTATTGCATTGAAGCGTGTGCGTAATGGAATTTATTTTAAATAAAGGTATAATTTTTTTGGTTAGAGGAATAAATAGCTAACTTTAGTTTTGTTCGGTTTGGGTTGTATGATGACATTTTTGACATTTAGATAAATGAACTTTAAGGGTTTATAAGAGTTCATTATCGTGAGATATTTTAGTAGTAGATTTGTGGCTTGTTCGTAGATTTTGAAATCTTGTACCTTCTGAATGTATTGACAAATTTCTAAAACTATTAAATTAAGTACCTTAGTCAGTAAGTACCTTTTTAACCTTGGATCTTTTCCAGGATAGAACACAAGTTGGTTGAAATCAAAAAATGATTTTGTTTTTTCTGTTTCTTAAAACGCCTTCAAGGATTTTGATTAAACTTCGTACTAGCAATATCTGATTTTATAATCAGGATTTTATAATTTGGAAAAAGCGAGATAAACCTAAAAAAAATAGATAAGGTGGTTTTTCTCAAAAAAGTGACATCTTCTTTGAGAAAAACTACCTCTTCTATTTTTGGGATATTCTCGTATATTTCGTCAAAGGCCCAACCGATTTTGCTTCAATAAAAAAAAATATGTTCATCTACAGTTAGGTAAGCTTGTAACGTTCGCCGCTGTTACTTTATTCAGCACAACTACATATACCTATATTCAGCACAAGCCCCAGATTTTTTGGCTACAAATCTTACGAAAAGAAAAGTCGTTAATTTAGAACCTTTCTCAAACCCCTAACTCCGTTCACTCTCGTAGTAATTTTCAATTGTGCAGCTGCACCAATTTCCATCTCGGGGCTGCCCTCTCTGTATAGTATATTGCCATATATGCATATCGCATCCTTTCACTTCGCTCCAAATTGTCTCTAGAGGGTCCTCGTAATTCTCCTGTCTTCGTTTGGGGCATTTGAATTGAATCAGCAATCGTATACGTACGAGGTAAGACCAGCGAGCAGCGACTATGACGACGACGACGCCCATTGTCGTTGGGTTCGATATATATACAACTTGGAGTTATCTTTTCGCTCGCCATATCTCGTAAAGGCAGAACATAGCTCGCTATACAACGGCAGAAAAGGCCAGTCCATAAAACCAAGAGTATCCAATGCCCATTCTTTTTTTTGCCTCTTGAATGGTTTTTTGTCTTGGGTTTTATTTTTGTTCCTTCTCTATCTGTATATCCTGAAATTGGAAATTGCACTGCTTCCATTGTCTCAGCAATCGACGACGATGACTACGACGGAGGAGTATATGTATGTATGCGCAATGCAAGCAGCCCGGGGATATGAGGCTCGTGCACTCGGCACACGGCCAACTGCATGATCTTGTAAATTGTCAGCCAGTTGGCCGGCCGGCGCGGCAGCGCTCCATAGTTATTCATATCTCCATTGCCATTCCTTGGGTGCACCTACCTCTATTTTATGCTGCTGGTGTTCTTTCTATGTCTCTTCTATAGCTAGCCCCCACAACACACATACTCAAGCTTAATAGTGGTTAGGCGTGTCCCTATGTATACTTACTGTTGAACAAAAAAGTATCTATGAAGTATGTAGGTAGGTATACGAACACAATACCTTTTGCGATTGCACGATCATTTTTCACTTCCATCAAAGGTAAGCTCGAATTGCGAAGAACTCTGGGGCGGAGATTTTTTTTTGTGTGGCATCAGCAGCAGCGTTAGAATGGGAGCATCCGCGCAGCACATAAAGATGCATTGCAGTGCCAGGACTAGAGAGATCCATCATCAAGATATACTTGTAAATCGCAAGCTTCGATGCTGTAGGCGGCGGCGGCGCGGCGGTGGTGTTAGTTTGGTAGTGGAGCCTGTGTCTGTTCCTGGTGGTATAGTTTAGTCGGACGTAAGAGATGCACTTTTGGATCATGATGAGGCTTGGGCGATATAAATAATTGTACTGATGCCGAGGATGTGATAGTGTTTAGTGCAAAGAAAACAAGATACGAGTATGCAATTGTGCCAGAGGGCAATGCGAGTGGTGTTGGTGTTGCTATTGCTATTGCTATTGCTATTGAAGCTGGAGCACACCGCATCAGATCAGCAGATCAGTGCTACAGCGGCGTCGGCAGAGACGACGATGGCGGCTGCGACTGATGGCTGATATTTGTGACAGAAGGATTACAGTTTACCTGGCAAATGGCGGTGGTAATCCTCTCAGCGTGTGGCTGCTGTGTGTGGTTTGTTTGTTTCAACTTCAACTTTGCAAGTGATGGGATGCAGTTCATGTTCAGTGTGCACAGATATCCTTTTACGGTCACTGCACGCTTTCCATTCCAAACCAACAACACCTTTGGTATGAAATATGATTCGGTAGGGTTAATCTGGGCGAATAAAGTGGTCTCTGAAATAACATACTCTTGTGTGAAGAGGTTTAATTGGGATTTATTGCAGGCAGGTGTTTGAGGTGGCTGCTTTTAATATATGTGTAGATACTTAGTGAGATGAACTTTCAATAAAGGATGTGGTCGAGATTATGTAAAGTTCAAGAAAGTATAGAAGAAATGTCAAATATCATCTTATCTTACTTTGCATTGAAAACATTATACAAAACTATTTTGTGCATATTAGTTTTAAAAATTTGTTTAAAAAATATTGTTTTTCTTTAAAACATTATACCTTATATTATATTGAAGCATTTTCATTTAAGACTTTTAGGAATAACACAGATGCTGAACCTAAAGTTCTTAAGCTATTGCTGTACCCCCCATGGTAATTAGATAATTATGATAAATCTTCCAAAGGGTGTTAGTAATAAATATCCAAACAAAAACAAATTGGAATTTGATGGACGGAGGTAATAAAATTCCAATCGAAGATCTTATACAATAGATTTCTGTCATTATAATATGGTGTCATCAAAAGATAAAATAAAAAAGGTATACAAATGGGTTGGATGTTGTTGCTTAAATATACATAGATTGCTCAAACGGCATAAAAGTTAGAGTTTTGGGATATGTAACGAATTTACCGTTGCCGGCCGAAAATCTTTTCGCAAAATAATTGTGAAGCAATTATCAAAATAAATTTTTAACTACATATTCGCAAATTTTCTTTGGCTTTTAAATTAACACGCAAACCGATCATTTCACAAAGGTTCTCTCGTAGTTTCTTATATCGTATATATACTGTTGTTTTTGCAAGATTTTATTTTGCTAACTGTTAATAGATATTCTCATTTTGTTTTCTCGCATTTCGTTATTTGTCCGTTTTGTTATCTCAATATGAATGTGGATTGTTTTTTTTTTCATTCTGAATTGGGGAAGATGATTATGCCAAATATTATAAATTTCGCATTTTATTATTTTGCATTGTGCGAAACAGTAAGAACTGAGATTGAAAATTAGCGAAGTAATAAAGTACGAAATAATGATTTTCGAAATTTTAATTAGCGAAGTAATATAATGCGAATAAATGAATTGCGAGATAAAAATTGCAAAGTTAAATACATATGTGAAATGATGATTTTGCGAAATGATAAAAATGCGAAATAACAAGTAGCAAAAAAAATCAAACAATTAAGTGCAAAATAATTAAATGGAAAGAAAAGAATTGATAAAAAAAAAGAAAATTCTTCTAGGTGACGCCTAACCCAAACAAAAACCATAAAAGCGAAAATGAAAATGAAAATGAAAATTAGCGATAATAAAATACGAAATAATGATTTTCGAAATAATAATCTGTGAAATAATACAGTGAGGAATAATGATTTGGAAGATAGGAATTAATGAAGTAATATAATGCGAAATATAAAATACGAAATCAAAATTTCGATGTGCGAAATGGTTATTTTGCGAAACATTAACACATCGAAGAAAAACAAAAAAAAACAAACAATTAAATTCGAAATAATCAAATTGAAAAAACAAGAATTGCGAAATGAAAAAACAATGCCAAGCCACAGGCAAAAACCAAACCTTCCAAATTTTATGAAGATAAGAAATTCTAATTTTATAACACTAGATATTCGTCATAGAATCTTTGGAATCTAAGATGAACTTAACAAAAACTGACAAGGCCCTCACTAGTCAACTGATGAGTCCAAGTGAGATAGCCGGGACAAAACGCCAATATTTGTGAACTAAAGACCGTTAAAAGCTATATTTTAATTTAAAATAAACAACAATCCAAAAAATCTTCTAGATGGTCTTACAGGCAGATAGTTAAATTATTGTTATTATAAAGGGTTTTTTTTTTTAGACGTGTGGTTTTCAATCTGGCAATACTTTTTTCGGAGTTGGTCTTTTGACAGCTGTTACTTTATTTATGCTCAGATTGGTTTGCCATTTCATAATGAATAGACTTACTCCTGAACAACGTTTGCAAATCGTGCAAATTTATTACCAAAATAATGGTTCAGTTCGCGCGACGCATCGCGCGCTGCATACAATATTCAGTCGACATAATCGCCCAGCAGAGTAATTCGAGCAACCATGGATCGGTTTCGCACCACGTTTACTCTAGTCGATAATGCGCATCTTCAGAGACGCCGTACAGTGTGCACCGAAGACGCTATTGCTGCTGTGGAGCAGAGTATTGAAGAAGACCCGAATGAGTCCATCCGCCATTGCGCGCAACAATTGGAGCTGGGGCCTCTTGGGCCTCTCGGCTGGAATTTATTCGAGCCAGCTGCGGCAGCCACTTGCCCGAAATCATTTTTAAAACATAATGGCAAACCCTTATCTTTATAATAAAGCTAAATTCTTGGCCATAACATTAAATTATATGCGTTTCTTCTTCTTGAAAATCACATGTCTAAAAAAACACCCTCTATAATGGATAAAAACAGGAAAATTTCATCAAAATCGTAAAAACGAATTCATGAGTTTTTTTTTCAAATAAATGGTTTTCGCATTTTCCTTTTTCATTTATACTTTTCAACTTAATTACTTTCATAGATCTTTTGTGTCCTAAATTTGATCAAAATCAGTTGAGTCGTTAACGAGGGGTGTTGAATATATTATTATTAAATTGATTCTAATCAAAAAATAAATTATAATAATTATAATTGTCGTATCTATTAACTTACAGTTTTTGTTGAAAATTTTATCAAAAAAAAAAATTGTGAAAAATCAGAAATCAAAATGGTTTTTTTCTAACGAATCCATAACTTACCTTTACTCTAGAATCTAGATATACTTATATAGCTTAAATATAAAGCAAAAACACACAAAGTCTCTTAAATCTTTATGATGGTTTATGTTGCTTCAGTTTTAAATCATAATTTTATCACAACCAATTTCACTACATACATATATATAACTTTTAAACAAATAAAGGCGCCATGCGAGAAATTTCCATTAAATGACTGGCACGTTTCCTTAAATAAAATATCCCGCAGCTCTACTATAAACCTTATAGATAGTTTTTGTGTATGTTTATATATGAAAAGGGTCTTTCCTAATAATTATTATTTATTGATACATATGGGATTATTGTTTTGTTTATACAAATTATATTGAATATCATAATTAGTATTGTATATATTATAATTTTATTGCTTGGTCAAAAACAAACACACGGATATGAAATTAAATATCAACAAATATACAAAGTTCGTAATACTGTTCTTTTATGTCTTTAATTTAATTAAATCAATCAAGATTTTTGACATAATATTTTGATTTGATTTCAATCAATAAACATTTATGGTATCAAATTTAGATATTTATGGAATTTTTATTTGTTTATTCATTTTATACTTTTTTATGTATAGATTTATTTTTAACAGTTATAATGACATAAATACATATTTGAAGGGATACATTTTTTAAATGTCTCATGAAATTAGAAACATAAATGTTTGCACCAAATTGTATTTAAAGTACAGTAAAACCCGCTTAAAAGAAACGGCAAAATTTCACACCCTTTCTTTCACTTAAGCGGGTTTTTCATTTAAACGAACCGCGCTTTAAAAAAAATTTCAGTTAAGTGTATTGCGGATAACTGGAAAAACTTCAGCGTTTTTAAAAATTTCACTCAGCGGAAATTTAAAGCAAGAAAAAATTGAATTTATTTTTTGGAGTTGCCTGAAAAAATTTATATAAAGTTGTGCTTAATTCACTTTTGAACATTGAGCTTTCAAATCAATAAAGGGGTATTGACACCTCAAATAAGTATAATGATTGTTAAGTCTCACAGAGCAAATTATAAATAAAATTCATTGACACCGACACCAAACAAGCTATCAACGAATTTATGAAAAACCACAAGATTCCGATCTCACAACGTTCAGTTTCATATCAATCGCTCTTATATGAGATGCAATAGAAAACGTCATAGAAACTTTTCATCATCATCCAGTATATAGAAGACTCACACGACCCTAACCCCCTAACCAAACAGTGCGCATAAGTGTATTATAATATGTATCTTTCAAGTCTATACTATAATAATTGCACTCATTCCTCCTCCTCCTCCTATTGTCTATGAAGTTGTGCGAGATCTGAGAATATGCCGAGGATGAATGCTCCAACTGATACTCGACTCTATATTCACTTATACGATACCGCGACAACGTGACGTGTGGCTTCAGCTTCCATCATCATCAGCCCAACATAATATATGAAACAACAATAAATTAATTTCTTTCAATGATGTACTCGTTCATATATCTCGTGGAGTAATTATAGCCGGCATCTTTCGTATACATTTATAGTAAGCAAGAAACCTCATCGTTCATGTAATTATCAATTTAATGTGGGAATTTCTCGTGGAATTCAATACACTTCGTTATCGCTGGCGTCACTGTCAGTACAGAGGATAGTGCTTGATATACTGACTCTTCACTATTATAGTGATGATGATTATAAGTTCTCACCTGAGCTACCACATAGGTCATCATTTATAACTTACATACATTTCTACATGAAAATATATTGAATGCGTGCCCGGATAATTGAAACATCCAGCAACACTGATTAATTATAAGGTGTTTTATCTAATGGATTTATGTGAGATTTGATGGATCAATTGTGATGCATGTGTGTGTTTGTGTGTATGACTTAAGGCTGATGGTTCGATGATGTCTATTTAAATTTTGAACTTTTGATGGTCTTTTTGATTATATGGATATGAACGATGAAGTCTGATTGATTGAAACGATAGCTGATGATAGAGCGTTAGGCCACTAGTTTTTTTTTTTTTTTTTCTATTTTTAAACAAAGGCTTGATACAAAATAGAATGAGATAGATTTGATCAGATGATTGTATAGTGTTTTATAATTATTGAATGAATTTAAATAGCAGGTGAGATAGATTGATTTAAAGATAGTTTAAGATAATTTTAATAAAATTGTAACTGAAGAAAAAAGTTAAACATTTTTTTTTCAATAAGTTTCTTCTACCCTACCGCTTCTTAAGACCTCCCGCAACACCTTTGCATTACGAAAAGTATTCTATAGCCTACTTCAGGTCATAAACAACTTTTATTCCAAGTTTTGTTAAAATTCGTCCAGTAGTTCGAGCGTGATTGAGGACAATCAAAGAAACAAAAGATCTTGGTCCATTCTGGACTGTAAGCGACATCTAAGGTAAATGAAGTAAGTCAAAACAAACAAACTTCCTTAATTATAATAGTAATAAAGTAGGATATTGAGACAAGAAAGTATCCCCTGACGTATTGGTTAGGGCCTAGAACTGTTATACCGAAGGTCTGGGTGTCGAATTCCAGCTTAGGATTATCACACCGAAGGTCTGGGGATCGAATTCCAGCCTAGGTCTGTCATACCGAAGTTCTTGGGATCGAATTCCAGTCTACACCCAATGAAAACGAAAATATTTGTTTATGGGTACCAACATCCTCTGACAAGAAATTGACAAATTCTTTAGATAATATTTCTTGTCATTAAAAATGGCTCTTGCCTTAGCCGTTCGGATCCGGCAATAAATATTAGGTTTCCTCCATTTCTGGTTGTAACTGGCTGACAGTTGTAAGCCACTATATGCCCTTGTTTCCCACGAGATGTACCGCCACCAAAATTTTGTGTTTTGTTTATCTTTGATTTAAAACCTCATTCGACAATGATCTTATGACAAACGATTCAATGAAACTTTAATTTGAGTACTATGCGGGCTTACTTTCCTATAATTCATCTCCCTTAATCTTGCCCTTGATCTATCTTCAACATTCCAACACAATTATAACCATCAAAAATACCCTCATTTCATTTGACATAAACAACACTAAGTATACCCAGTATCGACTCCCTCGTGCCAAATTGTAGTTGGTTTCTAAGTATTGTCTTGATACTAATCTCGAAAAACATTTTGAGCATCTTTAAATTATAACCAAGCCCCCTACATGTCGGCAGCAGAGGGTATACCTCTTATCCATTTTTATACTTGTAAAACCTTATGTGTTTTTTGAACAAATTTCAGTGTTAATTTTTCGTCCAAGTTGGAAGTAGCTGCATCAAGCATGAACCTATATCTATATACGCTTTGTATACATTATCTCCACCCTCTTATAACAACATACATTTATGAAAAGCAGCGAAACAAGTAGGTATGTACGAGTATGGTGTACTTGAATTGGAAATAATTAATAACAATGGGCAGAGCGATGAAGTACAATCAGCTGATTACATATTATAATATGGCAGAGGGTGAATAATATAAGACTATAAAAACAAGTTTGCGCATACAAAATGATGATCACCTCTTCTTCAAAGACCGGTATTTCTGCAGTTCTGACTTATAGCTTGAACCAGAGCTTATTTATTAAATTATGTTTGCTCTGAGCGAGTAACATGATTGCTTAAGGTGAATTTTACCAAAACCGGCAAAACATTTTTAAAATTCTTAATTTAGGCAAAATAGAAATAAAAAAAACTGCAAAGTATCGATCAAATTTTTACCTTTTAAAAATAACTATGAACACTCTAAATCCGAAACCCCCATGATAACTTACCTTAATTATTTCACCTATCCTAAGTTTTTGGGTTTAAAAGTCGTAATTATAAACCTTGGTAAGCCTTGCCAGCTTACCCACTTCTAAACATTGTTAATACGCATTTTTTTATTGTTGTTTAAGTGGTATCTAACTAATCCACAGAAATCGGCAGCTGTATTTATAAAAGTTGTCTAACTTTAGACAGCCGTCTTAAAATATTCAGGCGAATTTATTAGATTTTTTATTAGTTAGACAGTGTCTTAATAGATGGAAATAGTTAGAAATGGTTTGAAAATGCTTAATTTTATTAAATAAAATGTTACACTAGCCAAGGTTTAGACAACCCGAGTCCGTTGTCTATGTTAACTCATTATCATCAAATAAAAATATATTTATCTATAACTTGGACGGCTGTCCAAAGTCAGTCAACAATTATAAATGCGACCAATTATTTTCAGTGTTTAAAATATTTATTTTTAACTTAAACGCTTTTGTTCTACTTTTCCTTTACGCAAACTTTCACATAAGCTCTCATGTTGAACTTAAGTATTTAGGTTTCATTTTGTCAACTAAGTCTAAGAGCTATTAGTATCTAACACCCTTATTAATAAAAACAAATGTTTACTACATTCAAAAAGTACTCTAGTTAGTTGCCAAAGATTATTTGTTTGTCTGCTGAATATAATTTTACACCAAGTGCGCACTTTTGCACACACATCTTCTCATTTGAGGTTATAAATAACATGTGTTTCACTAGCGTTTATTTTCTTTTTATTTCTAGTCGTTGGCAAAAATTTCATAGGTATTTTTAACTTAATCAGTCGCTAATCCACCTACTTGCGTAACATAAATTAACTTTAATTTCGCTTTTTTCATAAAATTTTACACTTACTTAACTGATTAAAAATAATTGATGTTTAATTGATCTTTATTTAACGGGGTAAAAGTATATTTAGACACTGTGTCTAACAAGACAACTTTAAAAAAAAGTCAAATAAATACTACTGTTATTTTGCAAGAATTTAATTTTAGCACAAATTTTGAGAAATTAATTTTTTCATAATTTAGAATTGTTAAGTCTTTTTTTTTTAATAGAAAAAGTAAATTTATATATTTTCCTCGCTGGCGAAATTCCACAAACAACAGTCGATCCTGTACTATGAACGACTGCAACAAAGACGGCGGCGTTAGTGATTACTGATTAGCATCATCTATGTTTGTGGCCGTAAGCGTATAAGGGCTGTAGATATGAAATTAGCAATCGACCGACCGACTGCAACGTCGCGCGGTCAAGTCAATAGCTTGAAAATTCTTTGTAAGTCGAGAGGAATTATATATGCATTCAACAATTATGGCAACGATCAAGGCATTTAATTCCTTGGCAAAGAAAAAAAAAAGAGTAGGAGTAGATGTATAGTTTGTTAGTTCCTATGCAAAATGGCTTGTGGCGCACGCGATGTGTCTTGTATAACAGTAGTTTTGTTTAAATCAATGGGTAGGTATAGGTACCTATGTGAAAGTGTTATTTGTAGCCATGTGTGTTGTGCATATACATATGTACATACATATAATGTGGTCGATATTTAAAGTCCTGATTAAGGATATAAATTTCTTCTTTTTTTTCTTCTTGTGGTTGACTGTTGATTCTTATATTTAAAACACTAAATGCAAAAAAAAAAATATGAATCATGCAACTGCATCGATTTAGTATGAATATATCTCCCTCTTCTCTGCATGCTTAAGACCGATTATAATCCTTGAACGAAACTTCGTAGGTTTCACTTTAAGCGAATTAAAAAAAAAATGAACATACACACAAATGATTGGCGACTCTGATCCACGGAAATTTATTTAATTAAAGTCGATTTAGATTTAAACTAACCAACAAACGAAAGAACCCGAACGAACGGTTTGGATATAATAATTCGCATTATCAACACGCAAAGTCGCATGCTTTGGATGCATTGTGTTTTGTTGTGACGCATATTAGTGACGGCGCGGCAGCGAACGGAGAGAATGTTGAAGTTTTTCTTTTTGATTTTATGCTTAATAATGGGTGTTAAGAGTTGAACTTATGGGAATGGAAAGTAGAGGTTTTATTTTAATATTTTAAACTGAATCAAGATTAATTTTCTTTAAACATTTGTGTTAATTTATATACATTCTCACCATCACAAAAAAAAATTTTGATTCTGTAAAGAGTTTAAACGAACAAATTTTCTCATTTTTTCAATTTCCGTTCTGCAAAAATGTGAAACCGAATATCAAAAATTTACATATAAAGAAACAATAGCCGTGTTTTTTTGCAAGCCCGGGGGGAATTGGATGAAAAAAACGACGTTGGTGCTAAATAATTAACATGTTCAATGCAACAACAACTAATCCCACAGAATTCTCGGGGATTAACTTAAGGGCACAGAAAAAACTGTGTTACCGGCATAAATTACATACATGTTATCAATAGTTTGTATGAAAACTCCATGTTTTTTACTGTCATGGCGTCGCTAATCCCCGCTGTCGTTTTTTCAACCAATTCCCCCTGGGCTTGCAAAAAAACACGCCTAATATACAATAGCCTAGTTCCTTTACTTTGAAACTCTGTGCATTTCTATGAATTTCTACACCAAAGTCTGCCAAAGTTCATATAAAAAAATAAAATGACGTAGAAATTCGCATAAATGCACAGAGTTTTAAAGTAAAGAAACACACCTATATATATATCTGTTCTATTCATAAAGAAAAAATGTTTCTATCTCTTGTGTTTCTCTTTTCACTTCAAAAAATAACACACAAAATGACTGACAGTGCTCATGTGCTTCAGGAAAGATGGTAAGGTGGTTCGGGGATCGATAATATAGTTCATCACTTTTAAAACAGAAAATAAAAGCAATTTGAGGAAGCGAATGTGAAAACAATTTTTTCCATTCAATTTTTCAATGCTGCTAACGAGTTCTATTCGAGTAGAAAGATTAGTATATAAGTAAGGTACCTACTCAGAAGGAAAAAGTGGGAGAACCTAGCAAGGACTACCAAAATACCTTCGTAAAGTTGATGCTGGAGATATGGAAAAATCTTTTACTCAAACTTTATGGCAAATGGTATCAGTCTACTTAACATCGCCTGTAAGATGTTTTTTTTTGCCGTATTTTGAGAGCACCTAAACCCGTTTGTCAACAACCATATTAGTGCGTAAATTTAGGTCAGCAAACTCCACGATCGAAGAAAGGTGGCAGATTTTCGAAAAAACCACCACCTTTTCATTAATTTCAAAACCAAATAACTGTAAAACTGTGCCTTAAAGCCCCATCTCTATATCGAAGAAACCCGTACAAAGTTAATTCTTTTAAAATTTTCACGTTTTTATTAAAAAAAAAAATCTCAAAGAATTCAAGTGGGGATTGCGCAAGAAAAGGTTAAAAAACAAAAAAACAAAGAACTTTTAAAAGTCAAAAAGAAGTAAAAATGGAATTTGTATGCATACTATTTCTTCACTTACCTATATAATTTGTAGATCTGTTTCTGATAAATTATCCAAATAAACAAACCCAAAACAAATTACTTATGGAATAATACAACCCAAATACGCTAAACCCAAAACAAAGACAAAAAAATATCATTTATTAATTTCTGTGGCGCCTTAGATTATTTGTCAACAGTTTTTTTTTTGTTAATGATTTTGCTGTCCAAATATAATTATGAAAGAATCATAAAGGATACCTTACACTCCCGCAGAGCTTTAATTTAAAACTTGGATATCAAAAGGTTCTAAAAATAAACATCAAACAACGTCGTGTGCCTCATATACAGCTATTGAACATAAATAGCTGTACCTACCTAAAATAACCCAAAAACAAATAACCCAAAGTCAAAAAAAAAAACAATCAACGTTTTACATAATTTTTGTCTTCCCACTCTACATTTCTCAGCGTGTGGTAGCGCCAGTCAAACAATCAAAACTCTTTCCCTAATAACAACTGTCTGTCTGTCTGCTGTATATAGTTTAATATGATAGGTACTTTGATTATTAAAAATCGAAATCCAAAACCAAAACATATAAATTTATATCGAAAATTATGAAATATTTTTTTTTTCGAATACAAAAGTATCAAATTCTCCTCAAGAAACCCCCACGCATAATTAAGCATTCACAACTTTACCACCCTTTATCTTTTGGATACTCTTAGAGAAGATGCTTTGATAAGATGCTCAAAAAAGATATAAAAAAACGACAAAATCAATAAATTAATAAAAAAAAATTAAAATGGAGTGAGATCAATCATCTCGTATGTAAGTATGTATATAGGAAAAGAAAAACCCCATGCAATCAGTGACGGATCAAAACGCGACACCTACTACGATTGGGGTACCTATGTATATACCCATAAGCACACCTGGTGAGCCAATGGGTCGTTTCCAGCGCCCCAAACAAACAATCAAATCTTAATTATGCGACCATTTGCGGGATGGGAATGTGGTCTTGTAAATTGTACAATGTTGCCTCCCCCATATGCTAGCGAGCTAGCTATGAGAGAGTGTGCCTTTTGTTCCTTTTGTTTTGACCGAGCTTCCGCCTCTATCCCATAATACAATTATGTTCGTATACACACAATAGCTTACAATAACTTGGATCCCCTGGGATAAACAAAAATAAATTTACATAAGAATCGAAGTTGAACTTTCCACCATATACCTACCTACATTTGTAGAAATAGAAATCAATTTCAATTAGAATATTTTTCTGGAACGTTTCCCCAAAGATACATAAAATTAGATTAGGTTTTTCTGTCGCGGTAGTGCAGCGCTGGCTGCACGGCACAGGCGGTATCGCGTTATCTTCAAATGTCATCCATATTTCTGTCAAATTTTGACATTTTATCTAATATTTGAACATATTAATCGACAGGCGTTCGATTTTCTTTTTTGTTATCCTTTTTTTTTGTCTTTGACAAATTTTGGTTATTTCGGATCGAGAGAGCAAGAGAATTTATGATTTAATAAATTTTAACTTAATTCATAGATGAAAATATAAAATTAAAAAAAAAAAATTATTTGGAATTTTAGTTTGTACAAATGCATCACTATTTTTGTATTTTATTGATTTTATTTTTTATTTTGAATTTTCTTTCCAGAATGAGTGGCATTTTTAAGATTCCCGTTTTGGCACTTTAAGCCCAGTTTAGATGTCTGAGTGAGTGGCCAATTCGAAAGAATTAGGGCATCACTTATTCAGTAAAGTGTGCACTGCAAAAATTTGGTTTTTGTATTTCAAAGAATTTTTATTAATTTTTTCAAGTGAATTAAATCAAATTAAATGGTTTCTTTTTTTTGGTGAGATAAATACTTTATTCGCAAATTTTCATCAATTTCGATTTTTATTTTCACAAATGAAAGTTCACACGAAATTCAAGAATACAGAATCTATTAAAGTTTAGCTATATAGAAAACTATGTACCAAACACTTATTTCGTGTGCTTAATTTTGACAGATAAGTGATGTACTGTAAGAAACAAAATTTTGAGTTTTTATAGCTGGAGCTGCGTACCACTTGGTACGTATGGCATAATTTTATCTTAGCTAATTTTTGGATATATGTAATTTGAATATGAGCGCGTAAATTTAGCACGATCTGCATACCAGGCTTTAAATATGAATATTCAACAACTTATAGAATCCAAGCTCCCTCCACTGAAGTTTGTTGTTGGCAAACGATCAAGCAAATAATTTTTTTCATTTTGTTCTTTTTTATTTAAGTAACCCTTCCTATGTTAAATGCGGTTTGAATGAAATTCCGTCGCCGTATTTCCTTATTGATAATTATTGTAATTGTTTATTTTGGTTAAAAAATGAAAGTTTCTGCTTGAAAACATTTTTATTCTTATATTTTATTAAGTTAATTGCCACCCCATGAAAATATGTTAGATCTGCATCAACGATGCATTTTTCTATAAATCTATTCAACACTTCATATAGGTATATCTAAAGATACAATTCTGATTGCATATACCATTAAAACCTATGTTCACAACTCCACAACACAACAGGAAGCCAAAAAGAAGCTAAAGAAAAACAACCATTGAATAGAAATGTTTCAATTATTATATTTTATGAAAATAAGATGATAGTATGCCATGAATTCTTACGCTTTATTGCTCAAAACATGGGCACCCACTGCAGCTATATAAAAAAACACTTCGAACAACTTAATATTTTCCTTCTTTCATCGAACAATCAAGATCCTAGGAGAGATACCAATCAATTTCTGTCATCGATTCCTGTTGATTTTAAATGGCAATCGAAGCAGAAAGTCTGGCTATATCATATAGACCACCAACTGTGCATCAATGTCTTACTATTTATTGTGTGTAGAGTATACATCGTCGACGATATGATCGAGAATTATTAAAACCCTATATTATTCCGGTTCTTCTTCTTCGTTTATTGAATGTACACAATAATAATAATATTTCCACCACACTATGCGATCATCACAAGATCTGATCAGATTGAAAAGTGATCGAATCGAAAACATCGGGAGTCCAAAAATATATATGTATATACAATGGTTGTACCTAAAAAATATTATTATTTTTTTTGTATATGGGATTACCTTAAACCTCTTCATAGGCCATGGCCTGAAAATTAAATAAATGTTTTTTGGTTATTTTTTTTTTTCATTTGAAAATTCATTTCACGGTGATCATGATCAGGGATTTCAGAGCCATAGCTTTAAAAACCTAATAACTTCTTTAATACGCGTAAAATGTTCTTACTTGTGTAGGTGGATGATGATGACTTTCACAGCAAAATGAACAACTTATAGTGGGTTCTTTTTTTTTTAATTCTGTGTTTGGTATTCAAAAAAAAATCTTAAGGAAAATAATACGTTTGTCAAATGTTTACACTCATTCGATGGTCTAATCACTTAACAAAGGATAGTTGAATGTAAGCCCCTTTCTCATATGTACATATATATGCGTTGATAATGGGATTATAAAAGTTGATAGTTGAGGTATTTCGAAGTTGAGTGTTAAATGAAGCTAATTGTTTGTATAGTGCTATACAAATTTAGATAATATTATCTATCGCTATTTCACAATTGATTTTTCTAGCTCAAATAATAAATGTTAAGATGTTTTTTTCTAAATGATTTCTATTATTCGGACGAAGTAAATGGTTTTTGTGTGAACGATAAACATTAAAGTTGTATTCAGGAAAAAAAAAAGAATTTATATTTAATATTTTTTTATTGGTATTAAACCAAACGAACTAAAATCTACTTATTGCCATCGGTGGGCCTTTTCATTTTAACATATTCTTCCTCGGATTAAGACAAAAATGATAGAGATCAGTCAACTTATTACTGAAACTAATGAAAACATAATTTTTAAGACGTTACAAACTCTAAAAGATTTTTTTGAAAATTTCTTAACCAAGAAATATTGCATTGAAAATCTTAAACGAAAGAGTTGATATGAGAACCTTATGCAATGTTTCAATGTACAAAATAATTGAAGACACATTATTGAAACGATTTTATTTAATTAAAACGGATACATTCACAATTCTTAAAATTCAAGGTATGCTCAACATTAGGTCCGGGTGGCCAAGCCCAAAGAATTCGTCGAATCAGTTGCGTTATGCATATAAGTAACAACTCGTTATTATTTGGAATCGGGTATAAAATGTATGGCGCCATGGTTGCTTTAGAAAATTAAATATGTACTTACAAAATAAAAAGCGTTCAAACAGACGATGGGCGATGGCAATTCTCCAACGTTAAACACATTTTTTTGCAGAATAGGTATAGTTACACGAAGAGAGTTTAAAGGGAATGTTTTTAATCGGAATTATGAATGTCAGGGTATTTATTGTGAATGCATTTATGTAGTAAGATATTTTGATTGGTGTATATTTTACATTGCTGTCAAATTTGTTTAAAAGCCACAGTGATGTTGGTTTTGTTTTTCCGTAAACCAAATGTCTCGTATATAAGAACCTTATGCCTGTAAGGGCAAAATTCCCAGGAAGAATTTTCAAGTTTCTAAAATGTCTAACTTAAGAATTTTTAGAATTAATAATATTTCTTGCGTAAAATTAATTTTTACAGGTTATTTTGAAATTCTAATTATAAAATAAAATAAAATAAAATAAAATAAAATAAAATAAAATAAAATAAAATAAAATAAAATAAAATAAAACAAAATAAAATAAAATAGTATTATGAAAAAGTTTATTAAAGCAAAATATTAGTTCTTTGAATTGATTTGACTGTAGGTACCATTTGAATTCTTCCAAAAAAATTAATTTACGAGAACAAAAATTTTAAAATTCGCTAAATCTCTGTCCAAACAAATTATTTGCTTATAAATATATAGGATTTTATTACATTTCGATAAATTCCAAAAAAAAAAATATTATAATACAAAAAAAAAATCAGCAGAATCATAGCCACCTTTTGGCAATTTCAACATAACAATGTTGCTGTGGACATTTTACAGAAAAGGCAGAATTCAAAACCTTTTACTATAATAATATATTGCCATACAAAATTTTGTCAGTTTTTTTTATTATTTTTGCTATTTTTGTTAGGGACCAACCAAAAACACTTTGTACAAAATTTGAAGCAAAAAAATAATGGTAGGTACCTAACGAACCTTTTTTTTGCATTTTTGGAAAATCTTATTTTTCTCAAAAATGTATTCAAAGATTTTAAAAAAAATTCTATTATGTGGAAAAAAAAAGTTTCAGAAAAATGGTTATCAATAGCACCTTCGAAAGAACCATTTTTTTAATTTGGTTTTTTATTTTATTTTTATATACATATGTATGTATTTTAATTATTCAATTTTTTTTTATTTTCGCTTTTCTCTAAAACAATTGATTCTGGTGATTTTTTCAAACTTTAAAAAAAAATATTTTTGTGATATTCGTAAATAAAAATATTTTGATGTGTAAACATCTATACTGACGGTAGGGTGAAAAAAAATGTAACATATCTTGTGATCGTGATTGTTATTCTGTGACTGTGATTCACGTTACGTTACCGATGTTTACACATCTTAACCGTGTGTCCCGGCACTCACATTTTTTTTTTTAAACTCAATATCCGAAATTAAGGGTATCTAACTTCCATAAAAATGTTGAAAAACCGTCATTAAAATCAAATAATATTGGATAGAAAAATTTTCAAAAAAAAACAAATTTTGGATATGTGTAAAAAAAAAATTAATTCTTTTTTTTGAAAATTGATATTTTGAAATTGATATTTCCAAAATGCGTTGATGATTTCTTTCGAAATTGATTTTTTAACTTTAAATTAATATAAATACTTTAAAATGGCGTACCAATTTGTTTTCTTAAGAATGTTTACAAAATTTTATATCAGAAATAAATTATTTAAAAAAAATGGCTAAATTTCTAAACTATGTTGATTGTAAACGATTTTTCAGTTTAAACTGTAAGTTAAACGCATGAATATGTGTAACAGGGTGATGGTTCATTTTTGTGTACTCACATAAAACGAACGAGTTTGGGCTTCCATTAACAAAATTAATTTTTTTTAAACCAGATGAATAGGTTTAAAATAAAATAATTTTTTATCTGTGATACGAAGTACAACACAAAGAATTTCAATATTTTAAGTTTTCAAAGTTAAGATTTTTCAAAACTTTTTAGAACGAGGTTGAGAGTTGAAGAAAAATAACAAAACAAAATTGACTCGCTAATTCCGTAGGTAGGTACTGAGGCTTCGTCAATTCTTAATTTATTTGGACCAGCAAACTCATCATGATTCATATAGATTCCTGAATCGCCTTCAATCCCTATACCAACTGATGAGTTTTTTTCTTTTTAAAACATTTTGCTTTCACGATATTAATTTTGAAGAGTCTTCCTCCATCTACTGTCTTTTCATCAGCATTTTTGTTTTAATTTATTTCACTTAAAATTATTATGCACGACGAACGTGAATTTATCATCAAATTGACCAATATTTTATCACTTTAGGTTTTCTGAACTTTTTGAAATGTACACACAAAATGATATTTATCGGGGGAAAAAAATCTCGCCACACCAAAAAACCTGACGACCCGACGACGACCCATTCGTCCGTATAGCTACTCAAAAATTCACCAGTTGTCTCGGACAATTTGATTCCAATTAGGCGAACAAAATGTTAAAAGCTATGCTCTCTCTCTTCCTTCCATCATCAGGCACGATGATGTCCACGCGA
Organism: Epistrophe grossulariae; assembly: GCA_929447395.1. Classification (NCBI taxonomy): domain Eukaryota; kingdom Metazoa; phylum Arthropoda; class Insecta; order Diptera; family Syrphidae; genus Epistrophe; species Epistrophe grossulariae. Next base: position 131,489,686 of record OV839568.1, on the reverse strand, counting down.
AATGCATACTAAGTGAACTCAAGCTCATGCTCCTGCCCATCATCAGGGAGACTGATGCTGTGTGCAGTGTGCATTGTGCGGTGTGTTTGTGCATTTTGTGCAATGGTCCATATGTGATGTGGTATCCGGCGGATATTTTCTTGTTTGCTCTGCACAATATCTGTGTCACATATAAAAATGAAATTCACTTTTCCATCTCTGTTGATGGTTAAGTTGTCCTCCACTTCACGTTCACGTATATATATCCTTCCTTTGTCATCGCAACGGGATGACATTTCAACCGAATAAATGACAGCAAATGAGTGAGCGGTGCGGTGCGGCGTGTGTTACATTGCGACAAAAAGACGTTCGAAACTGTTTCTTAAATGATTTTTATTTTTTCGAACCATCTTGCCGTACCTTATTAACGGTCATCGATTGTTTGCCGCAATGCCACCGGTTAAATATAGTAATTTCAGTAAGGTTTATATATACGACGACGTGGAAGACTCTTTCATCCATCCACTGACTGGGACTGGGACTGGGAACGATATGTGAAGATGCTTCCCAAAATGCAACAACAACAAACATTAAGTATATCGCAATCTCGCAAATAAATATTACGGTTGCATCCAGGCTCGAGGTTTAAAAAATATAAATGAAGGTAGAAGGTAGTATATGTACCTACTTGCACCGCGCGGCGGCAGCAGCATTGTGCAGCCAAGTGCTACTTCACGTTTATGATTTTTTGTGTTCCGTTCCGATCAGACGACTTCGCGCACAATGGCCGATTACCATTTTTAGAATGAAATATATGACAGATGGAATTGTTTAAAGTTTACCGCGCTCAGCATCAAGTGATCCTCTTCCAAGTGATATGGTACATCGGATTGCTCCCGGCCACCTCGTTGGGTGGGTCAAGGGGGAGGAGGTGTTTTCTGTTTCACTGTTAACGTGAGTATAGTGTTGGAACTCATGTATTGTGTTCCAATTTTCGATGAAAATTTGTTGCAACATGTGTAAAAGGATGTTTAAAAAGAGAATGCTAGGGGGATACGAGAGAAGTTCAATGGGTTGGTTTTTTTTTTTAATAAATATCCTTCTATGCTGGAAGGGACAAAATAAATCCCAAATAATGACATGTATTATCGGAAGGATGTATCTTCAAGAGTATGTATTATTATTTATTAAAATGCGAACGCGGCACGAGCTAGATGCTTTAATAAGGGTTCTTTGCGCAAAATTGTGCAGGGCTTTTATGGCACATAAACAAAATTATCTGTGATTCAGGGTTTTATGTACGAGTATATTTATACAAATGCAACATTTTAGAGCATGTTTTCTTGGGAAGAATTACAATGTTGTTGCGATGGCGACAACATGGAAGTTTTCACTTTTATCTCTGCGAGAATACAATGGGAGTCTTAATGGAGGAAGGACTGGTTCGAGCATTGAATTTAATTGGAAATATATACTTGATTGAAGGGAGTTGCAATTTTTTATTTGTAATTTAGTAATTCAAAAATTATTATATTAAGTGGTAGTTGCTGTTCTTTTGGTATTTTAATAGTTGCTAGTTGTTATATGTTTTAAGTTTATGAGAGATTTTTAAATGCATATATTAGGTATATATACAAATTTATATGGAGAATTAATTGGATTTACCTTTTTAGATATATTTTACTATAATCCATTATAAATTTATCAATATCCATAAACATAATTTGATGTGTATTTAGCAAAAAAAAACACCTAAACGTTTTTAAGATTATTTAATAATTATTTTTGTTATACTCCCCTTCAAATAAATTGCCAAGCATTTTATATTGGCATTTTATTTATTAACACTGTCAAGAGTTTTTTTTCTATTTATTTAATTCTCTCATACCAAATTGGAGTTGTTTCTCAGAAAACTTTAAAAAAAATCGACATTAAATTCAATCATAAATAAAGATTTACATTTTTTTTTCTTCAAAATTTAAATAAAAAAAATCTCACGACAAACTCTGAGAGCAATATCCCTAAATGAAATTGAAATCAATCCATCCATACCCCGTCTACAGTTCCTCGTATTATTACCTGATAAAACTGTCACAAGTTTCAATTGATTTATGCCAAGGATAATCCTGCACAGCCCGTTGTCATGTTCCTAGATGCAAGATCACTGGCCAAATCATTACCCACATCTTAGTATAGTTTTCGTTTTTTTTAGCATCCCGTCGATTTATTGTGCAATAAAAAAACGATCTCGCCACTCCACTGCACATAATATGGTTGGTCCCACCTTAAGATTATTTGAAGTTCATTAAGAAGAGGAGAATATTTTGTGCGTTAATTTTAGGTTTTTTAAAGCGATTTTTAATAGTGCCTGAAATGGCTTTTTAATATGGTCATAAACGAGGTGTATTAAATGTGTAAATGTCTGATGGCTGGATTTGTGTATATTATATCTTTTTTTAACTCTTTGGTTGATGAGTTTGATGTGGAGGCTGGGTTTAAGGTTGACGCTTGTACATATATTGACGAACACCAGAGATGGATCGTTATTAATGGTGATAATAGATTTCGTCCGAAGTGTCGACTGGAGCTAGTTTTTTGTTTTTTTTTTTGTTTGTTTTATGTGACTGTTCATTATATTTTGTTTTCTCTAGTCGATTCAAGGAAGTACGAGATTTGAAAAAAAAAACTAATAAAATAAAATAATACGTGTTCTATTAACGATCTTTTGTTTTTAATTGATTTTGATTGTGCAGATAAGAAGTTGTTATTTCTTTTTAAATGTATCATCAGGCTAGTTGATGAGAGTGGCCCATTTAATTAGTTGAATTAAATCAATCAAGAAAGAAGAAGTAGAAATTATAAGTAAAGAAATAAATCTTCTCAGAAAATCAAAATAAATAAATCTTTCAAAATTAGAAATATGAACTATAGCTATATGAACTATAGACCTACGTAATAAATCATTTGAGAAGCATTTATAAATTAATTGAACCAGCCAAAATCTTGCGGAGACTTCAAAAATATTTGTGATTATTAAAAACAGAATTATTGATGAGATGTCAAGTTTAATATGTTTTTTTTTTTGCTGCTTTGTTAAATTGATATCAAGTTAAAAAAAATACAAAAAAATATAAAACATTGCTAAGGTTGCTTTGCTCCATACGAATTTAGTAAAAACATGGAAAACATCGCACAACAAAATTGAAATTATCGCATCTAATTAAACACTAATTACCGACAAATTTATTACTTAACTTCGCGCTAATTTGACATTTATGAAACTAGAAATATAAAAATGGAAAAGAAAAAGAATTTCCCGTAAAATGTTTATTAATAAAAATACGAATAGTATTCTTAAATTGAAAAAGTACAGAGTAGATACTTCGTTGTTTTTTTAATAAACATTTTAAGGAAAATTCTTTTTCTTTTCCATTTTTATATTTCTAGTTTCATAAATGTCAAATTAGCGCGAAGTTAAGTAATAAATTTGTCGGTAATTAGTGTTTAATTAGATGCGATAATTTCAATTTTGTTGTGCGATGTTTTCCATGTTTTTACTAAATTCGTATGGAGAAAAGCAACCTTAGCAATGTTTAATATTTTTTTGTATTTTTTTTAACTTGATATCAATTTAACAAAGCAGCAAAAAAAAAACATATTAAACTTGACATCTCATCAATAATTCTGTTTTTAATAATCACAAATATTTTTGAAGTCTCCGCAAGATTTTGTCTGGTTCAATTAATTTATAAATGCTTCTCAAATGATTTTTTACGTAGGTCACATATTTGGTAACTTTAAATTTTCACCAAGTTTTGCAAACGGGGTTTTTTCGTTTGGGTTTTGACACGAAATTGTGGTAACTTGTGAAAAAATAAAGCTCACGTTACCAAACTCACCTAATAATTCTCTTGAATTTAAATATTTCTCTTAAAATAATTATCATTTTTCAATTTTTTGTTGTTGTGTCTGCGTCTGTCGCTTTTTTTCTGTTTTATTTTAAAAATGGAAAATTTAAATAAATAAAATGCACGACTGGTTGTAAGCATTCAAAAACAATGGTCAATGTTTTAGCATTTTTGCGGAGCTCAGAAATCAATTTGAAAAAAAGTCATCTACCCATTTTCGAAATACCGAATTTTCAAAAAATAATTTGGATTTTTTTTTAATCCAATCTTTAGTTTTTTGAAAATTTTGATATGCAATATTATTCAAACTTATTAGAAGATTTTGTATAAAAAAAATCATTAAAATCGGTTCAACAAGTAATGAGAGAGTCGAAAACCAAAAAAATGGTTCTTGGAGAAATACCATTTTTAATCGTATCTATTTTTTTTTCAAAAATATGATATGTAGATGCTACTGATATAAGCTGATATAAAAAATTTAATAAAAATATTATTTTTGGTTATAAGAACAATTTTCATTTAAAATCTGCTAGATATTGTTAAAAAAAAACTGCTAGGTGCCAATTTTGATAAAAATCGATCAAGTCGTTTTCGAATTATTAAGTTCTCAAAAAAAATTTGAACCTTTGAAACATTCTCCAAAAAAAAATTGATCACAATCAATTGAACCGTTTTTGCGAAAATCGAAAATAAAAAAAAATGGTTCCATGGGAGGTACCATTTATAACTATTTTTCGGAAATGTTGTTTTATATAATGGTATCCGTTTTGTATAAAAAATTACTGAAATTTTTTAAAAAAAAGTTGTTGGCACGTTTTTGAGAAAAATAAGATTTTCATTTTTTGCAAAAAAAATTTTACGGCAGCTACCGTTATGTTTAATCTTAAAAAAATGAAAAAAACTTATTGGGTGAATTCCCAAAAAACAAGTTTAATTAAAATCGACCTACCCATATAGGCTGCAGCCGAAAGGTCAGACAGACAGATGGACAAAATTGCAAGACCTACTTTTTCGACTATAATCGAAACTTAGGATCAAAATTTCGATTTCGATAACTTACCTTATAACGGGTGATTTTTTAGCTGGTTTGGTTTTGGCAACACTGGTTTTGACAGCTGACGTGTGTTTAGTACCTTGTGTCACTGTCAAACAGCTTCAGTTTGGTTTGCAATTTAACCATGGATCGTCTTACAAATGAACAACGCTTGCAAATTATTGAATTTTACTATCAAAATTCGTGCTCGGTTCGAAATGTTTTTTATCGAAAAATTGTGTTCAGCGATGAGGCTCATTTTTGGTTGAATGGGTACGTAAATAAGCACAATTGCCGCATTTGGAGTGAAGATCAGCCAGAAGCATTGCAACAGCTACCAATACATCCCGAAAAAGCCACTGTTTGGTGCGGTTTATGGGCCGGCTGCATTATTGGGCCATATTTCTTCAAAGATGATGCGAATCGCAGCGTTACTGTCAATGGTGAACGCTACCGAGCGATGATAACAAACTTTTTTTTGCCCGAAATGGAAGTTCTTGACTTGCATGATATGTGGTTTCAACAAGACGGTGCCACATGCCACACAGCACGCGAAACAATGGCGCAATTGCGAGGCGAGTTTGGTGAACAGTTAATTTCACGTTTCGGGCCGGTCAATTGGCCGCCTAGATCGTGCGATTTGACACCATTAGACTATTTTTTGTGGGGGTATGTCAAGGCTAATGTCTATTGGGACAAGCCCGCTTCGATTGACGCACTGGAAGCCAACATCCATGCATTCATTCGTGAGATACCGGCCGATATGTGTGAAAGAGTATGCCAAAATTGGACTCAGCGGATGGGCTACCTGAGACGCAGCCGCGGTCAACATTTGCATGAAATTATCTTTAAACATTAAATTGCAAGGTTCAAACTATCGATTCAAATAAATATTTCATTCATTTTTTCGAATTTTTTGTGTTTTTTTTTTTTTAAAAGTTCTAAACCTCTTAAAAAATCACCCTTTAGTACCAACATACATACCTACTTATCATATATCGCAAGTAAGAAAGAAAATGGATTGAGAACCAATGACAAAGTAAATTAAAAATAAAGAAGACCATTTTTCTTTTTCTTGTTGTTGATGGCTGATTATCCAATAATTGCAAATGGTATTAAAACTCGATAAATCTAATAGACATTATTATATTTTTATTAAAACTTAATTTGCAATCTTCACTTATATTTTTGTTTAAATTTCAGAATTTATTTTTTACACATCTGGTTTGTACTCCTTAGCTATATCACCTTCTATGGTGGTTTAGGTTATTATAAACGTCTTTTAGTTTTGGTTTATTAATAACATTTTGCAATTAGTCCACGGAATAACGCCTAACCCTTCGCTAATTCAGATTTATTAATTTGGCTGAGAATGTTTAAACGATTGTAAAAAAAGCACATTTTTACTTAAATATTAGGAACTTTGAAAATTAAAAAATAAACTTTAAATTCAAAATATATGTATATTGAACTTAAAATAATTTTGTTCTATATGTAGGTAATTTGAATGATGTTTTTGTTATATGTATTTCATATGATACCAAACTCATGGGTAATCTTCCTTAAAGTGGGCTCCAACTATACGTACCTTACCTATATCTAGGTCGATGCATAGACAGAGATTATTCAACTAAGGCTACTATACTATAGTATTCATTCTCAGGTTTGGAAAATTAATCACTTTTACCGTTATTTATTTACGATCTATATGTAGTTACTTTAATACCCATACAAAGTATCCTTAATGCAAATAATCTTGGATTTATTTTAACTCCGCACTTTATTAATTAATGTAAATTAATCTTATTTAAAGTAAATTCCTCTATTTCCTTATCAAACTTCTACATTTCCGAAAATCCCCACTTTGCATTCATTTTGTTCCTCATTAATATGGACACAATTTATATCCTGTCGGCCAAATAATCCCTCACATCCGGAACTATTACCCATTAAACTATATACAAACTCCCATTACTTATACAAGGTATAACACACCGCGGACACCTCGAACCGGTGGAGTGGAGGACAACATTTCGCTGTTGACATTTACACTCACACCCATTAACTATATACCTACCCTTGCTGTCAAATGGAAATGCGGCACAAGAGTGTCTTAACATCTACAATTAGGTGGACATTTAATGCGCCCACATAAACAAGCCAGTCCTGTTTGTCGTCTAACTGATGCATTATAAGAAAACCCACTGCAATTAATCACTTAGACAAATAAATAATTTCCATCACCCCTATGGGTATCACCATCAGTTATGTATATTTATTTTGTGACTACCGCGCTACCTCTCTTATATAGTCATGCGATGTCCTTGAAATAATCATCAGTTGTTGCATGATGTGTCCCTGGGTTGACTTCGCTTGCCGCCCAACTCCCAATCGAATTCATCAGTAGGCGTTTTCGCTAACGACTACAATACTACATTGCTTCGTATGAATTGGAACGAAAAAGTGGCACTATGTGGTGGGCTTATCGACCATATTCAAGTTGACAGAAAACTAGATTAAAAGAAGAACTATACCTACCTACTCACCGCAAAAATAAAACAAAATTAAAAAAAAAAGAAGTCCTTGCACGAGATGAAAAGAGTCCAAGACCAGGTAGGTTTATAGTTAAGACATTTCAAGATTTAATTATGCCTCCGGGTGTGTAATCGAGTAGGTAGGTATGTAGGTATATGTATATAGCTGAGAACATATGTTAATGACTGCTGCAGAAGTGCTGAGTGTAGTTCCCGTCGATAACGTGTTGCTTGTATCTATCTGTCCATTGCCTAAATTTATGACCAAAATGATTAGGACACTCTGGATGACAGTCTCGATTTTGGGTCTCTATATACATACAATAGGTAGGTATACCTCCGCAAGTAAACCCTATCTCCATCAAGAGATTGGGATTAATTAAGAATAGAGAATGGGCACACAATATTTCCATATCGACAGCACCATCGGAATGAATTTACTCCATATATACAATATACATATTCCGATTCCCAGTCGGGACCGCATATGACTGGCCATTTTATGGCCACACACATGCTGCCTGAGCCATGCTTCAGGGAGATGGGGAAAAAACATTCAAAATCCATCAGTGCCACAAAAAAGGAGAATAATGGTGAACCATAGGGTTATGTTTTGTGGTTTGTATATATTTTCTGTGTGCGGGTATATCTTTGTTTTAATTAAATTCCAAAAGATTCTTAATCAATTTCCTTACGGTTGGGTTGAGATGGGTTTGGTTAAATTGTGCAATGCTCTGCTACTGCTGCAACAGCAGTTGAGTTTGTCTGTCTACATTTATACAAGAGTGTATAAATTGAGGCTGGGTGATGCTAAATTAGCCTATAAGCGAAAATTTGATAAGGACTGAGCATTGACCATTATATACGATTGAATAAATTATTTAATTGTTAAATGCAAAAGGGATCGAACAGTGGGTTAGACGATATAGTTTAGTTGATGCGAAATTGTTTAGTGAACATTTTTGATTTGAATTGCTAAGTCTTATAACAGTGCAATTATTTGCTTGTATGCTTGTATTACTAAGTATGAGCTTCAACTAAAGTTTAGTTTAGTTTAGTTAGTCTTAGGGCCAGTTTCACAGTGAAGTAAGTGTCACTTAAGTGCCGAATATGGAAAACTAATTCCCAATTTCATAGTGTAAACTTATCGGTATAAGTGACACTTAAGTCTCCGATGTTGGCCACTTAAGTTCCACTTACTCTGGTAGTAAAACTGCGGCTTAAGTGCCAAAATGGGAAAATTAAGTGCCACTTATTTTGTTAAGTGTGCACTGTGAAACTGGCCCTTAATCAACGAGATTACAAAAAAATCGCAATTTTTTGCAAAGGAACCATTTTTTGTATTTTTCTTTTTTTCTAAAATTTTCAAATCACAAATATTCGCAAACTCGCAAATTTTTACAATTGAATAATTTTTTATTTATTTTCTATTTTTCTCAATTTTTTAAAAACACAAAAATTCGCGAACTTGCAAATTTTTGTAATCGAGCCATTTTTTTTTTATTTTCTATTTTCCCAAAAATATAAGTTGAAGTTTTTTGTGCTCAACTTGTGCTGTCATATTGCGAAGAGATAAATAATAGCAAACTAAAGTTGTGCTATTATATACTCAATTTGTGCAACCACAGCAAAATATTCGCTGATTTGCAACAAATATTCCCAAACGTGAAGTTCCAACTGATGCCATATTCTAAAAATTTAAATTGTGCTACAATAATGCCTATAACTTGTGCTGTCTTACTTCATATAAGCCATAGAAATTTTTGAAAAATTCGCAAATTCGCAAATTTTGCGATCGAAGAAATTTTTTATTTTTTTATCTTTCGAAACACAAGTTCAGCTATTTCGTTTTCAATGTATACTACTGGGTAAAGGTTTACAAATATTTATTAATGTTCGCATATTTGCATTTTTTTTTTTTTTTTTTTTTTTGAAAAAACACGTTGTGCTTTCCATCCTTTTCATAGCTTTGGAGTTACGCACGATATTTGTACACCAAAATAATTATTTTTTATGAAAATAGAAATAAAAAAAAGTTCATTCGCAAAATTTGCAAATTTGCGATTTTTTTTTTTTTAAATCTCTACTACAAATTATATATGCCTGCTTATCATAATCTCGCAATTAACTGCTTTTCACGCAGTAACATAAGATCTTGTAAACTTAAATCGCGAAAATTTAAATCTCGCATTTGAGAAAAAAAAACAACAATAATGCATTTTGTACATTACAATAAGCACAATAGTACAAGGTTTTTGCAATTAGTTTTTTTATTTTGTAATTATCGTAAGTACATAGTGTTAATTTTTTTTATCAATTGCAAAATTTTGATTTATACAAGTATTTAATGTGCTAGATTAAAAATTTTCATTGATACATAATTGCGAAATTTTTCGGTCCAAAATGTAAATGCGAAATTGTTAAAAGCGGGATTTCGAAATTGAGAGATTATAAAAAGCAGGATTATTAATTTGCGAAATTTCATTTTTCGATATTTCAAAAATGGGAGATAATTTAATTTGTTTTGTTTTGCAAGCGAAATCATTAAAATCGGAATTTTGAAAATGCGAGATTATAAAAAGTATGATTTTTAATTTGCGATATTTAAAAAAAAATGGGTGATAATTTTATTTATTTTTAAAAGTATGATTTTGAAATTGAGAGATTATAAAAAGCGGGATTATTAATTTGCGAAATTTCGTTTTTCAAGAATTAAAAAAAATGCAAGTTAATTTCATTTATTTTGTTTTGCATGTGAAATTTTTAAAACCGGAGTTTTGAAATTGAGAGATTATAATAAGCAGGAATAATAATTTGCGAAATTTCATATTTCCGAGATTTAAAAAATAATGCGATATAATTTAATTTGTTTTGTTTTGCATGCCAGAAAAAAATTTGTGTACCTGTTGAAAAATTATTTGCATGCATTTTCATGAAAAATTAAGAAAAAATGGGTTGATAATACGAAAGCCAATATTTTGCAAAATTATTTTGAAATTTTTATATTTTTTTTTTCAACACGAACTTAGGACATAACTTTTTCACTTCAATAATTTTAATCAAAGTTTCTTTACAAGGAAAGCTCAAATAATATTCTATATCTAAACTTCGACTATAATTTTTTTTTGATTTAAAAAAAGAAACTCTTATTTGGTTCTTAATTCTTAAATCTGTTATTCTTGCTAATATTTAAGAAAATTTTTAATATATTTAAATTAAATTTTAATAAAAATTTAAAAGACATTCTTTTTTTACTCAAACCAAACAGTTAATAAAGAACAATTAACATTACATATGTACATTAATTTTGTTTACAGTCATTGAAGTTTTATTAATCCGCATATTATTTTTCCATTTTCTTATAAAAAATATTTATGCAATTTTAAAAAACTTTGCGAATAATTCAAAAACAAAATAAAGTAAAATAATATAAAATAAAATAAAATAAAATAAAATAAAATAAAATAAAGTAAAATAAAACAAAATAAATTAAATTAAAACAAAATAAAATAAATTAAAAAATTATAAAATAGAAAAAAGTTAATGAAATTTAAAAAAACATCGAAATAAAAAAATTTAAATATATTAATAATACATTCTGTATTATTTCAAAATACCTAATATTAATTTAGGAAATGTGAAGTATTTTCGTTATTATTTTTCAAGAATTCATTTGACCCCACTGTTAAACTTGCACTTACCTCCAATATCTAATCTTGTTTTAGACATGGATGTAAATCAAAATCTTACAAAATATCTGCATTTGAGCATTAAAGCAATAGCTCTTATATTCTTGAACTTGGGATAATCTCTCTTTTTAACATCCGCTGATTCCTTGGACTACCAGATATTTGTATATTCAATGGATTTAAATTAACGTTGAGGCAATGGCGGTAGCATGTTTTTTTTTTGTGTGAGCTTCATTCATTTCTGTCGCTTAGTTAATTTAACTCGTTTTTCTGTTGGGTTATACACCTAAAGCGCAGAACATTAATACAATAAAAATAAAAACAAGTCACTTCTGATTTCTGTGAACCAAAACAAAAAAAAAACAACAAATCCATTTTTCTTTGACTTATGAACAAAGTTTTTAATTGGCTTTTAAAAACTCCAATGAATCATGAAACCGCTTTCCTTTCGAATGTTGTAGCCCTTCAGCCTTCACCATATTATAGATATAGCCAGAAAAAGGTAAAGACAAATTGTAAAGTATGAGTATCATTTTTCAAAGGGAACTTAAATTTCTTTGCAATAAATTGTGTTATACCCTAGAATATTATACAGGTCATGGCGAAAATAAAATTGGAGATATGTCATATTTTTTCTTTTACTGCTTGCTTAATTTTAGAAAGCCTAAAGGTACAATTGTGGAACATATTTTCTCAAAAACTTTTTGTATACTTTTTGAAATTAAAGTACCTATAAAACTTATTTTTAAAAGATTTGAAAAAATTATCTGTAACCACAAAAGTTCAAAATTGCTTTAGCCGTTTACATGGCAACCAAATTTAAACAAATAGGATAACACATTCACCATATCTTCAACGTACATTTTGTCAAATTTAAACAGATCGGTCCCTATTTAGATTGCACAAGAGCTTATAGAGCTTATGTTTCGATGTGCCGAATGCAGATACATACAAAGCAACAAACTAGTTATACCCTATTATGGAATATAGAATATAATGAGAAACGGAAAAGGATTCTATATAACGTCACTCGCGCCTGCAAAAAAAGATTTGGAATTCCATTTCGATGCTCTCGATTCGGCGGGAGCCAATCAAAATTCCACCCAAGCCGACCCGAGCCTTGATTTGTTTTGGTTTGGTTTTTCGCTTTGTGAACACGCTTTTGTTATTATATAGTTTCTCCTCTGTGCTGTGCGGCTGTCCTGCTGTCACCCTGTCGATGAAGAAATAGGATTTCTTTTATAAGTAAAGTAGTGTTTTTTGTCGGTCGATGCCTACTGGCCGATTGTTCTTTGCTTCAGAGAGTAGCCGCATTTAATTGGGTTCTCATTACGAAAGTAGTCACATACCTTTGCATACACACTGTCCGGTCTTCATATGGATGACCAAAGTGTGTGGACCACAGACCACATAGCCATAGTGATGTTGTGTAGCCCCCACTGCCTACGAAGACGACGACGACGACACCCAATCAGATATAAAGAGGAAAATTATGTTCAACGATTGTTGAGACTGAAAGTGAATGCGTGCGAAGGATACGAAGCGGTTTCTTTGCTCAAGAATAAAATTATTGAATAACCTATAATCCGATAAGCTATGAGCGTGATATTTGTGTCGCTTCGTTGGCAGGAGCTGCATTGACTAGGGTAAATGAATGTTCTTAAGTGTTACTAGAACACTGATTTTCCGATAAAAAATGTGGTCCATAGTTGATTGCTTTTGAGCAGAATTTGCATTTTTTTAAGGGAGATATTTCTGTGATATTTAATTTTTTTTGTAATGAAAAAGTTGCACCGAACGCGTTTTCCATTGATGATCCAGAATTGTTCGGAGTGGTTCTGAATCTGAACATTAGAAGAAGAAAAAGAAATATTTTCTTATTGTAAGATCTGAACTCTTTTGAAAGATTTCTATTTGCATTCAGAAGACAGTTCTCCTCCTGAAAAGAAAATAATTTTGAATCGACCGTCATTACAGAAAAATTTTAACGTTTCCATACAAAATATCGATAACAAAGAATTAATTCACACCGGTAAGACAGTTTTCTTCGAATGTAACAGGTGTTTCTTTTTTCCAATCCCGCCTCCCCGAGAGAATTAGTCCCCTTTTCCACGATGGAACTTTCTGCATGAAATTTTATATGATTTCTCTTAAAATTCCTTCGACCTTTTCCACGATGGAACTTGTTTCTCGTTGTTCAACTTTAGCCGTGTTTTTTTGCAAGCCCGGGGGGAATTGGATGAAAAAAACGACAGCGGGGATTAGCGACGCCATGACTGCAACCAATTCCCCCCGGGCTTGCAAAAAAACACGCCTTTTATTTTAGGTTTGACGAAAGGGGAATCGTCAAAAAAGTTTCTTCAAATCGAAGCCCGGCGGTGTTTGGCTATCCACCTCACTTTCCTACCCTTCTTGTCAACAAGCGAAAAAGTTTCATGCGGAAAGTTCCATCGTGGAAAAAGGAACTTAAGCCGTGTTTTTTTTGCAAGCCCGGGGGGAATTGGATGAAAAAAACGACGTCAGTGCTAAACAATTAACATGTTAAATGCAACAACAACTAATCCCAGAGAATTCTCGGGGTTTAACTTAAGCGCACAGAAAAACTGTGTTACCAGATGAATTACATACATGTTATCGATAGTTTGTATGAAAACTCCATGTTTTTTACTGTCATGGCGTCGCTAATCTCCGCTGTCGTTTTTTTCAACCAATTCCCCCCGGGCTTACAAAAAAACACGCCTTTAGTAAGAAAATCCACATCGGGGATTAGCGACGCTATCACAGAAAAAAATGAAGTTCCCATACAATCTATCGATAACAAATATGTAATTCATGTCGGTAACAAAGTTTTTCTCCGTGCTTAATTTTTTTAATAACTCTCTACGCTTAGGTATCAACCCACTTGACACGAGGAAACTGAGTTTCCAGCAACTTTCAGTTTTTGGGTGAGAAGGGCACCAAGTAAGAGGATTGAACGGTCTACGATTGGTGGGAATTGAGAATTAAAAGAAAACGTCAAAAAATCTCCAGCAACTTGTTTCCTCGTGTGAAAGGGGACTTAGAGATAAGTTTTTGTTGTATGAAACATGTAAATTTTTCAACCCTGAATCGTTTTTTTATGCAATTGGGTGCGTTCAATCGATTACGTTTTACATCTGAATTTTCAGATTTCTGAATTTTTGGAGCTTCTGATTGGCCAGCTGTCATAAAAAGTTAGATGACTTTTAGTGACTTTTAGTTACGTTTAGTTACGTTTCATCTTTATTTTCAGACAAGAAATTCTCATCTGAAAATTCAGATGAAAGTTGTTTGTGGTGGGGGAAGTGCCAAAAGCACATATAAAAGCTGAACTTTATAATTTTCGTCTTGTTGGTGGTTGATTTTTTTAGTTTTTGCTATGAAAATTTAATACTTATTTAAATGAACGAACTTTTTGTTTATTGTTTAGTGAATTTTTAAATCAACAATTTTTTTAATTGATGTTTGGAAAGTTTTCTATGTTTTTGTAAGTCATACATATCAATAAAAAGACTTTTAATGAAGGTAATGAAATGATTTAGTTACATATATTTTCATCCTCACAACTACTCACTCTCAATGTTTAATTTACAAATGTAATTAAAGTTCTATTTTATTTCGCTTCAATGTAAATCCTTTAGGTAAATGCAGGAATTTGACACAATGACTTTCGACTAAAATTTCAGATTTTTTTTGCGTTCAACGACATAAATTCAGAAATCTGAAAATTCAGATGTTAAGCTATTTTTATTGAACCCGCCCATTCTCTTCGGACTTGGAACAAAAAACGTCACTTTCGTTTACTGCTTATCTTCTCTTGGTACCTATTTGTGTCACATCATTCCGTTGATGACGTATTCCCTATCATTACTTAAAAAAACAATTCTTAACCTTCAATCCTCAAACAATGATCTCATCAGAGAAATTGCCTCCTTTCGGTCGAGACCCCCTGGGGACTCAGAAAGGTATCTTACGGCCTTCGACATCTCTTTGATGGATCTCGATTCAGCTGATGATGTTTTATCCACATCATTCTACACTAAGGTTCTACCGGGTCAAAATCGCGGCTAATCATTTCTTTAGCACCCGCTATTATGTTATTGTTACAGGTCTCCCACGATTCACAATCTTTGAGATACTTGTAACTTCTTTATTTTCCTTACGCAATTAAAGGTGAACACAACTTTCCCTCAGATCAATTATTTATAATTTGTTACTAATATTACTAACATTAGGCGTGTTTTTTTGCAAGCCCGGGGGGAATTGGTTGAAAAAAACGACAGCGGGGATTAGCGACGCCATGACAGTAAAAAACATGGAGTTTTCATACAAACTATCGATAACATGTATGCAATTCATGCCGGTAACACAGTTTTTCGGTGCGCTTAAGTTAAACCCCGAGATTTCTCCGGGATTAGTTGTTAGGCGTGTTTTTTTGCAAGCCCGGGGGGAATTGGTTGAAAAAAACGACAGCGGGGATTAGCGACGCCATGACAGCAAAAAACATGGAGTTTTCATACAAACTATCGATAACATGTATGCAATTCATGCCGGTAACACAGTTTTTCGGTGCGCTTAAGTTAAACCCCGAGAATTCTCCGGGATTAGTTGTTGTTGCATTTAACATGTTAATTGTTTAGCATCGACGTCGTTTTTTTCATCCAACTCCCCCCGGGCTTGCAAAAAAACACGGCTGTTGTTGCATTTAACATGTTAATTGTTTAGCACCGACGTCGTTTTTTTCATCCAAAACCCCCCCCGCTTTGCAAAAAAACACGGCTATTATTGTACTGCTTCTCAGTTAATATTACATATGATTTACCGAAAATTGATGAGAACTTAATTCTTCCTAAAATCAAAGAAATTGTATTCGAAATTATTAACTATATGCTCAAACAATGTACTATATTAAATCAAACATAACCAATAACATAACATATAAATTAAAAAAAAAAAGAAAAAAAAAGATTCAATAACATAATGTAGCACTTCATGCTATATTTAAAATTTTCTAAAAGTAAAATCTTAACTCATGTAATCTTTATATGTATTACATATAACACACTATGGTGTATTCGTACCTGAGAACGAGATGTCGAATGTATACTGTGCATACTCGTTTCTTGGTTCCTTTAGCTTTAAGTATATTGTATTATCTATATAGTGACACCAAGTCACACTAAAATGTACCTCAATGCTTCTGAGCAAGAGCAATGTTAATTCTACCTAACTGACAGCCAAGCGGCAATATCGAAATGTAATAGATAAAGCAGGCAATACTTTATAGTCGCAGTTACCATAGCATCGCTAAGTAAATAACTTGAATTGTATCTACCTTTGTAAAATATTAAAAGTCTCAATAAAATTCAATTCAATTCAATACCTATTTGTGTCCGTTTGAAGTTTAAAGTACCAAACGCACACATTTGAATGTCCAGACTGACTTTTCTTGCAAGCTGCGTTCACTTAACCACATTTTCCAATATTTTATTCCATAAAAGCTGATACATAGGAAAACAAGACCAAAATAACCTACCGCAGTTATCTTCCCACGAAAAAAGGACAAAATGGTCTCGTTATTCGTTTCCGAAGTGACCAAAATTAAATAGAAACCTCCCCATTTCCATTAATCACCATCTCATTTTATGTTCCTGCATCTTTCGACCATCTAAATATATTCAAGACAAATTGCAAACGTTTTTGCTTTAACTATAACGAGCTAAGCTGGAATCTCGCAAATTTCCCGGAACAATGTGGTTATAAGTACGTGGTGACGTGAAGACAATCTATATGTGTGTTTCGAATACATTACACTGTTGCAGCTTATTATATATATATGTACAATACAGTCTACAACATCATGGACATATACGACGACGACGACGACGACTTCAACGACGAGATTATACAAAAAGCCAAAACGAAAGACCTCCGACCGCAGATTACTCCAAATACAACAATTTGCATTTGATAAGGATCCATCATTGGAATAAAATGTTAATTCTCGGTGCACTTTGGTTTTCTTGTTGCTTATAGTGCGGGATAAACAATGTTTTCTTTTGCTACTAAACGAATGAACCGCCTGCTGCCGCGCGCCGCCCGTAAAGGCATTGGACTCGGTCCAAGCCCATTTTCACGTTTCATCTCACAGCAGCACCCCGAGGATAACTTCTCCAAACAATTGGCTCATTTCTTCGTTTAGATTTTCATCTATCACATGAGAGAAGCTTACGTGGGTTACCTATATATATTATTGATGCAGAAACAACAAGATTTATCAGCCCATAAAAATCAAGGCAACAGCTTGTAAGGAGTATATTGAAGCTCCTCGCACGCGTCCGACATTGAGGAGAACCCTGCCCACGTAGTACGATACGAATGCAATTTAAACAATTTATTTTATTATTTTTTTTTTGTTCTCAAATTTTGAATAAAAATGCGAGCGCAATGGGCAGGACTCAGGACAGGCATCACGTCACAGAGGAGATGGCTTATCAAAATGTATCGCACACGGCTTGAAGGCAACTTGTTGGGTGTTCACAAAATTAATGTTCAAAATGTTGTATGTATTCGCGAAAAAAATTGGCAACAGACCAAAAATGGTTAAAGCGAATTTAACAGTTTGCTGGAAATGATTTTATTGAAAACTGATTTCTCGCAAATTACTTTATTATTTAACCATTCAAAATGTACCTAAACTTTGTTTATACATAAATGGAAAGTATTTTATTCACGTGAAAAAAAGTTTTGGAATGTTAAACCAAAGTCTAAAAGGGTAGCTTCCGTCATCCGTGATCCGATCCGTCAGTCGGCTTATGCTTCCATACGTCGCAAGAACTTTTATGTAATTCTGTAGAGAAGTAATGCAAAGTTCTGTTTTTCGGCGCGCTTAAGTTAAGCCCCGAGAATTCTCTGGGATTAGCCAAGCCCGCAGGGGATTAGTTGCTGTTGCATTTTACATGTACATTTTTCAGCACCGTCGTTTTTTTTATCCAATTCCCCCCGGGCTTGCAAAAAAAACACGCCTACTGGCATGAATTACATACTTGTTATCGATAGTTTGAATGAAAACTCCATGTTTTTTTCTGTGTTGGTGTCGCCAATCCCCGATGTCGCTTTTTTCAACTAATTCCCTTCGGAATTGGAAAAAAAAAACACACATAATAAAAATATACTAGTTTTTGAAACTTGAAATAAATCCAGAAAAAAAGAAAGATTACATGTTGTTTTTGTATTTACGTGTTAAAATTTGATTCGGATCACATCATGTGGATAACAAAATTCAGGAAATATTTCTTGGGTCAAGTGAATCAACTGATTTATTGGTCAAATTTTATAAATTCTACCTACAAGTTCAAAAGTTATGTTACAAGGATTCCAAAATTTTGAATTTTTCAAACGTTTTTGAAGTTCTAGAGCAAAATCTAGAGCATAATCCATCCCGCTTTTCGACCGGAAATTAACTTATTTTCATCAAAAAATAAGTATGTAGGTAAGTACAGCTACTTATATATTTCCCAAACAGGTATTTTATTGAATTTTTTGCAACTTCAAACCATTTATCAAATAACAGTTAACTATATACCACATTAGACTCTCAAATGCAAACAAAAATTAAATCACGCTTTTCTGTATAAAATCCAACCTTTCCACGCCTTAGTTTGCTTTAGCCACCAACTTTCCAACATTGTAACGATCTCTTCATAGTTTTAATGTGATGTATTTGTTGTTATAGCTACAGAAATAGATGCTGACACTTAGAACATCATAGAGAGAAGAAAAGATACAAAACATGAACGAGTTGTAACAATCGACATTCATACTACATCCAAATCCTAAAGACACTGACTTGTTCGCTCTCGAACAAAGGCCGAGAGCAATTTATCAGCAGACTCCAATCACTTTGCATAAATACGACTTCCATTTGGATTGCGAGTAGTCCAAGTCCATGCATACAACAACGACGACAGCCACACAAAAAAAAAAGTTTTCTCCAACTGGAGTGTCTTTAGCATACGATGACGACGATGGCCTCCCTATGGCTCAGTCCACATTAAATCAATGCGAAATAAATCAACTTCCGTGATTGCTGCGCTCAGCGACTGGTAACCACGCCCGATATATACCTACACTCAGCTCAGATAAGTCGAATGATCTAAGCACTCGTTCGTAAACAGTGCTGCCTCAACTTTTCTATACCAAGTCCAAATACCATACTACGACGACTTTGTCT
This sequence comes from Epistrophe grossulariae, assembly GCA_929447395.1. NCBI lineage: Eukaryota > Metazoa > Arthropoda > Insecta > Diptera > Syrphidae > Epistrophe > Epistrophe grossulariae. The sequence continues at coordinate 131,470,292 of OV839568.1, read as the reverse complement.
AACGACGGACTCAATACTGCATTAAGTGCACCTGGGCCTGATCCAAGGCTGCAGCTAGATTACAGTTGCATGTTGGCCAGATTTTGAGGTTTGTTCGCGTGGCTTTGCTCCTGTCATGATTAAGCATCCAAACGGCAGACCATAAGGGGGACCAAGGGGTCCCATTCTTTTTGCCAGTTTAATTGGGTTTTCCCATTCGGACCGCGTGTAGGTATATATTCTGGCATGGATTTTCGACTAATCTCTGCTAGAGTTGTGGTTGGCGTTTCTTGTTTGGGTGCGGCAGCGCGACCGGCATGAGTCAACCCAAAGTGCACGACAGTGCTGCTGCTATTGCTGCTGCAGCGCAAGCGCAATGTGTATGCTAAATAATTGTAACACTTATTTGCTAGGTTAGATGAATCGAGATTGATTAAAACTACAATCGGTGTTATTGGATATAAAGTAGGAACAAATTAATTTCGCAGCTGGAGCTTATGAAGTCCAAGTAAGAGACTTTACAAGACACTGCAGTATAGACAATATAAATGGAAGACTGCGTCCGACCTGGCCTCGGCTTGGGTTGAAAATTGAGAGAGCATGTCGCAAGAATAACGTGTTTCCATTATTTTATTTCTGTAATTTGGTAATGCAAAGTTTTGATATTTTGTGTTGTTTTTGGTGTTGTTGTGGCTCCTTTAAGTTGGGCTTGACCTGTGGCTCAGATTTCCATTTATTATAAGTGATTGTAATGATAGATAACGTTTTTTTTTTATTTTCTTATTTTTTCTAGGACAGCAAATTTTTCGGTTATGTAAAATATAAATAACTTAATTGGGAATGTATATGTATACTAACAGTTGAAAATCGTATATTAATGTTTTTTTGAGCTATTGTCAACACGAAATCATTTTGAAGTATTAATAATTTATTTATTAGGATAAAATTTGAGTCTTAAAATAAGTTAAGAAATATTAATCGTGTTTTTTCCAACCCCGAAAGGAATTGGACTAAAAAAATAATAAATAATACAATAATGCTAAATAATTTACATGTTAATTGCGACAACAACTAAGCTAAACTCAGAGAATACAGTTAATACAGTTTTTCTGTGCGCTTAAGTTAAGTCCGGAGAATTCTCTGGTTTTAGCTAAGCCCACAGGGGATTAGTAGTTTTTGCCTTTAAGCCTAGTACGCTGCTGATGCGAAACGAAAAATCCCATACAAAAAGGACACAACGAAATCATAAACGGAAAATTTCGTTCTGCTTTTCGTTTTGCAGTACGCTGTTCGAAGAGCGAAATTTATAATTGTAGCAGATTATTTGGAGAAGTCTCCACTCCTTTTTCGCACTGAATTAATTATACAGACTATTTATTGTTTGCGGAAAAATGACATTTGAGTTTTATTTGTGTTTATTTTTGTTTATCATTTTCTTATATCATGGATTTCTCTGATTTTTTGAGTTTATGTTTGATTTTATTTTTGGAATTAGTGAAACTCTCCAAGGATATTTTCCGTTGTGTTTTCGCAAGCGTTTCGTTGTCCGTTTGGAGATCACAGGAAATTTTCGTTTCGCATCAGCAGCGTACTAGGCTTTAACATGTAAATTGTTTAGCATCGACGCACGTCATTTTTTTCATCAAATTCCCCTGAGCATGCCAAAAAAACGCCTTTGAGCATACAGTAAAGGCTCTCCCAAACCAACGCGAAATCGTAGCGAATCATTCACAATAATAAAAAATATGACAAACACACAACGCTAAACAACAACAAAAAACTGTCGTCGACGAATGTTTCGCGTTGGTTTGGGAGAGCCTTAAAACTGTGTTATCTATTAATTACAAATCTACTAGGATTGGAAAAAAACACACCTAATAACTTTTTATCCAAGGTTTTTCTTAAACTAAACTACCTTTAGGCGTGTTTTTTTGCAAGCCCGGGGGGAATTGGTTGAAAAAAACGACAGCGGGGATTAGCGACGCCATGACAGTAAAAAACATGGAGTTTTCATACAAACTATCGATAACATGTATGCAATTCATGCCGGTAACACAGTTTTTCGGTGCGCTTAAGTTAAGCCCCGAGAATTCTCCGGGATTAGTTGTTGTTGCATTTAACATGTTAATTGTTTAGCGCCGACGTCGTTTTTTTCATCCAATTCCCCCCGGGCTTGCAAAAAAACACAGCTTTTGATGTTAATTATACTAACGTCGGCAACTCAGAATCACAGTACACATATTAAAGGTAATATATTGCGCAGGTTGTCAAAGTCGGAAATGTCAAAAAATTAAAAATGGCTGTTCAAGTGACCACAGGAACTCAACGCGCATCATTAGAAACAACAACAAAATATTGAAATTAGACAAGGAAAGGGGCACTGAATCCACCATTTTACCACCATAATACCTCGATTTTGACAGATGCGCTTAACTGAACAAAAATGAAAACGCTAATGATAGCCGTGTTTTTTTGCAAGCCCGGGGGGAATTGGATGAAAAAAACGACGTCGGTGCTAAACAATTAACATGTTAAATGCAACAACAACTAATCCCGGAGAATTCTCGGGGTTTAACTTAAGCGCACCGAAAAACTGTGTTACCGGCATGAATTGCATACATGTTATCGATAGTTTGTATGAAAACTCCATGTTTTTTACTGTCATGGCGTCGCTAATCCCCGCTGTCGTTTTTTTCAACCAATTCCCCCCGGGCTTGCAAAAAAACACGCCTGATATTACCTTTAATATGTGTACTGTGACTCAGAATGAGTAGGTACTTTCAATTTCATAGAATATTAGGTGTGTTTTATTTTTAAATCCCATGAGAGAATTGGTTGAAAAAAAAACGACAGTAACGTTAGCCGTGTTTTTTTGCAAGCCCGGGGGGAATTGGATTAAAAAAACGACGTGCATGCTAAACAAATAACATGTTAAATGCAACAACAACTAATCCCGTAGAATTCTCGGGGCTTAACTTAAGCGCACCGAAAAACTGTGTTACCGGCATGAATTGCATACATGTTATCGATAGTTTGTATGAAAACTCCATGTTTTTTACTGTCATGGCGTCGCTAATCCCCGCTGTCGTTTTTTTCAACCAATTTCCCCCGGGCTTGCAAAAAAACACGCCTGTTATCACAGAAAAAATTAGCTATCCATACAAACTATCAATAACAAGTATGTAATTCAGGCCGGTAAAACAGTTTTTCTACCCCGGAAACGGAAATTCAATTTTCAAATCTTTAGAAATTCTATTTTTCGGCACTTTGCTAGGATGCTACTTGGCTTTGTTTCAACTTTCCTCTTTTTTCTCTCTAAAATAAATAAACATATCTGCAATTATTGCGTAGCATGTGCATGATCATTAGTGTGGGTGACCACATCAAATCAATGCATCACATCTCCATCATTTCTCAATCCGCGTACTCGCGATGCTCCATGCGAAACCATTAACTCAACACATCTAGTACTGCTCCAGTGCATCAGCCATCATGAATGACAGAAAATCCCATAAACTGTCTTCGGCATGTCTTCAACAATCGGTAGTTGGCACTCATGTCCATGTGACGAATGTTATCCAAGCAAGAAACGAATTAACAAATCGCCTCGAGCACAACACAATTCTCGCACTTGTAGATCTGGCTCCGACACTACATATACATAGCGTACTGTGACTCTGAATCGAATCACACTATCCATGGTCTGGATGGAGAATATTGCCTTATTATGGTTATGAGCATGCAATGCAATGAATTAAACACTCGCGCGTCGTCATCGTCGTCATCGCTCCTTCCGACACTGGGGAAGGGATTAAATGGAATTAACACGTGGACTTGGTGGACAGCCATCGCCATCGTCGGTCGATTCGTCGTACATAGTCGTGCAGCCATTGCATCCAATCAGCACTGCAAATGGCGTACAAGCTTGTAAAGCGTGACTTTTCTCAGTTGGACAATCTCATATATTTTTTTTGGCGGAACTGTAATTTAAGTGCCCATTGTATAGGCTGAGGCATAGGGAACTGTTCAGTGTTCAGTGAGATCGGTTCGCAATGATAGTTTAGGTACCTAAATATATACCAAACTCCGAGTTCTCTTTCGTTGTTGTAAGCTAAATGAAGAGCTGGGCTTATCTCCTGTCCTGGCACGCACTTACATCACTTACAGTTGGAGTAAATCACCATCGGGAATGTCAGAGGCTCCTTGTTGGAGCATAAATTCATCTTGGATGTTGAAAGTGCACTTTGAGTGCAATCGGGTGCGCTGCCATCTTAAGGCAAATCGATCTGTGCTGATTGTATGCGGCACTATTACTAATGTGCACCAGAAACGGTCACTCTGTTCATTTCGATGATGGTGGACTTCGCGTCAACGTCGACGGACGCGCCGCCGAAAGAACGTTGGGTATATGTAGGTATAGGTTTCTTATATATATTCATGTACATTTATGCTATATAGTATGGTTTGTTTTCATCTTTGACCATGAGTTATAATAATTTACTGGCTTGTATTCTGGGATGATTTCGATTTATGTGAGCGGCGTGCGTTTCTGGTGACCGCTTCCTATAAATCGTAATTAGAATTGGCATGACGTGTGTGGAGAGTTTGAAGTGCATGAGAAATAGTCGTGTTTGCGTGCAAACTCGTCGAATTGTTGGCGTCAACCGAAATTATATGGAATATATTTACAGTCGGTTTAATGTTTGATGAGAAGAGAGGTTACGACATTCATTACATACTCATTGTGTGACATATTTGACGCTAATGGATGAAGCGCACTTCACTTCGAAATTTTGCGCTTTAATAAATTTGATATAGCTATTCGTAATTCGATGGCCCCATGCAAAACTATAGGTACTAAGTGCAAATATGCTATTTTTCAGGAGAGAGGTTCAAATTTTTTGAGTCGATGCGGCGGTTTTAATGATATAAATAACTCAAAACTGTATTAAATTGACTTACCTATAGTCTTGCATGGGACCATCGGTATGTACATAAGATTCTAAGGACTACCGACGTATGGTACTTCCATACTGCAGAATATCGATAAAAAGTATGTAATTCACGGCGGTAACACAGTTTTTCTGCGCTTGTAAGCCGTGAAAATTATCTGGATTTGGCTAAGCCCGAGGGAATATTGACATCAAAATAATCATTGATTTTGCTTCCTTAACACCTCAGAACTAACAATAAAAATATCCAATGATCGTTCTGGGGATATTGGATGAAAAAAAACGACTTCGGTGCTAGAAAATTTACGTGTTAAATGCATAAGCAATTACTATTCCCATGCGTTTGTGATCCATATACATAGATCATCTTATGAAAATAAAACGGATCAGAGGGACAACTCCCACAGTCTTATATATACCCATAATTTTTTGTCCATGGGTTTGTTTTTTTTTTTTCATTTATTTGTTGCCTTTTTCTTTACACTACAGTCTATGCACTGCTAGTACTTTACCATATGAAAAATTAAATAGACATTTGCTCCTAACGGTATATTTACCTGGAAAAAGATGCATTGCTTTAAAAATAAAATACCAAACCGTAATGGAATTCTAATCATATTTTAAGTATTTTGAGTTTTAAAGTGATTGAATTCTGTGACTAATTCCAACTAAAACACCACATAATTAATACCTATACAATAGAATTCACAACAAAACGAAAACAACAACAAAATGTACACAAATAAAAGTATCAATTCAAAGATGAATTTCCAGAGCGTTTCTTTAATAAGATACTTTCGTGTTACATATTCGTAAATGGAATTTTGAAATGCAATCGCTACGTTATAATGCACATATAAAGGTACCTATACATATAAAGAGTTCTTCTTGAAAGTTCAGCAACAACTTGCAGATCTTCCCCATCATCGCTATCTGCTACTTTTTTTTTCGTAAAAGAGGTCTCTCTTGGATTTTATTTATTTTCCATTTCGATTGGAAATTACCAGGTACGAACAAAGAAGGAGACTGGCCTGTTCATAAATTAATTGCCTCACCATGCCAGCCGCACAAGCAAAACCAACTCTAACAAACAACAAATTGCAGGGGCATTTTGTTGTTGTCGATCGGCCCATAGCTCCACTTCATTTGTCAATAATGTTAACAATCATTGGCTTCGCAGCGGTAGACCAACGATTGCCAATTGAATAGAGCCTCTTACAAACCGCCAGCATTTTCTTTTTCTTGGACAACTTATAGAGTTTAGTTCACAGTAGGTATAAGGGGCTGGCATTTGGACTTTGGAGACTCCACCACGCAGCACGCAGCAGGCAGCAGGAGAATAAATTTGGAGCAAGATTTTGTCGTCCGCAAGTTTGTCTATACGATTCAACACGAAGTTGGACGTTATTGGTTTCACCATTCCATATAGTACATGGAGTAAGCAAACATAGTCTAAAGAGAAGGGAACCTAATCAGCCAACTCCCGAATTGAATAAATAACGGTAACTTGTCGTTAAAAAAATTTGTTTCAATTGAAATCTATTCGACTGATTTGGAAATTGGAAAAAAGCACATAAAACCTACAACTATTGCAACTCATTGTGGATTTTTTTTTTTGTTAATCAATTGTGTTATAACTTTTATAATTTATATTCTTACTTTTGGAAAAGAATCACTTATTAGCCCTATTCTGCTATTTGATTCGACAAATATTTCTTTACGCGTGATTTTTCATGCAATTTCCTTCATTTAATATTTTTAAATAATATACATATCTTTCGAGTGCAACAAAGAAAGTTTATTGAGATCGAAATTCATGAACGTTTTATGATATGTGACAATAATTTACAAAAATAGTTTTCAACTCGCACAACATAATTCAAATTTTCTCCACCAGAAACAAAATCGTCAATATATTATTTATTATGTATAGTACTTATATTATGTATGTACATACCTATGTACATACATATTATTAGGGGCTACACTTGTATCCTAATCTATAAATAATCACTTCTCCTTAGTTACTTTTCGTGCTGTATGAATAGTGGTTAAATAGCATACACCCACAACCTTATCCCAATGTCAAAAATACAAATTTAGTCGGATCAATCATCGCCTATAAAAAAAAGGAAATCCTTTACCAGTAATCAAAGAACCAATTTCTCAATGTCTCAGGGGTCCATATTCATACATATATGAACGTACCTACCTACTAACATCCACTACCATCATCGCTTCATTGAACGTGATGCCATTACTTGCGCATTGCTCCATGAATAGAACTAATTCGAATCAGAAAATTCCCTAATCACATCCGCAGCAAATTAATTTCCTGTGTCCTGCAATGACATTTCAGCCCAATCTTCATTCTAATTTTTAGTGCGGGTACGTCTTGTCTTGGTCTTGGGTTTTGGATATAATATCCTTATTCCTTGGGTATTTACTCTAGGAAGCAGTATTCATGTGGGTGAAAGATTTATGTACATACATATGTATGTGAAGTAAAAGTTGGTTATTTCAAAGTCGGAAGTGCTATACATCAACTTCGGACTTCGGACATTGAAATAACTTATAATCCCTTTTATACACTACCCCAACGTGTGTACAACATATTTGTGTATATATTTATCTACACATACATACCTTTACCGACCCATTATGTATCTTTTGAAGACCTTTTGTGGCAGAAAATTGGACAGCGATAATTCGGAAGAAATTCTTTATGTTTATGTTCCCATACCTTTTTTATGCGTAGGTGCGTGTAATGTATCTCAAGGACAAAAATGCTGTGTCATTGCCTCATTGGATCGAGTTACGTGAAATGTGGGAATTTGAGGACGTGACATTAGATTAGATTAGACTTGATTTGATTGAATTTATTACTGCGTCATGATGCAGTAACGAAATCTACTTAAGATTACTTTTCCAACGTAGTATATAGGGAAACCGAATGGTTTTTTTTTAAATTTCTTATGCTTGACAATTATCTTAGAGTAAGTAGGAAATATATGTGTCTACATTATGTGACGAGAATTATTAACAAATTTTAGCAGCTTCTATTTTTTAAATAATTAGGAAATATATGTGTCTACATTATGTGACGAGAATTATTAACAAATTTTAGCAGCTTCTATTTTTTAAATCATTAGGGGAGGGGCATTTATTTACATTTTTTAGTGGGAGGATTAATTTTCTAAAAAATTGATTTTAAATACGAAATAAAACAAACGGGAGGCACCTTAAATTTTGCGGTGTAGGTTTTCTAAAATACAGAAATTAATGTTTATTTTATTTTTAGATCAAGTTTAATTCCGTTTAATAAATTGTCCAAAAACCTTAATGTTTTCAAAAATTAAAATGACGTAATATTTCTTTTTAGTTTTAATAGGAGTGTTCCTTTACATTGAAACTTTGTGCACTTGTGTGAATTTCTACACATATAATTTTTTTTTTGAACTTTGACTTCCTACTTTTGTGTGGAAATTCACACAAATGCACAGTTGGACGGAACACACATGTTCTTTTCAATTTTTATTCGAATGCTAAATGTTTTGATTAAACTTCCTACATGTAAAGTCTAAATTAAATGAAATAATTACTTCAGGTTTTTGCCAATTAATTCGCATGACGGAAATAGGGTTTTGACGTTTTCTGAAGTAATTGCCTTATTTTTGGGTTTAACAATACAATACAATAAGCAAAATGTAAAAAATCCAAAATACCGAGGGAATCAAATGTTATCGATTCCATATTCGGAATGATTAGAGTCTTTATTTGCAAACATAAGACATTTTATATTCAATCAACAAAAATAAATAAAAAACTTAAATTCAATTTCAGAGGCTGTTTACATTGTTTGTGAAAAAGGAGTGAGTGAATAATAGAAATAATTTTATAGATCTAGTCCCATATAAGACTTCCAATAGGACATGTATACCAATCCTGACAATCTGTATATGAGAAACCAAATAAGATTATTAATTTTTACTAATTTCAAATAAGTTTACAAAACAAACCTGGAACGGTTGACCATAATCCGTATTTTTTGACGACACCATTTTCTATCCCTTGCATTTCAACATCATCATTCGCATTCCCGAGCTGGTTGAATACGTCCTTAGGTGTATAAACTTTGTCCGTGTCATTTAAGTCGTCAATTTGAATGTCTGGACAATCTATTGATGTCTCATTGCTAAGATTTAATTCCAGCAAATTTTTAAGAAATTTTATGTCCGAATCTGTTAGTTGTGGATCAATTAAATGCAGGACACTAAAAATATGTTTGTTTTTTTAATTTAATTAAAAGTCATAATTTCGTTTTCTTACTTCTTCAGTACTTCAATTGAATATTCATTCACAAAAGCAATTCTCTCAACGACAAATTCTCTGTTGAAAGTCCAAACCCACGGTCGTCGAACAGAATCACCAAAGATAAGAGTTGTCTTTGCATTGATGCCACTGCGGGAGTAAAATTGCATAACTCTTTTCGAGGTATTGTCAAAGTTAAGAGAGTTCAAATCAAAGTTATTCCCAGGATTCTAAAAAAAATTTAACTTTAAAATAGTAAGATTAAAGCTTAAGAAGAAAAATATAAATACCTCCTCTCTTTCAATTTTGTAAATCTCCTTACAACAACGAAAAGCTATGAAGCCAAGTACAATCTGATTTGCCCAGAAACTAGCAGCTTTGCGTCGCGGTATTTCCTCATTATTATTCTCGATAATTGCCAGGAGGCTACGGAATAAATCTTCAATCAAATCATATATGGCAAACATTCGGAATAGTCCCTGAGTGTGCTTAATAAGATTCTCAAGTTCCTCATCTGTTTCAGGCAATTTTTCTGGAATAGAAATAGTATGAAAATTCTTATTCCACAAACAAAGAAAGAGGTCCTCCTTTTCAAGCTTACCATTAATAAAATTAAAGAAAAATCTCATTTGAAGAAATGCATCGATGAAGACTTCGGAGAGGTCCATCATGTCTTTTTCTCTTTTCACTTCAGTTCCCAAGTTCTTAACAACAATACCCAATATTTCAAAAGGACTTAAATTATATTTGTTTGGATCTGAGATGGGCTCAAGTAACTTCTCCCATCTGGCAGTTTTCTTATTGATCTTTTCACCTTTCAGACAACATCTCAACGCTGCATCGTACAACTGAAACAAATTCCAGACACTGTGTTCAAAGTTGGTTGTGTCTTTTGAGCGAACATCTCGAATATCGACATTCTGCATGCACCTGCTTTGACTTTTCCAATAGAAATCCTCTAACCACCGAAGACAGTACTTGGAAGCACTACGAAGGATTCCAATGGATGGCATGTCTTGACCATGGGCACAGATGTGTCTCAGATCTACAACAAACGAACGCAAGTTAAGTTCCTTGGCAGTCTCGTACATGGTCTTCATGTTTTGGGATTGAGTTTGCATTATGGAAGACATGTAGTTAAAGAAGCGAGTAAATGCGCTTGCATAGAGAATTTGCATTTCTTTGATTTGTTCTGGGCTGTTATATGACTCTTTTTGTTGATCTTTTAGTTGAATTTCAAGAATTACTAAAGTTCCCAAAACTGCGGCTGGTGTTAGATTTGCACGCCGAATTTTCCAAACTGTCAATTGTCGACAAGCAAGTTGCTTGGTATCGTTTGTGGAGTTTTCTCCATATATCCAGGAGTATACTTTATTGAACTCTTCACTATTTTTTTGTTTTTAATAAGTTTTTATTTCCATAAAAAAAATTAAATTATAAAAATTCGTAAACTTACATGTTTTTCCATGGTGCGACAAGAGTTCTGCGTTTTGTCTGCTTCGGCGTGATATCTACTAAGGACTCATTCATGTCTTGGTACTTCTGTTGGTTTCTTTCATCCATTTCTATTTTAGACGTTTTATGGAATCCTATAATAATTAAAACGAAATTCAAGGAAATAAAAGTTCAAAATTTGAATTGTAAACAAATACAAATTTCATAAGCATGTGGGAAATTAAAATGTCAAATGATAAACTGACGTCTATAAAAATTCTTCTAAACGAATGCTAGTGCCCTCTACCTCTAGGAATATATTTTAACTGCCGATAATGTAATTTATGAAAATGGTTCGCGGAAATAGATTTTCAAAATAATCGTTAAGATTATTAACTGAATGCAGATATGAATGTGGTCTTCTATTAAGTTGTGTTTATTGAAGGAAAACTAGGTCAGCAAATGGCAGAACCTCCCAATTATGTCGAATTCCTTTCAACAAAAGAATCGAATTTTTTTCTAAACGAATCGATATTTTTCTGAACAATTCGAATTTTTTCTGTCAAAACAAATCTTGCTAATTTTGCAAGATTCAAGAAAGATTTTACACCGATTTGCACACACACTTGCAAGATTTGAAATTTCTAAAAAGTCAAATTCAATGCCGCGGTGTTTTAAGATACAAAATTTTTTATGGAAGCAAATTGTGTTTTTGGTTGCAACGAATTTTCGGTGAATTTTATAGTAAATATTTGTGCGTTGTTTTTCAATTAATAATAATAATAATTTCCAAATTGAATATTTTCTGGACATTTTACTTCAAAATTTGCTGCTGTCAAGTGCCACACACACAATCACAAAAACAAAATCGATTCTTTTCGTCTATTCGTATTCCTTTCAACGACAATAAAAATTCGATTCTTTTTAGAAAAAAATTCGATTCTTTTGTTGAAAGGAATTCGACATTAGTGTGTAAAAAATTTCGGGAAAAGATAGAAGAGAAAGAGCAGATTTCCGTTCCTATATCCAGCTGTGCGGTTTGAAATTTAAAAAACTTTTAAGCATATTTTTTTGTTTGCAAACATTTTCCGCAAAAATAAGTCTGAAGTTAGCGGACGAAAATACGAAAACAATAGTTCTCTTGGTGTCAAAAATTATAGCTTTTAAAATTTATTGTTTCAGCAAAAGCTAACTGGATCATTTTTTATTTGCATTTTAAGTTTAAAAAGTGTATTTCCGGTTTTTTGAAAAAAAAACGGAAGTTGGCGGAAAAAATCTAAAAAATTGTGATTTTCATAAAAATTTTCAGTTTAATTTCAATTTCTGACTAAGAAACGAGCTGCTAATTTTTTGGTTTGCTCAACAAATTACCATTTAATTTGCTAGAAATTCTGATATCAAAATTTTTTGATTCCGCATATTTTAAGCGTGAATATAAAGTGTACACCGAAAATTGTTCACACTTGCAGAATTGGGCCCCTGTTCGGGTTTTGATTTTTCATCGAACAGGGGTGCCAGCATGTCACTTGATACAATCGAGGATTGTCGATCGTCGGTCAATTCGAAACCAAATTATTTTTGGCAGCACGTAATTTGTGATGAGTTTCATTGTGACTTACACTTAAGGCGCCAGTTATAGCTTTCATTGAAACTCTTCATTGAAAATTTTAATCAATCAATTAATTTTAATTAAATCAGTTTTGAGGCCCTAAAAAAGCGATATCAGTGATTATTTTGATGCCAATAAAAAAAAATATTTCATTTTGGCCCTACCTTTCACATAAAACGATTTCTAAGATTTCAATGATCAATGATAAGGTAGTTCAATCATTGAAATAAAGAAATTCATTTCCTGCGATAGGCTGGGCCAAAATGAAATATTTTTTGCACTAGAAATAATAATTGAGTTTGGGGCTTTTTATTTGCATTAAAATAATCACTGATTTCGCTTTTTAAGTGCCTCAAAATTAACAATTAAAATTTTCAATGATGAGTTTCAATGAAAGCTATAGCTGGCCCCTAAAAATGTTATTATGAACTATAAAGCGAATTTTCAAATTGGTTATCTTCAAAATAAAGTTCATATAACTTCAAATTGCATTAAAAATTATATTTTTTTTGATTCGAAAAGTGAAGATGAGGAAGTAGGTACATAATTCTGAGTTTCGTCCGAACAACATTCCACACGGAAAATATGATATATCACTTTTCGCCTATTGAGTTTCACCCGAAATTTTTTGTTAAAAAATTCCCCTTATTGTGAACATTCATTTCGCGTGGAATGTAATGTTATTGCCAGCCTAAATGTTCACTTATTTTAAGTAGGCGAACGAAATTTCGTTCTGACGAAACTGACAAAAGCTTTTAAAATTCCGGGGGAACAAAAAATTTTAAGGTGAAATATTTTTCGGGTGAACTCACAACATAAGGCTGAATGTTTTTGTGCACTACCCCCTATTTTTAAGCCAGTTTTTCCCACACCCTCCCTTGGGCATTTTTAAGAATTCCGTTGGCTTAATCATGGTGACAACTCGTAAAAGTGGTCAAAATATATATACGTCGTCAGTGCCGACGATAACTACTTTCTGTCGAGTAAAAACTTTTGTTTTAAACGTCATCTTGCTTGAACCAAAATAGCTGCTGTCAATGTTCGATTGTATCGACAAAACTCGATTCTACCAAATTACGTGCTGGCACCCCAGTTTAATGCACTACATTTGTATAATAAAATTGTTGAATAAGCGTTTTGTCCAATTTTGAAAATGGTGAAAATACAACTCCGCCATTAAAAAAGATCCGCATTGCTTTCTGGAATAACCCTACTGGGATGCGTGAGACTACATTCACTGTAGTCAGAAAATTGGTGAAAATTTTCTTCCAAACGTGTTCTTCAATGGGCCAATTTTCTCTGATGAGAATAGTAAAGGGTGTTGTTTTTAGAGGTGTGGTTTTCAAGAAGAAATAAAACGCATATAATTTAATGTTATGGCCAAGAATTTAGCTTTATTATAAAGATAAGGGTTTGCCATTATGATTTCGGGCAAGTGGCCGCCGCGGCTGGCAAAATCTTCCATAAAGTGGATGGGCACAGCTCCAATTGGTGCGCGCGATGGCGGATGGACTCATTCGGGTCTTCTTCGATACTCTGCCTCACAGCAGCAATAGCGTCTTCGGTGCGTCCTCGGCGTCTCTGAGGATGCGCATTATACACTAGAGTAAACGTGGTGCGAAACTGATCCATGGTTGCTCGAATTACCGACTCTGCTGGGCGAATTACTGACTCTGCTTGGCGATTATATCGACCGAATATTGGACGCAGCGGAACCGAACCATTATTTTGGTAATAAAAGGCGTGTTTTTTTGCAAGCCCGGGGGGAATAGGTTGAAAAAACGACAGCGGGGATTAGCGACGCCATGACAGTAAAAAACATGGAGTTTTCATACAAACTATCGAATACATGTACTTAATTCATGCCGGTAACACAGTTTTTCTGTGCGCTAAAGTTAAACCCCGAGAATTCTCTGGGATTAGTTGTTGTTGCATTTAACATGTTAATTGTTTAGCACCGACGTCGTTTTTTTCATCCAATTCCCCCCGGGCTTGCAAAAAAACACGGCTAAATTTGCACGATTTGCAAACGTTGTTCAGGAGAAGGTCTATTCATTATGAAATGGCAAACCAAACTGAGCATAAATCAAGTGACAGCTGTCAAAAAAAGTATTGCCAGATTAAAAACCACACGTCTAAAAAAAACACCCTATATAACATAAAAAATTAATATTTGAAACAAAACACCACGCTCCAGCTATTAAAACATCCATTCACAATTGTTTTAATGTTTTACTTTTGACTGTTTATTATGTTTTCAAAAATTGTTTGCATCTATCATTACAATGTCATGTTATTTATAGTATGTATATATATATATAATTTCATTTCTTATCCAAACAATATTACTAGGTTTTGCTTTAAAATTTGTTTTTTTTTTATTTCCTTTTTATTTATATTTTTATATTTGGCCTATTTTACTTGCTAACTTATGTTTTGTTTTTTTTTTTACTTTTATTTTACTAATTTCCTTTAGTAATTGGTTCCAAATTTTTGAATCTACATACATTTCAAAAGTCAATATTAAAATAAAAACTTTTGACAAACTAATAGATTTTTTTTCTTCAGTTTTGTTTAATATTTTATAATAATTATTATGATATAATATTCTAAGTTTTTAACTTAAATTAGTTTTTAAACAATTTGATTTCGTTTGATGTTTATTTTTTTGTTTGATTTTATGTACAGAGTAGTTTTTTTCTGTTGTTAAATATAAATTAAATTTTAATTAACTACGATTTTATTTACTTTTTTTTGAAATAGTTTCAATGTGTGTTCCCTTTTTATTTAATTTAAAAAAACTGTCTTCCCTTTATGCTTGGTATGTTTGTTTGTATAATTTTTTTTTTTCTTATTATGTTTTGCATTTTTAAAATGATATTTTTATTTACATAATATTATTCTGCATATAAATATTTGTATGTACCTAATTACAAAATGTTTACGTTTCATCTTTTAACGAGTACACTTTTATGCACTTTTTAAATGAGTTCTTATATAATCAAATTTAAAAGTGATCTTTTACAAAATAAGACATTTTAGTTAACTTTCTTTTTTTATTTTTTCTTGTGTTAAATTAATATATTTACATTTAATTCTTCTTGATCTAAAACTCAATTTCAATTTCTCATCCATTTGTTTTAAGAAATTAAGTTAAATCGTTTCTTCTATATTATTTTTTGAAACCATGTTTACTGAACAAATATTTGTGTTTATAAAAATCAAGATTATTGTGGAATAAGTAAATATTTCATGGAGCAAAGAGATAAGACGTTGTCATTCGTTGTGGACCTGAAAAAAGAAAAATAAAAACCAAAAAAAAAAATGTTAGCCGTTAAGAAGAGAAGAAGGGAACTGGAAACATTATTACAGTCCCTTGATTCCTTGAAATAAATCGAGACTGGATCAAGCGAACAAAAAAGCTGCGCAACCAAGGTTATATAAGGCCCATCAAAACCATTCTTCAAAAGCTCCCTTGCAACTTAATGTAACGAAAAGCAGAAAAAAGAAAACTTAAAATAACACAATAAAAAATAAAATCAACGCATAAATAAATTTGTTTTAATTGTTCTTTATTTTTATAATGTTATAATTGGAAAGAATAATGAAACAATATTTCTAATTGAAATAAAAAATTAAACTATTTTTTTCGTTTGCAAAACTATTTAATGTAAAATTAAATTACAAAAGAAAAATTATATTGATTAATAATTTAATTTTAAACTAAATTTACAATTATAGTGTTTTGTCGATTGTGTGTTTTTGTTTTTGGGGTGCTTTATGCATATTTATAGTTTAACAAAATTAAAAATACAATTTTATCTAAATATATTATTATATGTGTGTGTAATGTAATAAAATTAAACTTAATGTTTACTCAATAATTTCGTTTATTTTATACTTAATTTTCGTTTTTTTGTATTATTATTTTTACAATAATGCTCATTTTGTACATTATAAATTTCAAAACAAATAAAAACTAATAATAATTGTGTTGTTTTACAAAATACAAATATGTTTGTGAGTTTTTTTTTGTTGTCTACAAAACAAAAGTATGTGCATTAAGTGTGTAGATGTGTGGGATTTTGTGTGATTAAATGAAAATCTACATTAAGTTTTGTATCCTCTCGTTTTATCTCTTAAAATATTTGAAAAATTTAAATAAATAATTAGTTTTACACAAACTTACAATACAATTATGAAATATTTAAAAGAAAAATAAAAGATGAATAAAAACTAAATGTTCTAACGAAAAACAACGCCATTGTCTTTTAAGTTTGATTGTTTTTTTGTTAATCTTTATCTTGCGTTCTCACAGTGACTGAAAGGGAACTTCTCACATATTTTTGTTCGATTAAATTTTAATTAATATATATAAAAATAATAATGCTAGTAAATATTGTATCATAATACATAATTAGTCGTGATTGCTTCAATTTTATTGTTTTTTTTTTTCTTCCATGAAACAAATAAAATAAAATACTTTGTAAAATTTTTAATAACATAATGCAATGTCAAATAGTTTTTTTTTTGTATATAACATACACTTGTTCTTATGATTTATTTTTATTTATAAAATTGTTTTATATAAATTATCAAATGATTTTTGTATTATATGTACATTTAATATTGTAGCTACTTGTTTTTAAACTTAACTACACATTCATTTTAAATTCAATTAAATTAAAACTTTTTGTGTGGTTGATTTATTTATATTTAATTTTTAACTAGATTATAATAATTGTTTTTTATTTTGCAATTATTTACAATTAAACTATCATTAGAATATTTTAACTTGTGTCCTTTTATTTATATTATGAACTAGCATTAAAATTTAAAACTTGTGTATAAAATGTATTTACCTTGCTTTTTGTCTATGTACAAAATCTCATTTAGCTTAGGTATGTTTACTTGATCGTTTATCGGTGTTGTTTTTTTTTTTTTTTTTTTTTTATTAAGCAATTTATGTACAGACATTTTTCATCTTAAAAGTAGAAAAAGTTTAATTTAAGATTTTTACACTTAACAACTAGTAGTAATGTACAAAATATAAGTTTGATTTTTTGTTTTTTGTAATTTGGGATCTGTTTACTTGGTTTTTGAACAACGTTTAGTACGTTGTGGCATGGTATCGGTTTGGTTTTAATTATGTCTATTTTTAAGGATGAGGACTTTTATTGTAGATTAATGCTATTTTTTGTTTTACTTTAAAAATAATTGAGTCACGATTGTGGTTTTCAGCAAGTTTGGTTTCCGAAAACTGTTGTTATTTTTATTTTAATTCAAAAAAAAAAAATGTTAAAAGATTGGTGATGAAAATTAGAGAAAGGGGATTATATTTGATGGGGACTTTGTTCTATTTTTATTTATATTTTTGTTGTTGGAGAAAATGAACATCTAAATCATTTATAAGAACAAAATTTTTGGGATTTTGAATTGTTGGCCAGTTCTGCCAGATAATTCCTTTATAAAAATAAATTACATTTGACTAAAGATGCGTTTATTTTGGGAATAGAATAAATCATATAGCGGCAAAAATACCAAAATGGATAAAATAAATAAATAAGGGTTATTTATAGTACCTGGCAACTCGACTAACGATAATATGATTTAATTTTATTGCATAATTTGTTCCTTGCCGTTCTTTGGACCATCTTCTATGGCCTTGGTATAGTCACGGCTCATAGTCGAACTGAAGCTAGCTACTGAACGAAGTATTATATGGTATACATTTGAGGAACGACACTATTTGCATTTGAAATGTTGGACGTTGTTGGGAACAAAAAATATTGTTAATTACTTCAGTTTTGTGTACTTAAAAGTGAGTTGCATAATTCGCATAATTTTCGTGAGATTTGGAACGTTGGTAATAGGAAAGTACAACTTTTCAATTATTCAGTAAGACTATTTCTGTTACAAACTGTGCTAATTGATTATCAATAAGAGCACTAAACAGGGGGTCTAGCAGGTAACTTTGATAGAATTGAGCATAGGCAGTTCCTAATTCAACTCAGTCGGCTGTTTTCGAATCGATAGAACAAAATTAGGAACTGCCTATGATCTATTATATGCTTACTCTTTTTTTATTTATTTATCAACACAGAAATTAAACTTTGTATTCTTACTTATGTTAGCGAGTCTGTGCTGCCCTTTCCAGTTCGGCTCTGATCTGACTTTTATTATGTTGATCATTCCATAGACTTTCACTTAATAAATAAATTCTCACTAAAACATATACAGTACGTCTTCATTGAATCCATAAAAATCATTTCACCAGACAAAATTTCTAAGAACTAATAAATTTTGCTGAGTAAGCGAGTCCAACATTTTACTCACAATTTTTACAGCAAAAGTAAGAAATTTTACTAGTTTCACTGAAGATTTAAAATCTCTGAGATATCAAAAACATGAACTGGCTAATTTATTTTTTGTATTTGACAATAAGCATTTTTTCTCCTTAAATTTAATAAAAAGTAAAAAAAAATATCTGAATTAATTTCAAGTTATTCCTTCGTATATGATTTCTTTAATTTGATATTTTAGTTGTCTAACAATTACTGAATTCCTGTAATATTCATTTAGGTTAAATTCTAGTCAACTAAATTTTAAAATTGAAAATGTCTCCAATTATTGATTGTGGTTTTTTTTAAATATATGTATATCATATTGCGTTGTGTTGGTCTAGACTTGTAAATTAAAACAAAACAACGACAAAAATATTTAAAGGCACAAAATATTTTAAACAAGTAGAATTATAATAGAATTTTAAAATTGAAGTAGGCACTTAAGAGGAAAAAATAAAAACAAGTCCTTTACATAGATAACAATTATGAACCCAAAATATATTTAAAAAAAATCCCCTATTGATCACCTAATATTTCAATATTGTTTCTTATCTCAAAGTCATTTCAATCACCAATCCAAGAATATTGCTATTTGCATTTAAAAAAAAACTAATCTTAATCTTTTTTTGTTAAATAAATTACTCTTTTTGATTTGTTCTGCCTTAAAAATGAGAAATAAATATTTGAAGAATAACTTACAAAATTTTGTATCTGTCTAGTTGAAGTTCTATTTTCAACAATATAATATATATATATAATATGAGCTCGGGATGTATATGAGTGTGTTTTTTTTGTATATGTATTTGTATAATATATAAGTATATCCTTACAAGTTTGATAATTATGTCGTTAAGTTTTGCTTTTTGTTTTCGCTAACCATATAAAATCTAATATCACAGATTTTCATTTTGTTTTTGTTTTTTTTAATTATTTTCTTTTCCCTACAGTTTCTTACAATTTTTTGTTAAGTCCTCAACACAAATTTCAAACAAAGTAAAAGATAAAAAAATATACAAAAATGTACAGTTAAAAAAAAAATATGATAGCAAAGGAAATTACACCTGTTTGTTTTTAAACGATGGCAGCCGTCAGATGATATAGATCCATTAACGTTTGCACATTAATTGGAAGACATGACAAACGATCATGGGTGTTCGAGTCCAATGCTAGCCATGATAAGGCATTGTAACCTTCTAACACATAACGAAGAACATCTGCGGTTAGATTGGAATCCAGAGGATGATCATTCGCTGTTGAATGGCTATTGGAATTGAGGATGTCATCGGTGTTCTGGATGTTTGGCACATGCAAATGTAGAGCAGTTTTAAGAAACACTGGGCAAACGTCCTCAAGATGGGGACAAGCTGACCAAAACCATGAAGGCATGCGACCTGTAGGCGCTGTTGATACAAAGTAACCCACAGCAAGAGGTTGTTGAAGTACTGAACCGACCTAAAGAATAAATTTTTAAAAAAATGGTAAGATTATTAGGTTATGGTTAACTTTAAAAAAGATATTTTTTGGATCGGAGTTCTGTTCTTTATACATTATATGTATATTAAAATGCTTCGTTTGTTTGAATTGAATTTCCTTACAAAATTCTGCAAATAATAAAAGATAAGGTCAAATTTTTCTTTTATTTATTTACAAAATTTTGAAAATCATTTTTCGAAAAACTAAATTTTGAAAAGCAAAACTTTTTTTAACAAAGAATCTTAACCCAAACCATTTTTCTCTAATTGATACTTAAAGACGTTATTTTTTTTATGCGTCATCAACAATTTTAAAACGTACCTCTTCAATATCTTGAGCGTCATGTTGCATGCGCGACGAGTTGAAATTATTTCCACTCGAACTCTGCCAACTGCGATTGTCCTCCATGCGATCTGGGCTGCCGTGATTTGAGTTCCGTTCCATTCCTGTTTGGACCATAGCTGCTGTTAACAATAATAAAATCATATTTAGTATTCCGAAATAAGTATGGATTTTAAATCATTGTGACTTACGATCCCAGAATAAATCCATGTTGACATCACTCATTGGATTTTCAGGATCTTCGTCAAGATCAAACATAAAATCATTATCGATATCCACTTGCGTCTCGTTGAGTTCATTGAATGTTTTTTGGAAGGACTGTAGTTGAGAAAATTTAATGATGAAACACTATCTTTATGAAGGTATTATCATTTAATCTTACCTGACAAACTGCACTGGTGGGAAACACCAAGATATGCGTGCACGTCACATCCTGTGGCGTTGACAGAGGATTTTGCATAGAAATTTGGCTAAATCGTTCATCCGGGGTAAACTGATCGGGCATTACACGCAACTTGGAGTCCGGCTCCAGTGTGACTAGGCATGCACTCAATATACTTGGCGGATACATAAGCGAGCACTGCTTGCAAATATCTTTCAGCTGCTTTGTGGCTTTCTGCAGATTCTGCTTGCTCAGCAGCCAGCTCCATGATTTAAGCTCACCGTGACCAATGCGTCCAATTCGACCTATTACCAATCGCCAAGGCTGATCAGTCTGGGATATGAGTCCCATAATGAAATCCATCAGTTTCTGCAGCCCCACTCGACGGGCAGGTGCTTTTCTTCGACGTGTCCTATTTGGTATGTCAATATTGATGATGATTTTTTCGAGCAGCTCTCCACGGTCATCGGTTACTGTTGCTAGCAACCATGACTGGTCTTCACTCATGCAATAGTTGCAATACATGACCGAAAACTGCTGTTGGTCGAAGCCATTCCGAGTACGCGAGAAGTCTGTTTTCTCGGCCTTCTCGTGCATGGGCGCCAAAATGTACGGCGGTGTATATATCTTATGAGCCTGTCGGTTCTGTTCGTCCTTTGATTTGAGAAAGACTTCCATGTTGGCTGCTGTCCCGAAGCCGGTGAGACTCTTTACACTGCTAGCGTGCGACAGATACCGACGACACTGCGAAAAGATGTTTAGAGCCAGACACTTAATTTCATCGCTAAGGCGTTTCCGATTTCTATTGTGACCCAGCTCGAGAATAGACTCCAGGGATAGAATCTGTAAGTTGATGTTAGTTCGCACAGATTCTGGAATGGTTTTAAGAAGTTCGGAGTAAATTCGCAACAGTGAGATGCAAGCGATTCGCTCCAGTTCTGGGGAATCGCAGCCGTAAGTGAATGGTTCAACCACATACAATACAATGATGGGCGGATTTATGTCATCATCAGAGCCACCCAAAAGATCAACAAGGGGTGAATTCGTGAGAGTTGCTGAACTATTAAGGGAATCACGATTTTCCTGATCTGAGGAGGAGGTGGATGTTTCTGGTTTGGGCGGTGTGCTGGGTGGCTTATCTATGTTGTTGTGCATACCACTGGGATCTTGAGAGTTGGGCATGGGACTGGCCATCGGGCGGGTAGCGCAATTTCCGGATGAAGTACTTTCTGGTGGATCTAAAAGTGTCTTGTCATTCGGCACACGAGTTAGATAAGGAGCAAGAAGGTTTTGAAAAGCATTCGCATACATTCGGATTTTCTCCGCCAGGGGAACCTCCTCAATGGTGCGCAGCCAATCGTCTAGATTTGTGGTTGCATTGCTACATCCCTCCATCTTTGGGCCGACCGTTAGCATGCCGTCCCAGCCCTTCATGGGTGTGTGTCGTCCTAACTTGCACATCTCGTAAGTTGTGCTGAGTTCTTTAAAGTAAGTCTTCGTTTTGCTGATCACAAATTCATTATCAGGACAGATGATTAAATAGACAATGTCCCTATGGTACGAGTAAGGTTCCAAGAGAAGTTTGTCCCAGTAATGTATAGCAAAGGGAGCAACTGATATCAACTCTTTATCATAACCAACTGTAACCGAAGGAATTGGCTGTGGCTCACATTGCCCAGAAGCTCGACCGGCCAGCCGATGAAACTGCCTCCATGTCAATGGCCCACTTACCGTATACGTGGCATCTTTTTGTCCCGAACTTGACTTAATGTGAAAGGCGTTTTGTAGTAGTGGTTGCATGGAATTCATGATGTGCATAATGTCCTTGTTGTTTCGGGTATAGCCCGCTGGGATGTATGGCCATTTATGAACGCTGACACCTGAAGATGGTGGTGGACTATTGCTCCGACTTGTCGCGAGTTCCATGCGGTTGAATGCAAGACGCGCTTGTTCTAAGGCTAGACAGATGATGTCATTGGCGTCAGTATATTCCAAGACGTTCGATATAAGAGTAATAGGAGCGATTTTTTCCTTTTTCCTCCGGTGACGAGTCAGTGCTCGGTGAATAGAACTAGTTGAAGTTTGTATCATAGTGCACTGGTCCATCAGAAGATCAAGGATCATGTGTTGCTCGCTGTTAAAAGCATCCCCATTTGTTGGCATCAGGGCCATCGAAGAAGATTGGCTACGGGTATTCGACGATGATGACGCAAGGCTGGACAACAGAGCAATCAAAGACTTTTTCTTATATTTGGCGGGATCTTCTGCGATCCCGGTGATCTCCATTTCATCCTCGTAAAAGAGTCCAGACTTATAAGCCAGTCGCCGATTCACCACAGCGCTAAAGCCACATGAGCACGAAAGCGGATCATCATCCAGATAACCAGTTACGTGGTTGTTCGCGCCTCCTTGTCCATTGCCACCACCTATCCCTCCACCCATCAATGCCGGTGAACCAAGTCCACCGAAGGCACTAAGCATTCTCATATTCCCATGGTGCTGTGATAAATTGCTTCCTCCTCCAGCTGCTGCGGCACCAGCCCCGTTTATACTGTTCGCTGGATTGAAACTTGTACCGGAAAGTGCGACGTAGACACCTGAGTCAGCACCCCTGATGTTGCCGACACACTTCGCCGAATCAGCGTTGCATACGCATAACGTGCAACTGTCAAAGTTATGATCTCGGAACACATTTAGCGCTGTGTCGTAAAGCAAAATGTTAACCATCAGTGAACTGACCTCAGGCAGACGAATACAACAAGATGCATTAGATCCTGGCGCCGAAGGCGTCTGTGGAGGTTCCTGGGAGTGAAATTGTTTGTTCAAATAGGATGACGTTGAGTTGGATGGACTAGAAGTGGCAACTTCATAAGGTGGAGGCGGGTGTAAAGGTGTCCGACGGTTCATCATTGGACTTGGTGGAAAGATAGCTCCTGCGGCACCTGGTGGTGGTGGGATTACACCTGGCGCTGGTGATATCGGCGACAAACCAGCTCGTAGCATGTGCTGCATCATTGGATTGCTTGTGTTTGTCAGAGCTGCCTGAGGACAATTCAGCTGATTCAGCAAAAGGTTTGAGCCTGTTGACGAAGGAGGTGGCGGTGGAGGCTGATGAAGCTGTTGATGCATCTGCAAGGGATGCAGACTATTAGGATTTGTACTAGACATTAGTTCTTGATGGTGTTGCTGCAATAGTTGCTGCTGCTGTTGTTGCTGTTGTTGTTTCTGCTGCTGCTGTTGTTGTTGCTGTTGCTGTTGCTGACGCTGTGGCGGAGGCTGCTGCCACGAAGGCTTATAAACACAATTTGAAGGAATGATAAGCGGTGGCAAAGTTTGACTTGGCAAATTAGTCAGCGGTGCATATTTGGTCGAGCCTACAAATTTGCACATCTGCTGAGGCATGTACACATAAGACCAGTCGTCGATCTTCTCCTCCACTGGACTTCCTAGCTCGGCTGAGTATTCTTGCTTGAATTTCACCGACTCGTTAAGTTCCGTCATTGAGATATCAATTGTGCAAGGACTCGAATTGGGGTGATGCTGCTCATGACTCGGCGGAGTTGGAAACATCTTGGTCAAGTCTTCCGCTTGAATCATGTTCGCATTGTTATTGTTGTTACTGTTGCACGTCGCGTTGTTATTGTTCATCAAAGACGTATTCGTATTGTTCGTTGAGCGTTTTATGTCGTCAATGTTGTTGGTGCATCCATTTGAGGATTTATTCGAATCTGGTGGAGTGTGTATTTGCATGGCCGCCTCATCATCTGGATTATCGAATATTTGATCCAAGTCATTATAAGAGGGATTAAGACCTTCGGCTGTAAAAAGATTACGTCCTGTAAGACCTTTCTCTTTGAGATCAGAGCCAGAGTGTTCCTTTTTGATTTCGTGCTCTTGAAGCATATTAGAGTTGGATAAACTGTTGTTTGTAAGGCCACTTTCAAATGCTGTTGTGCCTGAAAGCTCCAGTTTAATGAGATGCGAATCGTAAATAGAGCCTGGTGTTGGCATTAGAGGTTTCATATGCGTGTGACTATCGTAGAGATTCGTGTGACGCATTGTGCAATGTGGTTTAGGTGTTTCATTGGCTTTAAAACGCTTCACGGGATGGTTTAACCTAAAATTAAAATACAAAATGTTAATTTAATTCAAGTAACGAATTAAAAAAAAAATTGTTATTAAGAACTTCTCAGTTGCCTTTATACTTCCAAGGCAACAAATTTAGAAATAAGAAATTTAAAAACTTGTTCTAAGAGTCAAAGATGACACATACTTATTAACTAAAAGTAAATGCCCCTCGAATACTCTACTCAATTATGTACATGTAGTTTTTTCCAACTTACCATGCTTCAGTGAGCGAAAAGTCATGCAACATGTCTGAAGAAAAAAGCTCATCATTTCCGAGACCCTCGATATCTTTAGCTGTCAGTTTTGGACGTTTGTAAAGATTAAAGTATGCTGTTGTTGCCGCTGATGATGCCAAGTTATTGCACCGGTTATTGACTATCTGAGAATCTGCACCTGGAATGCTCGCTGGTGGTGTATTACTTCCTCCCGCTCCACCGACCACACTCTCACCACCGCCATTGCCAGTGGTGTCGAACTTTTTAACCGAAATAGTGCCACACTGAAGATTTGGCGTACAACGCTCGACACTTGGTGGTGGTGGCACACTTCCTGGACCTGTACACTGCATACCTTCCGCCGATGGTGGTGGCTCAACACTAGGCGTTGGCTGAACATACGGCGAAGCAGTGATGCTTTTGTTGTCATGCTGGTCCGTTGGTGTGGGTGCAGGTGTATTTTTATCGAGCAAATGATCAATCGGTGTTGCTGGTTGCTGCAAGGGCGGCACAGATGTAGGAGGTCGTGGAGATAAAACAGACATTAACTGAAATAATAAAAGAAACAAGAACAAGAATAACATGATGAAAAAATAATTCAACTACAATGGATGGTATTGAAATTACCTGATCCGAAGGCGGAACAGAAGTTGGCTGCGATAAAGTGGAATTTGGATGAGGCGATGGAGCTGCACTACCTGGTGATCCTACCGAAGGTACAGGCATAGAATCACCAATTGAGTTTCGTGAATAGGAAGACCCTCCACCATGCGGAGTGCCTGGAGTTGTATTTGATCTAAGAAAAAAATAGGACAAACGACATAAATTAAATATTTATCTATATATTTTTTTTTATTGGGTAGGGCTATATTATGTTTCAGAAAAACCACCCAAAGTGTAAAGTTTATGAATGCAAAACCCTTTGCCATTTATTAGACTGAAAGCAAAAATTAAATTCAGCTTTTTGAAATTTCATTTTTTTTACAAAATATACTGCAAAACCAAACCAAACCAAACTAAAATAAACAAGATTGCATGCTCATCAAAATAATATACGTATTGTGTATTTAAAAAAAAAATATTTTCCAGTTAAACACTAAAACCTTTATAAAAAACAAAAAAATAATAAAACTAGGTTTTTAAAATAACTAATCTGCTTTCTAGTGTTATCGAAAATTTCTAGTCGAATCAATTCAGTTGCAGTCAATTTAGTTTTAATGAAAATGTCATCGAGATAGTTTTAAGATTCGATTAAAGTTTTTTTTTCAGATTCTTCAAAAAGTAAGGTCCCTTCAAAATCTTCATCCATAGGAACCCTTTAAGGTTAAAATTATTTTTCCGTGCGCCTAGGCTTTTTCTGTAAATTAATTTGCCAATGAGAAGCATCACAATCCACTGTGACAAAAAAAACTGCTCTTTAATACAAGTAACATTTAAAAGACCACACACCTTTTAACTAGGCTTCATGTTCTTAATTTAAATACATATGTACGTTTTTATTTTTAATTATTTCATCGGTTTAGTTTTTCAGTGAGAGATCATCCGAATCTCGTGTTAATCTCGAATTAACTTCTTAAACATATATTTTAGTATATTTAAATCTCGAGTTTACCTTTAAAAATGGGTAATGTTAGCCTACATTAATTAAAGGGATATTTTTGAAATGTGCTGGAATAGCAATTAATAATAATTAATTTATATACAATACTGAATAACCGCGCACAAGAATATAAAATCTGACTTGAAAACAAAAAATCGTTCTATCGTTCGTAAGTTTGTTAGTGGTCAATCCATAAAAGCCTAAAGACGTTATTATGATATTTACATTATAAAACGTATGAGTCGATTCAGCCTCTATTTCTAATGTTAAATGAACGGCGATAATAATAATGTATGCTTTTTCTAAACACTTCGATACCCTAAACTTAAGAACACTCTTTGAATCACACTCCATGTCACTCCAACAAAAAAAAAACTCCAAACCAAATACAAAATATATTTACAAATGCGCAAACAAAATGTTTAAAACAAAAATAATGGGATTTTAAAAAATCACAAACCTCAATTAAAAAAAATATACAACAAATTATTACTAATAAAAGAAAAAAAACTTAAATAAATAAGCAAGAGAGTTAGGTGATTTATTTTTTGTTTAGTTTTAAATTCTTTTAGCCTCTCTCCATTCATAAAAAAAACTCGAGATAGTGGGATGAAGAAGTAGAAAGTGTGAGTGAATTGTGCCACCAATTTGTTTATTGTTTTTCTATTCGATTGTCTTTTTTTATAATTTTATAGCATTAAGTGCAAGTGATGACACAAACCTTTGATTTGGTATGGTGTCGACGTCGCTTTTAGACAGATCCACTTCACACTGTTCAATGCTAAGATTCTTTGGTTTTCTACCGCCACCCGCCAATGAGGAGGAGGTGGTAAAAAAAGAATTAGAAGAAGTACCAACAGCTGTCAGGACAGTTGTTGTTGAACCATAACCAGAATCGGTGGTGTGCCTTTTATGAAACGGTATACGAGTGAAACGTGTCGATTTATCGGGACGAGCACTGCTGCTGCCACCACTGCCAGTCAGTTTATTAGCTGCGGCCGAAGATAAGGCTGATGACGACGAACAAGTTGAACGACTTCCACTAGTCGTTTTTTTACACCTGTATAAAACGGGTTTGATTTTTTTTGGTTGGTTATAATCGAAGTTATTTTTTTTAATACTAATTTCTGTTTTTTTTATGGCAATTGATCTTATATTTATAGTTGATAAAGTTAATTAAATATTATCCTATATTTTAGATTATGACAGTTTAATAGATTAATAGATGGCACAAAAATTATCATGTTTTAAATTGTAAAACTAATTAAAAATGTGCCCATATTTGTATTGCTATATTTTATTTATTTATATTTATTATTCGCGGGAAGGTGGCTTGCAAATTATAAATTAAGTACACTTTTACAATTGTTGAAATATATTTGACAGAATTAGTTGGGGGATAAGCCAAACGTAGAAGGAGCGCAATTTTCTCATATTTAAACTGGCCGCATGTAGTTTTAAATAGCAAAATAAATACCTTAAGTTATTAAAATCTAAGATATTTTTTTTAGTGGAATGTATCTACAAACATAATGAATATCATTTAAATACATTTTAGAAAATTTGTTGCCAATGATGATATTCATTAAATACAAAATTATTACAAACTACAATTTATTTGTTATTTATGAAGACTTTAAATTTATAGGCAATATAATTAAACAAAATTGGAAAAAAAAATCTTAAGATCTGAGACAAATGAGCCTAGATAAATTGTGAACGGTTTTTTTTTTAATTTACTGCGTACTAAAGGAAGAGGAGAGAGATATTTTGAAACAAAAATATAAATGCTTCTGAAAATTTGCCTTCCTTTTTAAGTACCTAGTATTTCAAAAATAGAAAGGATTCAAATGGTTACTAGCTTCATTTATAGACCGAATTTTTTTAGAAAAGCCAATAAAAAAAATAAGATTCAAAAAGGCTTATTTCTACAAGAAGCAACAAAGGCACAAGAAGTGAAAAAAATAACAACAATTAGAATAAGTTCCTAATAATTAGGATGCAAAGTACATTTTTTTTCTAGATATTATTTAAAGATTTGCAAGCGCACCAATCAAATTTTGAAATGAAGTATTTATGTATGTTTTATATAAAATTGCAAACTTCAATTTTGTTGTATTACATTTTGTTCAATAGAAAATTATAAGAAATATATTTACGATACAAATGCATACACATGCCATTTTTGTTCTCTAATACAGTAACTAAGAAACTGTTTTTTGGGGAAAAATAAAATATTTTTTTAAGAAGTTTATCAAATAAAATATAAATGCAAAAAGAATGACTACAACTTAGAACAAAACTAAAGGCATCTATCTTACCTTGTGCAAGTACATTGCGCTTTTTGCGATGGATCAACAAAATTCCACATCGTCTTTGTGTCCGACGATGAGTTATTATTGTTGTTCATAGAAACATCACCAACAACATCGGGTACTTCCATCTTAATGCCATCACATGAATTTGAATTTAAACTCAGACTGGAAATGGGATTCGTGATACAATCTTGCCACACCCTTTCGGGCATTTCGGTGGAAGCCTGTGGCGGTGCGTGAGTATTATTTCTGGAAGTCGCGTAGAATGGTTGCGATTTAGTTTCAAACTTTTTCAAGCTCGATTTATCGCCATCGTTTTGTTGTGAGCCACCTGTTGCAGTTACACCACCGCCGCCAGGCGATGGAGATGGTAGTGTAGACGTAACACCAGCAGTTGGTGTTGCCTTGGAAACTGGAATCAAGCCACATGCCGAGGGTGTCGGAGGAGAGATGTGATTTATTGGTGTTGCGCTCGGATTGACTAATGATGAGACTGTTGCCGATGTAGATAGTCCCAATCCAACGCCAGCTAATATACCCTGTGATTGGTCTGTAGATGTTTCCTCTAGCACAGTTTCCATTTCGTCTAGATCCGTGACTAGTACGTACATCGAGGGATGATACATTTTGTGGCCACCTGCAGATGATATAAATTAGTTTTGTAAATCACAGTATATAGAAAAATAGAGATATGTCTTACCCGACACAACTTCAACCACAGGTGGAAGATCTGAGTTTTCTTTATTGCACAGTGGAAAAAATGATGTCCAGTCTTCGAGTATCTTCTCGGCAAGGGGATCTGTAATCTTGTAACTGTTTCCAGTGAGTGTTGCTGCCATCCCGAATGGTGCCAGTATAACATTTCGCTGCCTAATATCTTGCTGGCCGGACTGTGCGGCGGCTGAAGCTGCTGCCGCATCAGCTAAGTGCTCAGCAGTTAGCTGTCGAACAGCAGGATGCTCGCGAAGATCAATTGAAGCACACACCGTATCGCCATGCACGAAGAATGTGAAAGAGAATGAGAGATGCTGGGAGCTAAATAAAAAAATGAAAAAACAATCAATGAAAATTCAATTTATTGACTTTCAAATAAATACTATCTCAAAGAGATGGACATTTGTAACATGGAGAACGATGATCAATTATATATCTTGACAAATGATCACAGAGATCCTGTAAGTTTAATCTTGGAATTGACATAAACCGTAATGATAGACTTTTATCATGAGCATGAAGTTCAATTCCATTTTTGACAAATAAATATTTTTCATTAATACTTTTTTCAGTATAAAGGGAACATACCTTTTTCCGAAAATTCTGTCATTTGTTGTACAAGGTTGGACAAACCATTTTCCAAATCGAACAATATCTTTTGTTAAAACAAATCTAAAAAGAAAGACAAACAAAAGTTTTAAAATAAGTAATGTACCTACATTGTATTATAGACTAATGAACAATGAAATTATTTTCTTTAATTACCTTTCCATAAGATTGTGCAAAGCCTTAAATAGCAAAGATCGACATTCGTAGGTAAGCCCATTCTCCCACGTCCCATTCCAATTTAATTGGTTTGCTAGAAAAAAAATAGAAAAATATTTAAGTTACACAAAATATTTTTAGTAAGTTTAGTTAAAATAACTAACTAATAACTTACACCACGAGATAGCTGGTGTAATCAATACCTACTTCTAAAATAAGTGGCGTCTAAGAAAATTGGCTACGCACGCCACTTACCTAATCAGTTTGAGTTAATAAAAACAAAATTAATATTTTTTTTCAAGTTTTGATAACCTTCTGGATCCTATCTTCATAAGACATTTTGTTCTTGCGCTTAATTTTTCGTTTTTCCCATAGGATAAATTGAATTTTAATTCAACATACCTACCTACCTACCTACCTACACTGATGATTAGAAAAGCTCAATCCGGAATTCCTATTCCTAGACATGCTAAATTTCTCATTTTCTTGTTTAGTCTTATCTACTAAGTACCTACCTACCTACAAAAAGTCATTGGTTACCTAGAAAAATACCTTCCTTCCTTCAATCATATAACTTTGTAGATAGGTAGGTACCTACTTACCTACCTATTCCTAGTGTACCTAAGTAGGTATTCGTTTATAATTGTAATTTATATTAGAACAATTAGCGGCTATTTTCGAATACATACCTACCTACCTACTTAAAATAAATATATCGAAAAAAAACATATTTCTAAATTATATTTTGATAAAAATAACTTTTAACTATGAATACACAAACATTGCGAATCAACGTACCTACCTACATTATTATGCACAAATTAGCACTCGTGTGACTGCCAACCCCTTTCGTCTACCCCACATTTTAACCCACCTGCATACAATAACAACAGAAACCGAAAATGAAACGTAATCAAATCACTGCCAATTTACAAGAAGCCGATTTATAAAAAAAAAATAAAAAAAGACAACATGGGTACACAGGGCCAACAACTCAACGTAAACATTACCAAATCTGGGCGAAAGTGTAACAGAACAGCAGCAACAAAACAAACTCGCCTAAAAAGAGAGACACACCGATAAACACGTTACGTAAAGGTAAAACAGCACGTAAACAAACCTCAAAACACAACTTTACCAACAAACACACTACAAAACACACAAAATGACGATAGCGATATTATTAGATGCGCGCTCATGAATGTTGAAATGAAATGAAATAAATAATAAATAATGCATGTTGTTGCATTTCAATTGTTATTTGTCTCTTTTTCGCAAAATTATTATCAAAGTGTGGGATTTTGTTAGTTTGCGTGTGTGCACAGTTGTGAATGGGAGAAAAGAGCCATCATTTTTTTGTGTTGGGCGGCCGGTTTGGTAGGCTTGTTCTTATTGTTGTTGCGATTGGAGAAGTAAAACACACTTTTCGAGCTTGCTCCTGCTCCTCTACATCGATATGCCACCAAGGAAGACAACATTCCGATATGGAAAATGCTAAACCATACATTTGTGTGGCTTCTCTCGATGATTTTTTGTTGTTGTTGTTGTTGTTGTTGTACTAGGAAGCAAGTAATAAAAGAAAATCGAAGAAGGGGCAAAATCTTTAAACTACGTAGAAAAATAGCATTTTTTTTTTGTCAATTCTTTTTAGGTATGCTAGCGTTGGGATGAGGTAGAAGAAGAATGTAGCTATTTCTCTTTTGGGTGACTAACTGTTGGACGACACTGGCCTAGTAAAATTAGAATTTTATTGCTCATAGCTTGACGTCAGAGAAGAATAAAATTAGAGATAATGAAATCTTGGTGTAGTTTATGTAGGTAGGTACCTAGGTAGGTATAGGTATAATGAAGGTAAGTATGAATGTATGGTAGGTACCTACCTATGTACCATTTTTTCCAACCTATGCGCCTAATTACACCTAATTACCTATTAGGTAGGTAGTTGCCTAGGTTTGGTTTAAAACACGACATCAGCTTTTGGCATGGTAAGGTAGGTACCTACCTACTTTTGCAAACCATCTAGGTTGGTATTTGAGTTTTTGCAAAGAGCCAAAGCAAAGGAGGACCCCATTAGGTACCTACATATAGGTACATATAACTTGGTGAGTGGTAGATATGTACAGTGAAACCTCCTATTGCGGACAACTCCCTTACTGGGTGAACACAATGCCCCGCTGCAGCTGGAATCGGAGCCGCAGCTGCAATTTCTTTCAAAAAATGTCGTAGGTAGGTAGGTATACCTACGTCGTTTTTTTTTATCTGCCCACAATGAGCTTCTCAGCTTTTTGTATATTTTAAAGAAAAAAAAACAGCCACGAGTTTACTATTCACTTTTTTATTTCCAATATTTTTCTTTTAATTAATAATTTTTTTTCGCGACATAAATAAGCTCTTTTTTTCTTCATATAAATTGAAACGTCGAAAGTGCTGCAGGTGAAAAGTTAAGTTCGCGAACCAATGCGACTCCATCTGCAGTTCCGTCTGCAGTTGCGTTCCAATCTGCTCGTAGCATTGATTTTGTGTGTTAATATTTTGACGGATGTTCCAGCTCCGACTCCGTCGCATTATGTTCAGCCAGTAAAGTGGACACTACCTTACCCGGACGCGGACAAAAATATTAGACGCAATTTGATAAATTTATTTCTATTGAGCGGACAAATAAATAGGTAGGTAGGTACTTTTCATAATTTGTAAATTTCAACACATATTTTCAACAATACTTTCTCATATCTTCTTTTCTATTAAAAACGTTCAATAGATGCGAACGATAAAGACAAACGAACTAACAAAACTAACGAAATCAACAAATTGCATATTTTGTGTGGTGCGTGCCACCAAATTACTGTCTGTGATGAAATGCATAACGGATTTAATTTCTGCAACTGTGAACTGTTTTTGTATCTTGTTTCTTGTATGCAAGTACTTTTTTTTTCTTGGACGGGCAACTCCCATAGACGGACAAAAGTGTTGCGACCGTCGCTTTCCGCCCAAGGGAGGAATCACTGTATTAGGTAGGTATGTCCAATACATATGTACCTGTAACCTACATTTGGAAGGTAATACCTACCTACATTTTACTCGGTAGTTTTAATTTATTAGTTCTAGGTAGGAAGTAGGTACCTACCTACCTATGGTTTAAATTGTTTAAACAATTAAGCCCTTTATTTAAATACCTACCTAGGTAGGTAGGTAGATAAGCAGTGTTGCCCCCCAACTGGTTCAAAATGTAGCGTCGCAGATTTAAAATGTAGGACAATGTCAATTAGGTACTTGGAAATGATTCGTAATTTGTTTAGAAAAAAAAAATATAAATACCTATGTACTTTATGCAACGATAATTCAAGAGTTTCAACAATAAAAAACAACGATTTCAAAAATAATAAAGATAACATAACAATTATTAAAAGATAACTTAATCCTTTAGCAAAAAATAATACCTACCTAGTTTAATAAAATAATAATTACCTATTGCCAATTTGTACCTACAGCTTTTTATTTTTTACAAATGGATGTGTATTTCTATATACCTAGCTAATGTGTTGCATTATGGTAAGAAAAAGTTCTTCTGAACATTCGGACATCAAACAAAATCATACCTACGAAAAAATTTAATCAAAACAACAACAAAAAAACCCAAACAGAAAACCCAGCCGCAAATCGAGTCAACAAAAATTTACTTAAAGTCTTCCGAGCCATTTAAAATTGTTTAAGTTTGATGATGTTTTGCAAGTTTCAAAATTATTTTTTTTTTCTTGATTTTGGAGCATTTACACAAAAAGCGGTAGGTACTGGTGAATTTAAGGGCCAAACACAATGTGCGATCTTTTATGAGATTTTCAATTTCTGAAATTTTGAAATTGTAGTGTTTTACGAATATTTTCCGATTGCCTAGGTAGGTACGTGGTGACTTTTTTTGTGCAAAAAAATTTAGTAAAAACGCTACAATTGTACTAGGGGGCCAACACTGTAGGTAAGTAGGAATTCCCTGTAGGTACCTCAGTACATACCTATAAACAAAATGGTAGGTACCTACCTTACTTCTTCTTACTTACACAGTAAGGTACTACTACCTAACCACCCTCTCTTTAGGTACAAAATATACAAATAATAATAATACCTAGCTATAGATAGGTACATTGTTCGACGATGAGGAAGCAAACACGGGTGTCCCCTTCATATTTCTAATTTTCATCATCTTCGTAGCATTATCAAAATATTATCAGCCTCCCCCTACATCGTTTATTTTCTATCCTACCTAGCCTTTTGGGATGGGAATGTGCTGTGCACTTTTCCATTATTTATCTTTCTTTGTTTTAGATCCTTTTGCAGTTCTCCAACACAATTCAATTCCCCCAACCCGTCGCACACAACTATATTTGAATTTAATGCATCTATACTTTTACACCATAAGTGTAGGTATATATTATTATTTCTCCTCATTTTGCGCTTTGATGTATTTTACCTTCCTTTTCCCTTCTTATGATTACGATAGTGTGTGAATACAATTGGGTTTTGCAAAAAAAAAAAAAAAATAAACACGAAAATAAAAACTTCAGAAGCACGTGTAGTCGTGCACATGTTGCTACATACAAATTGTATCTACCTACCAGCAAGGGGAATTCAAAAAGAGGAAAATTCCCCTTCTTCTTCGATGAACTAACAAACACATACTAACTAGATTCGGCAAATCTCCAACACAAGTGTCAATCTTGACGAGGTCAAATTGGTTGGTAGTGTGTGTGCGTGTGGCATGAAATGTGACATAAGTAGTTGTGACATATATATTTTAATTGGTATTTATATCCGAATTTTTTTTTTATCCGATCTTCGGTTGCATGAGTTTGTGGGTATAGTTAATTCTGTTTGCATGGACAAATTTGGTATCACTTTTTTTTGTATTGTTGTCTTGCTATGAAATGTAAAAGAAAGGTTTAAGCTGATAAAGGGGATTGGGGGGTTTTATTAAATAAAATTATTATTGAGAGGGAGAACCCTAAAAATAAAGTGCAATTTAGCTGCTACCTATGTAGGTACATATGTAGCTATCTGTTTCAACCAAGACAAGACAAGACAAGCAGGACTACCTATAGTCTGGCAGTGGGAAATAGGGGAGCTCCAATTAAAGGATAAGCATTGTTGTCAGATTTACCTATTAGATAGATAGGTAGTAGATAGGTATTCAATAAAAACAACCTAGGTAGGTACCTACCTACATTTACATAGGTACATATATCTACACAGCTAGGTAGCGTAGGTAAAAACTATCTTTTAAGATTAGTAGATTGATTTTGAGGAGAGTACCTAGGTACGATAACTTAGGCGCCAAAAATTGATAGGTAATGGTTTTTTGTAGAGGGGTCGAAAATGAGCATTTTTTACTATTTAGGGGGTCTTTTCCTCCCGTTTAGAAAGTAGGGCTAATTTTAGAAAAAAAATGACAAAATGAAAAAAAATTATTTAAAAACAACGGCAACACTTATTTAGTAATTTTCAATTTTCTCAAGAACTAGAAGATATAAAATCATATAGTTTTCAGTTTTTTGATTAAGAATTAATTAGAGCACGAATTTCAGAAAAAAAATAGGTAGGTACCTATGTATATAATTTTACAGTTTTGAAAAATTACACTCTTAATTTTTTGTAGGTAGGTATACCTACCTGTGTTTTTTCCCAAATTTTTAGTTTAAAACCCTTTTTATTTTTCAAAAAAAAAGCATAGATTTCACTTGATTTAAAAACTAAAGAACAGAGTATTGGCTTTAAATAAAGGTATAAAACTTAATTGTAAGTATTACCGTTATTTTTTAATATTTTTTCCCATTTTTAGCATCTTTTTTATGAAATTTTATGAAATCTCTCCCAAACGGCGGGAGATGGACCCCTCCGATAATAAAAAATGCTAATATTTAACTGTTCTACAAAAAACCGTTATCATTTCTTGCTGTCTAAGTTATCGTACTCTACACCTACCATGATTTTTATCGTAAAATTGTTTGCAAAAAACCAATTTGTATCAGCAAAAGTATAAATAAATCGGACCTTCACTTCCATATCATAGTCAGGGTTGTTAATGAATGATAATAGGTATTATAGAAGCAGGCAATTTATCATTTTTACTGCTACCTATGTAGGTATGTATGTATGTACACATCAAAGTCAAGACTGTAGGTATGTATCGTTTTGTTAAATTAAGATAGGTAGATATCTTCATACATACCTATACCTCCATGTACCTACCCTACGTTTGCCTTTACATTAGTTTTGTCATGCAAAATTATACCTACCTATGAAGACACGTGCCACACTAGAACGTAGCTAGAACGTAGTAGGTACCTACCTATTGTTATTGTTGACTATGGAGGTAGGTAGGTATATACGTAGATAATGTAATAGGTCTCCATCTTTATGTCTTCCTACTTATCTTTAAAGTAGGCATGTAGTTTATATTTTATAAATTTTAAGATAACATGATTGTTTTTTTTTTTTGCATTGGAAGGCATTTTTTATTAATGTTTATAATATAATATGTAATTTAATTGTTGTTAAAAACACAATTTAGTCACTATAGGTACATATGTATGCAGATAGATTAGATACCTATAGGTAGTCATTTAAATTAAATTAAATTAAATTGGGTTTTGATAAACAAGTTAGGTAGGTACATATATCTTTGCAATCGGGTTGAATTAACTATTAAAGGGTTAAATTTTTCTATGTTTAAACAAATATTTTCTTTGTTTCCGTTGAAAAATACCTACCTAGGTACCTACCTACCTATTCCATTTGGTAAGATTTTAATTTAAATTATTTCTGTTGAACAAACTGCACTAATCTGGCAGTGCCTTAAAACTCTTTCATTATTGATCAAAAACAAAAACCGGTTAAACAGAGCATCCAACTGTGAAGTAGGTAGGTAAGTACCTACCTAGGTAGGTGGATAATCTCAATTTTTTTTTGTTTTTTTGTAAAAACAAACTCATAACTACAGCTCTCTCTGGTAAGATGAGTTTATGTAGGTAAGATAGGTTGGTAGGTAGGTATAGGTACCTATAATTTAAACCTGATTATTTCCAGTCATTTGACAAGAAATCATAAATCACAAAAAGAAAATACCAAATCAAAATCAATGTAGGTACCTACACCTACTAAGGTAGAAAATGACGGAGAGCACGGCAATTTAAAACTCTCTATACAAAATAGAGGTCGTTTTGCCAAATCCAATCGTATTGCCAAATCCAAGTTCTAACTGACAATGCATCTTTCTGTTTTTTTTTTATCTTCTTTTGTTGATATTGATCGTAATCGTTTATGTACCTATATTTATATTACAAAAATCAAACAAAAATAAGTAAGTACCTACATATGTATGTAGGTGTAGGCAGAGATATCCATATCAACCCTATTTGCGCAATTTAATTCGCCGCAAAATCTTACTAAATCGTTGTCATTCTCTTCGCCGCCGCAAATCATTTTAACGGTGAATACAAAAAAAATAAGGAAGACAAAGCAAAATCTGAACCTGCGCCTCTGTTGAATGAAATAACTTTATCAGCAGTGTGAAGAAATAAAGCAACAGTAGTATTGAGCTACACAGCCGATAAAAAAGTACGATTTGGAAGAAAGGTATTTTTACATAGATGTAGGTAGGTATGTATTCTCAGAAAGAGGAGAATCCGTCCCCGTCACACACACCGTAACACAAAGTTGCCGTTTTTCAATTTCTGTATTATTTAAAACAGAGTGAGTTTTATTTGGATGTGTGTGTATGTGTGTGTGTGTGGTTTTGTGCTCACAATTTAACACCAACAAAGGGTAATGACGTCTGGTCTAATTATTGTAAATGAATTTATGCGGCGGTGCCAGATTTCATCGGCAACCGTCTAGGAATTAAGTTATCACATTTTAATACGAGCTAGGTGATTTAATATCGATATATACCTAATCATTATGATTTTGATAAGGGAAATCCTTAAAAAAATTTAAAAGATGATGTTTTTCTTTTTTAATTGATGTTTTACTAAGTTTTTGTTATTTTTCTCCCCAAATCAATTTTCTTCCAATGTATGTATAGGTAGGTACTTTGTTAAGAGATTCCACAAGAGTAGACAAATATGTAGAGTGAAAGAAACTTTCCCAATTTCCTTCTCACACTACATAAATATTCACCTTTATGGTTGGTTCGTTATTCATTTATTCGCATGCGCAGATTTTTCTTCTTCCTTCCGATAATTTACAAATCCTTGACGGGTTTTCTAGGCTTTTTCCTTCGGGCCACTGTTTATTGAAAACAAAATGCGTTATAAGTGTAGGTAGGGGTAGATTACCTATACATACCTACCTTCCTATATTTGCAGGCGCCTCGATTTTTTTTTTTAATGCTTGATGAAACTATGATTTGGTGCTTTTATGGGTGCCTTCTTCACCTCCACAATTTTCCACCGCTTCTGGTCACCGTATAGGTACATATAGAAGGTAAACATAATAAACCATTGTTTATAGATAAGGTATCCGAGAGAACGGATATAGGTTTAAATTGGTTTCTAGTTCTGTGCCATATCTTCGTATACCTACCTATTCATCATCCTCGTTCCTACTTTTTTTTGTTTTTCCTTAAAAGTTTTGTGATGTTGATGAGTGCGATAATGATAAAGAAACTGCGATACAGACCGGATGGGAGATAAACATGTTATTCACCTCATTTGAGAGCATGAGCGAGCACCATTCAAAAAAAATTATAAGGTAGGACATACATACCTATGTACATATGTACATACTTATGTATATAGGCATAGGTACATTAGAAAAAATTAAATAAAAAAAACAAAGATGATAAAAAGGAAAATAAAGAGAAAAAAGAGCATGAGCGAATAAGCGAGGCAGGAGAAAGTAAAATTCTCATTTATTTTGCAGGTGAATGCGTAAATGAAAAAATATTCTAATCTCGAGGGATTGCTTATATGTATGTACCTATATGTTTGCTTCAGAAATTCAGCACTTCCGCTCTTATTATTGTAATAATGTTTTTGTTTTGGGGTGTGTTGATAAAAGAAATCGAGGTTAAAAAAAAATTCAGTTTTGAGCTAGGTATCCGATCAGATCGAATTTTTTGATTATTTAATTTGTCACAAATTAAAATCTTCAATCTTGCGAATATAGGAAGGGCTGATTATCCACAATTGATAATGAGGTTTGAATTGGAAATATATAAGTATGTAGGTACATATAATAAAAACATTAAATATTATTTACAATTTTTACATAAAAAGTTAAAACAAGTCCGAAAGTATCGTTGTCAAAACTGGATTACGTTCCATAAATAGGTAGGTATAATACGAGGAACTAAAGGCAAAGGAAAAGTAAAATTGCGTTAGAAATAAAGCGTTCATTTTTACGACTGCAAAATTTTGCAATTACCACCCGTTCACATTTTTGAGCACTGAAGGATGAAAATATTTCGTTCATCTTTTCGATCTGTTCCTCTTATACCTAGAGCCGCTCATCTTTCCAAGATTCTACTTTATTTGAAATGAAATTATGTAGAGGTTGGTTCATATGTAATGTAGGTAGGTAGGTACTTACCTACGAATATTCAATTTATTTTTTAATAACTTTTTAAAATCAATCCTCAACTGATTGCAAAAATCTATTTTCTAGATTATTTGCCTACCTACTTTTCAATACAAAATAAATCTTCTTCGCAAAGACGATTACAAATAAAAACAGATAGAAATACACACTGGTTAAAATATGAAGAAGCACGAAAGAGTGGATTTTAAGATAATGTAATTTCTGGAACCAGCAAATAATATAAAAATCAATTCGCAAATCCATTCAGAGTTATTTAGCTTAATAACATAGGAAGGTAAAGTAGATAGGTACACACGTTAGAAGCACAAAATAATTATTGTTTCTGCTTTGGAATTAGACGTCAAAAGTGCAACTTATGCGCTGTATGAGATTTCATTTCTCTTTCTCATTTAGATTTAGGTACCAAGAAGAGAGACAAAATACAATCGTACAGCTACACTTTAATAATATACATATGTACATACATATATGTATGTAGGCATGTACCTACATAGAAGTTTGATCGAGAAACGAAAAATAAACTCGATAAATGTACAAAATACAAAAAAAAAATTTTTTCATCTTCGAATGTAGAATTACAAAATATAAAAAAACTACAAGACATAAGTGTACGTAATACGTAAAGTAGATTCCACGATGTAAAAATAGAAGTCAAGCACAAGTAAAACAAAAATAACAGCAAAACAGTAAGCACAGCAATATAACAATCAACCAGCTACGTAAACGCGAAAGACAAAAAGAAAGAGGAGGAGGTAGATGACCGCGGTAGAAACCATCAACATCGCCTCTCTGGGAACCTGCCTCTGTTCCGAACATTATACAGTATGTATGCTCAACTCAGCTCACGACTCATTCGCTCACCAGTCACCACTGTCGTTCGGTTCACCATTTGTATGGTGGTGCGGAGCGGGTAGGTACATTGCTGTTTAGTGAATGGGCAATGGGGTATCGGTTTAGCTGTCGTCGTAATAAAAAAAGTAACATAAAAAAACATAGGAGGCATAGGAACATCAAATAAAATTATTTTTGCGCGAGTTCTAATTCATGGTGCCTGTCTATTCTTATTTAGTTCATAATCTTTTATTCATTTGTACCTATTGGATCAAAAGAAGTTCTAAAAGAACATTTTGTAATTAGTTCTCAGTTCTCACTAATATTATGTACCTAGTTAGAGGTCTCGCATTCCTCTCTTCGCAGACAATTTTTTTTTATCTGTCGCTCTTTCCTAAGAGCAATAATGACAAAAAAAAACTAATACAGAAGCACATGCAATTCACCAAACACCATTCACTGCTATCAAAACATTATCAATAAATATACCTACCTACAAACCTATATGTGTATTTACCTACATACTTATCTTCATAAATATTGGTTTAAATCTTATTCACATGTCTGCTTGAATTTTGAGAGCGTCACTGCCGCGGGAAAGAAATTCACTTTCAAATGCTTGACACAATTTCGGAGAATCATGCTTTTTTTTTTTTTTTTTGCAAAAATATTTTTGGTACGAAACTTGTTTGTGTATTTGCCTAATTATACCTACATTAGGATAGGTAGGTACTTAAATAAAAAAAAATGCAGGTAAGGTAGGTATACCTACCTAGCTAGTTCAACTTTTTGAATAAATAAAGCATCGTCACTCAATAACTGGGGCAATGACAATGTCAATATGGCAATTGTAAATTTGTCATTTATTGCCTTCATAGGAACCTGTAGCAGGAAATACAAATACTGTCATTGTTTCAGCCTTCATCTATGTCATTGAGCAATACCTAGGCTATCTTTAATTATATGCCTATTATTGGTGACGACAAAACTCAACTTTTAAGACAAACAGTTCGTAATGCCAATAAAAAAAATCTGATTTCAGACAATTCTGAAATGATTGACAAGTTTTTTTGGTATAATCGGGGCTTATTCACTATTCTAGGTAACTTAAATCTTCTGTAAATCACATTGATTGGAAATCGTATGTTTCCGAATTTCAATTTCCAATTTTTCCATGAATTTTCAATTATTCATGTCGATTATCGAATCCGCAATACTGGATCCGCAGTGATTCCCAGTGCAGTCGTCTCTTTTTTTCTTTTTTTTCTTTTCTCAGAATCACTACGGATCCAGTATTGCGTATTCCATAATCGACATGATTATTATTTTAAATTAGGAGAGGGCCTTGAATCTTGATTACGCTTGGACAATTTTCTTGGTAGAAATGAAAATCAATTTCAATTCCAAGCTTTTCAGTACTATTTTGCAAATTCTTCTTAAAAATATCTAAATATTGATACCTACCTATCTATCCATAAAACCGTCAATAAAATGTAGGTATGTTACCAACCCCAGAAGCTAAGCACGCACCCTAAATCATAACATTGCCAC
Organism: Epistrophe grossulariae; assembly: GCA_929447395.1. Classification (NCBI taxonomy): domain Eukaryota; kingdom Metazoa; phylum Arthropoda; class Insecta; order Diptera; family Syrphidae; genus Epistrophe; species Epistrophe grossulariae. The sequence continues at coordinate 131,427,759 of OV839568.1, read as the reverse complement.
CACCATATTTAACCGTGGGACGCAATTGCTTTGGATTCATCTCTTCAGTCTTCAATTATTCTGAGCATAAATGTTACATTTACCGATGAAGGTAGGTACAATCTTATGTAGGTAGGTACCTAGTTTTTACAGAATTTAAAATGTAATTTTTCTGATCAAAAAATGTAGTTAGGTACCTACCTACCCATAGTCAACTGACAAATAGCGGTTGTCTGATTTTGAAACTTGGTACTTAATAGGTACCTAGTTGGTCGGGTAAGGCGACTGGTTAGCCGGTTTCATAGGTAGGTTACATAGGTACCTATTCAACACATTTTTTAACCGGTTTTGGTAGAAAAGTGTAAAGCAACGTTTTAGTTAGATACACCTAGCGCCAATAGTTAGGCTTTTTGTTTTTTAAATACCTATACATAGGTACTTACATATCTACAGTACCTACAGATAGGTATAACAGCCCCCCCAAACTTAATTTCCCGCAGTAGGTATCACCCTAAGTTGGTACCTACGTAGGTATCTGCAAACATAAAAGGTAAGTAGGAACCTATCTATTTATTACCTACTCCTAGCATTTTCCTAAATGCATACATGCATACATACATACATATACCTATACCTACCTACTTATTCATTCATATTACAGAAAAATACACGTATCGCACCCACTTTATATTTTACATCCCTTGTCTATTCATCTGCCTTTTCCAAAATAATAATCCAACTGCAATCAAATCTTTTTTTCTTACCTCACACAAAAAGAACACCAAAACAATCCAGCAAGAAACATAAAAAAAATAAGTATAGAAACAAACAACAAAAGTATAATAGGTAGGTATTGATATACCCAACCAACTTTTCCTTACTCATTTTGACTTGACAAAAGGAAACGAAATTTGAAATGGCAACTCTGAAAGTCACCATTCTCTAGTGTTTAAATGTTTTTATACTCCTAACGGCAACGACTTTTTGACATTAGGTAAATGATTCCGTTTTGAAATAAGTAGGTATGTAAATAAATAAATAAAGATAGGTAGGTACCACATAACACATACATACCTAGGCATATATCATATCCGTATTTTTAAAGTGGTGTTAATGTCCTTACTTTGAATATTACTTACTTCTACCGTATTTACTTCAATTGTAATTTGTTTGGGATTTTCTTCCTACTACTTTTTAACCTAGGTATAAGATATCATTTATGTTTGCAAAAATATAAGATAAGTACCTACCTAGGTGTAGGTATGAGGTATGGATAGATAAACCTACCTACAAAAAATAATTATTTGATCTACCCGTTGTTTTGAAATTTAACGATTATGCTGCTCTTCTCATTCTTGGATTTTTCATCTCATTGCAATAGGTGTGGTGAAAAAAAATCAAACAAAACCATATAAATGAAATTATGAAAATATATCTTCAAGGTCATTGTAAAAATTACATTCCGAAACGCATCGATTTAATAGTCATGGCAGACGCACACTTCTTTACAAATTAACATTATACATTACCGCTGCTACAAAAAAAACCCCTACAATCATAAGAAAATCTACTAATATTCATATACATATTCAATATTCACACATTAACAAAAACCACAAACACAATTCAACTTGAATTCACCACACCAGATGTCATCGACGGAGTTGGAGCGGAGATTGTATCTTTTTGTATCCGATTCCGATCTGTCTGTTGCCTCTCATCGTCTCATCCGTTCTGTGATGCATTATCATTGTGTTTGCATGAGAAATTTACATATAGTTACCTACCTATACAAACATACTTTCATATTTAAAATAAATAGGTAGGTTTAATGTTTTAATGTGTACCAGACTGAATGTTATTTATTATCCATCCCTGTTTACCTTTTTACTTCATGTTTTGCTTGATATTTGCTAGATGCACGGCGAATTTGTTTTGGCTTCTTACCTATCGCGTTAAATTTATTTCATTTTATTTTGTCTGAATTGAGGTTGTTTTTAGTGTATTCTGGGTTTATCCGCCCAAGAAGGGAATGGTCACAACGTCATAACGTTGCCAGAAGTATGATTTTTGTATTTTATTATTCTTGCTACTTTTGTAGTAGGTACAAATATTATATTATTTTATTTAATATGTTGGTAGACATGTTTACAGGATTTAAATTTATTATTGAATTTGGTCATGTGTATAGTTTCAGCATTTAAGTGTAGGTCGGTAGGTACCTACATATGATTTGCTTTCTTTTGAGTAGGTTGGACTGGCCGCTACTAGGCCATTTTTTTAGAAGAAAAACGACATTTACAAAAGGACAACAGAATAATTTAAATCTATAAAACCTTATTTTGTCCCAATTGGCACATTTTGTGAAAATTGGGAGTCTATGGGCGTTTTTCTCCCGGACCGGCAGAAAAATTTGCTTCGGACATCATCAACGCTGCTCACTAAGCTCCGCAAAACTTTAAAGTAGCAACTACCTACGTTAATTTCCCAAGACTATCTACCTATACTTAGCTACCTACTAACTACAAAATAATACATAAGCATGCAAAACTAGAAGCTACAAATACTAAATCGACCCACTTTTTTCTTTTCCAGCCGGTTGTAGTTTGTGCTTTTTAGTTACATCCGCAAACTTCTGTCTTTGAAATTATACATCGACTTTCGTTGACCTCATTGACGTTCTCGAGGCTCGAGGGACTATTTTTAAGAACAATACCTACATAAATTAACATTTAACTTTGAAATTATATTCTGATGGAAAAACATAGAAAGCTCCTTTTCTTTTTTAAATAATTAAAAGTAGTATATCAGGGTATATGGTTGAACAAGAGTATAATTCTCATCTAATTCACCACATCATGAATGAGAAAACAACCATTGCCGCCATGCGTAGCGTAGCTGTCAAATCACCTAAAAGAGGGGAAAACATTATTGCACCAAACAAAAACAAGCTAAAATCCATTGTAGGTAGGTATGGTGTGGTGTGCTTTTATAGCTTTTATACTAGGTATGTGGTTGGGTTTTATCTAACCTCCACACATGTTATAATAGCTTTTTTGTTTTTGTATGTGTATGTTGGTTTTTTGCTTCAATAAGCAAGAAAAAAAAAACGATATTTTTATTTGTTTTTGCCACTGACCATCAACCAATTTATTTGCAATTTAACTGCGTTATAAAGAATAATTAGTTTATGCCATATGTGGAACATGTTAAAATAAATAAATAAAACAAGATAAATATTTTCAAAAACAGAAAAAAAAACTTGAATGGTAAACAACGTTTTAAAAGTGTAATAATATGTAATTAGGTATTACGCTTTATTTTAAATATCGTACGTAGACATGTATTTATCTTACTGTCTTTCTTTCGTTTGACATTTCTGACGAATTCTCAGCTACTGTCATTTAAAAAAAACTCTTCCACCATCATTATATAGCTACTACCCCAACGTCTTTATTCTATTTTTATGGAAGTTTAATAAACATAAAAACCACTTGTTGATTTTATTGGTCAATTAAAGCTTATGACCACTTAACAAATAACTTGGTCAACATAATGTGTGTGCTATAATTTTTATCCAAACAACATTTCGTCATTATTATTCCAGATGAATTCGATGAAATCATACTCCGAAATTGTGGGATTGGTTATATTCGTAGGTATATGTTTGTATATACTATTTACATATGTATGTATGACGTATGAATGTATATTTTAATTTTGTTTTTCAATATTCTCTTGAGTAAACAAAAATATAAATAGGTAGGTAGTTGATTTTAAATAAAAATAATAATAATAATTAAATTGACTTAATTTTTTTCAGTGGTGTTTTTGAACCTATATCTACTTACTTTTGTTGTTGGGCTTGGGGCGCTTTCACGCTCAATAAATGCCTTCATTTTTTAATAACCTCAAAATTGCTAGAATTCTGTATTTCTATTGACAAACAATTGTTATAGTTATTTTTCGCCGACAAAAACATATTTGTTTAACTAAAATAACTGGAATAAATTTTTGATTAGTTTAAAATATAGAACACATTACTCATCGGGTAGGTAGTACGTTCCTTTCTATATTTAATTCAAATTTGACATTTCTTAGCAAATATATGTATGTATAACGAATTGTCAAGTCACATTGGCTTCAGTATAGGTATAGATACCTACCTGGCTAGACTGAGTTCACATACGTATTTGATGCAAAACTATAGATACGTAAATGTGAAACAATAACATTTTGACAGAGTAGCAATTTCCAAAACGCATTCTAAAAGTCGTTGATCCGTATAACAGTTTACACCATTAATTGTTAACCAATTCTTAAAAAAATAGCAAGTTCCTGCGTTCTAGGCTTGGATTTTATTCAATATTATTACTTCATTTGCAACAGATTGACCTGAAATGCTCGTACTTATCTAAAAATATGCGAATTATTAGCTTAGAGTAAGATGATTGAATAAATCTTGGTCAGTCGAAAATGAGAAAGGTGAGTATGTATATTAAATTGAAAACAAATCGGTTCAAATTCCATAATAAGAAATCAATGACGTTATCCCATTCGCAGCAAAACTGATTTGAATATAGGAACTATCCTCATTTCGGCACGTTTCCATCCCTACTTCCTCAATACTTATGTAAATAGGAGAAAATTTTTGACTTTTATTTTTTTTTTCATAATGCCTTGGCCAAAAAATAATTTAATTAGGTATATGTAAATATATTATAATTTTAAGGAATCAGTCACTGAAGGCTAAGTAGGTATACATTACAGTATTTGACGCCAATATAGAGATACATTATTTTAAGAACATAAATGAAGCTTACTCATTAATTTTGAAAGGATTTTCCGTTATTTCGGGAATTACTTCCCTATTGCAGAATAGAAGGAATAAAATGGTTTTGTTTAACTACGCACATCCTATGTTTCCACACACATACTTATGTACATACCAACCAAATAACACCCTCAAGAATTCGAGAATTTACTGTGACAAGTTTTCTGCAAATATTTTCCCCTTTTTTCTTGTAATTTGGACCGTTAAATCCAGAAACAAAACCAGAAACTGTGCGAGTGGCGCGTTGAACTATTAACATTATTGCGCAAAATCGAAAAAGTTTCTGAGAAAGAGAAACACGCAGTACAAGAGTAGATATGTATATTACATAGTGTAGGTAGGGTACCACATACATTTACTGTACATAATACACGTGCTGTTGCTTTCTTGCCAAAAAGGACGAAGACAACGACGTTATAAAGTCCACAGAGTATGTGTAGTGTACTGGAGTGTATTGTATAGTGTAGGCGTTCAAGGCAACAGAATTTTTAATCTGGCACTACCCTCCTATTTTTTTTGTTGTATTTATCACCACAAGCCGTAGGCACTAGCGGCGGTTTTAAAAAGTTGCATAGTATTGGCCCTATAGTGGTTGTTTGCAAAGGCCTAAGCGAAATCAATGTTCGTACACACATACCTATTCCTGTATAAAAAAAAATAAAAACTTACAAAAAGCAACGACAAACGAACACAAAAAGTACGAAATATTGAGAGGGTTTCAAAAAAAAAAAGACAAATTCTGAATCGATTATATTTACAGCACATTTCTTCGCTAGGGCTGCCCTCACAATATATACACATATACTCCCATTGCTGCTTTTTTTTTCCATCCCTCGTCACATCAGAGGGATGAATTTGGTTTGGCTTTGCACACGATGAAACATGAATTTAAAGTAAAATGTTATTCACTGTCCCATCTTGGAATATTCGGGAAAAAACCAGCAGAAACATTGCGAATAAGGGAAGTAGATATGGATGAAACACAAACCGAATGTGGAAGTTTTTCTATTGAATTGCCTTTTACTGTTACCGGGTACCTATATACATTGGAATAGCCGTTAAAAAAAAAAAAAAAAAAACAGCCCTGTTTAAACGAAAGCTACTTCTGTTCAAAGAATAAAGATAAAAATCAATATTTCTTGCTAAAAAAGTAAACTCAATAGCAAAGCTAATATCTAATTGTTTTGTAGATAGTAATTAGGTGAATTTTTGTTTTCCATTCGACATCTAACACATATAATATGTGTGTTTTTGTAAAATGTAACTGAGCCTTTGAATTGTTTTTTTTTTATTTATTATATTTCAAGAAGATAAGCTGTTTTTATTATGTTTTCATAGAAGATTATCCCTCCGCCATCCACAAGAAATAATAAATAAAAAAAAAAACAAGCTATAAAGGCCATCATAAAAGGCAGCTTATAGCATACAAGATAATTTGATAAGTAGCTTCAACTTAAGGAACATGGAATACCTAAAAAGAAAGCATTGTTGGAGTTTCATTTACATACATAAAGGTTGCAGTGACTTTAATAATTAAAATGCGGGCCTGATTCGTACAAAATTCTTTTAATCGGAACAGCGGGAGGTTTTTTCAAAACAAAAAAGCTTTCCCTAAGCTGTTGTATGAGACGGGAGATAACTTTATTTAAAAAAAAACTTCCTTGAGGATTCCCATAAGATAACTTTCAAGTTTTTAACATACTCATTGTCATATGTTTCAAAACTTAAACGATATTTTGAAAATTTTTATTTTCACACTGGGCGCTATTTTTTTAACAAAATTTTGTGCAATTGAGAAATGTATCTGTCCAAATAACAATATCGCTTTCATCGGTTGATGAGCTTTAGTTTTATACCCAAAACGAAATTCCAATTCAAGTTAAGTTTAATCAAATATGTAGGTAGGTACCTATCTCTGTTGGTTGAATTTTGCTGACTAAAAGACATAATTTCCAAAAGGGAACATTTTTTTTGTTGTACCTAGGTATGTATTCTTTTTTAATTTTGTTTATTTTTTTTTATTTTTTAAATATTTTTTTTTTTTTTTTAATATTTTTTTTTTTTTTACTTTTTAAACATTTTTTTTTTTTAATATTTTCTTTTTTTTTAAATATGTACCTACATAATATTTATTTTTTTTTGTTTTAACTTTTTTATTTTATTTTTTTTTTTTATTTCAAAATTTTATTATACCTACATGTACCTATGTATGTTTTTTATTTTTTTAATTTTATCATTAAAATTTTTTTTTTATTTTTATTATTTAAAATATTTTTCATTTTCATCACTTTAATTTTTATTATTTAAATGTTTTCTTTATTTATCGTTACAGTTTGAAATATGTACCTATCTATTTATAGCAAAGATTTAAATCTTATTATCAAACTTATTATAAACATTAATAAATAGGTATAAGAGTAAGAACAAAAATAAAATAACAAACAACTTACCAGAAACTCTTAACAATTCCGTATCAACTAAACCATTTAAGTCTGGTTCCTCTCCATACCAAAATATCCATAATTCTTTAGAAGCGGCAAACGACAGTGGTGGATGTATTTTCGATGTGCAAATATCATATGACATCGCATTATTCGGGTCGGGTTGATCTTGTTTGGTTGATTGAACCCGACGCCATACGCATAACATATCCGCTTGCATGCATCGCGAATATGAGCGCAATATTGGATCGTCGAGTGGATCGGCCGATGCATTGTGTCGTTCACCATTTACAAATTTGCGCCATTTAATGCCGCACAAATCAGTCTGTAAAAATAAAAAAATATATTTAAAACCATTGTATAGCTGTAGACAAAATATTATAGGGTTTAATATAAATAGTAAGTGGGTAGAGGGGGAGTAAAAATGAGAATGGAAGTAATATTTTTATTTACAACAATAAAATTCTTAGCGAATTAATTTGTGCAATGTCAAGCACTCGAAATTATCCCTCCCTGTATTGCAGTTAAGCTTTAAATTGCAATTTTATCAATCCCTCCCCAATGAAATGTTAATGACATTACTTTACAATTGCTCCTAGCTTATTATAATTTTACCGAAAAAAAAAACATATTATTACTTCCTAGGTATGGGTTAACTGCCCCTGAATCGGTTAGTGACCTACCTAACCGCAAATAATATCCAATCCCATCTGATATGACGATAATTTCGATTTCAATTCGAATGTACCTCAAGCATTCAGCCGGCGGCAGGCACAGCACGTCATTACAAACACACGTACAAATACGAATATACGTGCGAAAGAGGGTGAACATAAAATGAAAAAAAAAAAAAAAATCATGAACTGCAGGTTTTCTTTAGCCTGTCTTTCAGGTTTCTCTATAAAGAAGGTAGGTAGAGGTATCTTTGAAATGTAGAAAGGTATAGGTAGGTATTATTCATATTAACGTTTTTAATTTAAACAATTTAATCCGTAGAAATGTGTTCGCATGCATTTAATAGATGGGGGTGACTTATGAAAAGCCATCCGATAGTTTCATTTTACCACCCTCTCTATATTAACAAAAAAAAAGCTCAAAGCTAACTATTAGATAGGTATTTCCCTATTTATTTGACTTCTTTTTATTTTAAATTTTTAACAAAAAGAAAGAAAACAACGCCAAAGCGTTGGTCCACCAATATATTGTTTTGTTTTTTTGCAAAAGTATGTGTTTCTATATAGCTAAAAACGAGTGAACCGGCAACAGAGAGGAAAAATGCGGCAACGTCCGGAGACGGACAATCGGAGCAACTCAACTAGGTAGGTACGGTGTGGTGAAAACAGTTTAATATTGTGAAATGTGATAGAGTATAGCAGACAGATAGACTCTGTTATTGTGTTCCTTTTTCATTTTATCTTGTTTTTTTTTTCCACTCGTGGTACGGTACTTTGTCGCTCTCTCTATTGCTTTACACATATTAGTGAATGTGCTTAAATTTCACAGCACATTGAACATATGTTTTAAAGTATGAAAAAAAAAGAAAGAATACCTACATGTATTAGAATATTTGTATGTATGTATACATGTTCGTATAAACATAATGCCCTAAGTGTCTGAAAGTATTGAATTACTTTTGGAAGGAAATATGTACCAGCAATGAATCCCCAATACCTACTCATACTTTGATGAGAATTCGCTCAAGTTGACAAATAATAATAATAATAATGTTGAAGGTTTTTAGCACAGAGGCTTTGGAATTTTATGTAGGTATTTTTTTGGTTGCTTAATTGAAACAGAGCAAGTCATGAGTTAGTTGAACTTGAAAAAAAAACACAACGGATTAAAGTGCAATAAGCACGTTGCTTAAAATTCGAAAGATACAATTGAGCATTTGGTTGATTAAACTCTCGACTTCACTCTAGACTTATGGGTAATTATCTACATATTGTTGTAAAACACTTAAAAAGGTAGGTCGTTATCGGTTAATATTAATAACATAACATAGGTACCTTAATATTAATGTACATATTATGGAAAAAAAGGTCCCTCGTTGGGCGCCATTTTATTATTTCCAACTCTATTTTGAAAAATTAAGATCAAATAATATTCAAAGTAAATATGTATAGGTATAAGTATGTATGTAGCCCAAATATGGTATATCATAAAAATCGAATGAAAAACGTTGCGTTGGGCGCCATTTATATGTTTTGAATTCTTTTTAATACCGTTCAAAATATACTAAACCTGAATATGTGCCTATAAATGCATAAGTACATATACAATTAAAAAGAATTATAGCAACAAAATCACTTTGGGTAATAGGTTTCGATAAGCAACATTCAAAATGCAAAAGTAAATAAAAATAGCAACAGTTAGCTTGAAAATTGTATTTTAAAAATATCATCTGAAGTTTAATTGTCTAAAAATCTAGAGAGGCGAATTGAGAAATATGTATGTACAGATTGATTTTTAACAAAATAAATAGGTACCTAATAGTTCTAGTTTCAGTGACCTTAAAGAGCCCATAAAAAATTTTGTGTATGGTTGATTATATTTTCACATTTATAATAGTATGTTAGCTTTTATCTATAACCAGCTGTGGTCTTGTGGTCAGATAAAATTTACATTATTTTTGTTTGTCCGTTTATAATTTGTGGTCTTAATTTATTTTAGGAATACCTATGTATGTAGTTATCACACATAGGTAGTTAGTACTTTAAGTACTTTTTTTAATTCATACCTACGTACCTAGGTACATACATATAACTGTACACAAATTTATTATTCCTAGATTTTTAAGGAATAGGTTCCATTTCTTTAATTTGTGATTTTTTTTTTTTATAAATTTGTGGATTTTTTATAAATTTGTGGATTTTTGTATAAATTTGTGGATTTTTGTGTAAATCTGTGGATTTTTTTTATCACATTACCACTGTCAGATAAAAATATCTTAAGTAAACAACTATGTATCTACCTATCAACTGCTAGAAATAAAGTAGTTTTCCTTTTCAATTAAGCTGCAGCAATATAGGTACAAAGGTATGTAGATATTTGAACATAATACAAGAAGATACCTACTTAAAATGGACAAAGTTCATACAACCAATAAAGCTTTTCCTCTAATGCTCTTGAACTTAACATAAAATAAAAATCCATTACTGGACTACCTACAACTGTTTACGTATCTATCTACTAAGCAAGTTGAAATTATCGAGGGTCACCAAGGTCAATGTATTTCTTCAAAACAAAAATTTCCACAACCCTTAATCATCTTGTTCACAAATTCCGTCTGAATTTTTGCAGAATGAATCTGTACACAATAATATAATACACATGAACGAATACCACCAAATCATGGAATGGAATGGAACATAATATTTCGTATATCTGAATTAAATACTTCTTAACACCTGTGTGTGTTCTCTGTTTTCTGTTATACGACTGTTGAATTCAAGTTTAGTGGTGCTGCTTGTTTGCTCATATTCAATTGTGTCTTGTTTGCAATTTTGTGTATATTTTTATTTTGCGCTTACAACCAACCAAACACCAAGCGAACGAGGTGTTTTCGCCTTTGGTTTTGTTCTCGACCACAATCTACTTGCCTGCCATCTACTGCCATGTGTTCGCTGGGGTTTTCTTTTCGTTTTATTTTTATTTTGTTCTATTTACTACTTCAAGAATAGCGCGGCGCGTCTTTTTCTCCGTGCTCGTTGCTGTTGTGTCGTCGTCGTTGTGTGTTTATTTGTTTCTCTATTTTTTTTTTCCAGATAAGGCACGATTCGAAATCGGAAATTAACCTCATCCGAGTGTTTCGAGAATATACCTACATTCTGGTAAGATGGTTGACCATGAATGTGTCTGTGGCTCGCGTATTGTGTGGTTTGACAGATAATAATTCTGGGTTATATATTACGTACATAGTTAAAGTAGGGTAGGGAAGGAAAGAAGGGAAGAGGTGTCTAGAATATTATTTTTGTTGCTTTTAATTTTTTGTGGCGGAAGACCAGACCCAGCCACATTGGTTGGATCATGGTAGGTATTCGTTGTTTAAATAATAACAAAAAAAATTAAAAAAAAAAAAACAGAAAAATAAAGTAATTATTGTTGCGGCTGGTTGACCGCCAATGTTCTACTTGGATTTAAGGTCATGCTAGTATATTTCGTTGTTTGCATTTTAAGTTTGTTTTTTTCTAAATAAATTTAATGCAATTTGTTTTTTTAGAAGAGGTCGTTTTTGAATGTGAATCACATCAAATTGAATATTTTGTTGCCTACGTTTTGTATTTATTGCATTTGGTGCTTACCTCTACCTATCTAGCTAGATACCTAGGTATATAAAGAAAATATTGACCTTGATGTTGTTGCTAATGGATGGGGATGAAATGGTATTCAGATAGGTAGCTAGGTTTGGTAGGTAGCCACTTGCGCAAAGTTTTTTTTTCTCATGAAGATTATATTTAATATAGGTATAGGTTGATTTGATGCAAAATACTTAATTAACGCCATATTATTCACTCGATACATCCAGATTAAAATTTAAATCCAGATGTAAATCATACAAATTCAATGTAAATACATCCGGATTTAAATTTCAATCTGGATGCATAGAGTGAATAATATGGGCGTTAGTCTACAAAATATTAAAAACGCATTAAAATAGTCCGCATTTGCATATCGTCGGCTAAAAACGTAAAACTGCTAAGTCCACTTTTGGCCGAGATCTTGATGCCATTTTCTAAAGAAACACATTCTGCATAAATTGGCTTAATCACTTTTTTTAAATTTAGGCACTGTAGTTATTGCAAAATCCTAAAGAGAAAATCAGTTTTTATATTCATACATACCTATAGTTCAATTAATAAGTTCAAGTGACCCCAACTCCAGTTATAAATGCTGTCGCCAACTGTCGTACCTGGGCGAAACGCAATCTTTGGAGTTGAGGTCACTTGAACTTATTAATTGAATTATATTCAATCGCTTCACTAAAACAGAAGTAGTTTTCTAATTTTGTTCACCTTCGTTATTATACATATAGCCTTATGTAATTCTTTTGTTTTTTCGTCTCCTGTAAAATTATTCAAAGTGGACTTAGCAGCTTGACGTATTTAGCCGATGATATATAGGTACATACACACATATTAGGTACATAGTTGTTAGAATTAAAGAATCGTATTTATCTCGAGATACCTATTTCCTAAATATTTGAAACAAATTGGCACGAAAATTCTTAAACTTAGCCCATTCCCAATAGCGTAAGAATAGCTTTTCATCGAATATGTTTCGATTGGCAATCAAACTAATAATTCTTAAGAAGAGGCAATTTCTTACATTTACATTTGTGGAAATAATTTTATTTTTATATAATACACATTACTATTGCTGTTAATAAATACATAAAGCAATAAAACACCTTACAGACAATAACTTAAAGCCTAGTATCACAGAACTTTCTTTACTGTGTATTTATAAACGCATTCCAACAATTATCTAATATTTATACCTATACTTACTGACATCCCTGTAATCTGATAATTTCGTGAACTTTTGGATACGTTCAATGAACATTTCATTCAATTTAAGAAAACTTTTAAATTCTTTGTTCATTGAACGTACCATTGGACAACCAACGGCAGCGCGTAACTTAGACAATCGATGGAACACGTTTATAAATAAGGTTTCGAAGTTTGACAGCTGTCAAAAGATAGAAATTCTTTGAAGTAGGATTATAAATATTACTGAATATATACATATTTATAGGTACATACATATGTACATTGTACGTACCTATAATAAAGTAATTATAACGAATGCAAAAGAATTTGTCTGGTGTTTGTTAATTTATCTAAGCGATTTTTATTATAACTATTAACAAGCAAGTTTACCTGCGTTTAAGTAAAACTAAATCTTTCAGTTCTCTTTTTTCTTCACCCTTCTAACCATAGGTGTTTTATTCATTGCTGCGTAGCCAGCGCAGCATAAGTCTGAATAAAACGATTACTCTATACGTTCATTTCAATAATTCAAAGTTCTATCGCCAGCACAGCCATTTTTTTTTTTTTTTACTGACTTCTTTTTCGCTAGCAATCAAATTGTTTTTGTTTGCCAAGGGAAACTTCGCTGCGCTGGCTATGCAGCAATGAAAAAGAACACAACCTCATTAAAACGATACCTAGTCGTTTTACTAAAACTCCAATTGCCACTTAGCTAAGCTTTATTCGTTTTACTGTCGTTTCACTAAAACATCTTACGCAATAAGAGTGAATATTTGCCAAATTTAGCTCAAATCAATCACTAAGTTCAGATCGAAACCTGGCAACAATGCTGTTGTCTTCCGGGAACGCTAACCTATTCCTATTTAACTATATCAAGATCATAAACTTGACATTCATCCGAGAAATCGAGCAGTTTCTCTTTTTGTTTTTAACTTATGACATTTATATTATATACGACAGTTATTGCAATGCAATTCTCTGACATTTCATTTGCTAATCATTATCTTAAACAACAACATTTCAAAATTTACAATGCAATAACGTTCTGTAGTTAAAAGCACGCAATAGCATTACTAATCGCCTCTATAAATAATAAAAAAAAATAATTTCGATTACACATGATTTAATACGCATTGTAAATGAGACAGGAGATAGGTATCTACATACATACATATTTATTAGCAACAAAAGCAATATTTTCATCACCCAATCGAAAAAAAAACAAAAAATAAAACAAAACAAAAGCCACTATCTTTGATATGAAAATTTTGTGACGTCTTCTTAAGTCATTACATAAAAATAAAACAGAAGATTGAATTTAACTTCTCCAAGTTGGCCGTTGTAAGAAGCATCATCAATAAAATAAAAAAACAAACAGAATTACAAAAACAACAACCAAAACAACAACAACGATATTATACATATTTTGAAGGCAGCTTGGTGAGTTTCTCCTTTGGTTGCTTTGCTATTGTTCGAACCGAAGCGCATTGCAAGAGCATGATATTGCAATGAAACTTGTTATGCAGCTAGCGATGAGAGAAGAGAACAAATTTCCACTTCGTTTACTTTGATTTCTTCCCTATGCATTGCATTTTTTTTTTTGCTATTCTTATTTTGGTAGTGATGGGAGCTTTTTTGGTTTCCTCTAGATCTCGCTTCCTTTATTTGAACGTTTACGTAGTTACCTATAGCTAGAGCAACTATCTTTGTATTGCAGAAGTATGGATATGAGAGTGCATACCTATATTATAGACACAGAACAATTTTCTTTGTTTTGGCCGGCAGTGAGGTGTTTATTTCATTATTTACATGTTTCCTTTCTTCTTGTTTACTCAAAACGAAATTCCACAAATTTATTAAAATATTTTATGAACCTAGATGAACGAGGAGATACCGAGAGAAATGAAAGCAAAGAAAACGGAAACCTAATGACAACGACCTCATCTCATAATCATCATTATAATTACGTAGGTATATCTATATCTCTACATACAAATTTATACCTTGCTGTATTCCTGTATGTTTGTTGTATAATGTATGAAAAACACATTCATACACACATATCACATCGCCCTCCTGTTATGGTTAGGCTTTTCAACTTTTGCCATGCGTCGTCAGTTCACGAATGTGTGGAGCAATAATAAAAAAAAAAATAATAATATAAGAAACAAGTGGCAAACGAAATAATGTAGATATAATATACCTACATGATGTGAATATGATAGAAGAAAAATTTTTTTAATAATATGTAGGTATACATATATGTATATAAATGCATATACTTATGTATACCTACATATAAGTACACACGTATGAGGAAAATAAAGCAAAGCACTTGTTCGCTATATTTTCTCAGGTGGAATATTGTTTCGAATCTGTAGTGCAAGTCAGCAAACCTTTTAAAGATGAACCGCTGCAATGTGTGGGGGAAAATATTGCATATTTGTGTGGATCTTCGCTTTTGGATAGGTACCTATGTATGTAGATTGTAGGTATATTTGGCTTGGTCTTGATTTGTATGAATTTGGATTGACGTTTAAAACTGACAACAAGAATGTTTTATAATGCAAATTGAATGGGTATACAATATACATGCATACCAATGAAATAAATCAGCCAAGTTGAAAACTTAGCACTATTTAATTAGACTTGTTGAACTAATTCTAATTAGTCCGTAGAAATAGGTACTTGTATTTTCATCCCATTCGTATCAGTGCAACTCAACAAAGTTCAATTTCATAAACATTTGGATACTTTCAATGAACATTTCATTCATTTCAAGATAACTAGGTTTGGGCAACCAATTTCAGTATGAGCAGTAGATGTACAAAACAAATGATATAGGTACCTAGGTACCTAACTAATAAGAATTTTTTTTTTTAATTTTAAAGCAAGTTCATAAGAATTTGAGGAAAAAAACGACATCGGAACTAATCGATTAACACGTAGATACAACAACTTAAATCCATATGGACTTATGTAGCTAAGTCCAGATAATTTTCGGGGCTTAACTTAGGGGCCAGTTATAGCTACCATTAAAAACTATCATTGGAATTTTTGTTGTAAAGTTTTGAGTCAATTAAAAAGCGAAATTATTGATTATTTTGATGCCAGTAGTAGTAGTAGTAAGCTTTATTGAGTTTTTTTTTTTTTTTCAAATTACCTACATGGAATTTAATATACAGTTGTTATTAATCTAAAGTAAATTTGCCGACTTAGGATTGGCCTGGCTATACAGTATAAAATAAAATTATTTGTTTTTTTTTAACAAATCACAGAGAGAGTTTTATAAATGTGTCCACTCAAAAAGACCATGCTGCTATTTTGATGCCAATATAAAGCTTATATGACTTAATTAATAATCCTTGCCAAACAAAATTTTCATTTTGGCCCAACCTCCACATGAAATGAATTTCTTTTTATTTTCAGTCATTGAACTAACTTACCATTGATCATTGAAATCTTAGAAATCATTTTATGTGAAAGGTTGGGCCAAAATGAAATATTTTTTTACTATAAATAATAATTTAGTGCTTACCTTTTTATTGGCATCAAAATATTCACTAATTTCGCTTTTTAAGTGCCTCAAAACTTTAAATTAAAATTTTGAATGATGGTTTTCAATGAAAGCTATAACTGGCACCTAAGTCCCAATAAAAACTGTATTATCGACGCTAATTATCATTTTGTTATCGATAGTTTTTATGGAAACGTCAAATCATCGAATGAAACAATTTTTTTATGAAACAAAAAAAAAATGGCGATCATCGTCATGGAATTTATTTTGTTTTCCTATTAATGACTTGAAATTAAGATCAATGTTTTTATTTAATTTTCTTTTATGAAGGGGAATTATTTTTTAAATGACCTTTCTTTTTATTTTAATGTGGCGTGGCTAATAAATTTTTATTTTGTATGCTCACTACAAAGCTGAAAGGGAAGTGATGACATTTTGTAACAGTGATGGGCTTGTTTGCTGTTATGAATTTTATGGACTTATGGACTTGCAAACAAAAAACACGCCTACTATTACAAACGTGAACCATCACGAAAATGTGAATTTGGTTTTAAATTGTTACGTTAATAGTCTTTTTGACTTAAAATTGATAAAAGTATCGAATATTAAAAAAATAGTACCTACTTAAACGTGTAAAATTTGCATTAAAAAAAATAAATTTGAAACTTATTTTTTAATTTTTTTATTTTCAAAATTTTTTACCTCAGAGCAGATCACTGAGCTATCAAAAATAAATTCTATGTTTCTTTTTTACCTCAGACAAATCAGAGCACATAAGTCGTGTTTCTTTTTCCATCAGAGCTAGCTCGGAGCATGCTCTGTATGCTCAGAATAAAATGACCTGCTCGGGCAAAACGCTGAGCGAAGCCAACTTCATACAAATTTTATGTCATTTGACAGATTACTAAGCATATGACAGTTCAGTGCTCAAGTCAGTTTCATAATTTAATCTGAGGGCTCTGATCATAATCTCCTCAGAGCTTTGCTCTGTTCGCTCAGACTCTGCTCAGAGCCAAAAAAGAAAAACTCCACCCTTCCCAAAAAATTTGTTCCTAGTTTTGACCAAATTTACACGCTCTAGTGTTTTGATGCATCTGACGCAAATCTATAAGGTTCAATTCCAAAAGTAGTGAAAAAGTCAAATTTAGGGGTTTGTAAATAAACCGGCCATAACTTTGGTACTTATCCATAAATTATTTTCGTTTATACCTCATATTCTCGCCTTAAATATCTTTTCGACGTACACAATCCAAAACATTTTTTCTTTTTATGATTTCATTATATTTTTGGTAAAATAATAAAATTTATTTTCTCATTTTTGTTCAAAATTATGATTTTTTTGTTTAGATATTTTGGCCTATATCTTTAAAACTCTTCAACTTATCAGAAAAAAACTAAATGTGGTTTGCATTGGTAATTTAATATTGTTCAATCGAACCCATCTACAACCACATAAGTTTCAACTAGGTCAATATATGAGCTTAATTGTAAAGCTGCTTTCGAACATAGCACACAAAAAATCAAAAATTCAAATATCGAACACCTATCCATTCTTAGTTTTTTAAATGTAATTTTCGTGTCTAGGATGCTAAAATGCATACGAAAAAAATAGTGGCATTAATGTCCATTTTGGCTGTAAACTAGTGTAACCATTATTTCTATGACTAAAAAAGAAATTAAAATGATAAACCCCTTTGATTTAGAACCTTAATTTGGTTGGTTGGTTAAATTATATTTTATTTTCTCCGGTTCCATGTTACCATTTAATTTATTTGCTTGACATTAACATTTGTATCTAAGCGTACCTACTCGTATTCATAAATATCAAGAGAGAGAAATGACATTTCTCCTGACCTATGCTGCTGTATGTACCTATATACTATGTAGGAAGAATAGGTAGGATATGTATGTAGGTAGGTACCTACTTTATTCTGTACATTTCGCTTTATAAAACAAAGCACAAGAAAGACCTAGATAAAATTATTCAACAGAGCGAATTGAATCTAAAAAAAAATAGGTACCTACGTAGAAAGAATAAAATGCTAAAATCGTAATATGTTGACATACATAAATAGAAATATTATTTGTTCACTGTACTTAAATATCACCTCCGTCGTTAGTGTGCAATACATACCACCAATAAAAAAAATGCAAAATAACCCAACATAAACAAAAACTTAGAGAAAAATAAAAACGAAAACGCACCTATTGATGGGAAATACTTACATATGAGTATTTGTAGATAAGTACCTACATACCTATGCATGTAGATTAAATCAAACTGTGCAACACATAATAACAATATGCATAAACATACCTAGGTATATAACTATCCAAAATCATACCTACATCTTTTAGGTGTACCTTTAGTCTTATTTGTAATGAAAATGATTTTACCTGAATCTACGTATGTAAAGCACACAAGTGGTGAAAATATGCCCAGTGCCAGCTTACAGTTTAAAGTCAACCTTGCTTGCTTTGGGGACTTTCCACTGGAATGTGAAAATGTTGATATAGTGCTGTACATTATCCTCGGTATGTTAAAGGCAACAATCTCATAAAATTAGAAAATTAAGCAGTCGATACCTACCTATGTAGGAACCGAAATACGTACCTATACCTACCTATAACTAGTTTGTATACGTAGGTTATGCAAATAATTCAAAATTGTGGGTACGGGGTTTTCCTTTGATTAAAAAAAATAATATTTTTATCCAGATCCGTCAAAAACCCATTTTTATAATTTTTTCCTTCTATTGGGGCAAAAAAATCATACATATCAATTCTGCAGATCTTGATTTTTCAACAGATGTACCCTACCCCTCTTTTAACTAACGCCTCTATACACCAGTATAGTTTACAGTCAATAATTTGACAAGTTTTTGTGTTGACTAATACACAGACACGAATATAAACTAACACAATGGCAAAAAAATATCAATCTCAAATCAAATCAAATTTCAGATCAATATAAGTATTTACCAAAGGAAAACCCCATTAGATAACCATGTCCGTGTTAAAATGACGTTTTCATTGAAACAAACGTCATAGGTACAAATTATTGACATTGGCAACACTACATGTTATGAAACTCTTCTCAATTTTAATTTAGAGTGTGTTGAATATGAATCGTTGAGTGTACGTGTGAGAAAAAATATGATGACTCTATAAAAACGAAATAACTACCTACTTAGTACACATACACACATGAATTTGATTTTTAATTTACGAAAGATAACCTTATCAGTGTATTTATTTATATTTTTTTTTCTCAAATTAATAATCTAATTACGTAGGTCAGTCGTTTTAATACTGTGTTGTTTATTTTTTTTTATGTAGGAATTTATATTAATTTCATTAACGTGAAAAAGAATCTTATCGCATACAGATACGGATAGGTAGCTATACATATCAATAATTTGATAATTAAATTATTCTGTTGTAGGTAAATATGTACAGTAGGTAGGTATGTATACCTAAGTGTTTTGCCGGGGATTTTTAAAAAACAATGGAAATTTTTTATGGTAGAATTCAATGACGATACCTACCTACCCTAATTTTAAATGTGTAAATACCTACCTCAGAATGTTTTGACGTTTATGTTTGTTTTGGTTTTCTGATTCATGAACAAGGTAAGTACAGGGTAGATCAAAAGTCTCTTTCCTATGTGCAAAAACTAATAACTCTTTTATTTTTTAGATATTGTTGAGTTTTTTTTTTTGTCTCAGACATAAGGCTTGAGAGATTTAGCATGGAGCACTACTTACACGATCGAACAGCGAACTAAAATTGTTAAATTTTTGTTTTTAATTTGAACAGTCAGTCAATCAATGTAACTAAAATTGTTAAATTTTTGTTTTTAATTTGAACAGTCAGTCAATCAATGTAGGTAGGTACCTGTCCAATTTTATGACCTTAGAAATGTTCCAACAGCACCCACTATTCGTGCTTTGGTAGTCAAATTTAAGCAATAGGTATGTATGTAGACGTGAGGCGTTCGTGCAGGCGTTCGATTTGGACCATTGATTTGAAACATCGTTCAACATAGTTAGGCATACCGCATAGCACGATTCATCGGATTTTGAGAAATAATTTGCACCTATAACCTTAAAAGATCCAGTTGGTCCAACAGCTTAATCCTGGTGAACCAGAAAAATCTATAGAGTTATACATTTTTTACATAGGAAAGAGACTTTTGGGCCCCCATGTACTTTCCTAAAATTGTGATAGGTATTATTTCAACGAATTTAAAGTTGTTTGGGTATTCAAGAAGCACATACCCACGACCGGACCTTATTATTTTTTCATTTGACAATTTCTACCTTCCTACCTATAAAAAGTCTTAAATCTGCCAGTACCTAGGTACCTACATATATGAACATAATATGTAGGTAGCTTACTGATATTAAATGTAGCTAGAACAACTTTTACAAATTACAATTACATACCTACCTACATAATATGTAGGTGGGTACCTACAACAACGTAATGATAAAATTTTTTAATTTTAATTTTGTTACAATTTATAATTTCTTACAATGAATCCGAATAAGATATTTTAAGCTTCCCTTATAAACCCAGTACCTAATATGTACCTATGTATTTCGAACTGAATTTTCGGTTACCGATTCTTGAACTTTATCTTCATATACCTAGGCAGGTAGGTACCTACATTATAAACCTTATGTAGGAATTAAATTAACAAAACTTATGCAACTTTTTGTAATTTATTTTCTAAATACCTACCTATGTATGTATGTACATAGGGACCTAGTTACCTACGGTTTCAATTCAAAAATTAATGTTTGAATTATCAAACAACAAATTAGAATTTAATTACAAACATACCTACATATTTAGATAGGTAGGTAGGTATCTATCCTTGTGTTTTTGTGTAGACTTTAATTAGGCACATTGAATAAGAAAGTAAATTAAAAAAGAAAGCTGACGAGTCGATGGGTATTTAATTTCGCCTTTGGAGAATTTTTAAGAAAACCAATTATCAACCAAGGTATACCTATAATGTCTGTAGGTATGTATCTATACTAATATGTAAGACGTAAAATTAATACAAAAAAAATGTGTATTAGTTTATTAGAAAGATACTTATCCTACAAAAACCTATCTAATAGTATGAATGTTTTTAAAAATAAACTTATTTTGTATAAAAAAAAATAGTAATTAGTAATACCCACATACAATGTGTTTTGTTTGTAAAGGCTTGTCTGACCTCATATATTGAGTCTTTTGGAATCTAGAGCACACATCAGAGCCTAATCTCCTGCAATGCAGAGATAGGTACTAGGTATTGGCGAAAGATAAGATGGTTCCAGAAACTCTGTTATTATTATTACTATACCTACCTAGATACCTACCAACCAACATAATTATTTAAAAAAAGCCAACAGAAGCAAACAAAATAATCTAAGCAGAGTAAAAATGTAGAAAAATTTAATTTAATGTTAACCTAGATTTAAGTTAATTTTCCATAAACCAACTGTCCGTCTTATACCTACCTATGATGCCACGAAAACGGAAATAAAACAAAATCGTTGCCGAGTTTCAACAAAACAATTTTTTTTTACTGACCCACATTAGCAACGTCATTGTCCAAATATTATTATAATTTTTTGACAGGTGGCTACGAAAAGATAATACAATTATGATGTAATACCTATGTATGTACGTAGATACCCCACTACTTTAAATAAATCTAAAGACCCCAAAGTCATAGCTAAAAAAAAGAATGTTCAATATTCTCTTTTCAAGCAAATAGAAAAAAAAAAACATGCATTAAGGTAGTAAGGTGAATAGGTATAACAGGAACTTTCCACCGGACATAATGAATTCTATCGTTTGTGTAGGCCGTGCGGCGACGCGACGCAACGAAACAACTAGTCAACGATGTTAAAAAGTCATTTTATTCTTGGTTTTACTCTTCGTTATTTTTCGTTATTCTTCTTTTTTGTTTTTCTTTGAAATTTTCTCATAACAATCTAAGTTCGCACACATCAATATCAAGCAGCTGGATATAATACCAATACCAACATGACGACAATCATAATATCATTATCAGCGTACACATAACGCAAATATCTCTCTGTAGTGTGAATCAATATTGTTTGTATATACATAGGTACGTAGCTACCTATTTCATCTATTCGAGTGACTTAGCCTCTTCATCACTGTATGAGTGGCAGCACTGGTAATAATATTCATAATAAAAATAATAATAAATGGTGTTGCCAAACGGGACTTTCTGAGTTAAATAATGGCTCGTTTATGATGTATGTAGATATCTTTTAGATTCAAATAGGAACCCTTGTGATAAATGTGATTGGAAATTTAGTAAAATATACACACACCACGTCTTTATGTACCTACCGATAGGTAGGTATGTTGGTTGCTCAGGGTGAAGTTATAGATGAAATAAATTTACTTCCTAAATCATCCATTTTAATTTTTTGAACAAACAAAAGAACATCTTCCACAAATTGGGTCTTTTTTTGCCACTTAATGACAACAAATGTTGAAAATTTCAAACTGAACATTCCTTGTCTGTCAGCCTAGTAACACACTTTTTCCAAATCCACACTGAACTTTAGCGCCAACTTGACAATTCCTCTTTCCCGACCCCGAGCATGAAGCTCCCTCTGCGGATTGACTGTCCACGAGATTTTTGTTTTGGACAGTAGGTACCTAGGTATAAATAAACACGATAATGACACACAGCTTCAATAAGCAAATTAAAACAACACCATTTTTACTTTAACGAATTTGTTAAATATCATTTCAAACTGGCAACTCCCTCACAACAAAATATGACAAACTTGAAAATAAAACAGAACAAATTAATAAGTAGGTATCATAGCAATAACCCAAATTTGTTCGGTAGAAACCTAGGCAAGTATTTAATTAGATATAAATATGATCCCTCTTTTTAAGAACGGCGCCCGTGTATAAAGAAGGATAAACATTACAAAATTAAAGCGCATTTTATAAGCGCAAAGGATTTTCCGCTTTCGTTACGTTGACAATACTCAGCTACCTAGATAGTCACACTTGTTTAATTTTCTCCGTAATTCTCTATTTTTTTCCTAACAGCCCCCGTCTTCTTACAATAAAAAAAATCATTACAAATAACAATCGAAGATGTATTTTACTTTTAAATATATTACATACATACCTACATACTTACCACGTTTTAATATATATTTAACTAACTATTTTAATTTAAAGATTGCTCAAGATAAATATCATTTTGACCTCAGACTTCAGATTTGTTTGCGCCCAAACTAAACGTCATGATTAATTTTTCTTTTTTAGGCTGAGTAAGTGTACCTACGCTTTTTAAAAGTTTCCTTCCATAATATAACTAGGTACCTAGGTACTAATTAAAACCAATTACCTACAAATAATTTCAATTACCTACATATTTACAAAAAAATTCGTTTACAATTAGGTATAGGTATTTACCTAGTCAAAAACAAACAACACTGCCTTGTACCTAGGTATACAAAATTCATACCTATAGGTAGGTATAAGAAATGCCAAATGTTTTGGAATGTGTGCGCAATTTCA
Organism: Epistrophe grossulariae; assembly: GCA_929447395.1. Lineage (NCBI taxonomy): Eukaryota > Metazoa > Arthropoda > Insecta > Diptera > Syrphidae > Epistrophe > Epistrophe grossulariae. Next base: position 131,403,915 of record OV839568.1, on the reverse strand, counting down.
AATTTTACTTGTAATCAATTTTATTTTTAAATTGATCTAGATTTAACTTTAATCTAGATTTGACTTTAATTTTTGCCAGTGAAAAACAAGATATTTTCTCGGCCCAATGAAAATCAACATTAATTTAAAATAAAATCTTTTTGAAATTAAACATCTAACTAACTCGGTACCTAGTTAGGTACTGAACAAAAAAACGATCTGTCAATTTCATGTTCGAAAATGAAAATGCCTCTTTTGATTATCTGATGAACAATTCATGTTATGTTAATAGGTAGGTATAATCCAAAAAGAAATTATGTTCTGTGGAGATGGGGTGTATGGATTTTCAGGTTACATAGATATAAAAATTAAAAATGTATGCGAGAGTTTTATTTCTTCGGAGTGAGTAGTGTTTTGTAGTATACTAGTGTTAGTGTAAAATATGGAACTGACGAACGACGACGATACCGAGAAATGGGGGATAAAAAAATTAATTCTATATATTTACCAAGGCAAAGAAGTTTGTATGGCAATCCTCCAAACTTGCGCCGTTAGTCTGGTGATTTTGATGCGTCATAGTTGGTATATTTCACACCTCATTTTCATTTTCGAGTGAATTGTATTCTTTTAATTCATTTAATTTTTCATTTACACCCGGCTTCACTAGAATTTTTAATTTTTTTTTATAATAAACTTTTTATAAATTTAATTATGATACAATTTCGTTTAACACAACATATTGCGGGTAAGAAAACACACACAAATATAAAGCCAATACACTCTTTATATTCAGTTGAAAAATAAATATTCACCACACTTTTAGACACAATTTTTTTTCATCAATTCACTTTAGTAGGGAAAAAAGTACTGAAAAACACACAAACAACACCCCTTGCAGAGGATTCTTCTTCTTTTTTTTATTGTATGCCGTACCGAATATTTTCTTTGATTCTTCTTTTGTACACTTCTTTTTGTATTGTATTATACCGCCGACGACAATGAACGACACGAGTAAAATATAAGATTTTTTTTTATATAATCTATATGCATAAAAAAGCAGCAAGTGAGTTTGATGGCACACTCACACTAGAGAAAAGAGGACTCGAATTTAAAAGGAGAAAAATTATGAACACTTAGTTCCCCTCTCTGTTTATAAGCAAGGGGTAGAGAGGGAGAAGACGAAGAAACAACTAGTGCACACGCACTCTTTTTGTTTTCAGGCGACTACGGCGACGAAACGTATATCCATAATTATGTATTTCTTTATTCTTGAATGTGTTGGTTTTAGTTTTTAAACACTGGAATAGGCACTAGTTTAGTGCTGTATTGAGTATATTCTTCTCTCACTTTGTCGAATTTCAATAAATATCCATAAACTCAATTAAAAATAATCACTTTTCATTATGGTGAAACATTTGTGGCATTATCAGCTTAGATGTCGACTCGCCTTCTCACCACATTCCGAACACAATTCACCACTCTACTGCAATAATAGTTTTATTACAAGTTTCTATCTCGCTCAGTGTACCTATATGTTAGGGTCGACTTGGGTTTGGGTGAATACATGTAATATTTTTTTGCATTCACTTTTTTATACCGAAAAAAGAATATTTTTTGTATTCTTATAATTCTTCGATCTGAGGTTCCTTCTCACTTTTTCTTACTTCATCCAAAGGAAAAAAACGGGCTTGTTTTTTTTTCCTTCGATATTTCACCTTACACTTCTCCCGTTTCTTTGTACACACACACACACAATAATCTTTTTACACAAAAAAAAGATGAAAAATAACGCAAAAGAAAATTATGTGGGTTGCTTCGTCTGAACTGAATTTTTTCTTAATATTAATTTTTTGCTCTAAGATGCGTCTTTTATTAAATAATATTTAGCTTCTGCCCTTGATTGTGCAATTAAAATTAGTTTAACCTTTTCAACAAAGATAATAAAATGCCACACGGGATTGAATATTTTCTTCTATAATGTGCGTTAAAAATTGAATCAAATTCTGTTGAAAGAAATTTCAATTCTGATTTAGTTGGTATAAGAGTAGTGTAGTCCGACGATTAACATCGACACGACGACGATTGCGAGCGACTGTGGTGATGAAAATGGCGACAATTGAAGATTTTTCTTTGAATCACACACGCACATCACTTCATGTATATATCCATATAAGAATATGTATATACAAGTGAATTTTGTTTTTTGCTGCAAGAGTGTTGGCAACTTATGTAGGTATGTACTTTTATTTATTTCACTGTCGCTAGCCGTGTTTCTACAGTCAGTTTTAAAGATGTATTCAAAAATATCTCGCCACGATTTATATGTTGTCTCTTTTGTTTAAGTACAATTTTAGGTGCCTTCTTGATTACACTTTAAAGGAGAAGAGAGTGAAATTTGTGTTCAATATTCTCTCTGATAGTTGGGGTTTTTATAACTTTTATATGCTTTTTATACAAAAAAAAAAGTTCATTAGAAAGTTTGTTCATTTTTTTTTTTCATTATCACAAATATTTAAATGATTTTGCAAATTTTTACACAATTTTCATGTTATCCTTGGGTAATTTTGTTTGTTTTGTCGGAAATGTTGTTTCTGATTCACTCACGCTCTAAACATATAATTACTTCAATAGGTACATAGGTATATCCACAAAAGAAAAAGAAAACACTGAACTCAAAATTTTAAATTGTTTTTTTTTTTTTAAACAGCTTTCTTATATTTTTGTTTTTTTTTAACATTAATATTTAAATGTTAAATTTTATAAAATTACAATTAATTATTATAGGTTTGGTTCTGGCAAATATATTTCGCATTATTTGGAGAAATCTTTTATTAAAGACTATTTCGCTTCGACGGGATTAGCCGCGATGAACCCAAAACTGTTATTCGATTGATTCGAAATAAGTGTGGATGTGTCGGTTTGTTGGGATAAAACTGTAGCTTTCTCTCTCTAGCGCAGGAGCTGCCTTTTCCAACGAACATTGGAAATGACATTACTTCTGTGCCTGTGGTTACACTACGAATACGAAGACGAGTTGGTTGATTGGAATTTTACTTGTTTACTTCTCTGAGTGTCCGTTCAAAAATGATTCATTTAAACAAAATATGTAAAATTAAAATTTATAAATTAAACTCATTGATTAATTTTTGTTATAAATAAATATTAGGTATGTCTTCATTTCTTTGTGAGAAGTATTTCAATAAAAATTATTTTTTTTTTATTTATTGGTTGAATTATTTAATAATTAGATTTTATCAAACTCCGAAATAGTAAATACTTACCTACCTAGATACCTAGGTAGAGTCTTATCATCAAAAATGGCAGTATTATGATTGTTAATTTATTCAAGAATGTTTTGCATAATACCTACCTACTTGTAAACCAAAACCTAAATGTGGGGCTTTTTACTAATCAACTATTTAGGTATTTTTTTGGAGATAGTAGTTTAAAATTTGTAGCTATTTTTTGTTAACACTGTTAGTGGTTGTTCTATGAGATGAACTACCTTCCTAGGTATGTACTAAATTGAACAAAAACTAGGCAAATTTGACATTTCTACCAAGGTTGTGTTCATACAACTACAATTCAGTAGGTCTTAGTGAATCGTAACATTTTAATAGCTCAGTATAGCTGTAGAATAAATCACCTCTCATGATCTTTCAAATGAAAGATGGCAAACGCCATCAAATTTCTAAGCAAACAAAAGTAGTATTTATAAAACTCTCATTAACTGTTCAGTAAATCTACCCGATAGCTTACTCAGTAAGTATACTATTGAACAAGGCTCGCGTAGTACCTACTTTTTCCGAATTTTATAATATCATCACCTCAATCGATCGATGATGAGTCATGGCTCGTTTACATAGTTTTTTTTAATCATTATTAAACTGTAAGTAAACGGTTAGTTAAGTTGAAATTTTTAAAGTTACTTTTATTACTTTACTTTAGAAGTTAATAAAAGTAAACGATTTAGTTATGGATAAGAATCATTCAATATTAAACTGTAGTTTAGCAAAATATGAGTTTAGAAAGGGGCTATCTACTTTGCTTAACGATTCAACATAAAGGTAATTGGTTTTTAGTTATAAAACGATACATACTACCTATACTCTGTTAGAAAACATTCAAATACTGCGCTGTGTAAACGCAGATTGATTTCCAATTTAAAAATGATTTCGCCAGATTTCATACTACTACTACTACTTACACACACACTTTCTTCTGTTTCTAGCCCTCAATACCAACATTATAGCAGAAATATAAACACTAATTCCCGTCCTTTTCTAATAAATACTTAAAACTGTTTAAAGCAAAAAAAAAAAGAACAAAAAATCGTCTTTAAGTTTTCACACATTCGCATTAACCCACCAGTGTCTCTTTCACGTTCATGATGGCGGGGCTTGGGCAAGTGAGTTTACGTAAAACGGGTCAACACATTTTCGCACGAAACGTAAGTTTATATGAAATGAATTACATAAAAACCCCTCCGATTAACTCTTTTGACTAAAAGAAAGAAGTGAATTTGTGAAAATAAAGTCAAAAATGAATTCCTGATCTATATTTCATTAAATATACCTACCTAATGCAAATTGTAATACCTTATAAGTTAAAATTTTCAATATTCACCACGAGTTTTATGTCCCGAGGGTGAGAAAAATATTTGACAGCTGTGCTGACCTGACAGTTTGTAGTGGTGTAATAAGAGTTATCAACAGATTATTATCTATTCTTATGAAAACTTGCTATCGGAAATGTTTCTACAAATATTTCTTTTAATTTTCAGATTTTACTGCAACCAACTGCTTTTTACTCATCCAAAAATAATAAAAAGGGTGGCCCTGCGGTGAGTGCCCGTATTGATTCGGTGGGAAAATCATTGGCCTCTAAAGGGTGTGTATACATAAAAAAAGGGGTAATTTGTTTTTATTTTTTTTTTGTGGGGTAATGAAACCAGAAAGATGGGAACCATTTTTGCGCCTGTGTTGTTTATATGCTCTGTAACTGTATGAAAAAGTAAAATGAGTGATAAATAAGAAGGAGAAATACGTACCCATAGATAAAATCATGATTGTGTGTGCGTTGCCAGTGTGACAGAAGCAATAATTTTTAGTTGGCTTGGAGAAAAATATCCGTTTTTTATAAAAGCTCACTTGTTCTAAATTGTTGTTTTTGTAAAAGGTACATAATTTTAAAAGATCCTTAAGTTGATCAATAACTAAACAATTCAGTTAGTCAGAACTTAACAGAAAATAATTAAAAAACGGTCGCTTCTGAGGTATTGAAAGTGAATTGGTTTGTTTTATAAAGGGTGGTAGCCCTACCTAGTTTTGCAACTCCAGTTTTGTGTAGGTAGGCTTTTAAGATATCGAACAAAATAAAAACTTTATTTTCTTTCCCAGTTTTCTTCGTCCCTTCAAACCCTATGAAGCACCAAATGATGCAGTTGACAAAATAAATGCCATTTGCAATAGCCTTAATATATCTTCTAAAAAAGATTACAAACTTTCAAATTTAGAAGAGAAGTTTAAGATTTTAGATGCCTGCTTCAAGGATTTCAAACATTCAGTACCGAATTCTCAGGTGCATGAGATAAACACCGTTGGTAAGTTTTCTAAATATCTACCTAATCATTTATTTTGAAGTAAAATAATTTGAATGAATTTTTATATATTTCTCAGCCGACGTCATTGAATTCTATAGGTCTTCAGTTGATACAACCCTACCTTATGATGCACTGAAAACAGCCGACTTACCACCTAATCTCCACATCCAGTACGAATATTTGCGTTTTAACCCACAGACAGATACCAAATTCAATGGACAAACAGCATTTCCTAAAAGTTCAACTCTTGTTACTGGACTTAAGTATCGAGAGAAGTATCCTGGGCATATCGCCAAGCGTTCTTTCCCTTAGAATGTGTCTTTTTTGAATATATTACATTTGTTGTAGAAAATAAACTAAGTTCAATGCTAAAATAAATGTTTGCATTGAATGGGACTACCTATTTTAGTGTAAAAATAGTAGGTATTTTTTTAGAATTCCTTAGGAAAAATATAGGTAGGCTACCGCCATATTATTTACTCCAGTAAACCAGTTTAGAACTTAAATGCGGGTGCAAATTAATATAAATTCGTAAATACATCCCTAAATTTTAAACTGGATTAATCGAGTGAATGGTAAGGATCAAATTCTTATGAACCAGGTTGAGCAATTATAATATAATTCGTAAAGACCCAGACAAATCCAATCATAAAAAAGGTTGCCTCGGCTACAGTATACCACAAAGGACACGAAACTCTTAATACAAAAATAATAGAAGATTATGCTTTTCACAACTAGATTTGTATTGAAAATAAATTATATATTTTATTATTAAGTATTTTTTTTCATACAGTAATAGAATGACATACATTTGTTTTTATTTTAACAAAATTTTCTATTAATACTTTTTTAACGGAAAGAAAACGATAAGTGGATAGAAACGAGTCTAACCTTGACTATTTATTTTATTAGTTTAGGGCTTGTTTCACGATGTCTAATCAAAGTTCATATTAGTTATTTGACACTACTACTGTACCAGGGTCATAAGTCCAAAGGAAACAAATTTAAAATAAATTCTCATTTAACCCACTGGAATGGGTTATAAATCCACAAGTTTATACTTTTGGCTTGTGGAAGGACTTATGACTCTGCCTCAAAATCTTTGTGCAGCAAACATTGTGAAACAAGCCCTTAATATCACTGGATTAGTAAAATGTAGACGAAAACATGGTCAATTAATTCTTCTCTTACTACTTTGGATTATTTGCTGTAAATTTGAAGACACCTCTTCTTTGGCTGCGATTTTCATTCTAAATTGGAGAAAATATAAATTTAAAGTGAAATAAAAATAAATTATTATTGACTCACCGCTAAACGATTTCCAAAAAGCATCTTGGCTTTATCTTCCTCCTGGGGCGATGCCCTCTCACCGGCAGAAGTTAGAGGTTGTCTTCTATGAATTTGTAACTTTTGCTTGATAGCCTGAGACAAAATAACACGTCGGCTAACTGATTTCATTGCCAATAGCAAATCCAACCATGTCCATGTAACGTTGTGATACTCTAGTGTAGGAATGACCAATGAAAAATCTGTTATATCTTCAAGATTTTTCTCTTTATTTCCCTTATAGCTAACACGGACTGGCACTTCGGGAATCTTAATGTAGATGAAAAGTTTATTCTTCTCTGCTCGTTCTTTCATCTTTTCAACATCATCTTTCTCAATTTTCACATAAAACTCCGAGTCTTTCGAGCTTTTCTTCGATTTTGATGATTTTTTCGAAGATTTTTGCGATGACGATGAACTGCCCGAAGAGTTCTCTTCGATATCATCGACAGTCTCGGTCTCGGATGCATCGCGATCGGGGAAACAGAACTTTAACATTGTGCTGTAGAATTTTTTAGTTATGGCGATCGTGATTGGGGCAACGTTAATTTCGAAGTGTTCCTTTACTGAAATTCCACCTACTGGCGGTTTTTCGCGACAGAAAACACGTAGAACTCGCTTGTGCGTGTCAACTGGCATATCTTTTTGGATCTCAGTGGGACAAAGGACTTCTTTGTAGATTTCCCGTGGTATCAAATTATTCATACGAATGTTACCAAGTTCCAAAAGATGCTCTACCGAATCATCGCTTTTAGATTTCTTTGTGTACAAAAATCCACTCAGCACGAGATCAGCAATACCGATTTGACCATCTGTTTCTGTGAGACGCCATTGGGCTCGCTTGAAACATATCTCATTAGCTCGGACAATGGATACAGACTTATTTTCTCGCACGTTAGTTATTTTGCTCATCGTGGAGAGTTGAGTTTCTTTGTAACACAGCAGCATCATATCCAATTCTTCACTGAGGTTGTTTAATTCCTCTTTGCTTTCCCGTATGGACTTCTGTACTTGCTCGAAATCTATACGTAGTTCTCTAGAATCACCTTCATCTGCACGTGCTTTGCCAATCAAATGGATGTCTTTTTCAAGCGAACGAATCTTCATCAAGAGACTACGAATTTGAGTCTGCAAATGTTGAATAGGTCTTTTCTGATCTTCACTAGAGTATAACTGCAATTTGAACCGCATACGGGCCAGCTTTTCAAGAGCCTGTTTTCTTTGAGGCTCCACAAACAGTAGAAGATTGTTCACAATGTCCAGGATCATTGCATACTGCAGAGAATTCGTACAAACATCCAAATCGTGATGCATAAGCGTGAACGCATCAGCGGGATCATCTTGTTTTTCCCAAGGACTAAGTGTTTCTTCAGATGGAGGCGGAAGATAGATTCGCAAAGTGCTCGGATCTATTGGATCGCCATAACTTACATAGAAAAACTCACACTTACACCTAGATACAATGCGTTGTAGTTGAAGAGGCTGGGCTTCACCAGCATCTGAAACCGCAGAAGCTCCAACTGTCTCTGAAACAACACCTCCCACACTGCGACCACTCCCAACAAGATGTGGAATATCTGGCAAATCATTGATCACAGTAGCGTCTTTATCTTTCTCCTGTATATTGTCCACTGTCAACCACATTATCTCCTTTTCAAGTAGTGAATCATGTTCTCCAGCGCTTACAGTGGCATAGTATTGCATGCATTCTAATAAACCTTTCCATGTTGTTTTCGTGACCAACGATCTATCTCTCCAAACAGGGTCATGTACTCTTTGTAAGATTTCAGCTTTGGCTGCACTTATAATAACATAGCCCGATGTTTCACATCCTTTAAGTAGAACTTGAGAATTCACCAGAGATATTGACCAATTCTCGTGCGTGATATCTTGCGAATTACACGCCTGCAGTCCCTGTAAAAGAAGTTCTCTGGTCTGAGTACTTTGATCATCGCTGTAAACATTAAACTTGTGATCTGCCTCAGCGATCAATTGCTGTAGCATAGCTGTAGCATGACTAGTTTGTTGTGGTTTCTTAATAGCCGCCGAAGCGTTCTCACCTCCGATTGGCAAAACTTCTGGTGTTGCCGTTCCACTTTCATTGCGATGATTTTTGACAATGTGGGAGTTTGCTTCTTTGCGGAACCCTTTAACAGCTTCAGTTGAAAGATTGTTTTTCAATTTTTGAGATTTCATAAAGGAGTCAAACAATGCAAAGGCTACATCTCTATTATTCTTTGTCCAAGCACCCTTCAAATCGTATACAACCAACTTATGTGCAGGTGTTGAGGTTTTGCCTTTGGAATCCTCTTCACTTGGAATGAGAGCTTCTCGTCCATAAGACACTTTGTCTACACTTAAAAAGTAAAAACGTACAATTGAGTTAGTGATATTCTCCGAACTGCTCTCGAGCTTTTCTGTTAAAAAACTCTTTAGCCATATTTCAGCATCATTCAGCTCACAATTCATGTATACAGTTGACCAATCTGCTCTTGGTCGATGAATCAATTTATCATCGATGTTAAAGAGGCTCAGACAATGCTCCGAACTGAAGGAAACTCGGCCACCATTTAGTTGGAAACCTTTTTGCAAAGCGTGTGACATCCAATAGAGAACTTGAAATTTGTGAAGGCTCATCTGAAGATTGGCTCGTTTGTAGTGTCGACTCAGCTGTTTTTTTCTTGGTCGAACATTATTGAAGACATGCCCCCGCCGAGTGGGTCGTGTTACTCCTGACAATATCAACTTCAAACTCTCAAACCAACGCAAAGTGCTGCCATATAGCACAAGACTTGGAATATCTATCTCTGGTTCTTCACCCGGAATCGGTTTTGTTTCAAAAGAGATCCAAATGTTAACATTCTGAGATCGAAATGCACGAAAAGAATCATGAACTTGATTGCTTGAATATTCTGGCAATTTGTCTGGAGCACATGGTATCACTGCATGATGGTCATTGGGATTGGCGAGACAAATCCATTTCAACTTCAACGTCAACTTTAAGTTTGGAAAGTGTAGAAGACGACAATCGTCGTATCGTGATGCTGTCTGAACAGTGATCTATAATTGAAAATTTTTAAAATTATTTTAGTTTTAGAAAAACAAAAACATCTCTATTACATTCAATTCCCCCTTGAATATTATCCTGGCATTAGTCCACACAATTCCACAATTATTCCAAGTAAGTTCCATTTCTTCAGTTGTGTTGTAAGGGTCCAAAGATGCATGCAACAGGACAGTGAATTGTTTTACAATCATAGTCAATCTGCCGTGCAGCAAAAGTCGTAATTTATCCCAGAATGGAAGAACTGGACTGGGATCCTTTGAAGGTGCCGATATTTTTTCAAAGCTCAAATTACATTGTGCCATTACAGGTTCCCAACATGGACCAAATGCGTAGCTACAGAAATCTAGTTCACAATCAAAATCATGATAGAATTTCAGGGCTGTCATTCCTCTTTGAATCATATCGTTTCCAAACGGATGTCCCACTTCAATTATAACATCCCGCTTGGCTCTCTTTGGGGCAAGTTGTTCTGCTCCACATAGAGTCCCAAAGAGACGCATAGCCTTTACGTAAAACATTGGCTGAGGGAAATCTCTGAAATGTGAGTAATTACGAGAACACATTTATAATGAATAAATAATATTTTATCAAATAAAAATTCATTATGAATCCCTGTAAGAACTTAGATTTTTTAAACGCATTTCTATCTTTTTCTAAAATATGACAAAGGGAATTCAAAGGAACTGTGTAAGAGAGGAAGCTCATTAAAAAAGAATCACCACCTTTTTAGTTATGTTAAAAAATTATTAAGAAATTGTTCAGTAACTCACCTCAACATAAATTTCCACTCGGTGCAGCTAACATTGACATTTCGACACCAAAGTGTAGTAAATTCTAAGCCCTCCTCTGGCCATGGGCTTTCTGCATCGATTTCTCTCATAATCCGTGTTACATTTTCCGTTCCATGAATAGAAGTATCAGCCATAGCCATTATTTCAACGTCCGTCATTATCCAAGCAAGCAGACGCGTACGAACTGGTCCACTAACACTAATTTTTTTAGACCTCTGTATATAAATTTCCGAGTTTTTCTTAACAAGATTTGCATAAAGGCTTTCAATGGTACCAGCTGGAACAAGAAGGCGCTCCGAACATCGTTCAGCAATTTTCTGTTCAAACAGTTTTTTACGCATTAAACTTTCTAAATACTCATCGACCAGGAGAACATAATTATCACGAAGTTTGACCTCGAAAGGATCGTCACTTATTTCGACTAGGAACTCTTTGATCTGCACGAAGAATACAAAATTAATAAACGAACAATGAAAAAAAAACATGATTTACGTATACCTGTATAACCAAATCACTTGGTAATGGTGAAGTAACAGTAAATGGTTTCTTTTTAAAGTTATGCACAAATTTCAACCACTTGAAAAGCGATATGAATTCGTGTTGAACCGCATCATAAAAGTCATGATCATATGGAAAAATAGCCTACAAAATAATTCTTTTGTCATAATTTCTTTCACAAAAATATTCTCATCGTATACCTTGAACACTCCAATGGTTGTGACCCACACTTTATTTGTGGGCAAAACAAATTCTTCACAATTAGCCCTTTCTTGTGTGAGCATTTCTAGCTTCGGCAGCGAATGTATATCCACATCTTTCACCGTGAATATATGTTGATCATCGATTTTAATGAAAATATTCTCTGCCGATATAAAATTTCCTTCTTTGCGACTTACAAAAAGATTTTCCAAAAACCACTGCATTGTATGCCGCTCCGATATTTTAATCTCAAATAGTGTACTCCTCTCTGCTGATATTTCTAATATCAATTTATTTTTTGGATCTGGAGGTTGAGATGCCAAATTTCGAGATGGAGTCGATTGTTGCGATAGATTTAATTCACTTCTGAGTTCTCCCATATCTCGAAGCAGGGTCACTACGTGCATGTGTAAGTTCGAATTCCATGTAGCTTCACTATTACCCGGAATATATACGGAAATTTTGGGTCTTGAATTTTCAAACTTCTCATATTCCATTCGAATAATTTTGATATTTGCGAATATATCAGTGAAATCATTGAGTGTTAGTGACGAAGACGTCATTGATCTCATTATGGCCATTTGAAACTCCTCCAAGCGAAAATTTGAAACTTGATGTGAACGTGTCAGTGTAATGTCTGTTAAACTAATCAGCAGCCAAGCATCATGATGATTTATAAAGAAAGCACTTATATCCTTAATCTTCATTGAAACCAACAAACCAGCATTAGGATCTGTTGAAGAAGCTTCAAGAACATCTCGTGGTTTCTTTTTCAAATTCATTCGACCATATTGCTTAACACATTGAGTTGACTTTACAATAAACTCAGCCAAAGCAAGGCTGTACTCAGTGCGAAGTGTATGAACAGATATTTCTAATTTTGTGACGTTTCCATAGCTACTAAGTTTTACAAGACTCACGCCCAGAAAGAATGGACTACCGGGGGAATGAGATTTTTTAAGATTATTTGTATCATTGATTGAATTACCCAATGACCACCATAATGATTCTATCATCAATTCCGTGCTCCAGTGACGTTGATCCAATAGCAGATTAAGTATTTCCATCTTATAACTATTGCTACGTTTCTCATCAAACTGTTCGAGGAGTAATCTTGTGTGACTAACACTTACAGCTGCATTTTGTTCGTCAAGTTTTACAAGTGTTGAGACATTCCAAAGTTCTGCACATCCTTTTATAACAACTCGCTTGAGTATCCATTCCATGAAACTATTATTATTCGACAATGGTTTGGATGCAGAATCTTCAGTTAAATGGGATAGCAATAGAGGTTGCGATTTTGTTTGTGATAAAAAGTTGTTATTAACCCAGTTGTAAATTTCACTATGATTATAAATGAGCTGGAAGGTTTTGAGCTTAAGATATAAATTCACCATATCATTTTCCAGCTGCAACAATAATTTTTTATTTAGTAATTATAAGCTGGAAATTCATAACCCACTTACCACAGAATCAATGGTGAATTGTTCGATAAATAGAAGCTTTTCGAATTTTGTATCAATGTCAAGATGTTGAAGAGATATTTTTGTGTATAAAGTCGGCAAATGAACATTTTCATTTAATGATTTTGAATTAAACTTTCCTGTAATCTAAAACAATCAAAAACAGAGATATTTGCATGGTTTTTATGTATATACCTATTTAAAAAAAATTGACTTACGGTAAATAGTTGCATTTTAGCACTAAAATCGTTTTGTGAATTTTCCTTAACTGCCGAAAATGTTGCAGCTTTTATTATAAAAATGAAATTTTTTGGAATAATGGGAGCAATCTTTTGATATGCCTCATTGTTATAAGGTTTTTTAGAAATCATCGGTTGAATAACTTTGATTTCTGTTGGTTTTTTACGTTGTTTGGCTTCACGCAAAAAGTCATAGAGACCACCATGAATAGTTGATTTAGCATTATTCATAGACAGAGATAGTTTCTACCAGAGAAAACACACATGAGGTAAATTTGTTGCCAACAATGAAATATTAAATATGCTCACATCTACAGATAGGGGTCCATGTGCAAAAAGTATTCCATCCAGAGCTATGTCAAAACTAAGTTCAGCCAAACATGGTCTTATTTTATTCAAATTCTCCAAAGATTGTCGCCTAGATGGACAGTGGCGTAGAATTTTTGCCTAAAATAAAAGAAGTTCAAACTGAAATGTTGCAAAAAAAACACGGGTTAAATTGAATGATTACCTGCGCTTCATTTAAAATAGCATTTACAAGCAAAGTTTTTTCGTTGTGAACAATACTTCCATCTAAATGAAGTTCCTTGGCTGTTGCGTGAAGGAACCAGCCCGGTTCAAAGTCATTGTTCATAAGAACTACAGAAATGTTGTTAACATGAACTGCCATGAACTGAAATCCAAAATTGAAAATATTTAGATAAAGGTTCTTTCAAACTCATGGATACCCTATTAATCCGAATTGAGAAAATTTGTATGTAAACAAAATATAGTTTCCATTTTTATACAAATAAATTCAACAATTAGAAATTTACCTATAAATGTATGTACAAAATATACATAATTGTTGTGCTCATTAACAGGATCACGTTTCATGATTCAAAAATGAATTTTTTACAGTGGCGTAAGAAACAAGGGAACAAATACATACAAAATAAAAAAACATTAAAAGGGTATACCTATATATTATAAATATAACACTCTTGTCTTTTTGCCATTTTAAAAACTAATTAGCCATCATCTGCCCGCCAGAGTGAAAACTAATTTTTAGATCTTTTAAATAGATCTAGATAGATAGAAAAAGAAATTCATCGGAAGTAAAATAAAAATTTAAAATTTAGACAATATTTAGAACAATTAAAGGAACAATAAAAAACTTAATATATAGGTACCTACCTAAAAATAAAAAAGACTTTTACCTGAGCAAATGTTATGATACTCGGAGGCACCTTTGCCTGTCGAAAATCCGGCATTCCTTTTCTTTCATTTCGCTGTCGATTTTGAAGACTCTCCAATTCTTTGAAGATATCAACAGGAGAACCATCGTTTTGTTTCGTATCAATATCTTTATTGATTCTGATGTCACGAATGTAAATAGATAGCAACTTAGAGACTTCAGTATTGAAAAAACTACTACGCAAGCATATCTCTTCAATTTGCTACAATTAAATTAAAATGATTGATGATGACTGCGTGATAAATCAATTAAATTAGAAAAAATCCAGCTATGAAACTTACCACTGAAAATCCATTCTTGCTTATGTTAACATTTTTCAAAGCTAAGATACGTATGCTAATGCGTCCAATACGAACCTTGGCTTTTAGTTTTCGCACAAGATACCAACTTATACTTGCTGGGACAAACCTGATGATTACATTTTATTAGACCGAAGATGTTTATTATCCAAAATTATTCATAAATTAGAATTGTTACGTCGATTTGCGAACGAGCAATGGTAATTGGAGCAAAATGTTTTTTACTTACCAATAGAAAAACACAAGGAATAGCAAAACGCATATTAGAATTTTGAATAACATAATGATGATTATTATTTACTTTTTATTTTTTCATCATCTTCATAGATAATTATATTTGTTTCTTATAATTTGGAAACGAGAAGAAAACAATTTTTGTGTTGTAATTTTTCGGTGTTGATTTATTTTTCTTTTTAAGGTGACGTTTATCTAAAGTCCGCGTTCATAGAACTTCACATTTTAATCCTTCATACGCGCCCTAAGGTGCAGACAGAGTACTGCGAGATAGCGATGCGCTTCAAGACGCGATGTGAAATGGTGTGCACTGTGCAGTGAAAATAATGGGTGGATTATTTGGCGTGTTCAGAAAAATGAGATCTCAGAAAATTTTCTCACTCAAAAAATGAGCAAGCGAATCCAAGATTCTTTTTTCTCTGAGTTTTGACAGCAAAGCGGAGAAATTTTGGTGAGGAATCCTGTGCCTACGTTCTGTAACTCTCCCATCGACAAAAGCAGTCGAGAAACGATAAAGGTTCCCCACACCAACGAGAATTTTTGGTGGCGCCGACGAAAAAAATAATAACAACGTGTTGTTTTCATTACAACTACGTGTTGTTATTGTTGTTTTCGTCGTCGCCACCGAAAATTCGCGTTTGTGTGGGGGAACCTTAAAACTAAAACAAATCGTATGAGTTTTGTCCATTTTTCGATTTCTCTCGACCAATTTTATAGATGCGAGACAACTTAGGCACTGTTCATGTAACTGAGATCTCCAAGATCTTATTTTCCTCAACATGCCTTTATTGTAAATTTTCCTCAACGAAAATGTAGTTTTTGTTGACGTCTTCTTTTAATTCTTTTTGACTTTTCGATTTGATTCTTTATTTAGCTTCAGCTACTAATCAAAATATTTAGTTAAAACTAATTGAAATAAAAAAAAAGGATCGCTGTACCTTTCACATGAGAAAAGGAGATCTCTTCGTAGTTGGCCTCTCTTAAAATCCAGCTTCAAACAACGAAATAATAGCTATATTTTATTTTCCACCAGATCCAATCCAGATCAGATCATAAAAGTAAAGTAAAACAACCCAGGATCTCAGTGACAACTTGTAATATACCCAACTCTTTTTTCCTTTTGTTTTTTTTAATTTGTATACACCCGTAGACTTGGGATTCCTATGAGTTTTGTTCCATTTTTGTTCCATTTTTCGCCGTTTCTCGCCACGAAAAGTTATCGCCGAGTTACAGAACATGGGTCCTGGGTTGTTTTATTTTCCTGATCTGATCTGGATTGGATCTGGGGAAAAAATAAAACGCAGCTATTATAAGAAGTGTATAACTTTATGTACTCGCTATAATGCGTTTATAAATTCTGCTGCCGTTGTCTTTTTTCTTCACACTATAACTGATGACATTTATAAATTTACTAGGTTTTCAAATGTGGTAATTTCGTTGAAAATTTCCAAATTCGATTCCAAATTATGTCATTTCCCATACTAATTCACATTTCGCAATGAAGTAATTTCAACCAAATTTGCACGAAATTTGGTTTGAAATTACGTTAAAACTTTTATGAACAAACCCAAGTGCAATGCATCCGTAGTGGAAACCCATTGGAAACCTTTGAAAAACAATTAACTGCCAAATCAAATTGAAAATGAAATTATTTGTCAAACGAAATCAGCAAATTTGCAATGAAAACACTTTTTCTGTAATCAACGAAATTACCTCATTTCGGCTCCAATGAAAACGTAGTAGGTATTAAATTATCAATTCCAGTTGCAATAATCCTTGATTAAAGATTATCAGATGTGAACAAACTGGCCCTAAGGGTGTGTGTTCAAAACGGATTTCGAAATCCAACACAAAGTTGGATCTTGTGTTGTTTTTGTAAATCATGTATTTTCGTAAGCAAATCCAATTGCCTACGTTCTGTAACTCTCGCATCGATAAAATTGGTCGAGAAACGTTGGAAAATGGAACAAAACTCATTCAATGTTCGACGTTTCTCGGCTACTTTTGCCGATGCGAGAGTTACAGAACGTAGGCACTGGTTCGGATCTCGGGAAAAATAAAACACAGCTAATATGTACCCGTAGATTTTTAAAAGATTCGTACTACCAAACATTAATGGCTGTGTTTTATTTTCCCTCAGATCCAAACCACATTGGATTTGCTTACGAAAATACTCATGTATTACAAAAACAAAACAAAATACAACTTTGTTTTGGAAATGGAGTTCCAAATCGATTTTGAACACACACTCTTAATTTGTAAATCTCGCCAGTAGTGTTAAAAAAAAAGACAGCGGGTGTATACAAATAAAAAAAACAAAAGGAAAAGAGAGTGTCGTATATATCAAGTTGATTGGAAAATTTTGTTTTCAGTTACTTTTCAGGCCCGAAGGTGGAAGGAAAAGACGGTTTCGGTGCTAAACAATTTAAATGTTGAATTCAAAACAAATTTCCTACGGGTGAATTATTAGGGGTATTCCCGATCCAATGCAACTGGTCTTGTATCATTGCAAAAATGCAAAAGTGTAAAATTGCTATACCCTAACCCCATTAGGGGTATTCCCGATCCGATGGAAACTTGTCTTGCATCATTGCAAAAGTGCAAAGCTTTTTTTTTACAATAGGCGTTTTTCTTTTTTAGCTCTGAGCGAATAGAGCTCACTCCGAACAGAGCGCGACCTGAGCGCACCGATCTATTTAAGAAACTCAATTGAGCACTGAACTCTCATATGCTTAGTAATCTGTCAAATTACATGAAAATTGTATGAAGTTAGCCGCGCTCAGCTTTGTGCTCGATGTGCTCGGTCATTTTTTTCAGAGCTCATCGAGTGAGCCCCGGTCGAGCTTTGAGCTAAAAAAGAAATGCAAGTTGAGAGCTCGGAGCGCTCCGAGTTAAAAAGTAACATAGTTTTCTTTTTGACAGCTCAGTGCCATGCTCGGGGCTAAAAAAGAAAAACGCCTAATGGGGTTAGGGTATAGCAATTTTACACTTTTGCATTTTTGCAATGATACAAGACCAATTGCATCGGATCGGGAATACCCCTATTGTAAAAAAAAAACCTTTGCACTTTTGCAATGATACAAGACCAGTTTCCATCGGATCGGGAATACCCCTATTACTTTCTTAATAGTTCGTAAGGAAACAACAACATTTTGTACGTAATAATTCCCAATCTCGTTTTTGCCGTCCAATTCTCTTCCAAATTGCAAAAAATCACCTTTGTATTGAAAAATGTATAAAATCAATACATTGGCAGCACCTCTCATTTTTGGATCTATCTACCACCAGATGCCGATCCCAACGTTATAAAGCCGTAAACAAAATGTTCAACGTTCTAAAAATGGCATTTCACTTCTATGTATTAGTGAGGTGTAGAAAAGAAAAAAGAAACCGAGCAAGGAAAAAATTTTCACTCACCAGATTTTAAATTTTTTACAAAAAAAAATACCAAAACCTCCTAAATTGTTTGAAAGTTAATTTCTCAAATAAATTAACAAACAAAAACTCCAAATTTCCAACACTGCAAGTGATATTTGTACCAAAAAAATAAAAAATAAAAATACGCATTCATTCCACTTACCACCACCAATGCAAGAGAATTTCGAATTTTACACTTTCCATTTAGCACGGCGTGTGTGTCAAGACAAGTGAATTTTCATTCTAGATTCTCATCTCAAATCAAATAAAAAACAAATTCTGCAGAGCAAATATTAAACAAGAAAATTAGTTCGTCCCATCGTCGTTTGAATAAAATATTTATAAATTCTAATGGCGGAAAATAATAAATATGAAATGGAAAATTAAAAACTATCTGCGATAGTTTAATATTTCTGTAGAAGTTTCAAGAGTATTTTTATGCGTGCGTGAATCGAATCCAATTGTCAGACGGACGGGTGAAACAGCAAAGACGCTTCTACTATAAAGAAAAAGTGTCGTAAAATTGCATCTTTTCGAGGAAAAAACAACACAAATTTACGGGAATGATTATCCAGGAGCCTGTTCAGGTAATAAGGACTTTTCTACCAGATAATGAGCCTTTTTTTAAGAATTGGGACAACCCCTTTTCCTACTGAAATCTCAAAATAGTGCGGGGGAAAGTCAATTTATTGATTTTTTTTCTTCAAGAGTGCAGTTACATTTTGTTGTTATTTATTCAGTGTGTGCAGTTAGATAAAATAGAAATAAATTTATATATTTTTGTCTATTCTATGCTTGTGCTCTGCTGCCGTGACCGTGGCTTATACAATACCTCTTCCTCCTCGTCTTATATATAACATAAAATATTATGATGATGAACTTAGGCTGCCATTTGGCACTGCTTGAACCACTACGACAGCAAGGATGCAGTTTTTCTCGCAGAGCGTCTCTGTTCCGAAGGTAATATAATTTAATCTTATTAATTTTCTAATATTTCATTTAATGATTAGGAAGAATTGCGTTGTAATGTAAATTAGAGAAAAGATCTTTGTTATTGACTACATTTAGCGGTGACATTGAATTATTGGAAAACCCAGTTTTGTGTTGCGAATACCTATAACTCGTTAGGTCTGTTTGGTAACTTGAAAATTCCTACAAATTCTTACAACTTCCACACAGTGGCGTAATGGTTAGTAACACACACGAAATTAGAATAAGATAAAGAAGAAAAAAAAGTGAGTTCCGTTATTGCATCTGTTTGTTTGCCTATGACTCAATATGCACCCAAAAGTACTGGATCGAATTTACTTAAATTTGGGATAACTGGAAATTAGATCTTTTTTGGCTCCGACCGTGACGTAGGAGATTCGTACTACGAATCTTTAAAACAGTGCCATAGCACCGTCGTCGTAAGAAAAATATTGCCACGATTTTGTGGGCTATCGATATAACTTTTCACGACCTCTGAATTGGTTGGGAATTATTTTTGTTACGACGGCAGGTTTATTACTTTTTTTCGCCATTCGCAGTAAGAATCTATTAAGACGGACCTGTGATAAGGCCGAATATTTACTTTCAGGTAAATGTTTACTTTCATATTACACAAACTATTTCAAAGCAACATTTTTTTTTTGGATTCTAGATTCTTATACCATAATTAAGTAACAAAATTGTGTACTTAATTGAAACCTATTAGTTTGTTGTGAGCCTAATACCTAAATTGAAAACTAAATGAATAATCACCCCTTTGCGGTCATCATTTACTAAATAGACATGGCTCTAGAAACGATATTTGGCTTTTAAGTAAAACTGAAACTTGAACGTTCTCTCCGATGTTGACCTTTCTCACCATTTAAACGATATTTAGTCGTAGGTATTGCTACGTTTGATTTTAGTGAAACGATAACCATAATAAGGGTGGAAAAATTGAAAAACGTTTTGTAATTTTTTTTAATATCATAAAAAGCCAATATAATAAAGGTTTGGCTTCTTCCTAACGATTTGAAATACATAACTGGGTATATCCGTTTTATTCAAAACGAAATTTTGAAAGCTAATTTTTTTTTCACGCTACGGACAAAATGGGACAGTGGTATTTACATACCTATGCTTCATTTAAGAATTAAACATAAAATCATTACTAGTGGCAGAATGCTTCGCAAATAACAACAATATATATATACTTTTCAATTATTATTATTAACAAAGTTGACTAATTCGTATTTTATATTTAAATTTCTAGTGGAATCGGACGAAACAATATTTATTCTAGCCACCAGTTATTATCGCTCGAGTATGATTCATCAAGCGTATTGGTTACTAAAAGAGAAATCCCGTCGTTCACCTGAATGCCGTTTTCTTCTTGCCAAATGTGCGTTCCATCTCAAGAAATACTCTGAAGCTGAATGTGCCCTGTCGAGTGTCTATTTAGGTGAATTAAAGAATTTCGATGAAATAGCGAAAGACTTTGGTGAAATAGCATGTTTCGTGCTGCAGCTAATAGCTCAGATATGCGTGAAAACAGAGCGTGATTCTATAGCCGTCGATGCATACCGTAAAGCTTTAAAGTTAAATCCGTTTTTATGGACGGCATTTGCTGAGCTATGCAATCTTGGTGTAGATATCGATCCAAAAGAGATATTTCAAGTAACTAGTACAGATATTTTCAATACTAGCCAGGGTAATACGAATACCAACTCGATGGTTCTTTTTGGCAATGGAGATGGTTTCCCAGGATGCTATGATGGCACTCAGACGCTGTCTGGAAATAATGGAAGCATATTGCAGCAGCAGACCACTCTAGGAGGGGATTTAGTCAATAGTCTTAATAATAGCTCTAATTATATACTTACAACGCCTGTTGACCAGTCAAACACCGTCAACTTGATGACACCCAACAATAACAATCTAAATAGTTCAATGACGATTCTCCGGGGTGGTAATATAGGTGGTGCACCTCCACCCATTTCCAATAACCTTAACTCAACAATCGAAGATACGCCGATAGTTTTTGCAAACAACAACAATAGCAACATTAGCAGTAGTGGTGGAGGCATAACTTACATGGAGACAAGTAATTTTGATGGTGGTACACCATTCCGTAGGCAGTTCAAGTATCTCTCGGCAATGAGTCCGTCAACACCTAGTTTTGGGATTCTACCGATAAGTCCGGGAGATACGTCTTATATTAATCTTAATACAACTATGCACACACCATCTCCACAAACTTTGGTGGAAGCGAACCAAGAGCAAAAGGCGGTGGGAAAAAAACTAAAAACTCATGTGGGCAGTTTGATAAATCGGAAGGAAACAGCGAAACCAGCTGTATTCACACAAACTGGCAATATAACCCCCCGTACGCCGAACACCTGCACCACCGGTGGTGGCCTTGGAGCACAGAACGTCCGGCGCAGTTCGAGACTGTTTAGTAATAGCAACTATTCCGTAAAAGAGAACAATAAGAGTCCTAACATAAGCAAATTTGTGCAACCGCGTTCACCACCACGAAAGACCAAACAGCGGATTCCTAAAATCTCCCTTAGTAATATCGAGATGAATGAAAAAGACAAAAAAGAGAAAATTGAAACTATCACCTCGAATGAGAGCAAAGTTTTACTAAACAATAGTCTGAACAGTGCCCAAACCATGGCCCACCATGTTTTGAACTTGAAACGGCAAAGTGCAGAGGGTCTAATGGCACTGCTGCGCGATCTCGGCCAGGGCTACTACCACCTGACGCGGTACAACTGCCAAGAGGCGATCAAGAGCTTCGAAACAATTCCAAAGCACCACCTAAGCTCTAGCTGGGTGCAGAGCCAAATCGGTCGTTCGCATTACGAGCTGCGGGAGTATGAGAACTCTGTGTCAATATTCCGTAAAATACACGAAAGCGATCCCCATCGTTTAGACTCGATGGAGACCTACAGTTCGTCGTTGTGGCACTTGCAAAAAGAAGTTGACCTTTCTGCTCTGGCACAGGATCTAATGGCGCAAGATAAAACCTCTCCAATAACTTGGTGCGTGTCAGGCAATTGTTTCTCGCTGCATAAAGAGCACGAAACGGCAATAAAGTTCTTTAAACGGGCAGTGCAAGTGGATCCTGATTTTGTGTATAGTTACACTCTTCTCGGCCATGAGCTGGTTCTCACAGAAGAGCTGGATAAAGCTTTGAATTTCTTCCGAACTGCAGTGCTTAAGGATCCACGACATTATAATGCATGGTTTGGAATTGGTACCATATATTCCAAGCAGGAGAAATATGAGCTGGCTGAGTTGCACTACGACAGAGCGCTTAAAATAAATCCCAAAAATTCAGTAATTCTGGTGCACATCGGTGCCATGCAATATTTTATGCAAAAGAAAGAACAAGCGCTACAAACTCTAAATAGAGCGGCAGCGATAGACCCGAAGAATCCGCTGGCGAGATTCCATAGAGGTTCAATCTATTTTTCACTTGGAAAACATCAAGAAGCACTCCGCGAACTAGAAGAGCTAAAGGAGATCGTGCCAAAGGAGTCAGTGGTGTTCTACCTTATAGGGAAGATACACAAGGCGCTAGGTAATGTCGATTCGGCGCTGATGCACTTCAGTTGGGCCACCGATCTCGATCCAAAAGGCGCTAATAACCAAATAAAAGACGCCTTTGATTCAATGAGTCATCCATCTTGTTGCCCGCCTATGAACGATCTTAACCTCGACCCAGACTTGGAGCCGATATCTGAACGAAGTGACGACTCAACGCAGGCGCAACAGGATGTTAATTATGATAGTGATAGTTATTAGAGAAAAAACAAAAATAGAAAACATATTCTGGTATTAAAATTAGAATCGATTGGAGTTTGATTATACAAAAAAAGAATGAAGGATAAAAAGAAAAAAAAATTACATAGAATAACAAATATTAAAAAAATAAAGAAGATGAACTTAATGTTTCAAATCAAGTCGACGATGGGTCCACCCTCATCATTACTATATTTGTCATTTGTATATTATTTTTCTGTGGGATGGTACCTACCCCTCCTTAAATGTTTCTTCTTACTTTTTTGCCCTTCAGCTTATGATAATACTTAGTATTTTTTTTCATCTGTCATATAAAATATTTTAATTTTTTTTAACATAAGATTGTAGATAGATTTTTTTATTTTGAATTGTTGAACAATTAATTGAAAAAACTTACATACATGTTCAAATTTAGTAAAAAAGCAAACATTCATTTAAAAAAAAAAAAAACATAAACAGAGTTAAATTATAATTAAATATTAAATTTGAAGTAGAAAGTAATGTATTCTCTTTTTCGCAAATTATAGTCCTGAAGCTAAGCGAAAATGAAACAATTAGCCAAAACGTAATGAATGACGGACGAATATGTAAGAAAAATGAAATGATAACTAGAAATTTCTAAAAAAAGAAATTGAATTAAAATAAAAATAAAAACAAAATAATTACGAAAATATGTATAATGTATATTTTTGTTTTAACATTATGCAAGAAAAATGTATCTTAAAATTGAAATGATTTCTTCATGCTCCTTTAAAATCAAGTTATACATCGATAGTTTTTTTTTCTAAATTAAACTATCATTAAAATGCAAAATGAATTAACTTTATTAATTAAACAATTACTTTTTTGATTTGGGTTTTGAAAAGAAAAAAAGTTTATCATAATTTTTTTTTAAGATATCTACACAAATGTGATTGCCAAACAAGGGCATATAATGTAGGTCAAAATTTCGAATTTGGAGGTTGTGGATAGATTGGATGATTGCTTTTTTATAATACAAACATTTGTTTTGTTTGAAAAATCTGATTAAGAGATTTAAAATCCAAAGTTTTAAATATTTTGGAGGGTAGCTTTTTGTAAACACTCGGATAGCGAAACTGTTATATCTAAGAACCAGGTTACCAAAGACATGTATGGACACTTCATTAAGAATTTCTTCTTATATTTTTCACAATTCAAAAAAGATAAGCAACGAGTATAATGTTTGAGGCTTTTGAAAAATTGGA
This sequence comes from Epistrophe grossulariae, assembly GCA_929447395.1. Taxonomy (NCBI): domain Eukaryota; kingdom Metazoa; phylum Arthropoda; class Insecta; order Diptera; family Syrphidae; genus Epistrophe; species Epistrophe grossulariae. The sequence continues at coordinate 131,379,557 of OV839568.1, read as the reverse complement.
CACTAAACGAAAGCTTTAGTCCAAAAATTTACAAACAGCTGTTCGAAAAATGTATTTCATATTGCTGTGGTTAGAAAATGGCCATTTTTCTCTGTGAAGTTTTCCGAAAAAGAATGGCTACGAGCAGTATAACCAAAGGGATCTCTACAGTAGGTTTTCAACAAATGTAACATCTGAATCGAAGGGCCATGTGTTGCCCGGTTTTTTAACATCGAGAAGTATTTAAAAAAAATGTTTTATATGTTTTTCATTACAGAATATAGTTCTACAGTTTGAGAGATTTTATCTGCATTTACTCATATATTATGAACAATGTAAACAAACTGTAAAATTGAAAATATCTTTATTTATTGATTTTTCATGAACTTTTGCTGTTGCACAGAATTTTGTTTGCTGTTCAGTGGAAGATAATATGTATCTCAAGCAGTTTAAATTCTTCACTTCATTTTAGACAAAATAGAATAGACCAGACTACGAACAACAAGCATTAAAATTTCTTACCGAATTGTTTTACCCAAAAGGTTATTCTAATGAATTTTATGTTCTTACTTCTGCTGTTCTTTTCTGCTCTGCTCTGAGCTACTATTCACTGAACAAACTTATGAACCGTATTTGTCTTTATGTAATCTACTGAAGAGGAATAATTCTCGATTTCTCTCGAAGACAGGATCTTTCAAATTGAAGTGAACAAATAAAAATAGCCCTGATAGGCTTAAGCTAAACTGTATAGTTAGTTCAGTTGCTATTATATATGTATATACATATATTATTTTGCTTCAGAGGTAATATAGCATAAATTTATACTAAAGGATAACTGTGCTCAAAATCGAAATTAAACTGTTTAGTTGAATGTGCGCGCCTGGCCTTAGACTCTAAAGATTATGGAAAAAAAAGCCTAATATTGAACATCAAAATTTAAAAAAAATGTGTGGGATGAACAAAAAATTCTAAATAATTTGTTAAAAGGTTTAAATTTAAAAAAACAGGTTGATTATTTTCTTGAAATCTAAAAATGCATTCAAATTGAACAAAAAATATATACGTATCTACAAATATGCCATAAAAACACTATTTTACAAATTTTTAGTTCATCTTAGAAATCTTACATACAAAAGATTCACAAGTAGGGCCGATTTTTGCCTGGAAAATTTTGTTCCCTCGAAAAATTTACTTCCAACAAAATAACCAAAGAAATGACAGCCAAATTCCCCTGGAAATTAAATTTTCTAGATTTTTATGATTTGCTGATTTTCCAAACAAGCGATATGCTCAAAAACATTTGTTTTTGGATGCCGGTAAATATCATATTAAGTGTTAATCCAATGAACTTGTGCTTTGTCTTTTTAGAGATATCAAAAATTCTTGCTCTGCAATTTATGTCTCGATTTTTATGCATTCGTTAAAATATCGAAATCGAGATTTTGATCAAACTTTCATTTGATTATAGGGAATACGAAAAATGTGGATCTCGCATTTTTATTAAGAATCTGTCTAAAGACCTGACAGCGCGTACGCGAAACTATAGGATTTGTGGTAGGTGAGAAGTTGGCTTTAAATCCAGATTCTTTAAATGCAAAAGAAACTGCATACACCCAACCTCGCACCTACCCCAAATCCTATACCTAGTGTGCCCGTGCAGGCACGCCGTAATGCTGGGTGCTAGCACTGTTGTTGGGTCTTTAGACAGACTCTTTTATTAAATAAAAATTAGCAATTTGTTGTCAATTATTTATTTCTTAAACATAAAGAGAACGTTCAAAATTTCATGTGCTTTTCAATTGTAGCCATTAGATTAGCAGTTAAAATTGAATCGATAGCATTTTGGACACGAACATCCTTCAATAAATCCATTGCACGATAATCTCCCTTTACCGATTCCAAACTGGGATAGAGCAAATCATAATGAGTTTCTGCAACAGATGGCTTATTAAGTATGTTGAGAATTTTCTTTTGCAGTTCGATTTCTGGATCGGGTTGAGTGCCAGCACTTGTTGCAGCATCACCTAGTTCGAGTTTTAATTGGAGTTCCCTTCTCTCCTGGAGATATTTGATGACACAATCGTATTGTAGCACTGTGAGTGTCAAGTTATCTGCAAGTAAATTTAGAAGTGTTTGTACTGCATCGGGATGTCTTTCCTTCAAAGGTGGAGCAGCAACATTTAACGGAGTAATAACTTGAACGGCTATGGGCAGATTATTTGTCTTTTGATGTTGTGGACCGATTCTAAGACGAAAGTCTTCGGCGATAAGGGTGATTGCATCATCGACTGGCATGTTTCGATGTTCGGCCGGTATACCGTAGAGGATGTTTACTGTGATGCTGCGAAGTTCTTCGTTTTGTGGTGTTACCAGAATTGCGTACATACAGCCTCGAGAAGATATGTTGGCTAGTACTTTTCCTAGAGAAACCTCTTCGTTAGGAAAGAGGACGTCTACTTGAAGATTGAGACTTTTTAAGCGCGTTTCAATGAACTCAGCATATGCACTGCAAGTGGATAAAGGTAGAGTGAAACCATGTAAAGATATTATGTATGTAAGACACTCACGTATTTTGTCTATCCACAACGATGATCTCGCAGTCATTATAATCCGGATTATTTCTTACAGAGTGATTGAAACTCTGTACTTGTGCTGTAAATGGCTGTTTGTTACCAGGACCACCACCGCTGGCGATTCCACCCGCCACATTTGGATTTATACGCTTTTTATGTCCAGCATTTCGAACAGATATCTGATTTCCCTTAAATAGAGATTTGTTCAGAGCTTTTGCAGCTTTGTTGGCGACTTCTTCGGACTCAAACTGAATGAATCCATAATTTTTCTGGACCAGGGAGTCAATAACTTTGCCGTATGGAATGCAGATGCTTTCGAGGTCGTCTTTTGTACATTGCGGAATATTACCAATAAAAACACGATTAAGAGCAAGTTTGGGATCTTTTACCATGCTTCCATTATGCTCGGTCATTTTTTCTGCTTTTGGCGGGTTTTGTTTCATACAATTTTGTTAAAAATATTGATTTTATTTTTTAAAACTAGAAACAAATCTCTCGTGCAGCCGGCAGCGTAGTGCAGAGTAAAAACTGAAATGTCAAATGTCAGCGAAAAAGACTGATGTCAAAATCTGACAGTGCTGTCTTCTTTGTACTATATTTGGTCTGTTTGGGAAGACTGCTTCTAAATGTTGCAATTTAACTTGGCGATTTTTAATCCCGATGGTGGGGCGTGAAAAAACTCAGTTTCCATCAAGTTTCAGTTTTTAGGTGACAAGAGCTGCATTTTAATATCCACATGATCTGATAAGGATCAAATTTTTACACATAAATAAAAAAAAACATGTAATCCTGCTTTTTTCATTATTATTATGGTAAGGTAGTGTAAACTGTAGTGCAAAGAATAAAGCCAACAAAAACATGAAAAATATATAAATACAATGCTAAAAGAGACGGATATATACCCTGACTGCCACTGTGATTCTATTTGTTTTATTATGGAGATCATCCAGATCAGATCATGTGGTCTGTGTGGATAATAAAAAGCAGCTAAGGTTAAGTCCCCTTTCACAAAAGGAAACAAGTTGCTGGAGATTTTTTGACGTTTTCTTTTAAATTCCAATTCCCACCAATCGTAGACCGTTCATTCCTCTTACTTGGTGCCCTTTTCTCCTAAAAACTGAAAGTTGCTGGAAACTGAGTTTCTTTGTGTGATTCGTTTTGACAGAAAAAAATTGATTCTTTTGGAAAAAAATCGATTTTTGTTTTCATTCGACATCAGTTTTGGGAAATTTGATGGAAAAAAAGTTACCAAATAGTCATAATGCCAGTTTGGTTACTTTTTTTTCAACAAATTTCCCAAAAACTTTCAGTAAAATTTTCAGATACGTTGGGTTGTTGTTGGATCAGCTGTTTTGTTAGAAGGGATTACAACAACACAAACCTATCCGGATAGCTTTGGATTGATCCCCGAACGCGACCATTATTTGTGAGGAATATCAAGCGGGGAGAGGTTCCACTTGCAATAATTTTTTTTGGATATCCAATTTATTAAAATCATCCTCTGCTTCTTTACTTTCTACACTTAAAAAAACACTTATGGAGTGAGGAGTCCACCTGAAGATTATTTGTTATATGGAAGCAACAAAATCACAAAATAGTTAATTAAAATTCTTTGGTCTGAGAAGAACATTTTTTTTACTTGAAACAACTTTCATATTTTTGGAAACAGCTGGCATTTAAATGGGAAGAGTGGAAATATAGGTACCTATTTCAAAAGACAATAATTTACCATAAAAATACCGAATGAATAATTATTATTTTCACACAAACAATGCCGGTTATTTAAAGAAATCATTCTTTAAATTTTGCGAAGCAACGCAAGCCCGAGCCCACTAGTGATGACAATTTTCTGGATGATAAAATTAACCTTGGTTTTAACAGTTAATTTTATTATAAAATAAAAAATGGCTCGTAACACTGAAAGCAATGGAACTTATTGTTCGGAAGTCGAAAAAGAAGGTAATTTATTTATTATTTATTAGGTTGCAACAAAAAACGATCTAAAAATTAACAAATTCGTTCACTACAAGATCGAAATCAAATCCGTCGCTCTAAGCGCCTATCACAACGGAGTCTTTTTTCTTATTTCCGGTTAAACGGAGATCCAATTCAACGCCTGTATGAAATCTATCAAATGCTGAGATATGGCTCTGAGATATGTTCAAAGTGGTCGATTGACGACTGGGAATCATTAAAATTTGAAGTTGAATCAATTAAACAGACTTTAAAAGGAAAACAAAAAGGAAGAATATCTTTTATTATAAAGGTAAGAATGTATTTCTTCGAAGAGATATATATATAAATATATGATTTTTATAGAAAATAAACCAAAATCTACAAAAATCAAGTCCCATCTGTCCAAACAAGTCACCATCAACTATCCAACCCTATCTAAATGATGAACAAGTGAAATCTCCTAACATTTTAGCTGGAATGATGACAGAGGTCTTAACGGAAATTCCACCATATCAGCCAGAGAATTTATCCGATCATACCATAAGTAGGGTAAAAAACTCTGAGCCTATCATTGCGCTTACACAAAACATCCCACTTGATCTGACAAAGAAAAATTTTGGGTTCCATGTTGTGCCCGATGAAGTTTTATCTCAAGATATTTCAGAGAGACAAAAACAGCAATCAGCTACACTAAGAACGCCAATAAGAGCAGTTCCTTTTGAACAACAAGGACATGTAAAAAGGCTAACAGCCACGATAGATTTGAGTATTTCAAAAGATTCAATGATTGAATTGACCGAGGAAAATGCAAATGAAACAAATCGAGAAAATATAGTCCCTGCAACGAAAGGAAGGACTTCTAGGCAAAAAAGTCCGGTTCATGTCTCCAAGTGGTTTCAATTTCTTCCAACTCAACAAAGACCAACATGTTATACAGAGAAACCAGCTAGTGTAAATACTACTACAATCGGTCCCAGAAAAAATTCAAAAACTTTCAAAGATAGCATTGTTAAGTTGTATAAAGATCAGCCCACAGCCACTACAAGTTTTTCAAGCAAAATCCAGAAACCCCTATCGAACAGTTGTCCAAAAAAACCCAAACATATTCAAAAATCAAACTCTCCATCAATACGATCCGATAAAAATTTAAGAAAAAAATCTTTTCGAAATACAGAGAATATTACAAGCCGAGATCCTATTATACCTCGGATATCTCCACGCAATGTACAATCAGAACACTTTGACAATATTTCATCGGATTTTCTACTTGACGAATTGCTAGAGTTGAGTGAGTCCGATATGATCGATAGTGTGACATCGCTAACACCATCATTAAAAGAGGCCTTTAATAAAGTTTTTGGCACGGATAAATTAAAAGATATTTTCGTTGGTGACGAAGTGATTTATAATTTGAATGAGAATCATGTCAAGTCCCTAGCAACGGCACTTAAAGTAGAACATGCTACTCTAAAAAAAACAATCGAGAAAATTTTGTCGAATGATAATAACGGACTTATCCAAGATGATGTCATGCAAAGTGATTCCTCGGTAGTTGAATGCAGTCAAAGTCCACCGCAACGGCTTTTTCCAAGTCAGAGGTCTCAGACATGAAAAGGAATTGGTATATTGATTTTTTTTTGCTTTTTATTTATTTATATAATTATAATTTTTTTATAAAGATATCTTTGACACTTATGTGATATCTTTAAAATATTCGTTATAAATATTTATCTAACTTCTTTTTACCTGAAAATCTGTAAGCATCACAATATAAGTATGCATACTTTTATTAACCCCTTCTTTGGCTGAAAGAATTATCCTCATTTACTCTAAGATAATATTTATGAAAAAATGAGTTTAAATTTCACCATTAGCTGTGATGTTTTGAATATAATAATTTTAATAAAAGTAAAATCTTACATATTTACTATTAACCAGCCATTGCTCATGAATTGCAGTTCTGTTTCGTACTAATATGCGTTTCAATATTATCGAATTGAGGTCCTAAAAATTAGCAACATCTTCGCTTGTGGTCCGAAATATAATGGCTCGAATTCAAATAAGTTTAGGTCACAGTGTAGCAACATTGGTACTAAATTCTGCTCTTGAACCTGTGATAAACTATTCGAGCAGCGATTCTAGGAAATAGTCATTGGTTGTATTTTCGGATCTTTTTTCTTGGATATAATGAACACTTTATGATGAAATTCAGTAACTAAAAATAGGAATAATAATTTATATTAGAAAAAAGGGGTTTATCGAAGCTCCAACTAAAAACGATTTTTTGGAAGTTGTGTTTTCTCTTAATATACAAAGTTCAAATAAAAGTATATTTAACAAATGTTCTTTTAATTAAATATTTCTCTATTAGACAAAGTTTTATTTGTTGAGTTTTTGTTTTGTTTAATTTTTTTTTTTTAAATTGGATTCTATAATAATTGCAATTAAATGTTTTGTTTTATTTTTAAAAATCAACACATAGTTATTTTTGCCGTTTTCATTTTCTTTTACACACTAGAAATATAATAAAGTATACTATCTTCTTCTTCTATATTTTTGTTGTTAAGCTTTAGGTTATCCAAAGGATTATTATTCACATTTCTATTTAACAATATTATCATTATCTACGAGAGTTGTTGATCTTTTGTTTTTGTTTAAAATGTTTAAACTTTAAATTAGAAAAAAATATATAGAATGTGGAAATTTAATTCCTGGGGGCTGTCTGTACTACTTGACGCCATTGCTGTGTTGTTTATACGGGGGCTGTTGAAGAAATTTGTTTTTTTATTAATGATTTTATGTGAAATTCCTTCATTTTAAATTTTACTTACCAAAACAAAAACCTTCTTAGGCATCGATCGCTGTACTAAATGAATAAGAAGCTGATTTTGTGACTCATCTCTGCTTGGATCTGTGAGTGTATTGTATTCTAAGTTAAGTTCGGGAAGATTTTGCCAACCAACTTTAAGTGGGTATAAATTGAATACCAGTTCCTTTTCTGAATACGCGAATATCGAAATGTCAAGCTAACAGGAATGAAAAAAAGAAAACAAAAATTAAAATCACCAGGGAATGTTCATCCAACTTACCTGTTTATGACCGGAACACATAAAATTATCTGAATTACTGACACTTAATGTAGAAATCAAATGCACAACTTTTGCAGTGGGATTTTTAAGGACAACCTTAAGAGTCATTGGAACTTTGACAAACATTTTTTCTTCAATCGAGCAGTAAATATTTAGAGGCGGTTCATCGATTTCCAGTCCTGATACCACAAATTTCGACTCGTTTTCATCTTTACAACCATTTCGTCGCCATTTAATACAGTAGACACCAAATATTGGTAATGTTGTTGCTGGATTTGCATCACTAGTAGTAACTACACCTTTTATAAAACCACGAAATGGCCCTGTTGGAGTTATGGCTTCAATAGCCTTACCAAATACCATTCGTGAACTTGGTTTAACCGGTTGGGTTTGATCTTCTTTTAACGTATCGGAATCTATTTTTAATTTGCCGTCGTCGGAGATAGTAGATGAGCTTAGAATTGAACTTTGACTAGCGAGCAAAGCGCAATTACCAATTATTGTCATGTTATTGGGAATTTTCGACAAGAGATTTTTGTTCATTGCTGAAGAAGGCACAATACTGTTGTCAAGCTTACCACTGGCCGTTAGCTGGAGTCTACGCAGAGTTCGAGAGCGTTGAAATAGTTCTTCAGGCTCGTTTTCGGTATGTTCGAATTGTTTTGCCGTAATCCAGTCACAGTTGGTCGAGTTCGTTCTTAAAACAATAACATCTTCAAGAGTATCATTTTTGCGATAGCAGTTGCTATATTTTTTGCGCTTAAAGCTGTACGTGGACTGAACTAGATTATGGTCCTAAGGGTATATAATTTATGTTAGAAAAATATGCTGAGATTTCTAGGAATATGAACTTCGGTTTTTTAAACAGAGAAAGAAAGTAAGACAAGAAAAAAAAAAAATAGGGAGTACATCACAATAATTTGTAACAGTTTGAGCTCAAGTCTAAAGCATTAAAAAAATTGGCCTGTTCCCTTATTTTGTACATTTTATTTTTCAAATCGAATTTCAACTCCTTGGTCGGAAGTCAAAAAGTATTCAATTGGGAATACGCCAATTTTGTTTGGACGCTTAAGACCATAAGGAAAAATAAAAATGCGAAGTAAAACCAGTTCCAAATTATTGTGATGTGAAAGTCATATTGCCAAAACTTCAAAGAAATGTATTAATAAATTTTAAAGATTGGTATCCCATTATTCACACACTACAGGATATCTAAAGTACCTCGAAATCGCATAATGATACGTATTAAACATACTTTTAAATGCTGGATTTAGAAAAAAGCCAAATGAATTTGACCACCCTAAAAATGTATAGATTAACTGTATTTTTCGTATACCAAAGGACTAACTTTTTTAGAATAGCTGATCGTGTTTGTTTTGGTCTACATCCAGCATGAAAAATTAAACCTTAATTACTACTACTCTTTTAAACTATAAAAATTTCTCCATTAAAATTACTTATAAGTCCCCTAATAAATTTGTGGACATAAACGAGTCAATATACAACTTACACATATAAAATACGTCTCCAGTATGTCCAAATCACTTTTAGATTGCACTTCTATGTTTGCTCGAAACAAAAAATTCTCACCTCGGTAAATCTTCGTCAATGGTTGTCTATTAAGTGTGTAAAATCGTCCAGAAAATTTGAACTCACTTTCGCATGCAATACTAACGACTTCATCTCGAGCCTTCCTCAGTCGGCTGTCATCGATATAATCAATACGTATCAGAGAACTCAATGCTGAAGCACTAAAATCTGCAACTACAACGCGTGAATTAATGGGAGAATTGTCTGTAGTCGAGGGAGTTTCTACAGGCGGAGGTGGCTTAGGTCTTATCGAATCTAAATTATACCAAATCTTTTGTTGCAACTCAATATTTGCTTCGACTAAGCTAAATACATAGTATGAGACTGATGTTGAGTTAAGCATTGAAAGTTCACCAATATCGATTTGAATCTGTGAGTGTAATTTTTGGCGGTTAGAAGAGATATCGGTGGTTAGAAAGACTGAAAAGAAATAATAACACAAAAAAAAATAAAACAAAATCAATTGTTATTTCAGTTTATATTATCATTGACATACATCTTCTTCTGGCGAAGCGTAACAGTATTTATTCACAATATTGTCTATCCATGGTCGGAAGTTTTTCACATTAGCACTTACACCCGGATATTCAGGACGACCACACTCAATTCCATATGCCAAGACGCCTACAAGCTCATTTTTCCAGACAGCTGGACCTCCAGAATCTCCTTGGCAAGCATCTTTTTTGACTCCTTTCACTGACGCACAAATCATGGCGTCTGTTACAATATTTTCTCTTTCATAAGATTTCTGACATGTTTCTTTGCTGATAAGTGATAACATTAACGTTAACCTTTCTTAAAACATTGGAATTTTCTGTACTATTTTCATCTGTAACACCATATGCGAATAATTCAATACTGCTCCCAACTTCAACGGTTCTATTTGTTAAATTAATAGTTTTAATATTTTTTCCTGCAAGTGGTTTCTTCAATAAAATAATCGCAACATCGTTGTTATAAGTTATCTGTATGATAAGGCGACTTGAAAAGGTGCAACCTTTACAGTTGTAGGGATTCCTCCTAAAATCCTGCTTTTCAAACGCCAAAATTGACAACACTTGATAACATCATGATTACAATAAAGATGGAATAAATGCCTTCGAATGAGGGGTTCAGTCCGCTTTTATACTAATTTATTGCGAGAAATTTTCCAAAATTTGAAATAAAATAAACAACTAAAACAGTTACGCAAATAAATTGTTTGAGTTAACGCAGCAATTCCAACGAAAATAATAGAACAGATATCTATGCACTAATTGAATATAAAACGCGCCGCTATAATTGTCAATTTAAGTTTACTCCTAGCTACTAGGAATTTAAAAATAAATCTGGAGCACCAGATAAATACATAAATTGATAAAAAAAAACGTTAAAGCCAAATTGAATTGTTATCTTGTCATTATTGTTTTAAAATGATTCATGACAAAGCAGGAAAAAACCCACATTTTTAAAGATTGAATTTAATAGTTTGTTACTAAATAAATATGTATAATGTATATATTACTAAATATCAATGTTATTTTTAAGATATATTATTTGCGGAAAGATCAAAAGACTATTTTTCGAAAACCCAAATAAGACTGCTTATGCCGTGAAGTAAAAAACTATATATTATGCATATTGCATATATTAAATAGAGTGCTTGTTCCTATATCTAATGCATTGTAGAACCTGAAGCCGTTGGGGCACTGTTTTACTTTCGGTGACCACTTAAAGTTCAACTATCAGTCATAATTTTCTTATATTTTCTCTTGAAATATCACTTTTTAAAGATATTTGTGGCGAATGTTATGGCCCTCTGCCCACGGACAAAGTGCCATTGAATATTAAATCTTGATAAATGAGAACTTTAAGTGGTCCTCTAAGCTCAAAAACCCGCTTGTAAAAATATTATTGGACGTTAAGCAAAAAATTATGTGTGCCATGCAGCACGATATTTTATTGTAAGTTCTTCGTTTTAAAATAACGATCATTAAACGATTTTTTTAACGGAAATGTTAACACGTATTTATTCTCCTTGTGGTTCGTAAGCGTTTGTTTATTTAGTAGAAATCTTAATGTGTTCGCAGTTTACATTTAGTACCTAGAAGACAAACTCCTCACTGCAACATCTGCAGATATTTTCTTCAATAAAAAGTAGGTTATGCCTTTATTATGATAAAGTAGTAAATGCCATCTGAATTCTTCCGCCTATTTCGATGACCGGGGATACAACAAAAAATAAAATGCACGACTGGGTCGCACGAACTTGCTCTTATGTACGATCACACTGGTTTTAAAGTCTGAATATTTCAAAAACTATATATCTAATAAAAGAAAGATATTAGTTATGGGAGCCTATATTTTGTACCGCTTGCCAAAAATTTAGTTTAGTTAAAAGTAGTATTATGTAATTAGTATAGAACCGTGTTGCACATATTATATACATGGAACTTACAGTTTATACTGAAAAATTAATATAATTAGAAATAAAACAATTAAATAACCTCTGTAATTGATTTGATACCAACGCGATGTATACCATCTGATTTCTTAAATAAATCTCAATTTATGAAAAAAAAAAACAAAAATATGAAAATCGTTGAGCGGTTTTTTAAAAAATTATTTTCTTATTCATATATAAAATTTTGTAAACATTTTTAAGAAAAAAAAATTGGCACGCAATTTTTTAGCGTATATAAGTTAAAAAATTAGTTTAAAAAAAATCATCTAGGTACACATTTTCAAAATACCGAATTTTCAAAAAATAATTTTGAAATTTTTTTTAAAAACTCAAAATTTGTTTTTTTTCAATTTTCATTTTTGGAAAAAAAAACCTCATCTGCTGTTATTTTTAGTCCTAAAAAAATAAAAGGAACGTGTTGGGAGAATGCTCAAAAAAAGCTATGTACCAAGTTTAAAGAAAATCGAACTTGTACGGTGCAGCCGAACGGGCAGGACAGACAGACGGACATAATTGCGAGACCCACTTCTTTCGACTTCGCTATTATCGTTATGTCAAGTTTGATCAAAATTTCGAGTTCTATTTTTTCACGAATGCATAACTTGGCATATAGTACCTACATATAAATCGCATTTCAAAATATTGGATTTTATTTGAATACAATAAATTGCCAAAACAAAATGGTAATTTTGGCTGGAAAAGTAACACCACTAGTTTGAAAGTCCCAGGATGAAGGATACTTTTTAATATAAATATGTTATAAAGCACGATCGGCTTAGATTACTTGCATATGATTTTTCGTGATTGATGTATTTTGTCTTTTACTCAAATATGGTTTTTTCTTCTCATTTTGGTGGTTTTCGTTTTTCAAGACGGTCAATGTATTGATTTATGTTCACCTGAATATCACATGCTTATAATATTTTGTATCCCATGTTAAATTTTAAGACGTCATGGATAGTATTGTTTGAACTGTTACACTTTTTAATAGAAATAAACTCTTACTACCTAAAACTTACCTTTATTTCGAAGATTATTCGGGACGCTGATACTTAATCCAACATTTTGCAAAAACAAGTTAAAGGGATTATTCACCACACAAACAATACTAAAGAACTCATTAACTAACATCGGTTGTACTGCTTGTGTTGTTTGTGTGACCAAATGGAATCTGAAAGAAATTGACAATGTTATTTTTTTTTTAAATATATAAATTAATTGAACTTACGTTGGAACAATGTAACAAGTTGGATTTGTTGTAACATTATCAATTAAATCTCGATATCGATTATGATGTTTGAAATTTCGTTTTGTTAGCGTGGCATTTTTCACCAGAACCGCTGCAATCTTATCAGTACCAATCAATGTTTCGATACACGAAACTTGCAACTGAGTATTTTCCAAATATTGCTGTCCCTCTGTGCAGAATAATATTTCGTAATACTTTTCTGGTTCTACTTTCAAATCACCATTAAAGGATTTTAGTTCATAAGTTTCACTTTCCCTATCCCTTAATTCAGATAAATTTTGAAAGACTGTGTATTTGATTGCTTTCAGCTTGTATTGTTGACTTTGGTTATCGATGAGTACTGCTGTGAAACTGTGTATTTTTAATGGAACATCTGTAAGAAGTCTGTAAAACATTGTGCAATAGCAGAAGACGCATTTATTTGATAAGAATTCAGGAAACTCTTACCTGACAACCAACCGAATATTTATCATTTCATCGTTTTTTAATTCGGATTTTTCAAAACTCACATTGCACTCTAGAAGTTCGGTTATTTTATCCAAATCAATAATAGCAGGAGATTTAAAATTGGCCAACGAGTTTTCCCATAACGTTCGTAGTTCGGGCGCAATTTGACTTTGAGATACAGGAGGAACTTTCTAAAAGTTATTACAAAATATGTTAACATTTGAAATTATTTCATAAGACTTAAGCTTACCTGAAAGACTTTCCATAGATTTTCGAGCACTGTTATACGCTCTTTTTGATCACATCGAATTTTTAACGACAAAGCTTCAAAACTACACGCAACATAATCGGCAACTGAAGCAGATAGAAATGCACTGCGTAAAGTTTTAAGAAGCACATCTGAGAATAGTAAATTCCATTGGTCTTGACGATAATCCGGTAACATAAGGGAGTATAATCTGTAAATATGTATGAATATTTGATAAGAATTCATGCATAGTGGTAAAGAAACTCACGTTAAGGCCTTAGCATGATCGCCACACTTGAAATACTCTTCGGCCATATCAACTGCGAGCTTTTTTCGAAACCTGAGACCCTTGTAAACTTTGAATTGAGCCATTGCTTGACCCAGCAGTTGAATGATTGCACTCTGTGAAAGGAGAATATTGGATGATAGCCAATATCATCAAAATTGATTCAAGATACAAAAACTTAATATACTTACTGAATGATTGAAATTCTTTTCATTTTCTTGAACCAACATTATTACTTGTTGTTCTGATATCGGTTCACCGGTTTTGATCGTGCGAATTCCAAAGTATTCACTAAATAATGCCATTGATGAGATATTTTGTAGAGTTGTTGGTGTTGTAGGTTCTGTAGGACTCAGAGATAGGGCTGTGAAATTAATTTTGTAAATTGTTATTTTTAAAGTTTACAAAATGTAGAGGACTCACTCAAACCATCAACTTGAAAAAAAAAAAAATAAACCGCTTTTTATTTATGTTTGAGGAATATACCCTATGAGTTTTTATTCATCAATTTTCAGATTATGAAAAATATCGATCGAAGATTTTCTTCGAATCTACGAAAATTAGGTAAAACAAATTAAATTCGATAAATCATTCAAATCACAAATTTCGCAATTAAGTGTTCAATTTAGTCAGACGCAATTTAAAATTTTGCAGCTCGCTTTATAGTCAGGTAAATATAAGGAAAAAATAGGGTAATACCGAATTAACTTTGAAAAGAGTAATTCATTAACCAATTAGGATAATTAATAGGTGCCTTAACATAGGTATTTATATCCAAATATGTTACGGAGAATTGCTAAAAACTAACGTTTTTTTGTTGTATTGAAGTGGAGTTATTGAGGAAAAGACGAAGTATATGCTGTCATTGAGAAAGGAATTTCAACATCTTCGACTAAGGCAAAGCGTCACTATAGATAGATATAACTTCGAAAAAGTCAAGGGCTTTGTCTCAACTATTATCTCACAAAATGGCATAAGTACAGAGATCAAAAGAAGAATTGTATTTGCCAATCGCTGTTTCTTGGGGCTAAGGAGATTTTAAAGTAGTAAAGCCGGCCTTTTTCATTGAACCAAGGAGACCCTATATAAGACCTTGATCATCACGTTTCTGCTGTGGTAGAAACATGCACCTTGTCAAACGGTCGAAAGTATGCTCAGGAAGATTCTTCCGATGATTTTGACTCAACAAAACTTATACTTTGTCCGACATAACAATTCAAATGGTTCGCCAAAAATTTCTTCAAACGCATCTAGCTGTATCATTAGGGAATAACAAATTCTTACCACAACACTGTAGAAATGCTTCTTTCCTCTTAACTATATTACATGCTGCTTTGTAATAGTACATTCCAGGATGTTGAGTTTGCAGCGCTGGAAGACCATTTTTTATTGCTTCACAAAAAAGATCAGCAAATGCACTATGCCTGTAAAATATAAACGTTTTCATAAATGCTTCATTCAAAATATATAACTAATAGACTAATCTCACTGAGTACTGAGCCACGCATAATGTTCAAATAATAGATCTTTGAATCCAATTCGATTCTTGTATTTCTCTATGTGATTTATGAAGTGATTTATGGAGTCACGTGGCACTTTTAATTTGAACATTAATCGGCAAATTTTGTAGTTGAGAAAGCCAGCAATAGTTTTGATTTCTAAGCAATTTGTGTCCACAACACGAATTTCTTCTAAATTAGCAAATGCCTGCGAGTAATGTCTGCAAGGAAGTTTAATTAAATATTTCTATAGCTATGATTTAGGAATAATCAGGGGTCACAACTTACTTAAGAGCAGTACTGTAATCCTGTCTCATTTCTGAGACAAATCCCAATTTAAACTGATGACGAATTTTAAGCACATGATGTGAGGATGTCAATTGATCGCGATGAGTACGAATTCGTTTAGACATAAGGGTATAATATCCCTGAGCCATTTCCAGAAGAGCAGATTCGAGGCGTGAAGTATACCCGACCAGGTGATCAGTGTGAGGAAGAATGAAAAGCATTTTACTACTGATTCCACAGGCATTTGTTAAACTAGCTGCTCGCTCTGATGCTAACATATCCTCGCCAGGAGGTAATGGGGCAGCTTTCTGCAGCAGCACTAGTGCTAGGCGAGTATTGCGTTCCTAGAAGAGAATATTTGTTTAAAGCTTTAACAAGGGAACTAAAAAAGAAACTTACCTGCAAGTTATTTTTAAGACTTTGAATGGTTGAGGCACATTGCAGCTGCTTTTCAGTCCAGAGTGGATCGTTCCACTCCATGTCCTGGAACAAAACCACCACTGATGGCAGAACATGAAGGTGCTTCAACATCCAGTTACGCTTGAGTATCCCCTTCGGATGATACCATTCATAGGAAGCGCGCTTCGGCTTAGCAACTGGGAACTCATAATTTGGCGGCAACAGCTTAAACTGCACAGCAGGTCTAGAGAAGGATTCATCGAAACTCATTATACCTTGCAACATAACGAGAAATAAAACTTACCTATCAGGCTTACGATTGCTATTGAAAGCATCCCATATTGACTTATGCACCGAGTTCTTCAGCACATCAAGGCCACAAAACCCAATGAGTGGTTGTGGTGCTACAAGGAGTTCTGAGGGCAGAGCGGTAGCATCGATGGACATTATCTTATCCTTTATTTAATGTTGCTTTTATTATTACAAAATTATTGGAGCGCTCTATTTACACAATGAGATTACACACACGCACATTAAATTTCCTCGGGAGTGTAAGTACTTCTAATTTTGTTCTCTTATTTCCAAAAACTAGGCATCAAGAGGAAACCTTTAGATTTCTAACCAGCATCAATGTAGATGCATTTGCTCAGATTGAATACAATAATTTGAGGATTAAATTAGAAATTAAAAGATTTAAGTTTAATTTCGATTGGAAAAAGATTACACTCCTTAAAAAAAGGAAAAAAATAATGTTGGTGTGTGATGACAGAGAGGGATTTAATTTTTTCGTTGACAGTTCAAGAGGTGGGAACAAAAACAGCTGAGAAATGTCACAAATGACTTTTAAACGAGTGAAGTTGCGTACGGTTTGCAAGTAGTTAAGCTAGTATTGTATAGGTGGCTCTGTAAAATTGCAGTTGGTTATTTTTTTAAAAATGCCGCCTCTATTGGGCATGATTACATGATGAACGAATCCGAACATCATAACGAATCCAATCAAAAATCTAATCGTTGTATGAACATGGATTTTTGTGCCATCCTGACATAATACGACCATCGTTCATGTCTGATGAAGGCGGCATATGAAAAGGAAAAATAAACAAATCTAATAAAATTACTCCAATTACTAAACTTCTCTAAAGGCCTTCAATAGGGTGTTCCGAATAGGAGTCTTTTTATGTTTCAATCTTTTATGAAGAACTATAGACACGAAAAATACATACAAAAAAAGTCGAATTTATAAAATTTGTCTAACTTTAGACAGCCACCCAACTCTAAAAAAGTTAAAAACTAACATTTTAAATTATTGTCTTATGTTGCAAAACAACTTGTTGTTTAAAGTTAGGTACACGAAAACTTGCTATCTATAATTTAACACAACTTTTAGGGTGGTATTCATCGCGCTCTCATATATGGCTCTTGAGTTTATGAGTCTCATAACTTTAAAATTATACCACTCATAAGTCATAAGTATTTTTTGAAGTCTGAAAATGGGAGCCACTCTTTCTAAACCAGACATGACCAAACTGTGAAATCAATAGTTGTTTTTTTGTTAAAAAATTTTAAATCTTTTCAAAACTGGTCAAATTAATGTAAAAGAACATAAATTCACACCATCAGTTATATGTATATGTTTTGCAATAAATGTTGTCATTTATTCACATCTTTTCATTCAATTTATTATTTATTTTTTATTTTTACGTTTTTATTCAATGAATTTTCAGTTTAGTAAATTACAAAAATTGAGCAGATGAATCCAAAATTTTTTTTCTTTAGCATTTTGACATAAAACTGAGAGGAATCCTGTGCCTACGTTCTGTAACTCTCGCATCGTTAAAATTGGTCGAGAAACGTTGAAAAATGGAACAAAACTCATACGATTTGTTTCAATTTTGATCGTTTCTCGACTGATTTTGTCGATGCGAGAGTTACAGAACTTAGGCACTGTTTATATTTGTGATATCTCAGAAATATAAACTGAACAAATGTAAACAAAAATTGCAAAAAAAAGGAATAATTTGGCAAGTGGATTTCGAAAGTTTTTGGTGAGTGGGCTCATATAAAGGTTCCCCCACACCAACGCGAATTTTCGGTGGCGACGACGAAAACAACAATAACAACACTGAAACACAATGAAAACAACACGTTGTTATTATTGTTTTCGTCGTCGCCACGAAAGATTCGCGTTGGTTTAGGAGAGCCTTTTTTGTTGATATTCCTTTTCACACTTCAAGTGGTATAGTGTGCGTTTTCGTTTCTCATTGAACGGGGCCTATAACCTCCACACTTGAATTTCACTGATGTCAATTTCCCTTCAACCAAAAAAAATCGATCCCTGAGAGAGATTTTGATCCCGGACCAGTTTTCGCTTTCCTTTCAACAAAAAAAATCGTGTTTTGCTCAATTTATGTGGACTGTAGAATAAGGAAAGCACCGCGGCGAACAGACGTAGAAATTCGTAGTTCCGAACAAAAAATTGTTGAGACTTTGAACGTCACTTAATTTTTCGTAATGTAATGGTGTAATTCGATAATCTAATTCGGATTTTTCTTCAACAATTTTGCTTATTGACACATAGAATGAGCCAAAATCAACCTTAATCGCTGATAATTTTTTTTTTTTTTTCGATGAAACAGCAAATGTTTTAGTAGATTTAGGGCCCGTTCACAAAAATTTCGACGCAAATTTCTAAAATAGGTACCTTTAACGGTATTTAAAAATAGAAATGACCGTTGGCATTGGTCACGTTCGGGAATCAATCCAAAGCTATCCGAATAGGTTTGTGTTGTTGTAATCCCTTGTGACAAAACAGCTGATGCAACAACAACCCAACGTATCTAAAAATTTTGGGATTCACCGTTCACCGTACGCAAGGATTGTGAAAAAATTGGTTTGACATATATGTATATCTACCCTTCAAGCAAATTCACTGACCCAACTTTTTCGGTCTTTCTTGGATCATTTCAAAACGGAGTGTCATACCCACATAAGCACATTTTTTGTATATGCATGCAAAAAAAGAACGAAAATCGAGAGTACTTTTTTTATTGAGAAAGAGAGAATGCAGAGAGTATGCAATACACTAATGGTGAGTTTTTTTTATGGACTGAAAACAAAGGAGAAGACAACAAAAACAATTAACTTTTTTCAATGTGTTCACGTTCTTGCCCAGCGCAACAGTTTAATAAAAATTCCCTACTGAAAGAAAATCAATTTAAAATCAAAAGTGGATTATTTAATTATTAAATACAAAATAAATCGTGATGTTTCATTTATATACAAACGATAGAAGAAAATAAATTGCATAATATTCTTCAACTAAAAAACGCCTGTATCGTTCGTTCATTTTTTTCGATCCGTTCTGGATTCCATTTGGTTTCGGTTCTCGCTGAGTATGGTGAAATGGGAAGCTCTCTCTCTCACAATACATGCACAAAATGAGTCCGTGGTGATTCTAATTTTCATACTAATTTGAGCCGACAAACGCAGTTTTGCGGATCCATGTTTGGATCCGTATACAGAGTAATCCATGCGTTGTTTACTACGTGCGCGGATCCAAAGTGGACTCGTTTGCTTGAAGGGTAAATACGCGGTTAAAAAAGAAACACACCCATTATAATCCATTATAGGGCGTTTTTCTTTTTTAGTTCAGACCAGAGCTCTGAACAGAGTCTGAACACTCCGAACATACTCTGAGCGATCTCTGAACTGAGCGTGTTCTGCTCTGAGAGTTCAGATTTATTTAAAGAAACACGCTTCAGCAGCTGTCACTTTTTTTTTGTTCACAGTTTGTCATATTCTTTGTGTTCAGCTATTCAACTCCGTCTGCTCTATCAATTTATTCTGAGCTCATAGAGCGCGCTCTGAAAATGCTCAGAGCGAAAAAAGAAACACAAAATTGGAGCTCGGAATGTTCAGAGCTAAAAAAAGAAACACGATCTTTTGTTTGACAGTTCAGGCTCTGCTCTGAACTAAAAAAGAAAAACGCCCATAATGAAAAACTAGATCGGTTTGGTAATGAGAAAATTTTTAAAAATATTCACAAATATTCAAAATTTGCTGTCAAAGTCCACAGCAAAAAGCTCAATTTTTGCGAATCTTAGTGCAAATTTTAATAAACTTATACCTATACATGTCTCCGTTGGCTGGAGCCCCAAGGGATCCGAGAAAGAACTGGCTCAAGCTGGTTATCGTGGGACATCGACTGGCAAGTAGCAGTGTAGTAAAGTACCTTGGCATCTGGTTGGATCGGTATTTGTATTTCGACAGACATATGAATGCTGCTCTGACCAGGGCTAGGGGAGATTTTGCCCTGGTGAAACCGTTACACCAGTGTAGAGGTAATTTGCTCCATGGACCTTATCAGGCCGATGATTGTCTATGGATCCCCGGTGTGGTTCAACGTTGCCCAATCTCAAATGGAAAAGATTCGGGTGTTTGCATTGCAAGAGCGATGTCCTCTGCTAATAGCTTAATCTTCGGGGCTTACTACCCCAACACTGAATACTTCGAGAGTGTGCTTTTAAGTGGCTATGTTTCGCTTAACGCATTCCTCTATCAGAAGTCGAGGGCTGATCCAGGATAGAGAGGAGGTTCCACTAATCTATCACGTTGGCCGATGTGAGCGAATTCGGTTCAGTAGGACTGTGTCCGATCGGGACTGAAGATATATGAAGAAGCAAAGCAGGAGAACCAGTTTTGGTGGCTCAGTGCTGAAAATGATATTTAGGTCAACTTGCTTGTTTTAAATGTCTTGGCCGACTTACATATAGGGGTAGGAATTAGTTTTAAGTAGGGGCAGTTGAGGTGGCACACAAAAAATTAAAGAATAACAAAATCCAAAAAAATATATAAAAAAAATTATAAAACCCAACAAAAATCAAAAAAAAAAATACAAAACCAAAAGGTTGCTGTGGCTGTTCTAGTTTTAAGTAGTTTTAAGTAGCTTCAAGTAATTTTAAGTAGTTTAGGTACTTTTAAGTATATAGTTTTAAATAGTAGTAAGTATAGTTTTAATTAGCTTTATTGTAGTTTAAGGTAGTACCTATGTAAGTTTTATATAAAATAAAAAAAAAAAAAAAAAACGATAAGGACACCAAGTTTTTTGTTCTTGGGAAAAATAAAACCAATAAAGAATAAATAGTTAGTTGTGAGTTATTGATAAGTAGGCTATTTAAGGTATTTTGATGTGTGTAAGCCACTGGTGAAAGTGGTATTTTACTATTTCATAATTCCTTAACAAAAATAAAATTCAGCTATATTAGGCTGGGGTTTATGCCTCCCCCACTGCACTTCTCTTGCCTACGCCCTTTTTATCAATATAGCTAACCTAAAACAACAAGAATTTATATATATATATACTATTCTATTAAACAACAATTATAATCTTATAATTTAAGTAAAATATTACCTTCATTTAACACCCTTTTGCTCGTCGCTAATTCTTCAGCCGTTTAAGGGATCAAAATGTTATGTAGGTACCTAAACCATTTCTTTTAAATTAGGTACATATACCTTTATTTCAAAAACTCACCAAAAGAAGTTAGCTATTACATCTTATAAGACTCGGGCGTGAAAAGGTTGAAGAGGTAGGTAAACCAAACAAAATTAATTACAAATAGGTAGGTAGGTTGGTATGTAGATATATTCACGGTATCAACACGCTATTTGCTGAATATGAAAATGTCCCTGTGGCTTCCCGGCAAACTTCCAAAAACCATCTTCTCTTTTCATTAGTAAAAACGAAAAAAAAAAAAAAAAACTTTTCACATCTTTTTCAATATTCCCATTATTAAAGCTTTCGTTTCTCATATATACAATATACCTAACCTCCCTCTGTCTTATGCGTCCTTCATCCTTATTTTTTGTTTGTCTTAATTCAGTCATTAAATTTAATGACAAAGTAGATTTTTACAACAGAAGAAAAAACAGACATCTACGAGCACAAATAAGGCATGAAAAGAAGCTTAAAAGGAACAGCATCGCAGCTCTCTATTCAAACACCCACCGCACTAGGACGACATCAAGGATAACTAATTATCGAGGACGTGTTCTTTGTAATTCGTACTTTTTTTTGTGTTGTTATTGTTGTAATTTCTTATACATTTTATACCTATCTACATTTTTCTCTATGATGATGGCTACTTCAATAGAAACAGCCATTTAATGGAATTCAAAGTATCGAACATTTTTTTTTTCAATCAATTGATATGATGGGGTAGCAGAAATAACTACCCCTCTGCGATATAATTGGCATTGGTAGGTATAGTAGGTACCTAGATACCCCAATAGAACATGAACGAACAACCCAATGTATGTACATAATTCGAAAATCTATCAATAGAGAGAGGAATCGACTGATGATATGAACTATGACAGGGGGTGCTTAGATATACCCTGGATTGTACTTACCTACATATGTGCCTTATACATATAGGTACACCAATATAACACACCCCTTCAGGCTTAACGGAAAAAAATATTCAATACTCGTCGATACATTAGAGAGGAGACTGCGAACGAACGGTGGCATAATGAAATGCTAGGATGGACTTTTTTTTTTTGCTATTTATATCGTTGGAAGGAAACTACCCTCCTGCCCAACCAATCCCTGGCACTCCTGATTGGATTTGTAAACAGGATGAACTGTAGAAGGAGAATTGGAAAAAAAAAAGAAAAACATCGACAGGGCCGACTTCGTCGTTGTTGAGGGCATGTTGATGGATTTCTGGTAGTCATAGGGTGTACTTTTTTTGTGCGGCTTTATGTGTTGTTTTTGTGTGTTGTGTACCCAAGGGATGATTTTCTATTTGCGTTCGCAATTTTAGTTTTCAAATCGGAAGCTAGTCGGGCGGGGGTGCAACGAGCGGGAAAAGAACAAGGACTCGCGCGTATACAGTAGGATTTCTAATAACAATCATGGATCAGCGGACGGGGGGTTACTCTGCTTAGTTTGTTATATTATACCTACATATATGTGTGTTCCTCTTGCTAGTGCTGCTGCTGCTCTTATGTGAAAGAAAATAATGCCTTTGTCCTTGTTTCAGTTTTTTTTTTTTGCGGATATTTAGCTGTTGTTGTTCGCTTTCGCTGTTCGCCTCGATTTATCTGAGAGGTTAGAGAGGAGTTTGCACTTATACTTGAACTCGCTGAGGTTTCGTGTTTCTTTTTTTTTTTTATTATTATTTCGCGTAGCTACCCCTGTTCGGGGAGGTGAGGTTTTTTTTTTTTTTGCTCTATTCGCTCTCCCACATCTCATTGGGGGGAGGTAGTGGTAGGTAAGTTTTTAGAAAAAAAAAATGAAAAAAAGCGGGGTAGGTAGTAGATATATTGATAAATAGAGGGTTGCAAAAAAAAATGTTCTCAACTTGCTGAAATGAGACGAAACGATTGGTGTTTTGTGAGTTAGGTAGCTTGTATGGTGTGGTGGAAGCGAGGAGGATTTTTTTTTGGTTAATTTGCTTTCTACTCCATGATTTTTTTTATTAGATATAGGTATAGATACATGTAGGTAGCATAGATATATTATATGGAGTTCTTCTTCGTTTTCTCGAGGTTTCTATTATACGTTTTTCTTTTACGAAATATAGGTAGGTAGGTACTTACACACAGGAAGTGAATGATGTTTTGGTATTAGTAAAAATGGACTCTGTTTTTAAAATCCTTAGAAAATGTGACGTTTGATGGATTTTTAACCATACCTAGAAAGGTAGGTGACTACCTATACCTTCCCATCTAGGTATATTTGATGGAGGATATAGAGGATATTTTGTTTTGTTTCATTTGCAAGCATATCTACCTATATGTATGTATGTAGGTAGGTACCTAATTAAAAAATAAAGAAATCTTGTTAGAGAATCACGGTTGAATGGATTCGGTTTGGAAAAAGTTTTTTTTTATAGTATAGGTACCTTCCTAGTTAGAAGTTAATCTAAGTTACCTATACTTTTATAGAATAGGTGTACCCACCTAGGCTTAAGAGATTTTACTATTTCTATACCTACCTGCAGACGGAGCTGCACAAGGGTGGGCTGGGCCACCGGGTAACCAGGATTTTGCCCGGTGGGCCCCTGAGAGAACAAAAAGTGCATCAAAGACCCTGCAGCCACCTACTTTCTGTTCTTATAAAAGAAAACTTTCTTATAAAATTTTATTTTTAAGGGCTTTACAGTAAATACTTAATGTACATATTATGTATTATTGTGGTCCCAAAAAAATCTCAGGAAGCCCACATAGCTGTTAGGGGCCCGTATACAATAAGGATAAAGATGTTTGGTCCCATACAAGATTATTTTACCGAAAACTATAGTTTAGCTGATGGGGCCCCACACTAATTATTCTTTAGCTATTGTAGCCCATAAGGGGCACCCACAGTAGGTACTCTCAGATACTTAAAACGAAACTATGGTTTAGGCTCCCACACTAAATGTTATGTTGAGCTATTTTGGCCTCATTGGTAACCTAAGTAGGCCCCCAAATTACTTTTGGTATATAAACTTTATTTTCTATAGGTTTTTGAAGTACCTAATTTCAATTCATTTAAAGGAAAGCTTTCACACAATTTTTAAGGGCCACAACAACAACGATATATTTCGATTCGTATTTTCGAAGTTTTTTCTTCATCGTTGTTTTCGGAACTAATTATTTTTCACTCCTTCTAAAAATTTTGTGGCCCTTTTCTTAAAGTCCCGGGAGGCCCTTTGAGTCCCAGTTCGCCCCTGGAGCTGCAGTCGGAGCCGCAATGTTTTTTTGCTTCTTTTACACTGAGGTTTAGGGTGGATCTTCCGAATAGAATACATTTTATAGACAACCAATTGCAGACTCTATAAGTGCCTGTTTACACAGACCTTTTACTGAAAGGCGAATCCAGTGAGACAGGTAGATTTTATGTGCGTAGAAACGAGAAGGATTTTAGAATGGAGAAGGATAGATCTTCTCGTTTCTACGCACACATATAGATCTACCTTTCTCTCTGGTTGAGCCTTTCAGTAAAAGGCCTGTGTAAACAGGCACAAAGAGGTTGTTCACATTGCACTGCTTCTGCCGACTTTTTTTTGACGTCTCTGTACCTTTTTTAACTCTTTTTTTTAATTTAGTTAATTTGGGCAACCCTGCTCTAGACATATTGTTTCATTTTAAAAATATAATTTATGCTGCCCTGAAGTTTAAGGGCCCTCCTCCTCTTACACTCTTATTTATAAACCATTTCCAAAGTTTGTCTAACTTTTGGACAGCTGTCTAATTCCAAACTTAATTTATAAACATGTTCCATCGATTGTCTAAAATTGGACCCTCACACTGCAATTGGTTGTCCAAACCTATTCTTAAGTGCAGCGTATGTACATATGTACGATGAACAAAAAATTGAAGTCATTTTGAAATGAATGAAATGTTCATTGAACGTATCCAAATGTTCACGATATTGACAGATTACAGGAATGTCAGTGAGTATAAATGAGAAAATAGACCCTGTTTAGATTATGACTTTTCACTACGCCATCCATGGCGACGGTTTTTTGGATGAGATCGGCGAAGGGAACAAAGCTCCTCACCGCTCTTACCCACAAACTCATCGTTATGGCATGGCGTAGTAAAAAGTCACAATCTAAATATGGGCAAGTTTAGACAACTGTTGGAATGCGTTTATAAATAAGGAGATGTCCAACTGTTTAGACAGTGGTTAGCTGGATAACTTCCCAAGGGTGTTCTACACGCACACTTTGAATGGCAAAAAACTGTTATAACTGTTATAAATAGGTAATTCTCTAGTCTCGTTCTGCATATAAACACAAAAACTGGTATATATTGTAACACTTGGGCAAATATTCAACGGAATATCTTATTTGTGTATAGGTATTGCATATATAATTAGGTATGCTGTAATTTATGCCTTCACACTTTTTCAAAAAAAAATTAAGGCTTTTCAATATATTTATTAAAATAAACTGAATTTTAACTCCCTTGTATAATGTGTATGTCATGCTTGATTAAAATATTACTTAACCAAAACTTTCTTCCTCGCAGAAATAATAAAAAAAGAAAAAAAATGAGTTTTCCTTAGTTTAAAATTTAAAAAGTCTTATTTGAGATATACCTACATAAAAGAAGAGCTATTGAAAATGTAAAACTCTTGAAAATAATATTTTTGCAAAACCCAAGCATTTTCCTCAAAACATATTCAGCAACAAAAAAAAAAAAAACAAAAAAGTTAACAACTGAAGAGATACAAATAAACCAAAACATTAAATTATACGAAAAACCTCAGTTTGAAAGGATCATCGCGCACACTGCACATAGTAAAAATACACGCCCACTTGAGCTGAGTAATTAATCCACTTCACCGACATGACGTCTACTGATGATGCTGTAGATTTATAACGAAATCATCAACTTGTGTCGAACGACCAACATTAAAATAAAAGAAAAAAGTAAAATATCCTCGAATTAGTGAATTAACGACAGCAAGGAAGGAGCAAAGTGTAAAAAAAGTTGGGCACTCACTTTTTGCCTCCCGCATATATATCTAGTCCCAGATGAGCTAGCAAACGTCAGCATCGCAGAGACACACCACAGCACTCAAGAAGTGCATTTTCCAAAGTCTTCTCTTCTCTTGTCCGTATTTTCCATTTTATTTTTTTGTCTCTTCATCTAGTCCTGGAAAGGATATACATAATATACAAATTCAACAGACAAAAAAAAAATCGACTTAAGATGAAAAATAATGTATGCAGTAGTGATATAACATCACTTCACTTATTTTTCCATTTACTTAATGTAATTTGTAAATTAAGAGAAAAAAATGTATTTTAATATAATTAAGAAGTTTTTAATTTTGTTGTTAACGTATGCAGCTTTGGAGTACCCAAGCTCCTGCAGCATCAAGAGAAATAGAGAAAGGAGGCACCCACTCACTCACAATTTATAACTACAATCAACAGGATGATGCTGAAGTATTCTGTTTCTGTATGGAGCTTTGTGGAGATGGAGACATACACACATTGAGATGGAAATGGTTGAAGTTATAAAGTTAGGATAGGTTAGGTAAGCAGCTATCCTACTACTCCGGAAAGAGCTTCAGTAATCCTGTGAGGCGTCGTCGTCGGTCGCCGTCGCCTTCATCTTCGTCGTGTGAACATATATTTTAATTCATTTAACACGACAAAAAAGAATCTCAACAATTCCTTGGAAATTGTGATGTATCTCGCTGGGCTGGAGGATATACATATATGTACGTATTATGTTCTTTGTTTAAGTATCATCATAACATACATATAGGTTATAAGTCCCATATGAACCTTATACCATATGTAGATGTGGTCGGTGTGTGAGGTGTTTAATTTAATTTGGCGGAATTTTTTGAAAACCAAAACTTTTCGCATAAGTTTTAGATTTCGTATAATATAGTGAATTGTATAATAGTCCAGAGAATTCTATATATTTATTAAAATGGACT
This sequence comes from Epistrophe grossulariae, assembly GCA_929447395.1. NCBI lineage: Eukaryota > Metazoa > Arthropoda > Insecta > Diptera > Syrphidae > Epistrophe > Epistrophe grossulariae. Next base: position 131,352,060 of record OV839568.1, on the reverse strand, counting down.
TTGGGACTTTGCACATACTTTTGGTCAAGTTTTGAGGGAATTTTTTGATTAAAAAGTAAGGTGCGTTAGGTAAAAATTATTAAAACTAATGAAAATTGTCCCATAAATTTGGGATAAAAGGTTTTTGGACAGTGAATTCTTTTAGCGACGAAGAAATGCACTTATAAATTTTGTCATTAGGGATGTTGATTATGGGAAAAGCCATATACCCTAATACTTGTATTTTTTGTTACACTGTATATAGTTGCATAGGGGTCAATGTCTCATGTAGTAATTTAAATTCCAGTCTTGGAATTCAAATACTATATTGTCTGGTCGTATACAAACTATACCAAAACATAAATCCTATATGTATAGGTATATGGCGGTAACTAATCTACTAAGGCAATCTCGATATCCCACCATGAGAACTTATAGGTACTTACGCATATGACATTTCTTATCTTAATTTAAAAAATAATGATCAAATTTGGCTAACCGCTAACGTCATTAATATAATCATGGATTTGTAGGAAATCTGCATCCACAAACTCAAAACATGCACCGTTCATGAGAGATTTAGATAGGTACTGAAAAACATGATTAAGCCTAGTACATACTTGTGAATCATGTCGTGAATCCATACAAATTTGCATTTTTGTTCACCCGTGAGCGTACTCGTGAAGCCATGACAAAAAGTGGAGAGTTTGCGTTCACGAGCGGTGGACCATATTCACGCGCAAAATGTACGGGAACTCTTTGATTTTGGTGTAGCTTTGACAATTTGACCATAAAAGCTGAAAAAGTCAAGCAAATTGTGTCAAAAATTCACTTTCTCCACTGATGCTCGTTCACTTCGCGAGAAAGTATGTACTAGGCTTTAAGCCTAGCACATACTTGTGAATCATGTCGTGAATCCATACAAATTTGCAGTTTTGTTCACCCGTGAGCGTGCTTGTGAAGCCATGACAAAAAGTGGAGAGTTTGCGTTCACGAGCGGTGAACCATATTCACGCGCAAAATGTACGGGAGTCGGGATTTTTGGAGTAGCTTTGACAATTTGACCATAAAAGCTGTAAAGTCAAGCAAATTGTGTCAAAAATTTACTTTCTCCACTGATGGTAGTTCACTTCATGAGGAAGTATGTACGAGGCTTTAGAACGAAACTTCTGCTCTCAAGTGGAGAGTTTTCCAGAAATAATTTGCATTCAAAATTTTTAAATGCTATATTATTTGAAATATTTAAAAGCACCATTTTTCCAAATTATAATAAAATCCATCAAACTATTAAAAAGTTATATGCAAACTACTCAAGAATAGGGCAATTTTCTTAAATAACGTAAAAACCGTTATTCGAAATTTTTGTAAAACCTGAAATTTATTTTTTTTTAAATCAATTAAATTATTACAGGAAAGAAGTTTAATTAAAATTGTTAAAGCCATTTTAGAAAAAATTTGTAAAAAGAAAACCGTAATCTTGATTCTTGATATGGCAACCGCGTTCTTAGTTCTATATAGATGAAGAAAAATTCGAATTTCCTCTCTATATATAGGAAATCATTTAAAAATGCTCTCTGTTCTGTAAAATTTTTTAAACAAATAGGTCCACCCGTTTAGGCTCATAGCTCAAATAACAGTGGAGGCACACACAACCAGACACAAAGACGGATGGTATGACAAAACCCACTTTTTCGGACTTCTTCATCATCGTAATGTTAATTTTGATTACAACCTCGAAATTTTTTGTCTACACAGCACAAACCCCCTTTTCCCTTCATTAGGCAAAAATTATAGGCTTTTAGAGTATTTTCAGATTTCCTTCACTAAAAATCGATATTTATCGAATGATATTCTTCATTTTTGCTGAATGTTAAGTGAACATTGACCTAAATGTTTGCTGGGAATAAAACAAAACTCAACACCAGAGATTATGAGTAATAAAGATTAGAAACCTCGGCTTTCATTCTGGTTTGACAAAGAGCTCAACAAAATGGCGGATGGTGGTGAATTCATATTTTTGCACTAGTTTCCATGTTTTAAAGCATATTAGTGCACAAAATATTATATGAATTCACAACCGCATAAATTGTTGTTGTTTTATCGACACGAGATGAAATTACAAAAACACAACAATGTAAAGAAATAGGTTTGGGAAGGTGGAACTTATACGAAGGATTCCTAACTTTTTAATTTATAATCTCTGCTCAACATTATTAATGTTTTAACATAATTCCGTTAAAAAAGAGTGGAGACTTCTCTTATAAATTTTCTACAATAATCAATTTCGCTCATCCGAACAGCGTATAAGGTACTTCGTTGTCTCAATTGTTTGAAAATGAAGGTACCGTTTCTTTACATCTTTGGTAAAATTTTTATTGTTGCAGGGAGCAAACTCTATAGAACTTCTATATAAAAGCAGAAACAACTTATTTTTACAATCGTCTATGAGTGTTAATTCAAATTTTTCAAATTTCTGAAATGGAGTGGAGTCGGTTGAAACTCATACCAACTCAATGCAGGTTTACGAAGGGTCGACCTGAAATTCAATTTCTCATCGAAACACCTCATTACAAACGGGGCATATAAACTAAACCGGAAAAATTGAACTTGAAATTTGTATAAAATTATGACTATGTCTGTTTGGCTAAACCTAAACCAGTGGATTTTATTTCTTTAGACTTAAAATCATTTTCATGTTATGGGCATTCTGTGACTATATTTATTTAATTTTTAAAATAACGATATCTTCTTTTTTAGTTGTTAAGTATTTTCTAAAAATTCTTAAACAGCTTTCGAGATTGTGACTTTATAATTAACTAATACCTCTATTAATAAAATCAAATCAAATCAAACATCAATTATTTTTAATCCAGTAGAATAAGTGCAAAATTTTATCACGAAATAGAATTTTTTTGGTCTATAAAAATTTGGCTTCGTCCCGGCGATCTCACTTGGACTCAACAGTTGACTAGTGAGGGACGAATATCTAGTATGTGAACTATATCCAACAAGACTAGAATTCCTTATCATTAAATTGGAAGTTTTTGTTTTTAACTTAACAAAAAATTGCGTATTGACAAAGGCCCTCACTAGTCAACTGATGAGTCCAAGTGAGATCGCCGGGACGAAAAGCCAAATTTTTGTAGGACTAAAGGCCGTTAAAAGCTATTTTGAATCTAAAATTTTGTTGGTTAATTCATGTTAATTAGCTAATTCACCCCAGTAGATGGATTAACGAATAATTAAGTAAAAATAAAGAGATACAAAAAAAACAAACGGTAGTATAATTGACATTTATGTTATTAACAAGCTAAATTGAGAAAGATTGTTTAAAAAAGTTCAAACTTTGTGAGAAAGTGTATATAGTGGTAATATGCATGACAAAAACGGAAAGTTCAGGAAAATTAGATCTCAGCGATCTCAGCAATCATATGTTACTTATGAAAAGGATTCCTCAGGAAAATTTCTCAGTTTTGCTGGAAAAATACTGAGGAACAAAAATTTTGCATCCGCTTGCTCAGTTTTTGTAGGAGCAAAATCTCTAACACCCCTTTCACACAAGGAAACTCAGTTTCCAGCAACTTTCAGTTTTTAGGAGAGAAGGGCACCAAGTAAGAGGAATGAACGGTCTACGATTGGTGGGAATTGGAAATTAAAAGAAAACGTCAAAAAATCTCCAACATCTTTATCCCCTTTCACACAAGGAAACAAGTTGCCGGAGATTTTTTTGACGTTTCTTTTAATTTCCTTAAAAATCTCTTGTACCTTTCACACTACTGTGCATGTGAAGAGGAATGTCAAAAAAATCTCCTCAAATCGTTGACCGGGGAGATTTCACTTTCACCTCTTACTTCTTGCTGGAGATTTTTTTGACGTTTTCTTTTGATTTCCCTAAAAATCTCATATCTTTCACACGAAGAAACAAAATCGTGGAAATTTTCTGTAGTTTCTTTTTAGAGTATTTTGGTTGAACACACACTCGGTAAGATTTGCTACTTAACGTGAATTAAAAGTAAATTTTTTATTAATAAGATATTTTATTTGTGAATTTATTTTCGATCATCCTTTTTCCATTTAGTTGATTTGGGAATTAGAAGTTAAATTGCATTTTTTAATAATAGTGGAGTATTCTGGTAATTTCTTTTCTTCAAAAAATTGTAGATACCTCCAGAACCATTTCTTTGATTTTCGACTGTATCGAAAACGTTTGCAGGTATACCTACTGATAAATATTTGTATGGAGAATTGTCTCAAAAAATGTTCCACAGCTTAATTTAAACTCCTCTATAAGATACCTATACCTATACGCAGCAAAAATCTGAATGAGAGTAGATCAGTTGGTTTTATTTTGTTTTCCATTTTTCTGTATTATCTAATCTCTCCAGTTTGTGTTTCCTGAAGGCCCATGCTTATATCGAACAGTAAGTAATTCACCAAAAAATAAAACCCTTCAATGTTTCAATTTTTTTTTCCATCGGTGGCGCTCAATTATGGCGAAACAAAACGAGAAGGCTGACCCAATATATGTACCTTTCCTACATAACTTTACTCTTTGTCTGTCAATTTTATGAATTTCTTCCATTTCGATGAAATATAGACGGCAAATACAAAAATCAACTCTCCCCTTTGAAGTTCGGATTCAGGGCTAACCCCATAAATACATACAAATCATAACCAATATACATAACTCTCTGTACGTATACTGTTGTGAGTTATAGCGCTACAAATGTCTGCCTGAAAATAACTCAAATAACAACAACAATATATACGTCGATAGTCCGTCGACCGTCAGTAACCGTTAAGCAACGACTCATTCTGACGTTCTATGATGCGCGCGGAAGTTTCCAATTTACCACTCAGCCACCCTCATCACCTTACCCCAAGAGCGAGAGCATCCCTACACCGTAAAAAGCCTCAAAGAAAAAAATGGCGGTTTCCTGTAGAAAAAATAATAAAAAAAAAAATAAATACAATGAGAGGGTTGACTTTTTTTTGCGAATGCTTGCAGACCACCCTCAGTTGGTTCACCCTCATCACCCAGATGAGGGTGAATTTTTTTCACTGTGTTTGCACAACCACCACCCTCATCACTGTGGCACCATTTTTTTTTTTTTTTTTGTATTGTATTGTTAGTTATAAGCCGCGAACGAAAGAGATGGATTGAAAATGGCTGCCTTGAGAGTTGTGTTTTGTGTCCTTTTCGCAAAATTGCTTCGCTTGTGTATATATTTGTTTCTCCTTTGGCATCCATAATGATATGCAAACTATATAAAATAGCCATCATCATAAGGGGGTGGTTGTCGTTGTTGTCGGTGCGTTTACCTAAGCTTGTATGGGACAGTATAGATTTTTATATTCTCATCTAGTTAAAGCCTGCTACCAGGGTTGTATTTACAATGCAAATTTTGTAGGTTTAATTATTTTATCCATTTGGACAGCGTTTTTAAAGGCACTCTTTTCAGACCCGATATCTTGGCCAAGTTCTAATTTGGCTTAAGACTTAATCAGAATACTTCCTTTTTTGGTCATAATCCCGCATTTTTTGCAGGTTGCGAGTTTTGATCAGCAAATTTTGCTTTGATATCGTTTTGCAAAATATCATTTCGCATTTGTAGTAGTCAAATGCGAATCCTTTCATTTTGATATTTCTTATTTGTAAATTTTATTTAAATTTAACAAAATCTCGAAAAACGAAAAATCGCATTAGTCTTCGCACATTAAAAATCTCGCTCCCAAAGATAAAAATCATGTAAATCAATGCAAATCATTCATCATCAAATCTTTGTATTAAGTAGATACATAAATCGCATTTCTGAATGCGAGTTTTTTTTTTTTATTGCGAGAATTTGTAATTGCGAGATTAAGATAATCTGAAATTTTGATTTGCCAAATTTTTTAAATGCGGTCAGTTGTTCACAACTCTGAATAAGCGCCTGCTCGACATAAAATAAAAGAAGCGGCCCTGAATAAATAAACTCATCTGAGTCACCAACAGCACAGTGCAATAGCAATAGAAATGGTAGTGGCTTTAGCCTTAGTATCTTAGTGGTAGTATATCCTTCTGGCGCGGGACAACCGTTTATTTGAATGTATAAGTGACACGATAATGGTAAACTGTAGATTTTTAATTATGAGGGAGTCTTTAAAAAAAATCCAATAGTATCCTGTCAAAGAAGAAGGGAATCCAATATGAATGATGTGCATGGTACTGCTATACTGCTGTGCTGTTGCTATTCCTGCTGCTGCTGCACATAGGTACAAATTAATATAGAAGCATTCTTTTCTTATGTATATACCTTATATATACAAAGTTATAACAGCTCTATATGTACGAATGCCAGTAGAAGGTATAGCCGTCCTATTATAGAATTTTTTCTCTAAAGTTCTCTTCTATCGAAAAGAGAAAAATTGCAAAGCCAAAGAAATGGAGTTGTGAAACAAGGTTGGTATATATGGAAAAAAAGTAACGCAAAAATATACATTTAAACATACCTATATAGCAGCAACATCAAGAAAAAAAAATGGAGTGCGAACGGAAAGAAAAAGGAAATACAAAAAAAATGCCGGGAAAGCAATGCGCTGTGCTGGTGAATGTGATGCTGGCTGATGATGGAGATGCGGACTATGGAGTCTTTATTATTAAGGGTATGGGATTTTTTTTTGTCTGTGGTAATGTTGGGGATACCTACCTACGCACGCAATGTATAGGAAGATTTGTTTTTTTTTTTTGTTTGCAAGAGAAAGAGAAAGCAATGTTCATGGAGCAACGATGTTAATATTTGAGAATGTATTCAAGATTATATCCGAGGGTATGTAAACAGTTATAATAGGCTTTTCTTTAGTTTTAAACGGTGAACTGAAAAAAAAATGCATTTTTAATCCTCCACTTTTTTTGGATTTCTCTTTGATCTTAAGGGGATTTTTACTTCTCAATTTGTGATATACCTACAATAGAAACAAATCTTAACATCAGTAATAAAAGACTGAAATGGATTTTCATATAGCTATTCTGTTAAAATGTGCTTAAATAGGTACATATTTGAATTGGATAGAAAATTTAAAGTCCATAATGTTTGAATACAAACAAGTAATGAAAAAAAAGATTGCATACCTTTCTTATTTATGCGTAGATACTCAAGAAAAAAGAATGATCCTTAACCGGGCGCCATTCCATGATTTACCTATTTGATGTAGGTACATCATGACAATTTGTAACAGTTGTGTTATATGAAAGTACCTACTGTTTATGCAGCCCGCAAGAAAAGAGCCCTCCACCACCAGCATTGGGGCATACTTTGGGTACAGGGGGCGCGATGCTCGTTAATATGGAAGTGAGTTTAATGAAAGTGACTTATAAATTTATGCCAATTTATTACAGTTTTGTTAATAAAGGCACTGTTTATGCGGTCCCGCTGGACAGGGTCTTACGCCATGCCATGCCGGTTGGCATACTACATATTTTTTTTTAAGTCACGCGAAGCGCGTAATGCGCTCATTTCGAATGGTGATAAACCGTAATAAACTAGCATTTTTCTCGTCTCGTCCATTTTGATGTTGATAAACTGTTATAACTGTTTTAAATTGGACATTTCTCCAGTATAAGTGATTAGAAGGATTAGGAATTAGGATATTCAAAACAAATTAGGATTATTGATTTTGTTGTTTTGAGGTGTTAGATTTAAAAATAGTCGATACAATATTCAATGTCATTTAGAATCATTAAATGACCACGTAATTTGATTTTTGTTTCTGATAATGACACTTTTAAAGTACAGAAAATGTGTCGGGTGCCAGTTAAATGTTTGTAAGGAGAAGAAATTACTTCGCGGGGCACTAAATTAGCTATGTGTTTTTATTTCAATTACGAGTAAATTTTTAGCTAACTCTATATATTATATTCTTCTTCGGAAAGAAAAATGGTCATAATTATTTTATGAACAAAAAAACTCAATGCCCTTAAATTTTAGAAGCAGATCCTCTGTAAATTCTGAGAAATCATATCTACAGTCTCATTCATAGATAAATCGCACTAAACAGAAACAGGCTTAATTTTCAAAGAGTAAAGTTTTCCGTTGGGCGCCACTTTTTTATTTTATGATAATCTAATCAACTTTAGATTTAAAAATAGTCGATACATTAACAAACTAGTTATTTGATTTTTGTTTCTAAGAATGACACTTTTAAAGTACCGGAAATGTGATTTAAAAATAGTCGATACAATATTCAATGTAATTTCGAGCCATTAACAAACCAGTTATTTGATTTTTGTTTCTAAGAATGATACTTTTAAAGTACAGGAAATGTGTCGGGCGCCAGTTAAATATTTGCAAGGAGATATACTCTGTGGGGCACTAATTTTTATTAAAAATAATTCAAGAGTAAATTTTTAGCTAGAATCTCTATATATTATATTCTTCTTCTGAAAGAAAAATGGTCATAATTTTTTTATGAACAAAAAACTCAATGGCCTTAAATTTTACAAGCAGATTCTCTATAAATTCTGAGAAATCATATCTATAGTGTCATCCATACATAAATCGTACAAAACAGAAATGATATAGGCTTAATTTTCAAAGAATGAAGTTTTCCGTTGGGCGCCACTTTTTTATTTTGTGATTATCTATAATGTTTGTTTGTATGTTTGTCAACAACTTTGATGCATTAAATTTGAGAGAATAAAGTTACTATATGGGACTTTTTCATTATAAATATAGAGGTAGGTCCTTTCTACATAAATTTCTATCACAAAGAAAGGACACACCGTATAAAATTCTCTTTCCATTTAGTTTTTCATATGATTTTCACCCCATCGCACACCCACACCTCAGACCACTTCCTATGTTCCTTTTCATTTTAATAAGGATGTTGGTAACAGGATCCAAGGGGATAATAGAAAATTTTATTTGCTGCAGATTGCATTATGCGCCTACCTTACATCGAATCATGGTGCTGGTGGTGGCAGCAAAGCGTAGATGTATCAACTTTAACATGATGGCGCGTCGGCATCGTTATGGGGCATTGTCGTCATATGGAATGAGTCCGTTTTTTTTTTTGTTTCTTTACACAAATGAGATCCTCTTTAGCATAAATGCAAGCCTATATACACTGCGTGTAGACATATCACAGAGAAAAAACCCTTTTCTCCATTCACTATATAGGCTCTTGTAGTTCGTTGCAAAAGAATGAAATGAAAAAAAAAAATGAAACGAAATCAGTGCAAGGGCAATCATTTTCCACCCGCATCCTTTATTCACATCATATATAAGGCATATATACGTATGCATGCATATATGCATTTATGGATTCATGATGTACCTATATATACTCTTGCCTTGCAAATAAACATCCTTTCATCGGCATCATCATAATCGTCCTCCGCACATGCATCATGATTCTAAGTGCCTTCGTCATTATAAAGCAATCCTCTTCAACATCTGAGACTGTATTTTATTCTTCTTGCTACAATGGCACATCCTGCGATTTTCATATGCACGCGTAGATATATATCCGCGCATAGGTACACTTATGCAACAACAGGATGTTAAGTAAAGTTAACAAAACGGATACAAGTATTTTGCAAATATTTGCTAAGAACTTTTTCCATACAAAAAAGTTGGATGATGAGATTGCGGGGAGCATTTACCTCCTTCCCAAGGATATATGTATAACATTGTGGGGACGACCGATGAGGACGATGATGACGACGACGAGGATGACGACGCCGCCAAGCTGCTATACCACTGGTTGCGGTGCCGGGAAGGGCGATGGCGGATTGTTCTACCTACAAACTCACCCGATTTGACTTTTGCTCTTGAATGCCAACAACGAAGAGTACCGTGTAACAAATAATTGCATATTACTTTACAGGCAATAAAAAATGAGTTAATAATGTAGAGTTATGGTATGTAGATGATGGATGTTTACAGCAGCAATCAAGCCACGATGCCAATAGTTGGAACTGCGGTTCGGTTATATATGTGGTACGAGTATATAAGGATGGGGCTAGACCGGAAAACCTTAAGTGGGCTTTAGCTGGATAATGTTTGACTGAATTATACAAATTACAGAGGTTTATTACGATAGACTGCGACTTAAAATTAAAAAAAGTAAAATAAAAGTTTGCCTCTATAGAGCCAACATGATGTAGGAATGTATATTTTTTAAAAAGGCTCATTTTTTTCCGATGTTTACTGCAGTGTATAGGTAGTTTACATTTCATGCTTGATAAAATAACGAAGTACACGAATCAATAGGTTTCTCTTATTTAATGAGATGATGTTCGATTGAACTTCAAACGTTGAAAACGTAGCTACATAATAAAGTCCTTCAGACTTCTCAACTGTTTTTTAATACATATGTATACTTTATACAACATAAAAAGACTGATCCCCAGACATTTTTTTAATTATATATGTACATATATTGATATTTTAATTATACATATATTGAATATCATGCATCAAATGAAGTTACTCTTTTAATATTAAGTTAACGTCAACAATATTCCGGAACATACCAGCTTTCAAACGAAAACTTGATATTTCTGCGGAATAAAATTTTATAATCGTCAAATATTTTGAAAACTACAATAGCCGTTTTTTATTATGTACGGATCTGGATTAGGATCATCTCATGAAAATAAAACGATACGCATCCATAATGACAACAGTGTTGTATGTTCACCTCTTTTTTTCTTATGTTTATTTATTTTTCATGTAGATACTGTCTTCTTTCTTTACACTACACTTTGTACTCCCTACCAACTAAAGAGCCGTCTACTCGCCAGAGCTAAAACTTATTTTCGGATCTTTAAAGTAGATCCAGAGACAGAGAAGGATCCAAAGTTGTTGTTGTATTACGTGTTAAAAGATGATCCCGATCTAGATCCGTTGATAATGAAACGCGGCTATTGTAACTAACCCTTAAACAAATTTATATAAATCGACCTCCACGACCCAACAAATTTGTAGGATGATACTTCACAGTCAGAAGTCAAAAGCACTCCTACTTATCTCTGTTGCATAAATTTGATTTCTAATTGCGAAGGAAAGAAAGCGATTTAAAAATCTCTGAAACCCTGGTTCTTTCTCTTTTCCAATAATTATTATTATTTTTGTGCATTTTGTATTTCTGCTGTTTTCACAATTAAAAAGTTTTCATACAACTTTTGTTCTGGAAAAAATAAATAAATGATCTTTACCAGGGCGCCATTTACTAATATCGTTGCTATAAAATAAATATTGTTTTAGAATGCACAAGAAGTTTATTTATTTTTGTCCTTTAAACCAATTTGTAAATGTTTAAATTATTGAAAGTATTGAAATTCTGAAGATTGTACTTCACCCGGGCGCCATTTATTGATTTTTCGGTTTTTAGAAATTAAAGATGTATTACATATTTTTAATCTAAATAGTGTTCTTTTATTTTTAAAAATAGGTACTCAAATAATAAAGACATGGGCTTGAATTTTTTAACAGCTTGAGGTAAAGGTATTAGCCTGATAATACTTAACAATCTTCTAACCTTAAAGTTTTTGTTGAATTTTTTAAATTTTTAAACACTAAACTATTCTCTTAATAAAGATCAACTGAACACGCTCCTAAAACACTTCGTTGACAGAACTAAGCAAACATATATAACCTTTCTGACATTTGTTAATGTCAAATTACATACTAATTAAATGTTGTCCCAAAGACCATAAGTTCTTTTACGACACTAATACTTGCCGCTCTTACAGATTAAAATTGGGTCTACTGAGAGTGATATCTAATATTATAATTTAGTTTTAGTTTTAATTTTGCAATATTCTATTCCGAAAGCATACTGTCAAGTTCGGGCTGTAGGTATTGGTATTCTCCCAGCAAAAGCAGCAAATATCAAATATATATACATATATCGTGCCCGTCAGCCGTAACAGAAAAATCAGTTAGCAGTCTAAAGGATCCCCCATACCAACGCGAATTTTCGGTGGCGACGACGAAAACAATAATAAAAATTCGTGTTGATTTCATTGACAACCACGTGTTGTTATTGTTGTTTTCGTCGTCGCCACCGAAAATTCGCGTTGGTGTGGGGGAACCTTAACACGGATTAATTCTTAAAAATTTGATGGAAATTTAACCTTCAAAATGGGTTACTTGTGGAGATTTTCGTTCTATTTAATGAACTGTCAAACATATGGGCTCATGTTTCATAAAAAAATTTCAAGGGTGACAGGTGAAGATGTAGAGTGACAGACTTACAATTTTCAATTTTTTTTTTCCTTTGTCATGACAATGAAATTTCTGAAAAAATTGTACTCAGCATTTTTTTAATGTGCATTCCTTTACTTTGAAATTCTGTGATTTTCTATCCAAAACTGCGAATTTAATTTTTTTTATATGAACATTGACAGACTTTTGATTAAAATCGTAGAAATTCGCAGTTTTGCACAGTACGCGACGGGAACAGACATTTAGCTAGTTCACGTTTCTGAGTCTCACTGAGCAAACTTCTGTCAGCTTCACTAAACATAAGTATAGAAACTGAACAAGATTTCTTCTTTAGAAGTCAAAAGCACTATCTCCATCTCTTTTTTATAAATTAATCTACTGCGATGAAAAATAATTGAGCATGGCAATGCAAAAAATATTAGTCTCTGATTTTTGACAGCAAATGTGAGGAATATCATTGAGGAATTACGTTCAGATTTCTGAGATTGCTGAGAGTTTGGATCTCTTATCTCAAGAAACTTGAACTGGCTAATTATGAGGCTTACAAAATATACCATTATTTGACAGTATAAGTTGACCATTGTGACTGGAAGTTGGCATTGAAGTGACAGTTTTCGAGTTTAAATATTTAATAATATTTTTGTCAAATGAAAGTGAGCACAATTCTTAGGTAGGAATTCGTGTAATATTCATTTGACACTTAACAGAAATAAAGACTTTAAGTCAAAGAAAAATGTTGGGTCAGAAAAACAGCCATGGAATGTATTTTGTCGAAAATTTGTGGAAATTTACTACATTTCCACAAAGAGAAATAATTCTCTAAATGCTAAAAGCTATATAACTTCTTTATGGAACTGTGGAAGTGAAGCTAAGTATCATGTAGTTGATGAAAAATAGGGTGTTTCATAGAGTTTGATTCAACGTTGTTTGAGAAGTTTGTACATTCTGAACAAGTCATATAAGAAAAAAATTCGCTGACCTCCTGAAAATATATAATTTTCATAGCACAACATTGCAGTCGTTTTGTTTGTGTTGCTGGCATTTAATGGTTTTCTAATTTAAGAATTGATACACCGACGGAAAATGATTCAGTATTTTTTGATAGAATTCGAATAGTGAACATACAATTAATGCAAACTTCGTGAGTGGTCCAAACTTGGGGTTGGCGCGGATCCGTTCATATACATATGCAAGATTTCTCTGAAACAGTTATTTAACAAGAAGATGGAACATGGATAGAAGTCATTTCCTGATGTAACTCTCCTGTCACAACAACTTTGACATTTCAAACTTGCAAGCATAATGTCATGTAGGCCATGACAGATTTGTCAGAATCTTACACTAGAGGCATGTTCAGTAAAATGATATCCCCAAAATTTCGCTCCGTCAAAAACTTATCAAACGAATCCAAAATTGTTTTCTCAGTAATGTGACAACAAAACATGAACCGAGATTGCTGAAATCTCAAAGATGTCATCATGTCATAATTGTCTCCACAAAATTTTCAAAATGTGACAAATACAAATATGTTATAATATAGGCATGCTCAGGAATATGAGATATCGAAATCTCAGCTATCTCAACTAGGTACCTGTTAAAATATAAACAAATCTTGAATTTTTGAGTGAGCAAAATCTCTGAGATCTCAATTTTCGGAACTTGTCAAATTTAACAGTTAGCCAGTTCATATTTTTGTGAGATCTGACGGAGCAAAATCTGTCAGTTTCAACAAGATTTCCCCGCTGGAAGTCAAAAGCTGCACTGTCCATCTCTTTTTTATAAATTGATCAACTGCTAACATAAAATAATTGAGGAAGCGAAATGAAAAAATATCAGTCTCAGCTTTTTGATATACAAAAGTGAGGGATCTCACTGAGGAATTGTTTTAAGATTCCTGATGAGGTAGCTGAGATCTCTGAGTTTCTGTGAAACCTGAACTGGCGAAATGAGAAACTTGTCATGACAAATTTGTCGTTGCATTTAACTGAAAAATGGCACCTGTCAAACTAAAAAACAAGAATTTGGCACCTGTCAGTTTGTATATGCCAACTTTTTAAAGTACGATTGATAAGTACCGCAAATAAAAAAAAGAAAGAAAACTTTATCAATAAGTAATAAGCCTCTAATGTAACTTAATTAAGTTGTCAGCTTATATACTTTCGTATATTTATGTGCAACTTTAACAAAAAAAAAACAACAAATGGCTTCATTAAAATAAAAAAACCAAAAAAATCTCCACTGAACCCAAATCAAATTTTTCGTGATATTTATTCAAATAGACAGACGAAACAAAACCCATCTCATCCAGGAAAACCATCATCCGTCAACGTAGGATAAGTAATCATTAAAACTGAAAACTGGTTTTTTTTTTAGAATTCACGTCTATTTATTCAAATCAAATCCACTCTTCTAAATCAACAAAGTCATTTTATATATACCTACTATAGGTACCTACCTACATATATGTATACCTAAATTGAGAATTTTACCCGCCAAAAAAGGAATTAATAAACTTTTTCAACCCAAAAAATAAAATTAAAAAAAAAAAAAAAATACATCCCGATGCATTATCTAAATCCTTCTCGGGATGTTGGGAAAAAAAAGAGAACCACTTTCCCTGATGCCATGAAATTTTCTGCATATAAAAGGGTGAAACAATGGAAAAATGAAACGAAATCAAACACATCCTACCTATAGGTATATGTATAGTTAAATGTAACTCTTTTATTCTCAATGCATATTTCGCATACACACACAGAGCGAACTGTCAAAATTATTCATTGTTGCTATAGTTAAACCATTTTTCGATGAGACTCCTTTCTCCGGGATGAGATGGAGTGTGTTTTTGAGTCTGGATGTGTCAGATATATGAACTCGCGCGTCCTGCATTGGATATGGGATATGGCACTGGCACTGGCACCAGATAGCACATAGACACTTTGCCAACGTTCTCTCATAGAAAAAAAAAAAAAAAAAAAAAACCTGAAACGGGACAGGAAAGCTGCTGCAAAAAATTCAACAAAAAAAAAAAGAAGAAAAAATCAGCGCGGAAAAATTCATAACCGTCTTCACCACGACTGATGGCGGGGAGTCTTTCTGTATGATATCTGGCAATGCAAGTCAGGGACAAAAAGAACAAAAAATATCAAAGGATGTATATTTTCAAACAAAAAAAAAATAGAAAAAAATATGAGAAACAGATCCAGATGAGAAATAGAGCGATAAAACTAGAATAACACTTTTTCTGTTGTCATTTTTCGTCGACAGAATCCTTTTACTCTCATCATTTGCATACCTACGTACTATGTACATATGCGGCTCACACATTATATTATTTCAAAACAAAAAAATAATTTGTATTAGAAAATTGTGTAGGTTAAAAATGGTCCTTTTCTCGCGCGTATATTATGGATAGAAGTGTCACAAAGGGCGACAGATTTTTTTTTTTCATTTTCTCCCAAAATGTGAAATTCAGCTATATTATCCTTTCTCGCATTTTTCACAGTTAAATCAAAGCAGTCCTCTTTCAACCCTTTTTTTATTTAATTGCATTAGAAACGGGTTTTTCGTCGTCCTTTTTTTCTCGAGTACCCTCTCTGTGGGACAATAATATGCTTTAAGATGGAATTATGAACAAAAAAAATACAAAAAGGTACATTCGTAGCTTCATATAAATATTCATATGCAAATAATTTCTGAACCTTGTTAGTGACGAAGAATTTCTTCTTTCTCACATCATCTCCAAGATGATGGTGATGGTGATGGGATGGCTTTCAAAGCGAAAAGCGAGTAGGAATCCTTTATAATCATGACAATCGCATAGTCGCGATAACAATAATTATATTTTTTATTCCTTTTTTTATAATATTAGATAATATTTTTCTTGTGCCTATTTAAGAGACATTTTTATTTTTTTTTATTTGTGACTCAGACCAACTTTATATACCTTAAAAACCAACGCATCGACGACGGGGACGACGACGACGACGACTGGGATCTATAAGAATATCCTTATAGTGGCGGCGACGACGACACAGCCGCAATATTCTCTCCTGCTGACACAAGGATTTTAATTAAAAATTTCGTCTTTGTCGGTTTGTCTCGTTTTGGGTTAAAAGTTAGGCAAAATGTGTGAGCAATTTGAATGTTTTTTCTTACCTTTTTTCTTGGTAAGTATATACCTATATATCCTGATTGTACGATATAAGAGGTATACGGAGGTTTAAGATAGGCATAGGCTGGCTATTCGTCCAGGAGGAGGGTTAGGTTGAATTCAAGAACTTTAAGCATTTCCTTTTTTTTCGATTTGTTTTTTTTTTTTTTTTGATAAGTTCTTGTTATTTCACGCCTCTTACAGGAAATTATAGAATATAAAATAATGAGGAATTATGTTTATTTTAAATTTTAATGATATTCTCGTATGAAGTATAGGTACCTAAAATTTACAGAAAAAAAGAGATTTAGGGTGGTATTCATCGAACACTATTAGGTTAATAGCTTCGTAAACCTATTCATCAATGCATATTAGTGCTGATTTGCGAGCGCTCTCAAAATTTAATAGTGGTTCTGACCACTATTAAGTTGAGAGCAAAACCTATCGGAGGATATCAGAAGTAACTTCGAAACTTTTTGAAATCACAATGTAGAACGCAATAATTTCACCTCCAGACAGAAATGCTCCAAACTCTTCCTACCTGAATGCTCAGCTGATAAATCTAAATTATTGTTAAATCTTGACAGAAAAAACTTACTTATTATTTTCAAAATAAGTTTTAAATTTGTTGATACATTGTATGCACAGTAAAAATCTGTTTTGTTTTATTTCAATTAATAGCAAAAGGAAAACAACTGAAATGAAAACCGACGTTGACAATGACATGTTCGAAAGAGGTACGCTCACGATTCACAATCGTCTTTGGCTTGTTCGAAAGGGGTACGTTCATCAGGTCCAAACACTAATATTTCGAAATATCTACTTAGCGAAACCCAGAACCTATTAGAGCTTGGTGAATAGGACCCAAACATTTAAAACTAATAGACTCTTAACTTTAATACCGCTATTAGTACGCTCGATGAATACCACCCTTAATATTTAAATTAAGGATGTATATGTTTGCCGTCGGTAAGTAAATGAAATGCGCTCGCTGAACTTGTTGACTTACCTACATATAAATGTACATTGTACTATGTATATGTACATTGTACCTTCGATATATAAGCCTAGTACGCTGCTGATGCGAAACGAAATTTTTCTGTGATCTCCAAACAGACAACGAAACGCTTGCGAAAACACAACGGAAAATATCCTTGGAGAGTTTCACTAATTCCAAAAACAAAATAAAACATAAACGCTAAAAATCAGAGAAACCAATGATGTAAGAAAATGATAAACAGATATATAATATATATATATAATTAAATCAGTGCGAAAAAGGAGCGGAGACTTCTCCAAATAATCTGCTACAATTATAAATTTCGTTCTTCGAACAGCGTACTGTAAAACGAGAAGCAGAACGAAATTTTCCGTTTATGATTTCGTTGTGTCATTTTTGTATGGGATTTTTTGTTTCGCATCAGCAGCGTACTAGGCTATACGGCGTGCTCGTGGCCGGCGGCATTTTTTTTCAATTTCTTATACATATAGGTATCATAGGAATAGTTTGTTTTTTGGAGTATATACAAAAGGCGGTTATATAGAACTTTTATCGCGAATGTTTTTTTCACAAATGATCATCTAAATAACATTTTTTTTTGTTACATTTTATTTTTCAAAGTAAGTGGTAAGCTTATTCCTTCAATTTGCCACTATCACATCGGCGATATTTTTAGCGCTCAAAAGTATTTGTTTTATATTTATATACGCGATCGAATTCAAGAATTCATAGGTTAAAAGGCTCTTTTAAATTCTAATTATATTACCAACTGATTTCATTTCACCATAATAATAATAGGTATATTGTCACGAATATGAGATCTCGAAGATCTCAGCAGTCTCAGTTACATGAAAAGATTTCTCAGCCAAATTTCTAAGTTTTGCGGTCGAAATTCTGAGGAAAAAAATTTTTTGATTTGCTTGCTCACTTTTTGTCGGAGAGGAATCACTGAGATCTTATTTTTTCTAATCTCACACAAATGTCAGTATCTATTTGCTTTCAAAATAAATACTTAACAGTCGTATTTATAAAATTTTTCTCTATTTAGACACTGTCTAACTATTTTCAAATTGGTAGAAATATCCTTTAGGTATTTAATAAAAATAAATATCACATTATTCACTGTTAAGACAATCTACTCTTGTGTATTAGTTAGGCAGATAAGACAACAATAAACAAAGTTTTTGAACACACTTTCCAAAGTTGGACAGTTGTCCAAAGTGAGACAACTTTTATAAATAAGACCACAAATGGCTAAATATCATCTTCACCAAAATGATAATTTTGAGTTTTTTGACGTGACTTAAAATTGATAGGATATTAAAAAATAAGACTTAGAGGGGAGGGGGCAACTTTGAACGCGGGGTACCTTTGAACATGGCTAATAAACTCTTAACAACAAAATATTTCAAAGCCTTTAAAATTAATTTTAAACATGGCAATAGCGATATCTTTACACGTCAACGACTTTGCGGTGCATCTCTTAAGTTCATCCGACAGATAGCTAAATATGCAGTGTTTATGCGTAAATTGTATTTTTGTAATATTTTTTTTGCAACAGTTTAAAATTTGTTTGCTAAGATATTTCATTTTTGAAAAATTATTATTAAATTCACACCATCATTTTGATTGCCAAAAATTTTAAAATGTTTTCTCTGTAAAACAGATGGACATTAAAATTAAAGCTTCAACGACTTTTTGCTTCAAAAATTTTATTTTTATCTATTTATTTCCAAAAGTTTTTTTTTTTAAATATAGTGAGTTATACCTTTAAAAAGATTTTTTATCCTATTAAAGTTTTTTGTATATATTCAGCTCTACATAAATTCATACAGTTTATTGTTTTCTTCAACGTGAAGGTGAAGGAGCAATATTGGGCTCAGATATACTAGCGGAACTAGCTCTGGAGTTTGAGGCAGCAACAGAAGCAACGGACGTAGAAGGAAATGATGCTAGAGCTGAATTCGGCTCTTGATGACTAATGTCTAAATTGCTGATGTCCAGACTTGCATTTACTGCATCCATCAAGATTTGACTTAAATTCATCAAACAATTATCAATCAAGGGTTCATCTTCAGAGAAAATTAAATGTGGATTGTCAACATTATCTTAGTCGAAATCATCTTCATCGTCAGTGTCTTCAGAGCTTGAAATTGCATTCATCAATTCAGTTATTTCTTCCACTTCGACAGGTTCCTCAAAGATCTTCTTGACATTGCTACCTAATAAAAGCACTGAATCTGGTATATGGAACTACTCTCAACTGCCATGGACCCGCCTAAAACTCTGATAGTTTTGTATGGCAACAAAAAAAAATTGGAAATATCCCCCAAATTTATATTTTTCCAAATCTTAAGTCTGAAATATCGCCCAAATATTTTCAATGCAAATTGTTTTTGTAAAATTTGGGCGGTATTTGCTCAATTTTGGGCGATATTTCCAATTTTATTTTTTTAATTTGGGCTTTCTTTCCTAAATTTTAGGCGATACATATTTGCAAAGTGAAATTTCAATTATAAGATAATCTTAAAAAAAATCACGACCCATAAACAGTGAGGTAAGTGTACAACCCCCCCTCTTTGGGCACATTCCAGTATTTGTAGTAGGTGCGAGTCTCTTCTGCATTTAAATAATCTGGATTTAAAAGAAAATTTGCATACATCCAGCCTCGAACCTAACCCAAATCTTATAATGTGCCCAAGCAGGGGACCCATGCAGGGGGGCAGCATGCCCCCCGATACAAACCTCACTGTTTATACCCCATTTTAATTTACAAAAATCCATATTGTAAACGTTGGTATTGAATTTTATTATTATTTGGGCGTTATTTCCTAAGATTTGGGCACTATTTCCTTTTGCTTGTTTCTTTTTTTGGGCGATATTTCCAATTTTGGGAGTTATTTCCCATTTGACATTTAAAATTTTTATTTTGCGCCTTCTATCTTTTACAAATAAATTAAAAAGAATTGGAAATAACGCCTAAATCGAGAAAAAAAAACAACTACAATTTTTCAGATATTTTTTTGGGCGATATTTCCAAATCGATTTGAGCGTTATTTCCTTGAGCGTTATTGCCTAACGTCAAATTTTAATACTAATCCATAAATTCTTTCTGTTAATACTTCATATTCTTGGAATCTATCTATTGAAAAAATTTTAATTGTGATTTTCGAGTTCATCGGGATCAAATATGTACGAAAAATATAGCCGCATTAAATGTCCAAAAAGTTTTAATATTTTGTATATTATTGTAATTAGTTCAACTGTTACTGCCGTTCAGCTGTTACTTGCAGTACCTAAATGAAAGCCGTAGATCCATTAGGAAGGGGTATAAATTTCGTGTGCATATCAAAATTTTTGCAATGAGTAAATATATAATTTTGATTTTGTGAACATGTACAGTGAAAATCAAAAATGTTTTTTCTTTAAGTCGCGAATTTTTGTTTTTTTTTTTAATATACAAACAACATTTGGTTATTTAGTTTAATATATATTTTATGTAGGTATTGAAGATAACAGGTTTTGCGAAAAGTGGGATCATAATACATCGGGATTTTGAATAATTGGGTTTTTAGAAAAAAATAGGATTTTGAGTAGTAGAAGGGATTTTAAAAACCCGGATTCTGATACGCTTCCGTGTGGTAGATACATGATTGGGCCATATTCATAAGTCACAGTTATGTGACGTAACGCTAGTAAAAATTACTAATCTGCTACAAACTAAATGAATTTCTAGTACATTTTATATATTATTTCGGCTGTTTTTTGATAGCTTCCAAAAGCTATACGACTTGATAGATTCTTTGCGTCATATCGTCATTGCGTGTGTTGAGTTTTTGTCCAAGGGTTTAAATAAAAGTAAGTTTTAAATTCAACTTACAATTTATTACTGAGAATGATATATGAATGTCGCCCATGAAGTAATCTTTGACAGGTTGGTTAATTTTAATACATATTTTTGAGTTCACAAGAGTTGCAATTTTGTAAATAAGTTACTGATGTAACAGCGTGGATATAAAAAAAAAATAATTTTTTGTACGCAAGTAAATATATGCTACAAATGTCAAAAGTTCCCAAATCTCCGGGAGTTAAATTTTAATCGGCTTCGGCATTAATAAATGAAAATGTAAAGAGCACATATTTAAGATGTTATATATGTACATATTCAAAATTTAGAACAAAAAACCAACAGATTGAAAAGATAATATTTTCAAGGTTAAGTAAAAATACCCCTGGCCATGAATACAAATATTTTTTATAAATAAATATTTACATAAATACCTACCTAACATATTCGAATTTCCCAGACACATTCCGCTTACTTGTCCAAGTGTCACCTCCATTATCTAATTCTCAGAAATTTCACTTGACCGTATCTCCGCATTGTACGCAGGCGCATATTATTCGATTCGAAAAATACCTATAAAAAAACTCAAACAAAAAAATTGACCTTCACCGAAAATTTTGTCAAAAATTATTTCTACAACTTGTCGTCATCCATCTTAATTTAATCGCATAAAAATCCTATTAAGCACTTTTTATCATTGTGTCTGTCTGTCTTGCTATATGGTGGTCTTTGGTCTTGCTCTTGGTCATTTCTGCCCGCCGAAGGACTATCATTGTCGTCGGCGAATTTTGGTTGGATGATTTTGAAAGGGAAACTTCCTTAAATGCCAAAATAAACGCGAAAACATGTGTCTTTCTATCGTGTCTGACCATAATCCAAACACTAAAAATATACTTATCTGTCTAAACTGTCACTAAATAGGGACAGCTGTTTCAATTGTATATATACATAACATATCCTATCTCTCGTAGGATATTATACAAAATAAAAAACCTTGTCGCGTTCCATCGAGTCTAAACATCTCCAAAAGAACTTGACCATGGACTTCTAACGCGTTCCATTTTTGTATGTTAATGTAGGTAGATATGCCTTTACCAACATAAAAACAAAAAAGACGCGAATTTAGCCCTTTGGCTGATTTATTAGACTCAAATGGCATTTAATCGCCAATTCCACCAACACCGACTCAAACCAACTTGAGTTAACCATGATGGTAGTAAATATGTGACGCAAAATGCACCTGGTGTGTTCCTGTGTTAATCTTCAGATGACCATGGACGTTGTTTTCAATTTTTTATTGTTGTTGTTGTTGATTTACTCTTGTTTTCTGTTCTCGTGAAACCAGATGCAATTGAATCATCGCTGACCTATAAACATGTCCAAGTGCAACTACTGACCTCCTCCGCCTTCTCTCTATTGAGGATGCTGTTGTGAGGCCTTTTTGACTTGTTGCACTGATGCATATCCCCTTCCCCTCGTATGTGTGTTTATTCTTGTATATAGATTGCACCATGGCAAAAGCAAAATCGTGTGAAACTCTCGCTATCGTTTGGACCAGTTGCTGGCTTGCACTTCCTATGCAATTTGCACTTTCCAACTGTCATCGTTGCTATACCTCCTCATACTCCTTCTCCGACCATCAGGACGATGACCATAAGGGGACAGAAATGCATTGATTCATGCGTCGGTCGGGTCCACATCCACAGTGGAGTCGAGAGTATCGGTTATTTTTTTGTTGCTGCGTTGTCGGCGGCCAAATCTGTGAATCGAGTTCTGTGGTGCATATGTTCACTGTCATGTGTGCAGGAGAGAGGAAGAGCCCATCCGGATGCACCAAAATGCGGATGGTCAGTTACACCACGCACACACTCCCATATCATCGTGGCTTTGTTTTTGCTCGCTTCCTGCTGCTGATGCTTGTGCTGTGTGTATAGCGCTGTCAACAATCAAAGTCAACGGTGGTGGTTGCAACCAAATCAAGGGTTCCAGTCGTATCCACCATTGCATTCATTAACTCTGCACTCGTCCTCGTTTTCAATGGGATTACGACGACGGCAGTGGCGGCGACATGTCCTTGTGCACATATAGAGTGGACGTTTTGCGTTCAGTGTCCAGTCCCAGATTGAATTGCATTATAATATACGCGGCTTAGTTAACTCTGCATGGCTCGAATTCTGGTTCCCACAGGCTGCCAAACAGCCAGCCGGCCGGCTATAGTTGCATTGGTCAGCATCAACAGAACAACACCTGTGCAATGTGCAGTGCATATATATGCATTCCATGGTGCATGGGGGTTGAAGTTTCACCGTCGGGTTGGTCATGGTTTTGGATTCATTGTTCATTTTTTTGTGCGTTTCGTTGTTGTCCTTGTTGTTTTTTTTTTCGATTCTATCGATTTTATTGGGAGGGGGAGTTAGCGAGGACAGAATCCACAAATTAGGACATTCGAAAAGGGGAAAGAAACCCTGCACATCGCTGACCGAATTGCTTTCCTATGCCTATATGTGCATTGTGCAAGTCTTGTGCAATTAAAGTTTTTCGAAGGGGAGTTTTTGGAATATGCGGAGAAATTCGATGGGTCATTGTGCCAAAATGTTGGCATGGTGAAATGCTTTTTTCGCCCACACACTCACACACACTTCAGTGTCGATTAGGTATATGTAAATATATGAAGCATACAATTGCATGCTAAGTATAAGGTACATTCCGTTATTCGAAAGTTTGAAAGTGAATTTTTTTTAGAAAGGGTAGGTATATTGAAGTTGGTTTTATTGATTTTATGAACTCTTTTTGTAGGTATAAATAGCAAGTATAAGCTCAAATAAATACACACCCCCTTTTGATATTCAGCAATAGCCAATATGTCATTTAAAAATATTTAATGCCAATTATTTTGTAGTGTGTATAATAATATAATAAGACACCTAATTAATTTAAAAAAAATGATAAAATTCGATACGATTGCCTGATATAATATGTAGGTGTAGATAAATATTTATATCTCTACAGTTTGATTTATTATTCACGTTATTTTGTCCAAACTTGTTTCTCAAAAATAAAAAAAAAACATAAATATTATATTGCAAAAAAAATTGTTTATTAAATTTTTAATTTAATTTTTTTAATTGTTTTTTTTTTTGAACTCGGTTTCTTTTCAGTGTGTTTGATTGTTTTTCTATTTTTTAAGTTAGAGACTTTTAATATTAAACACAGGTCAGAAGTGGATTATAAAACAAGCTGTTAAAACTAGAAGCTTCTCTATATTGCAACTCATTAAAAATTATTAAGGGTCAGTTTTTCAGTGCTGGCTGAGTTAACTCTGAGTTAAACAAGAGTTAGTAAGGGGTAGTTGTATACAAGTATATTTAAATCCTGTTTAAGGAATTTTAGCCCATCGATTTCGACAGATCCAGACCCAGCATTGAACCTCATTTAATCCACCGAAATCGGTTGAAATCATGAATCTACAAGGCTGAACAACTTCCTAATTCAGCAAATAAATTGGACTCGAGTTAACTCAGAAGCTGTTTTTAAGCTAAATCTGAATGAATTCATAGAATTTGGCGAGTTAACTCTGCATTAACTAAATAGATATTTCTGACAGATGTCTGTCAATACAGTAAAACCCGCTTAAGAGAAACCCGCTTGAGAGAAACCCGCTTAAGAGAAAAACCCGCTTATCTGAAACACTTTTTTCATCCCCGAGTATTTGTCGACAAATTACCTTTATAACACTCCGCTTAAGCGAAACTCGCTTAAGTAAAAAACCCGGATACCTGAAACATATTTTCAGTTAAATTTAATATTTTTTATTGAAAAAAACTCTCTTAAGTGAAAACAAAATTTAATAGAAAAGAACAAAAAATTTGCTGAACGCTTTTACTTCTTTTTTATTTTTCACCTCCACCAAATTTTTATCACGAAAATGACATTTGAATTTCTGATATGTCTGAACCCTTTTTGGAATTTTTAAATCCGCTTAAGTGCAATTTTTTTTTCACTTATCCGGACTCCGCTTAAGTGAAATTGTTTTTCACGTAGGCGGGGTTCGTTTAAGTGAAAAACCCGCTTAAGTGAAAGAAAGACTGTGACATTTTGAAGTTTCTCTTAAGCGGGTTTTACTGTACAAAGAATCGATCTTTTCATATAGTGCTGCATTAATTGGCCCTCTTCCTTTCGATTGTGAAAGGGAATTTCCATAGGGAATTTCTATATATGTCACTCTTTTATTTCGTTATATTTTTGACAACATTAAAGTTAAAGTTAATCGTACCAGTGTCCTGTGAAGTTAGCAAAAGAATTGTTTACAATTGAATAAAAAATGAGAGTTCCCGGTAGCAAACAAAGAATTCTATAGAGTTCCTCAAACTTTTTTTCAATAGTTCTGGCGAATCGAATGAAGTCGAAAAAAAAAGTTATTTTGGTAACTTTACAAAGCAAGGCCTTTTTTTAGAAAAAGAGTTCTGAGCACGTTTTTCAACTTAAAATAAAGAGTTCTAGAGTTCCTGATGGGTTTTAGAAAGAGTTCGAATTTACAACTGAGACGATTCGCATTGAAAAACTGAAATTAAATATTTTTTTTTTTGCTATAACAGCCACTTTAACTTAACCTATAGAACATTTATATTGATTAAACTGTTAGTATCAAGAAGACCATGGTAAATGTTATTAAGCAAAAAATTGAAACAATCGATATTGAAAGTGTTGTTAAAAATTTTACTATTAGAAAAAAAATATCAGCCAAGGTTTAAAGAAGTTTTGACCTTCGTTTCTTTTTTTATTTTCAATGATTAAATAAACATTGACTGGAACCACAAACTCGTTATAGCCATCAGGCTGTAGATATTCCAACCATGACAAAACTATAGGGAATGTGTTCCATTCCAAGTTGGGCGGCTGTAATCGCAGGACAAATTACATGGCTTCGATCGTCAAGGGGAACCCTCTCAACTGCGCAAACTCCAGAAACATCAGATTCAATTATAAGAGAAAAATTTTCGAGCTTATTCACAGGTCAACAAAATTTTAATCTGGTCGTGCCACAAGGACTTTTTTGAAATTTTTTACTTAAATTTGTGGTTGTATAAGTAAAATCAAATAGTTAAAAAAAATGTTAGGCAAGAATTTTATTCTATTGACTAATTTAAAATATGAAGGAAATACAAAGACCTCATAAATCAAAAGTGTATTTTTTTTTGTTATTATGAAGTGATGATTTAAGATTTTCTTGAAAACTTAGCTTCGGGTTGGTCCCTTTTAATTGTCCAACAATAATTTGCTAACGCATATTTTGGCTCCATTTGCCTTGATGTCGCTTTTCCATCTTAGAAATGTCCTGTTGGAACCACTCACCGTGCTCAGGGAAAAAATCTAAAAAATGGATCTTGAGTGACATGTTGCAACCCAATACTTGATAAGCCAGCAATATTTGCTAACCAACTCTCTGTAGCTGTCATACTTATGGTTACCCGCAAAATTTTCAACAACATTCTTATAAATGCCTTCCATGCAGATTTTTTCTAAATTGCTCAATTTTTCTTCTAATCTTGGATCTTTTATTAACCCCCTTGACGTCCTACAGAAATATCCTTTTTATTCTTTGTATCACTTATTTTGTTTTTACTACCGTAAATATCACAAGAAATCTGAAGCTAATTGACAGACGATAACTGGCGATTTAATAATGAAGGTAGATTGATATAACAGAACTAGCTGTCAAAGTTGTTGACCAGTGAATTATTAGTACCGTCTGAATAAACCGGTAATATATGAGAAGATACAACAACGAACATTTAACGGAATTTGTCAAATAAATCATGCCTGTACAAATGTGAACTGTATATGCGCTTCACAGCGATACCGACCTATACATATATAGTATATGCTGACTTTTAATAATTTTTAATAATTTTTTCTCAATTTTGGGGTTTAACAGTAAAATAAAGCTACATACGTTGATCTGGTTAAAAAGTTGAAAGTACATAGACAAAAAAAGCCCGATAAGTTTTCGAGTACATTTTTGATGCACATCGCAATATATGAAAACTCCAGCGATTAAAATGTATGATGGTGAATATTCCTGAGGAAAGGACTGGCTATATACCTTTCGAGTCTTCTCAAGTGAAGACGTCCGTTTTAGAAAGTATGTCAAATCAATATCAATTTAATCGTCAATTTTTGACGCAGATATTGCTATCGTCAAATATACAATCGTCCTGCTTGTAAGAAATGTACCTATATATAATCAATGTCAGTCAGTTTTCTTGCAAACGTATTTGACATTTACGAACACGCTCTCTAGTTTTCCCACATTTTTGTCGTCAACTCGATTTTTTACTTCAGACCAGTGATGCCAGACTATGATATCAGGTTTTTCCATAGTGATACCCAAAAATTCCCTTTTTTCCCACGCCTTTGTTAAAAATATCCCACATTTTAGCCACGACTAAATAAAACTATCGAAAAGCATAATTTTGGTTTATAATTTAGTTGTGTAATTTGTGTATAGGATTTTACGTTTCACATCAGCAGCGTGCGTCCGCCGTGTGAAATGGATTAAAATTTTGTATAAATTTTATGCGAGGTTGAAATGGATGTTTCCACGCATAGATTCAGCATTAAATTTGACGCGTTTTAAGTCCAATTCACACAAGGTTTAAGAAGTTAAATGCCAAAATGAAAATGAAAGCATCCAGATATTTAGAATGAGTTTTTTCTAGGCATGATAATGACCCTATTCGACAGAATAGGGATTGCAACTTTTCACTACGCCATGACGATGATTTTGTGGGTGAGGTGCTCTGTTCCCTTCACCGATCTCACCATCGTCATGGCGTAGTAAAAAGTCAGAATCTAAATAAAGTCTTTGTTCATAGTTCAATACAATTTTTTTTTTTAATAAAATGAACAATTTGGAAAAAAAATTTAAGCATAACGTAAAATCCCTTATTTTTGTACTATGTGGTGTGAAAAATCTCCTTTCCCTTTTAGCTTATTTTAAACGTGAAATTACCACAAAAAGGAATAAATCTCACGATCTGGCATCGCTGCTGCAGCTTTGCACCGCAAATGATGTTAACGAATATATGACTTTACCAAACTGTGTTATCGAAAATAATGCTTTTGCATACAAATTTCGTTTTGGGTTTTCGAAGTTTTCGCTTAAAAATAGATTGCAATTTATTTTTTGACGCAAATGACGTTTTCGAAAACGGCCTAATTTAAGAATTTGTTTCAGTCAGCTGTATATTAAGTGGTAGTTCCTCTAATGACATATAATATAAGTATATTATGCGACAATAAACAACGTGATAAACACTTATCACCAATTTCACCCCTTATTTTTAATGTGCGGTTGTTTCGTTACCGTGACATCTTCTTTTAGCCAAGGCCATTTAAAATAAACAAACAAATAGCTGACGTGTTATTCAATGATCCTCCAATTCAACCGCATCCAAACAAAAATTCACAACGAATAACTTGGTTTTCTATTCGCACACTTCCATTGAGAAGAGAAAACTGATCAAGATATTTTTGCGTTGCATTGTTGATGCACACAAACTATCCATCCACTTGAAATAAACAAAAGAATGCCATCATTCGATTCAGGTATCTCTGGTTGTCCATCGGTTGTTTTTTTTTTTCTGTTGTCTTCTCTTGAATAAAAGGTGATCCTCTTCTATATAAGTATTCTATTGAAATCCCCGTGATGCTAATCTCATTCCTTCTGCGTTAGGTTTTAGTTGAAAATACAACAAAAAAAAAACTGCGGTTTTGTTAATATGAGATGACGCAATTGAAGAGATATAGCAGATGTGTGTTACCGGCCACGGGTCAAAAGGGTTAATAATGTTTACGATTCATGCCTACCTGGTTAGATGTGAATTTGGTTGGTGTTCATTTGAGCAGAAAGTACGACATCCCGTTTATCTTGTTTATATTTTTTTTTTTTGTAATACTCGTATAATCATTTGCGCATCTGAATTTTTATGATTTGGTATTTCTTTATATGTGTGATGCGCCTGCAGATTAAATGAGGAAAAACAAAGTTTTATAGAAAAGACGATGGACATGGAGAACAACGCTTTAACCATAGCTACTGAATTAGATGGAGTTTTTTTTTTCGATAAGCAAAGGTAAGCTAAGATCGAAGCCCCAGTCTATGTTGTAACTAAAAAAATGTCTTTTTTTTAGGGGTACTGATGCCTCTTGTGATAAAGTGAATATATCTCTCTTCAACTCTCAACCATTCCTTTGAGCGCGTGTTTTAAGTCCGCAGGAATGAATGTGGAAGGTTGAATAAAGGGTTCCTACAATTTCCGAAATGAAATGCATTTTTTCATGACAAGAGACCCAATTGGAGGATTTATCACTTCGTCGCAAATCGGCATTACCCCCGAAAGCTAAGAATAAAATGAAGAAACAAAAATACCCATGACGGTAAATACAAAAAAGCTGCCGGGATTAAAAACGATTTGAAAAAATAAGCTTATCAAAAAAAAAAATGTTTAACGAAAAGAATCCCAAAATACTATTATCAAAAGCTTCCGCAAATACAAAATAAAACATGTTAAGCTGAAACCTTTCATTGTTGCGTTTATAGCCCATAACCGGACACCTTATTCTATATATAGGTATTATACGTATGTAAGTAAGCTACTCTATATTATAGGTATATGCCCGTTTTTATATGCATATTTTTCATAATCCCTTTGGTAATGGAACCACATTCAGGACACAGATTGTCAACAATAATTCGCAGTCGTATATAAGGTATAATTAAAAAATGTTTGTTGATGGTGTTTTTGTTGTTATCACATCCGTAAAACGAAGTACTTGTATACATATATATATTGGAGGTATACGAGTAGGTACATCTATATCGTGTTGTGTATATACCCTCTTAATATATAAAAGGCTTATAAAAGTTCCGTAGACCTTTTCTCGTAATATACAAAAAAAAAACATCAGGTCATTGCAGTAACATCCACCACCATCAGCAGAACACATATTTTTGCAGGACCCTGAAGCGGCCGAAGCTGAACTGGTGAACATGTGGCAGTACAATGAACTAGGAAGCTGGACGGGACAGTCCCGCGTGGACCGTTTTGTTTGTCTTATATTTATTTTTCGGTATTGTATTTTGCATACGTGTGTTTCTTTAATCAATATTTTTCATCCCGTGATTGTGGCGATATTGTATATACGAAAGGGGACAATATTCGCGTTTCAACCCTTTCGTTTTTTGTTTTTTTTTTTATTTTTCAATCCCATCACATGTCCTTATTACCTATGCACTTCGCATGGACACCGGTCCCGCCGCTTTCCTCTTTGAAGGTTTATTTTTTTTTTATTTCATGTCCGCTTGCTTGATGCTGATGCCTGTTCCGGCCTTTCCTACATATATTCCCATTTTCCGCCTGATATCACTCACTGCGCGTTTCTCATATCTGGGGATAAGCTACTCATATATATACCTAAGGACCAGCATTTGGCGCGGACAGCTTCCCTCGTCCTTGTTTTGAGTAAAAATAAAAAAATAATAAAAAAGGGTTCGAGAGGAATTCCTGAATTAGTTATGAATAAGAAATTGAAAATATGGACAATTGGCTATGAGGGCCGATGTCAGTCGTCGACAGTCGTGTCGGTCCGAAACGGAGTTCCTCTGAATATATATTTGCACAAGGCAATGATCCTGTCCTGGTATAGCACGATGATGCGGCGCAACCTGAACTAACACATATAGTCAGACAAAAACACAACACATTGACAGGCATAGAAATGAGCACAAACAATTTGAATCCTTTTTTTGTTTTTTTTTTATTCATTGTGGACAAAGCATCACATTGAAAGGATGCTGTCGGTTTCAATTAAAAATTCTGCCGCTTATACAACAGGACACACTCGATGGATAAAGGGAGGACAAACGAACGAAGTGGTATATAACCATAGAGGATGGGATGGGACATCAGGAAGGATTATTGCCTTCATTGGGGTTTTTAAATGTGCGGTTTTGTAATAAGGACAATATGACGCGACCGTCAACGTAGCGTGTTGTCGTTGTCATTTTTTCGCTTTTTTTTTAAATCATTTTTTTTTTGTGTGTGTATAAGCACTGTGCTTCCCCTTTTGGACATTCTACTTGAATATTGGATCAGCTAATGCGGGCTCGCAAGTAATTTAATACCCTATTTTTTTTGTTGTGCATTAAAAACAAGCGATGAAACAAGAGGCTGCTGCTGTTGCTGTTGCTATTGCTGCATCATGTGCAGGCGAACATGCATCGAATTTCATGCAAAAACGGACATTATATCCTTGCTGTGGGTATATAGAATATTGTATGCATATATGTACCTACATATATTTATGCGGTGAACATAATTCATCAAGGTCAAAGTATTTTGTAAATTCGATGGAATTCAATATGAAGGTCAAGATTTTGCATTGTTGCTTTCTTTTAATTTTTGAGTCGAAATTTGTGAAAACTTGTTATATTAGGAAATAGAGTGCGTATCTTAAAATTGTTTTAATATGATGGCGCAGAGTTTGCCATTTTTGGAGGGAGATTAAACATAAAAGTAGTAGTAGAAAGATAGTCATTTCTTAAAGCTAGTAATAATTAGTTGCGATAAAAAAATAAAAAAAATGTCTTGTTCTTAAAATTGTGTAGTTTGTATATCGTCACCTGAATGCAAGAACCAGCTAACTCGATTTTTTAAATTTTTGCGATGTTTGGGTTTTTGCTAGTTGGAATCGATTCGCATCGAAAATTTTAACCTTTACTACAACCAGTAGCGCAGACAAAATATGGTGTTATTATTTTATCAGTATACTATCATGCAAAAATTGGAGTCTTAAAAGGAGGCCAAAAAGTTTTTTGCGACTTTCTCAAAAATTCGAAAATTGAGTTAGCTGGTTCTTGCATTTAGTGACGATATTATGTAATTAGAGATTAAACAATGACTTTTATTTGATATCTTATTATAACATCTCAACTCTCCTCAAGTTGTCCACTTACCATTATCATGAAGATTATAATGTTAATGCCATTTCTTTTAAACGTCAATTCTTAAATGTCATCATAAATGTTCATGATTTGTTTTTATATTATTACTATTTAAATTCTAATATTGTTAAAAATAAGTGTTAAATAAATTATAACGGATTATCAAGTTGAACCATATTTTTCATCATCTTAATGAAAGCTTTAATAAGTTAACTTTAGTGACACCATTTTGGTCCTTCGAGCCGGATCATACCATTGAAAATCTGAGATAATAAATTAATACTGTGATTAATATACCATAATCTAAAAGATTTTTAAAGATGTGTTATAAATATTTGTTCATTTTTTCTTGCATTTTATTAAGAAATATAAAAAAGTTGACACTTGAACACACAAAACTTATTTTATAAAAAAAACTACATAATGAGTTTTCCTTCTATGTAGGTTCTAGAGATTTTATCCCAAGCAATAATTGATACCTAACACTATAGTCAAGGACAAAATTTTAATACATTTGTGAAACACCTACGTTTTTATATTAAACCTACTTTAAAATTGTTCAATTTTATTGAAGTGAACTCTATAGTGTAATATATTGAAATCTGCAAATTGAAATCTTAATCAGTATTTCAACTAAGATAAAAAGTCCTTTTTTAATGAAAATAAATCTCTTGGTTTATTAGTTACTCTGAAAAAAAAATTTTTGTTTTTAGATGGATAATTGCGACAGTAAAAACAAACGTAGCAACTATAACGCTATGGGATATACTACCTCGGAAATTCCAGTGTAATTTCTTAATCATAAATTGTTGGAAAATGAGGTACCTAGAAATAGAAAAAATTCCGGAATTTAAGTTAACAGTTCACATGTGAAAAAATAACGTTTCCCAAACAATTCTTCATCTATTGTTTTCCGGAAAAAAGAAACCTATATAACAGTGCTTATTTACCGAAACCAAATAAAATAAAGGACAAGAAACGTAAATAATAAATAATTAAAAAAAATATTTTTGTGAGAAATACCTCGTTTCGTATTCTCCATACAAAATTCTGGTCAATTGTTTTTTTATATAATAAATGTAATTAGTATTAGTGCTTAGTTATATTTTGTCCTTATTAAATTAAAAACATTTATTAATTTATTATAAAAGTGAAGAAACTTATATAATTATTCGAAAAATCATCCGCAAACAGTGAAAGAGATCACAAGAATGTAGGATGATTCAATAGTAAAAATAAAATATAATACATAATATGTCCATTATACAATAATATGATAGATAGTTCTAAATCGTATTTACGAGCCATGTTGGAAGGGTGATTCATTAAATTAAGAAAATGTGATGACTTTTAGCACATCAAATTTTAATGAATTCAAAAAATTAAATTTTTTTTTCCTTACTTTGCGGCAATCATTTAAAAAACTAATTATTGTATCCAACTCAATAATTTTGGCATGAGAGAATTTTTAAATAAAGCGCCAGTTATAGCTGTCATTAAAACTCATCATTGAAAATTTTAATCTTCAGTTTTGAGGCCCTAAAAAAGTGATATCAGTGATTATTTTGATGACAATAAAAAACTGATGACTCGATTATTATTTCTAGTCAAAAAAATATTTCATTTTGGCCCTACCTTTCACATAAAACGATTTCTAAGATTTCAATGATCAATGATAAGGTAGTTCAATCATTGAAATAAAGAAATTCATTTCTTGCGATAGACTAAGCCAAAATGAAAAATTTTTTTGACTAGAAATAATAATTGAGTTATCAGCTTTTTATTTGCATTAAAATAATCGCTGATTTCACATTTTAAGTGCCTCAAAAGCAACAATTAAAATTTTCAATGATGAGTTTCAATGAAAGCTTAAATGTGGCCTAACATTTTAATATTGAAACTATTCAAATTTTTTGGACAGGACTTAAATCATAGATTCACTGTATAAGGTTCGTAGCTCAGCTCTTTTATTTCGTAAGGCTTTGTGAAGTTTGTATGTTTTTTTGTTACTAATTTTTTTTGCGAAGAATTCTTAACCATTTTTAGGATAAAATGTAGGCCTGTAAAGTTCCTCAATTGTTTGTAAGGTCTCGTCAAAGTTGGTTCAGTGGTTTTGAAGCTTATGTCGGACAAACAGTTAGACAGATGTATACATACGACATACTTTTTTATTTTAATGTGTGTTTGAGCTCTGATAGCGTGAAAATGCTAATTTTTAAACAAGACTTTTTTAAAGTAAAAGACAGGCAGTCCAACCAATATGTAAAACTAGATGTATTTATATAGAAAGTTGATGAACATTCATATGTTTAAAAGCAAAATTAAATAAAAATATGTGTCGTTCATTAATAGTAAACGCTTTTCCTGAAATAATTTGTTTCAATGAACATTTGAAAAACTTATTTTATTATGATGTTTTAAAAACTTTAAAATTCAGTGGACTTGATGTGTATAATTAAGAACTTAACACTTAATTGCTGTGTTACTTAAAATATATTCGTAAACTCTAAAATTCATTTGTCAATAATAGTCATTTTAAGAAAATCGTTAACTGCATCGCGTTCAACCGCCCTCAATACAACACCTTCCGATATTATATAAACCACTCAACACCATATGTGTACAATTACCATGGTCATAGTCGTCACTAAATCACCAATAACCAGCCACTATAACTAACCACATTAATTATTACCTATGTTAACCTGTGTGCACTGCACATACATAGTTAAACTCTATATCTAGCTCTTTTGCTGTTTAAAATACCATTTGGCAAATATCATAAATAACTTCCATGCCAACAACTTATATTTAAAGAAAAAATTTAAAAAAAAAAAAAACAAAAACAAAAATAATTTCAAAAAATACTTAAATCACCTGAACATTGGTATTTATGTTTTGCTGCCTCCGCAGTCTCGCGCAAAACGATGAACGAATACAAATGTATATATGAATAGAGCGAAACAACATTTGGGAATTTGGCACGTTCCTTTCACAAGTATAAAATTAAATAAAATAAACTTAACAGATATTTTAGCCAAGTTGGCTACCACCTCCAAATACGGCTAGATCTGCCGTCATGTTGCACTACCACAACCAGTGCCAATCTTAAAATACCACCGATCGACCGACCGGTGGACATTCTACACCGGCCTAAATGGTGAACAAGTAATATCCTGTCAATTGGTATTACACCAGCCTTGTATAGCTGTAGAGTAGAGTATTGATGACGTGGATTTGGCATATAGTGTCTCGTCAAGAAGTTGCTATGAAGCCAGAGTTGTTAAATACATTTTTTTCTTTTTTCATCAATTTACATTAGGAATCTTAGAGAGTTCATAGATTATTTGTATTTAAGAAGGGAGCTTATTTTTCTAAAATTTTAAGCCCTCTACATTTTTGGCCACTTGCTATGACAAGAATTGGTCAAAATTTCAACTTGAACAAACATATTATTTGCTTACAGACTTCTTTTCTTCGACTTAAGAGACACGAAATAAATCAATGTTTTTCAGGGCACAAAATGGGGACCACCGTTGGAGGGAAGTATGCCCAATTTTCTTGTGAATGACATGGAGGAAAAATAAAATACAAAGTTCAGTCTGTTAAAAGAATTTGTCTTTTTTTTATTTTTCGTTTGAAAATATAACAACGCTGCACGGGACATTTTCTATTTCTGATTTTCTCCAGGCTG
Source organism: Epistrophe grossulariae (assembly GCA_929447395.1). NCBI lineage: Eukaryota > Metazoa > Arthropoda > Insecta > Diptera > Syrphidae > Epistrophe > Epistrophe grossulariae. The sequence goes on along the minus strand of OV839568.1, from coordinate 131,316,170 downwards.
TCTTAATGGTGGGTGGTGGGGCGTAACACTATCTAAAATTGAGCTCAGCATGGTAAAATTCATTATCGAGGGAGCTGGCAATTTCATTATATTGCCATTGGGACGTTTATGATTTAAATTTTATTTTCATTTAGAAATTATTAATTAATGCCAGGGAATTGTAAAGTCAAATATATTTATGTATTTAAGTAATGACCCTGCAAAAAAAAAAAAAAATGTTTTATGAAGCTATCGCTCTGCTGCTGCTGTTATTGCTAAAAAGGCATTCTCGTGCATCAGGTTTTGTATGGCAATGATTTTGTGAAATAAAATTTAAATGCAGCAAACCTGTGAACCGTGGACGTAGCGAGCGCGTCCGTTGCTTTGTCGCTTTGTCTACATAATAATGGGGCGGGTATTAAAATATTGATTGTCTTGATTGGTGGTGGATTGAAATGAGTATATCTCGCGACAGTAAGCACTGCAATTTGAAGCTATTAGCTATATTCGCCAGATACACCATTCCAAAAATTATACTGCACTATTAGATAGCTGGGGTATATAAAATAATTGCTATGTCGGTATTTGACCATCATTGAATACATATATAGACATATATATATGTATATGTAGGTACGTTCCTGGTTATATACGTGCCACATATAATAATTGATATGTAGGTAGGCAGACAATTTTCCATTAATTATGTGAATCGATTGTTTCGAATTGTTTTCGATTTTTTTTTTTTTTTTAAATTGTATAAACATTTTGTTAGCTTTTGTAGTTTTCGATGGATAATGGAATTTTTGTTTGTTCAATTGTATCTATTGCATAAGTCTTACAAAGACATTTCAAGGAAGCCTAGTTTTAAAAAAGCACTGAGGCTTAAAATCTAATTCAAATTCATTTGGCACTGCATTGTATGTGGAGGAGGGAAATAAAATTAAATGTTTGTGCACCATTTAATGATATTTATCTTTATGTGTGTAATGAATATATATATGGTCAGCTGATATTTTTGTTTTTATTAAAAACAAGTCATTTAATGTTGCATTTGATTGTGGTATTGATTTCAAATTATTCTGGAAAATTATTGTATAAATTAATTTTATTGTTGCACTTGTTTAAATTGGTAACAAATATAACATAGCAAATGGGTATCAAAATCAAAATAAACACTATGTATGTCACTATATGTTTTAAGCTCACTCACTGTAGTACAACTATCAACACCTAAATCCCAAATGGTTTTTCTATAAACAAGGATATTATTTATAAAATCATTCCGCAGAGGCAGACGGTGATATGTGATTTCTTGACATTTAGTATAATAATTAACTTCTAAGTTGTTCTTTTGACACCGAACAAAGAAATTGTTCAAGTCGTTCTGCAAAAGTAAAGTATCATCAGGTGAAGAAATTACTCTAAAAATTTATCATCTGCGTATATGTACGACAGTTCTAAATGCATAGTTACGATTTCTATGTCTTTGATTGACAGGATAAAAAGAACAGGCCCCAGATGACTGCCTTGTGGGGCCCCCAGATTTTATAATGAAAGAATATTAAAGAACTAAACATGCATCTATTTGAAGGCCCAGTTCCAGTATAAAAAAACAATTTTAATGAAATAGAACGAAAGCCCGCAGTAATTTTTGGGTGTTTTTAGATAGATCTGAACTTCTTATACCTATGCAAATATGAAAGTTTTGTATTCTGTCAGTAATGCTGCATTGAAAACGCATTTTTTTTTTCGAAATCCCAGATAAAAAGTATAGCAAATAAAATGTTATATTTAATCAAAGGATCTGAGCGCCCTAGACATAAATATAGGTTCCAAGACGTTTTCCGTGAGGCCACTGGTCTGCCAGACGCACTAAAATAATGAAAAAAATCGATTTCCAGGTTAATTGTGATAGCAAGATAATTCTTGTTTCCAATGACCAAGAGGTCTCCATTCAACACCAAAATGTGTGTCCAAGACGTTTTCCATGGGGCCGTCTTATCAGAATAAACTTTATTAAGGCACATCTAGCAACGCTAAAAAACAACAGCAAGCTATGCATTGAGGTTGGAACGATGTCCAAAAACACTTTAAGACATTTAAATGACAAATGTCAACTCAATTTCCAGCACATTCTAGCACATTTTTGGCAGTTTGTCACTCCACGAATTATATTATTAAGAGTCAAAATATTTTGTTAATTATCAGCATTACATCTGTGCTAAAGATTTCGACAAAAAAAAATTGCAAAGTTCAGAACTAAAGTTTTAAAAAAATTTAAATATATAAATTTTTGGCAAGGTTTATTTTAAGTCTCAGGGCCAATTTATTTACACTTTATTTAACACTATATTTTGTTGATTTAACTAAAGCCGCACTGTTATTGGCAGGAATAGAGGGGACTTTACAATTTTTGCCGAATCTGAAAGGCTTAGATGAGACGCACTTTTTCATGACAAGAGATACTTTTGGAGGACTTGTTTGTTCCTCGCAAGAGGCACTAACCCGTGAAAAAAAATCTGTTTTTGAGTGGCATAGGCTGGGAATCGGACCCAAGACGTTCGGGGTAACAGTCCTACGCCTCTAACCATTACGCTACGGGCTACTGATTGGAATAAATACCTCATTTAACCTCCACTAGGGATCCCTTTTTAAAATGTAGATTTTGGAGCCTTAGCTGAAAGTGCTTTTAAATTAAATGCCCGATTATTTAATGAAGGAAGTCTCAATTAAAATCCCTAAAAGAGGCTGAATAAATCTTTTTTTTAAATCGTAAATTTACCTTTTTAATGCTTAATTTAAATTTAATGGAGGGTGAACAAATTAGTCCTGCTTTTATTTGCAGTACCTTTCCTCAAGGAAAAAACAGTTTATTCACCAATGAATTTTTAGAAATATTCCACTGGGAGGTCCCATACATAGGTACGGTGTATAATACAAAACCTATACACGTTCTAGCCCACATGATTTAGTATATGAATAAGTTTTTTTCTTTGTCATATTTTCCCATGTTAATTTTGGGACTCAGTTTGTATGAAATGAAACTTGCACAGATGAAGTGTCGTGGAACTTTTTTGTGTTGAGATTTTTTCTTTTTTTTCTTTTGTAGGTACGAACAGGGTGGAATATTTTGAGATTAGGTATAGGTAAGATTGAACTTGCATAGGTCTTGTGTCTTTAATTTTACGATATTTTAAGTTAAATTCTCCTTGAATACAACAATGAAAGTGATATTAGTTAGTGTGGAGGAAATAACTTAGCGCAGTTGTGATGGATGTTAGTTTGGGATTATTTGAACAAGTTTTGTGGTTAAAATGCAAATGACAGAACGTATTTGTCTGCGCCAAATCAGATTACATTTTCTTGCTCCTGTTAATGCGCCCCCAAAATTTTGCGCCCTGTGCATTTCCACATTTTGCACATATGGTTGGCCCGGCCCTGGATAGAGTTAAAAAATAGTTTTTGAAGCAATTGTAACAACCCTGTTAGGTGATGAGGATAGTTTATGTTCTGTTCTCAACAAAAATCATTCTGAGTAGGCTGCGCTTACATAGGAATATTAAATATAATACTGAATACGTATTTCACTTTATCCTGATCTTTTGAAATGTGTTATAGACATTGAGTCACTTTTATTTTAAAGTAAATAAAATATGGTTATTGTGTTGTAAAGTTTAATAATTTGGTAACGGGGAGTCATTGTATTAAATGTTTTTTTAAAGCATCTTTTTTCTAAGAAAAATGTCTGAGATTAACGTCTATGTTAGATGATGAAGACGGATTTAATTTTAGAATAAAATCTCATTAAACTCATTTTCGCATACTTATAGCGTAATTTACGATCTTTCTTACCATTCCATAAATATCCATCCCTAATGTATAGAAGAAGAAGAAAAAAAAAAAAAAAAAAACAAAATGACCCTTGAGTCATTCGAGAGCCCCCAAATGTATAAATTTATTTGCTATAGTACATACTATAATGCTAATGTTATACCTTTGCCTTATCTTTTTATGCTCAAAATGTTTATCTAAATTACTTGGCTGTAAATTAAAGTGATTCCCTTGCTGCTTATAAAAGAAAGCTAGAGCAAATGAAAAAAAAAAAAAATAAAAGTAAAGTAAAATGAGAACACTCCCACTTCGGAGCATTCAATCAGCGGCCATATTTGAAATTCCCTTTTTATTTCGTTTTCTTTTCTCAAATAAAAAAAATGCAGAAAAAAAATTATATATACAAAAATTAGAGGAAAAAACCAAAAAAATGAGGAAAAAAAAAAACTTCACCCCTACTTATCCATAAAATACAAATTGCTTGTATCTTCTTAAAAATCAAATCGAGGGTGGAAAATAATGTCCTTCGCTATTTTGGTAACAAGATGGAGATTTACATCGTTCCCTGGTATATACACTTTTACATTACACTGTTCTGTTCAGCAGTGTTCATTCAATCACCCAGGGTCGTTTGGTGTATAAGGAGATTGTGATCCCAATTCAAATGGAAGAAATTTATAAAGTAAGACTTCTTAGCCCAGATGGGGTGGTAGAATCCGATGCATTACCCCCAACCCTCTCCAATTCGCTCTCTCTCACTCACTCTATGATTCCACTCCAATTTATATTTTATGTACATATATTTTCTTTTCTTAAGGATATCTTCATGTTTCTATTTTCTTGACATCAATTTTTTGTCTCTACAATTTTTCGTCCTATCCATGATGAAGATGAAGAAGCCAAATCGATAATTTAATTTGAAGAGGAAGATGAAAAAAAAAAAATTGAGTGGCAAGGAACTGAGTTGCCAAGTGAAATCCCATAATTTGCAACAAACAAGGACTCGTCAGTGCTGATGAAGATGATGGTGATGATGGTCATGATGATGATGATGTTAGGGTATGGCATCGCAAGGACCAAGATGTTGGTTTCTAGTAGTTGGCCTGTTGGTCGATGGCTTTGGCTTACCTCCTGACAAGGTTTCCCTTTATATTTATGTATTTTTTTTGGTTTGTACTTTCTTTCATTTTTCCTTGATGTGATGATGGGGCCTGTGTCCGTTGGTGTTTGTTAGCTTTTTCTTGGTATACCTACCGATGGGGTGTCCTTTATACATATTTATATATATATATTTTTTTTTAATGAAAAAAGAAATAATGGCGGCTGATTTTCCATGTTGTATCTCTTTATGTTTTATTTTCTTTTTGTTTTCAAGGATTGTTTGGAAATTTATTTTTTTTTTTAATTTCTTGCACTAAGCAAATGAGAAGAAAACACGTCCTTCCTTAGAAAAAGGAGAAAGCGTTTTTTTCTATTCTGTTGATTTGCTTTTTACTTTTTTTCAATTTATTTTTTGTTGATTTTCATTTTTTAGGGGTGGAATAATATGCAAATCAGAAGCAGTTTATATTAAAAGTAAAAACAAAAAAAATAATAATATTCTCAAGAGTATTTGAAATAAGAAACGATTTTTAGAGTGTGGATATAACTTCTATAATAGGTATAGCGACATTTCGAATTCGAATTAATTATATAGAAGGGAGCAGAGTGGTGGGGGTGTGTTGGGTGAAAGTTGATGGTAGACTTCTTTTGTTAATTTGGCGATTTCTATTTTAATGTACTCAATTCCATTTCATTAAGTTGAACATTTTATAAACTTTTTCTAACAAATAATTTCGATGACAAATGCAAACTATATTCATACTATGGAATCAAGTTCTAAAAACTTTTCAATAATGATAACTTGATAACTTTTGAAAGGAATAAGTTAAAATATTATGGGAGTAGTATAATATAGGTATGTATATACAATTTTAAGAGCTCTGAAAATTTTCTTGATTTTGTTTTTGATTTTGGAATAAATTTAATATTAATATCCCACAAATAATATGCTAAGAATTTGTATGACATTTAAAAATCTTTATAACATCATCTATGACTGACCAATTATACTGAAACTAGTTGAATTTTTATGACGATTTGGTAGCCTTTCGAATTGTATTGATTTATTGTTTTTTGTGAATAACCCACAAATGAGATGCTAAAAATCTTTATGACCTTGAAAAAAATTCAGTTAAAACAAATTCATTATTTAATAAAATTTTAAAGCTTTTCTTTACTGAAACAGGTTGAACTTTTATGAGAATTAAGTGAATTTTCTAATGGGATATTTTTTTTCTAATACCTATCCCATAAATGAGGTGCTTATAAAATCTATAATCTGTGGTTGACCAATTACTGAAACTATTTGGTCATTTATAACGATTTGGTGGTCTTTCAAATTGTAAACTTTTTTTTTCGAATATCCCACAAATGCAGCGCGTAGAATTTCTATGCCCTTAAAAAACTTTAAAAGTTCAGAAAAAACCTTTGGTTGCCCAGTTATGAAACTAGTTGACCTTTTATGACGATCTTCAAATCGTACTTGCGAATATCCCACAAATGAGGTGTTAAAAATCACCTTTAAAAACTTTACCACCATTGATTACAAATTTTCTATAGCTGACCAATTTCTGAAAGTAGAATATCCCACAAATAAGGTGCAAACTTAACTATAATCTATAATTCGTCACAGCGTTGCCGCTAAAAAAAAAATTTCGTGCCACACTCTTTGAAAAATCGTGCCATTTGTAAGGATGCCAGATTTGTAAAATTTCTTTGCGGGACAAATTTATTTTTCCGAAAACTTTAAAAGTGTAATTTATTTGTTATGCGAAAAAAAAGTCTTCGATTTTAAACCAGTTTTTTTATTTAATATTTATAATTTATGAGTGAACATATAACATAACGAACTAAGGCATACAAAAATAAATAAAGAATTACCTAAAAACAAAAAAAATTGAAAACTATAAAAGTTAACAACATTAAAAGTTAATTAATAATAAAAACAAAATTTTCAGTCCTTTAATAAAAGTAAAATTTCATAAATTTTTACAAGGTAAATAGTAGGTATAGGTTTTTTATATGTATTTTTCTGCTGAGATTTTTGAAACAATCAGTTTTAATTCTCTACAAGTCATATTAAAATTTTGTTTAATCAACAAATTTCGCTCCTAATACCGACATAGAAATTTTATTTCTTTCTTCACGCCATGAGTTTTTCATAAAACTGAAAATTCTTTCAGAGCTGGCTTTCAAAATTAGCAAAGGAAAAAACAAAACCTCATACTTTTTCAAAGTTAAGGGCTGAATTCTTTTAAAAAAAAGTTTACACAAATATCGACAGATTTTTCTTTTCTAATATTTCTATGTTCATTTAAAAAAAAATTAAGTTGCACAAATTCTTTAAATAATAATATTTACATTTTTTAATTTAGAAAGATCAACAATTTTGAGATATTTCTGAAACTCTGTATTATTTATAAAAGCTTATGAGCATTTTTCTAAATAATTACATAATAGCAATTTTATCAGTCTTCCTAAATATACTTATGCAATCTTATTTATCACCTGTTGATTCACCTGAATATTCAGCTTGCAAGAAAGCCAAATTACAAAAAAGGTTTGATATCCTCATTCGAAGTCTCTTTCCAAAACGTGTTATGATAATAATAAAACAAATTTAATCTTGATAGCATTTTAATTTTTTTGCGGGACCAGCGGGACATTATATCAAATTGCGGGACATAACGGGACATAATTTTCCGGCGGGACACTTGCAGGACAAAAAACGTTTTGCGGGACTGTCCCGCGCCTGCCGGGACGTCTGACATCCCTAGCTGCATTTGTGACATTTTCGTGCCATATGAAAAAAACTCAAGTTATTCTTTAAAAATAAATTTTAATTCAATACTATTATAAAGAAAAAATAAAATCCTCTATTCGTGTATGTATTTTCCAGAAACAGGAGTTTTTGGCAAGTTCATAATAAGTTTTATTTTTATTTATTTAAATGGAAGCCATAACTTGCAAACCGACAGAAATATGTCTTGGGTCCCGATTTATGTCATCGTAAACAACCGCAATAAGTTTTCTCATATTTTCCTTGGAAAATCTACATATATTTCTTCCTGAAATCCACTTCATTTAGCACCTCCATTAGATCATATACATGTATTTTTGAATAGTTTTCTTTTTATGGTGGTTGATAAACTTGACACATCTGGTTCTTATTCCTTCGCTAAACCACCTTCTCCGGTTGTTTAACTTAGTACACGTCACCTTTTAGAAATTTTCTTTTATTCATAACATTTTTCACTAAGTCCATGGAATATGACCTAACCCTTCGCTTTTCTACGTTTATTAATTTGGCTGTATGAGTTTAAATTTTGGTAAAATAATGAAAAAAAACGTGTCATATTGAAACTTTTCGTGCCACCTGGCACGAGAAAATTTCCGTGTCAAAATGGCACGATCGTACCACACCGTCAACGCTTTCGAATCATGCACTTTTTTGCGAATATCCCAGAAACGAGGTGTTAAAAACTTTAAAATTTTCTATTAAAGTAGTAGACATTTTTGACCAATTACTGATTTTTAAGATTTCATACTTTTTTGCTTTGCGAATTTTCTATAGAGAACCTGAAACTTTTACAGTTGCTAAAAACTGAAATCAAATCATCATTCAACAACGGGAAATTTATTCTCTAGCCCATTAATTCGAAAACAAGAAAATCATCAGTCGATATGCTTCGACTTCCTTTCTCTTTTTATATTTGCTGCTAAGACATAGTGTGAACTATAAGGATGACAAAATAAATATGATTATTTTGAGTGGTGAGATTACTTCGTTGAATTATTTAAATGATGACGTACGTATTGTGATTTCGGTGGGGTTGTGTTGTGGGTGGCTTGTATTGTAAATGTTGGCTGGATGATGTTGTAAATTTGGGAAGTGAGTCGAAGGTTCAAAGTGTAATGCTCCGTTAAAGCTGCACTTTAAAAAAAAATACATATTTTCTCATTTTATTAATTTTCTATGAAAAGAAAATAGGAGACAGTCAAGTTGGCACCACCAACTTTGAAAAAAAAGTTGCTATATTTTTGGACTTTTCCCATGTTTTGTTCAAAATATCATCTAAAGTATTGGTGTCGACGAGCTTTCGCGTCACCAATTTAGTGTTTTTTTATATACATATTATAAACGGGCGGAAGAATATTCTTAGAGACCGATCATCAATATAAAGTTTTTATATTTCCATGCGTTTCTCGAAAGCTTGTCTTTAAATTTAAATTCTAACTTCAAATCAACCTTTATTCTTAAACCAATTTAACTTGATCACATTTGTTTGGAATTATTATGTTTTTTTAATTTTTTTTTCTTCAAGCTTATATTATAACAGGTTCAAATATACATATATACATTACATATATAGATTTCAACTTAACACCTGCGGATTTCATATCAAAATCAATTCGTCTTACACATTGGATAACATTGCTGTCAATCTTTTGGATAACTTGAAATCAAATTCAAAGCAAATAGCTATGCATTTTTTATCGCACATAATCGATCATTCTGCACGTTCATTCTCTGCATGTACTGTTGCCTGTCAGGACGGCCAGTCAGTCAGCCAGCCAGCAATAGTCAGCCAGTCAGCATAAAGTGCAACGAAAAAGCTTATATATAGTCTAGAAGATACGTTGATTGACTGTCAACACACACGTTCGTTGCGCGTTACATTTAACCAGTCCATAAGGCGTAGCCGCGTCCAGCCCACGTTCGGTCTTCCGAGTAAATCAATGCCAAACCTGTAATTACGTATGCAAGTTGGACGCAAGACAGTCATTAGGAATTAATCAACATCCATTGAGCCTAAGAGGGAGCTGAATTAAGTGAAGTCTCCTCACAAAAAAGAAATACATATACATATGTAGGTATGTACATATGTAAAAACAATCCTTTATACCTGCAAGTTAAGGCGTAAACATAGATGCAGGAAAACACTTGATTTTTACAGTCGAAGTTACATATATTTTCCTCTATGGTGAAAAGATTTCCCATATCATGATTTGAAATGCCGATAAGTTTTTCATTTACAGTCAGAAGTCAAAAGAACTTCACTTGCAAACAGCTATAACGCGGGGCTTTTAGTGTCCGAAAATGACTTTGATTGGCGTCTTTTCACCATCATCGGCCCGTACTATATACCACTCAAGACTTTCAATATTGCTGCGAGCTGAAGCTATAACTTAGGACTTAATTAGAGGTTCTATATAGATAGTGATGGCGACCGACATGACGCCACGCAGCATGCCTATCTAAATATTATGGTTAGAGATTTTTTTTTATTTTTTATTGGCAAGCAATAAAAAAGTGAACGGGCACACAGGAAGTTTCCTGCCAGCCATTTAAACTTTTTTATTTTTTTGTAGTGCATCAATTTGCTGCTTGTTTATTTTTTTCTCATATTGCAGTGGGGTAGGTGTACCTGTATAGTGTTGCAAGGCATGTTGTGTGCCTTACAGAAAGGTTAACATTATTACGATGCAGATATTAAATTATTCATTACCTATTTTCTATTTTTATTGATGAGTGCGTGAGGTAAATTGAAATAAATTGCCTTTGAGTTAGCTATATATGCCCCCCAACATTTTAAAAATGGTGGAAAAAGGAAGACGATATTAATTGTGTATAGACAATTTAATGTGATATGCAAATAGATTTATGATTTTGAGGATACATTTGCATTATATACAGGTTGTGATTAAAAGACAATTAGGAATTTTTAGATTTTGAAAATTGAATGCTAAAAAGTTTTTTTTTGTTAAAGAAAAACTGCGAATGGTGTTTTATCTAAAAATTGGAGCTCATGGTTTTAATGTTGGTTTTATATTCTTTCACAACTTTGACAAGTTTAATTTAAAAAAGGGTACCTATATTATCCAAAGAAGTTCAGTTTTATTTCTTCTTTATATAATGAGACATTTAATTATCCACAATATACCAAGAAAGACAGAAAGAGCTCTTGAGAAAATTATACAATTTTTTTGTGCAGCTTGTGGTTTTTAATGACAGCAGCTATTGGCTTCCAGTTTTAGTCACTGGATCAGTAATCACTGACGATGATGATGATGAGTGATGACATGAGTATCAATTACATATTCCAAAGCAGGGAGATATACTTTTATTGGGAGCAGTATATACATAGATACAGCAGCAGGAATAATAACAGAAAAAAAAAAGCTGGACACGTGTGGTTTTTATTGATTGGATACAGAGAGTAGTGGTGGTGAATAGATAATTTTAAATAAAAATGTAAAAAAGAATTTTAATTGACTATTGTGTATATACCTAAGATACATAAGTATGGCTATGTGTAAATATGGGTTTTGAAAAATGGCTAAGTACTTCTGACTAATTATTGTATTTTTTAAGGTCCTATAAAAAGCTAATGAGTATAGATGAAGTATATACTTCACAAAAAAACTTCCATTTTAAAGAAATGACAATTTGTTTAAGCCTTAAAGTATTTGCAGCAGATGGATGCACTCATAAAGAATTAAACTGTATGGAAGTAGACAAAGATTTCATAGTAAATTTTCGGTACAGTATATAATAAGAAATCGCGGAAATTATCACCATGGATGATATTTTCTAAAATAAAAATAACACCTCAGAACTTTTTTTATTTTTTAGAGTGACAATAAGATCCACCACAAAAAATAATTAAGACCCAAGTGACTTATTGGACCTTACCAATAACAAAATTTAGAGACGACTTAAATATTTAAGTAAAATTGATCAGCAGAAAAACATTTACACAAATTCTTTACAGCAGACTTATGAGGTGGGTAGAAGAGAACAAACTACTGAGCCTTTTGCAGGCTGGTTTTCGCGTTGGTCTCAACTGTGGAGCAAATATATTTGCTTTCTCCAATATAGCAAAAAGATTCATCAACAATAAACAAAAACTCTATGCATTTTTTATAGATTTTAGGGCGGCATTTGATACTGTCAACAGGAATTTACTCATATAAACTTTCAAAAGGTGTATCTACGAAATTTTTAAGACTATATAAAGCCCTTCTCTCCAATACTTTCGCTGCTGTATCGAATAACAGTTCCAAATCCGTTTTCTTAATTCTTTAACACGGATGCCGGGGTTCCCCAAGGTTGTCCTCTAAGCCCTTTAATGTTCGCTCTGTTTATTGATGATGTTTCCCGTGAGTTACCAGGTGACGTTACAAATTAGTTACTTACAAATTAATAAATTGAAAAGATTTGGCGATATATGGGACCTGAAAATAAATTCCTTAAAATCAAAAATTATGCTTTTTGAAAGCACCCGTCGAAGGAGAAACCCTACAGAGGTATGGTCATTGGATAGGGATTAGGGAGCCTACAGAGCTGGTTAACCAGTATAAGTATTTAGGTGTTCTATTTACTAGCAATTTAGATTTCCGTCTTCACGTTAAAAATGCTTGTCCACAAAAACTGTAATAAACATTATTAGGAACAAATTCTTCTGTAATAAGTGCATAGACAAATAAGCTAAATTTAGAGTTTTTGATGCAACTATCAACTCATGCTTATGCTATGCCAGCCAAGTTTTTTGTTACTTAAACTCAAATGAATTTGAAATTGTGCCACGTTTCTTTTTTAAAAGAATTTTTAAGCTTCCAAATTCTACCCCAACATATGCCATTCACGTAGAATCAGGCTTGCCTCCAATCTATATAAATAAAAATGTAAATGTACGTTTGTTCCTTACCGCCAATCTCCGAAAGTTCTTCATCGATTGCTTTGAAATTTTGGCATAATTTTGCATTCTAATACGAGCGGATTTGTACATACTCAAAACAAGAAAAAAAAAACAGTGGGATATGTTGTGCATGAAAGCAACACCCGCTATTCTAGATCTCAGCAATCTCAGTTTCAGACATATAATTACTCAGAAATTTTTTAAGTTTTACTGTCAAAATTTTTAACTATACGTCAAGTGAAAAGCAAAATTCATGAGTGAACCCTTCTGCTGACGGAAGATGGTACCTTACATATATATAGCTAACCCCATTGCCATGGGCTGGATCGCAGTTGGAATGAATTGAAAAGAATAACCTCCGATTTTAAAGAAGAACTGTTCAAATCAATAAGTTGTATCATTCTCTTTCAATTTCAACTTGAAATTCTAATTGTGAAGTATGCCTGTATGAATTTTTGCATTCCGCATGTTCGAAAGTCTGAACAGATTATGTTATAAGATACTAGCCGCGTTTTATTATCTACGAGTCTGGGTCGGGGTTATCTTTTAACACGTAATACAAAAACAACATTGTATATCGGTTTCCATCAAGGTTTCATTTATGTATCCAGAAATTAGTTTTTAATTTTATGGGTAGATGGCTTTTCTGTTTTGCAAATGGTAAGGTAGGTAGTCCGAAATAGGAAGTAAAGAAAAAAGCCAGTATCTACATGAAACCCAAGCAAAAAAGAGATGGGCATACAACTGCACTGTTTTCATTAGTATCCATATGGCATATGAAGCCGGGGCGGGTCAGCTAGTTTAAAATAAAAACCTTAAATCTAATGCCGATTATATAGTCAAAGTCATGCAAAGGTCAAATGAAAAGCTCCATAGGTAAATTATGGAGTTTGCATCCCAAAGGCAACTGTCTCTGTTCAAAGAATGGTATGAAAGAGCAAATGTTCATAGGTTTAATTTAAATCTTAATGCTACTCCTCATTCAAATTGGCAAGGTAGGTTTTAGGAATGTATTGTGATGGTCGATGACTCCCTTTATCTGAAATCCTTGAATAGGGCTCAAACTTTCCCAAATAGATTGATTTATAGAGAGCTCAATCACACAATCTTTATAAACAGCTATTTTCATAAGCTAAATCAAATCAGTACACTGTTTTAAGTAAGCACAGAAATGGTATTCCTATCTGTAACCTCTTTGTACCTTAATGAAATCGAAGGTGTCAACTACTTTTTAGCCGTTTCCATGAATAAAACCAAAATGGTCGTGGAATAGTAAGTTGACGTCTACCAGAAATCCCTTAAGAAAATCTACTACAATAAATAAGATCCCTGTTTGGTAACTTGAAATTTTCCCCAAGTTGGGTATTTTTCGTATGGGTTCTGACAGCAAATTGTGATAATTTGTAAAAAAAAGCTCAAGTTACCAAACAAACCTAAGAATTCTCTTGTTAATATATTTCTGTCTATTATATATTTTTCTTTTTCTGGTGGTTGATGGCTGGTTGTCCAATTATTGGAAATGGGTTAAAAATTCGTTAAATCTAGCAGACATTATTATTTTTATTCAAAATTAAATTGGCAAACTTCACTTAGCCACATCTGGTTCTTATTCCTTCGCTAAACCACCTTCTTCGGTGGTTTAAGTTAGTCCACGTCACTTTTTAGAAATTTTCTTTTATTCATAACATTTTGCACTTAGTCCACGGAATAAGACATAACCTTTCGCTATTTATCTTGAAGATTAAATATATCACATGCATGTAAATATTAAAATTTTTAGTTTATTTATTTTTTTTATCTTATGTAAATTATTATCACGAAAATAAAGAATTTATAATAATAATAAATACTAAATTTAAATTATATAAAAAAAAAATAAGTCCTGGTTAGGTATCTAGCACATACATTTTAGGACATGATCAAAAGTCTACAAGTCAATACCTATAGTATTATTTTGTGGATTTATATCCTATTTAGGTGCGTCAAAGGACAATTGTGTTTTTGTTTAGTCTGTGGAGTTATGACAGACGCTTGGAAAAAAATGTATGTGTCAGATAACTAATCAGAACTTTTCTTATAGACATTAATAAATAAGTGTATCCTGGCATTTTTTAGGTACCATAAAGAAATTTGGATTCTATAAAAAAAATGAAATAAATCGGAATTTCCTTTTAAAAATGGAATATAAGATTGCTGATTTGGTACGCACTAAGCCAAAGCTTCACAAGCAGCTGATTATAGTTTCCACAACCGTAAATCCCCTAAATAAGGTATATACATAGTTACATACTTTCGTGTCCAATTCACATTACTATTTCCTTAAATCATCAGAGTAGCCATAAGTATACTGGACTGGTGTATCCAGAATATAATATATCCTTGAAAACATTTCACTCTTGTTTGCAATTACCAGCCCAGAATGAAAGAAAAAACAAAACAATAAAATAAATAGGAAAAACAAAAACCAATGATGCTGTTGTAACCTGTATTACTCTTACCGCTGCTGAAAGGTTATATAATATACATACTTCTATAAAACTGAATTGACGGCCTTAATGAACTAATCCAAGCGGCAAATCTAGCTTTCTCTGTAAAGTATATATTTTTCTCTCCCAAGAATACTAATCATCGACTCTATGCCTGATAAAAAAAAAAACCATCAGCCACTATAATATCCTTTTGTATCATATATATACATATATATACATTACGTATAAACATCATAGGGAAACATCCAATGGATGCAAGCAATGATGTTCTCCACCGCACAGACCCACTCAAGTTTCCGTCTGGCAAACAAAGTCTGAGTCTAAGTGGACTCAGTCGTCATTATGGGACCTCTTCAATGCGGCTAACTGCAGAAAACCCATTGTACCATCAACTTTACCATCCTCATCATCGCATCTACTACCGATCTACCATCTATACATATACAATACAGTTCCATCCTTATACTCTGGAAGGTTCAACGCAAATATAGAGTCTATATAGCATTATCCGAGTCGACCAAAAGCCAAACTTGGCATATGTAGTAATCAAATACAATGGGCCTGGCCTAGAAGAAATAGAAAAAAAGAAAGTACAACGAAAAACAAAAAAAAAAAAACAATCCAACGAAGAAGAAATTGACAGGATTCTTTCGTTTCACTTCTTTAGAATCGTCCTTGTTTTTTTGTATTTTCAACTTTACATCAGGGCAGAAGAGGGCTATGGCCGGGCCGCCACCGCCGCCGCAAGCCGAAGCCTCTATAATCTATATGTGTGTATATATGTCTGGACGTTGCGCCACTCAGTGTCTTTTATAAAATAGACCAAAGAGTTTGAGATACTATGTTGATTTTTTTTTTTATGTTTCTAGTATTTTTCCTTCATTTTGCATCCAGTCACTAACGAGCTATCGTTACGGGACATAATTACATGCCAAGCTTTTGTATTACCAAAGAAAAAAAGTTGTGAAAAAAAGGACTAGAAATGAGAATTGTAAAGGAAGATGAAACATCTAAGAGAGCTCAGCTCGGCATCATTCTATACAGAACTCCCATTATGATGGTGAATCTATGAATACCGCACCCATATATGTATAAGTATAACTATACCTTACCTATAGCGACTAGGTATACCTGCAGGAAGCTTTTAAAAAGTGAAATTGCATATACGAAAAAATGAGATTTATTTTCCTGAATTTTCTAGGTTTTTTTTTTATAAATGTATTTTGTCTTCCAAAGACAGGGAATTTTTTTTTATTTTAGAAAAGAAGAAATAGAATACATTGAGGAAAATACAAAAAAAAAAACTATAGACAGGATGTAACCGCAGGTCCTTTGAGTTGCAAAATCTGCATCCCCAATATAATATTAGTTGTATAGGTGGTATCCCCAGAACCATCAAGAACCGAGATATATAGCTGCTACCTAGAAAAGTTAAGAGAGAAGAACTCAAACCTATAAAATGAATGAAAATGAATGAATGAATGAATGAATGAATAGAGACAGATGGGGGAAAGGTTTTGAATAATTTTTGTTCCACCATACTTTGCAGAATATATTTTGTTGCACAGTGTTTTCTTTGAAAATTCTTTTCAATTATACGAATCTTTTACATGCAACGCTATAAAATATATATCTGCGGCGCGGTGGTTAGAAAAGAAGGTTTTTCTTTTTTCTTTTTTCTTTTTCATGGTTCATCCATTTAGTTAACTTGCATCATAGTGGCGTTTTGATAAAAAATTTGCGGTGTTTTAAGCTTCACTATTAGCTAAACGATGAAAAATTGGGATAGTTTTTTTTTTTGTTTTTAATTTTTAGCTCATGACCCCCGGTGGGTTTGTTTAAAAAAAAGTCTTTTTGGTAAATTGAAGAAAATATAAAATGCAGAATTTTTTTAAGAATTCCAATGAATTTTTCACTTTAGATTGAAGGATTAAAAAAGCTCAGTCAGAGAACTTCACATATAGCTAACTTAAAATTTATTCTTGGTAAACAGTCGCGTGGTTATAAAATTTGAATTGATTGGGTTGGCAACTCTGTAAATTAGAAAGTTGTCAATAAACACGATTTCACTTGAATATTCATATGTACGTCAAAGATTATTTTGAAGAAAAACATTTACGAAGAAGATTATAGTGCTATAAAATGTTCCTATTCTGAGGGAACAGTTTGCAAAGAAACTGGAGGAAAACCAGAGTTAGTTAATCCCGTAAAACAATTGAACCCAAGTTAACTCAAAAGCAGGCATTCAGTGCAGGATTAACTTTAACTATCAGTTGCAAACAAATATAGAAAAAAAGTAAATCCGGAGTTAACTCACCAAATTCAATGAGTTAACTTGGCATCCCTATATAGGAGTAGGGTTTAAATCTGAAACTGGGATGATCTCGCTTTAAAAAACTGTCCCTGAAAGCATACATTTATGTTAACAAAAGAAATTCAGCCCCAAAGTGTGGAGTGCCCAGTGCGAAGTTCAAAGTGCGAAGTAAGGTATGTACGTAGAGTGCGAAGTGTAAAGTTCAGAGTATCTAAGGAGTGTGAAGTAATGAGTGCAAAGTAAGAAGTTCGATGTATGGAATGCGAAGTGTGCGAAGTTTGGGCTACGAAGTTAAAATTGTGAAGTAAGGAGTGCGAAGTAAGGAGTTCGATGTAAGGAGTGCTAAGTTCAGAGTGCGAAGTACGGAATGCAAAGTGAGGAGTGCGAAATGTGGAGTGCGAACTGCGTATTGTGAAATAAATAGTGGGAAGTAAGCCACGCCGTACGGAATGCGAAGTGAGGAGTGTACATTGCGGGGTGCAAACTTAGGGGTATGAAGTTTAAATTGTGAAGTAAGGAGTGCGAAGTAAGGAGTTCAATGTTTCACATGCGAAGTACGGAGTGCGAAATAAGAAGTGCGAAGTAAGAAGTGTGGAGTGCGAATTGGGGAGTGCGAAGTACACAATGCAAAATGAGAAGTGTCAAGTAAAAGTGTGAGGTGCGAATTTCAAAGTATGGAGTGCAAAGTGCTGAGTGCCAATTCAAACATAAATAAGCTTTCATTTTAAGTCTTCAAATATTGCCTTGTGGAAACAACTTTCTTCTTATGGAAAATATTTTTTTTTCGGTGCAGAGGCAAGGTTAGCTTTTTCAGCCGAAAGCTTTATTGGGTTTTCGAAGCAATAAATTCCACGCTGTTGTTATTTTCTCCTTGAATAACGCTGTCAAGATTTGAATTTAATGAACAAAAATTCAAACAAATTGGTGGTGCAACAGGTCGTGGAAAACCAGGGCTTAGTGACTCACAAATCTCAACTTTTCTGTTAAAAGTGACCTAAAGTTTTTCGCCGAATCGAAACGGCTAAAGGAGAGTCAGTTTTTTAAGACAAAAGGTATACTCTTTGAGGATTTTTGAATTCCTCGCAGGAGGTATAGAAATCGTGCACAAAATACTTTTGTTTTTTAGGTTGCATAAGCTGGGATTTGATTAACACGCCAAGCGCCAAGCGTTGGTATGATAATGAGCTTTATCATAAACTCAGCTGTATCAGATATATGTACTGAAGCTGCGACTCCTCATCCAAAGAGTGGGGAAGTGAATTTTATGGGATCGAATCTGAGAAACTGACGAGATGGCCACCGAAACAGTGAAGTAGATTTGAGTTTTTCGTCAAAAGATATGGGATAAAAATAAGAAAAAAATATGGGAAATATCACAGAACCCTGTGGTACGTCAGCAATTGTTTTGTAAAGAAGTCAGACTTATAGATGATTCGTGTTTTTTCGGGACGGCTGCAATTTTCCATCCACTCGGAAAAAAGACTAAATGAATAGGATTAAGCTGCTCATTTTTTTGACAATGTTAATATGGTAATGCTGTCAATTTTTTTTTTAATTTTTTTATATAGTAATGTGTAGACAATGCAGTCATATGATCCCAAAGTATATCTATCGACAACAGAAGTTTTGATATTTCTTGATAAAGGTAGGTACCTACTTTAATATAAATTCTTTACAATTCTCCATTTCTTATTTGGAAAAAAAAAATAAAGTCTGCAGTCAGATAATATAAAACACAACAAAATCTGAGAAAATTTCTATACCAAGGTATAAGGTGAGGTACCTACTAATTTCCTAAAGTCTCCTTGAGAGTCTGGCTATATGCTTGCTATACCTAACTGAATTCTACCATTTCTATAATACATCCCTTCCAGCAGTGAAATACCTAATCTGGATTATTCTCAAGCACCGACCCCCAAAAAATGAAATTCCCTCTCGAAACCATCAGCCGTTTTCCCTTCGTTTCACCACAACCTATACCTCTATATACAATACATTCAGCATATTTTAATTTCACTTCAGTGTTATGTTAGGCGGAAAGCTCATTTATTTTAGTTCCAAAACTAAAAAAAATATATGTATATTCTTTCCTCAAAAAATCACACAAAACAAATAAAAATAAAAAAAAAATTGGAAAAAAAAGGAAAAACTCCACCTCAACCACATTTCTGGTCGAGCAATAATGAAAGGAACCTCTCAGCGTACAAAATCGCACAAAAGTTTGGCTTTCGTCGGCTTTTCTACATTTTTTTTTTGCCATCATCATCATCCGCTGATGGATTTTTTTTTTTTTTTCAAAAATTTTTTCATATAAATTTTTGTGTGTTCTTTTTTCACTCGCTTTCATTGTAATGAGGTATAAAAGGATTTTCCACGCCACGCGAGTGTGGTGTGGCAAGGTTGCTGATGATGGTTCCATGTTCCAGGCATCAGCATCATACTGTATTGCTCGCTCGATCCGTGCTGATGGAAGAGCAACAGAAAAAAAAATATCATAACTTTGATTCAACAGCCCAGCGTTAGCCGTCACCGCCTGATCCTAGTTGTACCTACCTACATACTATAATATAGGTAGGTACTCCGGCCCTGCTGCTTCACACCCCCAATGAAATAACAAAAAAAAAAGGCTATGAGGTAATTATTTCTTCGTTCCAACGGTAAAATATGTATTTTCAGACCCGAAAAAAAGGCTAAAAAAAGGCCGCTGCAACTCCAAAAATTTCCGCTCGAATCCATCATGAAATGGCTTTTCTCTTCCTCTCCTGAGTCCTGATGCCTATAAAGTATAAACACAAACACACACAGTCATACATACATTGGCATCCATAAGATATATATTTATTTTTAATTAAAGGAAAAACTAAAATGTGCTAACAGACCACACTCACAGCAAACACCCACTGCCACTCTCTGACTGATGACGATAAGAAGGGGCAGAGAAACATTGCCCAAACCATCCATTTAGCATCTGCTGATCCTGATTTGCCCGGCTCCACCAAAGGATACGCCAACACCATCACCACCATCACTACGTTCGGGTATGGTATGGTAGGGTATGGGATTCCACTAAATTATAATTGCAAGACTGAAAATGAATTATAAATTTCATGCCCATTTACTTCTCGTCGGTCGGAGACGCATCAGTTGGAGTCGGGCGGCAGCAGTGGCGACGGCGGGCGGCGAGAAGCTGGGTTTGTCGCTGGACGTCAACAGGAAATGAAAAATTTATGAATCTCTCCTTGGAATGGCATTAATGTCGTCCCTTTAGCTTTATAGAGAGAAATTGGTGCGGGTAAAACACGATAGGCCTTTTGAGTCATCACATCGTCGTCGCTGTCGCTGTCGTTGTGTCGAGTTCCAAGGATGTGGTGTTTTTCTTCAGATTCTCTCATGACCACCATCATCAGTATAAAGAGGATGTTGTTTGGGTATTTGGGGTTGCGATGGTATATAGTATAGGGGATAGGATGGGGTCATGGTTTAAATGAGTATTTTCGACACAGTACGTTTATCGCTGTGTGGAGATCCGTTGAAGTGGCACTTAAAGGAGATGATAAGTGTTATTGCAGACATCCCCATTAGGCTCAAGGAGGAGTGTCATTTTCTCGTAATGACTATTCGGTGTGTTTTGGAATCTGGGAATAATGCTTAGCTTATATAGATACATATATCTTCCCCAGAATGAATGGGCCGCAATTGTGTCGTATGGATAAAATTTTCCGCATTTTAGGCGGACAAAGAAATGTGATTTTGAGATTCATTAAGACATTTTGTGTCTATATTTAATATATTATTATATACCGTTATTCAGACAATTGAACATTTTGTCATAAATTTTTAGTTCGTTATTTATTATAATTATACGCATTTTAATTGAATTGTTTTAGTAAAAATATATGATTTGAGTTTAGTTGCCTAGAAACCTATAGCAATCTATTATAGTTTTATTCAAAAAGTGTGAAGATACAAATTGTAGTTCATGCATAGAATAACTATCTCCTATACTGCTGTACTAAAACGTCACAAGCTATCTTAGAGACCATTCTACATTCTGAAGAACCAAAAATAAATAAAATAAATTTCTTTATCGCACGCACTCTGAAGCATGCAGGCTCTGTCGCATGCACGCATCAAATATATATAGTTTTCGATTATCTCATAACCCGTTGAACCGATTTTAATGAATTTTTTGACACAAGAGTTTCTAATAAGTTTAAATAATATTGCATATCAAAATTCTCAAAAAAAAAATAAATTTTAGATTTTTAAAAAACATTTCACAATTTTTTTTTGAAAATTCGATATTTCGAAAATGGGTTGATGATTTTTTTTCAAAATTTATTTTTTTAACTCCAGATTAATAAACACTAAAAAATGGCGTAAACATATTTTTTTTCTCATATTATCTTATATTAGGTTCTGAGTTCTGAGGTTCTATGAGAGATACCGTTACTAAATGGTAGATACAAAATTTTTGCTAAAAATATGGTAGATCGTACTAATATTAGCTCCCAGAAATTTTTTTTATCAAAATCGTATAGGTCGTTTTTGAAAAAAAAATGAGATTTTCCTTAGCGTTTTTTAAACACTTGTATGGAAGGAACCGTTATTTTTGGTAATAAGACTAAATTTTATTTAAAATCTGCAAGATAATATTAAAAAACTACTCGACCAAGTCATTTTCAAATTTACAACTTCTCAAAAAAAAAATTTGAAACTTTTTTTAAAAATCAAAAAAAAATAATTGAAAATTCTCCACAAAAAAATTGACCAAGATGCTCAACTGATTTTTGAGAAAATAAAAAAAAGTGTTCGATGCGATGTACCTACCATTTCTCGGATATTTTTTTTTTGTAAAATGGTAGGCAGCCGTTTTGTAAAAAAATTTACTTATGCACGTTTTTGAGAAAAATGAGATTTTCATTTTCATGCTAAGAAAATTTGTATTTTTGGTCCTAACGAATCCATAAATTGCCATATATACATAAATAGTACTTTGTATATCGCAAGTCAAAATCATAAATTTCATTAACTTAATCTTGAAATTTTTACATCCTTTTTTCATTCTTTGTAAAATTTAATAAAGACAAATCCGTATACTTAATCAAGTGAAACGGAGTTTTTCCACAATTAGCTTGTGAATATCAAGGATCAACTTTTACGATCAGTATTGTTGAGTTATCTCAGAGTATTCAACAAAAAAGTCTTGTAATTTATCCGCCGTTTTAAAAAACACGCTTTAAACAATAGGTATCTCAAAAACGACTCATTGCACAGAAAAATTGCGAATAGCTTTTCGGTAGGAAATTAATTTATCGTTTTTGTTGGTTTTTAGAGTTTTTTTTTTGTGCAATTTCAAATTTCTAAGTTACTAGAGAAAGTTTCCATTTTCTTCAAATTTACTCTTAGCATGAAGAACCGAAAGAGAACTAGGCTCCCCCAAACCAACGCGAAACATTCGGAACGACGCACGCGACGACGAAACTTCGTTCTGTCAAAATGTATTTACAGGACATTTAGTGAGAGTGCCCACACAAACGCGAAGATGGGATTTAGGGAATCTCTTATAAAATATATTGACAGCCGAAATTTTCGTTGTCGTTCCGAATGTTTTGCGTTGGCTTAGGGGATCCTTTATTCCTGAATGTATAAATTCTATTAAGAAATAGTCGCCCGTGTTCTGAATTCCACTTATTGTGAATTCACATGAAAAAAAAATGAATTCAGATGTTCTACAATTCGTTCGAAATGCTTATTGTGAATTGGAATTTCAAAAATGGACATTGGTGTTCTGCATTTCATTTCATGCCATTTTCTGAACGAATTCAATCCCACTTTGTTTATGCTTTTACTGCTTTTAGACGATTGCATTTTTAATAAAAAACAACCTCCACAATCTTAAGACTGCAATTTTTCAAACTAAGCATCTTTGTTTACCCCGGTCACCACATTACTTCCCCCGCCAACGTGCTTTTGTCCTTTTTAAGTATTTTTTCAATTATTTTGTTTTAGAAAAAAACATAAAAACATACATACGAATAAAAAAATAGAAAAGTCATCAAAACAATTCATAATAAATTGCTCACGCTATATCAGGCATGATTATTAGAATTTTGTTTGCAAAATTGTTCGTCTAAATTTTTCTGAGATTTTCGCTTCCTTTTTTCGCTTCTTTTTTTCTCTTAAATTTTGTACAATTTCATCCGCGGTGTAATTTCACTTTTTAAAACAATAAAAATGAATGCACCTAAAATTTTGACAGTTCGAAGTAATTGCGAAGTTTCGAAACGAAGGAAAATTGTAGAACATGCGGAAATTGACGTGAAATTGAAATTCGATTTCAATTCGATTTCAAATTCGAAATGCAGAACATGGGCGAAAGTTTCTTCTGTATTCTATACATTCGAGTAGTTTGTACACATATAGGTATGTAAATTCGATGCGTTGAACTATGATCAAATTCTTGGATTTTTTTTTTAGAATTGTATTGTTGTGTGTTGCAGGAAGCGAAGCACAAAAATGAACTCATCAGTTCCTGGTATTAAATTCTTACAAAACGCACCATTCACGGAGGTTAGTTAAGCCTTCAACGCTCCTATATAGGTATAGGTATTATTCTAACTAAAAACCTTTGGCCACAGCATGTTTGGTATGCTCATGGCTCGTCAATTGTATATAATATCTTATAGGTATGTCCCTTTTGTCTATGCTTTGATATGCATCGGACCGTTGAACAGTGAATCATGAGCATATCTGTATATATATCCATACTCATGTTTCACATTCATGAAACACAATTTCCTAGAATAACTCAAAAGCCACCATGACAGTCCCCCCATCAGAATAAGCCACCAACAGCAGCAGTAGCAGCACAAACGCACAAACAAGAAAGTATAAACACTTCCAGACTTGGTGGAGTCGTTGGTAGGTATAGTTGAACCTTAGCTGCCGTATACCTATATACCGCTCCCAAACCACCGCAACCAACTCCCGCTGATTCAGCGCGAGTGTCAGTCAAATAAATAAAAATATAAAAATATTCTCCTCATCCCTATGGTAATATGCGAATGCCGAACCACCACCCTATATAATATGTAGTTGCTTTGACAAGCTGTCACCTGACTCTGTTCTTCCCGGGTCAGTTCGACATTCTGTTCGGTTGGCCAACTATACCTACAGCCACAGTCGTGTCCGCGTCGTTGGTTATTCTGCGAAATGCCGCCGCTTGCCGTATAACCGTTAGGTCTCATGTCCAATCGACGGGAAAATCTTCTTTGTTTTCTTGTTGACCAACAGCAGCTTGTAGGTAGGTAGGTATAGCTACATACATAGATAGGTACCCCATGTACCTCCTGCTCCAGAGTCTACGAGAAAGGAACAAAGCGATTATCCACCCGTTGAAAAGTGATTCATACACACTTTTTCTCGTATAATATAATACTCCCAGGTCTGACTGAGCTCCCAAGGTGAGTTGATGGACATGGACAACACCACCACCACCGATAAAAGAAGAAAAACTAAGAAGCAAAACAAAAAACTAAAATTAAAAAAGAAAAAAAAATGGAAAAAACCCAGGTGGACATACGAATGATTTTCTTTTGTTTTTAAAAATTTTCCCGCCATAAAGAGTGACAAAGTTCGGTTTGTGTGTCGGAGCGGCAGTGACGGTGATGGTGCCGGCATGTCTTTGAGTCGCAACTGCTGCGACACGTCACTCAGCAAAAGAAGCTTATTCCATAATTAATATATGGCTTCGGAAATTATTCTATGAAACAAAAGGTTGACTGTTGAGAGAGCGGCATCAGGTGGTGTGTGCTTGTTCTGGATAGCACAGGTGTATGTAGGTACCCACATTCCCACAACACGCGTGTTTCTCTATATATCATCAGTTCGTTATGGTTTGGTTTACTCAAATGTCGTACAAGGTGACTTAAAGAGTAATAGAAGCCAATTTGATTTTTTTTGTCCGTTAATTTTGCCACATCCGGTTCTCAAGACTCAGATTCACTATATACCTTTGTATATGTGTATATCAACTTGAATCGATGATAAGAATGAAAGAGCATGCAACTAGAAACCTCGACAAACGGCAATTGATATAGCCGGACAGTCAAGAGTATCGGTTTCATTGTTGCATTATATGCGCTCTATGGCTGTCTATAAAGGAAGCCGGTATATTATACGATTGAGTCCTTTGATCGTTTTAAAAAATCAAAGAAAGCCGCCAAAGAACAGTTTACACGGTGGATTATAATTTGAACTATACCCACAAAACCAAAAGGGGAGCTTAATTTTTCTTTTGTTTTTTTTTTTTTTATTAACGTTTGATGTTTCCCATAATATCAAGAAGAGTTACGATATGCTTGTTTCAAGGAAAGTGAAGCTTAGTGTTGTTGGTTAGAATTACTTAAAACAAAAAGTTCTGTGATGTGTTGTTACAGTATACATATAAAATGACGAAATATGCCGACAAAAGGGGCTAAATAATAAAAAAATTTCACATTAGAAAAGACAACCAAAAAGGGTTTGTCATTTTTGTAGACTTTTGATTAAAATCGTACGATGTATGTATATTAAATATCAACGAGTCTATATCCCAATTCCAGACTTTTAGACATATAAATAGTAGATACGTACAGCCAATAGGGAATCATTTGAGAAACGTTTTTTTAAATTGCCCCTCCCAACTGAATGGGGGGGAATATACCCCCCCCCCCCCCCATACGATTTTTAACTTCCCATTGGAAGTTATTGTAATTGGTCCGATTTGTCGAATCGAAAATTTTGAATATCTCGAAGCGATGTTTCGAGGTGCCAAAAATTCAAATCCATCAGTTTTAGAGAATAATAACCAACACACACACATACAGACAGTGTGTGTGTACGTACGTTCGTTATATACTCTATCGTTCACCGTATCTCAAGAACGAATGGAGATATATTGATTATCCTAAAAGGATAACAGATTTTATTTTGCATTAGGGATTGTTTTTGGTCTTAAAAAGAATAAAAAAAGTATCCCTTTTAAGCTGTAGTCGAATAAATAAACGGACGGACGGAATAGCAAAACTTTTTTCGTCATCTCGAGTTCCATTTACGAATCCAAAGCATGCAATAAGGTAGGTATACCTTCCTGTCATTATATCGCAAGTAAAAATCAAGAACAAAAACTTTTTATTAAAAAAATCTCCTATATTATCATATGAATCTGATACATTAAAATGCTTTATAAAAACGAAATGTTCTGTATATAATATTGTCAGTTGTATTTTATTTCTTTTATTCAACACTCCCATTTTCACCATTGCAACCATCATATTTCTTCGTCCTTTTAAAAATAAAAAAAAAATAATAGAAACATAAAAAAATCACCGTCATATAATAATAATAATGATGATAATATCACACATTGAAATTATTTAAAGAAAAAAAGCTACAGTTTTTTCCTCATAAATCCTGTAGATAATTTTCAGATGTCAAAAATGTAACAAACGCACAATGGGATATCCTTATACAGTCAAAAACTAAGAAAAAAAAAATAAAATGAAAAAAAACTTTTCTCGTTACAAAAACAGCAGAAAAAACTCGTCAGCAAATACAAAAAAATTAAAATGTTCCCGATTTATTATAACAACAATAAATTGAGTGCGCGAATGCACACCCTTTTGCCAGTTGTGTGTACGTCCGAAAAAAATCTTCAAAAAAAAAAACATAACAACGTCACGGAAATTAAGAGCGCGTCAAATAAAAAGAACTTACGCAAAACATAAAAAAAATTACGACCCGTCGACACCATTTTTTTTTTTTTATTTTTGATGTTAAATTGAATCCTGATTCCTGACAGAACAACCAGGGGTGGTAACATCCTTTTATACGCTTATTGAAATACCCTGATGGGATGGCTTGTTTTTTGCTACATTTTTCCGGTTTTTTTTTTAAGTTTTTTCTTGCATTTTTGTTACTGAAATTCATATTGTTAAAAATTATTTTCGTTACAGTTTCGTTTTTTTTTGTTTATTTTTTTTTCTCTATGATTTCGATGCATGATAAAGTTAATTCGGATACAGTTTCAAGCAAACATATGGTGAGTTGTAAAATTTATTTAATTTTACTAAAAAAAAATTGAAACGAAGAAATTATAATGATACAACCATGCACGTGCTACATTATACTATATACTTGGTAATTGGAGAATGAACTTTGCTTCTTTGTCAAGGTATTAAAATGTTTTGATATATAAATTGGATTTATCTTCCAATTTAAAAATCCACATATCGTTTTAAATCAGTAAGAAATTCATCATACATCGTAGATATTCACAGTCATTGTAAAATGAATTGTAATTTCAACGAATATATACATACTTCGGTATTTATGAAAAATCTTTTAACAAAAAGTTGTTAACCATAAGCAACTTAATTATCATAATTTTTTCAAGAACATTTTTTGTTTAAAAAAAAGTAAATAAAAGATATTATTTTAAATAATATCTTTCATTTTTTTCATGAAAAAACACGTTAAAAATCTCCAATATCAAATCAATTAAAAAAAAGTGGCATACTTGTTGTTGGTTTCAAATAATTCTGCTTGCAGACGTTTTAATCAGAATTCTTATACTTATTTGTAATTAATCTTCAACCATGCAGTTAAAAATATTACAGAAAATATTGATTAATTTTCAGAATAAAATTTATCAAAGGACATAAATAAGTATGTATATAAATTTTATAAATATCTCATTTCAACAGACATGAAGAATCTTTTTTTTTTTAAGCGAGCTGATGGTCCCTGAAGTCCTTTTGGTGTGAGAGTTAAATAAGAAAATAAAAAACCTCAAACTAGACCACTGATGAACATGAAGTAAAAAAAAGGGAAAAATTGGTAAAGTGGGAACTAAAAACCCGAAAAAATCGATAAAGGACAAACGGAGATGAAAGGGTTTGCCTTCTGAAGCATGAAATTACCCAGAGATGATTTTAATATTGAAGCTTTTTTTTCGGGAGTGCTTCATAGAATGTATACATATACCAATATATTTAATTGAGTTATTACTTTGAAAAATTAAAAAACAAGAAAAAAAACAATTAATCGGGTTAAGTTTCGTAGGACAGGACCTATTTTTAATTTGGAATCTTTAATAGCTTTATAATTATTTCTTTCAATTAATGTATATATTTCTTTTATGTTTCAACAGGATTGGTCTCGAATTTTTGGAAAATCGAACCCACTCAATTTGATTTCTTAAAAAAAATTGAATAAGGTATAGAAACTTTTAAAAGGCTTTAGAGTGGTTTTTAAATAATAGTTTATTTTACATGTACATTCATATACGTTTTTTTTTAAATTAAAACAGGATTGGTCTCCAATTTTTGATATCTGTTTTTTTTTAATCAATTAGTTTTCGAAAATTTAGAAAAGTTGCCCGGAAAATAGGATAATTCAGGAAGTGTTTTGAAAATGCTTTACTCCATGGGTTTAATGAATGGAACTCACGATGGATACTGGATTTCCATATAATTTTTTTTCATCCATTTTGAACAGTTTTTAAAGTGGTTTTAGTAAAACCAGCAAACTGCCACGCCCTGTTTTATTATATTTAAGTTTTCTCTTTATTTAACAACCATAAAAGGCTGAAATTTTGTTATTAAGTTGAATAAAGTATGATATAAAGTCGGTTTGCCAAATTTTGATTCTAAGTGTACGTGGTGATTTTTATTTCACAGCCTACGTGTTTAATAGTTATTTCCAACTATTGGCTGATATTCAAAATGGTTTTATTCGGGGAAAACTCGGTTTTTTAAAGACCTTTTTTAAGTATAAAACCGGTTTTCTCAGAATAAAACCGGGTTTTCCCTCAATATAACCATTTTGAATATCAGCTATTTTGAATAATAACTATTAAACACGTAGGCTGTGATATAAAAATCTCCACGTACACTTAGAATAAAAAAAGATTAAAAGAACAAAAGAAGAAATTGATAAAAATTTTCAGTGTACCTAATTTGGTAACCCACAGTATAAGTTATTCGTTTGGAAATCCACCCACCACCACGCCTATTTTTCTTATAATATATTTAAGTATATGCCTATATATGTAGGTATAAGGTATGTTTGATCAAAAGAAGTCTGCCCTTTTTTAATTGAGCTCTGTTGAACCTTAAACATTATTATATTATTTTTAAATATTTTTGCTTTTTCCACGCCCACTTTTCTAATATTAAGTTGTCTTTAAACCATCACACTATATAGAAACCTTAAATTTTGCAATTAAGCTCCTTATAGAACGTAAGAATTAATATGCATTATTTTTCCCGCCCACTTTCACGCCCATCAGAGACATATGTTAGTGTAAAAATAAATAAATAACTTTTGTTGAATCTATAGTGTAAAATCTTTGGAATTGGTTATTATAAGTATATTATAAGGAAGGTTTAAAAAGTGGCTTAGATAAAATTTGTTTAAACCCACTACCACGCCCACTTTTCTTATATTTGAATTTTCTTCTTAATGAAGTTAAAAAAAAAACATTATTAAAAATTGTAAGGTTTTATACCTACCTAAAACAAAACAAAAATAAAATTTGGTCTTTTCAATTAACATTTTTTAATTTGTTGTTTCGAAAGAAGCGTTTGTTCATGGGATGGGCCAACATTTTAACAAAAATAATGTTTAGCTCCAATCTGAATAAACCCACATTTTGGTAGGTTTAAAAAAAACATAAAGAATTTTTTCTTAAAAGTTTTGAATGAAAATACATAGTTGACTTTTTACTGAAAAAAATTATAGAGCTTCAATATTTAATGATTTTGGTAATCCTTTTGCAGGTTAAATACCAGCATTTTAGAAAATTAAACAAGTTTTAGTTGTGTTATAAGATACAAAATTCCATAGGAAGCTTTATAGAAATTCTATAGAATATAAGCTTCTATAAATTTTCTATAAAGCTTCCCTCACTACATAATAATATTATGAACCTAAGAAAAAGACGCTGAAATGTAAGTTAGAATTCCTTTGTAATTTTAAGAAAGATAAAAACCTATTATGGGTTATGTATTTCTTTAGGTATAAAGTTCCTTAAATTTCAATATGATTTTGATATTCTACTAATGGATTAAGATCAAAGTCGCCTTGGTTGCAAATTTAGTTAAAAATGTTAAGATGATTAATTTAGTTAAAAAAACTCTTCAAGTATTCAAATATTATATTATACACGTATAGATAATTAAGTTAAGTCGACATTAATCACTCAGGCTGTTAAAAGATGAAAATATAAAAGTAATTTAAATTCTTAAACACAAACATACTTCATGGTATTTAATATGCTTAACATTTTAAAGTCAATTAAACACAATTTAATCTTTTCATTTTTCATTTAATTTTTTTACGTAAACCCTCCTTGTCTAAAAAAAAACCAACTGAATGACACAAAAAATTATCTAAACCATTTTTATGTAATTAATCAGAAGCATTAATAAACATGTTCAACATACAAAAAAAAATCGCTTAATCTCAATAAAATACTTTTTACATTTCCATATTATTTGTCACAGTTTAAGCTAATTAAAAAAAAATCTTACTAAAACTGCGTTCACCCCACAGTTTTTTTTTTTAAGTATATTGTTTTTTTTTTTTGCAAACCACAAAAACCTTTATGAACTCTTCTTTCTTTTATGAACTATTGACACCAAATGACTTTTCAGGATGAGTGCAAAGGCAACAATCAAACATCAATAAGTCTCACTGTCAAATAAATTCGTATGTACACTTAAAAAAAAAGACTTAGGATAGTATACAATGAAGACAAAAAAAGGCTCTTCATATAATCCCGACATCATCCCAATACAGATTCACCCCTCATCATTTGAAGGTAAAAAAAAAAAAAAAAAACAACATCACTCACTACCCTCGTTAGGGTAGCTACCTAACATCTACCTACCCAAAACCATTTACCCACATCTAAATTTGTTGGTACAAAGTGATTTGGTACACAGAGGAATTTAGGAACAAAAAAAAAGGATCAAACTAAAAGATCCCTTAGAATGCTTTTGTAAACGATCAATAAATACCATTATTGACTTACGATCCATCTATTGATCTTTTGTTTCGATTTTTTTATTGATCGATAATTTTGTCGTGTGCTGTTTTGATTAAATTAATTAATTAATTTGATTGATTCATTCCTTGAAAAAAAAAGAAAGGAAAATGTTCAATAAAGCTTGACAATGTTCCCGGGTAAGATATTTTTGAAAATGTTCTTATATCAAAGTGTTGGATTTATCTTCCGACTTTTGTGTAATTTTATGCTTTTTTTCTTTCAAAATAGTAAAACTTAAAAAGTGACACAAGGGACCAAACTAATTTCATCAAAAACGCTTATGGGCTTTGCCAGCAAAAAGTAATGTCTAGACGGAAGCGCGACTCATTCATTTAAAATATTCATAGAAAATACTTAAGTCTCTAAGGAAATACGCAATTTGAGATAAACTATTTTGTTTTATTGTTGTTTTTTTTTTTATTTTTAGAGGTATAAAGAAACAATTGGAATCCCATCCACTTATTTAACATTCGCAATTCATTTACAAAATTAAGAATATCCTTATTCCATAAAGAAAAAACGTTGAAGTTTTTCTTCAGTTTTTCTTCTTTTTTTTTGTGTGCGATTTCTTTACAATGTCCTGCATAATTCCCGCCAATCAGAGAATGCGACCATTCCAGCCTCGCATTTATGTCCAAAAGCCTCTTTTATATATATTTCTCATCTTCTGTGTCATAAACTCTCATTAGTGCAGCATTTCGTTTAT
Source organism: Epistrophe grossulariae (assembly GCA_929447395.1). Classification (NCBI taxonomy): domain Eukaryota; kingdom Metazoa; phylum Arthropoda; class Insecta; order Diptera; family Syrphidae; genus Epistrophe; species Epistrophe grossulariae. The sequence goes on along the minus strand of OV839568.1, from coordinate 131,283,949 downwards.
TAATTTTTCTCTCCTTCAGGGAGTTTTTCTCGCGCGCACACAAGAAATCAAAAACACAAAAAAAAAGAAAAAAAAAACAGAAAAAAATTATGGAATTTTTTAAAAGAATCCTTACAAATCTCCACTTCAACCTCTTTTTTTTGTTTTGTTGGTTGACGCGGCGCGGCTGGCGCGGCACGGCGTCGACCTTGCCGCAACCAACTGCAAATAATTACTATTATTCCATAATTTACTGTACCATGGGACAAAGTAGCACCAGGGCAGGACTATACCCTCTTTTTTTTGCAAAACTTACTCTTAATAGCGATCCCAGCTCCATCTCTATATATGTATATATGTTGGTTTATATACGAATCCTGTTATATTGCCTCCATCGTCGTCGTCCTCGTTGTCCAACAACCACAACGACGACGACGACGACCCTTTGAAGAATATAAAAGAACTGTGCAATTTAATTTTTTAATGTTTTTTTCTTCTTATATTTTTTTAATTACTATTATTATCCTCCATCGCGGGGGCAAACAAAAAAAAATATGCATGAAAAAAACTGTAAAATAAAATACTGAAAATACCGCGGAATAAAATGAAAGCAAAAAAAAAAAAAACAAAGATCTTGGAATCAGAAATACCTGAGGCCATGCCACAATGACTATAGGTACTCCAACCGGTACTAATGATGGAGGTAGATATGTTTACTACCATCAAAAGGATTACTTGAAGCTCAAAAAGGATTCTGTGTTTTTTTTTGTTGTATTTGTTTTTGTTTCTCTGGATAAATTGGACATATTTTTAAGAATAGGAGTTTTTGAATTTGAATAAACTTGTTTATACCTATAGAGGTAGATATATATTAGTTAAGGTACCTAATTTGGATTTCGGTTTTATTAGTTAGTTTGTACCTATATATGCATTGTTATAAAGGGGTTCCTAAGAATCTTGTTTGTTTTTACGGACCATTTTTATTTAATTTCCTGGAGCGGAAATTCAAATTTTTTTGTTAAAGTTTATCTATAACGTGTAGCTCCCATGTTTATTTATTTTTAAATTACAGTAGAATCTCTAAAAGATGAACAGATATGAAACAGGGCCCAATCATCTTTTCAAATTGTTCACCTTTTCGAGCATCAACATTTGGTTGAGGAAAAAGATATATTTACAAATAAAAACATTAAATATTATTTACCTGATAAGTTAAAACAAGCCCAAAAGTACTGTTCAGGAGGAACTTAAGGCAAAGAAAAAGTAAAAAAATTATGTTGGGATTAATGGTTTCTTCTTTTCCAGTACAAAATATCAACCCGTTCATCTTTTTGAACACTGAAAAGTAAAATATTTCGTTCATCTTTCTGAGCTGTTCATCTTATAGAGCCGTTCATCTTTCTTAGATTCTACTGTATATAGAAAACAGCTCCAACGATTTTAAATAAACTAATTTCCGTGCTTTTGGAGAAAAATTCATATACATTATATTATGTACCTACCTACAGATTGTTTCTATAAGTTAAGTGATATTTACTTTGAGAAATGATTCCCATTCCCCTTTTATAATGGAAAAGTAATTTTATTAAACATTGACTTATAAAATGTATAAAATAATTATGAAAAAAAACAACGGCAACACTTACATCATCATATTGCTTAAAAAAAATTAATATAACTTGTATGGTTTTCGCGGTTGTTTACATTGAACTCGCTAAATATTAAGTATTTTTTACGCGGCAAATCCGAATAATAAAAATGTCTTAAAAAAATAAATATTTTATTTTGTTTTGTTTTTTTAATAAAAAAATTAACAATTTTTGAAAAAAAAATTAAACTTCAAAATTTTTACGAAAATTCCGAAACATTCTTAACGACAACAAAACTTTCCCTTGTCAAAATTAAACTACATACATTGTGATTAATGAAAAAGAGAGAGAGAGGGTATTCACCCACTTACTCATAATTTGGTTATACTTTCAATCCCTAAATTTGCTGTCAACTCTCTGAGACTATTGGAATTGTTTTCTTCAAATAAAAAGGAAATAATCAAAATCCAAACAAAATTGATGAAAAAATATGTAATGTTCAAAAATTCACCTAGCCAAGAAAAAAGCATACATCAAAAATTTTACAAATATATGAGTCTTTTAATTCCTTATCTGCTTCTGAAAAAAATATAAAATTTATTTCTAGAAAATATACCCCTGACTTAAGGTGATTTTTTTCTCCAACGTCTATTTTTCATTTTTTGTTTGCTTTCAAACGTTTTTATCTCGAGTTTTAGATTTTTTTAAATTTTCTTGTATATGTATTACTTTTTTGTATTTAAAATATCTATCGATTAAATCAACTCTCTATCATTTTTGGATTAGAAAATAGAACCTAGTCCTTTTTATTTGTTTATCATAATTTACCCTACTGAAATTCCGATTAAAAAAAATCAAGTATTTATAAATTTTTAAATAAAGTTTCACATAATATTTTTTACATCATTATACCTACCATATGAGCTGGGTCAGATAATTAAAAAAACCCAAAAATGCACCTTAAAAGCATTACAACCCTATGCCATGACCATATTACGCCAGGCAACCCATGCGCAAAATGTTAGCTTATAGACAGTACCTAAAAACTGTATACTCCTTATCTGGTAACTGAGGGTAGGTCGTTCTACCTATGGCGGGATTTTAGACTATTATGCTTGTATAAATAAAATAAAACTAAAAAATAAATTAAATTTGTCCATAATTCAACAAACTACATAGTGACGTACAAAATATTTTGACATTCGAAAGCTACAAAATTCTGTTCCTTTTAAATTTATTTTACTCAATTACTAGTTCTGTTTGGGAGCCTTCCTTTACAAAAAATCTGCTTTTCAAAATTCTGCTTTTTTTCGATTCTGTTAAATAAATAAAATTCTGCTAATTCTGATTTTTTTTTCAAGAAAGATTTTATAAACGATTTTTAACAAATTATAATATAAACATATTCACATTCCCAGTTGTAATTATGTATTTTTTAAAATAAAAAAATATCTACCTACGCACAATTTATCTTTACCTTTATTAGATTTGATAACCGAAATTTCCATATTTTTGACAATTTACAGTGCACTTTCACGAACGGTTACCTAGGTATACATACCTAATTATATTAAAAAAAAAATGTTTAATGCAATTAAAATAAGAATAACAAAGTTTTATTTTTAAAATTAAAATTAAATTCTAGTAGGTATAAAAATTCAAATTTCGAAACATTGTTTTACAAAATTCTGCGAATAGTAAAAAAAATTCAAATATGTAAACATTTTTTTTTATTATTCGCAGAATTATGTTAAACAGAATTTTGAAAAGCAGGATTTTGTAAAGCAGAATTTAAAAAAAACAGAATTTTAAAAGCAGTATTTTGAAAAGCAGAATTTTGACCTTTGCAGAATTTCGACCCAGAGCCGATTTGTTCCTTAATTAAATTTAAGTGTAAGAACAATCCTTTAGAATTATTAATTTCTCTGCTAGATTAAACTAATTTTATGTTTTAAACCGAATTAATCCTGAAACTTGCCCGATAGTTAACTCAAAAAAATTCGGTTAATTAGCTCTCAGATTGAAATCGAAGTGTGGAACTATGGAACCAGGAACAGTGATTTCGTTAAACAGATTTCGATAATGAAAGGTCGATTTCCATCGACTATTCACATGCAAATAACGCCAGCATCTGTCAGTTATATTTCTGTGTTTAAGCCCAGAGTTAACTCATTTTGTTAAGTTTTAACTCCGAGTTATTTCGAGTATAAGTACTGAATTGAATGAAAAAGATGTTTCAGTACCAAAACTAAGATGTTCTCGAACTGAAAAACTGAGCGGCCTAAGTGGAAGATAAATTAGTTAAAGTTGTTTCTTAAATTGATGGCAAAAAAAAAATCAGAAAAAAAAGTATAACTGGTATCGAGCAATATTGGATATGTGCTTAAGTTTTATTTTAAGTTTCCCGACTAATTGAGAGAAGTTGCTTCATTTGTTTTGAAAGTGCCAGAATTCTGATATTTTAGATCATTGCTTAAACTTAGAGCCAGTTTTGCGGTACGAGATTAAAGTTAATCCCGAGTTTTCTCACCAAACAGATGCTTTTGATTTTTTTATCTTCTGAATTTGTAAGGTCGATTCGAATGCATTCTCCATTGAATAACTGCTTTTTGCTTTAACTATAAATAAATGTATGTTCTCAAAACTGAAAAACTATTATGGGTCTTGTGAAATGTCTTATATTTAAAACATAAATATTTTTCCTTACCCTTTTTCCTCTTTATCTACATATATGTTCCTATATATAAAAATGTACCTATATTATGTACATGGTACATTTCAGTCTTAATGCGGTATTGTGTCCTATATGTAAGAATACATAGACGGCTTCCTGACGACCAGGCACTATAAGCAAGTCCCGTTTGAGAATATACCATATAATCCCAACCCGTTCGTTAAATTTCAATAAATAGATCAAACGCAAAAAGGGACCATAAAAGGGTTGAATATTATGATATAGAAAAAAAAGGGTGTTATTAGCACACGCTTGTTCAAAGATTAGACGAAAGATTTTCAATGCATTTTGTTTTCCGCGACATATAACCGCGTGTTTGTCTTGATTATAGGAACATTCTATATATATATATATCAGGGATGAAGACTGGTGAGCATTTTTGAATCATCTGCCGTATATAGGTATGTACGTACAGTATACCTAACCAACTTACATGGTTTTATTATTTATGTTTTTATGTGATATACAAGCTCTCTCTTGAGAAAAAATCTAGCTCTCATTAAAAATATATATCATTTGTTTTTTTTTTTATTTTTGAAAAGAAAAAAGGAAAAAATGAAGAAAAGAAAATCCTTCTGTCAACCCCAAGAGCCAAGGACTTATATTCGTCCTTTCAACAAAAATTAAAAAGGAAATATGAAAAGAAATTTTCCAAGGAGATGCCAGCATCCTCATAAGTTTATATAAATCGGGGTATAGTGCAAATCTTTTCAAAGCTTTAGAAAAAAAAAAATTAAATAAAAAAAACTCAAGACCAGAGAAAAAAAAAAAGAAAATATAAAAATCTGTTGAATCAAATGGAAAATAAATTATTAAAATGTGCAAAAGCGAAAAAAATTTTCCATCTTTTTGTCAAGCCGAAATGATTCTGGTTGGCAAAAAGGGTCTCTATCTCATCTGAAGTCTAAGGTAGATAAAGAGAGAGAAATTGTATTCAAAATGTTTAAAGAAAAAATGAGGTTCTTCAAAACTATATAAGCCAAAGAAAAAGCATATCTTAGCATTTCAATTTACTTATCCTTGCCTTATAAATTGTCAGATAAATTGTATCTATATAAGATAGCCCCATCATCACTGAATATCATGATAATCCGCTTGATGATAGAGTATATCTAAAAAAAAATACGAGGGAAGAAGAAATCACCGCAGTTCATTTATTTTAAATAGACTAAAATGAGATAGCAAATAAAAAATGGCGCTTGCTTTTCTTTTGAACTTCGCGAAAAGCAGGAGCAGCAGCAGAAGCAGCTAAGGGTGGGTGCAGTTGGGTGTTTTTATATCGCGTAGAAAAATTCTTGAGAGCTATAAGAGGGCGGATGTTGTTTTTTTTTTTTCTCTATTCGGGACACCACCATCACGAACGGCCATAGTAATTTTCTTCATCTAAACTATATGTACATGAGTGATATCTAAATAATACATCTATACCATGTCTACACATATATCTTGATATAATTATTCCAGGACATGGAAGTTGATATAAATGTTCTGTATAACGATAATGCGCGTAACGATGTCCCGCGGGGTGGTTACTATATATATGTTGTGGCAAATGGAAACATACAAATTTAATTTTATGTTATATAATATAGGCACTCTAGCAGCTGAAAAGCGGACATTTTGTGTATGAAAGTCGCGTTTTTCAGTTAATTTTTATTTGACAGTTTTTTTTTCTTTTCTTTTTTGTTTGGTCTTCCTTGTCAAGGATGTGCGTGCTTTTTGTTTTAATAGCTTTAGCGAAGAAAAAAAAATTCAAAAAGGCCCTAATGATGTTAAATTAAAAATATATAAAATGTATTTTAAGTGGAGTAAGTATGGTACTTTCTTTCTAGAAATGGTAAATTTAATGGAATTTGCTTAGGAAGAAAGAGAATTTTTTTTAGATGAAAAGATATGTCGTTTTCAATGATTCTATATGTAATAAGTAAGCAAAGACTGTACTTACTCTAAAATAATGAGCCTACAAATATTTTATTTTATAAGATGATATAATTGCACTAACAAAAGTAGGTACATACTACATATATATCAACATACAGTTACATATCGACGGTTAAAGTGCAGAACATCGTTAGTATGCATTTTTTTCAGAAATCAACAAAAACCAGCCAAATTTTGTATGACGATCTAATGGTAAGAGGTTTTGAATTCTGCCTTTTTCTGATAAAAAATGTCGAGAACAGCGTAACAATACGCTAGAAATCTCCAAAAGGTGGCTCTGATTCTGCAGATTTTTTTTCGTAAATAATATTTTTTTTTTTTATTTTTCGACTTACGTGTATAACTCTAACCGTCGAAGTGGTTGAATTTGAGTTGTCGTATAAACAGTTTAGACTGAAAAATTGTGTAAAAATCAATATACATAATTAAAGAAATAAAATAATTAACCAACCTCTGAAATTATTTTGACACCAACGTGGTGTACACCTTCGCTGATTTCCTAAATATAAATCTCAATTTATAAGAACAAAATTTTGAAATCGTTGCAGTGGCTTTTTACAAAAATAATTTTTTATATATAAAATTTTGTAAACATTTAAAAAAAATGCTACGCAATTTTTTAGCCTTTATTAATGGATTTTGAAAAAAAATCATTTACGCATTTTCGAAATATAGAATTTTCAATTTTTTTTTAAATTCAAACAAAATATTTTTTTGAAAATTTTGTTATGCAATATTATTCAAACTTATAATCCAACTAACAAACTCTCCAGAGCTAAGCTCTTGAAATGTCAAAAAACCTTCCATAAAACTCTTTTACATCCCATTGCTATACTTAAATATTATTGTCTTTTTAAATCTTATAGTTGAATCAATTATTCTTCTTGGAATAGGATTATATAAACTTACAGTCTTATAAGAATTATTTTGTGAAAATTCAGCTCTAAATACATAAATACAAACATCCATTTATTCTGTTTTTAAATTAAATTGTTCTAGAACTATTTTTGAAAAATTACTTTTCAAACTCAAATTTTTGAAGAAAAAAAAAACTGTTAAAAAACTTACTTTTTTATGGAGAATGTTTGAAGAAGTTTTAAAAGAATTCTGTAGGTATCAAAATTTTCAAATTTTTTTTTTCTTTTGGATTTTTAAAAAAAGTTACAAATTTTTTTTTTGAGATCTTAATAAAACGAAAACAACTTGATCGATTTTTATTAAATTTGGAATCTATCAGTTTTTTTAAGATTCTCTAGCAGATTTTAAATGAAATTTATTCTTATGACCAAAAATAACGGTACCTCCCATACAAGTGTTTGAAAACAAGTAAGGAAAATTTCTTTTTTCTCAAAAACGGCTCTTACCATTTCGATCAAAATTTTTATGTGTCAGTACTACCATGTTATTGGGAAAAAAAAAATATCTATCGATTAAATACGGTATCTCTCGTAGAACCATTTTTTTTTTATTTTCGACTATCTCATTATCTGTTGATTTTAACGAAATGTTTACACGAAAGCTTCTTCCCAAGTAACATATTGCCTCTCATAAGATGCTCCAAGAGCTTAACTGGACTATAGTAAGGGAGCTAAAAGTAATCTTGAAGAATACTACTAGATTGTTATAACACTGCTTAAAGCGTTAAATGGCCTAGTTATAGGAGGCTCTCACGTCAATTTAGTCTTGCTATGAGAATGCGTCTCTTCCAATAAGATTCGCTCAAAAGAGAACAGAGTACCTACTTATTTTGTAAACTTTAAAAAATTATATATAGTTTTCTCATTTAGCATTTTCTCAGAGAGAAACAAACTAATTTTTTATTTGTATGTGTGTGTCTTATGTCAAAAAATGTCTCTACTAATTTCAACTTTTACCTCGAAAAACAACAACGCGCCTTCAAAATAATGCATATTTTAATTATTTATCAATGATCTCATAAGCCTCCTATTGCAATACTTTTGTTATTTGGACTCCAGATACTCTTGATATAGGAGGTATTAAACTCAGATCAAAAGGTGTAGCATGACATTATTGTAAGTGTTACCATTGTTTTTTTTATTAATTTTTTTCTGTTTCAATTCAATTTTTTTAGAAAAGTTTCAGAAAAAGCAAACACGAAATTTTGAAGTTAATTGATTAAGAATTGTTAGCATATGTACAGCACTTTTCTCAGCAATTGCACAAGCTTGAAAATTTGCAGTATAAGGTTCCATATTTGTTATGAAAATGGTTGAACAAATAATTTTGGAGTCGTAATTTAATAAAACTAATACTTAACGCTAACTTCACTGTCTCGGTCTAAATTAAGTCCCCATTTCAAAAATATTGTGTACCGTAATTCTAAATTCACATCAGTGTAGTTACTATATGACAGCACTTTTCTCATGCATTCGTGTGAGGCATTAGCTGGTAATTTGCCGTAAGGCTCCAAATTTGCAGTTTTGTTTCCAGTTCAAGAAAAATCCAATTAAAAAAAAAAATATACTTCAACGATATAATTTCATTGTGAAGTTAGCATATGACAGTCCTTTTCTCAGCAGCCACACGAGCTAGAAATTTAGATTGAGTCTCGAAATCCAGAAAAATCTGCAATCAAGTTTTGAAGCCCTCATTTAAAAAAAAATTTCATACTGTACTGCTAACAATACTATGAAGTAAGGATGAAAGTTGTTTTTCTCAGGAACCGCGCAAGCTATATGAACTTACAAAAAAGCTCCCATTTGTTTTTGCAGTTCAAAAAACCCCAGCTTAATTTTTTAATTCCTCATTAAAAAAAAAAATTCGTATCGCACTGCTAAATTCACTGTGAAGTTTGTATGACAGCACTTTTCTCGGCAAATGCGTGGGGCGTGAGCTAGGAGAAGTAAGGTTCTAAATTTGCGCAACCAATAAAGCTCAGAATTTGTAAGAAGGCTTAAAATCTATTTTTAGCACTTCCGAGAAAAGACTTAGTCCAAATTTTGAAGCCCTAATTAAAAAAAAAAAAAATATGCAGATCTTATTTCAACAACCAGACAAGTTAAGATTAGCAATAAGAATCCAAATGTACATTGTTTTTCATCTCAAGAAAAGGCACTGTCCAAATTTTGAATCCCTAAATATTCCAAGTCGGATTTTCCTCTTATTCAAAAAAGGAACCTCCATAAGCACCGTCTTTCCACCATTTTTCATCAATCTAATTTTGAAATTCTTTTCTACACATGTACCAACGTCTATAGCCGAGTTTTTAATTAATCATGTTGTACAAAATTGAGAATCACGTCAACGACAGCCAAAGAATTCATATATGCAAAAAAAAAAAATGTTTTCAAGCATCCATATGAAGCATTTCCTCATCTTTTTGTCGACAGTTTTTTTTTTTTTTTTCATTCAATTAAATTAACTCCTCATTTGCTCACATAAAAAAAAATTCTTCCATACCTATACTCAAAACTTCATCAGGAAGCTAAAAACATCATAATTGTTGCCACACACCATCATATATATGTAAAGTTAGCTTGAAAGAATCAAGTTCCGCATATTTAAACACCAAGCCCAAGACCAAGATTATTCCCAAAAGTCCAAACTCCATTTTTCATTTGTTTTCCTCACTTTTGCGATGCGGCGTGGCGATATGGTGGTGGCTTATACGAGTAGTAGGTGTCCCCACATCTGCGGAATAGCCATCATGATGTCCGCATCTTTTCCTTGCCCTTTGGGTTTCCTATTTCAAACATGGATGATGGTAAAACGAATTTAATTGGCGCTAGTTTGGCCACGACTCGTGACAGCTTCCCAGAATCAAGAGCGGGTGCGGGAATTGGGAATGTTGGCCATGAGGTGGGTGGATGTGGATGGCGGCGAGGTGGCTAGCGTTACACATTTTAACAAATGACTTTGGCTTTTATGGCAATTTGTAATTACATTGTCCTCAGAGGACGACGAAGAGAACGACGGCAACGACGACAATGAGGATGACAGGATGAAGAGATGGGGAAAGAAAAACTCGTCCGCACGCGAGGGAATGTGATCCTTTATAAAATTGTGCATCCTGAGCATACGCCACGCGCAGGAGTTCTTCCTTCTTACTCTCCAACTTCTGAAGACTTATATATATATATATATATAAAGGAGAGGACCAGGACTCAGTGCATCACAAATGAGGCATGCCATCTGACATCAGTTCGTATATTTTTTATGTCCATTGGCCTTTTTTTTTTTTTCTCTGATGATGGCCGAGTCGGTCCTTCGAGAGGGAGCAAGAAATTGAATAGAAGGAAAAAAGCATTCACCCCCACCCAGCTCAAAGTTTTCCATCTAAATGAATTCTGACTCAGCGGGGGTGGTGCACAACTTTTTCGAACTTTCTTTCAATCCCGGTCCCAATATACCAGTCCCGTTCTGTTTTTTCTTTTTTTTTTTTCTTGTAGAATTGAATGAAATGGCATATATCATTAAATGGGCAGGAGGGAAAATTAAAATTGCCCCCTGATTAATGAATGGGACTAATTTCGTGTCAAATAAGAAGAAAGATTGCTTTTCAGAGCTTTGGTCCTCCTTTTTTTTTCCTTTTTTTAAATTTATTTTTCTTCCTTGAATGTAGCAAGTTTTATAAGGAAACTTATTGAATGGCATTCGAACGGGAACAAGGAAAGGTACCAATGTATATATCAACTTGTATAGTATAAATGAGAATGTGGAATGTCCATCCACAGTCAGACTGTGGCATCATCAGGTGAATTGGAAATGAGTGAAAAGTTTTATTCAACCAACGCGTATCTATATCTATATAAGTGTATACTAGTCGAGTATACCTACCTACCTCCTTAAATATATATTGGACGAAGCCGACGCAGAGTGATCATTGTATTTATTCTCACTCCATATAACTTTCAATAGAATATATTCTTGCTAATTGGCCAAGTTGTTATGCTTAAGGGAGCTCCGTTGACGGAATTCCAGAAATAACAAAAAAAAAAAAAATAATAAAAAATAGAGGGAAGAAAAAAAAATGTTGAACGTGCAAATGGCCGTTCTTCCGTCCAATATATACTTTGTTCTGATTCTGATACTGTGCAGCGGCTGTTTGTTATGTTAAGATAAAAAAACTATAGGTATTCTCAACATGATGATGGGCGAACTAACTATGATACAAAAAAGAATAATTTGATCTTTGAAAAGTTTTTTTTTTTATTTTGAAACCTGAATGAAAATGGGGGACAAATTCCTTCCCCATCTAAAAACTAACTATTCTTGCATTATAGGATAACCCACCAGCCGTAGGATTCTGGTTTGCAAACATTGTAGGAATAAAAATAGTAATAGGTATACCGTTGAAACTTGTTTTTGTTTTTTAATTAATAAGGTGTTTGTTTTAAAGCACGAAGTTGGAACCTTTCGTATATTTCTGAAATTGTATTAATTTCCCGTAGGAAAGTGAAGTTCTTTCCCATTTTCCACGTGAACTACACTTTACTAAAATGGTTTTTTTTTTGTACGCAAGTAATGAGAACTAAAATCTCTCGGTGATAATATCTCATGTTGATAAATTTTTCGTTCAACAAAGAAACACTTACTCGGCACTGCAACTCAATTTTAGGTGCATTTATAGTGTTATACTGTCAGCGGAAATTTGGTACAATCGTAGCTTATTCGATACATTTTTTGCAGCACAAAGTCACTTATACATAATATAATTATAAAATATTAACAAAACACTATAGGAAAGTACAATTTATAATAATTTCAGAAAAAAAAATTTTAATTTAATTAAATAATAAAATTTGTTTGTATTAGAAGGCCGATTGTGACTTTCCATGTACGATTTTGTTTCTTCGTGTGAAAGGAACAAGAGATTTTTAAGGAAATTAAAAGAAAACGTCAAAAAAATCTCCCGCAACTTGTTATCTCGTGTGAAAAGGGACTTACAAATCATGTTTTAAGCAATCAAATTATCGTCATTTTTTGATGCAAATATTTCTTTCGTCAAATATTCAATCGTCCTTCTGCACAAAATCTGTTTGTCCCCTTTCACACGAGAAATTAAACTTGTTCGTTTACTTCGAAAACCTATACCCATTTCTACCATTTTATCCCGAAAGACTGTTAAAGTTCATATAAAAAAAAATTAATCTGGTAGAATCTGGCAGTTTCGAGAAAATACGCGTAAAGACTTATTATGTAGGTTGCTGAATATTTTTTGGCGTTTTCTTTTAATTTCTAATCTCCACCAATCGCGTACATCGTCCATTCCTCGCTGCCTTGGTGCCCTTCTCATCTAAAAACTAAAAATTGTTGACAACTCAGTTTCCTCGTGTGAAAGGGGATAGGACTTTGATCAACTTTAGTCAACTTTCTTGAAAACTTATTTGACGTTAACGAACACGTTCTCTGATTTTTCAACCTTTTTGTTGTTAATTCGATTTGTTCGCATTGCAAATGAATGCGTTATCAAAAAAAATGCTTTTGCATACAAATTTCGTTTTGGGTTTTCTAACTGGCGACTTTTGCAGTTTGTGTTAAAGAATATCTTGCAATTTTTTTTGATGCAAAAAAAATGTTGGAAATCCCTCTGGCGTTTGCAAGGAAAATTGACTGACGTTGATGAAAAAGATTTTGTGAAAGCAGGACTATTCATATACATTTGACGATCAAATTGACATCGATTTGCCGTTTTCGAAAACGACCTTAGATATCATCGGTCCGAAAGAAAATTGACACAACACAATATACATATATCATTTTACATATAGCAGAAACGAAATACATTAAATTTCCATTATTTACATATTTCAGTTTCTAAAAAATAGACAATGGTTTTCTTTTCTTAAAATAACACTTTTAATTTCGTTTATTCCTCAATATTATTCAATGTTGTGTTCTTTTTTTTAGTTCAGTGTTGATCTCTGAACAGAGCTCGAGCACACTTGAGCACTTACAAAGTTGTCATCCTCACCGGCCATTTATATTAGGCCTGTTTGGTATCTTTTTAAAGAAAAATGTGTTAAACCTGTCAAACTTTGAAAGAAAGAGGAAATACGCACTTAACTACTTGAGTGTATTCAAGATGTGAAAAATGCAGAACAAAAATGTAGCACTGGTTTTTATGGACTTATTTAAATCTTCATCAAGTCTGAAATCTACGATAATCTCCATCCGGATAAGCGCTTCTGGGGACGACCATGAGTCACTACCGATTGCAACACGTCGAGTTCACCCAAAGTCGATTTTCAATTAAGATGGTGAATACGGTAATGAATATTTTTCAAATTACTAGCGATGTGAAGTGACAGAAACTGGCATCTGTGTATTTAAAAGGTTTTACACTCCTTGCACACAGAAATTCGTGAAGCAGAGATTTGCAAGTTATCCAATGGAGGGGAAATTATTTGCTATGTCGTTGTCCTCTCTCGTTGCAAAAAAGTTGTTAACAAACAGGAATTTTAGACAATTTGTCAACATTTGTGCAATTTTTCAAAAAATTTCGCGTTACCAAACAGAGCTATTTTGTCTGTATTATTGTTCTTGTTTTATCAACGAAAGTTTTAAAGGACAGAGGGCTCTGATTTAAAAAAACACGCTTGGAGCACAGTTCTCGTCCGTCATTTCAATTTGCTTTTATCGGTTGCTCTTTATTTCGCCAACTTTCAGTGTGACATTTTCCGCGCTCGGTTTTTGCTAAGACTAATTTACATGATCTGATTATACTGTGAAAAAAAAATAAACACATATTCGAAGGCCTGATTAAAAAAAGAAATACAAGTTCAGTGCCCTTATGTGTCCGAGCTAAAAAAGAAGCACAGATTAGTTTTTGACAGCTCATCAGTGCTTTGCTCTGAGCTAGAAAAGAAACTTTTTTGACAATTCAGGCTCTGTTCTATAATATAAAAAAGGTAGATATCAATATGTGAAGATTCGAGCTCTTTATTTCTTCTACAAGAACCACCGAGACTGAAACTAAAATAAGAAAAATTTAGGGAAACAAATTGGTCGTCAAGAATTGCAATCTATTCGTGACGACAAACTTATTTTCTCAAATTTCTCTTATTTTAGTAATTTAAATGCAAATTTAATTATCTTAACAATAATTCAAATAAGTTTTCTACCATTTTGTCTAGATTTTGTGGAGAATTTAGGATTATTAAATGTTTTACATAAATCCCATGTGTTCTTTTATTCGTCGTCGTTGGTCGCTTTCATGTGAATAGGCCTTAATAAGCCGCAAATGACCTTTTGGACCTCTCGGATGTGCACCAGCTAAACCTCAATCGATAGCATGTTTCACACAAATAATGTTTATTGATAGGCCTTTTTTAAATAAAATACAAAAATCACTGTTATCTCACACACATAACTTGTTTTACTTCATTTTGACATCTACTCTGTCTCTATGGGAAACCCTTTATTTCGAATTAAACAGCTTTAACCCTATTTATAAACTCAAATCAAACACAAATAACCGAAGTAAAAGCGAAATTCTTATCAATAAAATAAAACAAAAATTAATTAATGTTAATTAGCTAATTCATACCAGAAGATGGGTTAACAGGTTATTTAGTTAAAAATAACTACATAAGATATTTTTGTGTAAGTCAGAAGATAAAAGAAAACAAACGCTTATGTATGATAAGTGTAATTTTGTTTAGACTGAAAACTACTCTTTGATGACAGCCAGAGTTCTTCTTGAATGAACATAATAAATTTTCGTTAAGATTTGGTACTAGGGTTCGACCATCAGTAGTAAATTTTCGGAGGAGATTTCTAAACAAAAAAGAGTAAATCGATAATTTCTAGAGAAACTTAAGTCTTCAAAAACTGTGGCGTAAAATTTTAGTCGATTAAGGATCCCCCACACCAACGCGAATTTGTCGTGGCAACGACGAAAACAATAATAACACCACGTGGTTGTTAACGAAAACAACACGTTGTTATTATTGTTTTCGTCTTCCTTAAAGTAACTACTATGTCAAAGCATTTTTAATAATTTTTAAAGTTTTAAACGAGTAACCATTAACATTTTATTAAGGTTAAAATCATCAAATGCCTATTTTAATTTTTTAGTATCATAATAACTCCAAATGTCACTTTGACATTTTAATTGTGAAAATGGTATGTTTGCTTAGATATTTGCACGAATTGTCACTTTTTTAGGCGTGTTCAGCTGAAGTTTGTTAAAAATGTTTAAAACGGATAACATTTTAGTAAGGATCTTTAAAGTTAGTAAATTGTAAGGTAGCATCATCATAGTAATACTTTAACATCAGGCATGTTTTCAAAATTTTGCGCTTCTATTTTAACAAAAAAAAAAAATATTTTAGCAAATGTAAATAATTTTTTTTTTTTACAAAAACAAATCTAATAAATTCCCTGCGTTTGAAAACAGAATTTAATTTTGGATTCAGATACAAGTGTCACAAATGATTGGAAAATGAATAACACAGTGCTATCATTTACTTTCATGTGGTTTGACTTAGGAATTTTTGAGATTTTCACTGTGGAATGGAGTGTGGAGTAGATTTATTTTCTTCCAATTGTATTAAGGTTTGAACGCTGTTTGCTACTTAACGTGAATTGTTGAATTGTTGTTGAATTGTTTTTTAATAAAAACTTTAATTAGTGAATTATTTTGTAATCAACTTTTTAGTTATAGATTTGTGAATTAGAATTTAACTAAATATTATTTTATTAATAGGGGTGTTAATCATTAATCAACTATGTTCTGCATTATATACAGTTTATCTTGCAGAACAACAAAAAAAAAGAGTTAAAATCAACCAAAAAAAAAAATATACGAATTCCTCTTTTGTAAGAGCTTAGGTAAATTCAGCTGATTTTCTGTAAACATATGTAAAATACCTTTACGTACAGTGTACTCAGTTCATATAGGTATATGCTTTAACATATATTCTGCCCCTATATATATGAAGTTGAAAAATTTCTTAAGAAAAGTTGATGGCAATCCTGTGAAATGTATTTTTTTTTGTTAAAATAGACAAACTTCACAAAGAATATTACATAGAAAATAATTTCCCATTGATAACAATAATTCTAGATGAGATAAATGTAGGTACTCTGATCCCTCAAAGCAATTGTCAACCCTCTCAAGTGCTTCCTGATGATTGAAACTAATAAAAAAATCATCCGCATTCCTACAGTAAAACATAAATTTAGATGGAATTCCTTTTTGGTCCCACGTCAATCATAAAACTGAAATTTAAATACAATACTATCTTGAAAGATCAAGGATACCTGGGAAAAAAATGAAGAAACTGTAGATTCATAAAGATTGAAATATCTACCAAAAAAAAAACTTTAACTTAAAAAAAAAATCTGCAAAACCAGATCTCAGAAAATAAAAAGAAAAACAATTAAACGATATCGCTCTTGTTATCTCATTTATATTCACACTTTAAGGAAAAAAGGATATATGAAGGTCCCTGAAAGGAAGCAACATTTTCCTCCAAATATGCAAAACAGGCCGAGAAAAAAATAATATTATCCTTTACAAAGCATTTTTCACGCTCGCACACGAAATTCAAGAAAAGGTCACACATTAAAAAGACGATCGCGGATATGCACGCTGATCCCGGAAGGGTGAAACAAAAAAAACAGAAGTTACTTAACTTTTTCCAGTTCTTATCCTTTTCAATTTATTTAATTTAATTTTTTTTTCTTCGTCCTTTCAACAACCAAACAACAACAACAGAAGCACAAACACAAAGCGCACGGGGAAAGGAAACAAAAACATAAGCTAACTTAAATAGTTTTCTCACGATGGATGATTATCCTTTTTCTGTTGAGGTTGTCACCTCTTTAAACGAAGAATTTGAATTAGTCCTTTTATATGGCTTCTATAGTTAGCTCTCTGGACCAGGTAATTCAAATGCAAATTACAAACTTATTTGTCGGTTAAGGATTTTTTGTTTTGTTTTTTTTCCTCACTTTTACTTTTTAACGTGTCCTTTCGAATGTCCTTGGTTGGGTTGATATAAAAGTAAGCAGAACAGGTTTTTTTTTGTTTGTTCTTAAATGGGTCCTATAAGTGAATGCATATTGTCAGAAAGTAGTTCAGCTTTGTATTGCTACAATTTTAAATATTTTAACCGTGCGACAAGAAAATATCTTAAGAAACATTTGCATAATAATATTGCGGGAAATTAATATTGTAAGAAATAATAATAATAATCGTTTGACGAAACAATATTTATAATGAGAAGATAAAGAGCCCGATCGGTGTTAAGAAGGTCTTGTGCCTCATTTCTGATCACATGCTGCTTATTAAAATATTTTAATTAAATAATTTAAAAAATATATAGCAACAGTGGGAATCCATCAGAAAATAAAAAAAAATAAACTTGTTTGGAACAGTGGGGATTTTAATATCGAAGTGAGTAATTGAAGAACTTAAGAACTCGTTATTTTTTGATGACCATATAGTTAATTGTTACAAATAAAAGTAATAAGGGGAACGAAAATTCTATGCGTGTATAGGTTATATATTCTTTACATAGGTATATACACAAATCTAGCTTAATATGTATCACCTTTCCAGAAAAAAACTGAAGCAACTCAACAAACTCAATTTTCAAGAGGAAAACAAAAATTTTAAAAGCATTGAATATTTGTTAGTCCTTTGAATGTTTGTTAGTCCTTTGCTTTTTTTGTGAATAAAACATTTCTAAATATGTCAGTTTTCTTAAAAACTGAAATATGAACGTATTCTAAACATTCTTTTTAGTAAAAAGTTTGATCAAAATATCGTAATTATTAATTATCTATTAATTTTAAGCAAAAATTGTGCAGTTAATTAAAAATTATTTCAATAAAAAAAAGGTCTATTAGCCCATGTTTAAGTATAAAACTTGAAAAAAAATCAATTATTGAAGGGAAGAGCAAAAATTTTGCTCAAAGTGCGGGTTTTTCGAGATTTAAAAAAAAGACCATAATTCGGTATGGACATTTGGAAAAGTTACTTAAATTTAAGAGGTCATGAACTGGCCTATCACCAGTTTCAGGTTGATTCACTATATATTATACACTATGCTACATCTTGAATATCGCAAGTAAAAACGTTGTTTCCTATGTTATAGGATGGACACCTCTTGAAATTCAAGCGCATATAAGCTGTTTTGATAACATTCTGCAATCTGCATGACTTTGTGATGAGTTGCCTCTGTAATTTGTAGGATTCCCTGGAGAAAAATGTCTGAAGCAGACGAACCACCGGAGCACGCTGGCCATTTGCTGAAACTAATAGCTATCCTCCCAAGCCTAACAAAATTCACAAATAAAAAAGATATTAATTTGTTTCCATAGAAATTACCTAGGCACTGATTGAATAAAAGCCCATTAATTTTTGTGATTATAGTCCAATCCAGTTAAAAAATAGACCAATTAGGAAATACAGTAGACACTCGATATAGGCCTGTTCACTATTTCGAGAGAGAATCTAAAAAGGCTTTCCAGTTTGATTTTGATATAAATTTAATTTTTTTTAAATTTAAATATAAAATAAATAAAATAATTTCAATTGAGTAAAAAAAACATAAATATTTCATAATATTATAAATAACATACCTACAATAAACTTTATTTTTCATGAAAACGAAAAACTTTTTAGCCCCCCGTACAAATCAGTTTTTTTTTAATAAGAATGAAATAAAAAAAAATAATCAATAATTCTGTTTGTTTGTTTCTTAGCTTTAAATTGGTTTGCACTTTTCTTGTAAATGTTTCATAAATATCTCTAAAAAAAAGTGCACAATGTTGTAAACGCTATACAGAATATTTCCCTCTACCGAGATTCACTATGGGCGTTTTTCTTTTTTAGTTCAGAGTAGAGCTCTGAACAGAATCTGAACACTTCGAACATACTCTGAGCGATCGCTGAACTGAGCTTGCTCTGCTCTGAGAGTTCAGATTTATTTAAAGAAACACGCTTTAACAGCTATCACTTTTTTATTTGTTCACAGTTGTCATTTTCTTTGTGTTCAGCTATTCAACTCCGTCTGCTCTATCAATTTATTCTAAACATGCTCAGAGCAGAAAAAGAAACACAAAATTGGAGCTCTGAATGCTCTGAGCTAAAAAAGAAACACGTTCTTTTATTTGACAGTTCAGGCTATGCTCTGAACTAAAAAAATAATAAACATTTTGAGAATAAAATACGAAAAATAAAGAGTTTAAAAATCATTTATTCAAAAACTAAGCACTAAAAACACTTACTTGAAAATTATAACTAAAGAATGAATTACTGGCTGTAAAGAAATCTATAACATGGTATTGTAAGTGTTGCCGTTGTGTTTTTATATTTCTTTTTTTTATCTGCCCCTCTCACCTAAAGAGGTCGACAAATAGAGTGGGCCAACATCTTAAAATCATGTTCATATAATGTACCAACAACCAAAAAATAAACGTATGCTTTTATCACAAAAATGCACAATTAACTAACTAAATCGTCCCAGTATATAGAAAAGTAAGACCTTTAACTCTTCCGATTGGTTTATTTCGAGAACTGTTATTTTTATGAAAAAAAGTATGTCAATCTTTTTTGTAGGAAATTTTCTAAGCTACAAATTAGTCCTTCGCATTTTTTTCTGTACAACTTACCATTTGGGAGTTATTCCTGAAAAACCATTTTAAGGGGCCTTTAACCCCCGTAAAATTGTTAGAGGCGCTCATATCGATGGGGACTTTTGACAGTTTCTTAAGAACACTATGAAGAGGATATATACCAAAATCCAGCGGCGATTTTTGAAGAGTCAAATGTTTTATTGACTTGACTATTTAGTACCTATAGACTTAAAAAAATAACGGGACGTGGCCAGTTTCAGGAACAGGTTTTCATTAAAAATGACTCAAAATTCTATAGATTTAAATTTTAAAGGTCAAAAAGTAAAAAAAAAAACACTGAATACACTTTTGGCGTTGAACCAATGCATTATAATCAATTTATTAATGCGGTTTGGGTTCGATACACAGTTCCGTTTTTTAAATACCGTTTTTTAAATCGCTTTTTTAATAATATTGGTTTTTATTTCCCCGCTTTTTATAATCTCATCGTTTATAATCCTGTTTTTTCATAATACTGTTCCTTATTATCCTGCTTTTGCAATCAAAATTAGTTGTTGTTAGTTAAAAAAAATCCCTCAAATCATTCCACATTCACCACGCGATTTATTTTAAATAAAACAACTAGGTAGTTTTAATTGCAAAAGTGACATAATAAGAAACGAGATTAAAAGAGATTTTAAAAAATGGATTTTAAAAAAGTGGAACTATACAAAACGGGATATCGAATCTATCCAAGTTTATTCAACTTTAACTTGGTATTTTGTGACAAGATCTTGGTCAGATATCTGACTTGGATTGAAATTTGAGTTTATTTTGTATGATTGGGAAATAACGGTAAATTTGTTGAAAACGGTAAATTTGTTGAAAAATCTCAAAACATTGGAATGAACTTTGTTTTCATTTTGATGGGATTATTTAAAAAAAAAATATATATGTAGGTAGGTACCTATAGCTCTTCAAAAAAAAAAAACAATTGTGTTCCTTTAATTTTATTAAGCAGTGTAGTTTTTGAGATACGATTGTCAAAAAAAGAATTTCAACCCTTTCACCTTAGGTCTCATATAAATTGAGTCTTCTTTTTAGGGACCAACTCCATCAAATTATATAATTACTTACTAAAGACTTGAAGTATTAAAAAATTATAACTATCATTATATAACTTGCCTTTTTAATAATAACTATAAAGATTTCATAATAGTATTAGCTTATTTTTATAGCAATCCCTAACCTCTTTCTAGGAAAATAAAACAAACGATCTGTTACTTGTAGTAACAAGAAAAACACTTTTTTGAGTAATCTGTACTTTATTTACTTTGTAATAATTAATAAATTAAAGAACGAAACTAAAAAATTAGTGTCCACACAATGCCAAAAAGAACGTTAAATTCAAAAATATATGTTTGACACAAGTTTACAAAAAGAAATAATACAATATACATAATATATGAAAAGAAAGAGACTTAATATTATTGTGGGCTTGTTCAATATCCCGCCATCTTCATCATAAGGCACGTTCAAGTAGGTCGGTTCATTTTCTAGTCTTATCACATCAGCAACACGATCCGTGTAGGTTATACCTTCCTATACCAATTTGTTCTTAGTCTATAAAGGTATAGGTACCTATGTATGTATAATTAAAAGGCACAAGTTTGGTTATGTTGGAAGAACACAAAATTTAATTCTATACCTACATACCTATTTGCTAAAAAATTATACCTATATAATGATATTCTAAAATCGTTGGTTAGAATTGTATCTCAAAAGTCAAATCAATTTAAGGAAGACAAAAAAAAAAGAATTCCACATGTTAGGTATGTAGGCAGTAGGTACCTAGGTTGGTACGCAATTAATTTTGTAAATTTAAAAACTTTTACAGATATGTACCTAACCTACCTACCTATGTACTTTATGTAGGACCTACCAAAAATTTATTTGCAATAACTCCACTAAATAAAATTAAAAAAAAAAAGAAATTCTTATCAATAATTTTTAAACCTTACCCACACCTAAATAGTCAAGATTCCATACATCTGTTTAAAAAAAAAAAAACGGAATTGACTCTTTTCTATGTTTTGTTATAAATTCCCCTTTGAGTGCAATTAACTAGTAGCACTCATATCTGGAAACTACTCATTTCTATGTTTTCTCCTTTTTATTTTATCCCTCCATGCACACACTCGTTTCTCCAGTTTTCAGAGAAAACCAAAAAAAACTCAATTAAATGTGAAATGTGTCTCGACTAGAAGTGAGAACACTTATTTTGTGTGCGATGTTTTAAAACTACTATTTGACACTAGGTGGCAGTGCAATTATTTAACATACTTGAGGGAATAAATAGAACGGTAGATGTCACTATGAGGTCCATTTTTTGAAAATAAATTAACAATTATTTTTATTTATATTGTGATAAAAGTAGAAATAATAATATGTATGATACAATAATACATATGTACCTAAATAAAATTAATTCCAAAAAAATGTAAGTAGGTATGGGTATCTTTTTTTTTTAACTGAATATTCCTTTCGAAATTGTGAGTTCATTAAACTCATTTATAAGTATAGGTACCTATTCAAGTAAGGTATTCACTATTCATTCTTAAGCCGTTGAGTGTAGGTAAGTATTCCCTCAATTTTTTTCATTCACACTACCGTTATACACGCGACCGTAATCACCCCATTGTCCAAGGGTAACTGACCTATTCTCCCAAATAAAAGGATTTCTAAGAGCGAAATTTGCAATCCTTAATCCTCCCTTGAGCGCACGTACATATGTACCTACATAATATGTATATGGAGGTAGTAGCATGACAATGGTAGAGACATGGCACAGCATATGGGATATGCGCCAAACGTTTGTCCATTCACCTTCCTCCCCAATTATTATCTTCATATCATGTGGGGTAAATTTATACATATTTGTATTCTAAAGGTATTCTCTTCTTCGTGGTGGATATCTGAATACTTAGCACTTCCGTTTGTCGTTCAAGTCAACGGATGAAAATAGGCAATTGCCCTCTTGACATATCCATGATCCACAGCCATTTTGGTTATGGCTAGGCTATTATTGTCCAATTGTTGCAAACAAAGACGATTTTTGGACACAATAATAAAAGGGTTGGAAATAGCGAAATATAAAATGCAATTTACAAGTACAAGATAGGAGTATACTGTATAGGTACATAGGTATGTACTATTGTATCTTAGATACATATTAATGTATCAGAATTTAAAGTAATAGATATACCTATCGTACCTTAGTGCGTGCACAGTGCAGGGTGGATTATTTTCTATTCCTATATACGATCAACGACAGACGTTCGGTGGCTCACCTGTCCGATTTTATTTTATACCTATAGAAAAACAAATAGGTATAACGAGTTAATTTTTTCTGTTGCCATGATGAAATAAAACAGGAAGGTGCAACCTATACCTTCTAGGCAGGGGATTAATATTATTATCTAGGTTTCATTCCCATAGGCATATGCTGTAGAAAATAGATACGTATAGTTAGGTAGGTAGTAGGTAGGTATCTACTGTATATGGTATAAGTAGTTGAACTCTTTTTTTTCTATGTTTTGATGTAATAAGCAGTAGTAAAAGGTGAGTAGGAAGGTGCTCCATAGAAAGGTACTCAACTGTGAAAAAAATATAATTTATTTGACAGATAAATATCTCATTTGAATATATTTAAACGTTTTATAACCACCTTACGTCTTGTTAAACGATTAAAACTGGTTAAGCTTAAGTATAGGTACACCTTAGTATCTAGTTTTGTACAGAACTAGGAAGCAAACTTATGGGTAGGTTCATTACTTTATATATGTATATATCAAACAGTCAGTTAAATCTCCTTGAATAGGGTTTTGTATCAAAGGGCACAGTAGTGCCCAGTGAAGTTCTGGCACTATACCCTTTTTACAGGAACAAACTCAGGCGATTTTCGACCCCCCTTTAACTTCAGTACCAATAAAGTCAGGAACTTTGAATTCGGAATATTTGGTAGACTTATAGCCAAGCACAAGCACCACACCTTCTTAGCGTAAGTGGTTCCCAAGATATAAGACGTCAAAAATCGCGAAAACCGTAACTGACTGGCTGACTCACTCACTCACTCACTGACAGATCATCAAAATTATGGAGCACTTCCCGACACGGCAGAATCTTGTTATTTCGCACAGCGGAAGGCCTGTTGGTACATACAAAGGAAAAAATTGAAAATTTGAGTTTTTCTATTCCGGGGGCGTAGTATCCGCCCACTTTCCCAGAATTGTTATCAATAATATGGAACACTTCCGACTGCTGTAGAATGATGAAATTTGGTAGAGCGGTTATAGGGCTTAAAGTGCATAAAAAGAAAATAACTTGAGGTTTTCTATTCAGGGGGCGTGGTATCCCCCTACTTTCACAAAATTTTTATAAATTACATATAGCATTTCTGATTGTTTTAGAATGATATAAGTAGGTATCTTACGAGGTTTTTGACTTGCAACAATTAAATATCTTTGCAAAAAAGAGTAAGATCACAACATAAATATAAATGTTAAAAAATAACCAAAGTTCTTCTAGGTATATAAAAATCTGTAGGTATATATATGTAACAATATATATATAGAAGAACTTGGCTATTTTTTAACATTTATGTTTAGGTATAGCATATGCGTGTACATTTGTGGCGTTAACAATCAAACAGAGGCTAAAAAAATTGAACCTGAAACCGAGTAAAAAGCGAAAACATATAATTTCTAAAATATTAAAAATAATTGAATTTTGTTTGATTTATGAAAGTTTTTTTTTATTAGATTGACTAACAAAAATTATATATGGACCTTTTATTTTCGTCCTTTCGAGGAATGTTTTTTTAAGGCATTTTTGTTTGTTAAAAATATGTTATGGGCATTTTGAAAATTATTTTGTTTATATGTTTTGACCCCAAACTCAAAATTAAAATACTAATAAGTTCTTTATTAGTCGGTTTTGAAACAAACTAACAGCTCTCTTTGATACGCAAATTTTGGCATATCTAATTCCATATTTAAAAAAAAGTGCCTTTAGCACCGTTTTGATTGTTAACGACACATTTACCGGTGAATCTATAAGAATTTTTCAGCAACGAAATGGGGTTTACCATATACGATATCTAGAAACCATAAATATAGAAAGCAAAAATCTCGAAAGTGAAGATCTCGAAAACAAAAATATTGAAAAATCTCGAAAAAAATAATCTAGAAAGCAAAATCTAGAAATACAAAAATCTCGAATGCAAAAATCTAGAATTAATAATAATTAATAACCATCCATCCAAGTGGGACCCGGGCCCCAAATATTTTTTGTTAACAATGGGACATAAGTCCCAAATTTTTTAGAGGTATAGAAGATAATAATAATTTGTTGATGTTTTATTTGAAAGTAAATTAGTACAGTGCTAACACCCAGCATAACGGCGTATAAACAGTGAGGTATGTGGGGTGGGGCATGCTGCCCCCTTGCAACCCCCTGCTTGGGCACACTATAGGATTTGAGGTATGTGCGAGGTTGGGTGTAAGTATGCAAAGTTTCTTTTTATCATTTGGTGCGGTTCAACAAATAATTACAGTATTTAAGTTATCGTCAACTAACACAACTATATATACCTAATCACAAGTGGGCCCAGAAAAATAAATTGTTTAATAAACTGAATATAATAATGAGTTTTATTCGAGTTTGAATTTCATAGATATAGGTACAAAAAAATCTAGAATGATTTGTTTTTTTTTTTTGAGATTTTTTCTAGATATAGTCTGTCGATATTTTTGTTCATTCTAGATTTTTGTGCATTCGAGATTTTTTCATTCTAGATTAAAAAATTGTTTTTTCGAGATTTTTTGTCATTCGAGGTTATGTCATGATCCCGTCGGCTGTCATCAGTGTTGCCACAAAGAAAAAAATATTAAGGGCCATTTTGAGAGCTATTTCCTGAAAGTGCGGACCACAACGAGGACAAAACATTTTTATTTATATTTTGACATACATGCATTGGTACATACATATATGTAGGTAGGTATAAAAATATGATTTTTTTTGTTAAGTAACCGTTAGATATGCATATGTACATATTTCTGTTTCTATTATATTAATGAGGTACCTATCAATTTTTTTTTTAATTTATGTATTTAGATTAAAATCTTGAAATACAAAAATACCAATCGCAATTTGTGCCTACTAGGAACAAATAAAAATGAAACTGCCTGAATGAATGCATGGGGCATGCATGCGGGAATGAATGAATTTTGTGGTATTGTTTAAGGGGGATACACATTGTTGATTTTGAGATACAATGAGTACTTTATAGAATATGCGGGCCATTTCTTGTTGCCCCGGGGCCAAGGGCCAAATGGCCTAATCGGGCACATTATGACAACGCTGGTTGTCGTAAATATAGTTGAACTCAGTGGCCATAAAATTATTGAGTTACACAAGATTATAGGTAGGTACTCCAAAGTCCAATTGTTGAATATAAGTAATAGGAATTTCACAGTTGTTTTACTTATTTCAGAAAACATCTGACATAAAATTCAAACACATATACCTAACCACAAAAAATACATTTTTTCAAGGTTATATTATTTTCGATTTGGCGAGTTTATATTTCCGCGTGACCATGGATATCTCAACAATCTCACATATAAATATAAACAGGATTCCTCAGCAGATCCGCCTGTTCAATTTTTGACGTACAAAATTAGGGGCCAGTTACAGGGCAAAACTTTCACATATATTATTTGCTAGTTTTTCATTCCATTTGTAACACAATTGATGCACTAATAGATGGCAAATAACTCAAAGAATTTTTTGTGTCAGTAAAATTTTCAACTGAACAAATATTTTTTTGTGAAAAATGTATTTATTTATTTTCCTGACTGAATTTCATTTTCCGTACCAGTTGATTGTCATTTCGATCAAAATGAAACAAATAGTTACAATAGGAATGTTCAGAAAAATGAGATATAGGAGATCTCAGCAATCTCAGTTACCTGAACAGGACCCATGTTCTGTAACTCGGCGATAACTTTTCGCAGCGAGAAACGGCGAAAAATGGAACAAAAATGGAACAAAACTCATAGGAATCCTATGGGTTTTGTTCCATTTTTCGCCGTTTATCGCCTCAAAATGTTATTGCCGAGTTACAGAACATGGATCCAGGATTCCTTAGCAAAATTTATCAAATTTGCTGTCAAAATATTGAAGAAAAAAAAAAATTTGGATTCGCTTGCCGACTTTTTGACGGAGCAAAATCTCTGAGATTTCATTTAATTTTTCTGAACGCGCCAAATTATTTGCTTTCCAGCTTTTAGTTGTTCCACTGACAAATTAGTGCAGGAAGAAAAAAAATCGTTTGTATTTCAATCAGGAAAACTTGAAAACTCCGCTGTCCGCTGTAAACGCTCATAAGGGAAAAATTCCTATTTCCATCTGTTTCAACTTTTCCTGATGGTTTTTCCTGATCGCTCTAACTGACGCCTTAGTGAAAAATCTCAAATGCAAAATTACCAATTATTTGAAGTTTGACTTGTAATTTGGTTGGCAGCTTTCAATTGTCAAAATTGTCAAGAATTGAATTCCTTTAAATATAACTTTGCATATAAACATATCTATAAAATATAATTTATACTTTTAGAAAAAAAAAAGAAAATTCAGGAAATAAGTTATAATGAACTGGACCCATGTTCTGTAACTCGGCGATAACTTTTCGTGGCGAGAAACGGCTAAAAATGGAACAAAAATGGAACAAAACTCATAGGAATCCTATGGGTTTTGTTCCATTTTTCGCCGTTTTTCGCCTCGAAAAGTTATCGCCGAGTTACAGAACATGGGTCCTGGAATCTTATCAAAACATACTTTAATCAAAACCCATACCTACACCAAATTTTTTCAAATTAAGAAGATGTGGAGGGCCAGTTAAATTAAATTCAACAACAACCTTAATCACAAAAAGAATACCAAATTCCTTTGAGACAAAAAAAGTTAAATACGTAGGTAAGGTATACAACCTATATCAGTTTTCCTCCTTCTGATATTTCCCTAGTTTTTTCGTTAACAAACAAATATGTACCTACTCTCATTATCTAAAACTTAAGTATTGCAGTGCTTCTTATAAATTGAAGTCTCGTTATCTATAATCTTAATCAAAGAAATTATGTTAATTTTAATTTCAATTAAACACAACAGCATTTAAATGGTATTAAATTTATTTTGTCCTACGCGCGCATTCGTTCCGTCCGTTCACCGCACCGCTGCCACATGGCGCTGGCTGTGTTATAGAGTCTTGTCAATCCTATACCTATGTAATAAAAAGTCGCTCAACGCCCTCCATTGAAACATTTTATAACCATGTCCAAAGTACATTGAATTAGCAAGTTATAGACAAAGAGTGTAATAATTAACCCGCCTGCAAACCAGTCCAAAACTATTTAAGCCATTTGACATTAAAATAAAAAAAAAAAAAAAATTAAAACAGCAGTTTCCACCAACTTGTTGTTTAAGCCGTCATCCTTTCCAGTGGCACTTTTATCAATTTACCAGCCATCGAGTATATAAAAAAAAAGACAACCCACTCTTGGTGCACCCTATACGTCCAAGGTACCTTTGTTGTTAAGTTAGTGGTATAAAGTAGGTACCTTACCTATACCTACTTATACTTATACAACACTACCGATGCCGTCCCGGTTCATAAATTAACAAAACCAACTAATTAAAACTGCATTCCAACTATTAATTTTCGTTCCGACATTATAAATGAATATTTATCATTATTTATATTTAACTTTTATTTTTTAAAGAAAAATGTATTTTATTTAATTTCTTGGATTTAATTGAAAAGGGGGTTCAGGTGAAGGAGAGGCCAATTTATATGTAGGTACTTCCACTTCCCGCAAGCACAAATGTGTTAAATACCATGGTTTGGTCAGGTCTTATATAGGTAGGTACCTGTACTTATAGTTATAGTTGTCGGACCTTGTTATGGTTTGCCTTTGTTTGGGAAGTTGGTTGATATCTTTTTTTTGTTTTTTTTTTTTAACTGGCTGAGGTATGAACATGGAACAAGTACAGTGTGTTAAGTGTCGGCAGCTATCAATCCTCGGGGGACATACATTATTTATAATCCGCTTTAGGTTTTTGTTATATAAATTTTGATGAATATTTATTTCAGCCATCTGAGTGACTGCAGGAATTCGGAACACGAAAAAAACTTAATTTAATGAAAACAATAACAAGAGACCAGATTTTTTTGTATAGGTATACCTATATCCACTTGAACGTGGTGGTCATTTGCAGACACGACAGTTTTATATACGACTACCTACGTTATATGTGATGGCCACAGGATAAGTTAATGAAGGTTTCATATATATGAAGTTCGTGGCATGTTTGGTTTGGATTAATATACGCGGGTGACTGGTTTAAATTAAATTCACACAAAATGGTCGACACGTCTTAATATTAAAAACAGGGATGTCATTTCGGTTTATTTTTTCAGTACCAACCTATAAAACACAAATACTGGGAACATGTATGTATATGTACATTGTACACATGAAAACACGGTCTTCCTTTAACGAACGAACAAAAATGTGTAAATTTCAGTGTCAACAAACACGCATGTAGAAGATTGGTCTTATAAGAGTTACCTATCCCCACAATCGATTCCACAAGTAAAAGGAAGAACTCCATATACAGAAAGGACGAAGGGAAAAGGACCCAGGTTAGTACCAACCTACCCTTAAAAATGGCTGTTTATATTGCTTATAGCTATGTTTTTTTTTTTTTGTGAGAAAGAGAAGATATTCTTACCTTTTTATACACATATGAATTTTTTTTCTTCTATACATCAGACATGTAGCAAGTTTTCGTCAAGGATATTTTAAGTGGTCTTGCGATGAGTGTGGCTGATGTGTGGATATAGGAAGGAAAGTGAATTTTGTAGGAAGGACTTGCTTGGGTCTTTTAATTAATAAAGGTACAAAAAGAAGTTAGGTAGGTATGAAATTGCATTTTGAGCTGTAAATTGGTTCATATACATAAATATAGGAAGATTAATTAAAGGAAAAAGGAGGTGCCGTTGAGAAAGCATACAATTCGTATAAGAATTGATGGACTTTATAAGGGAAGATACCTATACCTACCTGCTGGCATCAAGTGTCTTTATATACGAATCATCATGTAAGGCGTTGTCTTTCGAAGGTGTGTCTGGTCTGGACGAACAAAATATTAACATATATTTATTCTTTATATATATATAGTTATCTACTGCTATTAAGCTGCTGACAAGCTATCGTGAAATTAATTGTCTATATCCTGCTTAAATCAAAGAAAAAGTTAACTATAGGTATAGGTACACGAAAATAAGTATCAACTTTAAATTATAAAAGCTATATAGATACGGTATGTACAAGTACAGTTATTTGTAGGTAGAGAATTATTGTGAGCCAGTGCCCTCACTGCTTCTCCGATATTGGCCTTTAGATATTGCATGGTTCTTGGCTTATTGGCATCTTCTTCTTATTGGCGTTACTTCTGAATATTTTTAAAAGGAGTCCTAGCTTAAAAAAAGTGCACTCTATAAACTTAAAAAAAAAAAATATAAAATTACAACAATTTTTTAACAATGTACCTAACTATAAAACAGCTTCCCACACTTTTGCCATTTTTTTTTTAATTTTAAAGACTATTATATTTCTCCACAACAAACAGTTTTCTTAGCCTGAACGACGCGTATACATCCATTTCTTAGAAAATAATTTCGATAAAAAAAAGTACATTGTCAACTTCATTTACGAAACTTCGTGCAAAAAAAAAAACATATACCCTCCTTTTTACCTCCTCCTTCATTCTATTGCCAATCACGCAACAATGAGTTTATATTCGCGCATCTTCCCACCAAACTTTCTTTCGAATTCATCAATTACGACAAAATTCTGCATTTGACAGTTCATATCCCTGATCCTTCAATTTTCCTTACGTCCGCGCTTATTTTTTGAATTTATTTTTTAACGAGAATAATAACAAAAAAAAAAAATTCAAAAAAAAACGAGAGAGGTCGTAAGACGCGACGTAGTAGTAGTAGATGATGACGACGAGGACGACAACGACGAAGTCGATATTTTCAAGGAACAAAATAAGGAAAATAAAAAAAAAAAACAAGAAGTACAACCTAAAGTATACGTAAAAGGAATAATAATTCATTCTCCACCCTCTGTTGTGGAAGCTCCATGTCCATGTCTTTTATTCTTTTATCCCCAAAAAAAAAAAAGAAGCTGCGATTTCGTCTATTTTGTTAGTTCGTATATGTAGGTATACTTATACCGTTACCTCGCAGTATTCTACCCGAAAACAACCCCAACCGTGACTTTAACCATACCACACCTTCCACCTACGTATATATACATAGCTTTGTTTGTTCTTCCAAATCTACTACTATGGAAAACTTCTGCAAAATTTTTCCTTTCCACCCAGTCCCATCCAGGAAAGGTAAGATGGAGCTAAAATTTAATCATGCATTCCACTTGGACCAAAGTATATGTAGGTACAAGAAAGAAAAAAAAAATTAAGGACACACACAGACTACTTATTTACTTTCACACAAAGAGTATAGGTATAGGAGAGATGATGGATTACCATGAGAAGTGGATATTCTTCTTCGCTGAATCCTTAAAGCTTTTTGTTATAAAAGGGACCCCACTCTGTGTTTTTCGGTGTGCACAGAAGTCGATGTGCTTCCAAAAATCCTAAATCTACGTTTTTCTTCATTTTTATTTTGTTGGATGTTCCTTTGTTTAATTTTCGGGCCAAACAACAAACGGTCTCCGAAGTAAACCCCATTTTTTCTCTATACATAGGTATAGAATGCTTTCTGTCAAGTCTCCTGCAGTCATTTAATGGGATGCTTTCTATCTTTGGCACTATGGTTTGTTTTGAGTCAAGTCGTGCATAGGGCTTGTTGTTGTGTACCTAAACTTGTACTTTTTTTTATTGCAGCTCATTCACTTTTATGTGTGAAGGAAATTGGAGAGTTTTTGAGAAAGGATACTTTAAAAATGTGGTGAGTCTTTTTGTCTAAAAACAAAAATGAATTGGTATCCATATGCATACTGCGTTTATTTTTCGTGCCTCGTGAAGAATAATGTAGGTATACCTAGTTAAAATTTTTGTGTGTTATAATGTTTTCATGTATATAGGCAATTTTGAACGCAAAGTAAGTTGAGGTATTGGGGATTTTGGTATTTGGGGATTTGCGTTTTTGACGATTTTAAATTTGGGTATTTCGGATTTGGGGATTTAACATTCGGAGATTTTTGATTGGAAAAAAAAAATGTGTGCAAGATTTTAGGTAAGTAAGTAACCATTATCTCAGATGGAAAATCTTAAAAGCCAAAATACCCACCCAAACTTAAACCTAGGGATTTTGGTTTTATGGATTTTATAATTTTGGTACTTGGGGATTTTGTTTTTGGTGATTTTTGATTTGGGAATTTCCGATTTGGGGATTTCATATTTGGGGATTTTTCATTGAAGAAAATAAGTTTGTGGAAGATTTTGGTTAAGTAGTGTTTGCCAAAAAACCGCATACTCTCAAAAGGAAAATCTCTAATCAAAAATCCCCAAACTAAAATTTAGCAAAGACAAAATCCTCAAAGTTTTACTTATATGTTGGAGATTATTGGTGATTTCTGAAGATTTGAAGATTTTAGTAAGAGAAAGTACTGATTGGGGATTTTGTCCACAGGGGGTATTTCTCCATGTAGAATTGGTCTTGTTAAAATGTATTTTTGAGGGATTTCGTGCGATTGGGATTTTGGTTTTGGGGATACCCCCATATACGTATGATTTTTAAAGATTTTGAATATTTTTATGCAAGAAAATTTTGAAAGCATAATATTTAAGTTGAGATATTGGGGATTTTGGATTTTGGGATTTTAGTTATAGGAATTTAGGGATTTCGGTTTGGGAATTTTTTATTTGAAGATTTTTAATGATTGGGGATAGAAATAGATATTAAAGATTTTGAAACCATATCAAGTTGTAGTATTGTGGATTTTGGTTTTCCGGATTTTGGAATTTCGGCCTTTATAAATTTTTGGAGGATGTACGATCTTTTTTTAAAAGAAAATTTTGGAACCATAGTACACCTAGGTACATAAGTTGCGGTACTGGGAATTTTTGATTCTTAAATTTTAATTTTTGGGTATTTGAAAATTTCGGGTCTTTTAAATTTGAATATTTTATAATTCAGGGATTTGGAATTTGGGAGATTTTTGATTTGGGAAAATGGATTTTTTAGAGGATTTTGGATATTTTCATTCAAGAATATTTTTCGGTATTGAGGATTTTGTGGATTTCTGTTTTCTGTTTTCTGGATTTTGATTTTTGGGATTTCGGATTTGGGGATTTTCGATTTAAAGATTTTAGATTAGGAGATTTTAGTTTTTGAGGATTGGGGAATTTTGATTTAGGGATTTTAGATTTTGGGTTTTAGTATCCATAACATTTATTCCATCACAGATTTATGAAGGACGAACTATTTCAAACTTCACTCTTTATGAAACAAATACCTATCATTACTTATATCATCCATTTATCAAGGACGAATTATTTTAAACTTCACTCTTTATGAAACAAATACCTATCATTACTTATATCATCGATTCGTCCGATCATTCAACCCAATTAAACACTAGGTATACTTAAGACACGCGATAAAATCGATTTAAAACAAAATAAAAACTAGATACCAATTATATTTAAAACACAACTTTTCCATTAACAATATTTCCTCCGAAAACAACAACATTTAATTCCAAATTGAATGCCACAAGTGTTCCAAGTCCAAGACCAATTCCACAAGCCTATAATAGATACTTTCAAGTTTATATAAATTACAATCCAACGAATACCTTCAATCATCATCATCATCATCGTAGGAAAAGTATCCCCCCATCATAGGTAAGGTCGAAATCCCATCGCTGCACATCGTATCATCACATCGAAGGAAGAAAAAACATGGAGAATCCTATGCTCATTATGTGGCAAAGCATGGATTATTGTTGTGGCCACAAAAATGCGTCCCATTAAGGCGACAGACACATGCATGACACTCTCTTGCTGCTGATATCGATGCTACTATACTAGGTAGGATATTATACATCTGGATATGGAGCTAGCACCTGTCATCTGTCCAGATTCCTTTTTTTTTTGCCTTTCATATTTTGAGTTTTATCATCTTTTCACTAAAGATAGGTACAGCGGTACATACATATGTCCAGGCACGACACAAGACTCGTATTGTCACACATAATTGGTTCCTATTTTATCCATACTATACCACGACCGTCCACTTTATAACCGATTCAGACGATGAAGCCTGAGTGTGCTGTGCACGTAGTCACAATTAACTTGTAAAACTGTAACGTGTACGTAAGGTAAGGTATATATCGCCATATGAACCAGGAGCTCCGATTAAGTGGTCCTCTCCCCAGGCATCCAGAGAGGAATGGACGGACGGACGGATGGACACACACATATTCCATAATCACCATCGTTTCACCGTTCAAAGGTGAAGATGATAAAATAATATGCCTCCTGGTCATCCAGCATTCACAACATTCACAGAATGAATCCTCGACACAGGCATCCGACATCAGGCACCATTCTACGAGTATATATTCGGTATAACTATCTACCTATCCAATGTCCAAGTGCTGCCACATTCCGGAAGCGGCGACAAGGTAGATGCAGCGATCATGATGGAACAAGTTCCATTGCACCTTGCATCAGTAGTATATTCAGATTCACCAACGAACGAACGGAACGATGTCAGGCGAGATGACTGAAATTTATTTAGTGTCATCATAGATGCACAGATGCGTCCACAGCAAGATACCCAGAGTGCTCACACTGCAGCCTGCACACACACTCTATACGTCCAGCCGTCCAGTCGTTCACAATCCACATGCCAGGCTAGACATTGGCACATAGATTGCCCATTACAATCGGCTGTCTCGAGTGCGCCCGATGTCAGATGCAACATGAAATATTCCTTTTTAATTTGATCCCGGTTTTGAAGATGTGCCTTGCAGTTTAGAGGAGGTGGCTGGGGTGTATGTATTTTTCATTTTTGCATCTTCGAGACGATGTTTTTCTCTTCCTGATCCATCCGAATGAATGCAATTTCATGCCGCAGCGCCGCGCCGCCATCACACTACGACTGCGTCGATTGTCTAAACAACTTCGAGAATGCTTTGTAATTGGAAATTTTTTTTTTTAGTTTTCACCGAAATCATTTGGCTTTTGGGAGGATTTCACTTAAAAAAGAAGGATCGACATCAGCATTATAACAAACCATCTTCATTGTTTATGACTTTTGGAAAAAATTGATGGAGTCAAAGATTTTGTTGCGCTTTAACTGCAAGAGAGAGAGATGGTCTACCAAAGTGGCCGTATAGATGATGCTATATAGACTTGGTTTTAGTTGTGATGGTGCAATAGAAATTGACAAACGGGTCTTGCATTCGGCGAGGAGCTCTTCTATATAATGAATTGCTTTATGGGTTAAGGGTGTATGCGGATGATTAGTTTGTGGAATGCTGACAACTAAATAATTGAATTTAGCCTTTTTTTGAGGGGGCTATATAGAGAAGCGATTAAGCGCAAAAAGGCCTTGCGTGGGTTTTAAACTAATGGGGTTGCAAGGTGGAAATGTCTGTATAATTGATGAACTGATGGCGCTGTCGAATAAATTATTCAAATATTTTTCTTTCCCAAGATGCTTGGAGAGATGAATGGAATTAAGAATAAGAAAATATATATACTCTCTGACTTATACGAAAAATTACAAACTATCCGACACCGTTATATGTTTGTTAAAACAGGATTTGGCAACTTTGAATGTATCTATTCATATTAATTGAGGTTAACAGAGTTGAAACCCTATTAGTAAAATCAAGAATTCTACAGAACAAAATATATGTCAGAAAACGGTGAATTATTATAGAAAATCTTGTAATATATTTATTGCTCAAGCAACCCTATGAGTGCCTACCTTGACAGTGAAGGACTCCGACATGTTACGGAAAAAAAAAGTAGCTATATTGATCTTCCCAAAGAAAATGACCAACGGATTGTCAATTCCTGCAATGGTATATTTGTCTTCTTATTCATATTATGACTTGCTGAAGTCAGTTGGAGGAGTTGACAGACAAGCAAAGTTGAAAAGCAAATATAAGTTTATTTCTGGAAAACTGTGAATTTTTTTAAAGAAATTTTAAACCAAAACTTTTACCGAAAAAAGATTCTAAAACCTTTTTTGTCTAAAGCTTCGCCATATGCAGTGATAAAAAAGCGAATAAATCCTTAGCGAGAGAACAAGTTCGAGAGAACAGGTTCTCCCAAAACGGCGCGAAACATTCGGAGCGAATATACGACGACCATGTAAATTAATTTAGACATGCGAAAAATTCGTTGTTTTTCCGAAGTATTCGCTTTGGTTTGGGAGTGCCTTAAAGGATAAGATTGTTTGGCTGCGGCTACACATAATAGGTTTGTTCGATGTCAGCCCTGGGGCGCCCTGGGTCGCCCTGAACTCGCTCTGAAGCGTTTTATGTAGCCCTTTTTTCGCCCTAGGTTATTTGCACTGTGTTCGATGTGTGTTCGGGGCGAGCTCTGAATGACTCTCACGAGACCCAGGATTTTTCTTGGGGCAAGAGTTCAGAGCTGCCAAAATTCAAATCAGCTTTTGGCATTTAAGCAAAAACAAGTGTTGTAATAAATATCTTGGTAAATATTAGATATTTTGTTGATAATTTTTGTTATTCATTTGTTTTTACGTAAATATTGACGAAATTCCAAAATATACAACAGTCTATGAAACATTGAAATGAACGAAAAAATCAGATGGTGAAATTTGTAGCACTGAAGCGTTCGATGTAACATGAAAACCCGAGCAGCCCTGAGTTTTTTGACAATTGAATGACATTCCCCAGGTCGCCCTAGGGCAGAGAACATCGAACAAACCTAATGTCATTGATCGACAAGTATGACATTTCTGAGCGAGAGATCGACCGCAACGTTTCTCCATTTAAATATATTCAAATTTTTTTGTTATTACAATATTTGCAAACGTTTCTTAGCAACGGAGTTTTCAAAACAATACATAATAATGTGCGTGAAGTTAGCACAGCCATTTTTGATTTTTGTAAAAGAAACGGTTGTGCTGCGATATGCGAATTTTTTTTTGTATTTCTTAGATGTATGATTTTTTGAGCACAAAACAGCACAACTTTGAATTTTATGAGAAACTTAATTTTGCAAAAAAAAATTCATCCTGAAAATTATAAATTAAAAAAAAACTTAATTTTGCAAAAAAATTCATCCTGAAAATTTCCAAATTTTCAAAAATATTTACGGCAGATCGCAGTACAAGTTTAGCAGTATGCATTTTGTTTTATCTCTTCGGTTCTTAGTATAATTTTTTGAACATAACACAGCACATTTTTTATGTTTTTGGAAATCGTAATTTTGCAAAAAAATTTATCCGTAAAATTTTCAAATTTGCGAATTAAAAAAAAAATATTTACAGCACATGGTGGTACAATTTGAGCAAAATAGAGCACTACTTTTTGTTTGGAAATCGAAAATGACGGTGGTAGCTGCACGCTAAGGCGCTTCGCACTATTTGCGTTCTATCGTAAAAAGCTGCAAATATGTGATTTTTTTGTATCTTCTTAGTATCATTTTTTTGAGCACAAAACAGCACAGCTAAGTTTTTAGAAAAACCTTATTTTGAAAAAAATTTCATCCTAAAATTTGCAAATTTGCGAAATTTTCAAATCATTTACGCCACATCGCAGCACAAGTTGAGCACAATACAAAACAACTTTGATTTTGAAAATCGAGGATATGGCTAGCCTCTAAAAACCATATTATGCTTAGTAAGATTTTTTTTAAATACGGCGCATGGCAACACAACCGATTTTTTTTTACAAAAGTTGACAAAAGTTGACGGTGTCAACATAACGGACATATATAATATCTATACAATGTATATAAAATTAAATATTAATTTCGTTTTCATTTTTGTTCAATTCTGCGAATTTATCAAAAACGAAGAAAATGGCGGATCCAGTATATTGACTAATTTAAATATTTTTGGTGTGTCTAATGATGCGGTGTTCAAGAGAATTGCCGCTCAATTTAAATTACCGGTTGTCGCTTGAACTTGTCGTTCAATAGATCTCCGCTTAGGCATTTGAAAGTTTAAAAAAATGTTATTATTATTAAAATGTAAAATTATTTCATACCAAAAGTTACACCAAATTGGTACCTTTTTTTTTATTTGGGCCTTCCTATCGCTGTATTACCCCTGCAAAAAAGTTTAAACAAATTCTTTTCGAAAAATGATATTCCATCGATCCATCAAAATATCTCTCTATCTATCTTTCTCTCTCTCCTTCTATATCTCTCTGTCTTTCCTTCTATTTGTTTTTCTCTCTCTCTCCTTCTATATCCCTCTCTTACTCTAGCATAATTTGAATAATTGAAAAAAAAAAAAACACAAAAAAAAGGTTTCCAAATAAACAAATTATATATTCCCGAAAATTGTTTTATTCCCGGTTAAGCGTAGGTATAGATATAGGTTTATAATTGAGCTTAAGTTATAAACATCAGTCCTGATGTGGTAGGTTCAGTGAATTAATTTGGATCTTATATACGTGGGTACCTTTATTGTAAACGAACCACAAAATGAGCCTGCCACTCTCCCTCCGTCACCGTGTCATGACTATACGAATCCATATCAACTTGATGCTTTTATATATGCCAGACTTTAATATTCAGCAATAATTTGCCATCATTACAGCAATTTTTACCGCACCGCTGGCGCTTTCTCCTTCTTCGCACCAAACAAAAGCTTGCTTGGAAATATAATGGGTATGGAATGGTATTTTTATATAAAATTTTGCACAAAACTCATATATACGCGGCAGGCGGTGGCGGCGTTCTTTTGTTTCTGTCCGATGAGCAGAACAGCATGGTAGCGGCATCAGCGGCCGCACATATAATACCAAACGGAACAGCCTCAGCCTCGCAACCAACCAAATTTGAATGCAATCACATTTGCATATGGGAACGCGGGAACACGCGCGAAGTACTTAAAACAATGGCATCCGCAGTGCAATTTTATTTTTCCACCAAATTACTCATTGTGTTTCCTAGGGCGGCTGCCGCGTGCATTTCGAGGGAATAGGGCTCTGTGCAGTCCCCCGCGCCATCCACACATCACATCCCTGAAGTATGCAGCGAATGCCATTGAATTTTCAGAGCTTCGTCGGTCGTGTCGTCTGGGAATTGGTAGGTACATATAATATAAGTAGGTAGGACGGGCAACGAAGATGAACAAGTGTCATTATACACAGACGAGTACACGTAGCAGCCGAACCAGCAAACCAAACAGCAGCACTTATCATCCGCGAGGAGCTATGCATGCAAGTATCGAGCGCGGATTTTTTTTAACGTACGCCACTTCGTCTTTCTCTTTATGATATTGCTGCATCACGACTCGGTGTTTCGCGGGGGAGATAGGTATATGCTCGAATATTGCACACTCGTATTAGGCCTCGGTGCAAGGCTACCCCTTCAGCCAACACTCACTGTGGTTATAATGCTAGCCATAGAACGCGCGTCCTCTCTCCGACCGACTGTATAGTTTAATAGAAAAAAAAAGTTCCTATATATTCGCACCACATTCCGCGTATTCTGCAGCAGAGCTCTTCAATGCATCCAGTGATACAGGGGGCTGCCCTATAGAAGGATGGGATGGTATGGGGTGGGGTGCATGTTGGGAACAACAGTACTCAAGGTTTGCCTGTGGCTTTGCGTTGCATTTTTTTATGAATTATTCACGAAAATATGACGCGAAATGAGGGAAAAACATTTTCAAGTGTTCGTGGTTGCCACCTCACTCCATTTATAAAAAAAAATACAAAAAAAAAATAAGTGTAGGAAAAAATTAAACCAAACTCCATCATTCCCTCAACTTCATGTTTCATATTTTAATTTGAGCAGAAAAGTGAAATAAACAGGAAAAATGATAAAAAGAAAAGAAGATGGGGTGAATTATATATCCTACGAAAAAAAAAGAGAAGCTTCGAGAGGAGTAGGTAGGTAGGTATAATAGTCCCATATGGACTTCCTTTTTGCATATTCCTCTATACAGCTTGTGGAGCGGTGCATTTCGTAAAAAATCATTCCCGAAACTCATTTGCGGCAGAGTAGAGAGCCCACTCACTCAGACTGAGACTCCGCAGCTATACCTATATCCAGCACTAGCAGAATGGGGCAAGAGTCCTTAATGTAGGCGGAAGTCTGGTGCATTTCCGTTTACAAACAGTTACTGCAAGACTGAACGACATCAAAAAAAAAGTTTGGTGGTGCACCCATAATCGCCACGACGACAGGGGGACAGACGACGGCGATGACGACGACGGGCGTACTGTAGTGAAGGAAGGTAGGTATAGTGCCAGTAACCAAGCCGGGACTGAACGAACGGGCAAAATTTCGTCTTTCCAGGTTTTAAGTTTAATTACAGGGATCCACTCTACGATGTTGATGATGATGATGATGATTATAATTGCAGTTGCATAGGGCCTGTGGGCCGCTCTGTTGATTTGGAATTTCTGTTCTGTTTCAGTTTTTTTTATTATAAGTCGTTTTTTTTGGGGTTTGGTGTTCAGGGCTTTTGGGAACGAAATGACTTTGGTTCGATGGGTTCCTTTTAGTTTTTTTTCTTTTCCATATATATTTTTCATTGGTGTGGTTCTGCAGTGTTTTTTTTTTGTTCTTAAATGGGATTAATGAAGAGGAGGAATAATTTCACTTTGACTCTCTCTCTCTCTCTCTCTCTCTCTTCCTCTCCCTGATGTTGTATAGATATAGTGCAAAAAACGTAGGAAGATGGAGTGGTTTTAAAATTCAGTCAGTAAAATTGTTTGCGGTTTGAAGTGTGTGTGCTTTTAAAATACTTTGCACTTTGCTTCCGAATTGTTTTTTTTTTTTTATTCTTTTGTATTTATTTTTTTTTTCAATGGGGCAGGAGTTGGTGTCTGGCATTGTGCAATAGGGAAAGTTGATTAAAATGCATTAGCGGTATGCAGAGAATGGAATGAAAAAAATAAAATAAAATAATCTGTTATAGCATCTATATGTAGGTAGTATTATACGGCAAAGGCATGTAATGATCTCGATTTAATGAGAGAGACCTTCTATTTTTTTATTTTTTAAATGTATCCTTGGAGAGTTTGATGACAAAAAAATTTTATCTAAGTGGAAACTTAAAGACAAATGAGAAATTCGTTTGATGAATTATATGTATGTGTATACCTACATACATATATGTACTTTAATTTTTTAACATCATTTATATTCAGATCCTTTGAATTAAATTTTTGTTAAGAGGATAGGTACCTCCTACAAAATGCCAAGGCTTACATATAAAGTTTGGAAACCTTTCGGGCTTACTAGTTTTTTTTCTTACACAAAATTACAGAGATTTTTTTGACAATCTTTCGTATATTTATTCAATATTTAGGCCCATTTAAGTTTTTAACTATACAAGGGCAAATTCGTCTGATCCAGCCTTTTATTTTATTTTATTTTATTTTATTTTATTTTATTTTATTTTATTTTATTTAAGTTTATTTTCGTGCTGAATCCCGAAATCCAAAATCCAGAAAACTCAAAGTTCCGCAAACCCATTGTCTTGAAAACCCAAAATTCAAAAATACCACAATCCCAAAAACCGAAAATCCAAAATCCTGAAAACCCAAAATACAGAAAACTGGAAATCCAGTATTGGTACCTAAATCTAAAATCTCGAAAACCCAAAATCCCGAAGTCTTTTTCACAATTTTCAATTCTTGTTTACTCTCGTTTAAAATTGTTTTCTTAAAATCAAAGTTTGGATAAATTTTTTTTTTTTTGAATTTTTTGTTTTATGGTTTTTGCGATTTCGTATTTTCTTGGTTTAGGTATTTTGGTTGTCAGGATTCTGACACCAATTTGAATCAATAATAAATTATATACCTATAAATGTACAATTTTAAATCCCCATTACAAAAATTTCACTTTACCCCACGCCCAGAAACTGAAAAATAAGTAAATCCTTCAAAAACTATTTGACCATGAATTCATAAAAAAGCTTTGTTGTTGAGTTGATTGACCAAAACCAACACGTTTAAAATTTAAAAATTGAGTAAAAAACTAAATCATTTACAATTTTTTTGTCAAGGCCTGAAATTTTAAATTTTAACGATCAATTTCACATAATGTCAAAACGCCCAAAAATTAAATGTTTTAAAAATTGTTTTATTCTCTTTTAATTTTATTAATAATTTACTGCAGATTATTCTGGTAGGTACATTAATAAATTAATACAAACAAGAACAGACATGTGCATTTAATGGTGGTAAGTTTTAAATTATTGGCAGTTTTATTAGTCAATATGCCTTTTTGGGGCCAACTTGTCCTTATATCCACGTCGCATGAAAAGCTAAATTATTGTCAATAAAAATAAAATAAATTGTTATAATCTCTAACCGTAACTCAAATTTCACAATTCATCATTTATCATTTTCGTATATGTATTTGTTGACAAAAATTCCCCAAAAAAAAAAAATATAAAATAAATTGTTTTGAATTACTCATGAAATTAAATTTAGTTACAACATATAAAATGCCCTGCAGGAAAACCAAACCTTCCAAGAACAAAACAAATTTATTAACACAAATGCCAAAATTTTAATGAAAATATTAAAAATTCTGCAACCGCATCACCCTTCAATTATGCTAAATAACATCCATCATCAACTGAAACCTTCATATCAATGCCCTTAAACAAAAACAAAAAACAAACTGTCCATTTATCCTGGCCGAAGCCGATGACATTAAGTTTTCTTCGTATATTACCAAAAATATGCAAATGATGAGCTGCACTGGACACAGAGTCAAAACACCTTAAATAAATTATAAAATTTCAGTAAAATTAACATAATAATTTTTGGCCAAAAAAAGAGGTCCTTATACATAAGATTTTCTCTCCTAACAAATCGTCGGCTCATTTCAATTTAATTATAAGAATAAAGTCCTTCTAATGCTTCTTTATCGCCTTCAATCAACCAATCCAATAAATAATCATCATCAGATGTACATCAGCTTGATGGTGTTTCACGAGTGAGAATACAAAATCACTCGACTACACCGCCCTCCCTTTGCTTCATGACATATACGTAGCAAAGCAGTTAATGAAATTAAGGGCAGTGAATAATTACAATTAATCATTATACACAAATCCAATCACAATTGCTGTGGAGCCGAAGAAAAATCACCGCTGTACCACCACATCTACTTAGGCGCTGATTTATCATTCCATCATCAGCAGATATGTACATATGTATATATCCTTATGGTGCGCTATTTCCATCGCCACCACTTCATACCATGACTATGTAGCTGGGGGCAGCAGCGAGGAATTCCGCGCTCCCTCGTGGTTGTTGTCGCGGTTACATCATCATGGATATATCATCCGCGGTATATATATCCGTGTTTTGTTGACCACTGTTACGATAGCGATTTGTGCGAGGAACGTCAAAGAAGTTTACTTTTGCGCGGCGTCGGCATGGAAAAGGAAGTTCCAAACCGCCATTAACAGCGACCAATGGAATTGATTTATGGCCAGCTAATTATTTTCGT
Organism: Epistrophe grossulariae; assembly: GCA_929447395.1. NCBI lineage: Eukaryota > Metazoa > Arthropoda > Insecta > Diptera > Syrphidae > Epistrophe > Epistrophe grossulariae. Next base: position 131,240,383 of record OV839568.1, on the reverse strand, counting down.
ATTTTTTTGTTTGTTTTAATTCCGACAGTTTGTTCAGTTTTTTTTGTATAATGATTCTGTTTACCATCAAAGTCTATATAAATCGGGTTCTGGAAGACTTTGGAGGGTGAACATTCTGATAGCAGGTAAGTTATAATTATTGCGCTTAGAAGGTACTTCATCATTCTTTAGATGATTTCTTGCGAATACTTAGGCAGGAAAGCCGAAAAAAAAAAAATAATAAATAGTGTAGGAAATTGATAAGGAATGATTGGCTCCTAGCGGCGGCGTGGTGTTTTAGGACTGTCAAAAAGGTAACTAGAGTAAATAATTCGATTAAAAATTAATTATTGTTCATAAAAAATCGACGGCAGGATGAAAAATTCTACTTGTTTTCCATATAACAAAGCCCAATTTCATATACATTTACAGTTGACAATTCTGCAAATTTGTTACACTTTTATGACAAAATTTCAGTTCATAAAATTATTAGATCTGTTCGCTTAATTGCCCGAAACTTACAGAACTGATTCCACCAGTTTTATTTTTTTGTGTGAAATTTGACAGTCTTTTAGGCTAAAAATGGTAGAAATGGGTAGTTTTGGGAAGTAAATAAACAAAGTTATTGACAGGTGACATCATTGTCAATTATTGTCGAATACATAATAACAAATTTGTCATTGTTAAATTTTAACAAATTTGCCGTGCCATCAAATTTTAACTCGCAAACTTGTCACTTCACTGCTGTGACTTGACCGAAACAAAAATTGATTATTACAATCGTGAACTAAAAATACTGACAAATATGTAAATTGCAGTTTTCTGTCTCATACAAAAATTGTTAGTACCTACAAATTATGTCGAGAATTTATGACAATTCTTTACAATTATTAACAATTTATTCTCGCATGTCATGACAAGTTTTAAAGTTTATTTTCCGACAATTCCACAAAATTAGACATGTTCAGCAAAATTGGCGCATTCAGAAAAATGAGATCTTTGAGATTTTGCTCACTAAAAAAGTGAGCAAGCTAATTCAAGATTTTTTTTTCCTTAGGCTAAACTCATACTGGAGCTGCGAGCAGAGCGGAGATGAGAGAAGTGAGCAGAGCGACGAAAACAAACAGATGTGTTCTTATGCGAGCTCTCATACTGAGGCCTCTAGCAACGAGGTATCAGTTCTCATAAGAAAGAATGTGTTTGTTTTTAACGCTCTACTCACCTCTCGCATCGCCGCTCTGCTCGCAGCTCCAGTATGAGTTTAGCCTTAGAATTTTGACATCAAAGCTGAGAAATTTTGTTAAGGTCTCCGAGATCTCATTTTCCTGAATCATGAACATGTCTAATGAAATCATATAGGAGACCTCAGCAAACTCAGTTAAATGAAAAGGATTGCTTAGCTTTGCTTGTTGCTGAGGAAACAAAAATCTTGGATTCGCTTGCTCACTTTTTGAGTGAGAAAAATCTCTGAGCTCTAATTTTTCTGAACGCACCCATTGTCAATACAAATTTTGCGATGTATTCATGACAATTTATTCTAATGACAAGCTTTTGATAGTTGTCGGGCATATTTTTCGATAATTCCACAAAATTGTCAAATTATTTATGAGTCAGAAATTTGACGGTTGTCACCTGTCACTGTCTCCACTTGCAATTTTTATGAAAAAAGACCAAGGACTGATTTTAATGAAAAATAAAAACTAACGCCTTGCCGTTGTATCCAAAAATCACAAAATTTAATATGTATTGTATGCAAATAAAGGGTTTTTCAATTGGAACTTATGAACTTCGACAGTGTTGATTGAGGTCATATTGTTGAAGTTAAATCTGTCAAATTGGCTGTTTATTCAGTCTGTTTTGCAAAAACACTAACAACACTAAAAACACTAACAACACGTGCAAATGATAAAATTTGTTTTATCAAAATAGGTGCGTTCTGTTCGGGGAAATAGCGATTCAAGGGCATGGTCATATCACGTGGAGGTGATGTGAACTGGCAACCGAGATCGTGCGATTTGAACCCGTTAAACTTTTTCTTGTGGGTTTTTCTTAAGTCGCAGGTCCATGCGAATAAGCCTTAAACCACAGCGGCCCTCAAAGCCAACATAACGCATACTATCGGTCAAAGCCTGATTTATGCTCCCAGCGCCAGTCATGGAAAATTGGACATTTTGGATGCGCGCCACCTAGAGAAGCCGCGGTGGACATTTGAAAGATGTTATATTCCATACATATTGGCATCGATAGGCCTTTCAAACTAATACACAAATTTGATGATATCTCACACACACTTTGTTTTATTTAAATTTGAAGATATGAAGCGCTTAATGAAAGACCCTGTATTATTTAATTAATTTAGCGTTCAAAGTTTATGTTGCATAATATTATGAAAATTCAAAAGTATATCCATATAAATTACAGTAAACCAGGCATATTGTCGAATTAAAAAGAAAAATCAATGTGCTAAAAGCTTCACATTTATCATTCCAAATAGTTTCAGAAGTTATTTTTCAACGTTTTAAGGAAGTCTAAGAATTATGCAGCCAAACATTCTAGGCGCCACATTCTTCATTCCATAAACTAACCCATCAGAGCCAGGCCTGCAATTAATTTTAACTCCTTGGAGAGGTATCTTAAAGTAAGGTGGGGGTAAGAGGGGGCATTTATTCTGGCAAATATATAGCCTTTGGTCATATTCTGGTATATCTGTGTTCGTCGTTTTTATTATTTGTGTTCACCACGGTTATTAATCACCAAGGAGTCCAATATCCATCCATGCGGGCTCAAATTAAAAATAAATAAACGGAAGAGCCTTAAGGAGTCGCCGCGTAATAAAAAAATCTGATCTTCCAATGGGATTGTATACCATACTTATATAATTGTAGATACTGCAGAAGTTTGGAAAGAGTCCAGGGGTCTACGAAACTGTATAGGTATAAGAAAGATTTTCAGATATATCTTTAGCCAGCAATAAAAATGTTGTACTTATAATCTTTTGATCACAAATTGACTTATAATCTTTTGATCACAAATTGATTGAATTGTACAAAAAGATTGTTTATGGAAGCATATCACATGACTTCCTTGCTTCAAAGCAAACATTTCGAATTATACGCAATTATAGGCAGTTTCTCACTCCACAGTCCACATCAGACCAAACGAAATAGAACAGGAGCCCCCTGATTATTATCTATATGTATTTAGTTTGAGAGTATTTGTTCAGTTGCCAGTGTTTTGTGCAACCGTCAATTCAAAGCTTCAACTCACCCGCGCTCTTCTATATACCAACTTGTCGACGAAAGCAATTAAAAAACCATTTAAGAACCATGTGCTTCTTCTTTCAAGCTCATCATGATGCACCCGGATGGGTGGTATAGAGAGTCCCCTAAATGATGGCTTTTATAGTGTTGTTGCGTTGTGGCGATGCCATCATTCCATTGCACACAGCAGCGTACGAAATAACAAAAACTAAAGTACCCATCCGGTTGTAATGAGTTTATTTTGAGTTTAAAAATACGTGTGAGTGTAGGTTGTGGTTGGGTGGTGTAGTTTTTCTTTATTTTTTTGTTTTTGTTTCTGACCAGTTCAGACCATCATGATGTTGGACAAGTGCAGCCAATTGTATTTAATGGAATAAAAAGCAGCGCATTGGCGTGGCTGTGGCGGGGGAAGAACATTCATTTCGTGTGACTTCGACATTAAAACATGATTTTTAGTTTAATGCTGTCATAAGACGACATTTGGTATTGCCTTCTTGAAGGTTATAACTACCTATATATAATGTGTATTTTATATATACACCTGCGTGTCTAGTTAGGCAGTTGATTTAGGAGATGCTCTTTAGATTGTGAATGTCAGATATGAATGTCAAATCGTATATTTTAGTCGTCAAGATAATTGTGGACAGAAGCTATGCATATATCTATGATATACAACCTATTTGTTGTTATATTATAGTATTTATAAAAATGCAAATGTCAAGTAAAATATGAATAATGTGTAAAACATAAAATAATTATAAAATACAAATAAATTAGTGTAAGAATGTTCTCATATATAACCTACTAAGGTAAATATGAAAAGTTTAACAAAATATATTAATTTTTAATTTAACTTTAAGAGACAAAAAAAATAATATTCTAAGGTGCCAGTTATAGCTTTCATTGAAACTCATCATTGAAAATTTTTATTTTAAGTTTTGAGGCACTTTAAAGGCGAATTTACTGGGACCTGATTCCGTAAATCGAAAACGATCGGACGATATCGTTTTGACTGAACCTATCTCTTTCACATCTGTAGACAAAGAAAGGGACAGTTATTGTAAAAACGATATCGTTTGATCGTTTTCGTTTTACGGAATCAGGTCCCTGATTATTTTGATGCCAATTTAATGATGATAACATAATTATTAATTTCTGCAAAAAAAATTCATTTTGGCCCAAACTTCCACATAAAATGAATTTCCTTATTTCAGTGATTGAACTACCTTACCATTGATCATTCAAATCTTAAAAGTCATTTTATGGGAAAGGTTGGGCCAAAATTAAATATTTTTTTGATTAGAAATAATGATTGAACAAAGAGCTTTTTATTGGCATCAAAATAATAACTAATTTCGCTTTTTAAGTTCCTAAAAACTTCAAATTAAAATTTCCAATGAAGAGTTTCAATGCAAGTTATAACTGGCCCTAAATGTATACAATATTACAAATGTATTTCCCGTTAACCAAAATTCCGGTGCCCTTTAACACATAGAAATAAACAGTTCGCAGAGACGCAGAAACTGTAACTTAAAAAAAAAGTTGATAAGAGGAAAATTGAGTCGGTTGTTGATCCAAATTTCAGTGCAGAATTCTAGAAAAACTATTTTTCAATAAAAAAAAGAAGATTGGGTAAAATGCACCAATGTCTAAAAATGGTTGCATGAAAATTGTATACAATTTAAAAAAAAATGACAAATTTGTCTTTTGTACTGACTGTTGATCAAGAAGAACGTAAAAACTTACATTTAAGATGAAATGCATTTTTTTTTTGTTAATGATGCATCTCTCCCTCACTTGTTGGGAGAGACCAGAATTCAATATAATTTATTTTTAATTACAGTCGACTCTCCCTAAGTCGAATTTTCACGGGATACCAAGATTTGTTCGAGTTAGAGAGAGTTTTGGAAAAATTCGAGTTATAGAGAGAAACATTTTTTTTATTTTAAAAGGTTTATTTAATAAATAAAAGTTAATATACACTGAAAAAAAAATCGTTTGTTATATCAATAAACACCGTTTATTGACTGTTTTTTCATTGTCTCAATAAACTTTTTGTTGATACTACGAACATTTATTGTTTAAAAAATTTGTATTCGATATACGATTTGTTGGCTCAACAAAAGTCCGTTTATTGAAAATTAAAATTTAAAAATTAATAACCGGTTGCTAGTATCAATAAACTTTTTTTTTTGCACAATAAACTCATACATTGCGCCAAACAATTTTTTTATAAAACTTCTTTTTTTACTTTGATAAATGCGTTTATTGGCGCAATAAACAATTTATTAAATGGCAATAAACATTTTAATTGATTTTAACATTTTTGTTTATTATCGTAATAAACTGTATATTGGCTCAATAAACTATTTATTGTCCCAATAAAGTTTTAAGGAGTAGCTAAATACTTTATTTTTTTCAAATTATGGTCGATTCTCATAAGATTCACAGTCTGTTCATGCTGTGATTTTTATATAGAGTCGGTAAGCATTAACCATAATTTGCATCTTAGATGGGTGCGACAGCATAATATTACGAAACGCATTCTGGTGTTAAGGTCACTTGAACAAAAATTAAAATTTCAAGTGACCTCAACTCCAAAATGCGTTTTGTAAAATGCTGTCGCACCCTTCTAAGGCGCAAATTATGTTCGAATCTTAGCGACTCTTATAAGAATCACAGCATGTACACAATGTGAATTCTATAACAGTCAATTATAATTAAAAAACAAAATTAAACTTATTAACACTTTATAGGGATAATAAATAGTTTATTGGGACAATAAATAGTTTATTAGACCAATAAATAGTTTATTGGGCCAATACAAAAAGTACATTGCCGCAACTCACCATTTTTGTAAAAAAAATAAATAATTCAATAAATAATTTCTTGTCTCAACAAACGTTTATTGGGCCAATAAACCACTTTTTCTGGTATCAATAAACGTTTATTGGGGCAACAAACCACTTTTGCTTGTATAAATTAACGTTCATTGGGTCAATAAACGTTTATTGGGTCAATAAACGCTTTTGCTTGTATCAACAAAATGTTTATTGGGCCAATAAACAGATTTAGCTTGTATCAATAAACGTTTATTGGGTTAATAAACCGCTTTTGCTTGTATCAATAAATATTTATTGGGCCAATAAACCGCTTTTTATTGGCCCAATAAACCAGTTTGTTGGACGAAAATTGATAAATAAATTTATTGTCCCAACAAACTTTTTTATTGTATTTACGTACCTTTTTGGTTCAGTGTATGTATATAAAGCAACCAACAACACAAAGAAAATGATAACAATCCTTTTTTTGTTTTTGCGTTGTTACTTTTTAAAAACTGTATCTTTTTATAGAGGTACCAGAGTAATGAATAGGAAGAAACGCGAAGAGCTGACAATGATGGTAAACGCGATGCTATTAAGGTTTTGATGGTTCGTATAGTTATACTATATCCAAATACGACTTCCGAAGGGGTAATGTTTTTTTATTTTGTTTTGTTCTAAACAAAATTCGACTTACATAAGGGGTGAACAAAGATGCCAAATATCGAGAAAATGTGTTGGAGTTAGAGAGAGTTCGACTTAGATGGAGTTCGACTTAGAGAATGGTTTTTGTATGGAAAATTGAAGGAAATGATAAAATATGGCGAAAAAGTTCGAGTAAGAGAGAAATTCGACTTAGAGATAGAGTACGACTTAGGGAGAGTCGACTGTATTTATTATTTAAACAATAAGTTTTTTTTCTGTTAAGTGTTTTTTTTATGGTAGAATACAAATCCATTTTTAAGTTTTGTCATAAAAATAAATTGTTTTTTTGTTAATAACACAACAAAAAAATGAGTTTTATAAAAGCGCGGCATCTCTCCCGCAATTACCCTTTATATAAGGTATAGGTTTTTTTAATCTTACCATAAATTACATTAGGTAATTAATGGGTGTTCCAGACTTGAGGCGTAAATAATATTTTTTTTTTATAGAAAACACAATATTTTAGTTACTACCTAAACCTATTGACTCATGCCAGTTTGGAGTTAAAGACATTTTTGTATGAATAACCCTATATCGGGTTAATATAGGCCACATGGCCTTGCTGGCAGTTCGCAAAATATACCTACTTACCCCATCTTTAAAAACAAAAACCGGAAAAAAAAATTCAACGGTCAAATTGCATCATATGGTCTTTAGACTGCCAAATCTGATCACCAAAACGGGAAATTACATTACCAGGAAATGACGGATCGTGGAAATTACGTCAGAATTTTTGTCATGCAAAGTTCTGGTATTTTTTTATATAGTAAAAGAGACCAAACTTGTCTAACAATCTTTCAACAATTTCGGGATTTTTTCCAAAAAATTTTATATCGTTTTTTTTCAATTTTCGGAAATGAAAAAAAGGCATACAAAAATCGTTTGAAAAAAAGCCAACAGAAAAAAATGTCTCGCCTTTATTTTCTTTCCTTGTTTTGAAAAAAAAGAGAAAGAAATTAATGTATGTGTGTAAATTTGGCCAGCTTCGCGGTCTTCTTTAGTCCTCTGTCCCACTCGCATGCAACTCTCTTGCTGCGCTTTGGAAACTGTTTAAAGAAAATTTTGACTTGGAAAAAATTTCATTGTACACTTTTCTTTCAGAATTCGTTAGAGAATTATTAGGAGCATCACAACCTTTAATCCGCAATTTTAAATAAAATATGAAGAGCTAATTTAAAAAGTGTTAGTATACTTCATCTTTATATATTTTTAGAATTATGTAATGATTATCCGCAAACGACTCAATAAAGGTTTATGAAATAATCAAGAGATTTCTTATAAAGCCATACCACAACTGTTCGATTAATTTTTTTTTTTTTAAGAAGAAGGTCCTATATTTGAATTCCTTAAATTTTCTTTCTTTCTTTTTTTTCCCGCGAGATGATCATCTACATCTGGCAAGAAATCAAAAAGTATGTTCGTTCATGGTACAGAATTTAATTTCTTCCTTAAAAATTTACATAACAATAATCACCCATCGACATTTAACCTTTTCTTTATGCAAATTATTTATTGAAAGCAGAATCCCTGAGAATTTTCACTGATAACCCGGAACTAAATTATAAAAAATTCCGGTGCTTCCCAAAAAAACCTTATACCAAAGAAAAAAGGGTTTTCATATATATATGACAAAGTGCATATAAACTCATAATCACCCCTGCGATGGTGAAAACGCACCTGATTTGCATAGAAACAATAATAATTTAAAGGGTCCATAAAAATATCCTCATTTCCATAGAACTTGCCCGTATACCTTCACTGTGGGAATTTTTGTCGCTTCATTCTTATACCCCTTTATTAAATCAACAATGCACATGCAAAAAAACATATACACACACAAAAAACAGTGTGATGAGTAAAATGTTAAAATTATGCAAATCTCTTCAAGAAGATGATGCGCTCAATGAATCACCAGATTGGACTTTTATATAAATTTTCCTTTTCCCTAGGACTCTCTCTGTCAGTGTAGGTATCCTTTTTTTTCGAAAGAAATTCGATACGCCTCAGCGATTTACCTTTTCATATTCCCAAAACCAAGTGTCGCATCATCCCTTTGTCTGCTGGCGCTGTTTAGGCAAGTCAATTGTTTTGAACATCAAGCATCACCTTTATATAGGTATAGGAAGCTACCTTATTATCCTGGCAATGATAAATTGTAAATTATTGTCAGTCAATCAATACACAATTTTTTTTGTGCAAATTATTATTATATGAATCCTTTTGTGTGAACGATTCTTTTATTATATTTGGCAAGTCATAGGATGATTTTTGTTGTTTGGCAAAAATGTTAATGGGTATGTTTGTTTTGATTATATTAACACAAAAGGTATAAAGTGAATTGGGTATAGATATACATTGAGTGGATGTTCAAGTATTTAAGGGAAAATTGTATTTTTTTTTCTTTTAAATGGGAATTTGCTGATTGTGTTGCAAATATAAAAATGGGAGACTCTATAAGAATTGATGTTTTGACCAATTAAGGTTAAAATTTTAAGATAATTTTTGTTTGGATTTATTTTTAATTTAAATTAATCAAAATATAATAAAAATAAATTAAATTTTGGAAGGACTAAGAAGTGTAAAAAACAGATGACAGTCGCTCAAAGTTAAAATTTAACGACAAAACATTAGAAATTTGCATAAACATCTGGAGCTGAGTTTATAAATTGAAATATGAACAGAAAACTCAGACATTTACAAAAACTTGTAGTCGGTACTAAAAGTCAGACTCCCAAGCCTTTTGCACTTTCCTTCTCTACTTTTAAGCTATCGTCTATATTCGTAAAAACTTTTCTTCGGCTCTGATACGTAGGTAGGTACTAAGAAACTTACCAAAAAGTGTCTTAACAAAATCTTTCTTTATTTTGTTTTCTACTTGTTTCCCAAAAAAAAGTCGTTTCCAAAAAAAAAAAAAAAAGAAATCGTTTGCAATAAAAAATATTTAAAAACAAATCATCTTTCGCGCTAAAAAATCCAAATGCAAATGAAAATTTTCACTCTTGATATAGGTACCCTACCCTATATAGTCTTTAGGTACGTTCGTAATATAGCCCAGAACTTGGCGTGCAACAAACAACAATCAAAGCTAAAATGGGAAAAGTTTAACGTCGAAACAAAAGAGCTAAAAGAGCCCACAAAAAATATTTAATTTTAATCAACGAATGAATATAATGTAATCCTCTTTCCCCTCCCTATACCTCCTTCACTCACCGAAAAGAAGATACAAACAAAGAACAAAAAAAAGAAAGCATCATCGAGGAATTTCCAGAAGCAAATCCAACCCTTAAATCGTAATAAGCTCTTTAAAAAAAATTAGATACACATACAGAGAACACAGATCGAAGGAAAAGTTTTATACTTGTGGCTAAAAAACTTTATCCCATAGCCACACAGCTTCCCGAGGCAACCGAGAGCATCATGGATAAGAAAAAGGATATATACTTTATACGGAAGGGGTTCATTTTATAACTATTACTGTTGGTGAAGTAAAAGTTTTGTCTAAGAAAACTTTTCAAAGAATTTGCTTGTTCTTCTTTTTGCAAAGTTTATAAATAACTTCTTATATTCTTATTCGCCGAGAAACTGCAGAAAATCCTGACAGCAGCAGCCAGAAGACCTAAAGCAGATAAATATCACCTTTAGAACGTCATTGTCCATTTAAATAAAATACAACCAACAAAAAAAAAAAAGGATAACAATGAAGCTGAGCGTATTAAAATGTATGAATGTGTCCTTAACCTTTTTTATTTGAAAAAGAAAAGAGGAAACAACTTGCAGACTAAGAATATAGATATATAAGCCATTTATGTTCAGCAGGTCCTTGCTCTTGAGTTGAGATAACTTTCAGTTTTGTCCTGCGGGTGGTCATTAATTCATTGCCTTAAGGATTCATTAAAATATTTAAGTCGAAAAGAGTGAGTGTAAGAGGGTGGGATGTGGATGGAAAGAAGAAATGGCTGCATCAATTGGCATGGCCTTTCGCTTTCCTTTTTGCCGGGAATATTTATTAGAAGAAGAAATTTAATATAGCCCCACTCCGATGAAAAACCAAAGAAAAATAAAGACGAAAGAGAGCAGCACATAGAGAACTTGGGAAAAAGTGTAAATTTTAGAGAAAGTTAATTACGGAAGACTATGTACATACATATAAATACAAGGACGAAGACGTTATGCCTTCGTCGTCGTCCTTCTTGTTGAATGTACATATATACATTTATATAGAAAGCAAAAGTTTAATATAAGCAGAAGAAGGATAATGAATTAAGTACATAGCATTTCTCAAGGAGGATAGTTTTAAGAGTTCCTACTGCTCCTTTTCTATCGATATACTATATATATACTTCATAGTGAGACGACGATGAACGTCCTTGCTCCAAAAAGTCCTTTCTGCAGAAGAAATTAAGTCTGGGTATAAAAGTTGAACTTTGCACTCTTATATAGAACTCCAACAAAAACACAAAAATGAACCTGATGCTGGTGCTGGGAGGGGAGGGGAGGGGAGGGGGAGATTAAAATTTTGAGGTTAAGTTCATGAAACCTTAATTTTCAAATCGGGGTCAATGTTAAAATGTAAATGAGTTTTTATGTCGTCGTTTGTTTTACACATTATATAGATACCTATATATTCCTATGTTATATAATTTTCAGGGTTTTCTCTCTCTCTCCCTTCCTTTGCCGTCATGATGATGATGATAATGATGGTGATGAAAATTAGATAGAATGAGTTTGAGTATATATTCAAAATGAACGTCATGAAGTCCCTCGCACTTCCTGGAATGGCAAAAAAAAGGAGACAGGTTGAGAAAAGTTAATGAAAATGAGAAAGTCGGAAAAGTGAGCATGTATATATAGATATATATTCTGCTTCACTTTTAGTCCTGTTTGTTTTTTCAGGGTTAATGGACTATTTTATGATTATTTTTTTTTTATTATTATTTTCCTTAGGGATTGTATATATGTATATAAAAGGTTTAGTGAAATTAGGTGGAGAAAAGGATCGTTTACACCCAGACAACGACAATGAGGCTAATTAGGACTTGTTATTTTTGTTGTTGTTTTGTTCTCAATTTTTTTTTGCTGTTGAATAAATTGGTGTCAAGGTCAGGTTAAAGTGGACATCAAGTTCGGCTGGTTGAAATTTGAATTTAATTTATGAGTTTTTTGAACAGTTTAAATAAGTTAAAGGGGATCTTTGTATTTTTGATGAAGGAAAAGAAGTGTTTAAAATTTTTGGATGGATGTGTTTCAGAAAGGAAATTTTATATTTGAGATACCTATTTTTCTCATTAACTTTTAAGATTTTATTTTTGAAATGTTTTCTTTTTTAGAAGTTTTATTTTTAAAAAGAACAAGCTTTAAATTTGTAACTTGTTTGAACCCAATTTTCTAAATTGTTAATTCAAACAATTGTATATTTAAACAGAGAAATACCCCCACCCCACCAATTCAAGTAAGCGTGAATCGAAAATTTGTTAGATGGATAATTTGCCGTTAATTAGTCGTTGATATATAGTTGTTGGAAAATTTTGTATTTGATTTGGCTCTTGATCGCTTGTCTTTGTTGTTTTCTAACTCTTTTTCTATTTTTTATACCTAAATTGAATTTTGAAATTTAAATGGATTCCAATTTGGAAATGAATTCCACTTGGGTGTGTTCATTGAGCTTTGCACGTAATTTCCTAACGAATTTCGTTGAGATAGCCTCATTTCGTAATATGAATTTGTATGAGAAAGGAGATTATTTGGAACAGAATTTCGGAATTTTCAACGAAATTACCTCATTTGCCATTATGAAAAGAAATGAAGTATTATGAGTTCTATTCCAAATCACTTTATTACCCATACAAACAAGTAAATTCAAAATGAGGTTATTTTAACTAAATTTGAAGGAAATTCGATAGAAAATTATGTAAAAAATGTACGAACGCACCCATTCAAATTGGAATCCATTGAAAATGTCAAAATTTGGTGTAGGTATATAAAAAGGAAAAAGAGAAAACATTAACGACCAAATCAAATTCAAAATGTAATGAGCTGTCAAACGAAATCAGGAAATTTGAGATAAAAGAACTTTTTGGTAATTTGCGAAATAACCTAATTTCGGCTTTAATAAAAATATGCAGTACTTTGGATATTCTTAAGTTTTAGAAACAATCCTTGAGGATTGCTAACAGACGATCATATATAATTATGTATACGAATCGATTGGAACTCAAACAACTGCGCCGCACCATAAGATGTTTGATATGCATGAGATTAAACAGACATTAAATATAAAGAAAAAGGGGGCGTTTATAGTGGTAGGGCGGATATTTAAAATTTTAAAAATCAAATGAATCAGGTATATTGCTCAAAAAGTGTACAAAATTAAGTTTAAAGTTAGACCATTTGGATTTTGAAAAATTTTGGTTCTAAGTCAATGGGCACCTAAATTTGCGAATAACTTTTGAAAAATTAGTTTTAGAAAAAAAAGTTATTAGGGAAATGTTTAGAACTCTTTGTTTGCTACCGGGAACTCTAATCAGAACTCCTTTTTTTTGATTTTTTTGGATTTTGAAAAATTTTCGTTCTAAGTCAATGGGCACTTTAATTTGCCCTAACTTTTCAAATTTTGCAGAACTCTTTCTAAAACCCATCAGGAACTCTAGAACTCTTGCTTTTAAGTTGACAAACATGCTCAGAACCCTTTTTCTCAAAAAAGTCCTGGCTGCGGGAAGTTAACAAAAAAACTTTTTTTTTCGAATTTTAACACTTCATTCGCCTGAACATTGAAAAAAAGTATGAGGAACTCTAGAACTCTTTGTTTGCTATCGGGAACTCTCATTTTTTATTCAATTTTAAACAATTCTTTTGCTAACTTCTCAGGACTGTTGGAATTGAACAGATTTTTGCAAATAATCAAGGATATATTTTCTACCTTATCTATACGTACAAAAATTTCACTTTACTTGGTTTTGTTTTTTGGGACTAAAAAAAAAAACAAATAGAAAAATTGGACAAAAAGCCTTATAAGGCAGGTTTTTAACTAAATAAATTCTTTGCACTCTAGCCGATGAATGCAAACAGCTATAGCTTAATTTAAGCATATATGTATACCTATTCAAGGAAATACGTATTTAACGCCAAAATCATGCTAATTTCTGCCCTTGGAACTATGAAGACACTTTAGAATTTCCATTTAAACCGCAAAAACTTACAGAGAAGGGTGTTTTTTTTATTTATTTATTAAAAAATATCAATTGCTTTTTAATTAGACATTATCAAATCAATACTATTTTAATGTCGCATGCAGTGCTACCACCCTACTCTTTTAGAAGTAGATCTACTGCGCTTTGTCCCAAACGAAAATCTACTGCGCAGCAAAACGAATCTACAAATTTTTTAAGAATTTTGATCGTTATCCAAAGTTATGCTAGTTACAGACGATTGTCAGATCTTAAAATATTGTCAGAAATGTCAATGGTCTGACAATAGCTAACAATTAGCTGACAATTGCCATATTTCTTAAAATAAAAAATTGTCCGTTCACACGCTTGGTAGATTTCTTCCCAATTTGATTGTCACCTATTTTTTTATCTCTCTTTAACCAACTCATTGACATTTCGAACAATGAAGAAATTGTCAGCAATTGTAAGATGTTTTCAATTAAAACATCTGACAATGTCCTAATCGAATGACAATGATAAAAATTGTGTGTTCAGACGATTGTATAAGATACCTGACAATTTTTTGTCCGAAACACGTCAATCCAAAATTTCAAATGCGCAACCATGTTCACTCTGAATGCATCCACCAACTATTTTTATTAATTTAGTTTAAGAAATATTATTTTTTTTTTATTGTGTAGTTCGTTTTTGAAGTAATTGTTAAGTTTCCAGATTCTCCTGTTTTTGTTCGTAAATAAAATTTATTTTTAAAACATATCTATGAAACGTTGAGTCAACAGGTATATGTAGCAAAATTGAAATTTAGAAGATGCAGTGTTAAAAAAGTTTGAACTTTGCAAGAACTTCATGTTGAAACAACATGACATCATATTAAATCAACAATACTAGTACAATGTTATCAAAATAATGCCGTCTTAATTTAACCGCATGAATATAATGTTATTGAAATCGTATAAATATATGAGTTTCCTGCACCTTTATAGGGAAAAGTGCGTCTTGTAAATTTAATAAGTCACTTTATTAATTTTTACCTCATGTTTTTCTCTGAGTAAAGTTACAAATATTATTACTCAATTAACTGTCAATTTTTTTTCATTAATTATGTAATTCCAAAGAGATTTGTTAAGAAAATATAAATTTTAAGGATGAAATTATCTGAATTCTAATCTCAACTTTATTAATCTGGAAAATTAACTTACTGCTGGCTCGATAAAGCTATCTCCAAACAGTCAAACCAAAGAAATACATATATTTCGACAAAAAAAAATTGAATGCACATTTATAAATCCATTCCCATTAAATGCTAAGAACACAACTCCCAGATTTTTGTATTCGATATTACGATGCATATATACATATGTACTTATACATATACCAAAAAACCCATAAGTAGGCACCTATTCATATTTTGGTATATTTCCCTTCTCATTTGTTGTCGGCTCTTAGACTAAAAGTTTCGAAGTTCTCGCTGACAATTTCTATAGAAAATATTCTTTTTTTATCAATTTTCAATTTAACCTTATAACTTCAAAATATATGTATATACATAATACACTAAATAGTAAGTAAGTAGGTACATATTTGTTCTTTTTGTTAAAAAATCAAAAATCTAAGCGAAAACAACATAACCATAAAATTCTAGTCATGCGATTATTTTTTTTGTTTTGTTAGGTAGGTACAAAAAAAAGCACCATCACTTGAAATATTCTATTGACATTTATAACCCCAAGGAATACGTGGACAAAATGTTAAATTTTACAAAAAAGAAAATACAAAAAAAAAAAAACAAAGAAGAAAAATCAATAGCAAGCCAGTCGAGTTTGCATCACCCTCCTGGTCCATCTCATCTGCTATTCATACCATTCATGGGACACTTGTATGTAGGTATGTACCTACACGACGAGTAACATACCTATACCTCGACCCGTTTTTGTTAACTCCATCCGTGGGTAAAATAATAAGATTCATCCTGAAAGTCATGGATATTCGCAGTAAAAATAAAGAAAAAATTATAAAATGGTATATGTTTGTATGTATGTACCGTGCCTTCATTGTAGTACAACACGTAAACGGTAAACTGCCTACGGGTAGATAAAAACTGTATCTTTCAATTCACTGCGAGACAATTGAGCACGAATTGCACCTCTATACCAATATAATAATCCTCCATCAGAGTGGTGGATCTGCAGGACCAGAAAAAAAAAAATTATAGAAACACACAATGGATGCCCAATTTTCCGACGAAGCATATGCAGCAATCATCCCCTTTTTCTTTGGAGATAGGTATATTTATGTATGTATGTATGTTCCAGGAACGCTTGACTTCACCACAAGCCAAGCTTTCTCCTTGCATACATCCTTTATAGAAAAAGGAGAAAAGTTCTCGTTCTCAACCGTGGATGCGGGCCAACTATCATATTTTGCCCCTTTTCAATTCTATTACGTTTGGAACTTCTCCAGGGTAAATCTTCTTCGCATACGGGATACACAACACACATCCAGGGGATGATATCCCGGACTGACTCTGACTCTGACTCTTCTGCTTCCATTTAGTAACCGCATTTTCCTGGAGTTTATTAGTAATCGATACGATACACTTGCCTACTACGAGTTTCGGTTCTTTGTACTGTACAGTAGACATATAGCTGATGCTTTTCTTAGGGTGTCCTTTCTTCTTTGCACATGTATTTTCGTATTCTCTGGTTTTATTGAGCCATTTTGGATTGCGTGCGTGAGCTTCTCGTATAGGTATATTTATATTTTCGTGTGTGGTTGTTTTTGGGGTGAAAGCGCAAACTCCTTGTAGTCTCCCATTTTCGTCGTCACCGTCGCGTCTCGTCCTGGTGAAATCTTCGTCAAGTGTATAAATAGTCCCACAGGACAGTGTTTTTCGCTGCCGCGAACTTATCTATAGCTAAGCTCTGCATGTCGCATCCTGAAAAATCCTTGTGGTTTTCTATACACAAGTTTGCCAACTATAGCGCATATATGTATGTACATATTGCTATACACTCACATACATTTGTGTATTTGCCAGTTTCCTTTTTACTAACTCCATGTATAAGATAGGCACATAAAAACCATGTTTGTTGAGTTAAAAGTTTGCAAACTTTCTTTAGTGGGTGGTTGGCAAGGGTCACACCGCCATGAACTTTTCATCATGTTTTCCTATTAGGAGAATTTTTTTTCTTGATGTCTTTTTTTTTTGCTCAACGCATATTCTTGCTATAAAGAAACGTAGTAGGTATTTACTTTGGCAGAATCTCCTGGGGCGGGGTGGATGTGGATTCAACATGTATGCTTTCAAGTTGAGTTGTATATTGGGTGGGGGTTGGTCGTTAAAGAAAATATTTCAATTTATTCAAATGGAATAATAATCGGGATTTATTTAACATCCAGACTTTTTCAGAATATACTCTTTGGTAAATTGGATATTGTAGGAAGGTATACCCTTATGTATACATAGATGTATGTATGTGTAGCCTTTTTGATTTCAGTTTTCTTTTCTTGAAATTTTCTTATATGTACATGATTAAGGTAATTCATTTTCTGTTTTGAAAGTTAAATGGAGGACAATTACTTTTAGATGTGTGTGCTTTTGTGTTTGTGTGTGTTGTAAAAGGGAAGATGCAAGATGACAATTCCTTTTGTTTATTAGAAAACAAAAAATTGTTTATCTTTTATTCAAAAATGTAAATGAATAACGTTTTAGTCCTAAATATACCTATAAAAAGTAATCGGTATAGGTATAGGTATATATGGATATTTAATGAGCTTTGATTGCATCTTGAGACAATTTTTAAAAAGTTCTGATAAATGAGGGTTCATTTGTTATGTTCTCGTTTTTATATATGAGGCGCTCAGCGCCAAAACGGCCTAACCCACATTTCCAAAAATAATTAACTAAATACGCAATTCAATCATTTATATATTATAAAAAAAACCGAGGTCTTATTGTACCTTTTGGAAACATACAAATATTCCACATCAAATTTGTAAAGAATATAGCTAACTATGGTCTATGCCTACACATTAAAACGACAAAACCTCGAAACCTTATTTTCTAATACCTAGGTCCTAGACCAACATTTTTGGATCCATATAGACCAATTTAGATCAAATTTTATAATCAAAACTGGTAGGTTGGTCGGCTTTGAGTTTATATTTATAAGAAAATATGGCGTGTCTGAAAGAGTTACATGTTATCCGGCATTTTGAAAAAAATCGCCTTCTATAACCAATATCTCGAGAATAACACATAGGTAAGTTCTTTTAAATAAGAAATTGAATTATATTTCTTTTTAACATAAGATAGGATTTAAGGATTTATAAATAATAAATAGTTTTTTTTTTAAGCGACGGAAACTTTAAGTTGAAATAAAAACAGAAAAATGTTTTTAATGTATATGTTTTATTTTTATGTTTTATTTGACAGATAATTTTATGACATTAATGTTTGAATATGATTTCGAATATAGTATGTGGCCACCAAGACTGGTGCAGAAATATGTTAATTATTATAATAATTATATTTATGCATGTATTTCGGCAATAACGCCTCGAATGTTGGCTTCCAAGAGCTCAATTGTTTCTAGTTAAGGCATGAGGTATACCTATGACATATTCCCGAAGAAAATAATACAATGGCGTCAAATTTCACATGAATGAGGTAACTAGTTAACATGGTCCATTCCTTGAAATTAATATAGATTTCGAATGTTTCTTTCAGTATAATAATTGTAGAGCATGTTGTGTGGCACATGTGTCATGAATATACCCAGTTGTGAGGCACAAACAAAATAGTCCTATAATCATATTTCTGTACCGCTCACCTTAACTTTCTGACCATAATAATTTTTGATACGATTCAATCGGCCAATAAAGTGTATACCGAATGAATATATCTGTCTGTTTGTCCTTTCGACATATCTCGACGTTTCGAGGTTCCAAGAATTTAAATCCATCGTTTTTAGAGAGATGTTTGTATCCGTGTGTGTTCGTAAGTTCGTACTTTCGTTCGTTCGTGCGTTCGTACAGTCGTATACGTTCGTGGTACATTCTATTGTATCTCGAATATCTCGAGAACAAAAAATGCCAATGACTTCGATCTAATTTTATTCTATACACGATGTCATATTTGATTACTGGTATGAATGAATGAATTATTATGAATTATGATTATAATTAGAATGAATTATGAATTTAAAAAAAAATTCAAACGATAGTTTTTTTTTTAAAGGAAAAAAAATAATTAAAACTGTTGGAAACGTTTTTAGGCTCGAATATCTTGAGAAAATAACTGATTTCGAAGCTAGACTAATTTAGCCTTCACACAATTGCGTATTCATTAACTGATAAGGTTTGTAGAAACATTCAATTGACTTTTTTTTAAAGCAACAAAATTGCAGAACAAATCTTTTGAAAAATTGTTCAACAGTGTGTTTCGACTCAAATATCTCGAAAACAAAAAATGTTATCGACTCTGAGATAATTTTATTTAATATCACAATGGTGTATCTGACAATTCATGGGTTTTATAAATAAAATCAATAGACGTTTTTTTTTAAACAAAATAAATTGCATTAATATAACTTACTAATAGTAGTACTATACATATTGACTTCAGGCAATTTGTTTTATACAAACAAAATAAACTATACAAGAAACTATTAAAAATTGTTGAAAAATGATTTTCGACTCGAATATCTGGAGAAAATACGGCTCATTTTTGGCCTTCACTTGATTGCATATTGAACACCCTGATAGATTCTTCGAAGTTATTGAATTGTGAATTTTCTTATTACAAAATAACTTTGGGTCTCATATAGCTACCAAGGGCACCAATGGGAAGTTAGTGCTTACGTAGGTATGCATTGTTGATTGTATGTGGTACATATGGTCGCCAAACTTTCAATATTTTTGAAATATTGTTCAACAATGAATACACGTCCTTTTCTTCTCTCATGTAATGCTCCATTTTTAGTAACCCTAAACTCTCAACAGCTGTCAAAATGTTTTTTTTAAGGGTTGCCAACATTTTACTATACACAAATGGCGGCAAATTCAAATCTTGCGTTAATTCTGGGACACCCTTTTCTTAAGCAAAAGCAAAGTTAATGAATAATAATTTTAGTTTGTTTTTTTTTTTTGTAATTATCTTCGACTGACTTGGATTTCCCCGAATAAAATTAACAAACAAAAAATTCACAAAAAAACACCTTATAAATGATAAATAAAAACTTTTATCATTCCGTTCATTCATATTTGAGCACATTTCATGATTGTATCTTTCGATTGAGCGCACATCGCTGACAGGTCTAGTGATTACCACTTAATATATACTTTTATATACCTATATCAACATCAGCTATATACATTTCTTTATATTTATATTTAAACTTCAAAACTCATTTAATTGAATGTTTTATATTTCAAAATAAAAATAACACCAAAATGTTTAATTTATTTTGCTCTCTTCACGTATTTATTCTGACAGATTCACTCTTAGATGATGAGTGAATATAATGACATTGACACGACTCCATTGCGCCCTTCTGTCAGTAGGTTATCAAAATTTATTCCGACACGTTGCATGCGGTTAAGTAATAAAATGCAACAATGTTGCAATCATATATACATTTTATTTTACAAGTAGCTGTTAAGTTGCAAATATTCATCAAGTGAATATAAGACCTTTATTTTTTCTTAAATAACAATTAATTCATTAATGGTGGCCGCAAATCGGCTTATAAAAGATTCTTGCTCGAAGATAAAACCAACCTACTTGCATGCGTGAACCCAATAACTAATGTGAGCTATATCTTCGAAACCGTCAACTTCATCGCAATCGCACCAACTATGGTGTTAAGTCGATCTCTTTATTTTTTTTTTTGTGATATAGGGGAAATATAAGAAAGCAAATTCATCTGATGAAATTCTCAAAAAAAAAAGAAAATAAAAATTTTAAACCGACTCAGGTGTGGTTGGGAACCAGTTAACGAAGTTTGATTATATGGTCCACATATTTTTTTAAAAGAAGAATGGTATATTTGGGGTAAGTAAGGCATCTTGATGGTTTCGCGCATACTCCCTTAATTGTCTTATGGCTGATGGTCCGTCCAGCTTCATCATCAGTGAGGTGGGCACACACCAATTTGATTTTATAACTCTGGCGACGAAAAAAATTCAAGGAGCAATGAAAAGTTTCACTGTCGTCACCGCCCCGGGTGTCTCTGGCATTGGAATGGAATCTGGTTGAAATTTTAGGTTGCAAAAAAGAGCACCTGTTTCTCTGGGGCGATTCATCGGATCAGATAAAAACAAACCATGCTATGGTTAGGATTTTATTGAACTTATTTTTTTTCTTCTTGTTGCAGGAGGGAATTTGTGGAATGAGAAATGTACATAAAAAAAGTATATCGATTACTGGTTGAAAAACTGAAAAATATCATTACATTTTTGTATTTGTTTTGTTTTTGTTTTTTTTTTTTTTAAGATGCATTCCTCTGAAAATTACATTTTTAGCTTCAAAAACTGTTGAATCAATATATAGTGATGGTGTAATCGAGATACGATATAAATAATTAACGACAGACAAATTATTTGAAATTATTTTCCCATGGGAACAATAATTTGTCATCAGCAACACGAGCAACATATTTGTTTTTGTCAACGAAGCGTCTGGTAGGAGTCAACGACAAGTGACACTAAATGATGCTATATAGGGATATTTAGCTTAAGAATTAAATAATTTGTGTACATCAGTTTAAGTTTTGAATTAAATAAATAAAGTTGTTTTTTTTAATAAAAAAATAAAATAACTGGCTCCCGAGGAGTATAGAAAAAGTTATTTTCTTTTGCTAAGAAAAAATAGGCATATCACTTTTAAAATAGACCAGCGACATGTTTGCAGAACAGTTTTAATAAAAGTAGTAAATTAGCGATAAGTGCTGGAGGAGAGGAAATATACAACAAACTTTATTTATTCATAATTTAGTTGAGGACGAATTTAAGCCGAATTCCAGAGTTTTAAAAATTTTTTTTAAGTTTCTCCCTTTTTCAGTTTGGATTTTTATATGTATGAGTATAGTTACTATATCTACATACATAAATAGGTAGATACGAGGTACGTGGTACACAGATATACTATAGGACATGTTTAAAAAAAAAAAATCAAAAAATAACTCGAGGTTTAATCTAACCTACAATTACGATACCTATCAACCTATGTCATCGTTATTAGGTCGGATTTTTTTTACAAATATTTTGGAAATTTATGTGTACGTAAAGTTAGCACTGAATTTTTCGATTTTCAAAAAAATTTATCTGAAATGTGATCAATTTGTTTGGCCATGTATCGTAAATATTTTTTTTTAAAAATCACAAATTTTTACTGATGACATTTTTTTATAATTTCGATTTTCTTTTGTTTTTTTTTTCAAATGGATATGGCTACTACCTACCTACTAAATTCACTTCTCGTAAAATTAATTTTTTGTCGTAAGAGTTGTGAGTGCGAATTCCAAATTATCCGTAAAATTTGCAATAAAGGCATATAAGGCATTACAAGTTAAACACAAATTACCACATAATTTCTTTTATTTTAAATCGAAAATGGAGGTGCTTTCTTAAAGCTTCGAACTTGGCAGGACAAACTAAACTTAAAAATATCATGCATCTGCAAAGTTTAAAAATATGCGATTTTTTGTTTATACAGCACATGGCAGAACAATTTGGGCACATTACAGCACAATTTTTTTTTTAATCGAAAAAAGGAGGTGATAACACTTAGCAAAATTTATTTTCGATGTAAAAGTTGCAAATGCGAATTTTTTAATATTTTAGTCACATTCAGTTCCAACTGAACCCAAAACAACACAAAACAAATATTTTAAGAAAATTGAAATTTAAAAAAAAAAAATCATCCGTAAAATTTTCAAATGATATCGTTTTTTTTTTCTAATTATTTTGACACATAATTATGGTTTAGGCAGCACAAGTTGAGTACAAATTATTGCGCATTTGTATTTAATCGAAAATGGCGGTTCTAATTTGGCATCACAAAACTTAAAAATTTCATGTGTAAAATTTGCAAATTTGTGGTAACATATCTACTTGTCTTTTTGGAGAAAATTGAGTATCTTGCGTTAATGGCTCAACGAAATTTTATTCCAATTCAGTTATTTCCTACATAAGATGACATACTGCGTTCCAAAATTGTGCAGAAAATCAAAAAATCCATTTTGATTTTTCCACATTTTCTCTTAAGAATGTAATGTCATTGTATTTAAATCACAAAAAACTGTTACCATATTTTTTCAATACTCAGCCAAGAGCAATAAATTAAAGCCTGCACAAAATCATAATATTCTTTCGAAACCAGTCGCGTATTTCATTTACTAAACACAGCACATCATCCCTATACCATCATAATTATGTCTGTCTTATATGTACAGCTATATAGCGCCTTAAAAATAAAACTTAACAATTTCCAAATGACTCCTCCATGATGCCAAACCATTATTATACTGTCACTAACAGCTCTCTCAAAGCAAAAACAACGAAAAAAAAAAAAAAAACAAAAACACTTTCTCATTGCCCAATTAACATTAAACACAAATCCTCCTCAAGCAGACAGCCCCTCATTTGTAATTGTCTAAAACAGCTTCTTATTCTCACCTAATCTTGCCTTAAAAAAAAAAAGAAAAAATTAATACCTCAATTTACCAGAAGAAAAACAAATTCTACAAAAAAAAATACAAAAAATAGTCTCCCTTCTTTAAATTGGTCCATCATCAACACTTTGCTCATCCTGGTGAACACACAGAACATTGCTCTTAATGAGGGGATGTTCCTGTAAATTGCTCAATTAAAAATCATACTCTATATCTATACTATATAAACCAACACTCCGCACCAAAATGAACAGAATTATTTTTTATTCAATACCTCTATAATGCTAAAAACACCAAACCACCCATCCTCATTTCCAAGAATATGATTCTTAAATTTTTGTAAAAAAAAAAAAAAACTGCGAATTTTGCAACCCCAAAAAGAATAAGGTCCTTTTTTTGACTTTGTCTCTCATTCAAATAAAGAATTAGAGTGGTCTAAGGACGCTTGTTTTATTTTTTATTTTTTTTTTTGCTTTAGACTTTCCACTTCAATATTTGTTTTGTCATTCGTTTTATTGTCAATTTATTGTCTACCAAAAGTTGACTTATTTTTTTTTTGTGCAGCTTTTTACTTTAAAAACGGATTTGACGGCATCGGGTGGGGGCGGCGGTATCTTCGGCATCGAGGGGGTTATCATCAGGAAATGGGCAGCATGCTTGGACGATTGTTTCACCATGGACGAACTTGTGAGGAGAGCAAAGGATGTGGAGGGGGTGTTGAGAAGGGGATGCGTGTCGGTGCGTTCATAAAATAATGATTACCCTCTTTTTAACGCCAATTACAAGATTGTAAATGTAATTGACTGTAAGAAAAGTTTTGTATATTTCCGTCCTTTTTGTGTATTTTGTATTTTGTAATTTTTTTTTCATTTTTTGCTTTGTTTTGTTTTTAAGCCTCTTGAAAAAAAATTTGCAAATTGTTTTATTTTGTACTTTTTAAATAGGAATGTTTTTTTTTAAAAGCGGAAGAAGGGCTAATTGCGGATAAAATTATGTTTGTTTGTTTTTTTTTTTAAGAAAGTTGTATTTTCCTTAAATTATTTATGTATTTAGTGAAGAGACAGGTAGGGTTTTAAGTACTTTTAAAATCGATGGAAAACTAAGAAACTAAGAAAAAATGTATGAATTCAAATTTAAATCATATTTTTGGTTACTATTAACTTACTTACTAGAAAAATTGTCTAAGTTTAAATCAAACCTAGCATAATACATTTACAAAGAAGTGGTTTCAAACTATAACATCGGCGTGAAACCTAAGTATCAGAAGACTGATTTGTATACAAGTTGGAGCAAAAGTTGTCTTTCTATATATCGGAAAATGCAATATTTTTTGGAAATTAATACGCAAAAATAGCAACGATTTTTTGGAAATTAATCCGCAAAATCGCAACAATTATCCCGCGTTCTTTAGGAATACAGGGATTCATGTCTTATTGACGTGTATTTTGTGTCTATTTATTTTATAAATGCCAAAGTAGAATTGACATTTTACCGCCATTTGCAACCGAAGACAGCAAAAAAATTCAAAAATCGCTTGTAGTTTGGCAAAGTTAGAGCCAGTCAAAGGGAAAAAGAATAAAAATCATAAAAACCGTTATAAGTCGAAAACGAAGCAAAAACCAGAAAATTACCTCTTAAGTTTTTCGACTTAAAATGACCACAAGATCTCATGGTTTTCTTCTGAGGGTGTGATTTCGGGACACCCAATATATTTTAATCAAAAATATAAAGTAGATGATAGAGATCGAGATTGAGAACAAGTCTCCAAGTCAACTTACAACTTCCATGTCCGAAATTCGTTAAAGAATCCTTAGCACTCTCGATTTTTCTTCGAAAAAAAAAAAAAAAATCCAAAAGGGCTTCCAAAAACTTCCAGTATATACCTAATAATTATCTCAACGCCCCTTCCCCTTAAGCCCTTACATGCTACTATACCTAATTTAAAGGAATTCCTATATATAATTACCCCATTAAGACGCATAAATTAATAATTAAATTGACAACCTCTTTAAATGTAGCCTTGAAAGATACGAAAAACCAAAGACAGGTGAATATAATTCTAAAAGTGTTTATATCGTATCAAACGTATCAAGCCCATATCATCATCTCTAAAGTGCCAGAATAAAATATAAAAACATCACATATACTAAACGCTTCCGTCATTTAATGACAAACAGCTCATTTTGCACTTCTAGAACAGAAGCAAATTGTCGCCACATGATGGTCCATCCCTAAAATTCCAAAGTGGACATGACGGACATTAAATGGCCAATACACAAGATACCCTAATCGGTTGTTAAGTCCCACCCTGACTTGACTGGACTGGCTATATCTACCTTCAAACTCGGCCATATTTTTTTTTATTGGTATATCCTAACCCTTTTTTCGTCAGCGAGCTTCTTTATAAATATGACCCAACCGCATATGTGAGCCGAAAAGCAATAGGCGCGTAATTAAAGATCATTATCGAGCATTTGTGAATGGTTCCAAAAGGAGTTACCAAAACAACAACCACCACCACCACCGCCGCCAAGTAGAGCTACTGATGAGTATGACCCACAATTCGTTTTGTATGGCAATAAACTTGGCTCTCTGGATTGTTTATACCTTGAAGAAGACGGCTCTGGCATCTTCGCTCTCCCTTCTTCCCCCCACCGGTACTCATTTTTATTACATTTAATATTATTCCAACACATTTTTAATGCATTATCATTTTATGCACAAAATGTGTAATTAATTCGAAGCGCTGTTCTGCAAAGTTTTTACATAAAATCTGCTGCTCAGCAATATATTCAGCTAAAGAGAAGGCACACACTACTGACTCAGTAAAGCTGTGCATATACAGATGAACATATATGTATAAATATAATGATGCGTATCTTCATATGTACATGTAGGAACATTGTTAAAGAATACCTATGTATATACAGTGGGGGCAACATGTTTTTACTCAATTATTTGCAACCTGTAATTACTGTCCACAAGACTGTGCAATTATGTCGTCCAATTAATTCCAGGGGGCACAGATATCATCTTTTGAGTGGTTAAATATGTTTTTTTTTTCCTCTGATGCGTCCATCCAATGCGTCGCGTCCTCTTGAAACAACAAAAATTCGAGTGAGTTATACGTTTGTACATATCCTTTTGACCAAAATCATCAAACTGTGTATATTAGTACGAGGGAAATCGCTGTCGTATATTAATGTGACATGTTAATATATTTTTATAATAATAATTTTCAATTTAATCCGCTGCTGCTGAGTAAATGTTGTTTTTTTGTTTTACTTGTGGAATTTTTAATTTTGGTAAATTTTTTTTTTAGGTGATCAGTATTTTCATAAATAAATGAATCTTTTGGCAAAGGTACTGGATACAAGTGTTTAATGGGAGTGAAGCTGTTATCATTCAGTTGAGATCTTGAAAATGTAAACAAAAGATAAAACAAGTGTTGAGATTATTATCTTATTTCTTTATCCCAAATCTCGAAATACACGTACTCAGAAGTCAGCCACGTGATAATGCTTACAATATAAAATATTGAACAGAAAATGAGAAAAATATATTTTTCGTTTAATTAAAAATTTTAAAGCTATAGGCACTTTGTGGGTTAAAAAATTTAAGAGAAATAGTTCTCGAAATCATAAATTTTAGAATTCTGTTTAATATTCCAAAATATTGTTTCAGTATCCTAATCAAATAGGTTTTTCTTTGAAAATAAAATATATTAAATTTGACTGGCTGAATTTTATAAAACATTTTTAAAGATTGTCAATTAGCAATTGATAGTTGGTAATTGATTAATATTGAAAATTGATATTTAACACTTCAATTGTTAAAAGTTTTGATCATTGAGAATAGATGTGACCGTTGTAAATGACAAGAAAATTGATAATTATCACGGAATAGTTTATTTAAATTTTAATAAATTGAGTTTTAATTTACCAAATTTCAATATTTACCAATTATGAATTGATAATTATTGTCAATCTATATTTATTATTTTATTCTGGATTTATGAATTCTTTATGCAACATAATTATTGATTTTCAAAAAAATTAGTTTTGTTTTAATGTGCTTAATTTGTGAACATTTGAAATTTTTTTTAAATATTTTTGACACACATCTCTATTTCACCAAAAATATTTTAAGAAAATCGAAAATTTTGCAGAATTAAAAAAAAATCGCATAGATCTACTTCCTTTATAGTACAACTGTACATTAAAGCGATTCACAAAAATAAAAGTTCTGCAATTTTTAATTTCTTATTTGGAATTTTGTTGTTTCGGTTTATTTTGGCACTTAATTTTGTTTGGCTTGCATCAAATCACATACTTGTCTTAAAATTATCGGTGTTTACTTCATGTATACATTAAACAAGTTCCTGTTCAGTAACTTGTGCATTTTTAAATATACATATTTAAAAGTTAAGTTCTTCCCTTTTTTACTTGCGATATAGATATAGGCACTATTAGCAAGGTTTGCATTCGTAAAAAAAAAATCGAACTCGAGATTTTTATCGAACTTGAAATTACGATGATAGCGTAGTTGAAAAAATTGTGTCTCGCAATTCTGTCCGTATTTCTGTCTGTGCTTTTGACTGCAGCCTAAACGGGTGGGTCGATTTTCTCTAAACTTGGTACATAGCATTTTTTGGACATTCCCCCAAAAAGAACTTAATAATTTGAAAATTACTTAATGGATTTTTATTAAACTTAGCACCCAGCAGTTTTTTAATATTATCTTGCAGATTTTAAATAAAAATTATTCTTATAAACACAAATAATGATACCTCCCATACAAGTGTTTAAAAACCGGTAAGGAAGATATTATTAAAAAAAAACGACTCCTACGATGTCAAAACAACTTCAGATTTTGTTTAATTAATTTATTTATAATTATATGTGTATTAATTTTTTTTTAACAATTTTTAATTTTTTATAGAAGTTTCATGCATGCATATTATGTACACCGCGGTGCTTTGTTGTTAATTTTTGTATTCTCCATAATACAACCTTATACTAAAATACGTTTTTAACAGGTGACATAAAATATAGGCTCCCATACGTAATATATTTTTTTTTAAATCAGACTAATAGTTCTTATTTATTCAGACTTTAAAACGACAGTGTGATCGTGCATTTTATTTCTCATATTCCGACATTTTATGGCAATATACTACGTTATCGACCTCTTAAAGGGGTTGTATTTGAGATGTTAATAAAAGACTAATTAAAAAAATATATTAGTATGACTAAATTATATCTTGAATATATTTCTTAAAAAAAATATAGTACGTATACGCCATACATTTTTTTGTATGAATAAATTTTTAAAGGGTTTCTTCCAATTTCAAAACCTTAATTTAAACATACATACTTAATAATAGCCCATACAAATTTAAGTATTCGAAAGTGGTTCTATCTCTTAAAAACAGTTCGCATGTTTTTTTATTATAGTTAATAATTTCATAAATTTTCAAACTTTATTCATTTATTATATATCAATTATTTTTCAGCGCCCGCAAAGAAAGAGATAAAATAAAAAATATTTTTTTTTCATTTTTTTAAATAAAATTGAACTTCCCTAACAAATTATCCATCGTCCCCCTAAACTACTTTTTCACCACAAAATATTCTCAGGTCTGTTGACGGCCCCCGCCCCTCTCTGGACCACTAGTGCCAATTTTAAAAAACGCTGGTTTATATTATGAATTCTTATTTAATTTTTGCGCGAAAATTTTGACGCTTCAGATTTTGCCGCCCCTAGGCTTGTGCCACCCTAGGCCCAGGCCTCACCTCACCCGGGCCTAAGGCTAAATCCAGCACTGATAGTGTCAGACGCTTAAATTATACCACCTTTCACTTGAAAGGTTAAAATAGGTACCTCTGCCGCCCTAGGTTATGACAAGCAATTTGATCTGACCTTCAAAACAAGCCATTACAATATAATGATAATGAAAATAATATCAAAAACAAAACGTATTTTGCACCTTCCCCATTATGTTAACTTATAGACAGGGCTAAAATATTCGAGTCCCTTTTGTCACTTGTCAAACCATCTAATTTATTGATACTTGTATACGAGTATAATACTTACATATAATATGCATAATATTTAGGAGAAAAAAAAACACATAATTTGGGAACCCGCATTGCCACCTTATTAGCAAAGCGCGTAAGAATTAGGACGTGCAAATGAGTTAAAGCCATGCCGCGTTCGCGGTTGCGGTTGCGGTTTCTGATGTCGGTTGTCATGGCATCAGTCGATATAATACTCATACCAACTATAAAATAAAATTAATTCGCCTTCAGGTTATGACAACCTGCAGGCCATAACATCAAGGATAAGCCAGCTTAAAATAAGCGATTATCGTCAACTTATTTTTTTTTTCTGCTGTCGCACGCATCCACACAAATCATCCGATGATGTTGTCGACGACGTACGGCAAAAATAAAAAAATACAACACAGCAAAAAGATCTTATTTTTGCTTCGCACTTTTTACACAGAAATTTAAGCAAAGACGAACTCACCTGTCAATAGGTAGTACGTGACAGGAGCGGTGAATTGGACCGACATCAGAGACGGAGACAAACAGACAGATAGGTACGAATATGCGCGCTGCAAAAGTTCGACGTTTTGTTATTGAGTTGTGCGTGTTCTTGCCCTGCTGCCCTTATCGCCACCGCAAATTCAATGCTCACGATATATACATTACATGAAAACCATAATAATAATTATGAATGCGTCTCGTCTCGTTGATCCTTGAAGGATTGACTATAGTCACATTCACATACACAACTGCATCATGCACCACTCGATCGATCCACCTTAATTGTTAATTAAAGTCAGTGTGAGTTGCTTACAACACACAATTCGCTGATGTCGGGTGGTGGTGGTGGTGATGGTGGCATGGCGGCCGCCAACATCATCAGCGTGATGACACGCGAAATGGAGAAATCATCCTGATGCATCAGGGTGTTGCTGCGTTGAGGTTTCAAGATTCAAGTTCTCGCAATTATTGGTGAAGGTGTCTGCGGGCAATTGATGGAATGTGATAGTGCAAGTTCGACTTCGACTTCGACAGCTGTCGCGGGTGTCTCTCATCGAAATGCACATCATCCACAATCAACGCAGCGACACCATCATCAATGCCCCCAAGTTAGAAGTGTCGTCTTGCATTTTCGTTTCATATATTATAGCAATATGTCCATTGTCCAATGTCCATTTGTACAACTACCTACTTGACGAAATGATTGATTATACAAGTGCGCGCAGCCAGTATATACACTTTTGTTTTCCAATTATACTACTTTTGGCAGGTGAATCGAATTGGTCAGCGAGATAATATGGTGGATATAATATGTGCAGTGCCGTGGGATAAGTAACTGTGTGGTTACGTATATCTATACTTAAACTTGACTATGATACGTTTAAGTAGGAGGATATAAACTTGAGGCTAAAATTCAGTAGGTATTGTCTTATAATAATACTGCTTGATGAGCAAGGGAATATGAAATGTGCAACTTAAGTAACGCTACTTAATTTACCATCAGCAACAAATTAAAAGACATAGCTCTAAAGTGGACCTTCTATATATATAAGTTTTGATTAGGAATGTTAAATATGTCTTTCCACCACAAGAAGAAAATATTGAATACGATTGTATTCGTTTTAGCTGCGAGCAACACTATTTTTTCCATGAACTGTTATTAAACTAACTGCTCCACCCAGCTTTGCACGGAATTTTTCATCAAAGTGAAAGTAAAATTTATATACAGGGTCTTCGAAAAACCCTTTACAATTAACTCTTTTGCTCTAATAATTTAGCTACTCTGAAAGCGGTACGCCGCCATCTTTTGGTGATACCATTTTTGTTAGTGACAAAATTAGACGATTGCCATTTTCATCATTCCTTAGGTTTAATATTTTCTAATTCCAATACAAAATTAAACTTTCAGATATCGCCTAAAAGTATACAATTTAAGTTTTTTCTTGTTTACGATTTTCCGAAGTTTCTGGTCGAAATTTCCAATTTTTTGCTCCGTAGCCGATTGTTAATTCCGTAGTATTTGGCATTCTTTAAAATCAATGTTTTCTAATTCCAATACAAAATGGAATTTTCGTTTATTGCCTGACAGTATGCAATTTTGGGTTTTTATTATTTTCCTACTTTTCCGGTCGAAATTTCCAATTTTGTGCTCCGTAGCCGATTTTAAATTCTGTAGAACTTGGCATTCTTTAAAATCAATGTTTTCTCCTTTCCATACAAAATGAAATTTTCAGATATACCCACTATCCACTCCTGAAAGTATGCAATTTAGGTTTCTTACAATTTATTCCGATTTTTGGTTCTGTATTGTGTTTACCTGATTCATATACTAGGTATCCAACATAACTATCCCCTTGCAAATCGGATGATGTTCAGCTGAGTTATGCGCGTACGGAAAATAAATCAATTTCTTTTTATATATGTACATTATACTAGCTGAACCTTCCCACTCTCGCAACGCCACCTATTGAACATATTTTCAAAGAAAACTCTATATGTAATTATAAAGAAAAAACTATAAATATACGAAAAGTCGGTGTGGCAGTAGGCGAAATTTAAAAAAAAATTTACACATGTAATAGGTTCAACAGATTGTATTTACCAAATTGCAATTTGCATCATTCAAGTGTTATAAGGTAGCAATCTCAGATAAAGGGAAAATAGGCGTTGTAGTAGGCGGATTTCCAAAAAAAAAAATTACACATGTTTATGGGTTATATTATAAATTTTCAGCCCTCTACATTGACTTTATATTTAAAAGGTTAGCATTCTAATTTATTGATATTGGGCGTGGTAGTGGGTGGGATAAATAACACATGTCATATTTCAGGTTCAAGGGAACTTAATTACCAAATTTTAACGTTCTTAAGAATTCCAATGAGGATAAATCCAAAATATGATAAGGTATAGGCGGATTTTACCTTAACCACTTTCTAAACCATCTAGCTGTTAATAGGACCTAATTTTTTTTTAAGTTCTGTATTATTGGTTCAGCAGTTTTCCAGTCTACAAGTCCCATACAGACAATCATCAATTTTTATATATATCGACGGTTAAAATTCATGAACCTCGCAAGTCGTTTTTGTAAGTTTTTTAGAAATCAAAAATACCTGCCAAATTTTGTATGCAATTTATAGTACGAGGTTTTAGATTCTGTGTTTTTCTGTTGTAAAATGTTCAGATTTCAGAACAACATTGTTACGCTGATTTTTTGGCATTAATAATATTTTTTGAAATTTTTCGACTAAGAGGCCCTGCACTTTGACCCTTGATGTATAGATTTAGATTTAGTTTCAGTCGTCATGAACAAATATTGAAAATTTTTGGGTTGTGAACTGATAGTTCTTCAATAAATTCCTAATGCGTAATAACTTCATATTTTATTTTAAGTACATTTCATTCGAATTTTATTGCTAACTAGCTGACCCATTTCGGCTTTGCCCGGATAATGTTTCATAAAATATTTAAAAACAAAAAGTGCTTACAAAATTTTACACTCCAACACACCACTCTTATATACAGAATAAGTCTTTTTTCTAAAGAAAAAAAAAAACGAAGATTTATAATTTTTAAAATGTTTATTATGATTATTAAACTGTTTTTTTTTAATAGCTTAATTGGTATTATTAAAAATATTATAGATCAAAACTCAGAAATTACACAAAACAACAATTTTACTTATTTAAAGCTTACTTATCTTAAGCGTATAAATCATCGAAATCAGTTGTGTACAAAAAAGTTAATTTTCATGTAAAAGCAGAGAATTCTGTCATCCCAAAATTTTTAAACTGCAATAAGTAGGAACCTGCTTAAAGCAACTTATACGAATTTTTTAAAATTATCGCTGCAATACTTTTGTTAGAATATTTATATCGAAAGAAGGACTTTAATGAAAATCTAAAATTTAATTTTATTGTTTAGCCTTTTTTTCGGATTTTGTTAAAGAAAATTTGATGTTGGCTGTATGATTTATTTATTAAAATCTTTGTAAATACAGCAGACCTATAATAAAACTTATAAATTCTTTCAGCCTTAAATTAAATTTGCATTGAGTAATTAATTTTTGATGAAAATTAATCAATAAACAAATAACTAGGTTTTTTAAAAAAATATTCTCAAAAAGAATCATTAATTAAAAAATTTAAAAATAGTTACTTCTTAAAACAATTAAATAATTATTTTAATATTTTAAATTTATTTAACACCAAATGATGTAATTTATAAAAAAGAATTTAATTTCGATATGTTTGGATTTATTTTAAAGAAATCAAATGAAATTAATAAAATTTCAACAATTTAACAGAAATTTGTTGAAAAAAATGTTTCGTATTTTTTTGAAATTGTTTTTGTAGAAATACATTTAAATAAATTCAGACAAAAAAAATATTCCTTTGGAATTTAACATTTTTTTTTATTTTTTCTTTATTGTCAAATCATAACTATAAATTAAATTTATTCTTATATGATAAATTGTTGAGTAAATCCATCTGATGCTTCACTTCACTTCGGTTCGCTTCATTTCTTCTTTGTTTCTCTCTCATTCTTTCTTGCATCTGCAGTATATATAAAAAATATCCCTATGGAGAGAAAAGAAAATTTTAAATCATCATCAACAATATTGTTATAAAAAAATAAAAAAAATATAAGCTTACAAAAATTTATACAAAATGGTATTTACTGGTCCGACAATATATTATCCTTGCTGTGTAATCAAAAATGATGAAAAATACTTTTCCACGTAATTTTTGTATCCATATACAGCTGATGTAGAAATAAAAGAGAAAGTATATGTAGGTAGATGTAGATAGGTAGAGTGAAAAAAGCCTGCAATCTATGGCTATGCTTAAGGGACTTCCATGGTTTTGTCCCTAATCGGTTTTTGCACTATTCATCCCTCGTCCCAGGAGCCATTTGCCATTGCCATCTCTGCGTCGTCGCCTGCGCCTTCGCCACCGACCGCACCTCGCTGTCGTTGTTAAGCTCCATGTTGTATCTAGAGAAGGATAATACCCGTCGTTTTCTGTGTGTACTTATATTTTATATATGACTGGGCTTTCAATTTCTTAAAAAATATCGCCTCCGCTTAACACCATGTGGAGCATGGACGATGTGGGATGAGGTGGAATCATTGTGGGCCCAACCATTCAACGCCAAGGTAACCAAGTGGAACGATGATCACGAACGGCGTGGCGTATACATATACCCAGTCGTAGCCATCATCGTTGGTGTATATCTTTGTAATATCTTCCAGCAAAAAGCGTCCCAGTCCAGCAGTCAGGGCGGGTGATGCGATGCGAGGAACTTGGTTCTCTGAATTTTTTGTTTTTGTATATTTGTATCTGCAAGTGCCAAAGATGGCAATTTTATGAGATGGCGAAACGGTGCGCTTTTACTTGCTGTCATTATTTTATCTAATGGCCACCGCCGCTACCACCATCGCCAATTGATGTTAGTTCTCGCCTCATATACAGGCCGCATGATGATATAATATAATAAAAATATTGGGAGGGGGAGAATAATATAGAGGAATGGGAGTTGAAAAATTTATTTTGTTTTCCAAAAAAAAAAAAAGAAAAAAAAACGGGTGTTGGGATGAATATTATGAATTATGAATACTTTTAGTACCGCACATTTGTTTGTTTTTCTTTTAGATTTTTTTTTAATGATTATTGTGAACAAAATTTGTGTGCGGTACGCAATAGATGAGTATTTATGTTCAGAGTGAGTTAAATTTTTTGTTTGTATATTTTTTAATAAAAATATTGCTGCTTCATCAAGCCAGATGGAAAACTTTTGTGTATCGCATGCTAGCACTTAAGTAAATTGTATCTGAAATTAATAGTGACAACAAATAAGAGATTAAAATTCATCCTGTGCGTGTCATCAGGGGTTATTAATTACCTTACAATATTTACTTAACTCAATTAAAAAAAAGATGCAACAACAAAAACGATATCAAAACAGATGTACTTTTAGTTTTGGAAGCAGACTATAAAGAAATGCTTATTTATAACAGTTATAACAGTTTTTTTGCTATTAAAAATGTGCGTGCAATAAACCGCCTCTCGCGACTTAAATAAAGAACACTGGGTGCCCGAATTATGCCTGGCAGTGGGAGGTCCCTACCCTGCTGGGACATAACAGTATGTATAAACGAAATTGTTATACATTCGCATGTCTTAAGAGTTTTATGAAACGTTCCAAGGAGGATTAGGTATATATGAGTCGAGTTCAGTGATGGCGAGCCAATATGATAGCGCACCGTTCATAAGTGTTAAGTTTTTCATAGAATTTATTTTTAATTTAGATGGATTTTTGCCGAGGTTTTAGTACAGAAATTGTTTAACCGAAAATAATGTTCTCTGGCACAAATATACAATATAATTCAAATATTTGATTGTACAAAATGTATTAATAGTGCAGGTTAAATAGCAATGCCGGTTTCACAATGGCTAAGTAAAATTCTTAAAATTTGTCTTATTTATAAATTTTAGGACATAAGTCCAAAAGTCAAAAGTATTAATTTAAGTGTGTAATTTGCGTATTTTTGCCTTGCCGTACTAAAACATTATTAGACATGGATTTCTGACGGTCATACAAAATTATGAAAAACTCTTTTTTTTTTAATATATTTTAAAGTACAAGCTTACAGCGACATCGATATGGCCAACAAAGTAAAAAGCCAACGACCAAAGTGGCTCGGTCATAAAAAGCGAAATGGATATCAATTTTTTGGCTCGAAGAGTCTTTGATTCAAATACAAGGTACGATGAAGTAGAGGAAGAACGCGATGTTTTAAATATATTTTGGATTGCCTTGAACAGGATGACCAGATTTGAATTTAAATAGGTAATGTTTGAATTAAAAACTTTTTGTTTAATAATTTTTTTAAAGAATTTTGCAAATACGACCATATTTGAACTAAAAACTGAATTTTTGTATTGATGGTAATTAAAAAGTACGGGTCTAGAGTCATGCTAATTTACAACAGTTTTAACAGTTTAATAGCATTAAAGTAGGTACATGAAATGTTCAACACTCTTCACGTTGCTCGATATCTTTTTAAAAAGCGGAACACACATGGAATGATTTTTATAAAAGTTGCAAAGATATATATAAGCTGAGGCTGATATATTGATGATACGTCACTCACGTTCTCCAGTGTAGAATCTGAAAGAAAAAAAAAAAAAAGTGGAACAAATTATTATTTTATTTATGTTATTTATGGTATGCCTATATTACAAAACCATCTATACTTGTTATTTTTTACCATCACTGCTGTATAGTTCAAGTATATTGGTTTCGTATTAAAAAAAAATTTCGATGTTTCAACCAAACTCAGCATTATGATGAAGTAGAAGTCGAAAACGTTGGTACGTACGTTAACCATTGGTATGTGATTTTTTGCGTTTGTTTGTCTCAAGTACGTATATGTGTGTCTTTATAACGTCCCCTGATGTAGATCGAGCTACAATTTAAACAGGTGAACTAAATTTCATAAAATTTGGTACAGAGCATTTTTATGTAATTCACTAGAGATAAAAATTTTAATTTTTGTTTTTTTGCGCATTTAAAAAAAGGGGCTGCCATATAATGATTTTTTTTTTTTTTCAAATTTTCTTGCAAATGGCTTTGGATTTTGATTAAATTTGTTATCTATAATTTTAAAAGGGATTGTAATAAAAGTGCGTTTTAGTTTTTTTTGTCAAATAATTTCAAATAACGGAAATAGGATTTTAACGTTTTTTAAGGAAATTTCGTAGACTAATTTTTTTTATAATTTTGCTATACGGTGAGTAAATTTCATTTTAAGTATGTTCATTCAATATCAGGTAGGTACATAATTTTTAGAAATAATTTTAAAAATCAATTTTTAATTTTGAACTACAAAAACAAAATCGCACCATCCCAGTCTTTTATTTATTTTTTTTATTGCAGCTTAATCGAATTTTGTGCCTGATAATATCTATTTTGACTTGTAACTTTGCAAAAGCTGTCTTCTTAAGTTCTTATGAATTTTTCGTTTTTTGTTTTTTATTTGGCAAGTTTTGTTTTTGGATAGATGTTATGAATTTTAAATTGGCAACGCTTTTTCTTTTGCTAGTAAATTTGACTGCTAATGACATATGATTTATTTTTAGTATATTTTGATAACAAATTTGACTGCTGACAGATTATTTATTTTTAGTATATTTTACTATTTCACCATAAATAAATGCCGACAAAATACTTGTAAATTGTAATTGGAGATATAAGAACCCATATGCTGCTCGATAAAGTGCGGGCCGAAAATTGGACTTCATCAAGATTGCGCTTCATTATAGAGTTTGTTCGGATGGCCATATGTTCAAAATGCAAAATCATCTTCAAAGATGTATGTATAATGGTAGAAAATTTACATTATTGCCTTATGTATATTATTTCATTTTAAAGTTGTGTACCTACTTCTTAAAAAAGAAAATATTTAATATGTAGGTAATAAAATTAATATTTTTCATTTTTAATTTTGCACTTATGTGACTTTATAAAGTGTCTTAGACAAATTGAAATTCATTTAAAACCACGCATTTTAATTTTTTCAAACAACAATTTCCACGTAGTGCTGTAACAAAGGCCTAACTGCTGGGAACGGCGCCGAATCGACATTTCGCGGTCTTCTGTCACACTAGCTGATACGGCCGCAATATTTTCTTCACTACGCACAGTACGTAAACGTGTTGGTGGTTTAATGTCCAACAAAGTAAATTTGGTGCGAAATTTGGTCACAATCTTCCGAATAGACTGCTCAGAAGGTCGAGAATGCCGACCATAAAATGTAAGCAGCGCGCGATGAACATTTCGAACCGAGCACGAATTTTGATAGTAAAATTCAATAATTTGCAAGCGTTGTTCATTTGTAAGACGATCCATGGTTAAATTGCAAACCAAACTAAACACACGTCAGCTGTCAAAACCAGTGTTGCCAAAACCAAACCAGCTAAAAAATCACCCGTTATAATAGTTTTTTTTTTTTAATTGAAATTTTTTTTTTATTATAACTCGAATTCTCAACAGGACTTGTAATTTGAACTTAAACCAAATTTCCATTTCGGGATTACACTCGAGTTAATTCCTGAAAAATATTTAAAAGAAAATTTGAATCTCGAGTAAATTTAGAGTTATTCCATAATATTAAGTGTAACGGGATTAAATGAAAATATGTTTTTAAAATATTATTGACTTAGAGTGAAAAACAGTAAGATCCGTTTTATAATTTTGGTTTACAAAAAACTATAAAAAATATGTAATCGTAATCTTTAAATAAATTCAAAAATATATAAATTTATAATTTTTTTTCCCTTTTTTAAATTCCAAAAAAAATTAATTTAACATTTTTTTTGTATTCTCTTAAGTGTATTCGCTTAAGTGATATATTGTAATAATTAATATATGTTTACATTTATATGAATATAGTTGACCTATTCTGGATTATTTCAGAGCACAAAAATAGACTTTAGGTTAGGATAGGTACCGACGATTTTGTTTTGTAAGCTTTCAGGATATTGGTTTTGATGTGTGACCTGATTCCAGTACCTGTTTATGAAAACCATTTTTGTTTTTTTTCAAATAATTTCAAAGTTAGTTCTTGGAAACCTATACCAAGCGAAATATATATTTTGTTTGCTCAATTTAATACGTGGCAAGAAGTTTTGCCTCTTGAACTTAAAATCATTTAAATTTAAGATTTTCCCATCTTCATCATATCAGTATTCCGTATGTATAACTTCAAATACTATTAGGTATACCATATATTAGTACGTTGGTGTCAAAATTGCATCATATTTTTTTTCTCTAAAAGTAAGCTTTTCTGATGCTCTGTCTCTATAAATCCTTTAAACTGTAATCATTGTATTTGTTGTGCTTGCTAAGTATAAAGTCGGATTAAGATTTCAGAATAATAGTTGAGCATTGTTGATATAACGGTGAATGATGGATACTATCGTGGTTCTTGATTTCCTATTTTACCATTGCTATTGGAATGTATATAAGAAATTCATTTATAATTAATTATAATTATTAATTTTAATATTGTCTTGTATTGATTTCTTAGCATTTCGGTTTTGTTCTTTATGCCAAAATTGGTTCAGATTTGTAAAGCTTCTAGTTATTCAATTTTTACACATTTTAAAATTGTTTACCATGAGTTTTCGGACTTTTTTATGTTTGGTGTGTTATAAGGATTGTCAAAATATTGATCCATTATATTGAATATGTTTTATTTCCCTTTATTATCAAAAAATGGAATCATATTATGTCTTGCAAGAAGACTTTGCAGTATTATCACCTGCAAGTATCAGTGCGACTTGAGGTCCCACCATGTTTTTATTGACTTAAAGCTGCATATTGATAGCAATAATATTTAGGACCGCTATAATATAGCGATGGTTGATCTCGGAATCACGGGAAAAAGTTGTGTCGTAAGACATTAGAAAATACACGGCGCACTGTGAATTCATATTATTTACATATTTATTTAATATATTATATGTTACTACTGTAAGACTCTGAAATGTAAAATTTCTTGAATTTACCTGTACATTTTTTCAGCAATATTGATAACAGTCCGAAATATTTTGTTTTCATAATTCATTCCTGATTTTTATCAACCGTTTTCTCAGACAACGGTTTATCTTGGGTGGGCACGATTCACGGGTTCCAAGGACTTAAACTCCCTCTTTGGTTCCTCTGTCATGCACTCACTCAACTTCGTTGCTCCACTTATAGAGTATACGTTCAGTCATCAGGCATGCGTCAATGCAGTTTTCTTGGACAATAGGTGGTAAAGTCCGAAATTAATTTAGAAAAAAGAAAAACCAATATTGGACTTTTAACAATGTTGCTGAAAAAATTAAAAGTTTTATCAATAAATTCTAGAATTCCACACATTTTGAGATTTTACAGTGACATATTTACTCCTAAATGAAAAAGACCTTAACAAATTTTGTTTGTATTTCGAATTTTATAGAGAACCATAGAAACTTCCCGAAGAAATGTGTGAATTTTTATTTTCAAACAGGAGTACCAAAAAGTTTTTTTAAATTCTCAGCTTTTCTAGTTATAAAGAAGTTATTTTTCAAATAATATGCTCGAGTGTTAAGTTTATTCAGGTTTTCGATCTTCAGAAAAAGTATGGAAATAGCTAATTTTAGCGAACGCCATGAGATACTGAAAACTCATTGAGTTCAACAACATCCCTAATAGTTCAATAGCTAGTAAAAACAGAGTCTTGGAGTGAAGGTGGAAGTCGTGCAAAGTCGGAAATATTTTTACACTCGTAGATTTGAGTTGATTTTTCTATACATTCTGATAGTATTTTCCAGAATGACTTCGTTACAATTGTTGATATGGCTTTGCCAGGTATTAGTTATGTATAGGAACAATATTTTGTGGGATTGGACGAAAGCTGAAAACCGTCAATTTATAGGAACCACCTGATGGAACTGAAGTTCTGTCGACAGGACACACAGCTAGCTCTGTTCCCTTGAAGGAAAGCGTTCTTCGACATCAAAGTACAATCTGAAAATATATAATATGTGTGTCAAAAAAGGATAAAAAAGGATTTGTGTTATTATTTTGATTCCTGAATTTCGAAAATGTTAATCAAAGTCAATTTGATCGGCAAATGATTGTATTTATATGATGCTTCCTTTTATATTTTGGTACAACGTCAAATTGAAGTTTGCAAACTGATCGTCAATTCGATTTTTTTTACTGCACCTAATATGATGTCTTCGAGCAAAAAGACTTTCGGAAACTGCATTTATGAATTGCTTGTATTGTTTATATCAACATGCTTTTTGGTCAACGTCAAATGATTTTTCTCAAGCGCATTTGACGTTTGCGAATGTCATCTCCATTGTTTTGTACTAACTTCTCTGCAGATGGTGTTTTGGAACATGTGAATTGAGAAAATTTCAATTCTTCTCACAATAGGTACTAATGCAGTTGAAATTTCTATAGTTATAGGTACTTGCTTTTTCGATTAACAGACTTTGGTATTTTGTTTTCTTGAATCAGATGACATTTTCGAAAACTGCTTTAACTTGATAGTTATAAGGTAACATAGACTTGATTTGAAAACTGCATGACTGTATTTATTCGCCTTTGAATCTTCAGTTTTGAATTTCCCGGTATAGATATTGAAGCCTCCATATATGATACGTCGTTCAACCTTTTATTGATTTTCTTATCTGGATCTCTGTGCGGGATGCAGAAAAAGAAATAAAGAAACACAAAACCACCCAACTTGCTTTCTCCCCCACTGACAATTTCATGTCACTGGCAGGGGTTACACCGGTTAACTTATCGTATATATGAGACCGAGAGTGAACTCCTTTGTTGATGCAGCCAACGACGACGCAATGCCGCCCGCCATATATTTATGTACGTTCCTGCATGTTCCATACTCGTATAGTCCCATTTGAAATAGTCGTCATCATAGTCGTAGTCGTTGTCATTGCTTGCTGGGCTACAATCATCCATAATGGCAGTGCCACATGTCACCCCAATAAATCGACCAGGAAGTTTGAGGCAAGAGAAATCAACCTCCTCAAGGCTTGCACACATATATACACAACACACTCATGATATGGGACCATCCGAGTGAGCTTGAACTTGCCTTTGGAAAAACGAAAGCCCGTGGAGGAATGAAATACTTATAAAAAAAT
This sequence comes from Epistrophe grossulariae, assembly GCA_929447395.1. Lineage (NCBI taxonomy): Eukaryota > Metazoa > Arthropoda > Insecta > Diptera > Syrphidae > Epistrophe > Epistrophe grossulariae. The sequence goes on along the minus strand of OV839568.1, from coordinate 131,198,020 downwards.
CCGCAACCATTTTGCGCGGTGTACAAGTCAAATGTGCGAACCTGGCAAGGGCACGAACCACGTGAACAAAGGACATTCACTTTATTCTGCAGGAAAGAGGAGGACCAGGATTGCCACTGACTGTGACTTTATACCAGCCGGCTATATTATGATGATGTGAAATGTGAATGTGTATGAAAGAAACGAGGGTGAAGTGAAGCTCCCGATAAGCAAACATGAAACGAGTAGTACAATCATTTCGCAAATAGGTTATGGCGAATTCTATGTTCCTGTTTTATATTCGTCTTTCTCCCACTCCATTTCGCGTTTTTTTTTTTCAAATGGCAGACAAAAAAATAAAACAAAAATGGAAGAATCCCGTTCCATCAGGAGAAGGAATAACGGAAAAGAAGGATACATCATTATTTGCAGATGACTGCATGCTGGCAAAAAAAAATATACACCTAACCTACACTATGATACATATGATAAGGCGATGTGCTTATGTAGAGAAAGTATAGCATATTGAGATGGAGGACCATCTTGCAGGGAAAGCGGAAGCCGCCGCCATACAGCTCTTATAGAGAAAAAGTAATTGAAAATGTTTGCTATGACTTGAGATGAGCTTTCAGTTGCAGAGGATCAAGTCCAATAGATATATGCGAATTCTTTCTTTGTTATAGGTATATTATGAAGTCCAAATGTAAGTACATTCTTTTATATATAGTTTTGTGCTAGCAAATGCTATGAAAAATTCTTTAAAAAAAATACCTAAATGATTTTCAAAAAAAATGGGAAATTGGGGTAGTTTCTTTTTTTCTGAATTTAAATTATCAATTGAAAATGTTTTTAGTTCCGCGATGATATAAGGACAAAGGTAAAATATCGAGCTTTAAATTTTTTTTTTTTTTTTTTCAGGTATAATTTGATGTCATGAAGGATTAATTTAATATTTCGTGGAAAACAAAAATTTTAATTTGGCCCAACCTGATGTTTGTCTATTTGAACTTTGCACCTTTTTCCAGAGTAATCTATATGTCTGAACTGATCTCCTTAAATCTTTCTGGATGGATGGCGGTGGAGGTTGGTTATCCGTATGTTCGATATATTTAGGACTTTTACAAATTTTTATATAACTAGGACTGTGTTTTAAATACATATTAATTTTGAAACTAATTTATTTTACTTGATAAAATGAACTGGGTGCCGTTAAAAAATTTTAAATTCAATACAATTACAATTCATTACAATTTAAACAGTTTTGTTTTTTATATAGCCAAGAAGCTGAGTTGGAAAAATTTGCCAGTTCATTTTAAATTTCATTTATTTTATAAAACCCACTTTTCTTAGGTATTTTTTGATTTAAATTTTTCGCAATAAATTAAAGGAATTAAAAACCACGCATTTTCAAACTGAAAGCAGAAAATTGTATTCGTTTTAAGAAATGGAAAAAGAAGGGGAAAATCTGCCGAAAAATGTAAATTTGCAAATTTGACTTTAAATACAAAAAAGACAATATTTTATTTTTCCCATATGGAATGTAAAAATGGACAAATCATGTTTTTGACAGATCCATAAAATTTAATTTTTTTCTAAATTTAATATTTTGTTTTTGACGTGGCTACATTTTTGAAAGGTTTAATATTGCTCAACACACTAAATGGAATTTGGAAGTGTCGTTAAATTGATTATAGAAAATCTCGAAAACTCCGTGAACAAAATTTTTAAATTTCTTTTTGTAACAAAATTTATAAATTTAAAACAAATTTATTTAAAATTTTAAAGATTTACTCCGGCTTGCGGTTCAATAATTGTTATGGAAGAGATTTCATAAAATTAAGTTTTATTATATTATTTACTATCATAATTTTAGCTGTGCCTGTAAAAAATATTGGAAATTTAAAGAACTTAATTTTTGTTTTCTTAATGACACAAATTTGGAAAAAAAATTATAAGTCCAAAATAATAAATGGAATCGAACTTTTTGGAACTCCATTTAAGAATGACAATTTTTAAGAAACGCTGAATTATAAATCACGTGATTAGCGAAGCGGAGTTTTAATGATTCTTTTTTTTGTCGGGTGGGAAAATGTTATATTTTACTTGTATATGAACAGTTTGTTTCTATATATTTCATGCCTTCAATAAATAATAGCTATGTATGTTTATGATAAAAGGCTTTTCGTTTCATAATTTATTCGTAATTTCTAAAACAATTTAGTTAAAACAATAGAATTTAAATATTTCGAACAGAAGTTTTTGAAAATTGAAACTACATTTTGGATAGGAATTTTAAATAAAATTATAATGCTGTTGAAATTTAATTTTATTGGCTAAAAACAAAATTATTTAATATTCGATATAATCGTATGTATAAGTACAGTCAAACTAGGTTTTGATATCGCAATAATTTATCAAACAGACTAAAGCTTACATTTTATTTTTCATCCAAGTCTAAAGCATAAAACAATATATTTTTGCGTATTCCCAATCCCAGCACTTACCCCCTTATTTCTATTAGACAAACAGGATTTGAAAAATCAATTTAAAAAATTATAGTGAAAAAACGAGGAGAGAGCGTTTGGAGTGGAATATACCAAAATGTTGTTTTATGATGCTTGAGAATGCTAGGAAAAAGTTCACCTTGTTACAAACTATTTTTGTTGTTCAGATTGGCTGTTCTAATATTTTCCATTGAGAATTGAAATTAATTTTGTTTAATTTTTTTAAAATTAATTATTTTTTAATGACATTGTTTAGACATTGTTTTTAAATTTGATTTTAAATATACAAATTGATTTAATGATCCGATAAGTATTCCAGCAAGCACTCTGGCTTAAAAGTAGAACGTAAGTGTACCTAGATATTAACCAAAAATTACTGATCCCAAAAATGTAAACGAGCTTCAAAGCTTAAACCGGCGGCGATCGGCAGTGGTACACAGAATTTAGAACGAATTAAATCAGATCCCTCGTAGATAATGAATTTGTATGATACGAGTTCAAAATAAATTTTAAATTTTGTATATGGATATTTAAATGAAATAAAATCGACCGGTATAATTAAATTTTTGGATAGCGCTCTAAAAAACTGAACGTAAATTTTAAAAATAAAATTTGCCTTTTTTATATTTATTTTTAACCACTTTATAAATTTAATTAAAAAAATACTTATAATGTTGGAAAATTTTAATTTTGTTTTTAAAAATTTAATTAAGTAATTTTTGAAAATCCAGGTGAATTGTCTAAAATAAGTAGAACCTTTTTATAAAATGTACAAGTAATTTCGAAAAACCTCAAAATTTTGTTTTTAATTTGTCTGGGATTTTTTCTTCGTGGCGAAAATTCATATTGCCTTATAAATGAAGGTCACAAGGTCATATATCGTCTGATGAATTTATTTAATTTGCTCTGCCTGGGTTAATTTAATTTTATTTTTTATATTTAATTTTTTTTTTAATTTCATAAATACTTTTTTCTTTTGATTAAGATACTTTGAGATTATGAATTTTGGTCGTTCCTTATTTTTGAAAATAAAACGATATTCTTTTCCAAGGGCTTAAGCTATAGAACAAAATTTTAACACCTTATAAGAAGAATGTAATAAAATAATTTTATCAACTATCAATTGATACTTGAAAATAGTACCTAATAGCGCGGTGATAGTTTACACTGCATTTATAATTTTTTTTTTGAGGAACACATAATTTTTTTATAATTTACGACCCACGTACAATTTACAGTTAAGCCCTATGAATTCAAATTTTTGATCTAATATATATGCACTTGGCTGACTTAAATCTTTATGCCTTTCTGGGACTCTGCAAAGAATTAGATGGTGTACTTTCTTACTACATATATGGTGTTTTCTATTAATTGTTACAGATTTGAAATTTGGCTGAGTTTTTTGTTATTTCTTTGAACTGGTATACAATTTCGTGCATGTAAATTTAGATGATAATTTTAGGTATGTAGTTACCAAGGTTTTAGTTTTTGCATTCAAAAGTACTTAAGGAGTTAACGAACAATTCATTTAATACTAGAATTGCTTCAATTTTAACGTAAAACAATAAATTTTAAATAATTTATTTTAGTAAATATACAAATTTTACTACAACGGAATAAACTAAGCTGAACTAAAATAAAAAATTTCAAAAGCACATTGTATGTAAATTGTATATAAGTATATTGTTCTGCAAAATTGATTTTTATTAAAAAAATAAAATTGAATTTAAAAGTTTACACAATCCCGTTTTATATAGATAGATCAAGTTAGAAAAAGTGATTTTGTTTGACAAAGAGAAAACAATTCGTTCAATTTTAATTTACCGATGGCAGAATGCTTTCGATACAATAAATATACATTCTACCCATTAGAGGTAGGTACCAACACTGTGCTTGATTATAATAAAAAATCTTGATAAAACCTATGTCAAAAACTATTTTTATAGCTGTTTGAAATTTCAGAACCAGAATTTGTTGAAAAAAAAAAATCTTCAACTGCCAGCTGTAGGGTGTTCATAGATTTTTTTTGTTTAACTTTTCATATTCCAATTCGTTCCGGACGTTCCTTTTTTTATATTAAATTCCAAAAACTAGTTGCACTAACACAAGTATAAGCAGAAACTTAGGGAGGATACCGAACCACAGCCACAAAATTTAGAGAAAAGAAAAAAAAAACAAAATCCCAAGGTAAGCTGCAAATTACTGTCACAGCACAAATTGCAGTCAAACATAACTAACGCGCTTATATGCAAATGTTTCTAAAACTCCGTTAAAATATGTAATTACCTTTGCATGTATCTCCATCATAATGTTACCAACATACACATTTACATATACACCCAGCATCCCCCGGATGAAATATACAATTATTTTTTTTTTTATTTTTTTTTATAATTTTTCATATTTTCGTCTATCCCTCTGTCTCAACCTCTGCCTGATGCTGGATGAGCTGCAAGCAACCCTTCCAATTTCGAATTCCTGAATATGACGCTATGCAAATTACTATCGGGAATCCTTTCGCGGAAGTACCTACCGCGTGACCCGTTTTATTCTTGTTTCTTTTTTTTCTATATAATTTTTTTTCCTAACGTTCTTCTTCCCTCTCTCTCTGCATAGAAATACGCTGAAGAGTTCTGTACAGAATTTTTGTTTGTATATTTGCTGGCTGTCTGGCGAGAAAATCCAGTTTCTGTTGGCATAAAAGGGTTGTGAAAAAATTTACTCAAATAAATCGCTGGATGAAAAAAAAAATAATAAAAAAAAAGAATAAGGACAAATTCGAATAGAACGGTTAACAACCGGTCACGTTCAGGCGAACAATATTGCTCTTGGCACCACCCGGCTGATGCCACTATGTCTCGGAATGGATTTTTTTTTTGTTTTGTTTAATTTAAATATTCAACTGAATTGGAATCTGGGCTGCTGAAGGAAGAGATGCTGGACTATGCGTATATTTACATACCTACATTGGTAGAAGCAAGGATCATCGAAAGGAAACCAAACCAAATCACAGAACAAATAGACAAAATTTTCCAACAAAAAAAAAATTTAAGTATTTAATGAAAAGGGGTAAATCGATTTTATGATGGTGAGGTCAGTGTCAGTCAGTTGAGTTGAGTGTTGTTTTGAAAAAAAATTCGTTGATATGTGATTCGGAATGACTGAAATCTGTTAGCAAATTTTTGTTTTTTCAAATTGAGGAGGACCTCGTATGTATGAATATACAATACATGAATACATAATATGAAAATAGAAAAGTTAACGATCTAATATATGTTTTTCATTAGATATTGATTTTTGAATGTGACTTTGATTTTAGAGAGTATAAGCAATTTCAAATTTAGTTTTTTGAATTTAATTTTTAAAACATCACATATAGGTACTTCCTATAATTTGGTTTATATAATTTAGGAAAGAAATAATTTCATTTTAATTTAAAATTTTTTAAGAGTTTTGTAGGTAGGTATCTTCTTATATTTTAAAAGTTCATTTATTAAAAATTAAAAATGGATGCAAATTTGATTAAAATTACTTCTCAAATAGGTAAATAGTTAGATACAGATTCTCAAACAAAATAAAAAAACAGGACAAGAAAAATATGAATCAATTACGAAATGGTTTAAAAACATTTTGACAGATTTTAAGTTTAATTTGGTTAAAATATAGAAATATTTTACTGCTATTTTAAACAATACTGATTACAAAAAGATTACATAAAATAAATTATTTAGAAAAAAAAACAAATTGCAGTTAAATGTATATGTACATATGATTTTGATATATTATGTAGTATGTATGTATTATTGTTGTTGGTATATGTTAGGAAGGTTTAAAAAGTATTAATTCTTAAATAACCGTTTATAATAATAATAATAATAATATGTAATTTTGTTTTTTTCTAAACTCATGGTATACAAATCGACAAAAATGTTTAATTTTTTTTTAAATTTGTTTTTTTATTTTAGTATGATATTTTTATGATGTAAGTTTTAAGATTTTTCTAAATTTATTTTAAATATTTTTCCAAACAGAAATACAGTTTTTTTTACTTAAAGAATAAAATTATAAATTTTTGTAAAACATTTTTGTTTCTGAAAGAATAAATTAAGAATGTACTTCAATATTTATATCATGGAAACATAACGGCGGCGTAGGTAAGAGTTCGATGGTATTATGGGGCAAAATAATTCAAATCAATTCAGCAATACAATCTATTTTTTTCAAGCAAATCTAACCTATGAATATCCAGGGCCAGCCCAAGCCAGACTTGCGCCCTGTGCAAGATTTGTAGAAAGCGCCTTTAGAATTATTTTTTTAATAAGCTCATCAGATTAATGTCCCCAATTATTGGAGTCATCAAAATATTCATCTGTTAACATTAAAGATTCCCCTTAAATGAATTAATTGAATTGATGTTAGTTAGTGTGCAAGAAATAATTCTTAGCGCAGTTGTGTTGTATGTATGATATTTTGCGATTATTTGAACAAGTTTTGGGGTTAAAATGCAAATGGCAGTACATATTTGTTTGCGCAGGATCAGATTAAATTTTCTTGCTCCTGGTAATGCGCCCGCAGAATTTTGCGCCCTGTGCATTTGAACATCTTGCACATATGGTTGCTCCGGTCCTGTGAATATCTTACATATGTCATATTTTCTTGAAAAAAATCCTAACTATTTTTATGAAGTATATAGTTAATTAGTCTTCAAAGAAAACAACCAACATGTCAATATTTTATGACATTATGACAATTTGTCAAAGATAACACATATAGTTTTAGTGACAATTCTATGATATTAAAACAAAAAATTCCTGTGTTGTAAACCGATTTTTGTTAAACGCTGCTGCAGCGAATCTAGTAAAAAAAGATTGAATGTCTAAAATAGTTTTTTGTATCGTTAATTTAAGGGGATAATTTTTTTAACTAACAAAGTGAAAAGTGTATTTTTGAGGAAAATTAAATCGAAACATAAATTTGAAACTACAAAAATCGTATTTTGTAGAAATTCAGGCATTGAAATCACTACGAATTGATATCTTTCTTACATCAATAAAGTTTTTCCCAAAAAGAGTCTATTTATTTAATTCCTCAAGAGATTGTAGATATAAAATAAAACTAAGTTAAGCGGAAAGGGAGGTATGTTGCGCTGTATCGGACTTATTTAAATTTTTCACAGCTCTAAGCTTCTTGATGGCCTTAAGCTATGAAAGCTTAATCGTCTGACTTTATAAATTTTTATTAATTGCTTTAGGTATTTCTTGAATGCATTACAATATATTTTTGATGTTTAGATAGGCATATGAGTAAGTTTGATCGAATCTTCTGTAGGTTTTTTAAGGAAACGAATAAATTCATCGAAAACTTAATATTAGAATAAAAGTAAATTTTAAAAACTATAACGGAAAGTTCTCGAAAACTCACAAACTCGAAAAAAAAGTTCTTAAATTGTAAATTGTTTTTTGTAGAAAATGTTAATAATTAAACTTAAGTTTTTGAAAAGAATTTTTATTTTTGATTCACGAAGAACACTTTCTCTTAATTTTAGTGTTTTTTTTTGTTGTTAGGCAAGTCGCTCCCACACATTTATTTACTTGAAACTCATGACACGAACATTCGAATTTATTTAAGTTCCGACCGCCATGTTATCGTATTGCAATAAAATGAAATTTAATAAAAAAATAAATTATTTAATTTTTTCTGAGTTCAAAATAATAATGTATACCTGAGTAACATGTAATATCAATTTGTATAAATGTTTAAATGAATTTCAATTTAAATGTGTTCCCGTCGTCGTAAAATTGTTGTTTTTGACAGAAGAGAAAGGGTTAACAAAACTCGCCTATCTAAGAATTTCGGCCAAGAAAATTTTACTGTCCAAAATATCCATGATATCTGGCTAATAGTTTATGTTTTCGATAATTTTGAAGAGTAAAATATTTGTATTTGCTTAATCGTTCCCGTAATTTTTCCAGAATCTAACCCACACGTAGCAAATCCTAATTAAAAATATAGTGAAAACGAAAATCGTTGCTATGCCCCAACGAAGGTAGAAAGTGTTAAAAATCAGCTACGGTCATCAGCGATAACCAAGTTAATATACGAAGTGAAATCATTAAGATATGTAATGATAGAAAGACTTATTTTGACAAAGCAGGGTGGCTGATTCCCGAAAATGTCTTTCTTATATATGTTTGCTTTATTTCGGTATTAGCTGAAAAAAGACAAATGAAAACGCTAAACCTAAAGACCTAAAAATTTTTTTGCAGACATATTTGAAAAGGGGACAAGTTGATAGTCTGGTGTTATGTGTTTCAAAATTATACACATAAGCTATCAAAATTATGTAAGTCAATCGAAAATAATGTAAGACGTTTATAAAAAAGAAGACTTTACTAGATTCATAATTTTGTTTTTAATTTGGTGGACCCCTTATTTGTAATCCGGTATATTATCTACAATGTTTTTACATTTTTGAATTATTTGTATGTAGCTACCATTTCATAAAAAAAATTTCTGATTACTTTGAATTAAAATTTTAATATTTTTGGTTTGTAAAAATTATTTAAAGATTTTTCTAGAGAACATCTGCCGTTATAATTTGTCAAGTAGAGATATTATATGGGTAATGCGTAGATAAACATATAAGGATATATGTAGGTAATACTTTGAGACCCAATTTTTCAGTGCTGAGTTAACTCTGGATTAAATCATAAAATTTGGTGATTCAACTAGAGGCCTTAATTGACTGAAAAAAATGCTTCTGAGTTAACTCAGATTTAACCCTGAATGTGAATAATCTCGCACTGAAAAACTTGGTCTGAATATACAAGTAAAAATATTGATTTTTATTTATTAAAATAACATAAATATTGCAAACATATATATTAGGTTGTATTCATAGTCATTTTAAACTGCTTTTAAGTTAAAAGTATAGGTTCAAAAAAATTGTATTACATTTATTTTAATTTATATGTTTTGTCGGCCAATATTTGAACAAACTGAAATTTGTATAAATACAGAATGGAATTTGGTTATAGGATTAATATTGATTGATCCGAGTAGATTTTAAACTGCAGTTTAATAACACATGAGAAAAGTAAACGACTATGAATACGCACCATTCCCTTTTGATTATATAATTTGATTAAGTAAAGAAATATGTATATACAAATATAAAATTTTCAAGTAACTTACAAAATTTGTGTTATTATTGAGAATGTAGAATATCAACCTGCTCCTTTTAAGAGAATTTACAAATAGAAATATTAACGTTTAGACATTTTTGATCTAATAACTATTTTTCCCTGAAGATATAAATATCTAATTAAAATTTTATTGTAATTCAAAAATTCGTTAATTCTATAGACGTTCTAAAAGATTCTACATGAGATTTAATAGTGGTACATAGAGGGTACATTCGTCAATAAAAGTTTATTTTTTAGTTTTAGTTATTTTTCAATATTTATTTTGTCGAAGAAATCATTTTTGTAAAATTTATAAAATTTAAAACCACCTAAAAGTTGTGTAAAGGTTTCCGAGAAATTATTATAAATTTGGTTAAATCTCCACAATTTTGTAAATGAGACTTCTAATAGGTAAATATTTTATTAATATTTTGAAAAGGATTTTTAATTATTTTTTTTTTTAATTTTTATTTTATTTAAACCAAAATATATGTATTGAAATCGATATTCCAATGAAATTACATATAAATGTATTATTAATATAGCTGTTTTTGTCTATTTACATTTTTTGAAGGACAAGTTTAAAGCAATTAACGTTAATTTTTCAAATGATGCTGAAAAACTAATTTATTAAACCCTGGTTTGCAACTAAAAAAACAGTTTTGATAATATGAGTGATACATACTAAAAAAATGTTTGGTCTACAAAAAGAGTATTAATACCATAAGTGTCAAAAATAAATAATTTGATGATTTTTAAATGCTCAGATGCTGTAAGCAGATTTGTAAATGCATAATCATCGGTTAGTTGATGGTATAGAATGTATGTTAAAAATGTATAAAGCGAATACTTTTTTTTTTTATTAAAACCTTATTTTTTTTAAAGATTTTTATAAAATATTCGTATATGTATATTTATATGCAGTTTGGTGTTAATTATTATTGTTAACTTAATGGTACAAAACATTAATTTTCAAATGTTATAATTTTCGAAAATTTCCTGAAAATAATTTGATTTTAAGTAAAAATAAAAAATATATACATATTTGATATTTTCATTAATATCGGTGAATAAAATTGGAATAATACTTAAAAAATTATAAAATTTTTTTATCGGTAAGGGGATTTGCGCGGGAAAAACTGCTGAGCAGTTTACGACGTTAACCATCATAATGATTTAAAATACGTTGATAAAATTATTAATTTTAAAATTTGGCAGTAGGTACAATTAAAAAAAAAAAACGAAAATTGAAATACAAAATTTTTAAGATGGACCTTTTGGTTTTTCTAGAAATTAATTTGTATAATATTTTGATAAGACTTCATACAATGAGCAGATTTTGTTTTAAATAGTATCAATTTAAGTAAGTAATATTGTAAACACGTATTTATTTTAAGTAGTTCAAATTTTATTGTTAAGCTGAACTGTAATTTTTAAAAGAAAGAGTTTTTTTTTGTAATTATAAATGGTATCTGCCAAACAACCGCAAAGAAGAAGCATGAAAAATTTAAAATTTTAATACCGGTACCTATACCAATTGTAAAATCGTTTATTCGCATTTTCAACTTTTTCTAACAATTTTTCGATTTTGATACAAAAATTTATATAATTTGTACTTTAAAGTAGATACAAATAATTTATTTTCTTAAAAAAAAAAAAAATAGTTTTTGATTTTTGGTAAAAAAGAGAAAAAAAATTATTTCGAAAATTCCATACCTTAAAAATTGGAGAATGAATTTCTTTGAAATTTTAATCTGAAATATTTTTTTATTAACTTAGGTATAGTTAAAACTGGCAAACTATATGTTTTATTTTGAAAATTATTTACAAAATTTTTTATTTACAAAAATAATTAAAAAAAAACTTCTCTAATTATAATTTTGATTTTTTTATGTTAGATCATAGTCTTATATCTTTTATATGAATGATGGTTATAAAATAAAATAAAATTCTTTATTTTGAGCTCAAGCTGTTTTAAAAGTTGTTTTATCATAAAAAAAAAGAAATAAATTTCATGCTTTTGAACATTTTTGTCTAATTATGTATATATTTTTATATTTATAAATATTTAAAAAATTCTCAACAACTTAAAGAAAAGAGAAAGAACATAAGACCCAGTCATATTTTTATTTTGTTTTTCTTAAGTTTATTTTCAATACGACGGATAACGCGCCATTTTGACTGAACTTGTTGCTTGTACTATTTAAAGTTTTTATTTTGTTTATATGAATTTAAAAGGGTTTTGATTTTTGGCTGTTAATAATTCCAATAACAGAAATATTGCAACAACTACAATTTTTGCAAAAAATTATGGGTGTTTTTTTTTTTACTGTAGAAGGTAATTTACAAGAACTTCTTAACAGCTCTATATCAATAATGCATTTTAAAGGCTTCGAAAATTTGTTTGTTAACCAATTTAAGAAATACAATTTATTATTTTATGCCTTTCGTGTTTCGAATTAAGTTGCTTTTTTATGATTTTTAATTTTAACTCATTGAATTCTTAAAATTGACATATACAAGTATGTATCTTCTATAGTTAAATGTTACAAAATTTGTGCAAAGGTATTGCTCTTTTTTTTAAATCTTTGTTAAAATATTTTAGATTTTTAATTGAAATACAACATTAAGGTTCAAAAATTAATTTGAGGAAGTATACTTAGTTATAGTTCCATGAATTTATTTTTTAGGTATCTATACAAATTATTTTATAGGAATTTAATTTAATTTAGATTTTTTTTTTAATTTCGTTTTGTTCATGATGAGATTTTATGTACCAAAAATGATTATTATAAGAAACTTGAAATATTTTTATTTTATTTATTTTGTCAGTGTACCTATTGCGACCTCAAACAAACGGATCTGCTTGAAAGCCCGATTGAAAATGGAGGAGAAAATGTCATACTGGTTGTTGTTTGGATGGCAAGCAGTTTCATGTAAAATAACTTTTATAAATTGCAATAAAAAGAGTTTTTGGTTAATTCGTAAAAAAAGGACTTTTTTAAAGCCCAGTGCTATTTGAGAAAAGCTGATAAGTGAGTCTTGAATTTCATTTATATCAAACAATTTAATATAGGTACTGTAAAAATAACACACATTTTTTATCATTTGTTTTATTTCTAAAAATACAACTATCTCATTCATAAAGATTGAATGTCTATAAGCCAAAAAATAAGTTGAAGCATTCATAACTTTTCCTCTGACTTTGACTAAAATATTTCCTGTTTATTTTCATAGTGACCAACAACACGTCGTATCTAAAAACTTTTACTTACAGCAGTTTTCACTTTCATTAATAAATGCTATACCATACAAAACTAAAACTTAGAAGATGAAAAAAAAAATAGAGGCTATTTAGCCAACGGCAAGGACATCAACCATTCTGGGTATTATGTACATAGAGTTGAAAATTTATTACTTGAGATCAAAAGGAGAATAAGCTGATGGTGGTCATCATCTTACTTATATATAGTATGTCCTGGGTAAGTACTTTTTCATTACGAACTTTCCATGTATTTTGTTGTTTTTTGTTTGCAATTTAAATAGGTTACCCTTATAATTTTAAGCTAGTATAAATGTGATGCTATAAGGAATATAAAGACTGACATAGGCCAAGGTCAGGGTCAATTTTACTATATAATGTTAATTGCCTGGCATTTCATTCCCGCTGGATGGAGGAGTTTATAAGGATACGATGAAGGAAGTTCATTTTTTCAAAGTTTGACTCCATTTTAATGAAAAAAAAAAGAAATGGTGGAAGAAAATGGGGGAAATAGGAAGAATTGAGTATATATGTCTTTTAGTCTGGAATAAATTATATTAAAATTCTTGAGTTAATGAATATATAAAAAGGATGCTGAAAGTGCTTAAAATTTAAAATTGGAATTTTTGCATTGGACTATACTTTTTTTTAAGGACGAACATGAATTTCATACAATTAGAATTAGAATATTAGAACACTTAAGGACCTACCTACATATTTTGAGATTTTTTAAACTGAAATCAAAATTTACCTACAAAAGACAGTCCTTTTTTTGGAAAATAGAAAAAAAATGGGAGACATATTTTTAGGCGTCTCGTCGTTATCATTGTTTTACTTAGTTATCGCTATGTGGAAAAAAAAATATTTAAAAATAGTGATCAATCACCAGGTCGATTTCCTCTGATGGCATAACGGTTCTTACGAAGCTTGGTATATACTAACTACCCTATGGTAAACACTATAAATCAAATTGTTCAAACACTATAATATAATGATCGACTCCCTTTCTCCAGCAGCGGAAGTTGAATTTTATTCCATCGAGAAGGAAAAAAAAAAAGAAATCAACAAAATTAATATCTGCAAAGTTTGCACATAAATGTGCCCTAGAGATAAAAAAAAAGAAAAAAATATATACGAAATGAAAGAAGAACAAGAAAAAAATAACTTTTATCAATAAATTCGTCGAGAAAAATAGACAATTTCTTTCGTTTCTGGAAAACATTTCTCCAAGGACCTGCCACACCTCTGACTTTTTTTTTTTGTTTTTTCTTCTATACACATATATGCCAATGCCGCACCACCGACTTTTCATGCAACATTACAACAGCAAAAAAAAAGAAAAGAAAACAGGACGAGAGAAAAAAAAAAAAAAAAAGGAAAGAAAATAAATATCCACTGTCTCCTGTCGAAGGATATCTTCTATATCCAGCAGGCAAGCACAAGTGAACCAGTGGTCCGCGACTCGTTTGGAATATACGGGGCTTTGCTGAAAAGCCATAAATTTTCCGTTTAGCGAAGCGTTCATAACCTTCTGTCCTTTTCTTGCGAAAAGATATACCTATATACATACCTACCTATTCCCATCAGTATAAGAAAACTTTCTTATCCCAGGATTCAGTATAGAAATAAGAAAAACCACCCTATACTCTTACCACCCACCCGCCCACAACCTCAACCACCCTCAATTCTAGTCGTAATGATTTCTTTTCTTATTCCTTCGGCATCAGACAAACAGAAAATAAAAGTAAATCGGAAAATACAGAAGGAAGTTAACAAAAAAAAAAAAAACAGTTTAAGGATGTGTATGTGGCAGGACGACGACGTGCACACAATGGACGCAAGAAGCAATACCAACAGCAACAACAGCAAAATAAAAAAAAACCCGAGCTCCGGTGGCAGCATAAAACTGGGTTATGGATAATGCTTGTGTTGTGCTTCTCCGCGGATATTACGTTTCAGAACGCAAGAAAGCGTAAGGAGCTCTCTCTGTTCTGATCAATTTTTCTTCTTCTTCTTGGTTTTGTTTTTTTTCTTTTGCACATATTTTTGTGTCCACGCTCGGAAAAATGGAAAATGCTGTTTTAAGGATATACACACATAAATTTTGTTCCTACGCTGTCTGCACACTTATAACAACCCCCAGTGATGGTTCAAGGATTATGCACGTATCTCATGATAACACCCTTCGTGTTATTCATCATGCCATATACATATAATGGATGTAAGGAGGAGTGTGGGGTGGTAACGGTGAGTGAGTCCGCCGCCGCCGCCGCCGCCGCGCCGAGGACAACCGTCCAAGGAAGATGTTTTTTTTTCTGAACTCTCTAACTACTATACCACTAGGTACTTATAAGGAAAAACACTTTCCTTCCCCCCCCTAACCCCATGGCGCTTATTATAATAATATACACATTTAAGTGTGTATTTCTTATAAATTCTCCTTAAGGATATAAAATTGGAGGATGCCATTGCCATTGCCATCGCCGCTGCCGTGATGGATGGGTGGTAGGTTGTGAGCTGAGTTCTGAGGGTTGAGAGGGGGTTGAAATACAGATTAGATTATATAAGATATACTAAGGGATATATGGTGGCAGTTTTGAATTATATGCGTCTTATGTGAAATTCAAAAAATTTTAAAAATTATATGCAATTTTTCTTCTTTTTTTTTCTACTTGAGCAAATGTATATTGTAATTTATGTTCATATCCTTTTTGTAGAGTATTTTTTGTTGTTTTTTTGATTTTCATTTTTCTGAAATGGTTTATCATGGAGGGTAAGTGAAATTAATATTTTTTTCCTAATGGAATAGAATCCATTTTGTTTTTTTTTTTTGAATTTTTAATGTTTGATTTAATAAATATATTTTAATAAATTATATAATTTCTTAAGAAATGTACCAACAGGTATTTTTGTTTTTTTTTTGTTTTAATTATTTTGTTTCAAATTTTAAATATTTATATCTTTTTATGTTACTATAAGATCACTGTAGGAAAAAGTAATTTGATATATTTTTGTTTTTTTTATAAGCGGATGAAAGAAAAATAATTTTGACAAGTTTTAAAAAAAAATATCAGAACCTTTATATAGTTTTCTAACTATAGATCTTTTAAGTTTTAAGTATAGGATATATATAATAATTTGTGGTTAAAGCTAGTTTAAATCTTTTTTATAAATTTTGCAGCCATTAAGTTATTATTAAATTTAAATTTATTAACTCCTTAAATTTTTAATTTAGGATTTTTTATTTCAGTCTTCATTTTGTAAATATAATTTAATTTTATTTTTTTTAAGGCAGTTTAATACAAATAAAGGCATTTGTTTATTTCCGATATGTGATTTAGAAAAGTTAAGCATTCATTTTTTTAATTTAAATTATAAAGTTTAAGAAATGTCAAATATTTTTTTTCAAAAGTTTAAATTAAGATAAGTTAAAAAATCAATTTTTTAATTTGAAATATTAAGTTTAAAAAATGTGCAAAATTAAAATTGATGTTAATTAATCCAAATTTAACTGATTTCTTTTTAAGTATATGTATCAAGTTTAAAAATATTTGCAGTATTTATTTAGAATTTGCAATATTTATTTATTTTTTTATATAAAACAATTTACTTAAAAGCCATATACGTACATATATGGAAATTAATACAAATTTAAATTTATTATTTTAAAATTAATTTGTATAATTTTTTTTCTTTATAGCACTTGCTCATGTATGTAAAAAAATATGTAGTTTTGAGGATTTAATTAAAGACGAAAAGGGTAGAATATATTTTATAAATTAATTTTTTTGAGATAAAACTTTCATAAAAAAAATTTTGCAAAAGAATAGAAAACTCACAAATCGTATTCCCGCATGGAAGTTAAATTATATTCATATTAATTATTTAATTTTTTCGATCGAACTGTATTTTCGATTACCAAACCATATTTTTTGAAAAATTATGGTTAGCTGCTTTCGAAATTGATAATACAGTTCTATGGAGAAATTTAATAATTGAAATGAAATAAATTCAACTCATCGAGACCAAAAGAGTGCGGGTTCTAAATCATGCTAATTAAATATATTTCTACAGACATTTTTCAATAATTTTTTTTTAAATCAATTTTTACAATAAAAAAAAATGGTATATTCGAAGATAACGGAATATTTTAAATATATTTTGAAATGGGTATAAGAATGTGACAGACGACATTTTTACATAATTATGTTATTTTTTTCAAGTTTGAATATTATTATAAAGCAATGAACTATATAGTTCAAATGGAAATTATTACAGATATATTAGTTCAATGCGTTTATTTTTTTATTTTTATTTAACTGAAGATAAATAAAAAATACAAATTTAAAAATTATATTTTAAATAAATTTTTAATATTTCCGATATCATTTAATCTATATATAAGATATAAATTCTGGAAAAAAATTGGAGTTTGTGGAATTTGTTTATATACTCATTTCCACTAATATAATTTGAAATTTTTAATATGCATTGGGGCGTATTCATAGTCATTATTTAAAAAAACTCTTTTTCGCCTAATTTATTCAAAAAGATGTTCATTTATATATACATTTTGAGATTTGGAGTATTACCTGTCGTCTCACATAAAAATATGTTGGCTACTAAGAACCCAATAAGTTGAAACAGACATTATATATAAAAATGTTATATAAAAAATATATTTTTTATTTTTATTTAAGAAAAAAGCAGTATATAGGTACTCGGAACTCATATAAATTTGTTTGTTTGATTTCATTTATTTTTAGCAATAATTTAACAGAAAAAAGATTTTCTATACAAAAGCTGTGTTTTTTCGAAAAAGTGAGTAGCCAGCTCAGAATATTTTTACACGTAAACAATAACAACAAAAAAAGTGATTACAAATATGTATATTGTTATTATTTCTACACAAAATAATTTATTTGTTATTGTTTGTGTGTAAAATTTAGCTGAGCTTGGTATTCACTTTTTCAAAAAAAAACAGCTTAGCTATTACCTATAGTTCGTATTTTTTGTTTACGAATTTAAAGTTGTAGATTTTAAAAGTTTCAAAAAGCCTCCTAAATGAGCTCTATTTTTTTTTTTAATAACAATGAGTCATATTTCTGGTTTCAAAATTCAATTTTATAAAAATTCTGTTAATTTATTTAAACAAAAAAATTATATTTTATTTAAATTCTGTTCTGTTACAATTTGTTCTGGATATTAATTATTCAGAATAACTTTAAAATCTTTAAAGTCTATCATTTAAAAAAAAAATATTAAATTTTTTCTTTTAAATAGTATCAAATCAATTTTTTATAAGAGAAGTTTTGTGTGATGTTAAACAAGATACCCACTTAGATTCTTTGTTAATGTCATCAGCGAAAGTAAAAAAAAAATTTCAATTGTTCCAAAACAAAAATTTCAAAAAACAGAAAATCAAAAACAGAATTTTGATAAAAGAATTTATCTCCATGCAGAAAATCATGACACAAGTTCTGATGCCTATGAATATGGCCCAATTAATTATAGTTTGTGCTATATATTTTTATGAGGTTTGTATTTTTGAAATTTTAATTGCCATTTTAATATTTTATTTATTTTTATTTTTAAAAAAATTTAAATTTGTATCTTATTATTTCCTGCTACATATTGTATCTACATCATAAAGTGGATACCTATTGTTTAATAGTCTTCAAACATAAAGTTTTAAGGTATGTCAATACTGACATTGCATGTTATTAAAAAATACACGGTAAAAGATTATTTGAGAAAAAAATTATAAAAACTTGGTGAATTAATTATTAAAATTTTTAAATGACTGTTTTTTATAAAAAGATTTTTTTTTTGTTTTTCTTTGTTATTTAATTATTTATTTAAAAATATGTTTTTAAGTTTTTCTCTGTTATTTAATTATTTATTTTAAAATGTTTTTTGTTCGTGTTTCTGTTATTTAATTATAGTTATTTAAAAATCATTTAATTGTATTTTGTATACTTAGTTTTCTGTTCACAACGACAAAGTCAATTGTAAGTAGTTTTACAATTTATTCCTTGCTTGATTTGAATGTGTTCTCATTAAGAGAAACATTTAGAATCTTTAAAGGAAAAATTAAAAGAAATTGTAGAAGATTCTTTAAAAGAAAAATTAAAGAGATTTTGTGAAGATACCTATATAA
This sequence comes from Epistrophe grossulariae, assembly GCA_929447395.1. NCBI lineage: Eukaryota > Metazoa > Arthropoda > Insecta > Diptera > Syrphidae > Epistrophe > Epistrophe grossulariae. The sequence goes on along the minus strand of OV839568.1, from coordinate 131,178,931 downwards.
TTTGAGTTGTGAAATAAAATTACAAATAGTTAGTGACATTTTGATGATCATAGTAATGTGCAATATTTCGAGAATCTCGCGATAACGTCTATTTCGAAAACTCATTAATATTAGTTTGAGGTGTTAATTGTTAAGAAGATTTTGTTTGAGATGTTATAAGTATTTTATTTGAAAATAAGCGTATCTGTATCCCCGGCGCTTTTGTTTTGCTACTATTTTTGTTAGTGTTTTTGTTGTTGTTATAAATTGATCCATTTGAAACTACATAATGAATTATGAATTTTATATAAAAAATAATGTGAAAAGATTCAAATAAAAGAAATAGTATAGTATAACTCAGAAAATTCCTAAATTTTAGTATTTAAATGTTAGTTTTTCATTTAAACTTTTTAACTTAAGTCGTATATAAAATTTACGAAATTAATAAAAGAATTGAGTCTCAACACAAAATATTTTTAATCATTAATTTTTCTATTTAATATTTTTTTCCATATGGTTGATTTTAATAAATAAACATATATTTTTTTTAAGTTAAATGAATTTTGTATATAATATTAAAAACAAAACTGTTATTATTATGTCTTTTTTTAAAAAAGAGGATTTTGTAAACAATTCCGGAAACATTCGTTGATTTAAGATCACTTAAATGAAATTTTATATTAATTTAAATAAAATTTATTAATAATAAAAATATTTTGCTGTTCTTCATAAATATAATCTTATAAATATTTATTCAATTTTTGAGTATTTATGCCAGTTTGAATTATGATTTTTTTTTGTCAACTATTATATGGACGGCTTATGTGACAAAGATTTAAAAATATTTAAATAAATATCATATTTTGATTACAAATAAAGAAAAAAACAAAATTATTTAAATTGTAATTTTTGTTAATTTTGCAAAGCAAACATTTTTTGGTAACGATGTACTTTTTTGGCTCAAAATAAACATGAATTTATAATTGTTCGATCAATTTTATTGTTTACGAGTTTTCATTTTAATTTATGTTAACAAGAAGATTTTGTATAGAATTGCCTAAAAATTCGATTATCTTTAACACTTACATGAAATTTAAAACAATTATTTTAAAGTCAAAAAAAAAATTATTAATAATATAAATATTTCTTCAAAAAAAAAGTCTTTTAAATTTTTTTTCAGTTTACTATAGATTTTTTCAAGTATTCGGCTTGTGTTTGAAAAAGATTTATAAATATTTAAATAAATTTTGATGTTTTGATTAATAATAACAGTCCGGCTTTTATTTTTTAGAAGTTCTCGTGTAAAAAATTTCAATATTATAAATTTATTTATTATTTATATTCATTTATTATTTGGTATACTATTGACTATCATTATTTAATTATGTTAATTTTTCAAAAAAAAATAATTTGGTAATTTGTTAATTTTTTGGCTCAAAATAAATGTAAATCCTTAAAGTTCTTGAATTTAGAAATATTAACTTTATAATTTATTACGTTTTTTTTTTTAATTTGAATTAAAGTCAATGTAAAGATTTGGTATAAGATTCCGAAATATTCTCTGCAATTAAAGATTAATGTAAAATTTGAAGAAAAAAAAATCATTAAATTAAAAAAAAATTTTTTCCGACGCTGCACTGTGCTTAAAAAATAATAGTTATTTAATTTTTGAATATTCAGCAGATTGAATTATGATTTATTTCAAGTATTTGCACGGCTTTTGTGACAAATTTTTATAAATATTTAAATAAAATTTGATATTATTATCAAAAAAGAAAAAAAAAACAAAAGCTATTTCAAGCTCTTATTAAATTGAAACCCAAGGTTCATTTTTTGTTACTGTTGCAAAAATAAACTATTTGATAAGTTGTTCTTTTTTGGCTGAAACAAAACTTGAACTCTTTAGTTTTTGAATTAAAAAATATTAGGCCCATAATTTATTATTATTTTTGAATTTGTATTCATGTCAATAAAATGTTGTTTTTTTTAGGTAGGTACCTACGTGATTCCAAAAGTTTTAAATTCATGTTGAGACTCAATCAATATGAATATGCACTAAGTTTTCGAATTAATAATTTTGAATTAAGTAGACAAAGATAAAATTTGAGAAAGATCGTGTTTCGTTTAAGAATTTTTTTTGAAAGTCCTTTAATATCTTGATCTTTTACACTTCTATTAAAATTGCATAAAGAAAATTGCAAAAGTTTATGAAAGTCCATATCCATTAGATATAATATAGATTTATTTTATTTTAGTTTTACAATTCACTTTTCACATCACTTCAATTATATAAATTTAATAATTTATTTTAAGTCAAACTGAGAAAATATACTGATCATATAATTTGCTACATTATAATTTCTGCAAAACACTATTTCAATCGAAATCCTACTTCACAACTGATCTTCAAATTACGATTTACCCTAAAGATAACTTCTATCATCCATAAATCTACTATTCTACCTTACCGACAAACAGTAGAAATAATCTTAAATCTTACAATACCTGTGGTAGTCACTTATAAAACTGGTTACGCAACGTAGGTATAGCTTGCTAATAACATAACAAAAGGATCTTTTATACTCACACAAGCAATAATCGCCTAGGTATACCTACCCATGATCATCATTTATGTATATGTATGAACAGAAACAGCAACAACGAAAATCTCAATTGAATCCTTGAATAAAAAATTCTAAATTACCTTTTTGCATCTAATTAAAATGACAAAAAGTCCTCTATATTGCTCCTGCACACCACTTTATATAGAAAGAGAGATACATACTACAACACTCAGCTATAAACAGCATCACAAAGGAGATCCCTTTTGAAAATGAAACATAAACATGACACGTTATAACAAAAGGTGCAAAATAATGAATATTGCATTTGCA